>CM077665.1:557758147-560258147 GCA_039707655.1 Elymus sibiricus
AATCATAAAATAGCTAAAATGGTTTAGACATGATTTTAGGCAACGTTGCACTGCATCCTAGCTGTCACATGCCTCTAACACCGCAAACCTGGAACATTCCCCCCCTCCGGTCATCTGTCTGACATTTGTCCGAAACCGGGAAAACCTTCCCAGATGGGTTCCCCCTTCATTCGGTATCGAGTAACACTGCGTTAAGTCACACCCGGCACAACTTATTGCCATGCTATGCTTTGTGTTACATTGTTTGCTTTGTATTTACTGTTTCTTCCCCCCTCCCTCTGTCTCGATAGACGCTGAGATTACCGATGATACTGCTGTGTACGGCTACGCCGTTGACGTTCAGCCTTTTGCCGCAGAGCAGCAAGGCAAGCAACCCCCCCTTGAGCATTCCGATATCGCCTATTCCTTTCCCTCTTATTCTTGCATTAGATTTTTGCTACTGTATTAGCTAGCTCCTAATCTGATGCATAGCCTGTTTTTAATAAACTGCTACTTTACCTACAATCATACCAACTAATTAGTATAGGTTGATCAGTGAACCCCCAGTGACCCCTTAGTCCCAGTTGCCCCTGCTTCTTCATCGACGACTCGACGACTCGAAGACTCGGTCAACCGACCGACCAGCCAGGCCCCTCACATCACCGCACTCCCCTTAGTTGTACGACTCTGCAGCGCTACTATTGGGTATCGAGGGTGACACCTCGTAAAGTACTCATGATGTTAGCTCTGTAGTGTAGCTAGTCGGTCGTGGTTATCGAGGGTGATTCCTCTTTCACCACTCCCGACGATGACTCTGTCGTGCAACCCCTCAAGTGTGGGAACCTAGAGGGTGATTCCTCTAAGTCCACCTTGACGGTTTCATCGAGCGGGGACCATTGAGGGTGATTCCTCAGTTCCCGCCTTGATGTTTTAAACACACAGTTACTTCTACTCGACTTGGTTTACATGTGAAAGACGGGACTGGAGGGACAGGCGGTACCACCCTGGTTGAGGTGGGCCTGAGTTCCCGACAGTCTTGAGACGGGTCGGCCCCAAGGGTACCCGTGTGTGAGATGTGGTGGGATGCGCCGGTAAGGCATCCGGGTTATGTTGAGGCGTGGACGGGCAGGAGAGGCCCTTGCTACACATCCTCGAGACGGGGCGACGGACCGCACTTCATGGGTCGCGCCTTCCCCGCATTAATAAAATGCTAATGGGTTGGGTACTTGATCTGAGTTAGGTCGTTGGCCTTAATACGCACTAAACATCACGTGGGAAAGTTATGGGCACTCAGCGTCGTTGTATCAGCCGAAGCTCTTCGGACGTCAGCAATGGAGCGGCGCGCGCCGGATTGGACTGGACGGTGCATTTCTTGGACTGTAGTGTACTAGGTCTGCTTCCGGCCGCCCACGCATCGTGCAGGTGTGCAAAGGGTGATTGGGCCCATGACCCCTGCGCGCATAGGATTTAGACCGGCGGGCTGGCCTCTTCGTTGAGTCTAGGTGGGGCGACGACGTGCTGATATCCCGAGGCCGGGCATGACCCAGGAAAGTGTGTCTAGCCGGAGGTGACTCAGGCGTGTTGGGGAATATGTGTGGCACCCCTGCAGGGATGATTAATCTATTTGAATAGCCGTGTCCACGGTAACAGGACGACTTGGAGTTGTACCTTGACCTTATACAACTATAACTGTAATTTAAATTTGAAATGAATTGTGGCTCCGAGATTGCTTCCTCGCAGGGAGTCGAGGAAGAATCTCTGGGCGTGGTTACTTAATAAAATTGCTACAACAATATGACTATATATGTGAGATACCAATCTGCACTCTTCTAATGCTGCAAGATGTTGAAGATGCTAGTCTGCGATAGGACTAGGCCTTCTCCCTGTTCTTGCTTTCTGCAGTCAGTCCAGATATAACCCCTCCCCTTGATAATGATGCATATTTAGCATAGTTCTGATGTTAGTCTTGCGGGTACTTTGGATGAGTACTCACAGCTGCTTTGCTTTCCTTTTCCCCCTCGATATGTTGCTGCGTTCAGACGATGGAGCCCAGGAGATGGAGTACGCCGGAGATGACTACTTCACCACCGCTGGAGCCTACTACTACGTGGAGAACGCCGACGTTCAGGAGTAGTTAGGAGGTTCCCAGGCATGAGGCCTCGCCTCTTTCGATCCGCTGCTTATGTTTGTGCTAGCCTTCTTAAGGCAAAACTTGTCTAACTTATGTCTGTACCCAGATATATTTGCTTCCGCTGACTCTTGCTTTGTCTCGCTTTGTATTCGAGCCCTCGAGGCCCCTGGCTTGTAATATGAAGATGTATGACTTTATATTTGTGTCTAGTGTTGTGTTGTGATATTAATCAGTGAGTCCCTAATCTTGGTCGTACGCAATGCGTGTATGATTAGCGTACGGACGAGAATGAGGGCGTCACAGCCACGTTTAACCCTTGTAGAAGATTTGCTTGATCCAGAGGGCTAAAAGGAAGAAAGATTCGTTAATATATACAAATCAATCAATACATCTGATGATCACTAGAGGGCAAATTAATACCTTGCCGGACTCTGTTAAATGGACAAAAATTTCTTCGCCATCGTCATTGTCAACTGGTTCGCCTTCGTCTCTTGGTTGTTCTTCCTCAATTCCCTCACCGGATGGGTTAAGGTATTGTGAGACATCATCTACTTCATTCTCTTCGTTTCCGGAGCGTATCAGGTCATACATGGCATTCTCTTGATCACGGTCGTCCATAGCTTAACTAATCCAGAACAAATATGAAACAATTAGAATGCATTCAATAAGCAGAACCGGAGATATGCAAATCAATACAAGGATGCGGGATGGGCATCGTCGACTCAATGGCTACGCTATGCAATCGATTCGACGGTTAGGAAAGATGCCTTATATGCAGTATGTCAATTAGCAAAACAGCAACATCTAAACATTTAAAACATACATACATTTAAACTAATAAAATGTATAAACTCCCCCAACGATCAGTAAATTCTTTAGTACCTATGATCATACGTACAATGCTATAAACTCCCAGGGGAAATTTAAACTAATATTATTCTAGTATTATCATTTTTTTCTCACATACACATATACATACACATCAATATATCTAACATACAAATACTATAAACTCCTAGGACTCCTGATTTTATCTAACATACACATATATACACATACAAATGCACATATATATACATCTAACATACACATACACATCAATTTGGAGGGCGGAGGACGGATCGGGCTTACGGCGTGGAGGAGGAGAGCGGCGCCGGCGGAGCTGACGGCGACGGCGTGGAGGAGCGGCGCCGGCGGAGCTGAGGGCGCCGGCGTGGAGGAGGAGAGCGGCGGCGGAGTCGGCGGAGGTGAGGGAGGATCGGCGGAGCTGAGGGCGACGGCCGGCGGCTAGGAGGAGCGGCGCCGGCGAAGCTGAGGGCGACGGCGTGGAGGAAGAGAGCGGCGGCGGCGCGTGGACGGACGGCGCCGTCGATTGAGGGCGCGGGCGGGGCGGCCTGGCGGCGTCGTCGAAGCGAGTTAAGACGGAGTGAATTTGGGGGAGGAAGGAGACGTTGCTATATAGGGAGGACCTTTAGTCCCGGTTGGTGATACCAACCGGGACTAAAGACCCTTTAGTCCCGGTTGGTATCACCAACCGAGACTAAAGGTCCTCCCTTTAGTCCGGGGCCTAAAGAGGCCTTTTCGGCGGCCCAAATTCGCGCGGGAAGGGACCTTTAGTCCCGGTTGGTGGCTCCAACCGGGACTAAAGGTCCATTTTATCTTTTTTTTTGTTTTTTTGTTTTTATATTTGGAATAACTGTTTTTATATTTGCAATAATTATTAGAATATTTATAGTTTTTTAATGAATCTTTTTGCTTTAGGTCAAAACAATTACAAACTTTCTGTTAGTGCTAGTAGTTTTCAAATTTAAATAGTTTAAATTTGAATTCTTTTGAAATTTTTGTGAATCACTAGTTTGTGAATAACTTTAGTTTAAAAATAGATTTTTGAGTGCATTCAATATGAACCATTGGAAGCCACATCCTAAAATTTCAACCCTATCTAACTTCATTTGCTATTTTTCATGCATTTAATGAATTGTTTTGAGCTAAATGACCCTGAAATTAAAAAACACCACAAATGAACTCTGAAAAGGTTGAAACTTGGCATGGTATCATCATTTCACCCACATAGCATGTGCTAAAAAGTTGAGATGGTTACGGCAAAAACTGGATGCACTTCGTGTACAAAATGGACAATCTCTTTCGAAGTATCAAGGTTTCGGACGAAAACTCGTCTGTTACAAAAGGATTTCAATTTTTTAACTTATTTCAACTCCAGACTTTCTGTGCATTCAATATTAACCATTAGAAGCCACATCCTAAAATTTCAACCCTATCTAACTTCATTTACTATTTTTCATGCATTTAATGAATTGTTTTCAGCTAAATGACCTTGAAATTAAAAAGCACCACAAATGAACTCTGAAATGGTTGAAACTTGGCATGGTATCATCATTTCACCCACATAGCATGTGCTAAAAAGTTGAGAGGGTTACGGCAAAAACTGGATGCACTTCGTGTACAAAATGGACAATCTCTTTCGAAGTATCAGGGTTTCAGACGAAAACTCGTATGTTACAAAAGGATTTCAATTTTTTTTAACTTATTTCAACTCCAGACTTTTTGCGCATTGAATATGAACCATTAGAAGCCACATCCTAAAATTTCAACCCTATCTAACTTCATTTGCTATTTTTCACGCATTTAATGAATTGTTTTGAGCTAAATGACCCTGAAATTAAAAAGCACCACAAATGAACTCTGAAATGGTTGAAACTTGGCATGCTATCATCATTTCACCCACATAGCATGTGCTAAAATGTTAAGAGGGTTACGGCAAAAACTGGATGCACTTCGTGTACAAAATGGACAATCTCTTTCGAAGTATCAGGGTTTCGAACGAAAACTCGTCTGTTACAAAAGGATTTCAATTTTTTTAACTTATTTCAACTCCAGATTTTTTTTGCATTCAATATGAACCATTATAAGCCACATCCTAAAATTTCAACCCTATCTAACTTCATTTGCTATTTTTCATGCATTTAATGAATTGTTTTGAGCTAAATGACCTTGAAATTAAAAAGCACCACAAATGAACTCTGAAATGGTTGAAACTTGGCATGGTATCATAATTTCACCCACATAGCATGTGCTAAAAAGTTGAGAGGGTTACGGCAAAAACTAGATGCACTTCGTTTACAAAATTGACAATCTCTTTCGAAGTATCAGGGTTTCGGACGAAAACTCGTCTATTACAAAAGGATTTCATTTTTTTAACTTATTTCAACTCCAGACTTTTTGTGCATTGAATATGAACCATTAGAAGCCACATCTTAAAATTTCAACCATATCTAACTTAATTTGCTATTTTTCATGCATTTAATGAATTGTTTTGAGCTAAATGACCCTGGAATTAAAAAGCACCACAAATGAACTCTGAAATGGTTGAAACTTGGCATGGTATCATCATTTCACCCACATAGCATGTGCTAAAAAGTTGAGAGGGTTACGGCAAAAACTGGATGCACTTCGTGTACAAACTAGACAATCTCTTTCGAAGTGTCAGGGTTTCGGACGAAAACTCATCTGTTACAAAAGGATTTCAATTTTTTAAACATTATTGAACTCAAGACTTTTTCTGCATTCAATATGCACCATTCAAAGCCACATTATCACTTTTCAAACCTTTTCTGACTTCATTTGCTATTTTTCATGCATTTCATGATTTATTTTGAGCTAAAATGACCCTGAATTGAAAATCACTGCAAATGAACTCTGAAATGGTTGAAAGTTGGCATGGTATCATCATTTCACCCACATAGCATGTGGTAAAAAGTTGAGAGGGTTACGGCAAAAACTGGATGCACTTCGTGTACAAACTAGACAATCTTTAAGTGCAGTGATATTGTAGATATTTAACTGCAATGATATTGTAGATCAAAGCCATCATCAGAATAGTTGTGGAGAGAAAGTCTTCACTTTTTCTTCGCGTGTGTCCCTTGCTTATTGCGCCGTAACCATGGACAATCTTCATCACATACATCACAATGCTTCAGAAAGCTTGCTCACATCATACTAAATATTCTTACACACAAACCGTACTTAAACAGGGACATAATAGAAATAATAGTTCAGATATCCATTACAGAAAGTGCTGCATAATTAAAGATACCAATCCTACTCTTCCGGATTGCAAACCTACTCGTGCGAATCAGGAGACCCCCAAGCACTACATAATAGAGATAAAAGTGTTCACCATTGCAAACACTACTCGTCGTCCGGATCAGAATACCCCAAGCAGGAGATACTTGCGGTACGAGGTGATGGTGCCCATAAATGAAGATTCCAGTCCTGCGGTACAACTCGTATGCAACGTACCCATCTATTGCTGCATACTCAATGTTGATAGGGTCAAGTGAGGTCTTCTCCCAATGTTGGTGCCCTGAGTTGGGGAATTTTGTCTTCATATCAGCGTAGTCCTCGTCGATCAGGGTGGCTGCCATATCAGCCATTGAAGTCTTGTCATGCTCAAGCCTGAACCTGCGCTGAAGATCAATGTGGCATTCAGCTGGTATCTCAATACCCCAGGTGTGTCTCATCTTGATCTTGTCATTCGTTATATCAACGCTAGCAAAATATATGCCGCTGCGAAGGAACTCCATGAGTTTTGGACAGTGCTTGTCACTACTGCAACAACAAAATGGAACAAATGTGTTAAATACTGCTGCAACAAGTATATTTTAGAACAAGTATAATAAGAATCATAACAAGTATATTTTAGAACAAGTATAATAAGAATCATAACAAGTATATTTCGGTACAAGTATAATAAGAATCATAACAAGTATAATAAGAATAACCATAACAAGTATAATTTAGAACAAGTATATAATAAGAATCATAACAAGTATAATTCGGAACAAGTATAATAAGAATCATAACAAAGGAAAATTCCTATGCATTTCCTATCCTATGAATCAAAAGAAGCCCCTAAACTATGACATGTTCTCCCACGATGGCCATATATATGCAACTACAAGGAAAATTCTTATGCAATTTTCCTATCCTATTCCTATCCTCCCATTCCTATTCCTATGCAATTTTCCTAATCCTCCTATTCCTATGCAATTTTCTATTCCTATGCAATTTTCCTATGAATCAAAGAAAAAGCCCCAATTTTCCTATGAATCAAAGAGAAGCCCCAATTTTCCTATGAATCAAAGAAAAGCCCCAATTTTCCTATGCATTTTTCCTATGAATCAAGGAAACTATGACATGTTCTCGACATTCCCAATCCTCCTATTCCTATATGCAATTTTCCTATCCTATGAATCAAAGAAAAGCCCCGATTAAAACTATGACAAGTTCCGTATTACCTTGCCCACTGGAAGACCATGACATGTCGCTTCAAACAAAGTTGGACAACGGCAACATTGCGACCATCGGCCGTGTACTCGAGATCGAGGCCCATGAACTTGTGTTTTTCCTCTTGAAGCCATTCCTCGAACATGGAAAGAAAACCCTCAACTTTGGCGCTGGCGTTCGTGTAGACGACATGGAGATTGGTCGTGCCATGTGCGAGCACTTTCCCGTAGCGAGTGATTGGATTCATGGTGTGGAGAATGAGGAAGAAGGAGAGAGGGAGACGAACAGAAATGGTGGCCGGTCGTGTTACTGTAGCGTTTCCTATGTATAATCTCGCGCGAAACAACTTCCAAGGTGCGGGATTTGAACGGTTGGGACCTTTAGTCCCGGTTTGAGCCACGAACCGGGACTAAAAGGGCTCGCGCCAGGCGAACGGTTGCCACCACCCCTTTAGTCCCGGTTGGTGTCACCAACCGGGACTAAAGGGTCCTCACGAACCGGGACTATTGGAGGCATTAGTCCCGGTCCAAAATGCGACCGGGACTAATGCTCCGGTCGAAAGGCCTGATTTCTACTAGTGCCGGTTGAAGCATGTAACAAAAATCAATGTTGGTTCCAGCATCCCTGTGTCGTGTATGTGCCTCGCCGTCGCAATTATGTAGCTTGTCCGCCGGAGCTGGGAAAAGAGGTAGTCGTGCTCGCGGGGACGGGGGAAACGACAACCTCGCCGGGGTTGGGCGCCGTTCACCAGGGCCGGTGAACTGTTGGGAAACGTTGCATGGGAAACAAAAATTTTCCTACGCACACACAAGACCTATCCATGGTGATGAGCATCTACGAGAGGGAGATTGTATCTACATACCCTTGTAGATCGCTAAGCAGAAGCGTTAAAAACGCGGTTGATGTAGTCGAACGTCTCCGCGATCCAAATCGCAAGTCGTCCCTCGATCCGATCACGAACTAGCGCCGAACGGACGGCACCTCCGTGTTCAACACACGTACAGCTTGATGACGCCTTCACCTCCTCGATCCAGCGAGCGATGATGAAGTAGTAGATGAGTTCCAGCAGCACGACGGCGTGGTGATGATGGTGAGGAACAATCTCTGCAGGGCTTCGCCAAGCACTACGGAGATAATGACGTGAGGAACTAGAGGGCTAGGGTTGCCGGCACACGGCTTGGGAAATCCTGATGTATCCCGTGTGCTAGCCCTGCCCCTCTATTTATATGTTGATCCCTGGGGTCTAAACTTGGAGGAAAAACCTCTACAAGGTCGGTTTTGCCCGCACAAGATCGGTTTGGCCCGCAAGGAAAGAGTCCAACTCGGATCCCCTGCAGCACCGCGCACAAGCGGTAGTACCGCTTCACACAAGCGGTAGTACCGCTTAAGCGGCAGTACTGCCTTACTGCTTAAGGCAGCAGCAAAACTCCTTTTTGCACTTTCCAATATCTCGTGGGCTATATCCCTTTGGCCCATATAAAGTGTTGCTGCACCCGAACACTTCGGTGAACATCCGGAACCCCTTCTGGTGAATTCCGGAACCCTTTCCGGAGATCAAAACACCATTATCACATATATCAATCTTTACCTCCGGACTCTTCCGGAGATCCTCGTCATGTCCGGGATCTTATCCGAGACTCCGAACAACCTTCGGTCACCAACGATAACTCAACTATATTAATCGTCACCAAACGTTAAGTGTGTAGACCCTGCGGGTTCGAGAACTATGTAGACATGACCGAGACACCTCTACGGTCAATAACCAATAGCGGGACCTGGATGCCCATATTGGTTCCTACATATTCTACGAAGATCTATATCGGTCGAACCTCTATGTCAAGGATTCAGTTAATCCTGTATTCTGTTCCCTTTGTTCTTCGGTATGTTACTTGCCCAAGATTCGATCGTCGGTATCTCTATACCTAGTTCAATCTCGTTATCGGCAAGTCTCTTTACTCGTTCCGTAATACAAGATCCCGTGGCTAACACCTTAGTCACTTTGCTTGCAAGGCTTATAGTGATGTTGTATTACCGAGTGGGCCCTGAGATACCTCTCCGTCACACGGAGTAACAAATCCCAGTCTTGATCCATGCCAACTCAACGGACACCTTTGGAGATACCTGTAGAGCACCTTTATAGTCACCCAGTTACGTTGCGACGTTTGATACACACGAGGTATTCCTCCGGTGCCAGTGAGTTGCATGATCTCATGGTCATAGGAACAGATACTTGACATGCAGAAAACAATAGCAATAAACTGACACGATCATATGCTACGTTTATAGTTTGGGTCTTGTCCATCACATCATTCTCCTAATGATGTGATCCCGTTATCAAATGCCATCTCATGTCCATGGTCAGGAAACCTTTACCATCCTTTGATCAACGAGTTAGTTAACTAGAGGCTTACTAAGGACACAGTGTTGTCTATGTACCCACACATGTATTTGAGTTTCCAATCAATACAATTATAGCATGGATAATAAATGATTATCATGAATAAGGAAATATAATAATAACTACTTTTATTATTGCCTCTAGGGCATATTTCCAACTGTCTCCCACTTGCACTAGAGTCAATAATCTAGTTCACATCACTATGTGATTTACATTGTAATGAATCGAACACCCATGCAGTTCTGGTGTTGTTCATGTTTAGCCCTTGGAAGAGGTTTAGTCATCGGATCTGCAACATTCAGATCCGTATGTACTTTGCAAATATTTATGTCGTCCTCCTTGATGTAATCGCGGATGGAATTGAAACTTCGCTTTATGTGTCTGGTCCTCTTGTGAAATCTTGGTTCATTGGCTAGAGCAATGGCACCAGTATTATCACAGAACAGAGTCATTGGGTTAAGTGCACTAGGCACTACTCCAAGATCTGTCATGAACTCCTTCATCCAGACACCTTCCTTCGCCGCCTCCGAGGCAGCGATGTACTCCGCTTCGCATGTAGAATCAGCTACTACGCTTTGCTTGGAACTGCACCAGCTAACTGCACCCCCATTGAGAATAAATACGTATCCGGTTTGCGACTTAGAGTCATCCGGATCAGTGTCAAAGCTTGCATCGACGTAACCCTTTACGACGAGCTCTTGATCACCTCCATAAACGAGAAACATGTCCTTAGTCCTTTTCAGGTACTTCGGGATATTCTTGACCGCCGTCCAGTGTTCCATTCCTGGATCACTTTGAAACCTTCTGGCCATACTTATGGCAAGGCTGACATCGGGTCTCGTGCGCAGCATTGCATACATGATAGAGCCTATGGCTGAAGCATAGGGGACGACTCTCATCTTTTCTCTATCTTCTGCAGTCACTGGGCATTGAGTCTTACTCAACTTCACACCTTGCAAAACAGGCAAGAACCCCTTCTTGGACTGATCCATTTTGAACTTCTTCAAAATCTTATCAAGGTATGTGCTTTGTGAAAGTCCTATTAAACGTCTTGATCTATCTCTATAGATCTTGATGCCTAATATGAAAGCAGCTTCTCCTAGGTCCTTCATTGAAAAACTCTTGTTCAAATATTCCTTCACGCTTTCCAACATTTCTATATTGTTTCCAATCAGCAATATGTCATCCACATATAATATTAGAAACGCTATAGAGCTCCCACTCACTTTCTTGTAAATACAAGCTTCTCCATAAACTTGTATAAACCCGAACGCCTTGATCACCTCATCAAAGCGAAGATTCCAACTCCGAGATGCTTGCACCAGTCCATAAATGGATCGCTGGAGTTTGCAAACTTTGTCAGCATTCTCTGGATCGACAAAACCTTCTGGTTGCATCATATACAACTCTTCCTTAAGGAAACCGTTAAGGAACGCTGTTTTGACATCCATCTGCCAAATTTCATAATCGAAAAAGGCAGCTATTGCTAACATGATTCTGACAGACTTAAGCATCGCTACGGGTGAGAAGGTCTCATCGTAGTCAACTCCTTGAACTTGTGAAAAACCCTTTGCCACAAGTCGAGCTTTATAGACGGTGACATTACCGTCCGCGTCCGTCTTCCTCTTGAAGATCCATTTGTTCTGAATAGCCTTACGCCCTTCAGGTAATACTTCCAAAGTCCACACTTTGTTTTCATACATGGATCCCATCTCGGATTTCATGGCCTCTAACCATTTCTCGGAATCCAGGCCCACCATCGCTTCTCCATAGCTCGTAGGTTCATCGTTGTCTAACAACATGACCTCTAAGACAGGGTTGCCGTACCACTCAGGAGCAGTACGCGTCCTTGTCGACCTACGAGGTTCGATAGCAACTTGATCCGAAGCTTCATGATCTTCATCATGAACTTCCTCTTCAACTGATGTAGGCTCTACAGAAACATCTTTCTGCGCTGCGCTACTTTCTGGTTGAAGTAAAGGTTCAATAACCTCATCAAGTTCTATCTTCCTCCCACTCAATTCTTTCGAGAGAAACTCTTTCTCAAGAAATGTTCCGTTTTTAGCGACAAACACTTTGCCTTCGGATCTGAGATAGAAGGTATACCCAACTGTCGCTTTTGGATATCCTATGAAGACGCATTTCTCCGCTTTGGGTTCCAGCTTTTCAGGCTGAAGCTTTTTGACATAAGCATCACATCCCCAAACTTTAAGAAACGACAATTTTGGCTTCTTGCCAAACCACAATTCATATGGCGTCGTCTCAACGGATTTTGATGGTGCCCTATTTAAAGTGAATGCAGCTGTCTCTAATGCATAACCCCAAAACGATAGTGGCAAATCGGCAAGAGACATCATAGATCGCACCATATCCAATAAAGTTCGATTACGACGTTCGGACACACCATTACGCTGTGGTGTTCCAGGCGGTGTCAATTGTGAAACAATTCCACACTGTCTTAAGTGACTGCCAAACTCATAACTCAGATATTCTCCTCCTCGATCAGATCGTAGGAATTTAATCTTCTTGTTACGATGATTCTCAACTTCACTCTGAAATTGCTTGAACTTTTCAAACGTTTCAGACTTGTGTTTCATTAAGTAAATATACCCATATCTACTTAAGTCATCAGTGAAGGTGAGAAAGTAACGATAACCACCGCGCGCCTCAATGCTCATCGGACAGCATACATCAGTATGTATGATTTCCAACAAGTCACTTGCCCGTTCCATCGTACCAGAGAACGGCGTCTTAGTCATCTTGCCCATGAGGCATGGCTCACATGTGTCAAGTGATTCAAAATCAAGTGACTCCAAAACTCCATCAGCATGGAGCTTCTTCATGCGTTTTACGCCAATATGACCTAAACGGCAGTGCCACAAGAAAGTGGTATTATCATTATCAACTCTACATCTTTTGGCATCAATGTTATGAACATGTGTATCATCACTATCGAGATTCAATAAGAATAAACCCCTCACATTGGGTGCATGACCATAAAAGATATTACTCATATAAATAGAACAACCATTATTCTCAGATTTAAATGAGTAACCGTCTCGCAATAAACAAGATCCAGATATAATGTTCATGCTTAACGCAGGCACTAAATAACAATTATTCAGGTTCATCACTAATCCCGATGGTAATCGAAGAGCGAGCGTGCCGACGGCGATCACATCAACCTTGGAACCATTTCCCACGCGCATCGTCACTTCGTCCTTTGCCAGCCTCCGTCTATTCCGCAGTTCCTGTTTTGAGTTGCAAATGTGAGCAACCGCACCGGTATCAAATACCCAGGCACTACAACGAGAGTTGGTAAGGTACACATCAATAACATGTATATCATATATACCTTGTTTGTTGTTGGCCGCCTTCTTGTCAGCCAAATACTTGGGGCAGTTCCGCTTCCAGTGACCAGTTCCCTTGCAATGAAAGCACTCAGTTTCTGGCTTGGGTCCAGCCTTGGGTTTCTTCACGGGAGGGGCAACTGCTTTGCCACTCTTCTTGGAGTTACCCTTCTTACCCTTGCCATTCTTCTTGAAACTAGTGGTTTTATTGACCATCAACACTTGATGCTCCTTCTGAATCTCAGACTCAGCGACTTTCAACATCGCAAACAGCTCGGCGACTGACTTGTTCATCCCGTGCATGTTATAGTTCAACACGAAGCTCTTGTAGCTAGGCGGCAATGATTGAAGAACTCTGTCAGTGATAGCCTCTGGTGGAAGGGGCATCCCCAATTTAGCCAGACGGGTGGAGTACCCAGACATTCTGAGTATGTGATCACTGACAGACCCGTTCTCCTCCATCTTGCAAGCATAGAACTTATCGGAGGTCTCATACCTCTCGATCCGGGCATTCTTCTGAAAGATAAACTTCAACTCCTGGAACATATCATATGCTCCATGACGTTCAAAACGTCTTTGAAGTCCCGGTTCTAAGCCATACAACATTGCACATTAAACTATTGAGTAATCATCAGAACGAGCCTGCCAGGCGTTCACAACGTCTGGAGACTCAACTGGAGCGGGTGGATCACCAAGCGGTGCATCAAGGACATAAGCCTTCTGGGAAGCCGTAAGGATAATCCTTAAATTACGGGCCCAGTCCACAAAGTTACTTCCATCATCTTTCAACTTAGTTTTCTCTAGGAACGCATTAAAATTCAGGGGTGCTACTGCGCGAGCCATGATCTACAACATAAATAGTGCAAAGACAACTTAGACTATTGTTCAAGATAATGAGTTTAGTTAATCATATTACTTAAAAACTCCCACTCAAATTGACATCCCTCCGGTCATTCGAGTGTCACATGATCCAAATCAACCAACTCAAGTCCGATCATCACGTGAGTTGAGGTGGTTTCAATGGTGAACATCTCCATGTTGATCATATCTACTATATGACTCATGTTCGACCTTTCAGTCTCTTGTGTTCCGAGGCCATGTTTGTACATGCTAGGCTCGTCAAGTTTAACCCGAGTGTTCCGCACGTGCAACACTGGCTTGCACCCGTTGTATGCGAACATAGAGTCTATCACACCCGATCATCACGTGGTGTCTCGAAACGACGAACTTTCGCAACGGTGCACACTCGGGGAGAACACAATTTTATCTTGAAATTTAAGTGAGGGATCACCTTATAATGCTACCGTCGTCCTAAGCAAAATAAGATGCATAAAAGGATTAACATCACATGCAAATCATAAGTGACATGATATGGCCATGAACTTGTGCTTTTGATCTCCATCTCCAAAGCACCAGCATGATCTCCATCGTCACCGGCATGACACCATGATCTCCATCATCTTGATCTCCATCAACGTGTCACCATGAGGTTGTCGCGCCGACTGTTGCTTCCACGACTATTGCTAACTCATAGCGATAAAGTAAAGCAAAACGGCGAAAATAATTAAAGACAACTCTATGGCTCCTGCCAGTTGCCGTACTCATCGACATGCAAGTCGTGATATTCTATACAACACATGATCATCTCATACATCACATATATCTCATCATGTAATTGGCCATATCACATCACAGCATACCCTGCAAAAACAAGTTAGACGTCCTCTAATTGTTGTTGCATGTTTTTACGTGGCTGCTACGGGTATCTAGCAAGAACGATTCTTACCTACGCAAAACCACAACGTGGTGTAGTGATTGCTTTTTGATCTTCTAAAAGAACCCTCTTCATTGAACCCATTCAACTAAGGTGAGAGAGACAGACACCCGCCAGTCACCTTTATGCAACAAGTGCACGCAGCGGTGAAACCAGTCTCGCGTAAGCGTATGCGTAATGTCGGTCCAGGCCGCTTCATCTCACAATACCGCCGAATCAAGTATCAACTAGTAACGGCAAGCAATATGTATACACCCACGCCCACAACTCCTTTGTGTTCTACTCGAGATCTCATCTACGCATAGACCTAGCTCAGATGCCACTGTTGGGAAACGTTGCATGGGAAACAAAAATTTTCCTACGCACACGCAAGACCTATCCATGGTGATGAGCATCTACGAGAGGGAGATTGTATCTACATACCCTTGTAGATCGCTAAGCGGAAGCGTTAAAAACGCGGTTGATGTAGTCGAACGTCTCCGCGATCCAAATCGCAAGTCGTCCCTCGATCCGATCACAAACTAGCGCCGAACGGACGGCACCTCCGCGTTCAACACACGTACAGCTTGATGACGCCTTCACCTCCTCGATCCAGCGAGCGATGATGAAGTAGTAGATGAGTTCCAGCAGCACGACGGCGTGGTGATGATGGTGAGGAACAATCTCTGCAGGGCTTCGCCAAGCACTACGGAGATAATGACGTGAGGAACTAGAGGGCTAGGGTTGCCGGCACACGGCTTGGGAAATCCTGATGTATCCCGTGTGCTAGCCCTGCCCCTCTATTTATATGTTGAGCCCTGGGGTCTAAACTTGGAGGAAAAACCTCTACAAGGTCGGTTTTGCCCGCACAAGATCGGTTTGGCCCGCAAGGAAAGAGTCCAACTCGGATCCCTACAGCACCGCGCACAAGCGGTAGTACCGCTCGGGAGCGGTAGTACCGCTTGAGCGGTAGTACCGCTTCACACAAGCGGTAGTACCGCTTAAGCGGCAGTACTGCCTTACTGCTTAAGGCAGCAGCAAAACTCCTTTTTGCACTTTCCAATATCTCGTGGGCTATATCCCTTTGGCCCATATAAAGTGTTGCTGCACCCGAACACTTCGGTGAACATCCGGAACCCCTTCTGGTGAATTCCGGAACCCTTTCCGGAGATCAAAACACCATTATCACATATATCAATCTTTACCTCCGGACTCTTCCGGAGATCCTAGTCATGTTCGGGATCTTATCCGAGACTCCGAACAACCTTCGGTCACCAACGATAACTCAACTATATTAATCGTCACCAAACGTTAAGTGTGTAGACCCTGCGGGTTCGAGAACTATGTAGACATGACCGAGACACCTCTACGGTCAATAACCAATAGCGGGACCTGGATGCCCATATTGGTTCCTACATATTCTACGAAGATCTATATCGGTCGAACCTCTATGTCAAGGATTCAGTTAATCCCGTATTCTGTTCCCTTTGTTCTTCGGTATGTTACTTGCCCGAGATTCGATCGTCGGTATCTCTATACCTAGTTCAATCTCGTTATCGGCAAGTCTCTTTACTCGTTCCGTAATACAAGATCCCGTGGCTAACACCTTAGTCACTTTGCTTGCAAGGCTTATAGTGATGTTGTATTACCGAGTGGGCCCTGAGATACCTCTCCGTCACACGGAGTAACAAATCCCAGTCTTGATCCATGCCAACTCAACGGACACCTTTGGAGATACCTGTAGAGCACCTTTATAGTCACCCAGTTACGTTGCGACGTTTGATACACACATGGTATTCCTCCGGTGCCAGTGAGGTGCATGATCTCATGGTCATAGGAACAGATACTTGACATGCAGAAAACAATAGCAATAAACTGACACGATCATATGCTACGTTTATAGTTTGGGTCTTGTCCATCACATCATTCTCCTAATGATGTGATCCCGTTATCAAATGACATCTCATGTCCATGGTCAGGAAACCTTTACCATCCTTTGATCAACGAGTTAGTTAACTAGAGGCTTACTAAGGACACAGTGTTGTCTATGTACCCACACATGTATTTGAGTTTCCAATCAATACAATTATAGCATGGATAATAAACGATTATCATGAACACGGAAATATAATAATAACTACTTTTATTATTGCCTCTAGGGCATATTTCCAACATGAACGTCTCCGCTCGCCGGAGCTGTGTGCCGTCGTAGCTCGCTGTCGCCGCTCGTCGTCGACGCGGGGTAGACGGCGGCCTCGCCGGGGCCACGCGTCATCGCCGCTCGCTCACCCGTACTGCTTGCCGCTGCAGTGGTGGAAACAGGAAGAAGCAGGCGCGCGTGGTAGTGGGCGACCGGCCCAATCTTCGGCCGACGCACCGGCTACAAACGTTTCCCACCCAAAAATGTGTTCGCTGCCGGGCTGGGGCGGTAGACAAGTGACCCCACACGCATGTGTTACCAAACCCACCCATCCCAGCCTTTTTCGATGCCACGTAGGAATCCCTGTTTGGATATAGCCTGAAGGTTAAAAACGATAGGATTATAAACGACAGGGTACAAACTTGAGATATTCAAAGGCGAGGCATGATGATTTTCGGGCCGGCTTCTGGTCATGGGCTGCGGCTTGTGTCTTCAAACAGTGATTTTTGCCTGCACTGTTTTCTTTTTTTTCTTCCGAAATGACAGTTATCCTGTATTCATTAAGAAGAAAAGAGTTGCTCAGTTAATTAGGGAAAACCGAGCGAAAACTAGTTGCCAAGTTAATTATGGAAAACCGGGCAAAAAACCGTTACAACCGTTGAGCGGCACACATAAAAAAGAAAGCCCACGCACACCACTTCAAGGAGGGTCTCGGTGAGACATCACGCAGGCGTCATCGTCATCACTCCTCCCCTAGAGGCGTCATCGCCATCCCTACACTCTGAGCAAACGACTCCGACTCCGCCGTAGGCGATCGTCAACCCAACTCACACTATAGCGGACACGTGAAGCTGCATAAAGATCTATGCCAAAATCTCAACCACCTGCGACCAGACGACGCAACTCCGACTCTGACGAAGAACTCTGTAGGACAAAACCAGGCACGGCTGGCGCCACGGGAGATCGCCGAACGGGCTACCTGCAGCCAGTCATCATATACCGCAGGGCCCCGCCGCCGCAGCTTCGACTCCATAGCAACAAACAAATCGAGGCAAAACCGTGAACACGCCGAAGAAGAGCCGATTACCGCAAAACCGCGTCGCCGACATCGCTCCCACTATCATCATTACCACAGAAGTCTGGACGCCACACCCGCCGCTAACCGCCATCCACCGGTCCTGCTCGCCAACGCCAAGCTCCCAAGACGAAGCCCCCAAGAAGGAATACGACACCAAGGCACCACCATCGTCCGATCACAGATCAAGGTTTCCTCCGAAGAGGCCGGAATGGCCAGATCCGCATAGGAGGGGTGGAAGAACAAGCAACAATGCATCCAAGAAGGTCAACGACGGCTACAGCCGCCGCCATCGTTGGTCACGGCATGAGGCCAAGACATGGTTTTCACCAAGCTTCACACCACCTCAGCCGCACATCATCCCGCATTGGCATCAGCAAGCCCACCAAACATCCCGCATTGGCACCAACGATACTGCAGCGGAGCAAGCTGGGTCTGTCAACGGAGAGTACAGGTCTATCAGCTCTCTCTGATGTGTCATTCAGAAAATTTTTGCTGAGGGAGACTTAGTGGACCAAAACTTGTCATCGCATGACGCGAGTGCCGTCCTTTTTTGTACTCTACTTGAACTCATTGGACTCGAGCAGCTAGCTCTTTTTTAAGGGAGACTCGAGTAGCTAGTTTTATTTAGGATGACTCGAGTAGCTAATTATTAGCTAGCTTACGCACGTTTTGATTACCAAATCGGAAATAAGTCAGTAAAAGTTTGACATATATTACATTAAACAAAAACGGATGTGGCACTTTTGTCAATATAGTGATTTGTTTACATAGAAAAAGTTGCCCTACTCTAAATCTTTGCCAGCCATTTGCACACGTCCATGTTTCACATCCTGCTGTTCGCCTGACGTGGGCACATCTATGTCACATGTCTTACTCTTCCTCATCGGAGTCTGTCGCCGTCGCTTCAACATCGCCGGTCGAGGTTAGGTCCATGATCTACGTGTATAGGCCGGTCACTTGGTCATTGCGGCGTGAGCGGCGCACGGCTGTCGGTGTTGGCACCGTTTCTGTTTGCCATCACCTCTGATGTCTGCCTCTGCCTAGGACCAAAGCAGCCATTGCTTGCGCCGAGCGGTGCGGGCGCTACGTGTGCAGACTCGTACAACACCCGATGTTGGTCGAAAAGCGGGGTCAGGAAAATAAGATTATTATCAATACATGAGCCTGTCTTAAAAGCATGACTAGGGATCATATTGGTGCTTATGTTTTCACACATGTATTTGGGGTTTTATCTAAATCTCATATTCAAGAACCAATACAATTATAGCACAGAAAAAATAAACTTAATTATAAACATGAAAAACATAATGATACATTTATTGTTGCCTATATTTCTAAGATGAAGTACCAACAAAACGTTCAACCATGTCCCATTGATACACCCATGTATACATACACTCCGGGTTATCATGATCACTCATCGAAACCCATGGGAGTTGGCCGCCGAACTGGCAAGTGCTCCCAACTCCAGACCAATGAGAGTATCTTCAGACCACCGATATTTATTTTCTTTGCCATAGTAGTGTTCTTTGGATCAATGCCCTTAGGGCAAGCCTAGTTGAACTACACACACATAGGAGAACTATGTAAATACAAACTAGAGAAAAAATCTAGATTGTGAAGATACTATGTACAACTAGTTACCTGGTGGTACAAATAAGGTAGTTCTAGGTACCCCAACTGAGTCCATGCAAGCTTCCACCTAGAACAAAAAAACTTAAGCCACATAAAGAAAGCGTTCATGCTACTGCCGTCAGAAAAAAGAACCTGGATGATTACATACCACAAGCATTGGCGGAGCTACCTTAGGGCAAAACCAGGCCATGGCCCGCCCAGCTTAGGAGCATTTCTTCCTACTGTTCACCTAGATCAGGATGTGAAACGCCAGGCGACACACAATTTGCTTCAGCTTAGCCCGCCCTGCTTTTTGCTTCAAGATTCGCCACTAACCACAAGTATGCCCGGGCATACGACTGCACCATTTCACCATCTTCCGCGGCATCAGCTGGCCACTCCTCAAAGTTATCAGCAATCCAATGATAAGTTGCACTGGTAGACTTCCTTCGCACCCTCGGCTCCTTCCCGGTGAGTCCAACCATAGTGTCAGGTCATCCCTTAGAATTTGTGCTAAAAAAAACATGATTTCCTTTGATAGGAAGTGTCAGGATCATTGAAACATCTTGCAAAGCCATTGTCATTCCCCCAGAATCTATGTGAAAAGTATGTGCCTAATTAAGGACGCCGTCGGTCAACGAGTGTCTTGATCGCACAAGATTTCAGCTTCAGTGTCGAATGAGACACAGATGTAATTAAAGGGAGAAGCCTAGTCATCCGGATATACTTTTTGGATCGTGCATCACACTTCATCTTATCATGAACCCCACCGGACCTCAGGTAAAATTTGTCAAAAACCCTTCCTTCCTCTATCATATACCGCGCACCGTGCAATTTATCGTACGACTCATGAAGCAGAGACATCTTGCAAAATTGCAAGGTATCGTAAGCCTTGGTGTTATTGTGCAAATATTGATGCAAATGCAAATATATACACAAAATTTTCTATATAGTGCAAATATTGATGCAAATGCAAATATATACACAAAAAATTGTATATAGTGCAAAATTGCAAGGTATCGCAAGCCTTGGTGTTATTGTGCAAATATTGATGCAAATGCAAATATATACATGTAAAATATCCATACACAAAATTTTGTATATAGTGCAAATATATACATAAGTGCAAATATCCATACAAGTGCCGATACGAGTCTACCTGTGGAACTATTCATACAATAAATTTTGTATATACATACATGTGCAGATAAATACATATGCGCAAATATCCATACATGTGAAAATAGGTGCACACCTTTACAATTATCCATACAAGTGTCATGCTAAATTTGTGACAAACCCTAACCCATACCTAAAAACTATAAGACCCAACTATACATACGGAATCCATAAAAATAGCATACAAATCCTAAACCATACCTAACAAATATATACAAGTGCAAGAATAAATAAAATTTGAAAAAGTGGATGAACTAGGATTTCTCCAAGTTGGTACAGTGCGAAGATTACAACCAATAAGAAGATAATACCTTGAGGATTTGAAGGGAAAGAAGATTCACCATTTTTTAGCTTCGGTCAGCAAGATTTGACCACCAATTTAGGAGGGGGAGAGGGGCGAAGGGGGACGAGAGGAAGAAAACAAGAATGTACACAGCCCTCTGGCTCGGGGTGGAAGGCCTTGTGCTACAGCCTGTACGTTTTCTTCAACGAAGGGGCATGGCGCCCTGGGCCAAGGCTTTATGATTCTGAGCATGTCGTCTGTGTCTGGGCGTCATACTACATCAGCTGGGGTGTTCGGTTCGACGTGGCAGGTCAGCTCTGACCTCATGGTGCTCTTAACTATCTAGCATGGCACTCTGGCTGGTCTTCATGAAAATAGGTCATTTTTTGTTTTTTTAGACAAAGTTCAGTTTGTGCTTATGTTTTTGAGAAGGGTCAAATTTGTCCTTTTCACTATTCTGCATAGAGGGCATCTCGAATGAGGACCCTCATACCACCCGCAAAATTCTAGGATAAGCGGTTCGGACGCACTTTACCATCCAACACGATACCCATCTGTCTTCGTCCGAAATCCCATAAACTAGGAGCCAAATAAGGGCGACTTTGTAGAAGTCCGGACATCTGTAACGTAGGACTCCGACATCCTCGACCCACCAAAAACCGGGCGGAAAACCCTTCTTGCTCCACCCTTTTCGATCCGATCGTTGCCTCTCTATCCCGGTCTCGTTGCAACCTGGGTCCACTTGACGAGTTGCCGGAGCCGATGGAGGTGAAGGGAGAACATCAGGTGTTCCCGAGGATGCTCCTGCTCCCATGCTTCGATGTGACGTTGGCCGTTGGATCTCGGATCCAAAGTGCAACATTTGGTCAATGCGAGTTTTGTGGAAAATCCCCTGAACATCCTTCAAATGACACTTTTGTCCACATCCTCACAATGATGGCCATTGGATCACAGATCTACGGCTGAGATCGCATCGGAGCACCTAACCTTAGGTGCTCCCGTATCACGGGATATTTTCCTCGGAGGTGAAGGCTCCACAGAAGGCGAAGGCCCGAAAAATTAACTTGACGGCAGGGCAGACCCGACTTCTCAAAGTGAAGGCAAAGGATGGGGCGGCTGGCAAAAAGAAGGACAGTGGTCGGGGCCTTGGGCGGGGTGCAGGAGCTGGACGATGCGCGGCCACCGCAACGCTTGGCGTCCAATCCTACGATGGAGAAGAAAAGCGGCGGCTAGTAAGCAGGCTGATGGTGATGAGGAACCGGCAGCGGAGTGAGCAAAGAGGGTCGGATAGTCAGCGTGGAGGCAAAATGGACAAATGTGACCTAAAAACGCAACGAATTAACAAAGTGAACTGTCTCCGAAAAATGTCCAGTCGCTTAACCTTTTAGTGTGGCGCATTTGCCTTAGGCGCCACACTACACTGTGTGGCGCTCGACACTACATTGTGTGGCACCCGAGACCTAGTGTGACGCCTAAGGCAAAGGTGCCACACAGTATAGTGTGGTGCCTTGCTGTCGGGCGCCACACTAGAAGGTTACACGGGTGAAAAAAATTCGGAGACGGTTGACTTTATAAATTTATTGCGTCTTCAAGTCAATTGTGTCTATTTTGCACCGTGTGGAACGACCAAAAAAATCATATTTTTACACTGACTTCTGCGACTAAAACTTTTATGATCAGGCGTACGAACAAACTAGTACTCACTCCATTTCATAATGTAATGCGTCCGTGTTTTTCGAAACCTAAGTTTAACCATATATTTAACCAATAAGACCGATTGCAGCGGGGACACAAATTATACCAATGAATTCGTATTCGAATGAAGTTTTCAATGGTGCAGTTTTTGCTCCTGCCGTATTCCTCTATGTTGATTAAATTTACAAATTTACGATCAAATTTAAAGCTCGAAAATCAAGGATGCATTAAATTATGGAATAGAGGAAGTAGTACTGAGATGTCAGTTCATTATGCATGACACGATAACACCCTTCAGGAATAATGAGCAGCCATGTACAACAAGCACCGCTTTGACCGTGGTGCAAAGCTAGGGACCAGTCTTTCACTCCTCTGCTATAGGGTACATGCCGTAAGTACGTACCTAATGCCTACACCTGCTGCTACACGTAGGTCCTAGTAGGTAGCTATGTGCACCGGTATTTATTTTTTTGAATGTTAGCAGCTTAACTGCTAAATTCATTGAATATACAGAAGAGAGTTGATCTATTTTATAAGGAAAACCGGACTGAAAAACCATACATACGACGCCTATCGGCAAACAACACACATCCACCCTAGCCACAGGTCCCTCTAGCCGAATCCATCTCCATGACGATACCCCAAAAGAGAACACGACGCTAGATAGCGTCGCCATCGTCCAATCTAAACTAGATCTAGGGTTTCCCCCGGAGCACGTCGGGAAGGCAAGGTGGGAGCAGCTACATCGATGCCTCCAACGAGGAAGCGACGCCTGAAGGCGCCGCTATCGATGACTCCGGCCATAACCGGAGTACCACTTTCGCCGGCAGTCTCACGTACCTAGCCCGAACCAAGGATCCAGCTAGCCTACACACCAAAACCACTGCCACTGCCTCCACGGCCGACTGCACCTCCCCGACAAGCTCGACGTGCTATCAACCTTGCATCCGCTTCTCCCACTGGACGGAGGATGCAACCCGCAGCGGCGCAATTCTTCTCCCGTCGGAAGGATGCAACCAAGCACGGCGCCATTTGTCTCCTCGAGGATCCAACGCCTGCGGGCCATTCATCTCCCAACGAAGGATGCAACAGCCGCAGCGACGCCATTCCTCTCCCTCCAGCCACCACCATCTCGTCCTCCCATCCACAGCCGCATCGAACTTGCCCAACCACCCTCAGGAGGATGCAACACCGATGTTCGGTGCCATTCACCTCCCACCCACTTCTCCCGCACGGCTTCGCTCAGCCCCCGCCCTCCTCCTGTCGCGCCCACCAGCGCCAACACGCCTTGCCGTCCCAGATCTGGTGCGTCGGCAGTGACAGCGGTAGCCACACCCCACGGATCTGGGCCTGCATTGCAACGCGCACACGCACCAACATACATGCCGCGACTACCGCGCCCGCCTGGCCAGCCATCACCTGCACGCCCACCGGAGCCTGGTCGCCGCACCCACCAACACCTGGTCGCAGCGCCCGCCGCGCCCGCTCGCGCCGCGCCGGCCGCGCCCGCCGCGACCTCCGCGCCTGCTCGCGACGCGTCCGCCGCGCCTGCTCGTGTCGTGCCCACCGCGCGTGCCTGCCGACGCGCGCCGCGCCCCACACCTCTCCTTGGTCGAGTGCCCCCGCGCTTCCCGGACCTCGCGAGAGGGAGAAAAGGAAGACCCTGCCGCCGCCGATAGTGGTGGAGCTACACCCCAGGCCTGGGGGGCCCGGGCCCTGGTCGTGGCGCTGGAAACCTTTGTTAACTGTAGCATTTTTGGCATTGTATGACACTGTACATCACTGTATCGCTGAAGCAGGCCCGGGTCCCAGTGCTAGCCTGGCTCCGCCCCTGGCCGCCGACGAGCACAGGCTTTGCCCGGCGGCGCTTGCCGGCGGCGGCGAGGGGGGTGGGAGATCTGGGAGGGGGGCTGGTGTGGCGGCTAGGGTTTCGCCCGGGTCGCCCGCGGGGGAGGGCGACACGAGCGTCTCTGAATCACATGCATGCTGGTTTAATGCATTGTGCACCGGTATTAGAGTTGCTCAATGGACTGAGAAACTGCCCTGATGCTGATGATGGTCTGATGCTCTTTGGCCCATGGCCTGAATCTATCTCAGGGACACTTGACATGATAAGGGGTATGTGCAGTCCCAGGATCAAAGGTAAGAGTATTTTCAACCACGACTTACAAATCTGGTTCTTCAAACGTCCGCGGGCACGTCCGGTCAGTGACCGAGCGTGTTCCTTTTAAACCCCTATTTTTTCGTCCGTGCAGCCGCATTTTTCATATTTTTCTTCATATGTCCGGTCATTTGCCCGTGATTGATGGAGAAGAAGAGAGAGAAAGAAAAGAATGAATAAAGAAAGAGAAAATGTGGTCCGAGACGGACTGACCGGGCGTGCCCGGGCGCCTCCGTGACCCCTCATATCGTCCTCATATTTGAGATGGATATGAGGGGTGCCAGTCAGTCCGGGCGTTTGAGATGGGTATGACGGCTCCGTCTGGGTCGCTTTTTCCTGACCGGTCAGTGACCGGGCGGGCTGCCCGGGCGTTTGAGGAGAGTATGAGGGGTCCGGTTATAGATGCTCTAACACCGACTGTCATTTGTACCGAAAGGCTCTATAACCGGACGCCTCAAACGACCTCTCATTCGTTCGCGGACACGTTCGGTCATTGACCGGACATGAGAGAAGACCCGACAGGAGAGAAGAAAAAAAATGACCCAACCGGACCCGTCTTATCATTCTTATATGCCCGAGCTATCTTTCAGATGGATATGAGGGTTCGTTGACACGCCGGTCAGTCCGCCACGTAGGACGTAACCCCAGCACAGACCACATTTTTCTTTTTCTTTATTCATTATTTTGTTTCTCTCTCGTCCTCTCCATCAATCACGTGAAAGTGACCGGGCATATAAGGAAGAAAATGAAAAATGTGGACGTGCGGACGGACAAATAGAAAACACGCATGATCAGGAGGTCATATTTATTAAGTCCGGCTCACTAGTAGAAATCAGGGCTTTGAAACGGGCCAGAATATTGCATTAGTCCCGGTCTTGTTACGAACCGGGACTAATGGCTGCATCAGTCCCGGTTCATGAGGCCAGGGCGCCGGCCGGGCTTCGGCAGGAACCAGTCCCGGTTCGTATGACCCCTTTAGTCCCGGTTCCAGACACGAACCGGGACTAAAGGGCCTCGCTCCTGGCCGAGCCCCTTTAGTCCCGGTTCCAGGTTGGAACCGGGACTAAAGATATGCCTATATATATGCTTGCCCTTGCCCGCTCACTCTGTTTTTTTGGCCGGGCCGCGCGTGTGAGGTGTGTGCTGCTCTATTCTCACTCCTATGCACACGAGGTGTTCGATGAAATGCCAGAGCCATGCTTAAGCTTTCTCCTCTCCAAGCTCGACCTCCAAGCTCCATTTTCCTCAAGATTTGTCTAGGTTTGGCGGTCCGTCACGTCCCATCCCCGTCCTCACCGTCGTCGATCGCCTGCGCCGATCTCGTCGCCGGCACCACCGTGGTGAGCCTCTTGTTCTTATCTTTTTTTTTAACTTCTTATTTGTATGATTTACGTAGATACTTGTATAAATTTCTTACTTTTATTATTGTTTGTTATTATAGGTCCATGGTTATGGTATCCGCCCACGTCGGCCCTCGTCCGGTCTATGATTCGGATGTGGTATATTATCTTTTATAACTATTTGTTTCATTTAGTGTTTATGACAATTATGCCGACCAACATGACATAGATGTGTTTATTCTAGGAGGTATGTGAACCGGAAATTCCAACCGACCCTCTTGTCGAGAGATTAAATTTAGTTGAAAAAGAAAACGAGGATTTGAAAGAAAAATTGAAAAGAATAGAGGAGGAGAAGATGAAATTGGAGTTGCATGTTGCCGATGTCGTCCATGACCACAAGATCAAGATGGATGCAATGCGCTTGAAGATTAGAAAGATCAGAAAATATGCCATTGATAATGAGGCTTGGTATCATTATGCTGTTGGATCAATTGCTACATTAGTTGCGATTATGATCGCATTTGTTGTTGTATTTAAATGTTTTACATAGTTGTATGTTAGTTTCAATTTATATTTTAATTAGATGCTCTAGAGAGCTATATGTTGTTCTATCAGAACTATCTATGAACTTTATGTATTTATTTTTTCCTCTATAACTTTTGATCACTACTGTATTTTGGTTTTAATGTGATTATGAACTTGTATTAATTTGGTCACTTCTCTATTCATGATGTTCTGTAATGGTTTTTGATACATTAGCACATGCTATGTGGGTGAAATTATGATACCATGCCAATTTTCAACCATTTCAGAGTTCATTTGCAGTGCTTTTCAATCTCAGGGTCATCTTAGCTCAAAATAAATCATGAAATGCATAAAAAATAGCAAATGAAGTTAGAAAAGGGTTGAAAAGTGATGATGTGGCTTTGAATGGTGCATATTGAATGTAGAAAAAGTCTTGAGTTAAAATATTTTTAAAAAAATGAAATTGCTTTGTAATAGACGAGTTTTCGTCCGAAACCCTGATACTTCGAAAGAGATTGTCCAGTTTGTACACGAAGTGCATCCAGTTTTTCCCGTAATCCTCTCAACTTTTTAGCACATGCTATGTGGGTGCAATTATGATACCATGCCAATTTTCAACCATTTCAGAGTTCATTTGCAGTGCTTTTCAATCTCAGGGTCATCTTAGCTCAAAATAAATCATGAAATGCATGAAAAATAGCAAATGAAGTTAGAAAAGGATTGAAAAGTGATGATGTGGCTTTGAATGGTGCATATTGAATGCAGAAAAATTCTTGAGCTCAAATATGTTTAAAAAATTGAAATCCTTTTGTAACGGAAGAGTTTTCGTCCGAAACCCTGACACTTCGAAACAGATTGTCCAGTTTATACACGAAGTGCATCCAGTTTTTCCCGTAACCCTCTCAACTTTTTAGCACATGCTATGTGGGTGAAATGATGATACCATGCCAAATTGCAACCATTTCAGAGTTCATTTGCAGTGCTTTTCAATTCAGGGTCATCTTAGCTCAAAATAAATCATGAAATGCATGAAAAATAGCAAATGAAGTCAGAAAAGGGTTGAAAAGTGATGGTGTGGCTTTGAATGGTGCATATTGAATGCAGAAAAAGTCTTGAGTTAAAATATGTTTAAAAATTGAAATCCTTTTATAACATAAGAGTTTTTGTCCGAAACCCTGACACTTCGAAAGAGATTGTCCAGTTCGTACACGAAGTGCATCCAGTTTTTCCCGTAACCCTCTCAACTTTTTAGCACATGCTATGTGGGTGAAATTATGATACCATGCCAACTTGCAACCATTTCAGAGTTAATTTGCAGTGCTTCTCAATTCAGGGTCATTTTAACTCAAAATAAATCATGAAATGCATGAAAAATAGCAAATGAAGTCAGAAAAGGGTTGAAAAGTGATGATGTGGCTTTGAATGGTGCATATTGAATGCAGAAAAAGTCTTGAGTTAAAAACTTTAATAGTACAATGAATTTTCATAAAGTATATTTTGTTACAAGCTTTAATAGAAACTAAAAATCTTTTATAAAACTCTAATAACAAAAGGAATCAACTAAAAAGAATCAATAAAAAATAAAACTTATGCAACTAAAATTATATAACTAAAAATAAATGCAGAAAATAATATTAAAAATCAAAATATATGCAAAAAACAGGCCCGCCTACTAGGCACGACGCCTGCATACGACTAGAAACCCTACAAATGGGCCAGGATGCAGGCCCGCAGTGCTAGCAGGCCCAACAGGGCGTCAAATAGGCATGTACTGCCTGCATTAGAGAGGAGCTCGAGAGGGCAGCGGCAGCAGCGCTTATAAACCACTCCGAGCCCCTCTCGACTAGCGAGGTGGGACTAAACTTTTGGTACGGGATGCCCAGCCCTTTAGTCCCGGTTGGTGGCTCCAACCGGGACAAATGCCCCCCTTTAGTCCCAGTTGGTGGCACGAACCGAGACTAAAGGGCTGGGCTTCCCGCCTTCTGGGCTGCTGAAATTAACCTTTAGTCCCGGTTGGAGCCACCAACCGGGACTAAAGGTGAATTCCAGCGGCGCAAAGGGCGGGAAGCCCAGACCTTTAGTCCCGGATGGTGGCTCCAACCGGGACTAAAGGTTGGGGTATATAAGTGGACCAAAATCCTGGTTGGAGCTTTCGATCTCCATCTCCCCCGACGGCGCCGAAGAAAACCTCGACGACGCCAGGCTGTCGGACCGCGCCGTCGCCTCCCTGAGCCCGCTCCTCGTCACGCCGCCCCCGTCGCCGCCCCCGACCCCGTCCTCGTCGCCGCCCCAGACCCCGTCCCCGTCGCCGCCCCCGAAGCCGTCCCCGTCGCCACCCCCGAAGCCGTCCCCGTCCCCGTCCCCGTCGCCGCCACCCGACGAGCCCCGCTCCCCTCCTCCTAGCTAGGTGAGCCGCCGGGCGCCACACGAGTGGGAGCCCTCCTCCCACCTCCACGTGAGCATCCCCTTCCCTCCACCCTTCTCTCTGTATTTTTCACTTGTCATAAATCTGAAGCAAATCTGAAGAAAAATGCATGAGCAATATCATTTAGCAAGTGAGAATTATAAACCAATGAACTTGATAGTTAGGGGGTTCTCTATATTTTAAAGATGGCCGTGAATGTAATTAACTAATTTTTTTCCAAGAGAGTTGTTGTCGACCCAATTCTCTATATTTTCTTGAAGTGGTCCTTTTATATGGAAATTTGAATTGTTCGATTGTGGCCACGTGGCCTATGAATGTGCCCAAGTGGCCTTTTGTTATATGCAAATGATCCGAGTGGCCTAGTAAAAAATGAGTCTAACATGAGTTTAAGAAATTAAGCATTTCTAAAATAGCAAAACATTAAATGATAAGAAAATGTTCTCATAGGAATTTGTCTTGACGTCGACGATGCCTGGCCCGCATCCTCATCGTCGTCGAGTCGGCGGCGACATCCTGCTTGAGAGGCGCAATGTCTGGGATTGGGCTCCGCCGGGCTGGCACTGGGAGGTGCTACCTTCCCGGGCTCGGAGCTTGGTGAGGAATCATGGTCTCGTCGTCGACCCGGAGCTTCTTTGGTGGCGGTCGCGTGGGCTACTTTCGGTGCAGAGGGAGTGGGGCCCCATGGAGGTGGTACGTTGCCGCGTCAGGGAGGAGGACGAGCACGTCCGTCGCTACATGGCGGCGTTGGACGCCAGGTTCTCCAATACCTGGCAGGTTCTTCAGGGATCTCACCCGAGTTATGATCTGGTGATGGTTCCTTATCTTTGGGTGTCCACCGCCAGCGATTCAGAGACCGCTAGTGAACCGAGTTCACCGTCCTCCACTTTGGATTCTAGGATATTCGATCTGTATTAGTGATCTTATATGATAATATTCGAGATGTATTAGTTAATATTTGATGATGCATTAAGTGGATTATTCGAGATGATGTATTAGTGATATTATATTCGAGTTCATTATAAATGTATTAGTGATATTATATTTGAGTTCATTATAAATGTATTAGTGATATTATATTGGTGTAATGCATGTGTGACTTTCGGTCTGTCGTTGCTCCTTATGTGACTTTCATGTGTGTTCTTGATGGAGGAATCCCGACTGTTGTCGTTGGGGGCGCTTCCTCCTCTTCTCTTCTTGCGACGATCTATACCTCGATGTAATGCGCAAGGAGAGAAGAGGAGGTGCGCCCATCATCGACGGTCAAACTATTAGTGTGAGAGAGTGTCCACCAACAAATTTTAGGCGCTCAATATGTCTTACATTAGCAATGGTCATGCCGTACTTTTTGAATCATGAACACAGGAAATGTCGTCGTCTGATGACGACGATAGGTGCCAAACGTGCGAACAGTGCGGCGAAGATAAGGGTCTTTGCGATCAGCCTAGGCTGCGAGACGGCAGGTTCTTCACCATGCAGCTTTACGAGGACTTCGATATTTCTACGGTACGCAACGATGACAAGTGTTTTTTCGTAATTAAGCATGACTTCTGTTTCTTTGCTTCAACGTGTAATTTCTGTTTTATACAATTCGACTAGTTCATCCCCTGTCATGCAAGACGGTATTTTTTGGAGAGGCTCGGTTTCGAGGACCACGAGAGTATGGAGACAAGGAGAGCTAACCTGAGGACTAAACATGGTCACACATTTCTGGTCAAAGTAATGAATGCAGTTAATAACACATAATTAGGGTGCTCAAATTGGGAAGCTCTTTGCAAGACATATGGATTTCAGGAGGATATGGAAATAACCTTCGATCTTCGTACTGAAGATCATATTGAAGGTAACATCGACATTTGGGTGGTTGTCGATATGCTTCCTGTTCTACCTCCATGTGAGTTTATCAACCATGCATATTTGTCAAGTAATTTGCATTCTATATTTAAAAATAGTTGGTGTTCATCCATACTAAATTTGTTAATGTATAATTTACAGCTTATTTCGTTTCTTCGAGTGAAACACAGAACATAATTGACACGACACACTACACTTATGGATCACAACTTGGGAGGAGAAGGATGATCTTATCAACTTTGTTATTGGTGTCCTAGTTGGTAGGGAGATCTTCCCGTATAATTTGGGAACTGGCCCAAATTATACATTGTACAGGACACTAGTGCATAGGTTGAGGGCGGATGACATTCGTCGAAATATCTTGGTAAGAGTTGCTAATTAAGTACACTACTATTGCGTAAATGGTATTGATTACATTGCTAACTAGGCTACTATTATGTTCTTCAGCAGAAACTGCCAAATAAAGTTGTGCCAACGTTGATGCAAGCCGAAGGTAATATGACAATTAAAAGCTCTATGAGGCCCGAGTTCTCTTTTGCATACTCGATTGAGCTTAAACCACCAAGACGGCTCCAAATTGAAGCATGTGGACAAATAAAGAAGGATCGCAAGCCACAAGTTGGAGATCGTTGGATCTCTTTGCTTCATCATGGAGACATAGGTGTTATTCTGTTTTACGTCATTTTACCTAGGAGGGAGGACTAGGTCCTATGAGGGAGAAGTTTTTCTGGTTTATTTTAACTTGCATGATCGATTAGGATGATTACTATTATGATGTTTTTCTGTTTTATGAGATTTTAACTTGGTATGATTAAGATGATGATGAGTTGTTAGATGAGTAAGATGATGATGAGTTATATGACATATATTTGATTAAGATGGATGGATGCAAGTGATCATGTTGAATTAGAGGAAAATATGATGTTGCGATTGGCCCTTTCCAAAAATGAAAACCCGCGTGAAAATACAATATAAATATAAAAGAAAATGAAAATAAAAAATGAAACACGGCCCTTTCCAAAAAACAAACACAGTGCCTTATTGTCCCGGTTCGTGTTACGAACCGGGACTAAAGGTCCTCTTGCCTCGGCGCCGCAGTGCGGCCACGTGGAGCACCTTTGGTCCCGGTTCGTAAGCCAACCGGGACTAAAAGTGATGGGCATTAGTCCCGATCGTGTTGTCCCGGTTGTAGAACCGGGACTAAAGGTCATCTAGATCCGGGACTAATGCCCTGTTTTCTACTAGTGGCTGTAGATGCTCTACCACCTCTTTAGAAGAAAAAGAAACCAATCGTTAACTCCTCAGCACATATCAATAAACTCCTATTACTAAACAACCTAAACGCACTATCTAATTATCATAGATATTGTTTGCAGGAAGGACTCGGAGCTGTTCGAATCCAGAATATGAGCTCGGGTGAAACAGCAAAATAAAAAAAATCAAAGAATTCTGATTCTTTTTTGTGAAACAATGACAATTTTTTTGTTGTCTTGCAAATTTTCATCACCATATGACATTCATGGAAATTGTGGCAAAAAAACAAAAACGATGTTCCCAAATGTTATTTTCAAACGCATTTTGGCGCACTGATTTTGATTTCTTTGCCATATTTTCTACAATTGTCGTTTAATGATGAAAATTTACAAACCATGAAAACATTTGTCAATTTCATAAAAAAATCAGATTCTTTTTTTTATTTTACTGTCCAACGGGCCTCACACATGTTGAACGCAACAAATCGAAATTGTTGGTATTACTACACTGAGGAAAAGCATATATAGACAAGCAGAATAATAATAATTCACAAGTTGCGCAATTTGCCATGACACCAAACTAGATCTAGCCACAAGAAGCTACTACTAGTCATCATCACCATGGCAGGTATACTACTACTCCTACTAAACCATCCGTTGCTTAACGTTACCAGATCAACAACTAAGTCTAAACGCATGCACTAGTACTTGCTTAAGAGCAACTCCAACGTGGCGACCCATTCTGTCCGCGCGTCCGTTTGGGTCGGCGCGCCCAGCGCGCCGACCCAAACGGACGCGTGTCCGCTTTCGTCCGCCTGCCGACCCATTCCAGGACCATTTTTGAGCCGGATTTGCGTCGGCGCGGACACGAGACGGACGCGCGCGCCCCCGCCTACTCCCCCCTGGCCCGCTGGTCGGTGGCACATTGGCCATCCTTTCCCATTCCCACAGCAAACCCTCCTCCTTCGTCGCCGACGCCGCCGCCCATTTTCCGGTGCCGTCCTGCAATGCCGCCACCTCCCACGTCGCCACCTCCCACGTCGGCCCGCTCCCCGCCGTCTTGCCGCCGGGGAATCGAAAGCTTCCCGACCCCACTCCCCCGACAAAGTCGAGGCCGCGGTCAAGAAGCCGCCTCGCCGCCACCCGGCCAGTTCCTTCGTCTTGACACCGGCACGCTCGTCGGACGCAGGCACACTCGTCTGACGCCGCCAGGGCAGCTAGCTGGTCCAAGGGCGGCGCGACTCCTTTCGCCGGCCGGCTTCTTCGTCGACGCCCGCAAACTGTTTGACAGTTTGCCAAGGTACAAAAATGGACTCCGCCGACGAGTTCTTCTTTCATAATTTTCTTTGTGACTCCGATGATTCCTCGTCCAATGATGAGGAGGAGGTCTTGGCTGCCGTGTTGGTCCATCACCACATCAATAGCCAACGCCCGTTGTTCCGTGGCTCCATTCTGGGGCACCTTCCAGCGTTGGATCGCAACCGAGAGTCGGGCATTTCCTTCTTTGGAAAGACTACTTTGACACAACGAACCCGTTGTTCAAACATCAGAAATTCCGTCGCCGTTTCCATATGAGTAGGCATCTTTTCAACCGTATTAGAGAGGGAGTGGTCGGCTACGATAACTATTTCGAGTACAAAGAGGATGCCGTTGGAAAGATTGGCTTCTCCTCTTATCAGAAATGCACTGCAGCCATCCGAATGCTTGCATACGGAGTGCCCGGTGATCTCATTGACGCGTAAGTCCGTATGAGCGAGTCTACATGCCTAGAGTCCTTGTATAAGTTTTGCAAGGCTGTTATTGCTTTGTTTTGCCCTGAGTATTTGAGAGAGCCGACTCCTGAAGATACAACCCGTTTGTTGGCGATGAATGCCAGCAGGGGCTTCCGGGGATGCTTGGTAGCATAGACTGCATGCATTGGGAGTGGAAGAACTGCCCTTCTGCTTGGCAAGGGCAGTATAAGGGCCATGTCAGGAAATGCACTGTCATACTTGAGGCAGTGGCATCTCAAGATCTCTGGATCCGGCACTCTTTCTTTGGCATGGCTGGATCACACAATGATATCAACGTGCTTCAGCGCTCGCCGGTGTTTGCTAGGCTTGCCGAAGGCAACATCCCACCGGTTAATTTTACCATCAACGGCCACAACTACGACAAAGGATACTACCTGTTTGATGGTATCTATCCTCAATGGACCACTATTGTGAAGACAATCCACAATCCTGTCGGAGAGAAGAGGAAAAGATTTGCCCAAGAGCAAGAGAGTGCTAGGAAAGACGTCGAGCGTGCCTTTGGTGTTTTGCAATCTCGATGGGACATCGTTCGGTATCCTGCAAAAACTTGGAGCACGAGGAAAATGTGGGAGGTGATGACTGCTTGTGTCATCATGCACAATATGATCGTAGAAGATAAGCGCCCGGAACGTCTCTACGATCAAGGGTTTCAGTATCAGGGTGAGAATGTTGTGCCTGAGCATGGAGGAGCGGCGCCGTTTGAACAGTTCGCCTAATTTCATCACGACATGCGTGATTGGAAACTCACATGCAATTGCAAAATGATTTGGTTGAGCATATGTGGGCTCATGTTGGCAACCAATAGATGTAACTCTTTAATTTGGCTTGCAAAACTATGTGAGACTATTTTATTTTTATTCAGTTTGTAAAACTATATTATTTATTTGGTTGAAACCATGCTATTTATTTTGTTATGGACTATATGTTTGCTTTGTGAAATTTAAATGCAAAATATGTGTGTGTAGCAAATACAAAATTTGTGCTATGTGTTCAAAAAGAGCGGCCAGCCGGCCACGCCAGCATATATGGGTCCACGGGTTGGGCGCACAGCCGACCCAAATGTTAGAGAGGACGGATGCCGCGCGGGCGGCCGACCCAAACGGACATTGGAGTTGCTCTAAGAGCTGGTAGAATTTGCTGGACACGGGACGACGGCGATCGATCACCTCAGTAGTCGTCCTCAGATGAGCCATACTCATCAGAGGAGTAGGAGTCCTCTTCATCAGAGTCAGAGTCAGAGCAGGAGTAGTCACCGGTGAGGAGCTTCCGGCCGACCTCGAAGGAGACGAAGGCGTCGATGCAGGCGTACTTGATCTGCTCGTGGAAGAGGCGGTAGGCGTCCCATGCTCCCGTCCTCACACGCTATGGCTTGTCGAGGCTGGCCCCCATGACGGCGCCCACCACGTCCTTGAGCCGGCCTGGCGGAGCCACTGCCTGCCCATCCCGTCGGCCGCGAGGCCGCGCAGGTCAACGGTGTTGTTGACCATGAGGCCGTGGTCGTTGCTGAGGCGGTTGGCGTCGTCCTGCACGCCGACGCCGACGAAGCGGAAGTCCCGGTCGGCGAGGAAGCTCTCGAGGGCCCGCGGGACGTAGTCGGCGTGGAGGAGCTGGAAGATGAGGCAGCGGCGGCCGACGCAGATCTGCAGGATCGCGGCGCGGTTGTACCCGGGGCCGAAGCTGGGGCGCCACTCGACGTCCAGCCTCACGATGAGCTTGTGGTACACCCAGCGGTAGGCGTACCGGATCTTGCGCAGCCAGGCCACCACGGCGTCGCCGGACGGCCAGAGGACGTGACGGTGGTGCTGATGAACTCGCCCTCGAAGGCCACGTCGGTGACAAACGTCTCGCTGCCCATTGCAATATGTGTTGGAGTAGGGGGAGTTGGGAAGAGTTGCAGACCAACGTCTCGGGCGGCAGGGTTTTACTGTTGCCGGAGACATCTCGGATGAACAGCCCTGAAACTATTTGGTATTTATTGCAAACCAAACGTATCGACATACGATGGGACGAGTGTCCCAGCCGGAGATCAGGTCTAATTCAAATTCAAAGTCCTTCCATGCATAGTATAATTCAAATTTGATACATGGGACGAGTTCGAATTTATAATTTAAGCTCCTCAAAATATGTTATACAATTCGAAGGTGTATAATTTCCAGGACAGGAGAACAACCACGTCCGGTTCATTATTAGACCCCATGCAAGCAATTTGTGGAGGCACTTAATTCAATCTTGCATGCTTAGCCGTTTTCACATCTAGGAATTGAATCAATCGAATGAATGCATGCGGCAACGGCAAGAGCAGATTGGGCATGCATGTAGGCCTCAGCGGAATTCTTGGGGACGATGGATTTATTAGCACGCAAGTGAGCAGCATGGCGGTCTCTACAGAGGTTTTTTTTTTCTTGACAATAATTAATACTAGCAATGCCCGCGCGGCGGCACGCCGCGCCCCGTCAATACATTATGTGTTATAACTTTGTAGTCATAAAAAAGCAAGACATGCACATGAATAATTTGGAAAGGATATATTTATTACCAGCATGAGTGCTACCTCTTGCAAGATGGAAATTACACGTTGGCAATTTTTTCAAGCAACGCTGGATACATTACATCCATTTGTAGGCTATATCATTCTTATGAATCCTCCTACGGGATTGGCACGTGCGATAAAATGATAAAGAACCTTTACAAATTGTTTCATGCGACCAATAGGTGCTTAGCGGCAGTGTATCCAACGATGATTTTGAACAAATAAAAGCAGCATCAATATGATATGCATTTTTGGTTTATAATTGATCACAGTTGCTCTATCAATAAACAGAAACGTGAGTTATAACAGAAGTAAAATTTCTCATTCAAGCATATTTTCCCTCTTTGCCCTCCCATATATTCTATTATTTTGTGATGTTACATAATGATGTTCCTGGCATGTTCATGTAAGATTTCATATGCAAAATTACATTTCTTAAAATAGTAAATCAAATAGTGTCATGTTGATTGCTATCAAGAACGAAAGGAAAAGATATCAAAGAATAAACTAATACATAGCATCATCAACGTTGTTAATCAAAATGGATACTTCTTAAATTCAGACAACACTTTGTAAAATCCAAGAAAATCTTTTTGTCCAATGTATATCCTAGCCATTCTAATAAACTGGATGCGCATAATTATGAACCAGCAGGAAAATAGTTAAGTAGTTAGGCATCATGTGCCGCAGGTACTGCAACAAGTCTATACATAAGACCTGAATCCAAGCATGTTATTCCAAACAATTACAGTACCCATGCCCGCGCGGCGGCACACCGCCTTTGTTGATATGTTGTGTGAGAAATCCAAAGAAAGAAAGAAATTTTGTGTCTAGTGATATTAAATTGTATCTTTTAATTATTTGATTTATTATTCAGTTTTTTGCGTGTTCACTATTTTTGATGTTATGGTTTATGTCAAAAATTATGTTGGTACGGATGCTGACAACACCTTGCATTGTCCTGTTGACATGGTAAGCATTTAAACAGCTAGAACATGACAGTACAAACTTTACATTTTTCATATGAATAAAATCTGGACCAACCTGAATCAATTAAGCAGCAGGTCAAGAGGGCCATTAAAATGCATCTTGTTGTTCACCTTCAGTAAGCAACATGAGAAAAATAGATTGTTAATACCTTGCTATTGCGTTGCGTGTAGCCTGTACCGCGCAAGAAAGTGCGTGGCCAGGCGGAAGAAGCTGCAGTCGAAGCCGTCGACCATTCAGAGCGGGACGCAGTAGAAGTAGGAGACGACCGCTGCGGCGTCGTCTATCTCCGCGGGTGGCCGCCACAGACGGACTCCAGCCCCAGAGCGGCGGTGAGTCGACGGCGAACGACGAAGACGCTTTTGGCAACTACGCTCCTCATGTTGCTCACCAGCTTGAACCACTGGCTCTCCGGTCGCAGATGTTGTCTACGCCCAGGCACTGGCATGCGTCGGTGCTCACGCTCCGCCCGTCCGCCCTGACGTCCAGGCACAACATGCCGCTGCCGGAGCCGGACGACGACGACAACGTGCAGCACGACCTCCCAGAGATAGTAGCTCCCCGGAAGAGTTGACAGCGCCCAATCCAGGTCGAGGTCGGCGGCTACGGCGGCGTCATAGCCGTAGTACTGCACGTTTCCGTCGCGGTTGTCGACGATAAAACTCACAGCCCCGATCCAGGTGCACACCTCGTTGTGGCGGGAGAGCGTCATCCTGTAGTTGACCCGACGCACGACGCGGAGGAGGAAGGAGCAGGGGCGCCTCCTCAGAACGGCTTAGGCGAGGTAGCTAGCACCTCTACACGACGATGTGGGTCAAAGACCTCCCGTGGTCATGGAAGATAAGGCGCCGGCAGCCTGGGCGAACGTGATATCGAGATGGCGATGACGTGACACCGGATGGCGGGGCGCCGGCGGACTGGAAGGTCGCGAGCTCGCGGCCGCCGTGGGCAAGCCGGCGAAGAGGAGCGAGGGAAGCCCAGCGTCAGGGCAGGGCGAGAAGAGGCACTCGAAGTCGCCGTCGGCCTCGACCGCCTTGGCCTTCCGTCAAGAACTGAGCTCTGTATTTATAGGAGCCCAACAACGTCATTAAGCAGCAGAGAAACCGACTAAGCGACGCCCCGAACAATCGCGGCGCTCCAACTACGAACACAAACACAACACGGCAGCAAAGTCTAGAAGCAGCATGAAAAACAGTTGCATGGGCCATCACGTGGTCACATGGAAAAAACGGCTGCACATGCATGGGCCATCCACGTCGCCATATGAGGCTTCACCGCCCGACAAACCAGCCGCTTGACCTGGGAATCAAATGTCCTATAGAATCGCTAGATCCACAAGCAGAGTTGGACAACACGTTAAGAAAATTTACACGGAATGGCTAGATCCACATGCAGATTCTACCCTGCCACATACCAAATTAATGCACGTGTCCACCATCGGTTGGCTGACCTTGGCAGTGGAAAAACCCAATTAAACCACGTAAAAGAGAGCTAGTTGGAAATAGGGGTTGGGGTATATGAAATTTAATGTGATTAGACATCTACAGCCGGACCTAGCAAATCTAAACCCTTAAACGCCCGCGGACACGCCCGGTTTTAATCACCCGTACGTACGAGCGAGAAATGAGCTTCGATCTTAGGCACTTTTGATCACATGTTTAATTCATTTATATGCATTGTAGCCCGTGGCAACTCACGGACGTTCTACTAGTTTTGTTTAATATTGTAGATGTCCTTTTTTTGCTGTGAACTTGGTCAAAGTTAAAGAAATTGACTTTCCAAAAAACTAATAACCCTTATATTTGAAACTGGTGGAATATGTAGTTTGGCGGGTGGGGGAGATGATAGAGTGTGTTTATTTATTTTATAATGCAGTGATCTGGTGGGCCGTTCGTGGGGTAGTTCTGTGTTATCCGCTAATCAACCTATATTTTTGTGAGAATTTTTTTGTGTCGGTGGTTGCATATACTATATTGGTGCTACAATATCACATGATGACGCTTCTTTTTTCAAGGTGGTGGGAGGATGTGGAGGATTGATATGTTTTTATAGGACGGTTTCTTCTGTTTGATTGGAAAAATCGTTAACCCGGTTAAAATCGTAAATCAAATCCAAAGTTGAATACCTTAATTGAGTGAAAAAGATTCAAAATTAAGGAACATAGTGAATTATAAGAATTGAATGAAAGAGCTTGAAAAATTGTTGATCCGGTCAAAATTGAATGATTCAATTCTAAATTGAACACCTCAATTAATTGTGAGGCATTAAAGTTTGAAAGCATAATATATAGTTTAAAAGAATTAAATGAGAGAGATTTAAGAAATTATCTATCCGCTCAAAATCAGATTACTCAATTCTAACTAAAAACTTTAATTGAGCATATGCTCTTTAAAACTAAGTGTTTAGTGTTATAAAGAATATAGATGGATAGTGATTCATTAGAGCATCTACAACCGGACCTCTCAAACCCGCCTCAAACGTCCGGGCAGGCCGCCCGGTCACTGCCCGGTCACTTTTTTTCGACCCAGACGGGCCTCTCAAACGACCGGGCTGACCGGCACGCCCCCACATCCAGCCCAAATATGGGGCGGATATGGTGGCACCCGGGCGCCCCCGCCACGTCGGACTAGCGAACGGGGCCCAACCGGAAACGCCCGCCAACCCGGCGGTCCGAAGGTCGTCTCCTCCGCCGGACCAGTCGCGCCTCGTGTCGCAGCTCCGGCGGGCTACGTAGTGCATTGCCCGGCTATTTAAGTGCACCGGTGTGTAGGGGAACATAGCAGAAAACAAAAATTTCCCGACCTACGCACCAGCCCAGGACCACTATGGAGACTGCATACAAGGTTTGATCTTTTTCGTTACCGACTCGTAGCGCAGCGGAAGTAGAGTCGATGACGAACGGCGGTGCAGATCCCCGCAGCTAGGATTTTACAACCTCCCAACCGCGAGGATGTATACCCTCATCCGCCCCACGGACAGCCCTCCGGCACTACTAGGAAAAGGCTTATTAGTGGCGCACCTGTTTTGGCCATTAATGGCGCACTACAGGTGCGCCACTATCATCACGCCACTAGTAACATATACTAATGGCGCACCCCTGGTGCGCCATTAGTATACCAGACTATAGTGGCGCACCAGGCAGTGCGCCATTAGTAAGTCACACGGTGCGCCATTAGTATGCCTCCCAGGGGGCCATATTTACCTTGTGCTCTGGGTTACTAATGGCGCACTAACAGATAATGCGCCACTAGTATTTTTTATAGCAGTGCGCCACTAATGTGCTGTATGGTGCGCCACTAGTATGAATATTAGGAATTTTTTTTCTTTTCTGATATTTGCGCAGGTTACAAAATATATTACTGCACAGAATATAGACAGCACAACATATAAATAGCAGATTCATCGAATACAATAGAAGATTAGTCTCCGAATACAATTCATCATATTAGCTAGTCTCCGAATTCAAAAGACCGAACAAAGTTAGAACATTTACAAGTCTCGAGACCGCGAGTAGCGAGTTTGTCTTCACATTACAAGTCGATATCGATCATCTAAATTACCATCACATAGAAGACAGCTGCGGTCATCACGATGAGCATCATCGCGATGAAACTGGTCTTCATCCGGTTCCTCCTCCGCTCCCTCCTCTCTCCCGCTAGATAGCGCGCGTATATAGCTTCCGCCTCCGCCCTAGTGGTGTACCCTTTGTAATTGTTACCGCTGAAACGGTAAACCTGTTTCCGACACTCCTCCCAGTCGTCGTAGACTCCGGGAACCTTACCCTTGTACACGACATACGACGGCATCTCTATGCACTAGACAAACAAAACGTTAGTAGCAATTCACAGACAATACATAAGCAATATATAAGTATGCAACAAAAGGATCGGAAGAGAAAAGCAACACATTAATAGCACGATTCGTGGTCCTACTAATAAATAGCATCGATTACATATAAGTTGAACGACTGTCCAAACTAAAGAGCTAATCGATATTTCAGAACTACATACCATCACTACTTTCGACTCGACTCAGGGACCGGAGCGTGGATGAAGCCGTCGTCTATCGTGATGGTCATGAAATCGCGGTCGTTGTCAGCCTGCATTTGTAGCGTTGTTTCTATCTCACTGTTGGACGGTTGATATCTAAGGTAGAACTGCCCTGAGGTATGAAGGACATCTTGATGGATGATTTCCGCAAACTCCGACTGGATGCGAAAGAATTCTTGTCTGATGTCCGTGTCCTGGATTGCCGACAAGCTTGCGGCCCAATCTTTGAGATTATTTGGTAGAAGAAGGTGATTATGGTCCCGCACGATCGCCCGCATGTGATGGAGGGCGTAGTAGGCATCCTTCTGACCGCCAGGCGGCTGCTTGACGCAGGGGAACATCGTATTGTGGGCGAACACGTGCTTGCCGTACCTACAAATTGGCCTCTTGAAGGTGCCTCCAGATCTGGCGTAGCCGGGGAGAGCTTCATCAAGAACTTTCTTGATATTTGTGTAGTCTTTCTTCGACTGACGGTCCGAGTCGAAATATGTGGCCATGGAATATTTCGGGCTTAAGAGGATGAGTGTGCAATGTGTGTCACTGCACAAAACACGGAATGTTAGAAAAAAAAAGAACGATCGAAATCTAAGAAATTATATGTTACGGGGCGGTGAGGGGATGACTTACTCGGGAAAGTAAGTCACGAGGAAGTTATCCTTATCTGGGTTCGCCAGAATGACGCCTTCGAGGTATGAACTCGCGACTTGCCGGTCCCCAGCGCTGACCAAGATCTTGGCACGCATGTAGAAGGGGTCGACTATCACAATGTCCGGGGTCTTGTATCTAATGATCCGCATGTCCATACTAAGCGAAAATAGCCGAATGAAGGTGTAGTGCAGCGGATGAAGGTTAAACATAGCGAAGATGTCATCAAACCGCAGGACGATCATACCCCCGATTTTGCTATCGACAAAGCCCTTGCCCTCTGGCACCTTGGCCACGAAAACCGGGTATGCCACATCATTCTCGGAGAGACGCCGCTTCTCCAAAGAAAGAACACTGTCATGCAGACTCCGCATAGCACCGGTTGCAGCATTGAGCATATTAGTCGGTAGCATCGGCCTACCCGCCACATGCACCCTCCTCGAGATATCCTTAGGTGAAGGTGGCCCGTCCTGAGCACGGATCGTACTCGGTGCCGGCTGGCTCGCACCCTTAATCTTTCTTTTCCGTCCCTTCTTCTTCTGCTGTAATGGGATCGAGTTCTGCTGAGAGACCGCCTTCTTGAGTGTGTTGGGGCTGATAATATTTCGCACCTCGGCTATCTGAGGCTCGGTGAAGGCGGCAGCTGGAGGCGTCTCCTGAGAACTGAACGCCAGACGACGCCTGTTGCAATTGGGTTTCTCCGCGGTACCAGGTAGATCGCGATCGTCTTTTGCATCGTTGGGTTCTTGAGAAGGAGGCCCCAAGAATTCGTCATCGTACCCATGTTCGTTGAAGTACTTATCGACTTTGGTAAATGTACCGTCGTCGTCGTCGTCGTCGTCGTCCGGATCCTGTGCCATATGCATGTCCGGATCCTGTGCCATATGCATGTCCGGCATGTCCGGTACCGTTGCGGTGGTCTTGCCATGACTTGGCGCCGACTCGACTGGCGGTGTTGTCTGTGGGGTGGTGTCCCCCGCCCCCAAACGAATCTGGCTCTTCGGCCAAAGCAGGGTCCAGCTTAAGCAGGCGCTGAGGGTCATCACATCGTCTTCGTCGGCCCCAGCAGGTCGAAACGGAGGTAACAAGTCATCGCAGCCCCGCAGCACCCGAACCAGTTGAACCCTATACACGGTGGGTGGCATCGGATTACCGTGGAACACGCGGCTGCCCGGTTGAACGATTCTGGCCTTGGCGACATCGATCAACTCGCCGCCCACGAAGTGCAGGAGAGTGCATGGAACGTCGGCGGCGCCCTGCGAAAACATGTAGGGCGTCAGGGATGCCCAGTCAAAGGCAAGGAGATGAAGCCATCGGCCGAGAGGCTTAATTAGTTACCGTGATGGCGTCGAGCTCGGCTAATGTCGAGGCACCGCCAACGGCGGGCGTGCAATTGACGGAGGGGCCGCTTGCTGCCGAGGTGCCGGCCGGCGTATTCTTCCCACACCCGGGTGCATTAAGCTGCAATGCCGGCGCCGCCGCGGGAGACACCAATGCCGCCTCCGCCGGAGACACCAATGGCGCCGCCGCGGGAGACACCAATGCCGCCTCCGCCGGAGACACCAATGGCGCCGCCGGCGCGTTGCGCGAGTTGCTGCCCGTGAAGCTAGGAATCGGGGGGCGGCCCCTGTTGGCCGCCCGCCACCCATGCCTGCAGCCCAGAAACCAAGGTAGGTATAATGGCGGTGATCGTCGCTCCCAGTTGGTCTCGCACTTGCTCTTCGACCATCTCCGGAATCCGCGCCACTTGTGCCTTGAGTTGTTGAACCTCGCGCTGCTGGCTTTCCGAGCTGGTCTTTCTCTCCTTTCGCCCAGCGGTATAGTATTCCGACCATTTCGTGGACAAGCCTTTGCCGGCCACACGACCAGCTGACGACGGCTTACTGAGCTTATCCTTGTTTTTCATTACGTTCAACGCCCTATTTAAAGGGGTGTCGAAAGGGGAGCTCTGAGACGACCCCGCGCTACTGCTTTCAGTGTCCTGCGGAAGGAACGTGAACCATTTAGAAATTTGGCTTCATTAATTAGAATGCAACCATATGGAGCTAATTATGCGGGGGTGTATTCCTTACCAAAACACGCTCAAGCGCCTTGGTCTTCGGATCCGTGGTAAGCTCCTTAGTTACCGGGTCAATCTTGTACCGGGCCCTGACATAGTTCCTGGTCTGCTTGTCATGGTATTTCTCGAAGCGGGGCGGTAGGCCTTGCTCGGCACGCTCCGCGTCCTCCTTGTCCCATATAGGTTCCGCCACTCTGTAACCGCCGGGACCGAGTTTGTGGACCCCTAAGTTCAAGTCCCGCATATCTTTCCCCCACTGACTTGATTCCCCGGATGCGTTGCTCTCGCACTTGATCTTGAACTCCCGGTAGTCATCTTCGCTGATCGAAGGATTTTTCTCCTTGATCTTCTCATAACTATCACCTTTTTCAATCATGCTCTTCACCGCGCCTCTCCAAGTAGCCAGGGCCTTGCTCATCTTCGTGAGGGCGGCACTGTTCACTTTATTCCCTGAGAGGCGTGTGTTTGCGAAGTCACCGAGGAACTTGTATCGTTCGTGCAGCTTCGTGAAGAGGAGGTTGCGCAAATTCCCTCGGTCACGATGCCTTAGGTTCTCGGTGTTGATCGAGACGGTGCTCCGGAGAATGCACCCGAGCTGTCCCGCGTACCCCTTGACTATTTCTTTAGGCGCCGTTGGATGCCCCTCGGAGGACACTTCAGTAAATTCCTCCTTGACGGTGCCGAGCACGTTCGGGCGCCGGTCCTTCCGTTGCCTCTTCGGTTGGCTGCCATCTGTGCGTGCGCCGCCATCATCAGTGGTGGCATCCTCGGCGGCACCATCAGTGGTGTCATCCCCGACGCCACTAGGGGTTGTGTAGTCGGGATCGGTGACTTCCGCGGCATCCTCATAGCGGTGAGGGTCTCCCTCCATCTCCTGGGACAGCTCCCAGAATGGCTTGCCGCCCGAACCGCCGACCTCATCGTTGTCGGCCATGTTCGCTCTAAATAGGAAAAAAGGCTACTAGAGTTATTGGATGAGATCAGGGTAGTATCTATTCTTCTATTCTATATTAGTAATCAACTCTCTGGTTTCAACTCCACCAAACTAAGTGCACTATTGCTCTTGCTGCAGGAAGAAAAAATAGTTTGCATTTCAACTTAAGGGAAAACTATAAAAGCCACTTAGAAATATTTGCTTTGTAGAAATAACATTGTCTATAAATGTTGATTAATTTTTGTTTCGGTTGAGAATATGGCACCTTCTAGGTCAAGAAAATTAACAAAGTTCATGCACGAATTCACGGAAAAATTCGGCATGACCTTTGCTAATTTTCTTGACCTAGGACCCCATTCTCAACCGAAACGGAAATTAATCGACATTTCGGGAGAAAGGGGTAATTTTTTGTACCTGCACAAAAAAGGCCTACATATAGGCACAACAAGCTTATAGGCACAACCAGAACAAATAAGATCATGATGACAAGCTACAACCATGGTCTGCAATGGAAAGGACAATGTGATCTTTCCTCCACATACAAAAAGAAATTGTTGCAGTAGTACAGTGGTGGCAGCCACCAACAGAACTCTGCAATTGCAGCTCAGCAACCTGATGATTCACAGGCAAGTTAGTAGTAGTACCTAGTTCGCGTTCCACACACCCTGATACCTAAAGATCTAAATGTTTGGGGTCAGTACCTACTTTGTGTCTCCCACTATGGATAGCTGAGAGATAGTACTGAGTTTCAAGGTCTCTGCAACCAAGTTAGTGTAAGGCTCAGCGGGTCACTGAGTGAGTGAATGAGTGGAGCAAGTAGTATCAAATACAGACAAGCTAACTTTCTTGTTTTCGTTTTCCTCATTTTCTGAGTGAAGAAACGTATTCTAGTGGGAGGTAATCAGGTAAGTAAATAGTTGGGTGATGCAATGGTTACATCATGTGGGAAGAAAAGGAAGCATATTGTGCTTATGAGCCATAGAACAACATATGTACAGAGCATGTTACTTTGTGGCTGTAAACTTCCTGGCAAATCATCCAGCAGTAGTACGTGGAGTAACATCCAGTCTCATAAAAAGATTAATGGTTTTTGATAGGAGCACTAGAGGACATGAAAGTTAGCATCGCAGAAAGTGAACATTAAAGTACTAACATTCATGTGGAATCACTATCATTATCATCAAGCTTGGAAGTTTAACACCGCCATCAGCAACCTTTCCGGTGTAAAGCTCGGGACCCTCCCAGGCACTAACGAACATATTTCTGTTCTTATACTGAACTGAATGAGGATGGCAATGGTGAACTTTTAATTTATCAATAGGGGTTTCCCCCCGGCTCCATTTTTATTAAATGAAACCAAACAGTTCAGCATTCAGGTTAAACCAGTGGTTAACTATTCAGTATTCATCTTGTCGCCAAATAAAAAAACTGATTCGCATTTCAGAGCAGCTGGATGTGTGTTTCTCTGAAGCCTGAAAGTCTCTGCTGACTATGTCAAAAAAATAAAAATCTCTTTGTAGGAGGGGGGAGTTCAAGAAAAGAGAAGTACGTGTGTGGGAGGGGGGAGTGGTGGCTACCTGCCTATGGAGTGGTCGCCGGCGTTGCTCCTGGGATGGGGGTCCTGGACCGGCGGTGGAGACGGGCTCTGCTGCAGAGGAGGGGGCGCACGGTGAGAGAGAGAGAGAGAGGGAGGGAGAGAGAGAGGGAGGGAGGGAGCGGGAGGCTTACCGGAGCGGAGGGGGTCGCCGGAGACGAGCAGGTAGGGGGCGGCGCGGCGGGCGGTCGCGGGAGAGGCGCTCGATCTGCTGCAGAGGAGGGGCGCGCACGATGAGAGAGAGAGAGAGAGGGAGGGAGGGACAGGGAGGCCACCGGAGCGGAGGGGGTCACCGGAGACGAGCAGGTAGGGGGCGGCGCGGCGGGGCGGTCGCGGGAGAGGTGGGGATGGGAGTGCGGCGGCTGGATAGCAATGGCGATGGGAGAGTGAGTGGAGGGGGTCGCGGGAGAGGTGGGGATGGGAGTGCGATAGCAATGGCGCACTTTTGAGGATGTGCGCCATAAACATCTGGATAGCAATGGCGCACTTTTAAGGGGTGCGCCATTACTATTAGTACTAATAGGTTAAAACAATTGCGTGTGTGGTTATGGACAGAACCACTTACATGGCCTAGTGGTTGGTCCCTTGATACATTAAGCAAGTCACCCAGGTTCGAATCTTGGCAACCCCATTTTTTGCACCTTTTTTAAAATTTTATTTTAACCTTATGATAAACATCCAAACACTTTAAAATAAACACATGGCAATTTGATACTCCCTCCATTCTTAAATATAGGGCGTATAATTTTTAATAATATGTTTAAAAGATCTTTAATAATATTTTTAATTAGACCACGTACTTAAACCATTGTGATAATTTAAGATTTGAGATAAAAGAAAAGGAAAATGCAAATGGAGTGATAAAACCATTGTGCAAAGATTTAGAATTAGATGACATGGTTGAAATCAAGTGATACATGTAATAATTTAGTTGCATGTAATAATTGAGCTTGCCACTGACACACACACGTGGCCGACACGTCGTGATTCGATCTTAGCTATCTTTTCACAATCTTCTTGCCCTTCTTTCTCGCGGTTGAATAATTTAGCCGCGGAACCCCTTGAATTGATCTTCTCTTGAACGGACGTCCTTTAGGTAGGGTGGTCCTGCTTCTTCTTGTGGTGTATGGTACTTCATCGTCGTCGTCATCTTCCATCTTCGGGTCGCCGTACTTGTCGAAGTCTTGCTCATTGGCGACTCCATCCATTCCGATGATGTTCCTTTTGCCTCTCCTCACGACAACACGACTGGGCTTTGGCGGGTCGGTAATGAAGAAGCATTGGTCCACTTGGGAAGCCAGTACCCATGGCTCATTTTTCGCGGTGACGTTTGCGCCCGCGGTCTTGGATTTGGCTTCGGGTATAACCATGGTGGTGAAATACCGGTCTTCTTTTAGGACGCTCTTGGCCCATCTGACACGGAACATTGGGACCTTCTCTCCAGCGTAGCTCAGCTCCCAGATCTCCTCGATCCTTCCGTAATATCTGTCCTTGTCGTTACCGGTGTAGGATTCCATCGTTACCCCGGAGTTCTGATAACCATCGCTCTTCATGTCCTTTCCCTCGGTGTAAAATGTGTAGCCGTTGATATCGTACGCCTCATACGTCATCAGGTTGTGCTCGGCGCCCTGTGACAAGGCGAATATGAGTTGTTCTTCTGCGGAAGAATCCTCATGTAAAGGGTACGACAGAAGCTTCTTCTTGAACCAACGCGTGAAACATGAGTTGTGCTCTTTGATTATATCTCCGTCCGTCCTCTGTTGGCCTCGGTCATTGTACGTCTTCTCAATAAAGGTTTTGTGCTCTACCACCCAAGGATCGACCACGTCTATGTGTTGTAGCGCGACTAGGTTTGCTCTTTCAAAGTCGGCGAGTCGACCCTCGAAGTCGACATGCATTTCGCGGCGACCCTCGCGGTGCCCCCATCCTGCGAGCCTGCCGAGGTGCCTGTTGACGGGCAGACCAACGGGGTTCTCGATGCCTAGATAATTCGTGCAGTAGGAGATGCACTCTTCGGTCAGAAAGCCCCTGGCTATGCTTCCCTCTGGACGTGACATGTTGCGAACGTATCCTTTGATGACACCATTCATCCTTTCGAACAGCATCATAATGTGCAGGAACGTCGGCCCGAGTTGGATGATATCCTCCACGATATGGACCAGCAGATGCACCATAACATCGAAGAATGCGGGCGGGAAGTACATCTCAAGCTCGCATAGTATCAGCACGATCTCTTCCTGTAGCCTTCTGAGTTGCCTCACGCCAACCGACTTTCGAGAGATGACATCGAAAAAGTTGCATAGGCCAAATAGCGTTTCACGGACGTGCGCGTCCATGATCCCACGGATTGCAACTGGAAGTATCTGCGTCATCAGCACGTGACAGTCGTGAGACTTCATCCCGCTGAACTTCTGCTTCGCTGAGTCTAGGTATCTGCTTATCTTCCCCGCGTAACCGTAAGGAAGTTTTACTCCTACGAGGCAGGTGAAAAACTGCTCGATCTCCTCCTGACTTAGAGTGAAGCACGCGGGAGGGAAGTCATTTCCGATCTTCTTGGCCTTTTTGCCTTTGCGACGACTTTCCGTGTCCATCACCTCATCATCATCATCATCATCATCATCATCATCATTAGCGTGAAGCTCCTCCCTGATGCCCATTGATTTCAAGTCTGCCCTTGCTTTCGGCCCATCTTTGGTCCTCTCTGGCATGTTGAGCAGGGTACCAAGCAGACTCTCGCACATGTTCTTCGTGATATGCATGACATCAAGGCTGTGAGGCACACGGAGGATCTTCCAGTATGGCAAGTCCCAGAAAACAGACCTCGTTTTCCATACCTTCAGCAACGGCTCTGGCGCCTTTCGCTTCTTTCCCGACGGTGGCGCCTTTCCCGGCTCTGGCGCCTTTCCCGGCGGTGGGCACTCTTTCCAATTTTTCAACAGCTCGTCTATTTCATCGCCGCTCCTCGTACGCGGGCGTCTTCGGGGTTCGGTTTCACCATCGAACAGATCCTTGCGTTTTCTCCATGAGTCATCGTCACGAAGCCACCTTCGATGTCCCATGAACACGGTTTTCGAAGACCCGGGATCTCTATCTAGCTAGCGATACATTGTGTCATCCATGCACCTGACGCATCCAGAAAATCCGTGGACCACCTGCCCCGCGACATATCCGTAACCGAGATAGTCGTGCACCGTCGTGAGCAGTGCGGCTCTCATAGGGAAATATTCTTTCTCTGCGGCGTCCCACGTATTGGCTGGCGTTTTCCACAGCGTGTCTAGCTCCTCTTTCAGCAGCCCCAGATACAGATTGATGTCATTCCCTGGTTGTTTCGCCCCTTCAATTAGCATACTCATGTGAATGTACTTCCTCTTCATGCACAACCAGGGGGGAAGGTTGTACATCCACACAAACACAGGCCAGGTGCTATGTGTGCTTCTCTGGCTGCCAAACGGATTGACTCCATCGGTGCTCGCGCCCAGCACGATGTTCCTTGGATCGTCCCCAAATTCTGGGTGTTCGAAGTTCAACGCTTGCCACTGGCTCGCATCCTTAGGGTGAATCAGCATCTTGTCTTTTTTATTTATCTCCGGATCATTTCCGTCATCTTCTCGCTTCTTCTCCTCCCTATCCGCGTGCCAACGCAGGAGCTTTGCTGCCTTAGGGTCTGCGAAATACCGCTGCAGACGAGGAGTGATCGAAAAGTACCACACCACTTTTCGAGGAGCTTTCTTCCTCTTCTTGTATCGAGTGACGCCGCACACCGGACATATGGTAGACTCCGCGTGCTCGTCCCGATAAATGATGCAATTGTTCATGCACACATGGTATTTCACGTGCGGTAAATCCAGAGGACACACGATTTTCTTCGCCTCCTCGAAACTGGTCGGGCACTTGTTCCCCTTGGGAAGACGTTCGTGCCAGAATGACATGTTCTCGTCGAAGCATGCGTCGGTCATTTTGTGTTTTACCTTCATCTCCAGAGCCATGAGCGTTACTTTCAGGCGGGTATCCTCGGGCCTGCGTCCTTCATACAATGGAGTAACCGCGTCTATCTCCAGTTGATCCAGCTTGGCTTTCTCTCGGGCGGCAGCTCTTGCGTTATCCGTCTGCTTGAGAAGCAGCTCTTGAATATGAGGGTCCTGCACCCAGACCATCGATGGTCCATCGTCGTCTGCTCCGGCATCTTCATCTTCATGATCATGCCCTTTGTCTTGATCTTCCTCATCATCATGTCCGGCATCTTCTACATGATGACTGTGTACTGCATCACCATCGTGATCATGTCCTGGAGATTCTTCATCTTCTCGCCCGCCCTCGCCGCGGTGGTTGTCTTGCTGCCCTTCCTCATTTCTTGCCCGGCCCCCATGGACGACTTCATAGTCATCTTCATCACCTTGCCACCGATAGCCATCCATGAAACCATGCAAGAGCAGGTGGTCCCGCACCTGCCCGGAATCCGGGTCCGCAATAAGGCTCTTCAGCTTGCATCTTCGACACGGACATCTTATCTCCGTCTCGTTCTTTTGAAGCATCTCGGCCTTCGCGGAGCTCAAAAACCTATTCACGATGCCTTCGGTCATCGTGCGGACCATGGTCGCCTGCGGGGTAGAGCAAAACGATATTTTAGAACCAAGAAAAATTTTGGCATGACTTTGCCTAAAAATAGGACCAAAAAGAATGCATAGTGCCAAATTCTCGCCGAAACGGAAATGAATCAACATTCCGGCAAAATATTGGCAACTATCGCATTTCAAATACCGGTACCTGCAAACACAAACATATATGCAACACCACAAACATATGCAACACCACAAACATACGTAGATCTAGCTAGGCCATAAAAAGTGCATGTGCACGTTGTTGGAGGGAGAAAAAAGTAGATCTACAACATAAAGAAAGCTTTCCCCTTACTTACCTATCAAAAAAAGGTAATTTAACCACTTAATTTGGGTGAATCTATGGTGCAAATGAGGTGAGGAGGAGGAGGCAGCCGAGACAAGCTTGGAGGAGGAGGTGGAGAGAATGAAGTGGGGAAAGTGAGTGTGGTAGGTGGCTGTCCAAAATATCTAGCTGGTCTCAGGTTACTAATGGCGCACCACCTAAAAATGCGCCATTAGTTACCCTGGTTACTAATGGCGCACCAGTTAGGGGTGCGCCATTACAAGTTTTGAAAAAAAAAGTAAAAAAAAAATTGTTAGTAGTGGCGCACGGAGCGTGTGGTGCGCCATTACTAGTTAAAACTAGTAATGGCGCACTGTGCCCTGGTGCGCCATTAATAGTTTTGGAAAAATAAAAAAAATAAAATTTGCTAGTAATGGCGCACCGTGTGTCTGGTGCGCCATTAGTAATGAGGACACTAATGGCGCACCTGTATCTGGTGCGCCACTGCTATATAGCAGTGGCGCACCACATACATGGTGCGCCATTAATGTCCATATCAGCTATAGCCCTTTTCCTAGTAGTGCGGGAGGCGGTCAGATAGTCCCCCGGACGGTGTCGCGGACAGCCCTTCGGGAGGACCTACGAAACTCGGACTATCACTCGGACAGCCCTTCGGGAGGACCTCCGAAACTCAGACGGTCACACGGACAGCCCTTCGGGAGGCACTCTAAAACTAAGACCGAAACTACGATCTCTCTACAGAGTTGCACACATACGGTGTCATCTATCCGGCAGGGCTTCGCCGTCCAGAACTAGTTCCTGCCAGAACCCAGAATGCCTTTCGGCTCTACGAAACTATTTCGCTAGGAGGGAGAGAGAATGCCAGATCATGCATGGCTTGTGTATGAGAGTAAGGATCAGCAAATGGGCATCCCACTCACCTCCTATTTATAGGAAAACCAAGGGGTAGGATGGTCACTTCAAGTACCAAAATATCCCACTTTATGTCACACATAAAAATCATAAGAAGGAAAAATGGGTGCCATGTGGAGCTCCAAGGAGCTCCACCATTCTTGGCCCCCACCCCTAGGCCCCCCCCCCCCACATGGGGTGCCTTGCTCCCCAATCACTTCTAGAAGGCCTTTTTGAAAATATCCAAAAATGTGTTTTCTCAAAAATACCCATAAAGCACTTTCACTATTCACGACGACATTTTTCAACGTCTGATCGAACTGAAAATATTCATGTGGGCTTAGAACATTTCCAGTACCCACCAAAATAATTTTCAACGCGAGCCGGAATAATTCTGGTTTAGTGATTTTCATCTGCGAAAAGCATCTGAAGCGGTTTCGACAGCTCCAGAACATTTCCGGTTTTCATCCCGGAAAATTCCAGAAAGTTTCCAGAATGATTCTGGCATCCTCCAAGAATTATCAGGCACGTGCCGAAACCAATTTGACTTAATGGTATCCCCTGAAACAACTTTTCAGTTTTACCGAAACTGTTCCGGTGTTCTCTCTGCGGAACTTTTCCGCTGTCCGAAACTTTTCCGGTGTCCGAAACTTTTTTCGGTGATTTTCTCTCAGACTCCCTGTCTAGTATTGAACAGATAGATGACGCTTAAGCGTGCGACCCTATAGGTTCGGTGAATCATAGACATGACCCAGAACCCCTTCCGATAAATGATCAACATCGGAGCCGTGGACACCCATATTGATCCCTATACCCACACGAATGAATATTCGAGTGAACCTCCAGTTGCCGTGTGCTATTCCTGTTGCTTCGCGATATGTTACAAATACCCGAGGTGAGACATGTTGGCATCCCCGTGGATCAACACCTTGTCCACTATGCCAGTTACCTCGTTGCCGGTATTGTTCTCTTTTCTCGTTCCCGTGTTCCGGCATCCCTGTGATCAAATCACCCTGTGTCTGGCCACACGATGATGGATACCGTAACACCGAGAGGGCCCAGAGATATCTCTCCATCGTCGGAGGAGCAAATCCCAATCTTGAGCTATCAAGTTACTTGACATACTTTTCCATGAACCCGTAAGCCGCCGTAATAGCCACCCATTTACGGATGACGTTTAACAAACCCCAAAGTTCATGAAGCAAGCATGAAGAAACTCGATACTCTCATGGTCTGAGGAATCATGCAAACGTTAACCATCTCTGTGTTATTAACCATTAACTTATGACGAATGTATCTCATAGCATAACATCAATCAGGTCGATTCAACACAATTGTTCTACCAACAATTGTGCCCTCAAAATTGCCGGCATAGCCATGCCCATGATCAGTTTCCCTCCAAGCCTCGTTTTATTTGCAGACTCAAGAATCATTGCACTTATAGCATGGAACATAAACTTAATTATGAACAGGGAGATAATCAATAACATTTATTATTGCCTCTAGGGCATATCTCCTACAGACTCCCACTTGCACTAGAGTCAATAATCTAGTCAATGGTAATGCACTATACACCTATGGCATACTGGTGTAAAATATGCTTCGCTTGTGGTATAGCCTGATGTCCAACGGATCTGACAACTTCAGCTCCGTGTGTAACTTTGCATATCCTCGCGTTTTCACGCTTTCACAAAATTCATATTTTGTGTGGACTTGGCTTTGCATATGTGTGAATCATTGGTCGAAACCTGATTCCTCAGACTGAGCTATGTAGCAACTATCTGCAATAGTGTCCCATACACCAAAGCCATCTTGGAATCATACTAAGTTCATGAATGAACTATATGATTCAACAACTTCTTTGTCGCTTCTCAAGCGTCAACATACTTAGCCTTTGTTATAGAATTCGCCACAGTATCTTGTTTGGAACCATTTCCAACTACCGTGCCACCATGTTGTGTTTTACACAAAACCCTTAACTTAAATCAAAAATCGCATGGAGCATTGATGAAGACTGTATCGATGTAATTACTTACAACGAGCACTTCATAATCTCTGCTTGCGAGAAAACATGTCATCAGTACTACTCTAGTACTCAGTGACATCTTTCAATGTTGTCCTATGATCAGTACTTTGATCACTTTGGTATCTATACTCGCAACAACTTGGGAGTATCAGACATATCTGGTTGATTTACATACCATGGAATACATGATTAATCCAAACACAAGAGTGTGTGGAATTTCCATCATGTATTTTGCTCATCAGTGTTTTGAGACACCGAGTCTTGCAAAACTCTTTCCATGTGACTTCGGCAAGAATCACTCCTTGGCGTTTTTAAATGCTAAAAGTTTTAGCATCTTGTCAATATGTATTCATAGCTTAGCCCTATTAGGTAAATCTATCTCCATAGATCATCATGCCTAATATTGAGGCTATTTAGCCTAAGCACTTCATCGAAAAACTATTTTCAAATGAAGTCCTAATTCGTGTCAAGAAATTTATTTCCAACTTAACAATGTGTCAAGTACACAAGGTTTTTAGAAATATTATCATGCTCCCACTTACTTTCTTGAATCACAAGCATCTTCGATACCCATTTGATGAAGTCAAACCCCTTTGACCATTCCATCAAAAACGAAGATTCCAACTCCACTTTGCTCTCTTCTGTTCATCGCTAGAACTCTGAAGTTTGCATACTTACTAGCATCCTCTGGATCGACAAATTACTTTGGACTGTATCACATACAAGTCCTAGGTTTTATTTCCATCAGATGGAAATCCTTTTGTCATCCATGTTTCATATCTCATGATTGAAATATGTATTAATTGCTAGTTCAACCCGAACCGACTTCAAGCATCGCTTCGGTGAGACAATCTCATCGTAGTCAACTCCTTGAACTTGTTATGGAAACAAGTCGATCTTTATGGATAAAACATTTTATCCGTATCAGTTTTTAGTTCCATAAATATTCGTTAGACTCTAAGTCTTCGGAAAGTGTATCAAGATTTTAATCTCGAATCACTTATATGGAAACTATCTCGGATTGTATTGGCATTTAGCCAATTCCGGAGTCAGGGCCCATCAACGCTTCCTTGTGTATTGTAGGTATACTGTTGTCTAACAAAAATATCTCGTTTGCGCACCTGATAGATTTGCACGAGATTTGCCTACGTGGTTTAGCTGCAAGTTCGACGAAGATACTTGTAGAGACTTCCGTATCAGTCGCAGTAGGAAACTTCGGAATCACTTCCAAGGTTTCTTTCCTTTGATCTGATGACGAAGATACTTGTTATCTCGTCGAGTTGCACTGTCCTCCCACTCACCTTTTGAAAGAACTATTCTCTTTAAAAGCATACCGTTTTGCGGCAAAACCCTTTCCCTCGGTATAGTGGTGGGGGAATACCCAATGACTTGGGATAACCTTACAAAGTAGCACTTGTCTGATTTGGAATAGGTTTGTAACCTTTTACACAAGTCCCATGTTCCAAATGTTAAGAAAAGATATAACATGGTTGGGCGTACCACCCCATGGCGTCATTTCAACAGACCTGATGAAGCTCTTTTCAGTGTAAAAGCCGCAGTCTCTAAAGCATCACTCTATAAAAGGGATAATGGCAAATTTATTTATGTCATCTTTGATCTTACCATGTCATAAATGGTTCGATTACATCTTCACGGACTTTCCACATGCAGTGGTGTTCCGGGAGGTGCAAGTTATGAAACCCCTTTCATAACTCATCAGACATTCGCTAAACTTGTAACTCAAATATTCCTTTCTGCAATCGAATTGTAGAAACATAATTTTCTTGTTACAATAACTTCTACTTCATTTTTGAAAACCTTATGAATGAATTCAAAAGATCCAGACTTACGTCTCAACAAGTAAATATCCATATATCTACTTGAGTCATTTCTGAAGATAGATAAATCCACTATTTGCAACAACATTTATTGGACTACACATCATTATGTATGATCACCAATATGTTCTTTGCTCGTTCCTTATGGCCTGTGAACGGTATTTGAGTCACTTCACTTTTCAGAGGAAAGTTGCAAGTGTCAGATGATTCAAAATCAAAACGACTTCAAAATCCATCATAATGGAATTTTCCATGCGGGTTTCTCCAATGTGACCAAATGCAGTGCCACACTTGTGTGGTATACTTTTAGTCTTGTGACATTTAGCGTCAGTGTTATGGATGTATCATATTACCATCAATATTCATAGCATACATCCCATCCTGTATGGAAGCATGGCCCTTCATGTTATTCATAACACCGAACATCATAAGTTCTCTTATGAATAACCTTCTTGCAAAATACCTTATGCAAAGGGCAAGAGTGTATGAAACTCTAAATGAATTTATGAAAGTAAATACAGAGGTAATGTATTATTATCAATATTCATAACATACTTCTCATTCATAATGAAAGTATGGCCCTTTTGTTATTCATAACTCCGAACATTAAAAGTTCTCTTATAAACAACCTTCTTGCAAGATACTTTATGCAATGGGCTAGAGTGTGTAAAACTCTAAAATGATTTATGAAAGTAAATACATAGGGAATACACCTATGGAAGGCATAGTAACATTTACTATGTTCCCTGCATGTATCTAAACCTCATTCCTGGCTAGTCTTTCAGGCCATAGTAGTTCTTACATCGAGTTGCAACAGAATGCAATCGAGCGGGTATCTTTGCGATTAACTCACAATACCCAAGAATTAGTGATTAACATGTTTAACCGTAATTCCCAAGAACTATATCTTTGACCAGCCTTCTATATATCAAAAACCTGTATGACATTCATACATGAGCTGGATATTCCAGTCTTCTTTACTTTTGCCTTTATACTTCTAACAGTTTAACTTTTAGTATTTCTCCTACTCTCAGAAGAAGCATTCAACTTAAGAGTGGCGTTAGCCCCGGACTTCCTAGGCGTGAAAATCTTACTAACACCCTTCAGACACTTCCTTTCTCTTTAAGTTGTTGTTTTATTCACCTTTCATCATATGACAGGCGTTCTCCTGGATCCCTCTCTTATCAGTCTAATGCATAGTAAACACCTTTACTACTAGTTTGCAAACAAACATTGCTTTGGATATTTCATATCTTTCAGCCTTTGTTTGTATCTGAAAATTAATTTTCAGTTCCATGAAAATCACATAACCATCCCAAAACTATCGAAGTTCGGGTCTCATGGAAGCAAACATATTGCATTTTGACTGAAAAGGAATTCTAGCTTTTGGATCGAAGGACGAGAGTCATATGATCCATAGCATTAGTGGGAGAATACCGAAAGCATGCGATAGGACAAAGTCCTTCTCGGCACTCTTGAGGACAATCCTCATATTACGTTACCAACCATAAAGTTTTAACCAGATATTTAACAGCTATTCAATTTGAATAGGGAAGGTGGAAACGCGATCCATTATTCTACAACTATTATGCAAACCACACTTAGACAGTGTTCACAATTAATTGCACCGAGAATTAAACAAGGTAATTCTACAGTGCGCTCTCACTCAAATCAATATCTCTCATAATTGATTGTGAGTGATACAAGACCCGCATTTAAATTGTTCGCCATTGGTGTAACACCACTGATGACGAAAATCTCAACCGGTAGGCCAACTTGCCAATCACATCTCTACGTGACTCTTGTTCATCTTTCGATGCGTGTGTTCCGAGCTCATGACGGTCATGCCTGAACGTCAAGACAACCAAGTGATCTCGCTGCGAGGTCTCAACTCACCCGCCTCACACTTCTCTAATCGTTCGTACCCGTGTGACATGGCGCACCCCGAAAAGATAGGTGCCGTGACGGTGCTACACTTGGGAGAACACTAACTACTTGATATTTTTGTGAGAGATCACCCTAATAAAAAGCGACTACCGCGCAATCAAGAAGGGTGCAACACAAGGGATAAACATCTCAGGCAATTCATAATTAGCATGATATGGTATAGCCCTTTCTGACGGAGAAGTCTTTTATTTCTTCGTCTCCGGCATTCGCGTCGGTGTTCACCTTCGCGAAGATTGCCACGACCTTGTCGATGCACCAGATAATATTGCTATCTCTATAGCTAATAAAATAAGTGCATTACATAAGGTTGACACGCAGGTTAAAGTGCAATCATATGGCTCCAGCCATCATGCCGAATCATGACACGCAGGTCATGTTAATTTACATCATATAGTCATCTCATACATAATCAAATTTATATGAGCACTGCTATACCACATCACATGAACATGCAAACCATCCTGCAAAACCAAGTTAGACGCCTCTAATCGGTTTATGCAAAATTTTATTTTTACGTGGCTTCTAAGGTTTCGAAACAAACCGAAGCTACCAACGTCCATCATCAAGTATGATAATCCAAGTCGCTAGATTAACTTTCCAGGGTGTATGAAACACGAGATAATAAAATCTCGAGCCCCATACTAAACTTCGTCATACGCGTGACCCCCGTGCAGATCATATCTGCATTGCCCTTTCGTCTGCGAAACATCCATCTTTCTCAACTATGGTGGAACCCAAAGAACTGTTAGCACTTCGTTGATCTGTCAATCAGCATACTCAGGAGCAGCATGAAAGAATCGCGAATTGCCAGAACTTTGTGAGATTCCACCATGCCGTCAAGATCAGGACTACGCAAATTCAGGGGAAGCAACAGGAACATCGGGTAACAGATTTCATCTGCTACCTGCACAAATAATTTTCAGCAATAGATCTCATCTACTACCTAATTATATTGTGCAACACCCATACATCTCTATGTATTCTAGATCGCAACCTGCATCTACGCATAGCACGGCTCTTGATGCCACTGTAGGGAACGTAGCAGAAAACAAAAATTTTCTGACCTACGCACCAGTCCAGGACCACTATGGAGACTGCATACAAGGTTTGATCTTTTTCGTTACCGACTCGTAGCGCAGCGGAAGTAGAGTCGATGACGAACGGCGGTGCAGATCCCCGCAGCTAGGATTTTACAACCTCCCAACCGCGAGGATGTATACCCTCATCCGCCCCACGGACAGCCCTCCGGGAGGCGGTCAGACAGTCCCCCGGACGGTGTCGCGGACAGCCCTTCGGGAGGACCTCCGAAACTCGGACTGTCACTCGGACAGCCCTTCGGGAGGACCTCCGAAACTCAGACGGTCACACGGACAGCCCTTCAGGAGGCACTCTCGAACTAAGACCGAAACTACGATCTCTCTACAGAGTTGCACACATACGGTGTCATCTATCCGGCAGGGCTTCGCCGTCCAGAACTAGTTCCTGCCGGAACCCAGACAGCCTTTCGGCTCTACGAAACTATTTCGCTGGGAGGGAGAGAGAATGCCAGATCATGCATGGCTTGTGTATGAGAGTAAGGATCAGGAAATGGGCAGCCCACTCACCTCCTATTTATAGGAAAACCAAGGGGTAGGATGGTCACTTCAAGTACCAAAATATCCCACTTTATGTCACACATAAAAATTATAAGAAGGAAAAATGGGTGCCATGTGGAGCTCCAAGGAGCTCCACCATGCTTGGCCGGCCACCCCTAGGGAGCCCCCCCACATGGGGTGCCTTGCTCCCCAATCCCTTCTTGAAGGCCTTTTTAGAAATATCCAAAAAGGTGTTTTCCCAAAAATATCCATAAAGCACTTTCACTATTCACGACGACATTTTTCAGCGTCTGGTCGAACTGAAAATATTCATGTGGGCTTAGAACATTTCCAGTACCCACCAAAATAATTTTCAATGCGAGCCGGAACAATTCCGGTTTAGTGATTTTCATCTGCGAAAAGCATCTGAAGCGGTTTCGGCAGCTCCAGAACATTTCCGGTTTTCATCCCGGAAAATTCCAGAAAGTTTCCAGAATGATTCTGGCATCCTCCAAGAATTATCAGGCACATGCCGAAACCAATTTGACTTAATGGTATCCCCTGAAACAACTTTTCAGTTTTTACCGAAACTGTTCCGGTGTTCTCTCTGCGGAACTTTTCGACTGTCCGAAACTTTTCTGGTGTCCGAAACTTTTTTCGGTGATTTTCTCCTGAGACATGTTGGCATCCCCGTGGATCAACACCTTGTCCACTATGCCAGTTACCTCGTTGCCGGTATTGTTCTCTTTTCTCGTTCCCGTGTTCCGACATCCCTGTGATCAAATCACACTGTGTCTGGCCAGACGATGATGGATACCGTAACACCGAGAGGGCCCAGAGATATCTCTCCATCGTCGGAGGAGCAAATCCCAATCTTGAGCTATCAAGTTACTTGACATACTTTTCCATGAACCCGTAAGCCGCCGTAATAGGCACCCATTTACGGATGACGTTTAACAAACCCCAAAGTTCATGAAGCAAGAATGAAGAAACTCGATACTCTCATGGTCTGAGGAATCATGCAAACGTTAACCATCTCTGTGTTATTAACCATTAACTTATGACGAATATATCTCATAGCATAACATCAATCAGGTCGATTCAACACAATTGTTCTACCAACAATTGTGCCCTCAAAATTGCCGGCATAGCCATGCCCATGATCAGGAAAATAGGATCATCATGCAATACTTGAGCCAGTCATAGAGGCTTGACTAGGAATACATTTTACCGTTTATTATCCCACACGTGCACATGAGTTTCCCTCCAAGCCTCGTTTTATTTGCAGACTCGAGAATCATTGCAGTTATAGCATGGAACATAAACTTAATTATGAACAGGGAGATAATCAATAACATTTATTATTGCCTCTAGGGCATATCTCCTACATGGCGGACCCCGAAACCCTACATCCACATCTTCCTCCTCATCCTGTCCGCCGCCGCCGCCAGTTTCCACTCCACCCATCCGCAGCCATGCCCCCATGCCGCCGGGTGAGGAGCCAGCAATTCCTGACGCCGGATCGCCGGCTCGAGCTCCTTGAGCGGATCCTGAATAGGCGCGAAGCCCGGATCGCCGCGGGGCTACCTCCGGATGTAGTGGATCCGGAGGATGAGTTGGAGGTGGAGGAGGAGGAGGAGGTGGAGGTGGAGGAGGAGGATGAAGAGGTGGAGGAGGAGGGGGATGAGCCGGGGGAGGAGGATGTGGGGGACACTGGCGACGGGGATCTCCGGGCGGAGCAGCAGGACATACTCGATTCCCTCCGGTCAGAGTCGGATGCGGATGCTAGACGCCATCGCCGGCAGGAGACGGAGGCGCAAGAAGCCGCGGAACACGCGGAGTGCTTGGCCTACATTGATGAGATGGAGCAGGAGGAGGATGAACCGGAGCCCTCCTCCCCGCTCGTATAGCCGACGCCCGGCTCCGTCGTCGTGGACATCACCGACGACGAAGAGTAGCTAAGGTAGTACGTAGGATTTACTTTGCATGCTTTTGTATGGATGTAGGGGATGAAATTTGAAAGATGCGGATGCAGATTGAGCAATTTGAGGAATACCCGGTCAGTGCCCGCGGACGTGTCCGGGCGCGTCTGCGGGCGTTTGAGGGGCCGGATTTGCCATATCCGGATGTAGATGCTCTTAGACACAAGAATGTGTTACCTGGGCGGTCGACCAGTAGCCCCACACCTTTGTGTTACCAAACCCACCCATCCCAGCCTTTTTCGATGCCATGTAGGAAAATCACTATTTGAATACAGCTTCAAGGTTTAAAACGACCGAATTATAAAGACATGATACAGACTTTAGAGATTTAGAGGTGAGGCTTATTTTTTACGAGCTCTGCGAACTTATAAGGTTTAAATTCGGAAATTCACTTTGGCTCATAGGTTTATATGCACCCATTGTCTAAATACACATTTCAAAATGTAAAAAGAAATTGAGAAAAAATCTCGCGTGTAAATCCAGACATCATATGTGCGTGCACCAAGTTTCGATGAAAAATGACATTTTTTGTGGCTTGTGTAAAAAAGACAAATTTTTATGCTTGAATACAACTATTCATGAGGCAAACATAGAAATTTCCTTTTTCACCGAAATTTTGTGTGCAAACATAGGATGTCCGGATGTATACGCGATATTTTTTTTTAAATTTTTTTAAACATTTTGAAATGTGTTTTTTATACGTATTTCATAATAGGTGTATATAGACCTAGGAGCCAAAACGCCACTCTCGTTTAAATTAGATTTCACTCCTGTCCTCGGCGGCTTCTTGTCGTGGGCTGCGGCTTGTGGCTTCAAACAGTGATTTTTGCCTGTACTGTTGTCTTCGTGTGCAAGATGGTTGAATATCTTGTGCAAGACCCGCGAACAATCTTTTTTTTCCTTTTCGGGGGTCAAGTCTGAACCCAGCTAGACGCCCTAGCCCACTGTTGCCTCGACGGCCGGAGTCGACAGCGTCCTGCCGTGATACTGTTTGCTCCGTGTTGCTGCAGCAGCGGAGCAAGCTGGGTCTGTCAACGGAGAAAAGACACGTCTATCAGCTCTCTCTGATGTGTCATTCAGAAATAAATTGCTGAGGGAGACTCAGCGGACCAACAGTTGTCACCACATGACGCGAGTACCGTCCTTTTTCCTACTTGAACTCAGTGGACTCGAAGGGAGACTCGAATAGCTACTTAGCTAGCTTATGCTCGATTTGATTACCAAATCCGAAATAATTCAGTTAAAATTTGACATATTACATTATACAAAAACGGACGTGGCATTTTTCGTTAATATAGTGATATTTTACATAGAAAAAGTTACCATACTCTAAATCTTCGCCGGTCATTTGCACGTCCATGTTTCACGTCCTGTTGTTCGCCTCACAGGGGCATGTCCGTGTCACATGTCTTGCTCTTTCTCGTCGTCGGTCGTTGTGAGGTCCATGGTCGACGTGTATAGGCCGGCCACTTGGTCATTGCGGCGCAAGCCGCGCACAGATGTCAGATTTTGGCACCGTTTCTGTCCACCATCACCTCCGATGTCTGCCTCCGCCTAGGACCAAAACAGCCACTGCTCGCGGACTCGTACAACGACCGGTGTAGGTCGACAAAGCTTGGGTCCTTCGAAACCATGGCCGCGGCGACATTCTCGTTGGCCAGCTCGCCGGCGATCTACTCCTCGGCCAGCTGGTGATGCATGAGGTCAACTAGTTATCTGCTAGGTACCCCATCGTAGTCCATTCTCCCATTCAGAAAGGAAAAAAACTTAAGCCACATAAAGGAAGTGTTCATGCTAATGCCGTTAGAAAAAAGAACCCGGCTGATTACATACCACAAGTATGCCCGGGCATATAGCTGCACCATTTCAGGGCTCCTTTGATTTAAAGGAGTTCTATGGTTTTTTTCGAAGATTGACATCCTCAGGATTTTTTCCTACATTGGTTATTTGATTTATTGGATTGGATCCCTTAGGATTTTTTTCCTATAGAATTTTTTGTATTACATTTCATAGTAAATCTAACATCCACTCTAACCTCTTTTTACAATTCCTTTATTTTTCCCGTGGCATGAAACACTCCTTGCTAATCTTATAGGGTTCAAATGTACATGCCACTCCAACCCTATACTTTTCCTATTCCTGCGTTTTCAAAATCCTACGAATCAAAGTGGCCCTCACTATCTTCCGCGGCATCAGCTGGGCACTCCTCAAAGTTATCAGCAATCCAAGTTGCACCGACGGACTTTCTTTGCACCATGGCTCCTTCCCGATGAGTCCAACCATAGTGTCAGGCCAACCCTTAAAATTTGTGTTAAAGAGGTGGCTCATGAGCGTGGACTTGACAAACATGTCCCCGAGAAGAAAGATTTAGTTTGGGAACCGATAAAAGAAGATGTTCTACCAGGACGGCCTGGACTAAGGAGGCCTCGGCTAGTGTGCGGCCGTAAACCATGTCCGTTCTTTTTGAAGGCTAGCTAGTGTGTGTTGGCCGCTCGCTTTGTTGTTGGAGTGAAAAAACTTGTTTATTTTGGAGGCTGACTAGTGTGTCCACCGTTGACTTTATTGTGGACGTGAAACTTAAGGCCTAACCATTTTATAGGTTGGCACTTGTTTGTCGTCCATTGGTCCTGTTGCCATCATAAAGTAGAAGCGCCGGCATAGCCGCTCGCATGGAGTTACATCCGCGTTTTAAAATTGCAAATTTTTCATATAGTCCGATAAGAGGCGATCTAGATTCATCCACACATTAAATGCACGGTCAGCATATCTAAAAATCAGACGCCGTTTAGGATCGAGTTGGCACAAGAAACCGACAGCAGAGTGAGCAAAGAGGTTTGGATAGTCAGTCTGTAAGGGCAACATATTGCTGCGCCTAAAACTTTTATAATCAGGCGTACGAAGAAACTACTATTCCCTCCGTTTCTTCGTTCTATAATGTAGTACATTCGTATTTTCTGAAATCTAAAATTTAACCATACATTTAACCAGTGAGACCGGCTCATAACTATCATGCATGAACACCTATCACAGCGATAGCGGATTAGGCGGGAGATCGAGGGACCGTGATTAGCGGATGGGCGATCAAGGTGACCGAGGCGGCCATGGGCGACCCTCGGCGGCCAAGCCCACGGCGGCTGCGGCGAACCTCTCTCGTCGTGGGAGTCGTTTTTGGGCGCTATCGGTGTCCGACACCGAGGACTCCGACGAGGAAGACAATCGGCACATCGCCGGAGATACGGCGGAGCCGTACTCCCCAACACCTTCGGACTACATATGTGAATCGCTACGATGCGTATATTCCGAAGACGATATTGCAGCAGCCATCAACGGCGTCCTACCGGCAAATGACGAGCCGTGGAGCGGGCTGGGCGAGAGCGACAAGGTGGAGTTGTTCCGTCGAGTCGTGCATCGCCGGACGGCGTCGTCCACGGTACGTCCATGGAAGGGACCCCTCCCGAAGGTAAGTCTCCCGGCCATTACTCTAGCTGATTTCATTAGCTCCTGGAAGGTTGTTCAGAACCGACGTAAGAAAGGAAGGACGGCGGCTGCCCGGTCCCGGCGCCGTCGCAGTTGGCCGTCTCACAGATCGAGATCGGGGCAGTCGATCATTCGAATCACGTTTTGGGCTCCAACGGACTGGCCACAAGGGTGGACGGGTCGGGAGAGGCTGGGTATGTGGCCCAATCTCAACCGATGCAACATGGACCTGAAGCTGGACTCTATGTGACGCATGATATTGGGTATCAGGCCCAACATGCTGAACCTACAGGGCTACGTACAGCCGAGACGTACATACCGGAGGTACATACCGTCCGGGCCGACGCGCACGAGATCGATACAACCAAACAAACCGAGTCAGCCACGGTGTGCGTTAACGACTCGGCAGCCAGCTCGTCTAGGGTTGGTAAGACGCGTTCCCAACCTAACTTTCCATCACGCGGCGGACGTGCGAGACGGGTCCCTAGCGCTGTCGACGGCGCTCGAGCGGAGATCATGGCCGGACGTGGAGGAGGGGTACCGCCGGGTCATCAAGCTGGCGAAAACCAGACCAGCGACGCACATCGTGCAGCTGCTGGACGTGGTGCTGCCGGGCTGGCTTGCGGCGGACCTGCTGCCAGACGTGGTGGCGTCGGTGCTCGCGGTGGACCTGCTGCCGGGCAAGGAGCTCCAACTGCTGGGCGTGGCGGTGATGTCTACTACGCAATCTTCTTCTTGTAGACTCGTGTTGGGCCTTCAAGCGCAAAGTTTTGTAGGACAGTAGCAAATTTTCCTTAAGTGGATGATTTAAGGTTTATCAATCCGTGGGAGGCGTAGAATGAAGATGGTCTCTCTCGAAAACCCTGCAACCAAATAACAAATAGTCTCTTGTGTCCCCAACTCACCCAATACAATGACAAATTATATAGGTGCACTAGTTCGGCGAATAGATGGTGATACAAGTGTAATAAGGATAGTAGATATATGTTTTTGTAATCTGAAAATATAAAAACAGCAAGGTAGCAAGTAACAAAAGTGAGCACAAACGGTATTGCAATGCTTAGAAACAAGGCCTAAGGTTCATATTTTCACTAGTGCAAGTTCTCTCAACAATACTAACATAGTTGAATCATATATAAATCCCTCACGTGCGACAAAGAGTTCACTCCAAAGTCACAAATAACGGAGAATAAACGAAGAAATTATTGTAGGGTACGAAACCACCTCAAAGTTATCTTTTCCGATCAATCGTATGAGCTATCCCTATAAGTGTCACGAACAGCCCTAGAGTTCGTACTAAAATAACACCTTAAGATACACATCAACCAAAACCCTAATGTCACCTAGATACTCCAATGTCACCACAAGTACCCATGGGCTTGATTATACGATATGCATCACACAATTTCTGATTCATCATGTTCAATCCGACACAAAGAATTTCAAAGAGTGCCCCAAAGTTTCTACCGGAGAGTCAAGACGAAAACATGTGCCAACCCCTATGCATAGATTCCCAAGGTCACGGAACCCACAAGTTGACCACCAAAACATACATCAAGTGGATCAATAGAACATCCCATTGTCACCACGGATATCCCATCGCAAGACATACATCAAGTGTTTTTAAATCCTTAAATACTCAATCCGATAAGAAAACTTCAAAGGGAAAACTCAATTCATCACAACAAGATAGAGAGGGGAAAACTCCATATGATTCATCTATATTAATAAAGCTCGCGGTACATCAAGATCGTGTCATCTCAAGAACACGAGAGAGAGAGAGATCAAACACATAGCTACTGGTACATACCCTTAGCCCCGAGGGTGAACCACTCCCTCCTCGTCATGGAGACCACCGGGATGATGAAGATGGCCTCCGGTGATGGTTTCCCCCTCCGGCAGGGTGTCGGAATGGGCTCCCGATTAGTTTTTCGTGGCTCTGGAGGCTTGCGGCAGCGGAACTCCCGATCTAGGTTTCTTTCTGGGGGTTTTGGGATTTATAGGAGCACTTGGCGTTGGAATCACGTCAGGGTGGTGCTCGAGGTACCCACAAGCCAGGGGGGCGCGCCCTAGGGGGGGCGCCCCCTAGGCTTGTGGCCTCCTCGGGACTCCTCTCCGGTATCTTTTTGCTCCAGTATTTTTTATATTTTCCAAAAATATTCTCCGTAAATTTTCAGCCGATTCCGAGAACTTTTATTTCTGCACAAAAACAACACCACGGTAGTTTTGCTGAAAACAGCGTCAGTCCGTGTTAGTTCTAATAAAATCATACCAAAATCATATAGAATTTTTGTAAACATGGCATGAATACTTCATAAATTATAGATACGTTGGAGACGTATCAGGCGGCGAGACGAAGGCCAACCGGGGCAGTGGCGCCAACCATCCGGTCTTCGGCGGACGAGGCGTCGGATATGGAGCTGCTCGGCCGGAAGAGAGACCTTTTGATTTCAGAGACGGTAACAACAGGCGCTTCGAACAGGGCTCGTCAAGCAATGCTAACCAAGGGTACGAGGGAAACCGATGGCAGGAGCATGACGAGCGCGGATTTCAGCCTCCTGTAGGGAATTTTGTCCAAGGAGCTTCCGACCTTAGTTTCGGTTTCGGGCAGCTGCTGGCAGAGATGGAGGGGGCATACACCCTAGACGGAACTATCTGCCGAGGAGGAACTGTGACGCCCCCAATTTCGACCGTACGCTAATCAAACACGCAATGCGTACGACCAAGATTAGGGACTCACTAATTAATATCACAACACAACACTAGACACAAATTAAAGTCATACAGCTTCATATTACAATCCAGGGGCCTCGAGGGCTCGAATACAAAGCTCGACAAGCACGAGTCAGCGGAAGCAAATAATATCTGAGTACAGACATAAGTTAAACAAGTTTTGCCTTAAGTAGGCTAGCACAAACATAAGCAGCGGATCGAAAGAGGCGAGGCCTCCTGCCTGGGAACCTCCTAACTACTCCTGAGCGTCGACACTCTCCACGTAGTAGTAGGCTCCAGCGGTGGTGTAGTATTCGTCTCCGGCATACTCCATCTCCTGGGCTCCGTCGTTTGAACGCAGAATCGTATCGAGGGGGAAAGAGAAAGCAAAGCAGCGGTGAGTACTCATCCAAAGTACTCGCAAGACTGACATCAGAACTATGCTAAGTATGCATCAGTATCAAGGGGAGGGGTTATATCTGGACTGACTGCAGAAAGCAAGAATAGGGGGAAGGTCTAGTCCTATCGAAGACTAGCATCTTCAGCATCTTGCAGCATTAGAAGAGAGTAGACTGGTATCTCACATATAGTCATATTATTGTAGCAATTTTATTAAGTAACCACGCCCAGAGATTCTTCCTCGACTCCCTGCGAGGAAGCAAGCTCGGAGCCAACATTCATTTCAAATTTAAAACACAATTATAGTTGTATAAGGTCAAGGTACAACTCCAAGTCGTCCTGTTACCGTGGACACGACTATTCAAATAGATAATTCATCCCTATAGGGGTGCACCGCATTTCCAATACGCCTGATCACCTCCGGCCGGACACACTTTCCTGGGTCATGCCCGGCCTCGGGATAGAAGCACGTCGTCGCCCCACGTAGGCTCAACGAAGAGGCTAGCCCGCTGAGGGAGTCCTGGACTAGGGGGTCCTCGGGAGGCCGGCCTATCTCGTATGGGCCGGATTACATGGGCCGTTCGCCGGACACTGGATCGCTCGAAGGACCAAACTCCAGAAGGGAAATCTCTAGAAGCAAGGCGTGTGTTCCACGTTTAAAGTAGAATAGGCATGTTTTATCTCCTCACCGTGTAACCGACCATGTGTAAACCCTAGGCACCCCCGGCGTCTATATAAGCCGGAGGGTTTTAGGTCATCGGACAACAGAACCATCTAGGGTTTTAGTCATACGATCTCGTGGTAGATCAACCTTGTAATCTCTACACAATCAATATAATCGAGCAGGACGTAGGGTATTACCTCCATAGGAGGGCCCGAACCTGGGTAAAACCTTGTCCCCTTCGTCTCCTGTTACCATCGATCCAAGCATCATAGTTTGGGACCCCCTACCCGAGATCCGCCGGTTTTGACACCGACATTGGTGCTTTCATTGAGAGTTCCACTGTGATCGTCGGAAGGAATCGATGGCTCGCCTAGTCGTCAACGAAGAGGTCCGCAACACAGGGACTTTTGTCCCTGGACAGATCTTCGCTTTCGGCAGCGTAGTGCTGCACGCCGACCCGACCGGCCGCCTTGGCCGCGTCGAAAGTTTCGCCCCTGATCAGGAAGTCAGATTCGGGAACTTAGAGTTCTCCGTAGACTCCCGTGGCGATCTATCACTAACCGGGCTTGCAGTCTCGCCTGCCATGCCCAAGGACCCTGAGGCTTTAACCTCGGACTCATCTTCCGGCTCCGCCTGTGGGATCTGCCCTGGTGGAGGCCCGATCTTAAGTTTGGATCAGGTCATAGTGCCCGACAGCCGAACACCCGTTCTTGCCGAACACACTCCCTGCACGGATGCATCGGAGGTTGACTCCGGAAGCTCTGTGCAGACCGGTCCGACCGAGCTCTCGATACTCGACGAAGCTCTAGATCGGATCTCGTCGATGAAAATCAGCAACGACCCAACCCCGATCTGCTCTCAGATCGGTCTTCAGACGGGTCGGGACGGATTTTTCCTCCCACCCACCACCCACTTGATAGCCACTGTCGAGGATTTAACCGACATGCTAGACTACGCTTCCGAGGAAGCAGGATACATGGATGAGGACGATCATTCCCTCACCCCTGCCAAGACCGGACAGTGGACGGCCACCTCCACATACGATGTGTACATGGTGGACACTCCAAAAAGTAATGGCGATAAATCGGATGAAGTGCCGTCAAGGCGCCGAAAACCGCATAAGCGGTCCAAAGGGAAAAAGGGGCGCAAGTCTATTCAGGGCACGGGGAACGATGACACTCCAGAGGACATCGGCCGCCCCGAACTCCCCGATAACCCGTTGGAGGGTCAGGAGGATCCCGAAGACCACCGCACCCCCAATCAAGATGATCCTTTGGCCGATGACTACCTCCGCTCTGTCGAGGGGGAGGATAATGCAGATGCCGATGACTTGGACATCCCCAACGATCCTGCAGATCAGGAACTGTTCAGACAACAACTGATATCCACAGCTCGCAGCCTGAGAGCAAAGGAGCGACAGCTCAAAGCCGAACAAGACGACCTCAATCACAGATGGACACGAGTCCTTTCAGCGGAGGAAGAGTCCGGCGCCGGTCTATCGGACCAGCCGAAGAGCTACCCGCGCCGACGGCTGCTGCCACAATTCGAGGACGAGCTAACCAATACGCCGTCTCCCGAACATACTCCATACGACAGGCCAGATCGCCCTCCTCGAGGACGAGATCGGACGGCTAACGATACCGGCTATAGGCCAACGATACCCCGTAGACATGGAAAGGAGCCACTAGAGCCCGATGACAGGTTCGACCTGCGTCACGACCTGGACTATAGAGCAGGCCGTGCACGATCCATCTACGGCCCCAGAAGATACTCACCCGACAGACGGGAAGGGTACCGGTCTCGGTTCGACCACAATGAAAATCGGGAACAAAACCGAGCTAGGGTAACTGCCGATCACCGGCACGCTATAGCTCGGGTTAGAGGCGCCGCACACCCACTGTGCTTTACAGATGAGGTAATGCGGCATTAGTTCCCCGAGGGGTTCAAACCCGTTAACATAGAGCAATACGACGGGACAACTGACCCAACCGTATGGATTGAGGATTTCCTCCTCCACATCCACATGGCACGAGGAGACGACCTCCATGCCATCAAATACCTGCCCCTAAAGCTCAAGGGGCCAGCTCGGCACTGGCTAAATAGCCTCCCCGAAAACTCCATTGGATGTTGGGAGGACTTAGAAGAGGCATTCCGATCTAATTTCCAGGGCACTTATGTCCGGCCACCGGACTCCTCCGACCTAAGTAACGTCGTTCAGAAACCTGGAGAGTCTGCGAGACTATTCTGGAATCGTTTCCTGACTAAGAAAAACCAGATCGTCGACTGCCCCGACGCCGAAGCTATAGCCTCTTTCAGGCATAATATTCGGGATGAATGGCTAGCTCGACAGCTCGGCCAAGACAAGCCCAGGACAATGCCCGCCCTCACATCACTCATGACCCGCTTTTGCGCGGGCGAGGATAATTGGCTGGCTAGACGCAGCCATAACCCCGATGATCCCAGAACCTCTGAAGTACGGGATGGAAACGGGAAACCAAAACGCAACAAAAACAAGCGCCGGCATAATAACAGTGATGCCGATGATACAGCTGTAAATGCCGGATTCCGCAACAACCGTTCTGGGCAGCGGAAGAAGCCTCCTAAAGGCAAACAAGACGGACCTACCCCGCTGGACAAGATTCTGGAGAGACCCTGCCAGATACATGGCACTCCGGAGAAGCCCGCCAATCACACCAATCGTAACTATTGGGTTTTCAAACAGGCCGGCAAGCTCGCTACCGAGGACCAAGGCAAGAGCCCACGCAGCGAGGACGAGGATGAACCTCGGGGTCCGATCTGTGGCGGTCAAAAGAAATTCCCCTCAGAGGTGAAGACAGTAAACATGATTTACGCCACTCATATACCCAAAAAGGAAAGGAAACGCGCCCTTCGGGATGTCTACGCCATCGAGCCCGTAGCTCCGAAGTATAACCCCTGGTCGGCACATCCGATCACTTTCGATCGACGTGACCACCCGACCAGTATCCGTCACGGGGGTTCGGCCGCACTTGTCCTCGACCCGATCATAGATGGGTACCACCTAACCAAAGTCCTCATGGATGGTGGAAGTAGCCTCAATCTGATCTATTCAGATACGGTGAAAAAGATGGGCATAGATCCGTCAAGGATCAAACCCAGTAACACTACCTTTAAAGGAGTGATCCCAGGCGTTGAAGCCCGTTGTATAGGCTCTATCAGCCTGGAGGTTGTGTTCGGCTCGCCCGACAACTTCCGAAGTGAGGACTTGATCTTCGACATAGTACCATTCCGCAGCGGCTATCACGCCCTGCTCGGCCGTACAGCGTTCGCCCGCTTTAACGCCGTCCCGCACTATGCATACCTCAAGCTCAAAATGCCGGCCCCCCGAGGGGTCATAACTGTCAACGGCAATACAGAGCGGTCACTCCGAACTGAGGAGCATGCGTTGGCCCTGGCGGCCGAATTCCATTACACCGACGATCGGCAGACGCCTACATCCGCCGTCAAGGCATCCAAGACAGGGAAGCGAGCTCGGTCTCAAACCGAAATTCCAGAAGCTTCCCCTCCCAATAAATAGGGATTCGCCCCCCACCACAGGGCCCTATTTCCCGCACAATACGTGCCAAGGGTGCATAACTTCGCGCTTACAATTCCATGGGCAGCGGTGGGGAAACATTGACGTAGGGTAAGTCTTCGGCTAGACCGAACTATCACCCTCAAGCATGTCTTCGGACACATGACAGGTACCGTTAAGTACCCACTAAAGCGTCAAGCTTGTTTAAATTTCGGCGACTTCTCAAGACTCTTCTACAATAGTCCGTTCGCCGACCAGCACACCTATCAAGGTATACACCGTCCTGGTGGTCGCAGGAGAGGATACGCTGCACGGCACATCGCGGACGTCAGGCCACTAATTGAAGACCCTTAGCGCAGCACACTCCTGTAAGATTTATATTTTATCTTCTATACCTGTAAACAGTAGCATCAGCAGTTTGAATGAAAAGAATGGTTTAGTACAATATAGATATATTATGCACGCTCGTTTGACGTTTTTCAAGCATATTCTCTATTTTTGCTCCCTCTTTTCTTGCCAGCCTGTTTTGGTATACTCTTGCGAAGCAACCGGCTAATAGACCGGGGGCTTGCCCTTAAAATCGCCCTGTGCACAATTGATTTTGTATTCGGCGTCTTGGATTTCCGCTTTATATGCATTGGTTCCGAACTGTGTCTTGGGTCAAATGTTGGGTTGCCCGGTTCCTGTGCTTGCCCCTTTATGTTCCGCTCGTTCGGCTAAAGGGGCAAAGGGAGCACCGCTGCGATTGTGCTTCCGGCTTGTCTGGTCAAGCGCCTCAGCGGAGAAAGCCGAAAACTGACTGTCATGGTATGCGAGAACCGGTCTGCGATTCCGAGCTTAACTTAATCTCGTCAGAGGTTACTCCGTGTAATACGAGGGGTTCGGTACTAGTCCGAACCATGTGATATAGGCTTTGGCCACGGTTCGTCCGAACATCACAAACTCCTGGGGGCTATTTATCAGCCTCCCGCACTCCTTTCTCGCGCTTCTACGGCTAAGTGAAGGTAATAAAGCATTCTGGTCCGATTGCCTAGTCTACCCCGCACTAACCGCCTTCGGGTACCGACAGTTCGGCTAAGGGTTATAGTGCGTTTTGGAAACGACACCCCACGTAGTATCTACCTGGGGGCTGAAGCCGACGACTCGCAACCTTCAGTTTTAACCGGCCACAAAGAAGTTATAAAGGATGCAAAACACATAAGACATGATAACCCATGCTAAGCTTATATACATAAAAACGAGTTCTAACAAGTCTTCGAACATATTACATAACCGTTTATTCATACACAGTGTCTCTTAGACACTGTGATTCTATGGCCCGAGCACCCTCCATTACTCCGGAGAAGTACCTTTCGGGGCACCTGTACTCTTTTCCAGGCGGCGGAGGAGCAGTGGCCACCTTCATCGGATCCAGCCCAGGCCAGTGTACCTTGGCCTTCGCAAAGGTCATCCTTGCTCCCTCGATGCAAGAAGACCTCCTTAATGCGTCGATCCGAACAGTAGCGTCGCTCAACTTCTGCACCAGGCCGAAGTAACTACCGGGAATTGGCTCATCGGGCCACAGCCGGATACAGAGATCCTTCATGGCCGGTTCCGCCACCTTGTACAGCTCTAGCAGCTGCTTAAGCTGCTCATTCAGGAGAGGAGTTCGCTCAGGGGCTTCGAATTGAGCCCAGAAAACACGGGCTTCATCTCCTTCTCCCCGCGAAGCATAGAACTGCTTCGCGTCAGCTGCGCTCTTCTGGAGGTCCAAGCCGGCGCCTACGGAACGCCACACTTGGGTAAGAGCTTTGAACCTATCATCTCCGAAGACACACTGCAGTAAATACGGCTTACCACTCAGGATAGCCTGGGCCTGGCTGATCTCCTCTTCAAAGGTCCGCCTATCCACCCGCTCCTTTTGAAGTTCGGTTTTTAGGGTGGATAGTTCGGCAGCCCGCTCTTTTTCTTTAAGCTCCAGGGCCTCGCACTTCTTGCTGGCGTCCTTTAGCTCCAGTTGGATCTCTTCCACTCGAGCCTGGTGCTTGTCGCTGGTAGCCCTCAAGGTAGATAGTGCGGCTACGGCCTCTTGGGCTGCCGCCTTCTCCACGGCAGTTTCCTGTTTTGCCTTCTCAAGTTCGGCCTTGAGCTTCTCCATCTCTTTCGCCGAGGCTGTGTAAGCATTGACTGATATTAAGCATCCGTGTTGATAGAACGGAAAGGTGAAGTTTATATACTTTACATCGCTTACCTTGGGCCTCGTCGAATCTTCGATTCAGAGCGTTAAGCTCGTCATCGGAGCTCTTCAGCTTTCGATTTAGCTCTTCTATTTCAGCGGTGTTATCGGGCGCCGCTGATACCTGCAATAAATGCGAAAGTCTTATATTACATGAGTGCACAGACCTCCGAATTATCATAATCCTGCGCCTGGTCTCCTTAAAGAATGACCCAACAATCTGAACATATGTATAGTTCGGATAAGGATTTTTGTCTTGACCCCCAGGTAAGTTTTTCAAACTTACCTAGGGCTCGGGGGCTGCTATGTCTATAAGCAACTGCTTAAACATATAAATTATTTACGAAAAACGGGGCATCACATTATTTACCTGGAAACCCGTTAAGAGGCCATTGAAGGCCGCCTTCAGTCCGGTATCTACGGACTGAATGCTTTGCAGCACCGTACCCATAAGGGTGCGGTGCTCCTCGGAGAGGATGGCGCTGGATAGAGCCTCCCCCATTGCCGGCCACTCAGTGGTCGGAGGCGCTGGTGGGGGTCGGTTAACCCGATCCCCGGTCGGTGATTGAAGCTGTGTCTCCGGACACATGGTGTGCTCCGGAGACAGTCGTGGAGGTGACTGGACAGTTCCCTGACCGGTCTCCTCGGTATCTGGGAGGGTCTTCTCCCCCGGGTCTTCGGTGGCCGAGGTATTAACCTCGACCATTATCGCATCGCTCCCGCCCCCAGTGTTCGGCTCCGTGGGAGCCTGTTGGGATGTCACCTCCGCGCTCTCCTTATTGGCATCTGGAGGGGAAGGGTGCGACGCGTTTCCGCTCTCCGCTAGATCGGCAGGCGGGGTCTCCCCATCCGAGTTTTGATCGGTGGGGAGGACGCGGGGCGGGCTGCAAGTCAATTGGTGCTCGCATGTTAAATATATTAACGAAACTTGGCATTTGCAAGGTCTTTGGATTTATACCTTCGAGGTGGGGGCTTAACCCTGAGGGTCCTTCGCGGAACCCTCTTGAACCCCTCGGACTCAGTGTCCGAGGCCGGACTATCGTCGGACAGGATCACCTGTGACCGACGTGCTTTCTTTTGGGCTGGAGGGAGTTCATCCTCCGAGGCGTCCGGTGACGTCGCCCTTTTTCTTATGAGGGGGGAATCACCTCCCCCCTCGGCCTCGTGCTCTTCCTCCTCTTCCTCCTCTTGATTCGAGGAGGCGTGAGTTTCTTCGGACTCAGCCTCTAGCTGGTCCTTGGTGCGCAGGCCAGTTCGGCCTGTCTTCTTCTTTTCTTTCTTCTCTGGCGCCTTGTAGGGCGCCACGACGAGCATCTCCAACAGCAGAGGGGACCTAGGGTCCTCGGGCTGTGGAGCCGGACTCTTGAAGTCCTTGGCTTTTTTCAGCCATTCCTGCAGAAGTGATCGGACAATCCTTAGGTAACCTATGGAATAAAAAAGCCGATCTATTGAAATCATAACGTACCTTGGGAGGAGGCTTGGCCGCACTCAAGCCCTGGTCTTCCTCCTCATCCGGCCAGTCCTTCTGCGCCTTGAATAGCGCCTTCCATAGTTTCTCCCGCGTGGTTCGGAAGAGTCGACGAACTGTAGGGTTGTCGTTGATCCGGTAATCCCACAAAGGAGAACTCCGGCGCTGGAAGGGAAGGACATGTCGCCGGAGCATTACCTGGACCACATTGGTCAGGCCAACGCCTTCCCTGACTAGGGAGGCAATGCTCCTCTGCAGGTCCTCTACTTCGGTAGCCGACCCCCAATCCAGGCCCTTTCGGACCCACGAGGTCAATCTGGTTGGGGGCCGGACCTGAATTCGGCAGGAACAGTTCCGCATTCGGCGGGAACAGTTCCGCCCTCTTCTTCCTTTGGCTCGGTAATATAGAACCACTCCTTTTGCCAGGTCTTAATGGTGTCGATGAAGGTGCCGGATGGCCACACCGCGCGTGGAAGTTTGCCGATGACTGCCCCGCCGCAGTCCGCATGCGCGCCGGCAACACACTTCGGTTTGATATTGAAGGTCTTAAGCCATAATCCGAAGTGTGGCTCCACCCGCAGAAAAGCCTCGCAAACAGTGATAAACGCTGATATGTGCATGAAGGAGTTTGGTGGAAGGTCGTGGAAGTCGAGCCCGTAAAAGAACATCAGACCCCTCACAAAGGGGTGAAGTGGGAAGCTTAATCCCCGGATGAAATGGGGGACAAAAACCACCCTTTCTCCTTGTTTAGGGGTGGGAGTCACCTGACCCTTCTCAGCGGCACGGTGGAAGACGTTGGCAGGGATGTATCCGGCGTCCTTGAGCTCCCGGATATCCTTGTCTGTGACTGTGGAGGCCTCCCACTTGCCGCTGGCCATGGCTGATCTCGGAGGGAGAAGAATGGAAACCTAGATCTGGGCTCGTTGGAGCTCGAGAGTCTAGGGAGGCGGAGATGCGAAAGGAGGAGTGGGGATAAGCCTTAGGGTTTCTCCCTTTTTTATATATCAAGGGCCGTTGCTGGTTAGCCTCCTTCCACCACGCCGTGAATCTCTCCACTTCCCGAGACGTGCGCGGCGTTACACGCGCATGGTTAAGCATGTCCCGTATAAAACGGGGCACGATCCGAGCATTGATGGATCGTGCTGATGAAGACGGCCTCGAGCCGCTAAATAAGTCTGTACGACTGGCTCATCGGTTGTGATGGGCCGCGACCTTTCGTTTGAAAGGTTGACCGAAGAGCTTTATTGGCTCCCTAAATGTTTGGCCTTATGGGCCGGGTTACACATGGTGTCCGATGATCTATGATCGGAAAAACTACACATTGAAGGAAGCCGAACTATAGATACTGCCGATTACTATCCGGAGAAAGGAACTCGCCTCGCAAGCCGAAGACTCTGATCATTCGAAGCAGCTGGAGCTTGGACCCTTGGCGTTGGAGGCTAGTTCGGGGGCTACTGAGGGAGTCCTGGACTAGGGGGTCCTCGGGAGGCCGGCCTATCTCGTATGGGCCGGATTACATGGGCCGTTCGCCGGACACTGGATCGCTCGAAGGACCAAACTCCAGAAGGGAAATCTCTAGAAGCAAGGCGTGTGTTCCACGTTTAAAGTAGAATAGGCATGTTTTATCTCCTCGCCGTGTAACCGACCATGTGTAAACCCTAGGCACCCCCGGCGTCTATATAAGCCGGAGGGTTTTAGGTCATCGGACAACAGAACCATCTAGGGTTTTAGTCATACGATCTCGTGGTAGATCAACCTTGTAATCTCTACACAATCAATATAATCGAGCAGGACGTAGGGTATTACCTCCATAGGAGGGCCCGAACCTGGGTAAAACCTTGTCCCCTTCGTCTCCTGTTACCATCGATCCAAGCATCATAGTTTGGGACCCCCTACCCGAGATCCGCCGGTTTTGACACCGACACCCGCCGGTCTAAATCCTAAGCACACAGGGGTCGTGGGCCCACTTGCCCTACGCGCTCATGCACGATGCGTACGCGGCCGGAAGCAGACCTAGCACACTCCAGTCCAAGAGCTGTACCGTCCAGTCCAATCCGGCGCGCGCCGCTCCATTGCTGACGTCCGAAGAGCTTCGGCTGATACAACAACGCTGAGTACCCATAACTTCTCCCATGCGATGGTTTGGTGCGTAAAAAGGCCAACGACCCAACTCAGATCAAATACCCAACCCATTAGCATTTTATTAATGCGGGGCAAGCGCTACCCATGAAGTGCGGTCCCGTCACCCCGACTCGAGGATGTGTGGCAATGGCCTCTCCTGCCCGTCCACGCCTCAACATAACCCTTTGGATGCCTTACCGGCGCATCCCACCACATCTCACACACGGGTACCCTTAGGGCCGACCCGTCTCAAGACTGTCGGGAACTCAGGTCCACCTCAACCAGGGTGGTACCGCCTGTCCCTCCAGTCCCGTCTTTCACATGTAAACAATGTCAAGTTAAAGTAACTGTGTGTTTATACACCAAGTGGATATCCGAGGAATCACCCTCGATGGATCCCACTCGAGGTATGTGTATGGCAAGAGTCGCTATCGATAAATGGGAAGGAGGTATCACCCTCGATACCCACGACCGATTAGCTACACTAAAGAATTAACACCGGGAGTGCTAAGTGAGGTATCACCCTCGGCACTCGATAGTAGCTCTGCAGTACCATACTTAAGGGGTGTGAGGAGATGTGAGGGGCCTGGCTCGTCGGTCGGTTGACCGAGTCTTCGGGTCTTCGAGTCGTCGATGAAGAAGCAGGGGCAACTGGGACTAAGGGGCCACTGGGGATTCCCTGATCAACCTATACTAAGTGATAACCCACAAGTATAGGGGATCGCAACAGTTTTCGAGGGTAGAGTATTCAACCCAAATTTATTGATTCGACACAAGGGGAGCCAAAGAATATTCTCGAGTATTAGCAGCTGAGTTGTCAATTCAATCACACCTGAAAGACTTAATATCTGTAGCAAAGTTTTCAGTAGCAAAGTAGTATGGAAGTAACGGTAACGATGGCAAAGTGACAGTAGCAGTGGTGTAGTGATTGTAACACTAGCAACGGAAAAGTAACTTAGCAAAGATCAATATGGAAAAGCTCGTAGGCAATGGATCAGTGATGGATAATTATGTCGGATGGCATTCATCATGCAACAGTTATAACATAGGGTGACACAGAACTAGCTCCAATTCATCAATGTAATGTAGGCATGTATTTCATATATAGTCATATGTACTTATGGAAAAGAACTTGCATGACATCTTTTGTCCTACCCTCCCGTGGCAGCGGGGTCCTAATGGAAACTAAGGGATATTAAGGCCTCCTTTTAATAGAGAACCGGACCAAAGCATTAGCACTTAGTGAATACATGAACTCCTCAAACTACGGTAATCACCGGAAAGAATCCCAGTTATTGTCACCCTGGGGGATGCGGATCATAACTCGTAATAGGTGTATACAACTTGCAAGATAGGATCAAGAACACATATATATTCATGAAAACATAATAGGTTCAGATCTGAAATCATGGCACTCGAGCCCTAGTGACAAGCATTAAGCATAGCAAAGTCATAGCAACATCAATCTCAGAACATAGTGGATACTAGGGATCAAACCCTAACAAAACTAACTCGATTACATGGTAAATCTCATCCAACCCATCACCGTCCAGCAAGCCCACGATGGAATTACTCACGAACGGCGGAGAGCATCATGAAATTGGTGATGAAGGATGGTTGGTGATGACGACGACGTCTATTTCCCCTCTTCGGAGCCCAAATCAGACTCCAGATCTGCCCTCCCGAGGAAGAACAGGAGGTGGCGGCGGCTCCGTATCGTAAAACGCGATGAACTCTTCTCCTGATTTTTTTCTCCCCGAATAGGAATATATAGGAGTGGAAACGAGGTTGGAGGAGCAACAGGGGGCCCACAAGCCACAGGGGCGCGCCCTAGGGGGTGGGCGCGCCCCCTGGCTTGTGGCCAGGTGGTGGGCTCCCTGTAGTTGATTCTTTCGCCAATATTTTTTATTAATTCCAAAAATATTCTCCGTAAATTTTCAGGTCAATCCGAGAACTTTTATTTCTGCACAAAAATAACACCAAGGCAATTCTGCTGAAAACAGCGTCAGTCCGGGTTAGTTCCATTCAAATCATGCAAATTAGAGTCCAAAACAAGGGCAAAAGAGTTTGGAAAAGTAGATACGTTGGAGACGTATCAACTCCCCCAAGCTTAAACCTTTGCTTGTCCTCAAGCAATTCAGTTGATAAACTGAAAGTGATAAAGAAAAACTTTTACAAACTCTGTTTGATCTTGCTGTTGTAAATATGTCTAACTTATGTTCAGATTTTCAACAAAGATTATAGACTAACCACATTCACAATAACATTTAGGTCTCACATTTACTCATATCAATGGCATAATCAACTAGCGAGCAATAATAATCAGTCTCGGATGACAACAATTTTATCAAAACAATCATGATACAATATGACATAATGGTATCTCGCTAGCCCTTTCTGAGACCGCAAAACATAAATGCAGAGCACCTCTGAAGAACAAGGACTGACTAGACATTGTAATTCATGGTAAAAGAGATCCAGTCATACTCATACTGAATATCAATTAATAGCAAAGCATACAAATGACGGTGGTGCTCTCTAACTGGTGCCTTTTGTGAGAGGGTGATGACTCAACAGTAAAGTAAAATAGATAGGCCCTTCACAGAGGGTAGCATTGATTTACAGCGGTGCCAGAGCTCGAGCTTTTAAAACAAGGATGAATAATAGTTTTGAGAGGTATGCTTTCATTGCCAACATAACAACTAAGAGATCTCGATATCTTCCATGCTAGATACATTATAGGCGGTTCCCAAACAAAATAGTAAAGTTTTTACTCCCCCTGCACCAAATCAATCACACTCCACGGCGGGCCGAATCCACAGGTACCGTCCATACAAACACAATCCTGGGGGAGTTTTGTTTATTAAATATTGATTTGAATTTTGAGCGTGGGACTGGGCATCCCGAATACCAGCCACTTTCTCGTGAATGATAGTGAATCAACACGTATCGTGAGAATAACCCACCTAGCATGGAAGATACTGACAGCCCCCAGTCACTACATGAGCGATTTGGGCATACAAAACGGAATATTTATTTGAAGGTTTGGAGAGTGGCACATGCAAATTTACTTGGAACGGCAGGTAAATACCGCATATAGGTATGTATGGTGGACTCATATGGAACAACTTTGGGTTTATGGAGATGGATGCACAAGCAGTATTCCCGCTTAGTACAAGTGAAGGCTAGCCAAAGACTGGGAAGCGACCAACTAGAGAGCGACAACAGTCATCAACATGCTTTAAGATTAACCAATATTGAATGCAAGCATGAGGAGGATATAAATCACCTTGAACATAAACATCGTGGAGGCTATGTTGGTTTTGTTTCAACTACATGCGTGAACATGTGCCAAGTCAAGCCACTCGAATCGTTCAGAGGAGGATACCATTCTATCATACTACATCACAACCATTTTAATATGCATGTTGGCACTCAAAACAAACCATTTTTAACTCTTAGCTAATTAAGCATGGCATGAATAACTATAATCTCTAATTTTCATTGCAAACATGTTCAAACCATAATGAGCTGAATCCTGAACGATGAGCTAATCATATTTACAAAAACAAAACAGGTCGAGTTCATACCAGCTTTTCTCCATCTCAGTCATTTCATCATATATCGTCATTATTGCCTTTCACTTGCACGACCGAATGATGTGAATAATAATAAGAATGCACGTGCATTGGACTAAGCTGGAATCTGCAAGCAATAACTCAAAGGAAAAGGCAAAGTAATATGGGCTCTCTGATGATAAACAATAATGCATATGAGAGCCACTCAACATTTTCATCGTGGTCTTCTCCTTACGACCCAAAGAAGAAAAGAAAACTATTTACACAGGAAAGCTCCCAACAAGCAAAAGAAGAACGAGAAATCTTTTTGGGTTTTCTTTTAATACTACAACTAAACAAACTAGAAGGTAAAGCTAGAACAATTTTTTTTGGATTTTCTCAAGATTAATTAAACACACATAAGAAAAAAAGCATAAGAAGAAATAAACTAGCATGGATGGTACAATGAAAAAGTATGAACACCGACAACTGGAATGAGTGTGTGAACATGAATGTAATGTCGGTGAGAAATACGTACTCCCCCAAGCTTAGGCTTTTGGCCTAAGTTGGTCTAGGGCCACGGCTGGCCCGGATAATATCCGAAGTCATGATTGGGGTGGTACTGGACTGCGGCGGCTACTGCCTGAACAGCTGTAGCGTGGATGCGAGCGGCTTCCGCCTCTCTCTCATACTCATTTGCCCCCTCTCTGGTTATAAAGCGTCTTCGTTTTTCCTGAAAGTTAAAGAAGGCAGGAGCAGGAAGGGTAATATGGACAGCACGTTGTCTGTCAAAAATTAGTCGGTATAGGATGGACTGTTCGTCCCTCTCAAGGAGCTGGTAACGCACCAAAGCCTCATAGCCAAGAAAAGCAGGGGGTAACTCAATATCTTTCTCTCTTATGGGTACCCCGAGGTACTTAGCTACCCGAGTGGCATAAATTCCACCAAAGAAATCTCCATCCTTAGGATTAATATGTAATCTCCTAGCAATAATAGCCCCTAAGTTATATCGTCTATCTCCCATGACCACACTTTTAAGAATACTGAGATCAGGTACGCAAAGGTGACTATGTTCATGTTTACCGTTAATGCATCTACCTATGAAGAGAGCAAAATAATGTATGGCAGGAAAGTGAATGCTCCCCAAAGTAGCTTGAGTAATGGTTCTAGTTTCTCCCACCGTGATGCTAGCAAGGAAATCATTAAATTCATTTTTATGAGGATCGCTATGGCTACCCCACTGTGGAATTTTGCATGCATCATTAAAATCCTCCAGGTCCATGGTATAGGACTTATCATAAAGATTAAATAGAACAGAATGGGAATTACGCTTGGATGAAAATTCAAACCTCCGCACGAAAGAATCGGTGAGTTGATAATATTGCTTGCATCGATCTAAAATAAAATCCTCTAAGCCAGCATTCCTTATGTACGCATAAAGCTCTTCCTTGAACCCGGCATTGTCCATGAATTGATCCGACGGCCATTCACAAGGCCACACTTGAGCTTCCCTCGGTGGTTCAAAGTCGGGCTCATGTAACGCGAGCCTCGGGGTCTTCTTGCTCGAGGAACCACCTTGGTATATTCTCCTTAACATCTTTCCTTTCTCTGAAAATTAATTCTGAAATTTTTAGTGACTCTAATTAAAAGTAAACAAAACTCAACAAAACTCATAGCAACTACTCCCACAAGTGCCTAGAAGCTATATCATGCATCAAAACTACTTGGGACCATACAAATTTGACATGCAAGCTCAAGAACAAGGTCACCACAGCAGCAAAAATTTGCAATATATAAAGCACTAGAACAAAAACTAATTGGACCATTGGAGGAGTCACATACCAATGAGCAATCCCCTAAAACAGTTTTGCAAATGGGGCTTTGAGCAAGGAGATCGAAAATGGCAGCAAAATGAGCTAGAACACGGGTTTGAGCAATGGTGGGATTTTTTCTAGAGGAAGACGAAGTGGATGGTGGCTGGAATAAGTGAGGGGGCCCTGTTGGGTAACGATGCATGGGAAACAAAATTTTCCTACGCACACGCAAGATCTATCCATGGTGATGAGCATCTACGAGAGGGAGAGTGAATCTACATACCCTTGTAGATCGCTAAGCGGAAGCGTTAAGAAACGCGGTTGATGTAGTCAAACGTCTCCGCGATCCAAATCGCAAGTCGTCCCTCGATCCGATCACGAACTAGTGCCGAACAGACGGCACCTCCGCGTTCAACACACGTACGGCTTGATGACGCCTTCACCTCCTCGATCCAGCGAGCGATGGTGAAGTAGTAGATGAGTTCCGGCAGCACGACGGCATGGTGATGGTGGTGAGGAACAATATCTACAGGGCTTCGCCAAGCACTACGGAGATTATGATGGAGGAACTAGAGGGCTAGGGTTGCTGGCACACGGCTTGGGAAATCCTGATGTGTCCCGTGTGCTAGCCCTGGCCCTCTATTTATATGTTGAGCCCTGGGGTCTAAACTTGGAGAGAAAACCTCTACAAGGTCGGTTTTGCCCGCACAAGGTCGGTTTGGCCCGCAAGGAAAGAGTCCAACTCGGATCCCTGCAGTACCGCGCACAAGCGGTAGTACCGCTCGTGAGCGGTAGTACCGCTTGAGCGGTAGTACCGCTTCACACAAGCGGTAGTACCGCTTACGCGGTAGTACTGCCTTACCAGCGGTAGTACCGCTTAAGGCAGCAGCAAAACTTCCTTTTGCACTTTCCAATACCTCGTGGGTTTTATCCCTTTGGCCCATATAAAGTGTTGCTGCACCCGAACACTTCGGTAAACATCCGGAACCCCTTCCGGTGAATTCCGGAACCCTTCCGGAGATCAAAACACTATTATCACATATATCAATCTTTACCTCCGGACTCTTCCGGAGATCCTCGTCATGTCCGAGATCTTATCCGAGACTCCGAACAACCTTCGGTCACCAACACAACAACTCAACTATACTAATCGTCACCAAACGTTAAGTGTGTAGACCCTGCGGGTTCGAGAACTATGTAGACATGACCGAGACACCTCTACGGTCAATAACCGATAGCGGGACCTGGATGCCCATATTGGTTCCTACATATTCTACGAAGATCTATATCGGTCGAACCTCTATGTCAAGGATTCAGTTAATCCCGTAGGCTGTTCCCTTTGTTCTTCGGTATGCTACTTGCCCGAGATTCGATCGTCGGTATCCCTATACCTAGTTCAATCTCGTTACCGGCAAGTCTCTTTACTCGTTCCGTAATACAAGATCCCGTGGCTAACACCTTAGTCACATTGCTTGCAAGGCTTATAGTGATGTTGTATTACCGAGTGGGCCCTGAGATACCTCTCCGTCACACGGAGTAACAAATCCCAGTCTTGATCCATACCCACTCAACAGACACTCTCAGAGATACCTGTAGAGCACCTTTATAGTCACCCAGTTACGTTGCGACGTTTGATACACACAAGGCATTCCTCCAGTGTCAGTGAGTTGCATGATCTCATGGTCATAGGAACAGATACTTGACATGCAGAAAACTATAGCAATAAACTGACACGATCATATGCTATGTTTATAGTTTGGGTCTTGTCCATCACATCATTCTCCTAATGATGTGACCCCGTTATCGAATGACATCTTATGTCTATGGCTAGGAAACCTTGACCATCCTTGATCAACGAGCTAATCTATTAGAGGCATACTAGGGACACAGTGTTGTCTATGTACCCACACATGTATTTGAGTTTCCAATCAATACAATGGCACCAGTGTTGTCACAGAACAGGGTCATTGGGTTTAGTGCACTAGGCACTACTCCAAGATCTGTCATGAACTCCTTCATCCAGACACCTTCCTTCGCCGCCTCCGAGGCAGCGATGTACTCCGCTTCGCATGTAGAATCGGCTACTACGCTTTGCTTGGAACTGCACCAGCTAACCGCACCCCCATTGAGAATAAATACGTATCCGGTTTGCGACTTAGAGTCATCCGGATCAGTGTCAAAGCTTGCATCGACGTAACCCTTTACGACGAGCTCTTGATCACCTCCATAAACGAGAAACATGTCCTTAGTCCTTTTCAGGTACTTCAGGATATTCTTGACCGCCGTCCAGTGTTCCACTCCTAGATCACTTTGAAACCTTCCGGCCATACTTATGGCAAGGCTGACATCGGGTCTTGTGCACAGCATTGCATACATGATAGAGCCTATGGCTGAAGCATAGGGGACGACACTCATCTTTTCTCTATCTTCTGCAGTCACTGGGCATTGAGTCTTACTCAACTTCACACCTTGCAAAACAGGCAAGAACCCCTTCTTGGACTGATCCATTTTGAACTTCTTCAAAATCTTATCAAGGTATGTGCTTTGTGAAAGTCCTATTAAACGTCTTGATCTATCTCTATAGATCTTGATGCCTAATATGAAAGCAGCTTCTCCTAGGTCCTTCATTGAAAAACTCTTGTTCAAATATTCCTTCACGCTTTCCAACATTTCTATATTGTTTCCAATCAACAATATGTCATCCACATATAATATTAGAAATGCTATAGAGCTCCCACTCACTTTCTTGTAAATACAAGCTTCTCCGTAAACTTGTATAAACCCGAACGCTTTGATCACCTCATCAAAGCGAAGATTCCAACTCCGAGATGCTTGCACCAGTCCATAAATGGATCGCTGGAGTTTGCAAACTTTGTCAGCATTCACTGGATCGACAAAACCTTCTGGTTGCATCATATACAACTCTTCCTTAAGGAAACCGTTAAGGAACGCTGTTTTGACATCCATCTGCCAAATATCATAATCGAAAAAGGCAGCTATTGCTAACATGATTCTGACAGACTTAAGCATCGCTACGGGTGAGAAGGTCTCATCGTAGTCAACTCCTTGAACTTGTGAAAAACCCTTTGCCACAAGTCGAGCTTTATAGACGGTGACATTACCGTACGCGTCCGTCTTCCTCTTAAAGATCCATTTGTTCTGAATGGCCTTACGCCCTTCAGGTAATACTTCCAAAGCCCATACTTTGTTTTCATACATGGATCCCATCTCGGATTTCATGGCCTCTAACCATTTCTTGGAATCTGGGCCCACCATCGCTTCTCCATAGCTCGTAGGTTCATCGTTGTCCAACAACATGACCTCTAAGACAGGGTTGCCGTACCACTCAGGTGCAGTACGCGTCCTTGTCTACCTACGAGGTTCGATAGCAACTTGATCCGAAGTTTCATGATCATCATCATTAACTTCCTCTTCAACTGATGTAGGTTCTACAGAAACATCTTTCTGCGCTGCGCTACTCTCTGGTTGAAGTAAAGGTTCAATAACCTCATCAAGTTCTATCTTCCTCCCACTCAATTCTTTCGAGAGAAACTCTTTCTCAAGAAATGTTCCGTTTTTAGCGACAAACACTTTGCCTTCGGATCTGAGATAGAAGGTATACCCAACTGTCTCTTTTGGGTATCCTATGAAGACGCATTTCTCCGCTTTGGGTTCCAGCTTTTCAGGCTGAAGCTTTTTGACATAAGCATCACATCCCCAAACTTTAAGAAACGACATCTTTGGCTTCTTGCCAAACCATAGTTCATATGGCGTCGTCTCAACGGATTTCGATGGTGCCCTATTTAAAGTGAATGCAGCTGTCTCTAATGCATAACCCCAAAACGATAGTGGAAAATCGGCAAGAGACATCATAGATCGCACCATATCCAATAAGGTTCGATTACGACGTTCGGACACACCATTACGCTGTGGTGTTCCAGGCGGTGTTAATTGTGAAACAATTCCACACTGTCTTAAGTGATTGCCAAACTCATAACTCAGATATTCTCCTCCTCGATCAGATCATAGGAATTTAATCTTCTTGTTACGATGATTCTCAACTTCACTCTGAAATTGTTTGAAGTTTTCAAACGTTTTAGACTTGTGTTTCATCAAGTAAATATACCCATATCTACTTAAGTCATCAGTGAAGGTGAGAAAGTAACGATAACCACCACGCGCCTCAATGCTCATCGGACCGCACACATCAGTATGTATGATTTCCAACAAGTCACTTGCCCGTTCCATTGTACCAGAGAACGGCGTCTTAGTCATCTTGCCCATGAGGCATGGCTCACATGTGTCAAGTGATTCAAAATCAAGTGACTCCAAAAGTCCATCAGCATGGAGCTTCTTCATGCGTTTTACGCCAATATGACCTAAACGGCAGTGCCACAAGAAAGTGGTATTATCATTATCAATTCTACATCTTTTGGCATCAATGTTATGAACATGTGTATCATTACTATCGAGATTCAATAAGAATAAAACCCTCACATTGGGTGCATGACCATAAAAGATATTACTCATATAAAGAGAACAACCATTATTCTCAGATTTAAATGAGTAACCGTCTCGCAATAAACAAGATCCAGATATAATGTTCATGCTTAACGCAGGCACTAAATAACAATTATTCAGGTTCATCACTAATCCCGATGGTAATCGAAGAGCGAGCGTGCCGACGGCGATCACATCAACCTTGGAACCATTTCCCACGCGCATGGTCACTTCGTCTTTTGCCAGCCTCCGTTTATTCCGCAGTTCCTGTTTTGAGTTGCAAATTTGAGCAACCGCACGGGTATCAAATACCCAGGCACTACAACGAGAGTTGGTAAGGTACACATCAATAACATGTATATCATATATACCTTGTTTGTTGTTGGCCGCCTTCTTGTCAGCCAAATACTTGGGGCAGTTCCGCTTCCAGTGACCAGTTCCCTTGCAATGAAAGCACTCAGTTTCTGGCTTGGGTCCAGCCTTGGGTTTCTTCACGGGAGGGGCAACTGCTTTGCCACTCTTCTTGGAGTTACCCTTCTTACCCTTGCCATTCTTCTTGAAACTAGTGGTTTTATTGACCATCAACACTTGATGCTCCTTCTGAATCTCAGACTCAGCGACTTTCAACATCGCAAACAGCTCGGCGACTGACTTGTTCATCCCGTGCATGTTATAGTTCAACACGAAGCTCTTGTAGCTAGGTGGCAATGATTGAAGAACTCTATTAGTGATAGCCTCTGGCGGAAGGGGCATCCCCAATTCAGCCAGACGGGTGGAGTACCCAGACATTCTGAGTATGTGATCACTAACAGACCCGTTCTCCTCCATCTTGGAAGCATAGAACTTATCGGAGGTCTCATACCTCTCGATCCGGGCATTCTTCTAAAAGATAAACTTCAACTCCTGGAACATATCATATGCTCCATGATGTTCGAAACGTCTTTGAAGTCCCGGTTCTAAGCCATACAACATTGCACATTGAACTATTGAGTAATCATCAGAACGAGCCTGCCAGGCGTTCACAACGTCTGGAGACTCAACTGGAGCGGGTGGATCACCAAGCGGTGCATCAAGGACATAAGCCTTCTGGGAAGCCATAAGGATAATCCTTAGATTACGGGCCCAGTCCACAAAGTTACTTCCATCATCTTTCAACTTAGCTTTCTCTAGGAACGCATTAAAATTCAGGGGTGCTACTGCGCGAGCCATGATCTACAACATAAATATTGCAAAGACAACTTAGACTATTGTTCAAGATAATGAGTTTAGTTAATCATATTACTTAAAAACTCCCACTCAAATTGACATCCCTCCGGTCATTCGAGTGTCACATGATCCAAATCAACCAACTCAAGTCCGATCATCACGTGAGTTGAGGTGGTTTCAATGGTGAACATCTTCATGTTGATCATATCTACTATATGACTCATGTTCGACCTTTCGGTCTCTTGTGTTCCGAGGCCATGTCTATACATGCTAGGCTCGTCAAGTTTAACCCGAGTGTTCCGCATGTGCAACACTGGCTTGCACCCGTTGTATGTGAACGTAGAGTCTATCACACCCGATCATCACGTGGTGTCTCGAAACGACGAACTTTCGCAACGGTGCACACTCGGGGAGAACACAATTTATCTTGAAATTTAAGTGAGGGATCACCTTATAATGCTACCGTCGTCCTAAGCAAAATAAGATGCAAAAAAGGATTAACATCACATGCAAATCATAAGTGACATGATATGGCCATGAACTTGTGCTTTTGATCTCCATCTCCAAAGCACCGGCATGATCTCCATCGTCACCGGCATGACACCATGATCTCCATCATCTTGATCTCCATCAACGTGTCGCCATGAGGTTGTCGCGCCGACTATTGCTTCCACGACTTTTGCTAACTCATAGCGATAAAGTAAAGCAAAACGGCGAAAATAATTAAAGACAACTCTATGGCTCCTGCCAGTTGCCGTACTCGTCGACATGCAAGTCGTGATATTCTATACAACACATGATCATCTCATACATCACATATATCTCATCATGTAATTGGCCATATCACATCACAACATACCCTGCAAAAACAAGTTAGACGTCCTCTAATTGTTGTTGCAAGTTTTACGTGGCTGCTACGGGTATCTAGCAAGAACGATTCTTACCTACGCAAAAACCACAACGGTGATATAAAAATTGCTATTCAACCTTCTCAAGGACCGCCTTTGTCAAATCCGATCCGACTAAAGTGGGAGAAACAGACACCCGCTAGCCATCTTTATGCAACGAAGTTACATGTCAGTTGATGGAACCGGTCTCTCGTAAGCGTACGAGTAATGTTCGTCCGGGCCGCTTCATCCCACAATACCGCCGAAACCAGAAAAGACCAAGGGAGGAAGCAATCTGAATATCAACGCCCACAAAACCCTTTTTTGTTCTACTCGAGATCTCATCTACGCATAGACCTAGCTCAGATTCCACTGTTGGGTAACGATGCATGGGAAACAAAATTTTCCTACGCACACGCAAGATCTATCCATGGTGATGAGCATCTACGAGAGGGAGAGTGAATCTACATACCCTTGTAGATCGCTAAGCGGAAGCGTTAAAAAACGCGGTTGATGTAGTCGAACGTCTCCGCGATTCAAATCGCAAGTCGTCCCTCGATCCGATCACAAACTAGTGCCGAACAGACGGCACCTCCGCGTTCAACACACGTACGGCTTGATGACGCCTTCACCTCCTCGATCCAGCGAGCGATGGTGAAGTAGTAGATGAGTTCCGGCAGCACGACGGCGTGGTGATGGTGGTGAGGAACAATCTCTGCAGGGCTTCGCCAAGCACCACGGAGATTATGACGGAGGAACTAGAGGGCTAGGGTTGCCGGCACACGGCTTGGGAAATCCTGATGTGTCCCGTGTGCTAGCCCTGCCCCTCTATTTATATGTTGAGCCCTGGGGTCTAAACTTGGAGAGAAAACCTCTACAAGGTCGGTTTTGCCCGCACAAGGTCGGTTTGGCCCGCAAGGAAAGAGTCCAACTCGGATCCCTGCAGTACCGCGCACAAGCGGTAGTACCGCTTAAGCGGTAGTACCGCTTCACACAAGCGGTAGTACCGCTTACGCGGTAGTACTGCCTTACCAGCGGTAGTACCGCTTAAGGCAGCAGCAAAACTTCCTTTTGCACTTTCCAATACCTCGTGGGTTTTATCCCTTTGGCCCATATAAAGTGTTGCTGCACCCGAACACTTCGGTAAACATCCGGAACCCCTTCCGGTGAATTCCGGAACCCTTCCGGAGATCAAAACACTATTATCACATATATCAATCTTTACCTCCGGACTCTTCCGGAGATCCTCGTCATGTCCGGGATCTTATCCGAGACTCCGAACAACCTTCGGTCACCAACACAACAACTCAACTATACTAATCGTCACCAAACGTTAAGTGTGTAGACCCTGCGGGTTCGAGAACTATGTAGACATGACCGAGACACCTCTACGGTCAATAACCAATAGCGGGACCTGGATGCCCATATTGGTTCCTACATATTCTACGAAGATCTATATCGGTCGAACCTCTATGTCAAGGATTCAGTTAATCCCGTACGCTGTTCCCTTTGTTCTTCGGTATGCTACTTGCCCGAGATTCGATCGTCGGTATCCCTATACCTAGTTCAATCTCGTTACCGGCAAGTCTCTTTACTCGTTCCGTAATACAAGATCCCGTGGCTAACACCTTAGTCACATTTCTTGCAAGGCTTATAGTGATGTTGTATTACCGAGTGGGCCCTGAGATACCTCTCCGTCACACGGAGTAACAAATCCCAGTCTTGATCCATACCCACTCAACAGACACTCTCGGAGATACCTGTAGAGCACCTTTATAGTCACCCAGTAACGTTGCGACGTTTGATACACACAAGGCATTCCTCCAGTGTCAGTGAGTTGCATGATCTCATGGTCATAGGAACAGATACTTGACATGCAGAAAACTATAGCAATAAACTAACACGATCATATGCTATGTTTATAGTTTGGGTCTTGTCCATCACATCATTCTCCTAATGATGTGATCCCGTTATCAAATGACATCTCATGTCTATGGCTAGGAAACCTTGACCATCCTTGATCAACGAGCTAGTCTATTAGAGGCATACTAGGGACACGGTGTTGTCTATGTACCCACACATGGAATCGAGTTGCCAATCAATACAATTATAGCATGGATAATAAACGATTATCATGAACAAGGAAATATAATAATAACCATTTTATTATTGCCTCTAGGGCATATTTCCAACAGGCCCCACGTGGGACCCACAAGCTAGGGGGCGTGCCCAGGGGGGGTGGGCGCGCCCTGCAGGCTTGTGGCCCACTGGTGCAGCCCCCTGATGCATACTCAGTGCCAAAAATTCTAAAATATTCCAGAAAAAATCATACTAAATTTTTAGGGCATTTTGAGAACTTTTATTTTCAGGTCATTTTTCTATTGCACGGATAAAACAGAAAATAGGAGAATAATAGCATTTTTACTCTATTTAATCTAAATAACAGAAGGTGAAAGTTGGGTACAGGAAGTTGTGCCTTCTAAATTCATCCATCTCATGCTCCTCAAAAGAATCCATCAATAAGGTTGATCAAGTCTTATTGACAAGCTTTTTCCGAAGGACATGGAACCGGAGAACTTTCGAACAACACTAAGTTACCTCAATGGGGATATGCATGTCCCCAACAATAAGTATATCATATTTCTTCTTGGTAGTAGGTAGAGGGAATTCAAAGCCTCCAATAATAATCGTTGAAACCTTTTCAATTGAGTTGATACTATGAACTTGAGGTTATTTCTTCGGAAAATGTACCGTATGCTCATTACCATTAACATGAAAAGTGACATTGCACTTGTTGCAATCAATAACAGCCCCTGCGGTATTCAAAAAGGGTCTACCAAGGATGATCGACATACTGTCGTCCTCGGGAATATCAAGAATAACAAAGTCCGTTAAGATAGTAACGTTTGCAACCACAACACGCACATCCTCGCAAATACCGATAGGTAAAGCAGTTGATTTATCAGCCATTTGCAAAGAGATTTCAGTAGGTGTCAACTTATTCAAATCAAGTCTACGATATAAAGAGAAAGGTATAACACTAACACCAGCTCCAAGATCACATAAAGCAGTTTTAACATAATTTCCTTTAATAGAGCATGGTATAGTAGGTACTCCGGGATCTCCTAGTTTCTTTGGTATTCCACCCTTAAAAGTATAGTTAGCAAGCATGGTGGAAATCTCAGCTTCCGGTATCTTTCTTTTATTTGTCACAATATCTTTCATATACTTAGCATAAGGAGACATTTTCAGAATATCAGTCAAACGCATACGCAAAAAGACAGGTCTAAGCATTTCAACAAAGCGCTCAAAATCTTCATCATCCTTTTTCTTGGATGGCTTAGGAGGAAAGGGCATGGGTTTTTGGACCCATGGTTCTCGTTCTCTACCATGCTTCCTAGCAATAAAGTCTCTTTTATCATATCTCTTATTCTTAGGTTGTGGGTTATCAAGATCAACAACAGGTTCAATCTCCACATCATTATCATTACTAGGTTGAGCATTAACATGAACATCATCATTAATATTATCACTAGGCTCATGTTCATCACCAGATTGTGTCTCAGCATCAGAAATAGAAATATCATTTGGATTCTCAGGTGTAGCTATAACAGGTTCACTAGCTACATGCAAAGTCCTATCGTCATTCTTTTTACTGCTCTTATTGGAACGACTTGGTGCATCAGTATTAACTCTCTGAGAATCTTGCTCAATTCTCTTAGGATGGCCCTTAGGATACGAAGGTTCCTGAGTCATTCTACCACCTCTAGTCACAACTTTAACAGAATGATCATTGTTCTTACTATTCATTTCATTAAGCAAATCATTTTGAGCCTTAAGTACTTGTTCTACTTGGGTAGTTACCATGGAAGCACGTTTACTAATAAGCTTAAGATCATTGACAGTTCTACTCAAATAATCACCCAAGCGATCAAGCATGTAAGCATTATGTTTCAATTGTGTACTAACATAAGCATTGTAATTTTCTTGCTTCACAACAAAATTATCAAACTCATCCAAGCATTGGCTAGCAGGCTTATTATAAAGAATATCTCCTTCATCAAATCTACGGAGAGAATTTACCTCTACTACCTGTGTCGGGTTATCAAGACCATGTATTTCTTCAATAGGTGGTAGATTCTTAACATCTTCAGCTTTAATACCTTTTTCTTTCATAGATTTCTTTGCCTCTTGCATATCTTCTGGACTGAGAAATAGAATACCTCTTTTCTTCGGAGTTGGATTTGGAGGTGGTTCGGGAATAGTCCAATCATTATCATTGCTCAATATATTATTCAATAGTAGTTTAGCTTGTTCAACAGTTCGTTCCCTGAAAACACAACCAGCACAACTATCTAGGTGGTCCCTAGAAGCATCGGTTAGTCCATTATAAAAGATATCAAGTATTTCATTTTTCTTGAGAGGGTGATTAGGCAAAGCATTAAGTAATTGGAGAAGCCTCCCCCAAGCTTGTGGGAGACTCTCTTCTTCAATTTGCAGAAAGTTAAATATTTCCTGCAAGGCAGCTTGTTTCTTATGGGCAGGAAAATATTTTCCAGAGAAGTAATATATCATATCCTGGGGACTACGCACACAACCAGGAGCAAGGGAATTAAACCATATCTTAGCATCACCCTTTAATGAGAAAGGAAACAACTTAAGAATATAATAATAGCGAATTTTTTCCTCATGAGTAAATAGGGTGGCTATATCATTCAATTTAGTAAGATGTGCCACAACAGTTTCAGATTCATAACCATGGAAAGGATCAGATTCAATCAAAGTAATTAACTCAGGATCGACAGAGAATTCATAATCCTTATCAGTAACAAAGATATGTGAAGTAGCAAACTTAGGATCATATTGCATTCTAGCATTCAAAGATTTTTCTTTCCACTTGCGAAGCAATTTCTTAAGATCATCTCTATCCTTACAAGCAAGAAAGTCCCTAGCTACCTCTCCTTCCATAACATAACCTTCAGGGATATCAGGCAATTCATATCTAGGAGAGCTAGGTCTAGCAGGTGTATCATATTGTTCAGTTTCAATAATTTCATTAGATTCAGAGATATCATCAGTTTCAGCATTCACTCTAGCAATTTGTTCATCAAGAAATTCACCCAGCGGCACAGTAGTATCAAGCAAAGTATCATCATAAGCATCATGCATAGCAGAAGTAGCATCATCAATTACTTGCGACATATCAGAATTACTAGCAGCTGGTGGTGTCGCAAATTTACTCATAACAGAAGGTGAATCAAGAGCAGAGCTAGATGGCAGTTCCTTACCCGTCCTCGTAGTTGAGGGGTAGATCTTAGTTTTAGCATCTTTCAGATTCTTCATAGTGATCAACAGATATATATCCCAAGTGACTCAGAGAATAGAGCTATGCTCCCTGGCAACGGCGCCAGAAAAAGGTCTTGATAACCGACAAGTATAGGGGATCGCAACAGTTTTCGAGGGTAGAGTATTCAATCCAAATTTATTGATTCGACACAAGGGGAGCCAATGAATATTCTCGAGTATTAGCAGCTGAGTTGTCAATTCAACCACACCTGAAAGACTTAATATCTGCGGCAAAGTATTCAGTAGCAAAGTAGTATGGAAGTAACGGTAATGATGGCAAAGTGACAGTAGCAGTGGTGTAGTGATTGTGACAGTAGCATCGGAAAAGTAACTTAGCAAAGATCAATATGGAAAAGCTCGTAGGCAATGGATCAGTGATGGATAATTATGTCGGATGGCATTCATCATGCAACAATTATAACATAGAGTGACACAGAACTAGCTCCAATTCATCAATGTAATGTAGGCATGTATTCCATATATAGTCATACGTGCTTATGGAAAAGAACTTGCATGACATCTTTTGTCCTACCCTCCCGTGGCAGCGGGGTCCTAATGGAAACTAAGGGATATTAAGGCCTCCTTTTAATAGAGAACTGGACCAAAGCATTAGCACTTAGTGAATACATGAACTCCTCAAACTACGGTAATCACCGGAAAGAATCCCAGTTATTGTCACCCTGGGGGATGCGCATCATAACTCGTAATAGGTGTCTACAACTTGCAAGATAGGATCAAGAACACATATATATTCATGAAAACATAATAGGTTCAGATTTGAAATCATGGCACTCGGGCCCTAGTGACAAGCATTAAGCATAGCAAAGTCATAGCAACATCAATCACAGAACATAGTGGATACTAGGGATCAAACCCTAACAAAACTAACTCGATTACATGGTAAATCTCATCCAACCCATCACCGTCCAGCAAGCCCACGATGGAATTACTCACGAACGGCAGAGAGCATCATGAAATTGGTGATGAAGGATGGTTGGTGATGACGACGGCGTCTATTTCCCATCTCGGGAGCCCAAATCAGACTCCAGATCTGCCCTCCCGAGGAAGAACAGGAGGTGGCGGCGGCTCCGTATCGTAAAACGCGATGAACTCTTCTCCTGATTTTTTTCTCCCCGAATAGGAATATATAGGAGTGGAAACGAGGTCGGAGGAGCAACAGGCGGCCCACAAGCCACAGGGGCGCGCCCTAGGGGGGTGGGCGCGCCCCCCTGGCTTGTGGCCAGGTGGTGGGCCCCCTGCAGTTGATTCTTTCGCCAATTTTTTTTATTAATTCCAAAAATATTCTCCGTAAATTTTCAGGTCAATCCGAGAACTTTTATTTCTGCTCAAAAATAACACCAAGGCAATTCTGCTGAAAACAGCCGCAGTCCGGGTTAGTTCCATTCAAATCATGCAAATTAGAGTCCAAAACAAGGGCAAAAGAGTTTGGAAAAGTAGATACGTTGGAGACGTATCAACTCCCCCAAGCTTAAACCTTTGCTTGTCCTCAAGCAATTCAGTTGATAAACTGAAAGTGATAAAGAAAAACTTTTACAAACTCTGTTTGATCTTGCTGTTGTAAATATGTCTAACTTATGTTCAGATTTTCAACAAAGATTATAGACTAACCACATTCACAATAACATTTAGGTCTCACATTTACTCATATCAATGGCATAATCAACTAGCGAGCAATAATAATCAGTCTCGGATGACAACAATTTTATCAAAACAATCATGATACAATATGACATAATGGTATCTCGCTAGCCCTTTCTGAGACCGCAAAACATAAATGCAGAGCACCTCTGAAGAACAAGGACTGACTAGACATTGTAATTCATGGTAAAAGAGATCCAGTCATACTCATACTCAATATCAATTAATAGCAAAGCATACAAATGACGGTGGTGCTCTCTAACTGTTGCCTTTTGTGAGAGGGTGATGACTCAACAGTAAAGTAAAATAGATAGGCCCTTCACAGAGGGTAGCATTGATTTACAGCGGTGCCAGAGCTCGAGCTTTTAAAACAAGGATGAATAATAGTTTTGAGAGGTATGCTTTCATTGCCAACATAACAACTAAGAGATCTTGATATCTTCCATGCTAGATACATTATAGGCGGTTCCCAAACAAAATAGTAAAGTTTTTACTCCCCCTGCACCAAATCAATCACACTCCACGGCGGGCCGAATCCACGGGTACCGTCCATACAAACACAATCCTGGGGGAGTTTTGTTTATTAAATATTGATTTGAATTTTGAGCGTGGGACTGGGCATCCCGAATACCAGCCACTTTCTCGTGAATGATAGTGAATCAACACGTATCGTGAGAATAACCCACCTAGCATGGAAGATACTGACAGCCCCCAGTCACTACATGAGCGATTTGGGCATACAAAACGGAATATTTATTTGAAGGTTTGGAGAGTGGCACATGCAAATTTACTTGGAACGGCAGGTAAATACCGCATATAGGTATGTATGGTGGACTCATATGGAACAACTTTGGGTTTATGGAGATGGATGCACAAGCAGTATTCCCGCTTAGTACAAGTGAAGGCTAGCCAAAGACTGGGAAGCGACCAACTAGAGAGCGACAACAGTCATCAACATGCTTTAAGATTAACCAATATTGAATGCAAGCATGAGGAGGATATAAATCACCTTGAACATAAACATCGTGGAGGCTATGTTGGTTTTGTTTCAACTACATGCGTGAACATGTGCCAAGTCAAGCCACTCGAATCGTTCAGAGGAGGATACCATTCTATCATACTACATCACAACCATTTTAATATGCATGTTGGCACTCAAAACAAACCATTTTTAACTCTTAGCTAATTAAGCATGGCATGAATAACTATAATCTCTAATTTTCATTGCAAACATGTTCAACCCATAATGAGCTGAATCCTGAACGATGAGCTAATCATATTTACAAAAACAAAACAGGTCGAGTTCATACCAGCTTTTCTCCATCTCAGTCATTTCATCATATTCTCCTTAACATCTTTCCTTTCTCTGAAAATTAATTCTGAAATTTTTAGTGACTCTAATTAAAAGTAAACAAAACTCAACAAAATTCATAGCAACTACTCCCACAAGTGCCTAGAAGCTATATCATGCATCAAAACTACTTGGGACCATACAAATTTGACATGCAAGCTCAAGAACAAGGTCACCACAGCAGCAAAAATTTGCAATATATAAAGCACTAGAACAAAAACTAATTGGACCATTGGAGGAGTCACATACCGATGAGCAATCCCCTAAAACAGTTTTGCAAATGGGGCTTTGAGCAAGGAGATCGAAAATGGCAGCAAAATGAGCTAGAACACGGGTTTGAGCAATGGTGGGATTTTTTCTAGAGAAAGACGAAGTGGATGGTAGCTGGAATAAGTGAGGGGGCCCCACGTGCGACCCACAAGCCAGGGGGGCGTTTAGTTTAATTAACAGTGGGCCCCACCTGTCAGTGACTGTTTAGTTTAATTAACAGATTAATTAAGTTAATTAGTCATTAAGTTAATTAAACTTAATTAGTTAATTTAAACAGACTTAATTAAGTTAATTAATTATTAAATTAATTAATTAATTAAGTAATTTTATTTATTATATATTTTTATTTAAAACGTTTTGGGGGTGGGCCCCGCTGTCATTAAGAGGGGGTGGGGGGGGCCCACATGGGAGTGGCCCATCGCGGCCACACACACACACGCAACACACACACACGCCCGCACGGCCGGCAGCAGAGGCGGGCCACAGTAAGGGGTCGGCGGGGGGAGGGGCGGCCGCGGGAGCGGCAGCGGTGGTGGGGCGCAGCGCGGACGGCGAGCGGTGGCCGGAGCCAGGCGCGACGACGGCAAGCGGGCGATGGCAAGCGGGTGGGGGTGCGGGGCGCGGGCGCGCGAGGCGTGGCCGCAGCACGGTGGCCAGAGGGCGTTCGTGGGGGGCGGCGCACGGGCGACGCCGGGGGCGCGGCCAGGGGTCAGCGCAAGTGGCGGGAGGTGGGCGTGGCAAACGGGCGCAGTGGCTGGCGGGCGGGGCCGCGGCGACGCGCGGCGGCCAGCGGCAGCGAGGGGGGGAAAGCGGGGGGCGGTAGGGCAGGGGCCGCGGTGAGCGCGGCGCATCGGCAAACGGCGACAGAGGGGAGGGCAGGAAGGAGAGGGGAGGAGGGAAGCCCCGGGGGCTCACATCGCGCCGGTAGAGGGGGGGGCAGAAGGCGCGAGGGAAGGCGGCGGCCGGCGACGGTGGGGGGGTCGCCCCCGATCCGATCTGGATCGGGCGCAGGGGGAGAGAGGAGTGGGGAGGGGGGAACGTGGGGGAGTGGGTGTCGGTGGGATGGGGCTTGCCCCCCCCCCCCCCTTGTAGCGCCGGGGTGGGCCGTGGGGGGTTCGGTGGGCCGGCCAGTTGGGTTGGCCCAGGGAGGAGGGGGGTTTTGTCTTTTCCTTTTTTTTAATTTAGTTTTAGTTTTCTTTTTCTTTTAATTGTTTTCTGTTTTAATTCCTTTTGGCCATATTTCCTTTTAGCAAAAATGTGTAACATGGTCCATTTAATAACTTGCAATATTTTGAATGGCCACAACATGTTTGAGGATTTTTGGGTACTGTTGGAATTAACCATGCAATTTAAAGGGCATTTTAAAGGCAAAATGGTTCTGTTTTGGAAGGTGGGGTCCACACCAGCTTGAGGGTGATGTTGTTTTCCTTAACAATAATTGTTTTGGATTATTCCACAAGTGTGCAACATTTTCCTGATGCTGTTTGGAGAATTATTTTATCACCATAAAATTCAATTGGCTTTTGAAGTGAAATTTAAATTGAGATATGAATTTTAACTGGATCATATCTAGTTTAGCAAAATGATTAGGCACTGATCATGGTCATCACCATGCTTAATTACAATGATCACTGTAGCACAAAACCAGGGTGTCACAATTCTCCCCTACTAACAAGAATTCTCGTCCCAAGAATTAAGAAGTAGAAGGAAAGAGTCCGAGGTATTCGGCACGAAGATGATCTTCGCGTTCCCAAGTGGCTTCATCTTCAGAATGATTTGCCCACTGCACCTTGAATAACTTGGTAACCTTCTGACTAGTCCGACGTTCAGTTTCATCGAGAATGCGGACTGGTTGTTCTTTTTAAGAGAGGTCCTGTTGCAGCTCAAGCATATCAAGATCCACTGCCCGGATAGGATCCTTGAAGCAGTGACGGAGCTGTGACACATGGAACACATCGTGAACCTGAGAAAGGTTTGGCGGTAGTTCCAGTTGATATGCCACTTTACCACGCCTTTCGAGAACAGTGAAAGGACCAATATATCGAGGTGCCAGCTTGCCCTTGATCCCGAAATGGTGTGTACCTCTCATTGGCGTGACTCGAAGATAAGCCTTTTCGCCAGGTTGGTAGACCATATCTTTGTGATGACGGTCATACTGACTGTTCTGACGAGACTGAGCAGCCTTCAGATTTGTATGAATAATGCGGACTTGATCTTCAGCATGTTGGATAATATCCGGACCGATAAGTGTACGTTCCCTAGTTTCTGACCAATTCAGAGGAGTTCGACAGTTACGTCCATATAATACTTCAAAGGGAGCCATCTTCAGACTAGCTTGATAACTATTGTTGTAAGAGAACTCAGCATACGGGAGAGATTCCTCCCATTTCTTGCCGAAAGAAATGACACAAGCTCGAAGCATGTCTTCGAGAATCTGATTGACTCTTTCAACTTGACCCTGGGATTGAGGGTGAAAAGCGGTGTTGAATGACAAATGAGTTCCCATAGCTTCCTGGAAACTTGCCCAGAATCTTGAAGTGAATAAGCTGCCACGGTGTGAACTAATCACCAATGGAATACCGTGGAGCGAAACAACTCTGGACATATATAGATCTGCCAGCTGACTGGCAGTAATAGTTTCCTTGACAGCCAGAAAATGTGCAACTTTGGACAGTCGGTCAATGACGACAAGAATAGCATCATTACCTTTCTGCGACCTGGGAAAACCAGTGACGAAGTCCATTTCAACATGGTCCCATTTCCATTCAGGAACCGTAATAGGTTGCAGAGTTCCGGCAGGCCTTTGATGTTCTGCTTTGATCTGATGGCAAATATCACATTCAGCAACATAGCGAGCAAATGTCTTGCTTCATGTTAGACCACCAGAATCTTTGACGAATGTCTTGGTACATCTTGGTACTACCAGGATGAATAGACAGCGGAGTGTCGTGTGCTTCCTTCATGACCTCCTGAGTCACATCATTGTTTTTCTCCTTACTCGGTACCACTAGGCGGCCTTTGAAGTACAAAGCGCCATCCTGAGCAATAGTGAAGGGTGAGGGCTTTCCTTCTGCGAGGTCGAATTTAATCCTCTCGACTTCATTGTCTCACTTCTGGATCCACTTGATGACGTCCACAAGATCTGGTTTAGCAACCAGGGTATTAAGAGAACCCTGGGAAACAACGTGGAGGTTCATTTTGTAGGACCCTTCAGGAGGGGGCCGAGATAACCCTGAGGAACAATATGGAGGTTCAGCTTGAGGAATTCTTCTTGAAGAAGGGGGTGAACCTTGTGAACCTGAAGGTGGTTGCAGTATGACTTGCGGCTCAAAGCATCAGCCATTACATTAGCCTTGCCTGGCGTATAAGGAATACCCACGTTGTAATATGCTATTCATCCCATCCATCTTTGTTGACGGAGATTCAGATTTGGCTGAGTAAACAGGTACTTCAGACTTTGGTGATCGGTGTAGATCTCGCAACGATTACCAACAAGGTACTGCCGCCACTCTTTCAGAGCATGAATTACTGCAGCAAGTTCAAGGTCATGAACTGGGTAGTTCTCTTCATGAGGACGCAATTGACGAGATGCATAAGCAACCACTCTACGCTCTTGCATTAGGACACAACCCATTCCTTGACATGAAGCATCACAATAGATGACGAAGTCCTTACGAGTATCCGGAGGAGCAAGCACTGGAGCAGACATCAGTTTGTCCTTAAGTACCTGAAAGCTCTCCTGACATTTTTCTGTCCACTCATATTTAACACCTTTGTGAAGCAGATTAGTTAAGGGCTTGGCAATCTTGGAGAAGTTCTCGACGAATCGACGGCAATAGCTGGCGAGTCCGAGAAAACTTCTGACTTGCTTGACATTCTTCGGGGGAGTCCAGTCAAGAATAGCCTGAACTCATTCAGGGTTGACCGCAATACCATCCTTGGAGATCACATGACCAAGGTAGGTTACTTCGTCCATCCAGAACTCACACTTTGAATACTTTGCATAAAGTTGATGTTCTCGAAGCCTCTCTAGTATAAGACGAAGATGTTCAGCATGCTCTTCTTTATTCTTGGAGAAAACCAGGATATCATCCAGATAAACCACGACGAATTTATCGAGGTAATCCATGAATATATAGTTCATCAGGTGATAGAAGGTTGCTGGGGCATTGGTTAAGCCAAAGGACATGACGGTGTACTCGTATGAACCATAGCGAGTAACAAATGCAGTCTTGGGAATATCCTCTTCACGAACCCGGATCTGATGGTAACCCAACCTCAAGTCAAGTTTGGAAAACATTGATGAACCAGCAAGTTGATCATACAGATCGTTGATCCGAGACAGTGGATATTTGTTCTGAATTGTAGCTTGGTTGATGGGGCGGTAATCTTGGACCAACCGATTCGTACCATCCTTTTTCTTGACAAAGAGAGAAGGTGCTCCCCAAGCAGAGGAACTTGGACGAATGAAACCCAGACGAAGCGAATTGTCAATTTCTTGCTTAAGTTCTAGGAGTTCATGTGGTGGCATCTTGTACGGACGCTTGGCTATAGGAGTGGTACCAGGTACCAAGTCGATGACAAACTCGACAGCTCTAGCAAGAGGCATCCCTGGAAGTTCTTCCGGAAACACATCTTGGAAATCCCGAACAACTGGAATGTTTTCAATCCCTTCAAGAGGTGACTGATTTAATGCATTCAAGGCATAAAGCCAGGCTTCATCATTTAACAGCTTGGAATGACATGATCGAGTACAATTCATAATCAAAGAAGATTACCAAGAGTTGTTGAATCGCAATGCGTACTCGATTCATATATCAGTGTCCTTGATTGTCCAACAACTCAGAACACGAGGAAACTAGAGTCAGTGAAATATCATAGTTGATGAGGAGCTCATAAGAAGTTATAAAGCTCCGTGATATTTATCAAGATACCAGGGATAATACCCGGAGGTAGATCAGAATAGAGGTTAGACTAGTGTATTGATCTACGGAAGACAAGCACTTTAACTTGTCTGAGAACGAAATCAAAGTAGAACAACATGGTCGGAACCACGATTGCAAAGGACAAGATTAAAGATACAAGATCAAATCATACATTGAATGATTATTGAAAGGAGAAGCTTCTATGATAAGATCAACATCGTTTCCATGGGCATGAACACAAGGTTCAAGGTCGACTCCCACTTCATCAATGCATCACCTTCCATTTACACCTCGCCTTTGATGAAGTTGTAGTTTTGAAAGTCTAACTGGCAAAACACCAGGAGAGTATGACTCGTGAAAACTGTCGGGTTCACACGAATTATGGAAGGCATAGGTTCAACCCATCGGGGCATCTTAGGAACATATACCACAAGCTTCAAGAGTAATTAGCACATGCTTGCAAAGAGAGCATGGCTGACGAAAGCATAGGATACAACTTATCAAAGGGAGAAGACACAATTTACCAATGGCATCATGTATCAGGGAAAGAACATCACAAGAATTTTGAATGTGAAGGATGCTATCGGATAATAACCCAACACTGGGTCTGACGGTCCACAAAGGACCTGATGCGAGTATCGGTACCCAATCAGAGGAAGAAGGAATGTAAGGGATCAGATCATAGAACATCCAAATAATTTGATGCTTAAATAACCAAAGGAATTAAGATTTCCAATTTGGTGTATCGGAAACAGATGTTCCGATCAAATACAAGTAAGATGAAAGGACTTAGATGGGCAATCAATCAAGGTTGATTTGTCGGGAACCAACTCATGTTTGGAAAGACGTCTGAGCCGGACGGATAATTTACGATAAACAACTGATGACTGCGTGCATTCACACACAGGTTGAATCAATAAAATCAAATGAAAACCACAAAGGATTTACTTAATATTGCTAGACACATGGAATTAACCATAATGCAAGCCGGTGAGAAAGGTCAAGAGCAAAGGGCTACCGAGGATTACGGAAGATCGAATAGCGTTTCAAAGAATTCCGTGAAACACATGATCAACCGAAGAAGAACGAATCTCCGGTAAGATAATTCGATGTACCTTGTAATTACAAGAGCAACTGGATATGAAAGTATGAGCGACAATTGCATGTAGTCATCCATAGGGGTTGACGGCGGAAGGGAATCGCAAAATCGACGAGCACAAGTTCTCGGGAGAACATCAGAGAGTATCTCCGAAGTCTTCTGATGAATCGGGCCATCGTCTGAAATGAGGGGCTCTCCGGGAGGAAGTAGTTACGAGAACCTAGAGATAGAGTTAATAAAATCTTTAACCCGACAGAGAAGAGAGATCAGAACCCAGAGTATAGACGAGGAATAAAGGATCCTAATACCACCCGATTGAGATGTGGGCCCATAACCCACAGGTCCCAGGATCGAAACCTGGCTCTGATACCAACTTGTGACGCCCCCAATTTCGACTGTACGTTAATCAAACATGCAATGCGTACGACCAAGATTAGGGACTCACTGATTGATATCACAACACAACACTAGACACAAATTAAAGTCATACAGCTTCATATTACAAGCCAGGGGCCTCGAGGGCTCGAATACAAAGCTCGACAAGCACGAGTCAGCGGAAGCAAATAATATCTGAGTACAGACATAAGTGAAACAAGTTTTGCCTTAAGAAGGCTAGCACAAACATAAGCAGCGGATCGAAAGAGGCGAGGCCTCCTGCCTGGGAACCTCCTAACTACTCCTGAGCATCGGCACTCTCCACGTTGTAGTAGGCTCCAGCGGTGGTGTAGTAGTCGTCTCCGGCGTACTCCATCTCCTGGGCTCCGTCGTCTGAACGCAGAATCGTATCGAGGGGGAAAAAGAAAGCAAAGCAGCGGTGAGTACTCATCCAAAGTACTCGCAAGACTGACATCAGAACTATGCTAAGTATGCATCAGTATCAAGGGGAGGGCTTAGATCTAGACTGACTGCAGAAAGCAAGAATAGGGGGAAGGTCTAGTCCTATCGAAGACTAGCATCTTTAGCATCTTGTAGCATTAGAAGAGAGTAGACTGGTATCTCACATATAGTCATATTATTGTAGCAATTTTATTAAGTAACCACGCCCAGAGATTTTTCCTCGACTCCCTGCGAGGAAGCAAGCTCGGAGCCATCATTCATTTGAAATTTAAAACACAATTATAGTTGTATAAGGTCAAGGTACAACTCCAAGTCGTCCTGTTACCATGGACACGGCTATTCGAATAGATAATTCATCCCTGCAGGGGTGCACCGTATTTCCAACACGCCTGATCACCTCCGGCCGGACACACTTTCCTGGGTCATGCTCGGCCTCGGGATAGCAGCACGTCGTCGCCCCACCTAGGCTCAACGAAGAGGCCAGCCCGCCGGTCTAAATCCTAAGCACACAGGGGTCATGGGCCCACTTGCCCTACGCGCTCCTGCACGATGCGTACGCGGCCGGAAGCAGACCTAGCACACTCCAGTCCAAGAGCTATACCGTCCAGTCCAATCCGGCGCGCGCCGCTCCATTGCTGACGTCCGAAGAGCTTCGGCTGATACAACGACGCTGAGTACCCATAACTTCTCCCACGCGATGGTTTGGTGCGTAAAAAGGCCAACGACCCAACTCAGATCAAATACCCAACCCATTAGCATTTTATTAATGCGGGGCAAGCGCGACCCATGAAGTGCGGTCCCGTCACCCCGACTCGAGGATGTGTGGCAAGGGCCTCTCCCGCCCGTCCACGCCTCAACATAACCCTTTGGATGCCTTACCGGCGCATCCCACCACATCTCACACACGGGTACCCTTGGGGCCGACCCGTCTCAAGACTGTCGGGAACCTAGGTCCACCTCAACCAGGGTGGTACTGCCTGTCCCTCCAGTCCCGTCTTTCACATGTAAACAATGTCAAGTTAAAGTAACTGTGTGTTTATACACCAAGTGGATATCCGAGGAATCACCCTCGATGGATCCCACTCGAGGTATGTGTATGTCAAGAGTCGCTATCGATAAATGGGAAGGAGGTATCACCCTCGATACCCACGACCGATTAGCTACGCTACAGAATTAACACCGGGAGTGCTAAGTGAGGTATCAACCTCGGCACTCGATAGTAGCTCTGCAGTGCCATACTTAAGGGGTGTGCGGTGATGTGAGGGGCCTGGCTCGTCGGTCGGTTGACCGAGTCTTCGGGTCTTCGAGTCGTCGATGAAGAAGCAGGGGCAACTGGGACTAAGGGGCCACTGGGGATTCACTGATCAACCAATACTAAGCAGTTGGTATGATTGCAGGTATAGTAACAGTTTATCAAAACAGGCTATGCGTCAGAATAGGAGCTAACTAATACAGTAGCAAAATCTAATGCAAGAATAAGAGGGAAAGGAATAGGCGATATCGGAATGCTCAAGGGGGGTTTGCTTGCCTTGCTGCTCTGCGGCAAAAGGCCTGATCGTCAACGGTGTAGTCGTACCCGGCAGCACCGGCAGTCTCGGGGTCTACCGGAGAGAAGAGGGGGGAGAAACAATAAATATAAGGCAGACAAATGCATCACGATGCATGACATGGCAATATGCAGAGCTAGGCATGCACTAACGCAGTATCACACGTCGCAGACAGGTCGGAAGAATATTTGACGATATTTTCCGGGTCTCGGGCTACTACCGGATAGGCGAAATCGATGGAAAAGTTCCATGTTTGCTATGCTAGGAGCATGTGACAGACTAACGGACTGCGTATTCGGATTCGTCTCGTCGTTCTGAGCAACTTTCATGTATAAATTATTTTCATCCGAGTTACGGATTATTTAATATTAATTTTTAAAGTTTTATCAATATTCAGGATTAAAACAGATTATTTAAATTCAATAATGAACTATGACATCAGCATGATGTCATGCTGACATCAGTAGTCAACAGTCCTGTTGACTGGGTCAAACTGACCAGTGGGCCCCACCTGTCAGTGACTGTTTAGTTTAATTAACAGGTTAATTAAGTTAATTAGTCATTAAGTTAATTAAACTTAATTAGTTAATTTAAACAGACTTAATTAAGTTAATTAATTATTAAATTAATTAATTATTTTTATTTATTTTTATTTATTATATATTTTTATTTTCTTTTTATTTAAAACATTCTCGGGGTGGGCCCCCGCTGTCATTGAGTGGGGGGGGGGGGTGGCCCACAAGGCAGTGGCCCATCGCGGCCACACACACACACACGCAACGCACACACACGCCCGCACGGCCGCGGCCGTGGCCATGGCCGGCGGCAGCGACGGGCCACAGTAAGGGGTCGGTGGCGGGAGTGGCGGCCGCGGGAGCGGCAGCGGTTGTGGGGCGCAGCGCGGCGCGGACGGCGAGCGGTGGCCGGAGCCAGGCGCGGCGACGGCAAGCGGGCGACGGCAAGCAGGTGGGGGTGCAGGGCGCGGGCGCGCGAGGCGTGGCCGCGGCACGGTGGCCAGAGGGCGTGCGCGGGCGGCGGCGCACGGGCGACGCCGGGGGCGCGGCCAGGGGCTAGCGCAAGTGGCGGGAGGCGGGCGCGGCAAGCTGGCGCGATGGCTGGCGGGCGGGGCCACGGCGTCGCGCGGCAACGGCGGCGGCCAGCGGCAGCGAGGGAGGGGGGGAAGCGGTGGGCAGTAGGGCGGGGGCCGCGTTGAGCGCGGCGCATCGGCAAACGGCGACGGAGGGGAGGGCAGGAAGGAGAGGGGAGGAGGGGAGCCCCGGGGGATGACATCGCGCCGGTAGAGGGGGGGCAGAGGGCGCGAGGGAGGGCGGCGGCCGACGACGGTGGGAGGGACGCCGGGGCGGACCGGCGAGGAGGACCGGCGGCGGCGGGGCGGCGTCGCGCCCGATCCGATCTGGATCGGGCGCAGGGGGGAGAGTAGTGGGGGGGACATTGGGGAGTGGGTGTCGGTGGGATGGGGCTTGCCCCCCCTTGTAGCGCCGGGGAGGGCCGTGGGGGGTTCGGTGGGCCGGCCAGTTGGGCTGGCCCAGGGGGGGAGGGGGGTTTTGTCTTTTCCTTTTTTTTAATTTAGTTTTAGTTTTCTTTTTCTTTTAATTGTTTTATGTTTTAATTCCTTTTGGCCATATTTCCTTTTAGCAAAAATGTGTAACATGGTCCATTTAATAACTTGCAATATTTTGAATGGCCACAACAAGTTTGAGGATTTTTGGGTACTGTTCGAATTAACCATGCAATTTAAAGGGCATTTTAAATGCAAAATGGTTCTGTTTTGGAAGGTGGGGTCCACACCAGCTTGAGGGTGATGTTGTTTTCCTTAACAATAATTGTTTTGGATTATTCCACAAGTGTGCAATATTTTCCTGATGGTGTTTGGAGAATAGTTTTATCACCATAAAATTCAATTGGCTATTGAAGTGAAATTTCAATTGAGATATGAATTTTAACTAGATCATATCTTGTTTAGCAAAATGATTAGGCACTGATCATGGTCATCACTATGCTTAATTACAATGATCACTGTAGCACAAAACCAGGATGTCACATGAACTATCCTAATCCTGCAGCTACTGTCGCCGCCAAGGTAGGAGCTCATGAGGTGGATGCACTTGATGCTGCGGCTGCGTTGCCAGAGGCAGCGGTGGCGGCGGTGAAAGCTTTGGCGGGTGTGACCGTGCCGGCTGTTGGTTCTACGGAGGCTAATGATGTCGCAAGTGAGAAAGGGAGTGACAAGTCTGACACTATGCATGCTAACAAAATCGCACGCAAAAAGGAGAAAATGTGCTCTTACAGATGTGGGGAACCTGGACACTTCGCCACTGATTGTACTGCGGTGTTATGTGATCTATGCCTCAAACCGAGACACAAAGCAGAGGAGTGTCCTTTGTTGTTGGCTGATAAGCCCATTGCGACGATCTACGGGTGTGCTGACAATAGGCTCATGTTCTTCGAGACTCCTCATACAGTGGCAAAGAGACACCATGTGAGCGCCTCCACTAATGGTCCGGTAAAGGTTTCACGCGGGACATTGACAGCTGAGCAGGTGGCTCAACAACTTCGTCGCTTAGTTTCGGAAACCTTTTAGTGGGCACCCGTCAGAGTGGATGACCAGACATACATGGTCGAGTTCCCCAGGAAGGAAGATCTTGACAAACTGCTCTAATTTGGATTCAGTAAGGTGCCTGACAGTAAGTGCCTTCTTGAGTTTGATGAGTGTAAGAAACCAGCACCGTCAGGGAGAAAGCTTGAGCAGATTTGGGTGCGACTGCTACTTCTTGAGCTTGCGTTGGTTTTCCCTTGAAGAGGAAAGGATGATGCAGCAAAGTAGATAAGTATTTCCCTCAGTTGTTGAGAACCAAGGTATCAATCCAGTAGGAGATACAAGCAAGTCCCCAATCTTCGCACCTACACAAACAATCAAACTCTTGCACCCAACGCTAAAAGTGGTTGTCAATCCCTTCACGGTTATTTGCATGGATGAGATCTGATAGAGATAGATATAAAAGATTGATAGATAGTAAAGTAAAACAAAAGTAAAAATAATGCAGCGAGATATTTTTGGTATTTTTGGTTTATAGATCTGAAAATGTAATATGGAAAATAGACCCGGGGTCCATAGGTTTCACTACAGGCTTCTCTCATGAAGGAAAATAATACGGTGGGTGAACAAATTACTGTCGAGCAATTGATAGAAAAGTACATAGTTATGACGATATCCAAGGCAATGATTATGCATATAGGCATCACGTCCGTGTCAAGTAGACCGAAACGATTCTGCATCTACTACTATTACTCCACACATCGACCGACTCCTGCCTGCATCTAGAGTATTAAGTTCATGAAGAACAGAGTAATGCATTAGGTAAGATGACATGATGTAGAGGGATAAACTCAAGCAATATGATGAAAACCCCATCTTTTTATCCTCGATGGCAACAATACAAATACGTGCCTCGCTACCCCTACTTTGTCACTGGGTGAGGACACCGCAAGATTGAACCCAAAACTAAGCACTTCTCCCATTGCAAGAATTACCAATCTAGTTGGCCAAACCAAACCAATAACTCGAAGAGACTTGCAAAGATATGAAATCATGCATATAAGAATTCAGAGAAGATTCAAATAATATTCATAGATAAGCTGATCATAAACCCACAATTCATCGGATCTCGACAAACACACTGCAAAAGAGTATTACATCGGATAGATCTCCATGAAGATCATGAAGAACATGGTATTGAAGAACAAAGAGAGAGAAGAAGCCATCTAGCTACTAGCTATGGACCCGAAGGTCTGTGGTAAACTACTCACGCATCATCGGAGGGGCAATGGAGTTGATGTAGATGCCCTCCGTGATCGAATCCCCCTCCGGCAGATTACCGGAAAAGGCTCCAAGATTGGATCTCACGGGAACTGAGGCTTCCGGCGGCGGAAAAGTATTTTCGTGGCTCTTTTTGGTATCCAGGGAATATTTGGGAATTTATAGGCCGAAGAATAGGGTTAGGAGGGCTGCCGTGGGGCCACAAGCCAGGGGGGCGCCCCCCTAGAGCGTGCCCTGGTGGCTTGTGACACCACGGCAGGTCTCCTGCCTTCATCTCCAAGTCTGTTGGGTTTCTTCTGGTCCAAGAAAAATCATTCCGAAGATTTTATTCCGTTTGGGCTCCATTTAATATTCCTTATCTGCAATAATCAAAAACAAGGAAAAAACAGAAACTGGCACTAGGCTCTAGATTAATAGGTTAGTCCCAAAAATAATATAAAATAGCATATTAATGCTTATAAAACATCCAAAACAGATAATATAATAGCATGGCACAATCAAAAATTATAGATACGTTGGAGACGTATCAAGCATCCCCAAGCTTAATTCCTGCTCGTCCTCGAGTAGGTAAATGATAAAAACAGAATTTTTGATGTGGAATGCTACCTAACATATTTATCCATGTAATATTCTTTATTGTGGCATGAATATTCAGATCCATAAGGTTCAAAACAAAAGTCTAATATTGACATAAAAACAGTAATACTTCAAGCATACCAACAAGGCAATTGCGTCCTTTCGAAATAACATGGCCTTAGAAAGTTATCCCTACAAAATCATATGGTCTGGCTATGCTCCATCTTCCCCACACAAAGTATCTAAATCATGTACAACCCCGATGATAAGTCAAGCAATTGTTTCACACCTTTTATGTTCTCAAACCTTTTCAACTCTCACGCAATACATGAGCGTGAGCCATGGATATAGCACTATAGGTGGAATAGAATATGGTGGAGGTTGTGAAGGAAAAGGAGAAGATAGTCTCACATCAACTAGGCGTATCAACGGGCTATGGAGATGCCCATCAATAGATATCAATGTGAGTGAGTAGGGATTGCCATGCAACGAATGCACTAAAGCTATAAGTGTATGAAAGCTCAAAAAGAAAACTAAGTGGTTGTGCATAAGATGAAAAATTCCACTAGTTATATGAAAGTGACAAAATAGGAGACTCTCTATCATGAAGATCATGGTGCTACTTTGAAGCACAAGTGTGGAAAGAGATAGTAGCATTGTCCCTTCTCTCTTTCTCTCATTTTTTTTGTTTTTTTGGTGGGCATCTTTGGCCTCTTTTTTTTATTTGGCTTCGCTGGCCTCTTTTATTATTATTTGTAAAGTCCGGAGACTCATCCCAACTTGTGAGGGAGTCATAGCTTCCATCATCATTTTCTCTCACGGGACAATGCTCTAATAATGAAAATCATCACACTTTTATTTACTTACAACTCAAAAATTACAACTCGATACCTAGAACAAAATATGACTCTATATGCAATATGAAAGTGATGGTGCGTGTCATGAAAAACGGAACGGTGGAAGTTGCATGGCCATATATCTCGGAATGGCAATGGAAATGCCATAATAGGTAGGTATGGTGGATGTTTTGAGGAAAATATATGGTGGCTGTTTTGAGGAAGGTGGGTTTAATGCACCGGCAAAAGTTGCGTGGTACTAGAGAGGCTAGCAAAGGTGGAAGGGTGAGAGTGCGTATAATCCATGGACTCAACATTAGTCATAAAGAACTCACATACTTATTGCAAAAGTCTATTAGTTATCAAAGCAAAGTATTAGATGCATGCTCCTAGGGGAGGGGTTGGTAGGAGTTAACCATCGCGCGCTCCCGACCCTCACACAAAGGTTGACAATCATTAAACAAATCATGCTCCGACTTCGTTACAAAACGGTTCACCATACGTGCATGCTACTGGAATCACAAACTTTAACACAAGTATTTCTACCAATTCACAATTACTCACTAGCATGACTCTCATATTACCATCTTCATATATCAAAACTATATGCAAGGAATCAAACTTCTCATAGTATTCAATGCACTTAATATGAAAGTTTTTATTATATCCCTCTTGGATGCCCATTATATTAGGACTAAATTCATAACCTAAACCAATTACCATGCTGTTTAAAGACTCTCAAAATAATATAAGTGAGGTACGAGAGTTCAATAATTTCTATAAAATAAAACACCACCGTGCTCTAAAAAGATATAAGTGAAGTACTAGAACAACATTGCCTAGCTCAAAAGATATAAGTGAAGCACATAGAGTATTCTAATAAATTCACGATTAAATGCTTGTCCCCCTCAAAAGATGTGTGCAGCAAGGATGATTTTCGCAAACTAAAAAGCAAAGACTCATATCATACAAGACGCTCCAAGCAAAACACATATCATGTGGTGAATAAAAATATAGCCTCAAGTAAATTTACCGATGGATTGAAGACGAAAGAGGGGATGCCTTCCGGGGCATCCCCAAGCTTAGGCTTTTTGGTATCCTTGTATATGGCTTGGGGTGCCTTGGGCATCCCCAAGCTTAGGCTCTTGACACTCCTTATTCCATGGTCCATCAAATCTTTACCCAAAACTTGAAAACTTCACAACACAAAACTCAACAGAAAACTCATGAGATCCGTTAGTATAAGAAAAATAAACCACCACTTTAGGTACTGTTGTGAACTCATTATTTATTTATATTGGTGTAATATCTACTGTATTCCAACTTCTCCATGGTTCATACCCCCCGATACAACCCATAGATACATCAAAATAAGCAAACAACACAAAGAAAACAGAATCTGTCTAAGACAGAACAGTCTGTAGCAATCTATAGACTTCGAATACTTCTGTAACTCCAAAAATTAGGATAATCAGGGAAATTTGTATATCAATCTTGTGTAAAACTTACTTGGCTCAAACACTGTTGTGGAGACGGTACATGACCGATCCCCAACTAGTCACACCACACAGGATGTCATCACCTTTGGTGGGATTCCAGACCCGAATACCGGAGATAGGCGCATTAGTGCGCGCATCCAGAGCCAGGCTGATGCGGATGACTTGCAGATGGGGCATGCTATGAGGGCCGCATAACTTCGAGATGTCGAAGCATCTACAGGTATGTCCATTAATACAAGCAATTCTATTTTATACTTTGCAGAAGATGATATCATTGAAAAATCCAGCAACATAGGGATCTCTCTTGGGAATAATCCCAGAGAAGTAGCAAAATCTATTAATGATATTTTAGATCTAGAAACTGATAGAGCTCTAGACATTGTTCGAAATTTAGTAGCAGTAAAACCGATGGAGGAATTGGAAATTAATAATTTAGGAGTCTCTGAGTTACAAAGTATGTGTGAAGATTTAATTCCTCGGTCCGGGTTAGAGGATGAGGGGGAAGATGAAGAAGAAATGATTAATCGGGGGTATGTGGCTCCTATTAATCTTAATGTGAACCCAGTCTCAGGATGTGGTCATGAGACTGAAGAACCATTGCAAGATAAACCTAGGCGGACCTGGAAGAGAAAAATTTATCCCGTGTCAGCAATACGTAGAAGTGGATGACATAAACAAAAGACAATTTTTTTGATGAAAAATGAAAGGAATCTTTTGGAATAGCAGAGGTCTTGGAGACTTGGCTAAACGGAGGTTCTTGTCAGAGGCATCAATAGAGCATAAACTAGACTTTATGGCTTTATTAGAAACGGGTAGAGATAACTTTACACCTCAATTTTTGATAAATATTGCCGGTGGGACAGATTTCGATTTGCATTTCTTACCACCAAGGGGTAGATCCGGAGGGATACTATTGGGGGTTAAGTGCGAAACACTAGAGGTAATTAAGGTGATTTTACCGTCAAGTTTCGAGTGAGGTCGAAGATTGATGGTTTTAGATGGGCCTTAGTGGCTATATATGGTGCAGCTCAAGATGGGTTCAAATCTCAATTTCTATCAGATCTTGTGAGGATTTGTGGAAATGAAGAGTTACCTATTTTAGTCGGAGGTGATTTCAATATAATTCGACGAAGAGAAGAAAAAAAACAATGACAACTTTGATACTAGGTGGTCATACATGTTTAACATGATTATTGAGAGTCTAAACCCGAGGGAGATTGACCTTATGGGTAGACAATTTACATGGGCAAACTCTCTACCCACTCCAACTTACGAGAAGCTAGATCGGGTGCTCGCTAGTGTGGAGTGGGAACAAAAATATCCTTTGGTAACGGTACAGGCCCTACAGAGAGCTATATCTGATCATACACCCCTTCTTGTCGACTCAGGGGAGGCGACACATGTGGGGAATAAAAAAGTCTTCTCTTTCGAAGTAGGATGGTTTGAGAGAGAAGGATTTTTGGAAATGTTAAAGAACGAATGGGCTAAAGAAACTAGAGGTAATACTAATATGGATAGATGGCAAAACAAAATCAGGCATTTGCGCCAATTCTTGAGAGGTTGGGCAAAAAACGAAAGTGGAAGATACCGGGTAGAAAAAGAGAGTCTTTTGCAACTCTTAAAAGATTTGGAGTTAAAAGCTGAAACATCTCTACTAAATCATATTGAACGGAGTAGGAAGAATGAGGCTGAGGAGAGGCTTCGACGCCTACTTCGTGAGGAAGAGATCAAGTGGGCATTAAGAGCTAAAGTATCCACAGTCGTCCAAGGGGATGACAACACACCATTTTTCCACATGACAGGAATGGAAACTTCAGAAAGAAAAAGATAATTCAGCTCGAACAAGATGAGGGAACTATTGTGGGACATGAGAATGTGAAGTTATACATATCGGAATACTACAAAAAACTATTTGGGCCACATGAAGATAGCTCTGTCACGCTAGATGAGAATGTGATAGAGGACATTCCTCAACTTAACAAGGATGAGAATGAGGTTTTATCAGCCCCATTTACTGAGAAAGAGGTGTTTGAAGCAATTATGCAAATGAAACAAAATAAGGCTCCCGGTCCAGATGGGTTCCCGGCTGAGTTCTATAAGATGTGTTGGCAGTTTATTAAAGCTGATCTAATGCCATTGTTTCATGAACTGTTTAGCGAACAGCTACAATTATTCCATTTAAATTTTGGAACAATTACTCTACTACCTAAAAAGGATGGGGCCATACGAATTGAACAATTTAGGCCGATATGCTTGCTGAATGTAAGCTTCAAGATTTTTACTAAAGTAGCAACGAATAGGTTGTCGCGGATAGCCCATTCGGTGGTACATCATACTCAGACGGCTTTCATGCCAGGTAGACACATCCTAGAGGGGGTTGTTGTGCTAAATGAGACACTGCACGAAATCCACTCAAAGAAACTTGATGGAGTGATCTTCAAGGTGGATTTCAAAAAAGCATGAAGAATGAAAGGTTTCAATGAAACTTGGAGGAGCCAAGTGGAGTCTTTTGTTCAAAAAGGCAGTGTCGGGATAAAGATGAATGACGACGTAGGTCATTTCTTCCAAACCCATAAAGGTTTAAGACACGGAGATTCGATGTCCCCGATCTTATTCAATATTGTAGCTGATATGCTGACGGCTCTAATAGGTCGCGCAAAGGAAAAGGACCTAGTACGAGGGCTAGTTCCGCATCTTTTGGATGGAGGGGTATCCATTTTACAATATGCGGAGGATACAATTTTGTTCATGGATCATGATTTTGCAAAGGCCAGAAATATGAAGTTGATCTTATGTTTATTTGAACAACTGTCAGGCCTCAAAATCAATTTCAAAAAGAGCGGATTGTTCTGTTTTGGACGTGCCAAAGACGAACAAGATGCATACAAGCAGTTATTCGGTTGCGAGATGGGATCACTTCCATTTAACTACTTGGGTATTCCTATACACCATCGGAAATTAACTAACAAGGAATGGAAATGTATAGAGGTCAGATTCGAAAAGATATTAAGTTGCTAGAAGGGTAAACTTATGTCATATGGCGGACGGCTAGTCTTAATAAATTCAGTGTTAACAAGCTTGCCGATGTTCTTACTATCATTCTTTGAAGTACCAATAGGGGTACGGAAAAGACTTGATTTCTATAGATCTAGATTCTTCTGGCAAAGTGTTGACACGAAGAAGAAATATAGATTGGTTAAATGGGATATGATGTGTAGACCTAAGGACCAGGGTGGGCTTGGAATTGAAAATCTACACATTAAGAACAAATGTTTATTGAGCAAATGGCTATTTAGACTTTCAGTGGAGACGGAAGGTACGTGGGTACAAATTTTATGCAATAAGTACCTAGAAACCAAGACTTTGGCTCAAGTTATAGTGAAACATTCAGACTCACCGTTCTGGAAAGGCCTAATGAGAACAAAAGATGTTTTTTCATAGGGTCAAGTTTCACATTGGAGATGGTAACACAACAAGGTTTTGGGAAGATACGTGGTTAGGGGTTAGGGGAGACGCCGGCCCTTAGCTACACAATATCCGGCTTTATACAATATTGTGCCACGAAAGGAGGCTTTCGTGGCTACAATTATGTACACGATTCCTCTTAATATCCAATTTAGGAGATCGCTGGTAGCAGAACGTTGGAATGCGTGGCTTCATTTGGTGCGACGATTGATGGAAGTTCAGTTGTCGGATCAACCAGACACAATTAGTTGGAAATTAACTACAAATGGTAGTTTTTCCGTAAAATCAATGTATCTGGATCTTATCAATGTCGGATTGATACATACTTCCACTAGTACATAACAGGGCATTGGTCCAGGCCGGGCCAGCCCATTAGTCCCGGTTCAGTCACGAACCGGGAGTAATGGGTGCAACAGTCCCGGTTCGTGAGGCCAGACGGCCGGGCGGGCCACGTGGGGCATTGGTCCCGGTTCGTCTGGAACCTTTTGTCCCGGTTCCAGACACGAACCGGGACCAATGTGCCTCGCTCCTGGCCCACAACCATTGGTCCCGGTTCGTGGAAGGAACCAGGACCAAATGTGTAACCGTTCGCCTGGTGCGCGCCCCTTTAGTCCCGGTTGGTGGTTCAAACCGGGACTAAAGGTTCGAACGTCTCGCATCCCACGATGTTTCGCGCTCCGAGAAACAGGAGGATAAAGCAACTGTTCCTCGGCGAGGGCTACAGTAACTTCGCCCATTTCTCATCTTCTCCTCTCTTCTTCCCCCATATCTTCTACCATGAATCCAATCACTCGCTACGGGGAGGTGCTCGCACATGGCAGTACCAATCTCGATGTCGTCTACACGAACGACAGCGCCATGGTGCCGCATTTTCTTTCCCTTTTGCAGAAATGGCTTCAAGTGGCGGATGAGAAAGACAAGTTCATAGGGCTTGATCTCGAGTACACGGCCAAGCAAGAAGATGTTGCCGTCATCCAGCTATGTTTCAAGAAACATGTCATGATCTTCCAATGGGCAAGGTGAGTTTTGAGGGTTTTCTTTGATCAATTAATAATTTATAGATTATTATGAAAATTGCATAGGATAGAAATATGTTCCATTTTGAATCCTATGGGAAAGATCAATATTTCTTTTAAATTTGTAGTGAAACAATTTTCCTTGTTGCAAAACTTTGGAGAACATATATGTCATATAGTTAATTTAGGGTTTCTTCATCAATTCATAGGATATGAAAATTGCATATATATAGGATATAGCAATATATATGTTCTATTTTGAATCCTATGGCAAAGATCAATTTCTCTTAAGTTGTAGTGAAATAATTTTCAATTTTTTTATGATATTACTGTTCACCGGGCTCAAATGAGCCCGGGGAGCAAAAACTCCGCGTCTTCCTCTTTTGTTGCAGCGAAATAATTTTCCTTTATATAGTTGCATATTATAATTCTGCCGAAATATACTTGTTGCAGCAGTATTTAACATTTGTTCCATTTTAATTAGTTGATGTTGCAGTAGTGACAAGCACTGCCCAGCACTCATGGACTTCCTACGCAGCGGCATACATTTTGCTAGCGTTGATGTAAGTAATGACAAGCTGAAGATGAGCCGCAGCTTCGGTATTGAGATACCAGCTGGCTGCCTTATTGATATCCAAGACATATTCAGGCTTCAGTATGAGAGGACTTCGATGGCTTCTATGGCAGTCGCCTTGATCGACGACTATTACGGAGATATGAAGACCAAATTCCCCCGGGCGCAGCACAAAGAGTGGGAGAGGACCGCACTTCAGCCTATCAACATTGAGTATGCAGCAAAAGATGCATACGTTGCATATGAGTTGTACCGCAAGATTCGAACCGTGAACTATGGGCAGCGTCACCTCGCACCACCACCACCATGGGAATATTCTTCTGATTCAGACTAGCTAGTAGTGTTCGCTTGGACGAGTACTTTCTGTAATGGATATCTGAACTATTATATATATATTACATATCTCTCTAGCTATTATATATTTGTATTGCTTTTCAATTCAGTTTTTTCTTAAATTCCGATTGTGGCTGAGAACAAAATGCAACAAAAAAGTGGGTTGTCATTGTTGGCAAGCACGCACACCATGCCAACTTTCAACCTTTTCAGAGTTCATTTGTAGTGCTTTTCAATTTCAGGGTCATAATTAGCTCAAAAAAAATCATTAAATGGATGAAAAATACCAAATGAAGTCAGAAAGTGTTGAAAATTGATGATGTGGCTTCGAATTGTGCTTTTTGAACACACGAAAAGCCTGGAGTTCAAATAAGTTCAAGAAAATGAAATGCCTTTTGTAACCGATGAGTTTCCGTCCGAAACCCCGATACTTCGAAAGAGACTGTCCGTTTTGTACACGAAGTGCATCCAGCTTTTGCCGTAACCCTCTCAACTTTTTAGCACATGCTATGTGGGTGAAAGGTTGATACCATGCCAACTTTCAACCTTTTCAGAGTTCATTTGTAGTGCTTTTCAATTTCAGGGTCATTTAGCTCAAAAAAATCATTAAATACATGAAAAATACCAAATGAAGTCAGTAAGGGTTGAAAATTGATGATGTGGCTTCGAATGGTGCATTTTGAACACACGAAAAGCCTGGAGTTCAAATAAGTTCAAGAAAATGAAATGCCTTTTGTAACCGATGAGTTTCCGTCCGAAACCCCGATACTTCGAAAGGGACTGTCCGTTTTGTACACGAAGTGCATCCAGTTTTTGCCGTAACCCACTCAACAGTTTAGCACATGCTATGTGGGTGAAAGGTTGATACCATGCCAACTTTCAACCTTTTCAGAGTTCATTTGTAGTGCTTTTCAATTTCAGGGTCATTTAGCTCAAAAAAATCATTAAATGCATGAAAAATACCAAATGAAGTCAGAAAGGGTTAAAAATTCATGATGTGGCTTTGAATGGGGCATTTTGAACACACGAAAAGCCTGGAGTTCAAATAAGTTCAAGAAAATGAAATGCCTTTTGTAACCGATGAGTTTCCGTCCGAAACCCCGATACTTCGAAAGAGACTGTCCGTTTTGTACACGAAGTGCATCCAGTTTTTGCCGTAACCCACTCAACTTTTTATAACATGCTATGTGGGTGAAAGGTTGATACCATGCCAACTTTCAACCTTTTCAGAGTTCATTTGAAGTGCTTTTCAATTTCAGTGTTATTTAGCTCAAAAAATCAGTAAGTGCATGAAAAATACCAAAATGAAGTCAGAAATGGTTGAAAATTGATGATGTGGCTTTGAATGGTGCATTTTGAACACACAAAAAGTATGGAGTTCAAATAAGTTCAAAAAAATGAAATCCCTTTGTAACAGATGAGTTTTCGTCCGAAATCCTGATACTACGAAAGAGATTGTCCATTTTGTAAACGAAGTGCATCCAGTTTTTGCCGTAACCCACTCAACTTTTTAGCACATGCTATGTGGGTGAAAGGTTGATACCATGCCAACTTTCAACCTTTTCAGAGTTCATTTGTAGTGCTTTTCAATTTCAGGGTCATTTAGCTCAAAAAAAATCAGTAAGTGCATGAAAAATACCAAAATGAAGTCAGAAAGGGTTGAAAATTGATGATGTGGCTTTCAATGGTGCATTTTGAACACACAAAAAGTATGGAGTTCAAATAAGTTCAAAAAAATGAAATCCCTTTGTAACAGATGAGTTTTCGTCCGAAACCCCGATACTTCGAAAGAGATTGTCCATTTTGTACACGAAGTGCATCCAGTTTTTGCCGTAACCCACTCAACTTTTTAGCACATGCTATGTGGGTGAAACGTTGATACCATGCCAACTTTCAACCTTTTCAGAGTTCATTTGTAGTGCTTTTGAATTTCAGGGTCATTTAGCTCAAAAAAATCATTAAATGCATGAAAAATACCAAATGAAGTCAGAAAGGGTTGAAAATTGATGATGTGGCTTCGAATGGTGCATTTTGAACACACGAAAAGCCTGGAGTTCAAATAAGTTCAAGAAAATGAATGCCTTTTGTAACCGATGAGTTTCCGTCCGAAACCCCGATACTTCGAAAGGGACTCTCCGTTTTGTACACGAAGTGCATCCAGTTTTTGCCGTAACCCACTCAACTTTTTAGCACATGCTATGTGGGTGAAAGGTTGATACCATGCCAACTTTCAACATTTTCAGAGTTCATTTGTAGTGCTTTTCAATTTCTGGGTCATTTAGCTCAAAAAAATCATTAAATGCATGAAAAATACCAAATGAAGTCAGAAAGGGTTGAAACTATAATTATATAAAAAATATGCAACTAAAATTATCAAAGTATTTTTTGTTCAAAACATTAATAGCAAAAAGAATTTTCATAAAGAATTTTTTTGTTAGAAACTTTAATAGCAAACTAAAATAACCAAATCTGTTTTTGATTAAAACAGACATTTAAAATAACCTAAAACTTCCCAAATTGAATATAATGATAAAACACAGTAACATTAAATAGCAGGAAAAAGAATCACTCAAAAATCTATTTTTTTAGTAAAGTTATTCACAAACTAGTTATTCACACCAATTTAAAAGAATTCAAATTTAAACTATTCAAATTTGGAAACTAATGGCACTAACAGAAAGTTTATAATTTTTGTGACCTAAAAGCAAAAAGAATCACTGAAAAACTGTAAGTAGAAACAAAAGAAAATAAATAAAGCAAAAAAGAAAACAAAAAAAGTAGAAAAAAAATAAAAAAAATGCCGCCTACTACCACCAAATTTGGCCAGGATTCGGGCCCGCTGCCGGCCTAGAAGGCCCACAGGCAGGGGTGTGCAATTAGGCCCGTAAGCCTGCTGTTGAGAGGAGCTCGAGAGGTTGTGCACAGCAGCGCTTATAAACCACTCTCGAGCCCTCTCAACTAGCGAGGTGGGACTAAACATTTGGCCCCGGGCAGCACCACCCGTTGGTTCCGGTTGGTGGCACCAACCGGGACCAATGCCCACCTTTGGTCCCGGTTGGTGCCACCAACCGGGACCAATGGTCCCTGTTTCCCGCCCTTTGGGCTGACGAAAAGAGACCTTTGGTCCCGGTTTGTGGCACCAACCGGGACCAAAGGTCCCTGTTTCCCGCCCTTTGGGCTGACGAAAAGAGACCTTTGGTCCCGGTTGGTGGCACCAACCGGGACGAAAGGGAGGCATTGGTCCCGGTTGGTTCCACCAACCGGGACTAAAGGTGTGTGTATATAAGCCACGCACTTAGCAGTTTCTCCAAATCGTGTTCTTCTCCGCCCGACGCCCTGCTCCTCGTTGCCGTCGCCGCCGAGCCCTGCCCCGACGCCTTCAGGCTGCTCCACCTCGCCGTCGTCGCCGTCGCCGAGCTGCCCCCGACGCCGTCCCCGCACCCACTGTGAGCCGCCTCGCCGTTCCCCTCCTCTCATCCTCCCCCCCCCCCCCCGCGCCCCGACGCCGTCACCCGCCGCGCCGTTACCCTCCTCTCCTCCTCCCCCCCCCCCCCGCGCACCGACGCCGTCGCCCGCCGCCCGCCGCCCGTCGTCCGCCGTCCGCCGCGCTCTGCGAGCCGTCGCCCGTCGCCCGCCGCGCTCTGCGAGCCGTAGCTCTGCTTGTCGCGCCCCGTCGCCCGTCGTCCGCCGTCGGGAAGGGCCTCGCCGGCTTAACTCCGGCGACGCTGACGTGGCACTGACGTGGCGCCGTCGTTCATGTATATGTTTTTTTCATGTATATGTGTATATGTTCATGTATATGTGTGTATATGTCCATGTATATATGTATGTGTATGTATGGATGGATGAATGGATGGATGTAACTATATGGATGCATGTAACTCTAAGTTAAAATTATTAGGAGTCTTAGGAAAAAATTAGTATGTGTATGTTAGATTACAGAAAAAATTGGTTTTATGAAAAATTAGTGATTAAACGATAAGAAAACGTTCTCATAGGAATTTGTCTCGACGTCGACGATGCCCGGCCCTCATCCTCGTCGTCGAGTGGTCCGCGAGAGCCTGCTTGATAGGCGCCATGTCCGGGACTGGGCTCCGCCGGGCTGGCACTGGGAGGTGCTACCTTCCCGGGCTCGGAGGTTGGTGAGGAATCCAGGTCTCGTCGTCGACCCGGAGCTTCTGTGGTGGCGGTCACGCGGGCCACTTTCGGTGCGGAGGGAGCGGGCCCCCGCGGAGGTGGTACGTCGCCGTGTCAGGGAGGAGGACGAGCACGTCCGTCGCTACATGGCGGCGTTGGACGCCTGGTTCGACAATACCTGGCAGATTCTTCAGGGATCTCACCCGAGTTATGATCCCGTGATGGTTCCTTATCTTCGGGTGTCCACCGCCGGCGACTCAGAGACCGCTAGTGAACCTAGTTCACTGTCCTCCACTTTGGATTCTAGGATATTCGATCTGTATTAGTGATCTTATATGATAATATTCGAGATGTATTAGTTAATATTTGATGATGCATTAACTGGATTGTTCGGCATGATGTATTAGTTAATATTGAGTGCTTGTGTTTTGCCAGTCATTGCGGCAAAACATAGGGAATTTTTTCTATGTCATTGCTCGATATATGGAACGGGTTGACTTCAGGTCTGTTTCGGCTCCTTGTGTGTCTTTCAGTGAGGGAGAGTGTCCACCATATATATATATATATATGAGAGAGGAAGAATCCCGACTGTTGTCGTGGGGGTCGCTTCTCCTTCTTTTCCTTGTGCTAGATATTTGTAATGCACTAGGGAAAGAAGGAGTAGCGACCATCACCGACGGTCGATATATGAGAGAGGAAGAATCCCGACTGTTGTCGTGGGGGTCGCTTCTCCTTCGTTCCCGTGTGCTAGACATTTTGGTGTAATGCACTCGGGGACGAATGGAGGAGCCACCATCACCGACGGTCGCAATATCAGAGGGAGTGCCCACCATATACGTGAGATGAGAGTTTATGAAGCAAAGACTCGACAGACCTAAAGTCAACCCGTTGCATATTTTGAGTAATAGTGATCTGTGTGTTGATCAGTTTCCTGGTAGTTGCCTTCGATCGATTTTAAATGTTTCAACTATGAACATAGGAAATGTCTGACGACGATAGCAAAAGGGAATTCGGTATGTGCGAATACTGCGAAGACGAGCGCGGTCTGTGCGACATGACTCACCTAGTTGATGGTAGGCGCTTCAGCATCGTGTTGGATGAGACCTTCGAAGTGGATACAGTAAGTCACAACGACAAGTCTTTTTTCGTAATTAAGCATGACTTCTGCTTCTTTTGCTTCAACTTATAATTTTAATTTTTTTACTATTCTACTAGCGTATCCCCTGCCATGCAAGAAGATATGTCTTGGATAAGATTGGTTTCAATACTAAAGAAAGTATGGAGGTAAAGATAGTTCACTTGAGGACCGAGCATGGTTATACTTTTGCCGTAAAATTGTACAATGCAGACACCTACTCCTATTTTGAATGCAAAAGTTGGCAAGCACTATGCAAGGCTTATGCATTTGAGCCTAATATGCTTATCCCCTTTGATATTCGTCCGGAAGATGAAATTGAAGGTAATATCGACATCTGGGTCGATGTGCAGACACCTCCAGTTCTACCATTATGTGAGTTTCTCAACCATATTTATTATGATTCTGATTCTGCCTCCTTGTGAGTTTGTTAAACATATTTATTATGTAATTTATATTGTTTATTTCAAAATAGTTGACAGCTTATTTCCATTGACAGCTTATTTTCATTCTTCAAAAAATGTACGGAAGATGGTAGACAGAACCTACTACACCGATGGCGCAGAATTAACTTGTCAGGAGAAAAATCATCTTATCGCATTTATTAATGATCTTCAGAATTACAATACCTATTATCAAACTCCTACACATTATGGTCAATACGTGCCACTAGTGCACGTGTTGAACTACGGTAACATCCATGGAGATCGCATGGTAAGATTTTTTACTATTACGACATCCGTGCATCTTTTGCATAAATTATTTTTAAAACTAAACTACATTGCTAACTACGAAGTTATTACTATGTTTTTCAACAGAAAATCCCGAATGATTGTGTGCCTCATCTGATGTTTCCGAAAGGTCACCTTGATGTTATGAGCTTACTGCCACCAGGTCATCATATGCATCACTGTTGTCCATACCGGATTTCTAAAACCGATGAAGACATGACAATCAAAGATTGGAAAAAATGTATGGTCGATCGTAGGGAGCTACTTGGAAGCAACATTGTGCGACGTGCAAGAATTGGAGACAGGATAATCTCCATTCTCCATAATGGAGAGTCAGGGCCTATCTTGTTTTATGCTATTTTACCTAAGAGAGGCCGGGTAGTTAGGTCCTAGCTAATACTCATGATCATGTGCTAAGAACAATTAAGTATGGTTGGTTAGATGACTATGGTGATGATGATCTAGTATGACTTGTTATTATGAAACTTGTTGTTCGACCAATCTCTCCGGAGAAAGAGAGGTCGATCACTCCTCTCTGTATATGTTCATGACGATCTTATGTACTTACTGGTTCCTTCATTTGCTTACTACCTAGCGTGTCGAGTTCTCTCTATACGTATAGTACGTAGCGTCGACCAAGCACGGAGATAAGAGTGGTCACTTCTCTCTAGCTAACAGAATATATGAAACCCCCAAATTAACCCTCCAAAACCCCCAACCCCCCCCCCCTTTCAAAAAAAAAACCCTAGCTCCTGAGCTGCTGACGCGTGGATGCTTATTGGTCCCGGTTGGTATTACCAACCGGGACTAAAGGCCCTCCTGCCTGGGCTCGCCGCAACGGCCACGTGGAGCACCATCTGTCCCGGTTCGTAAGCAAACCGGGACTAAAGGTATTGGGCTTTAGTCTCGACCCTTTAGTCCCGGTTCCAGAACCGGGACTAAAGGCCCTTACGAACCGGGACAAATGGACCCTTTCCTACTAGTGTTCTCCACATATTTGGAAGATTAAAATGCCGCTCAAAATTAAGATTTTCATGTGGTTTGTACACAAAAGAGTGATTCTCACAAAAGACAACTTGGCTAAACGAAAGTGGGTAGGAAATGCCAGATGTTGCTTTTGTGACCACAATGAGACTATCAAACACCTCTTTATTGAATGTCCTTTGGCTAGGCTGCTATGGCGCACGATCCATATAGCTTTTAATATTAATCCTCCAACAAGTTTGAACGCGTTATTTGGGACGTGGCTCAATGGAGTTGATACTGTTACAGCTAGACACATTCGAGTAGGAGTTTGTGCCATGCTTTGGCCGATGTGGAACTCGAGAAATGATATGATATTTACCAAAAAGATGCTTGGATCCGTATATGGTCGTTACGCACACCTGCGGAGTCCAAGAAGACTATGGTCACTGGATGCAGCAGGTGGGAGACGGTAGCACTGGATATCTTCAACCGATATGGATGGCGGCACTAATAGATCAGGTGTTTATTCATCGTGGTCTATATGTTGCTGGCCAATTGAGGCATGTAATTTTTATTGTTTTCATTCTGCACTATTTGTTTTGTCGGGATTGTGAACCTGTTACACACATTATTTGGTTAATAAAATGGCTGCATGCATCATCATGATACAGAGGCCGGGGGAAATCCTTCTTTTTTTTAAAAAAATAACCAGTGAGATTGAGTGTGGCACGAGCCAAAATTATACCACTAAATTTATAAATACGAATTCAATGATATAATTTTTGTTTCGACCGTAGTTCGTCTTGCTTAAATCGTATAGTCAAATTTAGATTTAAAAAGCACGGATGCATGAGACGAAGTATTAAACTCGTTAATACTGAGATGTCAGTTCATTATGCATGACACGACAACACCCTACAGGAATAATGAGATGTCAGTTCATATGCAGACACGACAACACCCTGCAGAAATAATGAGTACAACAAGCACCTCTTTGACCGTGCTGCACAGCTAGTGACCCGTCTTTCACACATGTGCTGTAGTTGACCCGTCTTTCACAGCTGTGCTGTAGTGGACATGCTTGTCATAAGTAGGCACCTAATTCGTACACCTACTGCTACACCTAGGTCCTAGTAGGTCGGTAGCTACGGACTGAGAAACTGCTCTGCTGTTGATAATGGGACGAAATCACTGTTCTGACCTTATACCGAAAATATTGCACAAAATGAACTCTGCTGGAAAGTATTTCACGATCTGACCCTTTTAAAAACGCCAGAAACCGTGGCGTTTCTGGTCAAATAAGAAATGCCGAGCTATATCGCGTTGCCGATCCACATAGAAACGCCGACCTACTCCACGTTTCTGGTACACTATGAAACGCCAAGGACCCTGGCGTTTCTGGTCCACTATGAAACGCCAAGGACCATGGCGTTTCTAGCTTATATTTGTACGGCCCGCCAGCCCATCGGCCGGTTCTTCTCATCCAGTCACTGCCATTAGTTCGAACAGGGCCTCTCTCCTCCTCTCTCGTCCTCCCGATCCCCCCCTTCGATCTATCTCTTCTCTCAACCATTTTTGCGGATCTTTGGGGCAAATCGAAGAGGCCGGTAAGCTCCTTCAATCCCTCCAATCACTTTTTGCAATAAGTTTGTATTTTAGGAGCTTTTTTTGGCACTAGGTGCAACCTAGGTTATGAAGAAAAACAAAATTTGGTGATGATTTAGTTGTTTAGTATAATATGTTTTAGTAGTAAGGATGAGTGCATTGCACACTTTGTATCATTTGGTACTTGTGAATTTGACATTTATAGGTAAAAAACGTATTATGTTGAATCCTGAAATTATTTGTTCATATTATGTAGGATGTTTGAGCCGGATAAATATCCGGGCCTTGATGATTTCTACGAGCAGAAGCATCGTGCGGTGCTAGTGGAAAGAGGGGAGGTAATTATTCGGGCCTCGATGATTATCTTTCTATATTGGTTGATTGTCATATTATGACAAGTTGAGAGAAGTAACAAATTATGCGTTTGTTTGTTTAGGTTCCTCCAGTACTTCGGTTGAGGGGGCACAACCCGAATGAATCTCTTGTATATGACCCTCGGTACGAGCCTTATTTTAGAAGAATGGATCTTCTTTAGTTTCTGCTCAACTTTAAAGGCACACCACCATGGTTGAACTCCACGGCCCTTACCGCCCTTACGGACCGTTGGAGGCCGGAGACGCACTCTTTTCACCTTGCTCTTGGTGAGATGACCATAACTTTGGAGGATATTGCTATGATCACCGGGCTTCCGATCGAGGGCAGGGCTCTTACAGGGAAGGTGAGGTCGGATGGGTGGCGACAAGGGGTTGCAGCATTGGTTGGTGTTGAACCTCCGCCGTGGACTCATGAAACCAGGAAGGATCCTAGGCCATCCGGCGTGTTGTTCTCGTGGATACAGACACATTTTCACAGGTGCCCAAAGGATGCTAGTCCGGATGTTGTGGAGAGGTACGCCAGGGCTTACCTATGGAATCTTTTGACCCAAGTGGTGTTTCCGGATGGCACGGGGGACACAGCCTCGTGGATGTTCTTGGATCCTCTTCGTGACTGGGATGTTAAGTGGAGTTGGGGGTCGGCGGCACTAGCCTTCTTGTATCGTCAGGTACTGCTTACTATGATGCATTTTCATTATATTAAATAGGTATTTGCGTGTGGTCGTTTAACGTGTGTGCAAATCTGCAGTTGGATGGAGCATGTATGAGGAGTAAGCCCACGTCCACTCTTGGTGGTTTCGTTTGGGCCCTACAGGTTTGGATGTGGGAGCGTATCCCTGTAGGCCGTAACGTCACCCTTCCTCCGGAAGAACCTTGGAGGTACCCTTTTGACGGGAATGAGGAGCGGTACCCCACTATCGCACACACATGGGCTAATGTCCAATGGTCGAGTATCGCAGCCATGGGGCGGTACAAGGCATACATAAGCGAGCTTGACATGCTGACTTATGAACAGGTAATTATCCAAATGCTTTGGCATCGCTATGGAATTTTTTTCGTGCATGGGCGAGTGACTTGTTGTGATGTAGGTCAATTGGAGGCCGTACACGGTACTTAGGCAGTTCCCTCTGAGCAATATGTGCTTTCGTGACCAGCATCTTTGGCGTGTGCGGTGCCCCATGATATGCTTTTTTGCGGTCGAGTGGCATCTTCCTCATCGTGTTTCAAAGCAGTTCGGAGTCCAACAACGCACCCCACCGGACCACGTCGAGACAAGTGTGGCGCTACATAAGTGAGAGCTATTTGTATCACCTGTTGATCAATGTCTAACACGAGAAAATGAAACTGATGTATTCTTCTAATGCTTTGTAGGACGAGCCGGAAAAACAATAAGACAGTCATCAATTGGGAGGAGCACCACATGGTGTGGGTGGACATGTGGAATGCTCAGAGGCATGCTCGAGTTGAAACTGATCAAACACCTGACACTGACGAGGCAGCATATTTAAGGCATTTGGAGTGGATTCGCAAAGACTACAGAGTTATCCACAAGGGTGCTTGGACTCGTTCAGATTGCTTGGACGTAATGCCAAGTGAGGCTGCTGACGGTGCATTCAACAACTCTATTAGGGAGACAATTGGAGCGCATCTAGACTATGGCCCTCTCCATGACCGAGTGGTACATCTCTCTTTTGTATTTCTTTTGAAATATGAACATGTGTCAATTCTTCGTGGGTGGTCTGTCACATATGTTTTATCCAGGGCACGGAGCTATGGAGATGTATCAACGATAGTAATGTGGTGCTTGGCCGTGCCCCTGGTCCACGAACGGACGGGCTTGTTAGGAGTACTCTGCAGGTTAGATGCCTTGAACCACCCGTTGCTTTCTTTTTCGTAGCTCTTTTACCATATTAACTTGTCAATGTTTTTTCTTTGTGCAGAAGGTCGTCAATCGATGCCGCACACTCGCCGCTTTACTTTCTTGCCACGGTGGTTCATCCACCGATGTGCGGGCACGTGCTCAGTACAGAATGGATGTGCTTTCTTCCGCTCGTCCGTCTTCCAGCCGACCACATGCTTCTTCTGCTCGTCCATCTTCTAGTGCAGCTCATGGTTCGTCGAGTCGAGCACATATTGAGGAAGATGAAGAAGAAGAGGAGACGGACAAAGAGACGGATCCGGACTACATGGAGTTTGGGGCTTCGCAGACGGAAGAAGCTCCGCAGCCAACTCAACCTACTCAGTCGACAGAAGAAACACGCCGAGCTAGCTCAAGAAACATCCGACGTCCTACATGGCAGTACACTCCAGAGGGCTACGTCAACAAGGGCAAGATCCCTGCGAAAAGAGGGAGGAAGTGAAGTGATGAGTACTATGTCGTTTGAACTTATGTCGTTTGTGAACTATCTATGTACTTCTACTTATGTCGTTTGAACTTGTAATGTGTGAACTATCTATGTACCCTTGACTTACGGAACTTTCTATGCGTTATGTTTTATCTGAATTTGTCATTTCCAACTGTTATTTGTCATTTCCAACTGTTATATGTTATGATGCTGTGAATATATGATGTGATTTTCCTATGTTTGTTGCTGGCTGTGGCAATAGAGAAGAAACGCCATGGTCCTTGGCATTTCATAGTGTTCCAGAAACGCCATGGTCCTTGGCGTTTCAGAGTGGACCAGAAACGTTCCAGCGCACTCACTCTGGGAGGTCCTGTTCTAAAGAAACGCCATGGTCCTTGGCGTTTCATAGTGGACCAGAAACGCCATGGTCCTTGGCGTTTCATAGTGTTCCAGAAATGTTCCAGCGCACTCACTCTGGGAGGTCCTGGTCTAAAGAAAGGCCATGGTCCTTGGCGTTTCATACTGGACCAGAAACGCCAGGGCCCTTGGCGTTTCATAGTGGACCAGAAACAGAATCATAGAGGTCCATAGCAATGGCGTTTCTATCACACATAGCACATTTGAGATAACATAATCATAGCACATTTCAGATAACAGAATGATAGCACAAGTAGAGCACATAGGTCCACGACTAAATTAAAGTTCAAAGATCACATAGCGATTAAGAGTACACATAGAGGTCCATAGCAATGTAGAGTGCACATAGAGGTCCACCACTAAATTAAAGTTCAAAGATCACATAGCGATGAGAAGGTTCACAACAAGATGAGAACGATGTTGCTCTATTGTGTAGAGCAAGGTCCAGGTCCCTTTCCCTTCTTTTTCTTCCTCTCTTCTTCTTCTTCTTCCTCCTCCCTTTTCCTTATGAGACTTGCCTCGTGAACCACCTTCTCTATGAAGCGCTTGTGCTCCCTCTCTTTCTTTGCCGCCTCAAAAGCCCAAAGTTTCAAAGTTTTCTCATGCCAATCCTTCAGCCGTTTCTCTTCAGCCATCTCACACTTCTTCTTCAGCTTGTTCTCCATATCAATGGCTCGAAATGTCATTCTCCATCTATGCTTTTGCTTCTCTTCATACTCCTCTTGCTTCTTCTTCTCTAAAGCGGCTGCCTCCTCCTCTCTCACCTTCTTGGCAGCCTTCTCCCACCACCCCGGCATCTCACCTCCCCCCTCCGTGTCCTCCACCCCCTTCATTGTTGCTTTGTTGGGTTGAGAAGCCGCCATATCTACAACAAATTACAAGACATTAGTTAGTAAGGAGAAAAACAAACATGAAGAAAATGTACAACATGAAAAGAATATTGAAATGTATCAAACGTACGGAAATGGTCCTTTTAGGTATCCGAACATTCCTCTACCACCACCCGAACCTCTACCCATAAAACCTCCTCTACGACCACCACTACCACGAGCACTTGAACCACCACGTCTACCACCGCTGGATCCTCGGCCCACACCAAGGCCACCACTTGAACCACCTCTACCACCGCCGGATCCTCGGCCCACACCAAGGCCAACACTTGAACCACCTCTGGCACCGGAACCTCTACCACCAGCACTTGAACCTCCTCTGCTACCGGCATCACTAGTAGAAGCATTGTGACCTTTTGAAGTTTTGTTTGTTTTGCAAGTCCTCTTATTGTGTGTCGGTTCATTGCAATCACCGCATTGGTTCCTATCACGTGGCTCCATGAAATGTCCACTACCAAACTCTCTGGTGCTCATGAGGTCATCCATATCATTCCTGTATCGCTTTGTTCTCCTTCTACCCTTCGGTTGTACCATCATCTCTGGATCCGACCTAATATTAGGGCCGTGATACTCTGGCCACTGTGATGAGTCAAGAAAAGGGTGGAATCTCGACGCCCATGTTAACTTATGAGTTTGCAAGTTGAATTCATGCAACCTCACGACTACACCATCAGAGAAGGGCAAATTCCTCATGCGGCATGCCGTCATCATGTGCGAGCATGGCCAATGGTACTTACTAGGCCGCCCACAAGTGCAATGCCGCGTCCGAAGGGCCACCGTAAACGAGCGACCACCATATGATTCCCCATCTCTCGTTGTCCCACCTGGCTCATCCACTTGGTATTTCATTTCAACATTATCGAAACAAGCGGCTCGCTGGATGGCTGACTTGTCTTTTTGATACTGTAGCCACTCGGCAACCTTCTTCGGATATATCTCATTGGAAGGCTTCTCACTCTCACCAATCCACTTGTCGATTTCATCGGAGTGCTTCAGAAAATACTCATTGAGCTTGTAGAAGGTATATTCCGCTATTGCCGTCACCGGCAGCTGACGGGCACCCTTCAAGACAAAGTTGAAGCACTCAACAAGATTGCTTGTCATGTCGCCATATCTGATGCCTCCTTTGTCACATGCCCGTGACCACTTGTGTCTCTCATCAATATTCTTTTCTAGGAACTCTTTCCCTCCTTCATTTGCCTTCTCATAGATTATGTTCAATCGTCTCGTGAACGACTCAACGGAGAAGGCCACACATGCGGAGTTAAGATCCTTCGCCAGATCTTTGTTCTTACAAGCCCTGTAAAAGTTAGCAACGAAGTGCCTCATGCACCATCGATGGTGAAGCCTCGCATGCCCTGGCATGTGAACAGCCACGGCCTTCAATATGCCTTGGTGCCGATCGGATATGATGCATACCTCCCTATTCGGAGGAATGACCGTGCTTCTCACAAGTCTCATGAACCATTCCCAGTTGTCTTGGTTCTCCACGGACACCAAAGCAAATGCCACAGGCAACACCTGATCATTAGCATCATGTGCCAGTGCTATCATTAGTGTGCCCTTGTATTTGCCTGTCAGGAATGTTCCATCTATAGACAAAACCGGACGACAATGCTCAAAAGCTGCAATGCATGGGCCAAACGTCCAAAAGGCACGACGGAACACTCCTTCAATATCTTGGACATAGTGGTACATTCCCGGGTTTCTATATGACATCGCGCCCAGCAACCTGGGTAGCATGTTGTACGCCTCTTCCCATCCACCGTACAACATTCTAAGAGCGACTTGCTTGGCCTTCCATGTCTTTCCGTACTTGACCTTATATCCAAACCTCTCGTAAACCCAACTCATCAACAACTTCACTTTAATGGTTGGATCCTGAGCTATATGTTTCTGGTATTTATAACCGATGAATTCCGAGGTTAGCTGACGGTGTGACGTCGGTGCTTCATCGGTCGGCGGTGTGCACTGGTGAGTGGCTTTGCAACTACTTATCTTCCACCAACCATCTTTCATGAGTCTTCCATTGACTTTCCATTTGCATTTTTCTACCTCGCATTTCACGGTGTATTGCTTGTTGCAGTCCGAGTGAACAACTATGAAAGGCCTGTAGTGTTTGACGGCATACTCACACAACCACATCTTGAATTCTAGCATGTGCTCGAACATCAAACCTTTCTTTAGGTAAGACATAGAAATCGCGTCGGGTGTGCTACTTGGGAACATTCTAGCCTCAATTGTCTTGCTCATGCCACCATCAACTATAGCCTTATCTGCAAGGCTAACATCACAAAACAAGGGAACTTTGTGATCCCTACCGGTGTTTTTTGTATACCACTCCGCTTCTTTCTCAGTGAAGCCATCCTCGTCCAACTCATTCACCGGGCCTTCATCATCCGAGTCATCCACACAAGCACGCTGATAGACAATGTCAGGATCCATGTCATCATGCTTTACTTGAGCCTCTACGTCACCAACAATGTTGTGGTGCCTCTCATACTCTTCGTCGGAGTCATGACCATCATCTTTGATCGGTGCACTACCTCCGAACTCATATTGGGGATACTCATTGGCTTCCACTTCAACTTTATGCTCAACAATAGGTGGCACACTACTAATCGGGCTCAAATCATCAATAAGGTTTGGTTCAAGTCAACATGAAAAAGAGGAGCCTTGACCACCATACTTGCAAACACTTCGAGTGACTTGACTACCGAGGATGCAACAACCTCCTTGTATGCAACCCAATGCAAATTGGACTTGATAGGCATTGTCTTCATTCGACACTTGTGTGCCGACCCAACATCATATCTTCCTAATAATTCAACTTGGTCACTTGTATCAACCCACTTCAATCTTATCCGCGTTTCTTCCACAACCTCTTCATAAGTAGGACTCTCAAGAAATACCAACACTTCCTCATACTTGTCAACAATATCAACATTCATGAATGCCTCTTTGTCAACATAATGAATATTCACAATCTTCTCCATCTAAAAAAGGGAACAAAAGTACCAATGCTAAGTATACCACATTCCTAACAAAACAACTAAGAAACATCTATGTCCATCCAAATTAAGCATTACCCAAACCCTAACCCTAACCCCTAACCCTAACCCTAAATCTTAACAATAAGCATAACCCAACCAATACAATGCAACATTATTGGAACAACTATACTCATTACTCATTAGTATACACTAAGAACATCATATTTTGGAACAATCTTCAAAACTAGGGTTAGAAAACACATGAACAAAAAACCACCCAAATAGACAAATCCAACCAATAAAAATTTGTGAGATGAAGGAGATTACCTCAAGGAACGGAAATGACACCGGATCCACGGACCAAACCAATCCTTTTGGAAGGATTTGAGAGGGGAAAAGTGGTGAAGACAAAGGGGAAAAAGGGGTGGAGCTCGGGATAGTGGTGAGGGAGAAAAGTGAGTGGTGAGTGGTGGGTTGGTGGGGGGACCACGGCCTAATAAGTATCTCAGGCAGAAACGCCAAGGTCCTTGGCGTTTCACAGTCGGCCAGAAACGCCATTGCCCTTGGCGTTTCGGCTGTGGGAAGAAACGTGGAGTAGGTCGGCGTTTCTATGTGGATCGGCAACGCGATATAGCTCGGCGTTTCTTATTTGACCAGAAACGCCACGGTTTCTGGCGTTTCTAAAAGGGTCAGATCGTGAAATACTTTCCAGCAGAGTTCATTTTGTGCAATATTTTCGGTATAAGGTCAGAACAGTGATTTCGTCCTTGATAATGGTCTGATGCTCTTCAGCCCATAGCGGGTGTGTTCAGTCCCGAATTCCGATGTAGTCGAGCACCCGTCAAGATCAGAACACCGGTGGACTTTATATTATACTTCCTCCGTTTCACAATGTAGTGCGTATAGATTTTCTGAGAAGTCAAATTTTGTAGACATTGACCTAATTTGTAGGGGAAAATATATACATCTAGAATACCAAATACATATCCTTAGATACATCACAAGACGTACTTTCATATTGTATATATTTGGTATTGTAGATATAAATACTTTTCTCTATAAATTTGGTCATAGTTTGATTTTCCTAAAATTCTATATACACTACGTTATGAAACGGAGGGAATATCGAAAGGCTCTAGCAGGAGTTGCTCCTCATCGTCACCAATATATGTCTGGCTGATTCTTCATCACATATCGATAAAATCCTGCTACTTACAACAACCTAAACGCACTAACTAATTTGCTCTTGAGATTAGATATTGTTTCCAGGACGGATTAGCAAGAGATTAGATATTCCCTCGGTCCTCAGACATGTGGATAGCAAGAAATCGAATTGTTGGTACTACTCCGCTAAGAAACATCATATATAGACGAGCAGAATAATAATTACGGGCTTGCTAAAAATCAGTCGATTGAGACTTCGCGAAGTCTCAGTCGACACTATAATTCGTTGATCTTGCATCGAGATTCGTGCTAACAGTTTCTTTTCAGTTTTTTCTTCTACTTGCATACTATACTACTTCCTCCGTTCCAGAATGTAGTGCGTCCTCGATTTTCAAGCTTTAACTTTGACCAAGAATTTAACCAACGAGACCAATTGCGGCGGGGATAAAAACAATACCACTGAATTTGCATCGAAAATATGAATTCAGTGATATAGTTTTTGCTCCCGCCGCAATCGGTCTCGTTGGTCAAACTTAGATTTGAGAAAGCACAGACGCACTACATTATGGAACGGAGGGAGTATCTCAGTCGACTAAGACCTAAACACTCCCAATAATAATTCACAAGTTACACAAGTGGCCATGGCACCAAGCTAGATCTAGCCAAAAGAAGCTACTAGTCATTATCATCACCATTGCAGGTAAACGACTACTAAACCATCCACTGATTAACGTTACGAGATCAGCAAGCAACAACTAAGTCTAAACCCATGCACTAGTGCTTGGAGCTGGTAGAATTCCCAGTGATGAACGCGGTACGATGGCATCGATCACCTCAGTAGTCGTCCTCGGAGGATCCATACTCATCAGAGGAGTAGGAGTCCTCCTCCTCCTCCTCCTCTTCAGAGTCAGAGCAGGAGTAGTCACCGGTGAGGAGCTTCCGGCCGACCTCGAAGGAGACGAACGCGTCGATGCAGGCGTACTTGATCTGTTCGTGGGAGAGGCGGTAGGCGTCCCATGATCCCGTTCTCACACGCTGTGGCTTGTCCAGGTTGGCCCCCATGACGGCGCCCGTGATGTCCTTGAGCCCGGCCTGGCGGAGCCAGGGCCTGCCCATCCCGTCGGCCGCGAGGCCGCGGAGGTCGACGGTGTTGTTGACCATGAGGCCGTGGTCGTTGCTGAGGCGGTTGGCGTCGTCCTGCACGCCGACGCCGACGAACCGGAAGTCCCAGTCGGCGAGGAAGCTCACGAGGGCCGGCGGGACGTAGTCGGCAAAGCTGCAGGATCGCGGCGCGGTTGTACCCGGGGCCGAAGCTGGGGCGCCACTCCACGTCCAGCCCCACGATGAGCTTGTGGTACACCCAGCGGTAGGCGTACCGGATCTTGCGCAGCCAGGCCACCACGGCGTCGCCGGAGGACGTGACGGTGGTGCTGATGAAAGCGCCCTCGAAGGCGACGTCGGTGACAAACGTCTCGCTGCCCATTGCAATATGTGTTGGAGTTGGGAAGAGTTGCTGACCAACGTCTCGGGCGGCAGGGTTTTATTGTTGCGGAGGGGTGACCAAGCAGGAGACATCTCGGATCAACAGCGCAGAAACTTTTTTTTTAAGGAACTATTTGGTATTTATTTGCAAACCAAACGTATCGACATGGGAACCAGTATCCCAGCTGGAGATCAGGTTTAGTAATTCAGATTCACACCCTTCCATGCAACATGTAGTACTCCCTCCGTTCCGATTTATAATGCGTCCTCGTTTTGCGTGCAACAACTTTGACCGTAAATTACACCAACGAGACCGACTGCGGCGGGAACAAAAATTATACCACTGAAACTTCTTTCGAATATGAATTCAGTGGTATAATTTTTGCTCCCGCCGCAGTCGGTCTCGTTGGTCTAATTCATGGTCAAACTTGAATCTCGATTTCCGTGGGCGCACTACATTTCGGAACGGAGGGAGTATAATTCAAATTTGTTCCATGGGACGAGTAAGAATTGATAATTTAAGCTCCTCAAAAAATATTGTACAATTCGAAGATGTATAATTTCCAGGACAGGAGATCAGCCACGTCCGGTTCATTATTATACCGCATGCAAGCAATTTGTCGAGGCACTTAATTTCTTGCATGCTTATAGCCGTTTTCACATCTAGGAATTTAATCAATAATGCATGCTGTAACGGCAAGAGACGATTCGGCATGCATGGAGGCCTCGGCGGAATTCTAGGGGACGATAGATTTATGGGATTTTTACATCTGTGCCCCTGGTTCCTTAGCTGTACTCATTCATCCCCACGCTCTTAACTTTTGCTCATTTTTCCCCACTCCCTTGCCCGAAACCCTCAGAACTGGTCACAGCGGACGTTGCCGTCGGGTCAATGGCTTGACCGTTAACTCTGACGAGTGGGGCCGCGCTGGACTGTGTCGCCCTCCTTTGACCATTCTGACGTGTGGGGCCACGCTGGTCGCGTTGGACGGTGGCGTTAGTTGGACCGTTGGGCCGTGGTTTCGTTTGGGCCGTTGCATTAAACGTCCGCGTGCATGCACTGATGCACGCCGCTACGAACAGCCTGCTATGCATGCGCGACATGATCCAGCCAGCCTACCTGCATGCGCCGATGCGCGCCGCCACGGACGCAGCCTGTGAGCCGCCACGGACGCAGCTTCTGTCGCTGCTGCCGGTTCGTCCCTTCTCGCATGCGCCTCCTCGATCGAGTCACAGTTCACAGTTCACACCGTCTCACCCTTTGACCTCCGGCAGCATCAATTCAGCGTGACAATTAAACTCTAGGGCATACCGATCGACGTGCGGCGTTTGAACGTAGCAAACATGCAGCCGATGCCCTTATTTAAACCGCCCACCCCTCCACCTATTCTCCACACATCCATTTGCGCCGCTCCCCTTGTCTTCTTCACCCCAATCCAGAGCACTCCAAGCTAGGTGAAGATGCAGTACTATGGCCCCACCTTCCAGATGCCACCAGTTAGGCCGGAGGCACGGTACCCCGCCGGCGTCGTCGTCGAGAAGACGCTTCGCGTGTGGACGATCTCACGCTGGAGGACTGGCTGGGATTTGGCCAACTGGTTCCTCCGTGCGGGCTTTGCCCACCTCCCGACGGCCTCGCCGGTTATGTTCCGACTGGAGGAACTGCGTCCAAACTCCAGCTCTCCGCCGTCAGGGCTCATCGCCACCTTCCACAACAGGTTCGATGCATTCCACCTGCTCGGGAAGGTGTTTTGGTCTGGGTGCGAGCTCGTCGCATTCACAACCTACAACATCTTCACGGATGTGGATATGATCTTCTCCAACCACAACGTCATCCACAGCCTCCCCTACCTCCTCGGTGAGAATGGCAGGGAGGCGGAGGAGTGAAGAGGAGGCGCGGAGCAGCTTGTCTTGCCCTAGGGTGTTAGACCCTAGGGCTTTATTTCTATGTTATTTTATATATGTCGTATTATATAATGTTTTATGTAAGAGTACTATCTATCTATGTTATGCTTGCTACCCTAAATGAAGAACTGTTATGCCTGCTAGTTTTCTTTGTTATTTTGTAGCCCATTAGGTGATATTTAGACCTTGGTTTCAAACAACGCATAAAACATGTTCCCTCACCGTATCAAAACATCAAGCAGAGGAGTCCTCTTCTTCAAAAATGATAAACCTCAAAACATCACCGTATCACCGCATAAAATGTTTTGGCACGCGCGGCTAATGGGCTAGTTGAAGTGTAAAAAATGATAGAAATGAGCCATGTCGATGTTGAAAAGAAGAATAAAAAAAAGCTAAATTTTTTGAACTGTCGCTGGCGGTCTAGGTTTGTAGATCATGCCGGCCGGGGGGGGGGGGGGGGGAGGGGTTTTGTAGTTTGCAAAAATACTCTATTAATGTGCTCGATTTACTCAAAAGGTTGTGTTTACCACACTAGTAGAAAACAGGGCTTTGGTCCAGCCCTGAAAAGCCCATTAATCCCGGTTCACTCACGAACCGGGACCAATGGGGGCATTGGTCCCGGTTCGTGAGGCCAGGGCGCCGGCCAGGCCTCGTGGGCCATTGGTCCCGGTTCGTCTGACCCCTTTGGTCCCGGTTCCAGACACGAACCGGGACCAATGGGCCTCGCTCCTGGCCCACAACCATTGGTCCCGGTTTGTGGCTGGAACCGGGACCAAATGATGTCCTTTAGTCCCGGTTCTAGCCACAAACCGGGACCAATGGTCGGCCTATATATACCCCCTGCCCGCGAGCAGAGCATCTCTGTTTTTTTGGCCGGCCGCTGGGAGAGCTTTGTGGTGCTCTAGCTCACCTCCTATGCACATGAGGTGTTCGATGAAATGCCCGAGCCACACTTAAGCTTTCTCCTCTCGAAGCTCCTTGTCCAAGCTCCATTTTCCTCAAGATTTGTCTAGGTTTGGCGGTCCGTCCTGTCCCGTCCCCGTCCTCACCGTCGTCGATCGCTCGCGCCCATCTCGGCACCGGCATCACCGTCGTCGATCGCCCGACCAACGTGACATAGATTTTTTAATCTAGGAGGTATGTGAACCGGAAATTCCAACCGACATAGAAATTCTTGTCGAGAAGTTAAATTTGGTTGAAAAAGAAAACAATTACTTGAACGAAAAATTACAAAGAGTTGAAGAGGAGAAGATGAAGTTGGAGTTGCATGTTGCCGATGTCGTCGACGATCACAAGATCAAGATGGATGCAATGCGCTTGAAGATTAGAAAGATTAGAAAATATGCCATTCATACTGAGGCTTGGTATCATTATGCCGTTGGATCAATTGATACCTTAGTTGCGGTTATGATCGCATTTATTGTTGCATATAATTTTTTTACATAGTTTCAATGTATGTTTTAATTAGATGCTCTAGAGAGTTATATGTTATTCAATAATGAGAACTATATAACGCACGCAGATGAACCGGCAATGGATGTACGGTGACCGACGCACCTCCGAGTATATTAAGGGCCTGCATAATTTTCTCGAAGCGGCTGAGGCAAACAAGCAGAATGGTTTTATGCATTGTCCATGTACTGTCTGTGAGAATACGAAGGCTTTCTCCAACTCTAAAACCCTTCACTTCCACCTGCTTGAGAAGGGTTTTATGCCACACTATAATGTTTGGACCAAGCACGGAGAAAGAGGGGTTATGATGGAAGACAACGAAGAAGAAGAGGATGATGACAACTACCCGCCCCCTGAATACGGTGATGCTGCAATGGGGGAAGCTGAAGATCAAGAGGAACCAGACGATGTGCCCGATGATGATCTTCGCCGGGTCATTGTTGATGCACAGAGAGAATGCGAAAGTGAAAGGGACAAGTTGAGGTTCGATCGCATGTTAGAGGATCACAAAAAGGGTTGTACCCAAATTGTGAAGATGACAACAGAAAGCTCGGTACCACACTGGAATTGCTGCAATGGAAGGCAGACAATGGTGTATCTGACAAGGGATTTAGTTCGCTACTGAAAATAATGAAGAAGAAGCTTCCAAAGGATAACGAATTGCCCGGCAGTACGTACGAAGCAAAGAAGGTTCTATGCCCTCTAGGATTGGAGGTGCAGAAGATACATGCATGCCCTAATGACTGCATCCTCTACCGCGGTGCGTACGAGGATTTGAACGCATGTCCGGTATGCGGTGCATTGCGGTATATGATCAGAAGAGATGACCCTGGTGATGTTGAGGGCCAGTGCACCGGGAAGAGGGTTCCTGCCAAGGTGATGTGGTATGCTCCTATAATACCATGGTTGAAACGTCTGTTCAGAAACAAAAAGCATGCCGAGTTGATGCAATGGCACATAAAACACTGTAAGAAAGACGGGAAGTTGAGAGCACCCGCTGACGGGTCGCAGTGGAGAAATATCGAGAGAAAGTGGAGCGACTTTACAGATGACCCGAGGAACGTATGGTTTGGTTTAAGTGCAGATGGCGTTAATCCTTTTGGGGAGCAGAGCAGCAAGCATAGCACATGGCCTGTGACTCTATGTATGTATAACCTTCCTCCTTGGTTGTGCATGAAGCGGAAGTTCATTATGATGCCAGTCCTCATCCAAGGCACTAAGCAACCCGGCAATGACATTGATGTGTACCTAAGGCCATTAGTTGATGAACTTTTACAGCTATGGAATGGAAGAGGTGTACGTGTGTGGGATGAGAACGAACAGGAGGAATTTGACCTACATGCGTTGCTGTTTGTAACCATCAATGATTGGCCTGCTCTCAGTAACCATTCAGGACAGACAAACAAGGGATACCACGCATGCACACACTGTTTAGATGACACCGACAGTATATATTTGGACAAATGCAGGAGGAATGTGTACCTGGGGCATCGTCGATTTCTTCCGACCAACCATCAATGTCGAAAAAAAGGAAAGCATTTCAAAGGTGAGGCAGATCACCGGAAGAAGCCTGCCCTCCGTACTGGTGATCACATACTTGATATGGTCAATGATTTACAAGTAATATTTGGAAAGGGTCCTGGCGGACTATCTGTTCCGACTGACGATGCGGGACGCGCACCCATGTGGAAGAAGAAATCTATATTTTGGGACCTACCCTATTGGAAAGACCTAGAGGTCCGCTCTACAATCGACGTGATGCACGTGACGAAGAATCTTTGCGTGAACCTGCTAGGCTTCTTGGGAGTGTATGGGAAGACAAAAGATACACCGGAGGCACGGGAGGAACAGCAACGTGTGCACGAAAAAGACGGCATGCATCCAAAGCAGTATGAAGGTCCTGCCAGCTACGCTCTTACCAAAGAAGAGAAGGAAATCTTCTTTCAATGCCTGCTCAGTATGAAGGTCCTGTCTGGCTTCTCGTCGAATATAAAGGGAATAATAAATATGGCAGAGAAAAAGTTCCAGAACCTAAAGTCTCATGACTGCCACGTGATTATGACGCAACTGCTTCCGGTAGCATTGAGGGGGCTTCTACCGGAAAACGTTCGATTAGCCATTGTGAAGCTATGTGCATTCCTCAATGCAATCTCTCAGAAGGTGATCGATCCAGAAATCCTGCCAAGGTTAAGGAGTGATTTGGTGCAATGTCTTGTTAGTTTTGAGCTGGTGTTCCCACCGTCCTTCTTCAATATCATGACGCATGTCCTAGTTCATCTAGTCGACGAGATTGTCGTTCTGGGCCCTGTATTTCTACGCAATATGTTCCCCTTTGAGAGGTTCATGGGAGTCTTAAAGAAATATGTTCGTAACCGCGCTAGGCCAGAAGCAAGCATCTCCATGGGCCATCAAACAGAGGATGTCATTGGGTTTTGTGTTGACTTCATTCCTGACCTTAAGAAGATTGGTCTCCCTCAATCGCGGTATGAGGGGAGACTGACTGGAAAAGGCACGCTAGGAGCGGACTCAATAATATGTAGGGACGGGCATTCTTGGTCTCAAGGACACTACACAGTTCTACAGAATTCCACCTTTGTGACCCCGTATGTCGATGAACACAAGAATATTCTGCGCTCCAAACACCCGGAGCAGTGTGACGACTGGATTACATATGAACACATCAGGACTTTCGGCAGTTGGTTGCAAACACGTCTCATGGGTGACAACGCTGTTTCTGATGAGCTGTACTCATTGGCCAGGAGACCATCTTCGACTGTATTGACTTACAAAGGGTACGAGATAAATGGGAATACATTTTACACGATCGCCCAAGATGAAAAGAGCACCAACCAAAATAGCGGTGTCCGCTTTGATGCAGCAACCAATAGGCGAAAGGACACATATTATGGTTACATAGTGGACATATGGGAACTTGACTATGGACATGATTTCAAGGTCCCTTTGTTTCACTGCAAATGGGTCAATCTGTCAGGAGGCGGGGTACAGGAAGACCCACAGTATGGAATGACAACAGTGGATCTGAACAATCTTGGGTACACAGACGAACCATTCGTCCTAGCCAATGATGTGGCGCAGGTTTTCTATGTGAAGGACATGTCTACCAAACCGAGAAAAAGATAAGATAAGGAAGCGAATACATCATACGATGAGCCAAAGCGCCACATAGTTCTTTCAGGAAAAAGAGACATCGTGGGATTGGAGGGCAAGACAGACATGTCTGAAGATTATGAAAAGTTTCATGAAATTCCTCCCTTCAAAGTCAAGGCTGACCCAAGCACCCTGTTAAACGATGAAGATTATCCATGGTTACGACGCAATAAGCAAAGGACACAAGCGAAGAAAAAGTGAAGACTTTCTCTCCACAACTAGTATGATGATGCCTTTGATCTAGAATATCACTGCAGTTACATGTGAAGAAATGAAATGCCTTTTGTAACAGATGAGTTTTCGTATGAAACCTTGATACTTCGAAAGAGATTGTCCGTTTTGTACACGAAGTGCATCTAGTTTTTGCCGTAACCCTCTCAACTTTTTAGCACATGCTATTTGGGTGAAATGATGATACCATGCCAACTTTCAACCTTTTGAGAGTTCATTTGTAGTGCTTTTCAATTTCATGGTCATTTAGCTGAAAAAATCAGTAAATGCATGAAAAATACCAAATGAAGTCAGAAAGGGTTGAAAATTGATGATGTGGCTTTGAATGGTTCATTTTGAACACACAAAAATTCTGGAGTTCAAATAAGTTCAAAAAAATGAAATACCTTTGTAATAGATGAGTTTTCGTCCGAAACCCTCATACTTCGAAAGAGATTGTCCGTTTTGTACACGAAGTGCATCCAGTTTTTGCCGTAACCCTCTCAACTTTTTAGCACATGCTATTTGGGTGAAATGATGATACCATGCCAACTTTCAACCTTTTCAGAGTTCATTTGTAGTGCTTTTCAATTTCATGATCATTTAGCTCAAAAATATCAGTAAATGCATGAAAAATACCAAATGAAGTCAGAAAGGGTTGAAAATTTATGATGTGGCTTTGAATGGTTCATTTTGAACACACAAAAAGTCTGGAGTTCAAATAATTTCAAAAAAAATGAAATACCTTTGTAACAGATGAGTTTTCGTCCGAAGCCCTCATACTTCGAAAGAGATTGTCCGTTTTGTACACGAAGTGCATCTAGTTTTTGCCGTAACCCTCTCAACTTTTTTGCACATGCTATTTGGGTGAAATGATGATACCATGCCAACTTTCAACCTTTTGAGAGTTCGTTTGTTGTGTTTTTCAATTCCAGGGTCATTTAGCTCAAAGAATGAACTAATAGCAAAAAGAATGAACTAGAAAACTTTTATGAAACTCTAATAGCAAAAAGAATGAACTAAAAATAATTAATTAAAATATTCTGTTATGATCAACTAAAACAAAACTATAATATTCTTCAATAGCAAAAAGAATCAACTAAAAAGCTTTTATAAAACTCTAATAGCAAAAGGAATCAACTAAAAAGCTTTTATAAACCTCTAGTATTTTTGAAACTAAAATTATATAAAATTTATGCAACTAAAATTATCAAAGAATTTTTTGTTCAAAACATTAATAGCAAAAAGAATTTTCATAAAGAAATTTTTTGTTGGAAACTTTAATAGCAAACTAAAATAACCAAATCTGTTTTTGATTAAAAAAGACATTTAAAATAACGTAAAACTTACCAAATTGAATATAATGATAAAACACAGTAATATTAAATAGCAGGAAAAAGAATCACTCAAAAATCTATTTTTTTAGTAAAGTTATTCACAAACTAGTGATTCACACAAATTTCAAAAAATTCTAATTTAAACTATTCAAATTTGAAAACTAAAGGCACTAACAGAAAGTTTATAATTTTTGTGACCTAAAAGCAAAAAGAATCACTGAAAAACAGTAAGTAGGAACAAAATAAAATAAATAAAGCAAAAAACAAAAAAAAACTAGAATTTTTTTTAAAAAAATGCCACCTACTGGGCCGCCACGGCCTGAATACGACTTGAAACCCAACCAGCTTGTTGGGCCAGGATTCAGGCCCGCAGAAGGCCCAATAGGCCCACAGGTAGTGACAGATTAGGCCTGGAGGCCTGCAGTTGAGAGGAGCTCGAGAGGGTATGCGCACCAGCGCTTATAAACCACTCTCGAGCTCTCTCGGCTAGCGAGGTTGGACTAAAAATTTGGCCCCGGGCAGAACCACCATTTGGTCCCGGTTGGTGCCACCAACCGGGACCAATGCCCCCGTTTGGTCCTAGTTGGTGCCACCAACCGGGACCAATGCCCCCTTTGGTCCCGGTTGGTGCCACCAACCGGGACCAAAGGTCCTTGTTTCCTGCCCTTTGGGCTGACGAAAAGAGACCTTTGGTCCCGGTTGGTGGCACCAACCGGGACCAAAGGGAGGCATTGGTCCCGGTTGGCGCCACCAACCAGGACTAAAGGCTTTGCTATATAAGCCAACACTTAGGATTTTTTCCCCAAATTCTCACATCTCCCCCGACGCCGCCCGGCTGCTCCTCGTCGCTGTCGCCGTCGCCGCCCGCTCCTCGTCGCCGCCGCCCTCTCCCATCGTCGCTGTCGCCGTTGCCCTCTCCCATCGTCGCTGTCGCCGTCGCCCTCTCCCATCGTCGCTGTCGCCGTCGCCGCCTAGCCCCGTCGCCGCCCGCTCCTCGTCGCCGTCGCCCTCTCCCATTGCCGCCCCCAGTGAGCACCCCGCCTTCCCCCGAGCCCTCGCCGTCGCGCCCTCCTCCCCTTCTCCGCGCGCGTGCCCCCCCGAGCCCGCCGTCCTCAAGCCATCGCCGCACCCCCCCAGTGAGCCCCCCTTCCCATGGTCCCCTGCTCCCCGTTGTCGCGTGCCCCTGAGCACACCTTGCTCTGCCACTGCTCCATGGTCGCCGGCAGCCCCCGTTGCTATGTTTTTTATGAGATGTATATTTTCATGTGGAGATAGATGATGATGTTGATAGATAGATAAATGATTTTGTTGATATATATATATATAGTTCATTATGTTAGATAATTTGATGAAATGATGATATATATATAGATGATATGATGATATATATATGATGCTCTGTTGGAAACAATTAATTTTTTTGTTCACTAGTAGAAAACAGACCTTTTGTCCACATCATTAGTCCCGGTCTGGTTTTGAACCGGCACTAATGTGACCATTAGTCGCGGTTCGTGACGGGCATCATTAGTGCCGGTTCGTTCTGGACCTTAAGTACCGGTTCATGCCACGAACCGGGACTAAAGGGGTTGTGGCAGGCTGGTGTCAGCCTGGGGCCCCACGATAACCTTTAGTCCCGGTTCGTGGCACGAACCGGTACTATAGGCTAACCTTTAGTCCCGGTTTGTGTCTCGAACCGGGACTAAAGGTCCCCTATATGAACCCTTCGGCCAGCCCGAGCTCTCTGTTCTTCCCCTTTCCTCTCCTCTGGTTCTTCCTCTCTTCCCCGAGCTCATCCTCCATTTTCGCCAAAATTTGTCAAGATTTGGAGGCACCCCATCCATCCAAGTGTTCACAAAGGTTAGCAACTTTGTCCTTTCATCTCTCATTACTAGATTAGCTATTGCAATGCTCTATAAGTATAGTGATTTGTGGGTTTTAGTTTGGGAGTATTTATATGTGGTAGTTTATTTGATTTATATCCAATTTGAGCTCAAATTAACTTCTTACTTTGCATGTGTAGGTGTGGTTTACTTAGTGCCTTCCCGTCCCCGTCCTAACCACCGTCGATCGCCCGCACCGTCCCGTCGCCGGCACCACCTCGGTGAGCCTCTTGTTCTTATCCTTTTTATTAAAAAAAATCATGTTTGTAAGATTTAGATAGTTACTTGTATAGTTTTCTTACCTCTGTATGGTTGTTTGTTATACATAGTGGCATGGTTTTGATATCCGTCCCCGTCGGCCCTCGTCCGGTTTATGATTTGGATGTGGTATATACTCTCTTTTATAAGTATTTGTTGCATTTCATGTTTATGACAATTATGCCCATCAAGTTGACATAGATATTTTTATCTAGGAGGTATGTGAACCGGAAATTGCAACCGACATAGATATTCTTGTCAAGAAGTTAAATTTAGTTGAAAAAGAAAATGAGTATTTGAAAGAAAAATTGAAAAGAGTTGAAGAAGAGAAGATGAAACTGGAGTTGTATGTTGCCGATGTCGTCGATGATCACAAGATCAAGATGGATGCAATGCGCTTGAAGATTAGAAAATTTTAAAAATATGCCATTGATAGTGACGCTTGGTATCACTATGCTGTTGGATCAATTGTTACCTTAGTTGCGATCTTGATCGCATTTGTTGTTGCATTTAAATGCTTTAGCTAGAGAGTTTGTATGTTGCTTTATGAGAACAAGTGTGTATGAACTTTATGTATGAACTTGTATTAATTTGGCCTTTTCGGTGTTGTGTAGTGAAGATGAGCCGGCAATGGATGTACGATGACCGATGCTCTCCCTAGTTCATTAATGGCGTGCATACTTTTCTGGTTGCGGCTCAGGCAAACAAGTGGGCGGATGGTTTTATGCATTGTCCATGTGCTGGCTGTATGAATGATCGAAATTACTCTAACTCAAGAACCATTCACGTCCACCTGTTTGAGTCCGGTTTCATGTCCGGCTATAACTGTTGGACCAAGTACGGAGAAAGAGGGGTCCTAATGGAAGAGAATGAAGAAGAAGAGGATGACGACAGCTATCCTGGCCATGGGTTCCATGAATACGATGGTACAACAATGGGGGAAGAAGCTGAGCCGACAATGCGGGAAGGAGCTGAAGAAGAGGCATCAGATGAGCCTGCTGATGATCTTGGTCGGGCCATTGCCGATGCAAAGAGAAACTGCGCAAGTGAAAAGGAGAAGCTGAAGTTGCAACGCATGTTAGAGGATCACAAGAAATTGTTGTACCCAAATTGCGAAGATGACAAGAAAAAGCTGGGTACCACACTGGAATTGCTGCAATGGAAGGCAGAGAATGGTGTACCTGACAAGGCATTTGAAAAGTTGCTGAAAATAATGAAGAATAAGCTACCAAAGGACAACGAATTACCCGACAGTACGTACGAAGCAAAGAAGGCCGTTTGCCCTCTAGGATTAGAGGTGCAGAAGATACATGCATGCCCTAATGACTGCATCCTCTACCGCGGTGAGTACGAGGATTTGAATGCATGCCCGGTATGCTGTGCATTGCGCTATAAGATCGGCCACCATGACCCTGGTGATGTTGAGGGCGAGCGCCCTAGGAAGAAGATTCCTGCCAAGGTGATGTGGTATGCTCCTATAATACCACGGTTGAAACGTTTGTTCCAAAACAAAGAGCATGCCAAGTTGATGCGATGGCACAACCAAGACCGTAAGAAAGACGGGAAGTTGAGAGTACCCGTTGACGGATCGCAATGGAGAAAAATCGAGAGAAAGTGGAAGGACTTTGCAAAGGACACAAGTAACGTATGGTTTGGTTTAAGTGCAGATGGCATTAATCCTTTTGGGGAGCAAAACAGCAATCATAGCACATGGCCTGTGACTCTATGTATCTATAACCTTCCTCCTTGGTTGTGCATGAAGCGAAAGTTCATTATGATGCCAGTGCTCATCCAAGGCCCCAAGCAACCCGGCAACAACATTGATGTGTACCTAAGGCCATTAGTTGAAGAACTTTTACAGCTGTGGAATGGAAAAGGTGTACGTGCGTGGGATGCGAAAGAACAAGAGGAATTTGACCTACATGCGTTGCTGTTTGTAACCATCAATGATTGGCCTGCTCTCAGTAACCTTTCAAGACAGACAAACAAGGGATACTATGCATGCACGCACCGTTTAGATGATACCGACAGTATATATTTGGATAAATGTAAGAAGAATGTGTACCTGGGGCATCGTCGATTTCTTCAGAGCAGGCGTCCCATAAGAAAGAAAGGCAAGCATTTCAAAGGTGAGGCAGATCACCGGAAGAAGCCTCGCCACCGTACTGGTGATGATATACTTGATGTGGTCAAGGATTTAAAAGTAATCTTTGGAAAGGGCCATAGCGCAGAATCTGTTCCGAATGATGCTGACAATCGCGCACCCATGTGGAAGAAGAAATATATATTTTGGGACCTAACCTATTGGAAAGACCTCGAGGTCCGCTCTGCAATCGACGTGATGCACGTGATGAAGAATCTTTGCGTGAACCTGCTAGGCTTCTTGGGCGTGTATGGGAAGACAAAAGATACACCGGAGGCACGGGAGGACCAGCAACATATGCACGGAGAAGACGGCATGGATCCAAAGCAGTTTCAGGGTCATGCCAGCTACGCTCTTACCAAAGAAGAGAAGAAAATCTTCTTCGAATGCCTGCTCAGTATGAAGGTCCCGTCTGGCTTCTCGTTGAATATAAAGGGAATAATAAATATGGCAGAGAAAAAGTTCCAGAACCTAAAGTCTCATGACTGCCACGTGATTATGACGCAACTGCTTCCGGTTGCATTGAGGGGGCTTCTACCGGAAAACGTTCGATTAGCCATTGTGAAGCTATGTGCATTCCTGAATGCAATCTCTCAGAAGGTAATCGATCTAGAAATCCTACCAAGGTTAGAGAATGATTTGGTGCAATGTCTTGTCAGTTTCGAGTTGGTGTTCCCACCATCCTTCTTCAATATCATGACGCACGTCCTAGTTCACCTAGTCGAGGAGATTGCCATTCTGGGTCCTGTATTTCTACACAATATGTTCCCCTTTGAGAGGTTCATGGGAGTCTTAAAGAAATATGTTCATAATCGTGCTAGGCCACAAGGAAGCATCTCCAAGGGCCATGAAACAGAGGAGGTCATTGAGTTTTGTGTTGACTTTATTCCTGACATTAAGCCGATTGGTGTTCCTGAATCGCGGCATGAGGGCAGACTGGGTGGAAAAGGCGCGCTAGGAAAGAATTCACTAATATGCCGGGACGGGCATTCTTTGGCGCAAGCACACTACACAGTTCTACAAAGTTCCACCTTGGTGGCTCCGTATATCGAGCAACACAAGAATATTGTATGCTCCAAACACCCGGAGCAGTCTGACGACTGGATTACACATGAACAAATGATGACTTTCGCCGGTTGGTTGCAGACACGTCTCATGCATGACGACACTGTTGAAGATGACATGTACTTGCTGTCCAAGTTACCATCTTCGACTATATTGACTTTGAAAGGGTACGAGATAAATGGGAATACATTTTACACGATCGCCCAAGATAAAAAGAGCACCAACCAAAACAGTGGTGTCCGCTTTGATGCAGCAAACATCAATGGGCCAAAGGACACATATTATGGTTACATAGAGGAGATATGGGAACTTGACTATGGACTTGATTTGAAGGTCCCTTTGTTTCGGTGCAAATGGGTCAATCTGACAGGAGGCGGGGTAAAGGAAGACCCGCAGTACGGAATGACAACAGTGGATCTCAACAATCTTGGGTACGCAGACGAACCATTCGTCCTAGCCAATGATGTGGCACAGGTTTTCTATGTGAAGGACATGTCTACCAAGACGAGAAAAAGAAAAGATAAGGAAGCGAATACATCATACGATGAGCCAAAGCGCCACATAGTTCTTTCAGGGAAAAGAAACATCGTGGGAGTGGATGACAAGACAGACATGTCAGAAGATTATGAAAAGTTTCATGAAATTGCTCCCTTCACAGTGAATGTTGACCCGAGCATCAAGTTAGACGATGAAGATTGTCCATGGTTACGACGCAAAGAGACACACGCGAAGAAAAAGTTTTATACCCAAAGATCCCACTCTGGGATGTGATCGGCTTCTCTAGTTAGTTTCCGGACTTATATACCTGGAAAGTCCCACTTCGGACAAACCGGAGGAAATCTTTGTAATAGTAGTGTACTTATGTGTTTTGGCATTTGAAACGCGAAGAAATACTTTCGAAGTATCTGGGTTTCAGACGAAAACTCGTCTGTTACAAAGGCATTTCATTTTTTTAAACTTATTTCAACTCCAGACTTTTTGTGCGTTCAGTATGCACCATTCGAAGCCACGCCATCAATTTTCAACCCTTTCTGACTTCATTTGCTATTTTTCATGCATTTAATGATTTTTTTTGAGCTAAATGACCCTGAAATTGAAAAGCACTACAAATGAACTCTGAAAATGTTGAAAGTTGGCATGGTATCATCATTTCACCAACATAGCATGTGCTAAAAACTTGAGAGGGTTACGGCAAAAACTGGATCCACTTCGTGTACAAAATGGACAATCTCTTTCGAAGTATCAGGGTTTCAGACGAAAACTCATGTGTTACAAAGGCATTTCATTTTTTTAAACTTATTTCAACTTCAGACTTTTTGTGTGTTCAGTATGCACCATTCGAAGCCACGCCATCAATTTTCAACCCTTTCTGACTTCATTTGCTATTTTTCATGCATTTACTGATTTTTTTGAGCTAAATGACCCTGAAATTGAAAAGCACTAGAAATGAACTCTGAAAATGTTGAAAGTTGGCATCGTATCATCATTTCACCCACATAGCATGTGTTAAAAAGTTGAGAGGGTTACCGCAAAAACTGGATCCACTTCGTGTACAAAATGGACAATCTCTTTCGAAGTATCAGGGTTTCAGACGTAAACTCGTCTGTTACAAATGCATTTCATTTTTTTAAACTTATTTCAACTCCAGACTTTTTGTGCATTCAGTATGCACCAGTCGAAGCTACGCCATCAATTTTCAACCCTTTCTGACTTCATTTGCTATTTTTCATGCATTTACTGATTTTTGTTGAGCTAAATGACCCTGAAATTGAAAAGCACTAGAAATGAACTCTGAAAATGTTGAAAGTTGGCATCGTATCATCATTTCACCCACATAGTATGTGCTAGAAAGTTGAGAGGGTTACGGCAAAAACTGGATCCACTTCGTGTACAAAATGGACAATCTCTTTCGAAGTATGAGGGTTTCAGACGAAAACTCATGTGTTACAAAGGCATTTCATTTTTTAAATAACCTAAGAATTACCAAATTGAATATAATGATAAAACACACTAATATTAAACAGCCAAAAAAAGAATCACTGGAAAATCTATTTTTAAAGTAAAGTTATTCACAAACTTGTGATTCACACAAATTTCAAATAATTCAAATTTAAACTATTCAAATTTGAAAACTACTGCGAGTAACAGAAAGTTTATAATTTTTTTGACCTAGCGCAAAAAGATTCACTCATTTATTCTAAATAAAGAAAAAAAAACTCAGAATGAAAAAAATAAATAAAGCAGAAAACAAAAAAATAAAAAATTAAAAAAAGCCCGCCTACTGGGCCGCCAGGGCCTGAATACGACTAGTAACCGACCACTAGTTGGACCAGGACGCAGGCCTGCGAGGCCCAGTAGGCCCCACATGGCAGCGATGGTTCGTTAGGCCTTATTAGAGAGGAGCTCGATGGAGAGGCTGCGGCGGGGCTTATAAACTGGTGCTGGCGCCTCTCGCCAAGCGAGGTGGGACTAAACTTGCCCTGCACCGCGCCTGCGCGAGCACCAGACCTTTAGTCGCGGTTGGTGGCTCCAACCGCGACTAAAGGGTGTCTTTAGTCGCGGTTGGAGCCACCAACCGCGACTAAAACTGAATTTCATCCAGCCGAAGCGGCGGGAAGCCAGTCCTTTAGTCCCGGTTTAAGCCACCAACCGCGACTAAAGGGTCCTCTATATATACCGCACTTACGAAAATTTCCCCAAATCCAGCCTTTCGTCGTCCGCGCGCGCCCCTACCCTTGCCCCTCGTCGTCGCCATCGTTCGTCCGTCCGCGCCCCGCCGCACCTCGACGCCGCCGTCCGTCCGCGCCGCCGCACCTCGACGCCGCCGTCCGTCCGCGCCGCCGCACCTCGACGCCGCCGTCCGTCCGCGCCGCTGCACCTCGACGTCGTGGCCGCCGCGCCATGTACCTAGCCGTACGTCGCCGTCCGTCCGCGCACCTCGACGCCGCCGTCGCCGTCGCCGTCGCCGCCCTACACCTCGCCGTCACCATCGCCGCCCCTCCTCGACCTTTCGCGCCGTCGCCCCCTTGTGAGCCTGCCGCCATGGGCGCCGCCCCCTCCCGTCGATCCCGCACACACACACGCATGAACACACACACACACACATATGTTCTATTTTTTTATATGCTTAATTAGTATATATGCTTAATTAGTGTTTCTTTATGTAATGTTGTTTTTCTATTTTTTATATAATGTTGTTTTTCTATAATTAGTGTTTAATTAGTATATATGCTTAATTAGATTTTTTTGCTTAATTAGAAGTATATAATGTCCCTAACCTATTAAAATGTTCCTTAGAAGTATATAATGTTGTATATCATATTACAGAAAAAAATTGCATACTAAAATGTTGCATAGGAAATTATAATTGAGAAATTTTTCGGAATTTTTTATTGAGAAAGGAATATTATTAGGGTAGTTATAACCTAGGAAATGGGACATTATAATTGAAAAGATGATATTTTGCTCAAAATTTCCTAATAAAATGACAATGCATATATAGGAATTTTTACAAGCGCTCGATATGTCCTGTTTTTTAGCAAAGGTCATGCCTCATATTTTTCATGAATTTTAGCATGACTTGTGCTACAATGTAGGACATATCGAGTGCTTGTGATTTGCCAGAACGGGAATTCAATGATATTCCGGCAAAACATAGGGCATTTTTTCTATGTCATTGCTCAATATATGGAACGGGTTGACTTTAGGTCTGTTTCGGCTCCTTGTGTGTCTTTCAGTGAGGGAGAGTGTCCACCATATATATATATATATGAGAGAGGAAGAATCCCGACTGTTGTCGTGGGGGTCGCTTCTCCTTCTTTTCCTTGTGCTAGATATTTGTAATGCACTAGGGAAAGAAGGAGTAGCGACCATCACCGACGGTCGAAATATGAGAGAGGAAGAATCCCGACTGTTGTCGTGGGGGTCGCTTCTCCTTCGTTCCCGTGTGCTAGACATTTTGGTGTAATGCACTCGGGGACGAATGGAGGAGCCACCATCACCGACGGTCGCAATATCAGAGGGAGTGCCCACCATATACGTGAGATGAGAGTTTAGGAAGGAAAGACTCGACAGACCTAAAGTCAACCCGTTGCATATTAAGTAATAGTGATCTACGTGTTGATCAGTTTCCTGGTAGTTGACTTCGATCGATTTTAAATGTTTCAACTATGAACATAGGAAATGTCTGACGACGAAAGGAAATTCGTTATGTGCGAATTATGCGAAGACGAGCGCGGCCTGTGCGACAAGCCTCACCTAGTTGATGGTGGGCGCTTCAGCATCGTGCTGGATGAGACCTTCGAAGTGGATACAGTAAGTCACAACGACAAGTCTTTTTTCGTAATTAAGCATGACTTCTGCTTCTTTTGCTTCAACTTATAATTTTAATTTTTTACTATTCTACTAGCGTATCCCCTGCCATGCAAGAATTTATGTCTTGGATAAGATTGGTTTCAATACTAAAAAAAGTATGGAGGTAAAGAGAGTTCACTTGAGGACCGAGCATGGTTATACTTTTGCCGTAAAATTATACAATGCAGACACCTACTCCTATTTTGAATGCAAAAGTTGGCAAGCACTATGCAAGGCTTATGCATTTGAGCCTAATATGCTTATCACCTTTGATATTCGTCCGGAAGATGAAATTGAAGGTAATATCGACATCTGGGTCGATGTGCAGACGCCTCCAGTTCTACCATTATGTGAGTTTCTCAACCATATTTATTATGATTCCGATTCTGCCTCCGTGTGAGTTTGTTAAACATATTTATTATGTAATTTATATTGTTTATTTCAAAATAGTTGACAGGTTATTTTCATTGACAACTTATTTTCATTCTTCAAAAAATGTACGGAAGATGGTAGACAGAACCTACTACACCGATGGCGCAGAATTAACTTGTCAGGAGAAAAATCATCTTATCTCATTTATTAATGATCTTCAGAATTACAATAGCTATTATCAAACTCCTACACATTATGGTCAATACGTGCCACTAGTGCACGTGTTGAACTACGGTAACATCCATAGAGATGGCATGGTAAGATTTTTTACTATTACGACATCCGTGCATCTTTTGCATAAATTATTTTTAAAACTAAACTACATTGCTAACTACGAAGTTATTACCATGTTTTTCAACAGAAAATCCCGAAGGATTGTGTGCCTCATCTGATGTTTCCGAAAGGTCACCTTGATGTTATGAGCTTACGGCCAGGTCATCCTACGCATCACTGTTGTCCATACTGGATTTCTAAAACCGATGAAGACATGACAATCAAAGATTGGAAAAAATGTATGGTCGATCGTAGGGAGCTACTTGGAAGCAACATTGTGCGACGTGCAAGAATTGGAGACAGGATAATCTCCATTCTCCATAATGGGAGTCAGGGCCTATCTTGTTTTATGCTATTTTACCTAAGAGAGGGTAGTTAGGTCCTAGCTAATACTCATGATCATGTGCTAAGAACAATTAAGTATGGTTGGTTAGATGACTATGATGATGATGATCGAGTATGACTTGTTATTATGATAACGAGTAGTTCTAAGATGATGATGATCGAGTGAGACTTGTTCTTATGATACCAATGATGAGTTATTTATTATTATGATGACGTATGATGCTAAGTTGTTATATATATGAGCATGATGAGTTGTTATCGGTTCTACGAGAAATTCTATTTATATATATATGCACAACGTACGTGTACAGTATGTAGTAGTAGCGTAATATATGTATGAAATGAAAAATAATTAAAAGGAGAAATAAACAATAATTAATTCATAAACCCCTAAAGATTAAAAGGAAAAATGAACCAAAAACAAAAAGAAATAAAAACCTTTAGTCCCGGTTGGTGTTACCAACCGGGACTAAAGGTCCCCAGCCCACGGCGCCGGCAGTTGCCACGTGGTGGGCCTTTAGTGCCGGTTGGTAACACCAACCGGGACTAAAGGTCCCCCAGCCCATGGCGCCGGCAGGTGCCACGTGGTGGGCCTTTAGTGCCGGGCCGTGTTGAACCGGTACTAAGGGGGGGGGGGGGGCTTTAGTCCCCACCCTTTAGTGCCGGTTCAAGAACGGGCACTAAAGGCCCTTATGAACCGGCACTATAGGTCTGTTTTCTACTAGTGGTTGTTGATATATATATATATATATATATATATATATATATATATATATATATATATATATATATATATATATGATATGATGATATATATATATATAGATGAGATGTACGTTCATGTGGAGATGAGATAGATAGATAAAAGGTCATGTGGAGATGAGATGTATGTTCATGTAGAGATGAGATAGATGTATGTCCTCGTCGCCGGCCTCGTCAGACATGACATGAGGGGTGAGCGTCGTTGTCGTCTACCCCCTCCCCGATAACTTCAACATGAGGGGGGACGTCGGACATGACATGAGGGGTGAGCGTCGTTGTCGTCTACCGCCTCCCCGATAACTTCGACATGAGGGGGGACGTCGGACATGACATGAGGGGTGAGCGTCGTTGTCGTCTACCCCCTCCCCGATAACTTCGACATGAGGGGGGACGTCGGACATGACATGAGGGGTGAGCGTCGTTGTCGTCTACCCCCTCCCCGATAACTTCGACATGAGGGGGGACGTCGCACATGACATGAGGGGTGAGCGTCGTTGTCGTCTACCCCTTCCCCGATAACTTCGACATGAGGGGGGACGTCGGACATGACATGAGGGGTGAGCGTCGTTGTCGTCTACCCCCTCCCCGATAACTTCGACATGAGGGGGGACGTCGGACATGACATGAGGGGTGAGCGTCGTTGTCGTCTACCCCCTTCCCGATAACTTTGACATGAGGGGGGAGATCAGACATGCATGAGAGAGAGGCGGTCCGCTCACCCGACCAACTATCGAGGCCACCCAAACCCTAGAAGAAAGAGCGTCGTTGTCGATCTACCCCCTCCCCGATAACTTCGACATGAGGGGGGACGTCGGACATGCATGAGTGAGAGAGGCGGTCCGCTCGCCCGACCAACTATCGAGGCCACCCAAACCCTAGAAGAAAGAGCGTCATTGTCGATCCACCCCGTCCCCGATAACTTCGACATGAGGGGGGACGTCGGACATATAGAAGTGTAGATGAGATCAGGAAAAATATGGACCATTTTTTGCACATTCAGAATGGCGCCATTTTGTTAATTAAATCCATTAAAGGTTAAGAGAATCCCTTGTTTGACATTCATGAGAGAGGCGGTCCGGACGTCGGACATTCATGAGAGAGGCGGTCCAGACGTCGGACATTCATGTTTGTATATTAATTGCCATGTTGTAATATTTGCAGAAACTATGGATCAAAGAGACTTGGAACAAGAACAGTTGTTGGGGGACATAATCCACGGCGGACGTGATGTCTTGTCGTTTCTCAACGACACTGATGGTCTGGAAGGAGAGGATGACAGCTCCGGTGATCGAACAATGGAGGAGGAAGGACATGATCATGATGGCTCCGGTGACCGAATGCCGGAGGAAGAAGGAGACCATGATGACGGCTCCGGTGACCGAACGGAGGAGGGAGCTGTTGCAAAGTCCGGCGAGGTATATATATTAATTAAGCCAGTGCTGACTAGCTAATTGATGCATTAATTGTTTTGGTATGTACATATATTAACTCTTCTTTCTTCTTTTATAGCCCTCCAGATCGAGCCAAACTTCGGTAACGAGACGAGGTCCGAAGAAGAAGTTGCGCAAGGATGAAAGGTTCACGATCACAGCACTCGCGGACGATGGCCTACCGATTGAACCCAAGCGGACCAAGGACGCATTTGCTGCTCAGTGCGGAGTTATTGTTAGGGACAACATCCCGATCAGCATCAAGCAATGGAATAAGCCTAAGGACGACGCCCATGAAGGTGATTATGTCACCGATAGACAGAAAGATGATCTTTGGACCGTGCTGAAGGCCAATTTCACCCTACCGCCAGAGGAGGATCCGAACAAGCCAGTTATAGAGCCACTGGTCAAGGCGTGTGCTCTTAAGAAAATGGCAGATCTATTCAGCAGGTGGAAGAATGAGTTGAAATCAAAGTTTGTCGACAAAGGGAAGACTCCAGAATTCACCAGCCGATTTGAGAAGATAAGAGATCACTGGCCCGCATTTGTGGCCTACAAGACATCGGACAAGAGTAAGAAAATGTCAGAGACAAACAAGAACAACGCTGCAGAGAAGCAGTATCACCATCACACGGGGTCAGGTGGCTACCTCAAAGCCTGGTCGTTGTGGGACAAAGCTGAGAATGACCTGATTGCTAAAGGGGTCGTACCACAGACATTGAACTGGCCAGACCGTTCAAGGACTTGGTTCTTCGGAGTTGGGGGAACTTTGGACCCTGAAACAGGGAAGTGCCGTTAGACGGACGAGCAACTTGCAATACCCGTCACGAAGCTTCAGGAGTATATCACCGCAGCGCAGGAAGGGACGTTCATTCCCGACAGAGAGAAGGACGAGCTGACTGAGGCCCTAGGGAATGCTGAGCACCCTGGACGAACACGAGGCACACTAGGCTCCGTTCCGTGGAAGGTTGGGTTTCTCGACGCAGGCGGTTACAGAAGCCGGGAGAGAAAGAGGAAAGCGGAGCTGAGCGAAATTCAGAAGCTCAATGCAAGACTACAAAATCTAGAGGAAGCTGAGAGCCAGCGAGCTGCCGGCCAACCATCTCAGCGGCACGAAGCTACCCCAGAAGCTACCCCACTATCTCAGCGGAGAAGCAGTGTCGCTTCCACGGAGCCCGTTCAGCCTGACTTCACGTCTCCAAGCTACCCCATGGATACTATCACGGAGGCTCAACATTGCGAGCTTATGACGAAATACCGGAACCTCACTTTCAAGGCGGCTGTCGGCTCTGTTGCACCTCCTCAACCCAACGGAACTTTTCACTGCCGTCCGATTCGACATGGTTATGCTGTTGTGATGGTGGATGAAGTAATGGAGGGATTTGAGGAGCTCGAGCTTGACCACTCTACAGGTGATGAAGGGGAGAATCGGCTGGTTCGTGCCCTGAGGAGTATATGTCTATGGCAGAAGGAGTACATCAAGCTTCCAAACTGGACGCCTCTACCTCCTCATCCTCCTCCGGCGAGTCAGGGCACTCCGCCTCCTCCTCCTCCTTGTCCTCCTCCGGCGAGTGATCAGGGCACCCCGCCTCCTTCTCCGGCTCCTCCGACGCGTGAGGGCACTCCGCCTCCTCCTTCGCCTACTCCGGCGCGTCGAAGCAGTCCACCTCCTCCTCCGCCTCGTCGGCAATGGCGGAAGACAGACGCCGCCGCTCCGGCTCCTCCGGCGCGTCGGAGCACTCCGCCTCCTTCTCCGCCTCGTAAGCAACGACGGAAGAGAGACGCCGCCGCTCCGGCGGCTAGCAATACAAGCAGAGGCGGGAGGGAATACAGATACGGCCCATCTCTCAAGCCTCTGGAAAAGTTACCATATGAGAGGACCGAGTCTGAAAACGAGGAGATATGTCAGGCCCAATTGAGGGCCCATTTTGCAAAGAAAACTCCACCTCCGAAGGAGAAGCTAGATCCGGTGAAAGTGAAGCGCACTATCGATGCCCTGAAGCGACCACCACCGCCGCCGCCGGATTCCAACTTTGTCCGCTGTGTTAAAAAGACATATCAAGATGCGCGGCAGTCGGGAAGTACTTCCAGTGATGCAAGGTTAGCAAAACGAAGAAGTGGGACAAAATTCGCCAGCTCGGCGAACAGGCGAACCAATCGTGCCCCCCGCTCAAGGTGTCTAGCGATATCGTCGCTAATCATCCGGGGATGGTGCCCGGTACCAATCCTGGTGATTACCTGAGCGATGATGTACAGTTTGAGCCGTTGGAGGTGGACGAATTCAGTTACCGGTACGGGCAGCCTCTCGTCAAACCTGATCATCCTCCTCTAACAACGATGATGCGAAGATTCCATGATTGGTACATGAAAACCTGCAGCGAGTCTGGTAGGGATACTTTGACGCTGAGAATTAAAGAGGAGCATGACCTCGTTGGAATGGATCAGTTGTCTGTTGAATTTGACGAGATATTCCAGTTATACAATCAAAAGGCCCTCGACAAAACAATCTTGACTTGCTACTGTCTGTAAGTACTACTTCTGTAATTAAGTCTCTCTATATATACAGCTCAGCTCTTTCATTTCATGTATATATAATTATTCTCACTATATTATGTAGATTGAAGATCGTCGAATGCAGAAAAGCACAAATCTATGACATTGGGTTCATTAACCCAAATATCATACATGAGTTTACGGTTAAAAACAATGTCACACAAACTGAGGACAACTTGCTACAATCGTTGCTTAAAAATCAAAACAAAGAGACAATAGTCTTTCCTTACAACTTCAAGTGAGTGTTACTGTCTTGTGCATATTCGGTTTCCCTTATTACTCGAGGTTATAATAATGTAATTGATGAGTTATGCATGCGTGCGCAGGTTCCAGTTTATTCTGCTAGAGATTAAGCTTGAGCGGGGAGTAGTAATCGTCTTAGACTCGAAACGAAAAGATCCCCAGGAATATGCGGACATGACTGAAATGCTCCAGAAGTAAGTTCAATCGATCATTATCGCATCATATCGGCAACTTTGTTCATTTCCTGATATCAAGTAATTATTTTCTTTGTCTGACAGGGTTTGGAAAGAGTTCACCGCAATTGTTCCGGCACTGCCGAGGGAGCTGCGATTTACACACCCGAAAGTAAGTCCTACTATCTAGTTCCGCGCATCTCCCATTGATTCTAGTTTCATCAATACCATTTATCATGCTTGATTATCAGTTTGATTGAACTCTATTTCTCGTAAAGTGCTTGTGCCAGGAAACCGGGAATGATTTTTGTGGATACTACGTTTGCGAGTTCATCTACAACGCGACGACCCCTAAGCGGGGCTACTCTGAAAAACAATTTCAAGTGCGTAAGCAATAATATTCACAATTTTATTTTATTACCATGATTTTTGTTGAGTTTCATTCATATATATGTATTGACCCCCTTCTTCAAATTAGATGTGGCGGATGTGGGATGAACTCCTACCACATGATCGCATACGAGCAATTCAAGAGGAATTGGCGGGATTCTTTCTTGACCACGTCATAAATAAAGCCGGAGAATACCATCTGGAATTTGACATTAGATGTTAGGGATTCGAAGAGATCTTATATTGTATATATGTAGCTAGTAGCGTCGGATAGATATACGAAAACTTGTTGTTCGACCAATCTCTCGGAGAAAGAGAGGTCGATCACTTCTCTCTGTATATGTTCATGACGATCTTGTGTACTTAATGGTTCCTTCATTTGCTTACCAGCTAGCGTGTCGAGTTCTCTCTATAGTAGCTACCGGCGACCAAGCACGGAGAAAGAGAGGACACTTCTCTCTATTAGCTAGCTAACACAATATGAAACCCCTAAATTAACACTCCAAAACCCCCTAAACCCCCCCTTTAAAAAAAACAAAAACCCCAGCTCCTGCCAGATGCTGACGCGTGGATGCCTTTTGGTCCCGGTTGGTGTTACCAACCGGGACTAAAGGTCCTCCTGCCTGGGCTCCCCGCAGCGGCCACGTGGAGGGCCTTTGGTCCCGGTTCATAAGCAAACCGGGACTAAAGGTTTTGGGCTTTAGTCCCGACCCTTTAGTCCCGGTTCCAGAACCGGGACAAATGGGCCTCTGGAACCGGGACAAATGGCCCTTTTTCTACTAGTGCCAATGCAGTAATTGCAATGCATGCATGCATGAACAAAAACTTTAACATGCATTGGTCAATGTTCTCTAAATATTTACATGCAACAATTTAATGCAGCTTGAAATCTGAAAACTAAAATTTTAAGATAAGCCCTATAAACCGGAAAGGAGGGAGTACTTTCTATGTTATGGATGTATGCTTGCTACGTGAGATATCGGTAGATGGATATGGTGCCGTAGCCGAGCCTAGACATGCTCTCTAGATGGATATGGTGTCGTAGCCGAGCCCTAGACATGCTCTCTAGATGGATATGGTGGCCAATGGTGCCACCGGACTTTATTTTAGATGCGGTTTCTGATGGAGATCATGATCTACATAATTAAATCTGACATGCTCTTAATAATAAATTGTCCGTAATAAATTTGCCATGTTCTAAAAAAAATCGTGTATAAAACAAAAACAAAAAAAAACAAAAAATCGTGTATACAATATTTTTGTTGCAACAAAAACATGTTTATAATACCCGCATGTCAAAAAATCAAAGTGTTGTGCCGTAGGCTATATACAGAAGGAAATTGCCATGATATGTACAAATAAATTTGACATGGGCAAGTTCAATAAAGAATTAGTCATGGTATCTACACTAACAATGACATGGAAAAAGTTATTCTTAAGTTCGCCATGGCAATTATCTGTACAAAAATGCCATGGGACAAAAGTTGTACTACTAACAATAAATCGATTTACCATCATGCACTATTTTTGTTCGGCATGGCAATAAATGGATTTACCATGGCAATAATCAAGCAAAAAAACAGAGCCAGTGCGTGGACTATTTTCTAGGCCTCTTTTATCTTTGTGGGCCTTCGACACTCAACGCAATGCGACGGCCCAACCAGAGCTTAGTTTCAATTTGGGCCCTAGAACTACGTTTTTTTTCTTCTGCGGTCGCTGTTGTCTGCCGAAACTGAAAGTGTACAAAACTGACGAAACTGACATGATCCACAAATTAAGCAACACAGAGTATAGAGCACATGATCCACAAAATTAAGCAAATCCTAGAGCACATGATCCACAAATTTAAGCAAATCCTAGAGCACATGATCCACGAACTTAACCAAATCCTAGAGCACATGACACCACACTAATAACATCTCTAACGAGTGATGACCAGCAAGTAAGCAAATCCTAGAGCAACTATACAAGAATAAAATCCTAAAGCTATCAGATTCGTCTGCTTGTTCAATTGAATCGTCTGCTTCAACTTCTTGTTCATCTTATTTAATTCCCCCTTCAGATCTGCATCCCCAACTGTCAGAGCAGCACTTTCATAGACCAAATTCGTTGGTGCTGACGGCAGATTGAGCTCCCGGGTTGAGGCCCCATTGCATTGAATCCACTTAACGTAGTCATCCAGCCATTCAAAATGTGTGCATTTGTTCACGATCTGAAACGAAAACATGAACCCTAAATCCCAGATCCAAGGAAATAGAAAAAGAAATAAGAGAAAAATCATGAGATCTAACCTACCCCTCTGGCTTGCTCTCGCATTTCACGAACTCGCGCCCATAGTTGCCATTCTTGGCCTCTTTCGAAGTCAACCGTACCAGTGGCGCGCTGCGTGGGCAGTCAGGACATCGCTCCATGGGAAGTGGACCATACCGGGTCCACGAGGGGCGGGAGGCTGAAGTGGAGCTCGACATATCGCCCAAAGTCGCCGGAGAAGAAGAAGCAGAGGAGTGGCTCCTCTCGTCGCCGGAGAATAAGAAGCAGAGGACTGGCTCCTCTCGTCGCCGCAGTATACAACTCTCGCGGATCGCCCCACGATCCAACGATGCGGAGCCGTCCATGTGATCCAACGGCGCGGAGCCTGCACGCAGCCTACCCTCGGAATTCCTTCTAGAAGACCGCATCTGAGGGCTGTCGCTTCGCGCTAGGGTATGATCGGACGACTGACAGTTTTGTATTCTACCTCAAATTTCACATCAAATTACAAATAGAACTATTACACCTTACAAGTTTTCACATCAAATTGACGATAGAATCCTTATTACAAATACTTAAAGTTCAAAGTTTATGACTTGCATTCAAGTTCAAATTCAAATCTTTGCCTTGCTCCTTGTGTTCCGGGATGGGTTAACCGTCTTGCTCCTGGTTTCCCTAGCCGGGATATTTTGTGCTTTTGAAAGCTTTGTCTTGTTGCTTCTGATCTTCACTTCTGGTGGTGGCGGTTTTGTTGAGCTTTGACTGACCGAGCAATTGATGACCAGTTGACGGTCATCTGTGGGTTCACTAATCCTTAAAGGAACTTCAGACAAAATAACTTCCTCCTCTCTTATAGCTTCAAAACCTTCATAAGACATGGTTTCAAATTCTGCATCAGATGATGGTTCAACCAAAGTTTCTTCCTCTCTAGGTCTTTTCTGTCCTGTGCCTCTAATTATCCTAGAGCTGGGTCAAACAGAAATAAGCTTAGCCATCGATAAAAAAGAGAACAAATGCAAAAAAGGGGAAAGGTTGCACACATACCAAGCTGCTACTTCAGTTGCTTCATTCTGCTCTAAACTTGCTGCATTCTCCTCTGCTGCTGCATTGTCCTCTACATTTGCTGCTGCCCATTGTTCCTCTTCTCCAAATGATGCATCAACTAGATTGGTACAAATCCTAGCAATATGCCCTAGGATACCACATTTTTTGCACTTACGCTGTTTTTTTACACGACCCTCTTCACCAGCTCTTATCCTGTTTTTCCTTGGTCTTCCTGGTGGTCTAGTCAGTACAGGAGAATGGAGTTTGAACCCTGGGTCTATTATGTTCCAGTGGTCTTTTCCCAATAGTGCAGGCACATTTTCAGCATAAGCAACCCTAAATTTGGCAACAGAGAAATATTCAGAGCAATACTGATCAACTTCACCATCTTCACCTCCAATAACAGTCATGAGATGTAGGGCATGTATGCACGGCTTCCCGCGGATCTTCCATTGCCTACAGCTGCATTCCTTAGTTGCAAGGTTCATTGGATATCTCCATTCCCTATTTTTACTGTCAGTGTATGTCACCTCAGCCTCGTATGTCGACGGTCGAATGCATTTCATCCTTAGTCCTCTTGCCTTGGCATGCAATGCCTTAATCAGAGATGGGAGCATAAGATGGCCAACATATTGTGTTTCTGCAATTCTTTTACGAAGAGCCATCTTTATCATGATCATCTGCCTGATATTATCAAATGCTTGCCACAACAAAAGCCCTTTCACTGACTTGAACTTTGCATTGAAACACTCAGCGAGGTTATTGGTCACATAGTCTACTATGCAGATTTCATTGAATTTGCTTCTTGACCACAACTTTCCATGATGTTCATCCATGTACCCCTTCACCAAAGGAGACTCATACATTCCCTATGTTCCACTCCATAAACTGCATACAACACTCTCAAATGGTGCTCATGCTTCCTCAAGCTGCATGTGTATGATGCTGGCCATAGGTTCTCATCATAAACTTTGCCTTTGAATTTCTTTTTAAAATTCTGCGCTAGGTGTCGCATACATTCCCTATGTTCCACTCTAGGGAATACAATTTCTACTGCACTCTCTAAACCCTTGCAAGCATCTGTGTGTATAACTAAACCCGAGGGTGTACCTATAATGTTGCACAACTGCTGCAGAAACCAGACCCAACTCTCCTCGGACTCTGCCTCCAACACACCAAATGCAACTGGGAATAGCCAGTTGTGTCCATCAACTTCAGAAGCTGCTGCTAGCTGGCCTCTCCATCTTCCATTCAAAGCAGTTGCATCGACAGCCAAATAGGGCCTACAACCATTCAGAAACCCCTGCCAGCAAGCCTTGAAACAAACAAAAGCCCTCCTGAAGCACTCCTTCTGCAATGTCTTCCCTTTGAATTTGTACTGAACTGTATGCTTGTCAATCTCTACAACACTCCCTGGACTAGCCGTCTCCACTTCAGCTTTGAAGGTGTAAAGCAACTGAAAACTCTCATTCCATGGACCATTAATCCTATCAAGAGCCCTTTCCTTAGCATAGAAAATCCTCATGTAAGGTATATTAATCTTGTACCTCTCAAATAGCTTCCCATGGAGTTCTGTTGGACCAATTGTTGGTGTTTCCCTCACCCAATCCAAGATTGCATCTGCCACCCACCTAGTCTTTGCAAGCTTTGATTTGTCCTTTCCCCCTCCCCCTCCAGGTGGGCAAGTGTGCCCGTGTGTTTTTTTTTATCTGAAACAATTAAGAAACAGTACACATGATCTGAATATAGAATGGATAAATAATCTGAAAAAAAAGATTCAGTTGTAATACCTGAATCAATTTGCTCTTTAGCATAGTAGATGCATGCAACCTCCACCTACACCTATCATAAGGGCAATGAACAGTGAATCTTCTTGGCTCACTCCTATCAACCTCATAGGAGTTTTCAGTGAGAATGCAATATGTAGTCACTGCATTACGACAGTCCACCATCGATTGGAATACGGTTCCTGCAGTAAGCTGAGGATTCTCCCTATTGCACTCAATTGTTGGCATGTCCTCACCATCATATTCTTGTAAAACTAATGAGTCGATGTTCTCCTCCCTCTCTTCATCGTCAGTGTCATCTAATCTAGCACGGCTGCTAGGCTCCTCTGGATATTCATCTTCCATTGCCTATTGACTGACTCTATCTACCAGTTCAGGGAATAGAGTCTCATCCTCATCATCATGTCGAGGCACTTCCTCGTCAGGCTCTGCATCTACTTCTACATCAGGTGCAGAAGGGAGAGGAGAAGTGGCAGAATTAGCAGCAGCCGACATGTTGTGCCTTTCAGAACCACTAGGTTTACTTGGTATCAACCTACAAGGAGTGCGAGGATGCTCGCTATTAGCAGAGACAGATGATGTCTGAACACCCTTCCCCTTCGGGATACGTTGTTTGCGTGCCTGAAGCACACCGATATGGATTTTACCAAAAGGGCTGTCAGCATTCAAACTAAATAGCAATCCCAGATGCTCATCACAAGTTAATGGGACAAATCTCTGCTCGGTACTGTCGAAATATCTCAGTTCAACAGCATCGGCAGGGTCCACGGATACTCACAACAGAGTGCCTCGTGGAAATCTATGAACGAAACATTGGTTTCTACCACTTTCAGATAGAAAAATCCAGAAATCAGATACGGTTTACTTCCACGCAGCTCGCTAGTTTCCATTCTAACCGCCAGCCGAAAAGCAAGTGCAGGATCAACCCTATTCGATTGAAATAAAGGGCGCAGTTAGGCCTAAAATTTTCAGATAAATTGCACTGATTCACGCCAACGGTGGTCAAATACAGCCTAATTTACGGATCTCCTAATCAATTTGAGAGGAAAACTATGCTTACCCAGGTGGAATCCATGAATTATCCGCCTCTGATTCGACCCAATCATCTCCACGGTCGATGGGCCGGACGGGGTGCTCCCCCGACATCGCTTCCTAATCCTAGATGGGGAGAGAGGGTAGATGCGGCGGAGGCGGCACGACTGCGGCCGAGGCGGCACGACAGCGGCGGAGGCGGCATGACGGCGGCGGAGGGGGCGGCGGAGGGGGCGGCGCGGAAGCGACTCGATCTGATTCAGGTTACAGTGAGTGTCAGTTTTGCGGCCCCACTCGTTAGCACGTAACGGTCAAAATGTGGACTCGGCCCTACACGGCCCCACTCGTCAGAGTTAACGGTCAAGCCATTGACCCAACGGCAACGTCCGCTGTGACCAGTTCTGAGGATTTCAGGCAAGGGAGTGGGGAAAAGTGAGCAAACGTTAAGAGCGTGGGGATGAATGAGTACAACTAACGAACCAGGGGCACAGAAATAAAAATCCCTAGATTTATTACCACGCAAGTGAGCAGCATGGCGGTCTCTACAGAGTTTTTTTGTCGACAATAATTAACATAGGAAATTTAATGTGATTAAGGAGCAACCGAGGTGGCCTTTTTTTTGAAACAAAAAACCGAACTTTATTCATTGAGGATTGGTACAATCTCGTTCTGTGGCTCCTCAAACCAATCAGAGATAAAAGAAAATCAAGCCAAATTAGCAAGTACATGAGTGACATTATTTGCTTCCCTATTACAATGCTCAAATCTAGACAAAAGAAAATCACAAGCTAGATTAAAACAGTCGTCAAAACTTGCCGTAGCAGTCCTTGATGATCATCCTCCGTCGTTCATAGTTTGGATCACCTCCATATTGTTCGAGTTAATGATTATGTGGTCGCAACCCGCTCTTTGCGCCAAAGATATACCGAATTTTAGGGCCAGAGCTTCCGCCATCACCACATCCGAACACCATTCAATCTTACCATTTCCCCCCGCGATAAACCTTCCTTTGTCGTCTCTAAGTACCGCCCCCATCGTACCCCTGAGCAAGTCATGGTCAAAAGAAGCATCAACGTTAAGTTTAACAAAACCTTTTGGAGGAAAAGTCCATCCTCCTTTTTTCATGGAAGCCCTTGGGTTGTATGCATTTATGAAAATTTTGGTAAAAGCACGTATCCCCATCAAGATTTGTTGTGCGTCCTGAGTAACCTCGTTATGTACCAGTTTTCGTCTTTCCCACCACAAGTACCAAGCTGAAATAGCAATCATTTCACGACCGTTTGGATTGCCCATAATACATAGTTCCTAATCCGGTAATGATAGTAATTATTCCAGAACTGCCTCACCCGCATAATCAATTTCACACGCTTTGTCAATAATATCCTTCATCCCTAGACTTTTCCAAACTTGCTTAGCCTTGTTACATAGAAACAACAGGTGTTTTGTGTCTTCTGGCCCAGAAGAACCGGTAGGGCATACGGGGGAAACTTTCACGTGTCTATTTGCAAGTTTAACCTGACACGGAATGGTGCCATGGAGCGTACGCCAAGGAAAAAAAATCATCTTTGATGGGCAGGAAATTTTCAGATTCTCTCCCAAATAGGATTGACCATGGTTCGTCCCATCCCATTGCTATGTCGTATTCTTCCCCCATATTTATAATCCCATTCTACCAAATAAGTTGATCAGACCAAAAAATACCATTCTTTGTAAAGTTCCGGGCTAAAAAATTAGGTATATCATTTTGTGGGATTGGGATCGCCAACACTCGTTGGACATCAATAGGCCATAGTGTTTGCCTGAGAAGATCTTCGTCCCATATATTAAGAATTGGGTCAATCAAATCTGCTACCTTACGTAACAAGTGACCTCCCTTCGAGGTGATAATTTTTCGTTCTGCGCAATTTGCGATCCAAGCGTCCTCCCAAATGTCAATATTCTGACCATTTTCCACTCTCCAAACATGACCACGCTTTAGGGAGCTAACACCCGAAATTGGGTGAAATGTTCAAACGTTGCCGCTCCTCCATGCTCAGACACAACATTCTCACCCTGAAACTGAAACCCTTGATCGTAGAGACATTCCGGGCGCTCATCTTCTACGATCATATTGTGCATGATCACACAAGCAGTCATCACCTCCCATAGTTTCTTCGTGCTTCAAGTCTTAGTAGGATACCGAACGATGCCCCATCGAGATTGCAAAACACCAAAGGCACGCTCGACGTCCTTCCTAGCACTCACTTGCTCTTGGGAAAATCGTTTCCTCTTCTCTCCGACAGGGTTGGGGATTGTCTTCACAATAGTGGTCCACTGAGGATAGATACCGTCATCCATGTAGTATCCTTTGTCGTAGTTGTGACCATTGATGGTAAAATTAACCAGTGGGCTGTTGCCTTCGGCAAGCCTAGCAAACACAGGTGAGCGCTGAAGCACGTTGATATCATTGTCTGATCCGGCCATGCCAAAGAAACAGTGCCAGATCCAGAGATCTTGAGATGCCACGGCCTCAAGTATGACAGTGTAAGCCCTGACATGGCCCATATACTGCCCTTGCCAAGCAGAAGGGCAGTTCTTCCACTCCCAGTGCATGCAGTCTATGCTACCAAGCATCCCTGGGAAGTCCCTGCTGGCATTCATCGCCAACAAACGGGCTGTATCTTGAGGAGCCGGCTCTCTCAAGTACTCAGGGCCAAACACAACAATAACAGCATTGCAGAACTTATACAGGGAGTCTAGGCATGTAGACTCGCTCATAAGGATGTACTCGTCAATGAGATCACCGGGAACTCCGTATGCAAGCATTTGGATGGCTGCAATGCATTTCTGATAAGAGGAGAAGCCAATCTTTCCACCGGGAACTCGAAATAGTCATCGTAGCCGACCACCCCCTATCTAATACGGTTGAAAAGATGCCTACTCATACGAAAACGGCGGCGGAATTTCTGATGTTTGAACAACGGGTTCGTTGTGTCAAAGTAGTCCTTCCAAAGAAGGAAATGCCCGCTCTCTCGGTTGCGATTCAACACCGGAAGGTGTCCCGGAATGGAGCCATGGAACAACGGCCACTAGTTATTGAGGTGGTGATGGACCAACACGGCAGCCAAGATCTCCTCCTCATCATCGGACGAGGAATTGTCGGATTCGCAAACGAAATTGTGAAAAAAGAACTCGTCGGCGAAGTCCATTTTGTACCTTGGCAAACTATGGAACAGCTTGCGGGCGTCGACGAAGAAGCCGGCCGGCGAAGGGAATAGCACCGCCCTCGGACCAGTTAGCTGCACTGGCAGCATCCGACGAGCGTGCCGGTGTCCGATGAGCGTGCCGGTGTCAGGACGAAGGATATGGCCGGGGCGACGAGGCAGCTTCTTGGTCGCGGTCATGGCTGTGTCGGGGGAGTGGGGGTGGGAAGCTTTCGGTTCCCCGGTGGCAAGACGGCGGTGGCGGGCGACGTGGGAGGTGGCGGCGTTGCAAGGGGGGATGTTGCGGCACCGGCAGCTGGCAGAGGCACCGGAAAAATGGGCGACGGCGTCGGCGACGAAGGAGGAGGCAGAGGGTTTCCTGTTGGAATGGGAGAGGATGGCCAATGTGCCACCGACCAACGGGCCAGGGGAGGCATAGGCGGGCGCGCGCGTGCGTCTGTCTCGTGTCCGCGCCGATGCAAATTCGGCTCAAAAATGGGCCGGGAATGGGTTGGCAGGCGGACGAAAAGCGGACGCGCGTCCGTTTGGGTCGGCGCGTTGTGCCGACTTTTCTGTCCGCGCCTACCCAAAAGGACGCGCGCGGACGAAATGTGTCGGCGCGTTGGATTTGCTCTTAGAAGCTACCGAAGGTCGCCAAATTCATCTTGCTACCTAAGAGCATCTACAACCAGACCCCTCAAATGATCTCTCATACGCTCGCGGACGGACCCGGTCAGTGACCGGACAGGAGAGAGAAGGAAACAAGTGACCCAACCGGACCCCTCAAATCATCCCTATACGTCCGGGCTGTCCACGAACCTGTTGGAAATATGCCCTAGAGGCAATAATAAAAGTAGTTATTATTATATTTCCTTGTCCATGATAATCGTTTATTATCCATACTATAATTCTATTAATTGGAAACACTGATACATGTGTGGATACATAGACAACACTATGTCCCTAGTATGCCTCTTGTAGACTAGCTTGTTAATCAAAGATGGTCAAGGTTTCCTAGCCATAGACATGAGATGTCATTTGATAACAGGATCACATCATTAGGAGAATGATGTGATGGACACGACCCAAACTATGAACGTAGCATATGATCGTGTCAGTTTATTGCTATTGTTTTCTGCATGTCAAGTATCTGTTCCTAAGTGAGACCAAACTGTCCATCCTTAAGCAATTGATTTTTTTCCCATCTCCAAATCATACAAACAAAATTTATATGGTGACATGCAAGTCATAAATTTTACATGGTGACACACGGATCATACACGGGGTTACCAAGGAATTTTCACAAAATGTGAAGTTTACAATGCTCCCGTAAGGTATAGTCCGAGGTTTTGGCCTAAGACTCATCGTGGCACTATAAATTCAAAACAATTCAAAAAAGTAAAACCTTCACATTCTCTCTATGTTTGTGTAAGAGATCATTAGTACGAAATTTCAATTGATTCGGAGGAGGCCGGAAAAATCACTTGCTTACAAAAATTGGCTTAAGTGAGACCAAACGATCCGTCCTTAAGCAAGTGATTTTTTTACCATATCCAATTCATCCAAAATTTGTTTTACACGATGATGCAAGTCATAAACGGGATTATCAAGGAATTTTCACAAAATGTGAAGTTTACAGTGCCCCCGTAAGGTACCAAGATCGTCGCTGCTAACGGTCTCCTCCTCCGGCCCTGACGAGGGGATACCCCACGGGTCCCCACGAATAATACCTGGTGCGTGTCAAGACCGGTGGCCCACTTCTGATTTTCCAGTCTCCAATTTTTCATAACTAGGTCAAAAGAACTGGCCCTAGAATTGGATGATTATATAGTAAAAACAATCATTAAATATTCTAAAAATCGAGGACCACACTTCATACGCAACGTCTTGCAAAGATCAATACAATTTCTTTTAGTAAAGCGCAACTCATCAAGAAGCGGCACACGTCCGCGGTGAGCGGATGATACGCGTTGCATAGTCGGAAAGTGGAGGTTGGTGGTCGTATGGATGGTGGCTTCTCCGACAGCTCGATGCGGAGGTCCGTGATGTCACATCGTGTGGCGTCGTCCAGGTAGCGGCAGAACTTGCGGGCGTTGATGGCAGGGTTGCCAGCAACGAGCGAGTAGCGGTCGAGGCGCCCGCGCCGGCTTTGGGACTGGCGCAACTCTAAGTTCTGCAACTGATCATTTGTCGTCGTGCAGGTCAGTTGCCGACGAGCAGATCAGTTGCTCCCCATCGGTCGACGCAAGCGCCGCTCCCCAAGCCATGCCCATGGCCTTGACCGCCGCTCCCACCACGTCTAGAAGCTACTGCACTCACCGGCGATCGTCGCCGTTCTGCATCGGTCGAGCCACTGCCAAGATGCATAATTTTGCCCCTGGGCTCCTCTTTCTCCTCCACATCCAGGAGGCGGCCATGGGAGAAGGAGCGCTGACTTCCTCTCGCACATGGCCTCAGGATCTGTCGCCTCCTCGCTCACGTTGCGTTCTTTGACCGTATACTTCGGTTGCAGAGGCAGGGAAAGGGAGGAGGACCTCGAGGAGGCGATGGAGGCGGAGGTAGAGAGACGAGGCGGCAGGAAGGAGAAGGGAGGGGAGAGAGAAGAGGGAGTGGAGGCGGCTTGGACGTTTGGATATTTTCTAGGGTTGGTTGCTCTCGCTGACCAATCGACCACCTTTGTTTCCTCTTAGCCAATACGCGTGCGTGCGTCCGTCCCTTTACTGCTCCTAAGCTGACGTGGATAGCGCGAGGGAGCGACCCTTGCGCGACGCTTATTGTATTTGATGGAAGGCCGAAGGATGATTTAGTAAATTTTTGGTAGTCACGAGGACATCAGGCAGGAGGTAACCGGGTGCAAGTACAATTTATTAGGGGGCTGCTACGCGTCCACCGGCTAAACATCCGCCACCTCGACGGCCGTCCGATCTACACGCACAGCCGTCCGATCCGCGCGCGGGGCTCCGGCCGGCACCCAGTGATTCCTGAAACGACGGTCGAGTTGCAGAAACAATCGCTTTGTTGCAAAAAATAAACTTTGGACCCATTAATTCCTGAAACAAAGGTCGAGTTCCAGAAACAATCGCTTTGTTATAGAAATTTTTTCTTCGTCTTTCTGCAACATAGGTACTGTTGCGGAAGAAATTTTTGCAACAAAGGTCATGTTTCAGAAACTCACTTGCGAATTCTGCTGGAGACGAACCCCTTCCATTTCTCCACGGGCAGGCCGGCGGCGGAGGGCGGCGGGGCCGCGAGCGGGCTGGGATGCGGCGGCGCTCCGGCGGCGCGGGGCGACGGGCGGCTGGCCCCCTGGCCGCGGGAGGCGAGGCAATCTGGCCAGCACGCGAGGCGGTGCTGGGCCGAGGCGGGCGATGCGGCCCATTCGGCTGGAGGGCGCGATGCGGGAGGAGCTCCTCCTCCTACTGGCTCGTGCAGGAGGCCATGGCGGCGGCGGGAGCTCGCCGGCGGGGCCGGGAAGAGGCCGGACGGCGGCGCGGGACGAGACCGTGCGGCGGCTGCCGGATCCTGCCAGATCTGGGCGTCGACGGGGCCTCAGGGCGGCGACGATGTGGATCAGATCGGGGCGGCCATGGCAACGTCTGCAGTTCCGGCGAGGGCTGCGCGGCACTAGGCAGCCGGCGGGCGAGATCGTCGGGGCCGAGGCGGAGGCGCGGCGTGGACAAGTGAGGAGCCCCAGCTTCACGACCGTTTTTCTGAAACAATGATCCAGTTTCAGGAAACGGTTCGCGACTAGGTTGCTGCTCCGTTGGGCACGGGCAAGGTCTCGTCCGTTCATATCGAGGCAAGATCAACGGACGAGCGGGCGGCGGATAGATCGCGCGGATCAGCCGGTGGGAGGTAAGAGTTTTCCAATTTATTATACCTTATTTTTTATTTTAGACGAAATACATATTATTATAAGGACCAACAAAAATGATGGCATCATAGATAGACGATTGGTGAGTAAAGTAAGGAATCATGAATAGACTACGAACTTCTTTTAAAAGCAGTACAAAGAAACACTAGAGGAGATCTATGGAGCGTATAGAGCAAATCAAATATATGATAGAAAATACGAAGAAACAAAACTTCAGAAATATCAGCAGTCCACGGAAGAATCACAAGAAGAAAGATTATGCTTTTAACTTAGACCATGTAGCAAAATAAAAGACTTTCTCTATACCTTTTTGAATGCTTGCCTTTTCTTCATGTGATGTCGTCATACATAACACAGTCGGCTTGTGTTCAGAGTACCGATAGAACTCCTGTTAGAAACATGGCGAGGACGAATCGAATGATTTCAGAAGCACTATAAGAAGAAGTATTGATCATAAAAAGGTAATATATTGTGGTGGTAATGATTTTCTTAGAGTGGGTGATATGTTTTTCTTCTTAGGAACCCATTGTAGTGTAATTCCATGAGAATGCATGTAAAAATTATATCATAATATACTCTTTATATTGCATCATTGGTTTAGTGCTCACTTATGTTATTTTCAATCGGATTTATTGAAACCTTGATGATGATTGCTATGCATCCACTGAAATAACTAAAATTTCCATTGATTCAGTAGGGACGCATTTGGTTACGTGCATTAGGTTGGGCCAGCCCCGCACGGGAAGAATTTGGGCCATTTGGTTACCTGGGTCGCATGGAATAGTTGGCCAGCACGGAACTTAAAGCAGTGCTCACTACAGGAATCAGGTACTTTGCCGTCTGCCATGGCTGGCGGCAAAGGATAGGTTCACGGACGGCAAACACCTTTGCCGTCTGCCGGCAGACGGCCCCACTTCCAGCACAGAAAACCACGGTAAAGGGCTACTTTGCCGTCTGCATAAATAGAGCGGACGGCAAACACCTTTGCTGTCTGCCATATAGGGCAAGCAGAGACAACGTAGCACTGAGGTTAGCCCCGTTAGGTGGCTAACGGCAGACTTTGCCGTCTGCCTGCGTACGGCAAAGATACAAGCTCCTTTGCCGTCTGCCAGGACGGCAAAGTGACCATATGGGTCAGCTGGCCTTAGGTGGCTACTGGCAGACTTTGCCGTCTGCCAGCCGACGGCAAAGTGACCAAATGGGCCAGACCTAGTGCTCCTAGGTTGCACAGGTTGCTGCCACGTGTCACCTTTGCCGTCTGTGGCCGACGGCAAAGCGCCTGTATTGCCCCTTTTTATTCTGTTTTTTGTTATATCCAAGCATTTTCATAGCAAATATATGATATATATATATATATATATATATATATATATATATATATATATATATATATATATATATATTTCACAGGGCAAACTATATGTGCAAGTTTCACAGCAAATATATGATATCCAACACATAAGAAACTATATCCCTGCCATATGGATATGATCATCCAACAGATATACCAAATCAAAACATATGTGCAAGTTTCATCATATTACAATAGTTTCATCCATACATACATAGTTTCATCCATATTACAATAGTTTCATCCATAGGTAGCAAGTTTCACATTGTTCATCGATACAAAATCAAAACAAAAAGTAAACACAAGCACTCCATCAATGCAAGCTTCCGTGAAGTGAATCAAATCTGCAAAATGGGAAATAAGAAAGATAGAAGAAAGCTAAGTAAGCTTATTATGCCATTTTTGACATAAGTAAGCTAAGTATAGGTCATTATTGAGCTAACCTAGGTAATCATGCCATTTTTGAGTTAACTAAGCTTATTATGTCATTTTGGAGGAAACAAAGCTAAGTATAGGTCATTTTAAAGCTAACTTAGGTAAAATAGGTCATTTTGGAGCTAAGTAAGCTTATTATGTTATTTTGGAGGAAAATAAGCTAAGTATACTAGTCGTCAACCCGTGCATACGCACGGGCTAGCTATTTTGAATACATGAATAATGCATATTAAAAAAACATTTCATGTGGTATCTTTCCGTGAAATTAAATATAAAATGATTTTATCTTTATATGTGTTCGTGTCTTTTTTGTTTTTTCGTGGAACATGCACGTGTTTTTCTATGAATTGGGCGTGCACTCTTTTTATCCCGGGGCTTGAACATCAAGGACTCTTGCATGTACGTGCTGCTTTCATCTTTACGTGTGTATATGTGTTGTTTTTTCTATAAAACCTTTAGCAGAGTATTTCAATAGATCTTGACCATTAAATTTTATATCTAATGGCTACATTAACTTTGTTGATGTGGATTAATGTGGATTCTTGAAAGGTGCCTCCATAGAACACTCTTTGTGAGAGGCAAAGTTCCAACATGTAAGATGTCACTAGTAGAAAACAGGGCTTTGGTCCTGGGCCGGTCAGAGCTTTAGTCCCGGTTGTGCTACGAACCGGGACTAATGGAAGCATCAGTCCCGGTTCGTGAGGCTAGGGAGCCGGCCGGGCCACGGCAGGCATCTGTCCCGGTTCGGTTGGCGCCTTTAGTCCCGGTTCCAACCACCAACCGGGACTAAAGGGGTTGCTGCCCTTTAGTCCCGGTTTGTGTCTGGAACCGGGACTAAAGGTGTGGCCATTAGTCCCGGTTGGCTTCAGATCATGTGTACAAAATTTCAGTTGATTTGGAGGAGGCCGAAAAATTCACTTCCTTACAAAAACTGGCTTAAGTGAGACCAAATTGTCCATCTTTAAGCAAGTGATTTTTTTACCATCTCCAAATCATCCAAAAAAAATTCAAGTATTGTCCATCCTTCTGGCATGACCAGTTAAGTTAATGTCAATAAATAATTAGGACATGCCAGAGTTAATTAGGTTGGACAAAACGAAGCCATGTTCCTTAATACTTATTGACATTAACTTAACTGGTCATGCCAGAATTAGTTTCCAATCTTGCATCAAATTCAAGTATTCTATCGTTGCAAGTTGCAGATCTCGATGGATGAGCGTCACAAATACTACACATGCAGAAACAAGCCGAAGAACCTGCAATCTTTGTACGGTTGTATTGAGCCTCCTCTGAAAGAATGTTTGAAGACTACCTCATTTGGCCACACCCTTGGAATATTAATTAGTTTGGTTCAATACATCGTGCTCTGGTTTGGTTTTTTAATACAAAAAGTTGACACCGTAAAAGGAACACTAAAATTGGGGAAGGAGGGTAGCCAGGTGGAAATTGATTTGAAAAAGGCTTGCAGAAAGGTGTTTTTTCTACCACACACTGGGAAAACAATTCCAATTGAAGATCTCACCAAAGGCCCAAGTAGTATCAAGGGGCAAGTCTCACTCTTTGGGGAGTCCGAGCAAGACGGAATATACTGTGGCCGACAAGGATGTGCAAACTTATATAAAAAAAACTGCTGGGTTGTATGGACCCTAAATCCGGCTACATGTACTATTTGTACGCCATAGTTTCTTGGCTCTTCTCCCCCAATTCCACAAATAAGGTCGAACAAAAGCTGAAAAGTATCTTGGAAGATGTTGCCGATGTAAGACACTAGAAGTGGTCTGAATTCCTCGTGGACCTACTATTAAAGAGCATCGACAACGTTCTTTCAGGATTCACATCATATTTGCTTAGCTGCCCATTCCTGCTAGTTGTAAGTAATGTAGTTCATGTTTACCTAGTTTTTACTTGAAATATTTTGTCATTGGCTGCTTACATACATTTCCCATGTTTCCATACAGGTCATTTTTCTTGATATGATAGACTTCAGGGCTCTACAAGACCTCGATGGTTCAGAGAGACCTGAAACGGAAACAGCCCAAGGTTTCCCGCGGGCTTGCCATATCACAGATCACAATGTGGAGTGGCTAAACAAACAAAAGCACAACTGGGACAATCTCCCTGTGAGTTCTTATGCTTGCCATGCCATGCAACATATATTAAAATTGCACTTTTTGCCTTCATAAGTGCATATGTCAAAAATGTGATTTTTGTAGATCAAGCAGCTCGACAATAGTGTCTACAGAGATGCTATACATTGTGAAGAATGAGTCGGTGATGATAATTTTGAGGACAACGAGGATGACGGTGGCGAAGAGGACAATGATCCTGAAGATCAACCAGAGATGTTGAGGAACAAAGTAAGTCAAATATAAATAAATTTATAAGAGTATGACCTAGCCTTTTTTAGGAAGCTGATTTAGTTTGCTAAAAAGGTTTATATTGTGGAACAAAGTGAGTAATATTCATCGCCTGGTTTCCAACATGTAATTTTTCTACCTTTTTAGCCAGAGCAGTATAGCTACTCCCCACAAATGAAAGTAGCAAACGATAATTTTACTGAGCTAATGGAAACTGGTCTACAAGATGTGAAGGCAGAACTTGTGAAGGTGGATGTCGAGTTTCTCGCCAAGTTTGACAATGATCCTGCGTATCAATTGGAACCTCCAGTTAAGATTCTTGTGTAAGCAAGTGATTTTTTCGGCCTCCTCCAAATCAACATAAATTTTGTACACATGAACTCTTACACAAACATAGAGAGAATGTGAAGGTTTTACTTTTTTTGAATTGTTTTGAATTTATAGTGTCTCGTTGAGTCTTAGGACAAAACCTCGGACTATAGCTTACGGGGGCATTGTAAACTTCACATTTTGTGAAAATTCCTTTAAAGGATAGCTCCACAACAACAACAGGAGGAAACTGATGTGCATGACGGCAACTAATCTGCTCGTTAGCAACTGACCTGCACGACGACAACTAATCAGTTGCAGAACTTATAATCATCCAATCATAGGGCCAGTTCTTTTGACCCGGTTATGAAAAATTGGAGACTGGAAAATCAGAAGTGGGCCACCGGTCTTGACACACACCTGGTATTCATCATGGGGACCCGTGGGGTATCACCTCGTCAGGGTCAGAGGAGGAGACCGGTAGCAACGACGATCTTGGTACCTTACGAGGGCATTGTAAACTTCACATTTTGTGAAAATTCCTTGATAATCTCATTTATGACCTGCGTGTCACAATGTAAAACAAATTTTGGATGATTTGGAGATGGTAAAAAAAATCACTTGCTTAGGGACGAATCGTTTGGTCTCACTTAAGCCATTTTTGTAAGCAAGTGATTTTTTCGGCTCCTCCAAATCAACTGAAATTTTGTACACATGATCTTTTACACAAACATAGAGAGAATGTGAAGGTTTTACTTTTTTTAATTATTTTTAGTTTATAGTGCCTCGCTGAGTCTTAGGCCAAAACCTCGGACTATACCTTACTGGGGCATTGTAAACTTCACATTTTGTGAAATTTCTTGATAACCCCGTTTATGACCCATGTGTCACGATGTAAAATTTATGACCTGCATGTCACCAAGTAAAAAAAATTGGATGATTTGGACATGGTAAAAAAAATCACGTGGCTAACCAGAGAGTTGGTCCAAATCTCGGTGAAACCGATTTGCAATTCTCGGAAACTCCGATTATTGAAAACAGGATATCAGAGAGTTGGTCACTGTGTTTCGATGGCACCGAATGGAAAACTTGGTAGTACCGAGATGAATGTTTTGCTTAGGATGTTGGAGGAGGTCGAAAAAAAATGCATGGATCGTGTCCCTCCCCTTTCGTATTCTTCTCTCCACCCTCCCCTTTAAAATCAGGAGAAAATGAGAAGGGAAATAATTAGCAAGGTTAGCTAACCTGACAACAAACCTTAACAAATGCGCTGACATGAATTAGCAAGGTTGGCTAACCATACATTCAGCGGCTAGTAGGCATGGAAACACGGAGCGGTGAGATGCCCATGGCATTTCACTGGATCTCATTCCGTCAAGAATCGATGGTTCGGCTGGCGCCGCGTGAACCAGTTCGGCCTATGCTATGCACCCATGCTTCCTAATAGTGTACATTGCGGCGGTGACAACACTTGCTGTGGGTTTCCCGTGCTTCAACCAGATGGCCCATGGTCAGGCTACTTGGTGACTTCACCTTTTGGTCGCTGGCCATTCCCATCGACACGTAGGTCGCACATGACAAAGGTTGTGTCGTGTCTCTCATCCAGGCCCTCGGCAACAAAATTCATTCCCTCACAACAGCTGAAAACCTCGCATTTGTTGTAAGCACTTCCCATCATTGCTAAATTATCCAATGAGCATAGTATTTAAAACTAACTTCCTCGAAAATAGTATTTACCGAATACGTACACCTACACTACAGAGGGATGATTCCATTTATGAGAACAGCAGAACATAGATGGCCTCAAAATTAGCTGATTCCATTTATTAGAACACCAGAACATAGATGGCCACAAAATTACCATTCATAGTAACTGTGCACATGCCATGATTTGTAGGAAGTAACATTTAAATGAAGTTTGTGCACACATGCTCTTGATTTAATCCAAATCTTGCTAATATCTCCAAAGTAGAATATATCCCTAGAACTCTATATTTTTACGATAATTTTGTTAGATTAATCTCTTTTTTAAGCACCGTGAAGACCTAGAACTAAAGTAGCATATATCCCTAGAACTCTATATTTCAATAGCATAACTAATTTTATAGTTTCTACTAACCCGTGGCATTGGAAATGGAGGTGCAGCATCCATAAGAGAGAGTGCTGCAGCTTTGTTGGATAATTCGTATAGTGCTACTGAACCATCCTTCTGATGTTTCGAGCTCACTGAAAGCAGAAGATCAAGAAGCAAGTAAGACCTGAATCAAGCCAGAATTTAATCCCTGGAGAACAAAACACAATTGAGACAAGGAACACTTAAGATGTCGAATGTTCGTACCATTACTATCAATAAAAATTGTTCGTTGATCTTCAAGGTCACAGAGATGTAAAGCAGATTCCAAAGCTGTGTGATATTACAATATTGTTCCACAAGAATTTTTGATGCAGCGCCAATCATGAAGAGCATATAATCACCTCAACAGAGATGGCAAAGTTGACGAATATACTACTGATGTATATCATCAGGCTTGCTTCAAACGTCTTCAGAGCAAATCTTTATGGCAGGGGTGTCATCTAATAATTCTTGAAGTGTACTAAACCTCTTCTTTTATAGAAATAAGGAAATCTGCAACAAAAAAGAAATAAAGGTTCCGACTTCCAAGCAAGAAATCAAACCTCTTAATCTGAACAACTTTTCTCATTAACATGTTTGGGTTGATGATTCTATTGATTATTGACTCTCTTTCCTCCTATTATTTGTCAGATCCATAGGCATTTAAATGACAACAATGGAAATTAGAACTTAATTAAGAAAAGGATTAAGAGGGAGAAGGGGACATCTTACCAGTTGAAAGAGACGCAAGAGTGAGGGACGACGGAGACACGTAAACAGCAGCACAATTTTTAATTATTCAGTACTGCTACCAAAAGGCCATTTTATGGCAAAGAACTCAGTAGGAAACACCAGCTGCGCTGAGTTATCTGGTATAAGACCAACATACCGTTCCCAAAAATAAACTTAACTTGCAATTTTGTAGGATGGAAAAGCATACAAAATACAATAATGAGTTGGGATGTACATTCACACGGGTTGCTAAATAATGTGTATGCACAATTAGTCAAATTCATCTACAATAGTGTAATGCAGATTCCAAAGCTCTCAAGTTATAGTATACTCGTACATCCAAAATTGTTCATTGATATTACAATATTTGTTCTATCAGCTTCCATTACTTTCACGGGTTGCTAAATAAAGTGTTCGTACCATTACTATCTGCATTACTATATTGTTCTATCAGCTACAATTGAGTAAACACTAAAGTATGCAGAAAGCAAGACAACTTGTGACATAATTAACCTAACCTACAGTCTACTTGTGATGTATTTAGGGCAGTGCAAGAGGCCTCTTTCCCTTGCAATGAACAAGGCCCAAGTTTGTAAGCGGGGATACAAAATTTAATGTAACGATAAAAAAACGCAATTTGAGATCACTTAGATTCGACCAATCCAGATAGACAAAAGCAAGACAAAAAAAACATGGTCTGAAATTAAAGAAGTCCCAGTCGGCGACCGCTGGGCCTGACCTCCCCAGCCTCCGCTCCCGAGTCTTGGCAACACCAGTCTAGGACCTTGTTAGGGCTATATGAATCTACTTGGCAAAAATATTTTCTTCTTGAACAATAAAAGTTCATTTACATAGTAAGAGAGATGCACATACATCACTGGCGAATCCGAGACCTGGGAGAGGATCCGGCAGGGAGTGAGCATAGATGGGAAAAGAGAGGGAGAGAGGGAAGGGTTGGGCAAAGCTTACCTTGGCTTGTTGGCAGCAGACGTGCTCCCCGTCGGTCGACGCAAGCGCCGCTCCCCAAGCCATGCCCATGGCCTTGACCGCCGCTCCCACCACGTCTAGAAGCTACTGCACTCACCGGCGATCGTCGCCGTTCTGCATCGGTCGAGCCACTGCCAAGATGCATAATTTTGCCCCTGGGCTCCTCTTTCTCCTCCACATCCAGGAGGCGGCCATGGGAGAAGGAGCGCTGACTTCCTCTCGCACATGGCCTCAGGATCTGTCGCCTCCTCGCTCACGTTGCGTTCTTTGACCGTATACTTCGGTTGCAGAGGCAGGGAAAGGGAGGAGGACCTCGAGGAGGCGATGGAGGCGGAGGTAGAGAGACGAGGCGGCAGGAAGGAGAAGGGAGGGGAGAGAGAAGAGGGAGTGGAGGCGGCTTGGACGTTTGGATATTTTCTAGGGTTGGTTGCTCTCGCTGACCAATCGACCACCTTTGTTTCCTCTTAGCCAATACGCGTGCGTGCGTCCGTCCCTTTACTGCTCCTAAGCTGACGTGGATAGCGCGAGGGAGCGACCCTTGCGCGACGCTTATTGTATTTGATGGAAGGCCGAAGGATGATTTAGTAAATTTTTGGTAGTCACGAGGACATCAGGCAGGAGGTAACCGGGTGCAAGTGCAATTTATTAGGGGGCTGCTACGCGTCCACCGGCTAAACATCCGCCACCTCGACGGCCGTCCGATCTACACGCACAGCCGTCCGATCCGCGCGCGGGGCTCCGGCCGGCACCCAGTGATTCCTGAAACGACGGTCGAGTTGCAGAAACAATCGCTTTGTTGCAAAAAATAAACTTTGGACCCATTAATTCCTGAAACAAAGGTCGAGTTCCAGAAACAATCGCTTTGTTATAGAAATTTTTTCTTCGTCTTTCTGCAACATAGGTACTGTTGCGGAAGAAATTTTTGCAACAAAGGTCATGTTTCAGAAACTCACTTGCGAATTCTGCTGGAGACGAACCCCTTCCATTTCTCCACGGGCAGGCCGGCGGCGGAGGGCGGCGGGGCCGCGAGCGGGCTGGGATGCGGCGGCGCTCCGGCGGCGCGGGGCGACGGGCGGCTGGCCCCCTGGCCGCGGGAGGCGAGGCAATCTGGCCAGCACGCGAGGCGGTGCTGGGCCGAGGCGGGCGATGCGGCCCATTCGGCTGGAGGGCGCGATGCGGGAGGAGCTCCTCCTCCTACTGGCTCGTGCAGGAGGCCATGGCGGCGGCGGGAGCTCGCCGGCGGGGCCGGGAAGAGGCCGGACGGCGGCGCGGGACGAGACCGTGCGGCGGCTGCCGGATCCTGCCAGATCTGGGCGTCGACGGGGCCTCAGGGCGGCGACGATGTGGATCAGATCGGGGCGGCCATGGCAACGTCTGCAGTTCCGGCGAGGGCTGCGCGGCACTAGGCAGCCGGCGGGCGAGATCGTCGGGGCCGAGGCGGAGGCGCGGCGTGGACAAGTGAGGAGCCCCAGCTTCAGGACCATTTTTCTGAAACAATGATCCAGTTTCAGGAAACGGTTCGCGACTAGGTTGCTGCTCCGTTGGGCACGGGCAAGGTCTCGTCCGTTCATATCGAGGCAAGATCAACGGACGAGCGGGCGGCGGATAGATCGCGCGGATCAGCCGGTGGGAGGTAAGAGTTTTCCAATTTATTATACCTTATTTTTTATTTTAGACGAAATACATATTATTATAAGGACCAACAAAAATGATGGCATCATAGATAGACGATTGGTGAGTAAAGTAAGGAATCATGAATAGACTACGAACTTCTTTTAAAAGCAGTACAAAGAAACACTAGAGGAGATCTATGGAGCGTATAGAGCAAATCAAATATATGATAGAAAATACGAAGAAACAAAACTTCAGAAATATCAGCAGTCCACGGAAGAATCACAAGAAGAAAGATTATGCTTTTAACTTAGACCATGTAGCAAAATAAAAGACTTTCTCTATACCTTTTTGAATGCTTGCCTTTTCTTCATGTGATGTCGTCATACATAACACAGTCGGCTTGTGTTCAGAGTACCGATAGAACTCCTGTTAGAAACATGGCGAGGACGAATCGAATGATTTCAGAAGCACTATAAGAAGAAGTATTGATCATAAAAAGGTAATATATTGTGGTGGTAATGATTTTCTTAGAGTGGGTGATATGTTTTTCTTCTTAGGAACCCATTGTAGTGTAATTCCATGAGAATGCATGTAAAAATTATATCATAATATACTCTTTATATTGCATCATTGGTTTAGTGCTCACTTATGTTATTTTCAATCGGATTTATTGAAACCTTGATGATGATTGCTATGCATCCACTGAAATAACTAAAATTTCCATTGATTCAGTAGGGACGCATTTGGTTACGTGCATTAGGTTGGGCCAGCCCCGCACGGGAAGAATTTGGGCCATTTGGTTACCTGGGTCGCATGGAATAGTTGGCCAGCACGGAACTTAAAGCAGTGCTCACTACAGGAATCAGGTACTTTGCCGTCTGCCATGGCTGGCGGCAAAGGATAGGTTCACGGACGGCAAACACCTTTGCCGTCTGCCGGCAGACGGCCCCACTTCCAGCACAGAAAACCACGGTAAAGGGCTACTTTGCCGTCTGCATAAATAGAGCGGACGGCAAACACCTTTGCTGTCTGCCATATAGGGCAAGCAGAGACAACGTAGCACTGAGGTTAGCCCCGTTAGGTGGCTAACGGCAGACTTTGCCGTCTGCCTGCGTACGGCAAAGATACAAGCTCCTTTGCCGTCTGCCAGGACGGCAAAGTGACCATATGGGTCAGCTGGCCTTAGGTGGCTACTGGCAGACTTTGCCGTCTGCCAGCCGACGGCAAAGTGACCAAATGGGCCAGACCTAGTGCTCCTAGGTTGCACAGGTTGCTGCCACGTGTCACCTTTGCCGTCTGTGGCCGACGGCAAAGCGCCTGTATTGCCCCTTTTTATTCTGTTTTTTGTTATATCCAAGCATTTTCATAGCAAATATATGATATATATATATATATATATATATATATATATATATATATATATATATATATATATATATATATATATTTCACAGGGCAAACTATATGTGCAAGTTTCACAGCAAATATATGATATCCAACACATAAGAAACTATATCCCTGCCATATGGATATGATCATCCAACAGATATACCAAATCAAAACATATGTGCAAGTTTCATCATATTACAATAGTTTCATCCATACATACATAGTTTCATCCATATTACAATAGTTTCATCCATAGGTAGCAAGTTTCACATTGTTCATCGATACAAAATCAAAACAAAAAGTAAACACAAGCACTCCATCAATGCAAGCTTCCGTGAAGTGAATCAAATCTGCAAAATGGGAAATAAGAAAGATAGAAGAAAGCTAAGTAAGCTTATTATGCCATTTTTGACATAAGTAAGCTAAGTATAGGTCATTATTGAGCTAACCTAGGTAATCATGCCATTTTTGAGTTAACTAAGCTTATTATGTCATTTTGGAGGAAACAAAGCTAAGTATAGGTCATTTTAAAGCTAACTTAGGTAAAATAGGTCATTTTGAAGCTAAGTAAGCTTATTATGTTATTTTGGAGGAAAATAAGCTAAGTATACTAGTCGTCAACCCGTGCATACGCACGGGCTAGCTATTTTGAATACATGAATAATGCATATTAAAAAAACATTTCATGTGGTATCTTTCCGTGAAATTAAATATAAAATGATTTTATCTTTATATGTGTTCGTGTCTTTTTTGTTTTTTCGTGGAACATGCACGTGTTTTTCTATGAATTGGGCGTGCACTCTTTTTATCCCGGGGCTTGAACATCAAGGACTCTTGCATGTACGTGCTGCTTTCATCTTTACGTGTGTATATGTGTTGTTTTTTCTATAAAACCTTTAGCAGAGTATTTCAATAGATCTTGACCATTAAATTTTATATCTAATGGCTACATTAACTTTGTTGATGTGGATTAATGTGGATTCTTGAAAGGTGCCTCCATAGAACACTCTTTGTGAGAGGCAAAGTTCCAACATGTAAGATGTCACTAGTAGAAAACAGGGCTTTGGTCCTGGGCCGGTCAGAGCTTTAGTCCCGGTTGTGCTACGAACCGGGACTAATGGAAGCATCAGTCCCGGTTCGTGAGGCTAGGGAGCCGGCCGGGCCACGGCAGGCATCTGTCCCGGTTCGGTTGGCGCCTTTAGTCCCGGTTCCAACCACCAACCGGGACTAAAGGGGTTGCTGCCCTTTAGTCCCGGTTTGTGTCTGGAACCAGGACTAAAGGTGTGGCCATTAGTCCCGGTTTTAGGCACAAACCGGGACTAATGTTTTGCCTATATATATCCACGCCCCTCCCCCATTTCCTCTGGATTTTTGCCGTGGAAGGGTGGAGGCGTGGGCTGTGTTCTGTTCTCACTTCCTATGCACATGCGGTGTTTGATGAAATGCCCGAGCAACACTTAATCTTTCTCCTCTGTTCTTCCTCCAAGCTCGACCTCCAAGCTCCATTTTCCCCAAGATTTCTCTAGGTTTGACGGTGCACCAATTATCCAAGTGTTCTAAAAAGGTTAGCAACTTCGTCCAAGTGTGGTTTGTGGGTTTTAGTGGAGGAGTGTATGTATGAGTTTATTTGATTTTGATGCACAATTTGAGCTCAAATTAACTTCTTAGTTTGCACATGTGTAGGGTGCAGTCCCGTCCCCGTCCTCACCGTCGTCGATCGCCCGCGTCGATCTCGTCGCCGGCACCACCGTGGTGAGCCTCTTGTTCTTATCTTCTTTTTAAAAGAAAAAAATTCTTAGCTGTATGATTTACATAGATACTTGTATAAATTTCTTACTTTTTTTATTGTTTGTTATTATATAGTGCCATGGTTTTTGTATCCGCCCCCGTCGGCCCTTGTCCGGTCTATGGTTCGGATGTGGTATATTATCTTTTATAACTATTTTTTTCATTTAGTGTTTATGACAATTATCCCGGCCAACGTGACATAGATGGTTTTATCTAGGAGGTATGTGAACCGGAAATTCCAACCGACCCTCTTGTCGAGAGGTTAAATTTGGTTGAAAAATAAAACAATTACTTGAAAGAAAAATTGAAAAGAGTTGAAGAGGAGAAGATGAAATTGGAGTTGCATGTTGCCGATGTCGTTGACGATCACAAGATCAAGATGGATGCAATGTGCTTGAAGATTAGAAAGATTAGAAAATATGCCATTGATAATGAGGCTTGGTATCATTATGCTGTTGGATCAATTGTTACCTTAGTTGCGATTATTATCGCATTTAAATGTTTTATATAGTTGTATGCTAGTTTCAATTTATGTTTTAATTAGATGCTCTAGAGAGCTGTATGTTGTTCTATGAGAACTATGTATGAACTTTATGTATTTATTTTTTCAGTAATAACATTTGATCAGTACTGTACTTTGGTTTTAATGTGATGATGAACTTGTGTTAATATGGTCACTTCTCTATTCATTATGTTCTGTAATGGTTTTTGATACACTTAATTATATAATGCACGCAGATGAACCGGCAATGGATGTACGGTGACCGACGCACCTCCGAGTACATTGAGGGCCTGCATAAATTTCTCGAAGTGGCTGAGGCAAACAAGCATAATGGTTTTATGTATTGTCCATGTACCGTCTGTGAGAATACGAAGGATTACTCTAACTCGAAAACCCTTCACTCCCACCTGCTTGAGAAGGGTTTCATGCCACACTATAATGTTTGGACCAACCACGGACAAAGAGGGGTTATGATGGAAGACAACGAAGAAGAAGAGGATGATGACAGCTATCCTATGTTCCCTGAATACGGTGATACTGCAATGGGGGAAGCTGAAGACCAAGAGGCACCAGACGATGTGCCCGATGATGATCTTCGCCGGGTCATTGTTGATGCACAGAGAGAATGCGAAAGTGAAAGGGAGAAGTTGAAGTTCGATCGCATGTTAGAGGATCACAAAAAAGGGTTGTACCCAAACTGCAAAGATGACAACAGAAAGCTCGGTACCACACTAGAATTGCTGCAATGGAAGGCAGACAATGGTGTATCTGACAAGGGATTTGGTTCGCTACTGAAAATAATGAAGAAGAAGCTTGCAAAGGATAACGAATTGCCCGACAGTACGTACGAAGCAAAGAAGGTTCTCTGCCCTCTAGGATTGGAGGTGCAGAAGATACATGCATGCCCTAATGACTGCATCCTCTACCGCGGTGAGTACGAGGAATTGAACGCATGCCTGGTATGCGGTGCATTGCGGTATAAGATCAGACGAGATGACCCTGGTGATGTTGAGGGCGAGCGTCCCAGGAAGAGGGTTCCTGCCAACGTGATGTGGTATGCTCCTATAATAGCACGGTTGAAATGTCTGTTCAGAAATAAAGAGCATGCCAAGTTGTTGCGATGGCACAAAGAAGACCGTAAGAAAGATGGGAAGTTGAGAGCACCCGCTGACGGGTCGCAGTGGAGAAAAATCGAGAGAAAGTCGGGGGACTTTGCAAGTGAAGCAAGGAACGTATGGTTTGGTTTAAGTGCAGATGGCATTAATCCTTTTGGGGAGCAAAGCAGCAATCATAGCACCTGGCCCGTGACTCTATGTATCTATAACCTTCCTCCTTGGTTGTGCATGAAGCGAAAGTTCATTATGATGCTAGTGCTCATCCAAGGTCCTAAGCAACCTGGCAACGACATTGATGTGTACCTAAGGCCATTAGTTGAAGAACTTTTACAGCTATGGAATGGAAAAGGTTTACGTGTGTGGGATGAGCATGAACAAGAGGAATTTGACATGCGAGCGTTGCTGTTTGTAACCATCAATGATTGGCCTGCTCTTAGTAACCTTTCAGGACAGACAAACAAGGGATACAACGCATGCACGCACTGTTTAGATGATACCCAAAGCATATATTTGGACAAATGCAAGAAGAATGTGTACCTGGGACATCGTCGATTTCTTCCGACCAAGCATGCCTTAAGAAAGAAAGGCAAGCATTTCAAAGGTGAGGAAGATCACCATAAGAAGCCCGTCCTCCATACTAGTGATGCTATACTTGATATGGTCAAGGATTTACAAGTAATCTTTGGAAAGGGTCCTGGCGGACAATCTGTTCCAAATGACGCCGAGGGACAAGCACCATGTGGAAGAAGAAATATATATTTTGGGACCTACCCTATTGGAAAGACCTAGAGGTCCGCTCTGCAATTGACGTGATGCACGTGACAAAGAATGTTTGCGTGAACATGCTAGGCTTCTTGGGCGTGTATGGGACGACAAAATATACACCGGAGGCACGGGACGATCAGCAATGTGTGAACGAAAAAGACGGCATGCATCCAAAGAAGTATCAAGGTCCTGCCAGCTACGCTCTGACCAAAGCAGAGAAGGAAATCTTCTTTGAATGCCTGCTCAGTATCAAGGTCCCGTCTGGCTTCTCGTCGAATATAAAGGGTATAATAAACATGGCAGAGAAAAAGTTCCAGAACCTAAAGTCTCATGACTGCCACGTGATTATGACGCAACTGCTTCCGGTTGCATTGAGGGGGCTTCTACCAGGAAATGTTCGATTAGCCATTGTGAAGCTATGTGCATTCCTCAATGCAATTTCTCAGAAGGTAATCGATCCAGAAATCATATCAAGGTTACAGAATGATTAGGTCCAATGTCTTGTCAGTTTCGAGTTGGTGTTCCCACCATCCTTCTTCAATATTATGACGCACGTCCTAGTTCACCTAGTCCACGAGATTGCCATTCTGGGTCCTGTATTTCTACACAATATGTTCCCCTTTGAGAGGTTCATGGGAGTCTTGAAGAAATATGTTCGTAATCGTGCTAGGCCAGAAGGAAGCATCTCCATGGGGCATCAAACAGAGGAGGTCATTGGGTTTTGTGTTGACTTTATTCCTGACCTTAAGCCGATTGGTGTCCCTCAATCGCGGTATGAGGGGAGATTGAGTGGAAAAGGCACGCTAGGAGCGGATTCAATAATATGTAGGGACGGGCATTCTTGGGCACAAGCAAACTACACAGTTCTACATAATTCTACCATGGTGGCCCCGTATATCAATGAACACAAGAATATTCTACGCTACAAACACCCGGAGCAGTCTGACGACTGTATTAGTGATACGTCTCCAACGTATCTATAATTTATGAAGTATTCATGCCATGTTTACAATAATTTTATATGATTTTGGTATGATTTTATTAGAACTAACCCGGACTGACGCTGTTTTCAGCAGAACTACCATGGTGTCGTTTTTTGTGCAGAAATAAAAGTTCTCGGAATAAGCTAAAAATTTACGGTGATTTTTTATGGACCAGAAGAGACCCACGGTGCATCGGAGTTGGGCCAGAAGAGCCGCGAGGCAACCACAAGCCTAGGGGGCGCCCCCCTAGGGCGCGCCCCCCTGGCTTGTTGTCGCCTCGAGCACCCCCTTGACGTGAGACCGACGCCAAAAATTCCTATAAATACCCAAACCTCCGAAAAGAAACCTAGATCAGAAGTTCCACCACCGCAAGTCTCTGTAGCCACGAAAAATCAATCTTGACCCTCTCCGGCACCCTGCCAGAGGGGGTCACCATCACCGGAGACCATGGAGGAGGAAGACGGAGGGGCCATCATCAACATGGAGGCCAAGGACCAGAGGGAGAACCTGTCCCCACCTAGGGGGGAGGCCATGGAGGAGGAAGCACAAGGGGGAGACCCTCTCCCCCTCTCTCTCGGTGGCGCCGGAGTGCCATCGGGGGAACCATCGCCGCGGTGATTGTCTTCATCAACATCACGTTCTTCATCACCGTCCTCATATCTTTTCAGCGGTCCACTCTCCCGCATCCCGCTATAATCCCCTACTTGAACATGGTGCTTTATGCCACATATTATGATCCAATGATGTGTTGCCATCCTATGATGTTTTGAGTAGATTTCTTTTGTCTTATGGGTTGATTGATGATCTAGATTGGTTTGAGTTGTATGTTTATTTTGGTGCTGTCCTATGGTGCCTTCTATGCCGCGCACACGTGAAGGATTCCCACCGTAGGGTGTTGCAATACGTTCATGATTCGCTTATCGTGGGTTGCTAAAGTGACAGAAGCTTAAACCCGAGTAAGGGGGTTGTTGCGTATGGGATAAAGGGGACTTGATGCTTTAATGCTATGGTTGGGTTTTACCTTAATGATCTTTAGTAGTTGCGGATGCTTGCTAGAGTTCCAATCATAAGTGCATATGATCCAAGTAGAGAAAGTATGTTATCTTATGCCTCTCCCTCATATAAAATTGAAATAATGATTACCGATCTTGTTAACAATTGCCTAGGACAATTCCGCACACCGACCCATCATTATTCCACACTCGCTATTTGTAATATATTGTAATATATTCTAACTTTATGATAACAGCACCTATTTTTATATTTTAGTTCTCCGATATCATGCAAAGCTATTCTCTTCATACCCACAACGTAGTTTTATTTCTCGTTTCTAGTTGGAAGCAAACGTTCGGCGTACGTAGAGTCGTATCAGTGGCAGATAGGACTTGCGAGAATATTGATCTTACCTTTAGCTACTTGTGGGTTCGACACTCCATACTTATCACTTCCACCTTCGGAAATTGCTACGATGATTCCTTGCACTTGGAGATTATCAAGCTCTTTTCTGGCGCCGTTGCCGGGGAGCAATAGCGTGGGGTTGATATTCTCGTGTGTGCTTGTTTGCTTTCTTCACTAAGTATATTTTGTTTTCCCTTTTTTGCTTTCTTTAGTTGTGGGTGAAACAAACAAAAAAATTAAATAATGAAAAATACAAAAAGAATTACTTGCCTCTTATGCCTAAGAAGTTTTTCAAAAAGTGAAGTGATTGGAAGGTTGTGCATTGGAGAAGTGAGGGTCGACCTTGAACACTTGTGTTCATGCTCATGGAAATAATGTAGAATTTTTCATGGAAGCTTCTCAAAAATAATTATCCCCTTGTATATATCCATTGTATTAAAAAAATAATGTTCCAAGATTTTCTTTTAGGATGATTAGATTGCTTGTTTGCTATGTGCGGTGCAAAAACAGAAACTTTGACTGTAGTGCATGAATTTACATTTCTTACTGATATGTCAAAAGTTTATGAAATTTTTACACAGTACTGCTATATAAATTGTTTAAATTTTCCTAATTTTTAAGAATTTGTTGAGTTACAGAAGTATACAAAGTTTCCAGATTGCTACAGACTATCCTGTTTTTGGCAGATTCTGTTTTCTATGTGTTGTTCACTTATTTTGATGAATCTATGGGTTGTATCGGGGGGTATGAACCCTGGTGAAGTTGGAATACGGTAGATATAATGCTAATATGAAATTGGAATGAGTTTACAACAGTACGTAATGGTAGTAATTTGCTTTATTATACTAACGGATCTCACGAGGGTTTTGTTAAGTTTTGTGTGGATGAAGTGTTTGAAGATTGAGAAGGTATCGATATAAGAAGAATACGGACAGACAAGAGTTCAAGCTTGGGGATGCCCAAGGCACCCCAAGTAAATATTTCAAGGAGATTCAAGCATCTAAGCTTGGGGATGCCCCGGAAGGCATCCCATCTTTATTCTTCAACAATTATCGGTATATCTCGGTTTTTGTTTTGTTCACATGATATGCGTCTTTAGTGTTTTTATTTTCCTTTATGCACCCTTCTAGTATGAGATAGTCCTTCATTGATTTGTAGAATGCTTCATGGGCTTCACTTAAATCTTTTGAGTATGGCTTTGTAGAATGCTCTTTGTGCTTCACTTAAATCTTTAGAGTATGGCTTTATAGAATGCTTCGTGTGCTTCACTTATATATTTTGAGCTTGGATATTGGTTAATCTATATTAATTGTAGAATGCTCTATGAACTTCACTTATATCTTTTAGAGTATGAATAAAATTATCATCGGAATTAGCCTTGGAAGAGTATCATTAAAATGTCATGCCTAGCTCAAATGGCATTAAAGAAAAGCGCTTGTTGGGAGACAACCCAATATTTACCCCTACTGTTTTTGTGTGTTATCATGATTATGCTACTGTAGTAACTATGTTTTATATGTTTTCTTTCAATAAAGTGCCAAGTAAAACCTTTGGGATGACTCACAAGATGAGTAGAATTGATGCTGAACCAAAACAGAAACTTTTGACTCCAGTATAGGAATTTTCATTTTTTACTGGAGCGTGATAATGATCTGAAATTTTTACACAGTCTTAATATACAAAGTATTAAGGTTGTCCTAATTTTTCATAATTGTTAAATACAGGTAAGTATGGTTACACTACAGATCTGCACAGACGGTTCTGTTTTTGACAGATTCTGTTTTGCATGCATAGCTTGCTTGTTTTAGTATTTCCATAGCTTATATTTAGCGGTATAAATTATGGGAATGATAGAATATAGTAGGTATCATGTGGGAACAATTATGAATCTTGTCTTGACAGTACCTAAGTGAATTATTTATCTTTATTACACTAACCCTTCTCACGAAGTTCCGTTAAGTTTTGTGCGATTGAAGTTTTCAAGTTTTGGGTGAGACACCGATATGAGGAGAACAAGGAGTGACAAGAAACTAAGCTTGGGGATGCCCAAGGCACCCCCAAGGTAATATCCATGGAAGACTCAAGCACCTAAGCTTGGGGATGCCCCGGAAGCATCCCCTCTTTCGTCTTCAACATTATCGGTATATCTTACTTAGAGCTATATTTTTATTCGTCACATAATATGTGCTTTTCTTGGATCGTCATTATATTTTGTTATTTTATGTTAGGTGTTATTCATAATCTTGTTTTTCAATAAAAAGTTCCAAGAATTGTCTTAGGATGCTTGCATTGCATGTTTTGATGTGTGCTGTGTAAAAACAGAAACTTTTGCTGTAGTGTTTGAATTTTCGTATTTTACTAAAACGTGGAACGTTTCTGAAATTTTTACACAGTATGTTCATATAAATTTTATATCGTGTCCTAAATTTTCATAATTTTTAGAGTTACAGAAGTACACTAGTTTAATAGATTTCTACAGACTGTTCTGTTTGGACAGATTGCTGTCATAGTTTCATTATCTACCTATCCTAGAGTTTCCATAGCCTATATTGGTAGATATAAATTATGGAAACGATAGTAAACAGTAGATAATGTTTGAAAATTATTGTGCAACTTGTCTTGGCAGTACATGAAGTTCTGATTTGCTCTTATGTGTACTAACCTATCTCACGAGTTCTTTTCAAGTTTTGTGTGGATGAAGTTTTTGAGAATAGGTGAAACCGGGATATGAGAGGATTGAACAAGATACAAAAGCTCAAGCTTGGGGATGACTGTCGGTGTACTAAAGTTTGGATCTTTTAGTACCCCATACTTGTGCACGGACGGTTGTAGCCACACCAGCGGCGAGGCCCGCCGGGGGACAGCTGAATGCAAGTGCAAGAATGTCAAGAAAGCATTCAAGTCAATAATCAGAAGACAAAAGACCAAAGGCTGGGATCCCGGCAAGACTCTTGCAGGGATGGCTTGCGGAGCCCATCAAGATTCGAACCCGGCAAGACCTCGCCACCCTGTCACCGCTCCAGCGCAGTGACCAGCCTGTCCTTTAGGTTTTGTCCTCCTGGGTGCATGTCAAGGCGCTAACGGCAGATGGGGTTAAGCGGTGCTGATGGGACGGGCTCTTTTTCCGTCCCTAAGAAAGTAAGGGAAATCTAAACAGAACATTTAATGCGTTTGTCCTAAGACGTTAGTGATAATCACGAAACGCTGTAGCAACTTTACACCTCTTGTATGTATTGTGCGCCACTGTCGGTGACCCCTTGGACATATAAAAGGAGGCCCAAGGCGTAGCTACAGGGGGGGGGGGACCTTCTGGCCCAGATAGAGGCATAACGGCTGTGTACTATTTATCACATAGCGCTCCTAGAGCCAGAGTTCAAAGACTCACAATACACTAAAGCAGGAGTAGGGTTTTACGCTTCTCAGCGGCCCGAACCTGGGTAAAAATCCCTCGCATTGATCGCTGGATCTGCTCTTTGTGCACGCCTTTTTCCCTGCCGAACCATAAAAGGGACCCACGCGATCCCATAGGTGTCATACGCCGACATCTTTGGCGCGCCAGGTAGGGGGATAGGGGTTGCATGAACCTGATCTAGCGATCAGCGCGCTAGTTTCTTCATCATCTTCATCGCCATGGCTCCCAAGAAGAAGGGTTTTACGGTGGTTGATCCATCCGCATCCGGTATGCCTGTAGCTACACGGACGGGCGACGGTGTGGATGCAGGCGGAGGTCTTGAGCTTGCACGATGTTCTGGTGATCAAAGCCAAGCGAGCGGCGTCGTTCGCAGCGGCGACGGCAACCCGCGCACCACTAGATGTAAGGACAGAGCTGTGCTGCCTATGGGCGGCGTAGTGAACTCCAAGGACGGAAGGGCGCCTTCTAAGACACCCATGCCGGCGCATGCGCCGCGGCCTTCTCAGGTCGCACGCGATGAACAGCGCCGCGACGTTGGTGGTTCTAAGCGTCCCCAAGGAAAGACTCCTGAGCATCACTCTCGAGATGCGTGGGACCAGCATGCACGCCAAAATACTGGTGGAAGCGGCGCGCAGTCGTGGGACCGTGATGGAGCTCCTTCTAACATGGTTGGGATTCAGAGCACCTCACGTTCCTCGCACCTTTTGCCGCCGCCTACACCAGCAGAAGCATTGGCGCGAGCACAGCTGCTCCTGAATTTTCCCCCTCCTGCGGAGAAGCTCGAAGAATGGAGAGTTGCTATTCAGAACCTCATCAGCCTCGCTAATGGAGATGGGCCGCAGCGGGTGGAGCCTTCGCTGCGGCAGTCCATCGAGCTGGCGCGCGCCGATGGTGAAAAGACTGGAGGTGGTACGACCACGATGCACTCTCCTCCACGGCGGCAACAGCGGTCGCTGACTCGATGGATCGGCGCCTGTGATGACGATTCAACGGCGTCGTCTGATCCGCAAACTCGCCGTGATCAACGTCAAGTTCTTCGGGAACGAAGCAAGGAAGACGCTCGGACTACCATCGAGCGGCGGCGGGAAGCGCGCAACAATCTGATAGGCGCGCAGGACCCACTATAGACAAGCCTGCGCCAGGGTATCCTGGTGACCTACCTTATGAGGTGGGTTGTCCAGCTTTTACTCGTGAGCTGCGGCGAGTCCAGTGGCCCAATTCCCGAACGTTCAAACCGGAGGTCCCGGAGAAATACGACGGCAAGACTCACCCATCGAAGTTCTTGAGCATCTACACCATTGCGGTGCAGGCTCCTGGGGCTCGCGACGACAAGATACTCGCCAACTACTTCCCGTTGGTACTTAAGGCCAACGTCAGGTCATGGTTGATGCATCTGTCGGAAAATTCCATTTCTTCCAGGGTAGATCTGTGTCATGAGTTTGTTGGCGCCTTTACCGGAGGTCACCAAGCTCCTGGCCAGGAAAGCACTACTAGGGAAAAGCCTAGTAGTAGCGCGGGTTTAGTGCCTACTAGTAGCGCGGGTGGCGGCGCTACTAGTAAGGCGCTACATCTATTACTTACCAGTAGCGCGTGTAAGACACGCTACTGCTAAGACATATAGCTGTAGCGTGTATCATACCAGCGCTACTGATAAGACAACTATTAGTAGCGTTCTTGCAAACCTGCGCTACAAGTAATCTGTTTTTCATTATTTTTAATTTTTAGTGTATTTATACGCCGTTATACAAATTTTGATACAGTACCAATTAAGAGGTTGTTATATCATTATGTTCATGATGAATTATTATATCATTGTGAGGAAGAAACATGGATTTTATTCATCCAAATGAATCAAAAGTGATCAAAAGTTGAATTAGTAGGACGACGATCCTACTAATTCAACTTTTGGTCACTTTTGATCCATCCACATGAATCAAATCCGCTTTCCTTCCCCCAATGATATAATAACTAATCATGATCATAATTACAAATCATCATGATAATCATGATCGACATCATCATCATGTTAATATAAAAACTCTTGCATCATATCATCACCAACAACACTATAGCTAATAATCATCAACTCTAACACATTGTAGCACATAATAACACATTGTACCTAGGACCTACTCCTCTCTCATAGGACCTACTCTACCCTCTCTTAAACAAAATATCATAAAACAAGATAGGCCCTGACTCTCCATTATGGAGAATGGAGATCATCCTGTCTCCAATTCTTGGCCTACGCACAATGTTGCTTCCAAGTAGCTCTCTACGATTGACCATACATTTTTTCCAATCTTTGATTGTCATGTCTTCATCGGTTTTAGAAATCCGGTATGGACAAGAGTGAAGCGTAGCCTGACCTGGCCATGCTGGCCATAAGCTCATAACATCAACGCGACCTCTCGGAAACATCAGATAAGGCACACAATCCTTCGGGAATTTCTGTTGAAAAACATAGTAATAACTTTGTAGTTAGCAATGTAGTTTAGTTTTAGAAGAATTTATGCAAAAGATGCACGGATGTCATAATAGTAGAAAATCTTACCATGCAATCTCCATGCATGTTACCGTAGTTCACCACGTGCACTAGTGGCACGTATTGACCATAATGTGGAGGAGTTTGATAATAGCTATTGTAATTCTCAAGATCATTAATAAATGCGATAAGATGAACTTTCTCCTTATAAGTTAATTCTGCTTCATCATTGTAGTAGTAGGTTCTGTCTACCATCTTCCGTACATTTTTTGAAGAATGAAAATAAGCTGTCAATGGAAATAAGCTGTCAACTATTTTGAAATAAACAATATAAATTACATAATAAATATGTTTAACAAACTCACACGGAGGCAGAATCGGAATCATGTTCGGATCAAGCCAAATGTTTCCATCTGCTTCAAAATTGCCAAGATCGAATGTTATCTTCATATCCTCCTCAAATCCATATGCCTTGCATAATCTTTCCCAATTTGAACCTCCAAAATGACTCCAACCTACTTTATTGAAGATCTCAACCTCAAAATTGAAACCATGTTGCGTTTTCAGGTGAGCTATCTTCGTGTCCACCTTGTTCATCTCTTCGAAAGCTAGCTTGTCAAGGACATATGGTCTTGCATAGCAGGGTATGCACTAGTAGAATTATAAAAAATGGAAATTACACGTTAAAGCAAAAATCTTAAGCCATGCTCAATTAAGAAGAAACATGTGCTACTGAAATTACATACCGTAACCACTTTGAAGCCCGCCTTAAGCGTGAGGGAGAAGCATGTACCGTCATCTAGGTGCGGTTGTCTTTCGCACATACCCCTGTCGTCACTGCAGTAATCGCACTCGGTAGAAAAAATGACAGAAAAATGCCCTATGCTTCGCCGGAATATCATTGAATTCCCGTTCTGAAAAATCTCAAGCACTCGATATGTTCTGAAAAATTCATGAAAAAAATTCGGCATGACCTTTGCTAAAAACAGGACATATCGAGCGCCCGAAATTTGCCGGAACGGAAACGAATCAACATTCCGGCAAAACATAGGCCACTCAAAACATAGGCCACTCAAAATATGACATGTCCAAAATGTGACATGTTCAAAATATGACATGTCCCAACAATTGCTTTAACTAATACAATAGCAACAATTGCTTTAACTAAAATAAATAAATACCTAGAATTCTGTTTACTACACCGAAAACACCTAAAATACCTAGAATTCTGTTAACTACTCTAAGAACCTACATTATTCTAAGAACCAACATTTTTTAACTAGGGTTCATAATACTCTAATTAACTAGGGTTCATAACCTACATCACAACTACTCATCACAATCAATCCATCCATCAATCTACATTCAAATAATTTACATTCTAAATAACAGAGAGAGAAGGGAGCTAGGGAGGGAGGGAGGGAGGCAGAAGGGAGGGAGGAGGGAGGCAGGAGGGAGGGAGGAGGGAGGGAGGAGGAGGGAGGAGGAGGGAGTAGGCTACCTCGCTCTGTGGCGGCCGACTGCGGCGGTGGATGGCGGCGGTGGTGCTGGCGGCGGCGGTTGGCGACGGCGGCGGTGGTGCGGGCAGCGGAGGTGCTGGCGGCGGCAGTTGGAGACGGCGACGGTGGTGCAGAGAGCAGCGAGACTGTGAGGGGGAGAGTGAGGGAGAGGGGGGCGCGCGGGTGGATAAGGTGGGACTAAACGTAGCAGTAGCGCGTCCTGCCTAACAAGCGCTACAACTACATCGTTAGTTGTAGCGCGGGTTCTGTGCCAACGCTGCTACAAATGCTCCACCACGAGAGGCACCTGGGCCCCGGTTAGCAGTAGCGCTTGTTTGACAGCACGCGCTACAGGTAACTTTATAGCAGTAGCGCATTAATTATTAGCGCGCTACTGATAAGTAGCAGTAGCGCCTGTCCCATAAACTCGCTACTGATAACATTCTGTGTATAAGGTTTTCCCTAGTAGTGAAGTGATTTGCATCTCATCCCCTAGAAGGAGGGTGAAACCTTGCGCAAATACATACAGAGATTCAGCCGCATACAGCACAACATCCCAGACGTTCATCCTACCGTTGTTGTCAGCGCGTTCCATCAGAACGTGTGCAACCGCAAGATGCGCGAAGAGCTGGCGATGAACAAAGTCAGGGATGTTGCCGAGCTTTATGCTCTGGCTGATAAATGTGCTCGAGCTGAAGAAGGGAGGAGATTCCCCTGCGAGGATGCTGGCGTAGGAATCGACTCTGAAGACGAAGACGCCGCCGCCCCGGCAAAGAAAGGCCGACGGCATAACAGGAAATGCAAGGGCCAGGCCGTGCTTGCTGTCGAGGAATCCGACAGCCTCGACACTGCCAAGAAGGACAAGGTTGATGGCCCCGGCAAGGAGGTTGCCGGGTGCGCCTCGTGTCAGGCCTTGGCGGCTGCCGACAAGCTGGAGGGCTCCGACAAGCAGTACTGCAAGATCCATCGCACCAAGGGCCATGATCTCCAAAACTGCCGGCAAGTTGAGCAGCTTGTCGAGAAGCAGAAAGCTGAGTATGAAAGGTGAGATAAGGAGAAGGCCCGGGATGGCGCAGAGGGGTCCGACAAGAAACGCGATGGCCGGGGAGGTCGTCGCGGCAAGGCCAAGCAGCAGAAGGAGAGGCCCGCTCGAGGGTGCGACAAGGAAGAGGGGGATGACGATGACAACGAGGAGGACGATGAGTACAGCGAGCACGAATTTCAAAAAGCTACAGAAGTCATGTGCATTGACGGGGGCGCCTCGCTGCATTCTTCCCACCGCCGACTTAAAAGTGGGCGCACGAGGTTAATGCGACAGAGCCATCTGTCGATGCCCGGAAACCATTGAAATGGTCCAATACGCCTATCATTTTTGACGCTGAGGATCACCCTGATCGCACAACTGCGATCGGGTGTCTGCCATTGTTGGTTTCACCAATGATTCGCAACCTCAAAGTGACGAAAATGTTAGTTGACGGTGGGGCCGGTTTGAACTTGATCTCACCTAATGTGATCAAAAGGTTGCAAATTCCTGATGAAGATCTCGAGGAAACGGGCACGTTTCAAGGGATCAATCCAGGAAGGAGCCAGCCGAAGGGTAAGATCACACTACCAGTAACATTTGGTAGTGACCTGAACTACAGAACAGAAAAGATTGATTTTGACGTCGCCAAGATTCCATTGCCATATAATCGGATCCTTAGCCGTCCACCGCTGGCCAAGTTCATGGCGGCATCGCACTACGCTTATAATACATTGAAGATGCCCGGGCCGATGAGCGTCATCACTGTGAACTCCGACAAGAAGGATGCGCTTATCTGCACCGACCAACTTTACCGGGAGGCAGTTGCAGCACCTGCCACCAAGGCATTTGCTCCTGCCGCTGAAGCTCCCGGGGGGAAGAGGACCGGCAAGACCTCTAGCACACACTCCGGAAAACGCACCTCCTCGGAGTGCTGCGCTCCTGTTGAGGATGTGTCAGAGAGCTCCACCAGCAAGAGCAAGAAATCCAAGGCAGCTCCACCAGACACTAAGAAGGTGCCCGTCAACGAGGATGGTACGGGAGGAACTTTCACCATAAGTTCCACCCTCGACAACAAATAGGAAAGCGCGCTCATTACCTTCCTGCGGGCGAATGTCGATGTGTTTGCATGGCAACCATCTGATATCCCCGGTGTTCCCAGGGAGGTGATTGAGCACCATCTTGCTGTCTGTCCTCATGCATGGCTCGTCAAGCAGAAAGTTAGGAAGCAAGCCTTGGAACGGCAAGAATTTATTGCCGAAGAAATCAGGAAGTTAGAAGCGGCAGGTTTGGTTAAAGGAGTGCTCCATCCAACATGGTTGGCTAATCCAGTTGTAGTGCGCAAGGCGAATGGAAAATGGAGGCTGTGTATTGATTATACAGATATCAATAAAGCCTGTCCAAAAGATCCGTTTCCCTTGCCGCGCATCGACCAGATTGTGGACTCCATTGCCGGCTGTGATTTGCTGTCATTTCTTGATGCTTATTCAGGGTATCATCAGATTTTCATGGCTAAGGAAGACGAAGAGAAAACCGCATTTATCACCCTGTGTGGTACGTATTGCTTCATACGTATGCCTTTCGGGTTGAAAAGTGCTAGTTCAACATTTGCAAGAGCGGTTCAGATCGGTTTTGAGCCCCAGCTACATAGAAATATGTAAGCTTATATGGATGACATAGTGGTTAAAACCAAGGACAAAGCAACGCTCATACAAGATCTAGAAGAGATGTTTGCGAATCTGTGCAAGATCAATTTGAAGCTCAATCCTGAGAAGTGTGTGTTTGGTGTTCCGTCCGGCAAGCTTCTCGGGTTCTTTGTGTCCCAGCGTGGGATCGAGGCGAATCCCGACAAGATCAAGGCAATTGAGCAGATTGAAGCGCCAAGACGCGTTAAAGATGTGCGTCGTCTTGCCGGCTGCGTTGCCGCTCTGAGTAGGTTCATCTCCAAATCTGCTGAGCACGCCCTGCCCTTTTTCAAAATCTTGAAAAAGGCAGGTCCAGTGAAGTGGACTCCGAAAGCGGAGGCCGCGCTGCAGGATTTGAAGAGGTACCTCTCCTCTCCGCCAACACTAGTGGCACCTAAACCACAAGAGACGTTGTTGCTATACTTGGCGGTAACAAATCAAGTGGTTAGTGCTGCGTTAGTGGCACAGAGAGAAGTCGACGAAGAAGCAGTGGTGGGGGCAGGACCGTCAAGCGACGAGCCAGGATTTTCTCCGGCAGAGTCTGGTGCCGACAAGGCAGAATCTGCGCAGTCAAATGAAGCGACACAAAGGAAGAAGATGGTGCAGCGCCTAGTTTATTTTGTCAGCTCCCTTTTGTGGGGGGCTAGGTCAAGATACTCTTGTTGGAAATATGCCCTAGAGGCAATAATAAAAGTAGTTATTATTATATTTCCTTGTTCATGATAATCGTTTATTATCCATGCTATAATTGTATTGATTGGAAACTCAAATACATGTGTGGGTACATAGACAAACACTGTGTCCTTAGTAAGCCTCTAGTTAACTAACTCGTTGATCAAAGGATGGTAAAGGTTTCCTGACCATGGACATGATATGTAATTTGATAACGGGATCACATCATTAGGAGAATGATGTGATGGACAAGACCCAAACTATAAACGTAGCATATGATCGTGTCAGTTTATTGCTATTGTTATTCTGCATGTCAAGTATCTGTTCCTATGACCATGAGATCATGCAACTCACTGACACCGGAGGAATACCTTGTGTGTATCAAACGTCGCAACGTAACTGGGTGACTATAAAGATGCTCTACAGGTATCACCGAGGGTGTCAGTTGAGTTGGCATGGATCAAGACTGGGATTTGTTACTCCGTGTGACGGAGAGGTATCTCAGGGCCCACTCGGTAATACAACATCACTATAAGCCTTGCAAGCAATGTGACTAAGGTGTTAGCCACAGGATCTTGTATTACGGAACGAGTAAAGAGACTTGCCGGTAACGAGATAGAACTAGGTATAGAGATACCGATGATCGAATCTCGGGCAAGTAACATACCGAAGAACAAAGGGAACAGCATACGGGATTAACTGAATCCTTGACATACAGGTTCGACCGATATAGATCTTCGTAGAATATGTAGGAACCAATATGGGCATCCAGGTCCCGCTATTGGTTATTGGCCGTAGAGGTGTCTCGGTCATGTCTACATAGTTCTCGAACCCGCAGGGTCTACACACTTAACGTTTGGTGACGATTAATATAGTTGAGTTATTGTTGGTGACCGAAGGTTGTTCGGAGTCTCGGATAAGATCCCGGACATGATGAGGATCTCCGGAAGAGTCCGGAGATAAAGATTGATATATGTGATAATGGTGTTTTGATCTCCGGAAAGGGTTCCGGAATTCACCGGAAAGGGTTCCGGATGTTCACCGAAGTGTTCGGGTGTAGCAACACTTTATATGGGCCAAAGGGGTATAACCCACGAGGTATTGGAAAGTGCAAAAAGGAGTTTTGCTGCTGCCTTAAGCAGTAAGGCAGTACTGCCGCTTAAGCGGTACTACCGCTTGTGTGAAGCGGTACTACCGCTCAAGCGGTACTACCGCTTGTGTGAAGCGGTACTACCGCTTGTGCGCGGTGCGGCAGGGATCCGAGTTGGACTCTTTCCTTGCGGGCCAAACCGACCTTGTGCGGGCAAAACCGACCTTGTGCAGGCTTTTTGTCCAAGTTTAGACCCCAGGGCTCAACATATAAATAGAGGGGCAGGGCTAGCACACGGGATACATCAGGATTTCCCAAGTCGTGTGCCGGCAACCCTAGCCTTCTAACTCCTCACGTCATTATCTCCGTAGTGCTTGGCGAAGCCCTGCAGAGATTGTTCCTCACCATCATCACCACGCCGTCGTGCTGCTGGAACTCATCTACTACTTCATCATCGCTCGCTGGATCGAGGAGGTGAAGGCGTCATCAAGCCGCACGTGTGTTGAACGCGGAGGTGCCGTCCGTTCGGCACTAGTTCGTGATCGGATCGAGGGACGACTTGCGATTTGGATCGCGAAGACGTTCGACTACATCAACCGCGTTTATTAACGCTTCCGCTTAGCGATCTACAAGGGTATGTAGATTCAATCTCCCTCTCATAGATGCTCATCTCCATGGATAGATCTTGCGTGTGCGTAGGAAAATTTTTGTTTCCCATGCAACGTTCCCCAACAGTGGCATCTGAGCTAGGTCTATGCTTAGATGAGATCTTGAGTAGAACACAAACGAGTTGTGGGCGTGGGTGTATACATATTGCTTGCCGTTACTAGTTGATACTTGATTCGGCGGTATTGTGAGATGAAGCGGCCCGGTCCGACATTACGCGTACGCTTACGCGAGACTGGTTTTACCGCTGCGTGCACTCGTTGCATAAAGGTGACTGGCAGGTGTCTGTCTCTCTCACTTTAGTTGAATCGATTTCAATGAAGAGGGTTCTTTTAGAAGATCAAAAAGCAATCACTACACCACGTTGTGGTTTTTGCGTAGGTAAGAATCGTTCTTGCTAGATACCCGTAGCAGCCACGTAAAACTTGCAACAACAATTAGAGGACGTCTAACTTGTTTTTGCAGGGTATGTTGTGATGTGATATGGCCAATTACATGATGAGATATATGTGATGTATGAGATGATCATGTGTTGTATAGAATATCACGACTTGCATGTCGATGAGTACGGCAACTGGCAGGAGCCATAGAGTTGTCTTTAATTATTTTTGCCGTTTTTGCTTTACTTTATCGCTATGAGTTAGCAATAGTCGTGGAAGCAACAGTCGGCGCGACAACCTCATGGCGACACGTTGATGGAGATCAAGATGATGGAGATCATGGTGTCATGCCGGTGACGATGGAGATCATGCCGGTGCTTTGGAGATGGAGATCAAAAGCACAAGTTCATGGCCATATCATGTCACTAATGATTTGCATGTGATGTTAATCCTTTTATGCATCTTATTTTGCTTAGGACGACGGTAGCATTATAAGGTGATCCCTCACTTAAATTTCAAGATAAAATTGTGTTCTCCCCGAGTGTGCGCCGTTGCGAAAGTTCGTCGTTTCGAGACACCACGTGATGATCGGGTGTGATAGACTCTATGTTCGCATACAACGGGTGCAAGCCAGTGTTGCACGTGCGGAACACTCGGGTTAAACTTGACGAGCCTAGCATGTACAGACATGGCCTCGGAACACAAGAGACCAAAAGGTCGAACATGAGTCATATAGTAGATATGATCAACATGAAGATGTTCACCATTGAAACCACCGCAACTCACGTGATGATCGGACTTGAGTTGGTTGATTTGGATCATGTGACACTCGAATGACCGGAGGGATGTCAATTTGAGTGGGAGTTTTTAAGTAATATGATTAATTAAACTCATTATCTTGAACAATAGTCTAAGTTGTCTTTGCACTATTTATGTTGTAGATCATGGCTCGCGCAGTAGCACCCCTGAATTTTAATGCGTTCCTAGAGAAAGCTAAGTTGAAAGATGATGGAAGTAACTTTGTGGACTGGGCCCGTAATCTAAGGATTATCCTTACGGCTTCCCAGAAGGCTTATGTCCTTGATGCACCGCTTGGTGATCCACCCGCTCCAGTTGAGTCTCCAGACGTTGTGAACGCCTGGCAGGCTCGTTCTGATGATTACTCAATAGTTCAATGTGCAATGTTGTATGGCTTAGAACCGGGACTTCAAAGACGTTTTGAACGTCATGGAGCATATGATATGTTCCAGGAGTTGAAGTTTATCTTTCAGAAGAATGCCCGGATCGAGAGGTATGAGACCTCCGATAAGTTCTATGCTTGCAAGATGGAGGAGAACGGGTCTGTCAGTGATCACATACTCAGAATGTCTGGGTACTCTACCCGTCTGGCTAAGTTGGGGATGCCCCTTCCGCCAGAGGCTATCACTGACAGAGTTCTTCAATCATTGCCGCCTAGCTACAAGAGCTTCGTGTTGAACTATAGCATGCACGGGATGAACAAGTCAGTCGCCGAGCTGTTTGCGATGTTGAAAGTCGCTGAGTCTGAGATTCAGAAGGAGCATCAAGTGTTGATGGTCAATAAAACCACTAGTTTCAAGAAGAATGGCAAGGGTAAGAAGGGTAACTCCAAGAAGAGTGGCAAAGCAGTTGCCCCTCCCGTGAAGAAACCCAAGGCTGGACCCAAGCCAGAAACTGAGTGCTTTCATTGCAAGGGAACTGGTCACTAGAAGCGGAATTGCCCCAAGTATTTGGCTGACAAGAAGGCGGCCAACAACAAACAAGGTATATATGATATACATGTTATTGATGTGTACCTTACCAACTCTCGTTGTAGTGCCTGGGTATTTGATACCGGTGCGGTTGCTCACATTTGCAACTCAAAACAGGAACTGCGGAATAGACGGAGGCTGGCAAAGGACGAAGTGACGATGCGCGTGGGAAATGGTTCCAAGGTTGATGTGATCGCCGTCGGCACGCTCGCTCTTCGATTACCATCGGGATTAGTGATGAACCTGAATAATTGTTATTTAGTGCCTGCGTTAAGCATGAACATTATATCTGGATCTTGTTTATTGCGAGACGGTTACTCATTTAAATCTGAGAATAATGGTTGTTCTATTTATATGAGTAATATCTTTTATGGTCATGCACCCAATGTGAGGGGTTTATTCTTATTGAATCTCGATAGTGATGATACACATGTTCATAACATTGATGCCAAAAGATGTAGAATTGATAATGATAATACCACTTTCTTGTGGCACTGCCGTTTAGGTCATATTGGCGTAAAACGCATGAAGAAGCTCCAAGCTGATGGACTTTTGGAGTCACTTGATTTTGAATCACTTGACACACGTGAGCCATGCCTCATGGGCAAGATGACTAAGACGCCGTTCTCTGGTACAATGGAACGGGCAAGTGACTTGTTGGAAATCATACATACTGATGTGTGCGGTCCGATGAGCATTGAGGCACGCGGTGGTTATCGTTACTTTCTCACCTTCACTGATGACTTAAGTAGATATGGGTATATTTACTTAATGAAACACAAGTCTGAAACGTTTGAAAAGTTCAAGCAATTTCAGAGTGAAGTTGAGAATCATCGTAACAAGAAGATTAAATTCCTACGATCTGATCGAGGAGGAGAATATCTGAGTTATGAGTTTGGCAGTCACTTAAGACAGTGTGGAATTGTTTCACAATTGACACCGCCTGGAACACCATAGTGTAATGGTGTGTCCGAACGTCGTAATCGAACCTTATTGGATATGGTGCGATCTATGATGTCTCTTGCCAATTTGCCACTATCGTTTTGGGGTTATGCATTAGAGACAGCTGCATTCACTTTAAATAGGGCACCATCGAAATCCGTTGAGACGACGCCATATGAACTATGGTTTGGCAAGAAGCCAAAGATGTCGTTTCTTAAAGTTTGGGGATGTGATGCTTATGTCAAAAAGCTTCAGCCTGAAAAGCTGGAACCCAAAGCGGAAAAATGCGTCTTCATAGGATATCCAAAAGAGACAGTTGGGTATACCTTCTATCTCAGATCCGAAGGCAAAGTGTTTGTCGCTAAAAACGGAACATTTCTTGAGAAAGAGTTTCTCTCGAAAGAATTGAGTGGGAGGAAGATAGAACTTGATGAGGTTATTGAACCTTTACTTCAACCAGAGAGTAGCGCAGCGCAGAAAGATGTTTCTGTAGAGCCTACATCAGTTGAAGAGGAAGTTCATGATGAAGATCATGAAGCTTCGGATCAAGTTGCTATCGAACCTCGTAGGTCGACAAGGACGCGTACTGCTCCTGAGTGGTACGGCAACCCTGTCTTAGAGGTCATGTTGTTGGACAACGATGAACCTACGAGCTATGGAGAAGCGATGGTGAGCCCGGATTCCGAGAAATGGTTAGAGGCCATGAAATCCGAGATGGGATCCATGTATGAAAACAAAGTGTGGACTTTGGAAATATTACCTGAAGGGCGTAAGGCCATTCAGAACAAATGGATCTTTAAGAGGAAGACGGACGCGGACGGTAATGTCACCGTCTATAAAGCTCGACTTGTGGCAAAGGGTTTTTCACAAGTTCAAGGAGTTGACTACGATCAGACCTTCTCACCCGTAGCGATGCTTAAGTCTGTCAGAATCATGTTAGCAATAGCTGTCTTTTTCGATTATGAAATTTGGCAGATGGATGTCAAAACAGCGTTCCTTAACGGTTTCCTTAAGGAAGAGTTGTATATGATGCAACCAGAAGGTTTTGTCGATCCAGAGAATGCTGACAAAGTTTGCAAACTCCAGCGATCCATTTATGGACTGGTGCAAGCATCTCGGAGTTGGAATCTTCGCTTTGATGAGGTGATCAAGGCGTTTGGGTTTATACAAGTTTACGGAGAAGCTTGTATTTACAAGAAAGTGAGTGGGAGCTCTATAGCGTTTCTAATATTATATGTGGATGACATATTGCTAATTGGAAACAATATAGAAATGTTGGAAAGCGTGAAGAAATATTTGAACAAGATTTTTTCAATGAAGGACCTAGGAGAAGCTGCTTTCATATTAGGCATCAAGATCTATAGAGATAGATCAAGACGTTTAATAGGACTTTCACAAAGCACATACCTTGATAAGATTTTGAAGAAGTTCAAAATGGATCAGTCCAAGAAGGGGTTCTTGCCTGTTTTGCAAGGTATGAAGTTGAGTAAGACTCAATGCCCAGTGACTGCAGAAGATAGAGAAAAGATGAGTGTCGTCCCCTATGCTTCAGCCATAGGTTCTATCATGTATGCAATGCTATGCACAAGACCTGATGTCAGCCTTGCCATAAGTATGGCCGGAAGGTTTCAAAGTGATCCAGGAGTGGAACACTGGACGGCGGTCAAGAATATCCTGAAGTACCTGAAAAGGACTAAGGACATGTTTCTCGTTTATGGAGGTGATCAAGAGCTCGTCGTAAAGGGTTACGTCGATGCAAGCTTTGACACTGATCCGGATGACTCTAAGTCGCAAACCGGATATGTATTTATTCTTAATGGGGGTGCGGTTAGCTGGTGCAGTTCCAAGCAAAGCGTGGTAGCTGATTCTACATGCGAAGCGGAGTACATCGCTGCCTCGGAGGCGGCGAAGGAAGGTGTCTGGATGAAGGAGTTCATGACAGATCTTGGAGTAGTGCCTAGTGCACTTAACCCAGTGACTCTGTTCTGTGATAATACTGGTGCCATTGCTAGCCAAGGAACCAAGATTTCACAAGAGGACCAGACACATAAAGCGACGTTTCAATTCCATCCGCGATTACGTCAAGGAGGACGACATAAATATTTGCAAAGTACACACGGATCTGAATGTTGCAGATCCGATGACTAAACCTCTTCCAAGGGCTAAACATGAACAACACCAGAACTGCATGGGTGTTCGATTCATTATAATGTAAATCACATAGTGATGTGAACTAGATTATTGACTCTAGTGCAAGTGGGAGACTGTTGGAAATATGCCCTAGAGGCAATAATAAAAGTAGTTATTATTATATTTCCTTGTTCATGCTAATCGTTTATTATCCATGCTATAATTGTATTGATTGGAAACTCAAATACATGTGTGGGTACATAGACAAACACTGTGTCCTTAGTAAGCCTCTAGTTAACTAACTCGTTGATCAAAGGATGGTAAAGGTTTCCTGACCATGGACATGAGATGTCATTTGATAACGGGATCACATCATTAGGAGAATGATGTGATGGACAAGACCCAAACTATAAACGTAGCATATGATCGTGTCAGTTTATTGCTATTGTTATTCTGCATGTCAAGTATCTGTTCCTATGACCATGAGATCATGCAACTCACTGACACCGGAGGAATACCTTGTGTGTATCAAACGTCGCAACGTAACTGGGTGACTATAAAGATGCTCTACAGGTATCTCCGAGGGTGTCAGTTGAGTTGGCATGGATCAAGACTGGGATTTGTTACTCCGTGTGACGGAGAGGTATCTCAGGGCCCACTCGGTAATACAACATCACTATAAGCCTTGCAAGCAATGTGACTAAGGTGTTAGCCACGGGATCTTGTATTACGGAACGAGTAAATAGACTTGCCGGTAACGAGATTGAACTAGGTATAGAGATACCGACGATCGAATCTCGGGCAAGTAACATACCGAAGAACAAAGGGAACAGCATACGGGATTAACTGAATCCTTGACATAGAGGTTCGACCGATTTAGATCTTCGTAGAATATGTAGGAACCGATATGGGCATCCAGGTCCTTCTATTGGTTATTGGCCGTAGAGGTGTCTCGGTCATGTCTACATAGTTCTCGAACCCGCAGGGTCTACACACTTAACGTTTGGTGACAATTAATATAGTTGAGTTATTGTTGGTGACCGAAGGTTGTTCGGAGTCTCGGATAAGATCCCGGACATGATGAGGATCTCCGGAAGAGTCCGGAGATAAAGATTGATATATGTGATAATGGTGTTTTGATCTCCGGAAAGGGTTCCGGAATTCACCGGAAAGGGTTCCGGATGTTCACCGAAGTGTTCGGGTGCAGCAACACTTTATATGGGCCAAAGGGGTATAACCCACGAGGTATTGGAAAGTGCAAAAAGGAGTTTTGCTGCTGCCTTAAGCAATAAGGCAGTACTGCCGCTTAAGCGGTACTACCGCTTGTGTGAAGCGGTACTACCACTCAAGCGGTACTACCGCTTGTGTGAAGCGGTACTACCGCTTGTGTGAAGCGGTACTACCACTCAAGCGGTACTACCGCTTGTGTGAAGCGGTACTACCGCTTGTGCGCGGTGCGGCAGGGATCCGAGTTGGACTCTTTCCTTGCGGGCCAAACCGACCTTGTGGAGGCTTTTTGTCCAAGTTTAGACCCCAGGGCTCAACATATAAATAGAGGGGCAGGGCTAGCACACGGGATACATCAGGATTTCCCAAGCCGTGTGCCGGCAACCCTAGCCTTCTAACTCCTCACGTCATTATCTCCGTAGTGCTTGGCGAAGCCCTGCAGAGATTGTTCCTCACCATCATCACCACGCCGTCGTGCTGCTGGAACTCATCTACTACTTCATCATCGCTCGCTGGATCGAGGAGGTGAAGGCGTCATCAAGCCGCACGTGTGTTGAACGCGGAGGTGCCGTCCATTCGGCACTAGTTCGTGATCGGATCGAGGGACGACTTGCGATTTGGATCGCGAAGACGTTCGACTACATCAACCGCGTTTATTAACGCTTCCGCTTAGCGATCTACAAGGGTATGTAGATTCAATCTCCCTCTCATAGATGCTCATCTCCATGGATAGATCTTGCGTGTGCGTAGGAAAAATTTTGTTTCCCATGCAACGTTCCCCAAGAACTCTGGCGTGCAAAATTTGCTCTTCGGCCTCCTTATGGCCTCGAGGAAGCCGCGCCATTATTTCCAGGCACATGAGATCACCGTCGTCACTCGCTTTCCGTTGCAACGGATTTTACGAAATCCAGATGCGACCGGCAGGATTGTGGAGTGGGCGTTGGAACTGTCAAGCTTTGGTCTCAAATTTGAAAGCACTTCAACTATTCAGAGCAGAGCCATGGTGGAATTCATTGCAGAATGGACCCCAACGCCGGGTGAAGAGATTCAAGAAACAACTCTCCCCGGCAAGGAAACGAGTCGAGAATGGATTATGTACTTTGATGCGGCTTTCTCGCTGCAAGGCGTCGGTGCTGGCGTGCTGTTTGTCGCACCCACCAGAGAGCACCTCAAATATGTAATTCAGATGCACTTTCCCCGGGAGAAGTCGACAAACAACACTGCGGAATATGAAGGGCTGCTTGCCGGTCTTAGGATCGCGGCAGACCTTGGAATTAAGAAGCTCATCGTCAGAGGTGATTCACATCTTGTCATCAAGCAAATCAACAAAGATTATCAGAGCCCTTTGATGGAAGCTTACGTAGATGAAGTGAGGAAGTTGGAGGATCGCTTTGACGGTTTGCAAACAGAGCATGTTCCTCGTACAGAGAATAACATTGTCGACGACCTGTCAAAACGTGTTGCCCTCAAGTTACCTGTGGAACCAGGGACTTTTGTGCTTCAATTGACTTAGCCATCCGTAGCACCATCAGCGAAGCAAGATAAGAGAAGGAAGTTGAGTTCCGGCCAGTACTTTCCCGCAGAGCTCCCAGAAGCTGCCGACAAGAACCTTGCCGGCAAGGAAGTTGTCGGGAACAACGCCAAGCCTGCCGGGGGGCAACAGGCTCCGGCAGGGCCTCGAGCCCTTGCCATAGAGACAAACGCTCCCGCGGCAGAAGACATGCCTTTAGTCCTTGCTATCGAGCCTCAGGCTCCAGCAGGGGCACAACACATTGTTCAGTTCCTTCAAACAGGAGAACTCCCCGAAGAACAGGAAGAAGCGGAGAAAGTAGCGCGTCAGTCTAATATGTACCAGTTTGTGGACAATGTCCTATACAGAAAGAGACCGAATGGTGTGAAACTGAAGTGCATTCCTCGGGAGGATGGACTGGAGCTGTTGGCAGAGATACATGGAGGCATATGTGGCTCCCACATAGGATCAAGAGCTCTTGTTGGTAAGGCATTCCGGCAAGGTTTCTTTTGGCCCACTGCTCTCCAGGATGCAACCACACTAGTAACCAAGTGTGAAGCGTGCCAGTTCCATTCAAAGAAATTGCATCAACCAGCTCAAGCTCTTCAAACAATCCATCTTTCCAAGCCATTTTCGGTCTGGGGCCTCGACATTTTGGGCCCTTTCCCCCGTGCTACCGGGGGCTTTGAGTACTTGTACGTCGCAATCGACAAGTTCACAAAGTGGCCAGAAGTGGAAGCAGTGAGGAAGGTGACAGCACAATCAGCCGTCCAGTTCTTCAAAGGACTATTTTGCTGTTTTGGCATACCGAACAGGATCATCACTGAATACAGCACACAGTTCACGAGCCACACCTTCATGCAGTACGTCCAAGACCTTGGCGGCAAGATCTGTTTTGCTTCTGTTGCTCATCCAAGGAGCAACGGCCAGGCGGAATGGGCAACTGCTGAAGTGTTGCGAGGTCTTAAGACAGGAACTTTCGACAAGCTGCGCAAGTGCGGAAGACGCTGGATTGATGAGCTGCCAGCGGTTCTTTGGCCAATCAGAACGACACCAAATTGAGCCACCGGCCAGACACCCTTCTCCCTAGTATACGGGGCGGAAGCAGTTCTCCCCACGGAACTCACATACGGGTCACCTCGAGTGTTCGCCTATGATGAGCTTGAGCAAGAGCAGTTGGGGCAAGATGACGTTACGCTCCTTGAGGAAGATCGTCTTCAGGCTGTTGTGCGAGCTGCACGCTACCAGAAAGCCTTGCGCCGCCACCATAGCCGCAAGGTTCATGCCCGAAGTCTTGAGGAAGGCAACCTTGTTCTTCGGCGCGTTCAGTCGGCCAAGAATTTTAACAAGTTGACGCCGAAGTGGGAAGGCCCTTATCGGGTAGTACGAGTCACACCAGGCCTGGTGCAGTCCGTCTGGAGACCGAAGATGGCGTTCCAGTGAGCAATTCCTAGAATACCGAACATCTTCGTAAGTTCTATCCATAAGGCGCGGTTGCCGGGTCCCCCGGCAACCATCTTTTGTACAAGTTTTGCCGGCAAGGCATATAATCCTTTGTACAAAGCCGGGCGCAGACCCTGTGCATAGTTGAATAAGATTAAGTGTTTTACAATTCTTCTCGATTTTCATGTTTATTTATATGCATGTTTGTCTGAGATGTTGTATTACGCTTATTTCCAGTAAGTATTAACGAACCGCCAAGGTTCCATATCCCTATTTTCTCTTCTTTCTTTTTCTTATAGGATAGAAGGTTCCCTCGCGTACAAGTTTGCCGGGGGGATGATGGTATGGACACCAACAGGCGATGTTCAAAATTGACATCTTGCAGAAAGGAGTACAACAACGAAAAGCTAAGTTGCAAAACTCTAAGTAAATTTTTCACTATAAAGTTATTTTCCTTGGACGATTTTGACTTTTGTATGGAAAACCTGCACACGAAGGAACCTTGTGATGATCGGTTGCGCCCTTACTTTGTTTCGAGTCCTCTCAACAGCTTAAGTGGCTGCACTGAAAATGCCAAGGTATCTTACCGGCAGCGGCACCTCCAGCAGGCTGCTAAGGATCCGTTCCTCAAAGCGCTCGCAGCAAGGCTGCGCGCACCGGCAAGTTTCCAATAAAGCATAGGGCGTGTACCATACAGAAAGAAATCAGACAAGAGGAATAGCGTGCATTCATTCAAAACACAGCCTGTTATATTACATTAATAGTTGTCGCGATTCTAACTTAAGATAAAACTGTCTTTGGCATGGAATGGTGGCGACAAAAAGAAGTGAAGCAGCTAGTCCCTGCGCTGGCCTTCGACCCTCTTGACTTGGTCCACCTTGTCGACGATGGGCGCGACAAGTTCTTCAAGTGCCTTGAGGTCCAGATCCTTCGGCAAGGGGTCAAGAACGTTGGTGAGGTTGATGCTAGGGTTCTTGTGCACCACTTTGATGAGCACTTTGAGGAGGACAGCCCGCCAGAGTTTGTGGGATTCGTTGGCCAGACGGGTTGCTCGATCAGAATAGAGCAGCTTCAGGGCGTCAATCATGCCCTCAAAGAACATGGTCAACTTGGCGCTCGGAGACACCCTATCGTTGGAAGAATAGTTGAAGTTTTGCAGGCCCATGGTGGACAGTTGTGCTGTAAGCTTTTCCGCGACGTCGACAAGGCGCTCAGTCCAGATCTGGACACCTGCCTTATATTCATTATAAGTGGCGGTGGTGCTCTTGAGCAGGCCCTTCTCATTCCGGAGATCTTTGATCAAGACGTTCTCACGAGCCTTGCTGTACTCAAGAGACTCTTCCAGCGTGGTCAGCTTCAGTTTCAGATCGGCTATGGATTCATTGGCAGAGGTGAGTTGCTTGGTCTTGTCGGATATGGCGATTTGTATCTCCGCCAGGCTGTAGAGAGTCTTCTCTCTTTCGGCATTGAGCGTTGAGATCTCCTTGCCCTTATCATCAAGGTCCGCCTCCAGCCGCTTCTTGGCGGCCTCTAGAGCTTCGGCAGCATTGACGGCTTCCTTCAGCTTGCCGGCGTGGTCTGTGGCCAGAGCCTTGAGGGCTTCCTTGTGTTTCTGCTCCAGCTCCTGGGTTCGCTGCGCGACAAGCTTTTCAATTTCTTCATCCTTGCCACGAAGCTTGTCGGCAAGCGCCTTCTTGCGAGCGGCAAGGTCCTCTTCATGGGCATCAAGCCCGACACGGCATTCCGTTAGGCGAGCTTCCTCTGCAGCAGCCCGTTGCGAGGCCTCCTCTTGCGCCTTCTCGATGTCAGACTGCTTTAGGAGTAGTTCGTTCTAGTTTTCACTCAGGTGTTCCCGACCAGTTTTCAACTCTTGAAAAGCTTCGGCGTACCAGACTTGTGTTTCCTCGACGCGCTTCTGGAAATCCGCCTCCGCTGCTCCAATAACTGCTGCCCTGGAGTCCAACTTCTCCTTTCGAGTGCGGTAGAGCGCCTGGAGCTTTTGAAAGTTGTCACTCATGGTTTGGAGGAGCTGTTCTTCCTTGGATTTGCTGCTGCTGGCGCTTGGTTCGTCAATTATTTTGAGTCCGGCAGCGGTGATGACTTCCTCATCGAAAATTTCCCCTTCGGTTGGCACCCCAGTGCTTGCCGTTCCTGGTATGTTGACGAACAGGTTCTCGCCAACCTTAAGATATCTGCTTGAGGAGGGGGCTTCGGATGTTAACGGCTGATCCTCAACACCCGCCTCACCGGCAACTGGGGGCTCCATGGCCAGCGTAGCGCCTGGCGCTCCTGCGGCAGGAATGCCGTCAGTATGGTCACTGGACTCCTTGCCGGGCTTCTCAGCAGACTCCTTGGCGGTTTCTTCCTGTACGTCCTTGGCGGCCTCGTCAGCGGCAACTCTGTCGGCCTCGGCGGGAGCATTCCTGGCGGTCTCCTCGATGACGACATCGACATCCATTTGTTCCGTTAATGGGAGATCTGAAAGCCAAAGAAAGGGAAACAAAATGAGACCAAGGTTGAAGTTCAAGAAGACAAAAAATATATATATATAAAGACAGAATAACAAGTACTCTGAGGCAAACGGTTTACCTGCGTCAAGCTGTTGAGAGATGGTTTCTCCTTTCCCGGCAACATTGGTTGCCGATGTAGGACTGCCGGTGCCTGTGCTTGCCGGCTCCTCCTCAATAAGAATGGGCTCGCCAGCGGAAGCCCTTGCCGAAGATCCGTCTCTGGGCGGTGCAGTTGACGGAGGCGGCACATCAGAGACGGCTTCCAATGGCTCTCCTTGTTGTTGTTCCTCTCCTGCAAGCTCGGCGGCGTCAGTGGCGAAGATATACGTCTCAACGCTCGCCAGTGGGAAATGAGTAACGAACTCACGCTGGGGGCTGTGTTGAGGACTGCGTCGTGGGCTGGGCTCCGGGCTGATGGTGATTGGCTCTGGCGCACCTGTGGTGCTTGCTGGCGGCTCATCGCCCGTTGAAGTCTTCGCCTTCTTCGCCATCCTTTGCGCCAACGTTTCCGTATCTCTACGGGGACAGGCCAAAGCAAGGCAAACAAGTTAAGCAAAACCAGAAATCCAGAAGTTAAAAGATGTGACAGGACCCTTACTCTTCTCTTTCCGGGCTAAAGGCAGAGAGGTCGAAGTCAACTTCCGCCATGGTGTCCATGTGAGCAGCTGAAGGAGTGGTCCTGGGTCGTTTGGCTGCGGCAGAAGAGGAAGGTTGGTGGGCTGAGGCACCAGAGGTGGCTTTCTGAAGAACACGCTTCTTCTTCTCGGGAGCTGGGGGCTCCTCGTGCAGCTGCTCCTCGGCTGTATCTTCGGCAGAAGGGCCCCCGGCAGCTGTGCCACTCTGCTCTCCGGCAACCTCGCCCAGCCCGGCAAGTTTTCCCTCTGACATCACCTCTTCTTCACTGGCTTCCCCTTCCATGAAGCCAACACTGCTGGCCTCCGCGGCAAGATTCGCCTCTTCCACCCTGCTGGCGATATACGCCACTTCTTCATCAGTGGTGGGGCGGATGTGGTTCGTTTCTTCCCGAATGGCCCTCTCCGACAAATTGTCAAAGAACTCTTTTGCCTGCTCTGTGGATGGCTCGCCTCAAGTTCCGTCAAGGCCGTGAGCATTACACACCGGCATCATGGCGATGATTGAGGCCAAGGCGGAGTTGTTGCACAGAGGAATTACGCTAGCCAGCAACTTGTATCTCGCGTCAGACTTGAACAGTTTGTGGGAGAGAGCTGTGTGCTGCATGACCGTCAAGTTGTTATTCAAACTAGTGCGCAGCCTCATGATATCTGCCGCATTCCGAAACTCCCAGACTGGTCTCCCTTTGTTCTGCAGAGGGGCGATGCGCCGGCGAAGGAAATCAGCGCCAATCATTTCTATTGTGAGCCCGGCAACTCTGAGGTAGTGGATCCTGGTAATTGCAATTGTGAGCTTCTCATCTTGAGGATCGAGGGCGCTCCAACCATTACCATGTGCCATTTTTGTTTGTCGAGGCAAACAGAAGAGCTGAGGGTCTTTCTCCTGAATCCAACACCACTTGGCCCGCCATTCTTCCCACTTCTCACGGTAGACCCCGTCTGGGTATATCTCTTTGTTCCATATCCTTGGAATCCAGGTGATAGAACCTGAAAGGGCCTCTCCCTTTTGAATACGGGGAACGAAATAGTGGCGGAAGAGGGCTGTGTTAGGGACTACTCCGGCAAAATTTTCACAAAGATGGGCAAAGACTGACATACATGTCACGGCATTCGGCGTAAAATCCAAGAGATGGAAGCCGTATGTGTACATGATGTCGATGAAGAAATCAGAAAACGGGGGACAGAGCCCGCAGTAAAAGTAGTCGGCAAAGAAGGGGAATTTATCTGGGCCACCCTTGGAGGAACCTGGGCTCACGCGAGTAGCAGGATGAGCCTTCGTCTCCCTCGCCCACATGCACAGGTATCGGTCCTTCAGAGTGCTCACATCGAACGCCAGAGTGAAGACGACGTGCTTCCTCCGCATCTTCACCAGTTCGCTCTCCGAGACGGCGGCTTTCACCTCCTTGCCCTTGCTCGCCTTGGGAGGCATGGTGACTATTGGAGCAGAGACCGAGGACGGTGAGGGCGTGGAGGCAGCGGATGAGTGGGAGAGGCTATGTTTCGAGCTCGAGGAAGGAGACGACGGCGATTTCCAGATTGGAAAGGACATGAGGTAAATGAGCAAGCGCCTCTGCAGATTCCTTTTTATGGGGAAGGCGCGAGGCTACCTCTTTACTAGTTAATATGAAAACGCTTTTGCGAGCGCGCTGCTATTACGGCCGCTCCGCGCACATATCCCACGTCGCACATTCAATGTGCGTCGTGAGGGGGCCGCAGTAAGCGGAATGATTACAACAGCTAACTCCTACCACGCGTGCTCGTGCACTGTTTGGGCCTAGCCCAACAACGCCTCGCACCCGTGTATGGCCTAGGCCCGGGGGCTCCTGTCGGTGTACTAAAGTTTGGGTCTTTTAGTACCCCATACTTGTGCAAGGACGGTTGTGGCCACACCAGCGGCAAGGCCCGCCTGGGGACAGCTGAATGCAAGTGCAAGAATGTCAAGAAAGCTTTCAAGTCAATAATCAGAAGACAGAAGACCAAAGGCTGGGATCCCGGCAAGATTCTTGCCGGGATGGCTTGCGGAGCCTGGCAAGATTCGCACCCGGCAAGACCTCGCCACCCTATCACCACTCCAGTGCAGCGACCAGCCTGTCCTTTAGGTTTTGTCCTCCTGGGTGCGTGTCAAGGCGCTAACGGCAGATGGGGGTAAGCGGTGCTGATGGGACGGGCTCTTTTTCCGTCCCCAAGAAAGTAAGGGGCACCTAAACGGAGCATTTAATGCATTTGTCCTAAGACGTCAGTGATAATCACGAAACGCTGTAGCAACTTTACACCTCTTGTATGTACTGTGCGCCACTGTCGGTGACCCCTTGGACATATAAAAGGAGGCCCAAGCCGTAGCTACAGGGGGGGGGACCTTCTGGCCCAGATAGAGGCATAGCGGCTGTGTACTGTTTATCACATAGCGCTCCTAGAGCCAGAGTTCAAAGACTCACAATACACTAAAGCAGCAGTAGGGTTTTACGCTTCTCAGCGGCCCGAACCTGGGTAAAAATCCCTCGCGTTGATCGCTGGATCTGCTCTTTGTGCACGCCTTTTTCCCTGCCGAACCATAAAAGGGACCCACGCGATCCCATAGGTGTCGTACGCCGACAATGCCCAAGGCACCCCAAGTAAATATTTCAAGAACTCTCAAGCATCTAAGCTTGGGGATGCTACGCATCCCACCTCTCTTCGTCAACTTTCGGTTAGCCTATGTTGAGCCTAAATTTTTATTCGTTCACATGATGCGTCCTATTCTTGGAGTGCTATTTTTCTTTTGCTTGCTGTTTGAATAAAATCATTGGATCTGAAATTTTGAATAAGAGAGAGTCCTCACATGGCTATTTAACTAGTTGACTACGCATTGATCTTCACTTATATCTTTTTGAAGTAGTTTTGTCATTTACTCTCGTGCTTCACTTATATCCTATGAGTAAATGGTTGAATGAATTGAATATCATAAATCTGAAATTAAATATGCTTCATATACTTATCCCATGGGGAGTAGTGACTTCACACATAATAAGTATAAGTGGTAAAATTTATTGAAAGTTAGCAAACACCGCATTGGTCACTTGAACAATTCATGAAAGAATATTGAAGGAAGAGAGATTCCACATATAAATATACTATCTTGGACATCTTCTATGGTTGTGAGCTCATTAATTATTTTCAAACTCGAGCAAATTAGTTGAAATTGGACAAGGAAGACAACTTAATGAGTTATGTTTGGGTATATTTGTATAGAAGTTAAATTGTTATGGATCCTCCAACATGTGGTGCTTGCTTCCACCTCATACTACCCAAAACTTCCGCACCAAGTAGAAATACTACTTGTGCATCCAAACACCCTTAAACCAGTTTTGCCATGAGAGTCCACTATACCTGCCTATGGATTGAGTAAGATCCTTCAAGTAAGTTGTCACGGGTGCAAAAAGCAATAAAAATTGCTCCTAAATATGTATGATCTTTTATTGTAAGGGAAAATAAGCGTTGTACGAACTTGTGATGGTAAAGAAATAAAAGCGACGGGCTGCATAATAAAGGTTGCTATCACAAAGGGCAATACAACGTGACGTTCCTTTGCATTAAGGGTTTGCACATCCAAAAACAAAAAGCGCATGACAACCTCTGCTTCCCTCTGCGAAGGGCCTATCTTTTACTTTCTAGTACTTACCTTTATGCAAGAGTCATGGTGATCTTCACCACTTCCTATATTTCGCCTTTTTCTCTTGGCAAGCGTCATGTGTTGGGGAATGATCTAGACATATATATCCATACAAATATATTTGTTCATTAATTATTATTGTTGACAATTATCTATATGATAAATAAGTTGGGAGGCGAAACATTAAGCCCCTATCTTTCTCTGTGTTCGATGGATGCTATTTGTTCTAAAAATATGCTTTGAGTGTCAATAATCATGGAAGACTATATGATAGTTGAGTATGTGGAATTTGCTAAATCAAAGCTCTTACAAAGACCCTTCCTGAAAATAAGATGAATTGCAATTGTTTGGTGAGTGAAAGCATAGTTTGTTAGTTTTCAAGAAACTTTATGGTCTATACTTTAACATGTGAATAGCTTGTTACTTCATCATGAGAAGTTTTATGAGATGAGCTACTGTTTATGGTTTATATTGATGCTAGAAAAAGTGATTGGAATTATCATTGATCAAACTTGTGCACTTGCTAGCATTCACACTTCATAAATTATTCCTTTTATCATTTACCTACTCGAGGACGAGCAGGAATTAAGCTTGGGGATGCTGATACGTCTCCAACTTATCAATAATTTATGAAGTATTCATGCCATGTTTACAATAATTTTATATGATTTTGGTATTATTTTATTAGAACTAACCCGGACTGATGCTGTTTTCAGCAGAACTACCATGGTGTCGTTTTTTGTGCAGAAATAAAAGTTCTCGGAATGAGCTGAAAATTTACAGTGATTTTTTATGGACCAGAAGAGACCCACGGGGCATCGGAGTTGGGCCAAAAGAGCCACGAGGCATCCCCCCCTAGGGCGTGCCCCCCTGGCTTGTCGTCGCCTCGAGCAGCCCCTTGACGTGAGACCGACGCCAAAAATTCCTATAAATACCCAAACCTCCGAAAAGAAACCTAGGTCAGAAGTTCCGCTGCCGCAAGTCTCTGTAGCCACGAAAAATCAATCTTGACCCTCTTCGGCACCCTGCCGGAGGTGGTCACCATCACCGGAGACCATGGAGGAGGAAGACGGAGGGGCCATCATCACCATGGAGGCCAAGGACCAAAGGGAGAACCTCTCCCCACCTAGGGGGCAGGCCATGGAGGAGGAAGCACAAGGGGGATACCATCTCCCCCCTCTCTCGGTGGCGCCGGAGTGCCATCGGGGGAACCATCGCCGCGGTGATCGTCTTCATCAACATCACCTTCTTCATCACCGTCCTCATATCTTTTCAGCGGTCCACTCTCCCGCATCCCGCTGTAATCCCCTACTTGAACATGGTGCTTTATGCCACATATTATGATCCAATGATGTGTTGCCATCCTATGATGTTTTGAGTAGATTTCTTTTGTCTTATGGGTTGATTGATGATCTAGATTGATTTGAGTTGTATATTTATTTTGGTGCTGTCCTATGGTGCCTTCCGTGCCGCGCACACGTGAAGGATTCCCGCTGTAGGGTGTTGCAATACATTCATGATTCGCTTATAGTGGGTGGCTAGAGTGACAGAAGCTTAAACCCGAGTAAGGGGGTTGTTGCGTATGGGATAAAGGGGACTTGATGCTTTAATGCTATGGTTGGGTTTTACCTTAATTAGCTTTAGTAGTTGCGGATGCTTGCTAGAGTTCCAATGATAAGTGCATATGATCCAAGTAGAGAAAGTATGTTAGCTTGTGCCTCTCCCTCATATAAAATTGCAATAATGATTACCGATCTTGTTAACAATTGCCTAGGACAATTCCGCACACCGACCCATCATTATTCCAAACTCGCTATTTGTAATATATTGTAATATATTCTAACTTTATGATAACAGCACCTATTTTTATATTTTAGTTCTCCGATATCATGCAAAGCTATTCTCTTCATACCCACAACGTAGTTTTATTTCTCGTTTCTAGTTGGAAGCAAACGTTCGGCGTACGTAGAGTCGTATCAGTGGCAGATAGGACTTGAGAGAATATTGATCTTACCTTTAGCTCCTTGTGGGTTCGACACTCCATACTTATCACTTCCACCTTTGGAAATTGCTACGATGATTCCTTGTACTTGGGGATTATCAAGCTCTTTTCTGGCGCCGTTGCCGGGGACCAATAGCGTGGGGTTTATATTCTCGTGTGTGCTTGTTTGCTTTCTTCACTAAGTAGATTTTGTTTTCCCTTTTTTGCTTTCTTTAGTTGTGGGTGAAACAAACAAAAAAATTAAATAATGAAAAATACAAAAAGAATTACTTGCCACTTATGCCTAAGAAGTTTTTGAAAAAAGAGAAGTGATTGGAAGGTTGTGCATTGGAGAAGTGAGGGTCGACCTTGACCACTTGTGTTCATGTTCATGGAAACAATGTAGAATTTTTCATGGAAGCTTCTCAAAAATAATTATCCCCTTGTATATATCCATTGTATTATAAAAATAATGTGCCAAGATATGCTTTTAGGATGATTAGATTGTTTGTTTGCTATGTTCGGTGCAAAAACAGAAACTTTGACTGTAGTGCATGAATTTACATTTCTTACTGAAATGTCAAAAGTTGTTGAATGCGTAACAACACTGTTGGAGATGAGCTGTACTTGTTGGCCAGGACACCATCTTCGACTGTATGGACTTACCAAGGGTACGAGATAAATGGGAATACATTTTACACGATCACCCAAGATAATAAGAGCACCAACCAAAACAGTGGTGTCCGCTTTGATGCAGCAATCACCAATATATAGGGCAAAGGACACATATTATGGTTACATAGAGGAGATATGGGAACTTGACTATGGACATGAATTTAAGGTTCCTTTGTTTCGGTGCAAATGGGTCAATCTGTCAGGAGGCGGGGTACAGGTAGACCCGTAGTACGGAATGACAACAGTGGATCTAAACAATCTTGGGTACAAAGACGAACCATTCGTCTTAGCCAATGATGTGGCGCAGGTTTTCTATGTGAAGGACATGTCTACCAAACCAACAAAAAAAAGATAAGGAAGCAAATACATCAAACGATGAGCGAAAGCGCCACATAGTTCTTTCAGGGAAAGGAAACATCGTGGGAGTGGAGGACAAGACAGACATGTTTGAAGATTATGAAAAGTTTCATGAAATTCCTCCCTTCAAAGTGAAGGCTGACCCAAGCATCCTGTTAAACGATGAAGATTATCCATGGTTACGGCGCAATAAGCAAGGGACAGACGCGAAGAAAAAGTGAAGACTTTCTCTCCACAACTATTATGATGATGGATTTGATCTAGAATCACTATAACCCTTTTGTAATAGATGAGTTTTCGTCCGAAACCCTGATACTTCGAAAGAGATTGTCCAGTTTGTACACAAAGTGCATCCAGTTTTTCCCGTAACCCTCTCAACATTTTAGCACATGCTATGTGGGTGAAATTATGACACCATGCCAAGTTTCAACCTTTTCAGATTTCATTTGTAGTGCTTTTCAATTTCAGGGTCATTTAGCTCAAAATAAATCATTAAATGCGTGAAAAATAGCAAATGAAGTCAGAAAAGGTTTGAAAATTGATGATGTGCCTTCGAATGGTGCATATTGAACGCACAAAAAGTCTGGAGTTAAAATAAGTTTAAAAAAATGAAATGCTTTGTAACAGATGTGTTTTCGTCCGAAACCCTGATCGAAAGAGATTGTCCAGTTTTTACAAGAAGTGCATCCAGTTTTTCCCGTAACCCTCTCAACTTTCTAGCACATGCTATGTGGGTGAAATTATGACACCGTGCCAAGTTTTAACCCTGTCAGAGTTCATTTATAGTGCTTTTCAATTTCAGGGTCATTTAGCTCAAAATAAATCATTAAATGCGTGAAAAATATCAAATGAAGTCAGAAAAGGGTTGAAAATTGATGATGTGCCTTTGAATGGTGCATATTGAACGCACAAAAAGTCTGGAGTTAAAATAAGTTAAAAAAATGAAATGCCTTTGTAACAGATGAGTTTTCGTCCAAAACCGTGATACTTCGAAAGAGATTGTCCAGTTTGTACACGAAGTGCATCCAGTTTTTCCCGTAACCCTCTCAACTTTTTAGCACATGCTATGTGGGTGAAATTATGACACCGTGCCAAGTTTCAACCTTTTCAGAGTTCATTTGTAGTGCTTTTCAATTTCAGGGTCATTTAGCTCAAAATAAATCATTAAATGCGTGAAAAATAGCAAATGAAGTCAGAAAAGGGTTGAAAATTGATGATGTGCCTTTGAATGGTGCATATTGAACACACAAAAAGTTTGGAGTTAAAATATGTTAAAAAATGAAATCCCTTTTGTAATAGATGAGTTTTCGTCCGAAACCCTGATACTTCGAAAGAGATTGTCCAGTTTGTACACGAAGTGCATCCAGTTTTTCCCATAACCCTCTCAACTTTTTAGCACATGCTGTGTGTGTTTAATTATGACACCGTGCCAAGTTTCAACCTTTTCAGAGTTCATTTGCAGTGCTTTTCAATTTCAGAGAATCAACTAAAAAGCTTTTATAAACCTCTAGTTATTATCAAAATAATATTAACTTAAAATTATATAAAATTTATGCAACTAAAATTATCAAAGTATTTCTTGTTAAAAACTTTAATAGCAAAAAGTTATTTCATAAAGTATTTTTTCATTTATCTCATAAAATGAACTAATAGCAAAAAGAATGAACTAAAAAGCATTTATAAAACTCTAATAGCAAAAAGAATGAACTAAAAAGAATCAATTTTTTTTTGTTATGATCAACTAAAACAAAATTATAATATTCTTCAATCGCAAAAATAATCAACTAAAAAGCTTTTATAAACCTCTGGTTATTATCAAAATAATATTAACTTAAAAATATATAAAATTTATGCAACTAAAATTATCAAAGTATTTTTTTTAAACTTTAATAGCAAAAAGAATTTTCATAAAGTATTTTTTGTTAAAAACTTTAATAGCAGACTAAAATAACATAAAAAATAAAAAAATTCCGCCTACTAGGCCACCACGGCGTGCACACTTCTTGTGGGTTGGTTGGCTTCTTGTATTATGGGGACGTGGTGCATGGCTATCTCCTTGAGGCAAGCTCTTGATAGGAGAGGAGCGATGGATGCAGGATGCTCACCGGTTCCCCCTCCGCCGCGCCCCTGATTTTTGTAGATTGCACCATACTGACGATCAATTTCTACATTTTTTTCTTTTACTTTTATTTGTTGCAGCACATGGCGACGATGATGAGTACTTGTATTGTTGAGATGCTACACTTCTGTTTTTGTTGACCTTTCATTCATGTAAATATTTTAATTTTATGGAAATGTATCATAGGAAATATGAATTCATAACTCCATGTTGATGTAGCCAATTAATATTGATGTGTCTATATCATGAATATTCAGAGTAATGGAATACCTATTAATATTAAGTTCTTTTCTTTCATTGATTTCTTATTTTTCCAGACAGGGATATATCACCTCCCTACTTTATTAAACCTTTTTAAACAATACTTTGCCAAATTTGACACCCACATAACCCTTGCTCATGTTTGAACTATATGAACATAACCCATGCTCATTTTGGGAGTAATATGCACCAAAAGTATTGTTCCTTTTTTTTGCCACGCAGGATGGTGCCCTATTAAGGATCATTATATGCAATTGTTGTATGACTCGGAAAATATGTCATCAATGTTTCTGTATAAAGTAGGGAGTACCAAAAGAGAATGCTTATTCAAAAAGAAAAAAACGGAGTATACTTGATTGATGCAAATCTTGCAAAGAACTGGATCCTCATAATTCTTCATAAGTTCTCACAAATCTTGCAAACAACATAAGTTTTCATGTAATCATCTTATACATACCCTTTTACAAGGAAGTTGAGCAACTGATTGAGCTCCTGAAACTTGTTTGTAATCTCAAGTCAAAACATACACATACCATTTTACAAGGAAGTTGAGCAACTGATTGAGCTCCTGAAACAAACGTGATGACACTAGGTTATGTATGTAATCTAAGCTATATCATGAAGAGAATGTTAAAGTGCTACATGAGTCTACCCATCTTCCAGCGGTAGTGGCAAAACAACATATCATATAAACTCCACAAAACATCATGCTGGCTGATACATAATGATCAATTATGTTCATAGTGAGTTTAGTGTCCATAAAACATCATTCCCGGATGTTATCCCCCTTCACCTATATCATGTAGTGCCGCGTTAGAACACCCCTAACTCTCTCGTGAATTCAACATATCCCCGATACAGGAAACTCTGTCAAGTGTTGTATTTTGGTGACAAATATAGTTCTTTTTTGCTTTATGTGATAGCTAGTTTGAAGTGTTAACGCTTTATGTGCAGAAACTATGGACAGAGACTTGGAAAAAGAAGATTTGTTGGGGGATATATTCCGTGACGGAGGTGATGATGATATCTTGTCGTTTCTCAATGACTCCGATGTAGATAGAAGAGAGGATCCTGACGGCTCCGGTGATCCAATGGAGGAGGAAGGAGATGCTGACGGCTCCGGTGATCGAATGGAGAAGGGAGCATTAACTGTTTCAAAGTCCGGCGAGGTATATATATTTATATATATATATATATATATATATATATATATATATATATATATATATATATATATATATATATTAAGCCTCTGCTGACTAGATGCATTAATTGTTTTGTATGTACATATATTAACGCTTCTTTCTTCTTTTAGCCCTCCGGATCGAGCCAAACTTCGGTAAGGAGACGAGGCCCGAAGAAAAGGTTGGACCCGGAAGAAAGGTTCACGATCGAAGAAGTCTCTCCAGAAGGCCAACCCATTGCTCCCAAGCGGACAAGGGACAAATTCATACATTAGTGCGGAGTGATAGTTAGGGACAGCGTCCCGATCAGCATCCAAGAGTGGAACAAGAAGAAGGACCCTGAAGTTCCTTATGTCCACGATAGACTGAAAGATGATCTTTGGAACTCGCTGTTGAGAAATTTCAGCCTACCGCCAGAGCAGGATCTGGAGAACCCAATTATACAGCGAAAGGTCAAGGCGTTTGCTCTAAAGAAGATGGCAGAACTGTTCAAGAACTGGAAAAAACTATTGAACAGAAAGTTTGTCGACAAAGACGAGACTCCAGAATTCTCCGGTCAATACTCGAAGATAAAAGATCACTGGCCCGCATTTGTGGCCTACAAGAAATCGGAGAAGGGTAAGAAAAGGTCGGATATAAATAAGCAAAATGCTGCAAAGATGCAGTATCACCATGTTACGGGGTTAGGTGGCTATAGTAAAGCCTGGCCTACGTGGGACAAGGCTGAGCAAGACCTGCTTGCTAAAGATGTCCAACCAGCGACATTGCACTGGCCAGAGCGGGCAAGGACTTGGTTCTTTGGGGTTGGGGGAACTTTGGACGCTGAAACAGGGAAGTGTGTTTGGACGAAAGATCAACTTGCAACACCCGTCACAAGGCTTGAGGAAGCAATCAAGAATGCGCTGGAAGAGAGGTTCCATCCCGACAGAGAGAAGGACGAGCTGTCAATGGCCCTCGGGAATCCTGAACACCCTGGACGAACACGAGGCACATCAGGCTTCGTTCCGTGGGTGCATGGGTTTCCCGACAACACTGGTTATAGAAGCCGACAGAGAAAGAAGAAAGAGGAAGCAAACTAGATGCAGAAGATGAATGAAAGATTATCGAAACTAGAGGCACTTGAGAGCCAGCGAGCTACCGGCCCACCATCTCAGCGGCACGAAGATCCTTCATTGGATACTGCCCACGATGCTACCCCACCATCTACGCGGAAAAGCAGCGTGGCTTCCACGGAGCTCGTTCAGCCTGATAGCATGGCTCCTCGCTACCCCGTGGATGATATCACAAATAATGAAAATTGTGTGCTGATGGCGAAATGCCATAACCTGACCTTGAAGGCGGCTGCCGGCTATGTCTTCCCTCCTCGACCTGATGCAACTTTCCATTTCGCTCCGGTTCCAGCTGGCTTTACTATTGTGGGGGTGGATGAAATAAAGGACGGATTTGAGGGGCTAGAGCTTGATTACCCTACAGGTGAAGGGGAGATTCTTCTTGAAAATGCATTAAGGACTACATGTCTATGGAGAAAGGAAAACATCCTGCTTCCAGACTGGACGCCGCCTCAGCAGACTCAGCCGGAGGAGGCCCCTCAGCAGACTCCTCACAGTCCAGCTCAGCCGTCTCAGCCGGAGGATGCCCCTCAGCAGACTCCTCACAGTCCAGCTCAGCCGTCTCAGCTGCCTGAGTCGTCTCCGGCGCGTGAGCTGTCTCCGCCGCCTCAGCCGTCTCCAGCGCGTAAGCAGAGTCCTCTTCCGCCTCAGCTGTCTCCGGCGCGTCAGGGACTCCGCCTCCTCCGGCGCATCAGTGGACTCCGCTGCCTCAGCAACGGCGGAAGAGAGGCGCCGCCGGTACGGCGGCTAGCAGTACCATAGGCAAGAAATTCAAAGCTGGTCCAAGCCTCAAGGTTCCCCCCAAGTTACCATATGAGATGACTGAGGAGGAAAACAAGGAAATCGTGGCTGCAGATGTGAAACACCAGCTTGCACCGAAACGTCCACCTCCGAAGGAAAAAATAGATCCGGTGAAAGCAAAGCGCACTCTGGATGCCCTTGAGCGACCACCACCGCCTCCGCCGCAATCCAACTATGACCGCTATATTCAAAAGACACATGCTCAAGCCAAGCGGTCGGGAATCTTAAGTAGCAGTGGTGCAAGAAGTGGCAAAACAATTCCCCATCTCGGCAAACAAGAAAGCAATCGTGCCCCCCTCTCAAGGTGTTTACCGATATCGCTAATGATCCGGAGATTGCGGCCGGTGGTCTTGCTATCACTCCTGGTGATTACATAGGCGATGAGGTTCAGTTTGAAAAGGCTGAGATAGTAGCAAGATACGAGCACGGGAAGCCTCTCGTCAGAGGTGAGCAGCTCCCTTTACCAACGATGATGCGACAATTCCATGAATGGTACTTGAAAGTCTGCAAGGATGGGACCAACAGTATCTTCGTGGGAATTAAAGATGAGCACTACTTCAATGGAGACCATAAGATGTACATTGAATTTGAAGAATTATTTCAGTTATACAATCAAGCCACCCTCGACAAAACTATCGTCAGTTGCTATTGTCTGTAAGTATTTTTTCTGTAATTAAGTCTCTAGCTCAGCTCATTCATTGCATGTATAATTATCCTCACACTATATTATGCAGATTGAAGATCCTTGAATGCAAGAAACAACAAATCTATGACATTGGGTTCATTAACCCAGATACCATCCATGAATATACGATACAAAATTTCCCCACTGATATAGAGAAGAACTTGCTAAAGGCGTTACTTGGACAACAAAACAGAAGGGAAATACTATTTCCTTACAACTTCAAGTGAGTGTTACTGTCTTGTGCACATTCTGTTTCGCTTACTCGAGGTTAAGTGTAATTGATGAGTTATGCGTGCGCAGTTTCCACTTTATTCTGCTAGCCATTCATCTTGACGAGGGAAAAGTAACTGTCTATGACTCGAAACGTAAAGACCCTAAGGAGTGGGTGGGCATGAGTCAAATGCTTCAGAAGTAAGTTCAATCATTATCGCACCATATCGGCAACTTTCGTTCATTTCCTGATATCAAGTAATCATTTTCTTTGCCAGACAGGGTTTGGAAAAAATTCACCAACCAGGTTAGGGGTGACTGGAAAAAGGAGCTGCGATTCACACACCCCAAAGTAAGTACTACTAGCTAGTACCGCGCATCTCTCATTGATTCTAGTTTCAATACCATTATCATGCTTGATTATCATTTTGATTGAACTCTATTCTCGTAAAGTGCTTGTGGCAGGCACCCGGGAATAATTTATGTGGATACTACATTTGCGAGTTCATTCGCCTGTCGACCTCTAAGCGGGGCATATCTCCCGAACAAATTGAAGTACGTAAACAATATTCACATTTTTATTTTATTACCATCAATTGTGTTGAGTTTCATTCATATATATATATATATATATATATATATATATATATATATATATATATATATATATATATATATATATATATATATATTGACCCCCTTCTTTAAATTAGAGCTGGCGGAGGCGGGACCAACTCCTACCAACTCATAGGTTACGAGCAATTCAAGAGGAATTGGCGGGATTCTTTGTTGAGCATATCATACCTAAAGATGGAGAATACCATCGGGATATGCAAAGCGATTTTGGTCATTAGATATTAGGGATCGTAACAGATGGTATATTGTATATCTGCATGAACGTGTATTATATATAGTAGCGTAGAATAAGCACAGAGAACTCTATTCTCGTACGAAAACTTGTTGTTCGACCAAGCACGGAGAAAGAGAGGTCACTTCTCTCTATAATTTGATCATGACGATGTTGTGTAATGGTTCCTTCATTGCTATATGTAGTAGCTAGCGTCCAGTGGAATGAAAAGCATAAAATAAAAATGAAACCCTAAATGTAAAAGAATTAAAGGGTAAACACAAAAATAAAAAGGGGGAAACAGAATATGAAAACCCCTAAACCCTCCAAAACACCTAAACCCTTCCTTCCAAAAACAAAACCCAGACTTTTAGTCCCGGTTGGTGTTACCAACCGGGACTAAAGGCCCCCCTGCCTGGGCGCCCAACAGAGGCCACGTGGAGCTCCTTTAGTCCCGGTTCATAAGCCAACCGGGACTAAAAGTTTGGGCCTTTAGTCCCGATTGTTTTGTCCCGGTTGCAGAACCGGGACTAAAGGCCCTCTAGAACCGGGACTAAATCCCTGTTTTCTACTAGTGTGTGAAGAGTGGTAGAAAATAGTATTGTAAAGTTGTTGGCCATAGTCTTAATGATGACGTTGTTTTTCAGCAAACAACAAACTGGAAGGAAGATGGTAAGAATTCAATTCGGTATTGAGTGGGATATTTTTCAGAATGGTATAATATTGAGTTAAAACAGATGCATTGCACAAATATTATATTTGAAAGTATCAAGATTCATACATTTGGGACTGAGATGTACTTGGGGAACAATTCCAAGTTCCTTGCAAAAATCAGTTTGAGTTGATTGGGAGAATAATCCCATCTTAGTTATAGGGATACTTCTCTACATAACCATGGCTTCAACTTCTTAACGGAAGGCTTCGTTCAAAAATTGAATAGGCTAACAGTTTCTCAAAAGGAACTTGCATTTATCTTTGTATACTGGGAACAATGGTTGCTTTTGTGACACAGAGGTATGAGTAATCAGGTAGATGAAAAGATAGACAACAAACAATTTATTGCAAACAAATGACAGAATGAAAACCTTCTGGAGTTTCAACTTTGTAATGACACTACCCTCATCTCCTTTTCTTCAACCTTCAATTATGGAAGAAAAAGGATAGTACTCTATAGCAAAGGTGAACTAACATGACACATAATTTTGAAAAATACAATTAGAACAATCAGAAGGGATAATATAGTGTCCAAGTGAATTTGACCTCATTACAAACCTACTGAAGATATTGAGAAGACTATCACACAATATGAAATTTGGTACTTCAGTTGAATTTGGAGAAAATATTAAACCAGACGTTGCTAAATGCACTGTTAAACATATCAGATAAAGTGCAAGAGAAACATATGTTATATACATGAGAAGTCTAGATGCGATACTTTTAAGAATCCATGGTAGATTTCCTTATACACCATTCATAATATTCTCTAAGTAGATGATATATGCCATAGGTCTAGCATGTGTGTATATCACAAATACAAAACTGAAAATGCAATATCATGCTAATGAGTAAAACTAAATTTGTAGCAGTTGTAAGTATATTGATGCATTACAAATCCGTTAAACTTAATTTTTTTGGTGATCTTTACAGAAACCAACCATGCAACTGTATGCATACAATACATTGTGCATAAATAAATCTAAAAAATACGAAAAAACGTTAAAAAAATGTTGATTCAGTAGCTAGCCACTACCTGCAAATTTACATTATCGATGAATACTCATAATTGAGAGCAAGCCTGCGATATGACACATAGTGTAGATACTACTTCCAGTTCCAGTAGTATAAATCTCAGTTTTATTACTTCTCCTTCCAGTAGTATAAACCTACCTCATATGTGACTAATTGAAAGTCTGGGAAAAGGTGATGATTCCATCAGCTTTCTTCTTGTTGTATTTCTTAGCCTGTCGTTGATGTCAGACCAGCTGGGAGGAGTTCGAGGTAGTTCTTGATGATGGAAGCAGTACTTAAACTTTCGCGCTAGAGTACGTCCCACAGTTAGAAGAAAATGAGAAAAATCTCTGAAAAAATACTAATTACAATGTAAGAAAAATCATAGTAATGTTCTTTCTCACAAATTATTATGAGGAGCTTAAAATGTACGTACCTTCCTAGCCTTGCTCTCAAAATGATAAAAATGCCATAGTGACTACCATCAGTATCTTAATCACTCAATACAGCGAACCACTCAATATAGAAACCAACTGAGCATTACGACACCTAGGTGGCAACTTGAATCTTGTTAGTAAAATAGGGATGTGCAACATGAGTCTTTTTAGAAAATCAGGGATGGGCAACATGAATCTAGTTTTACCTGTGAGTTGTGAGAGTGATGCAGAGAACAAACAAATATAATATAATGTACTACACTGTCAAAGCTTATGTTGAGAACTGAAGAATAAAAGCTATGTAACTAACATTCATTGTAATTTTGCTAGGCCCTACATGCTTTATTTTCCATGTCCTATACTTACATTATTATATAGATATAAATTGGCTCAGTATACATCCTTTTTTCTAACAAACTGGAAGAACCTTACAAAATTTAGTGGTACAAATATCGTCATACCATGACAAATATTTTCTTTCTTACATAATGGCATAAAAATATGATGCAAATAAGATTTTCATTTTCAAGATATGCAAAAAAATTGACCTAGCACATCAACTGAATACCTTATGTTAATTTTCATGAGCATAGTATTATGTCGTAATATGATATTAATACCCTAAAAGCTATGGTTTTGCAGATGCATCACACATAATATATCTTGGAAAGCACCAGCTTACTGGGAAGACATACAACATATATAACTGATAGCTGAGTACAACCGGTGCAACGACATGATGTGAATAAACAAAGCATGAGCGTAGTGACGTGCAAAATCAGTCACCACGAACTGGATCATATATATACCATGCAAACGATTGGATCTCTCAAGATTAAACCTGAAATATATCATATGCCTTCATCATTTTAGGTTTTGATTATATTAAAATAATAAAAGAAATCAGTAGTGGTCAAGGGTATCTACCTTGCAGATAGTTGGTTGGAGGTAGTAGTAGATAGGAGCGCTAATGACCAACGGAGGCCGGGCTCCAGTGAGCTCGTTTTTTCAAAAACATATTTATACAGCGCAAAAAAAATTGAATTTTTTTCTACATATACAAATACATGTTTAACACGTCCGAGAAAAGTTTCAGAACAATATATTTTCATACGTGGCGTACACAAAAAGAACAAATATGTAAATGAAAATGGGCCATTTTGTTTTTCTTGGTGGGCCTAGATTTTGTCTTTTTTGCACAGCATGCAAATCATAATATTTTTGAACGAAATTTTCCAGATCCGTCAGGAATATGTATAAGTTTTCACGAGATTTTTTTGAAACTTGGAAATATGATTTTCAAAGACTTTGAAAAAAAGGGCTCACTGGAGCCCGGGCTCCAAAAATTTGCACCCCGAGCCCCTTCATTGATTGGCTTAGAAAAACAGGCCCAGCAAAACAAAAATTATAAATGATAGAGTCGCTAGCTTAGCCGACTTCCTAGCATGCATGTAGATCGGATGGAGGCAGCCGGCCATGTGATCAGGTGATGGTGCTCACCTTGTACAAAAAAGAATTACTTCTTTATACCTGACATGCTGAGACGGACGGAGATGTATCATGCTTATAGATCAATTAGAATTAGAAAATTGCTAGCTCTTTAATTAATGCTGCATCAGATTGGGCATGACCTTCGTATTGAGAACTTGGCCGGAGTGCCGGCTGCCGCTGCTGTGGAGGCGTCAAAAACTGACGATGTGAATAGAACGGAAGTAGAGGCGACTACTCTTTGTTGGCCGCAACCGAATAAAACAATCGGAGTCATGGAAGAGGATTTTAACGGCGGCCGCTAAAACCCGTCGACGCTGGATCGGGGAAGACGTGGTAGAGGATATATTTTCTCCTTTTTAATAGAGAGACGATTTTTTAAATCAAGGCTCAAAGGCGAGAAGGTTTTCTCTTCAAGAAATACAACGATATATGGACTCTATAACCCTGGTTACGTGTAGTTTTGGGCCAGGTCGTGTCTTCTTGTTGGCATAAATAACGTAACATAAATTGTAAGATTATGGGCTAATCTACACCGTTATAACTCGGTCCTACCAGATTAACAGTTCGTAAAATCTGATTAACGTGGGAATTTCTGGAGAGTCTAAAATTAGTATAGCTATAGATAGATGACATTTATGAGCTTATGAAGGTTATTATGCTATTTTTGATCTAAGTAAGCTAATTATGCTATTTTTGACCTAAGTAAGCTAATTATGCCATAAATAAACTAAATAAGCTAAGTATAGGTCATTATTGAGCTAACCTAGGTAATTATGCCATTTCTGAATTAACTAAGCTTATTATGTCATTTTGGAGGAAACAAAGCTAAGTATAGGTCATTTTAGAGCTACTTACGTAAAATAGGTCATTTTGGAGCTAAGTAAACTTATTATGTCATTTTAGAGGAAAATAAGCTAAGTATATGACATTTATGAGCTAACCAAGGTTATTGTGCGTTTTTTGACCTAAGTAAGCTAATTATGTCATAAATAAACTAAATAAGCTAAGTATAGGTCATTATGCATTTGTTAAACAAAACACTAGAGAAAACTTACCGTCATCACGGAGGTGAAGCACCGGGGTTGCTCGAGCCGGTTACATCTGGAGAAGGTTCGTGCGATGCTTGTCTGGAGTTACGTTGCACCAAAGATCATTTGCAATGTCTCGTTAGCATGATGACACTCAAATGTTAAGACTAGTAACTAATGACCATTCAAATGAAACTCATCGTGGTCACCGGAGCAATGACCGGCATCGGCGGAGAGGTCTGACCGGTCTTCTCGCACACAGACTCCACATTTGGTTTTGACAAGTCAGTCATATTAGTTTGTAATGAAACAAACATTACATGAATGATTTGGCAAATATGCAGAAGAAACTTAGCATGAGGAGTTCGTACATGGCCCGGTGAGCCGCGTCATTCCACGCCCTCTCCTCCTCCAACAACCTAGCTGTCCTCTCCTCCAACTCCCTCTCCTTCTCCGCCGCCTGCCGGTCCCTATCCTCCAGGATCGCCTGGGTTGCCTCTCTCTCTTTTTGAAGAGCAGCCTGCAACACCACTCCTCGTTAGCATTGTAATCATCGATGGCCACACACACAATGTAATGGAGGAAAGATATATGAGTCCATATAACTAACCTCGATGGCGAGCTCGACTGGCCGTGGACGAGGCCTTATCTCAGGACAGGAGCTCGTTTGGCGTGCCTTGATCTCCGTGTGAGTGCGAGGACAACGTATAAGTCCATCTCCAATGGCTATCGAGCCATGAGGCCTCCCGCTACCAGCTATCATCACCAGCTCTGGATCAATAGGATGTTGGCTCGGGTTAAAGTCCTCCCCTTTCCTCACCTTACCCTCATCTCTGTATCTCACGAGCTTGTGGTGGGAGGAGATGTTGGGGAAGTTCTCGGGATGATCGAGGTCAGACTCAAAGAATGCCTTGGCCTTCTTGTATGAGGCAGTATGGGCCATGCCATAGAGGTCGTACACCTCTGCCACCTCCGTGTTATTGTGTAGCGCCTAAAAGAGAGGAACAAAGTATTAGTAAAGGGCTCAAGCTAGCATCACGAATGAATTGCATGAATCATGAAGCAAACCACTTACCCAGTTCCGCCCGAACTGATATAAGTTGGCGCTGCCTTGATGGTGTGGCACACCAACAACCATTTTGGCACGCCGGTCCTTGGCATTGTTGTGGATGGCTAGCCATTCGTCTGAGCACCATTCATCCACCAATGCCTCCCAACAATCTAGCTTATCCGCACACCATCTCGGGGGCACCTAAGTTAGTAAAGAGAAATTTGAGCGCTACGCCTACGAATCAAATCAAGGACACTAAGTACAAGGCCTTAAGAATAGGTAATTACCTTCATGTACTGCTCATTCTTCAGAAACTTTCTGCGGCACGATGACTTGTCCTTCTTAACACCACGCGAGGCGTAATAGTCTCGAACAGCCTGTGGCCGAGCCTCGTGTCGAAAGTTTTGTAGTAGGCGCTTGCACTCGGCATCGATAACCTGTGCCGCGGCCTCCTCGTATCCCTCCTCACACCTGTAGAAGGTCTGCAATCAAACAAGACAACACTGATTAGTACAATAACTAGCTATTGTTGATTTTTAATTGTGTAAAGGAGAAATTACCCAAAACTTTCTGATCACCATGTCGGCCCTCGTGCGGCACAAGAAACCATCAATCATCTCCTCCGGCGGGGCCGGGGCAGCCAAGTAGTGCTCCCAGCTCAATCCTAGTTGTGGAAGCTGACCCTCACCGGGCAATGTGACAAACCCCGGGAAGTTTTGCCGGCAAATCACACCTAGGACTTGGTTAGGCCTGCGGACATCCTTGGCGTGTAGCCAACCCCTGCAGTATGACAAGGCCAATGCATTAGACATTTGAAGAAACGTGAAGGCAAAAGGTTAAAAAATAGTAAATGCACTTACTTCTGCCCATCAGGCCTAATCGACCACCTTTGCTCGCGGGTCGCCGGCACGGGCGGGAGTCGTGTACTATCACGCTGGTAGACGGTGGCCCCTCAACCACCTCGCCCTCGCTATCAGAAAACCAATCCCCGCCACCATCAGCATGGCCACTCGTCTCCTGCTGACGCAGATCCGGCCAGGTATCCCATCGGGTCCTCACTAATGAATGCATCGGTCATCGATGCTTCAATTCTACGTTTTTTTTACATTTTGCTCGAAGCGTCTTCTGCATCCTCTCAGTTGCGTAGCACCAACGATTTTGCACGCCCCCCTAATCTTGCCTCGGTCGGGAGATGCAAAATGAAATGCTGCATTGGATTAAAGAAGCCCGGTGGAAATATCTTCTCTAAATTGCAGATCAACTCCGGCGCCAACTCTTCCATTCCATCTAGCACGCCAGGCGATAGATCTTTCACACAAAAAACACGAAAGAAATAGCTCAGCTCTGCCAGTACTAGCCATTCATCCTCAGGGATAAAGCCATGCAACATCACCGGCATTACCCCGCTCAAGCCATATGTGCCAATCATGACTCTTGAGACCAAATATTTTCAATTTGTCAAGACTCGCTCCCCTCTTTAGATTCGCTGCATATCCATCGGGGAAGAGCAAGTGCATTTTCACCCACAAGATCATTTCCCTCATAGCTGGCCTTCCAAGATTGAACCATGCCTTTGGCTTCGTCCAGTTCTGCTTTCCTTTCGGTTGTCGCATGTTTTGTAACAGTCTATCACATAGAGCCTCCAGATCGACTCTAGCCTTAGGATTATCCTTTAACTTCCCCTCGATGCCGAACAATGTAACAAAAAGGGCCTCACCGATATTCTTTTCAGTGTGCATCATGTCGATGTTGTGTGGGCAAAGGAGGTCTTTGAAGTAAGGCAAATCCCACAAGCATGTCTTGTAAGTCCAGGCATGTTCCGAATTATACCCTTTGAAATACCCTGGATGCTCTGGATTAGGCTCGAGAGCGTTTAACTGATCTAAGGTCTGTTGGCCTGTCAACGCAGGTGGTGTAGTGATTTTGACAACTCTACCTTTGATGAAGTTCTTCTTGTCTTTTCTGAACTTATGGCGAGGATCCAGGAACTGTCTATGCAAGTCGAAGCAAGAAAACTTGCGACCCGCCTGCAGCCAATGAAACTGAAGAACTGCCTTGCATGTGGGACACGGGAACCTTCCATGCACACACCAGCCAACGAATAGCACATACTCCGGCAATTCATGCATCGAGTACATGTACCACACATTCTTCTTCTTCTTCTTCTTCTTCTAACTTTCTTCTTCTTCTTCTTCTTCTTCTTCTTCTAATTTTCTTCTTCTTCTTCTTCTAACTTTCTTCTTATTCTTCTTCTTCTTCTTCTTCTTCTTCTTCTTCTTCTTCTAATTTTCTTCTTCTTCTTCTTCTGCTTCTTCTCCTTCCAATTTTCTTCTTCTTCTTTTCCTTCTATTTTTTTTCTAACCTAATTAACTAACCTAACTAACCTAACAGAAAAAAAACAGAAGGTGGGGTCGGTCGGGCTTCTCACCGGAGGTGGGGGGGCGGCCAGGCTTCGGCGGCCCGAACGGCGGGGCCGGCCGAGGTGGCAGGCGCCCGAGCAGAGGGGGCGACCGGGCGGGACCGGGGGCCGGGGCGGCGGGGCGGTGGGGGCTCCCGGGTGTGGTCGGTGCGGCGGGGGCAGGCGCAGGGGCCAGGGGGCGGGGCGGGCACTGGTGCCGGCGGCGGGTGTGACTAGCGGCGGGGAGGAGGTCCAGCGCGGGGAGGGAGGAGGTGCGGGTGGGGGCGAGGGCTCGAGGGAGAGCTGTGCGTGGTGTGGGTGGAGAGAGAGAGAGGGGGAGAGGGGGAGAGAGAGAGTGGTGGGGGGGGAGACGCCGTTAGAGGTAGGCACCGTCTTTGCTGTCCGCTAGCGGACAGCAAAGAGCTTCCCAGCGGACGGCAAAGATCAAGTGGACGGCATATAGTCCGTATGTTGGACCTAGCCAGGTCCACGGTCCAGTGGGGCCCAGGTGGGTTCTTTGCCGTCTGCCTATGGTCTCGTTGCCGTCTGCCAGCAGATGGCAATGAATGAATTGATGGCAAATAATATCATTGCCATCAGTTCACTCTTTGTCGTCTGTTTTTTGGAAGCTGACGGCAAAGACTTTGCCATCAGTTCACTTTTTGCCGTCTGTTTTTTGGAAGCTGACGGCAAAGACCTTCTTTGCCGTCAGCTGACGGACGGCAAAGAGTTGACTGAGGGCAAATTCTCTGATTCCAGTAGTGGCTCAGCCAGACCCGTTGGGAACGGCTGAATCGGTAGTTTCTAGAGAGCCGGGTTGGGGCAATGCAGGGGAGGGGAATGTCGCGCTGCGCAGCTGCAGGGAGGGACATGGTGGGAGTGATGGCGCGTCTCCGAAAAAGTGGCGGGACGAATTCGCGTCACCGCACACTGATTCGCGGTTGCCCTATATAGCCAGGGTGACCGGCGTGCCAAAACTCCCGCCACCATCCCCTCTCTCGATGTTTCACTCCGGCCCAGATCAACATCGATGACGAGGTAAGCGGCACAAGTACTCTGGCAACCGGTTGGCTATGGCGGCGGATCCACTCCTCTTCTTCTCCTTCGTGCCGCACCTACACTACGTGTCCTCCGATGGCGTCTGTAAGTTTGACCCCCCCTTCCCTCTATTAGTTATAGCTAGATCAGTCGATGGAGTGGGGTTAGATCGTCCTATCTGTTCGACTGTGATGCTGCGGTAGCTAGTTGGGATGGATTTGAAGCATGCTAGTGGTTGTTTTCTTGGATATTCATGGATGGAGTGGTAATATCTTAGATATTCATGGATGGAGTGGTAGTATGCTTAGATGTCCATGGATGGAGTGGTAGTATGCTTAGATGTTCACGGATGGTTTGGTAGTATGCTTAGATGTATGGCATGGTAGTGTAGAATAAGATCATCCATATGTGTCCATGATTAGTGTTGTCTTGAACTAGATCATCCTTGTGTGCATGCTGTCTGTATGTTGATGACGCTTACGTTTGTAGGACATTACCACGCAAGAGTTTAGTCTGGCCATCGTGTCGTCCGAGAGCCAATTCCCAACGTCCTACGTCCAGGACTCCCAGGCTAACATCGACCATATGCCTCTTGATTTAGAGGTTTTCGAGGTGCCACCTACGGTTCCTCCATTTTTGCTGGCTGAACCCAACGTTGTATCTCATGCAGCTGCTCGAAAGGCAACCTCAAAGGAGAAGAAGGATGGCAGGTGATGCAGCATGAAATGGCAGTAGTTCGTCTCCACTTTTGTGCTTAACAAGATTTGTGGCATCATATCTAGTGGAGTGAGGACTGATAAGGGGTTCAAGGAGGTGCATTTGAACTCTGTGGCGAAGCTAGTCTTCGACTTTTGTGGACAGGAGGTCACCGCAAACCAGGTGTACAACCACCTGAGGAAGTGAAGAATCAGGTCTATCACCATCTACAAGCTGAGAGACCTGAGCGGTGCTTCATGGGATGAGGAGACCTGCACGATCATGTTGGAGGCAGAGCACTACCAAGGACACATAGCAGTTAGCTCACAAACCATGCCATTCTATGAACCATTGTGCCGTACTAACTAACTGCCACTCTGAACTGTTTCTTTCTTAGGATCACCCCAAGGACGCAGAGTTCCTCAACACGCCTATCCAGAACTACCATCAGATGCAGCAGATCTTCTCCTTCGGGTTCTGTCGGGGATATTACCCCGCGGTATAACCCGGCCGGAAGTATGACCCGACCAGGACTTGGCGACTCATTGGTGACCCGGTCGAGACTTGGCGGTTCATTGGTGACCCGGCAGGCGGGTCAGATGAGCGACAAGGCCCAGGGCCCAGCAAGCAAGCCGGCGCAAGGCGGCTCGTGGACGGGCCTGGAGGGGTGGCTCACAAGAGAAGGCCCAAAGGAGAGAAAGGATTCCCTTACAAGAGAAACAAGGCCTGGATTAGGACTCAAGAGAGACTAGTCCTAATCCTACTCCTAGTAGGACTCTACATGTAAACCTACCCCTTCCACTTATATAAGGAGGGGTAGAGCACCCCTAGAGGGACAAGTGAAGACAGGTTCAAGTCATTAGAGATAGACAAATTAGAGGCTCTCGAGATTAGAGGTAGCAAGACAGCACCTTTGTAACCGAGAGATCTGCCTCATCATCAATACAAGACAAGCAGGACGTAGGCTTTTACCTCCCTCAGAGGGGCCGAACCTGGGTAAAACTCGCGTCTCTCGATTCCGACCAACCCCTCTCAAGCCGCCACATAGTTGCGATGGCCCCACACCTAAGTCCTTTAACCCGGACATCTTGCCATGACAAATCCACGACAGTTGGCGCCCACCGTGGGGCGTCGCGCGGTGGTGTTGAGTTCTTGGAGGGATCTTCCCCAAGGATAGAGAAGCTTGCGGTTTGCCAGATGAGAAAAGACAACCCGGAAGGATCTACATCGATTGTGGGTTTATTGGCGACGGCGACTACAAGTGGCTACCCGACGAAGTCCATTGAAGCCAAGAAGATGCCTTCCGCGTCCACACAAAAAAAAGTTCACATATGTGTGTGCCGCCGCACGCGACCGAACAATTCGCTGAAGTCAGATCGATTTCGTTTACGCCGAGAGCGAATCCAGCTCAAACAACTACGTCGATTCCGTCTACGATGGTACTGTCCGAAGAAGGAACAGAAGAATTGCTAAAAAAAGAGAGAGCCACGGCCTGGAAAGGACACGGATTCGTCAAGGTCAATCCCGACCCGGAGACAGCGAAGACCGTCGGATTTTGCCCTCGCCTCGAGCAGGTCCTCCGCCATGGCCTCCCCCCTGCTGCGCTAGCTCTGCCCCCGCGGCTCCACTTCAGCCGCCGCGGGTCTTCACCACCGCGGTTTTTGCCTCGCCCTCCGCCGTGGCTCTGCTCCACCCCGCCCTTGCCTTGCCTTGCGCCGAGGCTCGCCTCACCACACCTCCGGCCGCTGCCGTGGCTTGCCCTCGTGCGCCTGCCCTTGGCCATCAAGCCTCCACCACCGAGCCACGCCCGCATCTGCCGCTGGCCTACTTCACCTCGCTGCACCAGCCGCCTCGCTTCACCTCGGCCGCCATGACCTTGCCCTGCACTGCCTGCTTCCGTCGATGTGGCTGGCCTTCCACCGCATCCGCGCCTCAGCCGCTACGGCGTCGTCCCGCCGCATCAACGCCTTGCCTCGTTTTGCCTCGCCTCTGCCGGCCTGCTGCTGTTCCCGCCTCGCCCCTGCAGGGCCATCCCCAACACTGCAGCTCCGCGGCCCTCCGGCGCCGCGTCGCACCCCGCCTCCCCAGCTGCGCCCTCCTCGCAGCGACTGGTCCGCTCGCCTTCTTCCGCTCCGCGCAGCTCGGGCCCACCGCGCGCCCAAACGCACCGCGCGTCGTCCTCAGCTTCGGTCGGGCTGCGCGCGACCCGCTCCTGGCCTGGCCTGGCCACCCTCCGACTCCACCTCCGAGCGTGCGACCCACCCCTATTATGATTCGCCTTGCTCTGAGCCGTGTCGCCGAGCCGCCCGACCCTGCCATGGCCTCCGGTTCTCCCGCGCCCGCCAACCTCGCGCCGCGCTACTCACCTCCACCAGGCTCCCGTATCCCTCGCGCGCGCCCGCCTCTGCTGTGGCAAGCAGCAAGCTTGACCCGCCAAGGCAAGCTGCCGCCCTCGCGGCCCCTCGAGCCACCGCACTGCGCCGCGTCCGTGCCGACTCTCCCGCACCTCCGAGTTGCTGCTCCACCTGCTAACTCCGTGCGCGCCTCTGCCGTAGTGGCCTGCCCCACTGTTCTCCGTGTCCACAGCCTTGGCGCCGTTAAGCCATCTCCGCCTCCGCCCCCACCTCATTTCTGTCGCGCGCCCAGCTTCCGTTGCGACCTCGCCGTTGCTCCTGTCAGCCGTTCCCCCGCGCCGCTGCGCCTCCGAGCCGCCCGGCCGTGTGCCCTGCTCCGGCCGCCGTGGCCCAAGTCACTGCTCTCTGGCGCTGCCTTTTCCTGCCGCGAGCCGCCGTCCTCCGAGCCGCCGCCCCACGCCATGCCTGCCGGCTCTGCCTCGCCTACTGACCGCTACTGCTGTTCCCGCCTCGCCCATCTGCTGTCTTCGCGGGGGAAGCGGTGAGCCGCCGGCTCTGCCTCGCCTCCTCACCCACCGGAAGGCATCCGAGCCGCCCCAGCTCCTCTTCTCGCGCGGGTGCTCCCGCGTTTTGGAGATAGGAACGAGAGCACCAGCATTCGCATTCGTCGACAAAAAAAACTGGTGATATTTATCCTACAAAATTCTTAGTATGTTTTCTCATCTGAGAACAATTACTCCGGCTCTTGTCATATATCTTATGCAGGAGAATTATTCATGTGGCGTTATACCGCGGAGATGGAGCGCACGCCATCATCTTTATGTACTAGAGCTCCTCCGAGTCGTAGTGCTCAACGGGCGCTTATGAGACGCCGCCCTATGGCCCAATCTACATCAGCACGATGCGGCTGACCCGCCCGACCGCGCTGGCTTAACAACGCCACGGGCGACTCACCGTCCGTGTCGGCTTATAATGCCACGATTGACTCGCCGTCCCCACGGACTGGTCTACACCAACAAATGCCGCGGCCGTCTCTCGCGACTGCGCCGGCTTACAACGCCGCGAGCGGCTCATTGTCCGCACTGGCTTACAAACGCCGTGGCGTCTTTCGCGGCCGCGCCGTCTTCAAATGCCGCGGCTGATTTCTACGTCTGCATCAACACGCCAGGCCCCGCATACACCACTACGAGCCGCCCAACGAATGGTTCTGAATCGCCGCCCTGTGGTCCAATCTACATTTGCATACTGGTGCCGGGCTCGCCTGTACGACCCGCCCAACGTACGCGCGCAAGACGCCGCCCACAGTCTGATTCTACATCAGCATATCAGTGCAGTGTTCGTCTATACAAGCCGCCCAAACGGACAGGCACGCAAGTCGCCGCCACTGCGGTTTGGTTCACCTCAACAACCAGTCGGGACGAACCATCGACCGGATTATTGAAACAATTCATACGGGATCGTCTATAACCCGCCACGGTCAACCTCAACCTTCAGTGGAGATTCTCAAGCCGCCTCTTCGAGTCAACTTAAGACTCGGGGGCTACAGACATGGCACGACACACTTGGTCGTTTTCAACGAGAGCCCCAGGTCATTGCAAGGAAGTTAACCCAATCCCGGGGGCTACCATATTATTGGCGGAAGAATTAAAAGTTGCCCAAGAGGATGAGCCGCCGTGATGCACCGTTTAAACATGGGTGGCCGGATTTATTGGATCATCATAAAAGTAACTTGGAGTTTCTGTTGTCTGTGCATTTCAGATTGTGCAAAGGTGGATACTTCAACAAAGGTCATTTGGGGGCTTCCAACCCGCCGGGTTTAGCTCGCTCACCCTCTTGATCGGCTCTTCAGCCACAATAGTAAACAATACGGCGGCTTACAAGTTGGCGGTCCACAAGACGGCGGCTTACAAGATGGTGCACAAGTTGATGTCATCGACAAGGTCGTTTGGGGGCTTCAAACCCACCGGGTTAAGCTTCAACCCTCTCAATCAGGCTCTTCAGCCACTGTAAGGTGACCCGCCGAACGCTTATGAGTTAATCTCGCCAGGAGACCCTGAGCACTGATTAAGGTTCAAACGGCGGACTGTGTCATGTGAGAGGGGGCTTCTAGGCCCTAGGGATACTCATACCCTACTGTGTCTCTTGCTGGGATGCTGCGCTCATCAATCCTCGCCTGGAAACCGAGTATTGTTATGAGTTCAAGTAGCGAGTCCACTCAGCGGAACCAGCGTCCGTGTCTCTTTCTGGGACGTTGCGCTCAGCAATCCTCGCCTGGAAACCGAGTATTGTTATGAGTTCAAGCAATGAGTCCACCCAGCAGAACCGGCAGATGTGTCTCTTTCTGGTTCGTTGCGCTCTTATCAGTTAATCTCGTCTAGAGACCCTGAGCCGCTCAAAGGAGTTGACGGTCACTCTCGTTAGAGACCCTGCACTGGTATGAGTTCAAGCATCGAGTCCAGCCAGGAAGAACCATCATATGAGTTTTTTGAAAAGAAAAGCAAGAACATCATACATTGCATCATACATTGCATCGTGCATTCCATCATACATTACATCATGCATTTCATCATACTTACATATCATGCCGGTTTGCCAAACCGGGTCAGAGCAAGGTTATGAAAGAAGAAGCAAGGCTATAAAAGATTTTAACATCTCCGGGTTGTGCTTTTTCAAGCCGCCCTTACAATAATGCAGACTATATGTCTTGTTTTGTCAGGTCTTGTCTCTTAACATGAGCCGCCGTTAAGTATGATGAAAAAACTACTGCAGGAACAAATAGATCTTTAATAGCCAACATGGCTGGATCTTCATCATGGTTTATCATAACCAGTATTAAATGATTGGGATTTTTTCAAGCCAGTTTGGAAAATTGATTATTCTTGAAGAGCCGCCCTATCAGATATAATGCCGTGTCATTTAATTGACCGACTATTGGATTTCTTCAACCTGTGCTCTGTAGTTTACTACAACACTCATGGATTTCTCAAATATATATTTGCCGGGTTGCACCGCAACCACGAGCAGGGATTTCATTTCAAAGACAAAGGAATTATTCCAGGATATTCATTCCGGGTTATATTACAATCACGGTCAAAGATTCATTCAAATCAGATCAATATCAGTTAAAAGAGAACTTTTGAAGTACATTATGATGAGTCATATTACTTTCACACTGTCCCGAGTCGCCGCAGGCAGACGACCCGACACTTGGGGGCTACATTATTCAAGTCCAGTTTATATCAAGTATGCAAAGTCCCATGTCGCTGCAAGCATGCATCACGGCACTTGGGGGCTAATGCAAGTTGCTTTTCAAATTATTACATGGTCAACAGATCCTGTTGTCTCAAGGAGATGAGCTAGCCTTTCTATATTTTTCTAAGTCCCAGCCCAGTACTTCTTACTGACCCGGCACTTGGGGGCTACAGTATTCAGCTGTTCAAACAGATTATGAGGTTCAAATTGAAGACCCGGCCCATCACACACTGATGAGCCGGCCCTTGGGGGCTACACCAGCTGAAGCTTTATAAGGTATAAGACAGTTACAAGTCCCAGGCTGCTGCAGGTAAGACAACCTGGCACTTGGGGGCTACCCAATCAAAGATATTATTGCAAAGCACCAAGTCATCATGGATAAACTTGGAGCTTGGGGGCTACAGGTAGTATGGATATATCAAAAAATTGAAGAGAGTTTTCAAGAGGTCAATTGTGAGTGAGACCGGCTCAACAGATTTTTATTTAGCCGAAGCATTAAAAGACCGGTTCTACATCAGATGGATTTTCATCCCAATATTTTTATCAAGTCAGCTGGAGTCCAGTTATTTGACCCGGCGTCACCAACAATCATGACCCGGTATTATCAAAAGATCATAACCCGGCAGAATTTATATGAGCAACCCGGTTTTACAAGTTGAAGAGTATTGGAGGCCGACTCAATGGCATATGGGTGTTGTATTCCCAATATTTTACTTCAAAGGACACTGATAAGCAAGACGATTGAGAAGACGACTCGTTCATATGAAGAAGAAACCCGGATTTTTAAGGAGCTACTTCATTAAGCCAACCAGTGGAGCGAGCCGGTCCCTTAACATATTTTTTATTCTTATTTCAGGAGCTTAGCATGAATAAATTCAAGCTAACCCGGGGGCTAATGTCGGGGATATTACCCTGCGGTATAACCTGGCCGGAAGTATGACCCGGCCAGGACTTGGCGACTCATTGGTGACCCGGTCGAGACTTGGCGGTTCATTGGTGACCCGGCAGGCGGGTCAGACGAGCGACAAGGCCCAGGGCCCAGCGAGCAAGCCGGCGCAAGGCGGCTCGTGAACGGGCCTGGAGGGGCGGCTCACAAGAGAAGGCCCAAAGGAGAGAAAGGATTCCCTTACAAGAGAAACAAGACCCGGATTAGGACTCAAGAGAGACTAGTCCTAATCCTACTCCTAGTAGGACTCTACATGTAAACCTACCCCTTCCACTTATATAAGGAGGGGTAGAGCACCCCTAGAGGGACAAGTGAAGACAGGTTCAAGTCATTAGAGATAGACAAATTAGAGGCTCTCGAGATTAGAGGTAGCAAGACAGCACCCTTGTAACCGAGAGATCTTCCTCATCATCAATACAAGACAAGCAGGACATAGGCTTTTACCTCCATCGAAGGGGCCGAACCTGGGTAAAACTCGCGTCTCTTGATTCCGACCAACCCCTCTCAAGCCGCCACATAGTTGCGATGGCCTCACACCTAAGTCCGTTAACCCGGACATCTTGCCATGACAAATCCACGACAGGATCGCAACCGGCAAGCATGCCATGGGGTTAGGTCAGCCCTTGGCACACGATGCCCCCGATGCCTACCATGCCGTCGATGCTAGAGTATCCAGACAAACAGGAGTCAGACACCATCTACCTTGATGCTCATGAGAAGGAAGGTCAGCACGTTCCTGTGCTTGATAGGAAGAGGAAGCAATCGGGCTTCATGGAGGAGGAGATGACCGTGTTCAGCAGCATGACTCAGGCAGTGAAAGAGGAGGCCATCGCCATCAGGGATAGCAAGACGGTGGACGTGCACCCTCAGCTCTACGGCGCCGTCATGGACCAAGTTGGCTTCAGCCCACAGGCTCTCATGGCGGCACTTAGCCACCTCCTTGACAACAAAGCACAAGGTGTTGGGTTTGTGTAGGATTGAAAGTATGTCTAGAGGGGGGTGATTAGACTACTTGACCAAATAAAAATCTAAATTTTCCCAATTTTAGTTGTTGGCAGATTTTAGCAATTATAGCAAGTCAAGTTCACCCTACACATGCAAGTCTTAGAGAATAGCAGCGGAAAGTAAAGACATGCAAGTCTAAGAGGTGGTGCTATCGTACGTCCACATTTATGGAGACTTTAACTCACGGAGAGTAACGGTCGCGAGAGTCCATGGAGGGCTCCATCCACGAAGGGTCCACGAAGTAGCAACCTCGTCTATTCCATGATGGTCTACGTCCACGGAGGACTAGGCTTACTCGGGGTAGATCTTGTTGGGGAACGTAGTAATAATTCAAAAAAAATCCTACGTGTCACCAAGATCAATCTAGGAGATGCTAGCAACGAGAGAGAGGGAGTGCATCTTCATACCCTTGAAGATCGCTAAGCGGAAGCGTTGCAAAGATCGCAGTTAATGGAGTCGTACTCGCGGCGATTCAAATCGCGGAAGATCCGATCCAAGCGCCGAACGGACGACGCCTCCGCGTTCAACACACGTACAGCCCGGGGACGTCTCCTCCTTCTTGATCCAGCAAGGGGGGAGGAGAAGTTGAGGGAGAGCTCCGGCAGCACGACGGTGTGGTGGCGGTGGAGCTCGTGGTTCTCCGGCAGAGCTTCGCTAAGCAATACAGAGGTGGAGGAGGTGTAGGAGGAGGGAGGGCTGCGCCAGGGGCAAGTGGTGCAGCTCCCATGCGCCTCCCCGCTATATATAGGGGTGGAGGGGGCTGGTTTCTTGCCCTCCAAGTCCATTGGGGCGTTGGCAAAGGTGGGAGGAAAGAAATCCCATCCTTTCCCTTCCCCACCGATTGTTATCCCCCATTTTTATGGATCTTGATCTTATCCCTTCGGGATATGATCTTATTCCTTCTAAGGGGGGATCTTGGTGCACCTTGACCAGGGGTGTGGGGCCTTGCCCCCACTACCCATGTTCATGTGGGTCCCCCCAAGCAGGTGGGCCCCACTCCGGAATCTTCTAGAACCTTCCCGGTACAATACCGAAAAATCCCGAACATTTTCCGGTGGCCAAAATAGGACTTCCCATATATAAATCTTCACCTCCGGACCATTACGGAACTCCTTGTGACGTCCGGGATCTCATCCGGGACTCCGAACAACTTTCAATAACCACATACAATTCCCATTACAACTCTAGCGTCACCGAACCTTAAGTGTGTAGACCCTACGGGTTCGGGAACCATGCAGACATGACCGAGACACCTCTCCGGCCAATAACCAATAGCGGGATCTGGATACCCATATTGGCTCTCACATGTTCCACGATGATCTCATCGGATGAACCACGATGTCGGGGATTCAATTAATCCCGTATACAATTCCCTTTGTCCATCGGTATGTCACTTGCCCGAGATTCGATCGTCGGTATCCCTATACCTTGTTCAATCTCATTACCGGGAAGTCTCTTTACTCGTTCCGTAACACATGATCCCGTGACTAACTCCTTAGTCACATTGAGCTCATTATGATGATGTATTACCGAGTGGGCCCAGAGATACCTCTCCGTCACACGGAGTGACAAATCCCAGTCTCGATTCGTGCCAACCCAATAGACACTTTCGGAGATACCTTTAGTGCACCTTTATAGTCACCCAGTTACGTTGTGACGTTTGATACACCCAAAGCATTCCTACGGTATCCGGGAGTTGCACAATCTCATGGTCTAAGGAAATGATACTTGACATTAGAAAAGCTCTAGCAGACGAACTACACGATCTTGTGCTATGCTTAGGATTGGGTCTTGTCCATCACATCATTCTCCTAATGATGTGATCCCGTTATCAACGACATCCAATGTCCATGGTCAGGAAACCATGACCATCTATTGATCAACGAGCTAGTCAACTAGAGGCTCACTAGGGACATGGTGTGGTCTATGTATTCACACATGTATTACGGTTTCCGGTAAATACAATTATAGCATGAACAATAGACAATTATCATGAACAAGGAAATATAATAATAACCATTTTATTATTGTCTCTAGGGCATATCTCCTACAGTCTCCCACTTGCACTAGAGTCAATAATCTAGTTACATTGTGATGAATCGAACGCCCATAGAGTTCTGGTGCTGATCATGTTTCGCTCGTGGAAGAGGTTAATCAACGGATCTGCGACATTCAGATCCGTATGTACTTTACAAATATCTATATCTCCATCCTGAATGTAACCACGAATGGAGTTGAAGCGGCGCTTGATGTGCTTGGTCTTCTTGTGAAACCTGGGCTCCTTGGCAATGGCAATAGCTCCAGTGTTGTCACAGAAGAGAGTCATCGGGCCCGACGCATTGGGAATCACTCCTAGGTCGGTGATGAACTCCTTCATCCAGACTCCTTCCTGCGCTGCTTCCGAAGCAGCTATGTACTCCGCTTCACATGTAGATGCCGCCACGACGCTTTGCTTGCAACTGCACCAGCTGACTGCCCCACCATTCAAAATATACACGTATCCGGTTTGTGACTTGGAGTCATCCGGATCTGTGTCGAAGCTAGCATCGACGTAACCCTTTACGACGAGCTCTTCGGCACCTCCATAAACAAGAAACATATGCTATGTCCTTTTCAGGTACTTAAGGATATTCTTGACCGCTGTCCAGTGTTCCATTCCGGGATCACTTTGGTACCTCCCTACCAAACTTATGGCAAGGTTCACATCAGGTCTGGTACACAGCATGGCATACATAATAGAGCCTATGGCTGAGGCATAGGGGATGACACTCATCTTTTCTCTATCTTCTGCCGAGGTCGGGCATTGAGCTGTGCTCAATCTCACACCTTGCAATACAGGCAAGAACCCCTTCTTGGACTAATCCATATTGAACTTCTTCAATATCTTGTCAAGGTATGTGCTTTGTGAAAGACCAATGAGGCATCTCGATCTATCTCTATAGATCTTGATGCCTAATATGTAAGCAGCTTCTCCAAGGTCCTTCATTGAAAAACACTTATTCAAGTAGGCCTTTATGCTTTCCAAAAGTTCTATATCATTTCCCATCAACAATATGTCATCCACATATAAAATGAGAAATGCTACAGAGCTCCCACTCACTTTCTTGTAAATACAGGCTTCTCCATAAGTCTGTATAAACCCAAACACTTTGATCACCTCATCAAAGCGAATGTTCCACCTCCGAGATGCTTGCACCAGCCCATAGATGGAGCGCTGGAGCTTGCATACCTTGTCAGCATTCTTAGGATCGACAAAACCTTCCGGCTGCATCATATAAAATTCTTCCTTAAGGAAACCGTTAAGGAATGCCGTTTTGACGTCCATTTGCCAGATCTCATAATCATAAAATGCGGCAACTCTAACATGATTCGGACGGACTTCAGCATCGCTACGGGTGAGAAAGTCTCATCGTAGTCAACTCCTTGAACTTGTCGATAACCCTTAGCGACAAGCCGAGCCTTATAGACGGTCACATTACCATCCGCGTCAGTCTTCTTCTTAAAGATCCATTTATTTTCTATGGCTTGCCGATCATCGGGCAAGTCCACCAAAGTCCATACTTTGTTCTCATACATGGATCCTATCTCGGATTTCATGGATTCAAGCCATTTGTTGGAATCTGGGCCCGCCATGGCTTCTTCATAGTTCGAAGGTTCACAGTTGTCTAACAACATGATTTCCAGGACAGGGTTGCCATACCACTCTGGTGCGGAACGTGTCCTCGTGGACCTACGAAGTTCAGTAGTAACTTGATCCGAAGTTTCATGATCATCATCATTAACTTCCTCTCTAGTCGGTGCAGGCACCACAGAAACATTTTCCTGCGCTGCGCTACTCTCCGGTTCGAGAGGGGGTACAATTACCTCATCAAGTTCTACTTTCCTCCCACTTACTCTTTTCGAGAGAAACTCTTTCTCTAGAAAGGATCCATTCTTGGCAACAAAGATCTTGCCTTCGGATCTGAGGTAGAAGGTATACCCAATAGTTTCCTTAGGGTATCCTATGAAGACGCACTTTTCCGATTTGGGTTCGAGCTTTTCAGGTTGAAGTTTCTTGACATAAGCATCGCATCCCCAAACTTTCAGAAACGACAGCTTAGGTTTCTTCCCAAAACATAATTCATATGGTGTCGTCTCAACGGATTTAGACGGTGCCCTATTTAAAGTGAATGCGGCAGTCTCTAATGCATATCCCCAAAATGATAGCGGTAAATCAGTAAGAGAAATCATAGATCGCACCATATCCAATAGAGTGCGATTACGACGTTCAGACACACAATTACGCTGAGGTGTGCCAGGCGGCGTGAGTTGTGAAACAATTCCACATTTCCTTAAGTGCGTGCCAAACTCGTGACTCAAATATTCTCCTCCACGATCAGATCGTAAGAACTTTATTTTCTTGTCACGTTGATTCTCTACCTCACTCTGAAATTCCTTGAACTTTTCAAAGGTCTCAGACTTGTGTTTCATTAAGTAGACATACCCATATCTGCTTAAGTCATCAGTGAGGGTGAGAACATAACGATAGCCACCGCGAGCCTCAACGCTCATTGGACCGCATACATCGGTATGTATTATTTCCAACAAGTTGGTTGCTCGCTCCATTGTTCCGGAGAACGGAGTCTTAGTCATCTTGCCCATGAGGCATGGTTCGCACGTGTCAAATGATTCATAATCAAGAGACTCCAACAGTCCATCTGCATGGAGTTTCTTCATGCGTTTGACACCAATATGACCAAGGCGGCAGTGCCACCAGTATGTGGGACTATCATTATCAACCTTACATCGTTTGGTATTCACACTATGAATATGTGTAACATCACGTTCGAGAATCAATAAAAATAAACCATTGACCAGCGGGGCATGACCATAAAACATATCTCTCATATAAATAGAACAACCATTATTCTCGGATTTAAATGAGTAGCCATCTCGCATCAAACGAGATCCAGATACAATGTTCATGCTCAAAGCTGGTACTAAATAACAATTATTGAGGTTTAAAACTAATCCCGAAGGTAGACGTAGAGGTAGCGTGCCGACGGCAATCACATCGACCTTGGAACCATTCCCGACGCGCATCGTCACCTCGTCCTTCGCCAGTCTCTGCTTATTCCGCAGCTCCTATTTTGAGTTACAAATGTGAGCAACCGCACCGGTATCAAATACCCAGGAGCTACTACGAGCGTTGGTAAGGTACACATCAATAACATGTATATCATATATACCTTTGACGTTGCTAGCCTTCTTATCCGCTAAGTACTTGGGGCAGTTCCGCTTCCAGTGACCGGTTCCCTTGCAATAAAAGCACTCAGTCTCAGGCTTGGGTCCATTCTTGGGCTTCTTCCCGGCAACTGATTTACCGGGCGCGGCAACTGCTTTGCCGTCCTTCTTGAAGTTCTTCCTACCCTTGCCTTTCTTGAAACTGGTGATCTTATTCACCATCAACACTTGATGTTCCTTTTTGATCTCCACCTCCGCTGATTTCAGCATCGAATATAACTCAGGAATGGACTTCTCCATCCCTTGCATATTGAAGTTCATCACAAAGCTCTTGTAGCTAGGTGGAAGCGACTAGAGGATTCTGTCAATAACCGAGTCATCCGGAAGATTAACTCCCAGCTGAGACAAGCGGTTGTGCAACCCAGACATTTTGAGTATGTGCTCGCTGACAGAACTATTTTCCTCCATCTTACAACTGAAGAACTTGTCGGAGACTTCATATCTCTCGACCCGGGAATGAGCTTGGAAAACCATTCTCAGCTCTTGGAACATCTCATATGCTTCGTGTTGCTCAAAACGCTTTTGGAGCCCCGGTTCTAAGCTGTAAAGCATGCCGCACTGAACCAAGGAGTAATCATCACTACGCGACTGCCAGGCGTTCATAACGTCTTGAGTTGCTGGGAAAATGGGTGCGTCACGTAGCGGTGCATCAAGGACATATGCTTTCTTGGAAGCTATGAGGATGATCCTCAAGTTACGGACCCAGTCCGTATAGTTGCTTCCATCGTCTTTCAGCTTGGTTTTCTCTAGGAACGCGTTGAAGTTGAGGGCAACATTAGCGTGGGCCATTGGATTTACAAGATAGATTGTAAAGACGATTTTTTAGACTAAGTTCATGATAATTAAGTTCATCTAATCAAATTATTTAATGAACTCCCACTCAGATAGACATCCCTCTAGTCATCTAAGTGTTACATGATCCATATCAACTAGGCCGTGTCCGATCATCACGTGAGACGGACTAGTCATCAATGGTGAACATCTCCATGTTGATCGCATCTACTATACGACTCATGTTCGACCTTTCGGTCTCTCGTGTTCCGAGGCCATGTCTGTACATGCTAGGCTCGTCAAGTCAACCTAGGTGTTTCGCTTGTGTAAATCTGGCTTACACCCTTTGTATGCGAACGTTAGAATCTTATCACACCCGATCATCACGTGGTGCTTCGAAACAACGATCCTTCACAACGGTGCACACTTAGGGGGAACACATTTCTTGAAATTTTAGTGAGGGATCATATTATTTATGCTACCGTCGTTCTAAGCAAATAAGATGTAAAAACATGATAAACATCACATGCAAATCATAAAGTGACATGATATGGCCAATATCATCTTGCGCCTTTGATCTCCATCTTCGGGGCGCGGCATGATCACCATCGTCACCAGCACGACACCATGATCTCCATCATCGTGTCTTCATGTAGTTGTCTCGCCAACTATTACTTCTACTACTATGGCTAAAGGTTAGCAATAAAGTAAAGTAATTACATGGCGTTTTTTATTGACACGCAGGTCATACAATAAATTAAGACAACTCCTATGGCTCCTGCCGGTTGTCATACTCATCGACATGCAAGTCGTGATTCCTATTACAAGAACATGATCAATCTCATACATCACATATATTTCATCACATCCTTTTGGCCATATCACATCACATAGCATACCCTGCAAAAACAGGTTAGACGTCCTCTAATTGTTGTTGCAAGTTCTACGTGGCTGCTATGGGTTTCTAGCAAGAACGTTTCTTACCTACGCAAAAGCCACAACGATGATATGCCAATTGCTATTTACCCTTCATAAGGACCCTCTTCATCGAATCCGATCCGACTAAAGTGGGAGAGACAGAGACCCGCTAGCCACCTTATGCAACAAGTGCATGTCAGGCGGTGGAACCAGTCTCACGTAAGCGTACGTGTAAAGTCGGTCCGGGCCGCTTCATCCCACAATGCCGCCGAATCAAGTTAGGACTAGTAACGGCAAGCAAATTGACCAAATCATCGCCCACAACTACTTGTGTTCTACTCGTGCATAGAATCTACGCATAAACCTGGCTCTGATACCACTGTTGGGGAACGTAGTAATAATTCAAAAAAATTCCTACGTGTCACCAAGATCAATCTAGGAGATGCTAGCAACGAGAGAGAGGGAGTGCATCTTCATACCTTGAAGATCGCTAAGCGGAAGCGTTGCAAAGAACGCGGTTGATGGAGTTGTACTCGCGGCGATTCAAATCGCGGAAGATCCGATCCAAGCGCCGAACGGACGACGCCTCCGCGTTCAACACACGTACAGCCCGGGGACGTCTCCTCCTTCTTGATCCAGCAAGGGGGGAGGAGAAGTTGAGGGAGAGCTCCGGCAGCACGACGGCGTGGTGGCGATGGAGCTCGTGGTTCTCCGGCAGAGCTTCGCTAAGCAGTACGGAGGAGGAGAAGGTGTAGGAGGAGGGAGGGCTGCGCCAGGGGCAAGCGGTGCAGCTCCCATGCGCCTCCCCACTATATATAGGGGTGGAGGGGGCTGGTTTCTTGCCCTCCAAGTCCATTGGGGCGTTGGCAAAGGTGGGACGAAAGAAATCCCATCCTTTCCCTTCCCCACCGATTGTTATCCCCCCTTTTTAGGGATCTTGATCTTATCCCTTCGGGATATGATCTTATTCCTTCTAAGGGGGGATCTTTATTTTTTGAGGGGTTCTCAGGGGGGATCTTGGTGCGCCTTGACCAGGGGTGTGGGGCCTTGCCCCCACTACCCACGTTCATGTGGGTCCCCCCATGCAGGTGGGCCCCACTCCGGAACCTTCTAGAACCTTCCCGGTACAATACCGAAAAATCCCGAACATTTTCCGGTGGCCAAAATAGGACTTCCCATATATAAATCTTCACCTCCGGACCATTCCGGAACTCCTCGTGATGTCCGGGATCTCATCCGGGACTCCGAACAACTTTCGGTAACCACATACAATTCCCATTACAACTCTAGCGTCACGGAACCTTAAGTGTGTAGACCCTACGGGTTCGGGGACCATGCAGACATGACCGAGACACCTCTCCGGCCAATAACCAATAGCGGGATCTGGATACCCATATTGGCTCTCACATGTTCCACGATGATCTCATCGGATGAACCACGATGTCGGGGATTCAATTAATCCCGTATACAATTCCCTTTGTCCATCGGTATGTTACTTGCCCGAGATTCGATCGTCGGTATCCCTATACCTTGTTCAATCTCGTTACCGGCAAGTCTCTTTACTCGTTCCATAACACATGATCCCGTGACTAACTCCTTAGTCACATTGAGCTCATTATGATGATGTATTATCGAGTGGGCCCAGAGATACCTCTCCGTCACACGGAGTGACAAATCCCAGTCTCGATTCGTGCCAACCCAACAGACACTTTCGGAGATACCTGTAGTGCACCTTTATAGTCACCCGGTTACGTTGTGACGTTTGATACACCCAAAGCATTCCTACGGTATCCGGGAGTTGCACAATCTCATGGTCTAAGGAAATGATACTTGACATTAGAAAAGCTCTAGCAGACGAACTACACGATCTTGTGCTATGCTTAGGATTGGGTCTTGTCCATCACATCATTATCCTAATGATGTGATCCCGTTATCAACGACATCCAATGTCCATGGTCAGGAAACCATGACCATCTATTGATCAACGAGTTAGTCAACTAGAGGCCCACTAGGGACATGGTGTGGTCTATGTATTCACACATGTATTACGGTTTCCGGTTAATACAATTATAGCATGAACAATAGACAATCTATTATCTAATAAAAGCAAAATAACGGTCAAAATTAGGGAATATGCTAGAAATTCTCACGTTAGTCAGAAAATGCTAACCCTTGATTTTGTGGATATTCTAAAGTTTTTAATCCGTAACCGTTCATTTTACGTACCATAACATGGTGGGCCTCCTTTTAGAAAATAAATAACAGTTTTTAGCATATGTCACGTTAACATAGGATACATACTCCTTTTAGAAAAAAAATAGCATAAGTGCTAAAACACGTGCAGGTTTCCCAAAAAACCACGTGCATGTTACCTAGCAAAAGGAAAAGATGCTTGCATATCAAAAAAAAAAGGAAGAATAGCACGTGTGTGTTAGTATTATAGCCGGACAAGGTTGATTGATATTAGAACTCTAAAAAAGGTACACGTCCTGGACATGGACATACACATATATGTGGGGTACTATGCAACTTATAGGACTAGGACTCTTTGTTTGAGAAAATACCTCTACATAACGACATGTTCCACGAAGACTCTTTTTTTCTGTTTCTATTATGAGATTGCGTACGCTAGGTAGGTAGTATGTGGTGGCAAGAGAAAAACTGGTAGGACGTAAATGGTGTAAATACTGTATAATAAAATAGTTAATCGGTTTACATAGTTGAGTGTTTTTTTTTGCTGGTGAGTGTATTTGGTTGTTTTTTTATCTGTGCATATAAAATAAATAAACACAACACAAATACATTTGTAATATGCGTACAAAACATAAAAGTGAATACAAATGTTTAAGAACTCAATTCACTATGGAATTTTACGAAAGGCTACACGACATACTCCCATTTAATAGTAGCAACCTTGAAAATGCAATGCAGACACGGAAAATATTAAATCCTCGCAAATTTGAAAGTTAATTATAAAACATACAAAAAATGATTTTCTATGTTTGCTTATTTCAGTATCTGCTACATATAATTCCTTTAGAAAAGTATATCATACATCACGTTAGTATATTACAAGCACAATATGAGTTCCTTTCAAGACACCATGTTGATTTACATCATCCAAATTATTCAAACCATCGATCTGAAAATTATGACTATGATTTAATTAGATGTGTAAATTAATATTATCATGTTCGACAAGGTTCGATCGTGCACATACGGGCGTGGCAAACAAACCTCAAAGTTGTGATCGGTAGAGTCCCCCTTCAGTGTATATTTTTTTAGAGTTGTCCCTTTGCACCATCTATACATAGGTTTGCAAACTCTAACTATTTTAAATTCCATCTCCAAAAAGAAAATAAACGCTACGTATGCTAGGACGTTGCATGGAAGAACTGCAAGAATAACTAGACATTCCTTCCCTGCTACATGTTTCCTACCACGCTAGGTCGACAATGTGTGATATATGCATAAGGATCTTAAAAATCTGTGATGGGTTGAAGTGCTAGATTATTCGCCAGTAGATACTTGACAGGTGATCCGGAAACATACTAAATTCACCTATGAGATAGGTTAATTTTTTGTAAAGACTCCTTATTGAAACATTCCAAATTTACCTTTGAGATAGACTTGCACAAATCCGTGATTATGCAAGAAGCTATGTATCTAATAAGAGAAAAAGGCCCGACAAAGTTTCCATAGTAACACAAGAAAAATAAATATGTACACATTCTGCGAAACATCTCTCCTTCCAACATACAAGTGAGTGTTCAAAAGATAAGGAAGCAAGACTGGAGTTCTGTGATTGTATTTGAAATTGGTAGCATTATCATTTGTTGTCCCTATTGGGAGGGAGGGAGAGAGAGAGAGAGAGAGAGGGAGAGAGAGAGATCATAAAATGATGTTATTCTTTTTTTGGAAAAAAATCTACATAGATTGTCCAATTTGTAGAAATAGAAATCTGAAGCTTTTACTACATATCACTCCTTTTGTAAAAGTATCAAGGACTCTCGAGGTCCAATATCAGTCTTTTATACAATATAATCAAAAAAATTGTATGTAAATTTCTAAGATTTCTAATCCATTACTATGATTTAAGAGCATGTCTCATCGCAATCAAATAATTTTTACTTGGGTTTTCTTATCATGTGAATAATTGCCTAGAATATTGCGGTGGTATAATGAGATTAATACGGAGTGTTGATGGCCGGTTTTATGCCAAATTCGTTGGTCCCATGGGAGTGAAAAATCTTACATGGGTGAAAAGACAGTTAAGGTCAACTACTATTTTAGATGAAAATTGGAAATATTGCATGACATAATAAGTACATGTGGGCAAGAGCATACATTGGCTGGATTGAAGAGTGTGGGTTGATGTAACATGAAGATAGTTAGAGAAAATATATACACTAATATTATCATAGTTCTAAATAGATGACAATTGGAGGTCTACAAATTTATAGCGAGTGTCGATGATCCTCACACAATCTCTCTACACAATTTCTATCATCGGCAACATAACAAATTCCTTGGTTTAATATAAATTATGTTGGACGTGGTAATTGGCACACCTGATTGCCCAACCGAAGGCCTTAGGTTATAAAATCCGATTATGAATGCAAGCATCAATCACACAAGGAGGCCAAATAGGAATAAAGTCAGAGTACTCTATATGGCCATATGCAATACAACAACTGATCTACATAGCTAATCTGGATAACATAGGACACCTGATCTCGGGAATGTGCAAATTGTTGGTTAATTTGATTGGTGTTCTCGAGTGCTCGATGCCCCGGACTGTATAAACATATTACTTGAATGACATGAAAGGTTATCATTAGATATTTTATCACCAGTAATACATTTTTGTTAACTATGATCAACCTAATCATATTTCCTAAAATAGAAACCTAATCATATTTTCATGTATAGAATAAATATCGAAGTTACACCTTAAAAATGTACCAGTGTCTAAAATATTGAGTATTATTCAATGGAAGCGGTAAATAAGAGTATAAAATATGTGCAAAAGGTAAAAATAAGTAATCAACAATTTTCATGAAATAAATATGTAGCCGTCACAAGTCTTTGCTATTATTTGTCAATTAATAAAAAACCAATGATTTCACTGATTACTAAAGATTGAAACACATCCTCGAGAATTACATATCATGTATCCGAGTTTGTCTAGCATTATGTGGTTAATCTGGTAACTTTTTTGTTTAATTTTATCTTTGAATCATCAAGTAGCGCAGGATGGGAACTAACCCATTAGCAGGAGATCAATCTGAAAGCTGATTTTTTGACGTGTGCTGCTGGACACAATGATGGCCGAAGAGCATGTAGTATGAGTAGAAGGTCATTCATGCATAGCACATATAAGAAGAATAGGAGATCAACGAATTTCTATAAAGGATGCACATAAAACACACGGATTGAATCTAACATTCTGTAAGTAGATTATATTAGCACAATATTTTTATAATATAACTTGCTACCATAATAGTTTATTTTATTACATCGATTTCATGCTTTTCAGTTGTAGTAATTTTAATTAAATATCCTAAAAATGTGCCAATATTATTTTAACCACTCACTCTAAAACCATACAAGTCTTGAAATGATAATCCCAAAATCTTTATATTACATCTAAGTACAATCCCACTATTGAATTGGTGGAAACATACTATTTGGCCAATCCGACAATATATGGGTACCTATCGCCCATCGTTTACATCAAACTATACAACACTTAGAAGATACCATATATTACAACAACTGCAAAAGATTCGAACACGGGTATGAAGCGGATATATAGTCGTAAAGAAGGAGTTAACATGAGAAACGATAAATCTCACACAATATGTGTAGTAATTTCCAAATACATTTAGTTCTACATGCATAATATGTAGGTTAAAGATAAATGGATAACGTATATATTTATCCATCAATCTACGACAAAATTATGCTCGCAAAAGCTTTATATTTGTAAATGTCATCATATTGGGTCATAACTTTTTTTCAACAAATTAAATTATATTTATTTATTATTAAACCATCTAAAAATCTAGCCCGCGCATCGAGCGGGCCACATTGCTAGTTATCATGAACAAGGAAATATAATAATAACCATTTTATTATTGCCTCTAGGGCATATTTCCAACAGATCTTCACGAAGTAGGCGATCTCCTTGCCCTTACAAACTCTCTTGGTTCAACTCCACAATCACGAAGAAGGAGGCTCCCAAGCGACACCTAACCAAGCTAGGAGGCACCACCCTCCAAAAGGTAATAGATTTGGTAGTATGATGAACTCCTTGCTCTTGTGCTTCAAAAGATAGTCTCCGCAACACTTAATCACTCCCTCACAGATTTGGCATGGTAGAAGAGATTGATTGGATGGAAAGCAACTTGGGGAGGCTAGAAATCAAGATCCATATGGTTGGAGTGGATGCTCTTGACCTCAACACAAGGGTAGGTTGTTCTCTCTCAGAAAATTGGATATGGCAAGTGGGTGTATGTTCTGAGTGTTTCTCTTGCGAGTGAGTGGTGGTGGAGGGGTATATATAGGCATCTCCAAAAATCCAACCGTTACAATATTATTGCCCAACTCGGTGAAACCGAAGTGAAAACTCGGTTGCACCGACTAGTGCAAAATGTGGCAACTTTGGCATTTTGGGTGAGACCGACATATGAATCTCGGTGGTACCGATATGGGTTACCTAGGCAGTACCAAAACTCGGTGAGACCGATTCCTCAAACTTGGTAGGACCTATTTTAAGAAACTGGTTAACAGAGAGTTGGTCCAACACTCGGTGAGACCGATTCTCAAGACTCGGTGGGACCAATTCTTGAAAAATGGCTAATAGAGAGTTGGTCACTGGTTTCGGTTGCACCGGATGGAATGTTGATAGTACCGAGATGCTAGGGTTTGGCTTGGCTTCTGTCTAGGGTAAAACTCGGTGGATCCGAATGGCAAAGTTGGTGTCACCGAATTTAGACTTTTGGCTTTGGACAGAAGATTTGTGTGGCAAAGTGGGTGAGTATTTTTGGTGGCTAATCTCTAAGCACTTGAGCAACTAGATCATCATAATTACCTCATCCCCTTTTAATAGTATTGGCTTTCCTATGGACTCAAAGTGATTTCTCACAAAATAGAAAATGTAGAGTCCTCATCCTTGAAGCATGGCTAATCCTATTCCTTCCTTTCCTTGGGAAGGTTCTCCACACAATCCTTTAGCCATCCCATCATTGAACTTTTTCCTGAGATACACTTGGTGGAAACATTAGTCCAATGAAATATATGTTGTTATTAATTACGAAAACCACCCAGGGAGAAGGTGTGCTTTCAATCTCCCCCTTTTTGGTAATTGATGACAACATATAGATCAAAGCTTCGATAAGAGATATAATCAATGAATAGCATTGTCGCTTTGAGAGGTAGGTGATAAGCAAGAGCTCCCCCTAAATTTGTGCATTATTTTAAATTTGTGTTTGAATGCAAATGCACAATCGATTAGGATTATGGGTCATTCTTCCATGTCACATACAACTTGGTGGTGCGCAAATATTAATATGAATGAATTGCTTAAGAACATCACACTAAACATTAAGTGAATGATCATCTCATAGATATCTCAAAGATAGCAACGTAGTAGCATCACACAAAAGTATATGATCAGTCACCAACAAAGTTTTCAAATGAATGATAAAGCAAATTTTTTTAAACTGCAGAGAGGAACCAAAATGCAACACACTCTCTCTCGAAGCCCTATGATCTATAACCTCTCCCCTTTGACAATAAGTTACCAAAAAGTTCAAAGCTATAGAGCTAATCGTCGCTCTGGGCATGATCTCCTCCATGAGACGATGAAGCTGCTCCTGTGGCTGTTGAAGGAGTCGAGAGAATAGCATCCGCAAACACTTCGGCTGAAGTCCTCTGAGGTGGTGGAGTAGACACTGGAGGAGCAGGAGGAACTAATGGAGCTGTGGTAGGTGCTGATAAGGTAGGCCTCGTCTCTAGAACTGGCATGGTAGGAGTCCTGGACTGGGTCTTGAACTGAGTGTTGGTCCTGAAAGGTGGACTATCATCATCATCAGAGCAATGAGGGCTAGGCACTGCATCCACTTCCTTCTTGAGCTCATCCATAGTCGTCGTCAGCTCATCCACTTTGTTGTTCAATGTAGTGAACCTATCTTCCACTATCCTCTCAAGGCTTTCTTGGTTCATCAAGATGTTCTTGATATCCTTCTGCATACCCTGAATGGTGCTAATGAGAATATCCATTTGCTCGCTCTTAATCCTGGGCACTTGAGCACTAGTGGCTCTAGCTGCCTCTTCCTCTGCCTGTGCAGTACATGAAGTGGGATGACTGGGATCCATGACCACAACATTATCCTCAAAGTCTAGCCGAAGTGGCATATGAGGACGATCAAGTGCATATACATTCTTCTCCAGCTTGGAGTTGATGAGCATCTGAATGTAAGGTGCATATCCACAAGATCGTTTTTGATTGACAGTTCTCCTCTTGACTGTCTCAACTATCAAGTCCATCACTCTGAATCTAGTGTGGGTGTCTATGCAGTGCAGTATGTTTATGGAATACCCCCTGATCATCTTATCATCTCCAGACTTGGGCATCAAGGTATACCTCAAGATGGTGTTAGCGGTGGGTAGTCCTGCTTGCAAATGATAGACAAAGCCAAATTTATGTGAATGCACATGAGTGGCTGGAATCTCCTTGTACATATTTGCCATTGAGTTGTGATTCATCTTGGCTTCAGCATAGACATCCAAGTCTCCTTCTTCTACCCGTGGGGCTCCTAAGATGGTAGCCCACTCATCAATAGTGGATTGGTATCTGACTCCCTCAGTCATCCATATGATACGACCATCTAGGTAGAAGTGAGCAGTAGAGTAGAACTGCATGATCATCTCATTTGTCCAGGCTGTGAACTCTCTCCCAACAAAGTTCTCAATATCAATGCACTTGAAGTTATCTTGCACACTCGGAAAGTAGTCCTCATTCTCCTTGATATAGGCCCAGCCAACATACCTCATATCACTGACAGCTGGGCTCTTGTCTAGTAGGACAGTCTCATAGAAGTCCAGTTGTTCCTTGGTGTAGAATATGTCATCTACAACAGTCTTTCTCCTAGAGGCATAGGGATCATTAGCTCTCCACATCCTCAGACCTGCATCCTTTCTCTTCTTCATATCTTCAACTATTGGGTGTGCATCATTGTGTACTGGCAAATGTGGTCTAAGCTTCCTCAACACTGAAATGTCATCCTCTTCTTCCATGGTGGAAGATCTCTTGTTCTTAGCTGCAAGAGGAATATCCGTGGTAGTCTTCTTAGACTTAAATGCTTCTGGCTTCTTGGGGCAGACTGCTTGCTCTTTGATGGAGCTTGCTTGGGCATAGCGTCTGCAACCAGTTTCTTCTTCTTGGAGGGAGGAGCTTTGGCAGCTGGCTCTTCCTCCTCTTCCTCTTCCTCAGCCTCAGCTGGGTCTTCATACATGGAAGTAGGCCCGACAATGACACGTAAAATCCTCTTCCTAGCTCTTTTCGTCTCTCCTGCTATCTTAGGCATAGAACTCTTTAGAGGCTCAACAGATAATGAAGTGTTTGCCCTGGCACTCTCAGGTGCTCTCATAGTCTCAGAGGTAGCATACTCTTTCCTGACAGTCCTCTTAGTTGAGGTGGCCTCTGAAGCAGACTTCTTTGCAGCTTTTTCTTTCTTGCCTTGCTGCTTCTTGGAAAGAACTTCCTATGGTACAAAGTCTCAATCCTCCTCATCAGAATTCAACTTCTTTCTTGCCCTGGTGGCAGCCTTGGGCAGCCCATGGGAACTAGGGGTGCCTGGATCTTCTGAAGACAAAGAACTGGCATCTGGGCTTGTGTCTGAACTCATATCAACATCCCTCTCCCTGAAGTCATTTTGGCTATCATAAAAACCTGACATGTTGACCCTGTGAATAGAGTATAGAAGAGCAGAGGGGTTGAGCATCACAAAACACATAAAGTTTTCTCAAATTTGAACTCAGAATCTTAAGTTTCAACTTCGGCAAAAAGGATTTCGGTTCCACCAAGTCCAAAATTTCGGAGCCACCGAGACACACAACTTTCTTAAAAGAGACTTAGCAGCTTCTTCGGTTTCACCGAAAATAGCACTCGGTCTCACCAAAGTTGTTCTTAGTAACCCTAAAACCAAAATCGATAGAACCGATTTTTATGACTCGATGACACCGAGATTCAATTAGTGGATGGTAAAACCTAAAAATTCGTTGTTTTGAAAACTAATGGATTTTCTTGTGGTTGGAATTTATTCACACGGTGGGAAGAGGATAGAACTTAGTATTTTGCACATGAATTGGACGGGGAGTGCAAAGAATTGAGGCGTTACCCTAACTTGGCGACGACCTCCTAAGGTGGCGACGGCGGGGTCTATTTCCATCGACGGTGAAGACCTCCTTTGGTGTACACGCACAGGAGCGAGGGAGAAGTCCGAAGACGATGGAGCGGTAGCTAGGGTTTTGCGGGGACCACGGGATTTGAAGAAGTGATTTCAAAAACTGGTTCCACTGAGTATATGTATCTCATAGATGTCGGTGACACCGGTTCTAAAATATCGGTGCCACCGAGTTCCTCTACTGCCAGTTGACAGGGAAACTCGGTGAAGCTGAGATTATGGAATCAGTGCTACCGAGATTCACAAAATCAGATCAACCCTAGGCTTCGGTGGAACCGAGATTTTGAGGTTAGTTACACCGAGATTGCAGTGGGGAGGTTTTGGAAGTCAACTCTTAACGAAACGGAACTCCGAGTGCTCCTCACACAGAGGGTTCGAGAAGTGCTTGCTCAAATTTTGTGATGAAGCATGAATAGAATTTGAGACGAGAAAGCATAGATAGCTAGAGGGAGGTACTTAGGCATTCTTGCATATCCAATTGATCAAACAAAATTGAAAGCCAAATAACAACAATTGGATATCCTCGAATGAGAAAAATATGCATACCAACATGCTCACACAATAAATTGTCAAATGAAATATGGAAAACATGCAAAACCACTCCAGTATCTACCAAGCACTTTGGCGATGACGGAGTCATCTATATATGAGTATATTGACTTAGGAGCCAAGTAAGAATACTTGATCATAGGCCATACTCATCGTTTAAGCACAAGTGGGGTTGGCACTTTTACATAAAGCATTTAATGTGTTCACATCTTTAAGAGATGATTTACCTCAAGTATTAGAGTAAAGCTCCCCCTTGATGTGACATCCCCCCTAAGAGGGATAAACTAACCTTGGGTTTGTCGTAGAAGACTTCAGGTGGGTGAGGTAGTGGTGGATGCTCAATGTTGATGAAGATCATCTTGAGTTGGGAGCAATCCTCGTTGTTTTCTTACTATTCTCTCCTACATGGGTTAGTCCCACACAAGAGACAAATACAAGGATATCTATGGACATGGAGTGCAATTTATACATGATGATGTCCATGGGTTCATTAATTACCTTGTCCCTTACTTACCTTTGAAGGAATGTGTGACTCCTTGAACTATTGCATAAAGTTGGAGTTGATCGCAAATAGTCCTTGCCAATAAGGAATGTGAGTAAATTTCATTGGCGGATTCACCCCTCAAGAACTTCTCTAGTTCATCTTCTTGGGGACCCACATCAAATTGATAGGAATCCTTGGGGTTGAAGTAGCAGTAGTTGAACTAGAACTTGGAGAAGCCTTGGGAACCCACTTGACCAAAGCTTGGGACTCATCTTCAAATGTGTGACTCTCCTATTGAAGCTTGTCATTGCCCTTGAGCTTGTGGTCTTGTGGTGGAAGGTCATATTGAGCTTTTGTTCCCTTGGGAAGAGTATTTTCATACTTCTCCTTTTGGGGAACAAACTTCGGTTTGGGGTATTGACCTTCTTCCCATTCAACTCCATTGGCGTTGAAGTAGCCAATGCCTTGGTTCTTCCGACATCCTCCATGCTTGCGTACAATCTCCTCGAATTGCTTACATCCGGCAAGACTTTTGTAGATACCCTTTTCTATAATCCCTTTCAATAGATCATTTTCTTGCTCAAGTGTAACTTGGCTAAGAGAATCATTAGTGGAATCAATAGAACTACTAGAAGCAATATCATTGGATTTTTTATTTTTATTGCTACTAGTTAAAGAACCTTTCTTGCCTCTGTTACTAGTTTGCTTAGTCTTAACTTGTGGAATAAATTTAGACAAGAGTAGTAGTTTGGCTAGATAAGAAGAAGTCTTCTTTCGGAGATCGTCATTGATCGCTTTAATAAACTCATGTTCTTGCTCCAAATTGAGCTTCTCGAAGCGTAGCTTCTCATGAGTTCTTACAAGCTCCTTGTGATCTTCTAGAGTAGATTCATGGGCTCACTTAAGAGTGTTTAATTCTTTAGTTAGTCTCTCTATTTCCTTCTTATCATCATCACACGACTTATCTTGACTAGCATGATTATCATCTAGTTCATTTTGACTTATGGGGGAGATATTCGAAGTCTTCACCAAATGGAGTGATCAAGGTTATGCTTCCATCTTGAGACAAGAATAAATGTCAACATCAAGCTCAAGTGGAATGCTCAAGTGAAAGGTATTATTTCCTTTGGTTGTAGTTGCATGGATCAACAACCATCGAAAAAGATATATGCCCAAGAATGGGTTTTCGGAGGCTATCTAGTATAGCTTTTTATTATTCTTGAGTTATAGGGATCCCATACTATTAAGAGGGGATCAAAGGGTTTCGTGATGGACTTGCTCAAGCCAACATCTTCTACACACAATTCCACTCCTACCATATATCCCAAAGTAAAACCATACGCCAAAAATGGTTTCACAAATTCTATGCTCAAACCTTTGCATTGATTGCATCATCTATTTTATTTGATATTGGGTGGTTCTCTATGTGAGGACCTGGAGCTTTTCAATAGCTACAAAATGAGCCCGAGAACATCAAAATCGGAGTTCGTATGTAAAAGTTATGCATGTTTTACTATTGGTATGCTGGTTGTTTATTGGGGGGCCGGAAGTTCCGGGCTTGACACCCCGGAAGTTCCGGGCTAAACAGAAAGTTTGCGAAAACCAGGCCCCAAGGGAGCCTGGAAGTTCCGGGGGCCAGACGTTCCGGGCAGGTTCTGGGGCAAGTTCCAGGCTAACCAGAAAGTCTACACCATCTGCCCCAATAGGGAGCCCGGAAGTTCCGGGCAAGCCCAGAAGTGCCGGGCTACGTTTTTCTGTGCATAATGGGCAGATTTGGTGGGGCACTATATAAGGTACCCTTCTTCCCCAACGAGTTAGAGCTTTTGGATCTGAGATTTCCCCATCGTTTTGAGCTCTCTCCTCCTCCCCCAAGCCACAAAGCTCCAATCCATTTGGGGAAAAACTATCCCATGGATCTAGGGTTCATTTGTTGACCTCCTCCATTGTTCCTCTCATCTCCCATCCCTCCATAGCATTAGTTGCTTTTGGTGGGATTTGAGAGAGTGGGATTTGAGCATTCTTGTGGTAAATCTCGAAGAGATTTCTGAGAGTTCTTGAGAGAGATTTTATCCAAGCATACATCGACTCCTCCTCTCTATTTTGACCAAAGCAATTTGTGATTTGAGCAAGTCTTGAGCATTTCCCCCTTGATCTTGTTACTCTTGGATGTTGGAGACTCCTAGGCGGTAGGAGTGCTCCGGTGAGGAATCAACTTGTGATTTGTTCCCCGGAAAGTTTGTGAAGGTTTGGAGGCCTCCTCAAGGTCTATCACTAGTGGTTGGGAATCGCCTTCGTGGTGATATCTCTAGGAGAATAGGGTGAGCCTTCGTGACGCTGGTGTGCCTTCGTGGTAACATCCACCTCTCTAACGGTGACTAGCTTCCCTCCAAGGAAGTGAACATCGGGATACATCCTCGTCTCCGTGACTTTGGTTATCCCTAACCCTAACTCCTTACTTGTGGTTTACATTGGTTACTTGAGCATACATTCACTATATATTGTTGTCCTCATTATATTGTGTTGGCTATTTCCTTGTAGAGATTATTTAGGCCTACACATTATATCCCACAATTCATAGTTGCTATTATTGATATAACTTGTGATTCGTTAGAATTGTTAACTTGTGTCCTACACTTTCACATATTGTGATATTGTTCAAGTAAGTTTGTATAACTTACTTGTGCTTGTTAGCATCCTTGTTGTGCTCATCTTGTTTAGATTAAGTTGTTGTTGCACTTAGTTGAGCCTAGTATATTTAGGATTTATGCTTCACAAGTATCCTCTTAGTTTATTTCCGCATTAGGATAAAGCCAAATCCTTAGAAGTTTTTAAAACACCTAACACCCCCCCCCCTCTAGGCGACATCGTGATCCTTTCACATGTATAACCAGCACCGCTCTGACCGTGGTGCACAGCTAGGGACCCGTCTTTCACTCCTCCCTTGTAGGGTACAGGCTGTCAGAAGTACGCACCTAATGCCTACACCTACTTCTACACCTAGGTCCTAGTAGGTAGCTATGTGCACCGGTATTAGAGTTACTTTTTTTTGCGGGAAATAACTTGTATTACTCATGTAGCTTAGCTACTTCAGACTTACATAATTTGACAATGTTTTCAGGTCCGAACCAAGCCACACAGCCGTCCGACCACTACTTCTACCATAACTACCCAAAGTATGACTAATATTGTTACAATTCCGTCGAACATGAGCAATACAAGTATGTCGTTGTGTCATGAGCAATTTGATACCATGCACAAGGAATCCAAAGCTTGATATATCCATACATTCTTTCCTCAAAAGGTTAACCGCTTCAAGACAATCATTCTCGATATATATTGGGAGTTGGCTCCATTGCATGGCTAGGGATAGGCCTTCTTTGATCAACAATGATTCGGCTTCCAAAGCAGACGAACAATGTCGGAGACACCTGCACGAAGAAAACACTATCTCTCTCATATGGTCTCGAAGAATCATACCACTCCCAGCATCTCCCGTAGCCTGAACAAAGGAACCATTTGTATTTAACTTGGCCCATCCGGTTTCAGGAACCAGCCAAGATGAAACCTGAAATTCAGCCTTCCTTCTTGCAAGGGTAACATAGTATTCACCAATAATTGATTTGCCTTTTATAGGGTCAATTTTCGGATCATCGTGGAGTGATAGAATGGAGTGAACATAGCTGCATAAAAATCTTTTTGAAACATCTATAGGTGGAGCGGGCTTGTTGTGGACAAGTTCGTTGCACACAAACCAAATTCTCCAAAGAAGCATGAGAAGGTGAAGTCTCAAATTATCTGGAATGTCTGCAACTAAGTGTAGCAACCATTCAGTTCCAATATTGTGAACTTCACGCACACACGGCAACGGCCAAACTGAACCAAGTTCATCCCAAAGCGCAGTAGCATGCGGACACCGGCACAATGCATGAAATGAGCTTTCCTTCTGAATCCTACATATCGGGAAAAGAGCATCATCCTCCAATGAAATAGCATGCTTCCTCTCCCATGTGGCAGCGCATTGTTTGCCGTTCGCCATGCAAATACACAGACTTTAGGTGGTGCATGGCTGCCCCAGACTTCTTTCCAATACCTTCGGTCTCCTCTTGGTGAACTGCACGAAGCACATTGATTCAACTGATATATTTCATCAAAGGCGAGCTTATATGCGCTTCTCACTAAAAAGTTTCCTGTAGGTTCACAAGCCCATGCAATGAAGTCATCTCTTGGCGGGTTAGGCAAATTTATCTTCAGAATATCAGATGCATCAATAGGAAAATGTCGTTGAATCAGCTCATATTCCCATTGTCCATGTATGTTGATCAGTTCAGACACCCACTTTAGTCGACCTCATCTTTTACGTGAGATAACATCAAAATTTGGCCCCCTTGGTATCCACTTATCTCTCCAAATTCTGACTTGAGTGCCATTGTCGATTCTCCATAATTAACCTTTTTTCAATAGTTCAAGACCGTATGATATGCCTTGCCATGAAGAAGATGGATTAGAGGAAAAGACAGTGTCATCTAAACGTCCATTAGGATAATACTTAGCACGCAGTAGCCTCGCACAGAGACTATCCGGGTTAATTAATAGTCGTCAGGCTTGACGAGCAAGCAAAGCTTGATTAAAGAGCCTAAAATCGCGGAAGCCCATTCCACCTATGTTTTTTGGTTTGATCAACTGTTCCCATGACTTCCAATGTGTTTTCATCTTCCCCTTCTCTGATTCCCACCAATAGTTTCTAACCATTGCATTCAAATCATCACATAGGCCCAAGTGGAGTTTGAACATACTCATGATATATGTCGGTAGTGCCTGAATAATGGATTTAATCAAAGTCGCCTTACCTCCCTGAGAAGGGCAGTCCCTGAGCAACATCCTTTTTGTCAACCTGGATTGTAAATTCTGAAATTTGCCTTTTGACATACCCCGCCCTGAGTTGGCAAACCCAAATACTTCTCCTCAAAGTTAATAGTATCAACAAGTAGCTCATCCCTGAACCACTAACTGTTGAACAATTAGACATGCATTCCCAAACAGAATGGAGCACTTTGCAGGGTTCAAGAGTTGTCCAGTGGCTGACCCATAACAGTTTAACATACTTTTGACATGGTTTGCTGCATCTCTGTTTGCTTCAAAGAATAATAAGGTGCCGTCTGCAAATAATAAGTGTGATATCCCTGGGGCATTGCAACATATTTTAATCGATGAAAAATTCCTTTCCTGTATGCCTTTGTCAATAAGAGCAGATAGTCCATCAGCAACAAAGAGAAACAAATACAGAAAGAGCGGGTCACCTTGCCGTAGCCCACGCGACGGTGCAAAAGAATCCAAGAGGGTTCCATTTAATTTTACGGAATATCTCACAGTGGTGACACATGTCATGATCCAATCAACCGACCTGTGAGCAAAACCCAACTTGTGCATCATTTGCTCACACTAGTAGAAAACAGGGCTTTGGTCCAGGCCGGATCAGAGCTTTAGTCCCGGACGTGTTACGAACCGGGACTAATGTGAGCATTAGTCCCGGTTCGAGCGGCTAGGACCCCGGCCGGGGTTCGTCACGCATCAGTCCCGGTCCGAACGGGGCCTTTAGTCCCGGTTGGTGACACCAACCGGGACTAAAGGGGCGGTGGCAACCGTTCGCCTGGCGCGAGCCCTTTTAGTCCCGGTTCATGGCTCAAACCGGGACTAAAGGTCCCAACCGTTCAAATCCCGCGACTTGGAAGTTGTTCCGCGCGAGATCATATACATCGGAAATGCTACAGTAACGCGACCGGCCTCCATTTCTGTTCGTCTCCCTCTCCTCTCTGCTTCTTCCCCATCCTCCACCATGAATCTACGAACTCGCTACGGGAACGTGCTCGCACATGGCACGACCAATCTCCATGTCGTCTACACGAACGACAGCACCAAAGTCGAGGGTTTTCTTTCGATGTTCGAGGAATGGCTTCAAGAGGAGAAACACAAGTTCATGGGCCTCGATCTCGAGTACACGGTCGATGGTCGCAATGTTGCCGTCGTCCAACTTTGTTTGAAGCAACATGTCATGGTCTTCCAGTGGGCAAGGTAATACGAAACTTGTCATAGTTTTAATTGGGGCTTTTCTTTGATTCATAGGATAGGAAAATTGCATAGGAATAGGAGGATTGGGAATGTCGAGAACATGTCATAGTTTCCTTGATTCATAGGAAAAATGCATAGGAAAATTGGGGCTTTTCTTTGATTCATAGGAAAATTGGGGCTTCTCTTTGATTCATAGGAAAATTGGGGCTTTTTCTTTGATTCGATCGTAGGAAAATTGCATAGGAATAGAAAATTGAATAGGAATAGGAGGATTAGGAAAATTGCATAGGAATAGGAATAGGAGGATAGGAAAATTGCATAAGAATTTTCCTTGTAGTTGCATATTGGCCATCGTGGGAGAACATGTCATAGTATAGGGGCTTCTTTTGATTCATAGGATAGGAAATGCATAGGAATAGGAAACTTGCTATGATTCTTATTATAATTGTTATGATTCTTATTATACTTGTTCCGAATTATACTTGTCATGATTCTTATTATACTTGTTAATTATATGATTCTTATTATACTTGTTATGATTCTTATATTATACTTGTGCCGAAATATACTTGTTATGATTCTTATTATACTTGTTCTAAAATATACTTGTTATGATTCTTATTATACTTTTTCTAAAATATACTTGTTGCAGCAGTATTTAACACATTTGTTCCATTTTGTTGTTGCAGTAGTGACAAGCACTGTCCAAAACTCATGGAGTTCATTCGCAGCGGCATATATTTTGCTAGCGTTGATATAACGAATGACAAGATCAAGATGAGGCGCACCTGGGGTATTGAGATACCAGCTGAATGCCACATTGATCTTCAGGGCAGGTTCAGGCTTGAGCATGACAAGACTTCAATGGCTGATATGGCAGCCGCCCTGATCGACGAGGACTACGCTGATATGAAGACAAAATTCCCCAAGTCAGGGCACCAACATTGGGAGAAGACCCCACTTGACCCTATCAACATTGAGTATGCAGCAATAGATGGGTACGTTGCATACGACTTGTACCGCAGGATTGGAATCTTCAATTATGGGCAGCGTCACCTCGTACCGCTAGTATCTCCTGCTTGGGGGTATTCTGATCCGGACGACGAGTAGTGTTTGCAATGGCAAACACATTTTTCTCTATTATGTAGTGCTTGGGGGTCTCCTGAGTCGGACGAGTAGGTTTGCAATCCGGAAGAGTAGGATTGGTATCTTCAATTATGCAGTACTTTCTGTAATGGATATCTGAACTATTATTTCTATTATGTCCCTGTTTAAGTACCGTTTGTGTGTAAGAATATTTAGTATGATGTGAGCAAGCTTTCAGAAGCATTGTGATGTATGTGATGAAGATTGTCCATGGTTACGGCGCAATAAGCAAGGGACAAACGCGAAGAAAAAGTGAAGACTTTCTCTCCACAACTATTCTGATGATGGCTTTGATCTACAATATCACTGCAGTTAAATATAATATTAACTAAAATTATCAAAGTATTTATTTGTTAAAAAGAATGAACTAAAAAGAATCAACTAAAATATTAACTAAAAAGAATGAACTAAAAAGAATCAACTAAAACATTAACTAAAAAGAATGAACTAAAAAGAATCAAAATAATATTAACTAAAATTATGAAAGTATTTATTTGTTAAAAAGAATGAACTAAAAAATTGAAATCCTTTTGTAACAGATGAGTTTTCGTCCGAAACCCTCACTTCGAAAGAGATTGTCCAGTTTGTACACGAAGTGCATCCAATTTTTGCCGTAACCCTCTCAACTTTTTAGCACATGCTATGTGGGTGAAATGATGATACCATGCCAACCTTGCAACCATTTCAGAGTTCATTTGCAGTGCTTTTCAATTCAGGGTCATTTTAGCTCAAAATAAATCATGAAATGCATGAAAAATAGAAAATGAAGTCAGAAAAGGTTTGAAAAGTGATGATGTGGCTTTGAATGGTGCATATTGAATGCAAAAAAAGTCTTGAGTGCAAATATGTTTAAAAAATTGAAATCCTTTTGTAACAGAAGAGTTTTTGTCCAAAACCCTGACACTTCGAAATAGATTGTCCAGTTCGTACACGAAGTGCATCCAGTTTTTGCCGTAACCCTCTCAACTTTTTAGCACATGCTACGTGGGTGAAATTATGATACCATGCCAATTTTCAACCATTTCAGAGTTCATTTGCAGTGCTTTTCAATCTCAGGGTCAGCTTAGCTCAAAATAAATCATGAAATGCATGAAAATAGCAAATGAAGTCAGAAAAGGGTTGAAAAGTGATGATGTGGCTTTGAATGGTGCATATTGAATGCAGAAAAAGTCTTGAGTTCAAATATGTTTAAAAAATTGAAATCCTTTTGTAACAGAAGAGTTTTCGTCCAAAACCCTGACACTTCGAAAGAGATTGTCTAGTTCGTACACGAAGTGCATCTAGTTTTTGCCGTAACCCTCTCAACTTTTTAGCACATGCTACGTGGGTGAAATTATGATACCATGCCAATTTTCAACCATTTCAGAGTTCATTTGCAGTGCTTTTCAATCTCAGGGTCATCTTAGCTCAAAATAAATCATGAAATGCATGAAAAATAGCAAATGAAGTCAGAAAAGGGTTGAAAAGTGATGATGTGGCTTTTAATGTTGCATATTGAATGCAGAAAAAGTCTTGAGTTCAAATATGTTTAAAAAATTGAAATCCTTTTGTAACAGATGAGTTTTCGTCCAAAACCCTGACACTTCGAAAGAGATTGTCTAGTTTGCACACGAAGTGCATCCAGTTTTTGCCGTAACCCTCTCAACTTTTTAGCACATGCTATGTGGGTGAAATGATGATACCATGCCAACTTTCAACCATTTCAGAGTTCATTTGCAGTGCTTGTCAATTCAGGGTCATTTTAGCAAAAAATAAATCATGAAATGCATGAAAAATAGCAAATGAAGTCGGAAAAGGTTTCAAAAGTGATGATGTGGCTTTGAATGGTGCATATTGAATGCAGAAAAAGTCTTGAGTTCAAATATGTTTAAAATTTTGAAATCCTTTTGTAACAGATGAGTTTTCGTCCAAAACCCTGACACTTCGAAAGAGATTGTCCAGTTCATACACGAAGTGCATCCAGTCTTTGTCGTAAGCCTGTCAACTTTTTAGCACATGCTACGTGGGTGAAATGATGATACCATGCCAGCTTTTAACCATTTCAGAGTTCATTTGCAGTGCTTTTCAATCTCAGGGTCATCTTAGCTCAAAATAAATCATGAAATGCATGAAAAATAGCAAATGAAGTCCGAAAAGGGTTGAAAAGTGATGATGTGGCTTTGAATGGTGCATATTGAATGCAGAAAAAATCTTTACTTAAAAACTTTAATAGTAAAATGAATTTTCATAAAGTATATTTTGTTACAAGCTTTAATATAAACTAAAAAGCTTTTATAAAACTCTAATAGCAAAACAAATCAACTAAAAAGAACCAATAAAAAATAAAACTTATGCAACTAAAATTATATAAAATTTATGCAACTAAAATTATATAACTAAAAATAACATATGCAAAAAATAACAAGAAAATCATAATATATGCAAAAAAAGGCCCGCCTACTAGGCACAACGGCCTGCATACGACTAGAATCCCTACAAATGGGCCAGGATGCAGGCCCGCAGTGATAGCAGGCCCAACAGGGCGTCGAATAGGCATGTACTGCCCGCATTAGAGAGGAGCTCGAGAGAGCACCGGCCGCAACACTTATAAACCACTCCGAGCCCCTCTCGACTAGCGAGGTGGGACTAAACTTTTGGTACGGGAAGCACAGCCCTTTAGTCCCGGTTGGTGGCTCCAACCGGGACTAATGCCCCCCTTTAGTCCCGGTTGGAGCCACCAACCGGGACTAAAGGTCAATTTTCAGCAGCCCAAAGGGCGGGAAGCAGGGACCTTTAGTCCCGGTTGGTGGCTCCAACCGGGACTAAAGGGTGGCATTAGTCCCGGTTGGTTGATCCAACCGGGACTAAAGGGGGCGCTATATAAGCGGGACTTAGCAGTTTTTCCAATCCATTGCAGTTTCTTCTCTCCTCGGCGCCGACGACGACATCGACGCCGCCAGGCTGCCGGATTTTGTCGTCGCCCTACCGTTCCCGAGCCCGCTGACCGTCGCCGGCGCCGGACCTCCTCACGCGCCCTCCTTCCCGTCGTCGTCGCCGCACCCTGCCCCGCCGTCGCCGTCGCCTCGCCCTGCCCCGCCGTCGTCGTCGCCGTCGCCACGCCCTGCCCCTACGTCGCAGTTGCCGTCGCCTCGCCCTGCCCCGCTGTCGCCGTCGCCTCGCCCTGCCCCACCGTCGTCGCGCCCCTGCCCCTACGTCGTCGTCGCCGTTACCGCGCCCTGCCCCTACGTCGCCGTCACCTCGCCCTGCCCTGTCGTCGCCGTCGCCTCGCCCTTCCCCGCCGTCGCCTCCCCCTGCCCCGTCACCATCGCCGCGCCCCTGCCAGCCTCGACGTCGCCGCGTCGGCCCCTGCCCCCACAGTGAGCCCATTGAACATGGCTTGCATGTTGATGCTGATGGCTTGTTGCTTTTTGAGAGTTCTTGTTTATTAATTGTCGTATCCCGTATCGCCGTATCGCCTTATTGCTTATATATGTTTACCGTATCAATGTCCAGTCCATGTCATTTTATTATTACTTACATATGTTTACTATGCCGTATCCCCCACAGTGAGATTTTAAAATGAGACAGTCCATGTCATTTTATTATTACTTATATATGTTTACCGTATCGCCTTATTGCTGTTTTTAGAAATTGCCGTATCCGGTATCGCCGTACCCGTATCAATGTCGCTGTATCGGTGCTTCACAGGTTGCCAGTCCCACCATATGAACATAATGCACTTGAGAATTTTCATATGTTCGTAGAATGATAACTTCGACATGAGGGGGGTGGGGGTCCGCAAGTATCCTCCAAGACCATGAGAGAGGCAGTCTCGGGTTCAAACCCGTTTCAGTAATACCCGAACCCGAAACCCACCATCCCCGTCAAAACACTACGCTAAGCATATTGGGCCATTCAGCCTTCACTACAAACGACCATGAGAGAGGCGGTCCTGGTCGTGCTCCGTTGTGGCACTTGCATGCACCGTGTTGTCACCCTTCGCGTGTGCCGTCCTGGTCGTGCTCCGCTGTGGCACTTGAAGCTGCCCTGATGCCCGACGGCGGATGGTCGATGCGCCCACCTGGCGAACACGTAGCTTGGTCGGCAGCTAGAAATGGTCGATTTTGATATAAAAATCGTCTAAATCCGAGGTCATATGCAATTTGTGTGGTCAAAACAAGATTAAGGACAAAAGGGGGGAGGCGTCCTCGACGATCGTCTGAAACTGACTGTTATAAAACTTGTGAACTTTGCATGATGTTTCCCACTAATCCATCTCTCATGGTTGTATATTTCCACATTGTAATATTTGCAGAAACTATGGCGGACAGAGACTTAGAAAAAGAACAGTTGTTGGGGGATATAATATGAGAGGGTGATATCGATCTCACCTCCTTGTCGTTTCTCAATGAGACCGATGGTGAGGAAAGAGAGGATGGCGGCTCCGGTGAGGAGGAAGGAGATCATGACTGCTCCGGTGATCGAACTGGGGACGAAGGAGATCATGACGGCTCCAGTGATCGAATGGAGAAGGGAGCCATAACTGCTTCAAAGTCCGGCAAGGTATATATTAATTAATCCTCTGCTGACTAGATGCATTAATTTTTTTGTATGTACATATATTAACGCTTCTTTCTTCTTTTAATTAGCCATCCAGATCGAGCTCCACTTCGGTAAGGAGACGAGGCCCGATGAGAAGGTTGGGCGCGCAAGAAAGGTTCACGATCGAAGAAGTCTCTCCAGAAGGCCAACCGATTGCTCCCTACCGGACCAAGAACAAATTTATACATGAGTGCGGAGTGGTTGTTAGGGACATCGTCTCGATCAGCTGCCAAGAATGGAATAAGAAGAAGGACCCTCAAGTTCCTTATGTCAACGATAGACTGAAAGATGATCTTTGGACCAATCTGATGAGAAATTTCAGTCTACCGCCAGAGGAGGATCCGAATAACCCAGTTATACAGCGAAAGGTCAGGGCGTTTTCTCTTAAGAAGATGGCAGAACTATTCAAGAACTGGAAGAAAGTATTGAATAGGAAGTTTGTCAAGAAAGACAAGACTCCAGAATTCAGAGGTCAATATGAGAAGATGAGAGATCACTGGCCCGCATTTGTGGCCTACAAGAAATCGGAGAAGGCTAAGAACATGTCACTTACAAATTAGAAAAATGCCGCAAGGAAGGAGTATCACCATGTTACGGGGTCAGGTGGCTACAGAAAAGCCCGGCCTATGTGGGACAAAGCTGAGCAAGACCTGCTTGCTAAAGATGTCCAACCAGAGACATTGCACTGGCCAGATCGGGCAAGGACTTGGTTCTTCGGGGTTGGGGGAACATTGGACCCAGAAACAGGGAAGTGTGTCTGGACGAAAGCTCAACTTGCAATACCATTCAAAAAGCTTGAGGAAACAATCAAGAAATTGCTGGAAGGGACGTTCGTTCCCGACAGAGAGAAGGACGAGCTGTCATTTGCCCTCGGGAATCCTGAACACCCTGGATGAACACGAGGCACATCAGGCTCTGTTCCGTGGAAGGTTGGGTTTCCCGACAGCGCTGGTTACAGAAGCCGACAGAGAAAGAAGAAAGAGGAAGCAAGCGAAATGTAGAAGTTGAATGAAAGATTAGCGAAACTAGAGGCACTTGAGAGCCAGCAAGCTACCGGCCAACCATCTCAGCGGCACGAAGATCCTTCATTGGAGACTACCCACGATGCTACCCCACCATCTCAGCGGAGAAGCAACGTGGCTTTCACTGAGCTCGTTCATCCTGATAGCACGGCTCCTCGCTACCCCGTGGATGGTATCACGCATAATGAACATTGTGTGCTAATGGAAAAATGCCATAACCTGACCTTTAAGGCGGCGGTCGGCTCTGTCTTACCTCCTCGACCTGATGCAACTTTCCATTGCACTCCGGTTCTAGCTGGCTTTGCTATTGTCGGGGTGGATGAAATAATGGACGGATTTGATGGGCTGGAGCTTGAGTACCCTACAGGTGAAGGGGAGCTTCTTCTTCGACCTGCCTTAAGGACTACCTGTCTATGGAGAAAGGAACACATCGTGCTTCCATACTGGACACCGCCTCAGCAGACTCAGGCGGAGGAGGCCCCGGTGCCTGAGTCGTCTCCGGTGCGTCAGCCGTCTCCGATGCGTTAACCGTCTCCGGTGCGTCAGCCGTCTCCGCTGCCTGAGTCATCTCCGGCGCGTCAGCCGTCTCCGCCACCTCAGCGGACTCCGACGGAGGAGGCCCCTCAGCAGAATCCTACTGCGCCTCAGCTGTCTCCGCCGCGTCATCGAACTCCGCCTCCTCCGCCGCCTAAGCAACAGCGGAAGAGAGGCGCCGCCGCTCCGGCGGCTAGCAGCAGTACGAAACAGAGGAGATTCAGATACGGCCCAAGCCTCAAGCCTCTTCCCAAGTTACCCTACGAGAGGTCTTAGGAGGAACTCGACGAGATCGTGGATGCCGATGTGAAACGTCAGCTCGCACCGAAACGCCCACCTGAAGAGGAGAAAATAGATACGGTGAAAGTGAAGCGAACTCTGGATGCCCTTAGGCGACCACCACCGCCTACGCCGCCATCAAACTATGACCGATGTATTGAAAAGAAATATGATCAAGCGAGGCGGTCGGGAAGCTTAAGTAGAAGTGGCTCAAGAAGTGGGAAAACAATTCCCCAGCTCGGCGAACAAGAACTGCAATCGTGTCCTACGCTCAAGGTGGTTACCGATATCGCTAATGATCCAGAGAAAGCGGACACTGGTCTTGCTATCACTGCTGATGATTACTTACCCGACTCGGTACAGTTTGAAACGGCTGAGGGAGTACAAACCTTAAAATACGCGAACGGGAAGCCTCTCGTCACACGTGAGGAGCTTGACCGTCTACCAACGATGATGCGATGATTGCATGAATGGTACTTGAAAGCCTGCAAGGACGGGACCGACAATATCTTTGTGGGAATTAAAGATGAGCACTTCTTCAATGGAGAGCAGGTGTTGTTCGTTGAATTTGAAGAAATATTTCAGTTATACAATCAAAAGGAACTCGACAAAACTATCGTCAGTTCCTATTGTCTGTAAGTATTTTTTTTCTGTAATTAAGTCTCTAGATCAGCTCGTTCATTGCATGTATTAATTATCCTCACACTATATTATGCAGATTGAAGATCCTCGAATGCAAACAACAACAAATCTATGGCATTGGGTTCATTGACCCAAATTTCATAAATGAACCTACGTTACGAGATTTTCCCGCCGAAACAGAGAACAACTTGCTAAAGGCGTTACTTGGACAACAAACCAGAAAGGAAATACTATTTCCTTACAACTTCAAGTGAGTGTTACTATCTTGTGCACATTCTGTTTCGCTTACTCGAGGTTAAGTGCAATTAACGAGTTATGCTTGCGCAGTTTCCACTTTATTCTGCTAGACATTCAGCTTGAAGAGGGAAAAGTAACTGTCTTGGACTCGAGACGTAAAGACCCTAAGGAGTGGACGAACATGAGGCAAATGCTTCAGAAGTAAGTTCAATCATTATCGCACCATATCGGCAACTTTCGTTCATTTTCTGATATCAAGTAATCATTTTCTTTGTCGGGCAGGGTTTGGAAAAAGTTCACCAAAAAGGTTAAGGGTGTCAGCTGGAAACCGGAGCTGCAATTTGTACAGCCCAAAGTAAGTACTACTCTAGTACCGCACATCTCTCATTGATGCTAGTTTCAATACCATTATCATGCTTGGTTATCATTTTGATTGAACTCTATTCTCGTAAAGTGCTTGTTGCAGGCATCCGGGACTAATTTATGTGCCTACTACGTTTGCGAGTTCATTCGCCACTTGACCTCTGAGCGGGGCCGGGGCATATCTTTACAACATTTTTGAAGTACGTAAACAATATTGACATTTTTATTTTATTACCATCAATTGTGTTGAGTTTCATTCATATATTGACCCCCTTCTTTAAATTAGATCTGGCGGAAGCGGGACGAACTCCTACCAACTGATCGCATGCGAGCAATTCAAGAGGAATTGGCGGGATTCTTTGTTGAGCATGTCATACCTAAAGACGGAGAATACCATAAGGATGTCGAATGCGATGTTGGTAATAGACGACGTTAGGATCGTAAGAGATGTTATATTGTATATATGCATGAACGTGTACTATATGTAATAGCGTCGAATAGATTTACGAAAACTTGTTGCATATTGTTCGACCAAGCACGGAGAAAGAGAGGTCACTTCTCTCTATATATTGATCATGACGATGTTGTGTAATGGTTCCTTCAGTGCTATATGTAGTAGCTAGCGTCGAGTTGAAGGAAAAGCGTAAAATAAAAATGGTAAACACAAAAATAAAAGGGGGAAACACAATAGGAAAACCTCTAACCCCCACCCCCCCTTTAAAAAAACAAAAAACAAAAACCCCAGCGCCTGGCAGGTGCTGACGCGTGGCTGCCTTTTAGTCCCGGTCGGTGTTACCAACCGGGACTAAAGGTCCTCCTGCCTGGGCGCCCCGCAGAGGCCACATGGAGCCCCTTTGGTCCCGGTTTGTAAGCAATCCGGGACTAAAGGTTTTGGGCATTAGTCCCGTTTGGTTTGTCCCGGTTCCAGAACCGGGACTAAAGGCCCTCTGAAACCGGGACTAGTGCCCTGTTTTCTACTAGTGTCAAGGTAATTCCAATCAACTCTGTCATAAGCTTTAGACAAATCAAGCTTGTAAGCACAAAAACTTTTTGTGGGGTCCTTCTCCGGTTTGATGTGATGGATACATTCGAAGGCAATAAATGCATTATCGGTGATGAGTCTGCCGGGTATGAATGCACTCTGAGTTGGAGAATTAATGCTCTCCAATAATGGTCGCAACCTATTTACTAAACACTTGGGACCAACCTTATAAATGACATTGCATAGACTGATTGGCCTGAAATCAGTGAGCTTCACGGGATTTGAAATTTTTGGAATAAGCACAATCACTGTGCCATTAACATGATCCGGCATCACTCCGCTAGCAAAAAAACTCCCTGACCGCAGCAATCACATCGTTTTTAACAGTAGCCCAGTTCTTTTGAAAGAATCGAGCAGGGAAGCCGTGTGCCCTGGTGCTTTCAAAGGACCGATTTGAAACATTGCATCCGAAATTTCCTGCTCCGTGAAGTAAGCACACAAGGTCTCATTCAGATCAGCAGTAACATGTGGTTGAATGAGATCAATAATTGGGGAGGGATCAAGTGTTAAATAAGCAGAAAAAATATCCTGAAAGTATGTGTTGGAAGCGTCAGCCAAAGCCTATGTGCCAACATGCTCAACTCCAGCCAGATCCACAAGTTTCTTAATTCTATTCTTTTTCGCACGCCACACTGCTTTTGCATGGAAAAAAATTGTATTACGATCTCCTTCTTTTAACCAGAGAATTCTTGACCTCTGCAACCACATCATCTCCTTCTTGTATAATAAATCATTCAGTTTGTCCTCTTCCCTGCGCAGCTCGGCCCTGTCCGCATTCATATTTAAAAGCTCTTCTAATCTAGTAGGGGGTTTAGCTATTTCTCTTGTTATGTTACCAAATTTCTTGCGGCTCCATAACTGTAGCGAGTTCATAACTTTGCCAAGAGCATCTCCAATATCACCTGGTGAACTTTTATGCCCTGCAGCATTCCACTCACGAGCAATCACTTCAGGCAACAAAACCTCTCTCTCACACATAACCTCGTAATGTCGACGATGAGCAGGCTTAACCCCATCCTCGGCTTCTCCTTTCACTAGCACCGGACAATGGTCAGATCGAGGGGAAATCTAATGTTGCACACTAACCGAAGGGAACATGCTTCTCCAGTCAAGATTAGCCACACATCTATCTAGCCGAACTCTAACATTTGCTGCACCGGATCTCTTGTTATCATACGTATAGGGGAGCCCAGAAAATCCGAGATCAGTCAACTCACATAGCTCGAGAGTATCCCTAAAGGCAGTCATCTGTGCAGGTGCCCGAGTCAAGCTAGAGAAGTGTTCAAAGTCCCATAGAGCTTCGTTAAAGTCACCAACCGCAAGCCACGGAACATAATATTGAGGCGCAAGATCTTTTAACAAAGTCCACATATGATGTCTATTTTCCACGCGAGGCTCACCTTATACGCAGCCGCCACGTCGGACCTCCCGGTGCACTAACAAGTGCATCAATGCATCTGTTACTTGCAAGTTTAACATCCACAGTCCACGAATCATCCCAATAAAGAGCAAAGCCACCACTATTTCCTTCACTGCCCACACTCTCAAAGCCTCTTAAGCCAAGTCTATTTCTGTAACCCTTCATCTTATATTTGGATTGACGTGTTTCACATAAGAAGACGAAGGTCGGGGAATGCGTCTGCACAAACACACACAATTCACGACCAACTCCCGGCAGTTCCAGCTTAGGAGACTCATTGATCCCGGCGACGCTCCGCGAGGGAGGCCGCCGATGATGACGTATTCTTTCCATTGTTGTTGATTTCTCTTTTTTTAATCTCCTTGGATCACGCTTGGGAGTAGATGAAGTTTGAGGACCTGAGGCAACCAACTGTTGTCCATCTTTAGCAGTACTACTCACATCTATACTGTTCACCGGAGGTGCAGGCATTGCAAGTAGCTCTCTCCTCCGTTTTTGCTGCTGATTGCTTGCATCTCTAAATCACCTTGGATACTAGCATTAGCCTGCGCTGATTGCTTTGCTTCTTCTGTAGCAAGTTTCTGTAGACGGATGTCAACTAGTCGATGTAGGAGCTCCTTGTCACCGAGTTCTCCGAGATCAGCCTGAATTTCTTTTGTGTCACCATACTCCTGATGATAGTCACCCGCGTACGAGTAATCATCAAGATACCTGCCTCCTTGATCACGACGACCGCGTCCGCGTCCAGAACAACGGCGGCCACCGCGGCCACCAAGATCAGCAGTATCAAACGCATCACAAAACCGCTTCCCTTTCATCAGCCCACTTGAAACCCTAGTCCGATGAGATAGATCAGACTTTGAGTAAACCCTACCCCCACGACCCTTTCGACGGATCACCAAGGCCGGGAAACGGTGCAATTAATGACCATCCCATAGTCAGCCCGAGTGGAATCCATGTCGGGGCACAGCAGGAGGGGTACGAAGACTCAATGACGGCGACAGCCGCCGAGAGGAGGTAAACCCTAACTAGAGGGTAGGAAATATCCATCTTCGGATTTAGAGTTACTAAATGGACTGAGAAACTGCCCTGCTGCTGTTAATGGTCTGATGCTCTTCGGCCCATAGCCCGAATCTATCTCAGGGACACTTGACATGGTAAGAACATCTACAGCCGGACCTTACAAATCCGACCCTGCGGACGCGTCCGGGCGTGTCCACGGACACTGAACGGTCACGCCTTAAAAAAAATAATTACATCAGGACATCTCACATTTCATTCCTCAAATCCATACAAAAGCATGCAACATGTAAAACCTACGTACTACGTGCGAGCTATCTACTCTTCGTCGGAGATATCGATGATCTCCGTGCCCTCCGGCGGATAGATGTGCGGCAGATGCAACTCTGCCCCCTCCGGCGCTGGCGCTGCGGCCCCCTCCGACCCCTCCGGCGCTTCCGCCCGCTCCGCTGCAGCTTCCTCCGCCTCGATCTCCGCCTCCAGCTCGTCGAAGAGGGCGTTGGCCTCCGCCTGCCTCTGCCGGATGAGCCAGCGGTTGGCCTCCACCTCAGCCTCATCCCGGATGGAATCCAGGATGGCCTGCTGCTCCGCCATCTCCTCCGATTGGGCGACAGCGAACTCCGCCTCCGCCTCCGCCATGCTCAAGCCGGGAGCCTCCTCCTCCGGGTCGTCCTCCTCCATGGCCTCCGGCTGCTCCTCCTCCTGCTGCTCCTCCTCCTGCTGCTGCTCCTCCTCCTGCTCTTGCTGCTCGTCCTCCTCCTCCTCCTCCATCTCCAGCGAGTCCGGAGGGAGACCCGAAGCGATGCGGGCGGCGCGATGAGCCTGGACCTCTGCCTCGATCTGCAGGAGCCGCTCCGGAGTGAGCTGCGCGTAGGTGGTGACGAGCCGCTGGACCATCCTGACGGAGAGGGGAGTGCGAGAGGAGGTGGATGTGCTCGGATGGCAGCGGAGAGAGGGAGGAGGCGGATGTGCTAGGGCTGGGGGTGGCCGCCGGCTTAAATAGCCGGCCCCGACCTCGGGCGGGGAGCCAGAGCGGCGCCACGCGGCGTTCACACCGCGCCGACAGTCGAGGCACCCGTCGGACCGTCGGGTTTCCTGGCGAGTCCGCGTGGGACCATGCCGTCAGTCCGACGTGGCAGGCGTGCCCGGGCCCGCCCCATATTTGGGCTGAAAATGGAGGGTGCCGGTCAGTCCAGGCGTTTGAGGCCGGTTTGAGAGGCCCGCCTGGATCGCATTTTTGTGATCGGGTAGTGATCGGACAGCCTGCCCGGGCATTTGAGACGGGTATGTGCAGTCCCAGGATCAAAGCTAACAGCGTTTGTATCGAAAGGCTTTTGCAGGAGGTGCCAAGGCTAAGGCTAAGAACATCTACAACCGAACGCCTCAAACTGATCTCTTATACGTCCAAGGACACGCCCGGTCATTGATCGGACAGGAGAAGAAAAAAATGAACCCACCAAACCCTTCGTATCATTCCTATACACCCGGACGCTATCCTGTAGATGGATATGAGGGTTCCTGGACGCGCCGGTTAGTCCGCCACGTAGGACGCGACCTCACCATGGACCACTTTTGTTCCCATCATTTTCTTCTCTCGTCCTCTTCACTCTCGTCCTATCCACCAATCACGTGCAAATGACCGAACATATCAGGAAGAAAATGAGAAAATGCGACTGCGCGGACAAATAGGGGACACACCCGATCACTGACCGGACCCATACGTGGACGTTTAGGGGGTCATATTTATTAAGTCCGGCTGTAGACGCTTAACACCTCTTTAGAAGAAAAAGAAAGCAATCGTCAACTCCTCACGACATATCAATAAACTCCTATTACTAAACAACCTAAACGCACTATCCAGTTAGCATACATAATACTCCCTCCGTCTTTATTTATTTCGCGTATTAACTTTGGCCAAAGTCAAGCTTTGTGAACTTTGACCGAGTTTATATACAAAAATACTAACATATACAAAAGCAAATCAATACCATTAGTTTCTTTATTGAATGTACTTTCACATTATATAGATTTGTTATGATAACTATTTATATTTGTTTCTATAAACTTGGTCAAACTTTACAAAGTTTGACTTCACTCAACTCTAATATGCAGAGTAATTAAAAACGGAGGGAGTATTGTTTGCAGGAAGGACTCGGAGCTGCTCGAATCCCGAAAATGAGCTCGGGTGAAACAGCTAAAAAAAATTCGAAGAATTCTGCTATTTTTTTGTGAAACAATGACAAAAAATTTGTTGGCTTGCAAATTTTCATCACCATATGACATTCATGAAAATCGTGGCAAAAAACAAAACCGATGTTCGCAAATGTTATTTTCAAACGCATTTTGACACATTGATTTTGATTTTTTGCCATATTTTCTACGAATGTCGTTTAATGATGAAATTTTGCAAACTATGAAAACATTTGTCAATTTCATACAAACAAATCAGATTCTCTTTTTTTTTCACTGTTCGACGGGCCTCTCACATGTTGATCGCAACAAATCGAAATTGTTGGTATTACTACACTGAGGAAAAGCATATATAGACGAGCAGAATAATAATAATTCACAAGTTACACAATTTGCCATGACGCCAAAGTAGATCTAGTACTAGTCATCATCACCCTGGCAGGTAAATTACTACTAAACCATCCGTTGCTTAACGCTACCATATCAACAACTATAGTCTAAACGCATGCACTAGTACTTGCTTAGGAGCTGGTAGAATTTGCAGGACACGGGACGATGGCCATCGATCACCTCAGTAGTCCTCCTCAGAAGAGCTATACTCATCGGAGGAGTAAGAGGAGTCATCTTCCTCCTCCTCCTCCTCTTCATCAGAGCAGGAGTAGTCACCGGTGAGGAGCTTCCGGCCGACCTCGAAGGAGACGAACGCGTCGATGCAGGCGTACTTGATCTGCTCGTGGGAGAGGCGGTAGGCGTCCCATGCTCCCGTCCTCACACGCTGTGGCTTCTCGAGGCTGGCCCCCATGACGGCGCCCGCCACGTCCTTGAGCCCTGCCTGGCGGAGCCACGGCCTGCCCATACCGTCAGCCGCGAGGCCGCGCAGGTCGATGGTGTTGTTGACCACGAGGCCGTGGTCGTTGCTTAGGCGGTTGGCGTCGTCCTGCACGCCGACGCCGACGAACCGGAAGTCCCGGTCGCCGAGGAAGCTCTCGAGGGCCCGCGGGACGTAGTCGGCGTGGAGGAGCTGGAAGATGAGGCAGCGGCGGCCGACGCAGAGCTGCAGGAGCGCGGCGCGGTTGTACCCTGGGCCGAAGCTGGGGCGCCACTCCACGTCCAGCCCCACGATGAGCTTGTGGTACACCCAGCGGTAGGCATACCGGATCTTGCGCAGCCAGGCCACCACGGCGTCGCCGGAGGACGTGACGGTGGTGCTGATGACGTCGTTCTCGAAGGCCACGTCGGTGACGAACGTCTCGGTGCCCATTGCGATCTGTGTTGGAGTAGTGGGAGTTGGGAAGAGTTGCAGACCAACGTCTCGGGCGGCAGGGTTTTATTGTTGCGGAGGGGTGACCAACCGGAGACATCTCGGAAACTATTTGGTGTTTTTTGTTTTTGACGGCAACTATTTGGTATTTATTTGCAAACCAAACGTATCGACATGGAACCAGCTCTAGTACATAACAGGGCATTGGTCCAGGCCGGGCCAGCCATTAGTCCCGGTTCAGTCACGTAGGGGAACTATTTGGTGTTTTTTGTTTTATTGTTGCGGAGGGGTGACCAAGCCGGAGACATCTCGGATCAACAGCACTGAAACTATTTGGTGTTTTTTGTTTCTGACGGGAACTATTTTGGTATTTATTTGCAAACCAAACGTACGACATGGGAACCAGTATCCCGGCTGGAGATCAGGTTTAGTAATTCAGATTCACACCCTTTCCATGCAACATGTAGTATGATTCAAATTTGTTCCATGGGACGAGTACGAATTTATAATTTAAACTCCTCACAAAATATTGTACAATTCGAAGGTGTATAATTTCCAGGACAGGAGAACAGCCACGTCCGGTTCATTATTATACCGGATGCAAGCAATTTGTGGAGGCACTTAATTTCTTGCATGCTTATAGCCGTTTTCACATCTAGGAATTGAATCAATAATGCATGCTGTAACGGCAAGAGACGATTCGGCATGCATGGAGGCCTCGGCGGAATTCTAGGGGACGAAAGATTTATTACCACGCAAGTGAGCAGCATGGACGTCTCTACAGAGGTTTTTTTGTTGTTGACAATACTCCGAGTAATTAACATGATTAAGGAGCAACCGAGGTGGCCTTGGCCATGTTGATTTGCCTATTTCTCCTTCTACTTTTTTTGAACTAGCAAAATAGCCCGCTCGATGTGCGGGCTAAAATTTTCTAAAGTTTAATAATGATAACATATTATTGGTTTTATCTTAAAAAATGAAACTAAATATGATGATATTTATAAATATAGGAATTATTTTTGTGTAAGAAAATTCAGGACTTCCGTGAACATAATTTTATTACCAGTCACGTTCTGCAAATTATGTTTGTATCATTTTTCGGGCTCTTACTCACGTTGCATTGTAATAAAAAAATTCCTTTAAGCACAAACGTAATAGTTCTCATTGTTTTCATGTAGGCATATAGGTAAATTTGCTCGTTGTGCAAGATCGACATACTAATTTTTAATTTAGTGTTATATTTGTTATATCTATATCTATATCTATACCTAATAAGAAATGAACTACTGCTTCTACCCGTCCATCATGAATTTACCCACATAATTGACGAGAAGTACCCACCAATACCATCGGTAAGTGGCAGAAAACCATTTTCTTCTTCTTTAAGTCGTTGCCCGTCGCGTTAGATTCATATACAACTATCCCGTTTTGCATCATAAGAGAACAAGAGCTCGACTGCCTAGAGCGTTGCTCTTACATCAGGGAGACTTGAGTTCCATTTCCACTTTTCTCCCTTTTCCGCCTTTCTCCTTGAATTCCAGTTGATGCAAGATAGATATGCCTCGTCCAAGCGACATCTTACCAGATGGGCTGCACGGCGTTCTAATTTTGGCCCAGTTTTATTTTTGGTAAATTCAAGCACTTTTTGGAATTGTCATATCTTCCAAACCATAACTTCAAATTTAACATGTTATGCATGTAAATCACTTAGAAAATTACGTAGATTCCAAATATGATATTATCTTGTATGTTCATCATTTCTAAAATTATGTTTATGATGCGCCCTTAATTAATACTTTTTTATATGGGTAATGTCTATTATATATCTTTCCTACCCATTTAAATTAAGTACCTAGGATAGTTTGATACTCTCACAAAAGCTATTATTGGCACCTTAGGGGATGTTCATTCCTACCGGCTATCACCTTTCTAATTCACCGAGTCACAATAACCAACCCATATACGATGATGTACACTAAACTGTTGATGTGAGCTTTATGTAAACCAATGAGTTAATGTCGATTGCCATATTGTTTGGAATTGTGCCTATAAAGGTTTTCTTTGTAAGAATAATAATGTCGATATGCAACCTTGACCATTCGTTTTATGCATGTCCTTACGGATTGATTGTTTTCAATGGGATGTCTAATACGTTTGCAACCAAATTAAGTCTTGACTTGGATTACAGTTGCAAAAACATATATCAACAAGACAAGAATAATGTTGTTGTGCACATGCTATCATTGACACTACAGGAATCAGGCACTTTGCCGTCTGCCATGGCAGACGGCAAAGGGCACAACGGCGGACGGCAAAGGCCTTTGCCGTCCGCTAGCAGACGGCACAATTTTGGGCCGAACGAACTCCGGCAAAGGGGTTATTTGCCGTCTGCTTCGGCCCAGCGGACGGCAAAGATTCTTTGCCATCAGCTTGCAGACGACAAAGGACCTGGACGGCGTACTACCGACGGCGCCACTGTTAGGTGGCTAACGGACCCCCACCCCTTTGCCGTCGGCCGCCCGCCCCCCCCTTTGCCGTCCGCCGCCCGCCCCCCCTTTGTCGTCTGCCGCCCGCCTTTCCTTTGCCGTCTGCTCCTGACGGCAAAGAGGCCATATGTCCCCAGCCTGGCTTTCCCAGGTTTCACAGGCGGCCGCCACGTGGCAGCTTTGCCGACGGGGCAGACGGCAAAGAGGCTGTATTGCCTCTTTTTTTGTTTTTGTTACATTCAACAATTTTCAAACAAACAATATATGATATATACATAAATATTTCACAGAAACAATGTGCAACAGCCATATATGATCAACCAACAATTATACCAAATTAAAAGTATCAAATGCCACATTGTTCGCCATATTACAATATAGGTTCATCCATACATACATATAGTCTCATCGATACATGAAAACAGAAAGTAAACCTAGCACTACATCAAAGCAAGCTGCCGTGAACTCGTCTCAAATCTGCAAAATTGGAAATAAGAAAGTTAGAAAAATAATACTAGAATTAAGAAGTAGAAGAAGATCTAGAATTAGAAGAAGATGAAGAAGATGAAAGGGCTGTTTGGTTTCAAGACACAACTAGCCACACTTTGCCACAACTCAACTTAGGCAAGTTTGACCATGTTAGGTGTGTGTTTGTTTCTTGCCACAACTAAGGCAAGAATTTTTTTATTACCACTAAGACCCACATGTCATAGATAGAAAAAGTGTGGCAAGATTCCCTTAGGCAAGCCAAAGTGTGGCTAACTATTTGAGCACCTCAAGTAAGGCAAGTGTGGTAAAATTGTGGCTAGCCAAAGTGTGGTAAAATTGTGGCAAGCCAAATTGTGGCTAACTATTTGAGCACCTCAAGCCAAAGTGTGGCAAGCCAAAGTGTGGCAAGATTCTCTCTCTGTCTCCTCTTGTTTTTCTTCTTCTTATTGCTTATTTGTGTCATTTTAGAGCTAACCTAGGTAATTATCACATTTGTGTCATTTTGCAAGAAAATAAGCTAAGTCTATGGCATCTATGAGGTTACCAAGTCTATTATGTCATTTTTGAGTTAACTAAGCTTATTATGTCAGTGTGGAGGAAACAATGCTAAGTATAGGTCATTTTAGAGCTAACTTAGGTACAATATGTCATTTAGGAGGTAAGTAAGCTTACTATGTCATTTTAGAGGAAACAAAGCTAACTTAGGTAAAATATGACATTTGTCTAAGTGCTAAGTTTGTCATTGTGCTAAGTTTGTCTAAGTGCTATGTTTGTCTTTGTTTGAGAAAATGAGCCAAGTAATTACGTGGCATATTAGGGCTTACCGTCCTCGTCATCACGGAGGTGAAGCACCGGGGTTGCTCGGGTCGTGCGATGCGGCTCGGCAGTTATGCTGTACCAAAGATCATTTGCGTTAGCATGATGATGCGGAAACGTTAAGACTAGTAACTAATGAACATTGAAATGAAACTCACCGTTCCAGCCGTGGTAATGACTGGCATCGGCGGAGAGGTCTGGCCGGTCTTCTCGCACAAAGTCTGCACATTTGGTTTTCACAAGTCAATCATATTGGTTATTAACGAAAAGAACATGTATTGCATGATTTGGCTAATATGAAGAAGAAACTTACGACAATGAGCTCGTACATGGCCCGGTTAGACGCATCGTTCCGTGCCCTCTCCTCCTCCAACAACTTAGCCATCCTCTCCTCCAAATCCCTCTTCTCCTCGTCGCCTGCCGGGCTTTTTCCGCCAGAAGCGCCTGGGTTGTCTCTCTCTCTCTTTCTGCAGAGCAGCCTGCAACACAACTCCTCGTTGTCATTGTAATCATCTTTGTTCGCACACACAATGTAATGGAGGAAAGCTATCTGAGTCCGTATGACTAACCTCGATGGCGAGCTAGACTGGCCGTGGACGAGGCGACATCTCAGGACAAGAGCTCGTTTGGCGTGCCTTGATCTGCCGGAGAGTGCTCGAAGATCGTATATGTCCATCTCCAATGGCTATCGATCCATGGGGCCTCCCGTGGCCAGCTATCATCACCAGGTCTGGATCAATAGGATGCTGGCTCGGGTTGAAGTCCTCCCCATTCACCGCCTTCCCCGCATCTCTGTACTTCACGAGCTTGTGGTGGGAGGAGATATTGGTGAAGTTATCGGGATTATCGAGGTCAGACTCAGAGAATGCCTTGACCTTCTTGTATGAGGCAGTATGGGCCATGGCATAGAGGTCATACACCTCTGGCACCTCCGTCTTATTGTGATGAGCCTACAAGAGAGGAACAAAGTATATATTAATAAAGGGGTCAAGGCTAGCATCAAGAATGAATTGCAGGAATCATGAAGCAAACCACATACCCAGTTCCGCCCGAACTGATATATATTGGCGCTGCCTTGATGGTGTGGCACACCTTCCATTTGGGCACGCCGTGCCTTGGCATCGTCGTGGACGACTTGCCATTGGTCAGAGCACCATTCATTCACCAACGCCTCCGAACAATCCATCTTATCCGCACACCATCTCGGGGGCACCTAAGTTAGTAAAGAGAAATTTGAGAGCTACGCCTACGAATCAAAGCAAGGAAACAAAGTACAAGGCCTTAAGAATAGGTAATTACCTTCATGTACTGCTCCTTGTCCAGAAACTTTCGACGGGACGACGACTTGTCCTTCTTAATACGCTGCGAGGCGTAGTAGTCTCGAACAGCCTGTACCCGAGCCTCGTGCCGTAAGTTCTGTAGTAGGCGCCTGCACTCGTAATCGATAAGCTTTGCCGCGGCCTCCTCGTATCCCTCCTCACACCTGTAGAAGGTCTGCAATCAAAAGAGACAACACTGATTAGTACAATAACTAGCTATTATTGATTTTTAATTGTGTAAAGGAGAAATTACCCAGAACTTCCTGATCACCATGTGGGCCCTCGTGTGGCACAACACATCGTCGATCATCTCCTCAAGCGGGGCCGGGGCAGCCAAGTAGTGCTCCCATTTCAATCCTACCTCTGGAAGCTGACCCTCGTCGGGCAACGAGACAAACCCCGGGAAGTTATGCCGTAAAAGCACACCAAGGATGGAGTTGGGCTTGCGGACATCCTTGGCGTGAATCCAACCCCTGCAGTATGACAAAGCCAACGCATTAGATATGTGAAGAAACATGAAGGCAAAAGGTTTAAAAAGAGTAAATGCACTTACTTCAGCGACTCGGGCTTAATCGGCCACCTCTGCTCGCAGGTCGCCGGCACGGGCGGGAGCCGTGTACACCCACGCTGGTAGACGGTGCCCTCAACCACCTCGTCCCCGCTATCAGAAAGCTGATCCCCGCCACCATCAGCATGGCCACTCGGCTCCGGCTGATGCAGATCCGGCCAGGTATCCCATCCGGTGGAAGCCTGTGGAGTCTCGTAGGACGAAGCGTCTGGCACAGGAGTCTCGCGGGACGAAGCGTCTGGCACAGGAGTCTCGCAGGTTGAAGCGTCTGGGACAGAAGGATCGTCGACCCGAGGCTCGTGGACAGGAGTCCTTGTAGCCTCCACCTCAGACGAGTCCATCGTAGCAGTCCTGTGCTCGGGTGAATCAGCTGGGGGTGGCGGCGAGGAAGGCGTAGCAGCCTTCCTACCTCTCCCGCGGCCACCACGTGTAGCTTTAGGAGCTCTCTTCTTCCCTCGACCTCCTCTCCCGGTGGGCAACTTCACCGACGAAGAAGTGCCCTCGGGTGACCCAATACTGTCGTACAACGCTCTCCGGAGAGTTTGGGTGGAATGGAAGTACCCCTCCCACCACGCGCCGACGAAGGAGCCTCAGATCGCTCTCGACCCGTGCCCACCATATTTCAACACCTGCCATGACAAAGAGTAAACGAAATTAGTACAACATAAAAAAATTGAATACCGACATGAATAATTATATGTATATATATAATTTGAGTGTATCACCATCATGTATACCTCGGTCGGGAGATGCAAAATCTTGCCTCAGTCGGGAGATGCAAAATCAAATGTTGCATTGGATTAAAGAAGCCCGGTGGAAAGATCTTTTCTAACTTGCAGATCAACTCCAGCGCCAACTCTTCCAGTTCATCTAGCACGTCAGGCGATAGTTCTTTCGCACAAAGAGCGCGGAAGAAATAGCTCAGCTCTGCCAGTACTAGCCATTCATCCTCAGGGATAAAGCCACGCAACATCACCGACATTACCCGCTCAAGCCATATGTGCCAATCATGACTCTTGAGACCAAATATTTTCAATTTGTCAAGACTCGCTCCCCTCTTTAGATTCGCTGCATACCCATCGGGGAACATCAACTGCATTTTCACCCACAAGAGCATTTCCCTCATAGCTGGCCTTCCAAGATTGAACCATGCCTTTGGCTTCCTCCAGTTCTTCTTTCCTTTCGGTTGTCGCATGTTTTATAATGGTCTATCACATAGAGCCTCCTGATCGACTCTAGCCTTAGGATTATCCTTTGTCTTTCCCTCTATGCCGAACAATGTACCAAAAAGGGCCTCGGCGATATTCTTTTCAGTGTCCATCACGTCGATGTTGTGTGGGCAAAGGACGTCTTTAAAGTAAGGCAGATCCCACAAGCATATCTTGTGAGTCTAGGCGTGTTTTGAATTATACCCTTTGAAATACCCTGGACGATTTGGATCCGGCTCGAGAGCGTTTATCTGATCCAGGGTCTGTTGGCCTGTCAATGCAGGTGGTGCAGAGTTTTTGACAACTCTACCTTTCATGAAATTCTTCTTGTCTTTTCTGAACTTATGGCGAGGATCCAAGAACTGTCTATGCAAGTCGAAGCAAGAATACTTGCGACCCGCCTGCAGCCAACGGAACTCAAGAGCTGCCTTGCATGTGGGGCACGGGAACCTTCCATGCACACACCAGCCAATGAATAGCGCATACGCCGGCAAGTCATGCGTCGAGTACATGTACCACACATGCATTTTGAAGTTTTTTTTGTAGCGGCGTCATATGTCTTGATCCCATTATCCCAAGCTTCTTGCAATTCATCCTTAAGCGGCTGCATGTACACATTATTCTTCCCTGGATAGTTGGACCCTGGAATTATCAACGTCAAGAAAATGTTCTTTCTTTTCATAATCTCTCCGGGGGGAAGATTGAGTGGAATGACAAATACAGGCCAGCAACTGTATTGGGTTGCCGTCATACCAAACACATTGAACCCATCCGTGCTGATGGCGACTCGAGGATGCCTTGGATTTGCCGCTTTATCCTTATGTAATGCATCGAAGTGCTTCCACGCACAAGCGTCTGAAGTGTGTCCCAACATCGGATTCCCATCTGCATCTAGTTCGGTTCTTTTGCCCAATTTATGCCACATCATCTGTCTGGCCGTCTCTTCGACCATGAAAAGACGTTGAAGTCTTGGTATGATTGGCATATACCGAAGAACATTAACTGGGATTTTGGTCTGACTCTTCTCACCCATACCGTTGTCTACCACAACATACCTGGAAGACTTGCAAATGGGACAATAGTTCAAGCCCGCATACTCAACCCTAAATAAGGCACATCCATTCTCACAGGCATCTATCTTCTCATAGGGCATCTTAAGCGCACGTAGGATTTTGTCCGACTGGTACAGGTTTGCTGGCAATACATGGCCTTTGGGTAGAAAGCGTCCAAATATCGTCATCATCGCGTCGTAGCATTCTCTGCCAAGGTTGAACTGAGCCTTCAGAGCCATTACTTGCGCGATGGCATCCAGCTGACAAAGCTCAGTGTGCTCGTGGAGAGGACGTTTGGAAGACTCCAACATTTCATAGAAGGCCTTTGCAGATTCCTCCATCTCATCGTCCGAATCCCGAGCATCATCAAAGTCTTGCACCATGTCTTCGATCGTGGTACCATGCTCGTTGGTGTGACGACGAACAACCTCAGCTCTGGCACGTTGGGCAGACTCACCATGAAATCTCCACACCGTATAATCAGGCGTAAAACCCCACTTCTGCAAGTGTTTACCCATTTCATCCCGTGTCCACTTTTTATGGTTGTCGCAACGGACACAGGGGCACCAGGTTATTTCCTGGCCATTTGCAAATGCGGCGCTCAGAAACCCCTTGGTTTTTGTTAACCATTCAATGGTCATTTCTTTATGACTAGGGTGACCGGTGTACATCCAAGCACGATCACTCATCTTGCCTACCTACTAAACACACAAGAAATATATATATAATTCATCATCTATATTCATCCGTTAATCAAGTTTGTCAGTTTTATTACGTCCATGCAACCTACACGCTAATAGGTAGAGATAGGTCCTAATCCCACCCGAGTATGTGTAGATTGGGTTCGTTTTCCCATGCTCTGCTCCGGATCCGATGCAGAATTTCGGCAGCACCTCCCCGCTGTTCTCCTGATACAAGTCTCGGCAATAAGCAGAGAGGATGTGTACCCGGAGAACAACAGGGAGGCACTGACGAAATTCCACATCGGATCCGGAGCAGAGCATACGGGAAAACGAACCCAATCTACACATACTCGGGCTGTCCATGGATAATGTTGGACAATTCGAAAGGATGGCGGTTATAAATATTCAAAGACATGCATATTTATAGATGCCGCCCTTTCGAACGGGAGACGCATACTGGTCACGCATTCTGATGATTGAAGACACCTATAGCTAGCAAGTTTCATCGGCACGAAGACCGGAACCAAGCAAATTAAGGGGGCTGGGGGAGGAGATGTCATTTGTGCTCACCCATGAACGCAGCAGGGGAGCTCGTCCAACGCACGGGGAGGTCGTCGAACAGCAGACCCTCACAGCGACGAAACAACTGAACATTGAAATGAAACTCGATCAACACAAATATGATGTTTTTCATAACAAAATCGGAAAATATATGACCTAACACATAATTTAAAAAACTATGACCCCGTCAGTCTCTGGAAGGCCGAAGAGGTGTCGGGGTCGGGGGTTAGTTGTGTTGGGGGCGGCGTATTAACAGCTGCGCGGGGGTGTGGTGTTGTGGTGTCGCCGGGGTGTTGAGAAGGGGGCTCCCTCCGTTCCTAAATATAAGTCTTTGTAGACATTTCAATAGGAGAGTACGTACGGAGCAAAATGAATGAACCTATACTCTAAAATATGTCTATATACATCCGTATGTAGTTCAATGGTGAAATCTCTAAAAAGACTTATATGTAGGAACGGAGGGAGTATCTAAGTTTTTCTACCTAATAAACTAATTAACTAATTTAACAGAAGAAAAAACAAAAAAAACAAAAAATGGTGGTGGCCGGGGATGGGGGGCTCACCGGAGACGGCGGGGGCGGTCGGGGCGTCGGGGGGCATTGGGGGCGTGCCGTCCGGGGGCGGGGGCGGCCGACGGCGAGGAGAGGAGGCGGCTGGACGGGGCGGAGGTGGCGGCGTTGCATCGGGGGCGGACGGGGCGGGGAGGGCGGCCGGGCCGCGGGGGACTACGGGGGCGTGGCGTCCGGTGGCGGGGGCAGGGGCGGAGGCGGCCGGTGGCGACGAGAGGAGGCGGCCGGACGGGGTGGAGGTGGCGGCGGGGGCGGCTGGGGCGGCGGGGGGCGGCGGGGGCGGGGGCGGTGGGGGCGTGGCGTACGGTGGCGGGGGCGGGGGCGGAGGCGGCCGGCGGGGAGGAGAGGAGGCGGCCGGGGCGGTGGGGAGACGACGGAGGCGGCCGGCGGTGGGCGTCAGGGAGAGAGGGGACTGGGAGTGGGTGAGAGTGAGAGAGAGGGGCCGGGGTGGGGGCGGGGACGGCCGTTAGTACCTGTTAGAGCATTCCCGTCTGCTAGCGGACGGCAAAGAGGCTAGCCTCCTTGCCGTCTGCTTTAGGACTCTTTGCCGTCCACTAGCAGACGGCAAAGAAGTCGCCAAGTTTAACCTAGGCACCACGTGGTCAAGTGGGGCCCAGCTGTGGCTTTGCCGTCTGCTGTGCCCCTCTTTGCCGCCCGCTCGCCGACGGCAAAGAGCTGACTGACGGCAAAGAAGCTCTGTGCCATCAGCCATCTATTTGTCGTCTGCCAGCTGACAGCTGACGGCAAAGACCCTCTTTGCCATCTGCCAGCAGACGGCAAATAACTGAATTCCAGTAGTGTGAGTACTAAACTGTACTTTGCTATTTTGAGCGAATGCACTATTTGTTGGGCATCACATAGGATAAATGACAGCAAATGCGTGAATTGATACCAGCAACTAGGTAGGTATTTTTGTTGTCTAATATATTAAACACAACTTCAGTACACTTAAAAAATCGTATCACCTTCATGTTTTTGCACAACACCACTTATCATGTTGTTTCAAGTACAGCATCGCGAAAGATTTTAAGAGATTTGCTAATGTCGTCGAGTGTGTGTATGAGGGATGATTTATTTTTCTCAGGCTGGACCACGCGAGCATGTTTGCTAGTGAAATTAAAATGCATTTATCAGGTGATCTGGTCCAGTCTGGCTTTTCGATGTGAACACTTCTTCTTCTTCTTCTTCTTCTTCTTCTTCTTCTTCTTCATCTTTTGTAAACATTAGATCAAACAGGGTAGTTGCTTACATTGGACCAAACAGGGCAGCACCTTGCACCTTCTAGTCCAAGATTACGTTTTTGAAGTCTTCTATATGTTGCTATTACATCCATACAATCAACATGATCTGCCTCAAAGATACAGAAAAAACAGACCCGCCTCATGTTTCCTATAGACTGCGCATCATTTGTGAAATATACTTCAAGTTTAGAGTACATACAAGTAATTGGAGATGGCTGCAGTTTGGGTACTTGGAGACAGTCTCTCCCCGGCCCCCTCCCGACCCCCGCGTCCCTCTCTCAAAGCGACACATGGTATCTGAAATTTTTATCCCACATCCTAGTTAGAAATCTATGCTGGGATGCAAAGTTTGAAGTTCAAAACATGTTTTATGCAAGAGAAACCAAAAAGAGAAACATACTTGTACGGATCGCGATGCAGTGAATGGATGGCTAGATAAGAGGAGTCCGGGTGCACATCCTCTAAAATATGTTGTACAGCGATGGTTGTGTGTGCCTCGTACGGTGGTGTGACTGTGGCTGTGGCGGCCTTGGGGCTTGGTCTCATCTCGGTCTAGTCTGATCTGGATCTAGCCGGCCAGGTCATGGTTGCTGCTGCCGGCAGGCCTAGTGACGGCGTGCCTCCATGGTCGTTGGGCACCGTGGTGGTGCGGGTGACTGACGTGGCTTGAGACTGCGTCGGTATTTCCCCAAAGAGGAAGGGATGATGCAGCACAGCGACGGTAAGTATTTCCCTCAGTTATGAAACCAAGGTATCGAACCAGTAGGAGGATCACCACCACCCAATAAGCAGCACATACACACAAATAACAAATACTTGCAACCCGACGCGTAAGAGAGGTTGTCAATCTCTCTACGGTAAAAAGATAGATTAGGTAATGATAGATAGGAGAGATAGATCTCTCAAGAACACAAAATAAAAAGGGCAATAAAAACTGCACCAATATATTATTGGGTTCTTGGTTTAGTAGATCTGAAAGCAAAGCGGCAAAAAGATAGATTGGAAAGCAATATGGTGGAAAAGTAGACCCGGGGCCGTAGGATTCACTAGTGGCTTCTCTCATGAGTATAGCACACGGTGGGTGAACAAATTACTGTTGGACAATTGATAGAAGATCAAATAATCATGACGATATCCAAGGCGATGATCATTATATAGGCATCACGTCCAAGATAAGTAGACCGACTCCTGCCTGCATCTACCACTATTACTCCACACATCGACCGCTATCCAGCATGCATCTAGTGTATTAAGTTCATGGAGAAACGAAGTAATGCAATAAGAACGATGACATGATGTAGACAAGATCTATTCATGTAGGAATAGACGCCATCTTGTTATCCTTAATGGCAACGATACATGCGTGCCTTGCTGCCCCTTCTGTCACTAGGAAAGGACACCGCAAGATCGAACCCATCACAAAGCACCTCTTCCCATGGCAAGAAAAATCGATCTAGTCGGCCTAAATAAACCAAAGATTCGAAGAAGAAATACGAGGCTATAAGTAATCATGCATATAAGAGATCAAAGAAGACTCAAATAATATTCCTGGATAGAAACTGATCATGAACTCAAAATTCATCGGATCCCAACAAACACACCACAAAAGTTTACATCAAATAGATCTCCAAGAGAACATTGTATTGAGAATCAAAAGAGAGAGAGGAAGCCATCTAGCTACTGCCTACAGACCCGTGGGTGTATGGTGGACTACTCACGGCATCATCGGAGAGGCACCAATGAAGAAGATGAACCCCTCTGTGATGGTGTTAGATTGGATCTTGAGGCTCTGGAACTTGTGGCGGCTGGATGTGTTTTTCGTCGACTCCCCTAGGGTTTTCTGAATATTTGGGTATTTATAGCCATCAGAGGTGGTGGAGGGGGGCCCCGTGGAGGGCACAACCCATCAGGGCGCGTCGGGGGCCCCCTGCCACGCCCTGGTGGGTTGTGGCCTCCACAACCCACCTCTCTGGCACTTCTTTGGCCCACTGGGTGTCTTCTGGTCCCGAAAAAATCTCCAAAAAGTTTCGTCGCGATTGGACTCCGTTTGGTACTGATATTCTGCGAAGTAGCAACTGGCACTTTGGCACTATGTCAATAGGTTAGTCCCCAAAAATGATATAAAATTGCTATAAAGTGATTGTAAAACATCCAAGAATGATAATATAACAGCATGGAACAAGCAAAAATTATAGATACATTGGAGACGTATCAGCATCCCCAAGCTTAATTCCTACTCATCCTCGAGTAGGTAAATGATAAAAACAGAATTTTTGATGTGGAATGCGGCCTAACATGTTCATCTCATATTCTTTTCTTTGTAGCATGGACATTTGGACTTTAAGATGATTCAAAGCAATAGTCTAGTTTTAACATAATGACTTCAATACTCAAGCATGCCAACAAGCAACCATGTCTTTCAAAATATCAACACTAAAGAAAGTTATCCGTAGCCCATCATGCTCAATCATTGATCCATTCATGAAACACACTCAAATATTAGCTACACCCAATGCTCAAGTACGATCATAGTGCCCCCTAGTTGGTGCTTTATAAGAGAAGATGGATACTCAAAGTAAAAATAAAAATTGCATAAAGTAAATAGATAGGCCTTTCGCGGAGGGAAGTAGGGATTTGTAGAGGTGCCAGAGCTCAAAGTTTTAAATTGAGAGAGAAAAATATTTTGGGTGGCATGCCTTTCCTGTCAACGAAAACGACAAAGTAGCTCACAATACTTTCCATGCTAGATATATCATAGGCGGTTCCCAAACAGAAAATAAAGTTTATTCCTTTTTCCACCATTCCTTCACATTCCATGGCGGGCCGTATCCATGGTTGCCTTCCATACCAACACTTTCCAAGGAATTTATTATTTGACAACATAAAGTAAATATTTTTTTTCTTTTTCATTTCGGGAATGGGCATCCATATTACCGTCGCACTCTCGTGCAATGACAAGTGAATAAACACTCATCTTGAGAATAACACATCTAGCATGAAAAAATATTGGACACTCCCCACCGTTTCATGAGCGGTACGAGCACACAAAAGAGAAGTTTATTTTGAACATTAGAGATGGCACATACAAATTTGCTTGGAACGGCATGGAAATACCGCATATAGGTAGCTATGATGGACTCATAAGGCAAAACTTGGTTTAAGGATTTTGGATGCACAAGTAGTATTTCTACTTAGTACAAATGGAGGCTAGCAAAAAGATTGAGAAACAACCAAACCAAGAAACGAAAATTCACATAAGCGATCATTGAGCATAACTAACACCGAATAATGCACCACAAGTATGATGTAATTTCATTGCATAACTATTGACTTTCGTACTTGCATAGGGAATCACAAACCTTAACATCAATATTCCTACTAAAGCATAATTACTCACTAACATGACTCGCATATTACTATCATCATGTTTCAAAACTATTATAAATAATCAAGTTTAATTGGTCCAATGATCTTCATGAAAGTTTTTATTATATCCTCCTTGGATATCTATCACTTTGGGACTAGTTTCTTATATTGCCATTGCTTTTGACAAGCTCAAACAAATTTAAGTGAAGCACATGAGCATAGAGTTTTCATCCCTCAAAATAGTATAAGTGAAGCATGAGAGGATTTCTTCAAAATTTACTAACTCTCAAATTAATCTAAGTGAAGCATGAGAGTATTTCTACAAACATTTCCAAGCACACCGTGCTCAAAAAGATACAAGTGAAGCACTAGAGTAATTCTATAGCTCAAAAAGTTTGAGTGAAGCATAGAGAGCAATTCTAACAAATCATAGCATAATTTTGGCTATCCCAAATAGGTGTGTCCAGCAAGGATACAAGTGACAAACTAACAAGAAAATCAAGCAAAGACTCAAATGATACAAGACGCTCCAAGTAAAACTCGTGATATGTGACGAATAAAAATATAGCTCCAAGTAAAATACCGATGGTCGTTAGAAGAAAGAGGGGTTGCCACTCGGGAGCATCCCCAAGCTTAGTAGCTTGTTTCTATTTGGGTATATCTTGGGGGTGATGTAGCATACCCAAGCTTAGGCTCTTTTCACTCCTTATTCCTTCATCCATCGTGATCTCACCCAAAACTTGAAAACTTCAATCACACAAAACTCAACAAAATCTTCGTGAGATCCGTTAGTATAATAAAGCAAATCACTACTTTAGGTGTTGTTGCAAACCCATTCATATTTCGTTATTGCATTATACCTACTGTATTTTAACTTTACGATGGCTCATACCCTTCAATATAACCCATAGATTCATCAAAACAAGCACACAATGCAACGAAAACAGAATCCGTCTTAAACAGAACAGTCTGTAGTAATATGTACTCTAACCATACTTATGTAACTCTCAAAATTCTGAAAATTTAGGACAACGTAAAGAATTTGTATAAAAACACTGTGTGAAAATTTCAGATCAAGATCACGTTCCAGTAAAAAATTAAAATTTGAACACTGGACGCAAAGTTTCTGTTTCAGATTCAGCATCGCTTCTACTCATCTTATGAATCATCCTAAAGGCTCTACGTGGCACAAACACTAAATAAACCATAAAAACACAATCATAACAGAGTCATAATTGTGTCAACACTCAAAAACAGAAAGGAAAAAGCAAAAATAAATTTATTCATTGGTTGCCTCCCAACAAGCGCTATCGTTTTACGCCCCTAGCTAGGCATAACGCATAGATTCAAGTATTGTCATCTTTGGTTTTGGATCCATAGGATGCTCTCATGATTGATTCATATGGTGGCTTAATTCTCGTTCTAGGGAAGTGTTCCATACCCTTTCTTAGTGGAAATTGAAAAAGAATATTGCCTTCGTTCATATCAATCACGGCACCTATAGTGCGTAAAAACGGTCTATCAAGTATAATGGGACAAGACGGATTGAAATCAATATCAAGCACAATAAAATCTATGGGCACATAGTTGCTATTTGCAAGAATAAGAACATAATTAATTCTTCCCAAAGGCTTTTTAATAGTAGAATCCGCCAAGTGCAAATTAAGAGAACATTCTTCAATATTGGTGAGACCAAGCACATCACATAAGGATTTCGGAATCGTGGAAACACTAGCACCCAAATCAGACAAAGCAAAGCAATCATAATTTTTGATCTTGACTTTAATAGTAGGTTCCCACTCATCATGTAATTTCCTAGGAATAGAAATCTCCAACTCCAACTTTTCTTCAAAAGATTTCATCATGGCATCAACGATATGTTTAGTGAAAGCTTTATTTTGCTCATAAGCATGGGGTGAATTCAACATGGATTGCAGCAAAGAAATACATTCAATCAAAGAGCAACTATCATAATTAAAGTCTTTCCAATCCAAAATAGTGGGCACATCACTAGTTAAAGTTTTGACCTCTTCAAACCCACTTTTATCAAAAATTTCATCAATATTTTCACCCTCCAAATTACGGGGACGCCTTCTAGCTAAAGTTGACTCTACTTCAGTACCTTTATCATTAATTTTAATATTACTAAACAAGAAATCAATAGTAGAAACCCCAATAACTTTAAGATCTTCATCATTTTTATGAAGGCAATCACTAGAAAACGATTTTTCTAAGATTTATCTTTTAGCTCTAAGCATAGCGGTTCTTTTCTTACTTTCATCCATAGAGACATATAAAGATTTAATTGATTCATCAATCTTAGGCACAAAATCTTTCAACTTGAGATTTTCAACATCATGGGAAATTCTATCAATGCTTCTAGACATATCATCAATCTTATTCCACTTTTCTTCTATCATAGTGTTGAAAGCCTTTTGCGCATTGATAAATTATGTAATATTACTCTCAAGATCAGAGGTGTTCCTATTATTATTTTAACAGGAATTACCATTGGAATTACCATAATTATTACAGGAATTTCCAGGAAAAGGCCTAGGATTAAAATTACCTCTATAAGCATTGTTATTGAAATTGCTTCGCAAGACAAAGTTTACATCTACGGAATCACTATTTTGCTCAATCAAAGTAGACAAAGGCACATCATTAAGATCAATAGGATCATTTTTCCGAGAAACCAATTTCATCAAAGCATCAACCTTATCACTCAAAGTGCTAATTTCTTCAACCGAATTAACTTTTTTACTAGTAGGTGCTCTTTCGGTATGCCATTGCGAATAATTTGCCATAATATTGTCTAGCAATTTAGTAGCTTCACCCAAAATAATTTCCATAAAAGTACCACCCGCGGCAGAATCTAAAAGATTTCTAGAGACAAAATTCAACCCCGCATAAAAAATGTGTATGATCATCCAAAGATATAAATGACTAGTAGGACAATTCCTTAGCATCAATTTCATTCTTTCCCAAGATTGTGCAACATGTTCATGCTCAAGTTGCTTAAAATTCATGATTTGTGTCCAAACGGAAATAATTTTCACGGGCGGAAAATACTTAGTAATAAAAGCATCCTTGCACTTGTTCCAAGAATCGATACTTTTGCGAGGCAAAGAGGAAAACCAAATTTTTGCACGATCCCGCAAGGAAAAAGGAAATAATTTCAACTTCACTGTATCATTGTTCACATCTTTTTTCTTTTGCATATCACACAATTCTACGAACGTGTTTAGATGGGACGCGGCATCCTCATTAGGAGTACCGGCAAATTGATCTTTCATGACAAGATTCAACAAAGCGGCATTAATATCACAAGACTCCGCACTAGTGGCGGGAGGAGCAATCGGAGTACTAATAAAATCATTGTTATTAGTATTGGAAAAATCACACAACTTGGTGTTTTCTTGAGTCATCGTGACTACGCAAACAAGATTGCAAGCAAGAAAGAGATCTGACGAGAAAAAGGCAAAGGCAAAAGAGGGCGAATAAAACGGCAAATTGGTGAAGTGGGGGAGAGGAAAATGAGAGGCAAATGGCAAATAATGTAATTGCAAGGAGATGAGATTTGTGATTAGGAACTTGGTAGATAATGATGGTGTCTCCTCAGCGCCTGAGATTTGCAGGTAGAAGAGACCACTTCCTCCCCGGCAACGGCGCCAGAAATTCCTTTGACGTGGCTTGAGACTGCGTCGGTATTTCCCCAACGAGGAAGGGATGATGCAGCACAGCGACGGTAAGTATTTCCCTCAGTTATGAAACCAAGGTATCGAACCAGTAGGAGGATCACCACCACCCAATAAGCAGCACCTGCACACAAATAACACATACCTGCAACCCAACGCGTAAGAGAGGTTTTCAATCTCTCTACGGTAAAAAGATAGATTAGGTAATGATAGATAGGAGAGATAGATCTCTGAAGAACACAAAATAAAAAGGGAAAATAAAAAGTGCAGCAATATAGTTTTGGGTTTTTGGTTTAGTAGATCTGAAAGCAAAGCGGCAAAAAGATAGATTGGAAAGCAATATGTTGGGAAAGTAGACCCGGGGGCCGTAGGATTCACTAGTGGCTTCTCTCATGAGTATAGCACACGGTGGGTGAACAAATTACTGTTGGGCAATTGATAGAAGATCAAATAATCATGACGATATCCAAGGCGATGATCATTATATAGGAATCACGTCCAAGATAAGTAGACCGACTCCTGCCTACATCTACCACTATTACTCCACACATCGACCGCTATCCAACATGCATCTAGTGTATTAAGTTCATGGAGAAATAGAGTAATGCAATAAGAGCGATGACATGATGTAGACAAGATCTATTCATGTAGGAATAGACCCCATCTTGTTATCCTTAATGGCAACGATACATGCGTGCCTTGTTGCCCCTTTTGTCACTGGGAAAGGACACCGCAAGATCGAACCCATCACAAAGCACCTATTCCCATGGCAAGAAAAATCGATCTAGTCGTCCTAACTAAACCTAAGATTCGAAGAAGAAATACGAGGCTATAAGTAATCATGCATATAAGAGATCAAAGAAGACTCAAATAATATTCATGGATAGAAACTGATCATGAACTCAAAATTCATCGGATCCCAACAAACACACCGCAATAGTTTACATCAAATAGATCTCCAAGAGACCATTGTATTGAGAATCAAGAGAGAGAGAGAGAGAGGAAGCCATCTAGCTACTGCCTACGGACCCATAGGTCTATGGTGGACTACTCACGCATCATCGTAGAGGCACCTATGAAGAAGATGAATCCTTCCGTGATGGTGTTAGATTGGATCTTTAGGCTCTGGAACTTGCGGCGCCTGAGTGTGTTTTTCGTCGACTCCCCTAGGGTTTTCTGAATATCTGGGTATTTATAGGCATCAGAAGCGGTGGAGGGGGGCCAGTGGAGGGCAAAACCCATGAGGGCGCGCCGGGGGCCCCCTAGCGCGCCCTGGTGGGTTGTGGCCTCCACAGCCCACCTCTCTGGCACTTATTTGGCCCACTGGGTGTCTTCTGGACCAGAAAAAATCTCCAAAAAGTTTTGTCGCGATTGGACTCCGTTTGGTACTGATATTCCGCGAAGTAAAAAACAAGCAAAAACAGCAACTGGCGCTTTGGCACTATGTCAATAGGTTAGTCCCAAAAAATGATATAAAATTGCTATAAAGTGATTGTAAAACATCCAAGAAGAATGATAATATAACAGCATGGAACAAGCAAAAATTATAAATACGTTGGAGACGTATCAGTGACTAGTGGTGGTGTAGCTGTAGCGGAACGTTGCATGGGAAACAAAAAATTTCCTACGCACACGCAAGATCTATCCATGGTGAGGAGCATCTACGAGAGGGAGAGTGGATCTACATACCCTTGTAGATCGCTAAGAGGAAGCGTTAAGAAACGCGGTTGATGTAGTCGAACGTCTTCGCGATCCAAATCGCAAGCTGTCCCACGATCCCATCACGATCCGTCTCGCGATCCAATCACGATCCGTCCCGCGATCCCATCACGATCCGTCTCGCGATCCAATCACGATCCGTCTCGCGATCCCATCACGATCCGTCTCGCGATCCAATCACGATCCTTCCAATCTAGTGCCGAACGGACGGCACCTCCGCGTTCAGCACACGTACAGCTCGATGACGATCTCCGCCTTCTTGATCCAGCAAGAGGGAGCGGAGAGGTAGATCAGTTCTCCGGCAGCGCGACGGCGCGGCGGTGGTCGTGGTGGAACTATTCCGGCAGGGCTTCGCCTAAGCACCGCCGAAACTAGACTAGAGGAGAAAACGATCTAGAGAAAGAAGAGGGCAGCACGTGGCAATTAGGGTTTTCTGGTGTTTGCTGCCCTCTCTCCCCTCTAGTATATATAGGCGGAAGGGTACGGAGGCCGGCGCCCTAGGGATCCTCCCCTAGGGTCGGCCGAAGTGGGGAGGTGGAGGAGTCCAACTCCAATCCTACTAGGAGTAGGATTCCTTCCCCACTTGGTTTTCCTTTCCTCCACTTGGACTTTCCCACCCCTAGCTGCATGGGCCTTGTTGGGGGGGGGGGGGGGGTTCGGCCAGCCCACTAGGGGCTGGTTTACCTCCTCCCACAGCCCATGAGGCCCTTTGGGGCGAGAGGACCCTCCCGATGGTCCCCCGGTACCCTCCCGGCACTCCCGGTACACTACCGAAGTGCCCGAAACTTTTCCGGTGACCAAAACGGGACTTCCTATATATCAATCTTTACCTCCGGACCATTCCGGAGCTCCTCGTGTCGTCCTGGATCTCATCCACGACTCCGAACAACCTTCGGTCACCACCATACGTAACTCAATACTACCGAAACGTCACCGAACATTAAGTGTGCAGACCCCGCGGGTTCGAGAACTATGTAGACATGACCGAGACACTTCTACGGTCAATAACCAATAGTGGGACCTGGATGCCCATATTGGTTCCTACATATTCTACGAAGATCTTCATCGGTTGAACCTCTATGTCAAGGATTCAGTTAATCCCGTATGTTGTTCCCTTTGTTTCTTCGGTATGTTACTTGCCCGAGATTCGATCGTCGGTATCTCTATACCTAGTTCAATCTCGATACCGGCAAGTCTCTTTACTCGTTCCGTAATACAAGATCCCGTGGCTAACTCTTTAGTCACTTTGCTTGCAAGGCTTATTGTGATGTTGTATTACCGAGTGGGTCCTGAGATACCTCTCCGTCACACGGAGTAACAAATCCCAGTCTTGATCCATGCCAACTCAACAAACACCCTCGAAGATACCTGTAGAGCATCTTTATAGTCACCCAGTTACGTTGCGACGTTTGATACACACAAGGTATTCCTCCGGTGTCAGTGAGTTGCATGATCTCATGGTCATAGGAACAAATACTTGACATGCAGAAAACAATAGCAATAGACTGACACGATCATATGCTATGTTCATAGTTTGGGTCTTGTCCATCACATCATTCTCCTAATGATGTGATCCCGTTATCAAATGACATCTCATGTCTATGGCTAGGAAACCTTGACCATCTTTGATCAACGAGCTAGTCTATTAGAGGCATAATAGGGACACAGTGTTGTCTATGTACCCACACATGTATTTGAGTTTCCAATCAATACAATTATAGCATGGATAATAAACGATTATCATGAACAAGGAAATATAATAATAACCATTTTATTATTGCCTCTAGGGCATATTTCCAACAGTCTCCCACTTGCACTAGAGTCAATAATCTAGCTCACATCACCATGTGATTAACATTGCAATGAATCTAACACCCAATGAGTTCTGGGGTTCTATCATGTTTTGCATGTGAGAGAGGTCTTAGTCAACGGTCTGCAACATTCAGATCTGTGTGTTCTTTGCAAATCTATATGTCATTCTGCAGATGCTACCACGATCCACTTGGAGCTATTCCAAATGACTGCTCCACTATACGTATCCGGATTGCTACTCAGAGTCATCCGGATAGGTGTCAAAGCTTGCATCGACGTAACCCTTTACGACGAACTCTTTATCACCTCCATAATCGAGAAACATTTCCTTAGTCCTCTAGTTACTAAGGATAATCTTGACCGATGTCCAGTGATCCACTCCTGGACCACTCTTGTACCCCTTGATAGACTCATGGCAAGGCACACACCAGGTGCGGTACACAGCATGGCATACTATACAGAGCCTATGGATAAGGCATAGGGGACGACCTTCGTCCTTTCTCTTTCTTCTGCCGTGGTCGAGCTTTGAGTCTCACTCAACTCCACACCTTACATATCAGGCAAGAACTCTTTCTTTGACTGATCCATTTTGAACTCTTTCAAAATCTTGTCAAGATATGCACTCATTGAAAGTTTTATCAGACATCTTGATCTATCTATATAGATCCTGATGCCCAATATTTAAGTAGCTTCTTTCCAGGTTTTCCTTTGAAAAACTCCTTTTCAAACAACCCTTTATGCTTTCCAGAAATTCTACATCATTTCCGATCAACAATATGTCAACCACATATACTTATCAGAAATTCTATAGTGTTCCCACTCACTTTATTGTAAACACAAGTTTCTCATAAACTTTATATAGACCCAAAAACTTTGATCACCTCATCAAAGCAATCTGAGCATAAAAATAAGTGTGAGGAAAGATTAAAAACTGCCACATCCGGCGAAACCAAAAGTAGACTACGATGCCTATACACCTAGCCTATTATTAGCTCGCCATCCAAATCGGCTGAAGATAGCTCGTGTGACCGTCTTCCACCGGTTGCACCCAATAGCCATATGCTCCCTGGAGTCCGCATGATTGAGTAATGACCACGTACGGATCCAAGCTGTGGTTCTGTAAATAACCTGCAAAAAACGATTGAAGATCTTGCCATTAAATATCATGTCATTTCTAGTGTTCCATATAGCCCAAAGTAAAGCACTTATTCCAATCCGGATATGATTCGCTATAGTTATGTCCACTCCATTGAGCCACATTCCGAATAGCATATTAATGTTCGTTGGTGGGTTAATATTAAAGGCTATATGAACAATGCGCCATAACAGTTTTGCTAGGGGATAATCAAGAAAGAGGTGTCTTATTGTTTCATTTTGATCACAATAGCAACATTTTGGACTGCCTGCCCACCTTCGTTTTATCGAATTATCTTAGGTTAGTACCACTCCCTTGTGTACAAACCACATGAAAATTTTAATTCTAAGTGGCATTTTAATCTTTCAAATATGCAAAGATCTCAAAATAGGCCCAGAGTTAGTTAAATCCAAGTACATCGACTTCACTGAAAAAATACCGTTTGTTACTAATTTCCAGTGAATGAGATTTGGCTGGTCAGATAATTGAACATTCATCAATCGTCTGACTAAATGCAACCAGGAATTTCAACGTTCTCCCACTAGAGATCGCGTGAGCTGGATATTTAGAGGTACCGATTCTAATACTGTAGCAACGTAATCCTCCTTACGCTGTGCAATATTATATAAGGTAGGGTATTGCAAAGCTAGAGGCATTTCCCCAAGCCATGTATCCTCACAGAATCTGATCGTGGTGCCATTGCCAACTAAAAACTTCACCCGCTGAAAAAAGGTTACCTTCATTTTCATTAACCTCATCAAGTTCTATCTTCCTCCCACTCAATTCTTTCGAGAGAAACTTTTTCTTGAGAAAGGACCCGTTTTAGCAACAAACACTTTGCCCTTGGATCTGAGATAGAAGGTATACCCAACTGTTACGTTAGGGTATTCTATGAAGATGCATTTGTCCGCTTTGGGTTCGAGCTCATCTGGTTGAAAACCTTTTTCACATAAGCGTCGCAGCCCCAAACATTAAGAAATGACAGCTTAGGTTTCTGTCAAACCAAAATTCATACGGTGTCATCTCAACGGACTTAGATGGTGCCCTATATAAAGTGAATGTAGTTGTCTCTAATGCATAACCCCAAAACGATAGTGGCAAATCGATAAGAGACATCATAGTACGCACCACATCCAATAGAGTGCGACTACGACGTTCGGGCACACCATCACACTATGGTGTTCCAGGTGGCGTGAGTTGTGAAACAATTTCCACATTGTCTTGAGTTGTATACCAAACTCGTAACTCAGATATTTACCTCCACGATCATATCGTAGACATTTTATCTTCTTGTCACGATGATCTTCAACTTCACTCTGAATTTGCTTGAACTTTTCAAACATTTCAGACTTGTGTTTCATTAAGTAAATAGACCTATATCTACTCAAATCATCAGTGAAGGTAAGAAAATAACGATATCCACCGCACGCTTCAACACTCATTGGACCGCATACATCAACATGTATCATTTCCAATAAGTCACTTGCCCGCTCCATCAAGCCGGAAAACGGGGTTTTAGTCATCTTGCCCAAGAGGCATGGTCCGCATGTCTCAACCAATTCGAAATCGGGTGAGTCCAAAGATCCATCAGCATGGAGTTTTCTGCATACGTTTTACACCAATATGACCTTTAGCGGCAGTGCCACAAATATGTGGTACTATCATTATTAACTTTGCATCTTTTGGCATCAATATTATGAACATGTGTAACACTACGATCGAGATTCAATGAACCATTCACATTGGGTGCATGACCATTGAAGGTATTATTCATGTAAACATAATAACCATTATTCTCTAACTTAAATGAATAACCGTATTGCAATAGACACGATCTAATCATGTTTATGCTCAACGCAAACACCAAATAACATTTATTTAGGTTCATCACTAATCTCGAAGGTAGAGAGAGCGTGCGATGGTGATCACATCAACCTTAGAAACACTTCCAACACTCATCGTCACCTCACCCTTAGCTAGCCTCCGTTTATTCCGTAGCTTTTATTTCGAGTTACTAACATTTAGCAATCGAACCGGTATCCAATACACAAGTGCTACTAGGAGTACCAGTAAGGTACACATCAATAACACGTATATCAAATATACTTCTGTCGACGTTGCCAGCCTTCTTATCTACCAAGTATCTAGGGTTGTTCCGCTTCAGCGACCATTCTCCTCATAATAGAAGCACTTAGTCTCGGGTTTGGGTTCAACCTTGGGTTTCTTCACTGGAGCAGCAAAAGACTTGCCATCCATGAAGTTTCCCTCCTTGCCCTTGCCCTTCTCGAAACTAGTGGTTTCACTAACCATCAACACTTGATGCTCCTTCTTGATTTCTACCTTCGCGGTGTCAAACATCGCGAATAGCTCAGGGATCTTTATTTCCGTCCCTGGCATTTTATAGTTCATCACGAAGCTTCTAGTAGCTTAGTGGCAGTGACTTGGCGAACTATATCAATCACTATCTTATGTGGAAGATAAACTCCCACTCGATTCAAGCGATTGTAGCACCCAGACAATCTGAGCACATGCTCACCGATTGAGCTATTCTCCTTCATCTTGCAGGCAAAGAATCTTGTTGGAGGTCTCATACCTATCAACACAGGCACGAGCCTGAGATCCCAATTTCAGCTCTTAGAACATCTGATATGTTCCGTGACGTTCAAAACGTTTTGGAGCCTCAATTCTAAGCCGTAATGCATGACGCACTGAACTATCAAGTAGTCATCAGAACGTGCCTGTCAGATGTTCACAACATCTACAGACGACGCTTGAGGGGGTGGCGCACCGAGCGGTGCATTAAGGACATAAGCCTTATGTGCAGCAATGAGGACAATCCTCAGATCATGGACCCAGTCCGCATTATTGCTACCATCATCTTTCAACTCTATTTCTCTAGGAACATATAAAAAATTCAAGGGTGCTACAGCGCGAGCTAGTAATCTACAACATAATTTGCAAAGACATTTTGACTATGTTCATGATAATGAGTTTAGTTAATCATATTACTTAAAAACTCGCACTCAAATTCGAGTGTCACATGATCCAAATTCACCAACTCAAGTCCGATCATCACGTGAGTTGAGATGGTTTCAATGGTGAACATCTTCATGTTGATCATATCTACTATATGACTCATGTTCGACCTTTCGGTCTCTTGTGTTCCGAGCCCATGTCTGTACATGCTAGGCTCGTCAAGTTTAACCCGAGTGTTCCGCATGTGCAACACTGGCTTGCACCCGTTGTATGTGAACGTAGAGTCTATCACACCCGATCATCACGTGGTGTCTCGAAACGACGAACTTTCGCAATGGTGCACACTCGGGGAGAGCACAATTTTATCTTGAAATTTTAGTGAGGGATCACCTTATAATGCTACCGTCGTCCTAAGCAAAATAAGATGCATAAAAGGATTAACATCACATGCAAATCATAAGTGACATGATATGGCCATGAACTTGTGCTTTTGATCTCCATCTCCAAAGCACTGGCATGATTTCCATCGTCACCGGCATGACACCATGATCTCCATCATCTTGATCTCCATCAACGTGTCGCCATGAGGTTGTCGCGCCAACTGTTGCTTCTACAACTATTGCTAACTCATAGCGATAAAGTAAAGCAAAAACGGCGAAAATCAATTAAAGACAGCCCTATGGCTCCTGCCGGTTGCCGTACTCATCGACATGCAAGTCGTGATATTCTATACAATACATGATCATCTCATACATCACATATATCACATCATGTAATTGGCCATATCACATCACAACATACCCTGCAAAAACAAGTTAGACGTCCTCTAATTGTTGTTGCATGTTTTACGTGGCTGCTACGGGTATCTAGCAAGAACAATTCTTACCTACGCAAAAACCATAACGGTGATACACAAATTGCCATTCAACCTTCTCAAGGACCGCCTTTGTCGAATACGATCCAACTAAAGTTGGAGAGACAGACACCCGCCAGCCATCTTTATGCAACGAAGTTACATGTCAGTTGATGGAACCGGTCTCTCGTAAGCGTACGAGTAAGGTTGGTCCAGGCCGGTTCATCCCACAATACCGCCGAATCAAGAAAAGACTAAGGGAGGAAGCAATCTGAATATCAACGCCCACAAACTCCTTTGTGTTCTACTCGTGATCTCATCTACACATAGACCTAGCTCTGATACCACTGTAGGGGAACGTTGCATGGGAAACAAAAAATTTCCTACGCACACGCAAGATCTATCCATGGTGATGAGCATCTACGAGAAGGAGAGTGGATCTACATACCCTTGTAGATCGCTAAGCGGAAGCGTTAAGAAACGCGGTTGATGTAGTCGAACGTCTTCGCGATCCAAATCGCAAGCTGTCCCGCGATCCCATCACGATCCGTCTCGCGATCCAATCACGATCCGTCCCGCGATCCAATCACGATCCTTCCAATCTAGTGCCGAACGGACGACACCTCCGCGTTCAGCACACGTACAGCTCGATGACGATCTCCACCTTCTTGACCTAGCAAGAGGGAGCGGAGAGGTAGATGAGTTCTCCGGCAGCGCGACGGCACGGCGGCGGTGGTGTGGAACTATTCCGGCAGGGTTTCGCCTAAGCACCGCCGAAACTAGACTAGAGGAGAAAACGATCTAGAGAAAGAAGAGGGCAGCACGTGGCAATTAGGGTTTTCTGGTGTTTGCTGCCCTCTCTCCCCTCTAGTATATATAGGAGGAAGGGGAGGGAGGCCGGAGCCCTAGGGATCGTCCCCTAGGGTCGGCCGAAGTGGGGAGGTGGAGGAGTCCAACTCCAATCCTACTAGGAGTAGGATTCCTCCCCCACTTGGTTTTCCTTTCCTCCACTTGGACTTTCCCACCCCTAGCCGCATGGGCCTTGTTGGGGGGGGGGGGGGGGGTCGGCCAGCCCACTAGGGGCTGGTTTACCTCCTCCCACGGCCCATGAGGCCCTTTGGGGCGAGAGGCCCCTCCCGATGGTCCCCCGGTACCCTCCCGGCACTCCCGGTACACTACCGAAGTGCCCGAAACTTTTCCGGTGACCAAAACGGGACTTCCTATATATCAATATTTACCTCCAGACCATTCCGGAGCTCCTCATGTCATCCTGGATCTCATCCGGGACTCCGAACAACCTTCGGTCACCACCATACGTAACTCAATACTACCGAAACGTCACCGAACGTTAAGTGTGCAGACCCTGCGGGTTCGAGAACTATGTAGACATGACCGAGACACTTCTACGGTAAATAACCAATAGCGGGACCTGGATGCCAATATTGGTTCCTACATATTCTACGAAGATCTTCATCGGTTGAACCTCTATGTCAAGGATTCAGTTAATCCCGTATGTTGTTTCCTTTGTTTCTTTGGTATGTTACTTGCCCGAGATTCGATCGTCGGTATCTCTATACCTAGTTCAATCTCGTTACCGGCAAGTCTCTTTACTCGTTCCGTAATACAAGATCCCGTGGCTAACTCTTTAGTCACTTTGCTTGCAAGGCTTATTGTGATGTTGTATTACCGAGTGGGCCCTGAGATACCTCTCCGTCACACGGAGTAACAAATCCCAGTCTTGATCCATGCCAACTCAACAGACACCCTCGAAGATACCTGTAGAGCATCTTTATAGTCACCCAGTTACGTTGCGACGTTTGATACACACAATGTATTCCTCCGGTGTCAGTGAGTTGCATGATCTCATGGTCATAGGAACAGATACTTGACATGCAGAAAACAATAGCAATAAACTGACACGATCATATGCTATGTTCATAGTTTGGGTCTTGTCCATCACATCATTCTCCTAATGATGTGATCCCGTTATCAAATGACATCTCATGTCTATGGCTAGGAAACCTTGACCATCTTTGATCACGAGCTAGTCTATTAGAGGCATACTAGGGACACAGTGTTGTCTATGTACCCACACATGTATTTGAGTTTCCAATCAATACAATTATAGCATGGATAATAAACGATTATCATGAACAAGGAAATATAATAATAACCATTTTATTATTGCCTCTAGGGCATATTTCCAACAGTAGCGTGGTGCAGTGCAGTGCACGGTGGGAGGCGTGGTGGAGTGGGTGTCTTGGAGAGGGAAGGTAGCGGCATGGCGGTGAAGACTAGCATGACAGCGTGCTTTGGAGGTGACACGCGAGCTGGCAACACTGTGTTGGCTCGACTAGAATGGAGTTCCTGGCGAATGGCTTGTGGTAGAGCACCTCCTTGGCTGTGCCTCGAGCGGCGGTGCTCTCCCTGTGGTGCTAGCATCGCAGTTGTCCATGGCTAGGTGTTGGGTCGTTGCAAGGTTGTTCCTTGGTACGGGTGACAAGCATGGCGGGTGGCCCTGGCCCTTACTGGAGTGGTTGGTGGCTGCTGTTTCTCGGCCAGGTTGTAGCCATTGGCTGGGCCACGTTTCTCTCTAACATATGTAGTCTGTCGACGGTCCTCGTCTAGCGGCTAAATGGCGTGGGTCTGTGGTGGCGGCGGTGTGAGGGCACATGGACGGCGCTAGCCAATTCCTACGAGGTGTGGAGGTGTGCGAAGCTCGGATGAAAATGTTGCATGACTTTTGCCGAGCTGGCGACGATGCTGCCTGTGGGTGTCATACCCCTCCTTGGAGGCGTCGCCGAGGTGAATTCAACATTTTTCTCCCTTTCTTGGAGTTGGTGGTTGTCTGAGGACAAAAGCCTCGATTTGGTGTTAGATCAACATGATGGCGGCGTCCACGACGTTGTTTCTTTGTTTGACATCATTGCGTTTGGAGGCACGTCTTGGTTCCTCGTTGCTATCATCTGGTGTTTGCCGCGATCTTCTATTGATCCTCGGCGGCGCAATGTATGGCCGTCGCATGTGTGTCCAAGACGGTGTCTTCCTTGGATCCGATCAAGTCCTGCCATCCACTTGCCACATCCTCTCAGGCATTCTGGGTGGATGGTGCGTGGATGAGCGAAGTTCTGTGGGAGATGGTGCTCTTTCCAGGTGTCCGGCGTTGTTGTGTTCTGTTAGGACAAGCTCTTTTTCTCTATAGTTTTTGTTTGCTCGTTGGTGGTTATCTTCGGACCTGCCCGGGTGTGGAGTTCGTGCTATGCTTTTTTGTTCACAACGAGTGGTAGTTTTTTTATATATAATTATGCCTTTTATAAAGCTATGGTACGCCTAGGCATACTCTCGAGAAAAAGAGATATCGGTTAAGACTGATGATACAGAGTAGAAGATACAATCACAAAGCAAGGAGGGAGAAGAGAGAGCCGTCCATCCACAGTATGTTCTAGCCATCCTGGTTGATGCCTATCTATTGACTTATAAAAAACACTAGCATTGCTCATATTTGTTATATATAGTTTATCGTGTTTACGTAAGTGAAGGAAGAATAATATAATAGATAATATGGATCATCTAGTCGATTATATGACTTGGTGGCATACATTATGTATAATGAAGTACAATGAAGCGCTGATTTCAGAGAATAATAATGTGTAGCTAGATGGTGTAGCAGCGAAGCAATATGTTCACAAAAAATACAACATGAGCTCTTCCAACAAATAGGCTTGTATTTCAGATACGCGTCCAGGATTTGAATAGATCTTGAAAAAATATTACATGAAAGCCTGAAGGAAAAAAGTACATCGAATTTAAATCACATACCACAAAAAATAAAATGCAAAAATGTTGCTAGCTAGAGTTAGTACAGACCGAAGTAAATCTCTCTTCATAAACTTAGCTTCTGCTCTATAACATTAATCATTGAAATAAACTTTCGTACCACCCACACATGTGTAGAGGAAGCTCATCCATCTAATGCAGCACACACACAAAAATGGCTAGGAGTAATTTTGTTGAAAATACGAGAAGAATCAACAGTGTGTTTTTTCTTGATCACCACTAGAAATATTATTTAAGCTCGAGCAAGTCCAGATGCAAGAATTGCATTAAGTATTATTCAGACCGAGTTTTTGACAATATGCACATCTAAAAATATGTGCTGAATCTTGGGAAACTGGTTACATGCTAAAATATATCCTGGACATATGGACAAACAATTTCAAAATCATGTATGTTTAATTAATTTGAAGCCACTCTGGAATCATACATTAGAAGTTCCCATAAATTTCAATTGAGCAAAAATGCAATACCAAGATGCAAATGGTAAAGCAACAGTTTGTTGGACGAACATTGCCGAGTACTGAAATTGAGCAATTATTTACATCATAAGTCGACGGGGAAGGAGATTTAAAATACATTAAAACATGGATAAGAGATATGTGCAATATGGACATACTCGGGTCATCTCATGCATCCCAGAATCAATGTCAGCCATCCCTTTATTTTGGTTCAGCCTGCTATACTTACTGAATAACGGTAGTTGCTTTCAACATTTATGTCCAAACGAAAGGATCTCAAATGGAGGTATGGACTGAAAGAAGAAATGGGTGTGGTTCCAAGAGAAGTTCACCATTAATGAGTAGTGTGACACATAAATTATATGGATATCTTCTTATGTGAGAAAACAAAAAGTCGGTAATGGGCGTAACTCATCAACTATTCACCAACTGAAACAAAATGCAAAATCCATAGAAATGATTTTAGCACTAACTGAAGAAAAGAACATATATTGACCCCTCTAAATTATACATATATTGGTGTATCAGAAAAGGAAAGCTCACTCATCTGTTCTCCAAAACTAGAAGGCGTGGTGAACTATAAGGAAATACAGGAAAATTCCCAGGCTAAGATTGTATCTCTAGTTCGCTACTGTCATTTTCTTTAGTAAGGCAAATCTTCAGCGTGTAGTACACCGCTCTATAAATCTCTTTGTTATCCTAAATATGAAAATTTTGAATTTGGTAGATACAGCCTCCCTTTTCAGTTCATTCTTGAACTTGTCTATCTTCTATTTGTTGCACCATTCGCTCTATAGTAGTTCCTATGATCTAGTCTAAATATTGACAAAAACATCAGTGCAACATTCCTTGGAACCACTGAATGTACTCTTGTGCATCTAATCACCGGATTGTCTGATCTACAGCTTAAATCTAGTAATTTATAACTCTATCTAATACAAAACTTGTGTACTGAAAACGTACCAATTTTTCCGTGACAGCGGACATAAGTAATGCTAATGCATTGCAAGGAGATGTGATCATATACAACCCTGAAAAAGACTTGAAAAACTCAAAAAATATCCTTTAGTAAATGCAACAATCTGTATCCTGAATAGAACTAGGGCTTCATTAATGAATATTGCTAATATATATGCAGACCATATATAGAGAAACACATACCAAAAAGATATCAGGGAAAAAAGTTTGGCATGAAAAGAAATTGAATTAGATAAGTAATACATGATACCTTTGTTTATAAGTCCAACTTTCTTTGTAGCTAGACCGGCGGCAACTTTCAGATACAAACACCCTTTGTGCAGATCATCACTTAACCGTGGGAAAATTTTGAAAACACACCAAATGCAGTCTGCCCTTAAGCCATGCCCCTATACACACCAAATACACCCTTTTTTGACGCTGAGTCAAAGCGGTGGGGCGGTGAACCGATGAAAATCTAGGCCCAATAAAACCGGTGGCAAACAGAGAGAGAAAAAACAGGAAGTAAATCAGGTGAAAAATCGAATACACGTGTCATTCAAATAGGAGGCATCGTTACAGAAAACGTAGCGGATTGGTCCCTGCTTAGGTACTTTAATTTTTTTATTATATTATATATGCATGTCTACTCCTACGGCTATGACCTAACTTATATGCCATTTGTACTTGGGCCTCGGTCAACTGGGCCCAACTAGTTAACCCATTCATTCCCTGTTACCTTTGGGTTGGCCTTTCGCTTTCGTGAAGCACTCCTATCCAGCACGGTAAACATAGCATGATAAACAGTCGATCATGGTGTCCTCGTGGAATTCAAGTTCCGTGTTTCCATCCAGCAGGTGGTAGGCGTTAATTCTTGGCCGGTAGTCAGTCGACTCGGCCCCGTCGCGGCACAAGTAGATTGTGTCAGCACTGATAGACGAGGACAGCCCGGCGGGCACCGATAGCGTGCGACCAGTACCTAGGAACACGGCGCACCCATTCAGCCCGTTCATGGGCACCGTCTTGCCCGCGTCTAGATCCACCCGGTGTGCCTTGTACCATGTTGTGATCGTTTTCGTCCGGCAAACCAAAATCAGTTCACTGTCGTTGTCCACGAGGTTCACAAAGTCTAAGCTCAACACGAGGAGATCTTCATCCAGCTCAGCCGCTACCACGAGATGTGGCCGTGTGGCGTCCATCACCATGATGCCCTTCTTGGTGACACCATAGAAGCGCCCCGCAAACGACAATGATGTAATCATGGGACCAGTTTTCGACATCGCACACCGGCTCCACGAGCAGTCGGTGTAGTGTCGCCACGAGCTGCAGACCACACGAAAGCGAAGGTAGTCGGCGACATCGTCCACAAAGACACGGTCGGCGATCTTGCCCGCTGGCCCGGCCGTTAGGTTGCCCCAATCTCTCCTGCATGCATAACGAGGGGTGTCGTCTGAGAACTTTTTTGTTACCAGTAACCATACGGAAAGGCTGGATGCATGAGAATGATATCATATTACACAAGAAGAGAATCCCAACAGAGTATGTCGCGGTACGTACAAAAGCAGAAGACAACCACAAATTTCAATTTATCTTTCGCGATTAATGATTGATGGAACGATGGATCGAGATCCGGTCGAGAGGAAGAGGAAATCCTTCCTACTCACCAGTTGGCGTGGGCGGAGTCGACGACGACAAGCTCATCACTGCGTGCTTGCTTTGCACGGTGGCAGCACGTTCCGACGACCATGCTGCTGCCAATCGGTGAAGCCATGTTCTGCACGGGTAGGGATTGGAGGGCTTGCTGTATTAGACAGCTCTTGTGGGCGTTTGCGTTTCGTCCGAGTAATATGGTGGAGACGTAGTTTTCTTGTCCTCTCCGTAATATGGTACAGACACGCGAGCAAAGATTGTTCGCTCAGGAGGTGCCTCGGCGTGACGTTGGGCAGACTGATTCCAGCGAGCGCCTTGGGCGAGACGGGCCAGGCCCAAAGTACAATTTTTAAATCCGGCACAAATCTACCATGCTAAAAATTATAAATTTTTCATGCAATAAACGTATAAATTTCTCATACCGCAGAGCCGAAAAAATTGGCATACAGAACAAAAAATGCACACGTGGTTGCCGTGCTGTATAGCATAATAGAAATGCCATGACATGAAGTATAAATTTGGCATACTAACGAGCAAAATATTTTTTTGTTTGTATTGAAACAAACATACAAAATTCCCATGATATGAGAAAAAAATAATAGCGCATGTCTAGATATACAAAATCATATATAAAACAACAGCCACATACAAAAATTGTTGAAACAAATAGTCTCATGAAAAAATAAGATAATTTTGTTCCTTGGAAAACATGGCAAATTTTGAAAAGGTTTGTACTGCTCACGACAATATGAGATAAATCTTATTCCTACAAATCAAGGCGAGGATTTTAAAAAAATATAAAAGTACTTGCATCACAAAGTTTAGGGAAAATTGTTCTCTACAACAAACAAAAGATTGAAAGTGTTCGTATTAATCACATGGCAATTTTAGGAAAAAATGTGTAAGTCACGTGGCAAATTAAGAAGAACTTGTCAGCGAAGGAATTGATGTCACCATCACACTGGACGTGGTAGATGCGACGGTGCCAGCATGAGGGCACCGGCAGGAAAGACTCCTCCACGTGGTCATCCCAAGATATGCCATCAAAGTCAGAAGATCTCTGTCTCTTCGAGTAGGCGCAAAGACATTCAGTGGCGGCGACGAAATAGGAGTGCAACGACGACGGAGGAGGGGGCTAAAGATATGTAGATAGTTGGGGCCGTGGGGAAAACACCGCAAGCGGTTTGAAAACCAAAAACACCTCCAACCTTTACAAACTACAAGTTATTTGCTAGCAATTTATTTTGGTTGTGACTAAGAGAATCAAAGAACTAAATGTGTGCTATTTTCCTATTTTGCTTCGTCATGCAAAGATGCAAGAACTATGTTTATTTGTGTTTTGTAGACCTCGTTATGTAATGTGTCATGTTGCCCTGTTTTGTTTGACATTATTTGACATGTGTACCTGCTTAGGTTCAGCGGTTTATTTGTTATTTTAATGCTTAAGAGCACACCAATGATGGTGGTTTCCACTGTATATGTTTGTCACCTTCAAGTAAACAATTGTTCAAGGATTCAAAGGCAAGGAATAAGGGTACACTTCCATCCAATATTGTTTTTGTGTTGAATATAGGATATTTTTAGCGCCGAGAACTTGACATCTGCAAAGGAAAGACCGATTAATAGTTGACCGATAAAATTGATTAATTGGTCAATTTCCAATTAATCTTTAATCCCAAACCGACTGGGTAGTAAATGAAAAGCGGTAGCTTGAACATTGTGATGACAGGGAAGGATCAACTAACTGGAGGAAATATACGTCGTTGGAGTACATGTAGGTCCGAAGGTAGTCACTCTAGCTTGTTCTTCGTCTTCCTCCATCTCTATCTCCCCATTCTATGTACTCCCTTCTTTTTTTAGTTCGCATATTATTATTTTTTAATTCAAGCTTTGTACAATTTGACCAAATTGATATTTAAAGATATCAACATCTACAATATCAAATAAATATAATAAGAACATATATTTCGTGGTGAATTAAATGACATTGATTAGTTTCTACAAGTTTGGTAAAAATATTTAAAAATTACATTAAGATTAATATAATATGTGAAGTAAAAAATAAAAACATTTTTTAGACATAAAAAATAAACAGAGATGATACTGCGGCGCTTTTCTTTGTGTGGGAATGTCAAACGAAAAAGAGAAGGGCAGCCTGCGGATGATGGGCCAGAACCAGTTGCCTCAAACATAGTGAACACAGAATGACTAAAGACATGCACGAATTAGGAATGAGTCCAAGGGAAATAATGAAGGAGTAAATGCAAATACAAGAAATAATTTACTTCAATTTGCAACAACATTTATTGTACATTAAACTAATGATCATCAAATGTAAAGACGTTTTTGTGTAATCTTAAAAGTTGTTCATACAATTCAAAAATATTCTCGTCGTTTAAAAAAAAATAATGTTTTAAAATCTTGTTAATGTCATTTTTGGGATTTTTTATTAAAATGTAAAAAAAAAAGTTAGCACTTTTATTTTCAATATTTGTATCAGTCAGAAAAAATCATGGGTTTGAAAATAGGTTTTATGACATTTCTTAAAAGGTCATGAAATGTAAAAAATTGTTCGTGAAGTTGTACAAAAAAAATCATAACATGTAAAAAAATGTTGTTGTTTAAAGTATTTGTAACATATATAAAATGATTGCATTTTAAAAAATGTTCATGATTGTTTTACAATGTGTATACTTGTGTTTACTGTTGATTGTGTATTAAAAAATGTTCAATGTGCATTTTGTTGATGCTAAACATGTATGAGGATAAATATTCAACATGTATGTGAAACATATTGAACGTGAATCTGTAAAAGGTTCAACCCTTATATGAAAATGTTTCAATCTATATTTGATAAAAGTTCACACACATTTGTAAAATAAAAGAAATAAAACAAAATGAAATAAAAAAAACGAAAGAAAACCAATAGAGAAAACAAAGCAGAAAACCTAGACAGAAGTTTCCTAAAACTGAACAAAAGGTTACTATAACCGCTCATGAAAAGTTTCCAAACCGGTTCGTAAAACTAGTTGAGCAATATAGTTAGGCCGGCCCACTAATCAGACACTCTAGGCGAGTGTTGCTAGCAGCATTTGGGAAACCAGCCAGGGAAGCTTAGCTAGCTATGGAGCCATTTTGTCTCAAAAAATAAATAAAAAGCTATGGAGTCATTATACCCCTAAAAAAAGAGCTATGGAGCCATTGTACATATAGGTAGGTCTTTGGAGTTTATCATATGTAACGCAGTTCATAAGTTTAGGAGCTCAAAATTCGAAGCTCACAACCTGACAAAGCATGCAATTTTATTGGGGTTGATCACGATGTTTGGTTAGGACAGTCCTATGATCCTCTTTCCTTTTCTTTAAACATTATGGCGAATTAATAAATACTTTGTGAGTTTTAAAAAAATGGGAAACCAGCCAGGTTGGTTTATTCGTGTAGACTAGCAAAACCCCGGAAGAGAAATAGCCGGCTGATTCCTGCAGTCTAGGCCGCGTCGTGGGGCTGTGCTGCTACTGTTTGACAGCAACAATAAATGCGCATGGGTGTTTAAAAAAAAAATGCGCTGCTGACCATCCTCGTGATTGACAGGGATCAATGGCTCCATGGCCAACAGCTGTGGACGCCCAGAAGTCGGAGCTGGTATTATTTTTACTAAATGGCCCCCAAAGGATCTTATGTGGTCCACTGACCCTTAAAAAACTTATTTCGTGACGTGACCTCACCCAATGCATTTGGTGTTTTTAGTAGAGGTAATATCATCGGAAGTCATAGAACTGCGCCGCATGTTCAGTTTGGTGCTAGAACTTTAAAAATACGGTTTTGTGGTCACTTAATTTGATCAAGCGTGCATATACGGTCACATTACGCGTATGCAGGTGTATTCTTGTGCATGACCCCACCTATCAGTTAGTGGCGACGCTGGCGCGATGTAATTTTACACAATACACCCTCATATATTTTTATTCAAGGATAAAGTCAACCACCGCGACACATCACAACCCCCCCCCCCCCCCCCCTCGCATTTTTTATATTTACGCAAAACCTCGAGCACATGTATGCAAAACTTAACATCAAAAAAGGCTCCGCCAGAACTCAATCCAACGCCCAAATATATTTTATATTAGACAATCTAGCCAAAGTGACCATCACGACCTGATGCCTAATATGGATAATACACGTAAATATACTAAACGAGGTCTCACGTGGAGTTTGAATGGGCTACGGATATTGTGGCTCATTTTGCACGCGTAAATATAAAGATGTGTATTATATATATAATATTTAATAAAACGTAATTAATAAAAATATTGAAGATATTTGTAAAATGTAAGTAATAAAATTATATTTAAATATTTATGTGTTAAAAATACTATACATCAAAACAATGCTTAGTAAATAAAAACATTTAAATGTAAACCTATGTATTATATAAAAAATATTTAGTTAACGGATATTGAAACTGTTTATTAAATAAATATGATGAATGAATCCAAAAAGTATATATACTTGTGCCTTATATTTAAATTATACGAAATGATGACTACGAACATTTAATAAATATTTATGAAAACCACATGTGTATGATTTTCACTAATGACTTATATTCAAAAATATTATATAATTCAAATATTAGGCACGATTGAATATTCATATTAATCGTTTAAATTTTAAATTAGACAAACATTGAACCATATAATTGTGCGTATAAAAATAATACTATAAAATTATATGTTTCAAAGCCAAATACGCAATACACACATTTTTAATACACACATGTTTATATTATACTCAGGTTTATAAAATATTTTAGAAAATATTTAATGTATAATACATATGTTTATATTTAAAAGTTTTAATTTACTAGTCATCGTGTATATGCATAATATTTTTAACACAAAAATATTTGAACATAATTATTACTTATGATTTACTAAATATTTTATATATAATACACTGGTTTATATTTGAATGTTTTTATTTACTAATCGTCACCTGTACAAATATTTGAACGTATCCTTATTACTTAGTTTTACAAATATATTTAAAAAAAAGTAGTTCGTGCAAAATGGGCCGCAGAATCCACAGTTCATTTCAGCTACACATGCATCCTCGTTTAGTACATATAGTGTCCTTATCCCTAGTTGACATACGGGCAATAGGGGTCGTTGTGGCTATGCTAACTCGTGTTAAACTGCTGGTTGTTGTTTCGAGTCCGACAGGATTAATTTTTGTTATTAATTTTTGCACATACGTGCAGTAGTGTGGTCAGGTTTTCTGTAAATAAAAAAATGTTAGGCGGTTTTGTGCAAAAATGTGACGCGGTAGTTGACTTTTTTCATAAATAAAAATAATATGAGGATGTTTTATATAAAAACTGTTACATACCCAGCGCCATCACTCACTGGCAAGTGGGCCATACACATGAATACGCCCGCATATGACCATATCTGTACGCTTTAGTCAAGTTAGCTCACCATAAATCCGTATTTTTAAAGTTCTAGCACAAACTGAAAATGCGTTGTGTGACTTCCAGTGATATTACCTCTTTTTAATACACTTTATTATAGTGCCAGACGAGTTGGCGTCACACTGCCACGCTGGCAGTCAAAGTCATGTGTGGAAAAGTCAATCACGTCAAATCATTTGGCGGGTAACAATTCTCACTTTCTCAGACCATCTGGTAGGGACTGAGACAAACACAACATAAAGTTAGAGGACTGACATGTAAAACAAGCGTTGCACTACTGCCTGTGTCGTTATCAAGCTACAGTGAACATACAACACACGGGTCAACTAAGGTCGAGACCGAAAGACGGGATTGGAACGCTCGGGTCGCTCTCGCGGGAGGGCCGGGCGTAACCCTAGCCGCCGCCGCTCGCTCCCTTCCCCGCCTCCTCCTCCCCTCGCCGCCGCCGGAGGGCGCCGCCGGGCGAAGCCCGGCTGGTGTCGGCGGCGGCGGGGCCCCTCTTCCCTCCTCCTCTGGTGGTTGCGGCGCGAGACGCGACGAGCGGGCGCGGAGCGTGGCGCTCGCGCAGGGCGGCGCGGCGGCGCTTCGTGCGGCCGGGCTTCGGGCGCGGCGGCGCGATGGTGCTGCGGCGGCTGCGTGGCGGAGCTGGTGGGGCGGGCCTGTGCGACGCCATGCCGGGGCTGGCTGGGCCGGGCCCGTCAGATCTGGCGACGGGCGCCGCGGGCTGCGGCGGCGCGGGCGGGGCTCGCCGGCTAGCTTGGCTGGCCGGCGTCCGGTGAGGTGGGCGTGGGCGGATGCGGAGGTGCGCGCGGGCGATTCCGGCGGCGCGGGCTGCGTGCGGCGTGGGCGGCGGCTGGGGGCCGGCTTCGGTCCCCTGCGGCTGCGGTGTGTCATCCCGTCGTGGGCGTGCGGCGGCGGTGAGGCTAGGCCGGTGGTGGTCTGGCTGCCTGGCGGAGGTGGCCGGCGGTGCCTCCACTTGGCGGCGGGGCGGTGCTGGTGGTTGTGGGTGGCCGGCTGCGCGCCCCTGGCCCAGATCTGGGCCCTGAGGGGCCCATCTGGGTCGTAGCGGGCCAGTTCCACGCTACCTCGCTGCCCTCTGTGCAGGGAAGAGGAGGAGCGGCTTGGTCTGGGGGCGGGAGCTTTACGGGCATTTGAAGTCCCGACCGGGCCTGGTCTGCTCCCGCCATTGCGTCTGGTCGGTTACCGTCGTTGACGGTGGAGGTTGGGCCCTCCCGCGTGCCGACGGTGTTGCTTCCCCTAGTCCCGGCTCTTCTTCTTCGTTGGGCAGGCCCTACTTCGCGGTGCTGTGGTGAGACGGCGTGGGAAGTTTCTAGTTCATCTTGGCGCAGGGAGGTTGACGGGTTGGTGGCGGACTCCGGAGCGCCAGAGGTGAAGGTTGGGATTGGGAGAAATCCCTGTTGGCTTGGCCGACACCGACGCGGTGGCGCCTGAGGGTGCCGCCGGACCTTCCTGGGGGGCGTTGGGGCTACCCCTCCGTTCTCATCGTCGAGTACCGGGGGAAACCCTTTGCAGCAGCGTCGTCATCGTCGCGTTCCTTCTTGGAGGTGTTGATGGGTACCGGCGCTTCGGAGTTTAGGAGCTTAGTGGGAGGTCTTTGGTGGGCGCAGCGGTCGCGGGGCTTCTCCGTTTTCGTTGATCCGCCGTTAGCGGCATTTGTTACTTTTTTGCCTCTTTGTCATTTCTTTTGGGCGTGCCTGTGCTGTTTCCGCCCCAGCACCTATCGTTGGTTGTATCGGATGGTTGCTTTGTAATACAAAGCGGGGGGAAACCCTTTCTCGGGAACATACAACACACATGAACAGTGCGCTACAGTGCGCTGCTGCGCTGCGGTCCTTATTGCTAAGCGAGGAGCTAAGAGCATCTCCAGCCGCGGCCCCAAAGGACCCCCCAGGCCCCCTTTTCATCGCCGGCGGGCGAAAAAATCCCCAGCCGCGGCCCCAAGACGCCGATTTTCGCCGGTTGGGGCCTTTTTTTGGGCCGGCGAACCCAGGGCGCTGGGGTCTCCTGGGCGCGCCGGCTGAAGCGAAAAGGCGGGTGGGGCCGAGGTGTCGGCGAGACCGGCTGCCACTTCCCGCCACTTCCCCCTCTTTTTCCCTCTATCCCGCCGTTTCACCCCCGGTTCTTCTCTCCATTTCCCTTTCTTCGTCGCCATGCCGCCGAAGAAGTACGCCGCCCCTCGCCAAGCCACCGGCCCCGCCGTCGCCAAGCCACGTAGGGCCCGTGCGCCGATGGCAAGACCGGCGGGGATGACGAACGCCGAGTGGAAGGCCGACGTCGAGCGAAGGGAAGCGGTGACCGCCGATCGCCGCAACAGGCTCCTCATGAAGAAAGCCCGGGACGCGGCGGCGGCGGTTGAGCAGGAGGTGTCGTCTCGCCGCCCGATCTTCCCGGGGAGACAGCCCGCGGGCCCGTTCCCCCAAGGCGCCGGCCATCAAATCGCCCCGGGCGACCCGCACTTTCCTTCGCCGACCTTCCCTTCGCCGGCGTGGGGGTACGCGCCCTCGCCGGAGTACGTCGACGGCGACGCCCTTGGCGGATTCAACCCCAACATTACCTTCCCGTGCACGCCCTCCGCCTGTTCCGGGGGCGGCAGAAGGGCGGCCAGACGGGAACAAGAAGGCGAAGAAAGCCAGGAACGACGCGCCGGCGGCCGAGCGCCTACAGGCGTCGATCGAGCAGTGCATCGCCGATGCAAAGACCCACTCTGCCCTGAGGGAGGAGAAGACGGAGGCGAGGTGGTCGGCGCTGTTGACGAAGCAGGACGCAAAGCTCGACCTCCTCAGGACCAACGTCGCCGCGAAGAAGCGCAATACCGACCTGGCGTTCCTCATGGGAGGCGTCACGGCGGACATGGACCCGCTGGTCAAGGCGTGGTACCTGGCGGAGCGTGACCTCATCCTCAACCGCATGCCGACGCAGCCCTCCGCACCGCCCACACCGCCGCCGAGCCCGCCGCCCGCGTCTCCGATGTTGGACGTGCCCGCTACGCCGACCTCGCCCACGCCGACCGCTACGCCGACAGCTCCGGCAGACGACGGGGAGCAGGCCGTTTGAGGAGTTCGCTACCGCTTTTTTTTTTGTACGCCGGACTATTGGCATGTGTCGCCGCGCCGAACCTGTGGCGATCGCCGGCCGATGGCATGATGACGCCGAACTGTGGCATGATCACCGAACCCGCGCCCTGGTTTGGTCCCGCGGGAAATGGAATGTTCAAAATTTGCAGACGCTGGGCCGAACCCCCGGGGGCGCGACTGGAAAGCCGAGCCCCCCAGGCCGATTTTAGCGCCGGCTCGCCCCCAGGCGGCACTATTTCGGGCCCCTGAGGGGGCCAACGGCTGGAGATGCTCTAAAGTAGCTACATTATTTGACGGTGACTGGTTTGATGATTTTATGTTTTGCTACGGTAGCTCAGTTTTAATGCTCTTCGCCAGCAGCCCGAGCATCTCCCCGCCATGGAGCTCCATCAGGCAACGAGCAGAAGTAATGGGCAACGGATCTCGAGCTCGTCTTTGATGTGCTCGTGGTGACGCTCGCCGGCGGCCAACGGAAGCACAGGTCACCACCAGCGCCCACCGGAGTGGCGACGCTCGCCGACGGCCGTGTCCGGCAACCGTTGGCCAAGGCATGCTGTAGTATATTTTGCTGATTGACTGAATGAAGGGACTAGTACGTGCACGAGCATAGGTGGATCCGTGGATCGGTGGATGGATAGATGGAGATGGATTACACGCACGGACGGGCCATGCTCGACGGCTGGAGGAGCTGGCCATGGTCGCCGGAGTGGAACGGGTGGACGCCGATGGAGGGGAGCCGGTCCAGCACCGAGGACATGCGCGCGAGCGGCGCCACGTAGTGCTGGTTCTGCTGCTCGTGGTAGCAGGGGCGGAGGAGCCGGTAGGGCGAGGTTGGGCGGCCGCCCCACCTTGATTTCCTGCAAAAGCGTTTATACTGTGTATACGTACGTCGCGGCTGGCTGATTGTGTTTCTTCGAGCGACTCGTGGTCTCGCTAGGAAAAGAAGATAAACGGACGAGGGACCTTACTTGGGCTGTGAGCCCATTGCATGAAATTCCGCTGCTGGGCTTTTAGCCATCGATTTAGCGCTTAAAGCTTACCAAGAGCTGGCTGCAGATGCTCAAAAAAAAAAAAAAAAACAAGAGCTGGCTGCAAACTCAGTCACGTACGGGCGGGCACTGGGTTTTTGAAGGAAGCGTCTGTCCATTGCATTCGTTCAAACAACATCAGTGTAATAAGTTAAAAAAACATTAGTGTTATCCCTCAAAATGGAAAAAAAAACTTTGTACAATGCATTAGTTATAAGCACAATCGAGCTTTATGGTTGTCCGGCGCCCCGACAAACGTTAGTCTCTAGGTCCGCCACTGTTACCGCTCCTGACGTCAATTTTTTGTGCTAGAGTTCGCCCTACCTCAGAAAAATTTCGTCCTCCGCCACTGCGTGGTAGTACAGGCTAGAAGAGCGCCATGGCCATGACCGAGACGACGGCGTCCACACGCTGGTTGGGCATGGCGCTGCCTACTGCTGCTCGTGGTGGCCGCCAACGGGGACCGTGCACGAGGGGCCGCCGTGTCCACTGTCCAGATCCGTGGCTGGGGTGTCGCGGGTGGGGGTGGGGGGCGTGGAGGACTGCCACCATGTCGGCCCCGCTGTGCCATGGCCGCCGCCACAAAGCTCCATGGCCGGCGGTGCGCATGAGGAAAGGAAGGCCATGGGGGAAGGGGACGGGGTGGGCTGCTGTTGCAGGGTGCTGGGGAGAAGGAGCTCGTCGGGGTGGGCTGCTGCTGCAGGAGGCCGGAGACGGCGACTCGGAGGGAGGAGGGAAGGAGGGCGACGGCCTTGCCGGTCGCCGGAGGTGGGGGCGGCCGGCGACCTCAAGCTGCGGCGCGAGTGAATCGGGGAAAAGGAAAGCATCGGGGAAGACGTTTATTTACGCCTGTTGACTTGACGATTTCACTGCATTTTGAGAAAGTTATATACGCTAACCGCTTAGACGCTTTTGACTTTTGTCACCCAGGCGTGACTGGATTTATTGACATTTATTAACGTCAGATTAAGTGGCGTCACACAGTACATTAAATTGCCCGTTCAATTATGTTTTCATGCCTAATGCTATTACATATCCGCATTCCTCATATCAATGTACTATTAGTTAAGCAATTCGTATCTCAAGTCATTCTTGTTGTGAGCTAATAAAGGTCGGATGGGTCTCCTATTCTTAGAATTAATTATCAATCAGAGGGTCGAACCAACTTCATATTGCTTGTCGTTGCTTGGTCATGTGTTACTTCGGCATGTCCACTGACCCGCGCCATATTGCTTGGCGTTTCTTCAAAATTAGAGTGGTTGAGAGTGAATACACGCCAATTTATTAGATGATGCCTAGTAGATTGAGCCCCATCTACTGCTTGCGGGTTTTGCACATACTCCCTCTGTTCCAAAATATAGTGCGACAGCGCTTCCCGAGGTTCAACTTTGACCATAAATTTAACCAACGAGACCGACTGCGGCGGGAGCAAAAATTATATAATTGAATTTTGACCATAAATTTAACCAACGAGACCGACTGCGGCGGGAGCAAAAATTATATAATTGAATTCAATTATATAATTTTTGCTCCCGCCGCAGTCGGTCTCGTTGGTTAAATTTATGGTCAAAGTTAAAGCGCGGGAACCGAGGACGCACTATATTTCGGAACGGAGGGAGTATTAGAAACGCCAAACGATTTGACATGTCTAATACATATAGTGACATCAAACGATTTGGTATCAGCACGTGTACGAAAAAGTCAAACGATTTGGCATGTCTAATACATATAATGACATCAAACGATTTGGTATTAGCACGTGTACGAAAAAGTCAAACGATTTGGCTTAGACGAGCCAAATCATTTGGCGTCATTCTTCTATACCTGAAGACAAGCCAAATCACTTGGCGTTATTCTTCTATACCGCAAGACGAGCCAAATCATTTGGCTTGCTACATTTATTAGACACGCTAAATGATTTGATCCACCTCACGCGCAGCACGTTGGCCCCCAACCCGTGCCACTGCCCAACAAAGCGACGACACAATATGAACTTGGGTGATTCATCATCAGCTATATCTTAATATATGAATGTGTGGCATTGTCTCTCTGCTATCTTATGAAAGAGTTCCTGCACATGTTCCATTCCGTCCGTCTTCGCCTTCAAAATTGTACTTACACAAGGCTGGTGGTAATTCTTGCCTTTTTCATCTTCACATCACCACCTCCACACCAGGGATGTGGGCAACTGCAAGGATATAGGATGTTAGTTGAAGTAGGTTAAAATCAGTCATAATCAGTGCTTGAAAGATAACAGTTCCCAGTAGGAACAAAGATAACTTTCGACAAAAAACCAAGAAACACAAAGTCTTTGCACAGAGCAGAATATTTCTCCTTCAAATAAACAATACAGTTCAATTTCATCATTACATTTGTTTTAAGAGCTTTTCTACCTAATTATAAAAATGACCTTCTCCATCCATGATATAAAAATGACCAAGAAACACAAAGCCTTTGCATAGAGCATAATATTTCTCCTAAAAATTGTACTGCGATACATTTGACAGAAGTTTTGTAGGCAAAACGCCTTCCATGCAAACATCTGCATGAAATCAATGATGCCGTGGTAAACTGACAATGGTTTCAAAAAAACTTCTAACCTCAAAAAGCTCAAGGGATTTCCCTGTTTGTAGACATCATCCTGCTTGCCCTGTCCATCGGCACGCCATGCAGTCAACACGACCTCGGTACTTCACATGGCACCAGAGGTCACTGAACTAATGTCAATTCCCAAATGAGAATCGAAAGCAAATCGAAGTCAGTACTAGGTGTTAAACATCAGCACACATCATCATCAGATACTTCTAAGCTAACAAAGACATCAATCAAACAAGACATCATCATCAGATACATCAGCACTCGCCCTCCATCCGCGCCCACCGGAGCGGCGACGGTCGCCGGAAGGCATACCTGGCGGCGGTTGGCGAGCAGCGCGCGGCGGCCTCTCCTGCAGCGGCTGTGGGGGCGAGCCCGAGGTGGAGGAGGACCGGAGGGAGAAACGGAAGGAGGTCCGCTGGGGCGGCAGCCGTGCCGGTCGCCGGACGCGACCCCCGCCTCCACCCCGCGGCGGCCCTCACGGCGCGCTTCCTACAAGTACTGCCATGGCCTTCAGTCCGGCTCTCGTGGCTCGACGGCGTCCTTGACTGTGGCCCGGCTCCTCCCTACACGGCGGCTACCAGCGGTACATCGTCCGGCCGGATTCCGACGGCAATGCCAAAATCCTCCTCCAAGCAGCGGTGGCTATGGGCATGGAGCATGACAGCTGATTCGTATTGACCAGAGAAAGGACAACGATGCTTCCTTATCTCTTTGCTCTTTTGCACGCCAGCCCTTGAAATTATCACATTTATGTCTCATCCTCTGTACGTTTTTTTTTTGGAAGCATCCTCTGTACGTTAATAATCCATGGTTGGGAACGGATACACGCCAATACATTTGACGTCTTTGACTTTTGCCACGTAGGCGGCGACTGTCAGCACGGATTTATTTCCGTCAGTTTGCTTGGCTTCATGTAGTGTGTTAAAAACGTCTGATGAATTGTCGTGCTTGCAGGGATCATGCCACGAAATAAGTTTTTTAAGAGGTCAGTGGATGACATAAGATTCTTTAGGCCCTTCCCAATGCTTCATGGTGGTGGACAAGTGCTAAGCATGCCACATAAGTAAAAAAAATGGCATATCATAGCAATTAAGGAGGAAAGAGAGCACTTTGATGACCCAGGAAGAACCAATGCCATACACGTGAACCTAGGCAAACCACTTAAATGAAAGAAGATGACAAATGCATGAGAGGGTTTAGATGCTAAATCATTAAATAGAGTGAACTTAGCAACAACAAGTTAAGCACCTATGCATTGAGAAGTTGAGTTGCTAAGTTATTTAATGCTCTTAACACCACATCTTAGCACATTTGCATTGGAAGCAGCCTATTAGAGGCCATTTAGTAAAAATAATACTCGGAGCTGTGTCCTCTGCGTGGACGGAGACGAAACATCCATCAATTAATCAGCTCAGTTCGAGGCGTCAGAAACAGGTACAATCACCATAGAGGAACTCCACGGACCAACAGTGCCCTCCCTGCACGGCCCCTCCAAATTTTCCGCAGAATGAACATACGTACTCCTGTGCAGATGCATAGAGTTAGGCCTTCCAAAACAAATCACACAATACCAAGAGGACTAAATTCACCACCAATACTTCGCCAAATAGTTGAATAATAATCTCGCAAAAAAAAATTGTTGAATAATAAAGTTATTCAAAAAGAAGAGGAAAACTGTCAGGTTCGTTCGTGTGGACAACCACAAGCAGGCAATCCGGAGAGGAATGGCTGGCCGTTCGCCAAAAAAGAAAAAAGAAGAAGAAAACGCGGCAGGCCGGACCACAAAGTTTGAATCAGCTACGGGAGTGCGGCCAAATTCACTGTTCTAACCCTTTTTTGAAAGTTCGGCCGGATCTGACCCCGGTCAGATTTTTTTTTCTCCGAATCTAACCCTTTTACCTACCGCCAGACACGGCGGCGGTAGGGTTCAAAGGCTACCGCCAGGCTCCTCGGCGGTAGCTGACTTAAGTCACGTCAACGTGTAACTGACGGTCGCTGTTACTCTGCACGACCCTACCGCCCGAGGAGCTGGCGGCAGGTAGTGAAAACCCACCGCCACGGCGTCCGGCGGTAGGGTCTGTGACCTTATAAGCCGGCCCGCCGGTTCGCTCTCCCCATCTCCTCCCATTCCCCACCCCGCGACGGCCTCCTCAAGAACAGAGAGGGGGAACCTCTCTTGTCCCCTCCACTCTCCGCCTCGGATCTCTTCCGTTTCTTCACCATTTTTGCGGATCGGGATGGCTCCAAAAAGAGAAAAGTAAGCTCCTCCGATCCCTCCAATTCGTTTTAGTCGAAAAGCTTCCGATTCGTCGCATTATTTGATTGAAATCACTCCTATTTTCAAACTAGATATAATTTTTTTATACCATAGGATTGTTTTAGGTTGATTCTAGATGTTCTATGGCGGGTATGTGGTTGGATTTGAACTTGTATTTACTTGTTGTAGAGAATGAGGCAGAGTACTTACAATCAGCTTGTGGGTCTCCTGCAGAATAAATACCCTTGGGGAAATGATGAGGGTGTTGTGCTTTCAAGGTGGAATAGCTGTAGGAAATATTTTGTGTTGGTTCGCAGTGATGAAGATGTGGTGAGCATGTATGATGAGAATGAGGAAGCCAAGATTATTAAGATACTTGTCCAGTTCTGCAGAAATGGTGTGGAGGAGGAGTTTGCTCACAGTTTACTTCAACCAATCCCACCTTCTTCTCCGGCAATAGGAAATGTGCAAGCCCATAGTGGATGATTTAACTCAAAATTCTCGCTACGAATATGAGATACCTGAGGAGAGCTTGACAAGGGAGCAGCGATCTAAAGAGGGCTATGAAGGAGAGGATCATGTAGGAATAGATGAGGAGAACCAGTACCTTGATGGTGGTGAGCAGGATAATAGAGGCAAGCAAGCCAAAGATGCTGATCAAGAGGCAACGGAAGATGTTTCCCAAGATGTTGAGGAGGATAATGATGAGCAGGAAGAGGATAATGATGAGCATGAAGAGGATAGTAATGAGGAGGAAGAGTATGACGAAGGGGCTGTTAGTGATGAGGATAGTGACGGGGGAATGATGCTTGATATTCCAGCAATTAGCTATGACAAGGATAATCAACCTATGACAAAAGGGGCATTATTCCCCTCTATTGAAGAGTTCAGAGTTGCACTTGCTCAGCATGCTATTGTCAATGAGTTCAGTTACAAAACTAATAAAAGTGATCAAAAAAGGGTGAGAGTTGCTTGTTCCTACAATCCACCGGAAGGGAAACAACCATGCAAGTGGAAGGTTAATGGATCTATCTTATATGATGGCAAAACAGTTTGGGTGAAGAATGAACCCAAGATGCACACATGTCCTAGCACACAAAGAGATGGCAAAGTAAAGGTTGCTAAGAGAAAATGGATTGCTGCCAAGGTGACTGATTGGCTGAAGGGTGATCCAAGTTTGACTAGCATCGCCTTGCAGAAAAGGTTGTTTGAGAAATACCATGTCGATATCGATTATCAAAGAGTGTTTGCAGGTAGGCTCATAGCTTTGGAGCAGATATTTGGGAAGTGGGAAGACAGTTTTGAGTGCATGCACAACTGGCAAGCTGAGTTGCTTAGAAAGTGTCCAACAAGTGTTGTAGTGATAGACCACAAAGAGATCCAAGGGCAGCAACGTTTCACAAGGGCATTTGTGTGCTTTAGAGCTTGCATTGATGGATTTCTTTCAGGCTGTAGAACTTACTTGAGCGTTGATGCCACTGCCTTGAATGGAAAATGGAAAGGACAACTTGCGGTTGCTTGTGGTGTTGATGGAAACAACTGGTTGTATCCAGTAGCTTATGCTGTCTTTGATTCGGAAACTAAAGAAAACTGGGATTGGTTCATGGAGAATCTCAAATCAGCTATTGGCACACCTGAAGGCTTAGTCATATGCACATATGCGTGCAAAGGGTTGGAAACAGCAGTGCATACAGTATTCCCAACTGCTGAACATAGGGAGTGCTTTAGACATATGATAATGAACTTCAGAAAGAAATACCATGGCAAGGTTTTTGAAGAAAATCTATGGCCAGCAGCATAACATATTCTCTTGCCAAGCACAATCACCATATGAGGAAAATTATGGAAGCCAATCCAAAAGCCATTGCATACCTTGATGAATGGCATTCTAACTTGTGGAGTAGAAGTAAGTTCTCTACAACGTGCAAATGTGACTATGTGATGAACAACATAGCTGAGTCATTCAACTCCATGATTAAGAAATTGAAGGGTTTTCCTGTTCTTGAATTATTGGATGCATTGAGAGAATGGCTAATGGTCAAATTTGAAATAAGAGTTAAAATAGCAACGAAATTTGCACGTAGACTTCTAAAAATTCTGCCAAGGATCACCAACATGATGAACAATAGATCAAGGGGGATAGTGCTGGATGCGATCTGTAGAAGTGATGACTGCAAAGCGGAGGTCACTATAAAGATCCATGGCTATAATTGGAAACATTGTGTGGATTTGGAGAAGTGGGAATGCTCTTGTAGGCGTTGGCAAGTAACTGGACAACCTTGCCTACATGCCATTGCATTCATCACAAGTATTAGAGGAGGTCAAGAGATAGATGACTATGTGCATAAGTACTACTCTGTGAAATCATTCAACAATGCATATGCAAAAAATGTGCCCACCATGACCGATAAGAAACAATGGCCAGTGGTCGATGTTGGGTTCAAATTGCACCCTCCTATGTTGAAAAAAGCTACCGGTAGACCTAGGACACAAAGGATAAAGTCAGCCTTTGAGAGCATATCCAAGAGAAGACACAAGTGCCGAGAATGCAAAGAATTTGGGCATTTGTTGAAGACATGTCCAAAACTTCATCCCGAACGCAAGACAAGAAACAGGTAATTTGTAGCAAAGAATTGTACATTCAAATTTAAATGCAAAAGAAATGTATAGTCTAACTAAATTTCTCTATCTCAAATCTGCTAGGAAAAGAAAAAATGTTGAGCCACAAGACATCGAAGACATAGAAGCCAGTGCCATAGATGCTGAAACTATGGACACTACTTGGTATATATTCTTTGTTTTGCCTATTGTAAATTTGCATGCCTATTCTGGTGTGTCTAGTTTTGCTTCAAACAAGACAATGCATATAACTCTAATTTTGTGTATTGTAAATCTGCATTTGAGCACTTATTTTCATTTGTTCTTTTGCCTACTATAAATTTGCATTTGAACACTTACTTTCATTCATTCCCAGTTCTGGAAATGGAGCTACAAAGAAGAGAAGAGGTGGTAAAAGGGCAATCACTAGTACATAACAGGGCATTGGTCCAGGCCGGGCCAGCCCATTAGTCCCGGTTCACTCACGAACCGGGACCAATGGGGGCATTGGTCCCGGTTCGTGAGGCCAGGGGGGCGGCCGGGCCTCGTGGGGCATTGGTCCCGGTTCGTATGACCCCTTTGGTCCCGGTTCCAGACACGAACCGGGACCAATGGGCCTCGCTCCTGGCCCACAACCATTGGTCCCGGTTCGTGGCTGGAACCGGGACCAAAGGGGATCCTTTAGTCCCGGTTCTAGCCACGAACCTGGACCAATGAGATGCCTATATATACCCCCTCGCCAGCGAGCAGAGCACTCCACACTGCTCTGTTTTTCTGGCTGGCGAGGGGGGAGCTTTGTGGTGCTCTAGCTCACCTCCTATGCACATGAGGTGTTCGATGAAATGCCCGAGCCACACTTAAGCTTTCTGCTCTCGAAGCTCCTTGTCCAAGCTCCATTTTTCTCAAGATTTTTTTAGGTTTGACGGTCCGTCCTGTCCCGTCCCCGTTCTCACCGCCGTCGATCGCCCGCGTCCATCTCGGCACCGGCACCACCGTGGTTAGCCTCTTATTCTTATCTTCTTTCTAAAAGAAAAAAGTTCTTACTTCTATCATTTAGATAGATACTTGTGTAATTTTCTTACTTTTATTATTGTTTGTTATTATATAGTGCCATGGTCATGGTATCCGCCCACGTCGGCCCTCGTCCAGTCTATGATTCGGATGTGGTATATATTATCTTTTATAACTATTTGTTTTATTTAGTGTTTATGACAATTATGCCGACCAACGTGACATAGATTTTTTAATCTAGGAGGTATGTGAACCGGAAATTCCAACCGACCCTCTTGTCGAGAGGTTAAATTTAGTTGAAAAAGAAAACGAGGATTTGAAAGAAAAATTGAAAAGAATTGAGGAGGAGAAGATGAAATTGGAGTTGCATGTTGCCGATGTCGTCGATGACCACAAGATCAAGATGGATGCAATGCGCTTGAAGATTAGAAAGATAAGAAAATATGCCATTGATAATGAGGCTTGGTATCATTATGCTGTTGGATCAATTGTTACCTTAGTTGCCATTACGATCGCATTTGTTGTTGCATTTAAATGTTTTACATAGTTGTATGTTAGTTTCAATTTATGTTTTAATTAGATGCTCTAGAGAGCTGTATGTTGTTCTATGAGAACTATGTGTGAACTTTATGTATTTATTTTTTCAATAATAACATTTGATCACTTCTCTATTCACTTCTCTATTCATTTGCCCTCGTCCGGTCTATGATTCGGATGTGGTATATATTATCTTTTATAACTATTTGTTTTATTTAGTGTTTATGACAATTATGCCGACCAACGTGACATAGATTTTTTAATCTAGGAGGTATGTGAACCGGAAATTCCAACCGACATAGAAATTCTTGTCGAGAAGTTAAATTTGGTTGAAAAAGAAAACAATTACTTGAAAGAAAAATTACAAAGACTTGAAGAGGAGAAGATGAAGTTGGAGTTGCATGTTGCCGATGTCGTCGCCGATCACAAGATCAAGATGGATGCAATGCGCTTGAAGATTAGAAAGATTAGAAAATATGCTCTAGAGAGCTATATGTTGTTCAATAATGAGAACTATGTATGAACGTTATGTATTTATTTTGGTCAGTACTGTACTTTGGCTTTAATGTGTTGATGAATTTCTATTAATTTGGTCACTTCTCTATTCATGATATGCACGCAGATGAACCGGCAATGGATGTACGGTGACCGACGCACCTCCGAGTATATTGAGGGCCTACATAATTTTCTCGAAGCGGCTGAGGCAAACAAGCAGAATGGTTTTATGCATTGTCCATGTACTGTCTGTGAGAATACGAAGGCTTTCTCCAACTATAAAATCCTTCACTTCCACCTGCTTCAGAAGGGTTTTATGCCACACTATAATGTTTGGACCAAGCACGGAGAAAGAGGGGTTATGATGGAAGACAACGAAGAAGAAGAGGATGACGACAACTACCCGCCCCCTGAATACGGTGATGCTGCAATGGGGGAAGCTGAAGATCAAGAGGAACCAGACGATCTGCCCGATGATGATCTTCGCCGGGTCATTGTTGATGCACAGAGAGAATGCGAAAGTGAAAGGGAGAAGTTGAAGTTCGATCGCATGTTAGAGGATCACAAAAAAGGGTTGTACCCAAATTGCGAAGATGACAACAGAAAGCTCGGTACCACACTGGAATTGCTGCAATGGAAGGCAGACAATGGTGTATCTGACAAGGGATTTAGTTCGCTTCTGAAAATAATGAAGAATAAGCTTCCAAAGGATAACGAATTGCCCGACAGTACGTACGAAGCAAAGAAGGTTCTATGCCCTCTAGGATTGGAGGTGCAGAAGATACATGCATGCCCTAATGACTGCATCCTCTACCGCGGTGCGTACGAGGATTTGAACGCATGCTCGGTATGCGGTGCCTTGCGGTATAAGATCAGAAGAGATGACCCTGGTGATGTTGAGGGCCAGCGCACCGGGAAAAGGGTTCCTGCCAAGGTGATGTGGTATGCTCCTATAATACCACGGTTGAAACGTCTGTTCAGAAACAAAAAGCATGCCGAGTTGATGCAATGGCACAAAAAAGACCGTAAGAAAGACGGGAAGTTGAGAGCACCCGCTGACGGGTCGCAGTGGAGAAAGATCGAGAGAAAGTGGAGCGACTTTACAGGTGACCCGAGGAACGTATGGTTTGGTTTAAGTGCAGATGGCGTTAATCCTTTTGGGGAGCAGAGCAGCAAGCATAGCACATGGCCTGTGACTCTATGTATGTATAACCTTCCTCCTTGGTTGTGCATGAAGCGTAAGTTCATTATGATGCCAGTGCTCATCCAAGGCCCTAAGCAACCCGGCAATGACATTGATGTGTACCTAAGGCCATTAGTTGATGAACTTTTACAGCTATGGCATGGAAGAGGTGTACGTGTGTGGGATGAGCATGCACAAGAGGAATTTGACCTACGAGCGTTGCTGTTTGTAACCATCAACGATTGGCCTGCTCTCAGTAACCTTTCAGGACAGACAAACAAGGGATACCACGCATGCACACACTGTTTAGATGACACCGACAGTATATATTTGGACAAATGCAGGAAGAATGTGTACCTGGGGCATCGTCGATTTCTTCCGACCAACCATCAATGTCGAAAGAAAGGAAAGCATTTCAAAGGTGAGGCAGATCACCGGAAGAAGCCCGCCCTCCGTACTGGTGATCACATACTTGATATGGTCAATGATTTACAAGTAATATTTGGAAAGGGTCCTGGCGGACTATCTGTTCCGACTGACGATGCGGGACGCGCACCCATGTGGAAGAAGAAATCTATATTTTGGGACCTACCCTATTGGAAAGACCTAGAGGTTCGCTCTGCAATCGACGTGATGCACGTGACGAAGAATCTTTGTGTGAACCTGCTAGGCTTTTTGGGAGTGTATGGGAAGACAAAAGATACACCGGAGGCACGGGAGGAACGGCAACGTGTGCATGAAAAAGACGGCATGCATCCAAAGCAGTATGAAGGTCCTACCAGCTACGCTCTTATTATACTTGTTATGATTCTTATTATATGATTCTTATTATACTTGTTATGATTCTTATTATATGATTCTTATTATACTTGTTATGATTCTTATATTATACTTGTGCCGAAATATACTTGTTATGATTCTTATTATACTTGTTCTAAAATATACTTGTTATGATTCTTATTATACTTTTTCTAAAATATACTTGTTGCAGCAGTATTTAACACATTTGTTCCATTTTGTTGTTGCAGTAGTGACAAGCACTGTCCAAAACTCATGGAGTTCATTCGCAGCGGCATATATTTTGCTAGCGTTGATATAACGAATGACAAGATCAAGATGAGGCGCACCTGGGGTATTGAGATACCAGCTGAATGCCACATTGATCTTCAGGGCAGGTTCAGGCTTGAGCATGACAAGACTTCAATGGCTGATATGGCAGCCGCCCTGATCGACGAGGACTACGCTGATATGAAGACAAAATTCCCCAAGTCAGGGCACCAACATTGGGAGAAGACCCCACTTGACCCTATCAACATTGAGTATGCAGCAATAGATGGGTACGTTGCATACGACTTGTACCGCAGGATTGGAATCTTCAATTATGGGCAGCGTCACCTCGTACCGCTAGTATCTCCTGCTTGGGGGTATTCTAATCCGGACGACGAGTAGTGTTTGCAATGGCAAACACATTTTTCTCTATTATGTAGTGCTTGGGGGTCTCCTGAGTCGGACGAGTAGGTTTGCAATCCGGAAGAGTAGGATTGGTATCTTCAATTATGCAGTACTTTCTGTAATGGATATCTGAACTATTATTTCTATTATATCCCTGTTTAAGTACCGTTTGTGTGTAAGAATATTTAGTATGATGTGAGCAAGCTTTCAGAAGCATTGTGATGTATGTGATGAAGATTGTCCATGGTTACGGCGCAATAAGCAAGGGACAAACGCGAAGAAAAAGTGAAGACTTTCTCTCCACAACTATTCTGATGATGGCTTTGATCTACAATATCACTGCAGTTAAATATAATATTAACTAAAATTATCAAAGTATTTATTTGTTAAAAAGAATGAACTAAAAAGAATCAACTAAAATATTAACTAAAAAGAATGAACTAAAAAGAATCAACTAAAACATTAACTAAAAAGAATGAACTAAAAAGAATCAAAATAATATTAACTAAAATTATGAAAGTATTTATTTGTTAAAAAGAATGAACTAAAAAATTGAAATCCTTTTGTAACAGATGAGTTTTCGTCCGAAACCCTCACTTCGAAAGAGATTGTCCAGTTTGTACACGAAGTGCATCCAATTTTTGCCGTAACCCTCTCAACTTTTTAGCACATGCTATGTGGGTGAAATGATGATACCATGCCAACCTTGCAACCATTTCAGAGTTCATTTGCAGTGCTTTTCAATTCAGGGTCATTTTAGCTCAAAATAAATCATGAAATGCATGAAAAATAGAAAATGAAGTCAGAAAAGGTTTGAAAAGTGATGATGTGGCTTTGAATGGTGCATATTGAATGCAAAAAAAGTCTTGAGTGCAAATATGTTTAAAAAATTGAAATCCTTTTGTAACAGAAGAGTTTTTGTCCAAAACCCTGACACTTCGAAATAGATTGTCCAGTTCGTACACGAAGTGCATCCAGTTTTTGCCGTAACCCTCTCAACTTTTTAGCACATGCTACGTGGGTGAAATTATGATACCATGCCAATTTTCAACCATTTCAGAGTTCATTTGCAGTGCTTTTCAATCTCAGGGTCAGCTTAGCTCAAAATAAATCATGAAATGCATGAAAATAGCAAATGAAGTCAGAAAAGGGTTGAAAAGTGATGATGTGGCTTTGAATGGTGCATATTGAATGCAGAAAAAGTCTTGAGTTCAAATATGTTTAAAAAATTGAAATTCTTTTGTAACAGAAGAGTTTTCGTCCAAAACCCTGACACTTCGAAAGAGATTGTCTAGTTCGTACACGAAGTGCATCTAGTTTTTGCCGTAACCCTCTCAACTTTTTAGCACATGCTACGTGGGTGAAATTATGATACATTGCCAATTTTCAACCGTTTCAGAGTTCATTTGCAGTGCTTTTCAATCTCAGGGTCATCTTAGCTCAAAATAAATCATGAAATGCATGAAAAATAGCAAATGAAGTCAGAAAAGGGTTGAAAAGTGATGATGTGGCTTTTAATGTTGCATATTGAATGCAGAAAAAGTCTTGAGTTCAAATATGTTTAAAAAATTGAAATCCTTTTGTAACAGATGAGTTTTCGTCCAAAACCCTGACACTTCGAAAGAGATTGTCTAGTTTGCACACGAAGTGCATCCAGTTTTTGCCGTAACCCTCTCAACTTTTTAGCACATGCTATGTGGGTGAAATGATGATACCATGCCAACTTTCAACCATTTCAGAGTTCATTTGCAGTGCTTGTCAATTCAGGGTCATTTTAGCAAAAAATAAATCATGAAATGCATGAAAAATAGCAAATGAAGTCGGAAAAGGTTTCAAAAGTGATGATGTGGCTTTGAATGGTGCATATTGAATGCAGAAAAAGTCTTGAGTTCAAATATGTTTAAAATTTTGAAATCCTTTTGTAACAGATGAGTTTTCGTCCAAAACCCTGACACTTCGAAAGAGATTGTCCAGTTCATACACGAAGTGCATCCAGTCTTTGTCGTAAGCCTCTCAACTTTTTAGCACATGCTACGTGGGTGAAATGATGATACCATGCCAGCTTTTAACCATTTCAGAGTTCATTTGCAGTGCTTTTCAATCTCAGGGTCATCTTAGCTCAAAATAAATCATGAAATGCATGAAAAATAGCAAATGAAGTCCGAAAAGGGTTGAAAAGTGATGATGTGGCTTTGAATGGTGCATATTGAATGCAGAAAAAATCTTTACTTAAAAACTTTAATAGTAAAATGAATTTTCATAAAGTATATTTTGTTACAAGCTTTAATATAAACTAAAAAGCTTTTATAAAACTCTAATAGCAAAACAAATCAACTAAAAAGAACCAATAAAAAATAAAACTTATGCAACTAAAATTATATAAAATTTATGCAACTAAAATTATATAACTAAAAATAACATATGCAAAAAATAACAAGAAAATCATAATATATGCAAAAAAAGGCCCGCCTACTAGGCACAACGGCCTGCATACGACTAGAATCCCTACAAATGGGCCAGGATGCAGGCCCGCAGTGATAGCAGGCCCAACAGGGCGTCGAATAGGCATGTACTGCCCGCATTAGAGAGGAGCTCGAGAGAGCACCGGCCGCAACACTTATAAACCACTCCGAGCCCCTCTCGACTAGCGAGGTGGGACTAAACTTTTGGTACGGGAAGCACAGCCCTTTAGTCCCGGTTGGTGGCTCCAACCGGGACTAATGCCCCCCTTTAGTCCCGGTTGGAGCCACCAACCGGGACTAAAGGTCAATTTTCAGCAGCCCAAAGGGCGGGAAGCAGGGACCTTTAGTCCCGGTTGGTGGCTCCAACCGGGACTAAAGGGTGGCATTAGTCCCGGTTGGTTGATCCAACCGGGACTAAAGGGGGCGCTATATAAGCGGGACTTAGCAGTTTTTCCAATCCATTGCAGTTTCTTCTCTCCTCGGCGCCGACGACGACATCGACGCCGCCAGGCTGCCGGATTTTGTCGTCGCCCTACCGTTCCCGAGCCCGCTGACCGTCGCCGGCGCCGGACCTCCTCACGCGCCCTCCTTCCCGTCGTCGTCGCCGCACCCTGCCCCGCCGTCGCCGTCGCCTCGCCCTGCCCCGCCGTCGTCGTCGCCGTCGCCACGCCCTGCCCCTACGTCGCAGTTGCCGTCGCCTCGCCCTGCCCCGCTGTCGCCGTCGCCTCGCCCTGCCCCACCGTCGTCGCGCCCCTGCCCCTACGTCGTCGTCGCCGTTACCGCGCCCTGCCCCTACGTCGCCGTCACCTCGCCCTGCCCTGTCGTCGCCGTCGCCTCGCCCTTCCCCGCCGTCGCCTCCCCCTGCCCCGTCACCGTCGCCGCGCCCCTGCCAGCCTCGACGTCGCCGCGTCGGCCCCTGCCCCCACAGTGAGCCCATTGAACATGGCTTGCATGTTGATGCTGATGGCTTGTTGCTTTTTGAGAGTTCTTGTTTATTAATTGTCGTATCCCGTATCGCCGTATCGCCTTATTGCTTATATATGTTTACCGTATCAATGTCCAGTCCATGTCATTTTATTATTACTTACATATGTTTACTATGCCGTATCCCCCACAGTGAGATTTTAAAATGAGACAGTCCATGTCATTTTATTATTACTTATATATGTTTACCGTATCGCCTTATTGCTGTTTTTAGAAATTGCCGTATCCGGTATCGCCGTACCCGTATCAATGTCGCTGTATCGGTGCTTCATAGGTTGCCAGTCCCACCATATGAACATAATGCACTTGAGAATTTTCATATGTTCGTAGAATGATAACTTCGACATGAGGGGGGTGGGGGTCCGCAAGTATCCTCCAAGACCATGAGAGAGGCAGTCTCGGGTTCAAACCCGTTTCAGTAATACCCGAACCCGAAACCCACCATCCCCGTCAAAACACTACGCTAAGCATATTGGGCCATTCAGCCTTCACTACAAACGACCATGAGAGAGGCGGTCCTGGTCGTGCTCCGTTGTGGCACTTGCATGCACCGTGTTGTCACCCTTCGCGTGTGCCGTCCTGGTCGTGCTCCGCTGTGGCACTTGAAGCTGCCCTGATGCCCGACGGCGGATGGTCGATGCGCCCACCTGGCGAACACGTAGCTTGGTCGGCAGCTAGAAATGGTCGATTTTGATATAAAAATCGTCTAAATCCGAGGTCATATGCAATTTGTGTGGTCAAAACAAGATTAAGGACAAAAGGGGGGAGGCGTCCTCGACGATCGTCTGAAACTGACTGTTATAAAACTTGTGAACTTTGCATGATGTTTCCCACTAATCCATCTCTCATGGTTGTATATTTCCACATTGTAATATTTGCAGAAACTATGGCGGACAGAGACTTAGAAAAAGAACAGTTGTTGGGGGATATAATATGAGAGGGTGATATCGATCTCACCTCCTTGTCGTTTCTCAATGAGACCGATGGTGAGGAAAGAGAGGATGGCGGCTCCGGTGAGGAGGAAGGAGATCATGACTGCTCCGGTGATCGAACTGGGGACGAAGGAGATCATGACGGCTCCAGTGATCGAATGGAGAAGGGAGCCATAACTGCTTCAAAGTCCGGCAAGGTATATATTAATTAATCCTCTGCTGACTAGATGCATTAATTTTTTTGTATGTACATATATTAACGCTTCTTTCTTCTTTTAATTAGCCATCCAGATCGAGCTCCACTTCGGTAAGGAGACGAGGCCCGATGAGAAGGTTGGGCGCGCAAGAAAGGTTCACGATCGAAGAAGTCTCTCCAGAAGGCCAACCGATTGCTCCCTACCGGACCAAGAACAAATTTATACATGAGTGCGGAGTGGTTGTTAGGGACATCGTCTCGATCAGCTGCCAAGAATGGAATAAGAAGAAGGACCCTCAAGTTCCTTATGTCAACGATAGACTGAAAGATGATCTTTGGACCAATCTGATGAGAAATTTCAGTCTACCGCCAGAGGAGGATCCGAATAACCCAGTTATACAGCGAAAGGTCAGGGCGTTTGCTCTTAAGAAGATGGCAGAACTATTCAAGAACTGGAAGAAAGTATTGAATAGGAAGTTTGTCAAGAAAGACAAGACTCCAGAATTCAGAGGTCAATATGAGAAGATGAGAGATCACTGGCCCGCATTTGTGGCCTACAAGAAATCGGAGAAGGCTAAGAACATGTCACTTACAAATAAGAAAAATGCCGCAAGGAAGGAGTATCACCATGTTACGGGGTCAGGTGGCTACAGAAAAGCCCGGCCTATGTGGGACAAAGCTGAGCAAGACCTGCTTGCTAAAGATGTCCAACCAGAGACATTGCACTGGCCAGATCGGGCAAGGACTTGGTTCTTCGGGGTTGGGGGAACATTGGACCCAGAAACAGGGAAGTGTGTCTGGACGAAAGCTCAACTTGCAATACCATTCAAAAAGCTTGAGGAAACAATCAAGAAATTGCTGGAAGGGACGTTCGTTCCCGACAGAGAGAAGGACGAGCTGTCATTTGCCCTCGGGAATCCTGAACACCCTGGATGAACACGAGGCACATCAGGCTCTGTTCCGTGGAAGGTTGGGTTTCCCGACAGCGCTGGTTACAGAAGCCGACAGAGAAAGAAGAAAGAGGAAGCAAGCAAAATGTAGAAGTTGAATGAAAGATTAGCGAAACTAGAGGCACTTGAGAGCCAGCGAGCTACCGGCCAACCATCTCAGCGGCACGAAGATCCTTCATTGGAGACTACCCACGATGCTACCCCACCATCTCAGCGGAGAAGCAACGTGGCTTTCACTGAGCTCGTTCATCCTGATAGCACGGCTCCTCGCTACCCCGTGGATGGTATCACGCATAATGAACATTGTGTGCTAATGGAAAAATGCCATAACCTGACCTTTAAGGCGGCGGTCGGCTCTGTCTTACCTCCTCGACCTGATGCAACTTTCCATTGCACTCCGGTTCTAGCTGGCTTTGCTATTGTCGGGGTGGATGAAATAATGGACGGATTTGATGGGCTGGAGCTTGAGTACCCTACAGGTGAAGGTGAGCTTCTTCTTCGACCTGCCTTAAGGACTACCTGTCTATGGAGAAAGGAACACATCGTGCTTCCATACTGGACACCGCCTCAGCAGACTCAGGCGGAGGAGGCCCCGGTGCCTGAGTCGTCTCCGGTGCGTCAGCCGTCTCCGGTGCGTTAACCGTCTCCGGTGCGTCAGCCGTCTCCGCTGCCTGAGTCATCTCCGGCGCGTCAGCCGTCTCCGCCACCTCAGCGGACTCCGACGGAGGAGGCCCCTCAGCAGAATCCTACTGCGCCTCAGCTGTCTCCGCCGCGTCATCGAACTCCGCCTCCTCCGCCGCCTAAGTAACAGCGGAAGAGAGGCGCCGCCGCTCCGGCGGCTAGCAGCAGTACGAAACAGAGGAGATTCAGATACGGCCCAAGCCTCAAGCCTCTTCCCAAGTTACCCTACGAGAGGTCTTAGGAGGAACTCGACGAGATCGTGGATGCCGATGTGAAACGTCAGCTCGCACTGAAACGCCCACCTGAAGAGGAGAAAATAGATACGGTGAAAGTGAAGCGAACTCTGGATGCCCTTAGGCGACCACCACCGCCTACGCCGCCATCAAACTATGACCGATGTATTGAAAAGAAATATGATCAAGCGAGGCGGTCGGGAAGCTTAAGTAGAAGTGGCTCAAGAAGTGGGAAAACAATTCCCCAGCTCGGCGAACAAGAACTGCAATCGTGTCCTACGCTCAAGGTGGTTACCGATATCGCTAATGATCCAGAGAAAGCGGACACTGGTCTTGCTATCACTGCTGATGATTACTTACCCGACTCGGTACAGTTTGAAACGGCTGAGGGAGTACAAACCTTAAAATACGCGAACGGGAAGCCTCTCGTCACACGTGAGGAGCTTGACCGTCTACCAACGATGATGCGATGATTGCATGAATGGTACTTGAAAGCCTGCAAGGACGGGACCGACAATATCTTTGTGGGAATTAAAGATGAGCACTTCTTCAATGGAGAGCAGGTGTTGTTCGTTGAATTTGAAGAAATATTTCAGTTATACAATCAAAAGGAACTCGACAAAACTATCGTCAGTTCCTATTGTCTGTAAGTATTTTTTTTCTGTAATTAAGTCTCTAGATCAGCTCGTTCATTGCATGTATTAATTATCCTCACACTATATTATGCAGATTGAAGATCCTCGAATGCAAACAACAACAAATCTATGGCATTGGGTTCATTGACCCAAATTTCATAAATGAACCTACGTTACGAGATTTTCCCGCCGAAACAGAGAACAACTTGCTAAAGGCGTTACTTGGACAACAAACCAGAAAGGAAATACTATTTCCTTACAACTTCAAGTGAGTGTTACTATCTTGTGCACATTCTGTTTCGCTTACTCGAGGTTAAGTGCAATTAACGAGTTATGCTTGCGCAGTTTCCACTTTATTCTGCTAGACATTCAGCTTGAAGAGGGAAAAGTAACTGTCTTGGACTCGAGACGTAAAGACCCTAAGGAGTGGACGAACATGAGGCAAATGCTTCAGAAGTAAGTTCAATCATTATCGCACCATATCGGCAACTTTCGTTCATTTTCTGATATCAAGTAATCATTTTCTTTGTCGGGCAGGGTTTGGAAAAAGTTCACCAAAAAGGTTAAGGGTGTCAGCTGGAAACCGGAGCTGCAATTTGTACAGCCCAAAGTAAGTACTACTCTAGTACCGCACATCTCTCATTGATGCTAGTTTCAATACCATTATCATGCTTGGTTATCATTTTGATTGAACTCTATTCTCGTAAAGTGCTTGTTGCAGGCATCCGGGACTAATTTATGTGCCTACTACGTTTGCGAGTTCATTCGCCACTTGACCTCTGAGCGGGGCCGGGGCATATCTTTACAACATTTTTGAAGTACGTAAACAATATTGACATTTTTATTTTATTACCATCAATTGTGTTGAGTTTCATTCATATATTGACTCCTACCAACTGATCGCATGCGAGCAATTCAAGAGGAATTGGCGGGATTCTTTGTTGAGCATGTCATACCTAAAGACGGAGAATACCATAAGGATGTCGAATGCGATGTTGGTAATAGACGACGTTAGGATCGTAAGAGATGTTATATTGTATATATGCATGAACGTGTACTATATGTAATAGCGTCGAATAGATTTACGAAAACTTGTTGCATATTGTTCGACCAAGCACGGAGAAAGAGAGGTCACTTCTCTCTATATATTGATCATGACGATGTTGTGTAATGGTTCCTTCAGTGCTATATGTAGTAGCTAGCGTCGAGTTGAAGGAAAAGCGTAAAATAAAAATGGTAAACACAAAAATAAAAGGGGGAAACACAATAGGAAAACCTCTAACCCCCACCCCCCCTTTAAAAAAACAAAAAACAAAAACCCCAGCGCCTGGCAGGTGCTGACGCGTGGCTGCCTTTTAGTCCCGGTCGGTGTTACCAACCGGGACTAAAGGTCCTCCTGCCTGGGCGCCCCGCAGAGGCCACATGGAGCCCCTTTGGTCCCGGTTTGTAAGCAATCCGGGACTAAAGGTTTTGGGCATTAGTCCCGTTTGGTTTGTCCCGGTTCCAGAACCGGGACTAAAGGCCCTCTGAAACCGGGACTAGTGCCCTGTTTTCTACTAGTGTCAAGGTAATTCCAATCAACTCTGTCATAAGCTTTAGACAAATCAAGCTTGTAAGCACAAAAACTTTTTGTGGGGTCCTTCTCCGGTTTGATGTGATGGATACATTCGAAGGCAATAAATGCATTATCGGTGATGAGTCTGCCAGGTATGAATGCACTCTGAGTTGGAGAATTAATGCTCTCCAATAATGGTCGCAACCTATTTACTAAACACTTGGGACCAACCTTATAAATGACATTGCATAGACTGATTGGCCTGAAATCAGTGAGCTTCACGGGATTTGAAATTTTTGGAATAAGCACAATCACTGTGCCATTAACATGATCCGGCATCACTCCGCTAGCAAAAAAACTCCCTGACCGCAGCAATCACATCGTTTTTAACAGTAGCCCAGTTCTTTTGAAAGAATCGAGCAGGGAAGCCGTGTGCCCTGGTGCTTTCAAAGGACCGATTTGAAACATTGCATCCGAAATTTCCTGCTCCGTGAAGTAAGCACACAAGGTCTCATTCAGATCAGCAGTAACATGTGGTTGAATGAGATCAATAATTGGGGAGGGATCAAGTGTTAAATAAGCAGAAAAAATATCCTGAAAGTATGTGTTGGAAGCGTCAGCCAAAGCCTATGTGCCAACATGCTCAACTCCAGCCAGATCCACAAGTTTCTTAATTCTATTCTTTTTCGCACGCCACACTGCTTTTGCATGGAAAAAAATTGTATTACGATCTCCTTCTTTTAACCAGAGAATTCTTGACCTCTGCAACCACATCATCTCCTTCTTGTATAATAAATCATTCAGTTTGTCCTCTTCCCTGCGCAGCTCGGCCCTGTCCGCATTCATATTTAAAAGCTCTTCTAATCTAGTAGGGGGTTTAGCTATTTCTCTTGTTATGTTACCAAATTTCTTGCGGCTCCATAACTGTAGCGAGTTCATAACTTTGCCAAGAGCATCTCCAATATCACCTGGTGAACTTTTATGCCCTGCAGCATTCCACTCACGAGCAATCACTTCAGGCAACAAAACCTCTCTCTCACACATAACCTCGTAATGTCGACGATGAGCAGGCTTAACCCCATCCTCGGCTTCTCCTTTCACTAGCACCGGACAATGGTCAGATCGAGGGGAAATCTAATGTTGCACACTAACCGAAGGGAACATGCTTCTCCAGTCAAGATTAGCCACACATCTATCTAGCCGAACTCTAACATTTGCTGCACCGGATCTCTTGTTATCATACGTATAGGGGAGCCCAGAAAATCCGAGATCAGTCAACTCACATAGCTCGAGAGTATCCCTAAAGGCAGTCATCTGTGCAGGTGCCCGAGTCAAGCTAGAGAAGTGTTCAAAGTCCCATAGAGCTTCGTTAAAGTCACCAACCGCAAGCCACGGAACATAATATTGAGGCGCAAGATCTTTTAACAAAGTCCACATATGATGTCTATTTTCCACGCGAGGCTCACCTTATACGCAGCCGCCACGTCGGACCTCCCGGTGCACTAACAAGTGCATCAATGCATCTGTTACTTGCAAGTTTAACATCCACAGTCCACGAATCATCCCAATAAAGAGCAAAGCCACCACTATTTCCTTCACTGCCCACACTCTCAAAGCCTCTTAAGCCAAGTCTATTTCTGTAACCCTTCATCTTATATTTGGATTGACGTGTTTCACATAAGAAGACGAAGGTCGGGGAATGCGTCTGCACAAACACACACAATTCACGACCAACTCCCGGCAGTTCCAGCTTAGGAGACTCATTGATCCCGGCGACGCTCCGCGAGGGAGGCCGCCGATGATGACGTATTCTTTCCATTGTTGTTGATTTCTCTTTTTTTAATCTCCTTGGATCACGCTTGGGAGTAGATGAAGTTTGAGGACCTGAGGCAACCAACTGTTGTCCATCTTTAGCAGTACTACTCACATCTATACTGTTCACCGGAGGTGCAGGCATTGCAAGTAGCTCTCTCCTCCGTTTTTGCTGCTGATTGCTTGCATCTCTAAATCACCTTGGATACTAGCATTAGCCTGCGCTGATTGCTTTGCTTCTTCTGTAGCAAGTTTCTGTAGACGGATGTCAACTAGTCGATGTAGGAGCTCCTTGTCACCGAGTTCTCCGAGATCAGCCTGAATTTCTTTTGTGTCACCATACTCCTGATGATAGTCACCCGCGTACGAGTAATCATCAAGATACCTGCCTCCTTGATCACGACGACCGCGTCCGCGTCCAGAACAACGGCGGCCACCGCGGCCACCAAGATCAGCAGTATCAAACGCATCACAAAACCGCTTCCCTTTCATCAGCCCACTTGAAACCCTAGTCCGATGAGATAGATCAGACTTTGAGTAAACCCTACCCCCACGACCCTTTCGACGGATCACCAAGGCCGGGAAACGGTGCAATTAATGACCATCCCATAGTCAGCCCGAGTGGAATCCATGTCGGGGCACAGCAGGAGGGGTACGAAGACTCAATGACGGCGACAGCCGCCGAGAGGAGGTAAACCCTAACTAGAGGGTAGGAAATATCCATCTTCGGATTTAGAGTTACTAAATGGACTGAGAAACTGCCCTGCTGCTGTTAATGGTCTGATGCTCTTCGGCCCATAGCCCGAATCTATCTCAGGGACACTTGACATGGTAAGAACATCTACAGCCGGACCTTACAAATCCGACCCTGCGGACGCGTCCGGGCGTGTCCACGGACACTGAACGGTCACGCCTTAAAAAAAATAATTACATCAGGACATCTCACATTTCATTCCTCAAATCCATACAAAAGCATGCAACATGTAAAACCTACGTACTACGTGCGAGCTATCTACTCTTCGTCGGAGATATCGATGATCTCCGTGCCCTCCGGCGGATAGATGTGCGGCAGATGCAACTCTGCCCCCTCCGGCGCTGGCGCTGCGGCCCCCTCCGACCCCTCCGGCGCTTCCGCCCGCTCCGCTGCAGCTTCCTCCGCCTCGATCTCCGCCTCCAGCTCGTCGAAGAGGGCGTTGGCCTCCGCCTGCCTCTGCCGGATGAGCCAGCGGTTGGCCTCCACCTCAGCCTCATCCCGGATGGAATCCAGGATGGCCTGCTGCTCCGCCATCTCCTCCGATTGGGCGACAGCGAACTCCGCCTCCGCCTCCGCCATGCTCAAGCCGGGAGCCTCCTCCTCCGGGTCGTCCTCCTCCATGGCCTCCGGCTGCTCCTCCTCCTGCTGCTCCTCCTCCTGCTGCTGCTCCTCCTCCTGCTCTTGCTGCTCGTCCTCCTCCTCCTCCTCCATCTCCAGCGAGTCCGGAGGGAGACCCGAAGCGATGCGGGCGGCGCGATGAGCCTGGACCTCTGCCTCGATCTGCAGGAGCCGCTCCGGAGTGAGCTGCGCGTAGGTGGTGACGAGCCGCTGGACCATCCTGACGGAGAGGGGAGTGCGAGAGGAGGTGGATGTGCTCGGATGGCAGCGGAGAGAGGGAGGAGGCGGATGTGCTAGGGCTGGGGGTGGCCGCCGGCTTAAATAGCCGGCCCCGACCTCGGGCGGGGAGCCAGAGCGGCGCCACGCGGCGTTCACACCGCGCCGACAGTCGAGGCACCCGTCGGACCGTCGGGTTTCCTGGCGAGTCCGCGTGGGACCATGCCGTCAGTCCGACGTGGCAGGCGTGCCCGGGCCCGCCCCATATTTGGGCTGAAAATGGAGGGTGCCGGTCAGTCCAGGCGTTTGAGGCCGGTTTGAGAGGCCCGCCTGGATCGCATTTTTGTGATCGGGTAGTGATCGGACAGCCTGCCCGGGCATTTGAGACGGGTATGTGCAGTCCCAGGATCAAAGCTAACAGCGTTTGTATCGAAAGGCTTTTGCAGGAGGTGCCAAGGCTAAGGCTAAGAACATCTACAACCGAACGCCTCAAACTGATCTCTTATACGTCCAAGGACACGCCCGGTCATTGATCGGACAGGAGAAGAAAAAAATGAACCCACCAAACCCTTCGTATCATTCCTATACACCCGGACGCTATCCTGTAGATGGATATGAGGGTTCCTGGACGCGCCGGTTAGTCCGCCACGTAGGACGCGACCTCACCATGGACCACTTTTGTTCCCATCATTTTCTTCTCTCTCGTCCTCTTCACTCTCGTCCTATCCACCAATCACGTGCAAATGACCGAACATATCAGGAAGAAAATGAGAAAATGCGACTGCGCGGACAAATAGGGGACACACCCGATCACTGACCGGACCCATACGTGGACGTTTAGGGGGTCATATTTATTAAGTCCGGCTGTAGACGCTTAACACCTCTTTAGAAGAAAAAGAAAGCAATCGTCAACTCCTCACGACATATCAATAAACTCCTATTACTAAACAACCTAAACGCACTATCCAGTTAGCATACATAATACTCCCTCCGTCTTTATTTATTTCGCGTATTAACTTTGGCCAAAGTCAAGCTTTGTGAACTTTGACCGAGTTTATATACAAAAATACTAACATATACAAAAGCAAATCAATACCATTAGTTTCTTTATTGAATGTACTTTCACATTATATAGATTTGTTATGATAACTATTTATATTTGTTTCTATAAACTTGGTCAAACTTTACAAAGTTTGACTTCACTCAACTCTAATATGCAGAGTAATTAAAAACGGAGGGAGTATTGTTTGCAGGAAGGACTCGGAGCTGCTCGAATCCCGAAAATGAGCTCGGGTGAAACAGCTAAAAAAAATTCGAAGAATTCTGCTATTTTTTTGTGAAACAATGACAAAAAATTTGTTGGCTTGCAAATTTTCATCACCATATGACATTCATGAAAATCGTGGCAAAAAACAAAACCGATGTTCGCAAATGTTATTTTCAAACGCATTTTGACACATTGATTTTGATTTTTTGCCATATTTTCTACGAATGTCGTTTAATGATGAAATTTTGCAAACTATGAAAACATTTGTCAATTTCATACAAACAAATCAGATTCTCTTTTTTTTTCACTGTTCGACGGGCCTCTCACATGTTGATCGCAACAAATCGAAATTGTTGGTATTACTACACTGAGGAAAAGCATATATAGACGAGCAGAATAATAATAATTCACAAGTTACACAATTTGCCATGACGCCAAAGTAGATCTAGTACTAGTCATCATCACCCTGGCAGGTAAATTACTACTAAACCATCCGTTGCTTAACGCTACCATATCAACAACTATAGTCTAAACGCATGCACTAGTACTTGCTTAGGAGCTGGTAGAATTTGCAGGACACGGGACGATGGCCATCGATCACCTCAGTAGTCCTCCTCAGAAGAGCTATACTCATCGGAGGAGTAAGAGGAGTCATCTTCCTCCTCCTCCTCCTCTTCATCAGAGCAGGAGTAGTCACCGGTGAGGAGCTTCCGGCCGACCTCGAAGGAGACGAACGCGTCGATGCAGGCGTACTTGATCTGCTCGTGGGAGAGGCGGTAGGCGTCCCATGCTCCCGTCCTCACACGCTGTGGCTTCTCGAGGCTGGCCCCCATGACGGCGCCCGCCACGTCCTTGAGCCCTGCCTGGCGGAGCCACGGCCTGCCCATACCGTCAGCCGCGAGGCCGCGCAGGTCGATGGTGTTGTTGACCACGAGGCCGTGGTCGTTGCTTAGGCGGTTGGCGTCGTCCTGCACGCCGACGCCGACGAACCGGAAGTCCCGGTCGCCGAGGAAGCTCTCGAGGGCCCGCGGGACGTAGTCGGCGTGGAGGAGCTGGAAGATGAGGCAGCGGCGGCCGACGCAGAGCTGCAGGAGCGCGGCGCGGTTGTACCCTGGGCCGAAGCTGGGGCGCCACTCCACGTCCAGCCCCACGATGAGCTTGTGGTACACCCAGCGGTAGGCATACCGGATCTTGCGCAGCCAGGCCACCACGGCGTCGCCGGAGGACGTGACGGTGGTGCTGATGACGTCGTTCTCGAAGGCCACGTCGGTGACGAACGTCTCGGTGCCCATTGCGATCTGTGTTGGAGTAGTGGGAGTTGGGAAGAGTTGCAGACCAACGTCTCGGGCGGCAGGGTTTTATTGTTGCGGAGGGGTGACCAACCGGAGACATCTCGGAAACTATTTGGTGTTTTTTGTTTTTGACGGCAACTATTTGGTATTTATTTGCAAACCAAACGTATCGACATGGAACCAGCTCTAGTACATAACAGGGCATTGGTCCAGGCCGGGCCAGCCATTAGTCCCGGTTCAGTCACGTAGGGGAACTATTTGGTGTTTTTTGTTTTATTGTTGCGGAGGGGTGACCAAGCCGGAGACATCTCGGATCAACAGCACTGAAACTATTTGGTGTTTTTTGTTTCTGACGGGAACTATTTTGGTATTTATTTGCAAACCAAACGTACGACATGGGAACCAGTATCCCGGCTGGAGATCAGGTTTAGTAATTCAGATTCACACCCTTTCCATGCAACATGTAGTATGATTCAAATTTGTTCCATGGGACGAGTACGAATTTATAATTTAAACTCCTCACAAAATATTGTACAATTCGAAGGTGTATAATTTCCAGGACAGGAGAACAGCCACGTCCGGTTCATTATTATACCGGATGCAAGCAATTTGTGGAGGCACTTAATTTCTTGCATGCTTATAGCCGTTTTCACATCTAGGAATTGAATCAATAATGCATGCTGTAACGGCAAGAGACGATTCGGCATGCATGGAGGCCTCGGCGGAATTCTAGGGGACGAAAGATTTATTACCACGCAAGTGAGCAGCATGGACGTCTCTACAGAGGTTTTTTTGTTGTTGACAATACTCCGAGTAATTAACATGATTAAGGAGCAACCGAGGTGGCCTTGGCCATGTTGATTTGCCTATTTCTCCTTCTACTTTTTTTGAACTAGCAAAATAGCCCGCTCGATGTGCGGGCTAAAATTTTCTAAAGTTTAATAATGATAACATATTATTGGTTTTATCTTAAAAAATGAAACTAAATATGATGATATTTATAAATATAGGAATTATTTTTGTGTAAGAAAATTCAGGACTTCCGTGAACATAATTTTATTACCAGTCACGTTCTGCAAATTATGTTTGTATCATTTTTCGGGCTCTTACTCACGTTGCATTGTAATAAAAAAATTCCTTTAAGCACAAACGTAATAGTTCTCATTGTTTTCATGTAGGCATATAGGTAAATTTGCTCGTTGTGCAAGATCGACATACTAATTTTTAATTTAGTGTTATATTTGTTATATCTATATCTATATCTATACCTAATAAGAAATGAACTACTGCTTCTACCCGTCCATCATGAATTTACCCGCATAATTGACGAGAAGTACCCACCAATACCATCGGTAAGTGGCAGAAAACCATTTTCTTCTTCTTTAAGTCGTTGCCCGTCGCGTTAGATTCATATACAACTATCCCGTTTTGCATCATAAGAGAACAAGAGCTCGACTGCCTAGAGCGTTGCTCTTACATCAGGGAGACTTGAGTTCCATTTCCACTTTTCTCCCTTTTCCGCCTTTCTCCTTGAATTCCAGTTGATGCAAGATAGATATGCCTCGTCCAAGCGACATCTTACCAGATGGGCTGCACGGCGTTCTAATTTTGGCCCAGTTTTATTTTTGGTAAATTCAAGCACTTTTTGGAATTGTCATATCTTCCAAACCATAACTTCAAATTTAACATGTTATGCATGTAAATCACTTAGAAAATTACGTAGATTCCAAATATGATATTATCTTGTATGTTCATCATTTCTAAAATTATGTTTATGATGCGCCCTTAATTAATACTTTTTTATATGGGGTAATGTCTATTATATATCTTTCCTACCCATTTAAATTAAGTACCTAGGATAGTTTGATACTCTCACAAAAGCTATTATTGGCACCTTAGGGGATGTTCATTCCTACCGGCTATCACCTTTCTAATTCACCGAGTCACAATAACCAACCCATATACGATGATGTACACTAAACTGTTGATGTGAGCTTTATGTAAACCAATGAGTTAATGTCGATTGCCATATTGTTTGGAATTGTGCCTATAAAGGTTTTCTTTGTAAGAATAATAATGTCGATATGCAACCTTGACCATTCGTTTTATGCATGTCCTTACGGATTGATTGTTTTCAATGGGATGTCTAATACGTTTGCAACCAAATTAAGTCTTGACTTGGATTACAGTTGCAAAAACATATATCAACAAGACAAGAATAATGTTGTTGTGCACATGCTATCATTGACACTACAGGAATCAGGCACTTTGCCGTCTGCCATGGCAGACGGCAAAGGGCACAACGGCGGACGGCAAAGGCCTTTGCCGTCCGCTAGCGGACGGCACAATTTTGGGCCGAACGAACTCCGGCAAAGGGGTTATTTGCCGTCTGCTTCGGCCCAGCGGACGGCAAAGATTCTTTGCCATCAGCTTGCAGACGACAAAGGACCTGGACGGCGTACTACCGACGGCGCCACCGTTAGGTGGCTAACGGACCCCCACCCCTTTGCCGTCGGCCGCCCGCCCCCCCCTTTGCCGTCCGCCGCCCGCCCCCCTTTGCCGTCTGCCGCCCGCCTTTCCTTTGCCGTCTGCTCCTGACGGCAAAGAGGCCATATGTCCCCAGCCTGGCTTTCCCAGGTTTCACAGGCGGCCGCCACGTGGCAGCTTTGCCGACGGGGCAGACGGCAAAGAGGCTGTATTGCCTCTTTTTTTGTTTTTGTTACATTCAACAATTTTCAAACAAACAATATATGATATATACATAAATATTTCACAGAAACAATGTGCAACAGCCATATATGATCAACCAACAATTATACCAAATTAAAAGTATCAAATGCCACATTGTTCGCCATATTACAATATAGGTTCATCCATACATACATATAGTCTCATCGATACATGAAAACAGAAAGTAAACCTAGCACTACATCAAAGCAAGCTGCCGTGAACTCGTCTCAAATCTGCAAAATTGGAAATAAGAAAGTTAGAAAAATAATACTAGAATTAAGAAGTAGAAGAAGATCTAGAATTAGAAGAAGATGAAGAAGATGAAAGGGCTGTTTGGTTTCAAGACACAACTAGCCACACTTTGCCACAACTCAACTTAGGCAAGTTTGACCATGTTAGGTGTGTGTTTGTTTCTTGCCACAACTAAGGCAAGAATTTTTTTATTACCACTAAGACCCACATGTCATAGATAGAAAAAGTGTGGCAAGATTCCCTTAGGCAAGCCAAAGTGTGGCTAACTATTTGAGCACCTCAAGTAAGGCAAGTGTGGTAAAATTGTGGCTAGCCAAAGTGTGGTAAAATTGTGGCAAGCCAAATTGTGGCTAACTATTTGAGCACCTCAAGCCAAAGTGTGGCAAGATTCTCTCTCTGTCTCCTCTTGTTTTTCTTCTTCTTATTGCTTATTTGTGTCATTTTAGAGCTAACCTAGGTAATTATCACATTTGTGTCATTTTGCAAGAAAATAAGCTAAGTCTATGGCATCTATGAGGTTACCAAGTCTATTATGTCATTTTTGAGTTAACTAAGCTTATTATGTCAGTGTGGAGGAAACAATGCTAAGTATAGGTCATTTTAGAGCTAACTTAGGTACAATATGTCATTTAGGAGGTAAGTAAGCTTACTATGTCATTTTAGAGGAAACAAAGCTAACTTAGGTAAAATATGACATTTGTCTAAGTGCTAAGTTTGTCATTGTGCTAAGTTTGTCTAAGTGCTATGTTTGTCTTTGTTTGAGAAAATGATCCAAGTAATTACGTGGCATATTAGGGCTTACCGTCCTCGTCATCACGGAGGTGAAGCACCGGGGTTGCTCGGGTCGTGCGATGCGGCTCGGCAGTTATGCTGTACCAAAGATCATTTGCGTTAGCATGATGATGCGGAAACGTTAAGACTAGTAACTAATGAACATTGAAATGAAACTCACCGTTCCAGCCGTGGTAATGACTGGCATCGGCGGAGAGGTCTGGCCGGTCTTCTCGCACAAAGTCTGCACATTTGGTTTTCACAAGTCAATCATATTGGTTATTAACGAAAAGAACATGTATTGCATGATTTGGCTAATATGAAGAAGAAACTTACCACAATGAGCTCGTACATGGCCCGGTTAGACGCATCGTTCCGTGCCCTCTCCTCCTCCAACAACTTAGCCATCCTCTCCTCCAAATCCCTCTTCTCCTCGTCGCCTGCCGGGCTTTTTCCGCCAGAAGCGCCTGGGTTGTCTCTCTCTCTCTTTCTGCAGAGCAGCCTGCAACACAACTCCTCGTTGTCATTGTAATCATCTTTGTTCGCACACACAATGTAATGGAGGAAAGCTATCTGAGTCCGTATGACTAACCTCGATGGCGAGCTAGACTGGCCGTGGACGAGGCGACATCTCAGGACAAGAGCTCGTTTGGCGTGCCTTGATCTGCCGGAGAGTGCTCGAAGATCGTATATGTCCATCTCCAATGGCTATCGATCCATGGGGCCTCCCGTGGCCAGCTATCATCACCAGGTCTGGATCAATAGGATGCTGGCTCGGGTTGAAGTCCTCCCCATTCACCGCCTTCCCCGCATCTCTGTACTTCACGAGCTTGTGGTGGGAGGAGATATTGGTGAAGTTATCGGGATTATCGAGGTCAGACTCAGAGAATGCCTTGACCTTCTTGTATGAGGCAGTATGGGCCATGGCATAGAGGTCATACACCTCTGGCACCTCCGTCTTATTGTGATGAGCCTACAAGAGAGGAACAAAGTATATATTAATAAAGGGGTCAAGGCTAGCATCAAGAATGAATTGCAGGAATCATGAAGCAAACCACATACCCAGTTCCGCCCGAACTGATATATATTGGCGCTGCCTTGATGGTGTGGCACACCTTCCATTTGGGCACGCCGTGCCTTGGCATCGTCGTGGACGACTTGCCATTGGTCAGAGCACCATTCATTCACCAACGCCTCCCAACAATCCATCTTATCCGCACACCATCTCGGGGGCACCTAAGTTAGTAAAGAGAAATTTGAGAGCTACGCCTACGAATCAAAGCAAGGAAACAAAGTACAAGGCCTTAAGAATAGGTAATTACCTTCATGTACTGCTCCTTGTCCAGAAACTTTCGACGGGACGACGACTTGTCCTTCTTAATACGCTGCGAGGCGTAGTAGTCTCGAACAGCCTGTACCCGAGCCTCGTGCCGTAAGTTCTGTAGTAGGCGCCTGCACTCGTAATCGATAAGCTTTGCCGCGGCCTCCTCGTATCCCTCCTCACACCTGTAGAAGGTCTGCAATCAAAAGAGACAACACTGATTAGTACAATAACTAGCTATTATTGATTTTTAATTGTGTAAAGGAGAAATTACCCAGAACTTCCTGATCACCATGTGGGCCCTCGTGTGGCACAACACATCGTCGATCATCTCCTCAAGCGGGGCCGGGGCAGCCAAGTAGTGCTCCCATTTCAATCCTACCTCTGGAAGCTGACCCTCGTCGGGCAACGAGACAAACCCCGGGAAGTTATGCCGTAAAAGCACACCAAGGATGGAGTTGGGCTTGCGGACATCCTTGGCGTGAATCCAACCCCTGCAGTATGACAAAGCCAACGCATTAGATATGTGAAGAAACATGAAGGCAAAAGGTTTAAAAAGAGTAAATGCACTTACTTCAGCGACTCGGGCTTAATCGGCCACCTCTGCTCGCAGGTCGCCGGCACGGGCGGGAGCCGTGTACACCCACGCTGGTAGACGGTGCCCTCAACCACCTCGTCCCCGCTATCAGAAAGCTGATCCCCGCCACCATCAGCATGGCCACTCGGCTCCGGCTGATGCAGATCCGGCCAGGTATCCCATCCGGTGGAAGCCTGTGGAGTCTCGTAGGACGAAGCGTCTGGCACAGGAGTCTCGCGGGACGAAGCGTCTGGCACAGGAGTCTCGCGGGTTGAAGCGTCTGGGACAGAAGGATCGTCGACCCGAGGCTCGTGGACAGGAGTCCTTGTAGCCTCCACCTCAGACGAGTCCATCGTAGCAGTCCTGTGCTCGGGTGAATCAGCTGGGGGTGGCGGCGAGGAAGGCGTAGCAGCCTTCCTACCTCTCCCGCGGCCACCACGTGTAGCTTTAGGAGCTCTCTTCTTCCCTCGACCTCCTCTCCCGGTGGGCAACTTCACCGACGAAGAAGTGCCCTCGGGTGACCCAATACTGTCGTACAACGCTCTCCGGAGAGTTTGGGGTGGAATGGAAGTACCCCTCCCACCACGCGCCGACGAAGGAGCCTCAGATCGCTCTCGACCCGTGCCCACCATATTTCAACACCTGCCATGACAAAGAGTAAACGAAATTAGTACAACATAAAAAAATTGAATACCGACATGAATAATTATATGTATATATATAATTTGAGTGTATCACCATCATGTATACCTCGGTCGGGAGATGCAAAATCTTGCCTCAGTCGGGAGATGCAAAATCAAATGTTGCATTGGATTAAAGAAGCCCGGTGGAAAGATCTTTTCTAACTTGCAGATCAACTCCAGCGCCAACTCTTCCAGTTCATCTAGCACGTCAGGCGATAGTTCTTTCGCACAAAGAGCGCGGAAGAAATAGCTCAGCTCTGCCAGTACTAGCCATTCATCCTCAGGGATAAAGCCACGCAACATCACCGACATTACCCGCTCAAGCCATATGTGCCAATCATGACTCTTGAGACCAAATATTTTCAATTTGTCAAGACTCGCTCCCCTCTTTAGATTCGCTGCATACCCATCGGGGAACATCAACTGCATTTTCACCCACAAGAGCATTTCCCTCATAGCTGGCCTTCCAAGATTGAACCATGCCTTTGGCTTCCTCCAGTTCTTCTTTCCTTTCGGTTGTCGCATGTTTTATAATGGTCTATCACATAGAGCCTCCTGATCGACTCTAGCCTTAGGATTATCCTTTGTCTTTCCCTCTATGCCGAACAATGTACCAAAAAGGGCCTCGGCGATATTCTTTTCAGTGTCCATCACGTCGATGTTGTGTGGGCAAAGGACGTCTTTAAAGTAAGGCAGATCCCACAAGCATATCTTGTGAGTCTAGGCGTGTTTTGAATTATACCCTTTGAAATACCCTGGACGATTTGGATCCGGCTCGAGAGCGTTTATCTGATCCAGGGTCTGTTGGCCTGTCAATGCAGGTGGTGCAGAGTTTTTGACAACTCTACCTTTCATGAAATTCTTCTTGTCTTTTCTGAACTTATGGCGAGGATCCAAGAACTGTCTATGCAAGTCGAAGCAAGAATACTTGCGACCCGCCTGCAGCCAACGGAACTCAAGAGCTGCCTTGCATGTGGGGCACGGGAACCTTCCATGCACACACCAGCCAATGAATAGCGCATACGCCGGCAAGTCATGCGTCGAGTACATGTACCACACATGCATTTTGAAGTTTTTTTTGTAGCGGCGTCATATGTCTTGATCCCATTATCCCAAGCTTCTTGCAATTCATCCTTAAGCGGCTGCATGTACACATTATTCTTCCCTGGATAGTTGGGCCCTGGAATTATCAACGTCAAGAAAATGTTCTTTCTTTTCATAATCTCTCCGGGGGGAAGATTGAGTGGAATGACAAATACAGGCCAGCAACTGTATTGGGTTGCCGTCATACCAAACACATTGAACCCATCCGTGCTGATGGCGACTCGAGGATGCCTTGGATTTGCCGCTTTATCCTTATGTAATGCATCGAAGTGCTTCCACGCAAAAGCGTCTGAAGTGTGTCCCAACATCGGATTCCCATCTGCATCTAGTTCGGTTCTTTTGCCCAATTTATGCCACATCATCTGTCTGGCCGTCTCTTCGACCATGAAAAGACGTTGAAGTCTTGGTATGATTGGCATATACCGAAGAACATTAACTGGGATTTTGGTCTGACTCTTCTCACCCATACCGTTGTCTACCACAACATACCTGGAAGACTTGCAAATGGGACAATAGTTCAAGCCCGCATACTCAACCCTAAATAAGGCACATCCATTCTCACAGGCATCTATCTTCTCATAGGGCATCTTAAGCGCACGTAGGATTTTGTCCGACTGGTACAGGTTTGCTGGCAATACATGGCCTTTGGGTAGAAAGCGTCCAAATATCGTCATCATCGCGTCGTAGCATTCTCTGCCAAGGTTGAACTGAGCCTTCAGAGCCATTACTTGCGCGATGGCATCCAGCTGACAAAGCTCAGTGTGCTCGTGGAGAGGACGTTTGGAAGACTCCAACATTTCATAGAAGGCCTTTGCAGATTCCTCCATCTCATCGTCCGAATCCCGAGCATCATCAAAGTCTTGCACCATGTCTTCGATCGTGGTACCATGCTCGTTGGTGTGACGACGAACAACCTCAGCTCTGGCACGTTGGGCAGACTCACCATGAAATCTCCACACCGTATAATCAGGCGTAAAACCCCACTTCTGCAAGTGTTTACCCATTTCATCCCGTGTCCACTTTTTATGGTTGTCGCAACGGACACAGGGGCACCAGGTTATTTCCTGGCCATTTGCAAATGCGGCGCTCAGAAACCCCTTGGTTTTTGTTAACCATTCAATGGTCATTTCTTTATGACTAGGGTGACCGGTGTACATCCAAGCACGATCACTCATCTTGCCTACCTACTAAACACACAAGAAATATATATATAATTCATCATCTATATTCATCCGTTAATCAAGTTTGTCAGTTTTATTACGTCCATGCAACCTACACGCTAATAGGTAGAGATAGGTCCTAATCCCACCCGAGTATGTGTAGATTGGGTTCGTTTTCCCATGCTCTGCTCCGGATCCGATGCAGAATTTCGGCAGCACCTCCCCGCTGTTCTCCTGATACAAGTCTCGGCAATAAGCAGAGAGGATGTGTACCCGGAGAACAACAGGGAGGCACTGACGAAATTCCACATCGGATCCGGAGCAGAGCATATGGGAAAACGAACCCAATCTACACATACTCGGGCTGTCCATGGATAATGTTGGACAATTCGAAAGGATGGCGGTTATAAATATTCAAAGACATGCATATTTATAGATGCCGCCCTTTCGAACGGGAGACGCATACTGGTCACGCATTCTGATGATTGAAGACACCTATAGCTAGCAAGTTTCATCGGCACGAAGACCGGAACCAAGCAAATTAAGGGGGCTGGGGGAGGAGATGTCATTTGTGCTCACCCATGAACGCAGCAGGGGAGCTCGTCCAACGCACGGGGAGGTCGTCGAACAGCAGACCCTCACAGCGACGAAACAACTGAACATTGAAATGAAACTCGATCAACACAAATATGATGTTTTTCATAACAAAATCGGAAAATATATGACCTAACACATAATTTAAAAAACTATGACCCCGTCGGTCTCTGGAAGGCCGAAGAGGTGTCGGGGTCGGGGGTTAGTTGTGTTGGGGGCGGCGTATTAACAGCTGCGCGGGGGTGTGGTGTTGTGGTGTCGCCGGGGTGTTGAGAAGGGGGCTCCCTCCGTTCCTAAATATAAGTCTTTGTAGACATTTCAATAGGAGAGTACGTACGGAGCAAAATGAATGAACCTATACTCTAAAATATGTCTATATACATCCGTATGTAGTTCAATGGTGAAATCTCTAAAAAGACTTATATGTAGGAACGGAGGGAGTATCTAAGTTTTTCTACCTAATAAACTAATTAACTAATTTAACAGAAGAAAAAACAAAAAAAACAAAAAATGGTGGTGGCCGGGGATGGGGGGCTCACCGGAGACGGCGGGGGCGGTCGGGGCGTCGGGGGGCATTGGGGGCGTGCCGTCCGGGGGCGGGGGCGGCCGACGGCGAGGAGAGGAGGCGGCTGGACGGGGCGGAGGTGGCGGCGTTGCATCGGGGGCGGACGGGGCGGGGAGGGCGGCCGGGCCGCGGGGGACTACGGGGGCGTGGCGTCCGGTGGCGGGGGCAGGGGCGGAGGCGGCCGGTGGCGACGAGAGGAGGCGGCCGGACGGGGTGGAGGTGGCGGCGGGGGCGGCTGGGGCGGCGGGGGGCGGCGGGGGTGGGGGCGTGGCGTACGGTGGCGGGGGCGGGGGCGGAGGCGGCCGGCGGGGAGGAGAGGAGGCGGCCGGGGCGGTGGGGAGACGACGGAGGCGGCCGGCGGTGGGCGTCAGGGAGAGAGGGGACTGGGAGTGGGTGAGAGTGAGAGAGAGGGGCCGGGGTGGGGGCGGGGACGGCCGTTAGTACCTGTTAGAGCATTCCCGTCTGCTAGCGGACGGCAAAGAGGCTAGCCTCCTTGCCGTCTGCTTTAGGACTCTTTGCCGTCCACTAGCAGACGGCAAAGAAGTCGCCAAGTTTAACCTAGGCACCACGTGGTCAAGTGGGGCCCAGCTGTGGCTTTGCCGTCTGTTGTGCCCCTCTTTGCCGCCCGCTCGCCGACGGCAAAGAGCTGACTGACGGCAAAGAAGCTCTGTGCCATCAGCCATCTATTTGTCGTCTGCCAGCTGACAGCTGACGGCAAAGACCCTCTTTGCCATCTGCCAGCAGACGGCAAATAACTGAATTCCAGTAGTGTGAGTACTAAACTGTACTTTGCTATTTTGAGCGAATGCACTATTTGTTGGGCATCACATAGGATAAATGACAGCAAATGCGTGAATTGATACCAGCAACTAGGTAGGTATTTTTGTTGTCTAATATATTAAACACAACTTCAGTACACTTAAAAAATCGTATCACCTTCATGTTTTTGCACAACACCACTTATCATGTTGTTTCAAGTACAGCATCGCGAAAGATTTTAAGAGATTTGCTAATGTCGTCGAGTGTGTGTATGAGGGATGATTTATTTTTCTCAGGCTGGACCACGCGAGCATGTTTGCTAGTGAAATTAAAATGCATTTATCAGGTGATCTGGTCCAGTCTGGCTTTTCGATGTGAACACTTCTTCTTCTTCTTCTTCTTCTTCTTCTTCTTCTTCTTCTTCATCTTTTGTAAACATTAGATCAAACAGGGTAGTTGCTTACATTGGACCAAACAGGGCAGCACCTTGCACCTTCTAGTCCAAGATTACGTTTTTGAAGTCTTCTATATGTTGCTATTACATCCATACAATCAACATGATCTGCCTCAAAGATACAGAAAAAACAGACCCGCCTCATGTTTCCTATAGACTGCGCATCATTTGTGAAATATACTTCAAGTTTAGAGTACATACAAGTAATTGGAGATGGCTGCAGTTTGGGTACTTGGAGACAGTCTCTCCCCGGCCCCCTCCCGACCCCCGCGTCCCTCTCTCAAAGCGACACATGGTATCTGAAATTTTTATCCCACATCCTAGTTAGAAATCTATGCTGGGATGCAAAGTTTGAAGTTCAAAACATGTTTTATGCAAGAGAAACCAAAAAGAGAAACATACTTGTACGGATCGCGATGCAGTGAATGGATGGCTAGATAAGAGGAGTCCGGGTGCACATCCTCTAAAATATGTTGTACAGCGATGGTTGTGTGTGCCTCGTACGGTGGTGTGACTGTGGCTGTGGCGGCCTTGGGGCTTGGTCTCATCTCGGTCTAGTCTGATCTGGATCTAGCCGGCCAGGTCATGGTTGCTGCTGCCGGCAGGCCTAGTGACGGCGTGCCTCCATGGTCGTTGGGCACCGTGGTGGTGCGGGTGACTGACGTGGCTTGAGACTGCGTCGGTATTTCCCCAAAGAGGAAGGGATGATGCAGCACAGCGACGGTAAGTATTTCCCTCAGTTATGAAACCAAGGTATCGAACCAGTAGGAGGATCACCACCACCCAATAAGCAGCACCTACACACAAATAACAAATACTTGCAACCCGACGCGTAAGAGAGGTTGTCAATCTCTCTACGGTAAAAAGATAGATTAGGTAATGATAGATAGGAGAGATAGATCTCTCAAGAACACAAAATAAAAAGGGCAATAAAAACTGCACCAATATATTATTGGGTTCTTGGTTTAGTAGATCTGAAAGCAAAGCGGCAAAAAGATAGATTGGAAAGCAATATGGTGGAAAAGTAGACCCGGGGCCGTAGGATTCACTAGTGGCTTCTCTCATGAGTATAGCACACGGTGGGTGAACAAATTACTGTTGGACAATTGATAGAAGATCAAATAATCATGACGATATCCAAGGCGATGATCATTATATAGGCATCACGTCCAAGATAAGTAGACCGACTCCTGCCTGCATCTACCACTATTACTCCACACATCGACCGCTATCCAGCATGCATCTAGTGTATTAAGTTCATGGAGAAACGAAGTAATGCAATAAGAACGATGACATGATGTAGACAAGATCTATTCATGTAGGAATAGACGCCATCTTGTTATCCTTAATGGCAACGATACATGCGTGCCTTGCTGCCCCTTCTGTCACTAGGAAAGGACACCGCAAGATCGAACCCATCACAAAGCACCTCTTCCCATGGCAAGAAAAATCGATCTAGTCGGCCTAAATAAACCAAAGATTCGAAGAAGAAATACGAGGCTATAAGTAATCATGCATATAAGAGATCAAAGAAGACTCAAATAATATTCCTGGATAGAAACTGATCATGAACTCAAAATTCATCGGATCCCAACAAACACACCACAAAAGTTTACATCAAATAGATCTCCAAGAGAACATTGTATTGAGAATCAAAAGAGAGAGAGGAAGCCATCTAGCTACTGCCTACAGACCCGTGGGTGTATGGTGGACTACTCACGGCATCATCGGAGAGGCACCAATGAAGAAGATGAACCCCTCCGTGATGGTGTTAGATTGGATCTTGAGGCTCTGGAACTTGTGGCGGCTGGATGTGTTTTTCGTCGACTCCCCTAGGGTTTTCTGAATATTTGGGTATTTATAGCCATCAGAGGCGGTGGAGGGGGGCCCCGTGGAGGGCACAACCCATCAGGGCGCGTCGGGGGCCCCCTGCCACGCCCTGGTGGGTTGTGGCCTCCACAACCCACCTCTCTGGCACTTCTTTGGCCCACTGGGTGTCTTCTGGTCCCGAAAAAATCTCCAAAAAGTTTCGTCGCGATTGGACTCCGTTTGGTACTGATATTCTGCGAAGTAGCAACTGGCACTTTGGCACTATGTCAATAGGTTAGTCCCCAAAAATGATATAAAATTGCTATAAAGTGATTGTAAAACATCCAAGAATGATAATATAACAGCATGGAACAAGCAAAAATTATAGATACATTGGAGACGTATCAGCATCCCCAAGCTTAATTCCTACTCATCCTCTAGTAGGTAAATGATAAAAACAGAATTTTTGATGTGGAATGCGGCCTAACATGTTCATCTCATATTCTTTTCTTTGTAGCATGGACATTTGGACTTTAAGATGATTCAAAGCAATAGTCTAGTTTTAACATAATGACTTCAATACTCAAGCATGCCAACAAGCAACCATGTCTTTCAAAATATCAACACTAAAGAAAGTTATCCGTAGCCCATCATGCTCAATCATTGATCCATTCATGAAACACACTCAAATATTAGCTACACCCAATGCTCAAGTACGATCATAGTGCCCCCTAGTTGGTGCTTTATAAGAGAAGATGGATACTCAAAGTAAAAATAAAAATTGCATAAAGTAAATAGATAGGCCCTTCGCGGAGGGAAGTAGGGATTTGTAGAGGTGCCAGAGCTCAAAGTTTTAAATTGAGAGAGAAAAATATTTTGGGTGGCATGCCTTTCCTGTCAACGAAAACGACAAAGTAGCTCACAATACTTTCCATGCTAGATATATCATAGGCGGTTCCCAAACAGAAAATAAAGTTTATTCCTTTTTCCACCATTCCTTCACATTCCATGGCGGGCCGTATCCATGGTTGCCTTCCATACCAACACTTTCCAAGGAATTTATTATTTGACAACATAAAGTAAATATTTTTTTTCTTTTTCATTTCGGGAATGGGCATCCATATTACCGTCGCACTCTCGTGCAATGACAAGTGAATAAACACTCATCTTGAGAATAACACATCTAGCATGAAAAAATATTGGACACTCCCCACCGTTTCATGAGCGGTACGAGCACACAAAAGAGAAGTTTATTTTGAACATTAGAGATGGCACATACAAATTTGCTTGGAACGGCATGGAAATACCGCATATAGGTAGCTATGATGGACTCATAAGGCAAAACTTGGTTTAAGGATTTTGGATGCACAAGTAGTATTTCTACTTAGTACAAATGGAGGCTAGCAAAAAGATTGAGAAACAACCAAACCAAGAAACGAAAATTCACATAAGCGATCATTGAGCATAACTAACACCGAATAATGCACCACAAGTATGATGTAATTTCATTGCATAACTATTGACTTTCGTACTTGCATAGGGAATCACAAACCTTAACATCAATATTCCTACTAAAGCATAATTACTCACTAACATGACTCGCATATTACTATCATCATGTTTCAAAACTATTATAAATAATCAAGTTTAATTGGTCCAATGATCTTCATGAAAGTTTTTATTATATCCTCCTTGGATATCTATCACTTTGGGACTAGTTTCTTATATTGCCATTGCTTTTGACAAGCTCAAACAAATTTAAGTGAAGCACATGAGCATAGAGTTTTCATCCCTCAAAATAGTATAAGTGAAGCATGAGAGGATTTCTTCAAAATTTACTAACTCTCAAATTAATCTAAGTGAAGCATGAGAGTATTTCTACAAACATTTCCAAGCACACCGTGCTCAAAAAGATACAAGTGAAGCACTAGAGTAATTCTATAGCTCAAAAAGTTTGAGTGAAGCATAGAGAGAAATTCTAACAAATCATAGCATAATTTTGGCTATCCCAAATAGGTGTGTCCAGCAAGGATACAAGTGACAAACTAACAAGAAAATCAAGCAAAGACTCAAATGATACAAGACGCTCCAAGTAAAACTCGTGATATGTGACGAATAAAAATATAGCTCCAAGTAAAATACCGATGGTCGTTAGAAGAAAGAGGGGTTGCCACTCGGGAGCATCCCCAAGCTTAGTAGCTTGTTTCTATTTGGGTATATCTTGGGGGTGATGTAGCATACCCAAGCTTAGGCTCTTTTCACTCCTTATTCCTTCATCCATCGTGATCTCACCCAAAACTTGAAAACTTCAATCACACAAAACTCAACAAAATCTTCGTGAGATCCGTTAGTATAATAAAGCAAATCACTACTTTAGGTGTTGTTGCAAACCCATTCATATTTCGTTATTGCATTATACCTACTGTATTTTAACTTTACGATGGCTCATACCCTTCAATATAACCCATAGATTCATCAAAACAAGCACACAATGCAACGAAAACAGAATCCGTCTTAAACAGAACAGTCTGTAGTAATATGTACTCTAACCATACTTATGTAACTCTCAAAATTCTGAAAATTTAGGACAACGTAAAGAATTTGTATAAAAACACTGTGTGAAAATTTCAGATCAAGATCACGTTCCAGTAAAAAATTAAAATTTGAACACTGGACGCAAAGTTTCTGTTTCAGATTCAGCATCGCTTCTACTCATCTTATGAATCATCCTAAAGGCTCTACGTGGCACAAACACTAAATAAACCATAAAAACACAATCATAACAGAGTCATAATTGTGTCAACACTCAAAAATAGAAAGGAAAAAGCAAAAATAAATTTATTCATTGGTTGCCTCCCAACAAGCGCTATCGTTTTACGCCCCTAGCTAGGCATAACGCATAGATTCAAGTATTGTCATCTTTGGTTTTGGATCCATAGGATGCTCTCATGATTGATTCATATGGTGGCTTAATTCTCGTTCTAGGGAAGTGTTCCATACCCTTTCTTAGTGGAAATTGAAAAAGAATATTGCCTTCGTTCATATCAATCACGGCACCTATAGTGCGTAAAAACGGTCTATCAAGTATAATGGGACAAGACGGATTGAAATCAATATCAAGCACAATAAAATCTATGGGCACATAGTTGCTATTTGCAAGAATAAGAACATAATTAATTCTTCCCAAAGGCTTTTTAATAGTAGAATCCGCCAAGTGCAAATTAAGAGAACATTCTTCAATATTGGTGAGACCAAGCACATCACATAAGGATTTCGGAATCGTGGAAACACTAGCACCCAAATCAGACAAAGCAAAGCAATCATAATTTTTGATCTTGACTTTAATAGTAGGTTCCCACTCATCATGTAATTTCCTAGGAATAGAAATCTCCAACTCCAACTTTTCTTCAAAAGATTTCATCATGGCATCAACGATATGTTTAGTGAAAGCTTTATTTTGCTCATAAGCATGGGGTGAATTCAACATGGATTGCAGCAAAGAAATACATTCAATCAAAGAGCAACTATCATAATTAAAGTCTTTCCAATCCAAAATAGTGGGCACATCACTAGTTAAAGTTTTGACCTCTTCAAACCCACTTTTATCAAAAATTTCATCAATATTTTCACCCTCCAAATTACGGGGACGCCTTCTAGCTAAAGTTGACTCTACTTCAGTACCTTTATCATTAATTTTAATATTACTAAACAAGAAATCAATAGTAGAAACCCCAATAACTTTAAGATCTTCATCATTTTTATGAAGGCAATCACTAGAAAACGATTTTTCTAAGATTTATCTTTTAGCTCTAAGCATAGCGGTTCTTTTCTTACTTTCATCCATAGAGACATATAAAGCTTTAATTGATTCATCAATCTTAGGCACAAAATCTTTCAACTTGAGATTTTCAACATCATGGGAAATTCTATCAATGCTTCTAGACATATCATCAATCTTATTCCACTTTTCTTCTATCATAGTGTTGAAAGCCTTTTGCGCATTGATAAATTATGTAATATTACTCTCAAGATCAGAGGTGTTCCTATTATTATTTTAAGAGGAATTACCATTGGAATTACCATAATTATTACAGGAATTTCCAGGAAAAGGCCTAGGATTAAAATTACCTCTATAAGCATTGTTATTGAAATTGCTTCGCAAGACAAAGTTTACATCTACGGAATCACTATTTTGCTCAATCAAAGTAGACAAAGGCACATCATTAAGATCAATAGGATCATTTTTCCGAGAAACCAATTTCATCAAAGCATCAACCTTATCACTCAAAGTGCTAATTTCTTCAACCGAATTAACTTTTTTACTAGTAGGTGCTCTTTCGGTATGCCATTGCGAATAATTTGCCATAATATTGTCTAGCAATTTAGTAGCTTCACCCAAAATAATTTCCATAAAAGTACCACCCGCGGCAGAATCTAAAAGATTTCTAGAGACAAAATTCAACCCCGCATAAAAAATGTGTATGATCATCCAAAGATATAAATGACTAGTAGGACAATTCCTTAGCATCAATTTCATTCTTTCCCAAGATTGTGCAACATGTTCATGCTCAAGTTGCTTAAAATTCATGATTTGTGTCCAAACGGAAATAATTTTCACGGGCGGAAAATACTTAGTAATAAAAGCATCCTTGCACTTGTTCCAAGAATCGATACTTTTGCGAGGCAAAGAGGAAAACCAAATTTTTGCACGATCCCGCAAGGAAAAAGGAAATAATTTCAACTTCACTGTATCATTGTTCACATCTTTTTTCTTTTGCATATCACACAATTCTACGAACGTGTTTAGATGGGACGCGGCATCCTCATTAGGAGTACCGGCAAATTGATCTTTCATGACAAGATTCAACAAAGCGGCATTAATATCACAAGACTCCGCACTAGTGGCGGGAGGAGCAATCGGAGTACTAATAAAATCATTGTTATTAGTATTGGAAAAATCACACAACTTGGTGTTTTCTTGAGTCATCGTGACTACGCAAACAAGATTGCAAGCAAGAAAGAGATCTGACGAGAAAAAGGCAAAGGCAAAAGAGGGCGAATAAAACGGCAAATTGGTGAAGTGGGGGAGAGGCAAATGGCAAATAATGTAATTGCAAGGAGATGAGATTTGTGATTAGGAACTTGGTAGATAATGATGGTGTCTCCTCAGCGCCTGAGATTTGCAGGTAGAAGAGACCACTTCCTCCCCGGCAACGGCGCCAGAAATTCCTTTGACGTGGCTTGAGACTGCGTCGGTATTTCCCCAACGAGGAAGGGATGATGCAGCACAGCGACGGTAAGTATTTCCCTCAGTTATGAAACCAAGGTATCGAACCAGTAGGAGGATCACCACCACCCAATAAGCAGCACCTGCACACAAATAACACATACCTGCAACCCAACGCGTAAGAGAGGTTTTCAATCTCTCTACGGTAAAAAGATAGATTAGGTAATGATAGATAGGAGAGATAGATCTCTGAAGAACACAAAATAAAAAGGGAAAATAAAAAGTGCAGCAATATAGTTTTGGGTTTTTGGTTTAGTAGATCTGAAAGCAAAGCGGCAAAAAGATAGATTGGAAAGCAATATGTTGGGAAAGTAGACCCGGGGGCCGTAGGATTCACTAGTGGCTTCTCTCATGAGTATAGCACACGGTGGGTGAACAAATTACTGTTGGGCAATTGATAGAAGATCAAATAATCATGACGATATCCAAGGCGATGATCATTATATAGGAATCACGTCCAAGATAAGTAGACCGACTCCTGCCTACATCTACCACTATTACTCCACACATCGACCGCTATCCAACATGCATCTAGTGTATTAAGTTCATGGAGAAATAGAGTAATGCAATAAGAGCGATGACATGATGTAGACAAGATCTATTCATGTAGGAATAGACCCCATCTTGTTATCCTTAATGGCAACGATACATGCGTGCCTTGTTGCCCCTTTTGTCACTGGGAAAGGACACCGCAAGATCGAACCCATCACAAAGCACCTATTCCCATGGCAAGAAAAATCGATCTAGTCGTCCTAACTAAACCTAAGATTCGAAGAAGAAATACGAGGCTATAAGTAATCATGCATATAAGAGATCAAAGAAGACTCAAATAATATTCATGGATAGAAACTGATCATGAACTCAAAATTCATCGGATCCCAACAAACACACCGCAATAGTTTACATCAAATAGATCTCCAAGAGACCATTGTATTGAGAATCAAGAGAGAGAGAGAGAGAGGAAGCCATCTAGCTACTGCCTACGGACCCATAGGTCTATGGTGGACTACTCACGCATCATCGTAGAGGCACCTATGAAGAAGATGAATCCTTCCGTGATGGTGTTAGATTGGATCTTTAGGCTCTGGAACTTGCGGCGCCTGAGTGTGTTTTTCGTCGACTCCCCTAGGGTTTTCTGAATATCTGGGTATTTATAGGCATCAGAAGCGGTGGAGGGGGGCCAGTGGAGGGCAAAACCCATGAGGGCGCGCCGGGGGCCCCCTAGCGCGCCCTGGTGGGTTGTGGCCTCCACAGCCCACCTCTCTGGCACTTATTTGGCCCACTGGGTGTCTTCTGGACCAGAAAAAATCTCCAAAAAGTTTTGTCGCGATTGGACTCCGTTTGGTACTGATATTCCGCGAAGTAAAAAACAAGCAAAAACAGCAACTGGCGCTTTGGCACTATGTCAATAGGTTAGTCCCAAAAAATGATATAAAATTGCTATAAAGTGATTGTAAAACATCCAAGAAGAATGATAATATAACAGCATGGAACAAGCAAAAATTATAAATACGTTGGAGACGTATCAGTGACTAGTGGTGGTGTAGCTGTAGCGGAACGTTGCATGGGAAACAAAAAATTTCCTACGCACACGCAAGATCTATCCATGGTGAGGAGCATCTACGAGAGGGAGAGTGGATCTACATACCCTTGTAGATCGCTAAGAGGAAGCGTTAAGAAACGCGGTTGATGTAGTCGAACGTCTTCGCGATCCAAATCGCAAGCTGTCCCACGATCCCATCACGATCCGTCTCGCGATCCAATCACGATCCGTCCCGCGATCCCATCACGATCCGTCTCGCGATCCAATCACGATCCGTCTCGCGATCCCATCACGATCCGTCTCGCGATCCAATCACGATCCTTCCAATCTAGTGCCGAACGGACGGCACCTCCGCGTTCAGCACACGTACAGCTCGATGACGATCTCCGCCTTCTTGATCCAGCAAGAGGGAGCGGAGAGGTAGATCAGTTCTCCGGCAGCGCGACGGCGCGGCGGTGGTCGTGGTGGAACTATTCCGGCAGGGCTTCGCCTAAGCACCGCCGAAACTAGACTAGAGGAGAAAACGATCTAGAGAAAGAAGAGGGCAGCACGTGGCAATTAGGGTTTTCTGGTGTTTGCTGCCCTCTCTCCCCTCTAGTATATATAGGCGGAAGGGGACGGAGGCCGGCGCCCTAGGGATCCTCCCCTAGGGTCGGCCGAAGTGGGGAGGTGGAGGAGTCCAACTCCAATCCTACTAGGAGTAGGATTCCTCCCCCACTTGGTTTTCCTTTCCTCCACTTGGACTTTCCCACCCCTAGCTGCATGGGCCTTGTTGGGGGGGGGGGGGTTCGGCCAGCCCACTAGGGGCTGGTTTACCTCCTCCCACAGCCCATGAGGCCCTTTGGGGCGAGAGGACCCTCCCGATGGTCCCCCGGTACCCTCCCGGCACTCCCGGTACACTACCGAAGTGCCCGAAACTTTTCCGGTGACCAAAACGGGACTTCCTATATATCAATCTTTACCTCCGGACCATTCCGGAGCTCCTCGTGTCGTCCTGGATCTCATCCACGACTCCGAACAACCTTCGGTCACCACCATACGTAACTCAATACTACCGAAACGTCACCGAACATTAAGTGTGCAGACCCCGCGGGTTCGAGAACTATGTAGACATGACCGAGACACTTCTACGGTCAATAACCAATAGTGGGACCTGGATGCCCATATTGGTTCCTACATATTCTACGAAGATCTTCATCGGTTGAACCTCTATGTCAAGGATTCAGTTAATCCCGTATGTTGTTCCCTTTGTTTCTTCGGTATGTTACTTGCCCGAGATTCGATCGTCGGTATCTCTATACCTAGTTCAATCTCGATACCGGCAAGTCTCTTTACTCGTTCCGTAATACAAGATCCCGTGGCTAACTCTTTAGTCACTTTGCTTGCAAGGCTTATTGTGATGTTGTATTACCGAGTGGGTCCTGAGATACCTCTCCGTCACACGGAGTAACAAATCCCAGTCTTGATCCATGCCAACTCAACAAACACCCTCGAAGATACCTGTAGAGCATCTTTATAGTCACCCAGTTACGTTGCGACGTTTGATACACACAAGGTATTCCTCCGGTGTCAGTGAGTTGCATGATCTCATGGTCATAGGAACAAATACTTGACATGCAGAAAACAATAGCAATAGACTGACACGATCATATGCTATGTTCATAGTTTGGGTCTTGTCCATCACATCATTCTCCTAATGATGTGATCCCGTTATCAAATGACATCTCATGTCTATGGCTAGGAAACCTTGACCATCTTTGATCAACGAGCTAGTCTATTAGAGGCATAATAGGGACACAGTGTTGTCTATGTACCCACACATGTATTTGAGTTTCCAATCAATACAATTATAGCATGGATAATAAACGATTATCATGAACAAGGAAATATAATAATAACCATTTTATTATTGCCTCTAGGGCATATTTCCAACAGTCTCCCACTTGCACTAGAGTCAATAATCTAGCTCACATCACCATGTGATTAACATTGCAATGAATCTAACACCCAATGAGTACTGGGGTTCTATCATGTTTTGCATGTGAGAGAGGTCTTAGTCAACGGTCTGCAACATTCAGATCTGTGTGTTCTTTGCAAATCTATATGTCATTCTGCAGATGCTACCACGATCCACTTGGAGCTATTCCAAATGACTGCTCCACTATACGTATCCGGATTGCTACTCAGAGTCATCCGGATAGGTGTCAAAGCTTGCATCGACGTAACCCTTTACGACGAACTCTTTATCACCTCCATAATCGAGAAACATTTCCTTAGTCCTCTAGTTACTAAGGATAATCTTGACCGATGTCCAGTGATCCACTCCTGGACCACTCTTGTACCCCTTGATAGACTCATGGCAAGGCACACACCAGGTGCGGTACACAGCATGGCATACTATACAGAGCCTATGGATAAGGCATAGGGGACGACCTTCGTCCTTTCTCTTTCTTCTGCCGTGGTCGAGCTTTGAGTCTCACTCAACTCCACACCTTACATATCAGGCAAGAACTCTTTCTTTGACTGATCCATTTTGAACTCTTTCAAAATCTTGTCAAGATATGCACTCATTGAAAGTTTTATCAGACATCTTGATCTATCTATATAGATCCTGATGCCCAATATTTAAGTAGCTTCTTTCCAGGTTTTCCTTTGAAAAACTCCTTTTCAAACAACCCTTTATGCTTTCCAGAAATTCTACATCATTTCCGATCAACAATATGTCAACCACATATACTTATCAGAAATTCTATAGTGTTCCCACTCACTTTATTGTAAACACAAGTTTCTCATAAACTTTATATAGACCCAAAAACTTTGATCACCTCATCAAAGCAATCTGAGCATAAAAATAAGTGTGAGGAAAGATTAAAAACTGCCACATCCGGCGAAACCAAAAGTAGACTACGATGCCTATACACCTAGCCTATTATTAGCTCGCCATCCAAATCGGCTGAAGATAGCTCGTGTGACCGTCTTCCACCGGTTGCACCCAATAGCCATATGCTCCCTGGAGTCCGCATGATTGAGTAATGACCACGTACGGATCCAAGCTGTGGTTCTGTAAATAACCTGCAAAAAACGATTGAAGATCTTGCCATTAAATATCATGTCATTTCTAGTGTTCCATATAGCCCAAAGTAAAGCACTTATTCCAATCCGGATATGATTCGCTATAGTTATGTCCACTCCATTGAGCCACGTTCCGAATAGCATATTAATGTTCGTTGGTGGGTTAATATTAAAGGCTATATGAACAATGCGCCATAACAGTTTTGCTAGGGGATAATCAAGAAAGAGGTGTCTTATTGTTTCATTTTGATCACAATAGCAACATTTTGGACTGCCTGCCCACCTTCGTTTTATCGAATTATCTTAGGTTAGTACCACTCCCTTGTGTACAAACCACATGAAAATTTTAATTCTAAGTGGCATTTTAATCTTTCAAATATGCAAAGATCTCAAAATAGGCCCAGAGTTAGTTAAATCCAAGTACATCGACTTCACTGAAAAAATACCGTTTGTTACTAATTTCCAGTGAATGAGATTTGGCTGGTCAGATAATTGAACATTCATCAATCGTCTGACTAAATGCAACCAGGAATTTCAACGTTCTCCCACTAGAGATCGCGTGAGCTGGATATTTAGAGGTACCGATTCTAATACTGTAGCAACGTAATCCTCCTTACGCTGTGCAATATTATATAAGGTAGGGTATTGCAAAGCTAGAGGCATTTCCCCAAGCCATGTATCCTCACAGAATCTGATCGTGGTGCCATTGCCAACTAAAAACTTCACCCGCTGAAAAAAGGTTACCTTCATTTTCATTAACCTCATCAAGTTCTATCTTCCTCCCACTCAATTCTTTCGAGAGAAACTTTTTCTTGAGAAAGGACCCGTTTTAGCAACAAACACTTTGCCCTTGGATCTGAGATAGAAGGTATACCCAACTGTTACGTTAGGGTATTCTATGAAGATGCATTTGTCCGCTTTGGGTTCGAGCTCATCTGGTTGAAAACCTTTTTCACATAAGCGTCGCAGCCCCAAACATTAAGAAATGACAGCTTAGGTTTCTGTCAAACCAAAATTCATACGGTGTCATCTCAACGGACTTAGATGGTGCCCTATATAAAGTGAATGTAGTTGTCTCTAATGCATAACCCCAAAACGATAGTGGCAAATCGATAAGAGACATCATAGTACGCACCACATCCAATAGAGTGCGACTACGACGTTCGGGCACACCATCACACTATGGTGTTCCAGGTGGCGTGAGTTGTGAAACAATTTCCACATTGTCTTGAGTTGTATACCAAACTCGTAACTCAGATATTTACCTCCACGATCATATCGTAGACATTTTATCTTCTTGTCACGATGATCTTCAACTTCACTCTGAATTTGCTTGAACTTTTCAAACATTTCAGACTTGTGTTTCATTAAGTAAATAGACCTATATCTACTCAAATCATCAGTGAAGGTAAGAAAATAACGATATCCACCGCACGCTTCAACACTCATTGGACCGCATACATCAACATGTATCATTTCCAATAAGTCACTTGCCCGCTCCATCAAGCCGGAAAACGGGGTTTTAGTCATCTTGCCCAAGAGGCATGGTCCGCATGTCTCAACCAATTCGAAATCGGGTGAGTCCAAAGATCCATCAGCATGGAGTTTTCTGCATACGTTTTACACCAATATGACCTTTAGCGGCAGTGCCACAAATATGTGGTACTATCATTATTAACTTTGCATCTTTTGGCATCAATATTATGAACATGTGTAACACTACGATCGAGATTCAATGAACCATTCACATTGGGTGCATGACCATTGAAGGTATTATTCATGTAAACATAATAACCATTATTCTCTAACTTAAATGAATAACCGTATTGCAATAGACACGATCTAATCATGTTTATGCTCAACGCAAACACCAAATAACATTTATTTAGGTTCATCACTAATCCCGAAGGTAGAGAGAGCGTGCGATGGTGATCACATCAACCTTAGAAACACTTCCAACACTCATCGTCACCTCACCCTTAGCTAGCCTCCGTTTATTCCGTAGCTTTTATTTCGAGTTACTAACATTTAGCAATCGAACCGGTATCCAATACACAAGTGCTACTAGGAGTACCAGTAAGGTACACATCAATAACACGTATATCAAATATACTTCTGTCGACGTTGCCAGCCTTCTTATCTACCAAGTATCTAGGGTTGTTCCGCTTCAGCGACCATTCTCCTCATAATAGAAGCACTTAGTCTCGGGTTTGGGTTCAACCTTGGGTTTCTTCACTGGAGCAGCAAAAGACTTGCCATCCATGAAGTTTCCCTCCTTGCCCTTGCCCTTCTCGAAACTAGTGGTTTCACTAACCATCAACACTTGATGCTCCTTCTTGATTTCTACCTTCGCGGTGTCAAACATCGCGAATAGCTCAGGGATCTTTATTTCCATCCCTGGCATTTTATAGTTCATCACGAAGCTTCTAGTAGCTTAGTGGCAGTGACTTGGCGAACTATATCAATCACTATCTTATGTGGAAGATAAACTCCCACTCGATTCAAGCGATTGTAGCACCCAGACAATCTGAGCACATGCTCACCGATTGAGCTATTCTCCTTCATCTTGCAGGCAAAGAATCTTGTTGGAGGTCTCATACCTATCAACACAGGCACGAGCCTGAGATCCCAATTTCAGCTCTTAGAACATCTGATATGTTCCGTGACGTTCAAAACGTTTTGGAGCCTCAATTCTAAGCCGTAATGCATGACGCACTGAACTATCAAGTAGTCATCAGAACGTGCCTGTCAGATGTTCACAACATCTACAGACGACGCTTGAGGGGGTGGCGCACCGAGCGGTGCATTAAGGACATAAGCCTTATGTGCAGCAATGAGGACAATCCTCAGATCATGGACCCAGTCCGCATTATTGCTACCATCATCTTTCAACTCTATTTCTCTAGGAACATATAAAAAATTCAAGGGTGCTACAGCGCGAGCTAGTAATCTACAACATAATTTGCAAAGACATTTTGACTATGTTCATGATAATGAGTTTAGTTAATCATATTACTTAAAAACTCGCACTCAAATTCGAGTGTCACATGATCCAAATTCACCAACTCAAGTCCGATCATCACGTGAGTTGAGATGGTTTCAATGGTGAACATCTTCATGTTGATCATATCTACTATATGACTCATGTTCGACCTTTCGGTCTCTTGTGTTCCGAGCCCATGTCTGTACATGCTAGGCTCGTCAAGTTTAACCCGAGTGTTCCGCATGTGCAACACTGGCTTGCACCCGTTGTATGTGAACGTAGAGTCTATCACACCCGATCATCACGTGGTGTCTCGAAACGACGAACTTTCGCAATGGTGCACACTCGGGGAGAGCACAATTTTATCTTGAAATTTTAGTGAGGGATCACCTTATAATGCTACCGTCGTCCTAAGCAAAATAAGATGCATAAAAGGATTAACATCACATGCAAATCATAAGTGACATGATATGGCCATGAACTTGTGCTTTTGATCTCCATCTCCAAAGCACTGGCATGATTTCCATCGTCACCGGCATGACACCATGATCTCCATCATCTTGATCTCCATCAACGTGTCGCCATGAGGTTGTCGCGCCAACTGTTGCTTCTACAACTATTGCTAACTCATAGCGATAAAGTAAAGCAAAAACGGCGAAAATCAATTAAAGACAGCCCTATGGCTCCTGCCGGTTGCCGTACTCATCGACATGCAAGTCGTGATATTCTATACAATACATGATCATCTCATACATCACATATATCACATCATGTAATTGGCCATATCACATCACAACATACCCTGCAAAAACAAGTTAGACGTCCTCTAATTGTTGTTGCATGTTTTACGTGGCTGCTACGGGTATCTAGCAAGAACAATTCTTACCTACGCAAAAACCATAACGGTGATACACAAATTGCCATTCAACCTTCTCAAGGACCGCCTTTGTCGAATACGATCCAACTAAAGTTGGAGAGACAGACACCCGCCAGCCATCTTTATGCAACGAAGTTACATGTCAGTTGATGGAACCGGTCTCTCGTAAGCGTACGAGTAAGGTTGGTCCAGGCCGGTTCATCCCACAATACCGCCGAATCAAGAAAAGACTAAGGGAGGAAGCAATCTGAATATCAACGCCCACAAACTCCTTTGTGTTCTACTCGTGATCTCATCTACACATAGACCTAGCTCTGATACCACTGTAGGGGAACGTTGCATGGGAAACAAAAAATTTCCTACGCACACGCAAGATCTATCCATGGTGATGAGCATCTACGAGAAGGAGAGTGGATCTACATACCCTTGTAGATCGCTAAGCGGAAGCGTTAAGAAACGCGGTTGATGTAGTCGAACGTCTTCGCGATCCAAATCGCAAGCTGTCCCGCGATCCCATCACGATCCGTCTCGCGATCCAATCACGATCCGTCCCGCGATCCAATCACGATCCTTCCAATCTAGTGCCGAACGGACGACACCTCCGCGTTCAGCACACGTACAGCTCGATGACGATCTCCACCTTCTTGACCTAGCAAGAGGGAGCGGAGAGGTAGATGAGTTCTCCGGCAGCGCGACGGCACGGCGGCGGTGGTGTGGAACTATTCCGGCAGGGTTTCGCCTAAGCACCGCCGAAACTAGACTATAGGAGAAAACGATCTAGAGAAAGAAGAGGGCAGCACGTGGCAATTAGGGTTTTCTGGTGTTTGCTGCCCTCTCTCCCCTCTAGTATATATAGGAGGAAGGGGAGGGAGGCCGGAGCCCTAGGGATCGTCCCCTAGGGTCGGCCGAAGTGGGGAGGTGGAGGAGTCCAACTCCAATCCTACTAGGAGTAGGATTCCTCCCCCACTTGGTTTTCCTTTCCTCCACTTGGACTTTCCCACCCCTAGCCGCATGGGCCTTGTTGGGGGGGGGGGGGTCGGCCAGCCCACTAGGGGCTGGTTTACCTCCTCCCACGGCCCATGAGGCCCTTTGGGGCGAGAGGCCCCTCCCGATGGTCCCCCGGTACCCTCCCGGCACTCCCGGTACACTACCGAAGTGCCCGAAACTTTTCCGGTGACCAAAACGGGACTTCCTATATATCAATATTTACCTCCAGACCATTCCGGAGCTCCTCATGTCATCCTGGATCTCATCCGGGACTCCGAACAACCTTCGGTCACCACCATACGTAACTCAATACTACCGAAACGTCACCGAACGTTAAGTGTGCAGACCCTGCGGGTTCGAGAACTATGTAGACATGACCGAGACACTTCTACGGTAAATAACCAATAGCGGGACCTGGATGCCAATATTGGTTCCTACATATTCTACGAAGATCTTCATCGGTTGAACCTCTATGTCAAGGATTCAGTTAATCCCGTATGTTGTTTCCTTTGTTTCTTTGGTATGTTACTTGCCCGAGATTCGATCGTCGGTATCTCTATACCTAGTTCAATCTCGTTACCGGCAAGTCTCTTTACTCGTTCCGTAATACAAGATCCCGTGGCTAACTCTTTAGTCACTTTGCTTGCAAGGCTTATTGTGATGTTGTATTACCGAGTGGGCCCTGAGATACCTCTCCGTCACACGGAGTAACAAATCCCAGTCTTGATCCATGCCAACTCAACAGACACCCTCGAAGATACCTGTAGAGCATCTTTATAGTCACCCAGTTACGTTGCGACGTTTGATACACACAATGTATTCCTCCGGTGTCAGTGAGTTGCATGATCTCATGGTCATAGGAACAGATACTTGACATGCAGAAAACAATAGCAATAAACTGACACGATCATATGCTATGTTCATAGTTTGGGTCTTGTCCATCACATCATTCTCCTAATGATGTGATCCCGTTATCAAATGACATCTCATGTCTATGGCTAGGAAACCTTGACCATCTTTGATCACGAGCTAGTCTATTAGAGGCATACTAGGGACACAGTGTTGTCTATGTACCCACACATGTATTTGAGTTTCCAATCAATACAATTATAGCATGGATAATAAACGATTATCATGAACAAGGAAATATAATAATAACCATTTTATTATTGCCTCTAGGGCATATTTCCAACAGTAGCGTGGTGCAGTGCAGTGCACGGTGGGAGGCGTGGTGGAGTGGGTGTCTTGGAGAGGGAAGGTAGCGGCATGGCGGTGAAGACTAGCATGACAGCGTGCTTTGGAGGTGACACGCGAGCTGGCAACACTGTGTTGGCTCGACTAGAATGGAGTTCCTGGAGAATGGCTTGTGGTAGAGCACCTCCTTGGCTGTGCCTCGAGCGGCGGTGCTCTCCCTGTGGTGCTAGCATCGCAGTTGTCCATGGCTAGGTGTTGGGTCGTTGCAAGGTTGTTCCTTGGTACGGGTGACAAGCATGGCGGGTGGCCCTGGCCCTTACTGGAGTGGTTGGTGGCTGCTGTTTCTCGGCCAGGTTGTAGCCATTGGCTGGGCCACGTTTCTCTCTAACATATGTAGTCTGTCGACGGTCCTCGTCTAGCGGCTAAATGGCGTGGGTCTGTGGTGGCGGCGGTGTGAGGGCACATGGACGGCGCTAGCCAATTCCTACGAGGTGTGGAGGTGTGCGAAGCTCGGATGAAAATGTTGCATGACTTTTGCCGAGCTGGCGACGATGCTGCCTGTGGGTGTCATACCCCTCCTTGGAGGCGTCGCCGAGGTGAATTCAACATTTTTCTCCCTTTCTTGGAGTTGGTGGTTGTCTGAGGACAAAAGCCTCGATTTGGTGTTAGATCAACATGATGGCGGCGTCCACGACGTTGTTTCTTTGTTTGACATCATTGCGTTTGGAGGCACGTCTTGGTTCCTCGTTGCTATCATCTGGTGTTTGCCGCGATCTTCTATTGATCCTCGGCGGCGCAATGTATGGCCGTCGCATGTGTGTCCAAGACGGTGTCTTCCTTGGATCCGATCAAGTCCTGCCATCCACTTGCCACATCCTCTCAGGCATTCTGGGTGGATGGTGCGTGGATGAGCGAAGTTCTGTGGGAGATGGTGCTCTTTCCAGGTGTCCGGCGTTGTTGTGTTCTGTTAGGACAAGCTCTTTTTCTCTATAGTTTTTGTTTGCTCGTTGGTGGTTATCTTCGGACCTGCCCGGGTGTGGAGTTCGTGCTATGCTTTTTTGTTCACAACGAGTGGTAGTTTTTTTATATATAATTATGCCTTTTATAAAGCTATGGTACGCCTAGGCATACTCTCGAGAAAAAGAGATATCGGTTAAGACTGATGATACAGAGTAGAAGATACAATCACAAAGCAAGGAGGGAGAAGAGAGAGCCGTCCATCCACAGTATGTTCTAGCCATCCTGGTTGATGCCTATCTATTGACTTATAAAAAACACTAGCATTGCTCATATTTGTTATATATAGTTTATCGTGTTTACGTAAGTGAAGGAAGAAGAATATAATAGATAATATGGATCATCTAGTCGATTATATGACTTGGTGGCATACATTATGTATAATGAAGTACAATGAAGCGCTGATTTCAGAGAATAATAATGTGTAGCTAGATGGTGTAGCAGCGAAGCAATATGTTCACAAAAAATACAACATGAGCTCTTCCAACAAATAGGCTTGTATTTCAGATACGCGTCCAGGATTTGAATAGATCTTGAAAAAATATTACATGAAAGCCTGAAGGAAAAAAGTACATCGAATTTAAATCACATACCACAAAAAATAAAATGCAAAAATGTTGCTAGCTAGAGTTAGTACAGACCGAAGTAAATCTCTCTTCATAAACTTAGCTTCTGCTCTATAACATTAATCATTGAAATAAACTTTCGTACCACCCACACATGTGTAGAGGAAGCTCATCCATCTAATGCAGCACACACACAAAAATGGCTAGGAGTAATTTTGTTGAAAATACGAGAAGAATCAACAGTGTGTTTTTTCTTGATCACCACTAGAAATATTATTTAAGCTCGAGCAAGTCCAGATGCAAGAATTGCATTAAGTATTATTCAGACCGAGTTTTTGACAATATGCACATCTAAAAATATGTGCTGAATCTTGGGAAACTGGTTACATGCTAAAATATATCCTGGACATATGGACAAACAATTTCAAAATCATGTATGTTTAATTAATTTGAAGCCACTCTGGAATCATACATTAGAAGTTCCCATAAATTTCAATTGAGCAAAAATGCAATACCAAGATGCAAATGGTAAAGCAACAGTTTGTTGGACGAACATTGCCGAGTACTGAAATTGAGCAATTATTTACATCATAAGTCGACGGGGAAGGAGATTTAAAATACATTAAAACATGGATAAGAGATATGTGCAATATGGACATACTCGGGTCATCTCATGCATCCCAGAATCAATGTCAGCCATCCCTTTATTTTGGTTCAGCCTGCTATACTTACTGAATAACGGTAGTTGCTTTCAACATTTATGTCCAAACGAAAGGATCTCAAATGGAGGTATGGACTGAAAGAAGAAATGGGTGTGGTTCCAAGAGAAGTTCACCATTAATGAGTAGTGTGACACATAAATTATATGGATATCTTCTTATGTGAGAAAACAAAAAGTCGGTAATGGGCGTAACTCATCAACTATTCACCAACTGAAACAAAATGCAAAATCCATAGAAATGATTTTAGCACTAACTGAAGAAAAGAACATATATTGACCCCTCTAAATTATACATATATTGGTGTATCAGAAAAGGAAAGCTCACTCATCTGTTCTCCAAAACTAGAAGGCGTGGTGAACTATAAGGAAATACAGGAAAATTCCCAGGCTAAGATTGTATCTCTAGTTCGCTACTGTCATTTTCTTTAGTAAGGCAAATCTTCAGCGTGTAGTACACCGCTCTATAAATCTCTTTGTTATCCTAAATATGAAAATTTTGAATTTGGTAGATACAGCCTCCCTTTTCAGTTCATTCTTGAACTTGTCTATCTTCTATTTGTTGCACCATTCGCTCTATAGTAGTTCCTATGATCTAGTCTAAATATTGACAAAAACATCAGTGCAACATTCCTTGGAACCACTGAATGTACTCTTGTGCATCTAATCACCGGATTGTCTGATCTACAGCTTAAATCTAGTAATTTATAACTCTATCTAATACAAAACTTGTGTACTGAAAACGTACCAATTTTTCCGTGACAGCGGACATAAGTAATGCTAATGCATTGCAAGGAGATGTGATCATATACAACCCTGAAAAAGACTTGAAAAACTCAAAAAATATCCTTTAGTAAATGCAACAATCTGTATCCTGAATAGAACTAGGGCTTCATTAATGAATATTGCTAATATATATGCAGACCATATATAGAGAAACACATACCAAAAAGATATCAGGGAAAAAAGTTTGGCATGAAAAGAAATTGAATTAGATAAGTAATACATGATACCTTTGTTTATAAGTCCAACTTTCTTTGTAGCTAGACCGGCGGCAACTTTCAGATACAAACACCCTTTGTGCAGATCATCACTTAACCGTGGGAAAATTTTGAAAACACACCAAATGCAGTCTGCCCTTAAGCCATGCCCCTATACACACCAAATACACCCTTTTTTGACGCTGAGTCAAAGCGGTGGGGCGGTGAACCGATGAAAATCTAGGCCCAATAAAACCGGTGGCAAACAGAGAGAGAAAAAACAGGAAGTAAATCAGGTGAAAAATCGAATACACGTGTCATTCAAATAGGAGGCATCGTTACAGAAAACGTAGCGGATTGGTCCCTGCTTAGGTACTTTAATTTTTTTATTATATTATATATGCATGTCTACTCCTACGGCTATGACCTAACTTATATGCCATTTGTACTTGGGCCTCGGTCAACTGGGCCCAACTAGTTAACCCATTCATTCCCTGTTACCTTTGGGTTGGCCTTTCGCTTTCGTGAAGCACTCCTATCCAGCACGGTAAACATAGCATGATAAACAGTCGATCATGGTGTCCTCGTGGAATTCAAGTTCCGTGTTTCCATCCAGCAGGTGGTAGGCGTTAATTCTTGGCCGGTAGTCAGTCGACTCGGCCCCGTCGCGGCACAAGTAGATTGTGTCAGCACTGATAGACGAGGACAGCCCGGCGGGCACCGATAGCGTGCGACCAGTACCTAGGAACACGGCGCGCCCATTCAGCCCGTTCATGGGCACCGTCTTGCCCGCGTCTAGATCCACCCGGTGTGCCTTGTACCATGTTGTGATCGTTTTCGTCCGGCAAACCAAAATCAGTTCACTGTCGTTGTCCACGAGGTTCACAAAGTCTAAGCTCAACACGAGGAGATCTTCATCCAGCTCAGCCGCTACCACGAGATGTGGCCGTGTGGCGTCCATCACCATGATGCCCTTCTTGGTGACACCATAGAAGCGCCCCGCAAACGACAATGATGTAATCATGGGACCAGTTTTCGACATCGCACACCGGCTCCACGAGCAGTCGGTGTAGTGTCGCCACGAGCTGCAGACCACACGAAAGCGAAGGTAGTCGGCGACATCGTCCACAAAGACACGGTCGGCGATCTTGCCCGCTGGCCCGGCCGTTAGGTTGCCCCAATCTCTCCTGCATGCATAACGAGGGGTGTCGTCTGAGAACTTTTTTGTTACCAGTAACCATACGGAAAGGCTGGATGCATGAGAATGATATCATATTACACAAGAAGAGAATCCCAACAGAGTATGTCGCGGTACGTACAAAAGCAGAAGACAACCACAAATTTCAATTTATCTTTCGCGATTAATGATTGATGGAACGATGGATCGAGATCCGGTCGAGAGGAAGAGGAAATCCTTCCTACTCACCAGTTGGCGTGGGCGGAGTCGACGACGACAAGCTCATCAGTGCGTGCTTGCTTTGCACGGTGGCAGCACGTTCCGACGACCATGCTGCTGCCAATCGGTGAAGCCATGTTCTGCACGGGTAGGGATTGGAGGGCTTGCTGTATTAGACAGCTCTTGTGGGCGTTTGCGTTTCGTCCGAGTAATATGGTGGAGACGTAGTTTTCTTGTCCTCTCCGTAATATGGTACAGACACGCGAGCAAAGATTGTTCGCTCAGGAGGTGCCTCGGCGTGACGTTGGGCAGACTGATTCCAGCGAGCGCCTTGGGCGAGACGGGCCAGGCCCAAAGTACAATTTTTAAATCCGGCACAAATCTACCATGCTAAAAATTATAAATTTTTCATGCAATAAACGTATAAATTTCTCATACCGCAGAGCCGAAAAAATTGGCATACAGAACAAAAAATGCACACGTGGTTGCCGTGCTGTATAGCATAATAGAAATGCCATGACATGAAGTATAAATTTGGCATACTAACGAGCAAAATATTTTTTTGTTTGTATTGAAACAAACATACAAAATTCCCATGATATGAGAAAAAAATAATAGCGCATGTCTAGATATACAAAATCATATATAAAACAACAGCCACATACAAAAATTGTTGAAACAAATAGTCTCATGAAAAAATAAGATAATTTTGTTCCTTGGAAAACATGGCAAATTTTGAAAAGGTTTGTACTGCTCACGACAATATGAGATAAATCTTATTCCTACAAATCAAGGCGAGGATTTTAAAAAAATATAAAAGTACTTGCATCACAAAGTTTAGGGAAAATTGTTCTCTACAACAAACAAAAGATTGAAAGTGTTCGTATTAATCACATGGCAATTTTAGGAAAAAATGTGTAAGTCACGTGGCAAATTAAGAAGAACTTGTCAGCGAAGGAATTGATGTCACCATCACACTGGACGTGGTAGATGCGACGGTGCCAGCATGAGGGCACCGGCAGGAAAGACTCCTCCACGTGGTCATCCCAAGATATGCCATCAAAGTCAGAAGATCTCTGTCTCTTCGAGTAGGCGCAAAGACATTCAGTGGCGGCGACGAAATAGGAGTGCAACGACGACGGAGGAGGGGGCTAAAGATATGTAGATAGTTGGGGCCGTGGGGAAAACACCGCAAGCGGTTTGAAAACCAAAAACACCTCCAACCTTTACAAACTACAAGTTATTTGCTAGCAATTTATTTTGGTTGTGACTAAGAGAATCAAAGAACTAAATGTGTGCTATTTTCCTATTTTGCTTCGTCATGCAAAGATGCAAGAACTATGTTTATTTGTGTTTTGTAGACCTCGTTATGTAATGTGTCATGTTGCCCTGTTTTGTTTGACATTATTTGACATGTGTACCTGCTTAGGTTCAGCGGTTTATTTGTTATTTTAATGCTTAAGAGCACACCAATGATGGTGGTTTCCACTGTATATGTTTGTCACCTTCAAGTAAACAATTGTTCAAGGATTCAAAGGCAAGGAATAAGGGTACACTTCCATCCAATATTGTTTTTGTGTTGAATATAGGATATTTTTAGCGCCGAGAACTTGACATCTGCAAAGGAAAGACCGATTAATAGTTGACCGATAAAATTGATTAATTGGTCAATTTCCAATTAATCTTTAATCCCAAACCGACTGGGTAGTAAATGAAAAGCGGTAGCTTGAACATTGTGATGACAGGGAAGGATCAACTAACTGGAGGAAATATACGTCGTTGGAGTACATGTAGGTCCGAAGGTAGTCACTCTAGCTTGTTCTTCGTCTTCCTCCATCTCTATCTCCCCATTCTATGTACTCCCTTCTTTTTTTAGTTCGCATATTATTATTTTTTAATTCAAGCTTTGTACAATTTGACCAAATTGATATTTAAAGATATCAACATCTACAATATCAAATAAATATAATAAGAACATATATTTCGTGGTGAATTAAATGACATTGATTAGTTTCTACAAGTTTGGTAAAAATATTTAAAAATTACATTAAGATTAATATAATATGTGAAGTAAAAAATAAAAACATTTTTTAGACATAAAAAATAAACAGAGATGATACTGCGGCGCTTTTCTTTCTGTGGGAATGTCAAACGAAAAAGAGAAGGGCAGCCTGCGGATGATGGGCCAGAACCAGTTGCCTCAAACATAGTGAACACAGAATGACTAAAGACATGCACGAATTAGGAATGAGTCCAAGGGAAATAATGAAGGAGTAAATGCAAATACAAGAAATAATTTACTTCAATTTGCAACAACATTTATTGTACATTAAACTAATGATCATCAAATGTAAAGACGTTTTTGTGTAATCTTAAAAGTTGTTCATACAATTCAAAAATATTCTCGTCGTTTAAAAAAAATAATGTTTTAAAATCTTGTTAATGTCATTTTTGGGATTTTTTATTAAAATGTAAAAAAAAAAGTTAGCACTTTTATTTTCAATATTTGTATCAGTCAGAAAAAATCATGGGTTTGAAAATAGGTTTTATGACATTTCTTAAAAGGTCATGAAATGTAAAAAATTGTTCGTGAAGTTGTACAAAAAAAATCATAACATGTAAAAAAATGTTGTTGTTTAAAGTATTTGTAACATATATAAAATGATTGCATTTTAAAAAATGTTCATGATTGTTTTACAATGTGTATACTTGTGTTTACTGTTGATTGTGTATTAAAAAATGTTCAATGTGCATTTTGTTGATGCTAAACATGTATGAGGATAAATATTCAACATGTATGTGAAACATATTGAACGTGAATCTGTAAAAGGTTCAACCCTTATATGAAAATGTTTCAATCTATATTTGATAAAAGTTCACACACATTTGTAAAATAAAAGAAATAAAACAAAATGAAATAAAAAAAACGAAAGAAAACCAATAGAGAAAACAAAGCAGAAAACCTAGACAGAAGTTTCCTAAAACTGAACAAAAGGTTACTATAACCGCTCATGAAAAGTTTCCAAACCGGTTCGTAAAACTAGTTGAGCAATATAGTTAGGCCGGCCCACTAATCAGACACTCTAGGCGAGTGTTGCTAGCAGCATTTGGGAAACCAGCCAGGGAAGCTTAGCTAGCTATGGAGCCATTTTGTCTCAAAAAATAAATAAAAAGCTATGGAGTCATTATACCCCTAAAAAAAGAGCTATGGAGCCATTGTACATATAGGTAGGTCTTTGGAGTTTATCATATGTAACGCAGTTCATAAGTTTAGGAGCTCAAAATTCGAAGCTCACAACCTGACAAAGCATGCAATTTTATTGGGGTTGATCACGATGTTTGGTTAGGACAGTCCTATGATCCTCTTTCCTTTTCTTTAAACATTATGGCGAATTAATAAATACTTTGTGAGTTTTAAAAAAATGGGAAACCAGCCAGGTTGGTTTATTCGTGTAGACTAGCAAAACCCCGGAAGAGAAATAGCCGGCTGATTCCTGCAGTCTAGGCCGCGTCGTGGGGCTGTGCTGCTACTGTTTGACAGCAACAATAAATGCGCATGGGTGTTTAAAAAAAAAAATGCGCTGCTGACCATCCTCGTGATTGACAGGAATCAATGGCTCCATGGCCAACAGCTGTGGACGCCCAGAAGTCGGAGCTGGTATTATTTTTACTAAATGGCCCCCAAAGGATCTTATGTGGTCCACTGACCCTTAAAAAACTTATTTCGTGACGTGACCTCACCCAATGCATTTGGTGTTTTTAGTAGAGGTAATATCATCGGAAGTCATAGAACTGCGCCGCATGTTCAGTTTGGTGCTAGAACTTTAAAAATACGGTTTTGTGGTCACTTAATTTGATCAAGCGTGCATATACGGTCACATTACGCGTATGCAGGTGTATTCTTGTGCATGACCCCACCTATCAGTTAGTGGCGACGCTGGCGCGATGTAATTTTACACAATACACCCTCATATATTTTTATTCAAGGATAAAGTCAACCACCGCGACACATCACAACCCCCCCCCCCCCCTCGCATTTTTTATATTTACGCAAAACCTCGAGCACATGTATGCAAAACTTAACATCAAAAAAGGCTCCGCCAGAACTCAATCCAACGCCCAAATATATTTTATATTAGACAATCTAGCCAAAGTGACCATCACGACCTGATGCCTAATATGGATAATACACGTAAATATACTAAACGAGGTCTCACGTGGAGTTTGAATGGGCTACGGATATTGTGGCTCATTTTGCACGCGTAAATATAAAGATGTGTATTATATATATAATATTTAATAAAACGTAATTAATAAAAATATTGAAGATATTTGTAAAATGTAAGTAATAAAATTATATTTAAATATTTATGTGTTAAAAATACTATACATCAAAACAATGCTTAGTAAATAAAAACATTTAAATGCAAACCTATGTATTATATAAAAAATATTTAGTTAACGGATATTGAAACTGTTTATTAAATAAATATGATGAATGAATCCAAAAAGTATATATACTTGTGCCTTATATTTAAATTATACGAAATGATGACTACGAACATTTAATAAATATTTATGAAAACCACATGTGTATGATTTTCACTAATGACTTATATTCAAAAATATTATATAATTCAAATATTAGGCACGATTGAATATTCATATTAATCGTTTAAATTTTAAATTAGACAAACATTGAACCATATAATTGTGCGTATAAAAATAATACTATAAAATTATATGTTTCAAAGCCAAATACGCAATACACACATTTTTAATACACACATGTTTATATTATACTCAGGTTTATAAAATATTTTAGAAAATATTTAATGTATAATACATATGTTTATATTTAAAAGTTTTAATTTACTAGTCATCGTGTATATGCATAATATTTTTAACACAAAAATATTTGAACATAATTATTACTTATGATTTACTAAATATTTTATATATAATACACTGGTTTATATTTGAATGTTTTTATTTACTAATCGTCACCTGTACAAATATTTGAACGTATCCTTATTACTTAGTTTTACAAATATATTTAAAAAAAAGTAGTTCGTGCAAAATGGGCCGCAGAATCCACAGTTCATTTCAGCTACACATGCATCCTCGTTTAGTACATATAGTGTCCTTATCCCTAGTTGACATACGGGCAATAGGGGTCGTTGTGGCTATGCTAACTCGTGTTAAACTGCTGGTTGTTGTTTCGAGTCCGACAGGATTAATTTTTGTTATTAATTTTTGCACATACGTGCAGTAGTGTGGTCAGGTTTTCTGTAAATAAAAAAATGTTAGGCGGTTTTGTGCAAAAATGTGATGCGGTAGTTGACTTTTTTCATAAATAAAAATAATATGAGGATGTTTTATATAAAAACTGTTACATACCCAGCGCCATCACTCACTGGCAAGTGGGCCATACACATGAATACGCCCGCATATGACTATATCTGTACGCTTTAGTCAAGTTAGCTCACCATAAATCCGTATTTTTAAAGTTCTAGCACAAACTGAAAATGCGTTGTGTGACTTCCAGTGATATTACCTCTTTTTAATACACTTTATTATAGTGCCAGACGAGTTGGCGTCACACTGCCACGCTGGCAGTCAAAGTCATGTGTGGAAAAGTCAATCACGTCAAATCATTTGGCGGGTAACAATTCTCACTTTCTCAGACCATCTGGTAGGGACTGAGACAAACACAACATAAAGTTAGAGGACTGACATGTAAAACAAGCGTTGCACTACTGCCTGTGTCGTTATCAAGCTACAGTGAACATACAACACACGGGTCAACTAAGGTCGAGACCGAAAGACGGGATTGGAACGCTCGGGTCGCTCTCGCGGGAGGGCCGGGCGTAACCCTAGCCGCCGCCGCTCGCTCCCTTCCCCGCCTCCTCCTCCCCTCGCCGCCGCCGGAGGGCGCCGCCGGGCGAAGCCCGGCTGGTGTCGGCGGCGGCGGGGCCCCTCTTCCCTCCTCCTCTGGTGGTTGCGGCGCGAGACGCGACGAGCGGGCGCGGAGCGTGGCGCTCGCGCAGGGCGGCGCGGCGGCGCTTCGTGCGGCCGGGCTTCGGGCGCGGCGGCGCGATGGTGCTGCGGCGGCTGCGTGGCGGAGCTGGTGGGGCGGGCCTGTGCGACGCCATGCCGGGGCTGGCTGGGCCGGGCCCGTCAGATCTGGCGACGGGCGCCGCGGGCTGCGGCGGCGCGGGCGGGGCTCGCCGGCTAGCTTGGCTGGCCGGCGTCCGGTGAGGTGGGCGTGGGCGGATGCGGAGGTGCGCGCGGGCGATTCCGGCGGCGCGGGCTGCGTGCGGCGTGGGCGGCGGCTGGGGGCCGGCTTCGGTCCCCTGCGGCTGCGGTGTGTCATCCCGTCGTGGGCGTGCGGCGGCGGTGAGGCTAGGCCGGTGGTGGTCTGGCTGCCTGGCGGAGGTGGCCGGCGGTGCCTCCACTTGGCGGCGGGGCGGTGCTGGTGGTTGTGGGTGGCCGGCTGCGCGCCCCTGGCCCAGATCTGGGCCCTGAGGGGCCCATCTGGGTCGTAGCGGGCCAGTTCCACGCTACCTCGCTGCCCTCTGTGCAGGGAAGAGGAGGAGCGGCTTGGTCTGGGGGCGGGAGCTTTACGGGCATTTGAAGTCCCGACCGGGCCTGGTCTGCTCCCGCCATTGCGTCTGGTCGGTTACCGTCGTTGACGGTGGAGGTTGGGCCCTCCCGCGTGCCGACGGTGTTGCTTCCCCTAGTCCCGGCTCTTCTTCTTCGTTGGGCAGGCCCTACTTCGCGGTGCTGTGGTGAGACGGCGTGGGAAGTTTCTAGTTCATCTTGGCGCAGGGAGGTTGACGGGTTGGTGGCGGACTCCGGAGCGCCAGAGGTGAAGGTTGGGATTGGGAGAAATCCCTGTTGGCTTGGCCGACACCGACGCGGTGGCGCCTGAGGGTGCCGCCGGACCTTCCTGGGGGGCGTCTGGGCTACCCCTCCGTTCTCATCGTCGAGTACCGGGGGAAACCCTTTGCAGCAGCGTCGTCATCGTCGCGTTCCTTCTTGGAGGTGTTGATGGGTACCGGCGCTTCGGAGTTTAGGAGCTTAGTGGGAGGTCTTTGGTGGGCGCAGCGGTCGCGGGGCTTCTCCGTTTTCGTTGATCCGCCGTTAGCGGCATTTGTTACTTTTTTGCCTCTTTGTCATTTCTTTTGGGCGTGCCTGTGCTGTTTCCGCCCCAGCACCTATCGTTGGTTGTATCGGATGGTTGCTTTGTAATACAAAGCGGGGGGAAACCCTTTCTCGGGAACATACAACACACATGAACAGTGCGCTACAGTGCGCTGCTGCGCTGCGGTCCTTATTGCTAAGCGAGGAGCTAAGAGCATCTCCAGCCGCGGCCCCAAAGGACCCCCTAGGCCCCCTTTTCATCGCCGGCGGGCGAAAAAATCCCCAGCCGCGGCCCCAAGACGCCGATTTTCGCCGGTTGGGGCCTTTTTTTGGGCCGGCGAACCCAGGGCGCTGGGGTCTCCTGGGCGCGCCGGCTGAAGCGAAAAGGCGGGTGGGGCCGAGGTGTCGGCGAGACCGGCTGCCACTTCCCGCCACTTCCCCCTCTTTTTCCCTCTATCCCGCCGTTTCACCCCCGGTTCTTCTCTCCATTTCCCTTTCTTCGTCGCCATGCCGCCGAAGAAGTACGCCGCCCCTCGCCAAGCCACCGGCCCCGCCGTCGCCAAGCCACGTAGGGCCCGTGCGCCGATGGCAAGACCGGCGGGGATGACGAACGCCGAGTGGAAGGCCGACGTCGAGCGAAGGGAAGCGGTGACCGCCGATCGCCGCAACAGGCTCCTCATGAAGAAAGCCCGGGACGCGGCGGCGGCGGTTGAGCAGGAGGTGTCGTCTCGCCGCCCGATCTTCCCGGGGAGACAGCCCGCGGGCCCGTTCCCCCAAGGCGCCGGCCATCAAATCGCCCCGGGCGACCCGCACTTTCCTTCGCCGACCTTCCCTTCGCCGGCGTGGGGGTACGCGCCCTCGCCGGAGTACGTCGACGGCGACGCCCTTGGCGGATTCAACCCCAACATTACCTTCCCGCGCACGCCCTCCGCCTGTTCCGGGGGCGGCAGAAGGGCGGCCAGACGGGAACAAGAAGGCGAAGAAAGCCAGGAACGACGCGCCGGCGGCCGAGCGCCTACAGGCGTCGATCGAGCAGTGCATCGCCGATGCAAAGACCCACTCTGCCCTGAGGGAGGAGAAGACGGAGGCGAGGTGGTCGGCGCTGTTGACGAAGCAGGACGCAAAGCTCGACCTCCTCAGGACCAACGTCGCCGCGAAGAAGCGCAATACCGACCTGGCGTTCCTCATGGGAGGCGTCACGGCGGACATGGACCCGCTGGTCAAGGCGTGGTACCTGGCGGAGCGTGACCTCATCCTCAACCGCATGCCGACGCAGCCCTCCGCACCGCCCACACCGCCGCCGAGCCCGCCGCCCGCGTCTTCGATGTTGGACGTGCCCGCTACGCCGACCTCGCCCACGCCGACCGCTACGCCGACAGCTCCGGCAGACGACGGGGAGCAGGCCGTTTGAGGAGTTCGCTACCGCTTTTTTTTTTGTACGCCGGACTATTGGCATGTGTCGCCGCGCCGAACCTGTGGCGATCGCCGGCCGATGGCATGATGACGCCGAACTGTGGCATGATCACCGAACCCGCGCCCTGGTTTGGTCCCGCGGGAAATGGAATGTTCAAAATTTGCAGACGCTGGGCCGAACCCCCGGGGGCGCGACTGGAAAGCCGAGCCCCCCAGGCCGATTTTAGCGCCGGCTCGCCCCCAGGCGGCACTATTTCGGGCCCCTGAGGGGGCCAACGGCTGGAGATGCTCTAAAGTAGCTACATTATTTGACGGTGACTGGTTTGATGATTTTATGTTTTGCTACGGTAGCTCAGTTTTAATGCTCTTCGCCAGCAGCCCGAGCATCTCCCCGCCATGGAGCTCCATCAGGCAACGAGCAGAAGTAATGGGCAACGGATCTCGAGCTCGTCTTTGATGTGCTCGTGGTGACGCTCGCCGGCGGCCAACGGAAGCACAGGTCACCACCAGCGCCCACCGGAGTGGCGACGCTCGCCGACGGCCGTGTCCGGCAACCGTTGGCCAAGGCATGCTGTAGTATATTTTGCTGATTGACTGAATGAAGGGACTAGTACGTGCACGAGCATAGGTGGATCCGTGGATCGGTGGATGGATAGATGGAGATGGATTACACGCACGGACGGGCCATGCTCGACGGCTGGAGGAGCTGGCCATGGTCGCCGGAGTGGAACGGGTGGACGCCGATGGAGGGGAGCCGGTCCAGCACCGAGGACATGCGCGCGAGCGGCGCCACGTAGTGCTGGTTCTGCTGCTCGTGGTAGCAGGGGCGGAGGAGCCGGTAGGGCGAGGTTGGGCGGCCGCCCCACCTTGATTTCCTGCAAAAGCGTTTATACTGTGTATACGTACGTCGCGGCTGGCTGATTGTGTTTCTTCGAGCGACTCGTGGTCTCGCTAGGAAAAGAAGATAAACGGACGAGGGACCTTACTTGGGCTGTGAGCCCATTGCATGAAATTCCGCTGCTGGGCTTTTAGCCATCGATTTAGCGCTTAAAGCTTACCAAGAGCTGGCTGCAGATGCTCAAAAAAAAAAAAAAAAACAAGAGCTGGCTGCAAACTCAGTCACGTACGGGTGGGCACTGGGTTTTTGAAGGAAGCGTCTGTCCATTGCATTCGTTCAAACAACATCAGTGTAATAAGTTAAAAAAACATTAGTGTTATCCCTCAAAATGGAAAAAAAAACTTTGTACAATGCATTAGTTATAAGCACAATCGAGCTTTATGGTTGTCCGGCGCCCCGACAAACGTTAGTCTCTAGGTCCGCCACTGTTACCGCTCCTGACGTCAATTTTTTGTGCTAGAGTTCGCCCTACCTCAGAAAAATTTCGTCCTCCGCCACTGCGTGGTAGTACAGGCTGGAAGAGCGCCATGGCCATGACCGAGACGACGGCGTCCACACGCTGGTTGGGCATGGCGCTGCCTACTGCTGCTCGTGGTGGCCGCCAACGGGGACCGTGCACGAGGGGCCGCCGTGTCCACTGTCCAGATCCGTGGCTGGGGGGCGTGGAGGACTGCCACCATGTCGGCCCCGCTGTGCCATGGCCGCCGCCACAAAGCTCCATGGCCGGCGGTGCGCATGAGGAAAGGAAGGCCATGGGGGAAGGGGACGGGGTGGGCTGCTGTTGCAGGGTGCTGGGGAGAAGGAGCTCGTCGGGGTGGGCTGCTGCTGCAGGAGGCCGGAGACGGCGACTCGGAGGGAGGAGGGAAGGAGGGCGACGGCCTTGCCGGTCGCCGGAGGTGGGGGCGGCCGGCGACCTCAAGCTGCGGCGCGAGTGAATCGGGGAAAAGGAAAGCATCGGGGAAGACGTTTATTTACGCCTGTTGACTTGACGATTTCACTGCATTTTGAGAAAGTTATATACGCTAACCGCTTAGACGCTTTTGACTTTTGTCACCCAGGCGTGACTGGATTTATTGACATTTATTAACGTCAGATTAAGTGGCGTCACACAGTACATTAAATTGCCCGTTCAATTATGTTTTCATGCCTAATGCTATTACATATCCGCATTCCTCATATCAATGTACTATTAGTTAAGCAATTCGTATCTCAAGTCATTCTTGTTGTGAGCTAATAAAGGTCGGATGGGTCTCCTATTCTTAGAATTAATTATCAATCAGAGGGTCGAACCAACTTCATATTGCTTGTCGTTGCTTGGTCATGTGTTACTTCGGCATGTCCACTGACCCGCGCCATATTGCTTGGCGTTTCTTCAAAATTAGAGTGGTTGAGAGTGAATACACGCCAATTTATTAGATGATGCCTAGTAGATTGAGCCCCATCTACTGCTTGCGGGTTTTGCACATACTCCCTCTGTTCCAAAATATAGTGCGACAGCGCTTCCCGAGGTTCAACTTTGACCATAAATTTAACCAACGAGACCGACTGCGGCGGGAGCAAAAATTATATAATTGAATTCAATTATATAATTTTTGCTCCCGCCGCAGTCGGTCTCGTTGGTTAAATTTATGGTCAAAGTTAAAGCGCGGGAACCGAGGACGCACTATATTTCGGAACGGAGGGAGTATTAGAAACGCCAAACGATTTGACATGTCTAATACATATAGTGACATCAAACGATTAAAAAGTCAAACGATTTGGCATGTCTAATACATATAATGACATCAAACGATTTGGTATTAGCACGTGTACGAAAAAGTCAAACGATTTGGCTTAGACGAGCCAAATCATTTGGCGTCATTCTTCTATACCTGAAGACAAGCCAAATCACTTGGCGTTATTCTTCTATACCGCAAGACGAGCCAAATCATTTGGCTTGCTACATTTATTAGACACGCTAAATGATTTGATCCACCTCACGCGCAGCACGTTGGCCCCCAACCCGTGCCACTGCCCAACAAAGCGACGACACAATATGAACTTGGGTGATTCATCATCAGCTATATCTTAATATATGAATGTGTGGCATTGTCTCTCTGCTATCTTATGAAAGAGTTCCTGCACATGTTCCATTCCGTCCGTCTTCGCCTTCAAAATTGTACTTACACAAGGCTGGTGGTAATTCTTGCCTTTTTCATCTTCACATCACCACCTCCACACCAGGGATGTGGGCAACTGCAAGGATATAGGATGTTAGTTGAAGTAGGTTAAAATCAGTCATAATCAGTGCTTGAAAGATAACAGTTCCCAGTAGGAACAAAGATAACTTTCGACAAAAAACCAAGAAACACAAAGTCTTTGCACAGAGCAGAATATTTCTCCTTCAAATAAACAATACAGTTCAATTTCATCATTACATTTGTTTTAAGAGCTTTTCTACCTAATTATAAAAATGACCTTCTCCATCCATGATATAAAAATGACCAAGAAACACAAAGCCTTTGCATAGAGCATAATATTTCTCCTAAAAATTGTACTGCGATACATTTGACAGAAGTTTTGTAGGCAAAACGCCTTCCATGCAAACATCTGCATGAAATCAATGATGCCGTGGTAAACTGACAATGGTTTCAAAAAAACTTCTAACCTCAAAAAGCTCAAGGGATTTCCCTGTTTGTAGACATCATCCTGCTTGCCCTGTCCATCGGCACGCCATGCAGTCAACACGACCTCGGTACTTCACATGGCACCAGAGGTCACTGAACTAATGTCAATTCCCAAATGAGAATCGAAAGCAAATCGAAGTCAGTACTAGGTGTTAAACATCAGCACACATCATCATCAGATACTTCTAAGCTAACAAAGACATCAATCAAACAAGACATCATCATCAGATACATCAGCACTCGCCCTCCATCCGCGCCCACCGGAGCGGCGACGGTCGCCGGAAGGCATACCTGGCGGCGGTTGGCGAGCAGCGCGCGGCGGCCTCTCCTGCAGCGGCTGTGGGGGCGAGCCCGAGGTGGAGGAGGACCGGAGGGAGAAACGGAAGGAGGTCCGCTGGGGCGGCAGCCGTGCCGGTCGCCGGACGCGACCCCCGCCTCCACCCCGCGGCGGCCCTCACGGCGCGCTTCCTACAAGTACTGCCATGGCCTTCAGTCCGGCTCTCGTGGCTCGACGGCGTCCTTGACTGTGGCCCGGCTCCTCCCTACACGGCGGCTACCAGCGGTACATCGTCCGGCCGGATTCCGACGGCAATGCCAAAATCCTCCTCCAAGCAGCGGTGGCTATGGGCATGGAGCATGACAGCTGATTCGTATTGACCAGAGAAAGGACAACGATGCTTCCTTATCTCTTTGCTCTTTTGCACGCCAGCCCTTGAAATTATCACATTTATGTCTCATCCTCTGTACGTTTTTTTTTTTGGAAGCATCCTCTGTACGTTAATAATCCATGGTTGGGAACGGATACACGCCAATACATTTGACGTCTTTGACTTTTGCCACGTAGGCGGCGACTGTCAGCACGGATTTATTTCCGTCAGTTTGCTTGGCTTCATGTAGTGTGTTAAAAACGTCTGATGAATTGTCGTGCTTGCAGGGATCATGCCACGAAATAAGTTTTTTAAGAGGTCAGTGGATGACATAAGATTCTTTAGGCCCTTCCCAATGCTTCATGGTGGTGGACAAGTGCTAAGCATGCCACATAAGTAAAAAAAATGGCATATCATAGCAATTAAGGAGGAAAGAGAGCACTTTGATGACCCAGGAAGAACCAATGCCATACACGTGAACCTAGGCAAACCACTTAAATGAAAGAAGATGACAAATGCATGAGAGGGTTTAGATGCTAAATCATTAAATAGAGTGAACTTAGCAACAACAAGTTAAGCACCTATGCATTGAGAAGTTGAGTTGCTAAGTTATTTAATGCTCTTAACACCACATCTTAGCACATTTGCATTGGAAGCAGCCTATTAGAGGCCATTTAGTAAAAATAATACTCGGAGCTGTGTCCTCTGCGTGGACGGAGACGAAACATCCATCAATTAATCAGCTCAGTTCGAGGCGTCAGAAACAGGTACAATCACCATAGAGGAACTCCACGGACCAACAGTGCCCTCCCTGCACGGCCCCTCCAAATTTTCCGCAGAATGAACATACGTACTCCTGTGCAGATGCATAGAGTTAGGCCTTCCAAAACAAATCACACAATACCAAGAGGACTAAATTCACCACCAATACTTCGCCAAATAGTTGAATAATAATCTCGCAAAAAAAAATTGTTGAATAATAAAGTTATTCAAAAAGAAGAGGAAAACTGTCAGGTTCGTTCGTGTGGACAACCACAAGCAGGCAATCCGGAGAGGAATGGCTGGCCGTTCGCCAAAAAAGAAAAAAGAAGAAGAAAACGCGGCAGGCCGGACCACAAAGTTTGAATCAGCTACGGGAGTGCGGCCAAATTCACTGTTCTAACCCTTTTTTGAAAGTTCGGCCGGATCTGACCCCGGTCAGATTTTTTTTTCTCCGAATCTAACCCTTTTACCTACCGCCAGACACGGCGGCGGTAGGGTTCAAAGGCTACCGCCAGGCTCCTCGGCGGTAGCTGACTTAAGTCACGTCAACGTGTAACTGACGGTCGCTGTTACTCTGCACGACCCTACCGCCCGAGGAGCTGGCGGCAGGTAGTGAAAACCCACCGCCACGGCGTCCGGCGGTAGGGTCTGTGACCTTATAAGCCGGCCCGCCGGTTCGCTCTCCCCATCTCCTCCCATTCCCCACCCCGCGACGGCCTCCTCAAGAACAGAGAGGGGGAACCTCTCTTGTCCCCTCCACTCTCCGCCTCGGATCTCTTCCGTTTCTTCACCATTTTTGCGGATCGGGATGGCTCCAAAAAGAGAAAAGTAAGCTCCTCCGATCCCTCCAATTCGTTTTAGTCGAAAAGCTTCCGATTCGTCGCATTATTTGATTGAAATCACTCCTATTTTCAAACTAGATATAATTTTTTTATACCATAGGATTGTTTTAGGTTGATTCTAGATGTTCTATGGCGGGTATGTGGTTGGATTTGAACTTGTATTTACTTGTTGTAGAGAATGAGGCAGAGTACTTACAATCAGCTTGTGGGTCTCCTGCAGAATAAATACCCTTGGGGAAATGATGAGGGTGTTGTGCTTTCAAGGTGGAATAGCTGTAGGAAATATTTTGTGTTGGTTCGCAGTGATGAAGATGTGGTGAGCATGTATGATGAGAATGAGGAAGCCAAGATTATTAAGATACTTGTCCAGTTCTGCAGGAATGGTGTGGAGGAGGAGTTTGCTCACAGTTTACTTCAACCAATCCCACCTTCTTCTCCGGCAATAGGAAATGTGCAAGCCCATAGTGGATGATTTAACTCAAAATTCTCGCTACGAATATGAGATACCTGAGGAGAGCTTGACAAGGGAGCAGCGATCTAAAGAGGGCTATGAAGGAGAGGATCATGTAGGAATAGATGAGGAGAACCAGTACCTTGATGGTGGTGAGCAGGATAATAGAGGCAAGCAAGCCAAAGATGCTGATCAAGAGGCAACGGAAGATGTTTCCCAAGATGTTGAGGAGGATAATGATGAGCAGGAAGAGGATAATGATGAGCATGAAGAGGATAGTAATGAGGAGGAAGAGTATGACGAAGGGGCTGTTAGTGATGAGGATAGTGACGGGGGAATGATGCTTGATATTCCAGCAATTAGCTATGACAAGGATAATCAACCTATGACAAAAGGGGCATTATTCCCCTCTATTGAAGAGTTCAGAGTTGCACTTGCTCAGCATGCTATTGTCAATGAGTTCAGTTACAAAACTAATAAAAGTGATCAAAAAAGGGTGAGAGTTGCTTGTTCCTACAATCCACCGGAAGGGAAACAACCATGCAAGTGGAAGGTTAATGGATCTATCTTATATGATGGCAAAACAGTTTGGGTGAAGAATGAACCCAAGATGCACACATGTCCTAGCACACAAAGAGATGGCAAAGTAAAGGTTGCTAAGAGAAAATGGATTGCTGCCAAGGTGACTGATTGGCTGAAGGGTGATCCAAGTTTGACTAGCATCGCCTTGCAGAAAAGGTTGTTTGAGAAATACCATGTCGATATCGATTATCAAAGAGTGTTTGCAGGTAGGCTCATAGCTTTGGAGCAGATATTTGGGAAGTGGGAAGACAGTTTTGAGTGCATGCACAACTGGCAAGCTGAGTTGCTTAGAAAGTGTCCAACAAGTGTTGTAGTGATAGACCACAAAGAGATCCAAGGGCAGCAACGTTTCACAAGGGCATTTGTGTGCTTTAGAGCTTGCATTGATGGATTTCTTTCAGGCTGTAGACCTTACTTGAGCGTTGATGCCACTGCCTTGAATGGAAAATGGAAAGGACAACTTGCGGTTGCTTGTGGTGTTGATGGAAACAACTGGTTGTATCCAGTAGCTTATGCTGTCTTTGATTCGGAAACTAAAGAAAACTGGGATTGGTTCATGGAGAATCTCAAATCAGCTATTGGCACACCTGAAGGCTTAGTCATATGCACATATGCGTGCAAAGGGTTGGAAACAGCAGTGCATACAGTATTCCCAACTGCTGAACATAGGGAGTGCTTTAGACATATGATAATGAACTTCAGAAAGAAATACCATGGCAAGGTTTTTGAAGAAAATCTATGGCCAGCAGCATAACATATTCTCTTGCCAAGCACAATCACCATATGAGGAAAATTATGGAAGCCAATCCAAAAGCCATTGCATACCTTGATGAATGGCATTCTAACTTGTGGAGTAGAAGTAAGTTCTCTACAACGTGCAAATGTGACTATGTGATGAACAACATAGCTGAGTCATTCAACTCCATGATTAAGAAATTGAAGGGTTTTCCTGTTCTTGAATTATTGGATGCATTGAGAGAATGGCTAATGGTCAAATTTGAAATAAGAGTTAAAATAGCAACGAAATTTGCACGTAGACTTCTAAAAATTCTGCCAAGGATCACCAACATGATGAACAATAGATCAAGGGGGATAGTGCTGGATGCGATCTGTAGAAGTGATGACTGCAAAGCGGAGGTCACTATAAAGATCCATGGCTATAATTGGAAACATTGTGTGGATTTGGAGAAGTGGGAATGCTCTTGTAGGCGTTGGCAAGTAACTGGACAACCTTGCCTACATGCCATTGCATTCATCACAAGTATTAGAGGAGGTCAAGAGATAGATGACTATGTGCATAAGTACTACTCTGTGAAATCATTCAACAATGCATATGCAAAAAATGTGCCCACCATGACCGATAAGAAACAATGGCCAGTGGTCGATGTTGGGTTCAAATTGCACCCTCCTATGTTGAAAAAAGCTACCGGTAGACCTAGGACACAAAGGATAAAGTCAGCCTTTGAGAGCATATCCAAGAGAAGACACAAGTGCCGAGAATGCAAAGAATTTGGGCATTTGTTGAAGACATGTCCAAAACTTCATCCCGAACGCAAGACAAGAAACAGGTAATTTGTAGCAAAGAATTGTACATTCAAATTTAAATGCAAAAGAAATGTATAGTCTAACTAAATTTCTCTATCTCAAATCTGCTAGGAAAAGAAAAAATGTTGAGCCACAAGACATCGAAGACATAGAAGCCAGTGCCATAGATGCTGAAACTATGGACACTACTTGGTATATATTCTTTGTTTTGCCTATTGTAAATTTGCATGCCTATTCTGGTGTGTCTAGTTTTGCTTCAAACAAGACAATGCATATAACTCTAATTTTGTGTATTGTAAATCTGCATTTGAGCACTTATTTTCATTTGTTCTTTTGCCTACTATAAATTTGCATTTGAACACTTACTTTCATTCATTCCCAGTTCTGGAAATGGAGCTACAAAGAAGAGAAGAGGTGGTAAAAGGGCAATCACTAGTACATAACAGGGCATTGGTCCAGGCCGGGCCAGCCCATTAGTCCCGGTTCACTCACGAACCGGGACCAATGGGGGCATTGGTCCCGGTTCGTGAGGCCAGGGGGCCGGCCGGGCCTCGTGGGGCATTGGTCCCGGTTCGTATGACCCCTTTGGTCCCGGTTCCAGACACGAACCGGGACCAATGGGCCTCGCTCCTGGCCCACAACCATTGGTCCCGGTTCGTGGCTGGAACCGGGACCAAAGGGGATCCTTTAGTCCCGGTTCCAGCCACGAACCTGGACCAATGAGATGCCTATATATACCCCCTCGCCAGCGAGCAGAGCACTCCACACTGCTCTGTTTTTCTGGCTGGCGAGGGGGGAGCTTTGTGGTGCTCTAGCTCACCTCCTATGCACATGAGGTGTTCGATGAAATGCCCGAGCCACACTTCAGCTTTCTGCTCTCGAAGCTCCTTGTCCAAGCTCCATTTTTCTCAAGATTTGTTTAGGTTTGACGGTCCGTCCTGTCCCGTCCCCGTCCTCACCGCCGTCGATCGCCCGCGTCCATCTCGGCACCGGCACCACCGTGGTTAGCCTCTTATTCTTATCTTCTTTCTAAAAGAAAAAAGTTCTTACTTCTATCATTTAGATAGATACTTGTGTAATTTTCTTACTTTTATTATTGTTTGTTATTATATAGTGCCATGGTCATGGTATCCGCCCACGTCGGCCCTCGTCCAGTCTATGATTCGGATGTGGTATATATTATCTTTTATAACTATTTGTTTTATTTAGTGTTTATGACAATTATGCCGACCAACGTGACATAGATTTTTTAATCTAGGAGGTATGTGAACCGGAAATTCCAACCGACCCTCTTGTCGAGAGGTTAAATTTAGTTGAAAAAGAAAACGAGGATTTGAAAGAAAAATTGAAAAGAATTGAGGAGGAGAAGATGAAATTGGAGTTGCATGTTGCCGATGTCGTCGATGACCACAAGATCAAGATGGATGCAATGCGCTTGAAGATTAGAAAGATAAGAAAATATGCCATTGATAATGAGGCTTGGTATCATTATGCTGTTGGATCAATTGTTACCTTAGTTGCCATTATGATCGCATTTGTTGTTGCATTTAAATGTTTTACATAGTTGTATGTTAGTTTCAATTTATGTTTTAATTAGATGCTCTAGAGAGCTGTATGTTGTTCTATGAGAACTATGTGTGAACTTTATGTATTTATTTTTTCAATAATAACATTTGATCACTTCTCTATTCACTTCTCTATTCATTTGCCCTCGTCCGGTCTATGATTCGGATGTGGTATATATTATCTTTTATAACTATTTGTTTTATTTAGTGTTTATGACAATTATGCCGACCAACGTGACATAGATTTTTTAATCTAGGAGGTATGTGAACCGGAAATTCCAACCGACATAGAAATTCTTGTCGAGAAGTTAAATTTGGTTGAAAAAGAAAACAATTACTTGAAAGAAAAATTACAAAGACTTGAAGAGGAGAAGATGAAGTTGGAGTTGCATGTTGCCGATGTCGTCGCCGATCACAAGATCAAGATGGATGCAATGCGCTTGAAGATTAGAAAGATTAGAAAATATGCTCTAGAGAGCTATATGTTGTTCAATAATGAGAACTATGTATGAACGTTATGTATTTATTTTGGTCAGTACTGTACTTTGGCTTTAATGTGTTGATGAATTTCTATTAATTTGGTCACTTCTCTATTCATGATATGCACGCAGATGAACCGGCAATGGATGTACGGTGACCGACGCACCTCCGAGTATATTGAGGGCCTGCATAATTTTCTCGAAGCGGCTGAGGCAAACAAGCAGAATGGTTTTATGCATTGTCCATGTACTGTCTGTGAGAATACGAAGGCTTTCTCCAACTATAAAATCCTTCACTTCCACCTGCTTCAGAAGGGTTTTATGCCACACTATAATGTTTGGACCAAGCACGGAGAAAGAGGGGTTATGATGGAAGACAACGAAGAAGAAGAGGATGACGACAACTACCCGCCCCCTGAATACGGTGATGCTGCAATGGGGGAAGCTGAAGATCAAGAGGAACCAGACGATCTGCCCGATGATGATCTTCGCCGGGTCATTGTTGATGCACAGAGAGAATGCGAAAGTGAAAGGGAGAAGTTGAAGTTCGATCGCATGTTAGAGGATCACAAAAAAGGGTTGTACCCAAATTGCGAAGATGACAACAGAAAGCTCGGTACCACACTGGAATTGCTGCAATGGAAGGCAGACAATGGTGTATCTGACAAGGGATTTAGTTCGCTTCTGAAAATAATGAAGAATAAGCTTCCAAAGGATAACGAATTGCCCGACAGTACGTACGAAGCAAAGAAGGTTCTATGCCCTCTAGGATTGGAGGTGCAGAAGATACATGCATGCCCTAATGACTGCATCCTCTACCGCGGTGCGTACGAGGATTTGAACGCATGCTCGGTATGCGGTGCCTTGCGGTATAAGATCAGAAGAGATGACCCTGGTGATGTTGAGGGCCAGCGCACCGGGAAAAGGGTTCCTGCCAAGGTGATTTGGTATGCTCCTATAATACCACGGTTGAAACGTCTGTTCAGAAACAAAAAGCATGCCGAGTTGATGCAATGGCACAAAAAAGACCGTAAGAAAGACGGGAAGTTGAGAGCACCCGCTGACGGGTCGCAGTGGAGAAAGATCGAGAGAAAGTGGAGCGACTTTACAGGTGACCCGAGGAACGTATGGTTTGGTTTAAGTGCAGATGGCGTTAATCCTTTTGGGGAGCAGAGCAGCAAGCATAGCACATGGCCTGTGACTCTATGTATGTATAACCTTCCTCCTTGGTTGTGCATGAAGCGTAAGTTCATTATGATGCCAGTGCTCATCCAAGGCCCTAAGCAACCCGGCAATGACATTGATGTGTACCTAAGGCCATTAGTTGATGAACTTTTACAGCTATGGCATGGAAGAGGTGTACGTGTGTGGGATGAGCATGCACAAGAGGAATTTGACCTACGAGCGTTGCTGTTTGTAACCATCAACGATTGGCCTGCTCTCAGTAACCTTTCAGGACAGACAAACAAGGGATACCACGCATGCACACACTGTTTAGATGACACCGACAGTATATATTTGGACAAATGCAGGAAGAATGTGTACCTGGGGCATCGTCGATTTCTTCCGACCAACCATCAATGTCGAAAGAAAGGAAAGCATTTCAAAGGTGAGGCAGATCACCGGAAGAAGCCCGCCCTCCGTACTGGTGATCACATACTTGATATGGTCAATGATTTACAAGTAATATTTGGAAAGGGTCCTGGCGGACTATCTGTTCCGACTGACGATGCGGGACGCGCACCCATGTGGAAGAAGAAATCTATATTTTGGGACCTACCCTATTGGAAAGACCTAGAGGTTCGCTCTGCAATCGACGTGATGCACGTGACGAAGAATCTTTGCGTGAACCTGCTAGGCTTTTTGGGAGTGTATGGGAAGACAAAAGATACACCGGAGGCACGGGAGGAACGGCAACGTGTGCATGAAAAAGACGGCATGCATCCAAAGCAGTATGAAGGTCCTACCAGCTACGCTCTTATTATACTTGTTATGATTCTTATTATATGATTCTTATTATACTTGTTATGATTCTTATTATATGATTCTTATTATACTTGTTATGATTCTTATATTATACTTGTGCCGAAATATACTTGTTATGATTCTTATTATACTTGTTCTAAAATATACTTGTTATGATTCTTATTATACTTTTTCTAAAATATACTTGTTGCAGCAGTATTTAACACATTTGTTCCATTTTGTTGTTGCAGTAGTGACAAGCACTGTCCAAAACTCATGGAGTTCATTCGCAGCGGCATATATTTTGCTAGCGTTGATATAACGAATGACAAGATCAAGATGAGGCGCACCTGGGGTATTGAGATACCAGCTGAATGCCACATTGATCTTCAGGGCAGGTTCAGGCTTGAGCATGACAAGACTTCAATGGCTGATATGGCAGCCGCCCTGATCGACGAGGACTACGCTGATATGAAGACAAAATTCCCCAAGTCAGGGCACCAACATTGGGAGAAGACCCCACTTGACCCTATCAACATTGAGTATGCAGCAATAGATGGGTACGTTGCATACGACTTGTACCGCAGGATTGGAATCTTCAATTATGGGCAGCGTCACCTCGTACCGCTAGTATCTCCTGCTTGGGGGTATTCTGATCCGGACGACGAGTAGTGTTTGCAATGGCAAACACATTTTTCTCTATTATGTAGTGCTTGGGGGTCTCCTGAGTCGGACGAGTAGGTTTGCAATCCGGAAGAGTAGGATTGGTATCTTCAATTATGCAGTACTTTCTGTAATGGATATCTGAACTATTATTTCTATTATATCCCTGTTTAAGTACCGTTTGTGTGTAAGAATATTTAGTATGATGTGAGCAAGCTTTCAGAAGCATTGTGATGTATGTGATGAAGATTGTCCATGGTTACGGCGCAATAAGCAAGGGACAAACGCGAAGAAAAAGTGAAGACTTTCTCTCCACAACTATTCTGATGATGGCTTTGATCTACAATATCACTGCAGTTAAATATAATATTAACTAAAATTATCAAAGTATTTATTTGTTAAAAAGAATGAACTAAAAAGAATCAACTAAAATATTAACTAAAAAGAATGAACTAAAAAGAATCAACTAAAACATTAACTAAAAAGAATGAACTAAAAAGAATCAAAATAATATTAACTAAAATTATGAAAGTATTTATTTGTTAAAAAGAATGAACTAAAAAATTGAAATCCTTTTGTAACAGATGAGTTTTCGTCCGAAACCCTCACTTCGAAAGAGATTGTCCAGTTTGTACACGAAGTGCATCCAATTTTTGCCGTAACCCTCTCAACTTTTTAGCACATGCTATGTGGGTGAAATGATGATACCATGCCAACCTTGCAACCATTTCAGAGTTCATTTGCAGTGCTTTTCAATTCAGGGTCATTTTAGCTCAAAATAAATCATGAAATGCATGAAAAATAGAAAATGAAGTCAGAAAAGGTTTGAAAAGTGATGATGTGGCTTTGAATGGTGCATATTGAATGCAAAAAAAGTCTTGAGTGCAAATATGTTTAAAAAATTGAAATCCTTTTGTAACAGAAGAGTTTTTGTCCAAAACCCTGACACTTCGAAATAGATTGTCCAGTTCGTACACGAAGTGCATCCAGTTTTTGCCGTAACCCTCTCAACTTTTTAGCACATGCTACGTGGGTGAAATTATGATACCATGCCAATTTTCAACCATTTCAGAGTTCATTTGCAGTGCTTTTCAATCTCAGGGTCAGCTTAGCTCAAAATAAATCATGAAATGCATGAAAATAGCAAATGAAGTCAGAAAAGGGTTGAAAAGTGATGATGTGGCTTTGAATGGTGCATATTGAATGCAGAAAAAGTCTTGAGTTCAAATATGTTTAAAAAATTGAAATCCTTTTGTAACAGAAGAGTTTTCGTCCAAAACCCTGACACTTCGAAAGAGATTGTCTAGTTCGTACACGAAGTGCATCTAGTTTTTGCCGTAACCCTCTCAACTTTTTAGCACATGCTACGTGGGTGAAATTATGATACCATGCCAATTTTCAACCATTTCAGAGTTCATTTGCAGTGCTTTTCAATCTCAGGGTCATCTTAGCTCAAAATAAATCATGAAATGCATGAAAAATAGCAAATGAAGTCAGAAAAGGGTTGAAAAGTGATGATGTGGCTTTTAATGTTGCATATTGAATGCAGAAAAAGTCTTGAGTTCAAATATGTTTAAAAAATTGAAATCCTTTTGTAACAGATGAGTTTTCGTCCAAAACCCTGACACTTCGAAAGAGATTGTCTAGTTTGCACACGAAGTGCTTCCAGTTTTTGCCGTAACCCTCTCAACTTTTTAGCACATGCTATGTGGGTGAAATGATGATACCATGCCAACTTTCAACCATTTCAGAGTTCATTTGCAGTGCTTGTCAATTCAGGGTCATTTTAGCAAAAAATAAATCATGAAATGCATGAAAAATAGCAAATGAAGTCGGAAAAGGTTTCAAAAGTGATGATGTGGCTTTGAATGGTGCATATTGAATGCAGAAAAAGTCTTGAGTTCAAATATGTTTAAAATTTTGAAATCCTTTTTTAACAGATGAGTTTTCGTCCAAAACCCTGACACTTCGAAAGAGATTGTCCAGTTCATACACGAAGTGCATCCAGTCTTTGTCGTAAGCCTCTCAACTTTTTAGCACATGCTACGTGGGTGAAATGATGATACCATGCCAGCTTTTAACCATTTCAGAGTTCATTTGCAGTGCTTTTCAATCTCAGGGTCATCTTAGCTCAAAATAAATCATGAAATGCATGAAAAATAGCAAATGAAGTCCGAAAAGGGTTGAAAAGTGATGATGTGGCTTTGAATGGTGCATATTGAATGCAGAAAAAATCTTTACTTAAAAACTTTAATAGTAAAATGAATTTTCATAAAGTATATTTTGTTACAAGCTTTAATATAAACTAAAAAGCTTTTATAAAACTCTAATAGCAAAACAAATCAACTAAAAAGAACCAATAAAAAATAAAACTTATGCAACTAAAATTATATAAAATTTATGCAACTAAAATTATATAACTAAAAATAACATATGCAAAAAATAACAAGAAAATCATAATATATGCAAAAAAAGGCCCGCCTACTAGGCACAACGGCCTGCATACGACTAGAATCCCTACAAATGGGCCAGGATGCAGGCCCGCAGTGATAGCAGGCCCAACAGGGCGTCGAATAGGCATGTACTGCCCGCATTAGAGAGGAGCTCGAGAGAGCACCGGCCGCAACACTTATAAACCACTCCGAGCCCCTCTCGACTAGCGAGGTGGGACTAAACTTTTGGTACGGGAAGCACAGCCCTTTAGTCCCGGTTGGTGGCTCCAACCGGGACTAATGCCCCCCTTTAGTCCCGGTTGGAGCCACCAACCGGGACTAAAGGTCAATTTTCAGCAGCCCAAAGGGCGGGAAGCAGGGACCTTTAGTCCCGGTTGGTGGCTCCAACCGGGACTAAAGGGTGGCATTAGTCCCGGTTGGTTGATCCAACCGGGACTAAAGGGGGCGCTATATAAGCGGGACTTAGCAGTTTTTCCAATCCATTGCAGTTTCTTCTCTCCTCGGCGCCGACGACGACATCGACGCCGCCAGGCTGCCGGATTTTGTCGTCGCCCTACCGTTCCCGAGCCCGCTGACCGTCGCCGGCGCCGGACCTCCTCACGCGCCCTCCTTCCCGTCGTCGTCGCCGCACCCTGCCCCGCCGTCGCCGTCGCCTCGCCCTGCCCCGCCGTCGTCGTCGCCGTCGCCACGCCCTGCCCCTACGTCGCAGTTGCCGTCGCCTCGCCCTGCCCCGCTGTCGCCGTCGCCTCGCCCTGCCCCACCGTCGTCGCGCCCCTGCCCCTACGTCGTCGTCGCCGTTACCGCGCCCTGCCCCTACGTCGCCGTCACCTCGCCCTGCCCTGTCGTCGCCGTCGCCTCGCCCTTCCCCGCCGTCGCCTCCCCCTGCCCCGTCACCGTCGCCGCGCCCCTGCCAGCCTCGACGTCGCCGCGTCGGCCCCTGCCCCCACAGTGAGCCCATTGAACATGGCTTGCATGTTGATGCTGATGGCTTGTTGCTTTTTGAGAGTTCTTGTTTATTAATTGTCGTATCCCGTATCGCCGTATCGCCTTATTGCTTATATATGTTTACCGTATCAATGTCCAGTCCATGTCATTTTATTATTACTTACATATATTTACTATGCCGTATCCCCCACAGTGAGATTTTAAAATGAGACAGTCCATGTCATTTTATTATTACTTATATATGTTTACCGTATCGCCTTATTGCTGTTTTTAGAAATTGCCGTATCCGGTATCGCCGTACCCGTATCAATGTCGCTGTATCGGTGCTTCATAGGTTGCCAGTCCCACCATATGAACATAATGCACTTGAGAATTTTCATATGTTCGTAGAATGATAACTTCGACATGAGGGGGGTGGGGGTCCGCAAGTATCCTCCAAGACCATGAGAGAGGCAGTCTCGGGTTCAAACCCGTTTCAGTAATACCCGAACCCGAAACCCACCATCCCCGTCAAAACACTACGCTAAGCATATTGGGCCATTCAGCCTTCACTACAAACGACCATGAGAGAGGCGGTCCTGGTCGTGCTCCGTTGTGGCACTTGCATGCACCGTGTTGTCACCCTTCGCGTGTGCCGTCCTGGTCGTGCTCCGCTGTGGCACTTGAAGCTGCCCTGATGCCCGACGGCGGATGGTCGATGCGCCCACCTGGCGAACACGTAGCTTGGTCGGCAGCTAGAAATGGTCGATTTTGATATAAAAATCGTCTAAATCCGAGGTCATATGCAATTTGTGTGGTCAAAACAAGATTAAGGACAAAAGGGGGGAGGCGTCCTCGACGATCGTCTGAAACTGACTGTTATAAAACTTGTGAACTTTGCATGATGTTTCCCACTAATCCATCTCTCATGGTTGTATATTTCCACATTGTAATATTTGCAGAAACTATGGCGGACAGAGACTTAGAAAAAGAACAGTTGTTGGGGGATATAATATGAGAGGGTGATATCGATCTCACCTCCTTGTCGTTTCTCAATGAGACCGATGGTGAGGAAAGAGAGGATGGCGACTCCGGTGAGGAGGAAGGAGATCATGACTGCTCCGGTGATCGAACTGGGGACGAAGGAGATCATGACGGCTCCAGTGATCGAATGGAGAAGGGAGCCATAACTGCTTCAAATTCCGGCAAGGTATATATTAATTAATCCTCTGCTGACTAGATGCATTAATTTTTTTGTATGTACATATATTAACGCTTCTTTCTTCTTTTAATTAGCCATCCAGATCGAGCTCCACTTCGGTAAGGAGACGAGGCCCGATGAGAAGGTTGGGCGCGCAAGAAAGGTTCACGATCGAAGAAGTCTCTCCAGAAGGCCAACCGATTGCTCCCTACCGGACCAAGAACAAATTTATACATGAGTGCGGAGTGGTTGTTAGGGACATCGTCTCGATCAGCTGCCAAGAATGGAATAAGAAGAAGGACCCTCAAGTTCCTTATGTCAACGATAGACTGAAAGATGATCTTTGGACCAATCTGATGAGAAATTTCAGTCTACCGCCAGAGGAGGATCCGAATAACCCAGTTATACAGTGAAAGGTCAGGGCGTTTGCTCTTAAGAAGATGGCAGAACTATTCAAGAACTGGAAGAAAGTATTGAATAGGAAGTTTGTCAAGAAAGACAAGACTCCAGAATTCAGAGGTCAATATGAGAAGATGAGAGATCACTGGCCCGCATTTGTGGCCTACAAGAAATCGGAGAAGGCTAAGAACATGTCACTTACAAATAAGAAAAATGCCGCAAGGAAGGAGTATCACCATGTTACGGGGTCAGGTGGCTACAGAAAAGCCCGGCCTATGTGGGACAAAGCTGAGCAAGACCTGCTTGCTAAAGATGTCCAACCAGAGACATTGCACTGGCCAGATCGGGCAAGGACTTGGTTCTTCGGGGTTGGGGGAACATTGGACCCAGAAACAGGGAAGTGTGTCTGGACGAAAGCTCAACTTGCAATACCATTCAAAAAGCTTGAGGAAACAATCAAGAAATTGCTGGAAGGGACGTTCGTTCCCGACAGAGAGAAGGACGAGCTGTCATTTGCCCTCGGGAATCCTGAACACCCTGGATGAACACGAGGCACATCAGGCTCTGTTCCGTGGAAGGTTGGGTTTCCCGACAGCGCTGGTTACAGAAGCCGACAGAGAAAGAAGAAAGAGGAAGCAAGCGAAATGTAGAAGTTGAATGAAAGATTAGCGAAACTAGAGGCACTTGAGAGCCAGCGAGCTACCGGCCAACCATCTCAGCGGCACGAAGATCCTTCATTGGAGACTACCCACGATGCTACCCCACCATCTCAGCGGAGAAGCAACGTGGCTTTCACTGAGCTCGTTCATCCTGATAGCACGGCTCCTCGCTACCCCGTGGATGGTATCACGCATAATGAACATTGTGTGCTAATGGAAAAATGCCATAACCTGACCTTTAAGGCGGCGGTCGGCTCTGTCTTACCTCCTCGACCTGATGCAACTTTCCATTGCACTCCGGTTCTAGCTGGCTTTGCTATTGTCGGGGTGGATGAAATAATGGACGGATTTGATGGGCTGGAGCTTGAGTACCCTACAGGTGAAGGGGAGCTTCTTCTTCGACCTGCCTTAAGGACTACCTGTCTATGGAGAAAGGAACACATCGTGCTTCCATACTGGACACCGCCTCAGCAGACTCAGGCGGAGGAGGCCCCGGTGCCTGAGTCGTCTCCGGTGCGTCAGCCGTCTCCGGTGCGTTAACCGTCTCCGGTGCGTCAGCCGTCTCCGCTGCCTGAGTCATCTCCGGCGCGTCAGCCTTCTCCGCCACCTCAGCGGACTCCGACGGAGGAGGCCCCTCAGCAGAATCCTACTGCGCCTCAGCTGTCTCCGCCGCGTCATCGAACTCCGCCTCCTCCGCCGCCTAAGCAACAGCGGAAGAGAGGCGCCGCCGCTCCGGCGGCTAGCAGCAGTACGAAACAGAGGAGATTCAGATACGGCCCAAGCCTCAAGCCTCTTCCCAAGTTACCCTACGAGAGGTCTTAGGAGGAACTCGACGAGATCGTGGATGCCGATGTGAAACGTCAGCTCGCACTGAAACGCCCACCTGAAGAGGAGAAAATAGATACGGTGAAAGTGAAGCGAACTCTGGATGCCCTTAGGCGACCACCACCGCCTACGCCGCCATCAAACTATGACCGATGTATTGAAAAGAAATATGATCAAGCGAGGCGGTCGGGAAGCTTAAGTAGAAGTGGCTCAAGAAGTGGGAAAACAATTCCCCAGCTCGGCGAACAAGAACTGCAATCGTGTCCTACGCTCAAGGTGGTTACCGATATCGCTAATGATCCAGAGAAAGCGGACACTGGTCTTGCTATCACTGCTGATGATTACTTACCCGACTCGGTACAGTTTGAAACGGCTGAGGGAGTACAAACCTTAAAATACGCGAACGGGAAGCCTCTCGTCACACGTGAGGAGCTTGACCGTCTACCAACGATGATGCGATGATTGCATGAATGGTACTTGAAAGCCTGCAAGGACGGGACCGACAATATCTTTGTGGGAATTAAAGATGAGCACTTCTTCAATGGAGAGCAGGTGTTGTTCGTTGAATTTGAAGAAATATTTCAGTTATACAATCAAAAGGAACTCGACAAAACTATCGTCAGTTCCTATTGTCTGTAAGTATTTTTTTTCTGTAATTAAGTCTCTAGATCAGCTCGTTCATTGCATGTATTAATTATCCTCACACTATATTATGCAGATTGAAGATCCTCGAATGCAAACAACAACAAATCTATGGCATTGGGTTCATTGACCCAAATTTCATAAATGAACCTACGTTACGAGATTTTCCCGCCGAAACAGAGAACAACTTGCTAAAGGCGTTACTTGGACAACAAACCAGAAAGGAAATACTATTTCCTTACAACTTCAAGTGAGTGTTACTATCTTGTGCACATTCTGTTTCGCTTACTCGAGGTTAAGTGCAATTAACGAGTTATGCTTGCGCAGTTTCCACTTTATTCTGCTAGACATTCAGCTTGAAGAGGGAAAAGTAACTGTCTTGGACTCGAGACGTAAAGACCCTAAGGAGTGGACGAACATGAGGCAAATGCTTCAGAAGTAAGTTCAATCATTATCGCACCATATCGGCAACTTTCGTTCATTTTCTGATATCAAGTAATCATTTTCTTTGTCGGGCAGGGTTTGGAAAAAGTTCACCAAAAAGGTTAAGGGTGTCAGCTGGAAACCGGAGCTGCAATTTGTACAGCCCAAAGTAAGTACTACTCTAGTACCGCACATCTCTCATTGATGCTAGTTTCAATACCATTATCATGCTTGGTTATCATTTTGATTGAACTCTATTCTCGTAAAGTGCTTGTTGCAGGCATCCGGGACTAATTTATGTGCCTACTACGTTTGCGAGTTCATTCGCCACTTGACCTCTGAGCGGGGCCGGGGCATATCTTTACAACATTTTTGAAGTACGTAAACAATATTGACATTTTTATTTTATTACCATCAATTGTGTTGAGTTTCATTCATATATTGACCCCCTTCTTTAAATTAGATCTGGCGGAAGCGGGACGAACTCCTACCAACTGATCGCATGCGAGCAATTCAAGAGGAATTGGCGGGATTCTTTGTTGAGCATGTCATACCTAAAGACGGAGAATACCATAAGGATGTCGAATGCGATGTTGGTAATAGACGACGTTAGGATCGTAAGAGATGTTATATTGTATATATGCATGAACGTGTACTATATGTAATAGCGTCGAATAGATTTACAAAAACTTGTTGCATATTGTTCGACCAAGCACGGAGAAAGAGAGGTCACTTCTCTCTATATATTGATCATGACGATGTTGTGTAATGGTTCCTTCAGTGCTATATGTAGTAGCTAGCGTCGAGTTGAAGGAAAAGCGTAAAATAAAAATGGTAAACACAAAAATAAAAGGGGGAAACACAATAGGAAAACCTCTAACCCCCACCCCCCCCTTTAAAAAAACAAAAAACAAAAACCCCAGCGCCTGGCAGGTGCTGACGCGTGGCTGCCTTTTAGTCCCGGTCGGTGTTACCAACCGGGACTAAAGGTCCTCCTGCCTGGGCGCCCCGCAGAGGCCACATGGAGCCCCTTTGGTCCCGGTTTGTAAGCAATCCGGGACTAAAGGTTTTGGGCATTAGTCCCGTTTGGTTTGTCCCGGTTCCAGAACCGGGACTAAAGGCCCTCTGAAACCGGGACTAGTGCCCTGTTTTCTACTAGTGTCAAGGTAATTCCAATCAACTCTGTCATAAGCTTTAGACAAATCAAGCTTGTAAGCACAAAAACTTTTTGTGGGGTCCTTCTCCGGTTTGATGTGATGGATACATTCGAAGGCAATAAATGCATTATCGGTGATGAGTCTGCCGGGTATGAATGCACTCTGAGTTGGAGAATTAATGCTCTCCAATAATGGTCGCAACCTATTTACTAAACACTTGGGACCAACCTTATAAATGACATTGCATAGACTGATTGGCCTGAAATCAGTGAGCTTCACGGGATTTGAAATTTTTGGAATAAGCACAATCACTGTGCCATTAACATGATCCGGCATCACTCCGCTAGCAAAAAAACTCCCTGACCGCAGCAATCACATCGTTTTTAACAGTAGCCCAGTTCTTTTGAAAGAATCGAGCAGGGAAGCCGTGTGCCCTGGTGCTTTCAAAGGACCGATTTGAAACATTGCATCCGAAATTTCCTGCTCCGTGAAGTAAGCACACAAGGTCTCATTCAGATCAGCAGTAACATGTGGTTGAATGAGATCAATAATTGGGGAGGGATCAAGTGTTAAATAAGCAGAAAAAATATCCTGAAAGTATGTGTTGGAAGCGTCAGCCAAAGCCTATGTGCCAACATGCTCAACTCCAGCCAGATCCACAAGTTTCTTAATTCTATTCTTTTTCGCACGCCACACTGCTTTTGCATGGAAAAAAATTGTATTACGATCTCCTTCTTTTAACCAGAGAATTCTTGACCTCTGCAACCACATCATCTCCTTCTTGTATAATAAATCATTCAGTTTGTCCTCTTCCCTGCGCAGCTCGGCCCTGTCCGCATTCATATTTAAAAGCTCTTCTAATCTAGTAGGGGGTTTAGCTATTTCTCTTGTTATGTTACCAAATTTCTTGCGGCTCCATAACTGTAGCGAGTTCATAACTTTGCCAAGAGCATCTCCAATATCACCTGGTGAACTTTTATGCCCTGCAGCATTCCACTCACGAGCAATCACTTCAGGCAACAAAACCTCTCTCTCACACATAACCTCGTAATGTCGACGATGAGCAGGCTTAACCCCATCCTCGGCTTCTCCTTTCACTAGCACCGGACAATGGTCAGATCGAGGGGAAATCTAATGTTGCACACTAACCGAAGGGAACATGCTTCTCCAGTCAAGATTAGCCACACATCTATCTAGCCGAACTCTAACATTTGCTGCACCGGATCTCTTGTTATCATACGTATAGGGGAGCCCAGAAAATCCGAGATCAGTCAACTCACATAGCTCGAGAGTATCCCTAAAGGCAGTCATCTGTGCAGGTGCCCGAGTCAAGCTAGAGAAGTGTTCAAAGTCCCATAGAGCTTCGTTAAAGTCACCAACCGCAAGCCACGGAACATAATATTGAGGCGCAAGATCTTTTAACAAAGTCCACATATGATGTCTATTTTCCACGCGAGGCTCACCTTATACGCAGCCGCCACGTCGGACCTCCCGGTGCACTAACAAGTGCATCAATGCATCTGTTACTTGCAAGTTTAACATCCACAGTCCACGAATCATCCCAATAAAGAGCAAAGCCACCACTATTTCCTTCACTGCCCACACTCTCAAAGCCTCTTAAGCCAAGTCTATTTCTGTAACCCTTCATCTTATATTTGGATTGACGTGTTTCACATAAGAAGACGAAGGTCGGGGAATGCGTCTGCACAAACACACACAATTCACGACCAACTCCCGGCAGTTCCAGCTTAGGAGACTCATTGATCCCGGCGACGCTCCGCGAGGGAGGCCGCCGATGATGACGTATTCTTTCCATTGTTGTTGATTTCTCTTTTTTTAATCTCCTTGGATCACGCTTGGGAGTAGATGAAGTTTGAGGACCTGAGGCAACCAACTGTTGTCCATCTTTAGCAGTACTACTCACATCTATACTGTTCACCGGAGGTGCAGGCATTGCAAGTAGCTCTCTCCTCCGTTTTTGCTGCTGATTGCTTGCATCTCTAAATCACCTTGGATACTAGCATTAGCCTGCGCTGATTGCTTTGCTTCTTCTGTAGCAAGTTTCTGTAGACGGATGTCAACTAGTCGATGTAGGAGCTCCTTGTCACCGAGTTCTCCGAGATCAGCCTGAATTTCTTTTGTGTCACCATACTCCTGATGATAGTCACCCGCGTACGAGTAATCATCAAGATACCTGCCTCCTTGATCACGACGACCGCGTCCGCGTCCAGAACAACGGCGGCCACCGCGGCCACCAAGATCAGCAGTATCAAACGCATCACAAAACCGCTTCCCTTTCATCAGCCCACTTGAAACCCTAGTCCGATGAGATAGATCAGACTTTGAGTAAACCCTACCCCCACGACCCTTTCGACGGATCACCAAGGCCGGGAAACGGTGCAATTAATGACCATCCCATAGTCAGCCCGAGTGGAATCCATGTCGGGGCACAGCAGGAGGGGTACGAAGACTCAATGACGGCGACAGCCGCCGAGAGGAGGTAAACCCTAACTAGAGGGTAGGAAATATCCATCTTCGGATTTAGAGTTACTAAATGGACTGAGAAACTGCCCTGCTGCTGTTAATGGTCTGATGCTCTTCGGCCCATAGCCCGAATCTATCTCAGGGACACTTGACATGGTAAGAACATCTACAGCCGGACCTTACAAATCCGACCCTGCGGACGCGTCCGGGCGTGTCCACGGACACTGAACGGTCACGCCTTAAAAATAATAATTACATCAGGACATCTCACATTTCATTCCTCAAATCCATACAAAAGCATGCAACATGTAAAACCTACGTACTACGTGCGAGCTATCTACTCTTCGTCGGAGATATCGATGATCTCCGTGCCCTCCGGCGGATAGATGTGCGGCAGATGCAACTCTGCCCCCTCCGGCGCTGGCGCTGCGGCCCCCTCCGACCCCTCCGGCGCTTCCGCCCGCTCCGCTGCAGCTTCCTCCGCCTCGATCTCCGCCTCCAGCTCGTCGAAGAGGGCGTTGGCCTCCGCCTGCCTCTGCCGGATGAGCCAGCGGTTGGCCTCCACCTCAGCCTCATCCCGGATGGAATCCAGGATGGCCTGCTGCTCCGCCATCTCCTCCGATTGGGCGACAGCGAACTCCGCCTCCGCCTCCGCCATGCTCAAGCCGGGAGCCTCCTCCTCCGGGTCGTCCTCCTCCATGGCCTCCGGCTGCTCCTCCTCCTGCTGCTCCTCCTCCTGCTGCTGCTCCTCCTCCTGCTCTTGCTGCTCGTCCTCCTCCTCCTCCTCCATCTCCAGCGAGTCCGGAGGGAGACCCGAAGCGATGCGGGCGGCGCGATGAGCCTGGACCTCTGCCTCGATCTGCAGGAGCCGCTCCGGAGTGAGCTGCGCGTAGGTGGTGACGAGCCGCTGGACCATCCTGACGGAGAGGGGAGTGCGAGAGGAGGTGGATGTGCTCGGATGGCAGCGGAGAGAGGGAGGAGGCGGATGTGCTAGGGCTGGGGGTGGCCGCCGGCTTAAATAGCCGGCCCCGACCTCGGGCGGGGAGCCAGAGCGGCGCCACGCGGCGTTCACACCGCGCCGACAGTCGAGGCACCCGTCGGACCGTCGGGTTTCCTGGCGAGTCCGCGTGGGACCATGCCGTCAGTCCGACGTGGCAGGCGTGCCCGGGCCCGCCCCATATTTGGGCTGAAAATGGAGGGTGCCGGTCAGTCCAGGCGTTTGAGGCCGGTTTGAGAGGCCCGCCTGGATCGCATTTTTGTGATCGGGTAGTGATCGGACAGCCTGCCCGGGCATTTGAGACGGGTATGTGCAGTCCCAGGATCAAAGCTAACAGCGTTTGTATCGAAAGGCTTTTGCAGGAGGTGCCAAGGCTAAGGCTAAGAACATCTACAACCGAACGCCTCAAACTGATCTCTTATACGTCCAAGGACACGCCCGGTCATTGATCGGACAGGAGAAGAAAAAAATGAACCCACCAAACCCTTCGTATCATTCCTATACACCCGGACGCTATCCTGTAGATGGATATGAGGGTTCCTGGACGCGCCGGTTAGTCCGCCACGTAGGACGCGACCTCACCATGGACCACTTTTGTTCCCATCATTTTCTTCTCTCTCGTCCTCTTCACTCTCGTCCTATCCACCAATCACGTGCAAATGACCGAACATATCAGGAAGAAAATGAGAAAATGCGACTGCGCGGACAAATAGGGGACACACCCGATCACTGACCGGACCCATACGTGGACGTTTAGGGGTCATATTTATTAAGTCCGGCTGTAGACGCTTAACACCTCTTTAGAAGAAAAAGAAAGCAATCGTCAACTCCTCACGACATATCAATAAACTCCTATTACTAAACAACCTAAACGCACTATCCAGTTAGCATACATAATACTCCCTCCGTCTTTATTTATTTCGCGTATTAACTTTGGCCAAAGTCAAGCTTTGTGAACTTTGACCGAGTTTATATACAAAAATACTAACATATACAAAAGCAAATCAATACCATTAGTTTCTTTATTGAATGTACTTTCACATTATATAGATTTGTTATGATAACTATTTATATTTGTTTCTATAAACTTGGTCAAACTTTACAAAGTTTGACTTCACTCAACTCTAATATGCAGAGTAATTAAAAACGGAGGGAGTATTGTTTGCAGGAAGGACTCGGAGCTGCTCGAATCCCGAAAATGAGCTCGGGTGAAACAGCTAAAAAAAATTCGAAGAATTCTGCTATTTTTTTGTGAAACAATGACAAAAAATTTGTTGGCTTGCAAATTTTCATCACCATATGACATTCATGAGTGGCAAAAAACAAAACCGATGTTCGCAAATGTTATTTTCAAACGCATTTTGACACATTGATTTTGATTTTTTGCCATATTTTCTACGAATGTCGTTTAATGATGAAATTTTGCAAACTATGAAAACATTTGTCAATTTCATACAAACAAATCAGATTCTCTTTTTTTTTCACTGTTCGACGGGCCTCTCACATGTTGATCGCAACAAATCGAAATTGTTGGTATTACTACACTGAGGAAAAGCATATATAGACGAGCAGAATAATAATAATTCACAAGTTACACAATTTGCCATGACGCCAAAGTAGATCTAGTACTAGTCATCATCACCCTGGCAGGTAAATTACTACTAAACCATCCGTTGCTTAACGCTACCATATCAACAACTATAGTCTAAACGCATGCACTAGTACTTGCTTAGGAGCTGGTAGAATTTGCAGGACACGGGACGATGGCCATCGATCACCTCAGTAGTCCTCCTCAGAAGAGCTATACTCATCGGAGGAGTAAGAGGAGTCATCTTCCTCCTCCTCCTCCTCTTCATCAGAGCAGGAGTAGTCACCGGTGAGGAGCTTCCGGCCGACCTCGAAGGAGACGAACGCGTCGATGCAGGCGTACTTGATCTGCTCGTGGGAGAGGCGGTAGGCGTCCCATGCTCCCGTCCTCACACGCTGTGGCTTCTCGAGGCTGGCCCCCATGACGGCGCCCGCCACGTCCTTGAGCCCTGCCTGGCGGAGCCACGGCCTGCCCATACCGTCAGCCGCGAGGCCGCGCAGGTCGATGGTGTTGTTGACCACGAGGCCGTGGTCGTTGCTTAGGCGGTTGGCGTCGTCCTGCACGCCGACGCCGACGAACCGGAAGTCCCGGTCGCCGAGGAAGCTCTCGAGGGCCCGCGGGACGTAGTCGGCGTGGAGGAGCTGGAAGATGAGGCAGCGGCGGCCGACGCAGAGCTGCAGGAGCGCGGCGCGGTTGTACCCTGGGCCGAAGCTGGGGCGCCACTCCACGTCCAGCCCCACGATGAGCTTGTGGTACACCCAGCGGTAGGCATACCGGATCTTGCGCAGCCAGGCCACCACGGCGTCGCCGGAGGACGTGACGGTGGTGCTGATGACGTCGTTCTCGAAGGCCACGTCGGTGACGAACGTCTCGGTGCCCATTGCGATCTGTGTTGGAGTAGTGGGAGTTGGGAAGAGTTGCAGACCAACGTCTCGGGCGGCAGGGTTTTATTGTTGCGGAGGGGTGACCAACCGGAGACATCTCGGAAACTATTTGGTGTTTTTTGTTTTTGACGGCAACTATTTGGTATTTATTTGCAAACCAAACGTATCGACATGGAACCAGCTCTAGTACATAACAGGGCATTGGTCCAGGCCGGGCCAGCCATTAGTCCCGGTTCAGTCACGTAGGGGAACTATTTGGTGTTTTTTGTTTTATTGTTGCGGAGGGGTGACCAAGCCGGAGACATCTCGGATCAACAGCACTGAAACTATTTGGTGTTTTTTGTTTCTGACGGGAACTATTTTGGTATTTATTTGCAAACCAAACGTACGACATGGGAACCAGTATCCCGGCTGGAGATCAGGTTTAGTAATTCAGATTCACACCCTTTCCATGCAACATGTAGTATGATTCAAATTTGTTCCATGGGACGAGTACGAATTTATAATTTAAACTCCTCACAAAATATTGTACAATTCGAAGGTGTATAATTTCCAGGACAGGAGAACAGCCACGTCCGGTTCATTATTATACCGGATGCAAGCAATTTGTGGAGGCACTTAATTTCTTGCATGCTTATAGCCGTTTTCACATCTAGGAATTGAATCAATAATGCATGCTGTAACGGCAAGAGACGATTCGGCATGCATGGAGGCCTCGGCGGAATTCTAGGGGACGAAAGATTTATTACCACGCAAGTGAGCAGCATGGACGTCTCTACAGAGGTTTTTTTGTTGTTGACAATACTCCGAGTAATTAACATGATTAAGGAGCAACCGAGGTGGCCTTGGCCATGTTGATTTGCCTATTTCTCCTTCTACTTTTTTTGAACTAGCAAAATAGCCCGCTCGATGTGCGGGCTAAAATTTTCTAAAGTTTAATAATGATAACATATTATTGGTTTTATCTTAAAAAATGAAACTAAATATGATGATATTTATAAATATAGGAATTATTTTTGTGTAAGAAAATTCAGGACTTCCGTGAACATAATTTTATTACCAGTCACGTTCTGCAAATTATGTTTGTATCATTTTTCGGGCTCTTATTCACGTTGCATTGTAATAAAAAAATTCCTTTAAGCACAAACGTAATAGTTCTCATTGTTTTCATGTAGGCATATAGGTAAATTTGCTCGTTGTGCAAGATCGACATACTAATTTTTAATTTAGTGTTATATTTGTTATATCTATATCTATATCTATATCTATACCTAATAAGAAATGAACTACTGCTTCTACCCGTCCATCATGAATTTACCCGCATAATTGACGAGAAGTACCCACCAATACCATCGGTAAGTGGCAGAAAACCATTTTCTTCTTCTTTAAGTCGTTGCCCGTCGCGTTAGATTCATATACAACTATCCCGTTTTGCATCATAAGAGAACAAGAGCTCGACTGCCTAGAGCGTTGCTCTTACATCAGGGAGACTTGAGTTCCATTTCCACTTTTCTCCCTTTTCCGCCTTTCTCCTTGAATTCCAGTTGATGCAAGATAGATATGCCTCGTCCAAGCGACATCTTACCAGATGGGCTGCACGGCGTTCTAATTTTGGCCCAGTTTTATTTTTGGTAAATTCAAGCACTTTTTGGAATTGTCATATCTTCCAAACCATAACTTCAAATTTAACATGTTATGCATGTAAATCACTTAGAAAATTACGTAGATTCCAAATATGATATTATCTTGTATGTTCATCATTTCTAAAATTATGTTTATGATGCGCCCTTAATTAATACTTTTTTATATGGGGTAATGTCTATTATATATCTTTCCTACCCATTTAAATTAAGTACCTAGGATAGTTTGATACTCTCACAAAAGCTATTATTGGCACCTTAGGGGATGTTCATTCCTACCGGCTATCACCTTTCTAATTCACCGAGTCACAATAACCAACCCATATACGATGATGTACACTAAACTGTTGATGTGAGCTTTATGTAAACCAATGAGTTAATGTCGATTGCCATATTGTTTGGAATTGTGCCTATAAAGGTTTTCTTTGTAAGAATAATAATGTCGATATGCAACCTTGACCATTCGTTTTATGCATGTCCTTACGGATTGATTGTTTTCAATGGGATGTCTAATACGTTTGCAACCAAATTAAGTCTTGACTTGGATTACAGTTGCAAAAACATATATCAACAAGACAAGAATAATGTTGTTGTGCACATGCTATCATTGACACTACAGGAATCAGGCACTTTGCCGTCTGCCATGGCAGACGGCAAAGGGCACAACGGCGGACGGCAAAGGCCTTTGCGGACTTTGCCGTCCGCTAGTGGACGGCACAATTTTGGGCCGAACGAACTCCGGCAAAGGGGTTATTTGCCGTCTGCTTCGGCCCAGCGGACGGCAAAGATTCTTTGCCATCAGCTTGCAGACGACAAAGGACCTGGACGGCGTACTACCGACGGCGCCACCGTTAGGTGGCTAACGGACCCCCACCCCTTTGCCGTCGGCCGCCCGCCCCCCCCTTTGCCGTCCGCCGCCCGCCCCCCCTTTGCCGTCTGCCGCCCGCCTTTCCTTTGCCGTCTGCTCCTGACGGCAAAGAGGCCATATGTCCCCAGCCTGGCTTTCCCAGGTTTCACAGGCGGCCGCCACGTGGCAGCTTTGCCGACGGGGCAGACGGCAAAGAGGCTGTATTGCCTCTTTTTTTGTTTTTGTTACATTCAACAATTTTCAAACAAACAATATATGATATATACATAAATATTTCACAGAAACAATGTGCAACAGCCATATATGATCAACCAACAATTATACCAAATTAAAAGTATCAAATGCCACATTGTTCGCCATATTACAATATAGGTTCATCCATACATACATATAGTCTCATCGATACATGAAAACAGAAAGTAAACCTAGCACTACATCAAAGCAAGCTGCCGTGAACTCGTCTCAAATCTGCAAAATTGGAAATAAGAAAGTTAGAAAAATAATACTAGAATTAAGAAGTAGAAGAAGATCTAGAATTAGAAGAAGATGAAGAAGATGAAAGGGCTGTTTGGTTTCAAGACACAACTAGCCACACTTTGCCACAACTCAACTTAGGCAAGTTTGACCATGTTAGGTGTGTGTTTGTTTCTTGCCACAACTAAGGCAAGAATTTTTTTATTACCACTAAGACCCACATGTCATAGATAGAAAAAGTGTGGCAAGATTCCCTTAGGCAAGCCAAAGTGTGGCTAACTATTTGAGCACCTCAAGTAAGGCAAGTGTGGTAAAATTGTGGCTAGCCAAAGTGTGGTAAAATTGTGGCAAGCCAAATTGTGGCTAACTATTTGAGCACCTCAAGCCAAAGTGTGGCAAGATTCTCTCTCTGTCTCCTCTTGTTTTTCTTCTTCTTATTGCTTATTTGTGTCATTTTAGAGCTAACCTAGGTAATTATCACATTTGTGTCATTTTGCAAGAAAATAAGCTAAGTCTATGGCATCTATGAGGTTACCAAGTCTATTATGTCATTTTTGAGTTAACTAAGCTTATTATGTCAGTGTGGAGGAAACAATGCTAAGTATAGGTCATTTTAGAGCTAACTTAGGTACAATATGTCATTTAGGAGGTAAGTAAGCTTACTATGTCATTTTAGAGGAAACAAAGCTAACTTAGGTAAAATATGACATTTGTCTAAGTGCTAAGTTTGTCATTGTGCTAAGTTTGTCTAAGTGCTATGTTTGTCTTTGTTTGAGAAAATGATCCAAGTAATTACGTGGCATATTAGGGCTTACCGTCCTCGTCATCACGGAGGTGAAGCACCGGGGTTGCTCGGGTCGTGCGATGCGGCTCGGCAGTTATGCTGTACCAAAGATCATTTGCGTTAGCATGATGATGCGGAAACGTTAAGACTAGTAACTAATGAACATTGAAATGAAACTCACCGTTCCAGCCGTGGTAATGACTGGCATCGGCGGAGAGGTCTGGCCGGTCTTCTCGCACAAAGTCTGCACATTTGGTTTTCACAAGTCAATCATATTGGTTATTAACGAAAAGAACATGTATTGCATGATTTGGCTAATATGAAGAAGAAACTTACCACAATGAGCTCGTACATGGCCCGGTTAGACGCATCGTTCCGTGCCCTCTCCTCCTCCAACAACTTAGCCATCCTCTCCTCCAAATCCCTCTTCTCCTCGTCGCCTGCCGGGCTTTTTCCGCCAGAAGCGCCTGGGTTGTCTCTCTCTCTCTTTCTGCAGAGCAGCCTGCAACACAACTCCTCGTTGTCATTGTAATCATCTTTGTTCGCACACACAATGTAATGGAGGAAAGCTATCTGAGTCCGTATGACTAACCTCGATGGCGAGCTAGACTGGCCGTGGACGAGGCGACATCTCAGGACAAGAGCTCGTTTGGCGTGCCTTGATCTGCCGGAGAGTGCTCGAAGATCGTATATGTCCATCTCCAATGGCTATCGATCCATGGGGCCTCCCGTGGCCAGCTATCATCACCAGGTCTGGATCAATAGGATGCTGGCTCGGGTTGAAGTCCTCCCCATTCACCGCCTTCCCCGCATCTCTGTACTTCACGAGCTTGTGGTGGGAGGAGATATTGGTGAAGTTATCGGGATTATCGAGGTCAGACTCAGAGAATGCCTTGACCTTCTTGTATGAGGCAGTATGGGCCATGGCATAGAGGTCATACACCTCTGGCACCTCCGTCTTATTGTGATGAACCTACAAGAGAGGAACAAAGTATATATTAATAAAGGGGTCAAGGCTAGCATCAAGAATGAATTGCAGGAATCATGAAGCAAACCACATACCCAGTTCCGCCCGAACTGATATATATTGGCGCTGCCTTGATGGTGTGGCACACCTTCCATTTGGGCACGCCGTGCCTTGGCATCGTCGTGGACGACTTGCCATTGGTCAGAGCACCATTCATTCACCAACGCCTCCCAACAATCCATCTTATCCGCACACCATCTCGGGGGCACCTAAGTTAGTAAAGAGAAATTTGAGAGCTACGCCTACGAATCAAAGCAAGGAAACAAAGTACAAGGCCTTAAGAATAGGTAATTACCTTCATGTACTGCTCCTTGTCCAGAAACTTTCGACGGGACGACGACTTGTCCTTCTTAATACGCTGCGAGGCGTAGTAGTCTCGAACAGCCTGTACCCGAGCCTCGTGCCGTAAGTTCTGTAGTAGGCGCCTGCACTCGTAATCGATAAGCTTTGCCGCGGCCTCCTCGTATCCCTCCTCACACCTGTAGAAGGTCTGCAATCAAAAGAGACAACACTGATTAGTACAATAACTAGCTATTATTGATTTTTAATTGTGTAAAGGAGAAATTACCCAGAACTTCCTGATCACCATGTGGGCCCTCGTGTGGCACAACACATCGTCGATCATCTCCTCAAGCGGGGCCGGGGCAGCCAAGTAGTGCTCCCATTTCAATCCTACCTCTGGAAGCTGACCCTCGTCGGGCAACGAGACAAACCCCGGGAAGTTATGCCGTAAAAGCACACCAAGGATGGAGTTGGGCTTGCGGACATCCTTGGCGTGAATCCAACCCCTGCAGTATGACAAAGCCAACGCATTAGATATGTGAAGAAACATGAAGGCAAAAGGTTTAAAAAGAGTAAATGCACTTACTTCAGCGACTCGGGCTTAATCGGCCACCTCTGCTCGCAGGTCGCCGGCACGGGCGGGAGCCGTGTACACCCACGCTGGTAGACGGTGCCCTCAACCACCTCGTCCCCGCTATCAGAAAGCTGATCCCCGCCACCATCAGCATGGCCACTCGGCTCCGGCTGATGCAGATCCGGCCAGGTATCCCATCCGGTGGAAGCCTGTGGAGTCTCGTAGGACGAAGCGTCTGGCACAGGAGTCTCGCGGGACGAAGCGTCTGGCACAGGAGTCTCGCGGGTTGAAGCGTCTGGGACAGAAGGATCGTCGACCCGAGGCTCGTGGACAGGAGTCCTTGTAGCCTCCACCTCAGACGAGTCCATCGTAGCAGTCCTGTGCTCGGGTGAATCAGCTGGGGGTGGCGGCGAGGAAGGCGTAGCAGCCTTCCTACCTCTCCCGCGGCCACCACGTGTAGCTTTAGGAGCTCTCTTCTTCCCTCGACCTCCTCTCCCGGTGGGCAACTTCACTGACGAAGAAGTGCCCTCGGGTGAGCCAATACTGTCGTACAACGCTCTCCGGAGAGTTTGGGGTGGAATGGAAGTACCCCTCCCACCACGCGCCGACGAAGGAGCCTCAGATCGCTCTCGACCCGTGCCCACCATATTTCAACACCTGCCATGACAAAGAGTAAACGAAATTAGTACAACATAAAAAAATTGAATACCGACATGAATAATTATATGTATATATATAATTTGAGTGTATCACCATCATGTATACCTCGGTCGGGAGATGCAAAATCTTGCCTCAGTCGGGAGATGCAAAATCAAATGTTGCATTGGATTAAAGAAGCCCGGTGGAAAGATCTTTTCTAACTTGCAGATCAACTCCAGCGCCAACTCTTCCAGTTCATCTAGCACGTCAGGCGATAGTTCTTTCGCACAAAGAGCGCGGAAGAAATAGCTCAGCTCTGCCAGTACTAGCCATTCATCCTCAGGGATAAAGCCACGCAACATCACCGACATTACCCGCTCAAGCCATATGTGCCAATCATGACTCTTGAGACCAAATATTTTCAATTTGTCAAGACTCGCTCCCCTCTTTAGATTCGCTGCATACCCATCGGGGAACATCAACTGCATTTTCACCCACAAGAGCATTTCCCTCATAGCTGGCCTTCCAAGATTGAACCATGCCTTTGGCTTCCTCCAGTTCTTCTTTCCTTTCGGTTGTCGCATGTTTTATAATGGTCTATCACATAGAGCCTCCTGATCGACTCTAGCCTTAGGATTATCCTTTGTCTTTCCCTCTATGCCGAACAATGTACCAAAAAGGGCCTCGGCGATATTCTTTTCAGTATCCATCACGTCGATGTTGTGTGGGCAAAGGACGTCTTTAAAGTAAGGCAGATCCCACAAGCATATCTTGTGAGTCTAGGCGTGTTTTGAATTATACCCTTTGAAATACCCTGGACGATTTGGATCCGGCTCGAGAGCGTTTATCTGATCCAGGGTCTGTTGGCCTGTCAATGCAGGTGGTGTAGAGTTTTTGACAACTCTACCTTTCATGAAATTCTTCTTGTCTTTTCTGAACTTATGGCGAGGATCCAAGAACTGTCTATGCAAGTCGAAGCAAGAATACTTGCGACCCGCCTGCAGCCAACGGAACTCAAGAGCTGCCTTGCATGTGGGGCACGGGAACCTTCCATGCACACACCAGCCAATGAATAGCGCATACGCCGGCAAGTCATGCGTCGAGTACATGTACCACACATGCATTTTGAAGTTTTTTTTGTAGCGGCGTCATATGTCTTGATCCCATTATCCCAAGCTTCTTGCAATTCATCCTTAAGCGGCTGCATGTACACATTATTCTTCCCTGGATAGTTGGGCCCTGGAATTATCAACGTCAAGAAAATGTTCTTTCTTTTCATAATCTCTCCGGGGGGAAGATTGAGTGGAATGACAAATACAGGCCATCAACTGTATTGGGTTGCCGTCATACCAAACACATTGAACCCATCCGTGCTGATGGCGACTCGAGGATGCCTTGGATTTGCCGCTTTATCCTTATGTAATGCATCGAAGTGCTTCCACGCAAAAGCGTCTGAAGTGTGTCCCAACATCGGATTCCCATCTGCATCTAGTTCGGTTCTTTTGCCCAATTTATGCCACATCATCTGTCTGGCCGTCTCTTCGACCATGAAAAGACGTTGAAGTCTTGGTATGATTGGCATATACCGAAGAACATTAACTGGGATTTTGGTCTGACTCTTCTCACCCATACCGTTGTATACCACAACATACCTGGAAGACTTGCAAATGGGACAATAGTTCAAGCCCGCATACTCAACCCTAAATAAGGCACATCCATTCTCACAGGCATCTATCTTCTCATAGGGCATCTTAAGCGCACGTAGGATTTTGTCCGACTGGTACAGGTTTGCTGGCAATACATGGCCTTTGGGTAGAAAGCGTCCAAATATCGTCATCATCGCGTCGTAGCATTCTCTGCCAAGGTTGAACTGAGCCTTCAGAGCCATTACTTGCGCGATGGCATCCAGCTGACAAAGCTCAGTGTGCTCGTGGAGAGGACGTTTGGAAGACTCCAACATTTCATAGAAGGCCTTTGCAGATTCCTCCATCTCATCGTCCGAATCCCGAGCATCATCAAAGTCTTGCACCATGTCTTCGATCGTGGTACCATGCTCGTTGGTGTGACGACGAACAACCTCAGCTCTGGCACGTTGGGCAGACTCACCATGAAATCTCCACACCGTATAATCAGGCGTAAAACCCCACTTCTGCAAGTGTTTACCCATTTCATCCCGTGTCCACTTTTTATGGTTGTCGCAACGGACACAGGGGCACCAGGTTATTTCCTGGCCATTTGCAAATGCGGCGCTCAGAAACCCCTTGGTTTTTGTTAACCATTCAATGGTCATTTCTTTATGACTAGGGTGACCGGTGTACATCCAAGCACGATCACTCATCTTGCCTACCTACTAAACACACAAGAAATATATATATAATTCATCATCTATATTCATCCGTTAATCAAGTTTGTCAGTTTTATTACGTCCATGCAACCTACACGCTAATAGGTAGAGATAGGTCCTAATCCCACCCGAGTATGTGTAGATTGGGTTCGTTTTCCCATGCTCTGCTCCGGATCCGATGCAGAATTTCGGCAGCACCTCCCCGCTGTTCTCCTGATACAAGTCTCGGCAATAAGCAGAGAGGATGTGTACCCGGAGAACAACAGGGAGGCACTGACGAAATTCCACATCGGATCCGGAGCAGAGCATACGGGAAAACGAACCCAATCTACACATACTCGGGCTGTCCATGGATAATGTTGGACAATTCGAAAGGATGGCGGTTATAAATATTCAAAGACATGCATATTTATAGATGCCGCCCTTTCGAACGGGAGACGCATACTGGTCACGCATTCTGATGATTGAAGACACCTATAGCTAGCAAGTTTCATCGGCACGAAGACCGGAACCAAGCAAATTAAGGGGGCTGGGGGAGGAGATGTCATTTGTGCTCACCCATGAACGCAGCAGGGGAGCTCGTCCAACGCACGGGGAGGTCGTCGAACAGCAGACCCTCACAGCGACGAAACAACTGAACATTGAAATGAAACTCGATCAACACAAATATGATGTTTTTCATAACAAAATCGGAAAATATATGACCTAACACATAATTTAAAAAACTATGACCCCGTCGGTCTCTGGAAGGCCGAAGAGGTGTCGGGGTCGGGGGTTAGTTGTGTTGGGGGCGGCGTATTAACAGCTGCGCGGGGGTGTGGTGTTGTGGTGTCGCCGGGGTGTTGAGAAGGGGGCTCCCTCCGTTCCTAAATATAAGTCTTTGTAGACATTTCAATAGGAGAGTACGTACGGAGCAAAATGAATGAACCTATACTCTAAAATATGTCTATATACATCCGTATGTAGTTCAATGGTGAAATCTCTAAAAAGACTTATATGTAGGAACGGAGGGAGTATCTAAGTTTTTCTACCTAATAAACTAATTAACTAATTTAACAGAAGAAAAAACAAAAAAAAACAAAAAATGGTGGTGGCCGGGGATGGGGGGCTCACCGGAGACGGCGGGGGCGGTCGGGGCGTCGGGGGGCATTGGGGGCGTGCCGTCCGGGGGCGGGGGCGGCCGACGGCGAGGAGAGGAGGCGGCTGGACGGGGCGGAGGTGGCGGCGTTGCATCGGGGGCGGACGGGGCGGGGAGGGCGGCCGGGCCGCGGGGGACTACGGGGGCGTGGCGTCCGGTGGCGGGGGCAGGGGCGGAGGCGGCCGGTGGCGACGAGAGGAGGCGGCCGGACGGGGTGGAGGTGGCGGCGGGGGCGGCTGGGGCGGCGGGGGGCGGCGGGGGCGGGGGCGGTGGGGGCGTGGCGTACGGTGGCGGGGGCGGGGGCGGGGGCGGAGGCGGCCGGCGGGGAGGAGAGGAGGCGGCCGGGGCGGTGGGGAGACGACGGAGGCGGCCGGCGGTGGGCGTCAGGGAGAGAGGGGACTGGGAGTGGGTGAGAGTGAGAGAGAGGGGCCGGGGTGGGGGCGGGGACGGCCGTTAGTACCTGTTAGAGCATTCCCGTCTGCTAGCGGACGGCAAAGAGGCTAGCCTCCTTGCCGTCTGCTTTAGGACTCTTTGCCGTCCACTAGCAGACGGCAAAGAAGTCGCCAAGTTTAACCTAGGCACCACGTGGTCAAGTGGGGCCCAGCTGTGGCTTTGCCGTCTGTTGTGCCCCTCTTTGCCGCCCGCTCGCCGACGGCAAAGAGCTGACTGACGGCAAAGAAGCTCTGTGCCATCAGCCATCTATTTGTCGTCTGCCAGCTGACAGCTGACGGCAAAGACCCTCTTTGCCATCTGCCAGCAGACGGCAAATAACTGAATTCCAGTAGTGTGAGTACTAAACTGTACTTTGCTATTTTGAGCGAATGCACTATTTGTTGGGCATCACATAGGATAAATGACAGCAAATGCGTGAATTGATACCAGCAACTAGGTAGGTATTTTTGTTGTCTAATATATTAAACACAACTTCAGTACACTTAAAAAATCGTATCACCTTCATGTTTTTGCACAACACCACTTATCATGTTGTTTCAAGTATAGCATCGCGAAAGATTTTAAGAGATTTGCTAATGTCGTCGAGTGTGTGTATGAGGGATGATTTATTTTTCTCAGGCTGGACCACGCGAGCATGTTTGCTAGTGAAATTAAAATGCATTTATCAGGTGATCTGGTCCAGTCTGGCTTTTCGATGTGAACACTTCTTCTTCTTCTTCTTCTTCTTCTTCTTCTTCTTCTTCTTCATCTTTTGTAAACATTAGATCAAACAGGGTAGTTGCTTACATTGGACCAAACAGGGCAGCACCTTGCACCTTCTAGTCCAAGATTATGTTTTTGAAGTCTTCTATATGTTGCTATTACATCCATACAATCAACATGATCTGCCTCAAAGATACAGAAAAAACAGACCCGCCTCATGTTTCCTATAGACTGCGCATCATTTGTGAAATATACTTCAAGTTTAGAGTACATACAAGTAATTGGAGATGGCTGCAGTTTGGGTACTTGGAGACAGTCTCTCCCCGGCCCCCTCCCGACCCCCGCGTCCCTCTCTCAAAGCGACACATGGTATCTGAAATTTTTATCCCACATCCTAGTTAGAAATCTATGCTGGGATGCAAAGTTTGAAGTTCAAAACATGTTTTATGCAAGAGAAACCAAAAAGAGAAACATACTTGTACGGATCGCGATGCAGTGAATGGATGGCTAGATAAGAGGAGTCCGGGTGCACATCCTCTAAAATATGTTGTACAGCGATGGTTGTGTGTGCCTCGTACGGTGGTGTGACTGTGGCTGTGGCGGCCTTGGGGCTTGGTCTCATCTCGGTCTAGTCTGATCTGGATCTAGCCGGCCAGGTCATGGTTGCTGCTGCCGGCAGGCCTAGTGACGGCGTGCCTCCATGGTCGTTGGGCACCGTGGTGGTGCGGGTGACTGACGTGGCTTGAGACTGCGTCGGTATTTCCCCAAAGAGGAAGGGATGATGCAGCACAGCGACGGTAAGTATTTCCCTCAGTTATGAAACCAAGGTATCGAACCAGTAGGAGGATCACCACCACCCAATAAGCAGCACCTACACACAAATAACAAATACTTGCAACCCGACGCGTAAGAGAGGTTGTCAATCTCTCTACGGTAAAAAGATAGATTAGGTAATGATAGATAGGAGAGATAGATCTCTCAAGAACACAAAATAAAAAGGGCAATAAAAACTGCACCAATATATTATTGGGTTCTTGGTTTAGTAGATCTGAAAGCAAAGCGGCAAAAAGATAGATTGGAAAGCAATATGGTGGAAAAGTAGACCCGGGGCCGTAGGATTCACTAGTGGCTTCTCTCATGAGTATAGCACACGGTGGGTGAACAAATTACTGTTGGACAATTGATAGAAGATCAAATAATCATGACGATATCCAAGGCGATGATCATTATATAGGCATCACGTCCAAGATAAGTAGACCGACTCCTGCCTGCATCTACCACTATTACTCCACACATCGACCGCTATCCAGCATGCATCTAGTGTATTAAGTTCATGGAGAAACGAAGTAATGCAATAAGAACGATGACATGATGTAGACAAGATCTATTCATGTAGGAATAGACGCCATCTTGTTATCCTTAATGGCAACGATACATGCGTGCCTTGCTGCCCCTTCTGTCACTAGGAAAGGACACCGCAAGATCGAACCCATCACAAAGCACCTCTTCCCATGGCAAGAAAAATCGATCTAGTCGGCCTAAATAAACCAAAGATTCGAAGAAGAAATACGAGGCTATAAGTAATCATGCATATAAGAGATCAAAGAAGACTCAAATAATATTCCTGGATAGAAACTGATCATGAACTCAAAATTCATCGGATCCCAACAAACACACCACAAAAGTTTACATCAAATAGATCTCCAAGAGAACATTGTATTGAGAATCAAAAGAGAGAGAGGAAGCCATCTAGCTACTGCCTACAGACCCGTGGGTGTATGGTGGACTACTCACGGCATCATCGGAGAGGCACCAATGAAGAAGATGAACCCCTCCGTGATGGTGTTAGATTGGATCTTGAGGCTCTGGAACTTGTGGCGGCTGGATGTGTTTTTCGTCGACTCCCCTAGGGTTTTCTGAATATTTGGGTATTTATAGCCATCAGAGGCGGTGGAGGGGGGCCCCGTGGAGGGCACAACCCATCAGGGCGCGTCGGGGGCCCTCTGCCACGCCCTGGTGGGTTGTGGCCTCCACAACCCACCTCTCTGGCACTTCTTTGGCCCACTGGGTGTCTTCTGGTCCCGAAAAAATCTCCAAAAAGTTTCGTCGCGATTGGACTCCGTTTGGTACTGATATTCTGCGAAGTAGCAACTGGCACTTTGGCACTATGTCAATAGGTTAGTCCCCAAAAATGATATAAAATTGCTATAAAGTGATTGTAAAACATCCAAGAATGATAATATAACAGCATGGAACAAGCAAAAATTATAGATACATTGGAGACGTATCAGCATCCCCAAGCTTAATTCCTACTCATCCTCGAGTAGGTAAATGATAAAAACAGAATTTTTGATGTGGAATGCGGCCTAACATGTTCATCTCATATTCTTTTCTTTGTAGCATGGACATTTGGACTTTAAGATGATTCAAAGCAATAGTCTAGTTTTAACATAATGACTTCAATACTCAAGCATGCCAACAAGCAACCATGTCTTTCAAAATATCAACACTAAAGAAAGTTATCCGTAGCCCATCATGCTCAATCATTGATCCATTCATGAAACACACTCAAATATTAGCTACACCCAATGCTCAAGTACGATCATAGTGCCCCCTAGTTGGTGCTTTATAAGAGAAGATGGATACTCAAAGTAAAAATAAAAATTGCATAAAGTAAATAGATAGGCCCTTCGCGGAGGGAAGTAGGGATTTGTAGAGGTGCCAGAGCTCAAAGTTTTAAATTGAGAGAGAAAAATATTTTGGGTGGCATGCCTTTCCTGTCAACGAAAACGACAAAGTAGCTCACAATACTTTCCATGCTAGATATATCATAGGCGGTTCCCAAACAGAAAATAAAGTTTATTCCTTTTTCCACCATTCCTTCACATTCCATGGCGGGCCGTATCCATGGTTGCCTTCCATACCAACACTTTCCAAGGAATTTATTATTTGACAACATAAAGTAAATATTTTTTTTTGTTTTTCATTTCGGGAATGGGCATCCATATTACCGTCGCACTCTCGTGCAATGACAAGTGAATAAACACTCATCTTGAGAATAACACATCTAGCATGAAAAAATATTGGACACTCCCCACCGTTTCATGAGCGGTACGAGCACACAAAAGAGAAGTTTATTTTGAACATTAGATATGGCACATACAAATTTGCTTGGAACGGCATGGAAATACCGCATATAGGTAGCTATGATGGACTCATAAGGCAAAACTTGGTTTAAGGATTTTGGATGCACAAGTAGTATTTCTACTTAGTACAAATGGAGGCTAGCAAAAAGATTGAGAAACAACCAAACCAAGAAACGAAAATTCACATAAGCGATCATTGAGCATAACTAACACCGAATAATGCACCACAAGTATGATGTAATTTCATTGCATAACTATTGACTTTCGTACTTGCATAGGGAATCACAAACCTTAACATCAATATTCCTACTAAAGCATAATTACTCACTAACATGACTCGCATATTACTATCATCATGTTTCAAAACTATTATAAATAATCAAGTTTAATTGGTCCAATGATCTTCATGAAAGTTTTTATTATATCCTCCTTGGATATCTATCACTTTGGGACTAGTTTCTTATATTGCCATTGCTTTTGACAAGCTCAAACAAATTTAAGTGAAGCACATGAGCATAGAGTTTTCATCCCTCAAAATAGTATAAGTGAAGCATGAGAGGATTTCTTCAAAATTTACTAACTCTCAAATTAATCTAAGTGAAGCATGAGAGTATTTCTACAAACATTTCCAAGCACACCGTGCTCAAAAAGATACAAGTGAAGCACTAGAGTAATTCTATAGCTCAAAAAGTTTGAGTGAAGCATAGAGAGCAATTCTAACAAATCATAGCATAATTTTGGCTATCCCAAATAGGTGTGTCCAGCAAGGATACAAGTGACAAACTAACAAGAAAATCAAGCAAAGACTCAAATGATACAAGACGCTCCAAGTAAAACTCGTGATATGTGACGAATAAAAATATAGCTCCAAGTAAAATACCGATGGTCGTTAGAAGAAAGAGGGGTTGCCACTCGGGAGCATCCCCAAGCTTAGTAGCTTGTTTCTATTTGGGTATATCTTGGGGGTGATGTAGCATACCCAAGCTTAGGCTCTTTTCACTCCTTATTCCTTCATCCATCGTGATCTCACCCAAAACTTGAAAACTTCAATCACACAAAACTCAACAAAATCTTCGTGAGATCCGTTAGTATAATAAAGCAAATCACTACTTTAGGTGTTGTTGCAAACCCATTCATATTTCGTTATTGCATTATACCTACTGTATTTTAACTTTACGATGGCTCATACCCTTCAATATAACCCATAGATTCATCAAAACAAGCACACAATGCAACGAAAACAGAATCCGTCTTAAACAGAACAGTCTGTAGTAATATGTACTCTAACCATACTTATGTAACTCTCAAAATTCTGAAAATTTAGGACAACGTAAAGAATTTGTATAAAAACACTGTGTGAAAATTTCAGATCAAGATCACGTTCCAGTAAAAAATTAAAATTTGAACACTGGACGCAAAGTTTCTGTTTCAGATTCAGCATCGCTTCTACTCATCTTATGAATCATCCTAAAGGCTCTACGTGGCACAAACACTAAATAAACCATAAAAACACAATCATAACAGAGTCATAATTGTGTCAACACTCAAAAACAGAAAGGAAAAAGCAAAAATAAATTTATTCATTGGTTGCCTCCCAACAAGCGCTATCGTTTTACGCCCCTAGCTAGGCATAACGCATAGATTCAAGTATTGTCATCTTTGGTTTTGGATCCATAGGATGCTCTCATGATTGATTCATATGGTGGCTTAATTCTCGTTCTAGGGAAGTGTTCCATACCCTTTCTTAGTGGAAATTGAAAAAGAATATTGCCTTCGTTCATATCAATCACGGCACCTATAGTGCGTAAAAACGGTCTATCAAGTATAATGGGACAAGACGGATTGAAATCAATATCAAGCACAATAAAATCTATGGGCACATAGTTGCTATTTGCAAGAATAAGAACATAATTAATTCTTCCCAAAGGCTTTTTAATAGTAGAATCCGCCAAGTGCAAATTAAGAGAACATTCTTCAATATTGGTGAGACCAAGCACATCACATAAGGATTTCGGAATCGTGGAAACACTAGCACCCAAATCAGACAAAGCAAAGCAATCATAATTTTTGATCTTGACTTTAATAGTAGGTTCCCACTCATCATGTAATTTCCTAGGAATAGAAATCTCCAACTCCAACTTTTCTTCAAAAGATTTCATCATGGCATCAACGATATGTTTAGTGAAAGCTTTATTTTGCTCATAAGCATGGGGTGAATTCAACATGGATTGCAGCAAAGAAATACATTCAATCAAAGAGCAACTATCATAATTAAAGTCTTTCCAATCCAAAATAGTGGGCACATCACTAGTTAAAGTTTTGACCTCTTCAAACCCACTTTTATCAAAAATTTCATCAATATTTTCACCCTCCAAATTACGGGGACGCCTTCTAGCTAAAGTTGACTCTACTTCAGTACCTTTATCATTAATTTTAATATTACTAAACAAGAAATCAATAGTAGAAACCCCAATAACTTTAAGATCTTCATCATTTTTATGAAGGCAATCACTAGAAAACGATTTTTCTAAGATTTATCTTTTAGCTCTAAGCATAGCGGTTCTTTTCTTACTTTCATCCATAGAGACATATAAAGCTTTAATTGATTCATCAATCTTAGGCACAAAATCTTTCAACTTGAGATTTTCAACATCATGGGAAATTCTATCAATGCTTCTAGACATATCATCAATCTTATTCCACTTTTCTTCTATCATAGTGTTGAAAGCCTTTTGCGCATTGATAAATTATGTAATATTACTCTCAAGATCAGAGGTGTTCCTATTATTATTTTAAGAGGAATTACCATTGGAATTACCATAATTATTACAGGAATTTCCAGGAAAAGGCCTAGGATTAAAATTACCTCTATAAGCATTGTTATTGAAATTGCTTCGCAAGACAAAGTTTACATCTACGGAATCACTATTTTGCTCAATCAAAGTAGACAAAGGCACATCATTAAGATCAATAGGATCATTTTTCCGAGAAACCAATTTCATCAAAGCATCAACCTTATCACTCAAAGTGCTAATTTCTTCAACCGAATTAACTTTTTTACTAGTAGGTGCTCTTTCGGTATGCCATTGCGAATAATTTGCCATAATATTGTCTAGCAATTTAGTAGCTTCACCCAAAATAATTTCCATAAAAGTACCACCCGCGGCAGAATCTAAAAGATTTCTAGAGACAAAATTCAACCCCGCATAAAAAATGTGTATGATCATCCAAAGATATAAATGACTAGTAGGACAATTCCTTAGCATCAATTTCATTCTTTCCCAAGATTGTGCAACATGTTCATGCTCAAGTTGCTTAAAATTCATGATTTGTGTCCAAACGGAAATAATTTTCACGGGCGGAAAATACTTAGTAATAAAAGCATCCTTGCACTTGTTCCAAGAATCGATACTTTTGCGAGGCAAAGAGGAAAACCAAATTTTTGCACGATCCCGCAAGGAAAAAGGAAATAATTTCAACTTCACTGTATCATTGTTCACATCTTTTTTCTTTTGCATATCACACAATTCTACGAACGTGTTTAGATGGGACGCGGCATCCTCATTAGGAGTACCGGCAAATTGATCTTTCATGACAAGATTCAACAAAGCGGCATTAATATCACAAGACTCCGCACTAGTGGCGGGAGGAGCAATCGGAGTACTAATAAAATCATTGTTATTAGTATTGGAAAAATCACACAACTTGGTGTTTTCTTGAGTCATCGTGACTACGCAAACAAGATTGCAAGCAAGAAAGAGATCTGACGAGAAAAAGGCAAAGGCAAAAGAGGGCGAATAAAACGGCAAATTGGTGAAGTGGGGGAGAGGAAAATGAGAGGCAAATGGCAAATAATGTAATTGCAAGGAGATGAGATTTGTGATTAGGAACTTGGTAGATAATGATGGTGTCTCCTCAGCGCCTGAGATTTGCAGGTAGAAGAGACCACTTCCTCCCCGGCAACGGCGCCAGAAATTCCTTTGACGTGGCTTGAGACTGCGTCGGTATTTCCCCAACGAGGAAGGGATGATGCAGCACAGCGACGGTAAGTATTTCCCTCAGTTATGAAACCAAGGTATCGAACCAGTAGGAGGATCACCACCACCCAATAAGCAGCACCTGCACACAAATAACACATACCTGCAACCCAACGCGTAAGAGAGGTTTTCAATCTCTCTACGGTAAAAAGATAGATTAGGTAATGATAGATAGGAGAGATAGATCTCTGAAGAACACAAAATAAAAAGGGAAAATAAAAAGTGCAGCAATATAGTTTTGGGTTTTTGGTTTAGTAGATCTGAAAGCAAAGCGGCAAAAAGATAGATTGGAAAGCAATATGTTGGGAAAGTAGACCCGGGGGCCGTAGGATTCACTAGTGGCTTCTCTCATGAGTATAGCACACGGTGGGTGAACAAATTACTGTTGGGCAATTGATAGAAGATCAAATAATCATGACGATATCCAAGGCGATGATCATTATATAGGAATCACGTCCAAGATAAGTAGACCGACTCCTGCCTACATCTACCACTATTACTCCACACATCGACCGCTATCCAACATGCATCTAGTGTATTAAGTTCATGGAGAAATAGAGTAATGCAATAAGAGCGATGACATGATGTAGACAAGATCTATTCATGTAGGAATAGACCCCATCTTGTTATCCTTAATGGCAACGATACATGCGTGCCTTGTTGCCCCTTTTGTCACTGGGAAAGGACACCGCAAGATCGAACCCATCACAAAGCACCTATTCCCATGGCAAGAAAAATCGATCTAGTCGTCCTAACTAAACCTAAGATTCGAAGAAGAAATACGAGGCTATAAGTAATCATGCATATAAGAGATCAAAGAAGACTCAAATAATATTCATGGATAGAAACTGATCATGAACTCAAAATTCATCGGATCCCAACAAACACACCGCAATAGTTTACATCAAATAGATCTCCAAGAGACCATTGTATTGAGAATCAAGAGAGAGAGAGAGAGAGGAAGCCATCTAGCTACTGCCTACGGACCCATAGGTCTATGGTGGACTACTCACACATCATCGTAGAGGCACCTATGAAGAAGATGAATCCTTCCGTGATGGTGTTAGATTGGATCTTTAGGCTCTGGAACTTGCGGCGCCTGAGTGTGTTTTTCGTCGACTCCCCTAGGGTTTTCTGAATATCTGGGTATTTATAGGCATCAGAAGCGGTGGAGGGGGGCCAGTGGAGGGCAAAACCCATGAGGGCGCGCCGGGGGCCCCCTAGCGCGCCCTGGTGGGTTGTGGCCTCCACAGCCCACCTCTCTAGCACTTATTTGGCCCACTGGGTGTCTTCTGGACCAGAAAAAATCTCCAAAAAGTTTTGTCGCGATTGGACTCCGTTTGGTACTGATATTCCGCGAAGTAAAAAACAAGCAAAAACAGCAACTGGCGCTTTGGCACTATGTCAATAGGTTAGTCCCAAAAAATGATATAAAATTGCTATAAAGTGATTGTAAAACATCCAAGAAGAATGATAATATAACAACATGGAACAAGCAAAAATTATAAATACGTTGGAGACGTATCAGTGACTAGTGGTGGTGTAGCTGTAGCGGAACGTTGCATGGGAAACAAAAAATTTCCTACGCACACGCAAGATCTATCCATGGTGAGGAGCATCTACGAGAGGGAGAGTGGATCTACATACCCTTGTAGATCGCTAAGAGGAAGCGTTAAGAAACGCGGTTGATGTAGTCGAACGTCTTCGCGATCCAAATCGCAAGCTGTCCCACGATCCCATCACGATCCGTCTCGCGATCCAATCACGATCCGTCCCGCGATCCCATCACGATCCGTCTCGCGATCCAATCACGATCCGTCTCGCGATCCCATCACGATCCGTCTCGCGATCCAATCACGATCCTTCCAATCTAGTGCCGAACGGACGGCACCTCCGCGTTCAGCACACGTACAGCTCGATGACGATCTCCGCCTTCTTGATCCAGCAAGAGGGAGCGGAGAGGTAGATCAGTTCTCCGGCAGCGCGACGGCGCGGCGGTGGTCGTGGTGGAACTATTCCGGCAGGGCTTCGCCTAAGCACCGCCGAAACTAGACTAGAGGAGAAAACGATCTAGAGAAAGAAGAGGGCAGCACGTGGCAATTAGGGTTTTCTGGTGTTTGCTGCCCTCTCTCCCCTCTAGTATATATAGGCGGAAGGGGACGGAGGCCGGCGCCCTAGGGATCCTCCCCTAGGGTCGGCCGAAGTGGGGAGGTGGAGGAGTCCAACTCCAATCCTACTAGGAGTAGGATTCCTCCCCCACTTGGTTTTCCTTTCCTCCACTTGGACTTTCCCACCCCTAGCTGCATGGGCCTTGTTGGGGGGGGGGGGGTTCGGCCAGCCCACTAGGGGCTGGTTTACCTCCTCCCACAGCCCATGAGGCCCTTTGGGGCGAGAGGACCCTCCCGATGGTCCCCCGGTACCCTCCCGGCACTCCCGGTACACTACCGAAGTGCCCGAAACTTTTCCGGTGACCAAAACGGGACTTCCTATATATCAATCTTTACCTCCGGACCATTCCGGAGCTCCTCGTGTCGTCCTGGATCTCATCCACGACTCCGAACAACCTTCGGTCACCACCATACGTAACTCAATACTACCGAAACGTCACCGAACATTAAGTGTGCAGACCCCGCGGGTTCGAGAACTATGTAGACATGACCGAGACACTTCTACGGTCAATAACCAATAGTGGGACCTGGATGCCCATATTGGTTCCTACATATTCTACGAAGATCTTCATCGGTTGAACCTCTATGTCAAGGATTCAGTTAATCCCGTATGTTGTTCCCTTTGTTTCTTCGGTATGTTACTTGCCCGAGATTCGATCGTCGGTATCTCTATACCTAGTTCAATCTCGATACCGGCAAGTCTCTTTACTCGTTCCGTAATACAAGATCCCGTGGCTAACTCTTTAGTCACTTTGCTTGCAAGGCTTATTGTGATGTTGTATTACCGAGTGGGTCCTGAGATACCTCTCCGTCACACGGAGTAACAAATCCCAGTCTTGATCCATGCCAACTCAACAAACACCCTCGAAGATACCTGTAGAGCATCTTTATAGTCACCCAGTTACGTTGCGACGTTTGATACACACAAGGTATTCCTCCGGTGTCAGTGAGTTGCATGATCTCATGGTCATAGGAACAAATACTTGACATGCAGAAAACAATAGCAATAGACTGACACGATCATATGCTATGTTCATAGTTTGGGTCTTGTCCATCACATCATTCTCCTAATGATGTGATCCCATTATCAAATGACATCTCATGTCTATGGCTAGGAAACCTTGACCATCTTTGATCAACGAGCTAGTCTATTAGAGGCATAATAGGGACACAGTGTTGTCTATGTACCCACACATGTATTTGAGTTTCCAATCAATACAATTATAGCATGGATAATAAACGATTATCATGAACAAGGAAATATAATAATAACCATTTTATTATTGCCTCTAGGGCATATTTCCAACAGTCTCCCACTTGCACTAGAGTCAATAATCTAGCTCACATCACCATGTGATTAACATTGCAATGAATCTAACACCCAATGAGTACTGGGGTTCTATCATGTTTTGCATGTGAGAGAGGTCTTAGTCAACGGTCTGCAACATTCAGATATGTGTGTTCTTTGCAAATCTATATGTCATTCTGCAGATGCTACCACGATCCACTTGGAGCTATTCCAAATGACTGCTCCACTATACGTATCCGGATTGCTACTCAGAGTCATCCGGATAGGTGTCAAAGCTTGCATCGACGTAACCCTTTACGACGAACTCTTTATCACCTCCATAATCGAGAAACATTTCCTTAGTCCTCTAGTTACTAAGGATAATCTTGACCGATGTCCAGTGATCCACTCCTGGACCACTCTTGTACCCCTTGATAGACTCATGGCAAGGCACACACCAGGTGCGGTACACAGCATGGCATACTATACAGAGCCTATGGATAAGGCATAGGGGACGACCTTCGTCCTTTCTCTTTCTTCTGCCGTGGTCGAGCTTTGAGTCTCACTCAACTCCACACCTTACATATCAGGCAAGAACTCTTTCTTTGACTGATCCATTTTGAACTCTTTCAAAATCTTGTCAAGATATGCACTCATTGAAAGTTTTATCAGACATCTTGATCTATCTATATAGATCCTGATGCCCAATATTTAAGTAGCTTCTTTCCAGGTTTTCCTTTGAAAAACTCCTTTTCAAACAACCCTTTATGCTTTCCAGAAATTCTACATCATTTCCGATCAACAATATGTCAACCACATATACTTATCAGAAATTCTATAGTGTTCCCACTCACTTTATTGTAAACACAAGTTTCTCATAAACTTTATATAGACCCAAAAACTTTGATCACCTCATCAAAGCAATCTGAGCATAAAAATAAGTGTGAGGAAAGATTAAAAACTGCCACATCCGGCGAAACCAAAAGTAGACTACGATGCCTATACACCTAGCCTATTATTAGCTCGCCATCCAAATCGGCTGAAGATAGCTCGTGTGACCGTCTTCCACCGGTTGCACCCAATAGCCATATGCTCCCTGGAGTCCGCATGATTGAGTAATGACCACGTACGGATCCAAGCTGTGGTTCTGTAAATAACCTGCAAAAAACGATTGAAGATCTTGCCATTAAATATCATGTCATTTCTAGTGTTCCATATAGCCCAAAGTAAAGCACTTATTCCAATCCGGATATGATTCGCTATAGTTATGTCCACTCCATTGAGCCACGTTCCGAATAGCATATTAATGTTCGTTGGTGGGTTAATATTAAAGGCTATATGAACAATGCGCCATAACAGTTTTGCTAGGGGATAATCAAGAAAGAGGTGTCTTATTGTTTCATTTTGATCACAATAGCAACATTTTGGACTGCCTGCCCACCTTCGTTTTATCGAATTATCTTAGGTTAGTACCACTCCCTTGTGTACAAACCACATGAAAATTTTAATTCTAAGTGGCATTTTAATCTTTCAAATATGCAAAGATCTCAAAATAGGCCCAAAGTTAGTTAAATCCAAGTACATCGACTTCACTGAAAAAATACCGTTTGTTACTAATTTCCAGTGAATGAGATTTGGCTGGTCAGATAATTGAACATTCATCAATCGTCTGACTAAATGCAACCAGGAATTTCAACGTTCTCCCACTAGAGATCGCGTGAGCTGGATATTTAGAGGTACCGATTCTAATACTGTAGCAACGTAATCCTCCTTACGCTGTGCAATATTATATAAGGTAGGGTATTGCAAAGCTAGAGGCATTTCCCCAAGCCATGTATCCTCACAGAATCTGATCGTGGTGCCATTGCCAACTAAAAACTTCACCCGCTGAAAAAAGGTTACCTTCATTTTCATTAACCTCATCAAGTTCTATCTTCCTCCCACTCAATTCTTTCGAGAGAAACTTTTTCTTGAGAAAGGACCCGTTTTAGCAACAAACACTTTGCCCTTGGATCTGAGATAGAAGGTATACCCAACTGTTACGTTAGGGTATTCTATGAAGATGCATTTGTCCGCTTTGGGTTCGAGCTCATCTGGTTGAAAACCTTTTTCACATAAGCGTCGCAGCCCCAAACATTAAGAAATGACAGCTTAGGTTTCTGTCAAACCAAAATTCATACGGTGTCATCTCAACGGACTTAGATGGTGCCCTATATAAAGTGAATGTAGTTGTCTCTAATGCATAACCCCAAAACGATAGTGGCAAATCGATAAGAGACATCATAGTACGCACCACATCCAATAGAGTGCGACTACGACGTTCGGGCACACCATCACACTATGGTGTTCCAGGTGGCGTGAGTTGTGAAACAATTTCCACATTGTCTTGAGTTGTATACCAAACTCGTAACTCAGATATTTACCTCCACGATCATATCGTAGACATTTTATCTTCTTGTCACGATGATCTTCAACTTCACTCTGAATTTGCTTGAACTTTTCAAACATTTCAGACTTGTGTTTCATTAAGTAAATAGACCTATATCTACTCAAATCATCAGTGAAGGTAAGAAAATAACGATATCCACCGCACGCTTCAACACTCATTGGACCGCATACATCAACATGTATCATTTCCAATAAGTCACTTGCCCGCTCCATCAAGCCGGAAAACGGGGTTTTAGTCATCTTGCCCAAGAGGCATGGTCCGCATGTCTCAACCAATTCGAAATCGGGTGAGTCCAAAGATCCATCAGCATGGAGTTTTCTGCATACGTTTTACACCAATATGACCTTTAGCGGCAGTGCCACAAATATGTGGTACTATCATTATTAACTTTGCATCTTTTGGCATCAATATTATGAACATGTGTAACACTACGATCGAGATTCAATGAACCATTCACATTGGGTGCATGACCATTGAAGGTATTATTCATGTAAACATAATAACCATTATTCTCTAACTTAAATGAATAACCGTATTGCAATAGACACGATCTAATCATGTTTATGCTCAACGCAAACACCAAATAACATTTATTTAGGTTCATCACTAATCCCGAAGGTAGAGAGAGCGTGCGATGGTGATCACATCAACCTTAGAAACACTTCCAACACTCATCGTCACCTCACCCTTAGCTAGCCTCCGTTTATTCCGTAGCTTTTATTTCGAGTTACTAACATTTAGCAATCGAACCGGTATCCAATACACAAGTGCTACTAGGAGTACCAGTAAGGTACACATCAATAACACGTATATCAAATATACTTCTGTCGACGTTGCCAGCCTTCTTATCTACCAAGTATCTAGGGTTGTTCCGCTTCAGCGACCATTCTCCTCATAATAGAAGCACTTAGTCTCGGGTTTGGGTTCAACCTTGGGTTTCTTCACTGGAGCAGCAAAAGACTTGCCATCCATGAAGTTTCCCTCCTTGCCCTTGCCCTTCTCGAAACTAGTGGTTTCACTAACCATCAACACTTGATGCTCCTTCTTGATTTCTACCTTCGCGGTGTCAAACATCGCGAATAGCTCAGGGATCTTTATTTCCATCCCTGGCATTTTATAGTTCATCACGAAGCTTCTAGTAGCTTAGTGGCAGTGACTTGGCGAACTATATCAATCACTATCTTATGTGGAAGATAAACTCCCACTCGATTCAAGCGATTGTAGCACCCAGACAATCTGAGCACATGCTCACCGATTGAGCTATTCTCCTTCATCTTGCAGGCAAAGAATCTTGTTGGAGGTCTCATACCTATCAACACAGGCACGAGCCTGAGATCCCAATTTCAGCTCTTAGAACATCTGATATGTTCCGTGACGTTCAAAACGTTTTGGAGCCTCAATTCTAAGCCGTAATGCATGACGCACTGAACTATCAAGTAGTCATCAGAACGTGCCTGTCAGATGTTCACAACATCTACAGACGACGCTTGAGGGGGTGGCGCACCGAGCGGTGCATTAAGGACATAAGCCTTATGTGCAGCAATGAGGACAATCCTCAGATCATGGACCCAGTCCGCATTATTGCTACCATCATCTTTCAACTCTATTTCTCTAGGAACATATAAAAAATTCAAGGGTGCTACAGCGCGAGCTAGTAATCTACAACATAATTTGCAAAGACATTTTGACTATGTTCATGATAATGAGTTTAGTTAATCATATTACTTAAAAACTCGCACTCAAATTCGAGTGTCACATGATCCAAATTCACCAACTCAAGTCCGATCATCACGTGAGTTGAGATGGTTTCAATGGTGAACATCTTCATGTTGATCATATCTACTATATGACTCATGTTCGACCTTTCGGTCTCTTGTGTTCCGAGCCCATGTCTGTACATGCTAGGCTCGTCAAGTTTAACCCGAGTGTTCCGCATGTGCAACACTGGCTTGCACCCGTTGTATGTGAACGTAGAGTCTATCACACCCGATCATCACGTGGTGTCTCGAAACGACGAACTTTCGCAATGGTGCACACTCGGGGAGAGCACAATTTTATCTTGAAATTTTAGTGAGGGATCACCTTATAATGCTACCGTCGTCCTAAGCAAAATAAGATGCATAAAAGGATTAACATCACATGCAAATCATAAGTGACATGATATGGCCATGAACTTGTGCTTTTGATCTCCATCTCCAAAGCACTGGCATGATTTCCATCGTCACCGGCATGACACCATGATCTCCATCATCTTGATCTCCATCAACGTGTCGCCATGAGGTTGTCGCGCCAACTGTTGCTTCTACAACTATTGCTAACTCATAGCGATAAAGTAAAGCAAAAACGGCGAAAATCAATTAAAGACAGCCCTATGGCTCCTGCCGGTTGCCGTACTCATCGACATGCAAGTCGTGATATTCTATACAATACATGATCATCTCATACATCACATATATCACATCATGTAATTGGCCATATCACATCACAACATACCCTGCAAAAACAAGTTAGACGTCCTCTAATTGTTGTTGCATGTTTTACGTGGCTGCTACGGGTATCTAGCAAGAACAATTCTTACCTACGCAAAAACCATAACGGTGATACACAAATTGCCATTCAACCTTCTCAAGGACCGCCTTTGTCGAATACGATCCAACTAAAGTTGGAGAGACAGACACCCGCCAGCCATCTTTATGCAACGAAGTTACATGTCAGTTGATGGAACCGGTCTCTCGTAAGCGTACGAGTAAGGTTGGTCCAGGCCGGTTCATCCCACAATACCGCCGAATCAAGAAAAGACTAAGGGAGGAAGCAATCTGAATATCAACGCCCACAAACTCCTTTGTGTTCTACTCGTGATCTCATCTACACATAGACCTAGCTCTGATACCACTGTAGGGGAACGTTGCATGGGAAACAAAAAATTTCCTACGCACACGCAAGATCTATCCATGGTGATGAGCATCTACGAGAAGGAGAGTGGATCTACATACCCTTGTAGATCGCTAAGCGGAAGCGTTAAGAAACGCGGTTGATGTAGTCGAACGTCTTCGCGATCCAAATCGCAAGCTGTCCCGCGATCCCATCACGATCCGTCTCGCGATCCAATCACGATCCGTCCCGCGATCCAATCACGATCCTTCCAATCTAGTGCCGAACGGACGACACCTCCGCGTTCAGCACACGTACAGCTCGATGACGATCTCCACCTTCTTGACCTAGCAAGAGGGAGCGGAGAGGTAGATGAGTTCTCCGGCAGCGCGACGGCACGGCGGCGGTGGTGTGGAACTATTCCGGCAGGGTTTCGCCTAAGCACCGCCGAAACTAGACTAGAGGAGAAAACGATCTAGAGAAAGAAGAGGGCAGCACGTGGCAATTAGGGTTTTCTGGTGTTTGCTGCCCTCTCTCCCCTCTAGTATATATAGGAGGAAGGGGAGGGAGGCCGGAGCCCTAGGGATCGTCCCCTAGGGTCGGCCGAAGTGGGGAGGTGGAGGAGTCCAACTCCAATCCTACTAGGAGTAGGATTCCTCCCCCACTTGGTTTTCCTTTCCTCCACTTGGACTTTCCCACCCCTAGCCGCATGGGCCTTGTTGGGGGGGGGGGTCGGCCAGCCCACTAGGGGCTGGTTTACCTCCTCCCACGGCCCATGAGGCCCTTTGGGGCGAGAGGCCCCTCCCGATGGTCCCCCGGTACCCTCCCGGCACTCCCGGTACACTACCGAAGTGCCCGAAACTTTTCCGGTGACCAAAACGGGACTTCCTATATATCAATATTTACCTCCAGACCATTCCGGAGCTCCTCATGTCATCCTGGATCTCATCCGGGACTCCGAACAACCTTCGGTCACCACCATACGTAACTCAATACTACCGAAACGTCACCGAACGTTAAGTGTGCAGACCCTGCGGGTTCGAGAACTATGTAGACATGACCGAGACACTTCTACGGTAAATAACCAATAGCGGGACCTGGATGCCAATATTGGTTCCTACATATTCTACGAAGATCTTCATCGGTTGAACCTCTATGTCAAGGATTCAGTTAATCCCGTATGTTGTTTCCTTTGTTTCTTTGGTATGTTACTTGCCCGAGATTCGATCGTCGGTATCTCTATACCTAGTTCAATCTCGTTACCGGCAAGTCTCTTTACTCGTTCCGTAATACAAGATCCCGTGGCTAACTCTTTAGTCACTTTGCTTGCAAGGCTTATTGTGATGTTGTATTACCGAGTGGGCCCTGAGATACCTCTCCGTCACACGGAGTAACAAATCCCAGTCTTGATCCATGCCAACTCAACAGACACCCTCGAAGATACCTGTAGAGCATCTTTATAGTCACCCAGTTACGTTGCGACGTTTGATACACACAATGTATTCCTCCGGTGTCAGTGAGTTGCATGATCTCATGGTCATAGGAACAGATACTTGACATGCAGAAAACAATAGCAATAAACTGACACGATCATATGCTATGTTCATAGTTTGGGTCTTGTCCATCACATCATTCTCCTAATGATGTGATCCCGTTATCAAATGACATCTCATGTCTATGGCTAGGAAACCTTGACCATCTTTGATCACGAGCTAGTCTATTAGAGGCATACTAGGGACACAGTGTTGTCTATGTACCCACACATGTATTTGAGTTTCCAATCAATACAATTATAGCATGGATAATAAACGATTATCATGAACAAGGAAATATAATAATAACCATTTTATTATTGCCTCTAGGGCATATTTCCAACAGTAGCGTGGTGCAGTGCAGTGCACGGTGGGAGGCGTGGTGGAGTGGGTGTCTTGGAGAGGGAAGGTAGCGGCATGGCGGTGAAGACTAGCATGACAGCGTGCTTTGGAGGTGACACGCGAGCTGGCAACACTGTGTTGGCTCGACTAGAATGGAGTTCCTGGCGAATGGCTTGTGGTAGAGCACCTCCTTGGCTGTGCCTCGAGCGGCGGTGCTCTCCCTGTGGTGCTAGCATCGCAGTTGTCCATGGCTAGGTGTTGGGTCGTTGCAAGGTTGTTCCTTGGTACGGGTGACAAGCATGGCGGGTGGCCCTGGCCCTTACTGGAGTGGTTGGTGGCTGCTGTTTCTCGGCCAGGTTGTAGCCATTGGCTGGGCCACGTTTCTCTCTAACATATGTAGTCTGTCGACGGTCCTCGTCTAGCGGCTAAATGGCGTGGGTCTGTGGTGGCGGCGGTGTGAGGGCACATGGACGGCGCTAGCCAATTCCTACGAGGTGTGGAGGTGTGCGAAGCTCGGATGAAAATGTTGCATGACTTTTGCCGAGCTGGCGACGATGCTGCCTGTGGGTGTCATACCCCTCCTTGGAGGCGTCGCCGAGGTGAATTCAACATTTTTCTCCCTTTCTTGGAGTTGGTGGTTGTCTGAGGACAAAAGCCTCGATTTGGTGTTAGATCAACATGATGGCGGCGTCCACGACGTTGTTTCTTTGTTTGACATCATTGCGTTTGGAGGCACGTCTTGGTTCCTCGTTGCTATCATCTGGTGTTTGCCGCGATCTTCTATTGATCCTCGGCGGCGCAATGTATGGCCGTCGCATGTGTGTCCAAGACGGTGTCTTCCTTGGATCCGATCAAGTCCTGCCATCCACTTGCCACATCCTCTCAGGCATTCTGGGTGGATGGTGCGTGGATGAGCGAAGTTCTGTGGGAGATGGTGCTCTTTCCAGGTGTCCGGCGTTGTTGTGTTCTGTTAGGACAAGCTCTTTTTCTCTATAGTTTTTGTTTGCTCGTTGGTGGTTATCTTCGGACCTGCCCGGGTGTGGAGTTCGTGCTATGCTTTTTTGTTCACAACGAGTGGTAGTTTTTTTATATATAATTATGCCTTTTATAAAGCTATGGTACGCCTAGGCATACTCTCGAGAAAAAGAGATATCGGTTAAGACTGATGATACAGAGTAGAAGATACAATCACAAAGCAAGGAGGGAGAAGAGAGAGCCGTCCATCCACAGTATGTTCTAGCCATCCTGGTTGATGCCTATCTATTGACTTATAAAAAACACTAGCATTGCTCATATTTGTTATATATAGTTTATCGTGTTTACGTAAGTGAAGGAAGAAGAATATAATAGATAATATGGATCATCTAGTCGATTATATGACTTGGTGGCATACATTATGTATAATGAAGTACAATGAAGCGCTGATTTCAGAGAATAATAATGTGTAGCTAGATGGTGTAGCAGCGAAGCAATATGTTCACAAAAAATACAACATGAGCTCTTCCAACAAATAGGCTTGTATTTCAGATACGCGTCCAGGATTTGAATAGATCTTGAAAAAATATTACATGAAAGCCTGAAGGAAAAAAGTACATCGAATTTAAATCACATACCACAAAAAATAAAATGCAAAAATGTTGCTAGCTAGAGTTAGTACAGACCGAAGTAAATCTCTCTTCATAAACTTAGCTTCTGCTCTATAACATTAATCATTGAAATAAACTTTCGTACCACCCACACATGTGTAGAGGAAGCTCATCCATCTAATGCAGCACACACACAAAAATGGCTAGGAGTAATTTTGTTGAAAATACGAGAAGAATCAACAGTGTGTTTTTTCTTGATCACCACTAGAAATATTATTTAAGCTCGAGCAAGTCCAGATGCAAGAATTGCATTAAGTATTATTCAGACCGAGTTTTTGACAATATGCACATCTAAAAATATGTGCTGAATCTTGGGAAACTGGTTACATGCTAAAATATATCCTGGACATATGGACAAACAATTTCAAAATCATGTATGTTTAATTAATTTGAAGCCACTCTGGAATCATACATTAGAAGTTCCCATAAATTTCAATTGAGCAAAAATGCAATACCAAGATGCAAATGGTAAAGCAACAGTTTGTTGGACGAACATTGCCGAGTACTGAAATTGAGCAATTATTTACATCATAAGTCGACGGGGAAGGAGATTTAAAATACATTAAAACATGGATAAGAGATATGTGCAATATGGACATACTCGGGTCATCTCATGCATCCCAGAATCAATGTCAGCCATCCCTTTATTTTGGTTCAGCCTGCTATACTTACTGAATAACGGTAGTTGCTTTCAACATTTATGTCCAAACGAAAGGATCTCAAATGGAGGTATGGACTGAAAGAAGAAATGGGTGTGGTTCCAAGAGAAGTTCACCATTAATGAGTAGTGTGACACATAAATTATATGGATATCTTCTTATGTGAGAAAACAAAAAGTCGGTAATGGGCGTAACTCATCAACTATTCACCAACTGAAACAAAATGCAAAATCCATAGAAATGATTTTAGCACTAACTGAAGAAAAGAACATATATTGACCCCTCTAAATTATACATATATTGGTGTATCAGAAAAGGAAAGCTCACTCATCTGTTCTCCAAAACTAGAAGGCGTGGTGAACTATAAGGAAATACAGGAAAATTCCCAGGCTAAGATTGTATCTCTAGTTCGCTACTGTCATTTTCTTTAGTAAGGCAAATCTTCAGCGTGTAGTACACCGCTCTATAAATCTCTTTGTTATCCTAAATATGAAAATTTTGAATTTGGTAGATACAGCCTCCCTTTTCAGTTCATTCTTGAACTTGTCTATCTTCTATTTGTTGCACCATTCGCTCTATAGTAGTTCCTATGATCTAGTCTAAATATTGACAAAAACATCAGTGCAACATTCCTTGGAACCACTGAATGTACTCTTGTGCATCTAATCACCGGATTGTCTGATCTACAGCTTAAATCTAGTAATTTATAACTCTATCTAATACAAAACTTGTGTACTGAAAACGTACCAATTTTTCCGTGACAGCGGACATAAGTAATGCTAATGCATTGCAAGGAGATGTGATCATATACAACCCTGAAAAAGACTTGAAAAACTCAAAAAATATCCTTTAGTAAATGCAACAATCTGTATCCTGAATAGAACTAGGGCTTCATTAATGAATATTGCTAATATATATGCAGACCATATATAGAGAAACACATACCAAAAAGATATCAGGGAAAAAAGTTTGGCATGAAAAGAAATTGAATTAGATAAGTAATACATGATACCTTTGTTTATAAGTCCAACTTTCTTTGTAGCTAGACCGGCGGCAACTTTCAGATACAAACACCCTTTGTGCAGATCATCACTTAACCGTGGGAAAATTTTGAAAACACACCAAATGCAGTCTGCCCTTAAGCCATGCCCCTATACACACCAAATACACCCTTTTTTGACGCTGAGTCAAAGCGGTGGGGCGGTGAACCGATGAAAATCTAGGCCCAATAAAACCGGTGGCAAACAGAGAGAGGAAAAACAGGAAGTAAATCAGGTGAAAAATCGAATACACGTGTCATTCAAATAGGAGGCATCGTTACAGAAAACGTAGCGGATTGGTCCCTGCTTAGGTACTTTAATTTTTTTATTATATTATATATGCATGTCTACTCCTACGGCTATGACCTAACTTATATGCCATTTGTACTTGGGCCTCGGTCAACTGGGCCCAACTAGTTAACCCATTCATTCCCTGTTACCTTTGGGTTGGCCTTTCGCTTTCGTGAAGCACTCCTATCCAGCACGGTAAACATAGCATGATAAACAGTCGATCATGGTGTCCTCGTGGAATTCAAGTTCCGTGTTTCCATCCAGCAGGTGGTAGGCGTTAATTCTTGGCCGGTAGTCAGTCGACTCGGCCCCGTCGCGGCACAAGTAGATTGTGTCAGCACTGATAGACGAGGACAGCCCGGCGGGCACCGATAGCGTGCGACCAGTACCTAGGAACACGGCGCGCCCATTCAGCCCGTTCATGGGCACCGTCTTGCCCGCGTCTAGATCCACCCGGTGTGCCTTGTACCATGTTGTGATCGTTTTCGTCCGGCAAACCAAAATCAGTTCACTGTCGTTGTCCACGAGGTTCACAAAGTCTAAGCTCAACACGAGGAGATCTTCATCCAGCTCAGCCGCTACCACGAGATGTGGCCGTGTGGCGTCCATCACCATGATGCCCTTCTTGGTGACACCATAGAAGCGCCCCGCAAACGACAATGATGTAATCATGGGACCAGTTTTCGACATCGCACACCGGCTCCACGAGCAGTCGGTGTAGTGTCGCCACGAGCTGCAGACCACACGAAAGCGAAGGTAGTCGGCGACATCGTCCACAAAGACACGGTCGGCGATCTTGCCCGCTGGCCCGGCCGTTAGGTTGCCCCAATCTCTCCTGCATGCATAACGAGGGGTGTCGTCTGAGAACTTTTTTGTTACCAGTAACCATACGGAAAGGCTGGATGCATGAGAATGATATCATATTACACAAGAAGAGAATCCCAACAGAGTATGTCGCGGTACGTACAAAAGCAGAAGACAACCACAAATTTCAATTTATCTTTCGCGATTAATGATTGATGGAACGATGGATCGAGATCCGGTCGAGAGGAAGAGGAAATCCTTCCTACTCACCAGTTGGCGTGGGCGGAGTCGACGACGACAAGCTCATCAGTGCGTGCTTGCTTTGCACGGTGGCAGCACGTTCCGACGACCATGCTGCTGCCAATCGGTGAAGCCATGTTCTGCACGGGTAGGGATTGGAGGGCTTGCTGTATTAGACAGCTCTTGTGGGCGTTTGCGTTTCGTCCGAGTAATATGGTGGAGACGTAGTTTTCTTGTCCTCTCCGTAATATGGTACAGACACGCGAGCAAAGATTGTTCGCTCAGGAGGTGCCTCGGCGTGACGTTGGGCAGACTGATTCCAGCGAGCGCCTTGGGCGAGACGGGCCAGGCCCAAAGTACAATTTTTAAATCCGGCACAAATCTACCATGCTAAAAATTATAAATTTTTCATGCAATAAACGTATAAATTTCTCATACCGCAGAGCCGAAAAAATTGGCATACAGAACAAAAAATGCACACGTGGTTGCCGTGCTGTATAGCATAATAGAAATGCCATGACATGAAGTATAAATTTGGCATACTAACGAGCAAAATATTTTTTTGTTTGTATTGAAACAAACATACAAAATTCCCATGATATGAGAAAAAAATAATAGCGCATGTCTAGATATACAAAATCATATATAAAACAACAGCCACATACAAAAATTGTTGAAACAAATAGTCTCATGAAAAAATAAGATAATTTTGTTCCTTGGAAAACATGGCAAATTTTGAAAAGGTTTGTACTGCTCACGACAATATGAGATAAATCTTATTCCTACAAATCAAGGCGAGGATTTTAAAAAAATATAAAAGTACTTGCATCACAAAGTTTAGGGAAAATTGTTCTCTACAACAAACAAAAGATTGAAAGTGTTCGTATTAATCACATGGCAATTTTAGGAAAAAATGTGTAAGTCACGTGGCAAATTAAGAAGAACTTGTCAGCGAAGGAATTGATGTCACCATCACACTGGACGTGGTAGATGCGACGGTGCCAGCATGAGGGCACCGGCAGGAAAGACTCCTCCACGTGGTCATCCCAAGATATGCCATCAAAGTCAGAAGATCTCTGTCTCTTCGAGTAGGCGCAAAGACATTCAGTGGCGGCGACGAAATAGGAGTGCAACGACGACGGAGGAGGGGGCTAAAGATATGTAGATAGTTGGGGCCGTGGGGAAAACACCGCAAGCGGTTTGAAAACCAAAAACACCTCCAACCTTTACAAACTACAAGTTATTTGCTAGCAATTTATTTTGGTTGTGACTAAGAGAATCAAAGAACTAAATGTGTGCTATTTTCCTATTTTGCTTCGTCATGCAAAGATGCAAGAACTATGTTTATTTGTGTTTTGTAGACCTCGTTATGTAATGTGTCATGTTGCCCTGTTTTGTTTGACATTATTTGACATGTGTACCTGCTTAGGTTCAGCGGTTTATTTGTTATTTTAATGCTTAAGAGCACACCAATGATGGTGGTTTCCACTGTATATGTTTGTCACCTTCAAGTAAACAATTGTTCAAGGATTCAAAGGCAAGGAATAAGGGTACACTTCCATCCAATATTGTTTTTGTGTTGAATATAGGATATTTTTAGCGCCGAGAACTTGACATCTGCAAAGGAAAGACCGATTAATAGTTGACCGATAAAATTGATTAATTGGTCAATTTCCAATTAATCTTTAATCCCAAACCGACTGGGTAGTAAATGAAAAGCGGTAGCTTGAACATTGTGATGACAGGGAAGGATCAACTAACTGGAGGAAATATACGTCGTTGGAGTACATGTAGGTCCGAAGGTAGTCACTCTAGCTTGTTCTTCGTCTTCCTCCATCTCTATCTCCCCATTCTATGTACTCCCTTCTTTTTTTAGTTCGCATATTATTATTTTTTAATTCAAGCTTTGTACAATTTGACCAAATTGATATTTAAAGATATCAACATCTACAATATCAAATAAATATAATAAGAACATATATTTCGTGGTGAATTAAATGACATTGATTAGTTTCTACAAGTTTGGTAAAAATATTTAAAAATTACATTAAGATTAATATAATATGTGAAGTAAAAAATAAAAACATTTTTTAGACATAAAAAATAAACAGAGATGATACTGCGGCGCTTTTCTTTGTGTGGGAATGTCAAACGAAAAAGAGAAGGGCAGCCTGCGGATGATGGGCCAGAACCAGTTGCCTCAAACATAGTGAACACAGAATGACTAAAGACATGCACGAATTAGGAATGAGTCCAAGGGAAATAATGAAGGAGTAAATGCAAATACAAGAAATAATTTACTTCAATTTGCAACAACATTTATTGTACATTAAACTAATGATCATCAAATGTAAAGACGTTTTTGTGTAATCTTAAAAGTTGTTCATACAATTCAAAAATATTCTCGTCGTTTAAAAAAAATAATGTTTTAAAATCTTGTTAATGTCATTTTTGGGATTTTTTATTAAAATGTAAAAAAAAAAGTTAGCACTTTTATTTTCAATATTTGTATCAGTCAGAAAAAATCATGGGTTTGAAAATAGGTTTTATGACATTTCTTAAAAGGTCATGAAATGTAAAAAATTGTTCGTGAAGTTGTACAAAAAAAATCATAACATGTAAAAAAATGTTGTTGTTTAAAGTATTTGTAACATATATAAAATGATTGCATTTTAAAAAATGTTCATGATTGTTTTACAATGTGTATACTTGTGTTTACTGTTGATTGTGTATTAAAAAATGTTCAATGTGCATTTTGTTGATGCTAAACATGTATGAGGATAAATATTCAACATGTATGTGAAACATATTGAACGTGAATCTGTAAAAGGTTCAACCCTTATATGAAAATGTTTCAATCTATATTTGATAAAAGTTCACACACATTTGTAAAATAAAAGAAATAAAACAAAATGAAATAAAAAAAACGAAAGAAAACCAATAGAGAAAACAAAGCAGAAAACCTAGACAGAAGTTTCCTAAAACTGAACAAAAGGTTACTATAACCGCTCATGAAAAGTTTCCAAACCGGTTCGTAAAACTAGTTGAGCAATATAGTTAGGCCGGCCCACTAATCAGACACTCTAGGCGAGTGTTGCTAGCAGCATTTGGGAAACCAGCCAGGGAAGCTTAGCTAGCTATGGAGCCATTTTGTCTCAAAAAATAAATAAAAAGCTATGGAGTCATTATACCCCTAAAAAAAGAGCTATGGAGCCATTGTACATATAGGTAGGTCTTTGGAGTTTATCATATGTAACGCAGTTCATAAGTTTAGGAGCTCAAAATTCGAAGCTCACAACCTGACAAAGCATGCAATTTTATTGGGGTTGATCACGATGTTTGGTTAGGACAGTCCTATGATCCTCTTTCCTTTTCTTTAAACATTATGGCGAATTAATAAATACTTTGTGAGTTTTAAAAAAATGGGAAACCAGCCAGGTTGGTTTATTCGTGTAGACTAGCAAAACCCCGGAAGAGAAATAGCCGGCTGATTCCTGCAGTCTAGGCCGCGTCGTGGGGCTGTGCTGCTACTGTTTGACAGCAACAATAAATGCGCATGGGTGTTTAAAAAAAAAAATGCGCTGCTGACCATCCTCGTGATTGACAGGAATCAATGGCTCCATGGCCAACAGCTGTGGACGCCCAGAAGTCGGAGCTGGTATTATTTTTACTAAATGGCCCCCAAAGGATCTTATGTGGTCCACTGACCCTTAAAAAACTTATTTCGTGACGTGACCTCACCCAATGCATTTGGTGTTTTTAGTAGAGGTAATATCATCGGAAGTCATAGAACTGCGCCGCATGTTCAGTTTGGTGCTAGAACTTTAAAAATACGGTTTTGTGGTCACTTAATTTGATCAAGCGTGCATATACGGTCACATTACGCGTATGCAGGTGTATTCTTGTGCATGACCCCACCTATCAGTTAGTGGCGACGCTGGCGCGATGTAATTTTACACAATACACCCTCATATATTTTTATTCAAGGATAAAGTCAACCACCGCGACACATCACAACCCCCCCCCCCCCCTCGCATTTTTTATATTTACGCAAAACCTCGAGCACATGTATGCAAAACTTAACATCAAAAAAGGCTCCGCCAGAACTCAATCCAACGCCCAAATATATTTTATATTAGACAATCTAGCCAAAGTGACCATCACGACCTGATGCCTAATATGGATAATACACGTAAATATACTAAACGAGGTCTCACGTGGAGTTTGAATGGGCTACGGATATTGTGGCTCATTTTGCACGCGTAAATATAAAGATGTGTATTATATATATAATATTTAATAAAACGTAATTAATAAAAATATTGAAGATATTTGTAAAATGTAAGTAATAAAATTATATTTAAATATTTATGTGTTAAAAATACTATACATCAAAACAATGCTTAGTAAATAAAAACATTTAAATGCAAACCTATGTATTATATAAAAAATATTTAGTTAACGGATATTGAAACTGTTTATTAAATAAATATGATGAATGAATCCAAAAAGTATATATACTTGTGCCTTATATTTAAATTATACGAAATGATGACTACGAACATTTAATAAATATTTATGAAAACCACATGTGTATGATTTTCACTAATGACTTATATTCAAAAATATTATATAATTCAAATATTAGGCACGATTGAATATTCATATTAATCGTTTAAATTTTAAATTAGACAAACATTGAACCATATAATTGTGCGTATAAAAATAATACTATAAAATTATATGTTTCAAAGCCAAATACGCAATACACACATTTTTAATACACACATGTTTATATTATACTCAGGTTTATAAAATATTTTAGAAAATATTTAATGTATAATACATATGTTTATATTTAAAAGTTTTAATTTACTAGTCATCGTGTATATGCATAATATTTTTAACACAAAAATATTTGAACATAATTATTACTTATGATTTACTAAATATTTTATATATAATACACTGGTTTATATTTGAATGTTTTTATTTACTAATCGTCACCTGTACAAATATTTGAACGTATCCTTATTACTTAGTTTTACAAATATATTTAAAAAAAAGTAGTTCGTGCAAAATGGGCCGCAGAATCCACAGTTCATTTCAGCTACACATGCATCCTCGTTTAGTACATATAGTGTCCTTATCCCTAGTTGACATACGGGCAATAGGGGTCGTTGTGGCTATGCTAACTCGTGTTAAACTGCTGGTTGTTGTTTCGAGTCCGACAGGATTAATTTTTGTTATTAATTTTTGCACATACGTGCAGTAGTGTGGTCAGGTTTTCTGTAAATAAAAAAATGTTAGGCGGTTTTGTGCAAAAATGTGACGCGGTAGTTGACTTTTTTCATAAATAAAAATAATATGAGGATGTTTTATATAAAAACTGTTACATACCCAGCGCCATCACTCACTGGCAAGTGGGCCATACACATGAATACGCCCGCATATGACCATATCTGTACGCTTTAGTCAAGTTAGCTCACCATAAATCCGTATTTTTAAAGTTCTAGCACAAACTGAAAATGCGTTGTGTGACTTCCAGTGATATTACCTCTTTTTAATACACTTTATTATAGTGCCAGACGAGTTGGCGTCACACTGCCACGCTGGCAGTCAAAGTCATGTGTGGAAAAGTCAATCACGTCAAATCATTTGGCGGGTAACAATTCTCACTTTCTCAGACCATCTGGTAGGGACTGAGACAAACACAACATAAAGTTAGAGGACTGACATGTAAAACAAGCGTTGCACTACTGCCTGTGTCGTTATCAAGCTACAGTGAACATACAACACACGGGTCAACTAAGGTCGAGACCGAAAGACGGGATTGGAACGCTCGGGTCGCTCTCGCGGGAGGGCCGGGCGTAACCCTAGCCGCCGCCGCTCGCTCCCTTCCCCGCCTCCTCCTCCCCTCGCCGCCGCCGGAGGGCGCCGCCGGGCGAAGCCCGGCTGGTGTCGGCGGCGGCGGGGCCCCTCTTCCCTCCTCCTCTGGTGGTTGCGGCGCGAGACGCGACGAGCGGGCGCGGAGCGTGGCGCTCGCGCAGGGCGGCGCGGCGGCGCTTCGTGCGGCCGGGCTTCGGGCGCGGCGGCGCGATGGTGCTGCGGCGGCTGCGTGGCGGAGCTGGTGGGGCGGGCCTGTGCGACGCCATGCCGGGGCTGGCTGGGCCGGGCCCGTCAGATCTGGCGACGGGCGCCGCGGGCTGCGGCGGCGCGGGCGGGGCTCGCCGGCTAGCTTGGCTGGCCGGCGTCCGGTGAGGTGGGCGTGGGCGGATGCGGAGGTGCGCGCGGGCGATTCCGGCGGCGCGGGCTGCGTGCGGCGTGGGCGGCGGCTGGGGGCCGGCTTCGGTCCCCTGCGGCTGCGGTGTGTCATCCCGTCGTGGGCGTGCGGCGGCGGTGAGGCTAGGCCGGTGGTGGTCTGGCTGCCTGGCGGAGGTGGCCGGCGGTGCCTCCACTTGGCGGCGGGGCGGTGCTGGTGGTTGTGGGTGGCCGGCTGCGCGCCCCTGGCCCAGATCTGGGCCCTGAGGGGCCCATCTGGGTCGTAGCGGGCCAGTTCCACGCTACCTCGCTGCCCTCTGTGCAGGGAAGAGGAGGAGCGGCTTGGTCTGGGGGCGGGAGCTTTACGGGCATTTGAAGTCCCGACCGGGCCTGGTCTGCTCCCGCCATTGCGTCTGGTCGGTTACCGTCGTTGACGGTGGAGGTTGGGCCCTCCCGCGTGCCGACGGTGTTGCTTCCCCTAGTCCCGGCTCTTCTTCTTCGTTGGGCAGGCCCTACTTCGCGGTGCTGTGGTGAGACGGCGTGGGAAGTTTCTAGTTCATCTTGGCGCAGGGAGGTTGACGGGTTGGTGGCGGACTCCGGAGCGCCAGAGGTGAAGGTTGGGATTGGGAGAAATCCCTGTTGGCTTGGCCGACACCGACGCGGTGGCGCCTGAGGGTGCCGCCGGACCTTCCTGGGGGGCGTCTGGGCTACCCCTCCGTTCTCATCGTCGAGTACCGGGGGAAACCCTTTGCAGCAGCGTCGTCATCGTCGCGTTCCTTCTTGGAGGTGTTGATGGGTACCGGCGCTTCGGAGTTTAGGAGCTTAGTGGGAGGTCTTTGGTGGGCGCAGCGGTCGCGGGGCTTCTCCGTTTTCGTTGATCCGCCGTTAGCGGCATTTGTTACTTTTTTGCCTCTTTGTCATTTCTTTTGGGCGTGCCTGTGCTGTTTCCGCCCCAGCACCTATCGTTGGTTGTATCGGATGGTTGCTTTGTAATACAAAGCGGGGGGAAACCCTTTCTCGGGAACATACAACACACATGAACAGTGCGCTACAGTGCGCTGCTGCGCTGCGGTCCTTATTGCTAAGCGAGGAGCTAAGAGCATCTCCAGCCGCGGCCCCAAAGGACCCCCTAGGCCCCCTTTTCATCGCCGGCGGGCGAAAAAATCCCCAGCCGCGGCCCCAAGACGCCGATTTTCGCCGGTTGGGGCCTTTTTTTGGGCCGGCGAACCCAGGGCGCTGGGGTCTCCTGGGCGCGCCGGCTGAAGCGAAAAGGCGGGTGGGGCCGAGGTGTCGGCGAGACCGGCTGCCACTTCCCGCCACTTCCCCCTCTTTTTCCCTCTATCCCGCCGTTTCACCCCCGGTTCTTCTCTCCATTTCCCTTTCTTCGTCGCCATGCCGCCGAAGAAGTACGCCGCCCCTCGCCAAGCCACCGGCCCCGCCGTCGCCAAGCCACGTAGGGCCCGTGCGCCGATGGCAAGACCGGCGGGGATGACGAACGCCGAGTGGAAGGCCGACGTCGAGCGAAGGGAAGCGGTGACCGCCGATCGCCGCAACAGGCTCCTCATGAAGAAAGCCCGGGACGCGGCGGCGGCGGTTGAGCAGGAGGTGTCGTCTCGCCGCCCGATCTTCCCGGGGAGACAGCCCGCGGGCCCGTTCCCCCAAGGCGCCGGCCATCAAATCGCCCCGGGCGACCCGCACTTTCCTTCGCCGACCTTCCCTTCGCCGGCGTGGGGGTACGCGCCCTCGCCGGAGTACGTCGACGGCGACGCCCTTGGCGGATTCAACCCCAACATTACCTTCCCGCGCACGCCCTCCGCCTGTTCCGGGGGCGGCAGAAGGGCGGCCAGACGGGAACAAGAAGGCGAAGAAAGCCAGGAACGACGCGCCGGCGGCCGAGCGCCTACAGGCGTCGATCGAGCAGTGCATCGCCGATGCAAAGACCCACTCTGCCCTGAGGGAGGAGAAGACGGAGGCGAGGTGGTCGGCGCTGTTGACGAAGCAGGACGCAAAGCTCGACCTCCTCAGGACCAACGTCGCCGCGAAGAAGCGCAATACCGACCTGGCGTTCCTCATGGGAGGCGTCACGGCGGACATGGACCCGCTGGTCAAGGCGTGGTACCTGGCGGAGCGTGACCTCATCCTCAACCGCATGCCGACGCAGCCCTCCGCACCGCCCACACCGCCGCCGAGCCCGCCGCCCGCGTCTCCGATGTTGGACGTGCCCGCTACGCCGACCTCGCCCACGCCGACCGCTACGCCGACAGCTCCGGCAGACGACGGGGAGCAGGCCGTTTGAGGAGTTCGCTACCGCTTTTTTTTTTGTACGCCGGACTATTGGCATGTGTCGCCGCGCCGAACCTGTGGCGATCGCCGGCCGATGGCATGATGACGCCGAACTGTGGCATGATCACCGAACCCGCGCCCTGGTTTGGTCCCGCGGGAAATGGAATGTTCAAAATTTGCAGACGCTGGGCCGAACCCCCGGGGGCGCGACTGGAAAGCCGAGCCCCCCAGGCCGATTTTAGCGCCGGCTCGCCCCCAGGCGGCACTATTTCGGGCCCCTGAGGGGGCCAACGGCTGGAGATGCTCTAAAGTAGCTACATTATTTGACGGTGACTGGTTTGATGATTTTATGTTTTGCTACGGTAGCTCAGTTTTAATGCTCTTCGCCAGCAGCCCGAGCATCTCCCCGCCATGGAGCTCCATCAGGCAACGAGCAGAAGTAATGGGCAACGGATCTCGAGCTCGTCTTTGATGTGCTCGTGGTGACGCTCGCCGGCGGCCAACGGAAGCACAGGTCACCACCAGCGCCCACCGGAGTGGCGACGCTCGCCGACGGCCGTGTCCGGCAACCGTTGGCCAAGGCATGCTGTAGTATATTTTGCTGATTGACTGAATGAAGGGACTAGTACGTGCACGAGCATAGGTGGATCCGTGGATCGGTGGATGGATAGATGGAGATGGATTACACGCACGGACGGGCCATGCTCGACGGCTGGAGGAGCTGGCCATGGTCGCCGGAGTGGAACGGGTGGACGCCGATGGAGGGGAGCCGGTCCAGCACCGAGGACATGCGCGCGAGCGGCGCCACGTAGTGCTGGTTCTGCTGCTCGTGGTAGCAGGGGCGGAGGAGCCGGTAGGGCGAGGTTGGGCGGCCGCCCCACCTTGATTTCCTGCAAAAGCGTTTATACTGTGTATACGTACGTCGCGGCTGGCTGATTGTGTTTCTTCGAGCGACTCGTGGTCTCGCTAGGAAAAGAAGATAAACGGACGAGGGACCTTACTTGGGCTGTGAGCCCATTGCATGAAATTCCGCTGCTGGGCTTTTAGCCATCGATTTAGCGCTTAAAGCTTACCAAGAGCTGGCTGCAGATGCTCAAAAAAAAAAAAAAAAAAACAAGAGCTGGCTGCAAACTCAGTCACGTACGGGTGGGCACTGGGTTTTTGAAGGAAGCGTCTGTCCATTGCATTCGTTCAAACAACATCAGTGTAATAAGTTAAAAAAACATTAGTGTTATCCCTCAAAATGGAAAAAAAAACTTTGTACAATGCATTAGTTATAAGCACAATCGAGCTTTATGGTTGTCCGGCGCCTCGACAAACGTTAGTCTCTAGGTCCGCCACTGTTACCGCTCCTGACGTCAATTTTTTGTGCTAGAGTTCGCCCTACCTCAGAAAAATTTCGTCCTCCGCCACTGCGTGGTAGTACAGGCTGGAAGAGCGCCATGGCCATGACCGAGACGACGGCGTCCACACGCTGGTTGGGCATGGCGCTGCCTACTGCTGCTCGTGGTGGCCGCCAACGGGGACCGTGCACGAGGGGCCGCCGTGTCCACTGTCCAGATCCGTGGCTGGGGGGCGTGGAGGACTGCCACCATGTCGGCCCCGCTGTGCCATGGCCGCCGCCACAAAGCTCCATGGCCGGCGGTGCGCATGAGGAAAGGAAGGCCATGGGGGAAGGGGACGGGGTGGGCTGCTGTTGCAGGGTGCTGGGGAGAAGGAGCTCGTCGGGGTGGGCTGCTGCTGCAGGAGGCCGGAGACGGCGACTCGGAGGGAGGAGGGAAGGAGGGCGACGGCCTTGCCGGTCGCCGGAGGTGGGGGCGGCCGGCGACCTCAAGCTGCGGCGCGAGTGAATCGGGGAAAAGGAAAGCATCGGGGAAGACGTTTATTTACGCCTGTTGACTTGACGATTTCACTGCATTTTGAGAAAGTTATATACGCTAACCGCTTAGACGCTTTTGACTTTTGTCACCCAGGCGTGACTGGATTTATTGACATTTATTAACGTCAGATTAAGTGGCGTCACACAGTACATTAAATTGCCCGTTCAATTATGTTTTCATGCCTAATGCTATTACATATCCGCATTCCTCATATCAATGTACTATTAGTTAAGCAATTCGTATCTCAAGTCATTCTTGTTGTGAGCTAATAAAGGTCGGATGGGTCTCCTATTCTTAGAATTAATTATCAATCAGAGGGTCGAACCAACTTCATATTGCTTGTCGTTGCTTGGTCATGTGTTACTTCGGCATGTCCACTGACCCGCGCCATATTGCTTGGCGTTTCTTCAAAATTAGAGTGGTTGAGAGTGAATACACGCCAATTTATTAGATGATGCCTAGTAGATTGAGCCCCATCTACTGCTTGCGGGTTTTGCACATACTCCCTCTGTTCCAAAATATAGTGCGACAGCGCTTCCCGAGGTTCAACTTTGACCATAAATTTAACCAACGAGACCGACTGCGGCGAATTCAATTATATAATTTTTGCTCCCGCCGCAGTCGGTCTCGTTGGTTAAATTTATGGTCAAAGTTAAAGCGCGGGAACCGAGGACGCACTATATTTCGGAACAGAGGGAGTATTAGAAACGCCAAACGATTTGACATGTCTAATACATATAGTGACATCAAACGATTTGGTATCAGCACGTGTACGAAAAAGTCAAACGATTTGGCATGTCTAATACATATAATGACATCAAACGATTTGTTATTAGCACGTGTACGAAAAAGTCAAACGATTTGGCTTAGACGAGCCAAATCATTTGGCGTCATTCTTCTATACCTGAAGACAAGCCAAATCACTTGGCGTTATTCTTCTATACCGCAAGACGAGCCAAATCATTTGGCTTGCTACATTTATTAGACACGCTAAATGATTTGATCCACCTCACGCGCAGCACGTTGGCCCCCAACCCGTGCCACTGCCCAACAAAGCGACGACACAATATGAACTTGGGTGATTCATCATCAGCTATATCTTAATATATGAATGTGTGGCATTGTCTCTCTGCTATCTTATGAAAGAGTTCCTGCACATGTTCCATTCCGTCCGTCTTCGCCTTCAAAATTGTACTTACACAAGGCTGGTGGTAATTCTTGCCTTTTTCATCTTCACATCACCACCTCCACACCAGGGATGTGGACAACTGCAAGGATATAGGATGTTAGTTGAAGTAGGTTAAAATCAGTCATAATCAGTGCTTGAAAGATAACAGTTCCCAGTAGGAACAAAGATAACTTTCGACAAAAAACCAAGAAACACAAAGTCTTTGCACAGAGCAGAATATTTCTCCTTCAAATAAACAATACAGTTCAATTTCATCATTACATTTGTTTTAAGAGCTTTTCTACCTAATTATAAAAATGACCTTCTCCATCCATGATATAAAAATGACCAAGAAACACAAAGCCTTTGCATAGAGCATAATATTTCTCCTAAAAATTGTACTGCGATACATTTGACAGAAGTTTTGTAGGCAAAACGCCTTCCATGCAAACATCTGCATGAAATCAATGATGCCGTGGTAAACTGACAATGGTTTCAAAAAAACTTCTAACCTCAAAAAGCTCAAGGGATTTCCCTGTTTGTAGACATCATCCTGCTTGCCCTGTCCATCGGCACGCCATGCAGTCAACACGACCTCGGTACTTCACATGGCACCAGAGGTCACTGAACTAATGTCAATTCCCAAATGAGAATCGAAAGCAAATCGAAGTCAGTACTAGGTGTTAAACATCAGCACACATCATCATCAGATACTTCTAAGCTAACAAAGACATCAATCAAACAAGACATCATCATCAGATACATCAGCACTCGCCCTCCATCCGCGCCCACCGGAGCGGCGACGGTCGCCGGAAGGCATACCTGGCGGCGGTTGGCGAGCAGCGCGCGGCGGCCTCTCCTGCAGCGGCTGTGGGGGCGAGCCCGAGGTGGAGGAGGACCGGAGGGAGAAACGGAAGGAGGTCCGCTGGGGCGGCAGCCGTGCCGGTCGCCGGACGCGACCCCCGCCTCCACCCCGCGGCGGCCCTCACGGCGCGCTTCCTACAAGTACTGCCATGGCCTTCAGTCCGGCTCTCGTGGCTCGACGGCGTCCTTGACTGTGGCCCGGCTCCTCCCTACACGGCGGCTACCAGCGGTACATCGTCCGGCCGGATTCCGACGGCAATGCCAAAATCCTCCTCCAAGCAGCGGTGGCTATGGGCATGGAGCATGACAGCTGATTCGTATTGACCAGAGAAAGGACAACGATGCTTCCTTATCTCTTTGCTCTTTTGCACGCCAGCCCTTGAAATTATCACATTTATGTCTCATCCTCTGTACGTTTTTTTTTTTGGAAGCATCCTCTGTACGTTAATAATCCATGGTTGGGAACGGATACACGCCAATACATTTGACGTCTTTGACTTTTGCCACGTAGGCGGCGACTGTCAGCACGGATTTATTTCCGTCAGTTTGCTTGGCTTCATGTAGTGTGTTAAAAACGTCTGATGAATTGTCGTGCTTGCAGGGATCATGCCACGAAATAAGTTTTTTAAGAGGTCAGTGGATGACATAAGATTCTTTAGGCCCTTCCCAATGCTTCATGGTGGTGGACAAGTGCTAAGCATGCCACATAAGTAAAAAAAATGGCATATCATAGCAATTAAGGAGGAAAGAGAGCACTTTGATGACCCAGGAAGAACCAATGCCATACACGTGAACCTAGGCAAACCACTTAAATGAAAGAAGATGACAAATGCATGAGAGGGTTTAGATGCTAAATCATTAAATAGAGTGAACTTAGCAACAACAAGTTAAGCACCTATGCATTGAGAAGTTGAGTTGCTAAGTTATTTAATGCTCTTAACACCACATCTTAGCACATTTGCATTGGAAGCAGCCTATTAGAGGCCATTTAGTAAAAATAATACTCGGAGCTGTGTCCTCTGCGTGGACGGAGACGAAACATCCATCAATTAATCAGCTCAGTTCGAGGCGTCAGAAACAGGTACAATCACCATAGAGGAACTCCACGGACCAACAGTGCCCTCCCTGCACGGCCCCTCCAAATTTTCCGCAGAATGAACATACGTACTCCTGTGCAGATGCATAGAGTTAGGCCTTCCAAAACAAATCACACAATACCAAGAGGACTAAATTCACCACCAATACTTCGCCAAATAGTTGAATAATAATCTCGCAAAAAAAAATTGTTGAATAATAAAGTTATTCAAAAAGAAGAGGAAAACTGTCAGGTTCGTTCGTGTGGACAACCACAAGCAGGCAATCCGGAGAGGAATGGCTGGCCGTTCGCCAAAAAAGAAAAAAGAAGAAGAAAACGCGGCAGGCCGGACCACAAAGTTTGAATCAGCTACGGGAGTGCGGCCAAATTCACTGTTCTAACCCTTTTTTGAAAGTTCGGCCGGATCTGACCCCGGTCAGATTTTTTTTCCTCCGAATCTAACCCTTTTACCTACCGCCAGACACGGCGGCGGTAGGGTTCAAAGGCTACCGCCAGGCTCCTCGGCGGTAGCTGACTTAAGTCACGTCAACGTGTAACTGACGGTCGCTGTTACTCTGCACGACCCTACCGCCCGAGGAGCTGGCGGCAGGTAGTGAAAACCCACCGCCACGGCGTCCGGCGGTAGGGTCTGTGACCTTATAAGCCGGCCCGCCGGTTCGCTCTCCCCATCTCCTCCCATTCCCCACCCCGCGACGGCCTCCTCAAGAACAGAGAGGGGGAACCTCTCTTGTCCCCTCCACTCTCCGCCTCGGATCTCTTCCGTTTCTTCACCATTTTTGCGGATCGGGATGGCTCCAAAAAGAGAAAAGTAAGCTCCTCCGATCCCTCCAATTCGTTTTAGTCGAAAAGCTTCCGATTCGTCGCATTATTTGATTGAAATCACTCCTATTTTCAAACTAGATATAATTTTTATATACCATAGGATTGTTTTAGGTTGATTCTAGATGTTCTATGGCGGGTATGTGGTTGGATTTGAACTTGTATTTACTTGTTGTAGAGAATGAGGTAGAGTACTTACAATCAGCTTGTGGGTCTCCTGCAGAATAAATACCCTTGGGGAAATGATGAGGGTGTTGTGCTTTCAAGGTGGAATAGCTGTAGGAAATATTTTGTGTTGGTTCGCAGTGATGAAGATGTGGTGAGCATGTATGATGAGAATGAGGAAGCCAAGATTATTAAGATACTTGTCCAGTTCTGCAGGAATGGTGTGGAGGAGGAGTTTGCTCACAGTTTACTTCAACCAATCCCACCTTCTTCTCCGGCAATAGGAAATGTGCAAGCCCATAGTGGATGATTTAACTCAAAATTCTCGCTACGAATATGAGATACCTGAGGAGAGCTTGACAAGGGAGCAGCGATCTAAAGAGGGCTATGAAGGAGAGGATCATGTAGGAATAGATGAGGAGAACCAGTACCTTGATGGTGGTGAGCAGGATAATAGAGGCAAGCAAGCCAAAGATGCTGATCAAGAGGCAACGGAAGATGTTTCCCAAGATGTTGAGGAGGATAATGATGAGCAGGAAGAGGATAATGATGAGCATGAAGAGGATAGTAATGAGGAGGAAGAGTATGACGAAGGGGCTGTTAGTGATGAGGATAGTGACGGGGGAATGATGCTTGATATTCCAGCAATTAGCTATGACAAGGATAATCAACCTATGACAAAAGGGGCATTATTCCCCTCTATTGAAGAGTTCAGAGTTGCACTTGCTCAGCATGCTATTGTCAATGAGTTCAGTTACAAAACTAATAAAAGTGATCAAAAAAGGGTGAGAGTTGCTTGTTCCTACAATCCACTGGAAGGGAAACAACCATGCAAGTGGAAGGTTAATGGATCTATCTTATATGATGGCAAAACAGTTTGGGTGAAGAATGAACCCAAGATGCACACATGTCCTAGCACACAAAGAGATGGCAAAGTAAAGGTTGCTAAGAGAAAATGGATTGCTGCCAAGGTGACTGATTGGCTGAAGGGTGATCCAAGTTTGACTAGCATCGCCTTGCAGAAAAGGTTGTTTGAGAAATACCATGTCGATATCGATTATCAAAGAGTGTTTGCAGGTAGGCTCATAGCTTTGGAGCAGATATTTGGGAAGTGGGAAGACAATTTTGAGTGCATGCACAACTGGCAAGCTGAGTTGCTTAGAAAGTGTCCAACAAGTGTTGTAGTGATAGACCACAAAGAGATCCAAGGGCAGCAACGTTTCACAAGGGCATTTGTGTGCTTTAGAGCTTGCATTGATGGATTTCTTTCAGGCTGTAGACCTTACTTGATCGTTGATGCCACTGCCTTGAATGGAAAATGGAAAGGACAACTTGCGGTTGCTTGTGGTGTTGATGGAAACAACTGGTTGTATCCAGTAGCTTATGCTGTCTTTGATTCGGAAACTAAAGAAAACTGGGATTGGTTCATGGAGAATCTCAAATCAGCTATTGGCACACCTGAAGGCTTAGTCATATGCACATATGCGTGCAAAGGGTTGGAAACAGCAGTGCATACAGTATTCCCAACTGCTGAACATAGGGAGTGCTTTAGACATATGATAATGAACTTCAGAAAGAAATACCATGGCAAGGTTTTTGAAGAAAATCTATGGCCAGCAGCATAACATATTCTCTTGCCAAGCACAATCACCATATGAGGAAAATTATGGAAGCCAATCCAAAAGCCATTGCATACCTTGATGAATGGCATTCTAACTTGTGGAGTAGAAGTAAGTTCTCTACAACGTGCAAATGTGACTATGTGATGAACAACATAGCTGAGTCATTCAACTCCATGATTAAGAAATTGAAGGGTTTTCCTGTTCTTGAATTATTGGATGCATTGAGAGAATGGCTAATGGTCAAATTTGAAATAAGAGTTAAAATAGCAACGAAATTTGCACGTAGACTTCTAAAAATTCTGCCAAGGATCACCAACATGATGAACAATAGATCAAGGGGGATAGTGCTGGATGCGATCTGTAGAAGTGATGACTGCAAAGCGGAGGTCACTATAAAGATCCATGGCTATAATTGGAAACATTGTGTGGATTTGGAGAAGTGGGAATGCTCTTGTAGGCGTTGGCAAGTAACTGGACAACCTTGCCTACATGCCATTGCATTCATCACAAGTATTAGAGGAGGTCAAGAGATAGATGACTATGTGCATAAGTACTACTCTGTGAAATCATTCAACAATGCATATGCAAAAAATGTGCCCACCATGACCGATAAGAAACAATGGCCAGTGGTCGATGTTGGGTTCAAATTGCACCCTCCTATGTTGAAAAAAGCTACCGGTAGACCTAGGACACAAAGGATAAAGTCAGCCTTTGAGAGCATATCCAAGAGAAGACACAAGTGCCGAGAATGCAAAGAATTTGGGCATTTGTTGAAGACATGTCCAAAACTTCATCCCGAACGCAAGACAAGAAACAGGTAATTTGTAGCAAAGAATTGTACATTCAAATTTAAATGCAAAAGAAATGTATAGTCTAACTAAATTTCTCTATCTCAAATCTGCTAGGAAAAGAAAAAATGTTGAGCCACAAGACATCGAAGACATAGAAGCCAGTGCCATAGATGTTGAAACTATGGACACTACTTGGTATATATTCTTTGTTTTGCCTATTGTAAATTTGCATGCCTATTCTGGTGTGTCTAGTTTTGCTTCAAACAAGACAATGCATATAACTCTAATTTTGTGTATTGTAAATCTGCATTTGAGCACTTATTTTCATTTGTTCTTTTGCCTACTATAAATTTGCATTTGAACACTTACTTTCATTCATTCCCAGTTCTGGAAATGGAGCTACAAAGAAGAGAAGAGGTGGTAAAAGGGCAATCACTAGTACATAACAGGGCATTGGTCCAGGCCGGGCCAGCCCATTAGTCCCGGTTCACTCACGAACCGGGACCAATGGGGGCATTGGTCCCGGTTCGTGAGGCCAGGGGGCCGGCCGGGCCTCGTGGGGCATTGGTCCCGGTTCGTATGACCCCTTTGGTCCCGGTTCCAGACACGAACCGGGACCAATGGGCCTCGCTCCTGGCCCACAACCATTGGTCCCGGTTCGTGGCTGGAACCGGGACCAAAGGGGATCCTTTAGTCCCGGTTCCAGCCACGAACCTGGACCAATGAGATGCCTATATATACCCCCTCGCCAGCGAGCAGAGCACTCCACACTGCTCTGTTTTTCTGGCTGGCGAGGGGGGAGCTTTGTGGTGCTCTAGCTCACCTCCTATGCACATGAGGTGTTCGATGAAATGCCCGAGCCACACTTAAGCTTTCTGCTCTCGAAGCTCCTTGTCCAAGCTCCATTTTTCTCAAGATTTGTTTAGGTTTGACGGTCCGTCCTGTCCCGTCCCCGTCCTCACCGCCGTCGATCGCCCGCGTCCATCTCGGCACCAGCACCACCGTGGTTAGCCTCTTATTCTTATCTTCTTTCTAAAAGAAAAAAGTTCTTACTTCTATCATTTAGATAGATACTTGTGTAATTTTCTTACTTTTATTATTGTTTGTTATTATATAGTGCCATGGTCATGGTATCCGCCCACGTCGGCCCTCGTCCAGTCTATGATTCGGATGTGGTATATATTATCTTTTATAACTATTTGTTTTATTTAGTGTTTATGACAATTATGCCGACCAACGTGACATAGATTTTTTAATCTAGGAGGTATGTGAACCGGAAATTCCAACCGACCCTCTTGTCGAGAGGTTAAATTTAGTTGAAAAAGAAAACGAGGATTTGAAAGAAAAATTGAAAAGAATTGAGGAGGAGAAGATGAAATTGGAGTTGCATGTTGCCGATGTCGTCGATGACCACAAGATCAAGATGGATGCAATGCGCTTGAAGATTAGAAAGATAAGAAAATATGCCATTGATAATGAGGCTTGGTATCATTATGCTGTTGGATCAATTGTTACCTTAGTTGCCATTATGATCGCATTTGTTGTTGCATTTAAATGTTTTACATAGTTGTATGTTAGTTTCAATTTATGTTTTAATTAGATGCTCTAGAGAGCTGTATGTTGTTCTATGAGAACTATGTGTGAACTTTATGTATTTATTTTTTCAATAATAACATTTGATCACTTCTCTATTCACTTCTCTATTCATTTGCCCTCGTCCGGTCTATGATTCGGATGTGGTATATATTATCTTTTATAACTATTTGTTTTATTTAGTGTTTATGACAATTATGCCGACCAACGTGACATAGATTTTTTAATCTAGGAGGTATGTGAACCGGAAATTCCAACCGACATAGAAATTCTTGTCGAGAAGTTAAATTTGGTTGAAAAAGAAAACAATTACTTGAAAGAAAAATTACAAAGACTTGAAGAGGAGAAGATGAAGTTGGAGTTGCATGTTGCCGATGTCGTCGCCGATCACAAGATCAAGATGGATGCAATGCGCTTGAAGATTAGAAAGATTAGAAAATATGCTCTAGAGAGCTATATGTTGTTCAATAATGAGAACTATGTATGAACGTTATGTATTTATTTTGGTCAGTACTGTACTTTGGCTTTAATGTGTTGATGAATTTCTATTAATTTGGTCACTTCTCTATTCATGATATGCACGCAGATGAACCGGCAATGGATGTACGGTGACCGACGCACCTCCGAGTATATTGAGGGCCTGCATAATTTTCTCGAAGCGGCTGAGGCAAACAAGCAGAATGGTTTTATGCATTGTCCATGTACTGTCTGTGAGAATACGAAGGCTTTCTCCAACTATAAAATCCTTCACTTCCACCTGCTTCAGAAGGGTTTTATGCCACACTATAATGTTTGGACCAAGCACGGAGAAAGAGGGGTTATGATGGAAGACAACGAAGAAGAAGAGGATGACGACAACTACCCGCCCCCTGAATACGGTGATGCTGCAATGGGGGAAGCTGAAGATCAAGAGGAACCAGACGATCTGCCCGATGATGATCTTCGCCGGGTCATTGTTGATGCACAGAGAGAATGCGAAAGTGAAAGGGAGAAGTTGAAGTTCGATCGCATGTTAGAGGATCACAAAAAAGGGTTGTACCCAAATTGCGAAGATGACAACAGAAAGCTCGGTACCACACTGGAATTGCTGCAATGGAAGGCAGACAATGGTGTATCTGACAAGGGATTTAGTTCGCTTCTGAAAATAATGAAGAATAAGCTTCCAAAGGATAACGAATTGCCCGACAGTACGTACGAAGCAAAGAAGGTTCTATGCCCTCTAGGATTGGAGGTGCAGAAGATACATGCATGCCCTAATGACTGCATCCTCTACCGCGGTGCGTACGAGGATTTGAACGCATGCTCGGTATGCGGTGCCTTGCGGTATAAGATCAGAAGAGATGACCCTGGTGATGTTGAGGGCCAGCGCACCGGGAAAAGGGTTCCTGCCAAGGTGATGTGGTATGCTCCTATAATACCACGGTTGAAACGTCTGTTCAGAAACAAAAAGCATGCCGAGTTGATGCAATGGCACAAAAAAGACCGTAAGAAAGACGGGAAGTTGAGAGCACCCGCTGACGGGTCGCAGTGGAGAAAGATCGAGAGAAAGTGGAGCGACTTTACAGGTGACCCGAGGAACGTATGGTTTGGTTTAAGTGCAGATGGCGTTAATCCTTTTGGGGAGCAGAGCAGCAAGCATAGCACATGGCCTGTGACTCTATGTATGTATAACCTTCCTCCTTGGTTGTGCATGAAGCGTAAGTTCATTATGATGCCAGTGCTCATCCAAGGCCCTAAGCAACCCGGCAATGACATTGATGTGTACCTAAGGCCATTAGTTGATGAACTTTTACAGCTATGGCATGGAAGAGGTGTACGTGTGTGGGATGAGCATGCACAAGAGGAATTTGACCTACGAGCGTTGCTGTTTGTAACCATCAATGATTGGCCTGCTCTCAGTAACCTTTCAGGACAGACAAACAAGGGATACCACGCATGCACACACTGTTTAGATGACACCGACAGTATATATTTGGACAAATGCAGGAAGAATGTGTACCTGGGGCATCGTCGATTTCTTCCGACCAACCATCAATGTCGAAAGAAAGGAAAGCATTTCAAAGGTGAGGCAGATCACCGGAAGAAGCCCGCCCTCCGTACTGGTGATCACATACTTGATATGGTCAATGATTTACAAGTAATATTTGGAAAGGGTCCTGGCGGACTATCTGTTCCGACTGACGATGCGGGACGCGCACCCATGTGGAAGAAGAAATCTATATTTTGGGACCTACCCTATTGGAAAGACCTAGAGGTTCGCTCTGCAATCGACGTGATGCACGTGACGAAGAATCTTTGCGTGAACCTGCTAGGCTTTTTGGGAGTGTATGGGAAGACAAAAGATACACCGGAGGCACGGGAGGAACAGCAACGTGTGCATGAAAAAGACGGCATGCATCCAAAGCAGTATGAAGGTCCTACCAGCTACGCTCTTACCAAAGAAGAGAAGGAAATCTTCTTTGAATGCCTGCTCAGTATGAAGGTCCCGTCTGGGTTCTCGTTGAATATAAAGGGAATAATAAATATGGCAGAGAAAAAGTTCCAGAACCTAAAGTCTCATGACTGCCACGTGATTATGACGCAACTGCTTCCGGTTGCATTGAGGGGGCTTCTACCTGAAAACGTTCGATTAGCCATTGTGAAGCTATGTGCATTCCTCAATGCAATCTCTCAGAAGGTGATCGATCCAGAAATCCTGCCAAGGTTAAGGAGTGATTTGGTGCAATGTCTTGTTAGTTTCGAGTTGGTGTTCCCACCGTCCTTCTTCAATATCATGACGCACGTCCTAGTTCATCTAGTCGACGAGATTGTCGTTCTGGGCCCTGTATTTCTACACAATATGTTCCCCTTTGAGAGGTTCATGGGAGTCTTAAAGAAATATGTTCGTAACCGCGCTAGGCCAGAAGCAAGCATCTCCATGGGCCATCAAACAGAGAATGTCATTGGGTTTTGTGTTGACTTCATTCCTGACCTTAAGAAGATTGGTCTCCCTCAATCACGGTATGAGGGGAGACTGACTGGAAAAGGCACGCTAGGAGCGGACTCAATAATATGTAGGGACGGGCATTCTTGGTCTCAAGCACACTACACAGTTCTACAGAATTCTACCTTGGTGACCCCGTATGTCGATGAACACAAGAATATTCTGCGCTCCAAACACCCGGAGCAGTGTGACGACTGGATTACATATGAACACATCAGGACTTTTGGCAGTTGGTTGCAAACACGTCTCATGGGTGACAACACTGTTTCTGATGAGTTGTACTCGTTGGCCAGGGGACCATCTTCGACTGTATTGACTTACAAAGGGTACGAGATAAATGGGAATACATTTTACACGATCGCCCAAGATCAAAAGAGCACCAACCAAAACAGCGGTGTCCGCTTTGATGCAGCAACCAATAGGGGAAAGGACACATATTATGGTTACATAGTGGACATATGGGAACTTGACTATGGACATGATTTCAAGGTCCCTTTGTTTCAGTGCAAATGGGTCAATCTGTCTGGAGGCGGGGTACAGGAAGACCCACAGTACGGAATGACAACAGTGGATCTTTACAATCTTGGGTACACAGACGAACCATTCGCCCTAGCCAATGATGTGGCGCAGGTTTTCTATGTGAAGGACATGTCTACCAAACCAAGAAAAAGAAAAGATAAGGAAGCGAATACATCATACGATGAGCCAAAGCGCCACATAGTTCTTTCAGGAAAAAGAGACATCGTGGGATTGGAGGGCAAGACAGACATGTCTGAAGATTATGAAAAGTTTCATGAAATTCCTCCTTTCAAAGTCAAGGCTGACCCAAGCACCCTCTTAAACGATGAAGATTATCCATGGTTACGGCGCAATAAGCAAAGGACACAAGCGAAGAAAAAGTGAAGACTTTCTCTCCACAACTATATCATTGCAGTTACATGTGAAGAAATGAAATGCCTTTTGTAACAGATGCCTTTCGTATGAAACCCTAATACTTCGAAAGAGATTGTCCGTTTTGTACACGAAGTGCATCCAGTTTTTGTCGTAACCCTCTCAACTTTTAAGCACATGCTATGTGAGTGAAATGATTATACCATGCGAACTTTCAACCTTTTCAGAGTTCATTTGAAGTTCTTTTCAATTTCAAGGTTATTTAGCTCAAAAAAATCAGTAAGTGCATGAAAAATACCAAATGAAGTCAGAAAGGGTTGAAAATTGATGATGTGGCTTTGAATGGTGCATTTTGAACACACAAAAAGTATGGAGTTCAAATAAGTTCAAAAAAATGAAATCCCTTTGTAACAGATGAGTTTTCGTCTGAAACCATGATACTTCGAAAGAGATTGTCCGTTTTGTACACGAAGTGCATCCAGTTTTTGCCATAACCCACTCAACTTTTTAGCACATGCTATGTGGGTGAAATGATGATACCATGCCAACTTTCAACCTTTTCAGAGTTCATTTGAAGTGCATTTTAATTTCTTTCAAAACATCGTGGGAGTGGAGTTCAAAAAAGAATCAACTAAAAAGTTTTTATAAACCTCTAGTATTTTTGAAACTATAATTATATAAAAATTATGCAACTAAAATTATCAAAGTATTTTTTGTTCAAAACATTAATAGCAAAAAGAATATAATGATAAAACACACTGGAAATAAATAAAGCAAAAAATAAAACAAAAATAAATAAAGCAAAAAACAAAACAAAAATAAATAAATGCAACTAAAATTATCAAAGTATTTATTTGTTTAAAAGAATGAACTAAAATAGTAGAAGAAAAATACTTGAAAAAAATTAAAAAAATAAATAAAGCAAAAAACAAAACAAAAAACTGGAATTTTTTTTAAAAAATGCCACCTACTGGGCCCGCAGAAGGCCCAATAGGCCCACTCGCAGTGACAGATTAGGCCCGGAGGCCTGCAGATGAGAGGAGCTCGAGAGGGTATGCGCAGCAGCGCTTATAAACCACTCTCGAGCTCTCTCGGCTAGCGAGGTGGGACTAAAAATTTGGCCCCGGGCAGCACCACCCTTTGGTCCCGGTTGGTGGCACCAACCGGGACCAATGCCCCCTTTGGTCCCGGTTGGTGCCACCAACCGGGACCAATGCCCACCTTTGGTCCCGGTTGGTGCCACCAACCGGGACCAAAGGTCCCTGTTTCCCGCCCTTTGGGCTGACAAAAAGAGGCCTTTGGTCCCGGTTGGTGGCACCAACCGGGACCAAAGGGAGGCATTGGTCCCGGTTGGTGGCACCAACCGGGACTAAAGGCTTTGCTATATAAGCCACCGCTTAGGAATTTTTCCCCAAATTCTCACATCTCCCCCGACGCCGCCCGGCTGCTCCTCGTCGCTGTCGCCGTCGCCGCCCGCTCCTCGCCGCCGTCGCCCTCTCCCATCGTCGCTGTCGCCGTCGCCCTCTCCCATCGTCGCTGTCGCCCTCTCCCATCGTCGCTGTCGCCGTCGCCGCCCAGCCCCGTCGCCGCCCGCTCCTCGTCGCCGCGCCTCCTCGTCGCCGTCGCCCTCTCCCATCGCCGCCCCCAGTGAGCACCCCGCCTTCCCCCGAGCCCTCGCCGTCGCGCCCTCCTCGCCGTCTCCGCGCGCGTGCCCCCCCGAGCCCGCCGTCCTCGTCGCCGGCCTCGTCGCCGGCCTCAAGCCATCGCCGCGCCCCCCCCCCCCCCCAGTGAGTCCCCTTTCCCATGGTCCCCTGCTCCCCGTCGCCGCGTGCCCCCGAGCACACCTCGTCGCCGGCCTCAAGCCATCTGCAACTGCTCTGTTGGAAACAATTAATTTTTCTGTTGTTTATATGATGATATATATATATATATATGATATGATGATATATATATATATATAAATGAGATGTATGTTCATGTGGAGATGAGATAGATAGATAAATGGTCATGTGGAGATGAGATGTATGTTCATGTTTTTTTCATGTATATGTATATATGTTCATGTATATGTGTGTATATGTGTGTATATGTTATCCGGAATTAAAATATATGTTCATGTAGAGGGCGACGGGGAATTAAAATATATATAGATAAATGAGATGTAATTAAAAAGTCATGTATATGTTTTTTTCATGTATATGTATATATGTTCATGTATATGTGTGTATATGTGTGTATATGTTATCCGGAATGTATGTCGTTGTCGATATACCCCCTCCCCGATAACTTTGACATGAGGGGGGAGGGGGGGGGGTCGATCGATAGGCCACCCAAACCCTAGAAAAAAAAATTCATACAGAAAACTCCGGTAATTGTGGCCTCCCGTCCCTCGATACCAACTCTCGAGGCCTCCCGTCCCTACCCGATAAACTCTTGAGGCCACCCAAACCCTAGAAGAAAGGCGTTGTCGATCTCCTACCCCCTCCCGTCCCTACCCTAGAAGTGTTGTCGAGGCCACCCCAAACCGGACGTCGGACATTCATGAGAGAGGCGGTCCGGACGTCGGACATTCATGTTTGTATATTAATTACCATGTTGTAATATTTGCAGAAACTATGGATCCAAGAGACTTGGAACAAGAACAGTTGTTGGGGGACATAATCAACGGCGGCGGACGTGATATCTTGTCCTTTCTCAACGACACCGATGGTCTGGAAGGAGAGGATGACGGCTCCGGTGATCGAACAATGGAGGAGGAAGGACATGATCATGATGGCTCCGGTGACCGAATGCCGGAGGAAGAAGGAGACCATGATGACGGCTCCGGTGACCGAACGGAGGAGGGAGCTGTTGCAAAGTCCGGCGAGGTATATATATTAATTAAGCATGTGCTGACTAGCTAATTGATGCATTAATTGTTTTGGTATGTACATATATTAATTAACTCTTTTTTCTTCTTTTATAGCCCTCCGGATCGAGCCAAACTTCGGTAACGAGACGAGGCCCGAAGAAGAGGTTGCGCAAGGAAGAAAGGTTCACGATCACAGCACTCGCGCGGGATGGCCATCCGATTGAACCCAAGCGGACCAAGGACGCATTTTCTGCTCAGTGCGGAGCTATTGTTAGGGACTACATCCCGATCAGCATCAAGCAATGGAATAAGCCTAAGGACGGCGCCCCTGATGGTGATTATGTCACCGATAGACAGAAAGATGATCTTTGGACCGCTCTGAAGGCAAATTTCACCCTACCGCCAGAGGAGGATCCGAATAAGCCAGTTATAGAGCCACTGGTCAAGGCGTGTGCTCTTAAGAAGATGGCAGATCTATTCAGGAGGTGGAAGAATGAGTTGAAATCAAAGTTTGTCGACAAAGGGAAGACTCCGGAATTCACCGGCCGATTTGAGAAGATAGGTGATCACTGGCCCGCATTTGTGGCCTACAAGACATCGGACAAGAGTAAACAAATGTCAGAGACAAACAAGATCAATGCTGCAAAGAAGCAGTATCACCATCACACAGGGTCAGGTGGCTACCTCAAAGCCCGACCGTTGTGGGACAAAGCTGAGAATGACCTGATGGCTAAAAACGTCGTACCACAGACATTCAACTGGCCAGACCGTTCAAGGACTTGGTTCTTCGGGGTTGGGGGAACTTTGGACCCTGAAACAGGGAAGTGCCGTTGGACGAACGAGCAACTTGCAATACCCATGAACAAGCTTCAGGAGTATATCACCGCAGCGCAGGAAGGGACGTTCATTCCCGACAGAGAGAAGGACGAGCTGACTGAGGCCCTAGAGAATGCTGAGCACCCTGGACGAACACGAGGCACACCAGGCTCCGTTCCGTGGAAGGTTGGGTTTCCCGACGCAGGCGGTTACAGAAGCCGGGAGAGAAAGAGGAAAGCGGAGCTGAGCGAAATTCAGAAGCTGAATGCAAGACTACAAAAGCTAGAGGAAGCTGAGAGCCAGCGAGCTATCGGCCAACCATCTCAGCGGCACGAAGCTACCCCAGAAGCTACCCCGCCATCTCAGCGGAGAAGCAGCGTCGCTTCCACGGAGCCCGTTCAGCCTGACTTCACGGCTCCTATCTACCCCGTGGATACTATCACGGAGGCTCAACATTGCGAGCTCATGACGAAATGGCGGAACCTCACTTTGAAGGCGGCTGTCGGCTCTGTTGCACCTCCTCAACCCAACGGAACTTTTCACTGCTCACCGATTCCACATGGCTATGCTGTTGTGATGGTGGATGAAGTAATTGAGGGATTTGAGGAGCTCGAGCTTGACCGGCCTACAGGTGAAGGAGAGAATAAGCTGGCTCGTGCTCTGAGGAGTACATGTCTATGGCAGAAGGAGTACATCAAGCTTCCAAACTGGACGCCTCCTCCGCCTCCTCCTCCTCCTCAGGCGAATCAGGGCTCTCCGCCTCCTCCTCCTCCTCCTCCTCCTCCGACGAATGATCAGGGCACACCGCCTCCTTCTTCGGCTCCTCCGACGCGTGAGGGCACTCCGCCTCCTCCTTCGCCTACTCCGATGCGTGAGGGCCCTCCGCCTCCTCCTTCACCTACTCCGGCACATCGGAGCAGTACGCTTCCTCCTCAGCCTCATCGGCAACGGCAGAAGACAGACGCCGCCGCTCCGGCTCCTCCGGCGCGTCGGAGCACTCCGCCTCCTGCTCCGCCTCGTAAGCAACGACGGAAGAGAGACGCCGCCGCTCCGGCGGCTAGCAGTACAAGAAGAGGCGGGAGGGGATACAGATACGGTCCATCTCTCAAGCCTATGGAAAAGTTACCATATGAGAGGACCGAGTCTGAAAACGAGGAGATATGTCAGGAGCAATTGAGGGCCCATTTTGCAAAGAAAACTCCACCTCCGAAGGAGAAGCTAGATCCGGTGAAAGTGATGCGCACTATCGATGCCCTGAAGCGACCACCACCGCCGCCGCCGGATTCCAACTATGAGCGCTGTGTTCAAAAGATATATCAAGACGCGCGGCGGTCGGGAAGTACTTCTAGTGATGCAAGGTTAGCAAAACGAAGAAGTGGGAAAAAAATTCCCCAGCTCGGCGAACAGGCGAACCAATCGTGCCCCCCGCTCAAGGTGTCTAGCGATTTCGTCGCTAATCATCCGGGGATGGTGCCCGGTACCAATCCTGGTGATTACCTGAGCGATGATGTACAGTTTGAGCCGTTGGAGGTGGACGAATTCAAGTACCGGTACGGGCATCCTCTCGTGAAACCTGATCATCCTCCTCTAACAACGATGATGCGAACATTGCATGAATGGTACATGAAAACCTGCCGCGAGTCAGGGAGGGATTCTTTGACGCTGATGATTAAAGAGGAGCACGACCTTGTTGGAATGGATCAGTTGAATGTTGAATTTGAGGAGATATTCCAGTTATACAATCAAAAGGCCATCGACAAATCAATCGTGACTTGCTATTGTCTGTAAGTACTACTTCTGTAATTAAGTCTCTCTCTATATATAGCTCAGCTCTTTCATTGCATGTATATATAATTATCCTCACTATATTATGCATATTGAAGATCGTCGAATGCAGAAAAGCACAAATGTATGACATTGGGTTCATTAACCCAGATATCATACATGAGTATACGGTTAAAAACAATGTCACAGACACCGAGGACAACTTGCTACAATCGTTGCTTAAAAATCAAAACAAAGGGACAATACTCTTTCATTATAACTGCACGTGAGTGTTACTGTCTTGTGCATATTCGGTTTCCCTTATTACTCGAGGTTATAGTAATGTAATTGATGAGTTATGCATGCGTGCGCAGGTATCACTTTATTCTGCTAGAGATTAAGCTTGAGCGGGGAGTAGTAATCGTCTTAGACTCGAAACGAAAAGATCCCCAGGAATATGCGGGCATAACTGAAATGCTCCAGAAGTAAGTTCAATCGATCATTATCGCGTCATATCGGCAACTTTGTTCATTTCCTGATATCAAGTAATTATTTTCTTTGTCTGGCAGGGTTTGGAAAGAGTTCACCGCAATTGTTCCGGCACTGCCGAGGGAGCTGCGATTTACATACCCGAAAGTAAGTACTACTAGCTAGTTCCGCGCATCTCCCATTGATTCTAGTTCCATCAATACCATTTATCATGCTTGATTATCAGTTTGATTGAACTCTATTTCTCGTAAAGTGCTTGTGGCAGGAAAAAGGGAATGATTTATGTGGATACTACGTTTGCGAGTTCATCTACAACGCAACGACCCCTAAGCGGGGCTACTCTGAAAAAGAATTTCAAGTGCGTAAGCAATAATATTCACAACTTTATTTTATTACCATGATTTGTGTTGAGTTTCATTCATATATATGTATTGACCCCCTTCTTCAAATTAGACGTGGCAGATGTGGGATGAACTCCTACCACATGATCGCATACGAGCAATTCAAGAGGAATTGGCAGGATTCTTTCTTGACCACGTCATAAATAAAGCCGGAGAATACCATCTGGAATTTGAAATTAAATGTTAGGGATTGTAAGAGATCTTATATTGTATATATGTAGCTAGTAGCATCGGATAGATATACGAAAACTTGTTGTTCGACCAATCTCTCGGAGAAAGAGAGGTCGATCACTTCTCTGTGTATATGTTCATGACGATCTTGTGTACTTAATGGTTCCTTCATTTGCTTACTAGCTAGCGTGTCGAGTTCTCTCTATAGTAGCTAGCATCGACCAAGCACGGAGAAAGAGAGGACACTTCTCTCTATTAGCTAGCTAACATAATATGAAACACCTCAATTAACCCTACAACCCCCCCCCCCCTAAACCCCCCTTTCAAAAAAAAAACAAAAACCCCAGTGCCTTTTGGTCCCGGTTGGTGTTACAAACCGGGACTAAATGTCCTCCTGCCCGGGCTCCCCGCGGCGGCCACGTGGACGGCCTTTGGTCCCGGTTCGTAAGCGAACCGGGACTAAAGGTTTTGGGCTTTAGTCCCGACCCTTTAGTCCCGGTTCCAGAACCGGGACAAAAGGCCCTTACGAACCGGGACAAATGGGGGTTTTCCTACTAGTGAATGTCTATCCCAGTTCCGGAAGCATCTAAGAAGCCTTCTCCTACACATGACAGCCCATCAAAGAACACAAGAAGCAAAAAAGGTCCTCCAGTGAAGAGCACAAGAAGCAAAAAGAAGCTGTGAACTGTGCTGTTTAGAATGATGCGCAACTAGTTGTTATTTTGTGGAGCACTATGCATATGTGAACCTTGCTTTCTAGCTGATGATGTTGCTAGACCTGGCTGTACTATGTTTTAACTTTTGTGGAGCTGCTTTTGGGGTGGTCCATATGCATGTGAACCTAGATGTTCATATTAGATGAAGGATTTGACTCCTGTGAAGTATTTTGTTCATATTTAGAATGTCTTGACCTATTTACTATGCTGCTGGCCATGATTTTATTATTGTGCTTACTTCTGGTCTAAATATTGTGTAATTATGTCTGATGGTAAGGTTTTCGAATAGGTCATGCCAAAATTTCCTCTTTACTGTGCTGTTTGTTATGATCTTATTACTATGCTTACTTCTGGTCTAAATATTGTGTAATTATGTGTGTGATGGTTACATTTTTAAATAGGTCATGCCAAAATTTCCTCTTTACTATGCTACTGGTCATGAGATTAATCTAATGGCAAAAGCAATATTTGGGAAAAATGAGAGTGGCAAAAGCAAAACAAAATAACTGAGGGCAGTCTGGTCCTTTTCCTGCTCTATTTGGTCAAAACGTGCATTGACCTAACAAAATGGCATTTGTGACATGTTATCCAAAGCAAAGAGTGGCAGAAGTGATAGGTCAAATTCTAGAGTGGCATAAGCAAAATTGGCAAAAGCTAGAGTGGCAAAAACAATTTTTTCCCTATAATTGCGGGTCCGTGAGCCGGACTGAAAAGAATATAGGCTGCATGCCTCTGTGCTGGCACGCGGGAAGGACGGTGACCATCGGCACGGTATAGAGAGTAGACTACGTTTTTTTGGGTGTGTCTAAGTAATTGAATCAAGTATAGAAAAGAAAAAGGAAATACTCACACGAATCTCCACGTAAGATCAATGACCTAGGATTTAGAAGTGTGATACTTATGGCACATCTAGATGTGCTTTAGCAAAACTGTTTTTTTTATCAGCTCTATCTATCTACTCGGACTGAAGATGCTCCATCACCCCATCTTGTCCAAAGAAAAAGAAAAGGGAAAGGATGCCACACCAACTCCAAATACTAGACGTCGAGAAGGTCCACAGCTTCAAACGTGTTAAAGGGCTCCTTTGATTCAAAGGATTGGCATAGGAATTTTGCAGGATAAGAATCTTTAGCAATTTTTCCTATGTTGGTTGTTTGTTTCATAGGATTAAATTCTATTGGAATATTGCATGGACATGGTGCGGAGGAGCAGTTCCGGGAGGCGCAGGCCGACGCGGTCCACAACCTCTAGCTCCTCGAGGAGCACCGGCAAGCGGAGGAGCAGCTTGTCGCCCGCAAGGCGATCACGCCAGACGCGGACGTGGCGGAGCAGGCGGCGCTGCTCGAGTCCTACCGCTCCGCCCGCCTCAGACATAATTGAAGACCGCCTACAAGGAGTTCAACGAGGGGGGCGGACGAGGTGTGGGAGCAAGAGCAATGACGAGGATGACATTGCCGGCTCCTCCAAGGCCGCGCCTCGCCACAACCACGAAGCCGGCACGTCCGCGGGCGCTGCCGACAGCGAGTAGAGTAGTGCATGGTAGGTGCCGTCGCTCGGGTCCCAGGAAGGCTACCGCTCTTCCCCTCCGTTTGAAGCCAAGCTTGGCAGGTTGATAATCGTCAACCTATTAGCCGCTCAAGCTGCGGTGGCAGAGGCAGAGCTGTAGCACGCCGAGGCGGAACTGGAGAGGGCGAAGGCAAGTGCCGGAGCTTCAGTCCCCGAGGCTCATGGCCGGACATGGGAAACGGTAGTTGACGATCATTTAGATTAGGTTTACAGTAGGTGATTAGTTGAGGTATGTCGGAAATTATAGCCCAGAGTCGGACGAGCTCCACTTTAGTTGTAGTTTGTCCGGAATATAACGAATTTCGTCCGGTTTATATGGAATTTGTTGTGTATGCATGAATCTCTTTCGTTTATATGAAAATCCACCGTGTTTGCATGTATTTCGGCTATTTAGTTTGAACAATGGTTGAAACGTATGCCAGAGCAAATTCGCCGGTCAGCGTTTCAGATGCCCTACCACTCTTTTCTCTTGGCGGGTGCGAAATAAAACATTTCGTATTTCAGAATTTGCAGGGATCCTCTCCGAACACAGGACAACTGGATTAAAGCCTACGGCATACGTGTCCTCTCTCCACTCGTCCCCTTCCCCCCCTTCGCAGTATACTACAGTACAATTTTCGCTTGATCTGATCACAGTCTGCGATCACCTCCAAGGGAAGGGACTGTGAGCTTGATCGGTAGGGACTGTGAGCTTGATCTGATCACAGTCTGCGATCCTCTCCGAACACATACGGTGATCGGTAGGGACTGTGAGCTTGATCTGATCGAGCGTCAGTCCACCTCCAAGAGGAATCGCAAGGCCCTCTTCGCTTGGGTCTGGACTTGGAACCCAGACATGATTCCGAGGGCGTCGGAGTTCACGGTGCTATACCGCCCAGACCGCATCAGATCAAGGGAGTCGTTGCCGGAAGGAACTCCGGTAGAGGAAGGAAAGGAAGGGCCTGACTTCCCGGTGCTCATCCACCTGGATGAGGTCAGGGATTACACGCCCCTTCCGGAAGGCGATGAAGGGCAGGAATGGCCTCGCATCAACCGCTTCAGAGAATGGAGGATGGGCATCAAGGATGGAGAGGGCAGGGCTCGCGTGCCTGCGCCGGTGCCAACGTTCAATTCCGGCTGGCGCAGCGACGAAGACCGCGACGACGAAGGAGCACGAAGGAAACGCGGCAAGAGAGGCGGTGTCCGCCAACGTCTCTGGCAGAGGATGCGCGGGCAAGCGCAGTGCCGGGACACGGCCTCTTACAACCCTGGTCCAAGACAGCATAGGCGTCACGATGCTGGCCACAGCAGCGCGCGCTCTGCCCCCCCCGGCTGCGGCGCACTGCGCTGATAAGGCTGGCCCCTCCTCTGTGTTGCCCAGGCGGAACAGGGTGCTCACCACCCCCAACCTGCAGCTGGTCCAGGAGGGTGCTGTACAAGGGTCAAGGGAACAAGTTGACCACCAAGGATCAGAGGAGGATGCTTGCGGCTCCGCCCCGGCGCCACCGCCGGCGTTAGAGAATAACTGGCAGCCTAGGGATGCAAGTTCAAGAAGGTTGACCGGGTCCCTGGAGAGGGACAGGGTGCTCGTCACGCCCTCACTGCAGGTGGTCCCCGGTAACACAGAGGAGGGGCCTGCAAGACAGACCGACCAGACAGGCTCAGATGAGGAGATGAGCGATGCTTGCAGTGTTGCTGATGCTTCTCGCATGCATGCTGTGCCAGTGGAAGGGGAGGGTGACAGAGAGGCTGCTGCTCAACTGCCATCTCCTGCTCCCTCTGTTAGAGCTGCGATTAGCACATTGTTACATCATGACGAGGGAGAGTGGAACCCGTTCGGCATGGAGATGACAACGGAAGGGATGCTGCCTCAGTTCACCACACAAAGCCATCTGCTGAACCTTCAGCCTGACTGTCGCATGGCAGTGGGGACGCACACAACAGAGGCCTTCAGACACGGACCGGAGCACTGCAACTCCGAGCTGCCACCGTGCGGGTCAGCGGACGGGAGAGGCAATTTCACTGACCTGCTGCCCCTGTACTCCCCGCCCAGACAGCACGCGACGCTGCGCTACAGCCCCCCACTGTCGCCAACAGGCGCTGGATGGCAGGATGCGGCCTCCGCCACCATGGCAGGGGTGGCGACGTTCTTCACCAGCACTGACCTACCGCCACTGCCACCATCTCTGGGGCCGAGCTCCCCTCACGCCTGGCAGACGACGACCCCGTTCGCGCCGCAGCATATGGGCAGCTGGGGGACGCCTCTGCTCCCAACGGGGCCCTGCTGGCTGCCAAGTTGGGATTGGCCTCCGGCTGCTAATTACCACTACGACCCCGCATGGGCCACGGGACCTGAGGTTGTGTTTGGGCCTGGGGCCAAAACGAGCCCAACTTGGACTAGGCCTGAGCTGCACCTAGGACTGGATGAACTGCCAGGGCTGCCTTCCAAGGTTCAATTCCAGTCTGAAGAAGAGAGACGCGCTAGGCAAGCGCTGGCAGATGCAAATCTGACCGGGCCAGGGCTGGTTGCAGCGATCACCTCCAAGCTGTCTTCCCTGCACATCGATGAACAGAAAGCTTTCATTGGCAAGATAGCATCATTAATCTCCTCCTCCATCCTGGGTTCCCCACCCAGGGCGAAGACCTCAGCACGCCCCCTGAAGCAGCGCATTCTGGGCGCGGTTAGGGCCTCAAGACAGAGCTCAAGGCTGCTGCGCCAACGTTCCACTTTCTCGTCCTCCAGGCGCTCTCAGGCGGCTATCAGCGTCAAGCTTGGCTTCATCGCGAAGATGGAGGACTTCACTGAGGACACCCTCCTAGAGTACATCAACTTCTTCCGCAACCCCATGCCGCCGGAGAATGTGGCCAAGCTAGCGGAGATCGCCGGGCTATCCTCGCCTGCCCAGCTACGCCTGCCTGATGATGAGCTCCAGGCCATCTTGGAGGAGCTCTCTGCTAGAGCTCCCTAGCGCCCCACGCGACGTACTCGCGTACCTGTAGCTGTCTGTTTCCATGATTTATCAGTCTAAGTTTGTGATTTCGAGTTGTACCGTGCGCCGTTTGGCAGCCGTGCGCATCCCTTGCGCAGCTTGTATCAGTGCTACTTTGATGTCTGACCAGTTTCCTAATGAATGACAACCTTTCCCTGTTTAATTGGAATGTGAGGGGTCTGAACGACAGAGCAAGACGCGCTGTGGTTCGCGCGCTGCTAGATAGTCTCTCTTGCTCCATTATCTGTCTCCAGGAAACGAAGTTGAGCGAGTTTCCAGCTGCTGTCGGCGCGGAAATTTTGGGGCCACGTTTTGATCAGCATGCTGTGCTACATGCTGATGGCACGCGAGGCGGGGTCCTCCTGAGCTGGCGCTCGGAGATGTTCGCGGCAACGGCGGTTGATATCAGATCCTTCTCCATCACCGCGAGGTTCTCTCCAGTGGGCGGGGATGATCCATGGTCGATCACAACCGTCTATGGCCCACATGATGATCAGAGAAAACAAGCTTTCCTTGCGGAGATGGCGTGTATTCATAATTCCATGACAGGCCCGTGGATCGTAATTGGTGACTTCAATCTCATTAAAGACCCACAGGACAAAAACAACAACAGAATTTGCCGAAGATGGATGAACATATTTCGTCGCACTCTGAACCGATCGAGTCTACACGAAATACCACTCATCGGCCGTCAATTCACATGGAGCAATGAGCAGCATGCGCCTACCCTAGTCCGGCTCGATCGGGCCTTTTGCAACGTCGAGTGGGAGCTGCTGTTTCCAGCGGCTAAACTACTTCCGCAATCAACGGGGATCTCTGATCACTGCCCCCTTTTGCTTGTCACCGACTCCATTCGCAGAACAAATAGGCGGTTTCGATTCGAGGCCTACTGGCAATTTATTGAGGGGTTTAAAGAAGTGGTTGAGCAGTCATGGTCCTTGCCGACTGGTGGTGCTTGTCCCTTGACGCGGTTCAACTCAAAGCTGCGTCGCCTTAGCAAGGCCCTGCAATCATGGAGTAGGAATCGGGTAGGAGACATCCACAAACAGCTCCTTATTGCAAATGAGATCATCCTGCAGCTTGACAAAGCGCAAGAGGCTAGAGTGTTGGCTGAGTGGGAGAGGGACCTGCGGTCCAAGCTTAAAAGCAGAACACTGGGATTATCGGTCCTTCTGAAAATCAAATTGAGGCAGCGTAGTAGAGTTCTTTGGCTAAAGGCCGGAGACGCCAACACAAAGTTTTTTCAAAGGAAGGCAAATGCTAGGCATAACCGGAACTCGATCCACATGCTGCACGGGCCGGATGGATGTGCCTCCTCACCTGATGCTATGATCGACTTGGCTCACACACACTTCGAGCAGGCCTTCGGAAATAATCAGCCAAGGACTGTACAACTCGACTGGGACAAACTGCAGCTTGACCACGTCGATCTCTCGGACCTCTAAAGCGAATTCTCGCTAGAGGAGACCAAACAGGCAATTGACGATATGCCGACAGATAAGGCCCCAGGGCCCGACGGTTTCTCTGGCAGTTTCTTCCGGCAGTGCTGGGATGTGATCAAGCACGACCTGCTAGCAGCGCTAAACCAACTGTATCGCATGGATAGACGAGGGTTGACACGAGTCAACAAGGCTCTCATTGTCCTCATTCCTAAGAGAGCAGGGGCGAACAATCTTCAAGACTTCAGACCAATCTCCCTGTTGCACAGCGTGATAAAAATCTTCACCAAGATTTTGGCCCGCCGCTTGGCACCAAAACTCAGTATGCTTGTGGATCATTGCCAGAGCGCCTTCATTAAGAGACGTAGCATACAGGAGAACTTCCTGTATGTGCAAAACACAGCGCGACACTTTCACAAGCTAAAGAAAGCGGTGATCCTGCTAAAGCTTGATATATCCAAAGCTTTCGACTCAATTTCGTGGCCATACCTTCTGGACATGCTTGAAGCCCGAGGGTTTGGCCCACGGTGGCGGGAATGGATTGCACTGCTCCTCCACACATCGTCATCTCGTGTGCTAATCAACGGACAACAGTCAGACGATATTCAGCATCAGAAAGGCCTGCGGCAAGGGGACCCAATTTCCCCGTTCCTCTTCATCCTAGCAATGGATCCGCTACAAAGGATGATGTCCCTTGCCTCGGAGGAGGGTATGCTCTCGCCGCTTCCTGGACGGCGACGGTGGATGCGCTGCTCGTTCTATGCGGACGACGTGGCCGTGTTCATGAAACCGAATGCGCGCGACGCGAGCATGATTAAGCTGCTGCTCGATTGTTTTGGGGCTGCTACAGGACTGCATGCTAATGCTAGCAAAAGTTCAGCGCTGCCAATCAGATGTGGGACGCTTGACCTGGGCGGCATACTTGCGCCTCTAAGGATACCGCAACGAGCCTTCCCCACAACGTACCTTGGAATGCCGCTGTCTCTTCGGCAGCTGACCAAGATAGATCTAGATCCTCTGCTGGTAAAGTTTGGCAACAAAACCGCAGGATGGAAGGGACGGCTAATGGCCAAAAGCGGGCGGCTCGTACTGCTTAAGTCCGGACTAATTGCACTGGCAATTTATATGATGACTGTCCACAGACTACCGGCCTGGGTGATCAAGCGGATGATACAACTTTGCCGTGCGTGGCTATGGAGCGGAGAGACCGCTTGTGGAGGTGGCAAATGCAGAGTTGCTTGGAGCCAAATCTGCCGGCCGAAACACTTAGGTGGGCTGGGGGTGCTGGACCTCGCTAAATTTGGCGCGGCTCTGAGACTGAGATGGCTCTGGCTAGCGTGGCAAGCACCGTCGAGACCGTGGACAGGACTACCGCTCCCCTGCACTGACGACGAGCGTTCGCTGTTCGCCATGGCCACCGAAATCAAGCTAGGAGACGGGCGGCTGACGCGTTTTTGGCATGATCGGTGGCTTAATGGCCAATGCCCAAAGACCATCGCACCCGCGCTGTTCAAAGTCTCCGCTCGCAAAAACCGTACTGTACGAGAGGCGCTGGCGAACGAAACATGGCTTGCCGATCTGGCTATGGGGCTCTCGGAGGACATGGCACCGCAATTGACTATGCTAGCATCCATGCTTGAAGATGTGGTGCTATGCGAGGAAGCTGTGGACTCAATTACATGGCGTTTCACGGCATCTGCTGAGTATAGCGCCCGCTCCGCCTACCTTCTTCAGTTCGAGGGCATGACTCCGATGCATGGTATAAACCTGGTCTGGAAGTCCTGGGCGCCACCAAAATGCCGTTTCTTCTTGTGGACCGCCCTACTGGGAAGGATCCTGACAGCAGACGCGCTTCTTCGACGAGGCTGGGACAACAACTATTTCTGTCCTCTCTGTGAGCGTAGCCTAGAGACCCCGGTTCACCTTCTTATTGATTGCCCCTGGTCACGCCGAGCCTGGGTCTCTGTGGCCTCCCTCACAAAGTTAACAGGGCTTCTGCCGTCATCATGGCCGGAATCGCCAAGCCTTAAGTCATGGATGGATGACTGCTATCAAAGGGCCACAAAGGAAACCAGGAGAGCTACTCTATCCATCATCCAGCTTATGTCATGGGAATTATGGAATGAGAGAAACCGACGCACATTCCAAAGCGCGTCATTGCTAATGGACAGCTTCATTCAGAGAATCCGGGATGAGATCCAGCTGTGGAACATGGCGGGAGCAGGGATCCCTTTCGACCCTGGCTGAATGGCCTTCTTGTATTTCCTCTTTTTTTCTTCTTCTTTTCTCTCTCCCTCGGCACCTCTTTGATGCCGTGCTCGCTTGAGCATTCCTGTAGCTCCCTTCCTTCTCCTGATCAATGAATTTGGTAGCATCTACCAACATTCAAAAAAAAAACATTCTCGAGCCTGTGTTCCGATAGAAAGCAAGAGAGCAAAGATTGATTGACCCTCGTTCCCCTCCGCTGGGGCTGGCACCTTCGGATCGGAGGGACGAACTCGAACCGCAGCGCCGTTGTCTTTGGATCGAGGTCAGATCCCCTCATGCACAGCTCATTAGCTTCAGTAATCCCTTTGTGATATCTCTCTGTTCCCCTCCCTCATTAACTACTTTGGGAATCCCTTTCTGATATCTCGCTGTTCGGGTGGTGGAATCACTTAGCAAAGGCTTCCGCTTAGGGAGGGAAACTCCCTCCGCCCCCCCCGCGCCGTCCTCCCGCGGGCGGCTCGGGCGGCACTACCAACCCCGTCCTCTTGCCTCCCTCCCCTCCCTGCCCCGGCGCCGCCAGAGCAAAGCCCCTCGCGGTGGCTGGCGGCGGGGCCCCTTTCTCTTCCTCTCGTGCATGGTTGGCGCGGGGTGACCGGTCCGAGCGGAGGCGCCGGGCGCGCGCGGCGGCCGTGGCTCAGGCTGGCGGCGTGCTTGCAGGGTGGCGGCGCGACGGTGGTCCTGGCGGTGGCTTGTGGTGCGGCGGCTGCGCGCCCGTGGCCGCGCTGTTGGTCCAGATCTGGGCCACGGGGGCAGCGGGCGGTTCCGGTGGACCTTCTCCGGCGAGTCTGCCGCGGGTGCAGCAGGGGTGGCTGCCCGATGGTGGTGCGGCCGGCTGGACGGTGGTGGCGGGAGGCGTCTCAGGTGGTTGGGCGCGGGAAGGCCCCTGGCCAGATCTGACCGGCTTTACGGCGACTGGGGGCTGACATGCGGCGCGGGGGGCGGATGGACCGGCTCCTGCTGGGCGGTGGCCCTCGCTGGTTTGTGCCGGTTCGGCCGGCACCAGGTGAGGGTGACTGCAGTGGCTGGGCTCGCTGCCGGCGGCTTTGGCCTGGCGTGGTGGAGCTGCTCGGGCTCCTCCGAGTAGCTACGGGACGACCCGCTGCTCGCGTGCGGCGGTGGTCCGTGTTGCCCGACTGGAGGCCAGTTCTTGCCGCGACTGGCTTGGGTGTCTCATGGCGACACGGGTGAGCTGCCGAGCGAAAGCTCCGCGCTCTGGCACTGATGGCGACGGCATCCGCGGGTGTCGTTATCTTCTTGAAGACGTCGTCGTGGTTCTCCTCTCCGTGGCAAGTCTCCGGGTGAAAACCCTGGTCCTTTTGGGCTCGGCAGCGGCGGTGCTTGCGTTCCCCTCCTGAGGGCGTTGCCGTGGAGGCTAGATGTCCTAGGTCGTGTCGTAGCGTTGTATTCTGGTCGACCTGTTACTAGTTGTTCGGCAACGTAGTCGTGTGCGATTATGTTGGCCAGGTATTTAGGGGTTTGCTGTTTCAGAGGACTACCTCACCATATTGTATCATTTCGCCGTGTAACTTGAATGTTGTTGCTTTATATATAAAGCGGGGCGAGAGCCTGTTTCGCTGTTCCCTTGTAATCTCTTGTTGTTACATTCTGCCTTTTTCTCCCTTTGTGGTATTCAGATCGTAACCCCAGGCCCGGTGACCATCAACAAGAGAAGATTGAGTGAGGCATGGATCTGGCCATGGGGGCCATGGGATCCCTCCTCGACAAACTGGGTGAGGTTATCAAAAAGGAGTACAAGCTACAGACGGGAGTTAAGAAAAAGGTCAAATCCTTCTCTGCCGAGCTGGATATTATGCGTGCTGCCCTTTGCAAGGTAGCAGAAGTGCCACGAGATCAGCTCGACGATCAGATCATGTTTTGGGCTAATGATGTTAGGGAACTGTCTTACGACATGGAGGATGTCGTTGACTCTCTCCTGGTGCGTGTTGAGGGCTGCGAGCCCAATGATAATCAGGCCAGCTTCAAGAAGCTCATGGCCAAGATGGCAAATGTGTTTAAAAAGGGCAAGGCTCGCCGTGAGATTTCCACAGCAGTTGAAGAGATCCACAAGCAGTTGCAAGATGTCGCCACCCGACATAAAATGTTTGATTTTGCTAACCTGCCTGCAGCAAAAAGGATCACCGCTGACCCTTTCTGGGAGGTTTTATATGGAGATAAGAAGAATATCATCGGCCTAGATAAAGCAAGGGATGATATTATCAAGAAGATCAGTGACGGCGACCATGTGTCCAAGGCGCATCTCAAGATACTCTCAATTGTTGGATTTGGAGGATTGGGCAAGACCACACTTGCCAGAGAAGTATATGATACCCTTCCAACAAAATTTGATTACAAAGCTTTTGTGTCTGTGTCTCGGAATCCCGACATGAAGAAAGTATTAAGCAATCTTCTCTTTAAACTTGACAACAGAAGACATGCTAGTCTTAGTGCAGCAAACTTGGATATAGAGCAGCTCATCATCCTAGTCCGAGAATTGCTTAGCAAGAAAAGGTACGCGTCACCGACCCAACGAACCATGTCATTTATATTGCTGCAGATGCCATCCACGCTAGTGGCACATACATCTCCAGTTCATAATACATTATGACTTCTTGTGTTCCCTAGTGGTACATCTAAACAGCATCCATATAGCGTCAATCCTGACGGCAAAGGCAATTGTAATTTGTTTTACTTCATTGGATAAGGAAAACGTTAACACCATGGAAATCATCTCACCTTATTTTCCATGCTTTTCTGATTGTGCATGCCTATGTTCCGATGCCTACTTCTGTTTTTCTTGCTATACCTACCTTGGCCTCTTGCCACCAGTGGCGAAGTAGAGCTCCTTGTCATGCTCAAGTTCATCCTTGACTGCTCTAATTAAACAACCAACATTTTTTCTTATTTTCAAGTGTAAACCATATAGTCTCTTTACCGCAGAATTGTATTATGTATATATTTTGCCTTTTCTTTCCCTAAACCGTGCAACATATGGTCTCTGACTACCTTTTCTCTGACAACAGTTTATATCTTATAGATATAAAAAATGAAATGTTCCTTTTTATGGAAAATCTACAAATACTTTGATTGTATTCGACTATTTCCTTCCATGCATCATAACTCAACTTTTGCTATAATAAATCTATACTGTTCTTTACTACTTCCGTCCCAAAATAGACGGCGTATAAATTCAGTCAAAAACTCAATGCTTTCTAAGTTTGACCAAATACATATTCAAAAATATGAAGATGAACAATATCAAATCAATGTAAATCTATCCAACATTAAATATATTTTCACAATTTATTTATTCAATATTGTAGATGTTGATATTTTATTCTATATATTTGGTCAAACTTAAAAAGAATTGAAATTTTGACTGGATTTATACGCCATCTATTCTGGGGCAGAGGGAGTATAACATACTAACAGATTAAATATCCACCATTATCGTAAGATTGAACTTTAGCCATATTTTAACTTTGTAAAATCTCAACTCTAGAAATAATATCGCTTTAATATTGTAATAGAGAAAAAGGCTCGTGTCCTGCTTAATAGATAAAGCATCTACCAACATACAACTCGACCCAAACAACATGACACCACAACATTCACACTCAAGGAAAGAGATAAGAGTGTTTATGAACTCATAGACTACCCCATCCACTACAAGCAAACTGGAGGTAGGAAGAAGAGGCACCGCTTGAAGTCTTAGGAGTCCTCAACCATGAACAAGTCACCGCGAAGAGGTGAAGCCATGCACGACGAACCGAGTACTCCCAAGGCGGCACCTTCAGGAAGGGCATGACAACGGACTACCACCGCCGTTTGATCTAGGGATCAAGGTTTTCTCCGGAGCAACATGGATGACAAAGAGGAACTGCGACGACGCCTTCAAGAAGGAGATGACGCCCATAGGCCAGACCGCCGTCGGCCTAGCAAAGCCGGAGAGAATTTTCACCCTGACAAGCCCTATTTGCCTCTGAGACGTAGTACAACAAGCAATGAGGACGCCTGCCGCACCACCATCTCCGCCCGTCGCACAATGGCCACCACACCGCCCACCCGGCCATGGTAACTAGCCAACATCCGAGTCGCGAGCTCCACCCACGAGCACCATGGCTCCCACCTCTAGAGCATCCGCCTTAGGTCCGCGCCCTCCTGGTTCGGCCAAAAGTGGCCTCCAACGCCTCGTCTTGCCCCTGCCGGGCAAAGGACGAGCTCCCCGGTGGCACAACACCACCATATGGGAGGGAAGGATGATTCAGTGGCCCTCGTGGCACCGAGTTCATCCCTCAATGGTGCACAATAACTGGGAGAGGTCCAGCCCTTCAACGCATCCCATCCAAGCGCAGCTAGGGAATGGGGGTTGGCCGAAACCGGATGCTCACGACCATCACTGCACGCGCCACCAGATGCGCACCATCACGACCGGCCAACTGCCCCGGCAGCGGCAGCCGACCGTGGCCGAAGACGCACGCAGTCTTCGACGCCAGAGAACAGAGCAGGTGGTCGTCGCTGTCTGCAACCCGCAGCCACCCTCGTCCCGCCCCACCACCCAGCCCGTCGCGCCACGGAAGCGTCGCCGCGCCATACTCAGGCCATGGGCCAGTGCCACAACACGATCCAGATCGCCGGCCCTTGCCAGATCCAACGGGAGAGGAATCGAGGAGTCCCGCTGACGTTGGCCTAGCTTCGCCCGGGAGCGTCCTCTTGCAGTGACGGGGGGTGAGGAGGAGAAAAGAAGAGGAGGTAGGTGGTGGCACGCTAGGGTTTCTCCCCGTCGCCTCACGGGGGCGACACGGGAGGGAGGTGAGATTTTCATCGCAGAAAGTCCTAAGCGAGGTGATAAGGTTGATCCATAAACTATGTCGAGTGTTGATTTCTCAATGATTATCATTTGTTTAATCTATATTATACTATCAGCGCAATATGTCACTCGTCTTTATCATATTGCACGACGTATATGTTTTCATGGACATCAATCTTAGCAATTTCAAACAAAACCCCTTTTCAGTTAGAAACCCCGAAGGTGTGCATATTATGCATATGGGCAAACCGGAATGCGCTTTAATCTCCTCTCGTACACGAGTATAATTAACAGTATTTGCTAGTTTTGTTAAAGCTGGTTTGTTTCTTTATTACCTTCAATATATTATTGCCTTTTATTAGCCAATTTCTTCTTGCGGCTGTGGTAGTAAGATTCCAAGTGTTTGGGCTGAGAGTCGGTATTGAGCCCCTTCCCCAAACACCCAGCCATCAAAATTTCTTAACATTCAAATCAAAGAAACAAACACACCCACTGCTCAAGTGGTAACAATAGTACATCGTTGCATCATTGAGGTGGTTGACAAGCTTCCATGTTTTTGATAAATATTTGTTTTGTTTTGCTAACTTGTAGCTCTTGCATTGGCATGTGCATAGGTACTTCATAATTATTGATGATTTATGGAATAAAGAAGCATGGACAACAATCAGACACGCACTTATCGACGATGAGTGTGGAAGTATAATAATCACCACAACCCGCCTTATGGATGTCTCAACAATTTGCTGCTCTTCTAAAGATGATATGATTCATAAGATGAAACCTCTCTCTGACAATGACTCTCAGAAACTTTTTTATAGAAGAATATTTTCAAGTGAGGCGTGTCGTTCTGGATTCGAGGAAGTATCAAGAAAGATCTTGAAGAAATGTGCCGGGGTGCCATTAGCCATAACTAGTCTGGCTAGTTATTTGGCTAATAATCAGAGGGTCAACCAAATTGACCAATGGTATGTTTTGCTCAATTCTATTGGCCGTGGACTTAAAAAAGGTGATGATCATGTGAAGGAAATGAAGAGGATACTATCATTGAGCTTTTATGACCTCCCTTCTTATTTGAAGACTTGCTTTTTATATCTAAGTATCTTTCCAGAAGATCATCAAATTAGCAGAGATCGGTTGATAAGAAGATGGATTTCTGAAGGATTTCTCCAAGTAGAAGATGAAACTGCTAGCCTGCTTGAGGTTGGAGATAGCTACTTCAACGAGCTAGTAAACAGAAACATGATCATGCCGATAAACATACACGTTGATGGTAGGGTTGAAGTTTGTTGTGTACATGACATAATGCTGGATCTCATATGTGAACTATCAAGCGAAGTAAACTTTGTTACTATACTGGATGTTATCAAGGGAGGCACATCTTTGGAAAAGAAGTTCCGCCGACTGTCCCTCCAGAAGAGCATGACAGATCTCGCCACTGCTCAGATGGCTACCACAAGCATGTCACAAGTGAGGTCTTTTACCGCTTTTAGTCTTGCTGTTAGCAAGATCCCCTCTCTCTCTAGATTTCAAGTTTTACGTGTATTGGATCTGGAAGGTTGTGATCTCCGAGAAAGTCCTGGTGTTGACCTTAGGCATGTTGAGAACTTGTTACACTTGAGATACCTAGGGTTAAGGGGCACAAAGGTTGGCAACCTCCCGATGGAAATAGGAAAGCTACAGTTTTTGCAGACACTAGACTTGCAATTGACCAATTCAAAAGAATTGCCCTCCAGTGTTGTTCAGCTGAGGCACTTGATGTGCCTAATCCTTGACTTTGATATGCCACTACCAAACGGGTTCAGCAACCTGACATGCCTTGAGCAGCTGATGGGGCATGGGGCGGGCCTTTTTTCTGAAGAGAGCGCAAAAGAGCTAGGTGATCTGAGAAAGCTAAGGGAGATCGCCTTTAAATGGGATACAAGGAATACTACGTATTTCATGTCATTGGATGATCTGAGAACTGATAAACCTTTGATTGAGTGCCTAGAAGAGGATGTGAGAACTGATAAAGCTTTGGTTGAGTCCAGAGACAAGAAAGTGAGAACTGATAAAGCTTTGGTGGAGTCCCTAGGCAAGCTGCTCAAACTCGAGAGTCTGGAGATCTTCTCTGCTCACCATTGGGGTGCCAACCTCATGCAGGATTGGATGCCGTCTCCAAACCTCCGCAGGCTTATTTTTGACGGATATTTCAAGAGCTTGCCTACATGGATTTGTTCTTCGTCGCTTCCCCTACTCTCCTGCCTAGATCTGTTTCTCAATAGAGTGCGATCAAGGGATATCCAGAATCTAGGGATGCTGCCGGCTCTCCGTTATGTCACCCTCAATACGAGTCTCAGCAAATACAACAGAGCGGAAAATTTGGAGCTTAGCGCCGGTGCCTTCCCTAGCGCGAGAGTGTGCCTTTTCCACAAAGTATTACTGGTGCATCCTAAGTTCCAACCAGGAGCTATGCCAATGGTTCAACGCCTTCGCTTCGGTCTCCGAGTGAATGACATTCTCAGTCCTGAGTTCGATTTGAGCATAAGGAACCTTCCTTCGCTCAAGCAACTCAGAATTGACTTTTTCAATGAGGGAAACAGACCTGAGGATTATTCTCAAGCCATGGACGTGCTTAGGCGTGTGGCAGACGACCATCCCAAGAATCCCACGCTTCGTGCTGATAAATTCATTCGATGATGGAGAGGTACCCCTACTTCTGCATGGTCTCCTGTTTCTTTTGGCTTCTCTAACTATTGTTTCTTTCAATTTCAGGCCGAGCCGAGTCGAGCCCAGCGATGAACAAAATCCTGTGTCCTCAAGGTACTAATTCCGTCCAGTTGTTTTCTACATCACGCATGTGTTAGTTAGTAACTAGTATTAGCATTATTCTTTCAGCATCTTCTTCAGTTCTCCATTGTCTGTTTACTTCAGCATCTTCTTTATGCAATATGCAGTTATGCACTGTATGTGATTCTTTGTCTCTGCCTTTGATTTCAGCTAACAGGAGGTTATTTTGTCGGCGGCATCGACTCTATCGTGCAAGTCTCCATCTTCCCCGTCCGATAGCATGCTTCCGAGCTTATGCATCTTCAATTCATGTTTTTTCAAAGTCATCAAGATGAACTTTTGTGTGCTTTTGCATGTACTGTTTATTTGCTGATCCTGGTTTGCTCAGTGTGTGCACAAGGTTTTTTGTCCCTTAGGTTATGTTCCCAGCGAATGTAACTAGAGGGTTTTCCTGGCGTTCATCGAACTAAACGGACCTATTTCCATTTTCCATTGTTGTGTTACATATACTGTCTAAATTCTTGTAAGATAAAATTCTGCAATCGTCTATTCTGTTCTTGCTTTCCTCAGTTCAGGAACCATTACATTTCTAAGGTCCTCAGTTTACTAGCTCATGAAAGCTAGCTAGCTCACGACGAACCATTTATTTTAACTTTTCTTCAAGCAAGTATAGCTTATGAAATGTACCCCTTCACTTCTTTATGATGTACCACCTCATGGCTGCTTTTTGAGACTCTCTTATTCCTTTCTCAAATTCTATGGAATGAAGTTTATTTGGTTGCATCACCTTTTGTTTCTAATGCTACAACTGCCTATTAGTTTTCTTATCGGCAGTGAACTGATCTGTTATTACTTCAGTTCAGAGGTTGTGTTCCACGGGCGACAGGGTGATGTATTTTTTATTTCCGTATCCTGTAGTAGAACAGCTTGACTTCACATTAAGATCTCAAGCAGACACATTAAGATCTCATGAATGGCCACGATCAGTTCCTAATCACTAATAGTATGCACTAACAGTTTCACTTGTGAATTGCTTGTGGTGTCAACAGAAAAAACTTCCTAATCTGAAAGTTTGAACAAGTCTAATTAGGAATGGCCACGGTAGGCCTTCAATTGCGGAATTTCTCGGTAAATTACAGAGAATGGCTCACCTAGTTGCCGTGTGCCGTGCCGCCGGCCGCCCTCGCCGTCCTCGATCTGCTGCTTCTTGCTGCCTTCTGGTTATGCCTTGCGCAGGTTCAGGGCTTACCGGTTGTGCCCGCTCGGCTACTGCTAACCAGAGCGCCGACGAGCTGCCGTCCACCTCCACCGGAGTAAAAATCCCATCGGAGGGGTCGCCGCCGTAGCCGCCTCCGATCGTCGGCGCACGCAAAAGAAGGGTCTCCAGCCAACGATGAGCTACCGATGCATTCGCCTTCGGCCTTTCCTGTTTCTGTATTACGAGTATGTGGCCTCTTGCGCTGGCCTGCTGTGGCCCAACTAAGAGAAAGACTAAATCACCGTGTATCTAAAAATCTTAAACATATTTAAAAAATATGACCATGTATTTAGGAAAATGTTCAACGTTGTGTTGAAATATGTTAACTTTGTATTAGTTAAAATGTTAACCATGTATTTTAAATATGGTCAATGTGCATTTGACAAATGCTCAACGTGTGTCTAAAAATCTTCAACGTTTAACTGAAAATGTTAAGATGCATTCCAAAACAATATATACAACTTGTATTTGGAAAAACACCAACGTGAAATTCAAAATAGAAAAAGATACAAATAAGATGAAAGAAATAGAAAATAGAAAACCGAAACAAAACTTATAAAATGGTACAAAGAACCACAGAGAAAAGATAAACGAAAAAACTGGCCAGAACCTTCTCAAAACCAGACATAAGATTCTGCAAACCAGAGGTCTTTGTACATAAAAGCTTCTAAAAACAGTCTATTGGGCCGGCCAATCAGGAGCTCTTCTTCCTGGACGTCACTAGGCTTCTCTCTGTCTAGTTGTATCGGACCTATTTTTCCTGGATGCTGGAGTGCTTCCAGTTACAACTTCGGAACGCGGGGTTACCTCGAAGGGGTCATCTACTTCGAATCTCGATTGGCGAATCATCTATGAGAAATTCTCGTGTCTGGGAGGTATGACCTAGCGAGTGAATTGTTGCCCTTCACCGACAAACTACACTGCTTCCGCTACTCTGCTCGTCGGTGAGTTTGATCTCCCACACCTTCATAGTTTTCTTGGGTGTGATCGTGTAGCATAGTTTTTGTGTGTAGCATGTCCCCCTGCATGGCCGTGAGCGCCGAGCGACGGCCAAGACACAGGGGCCAGGGGAAGAGAGAGATCAGTCAGGGGCAGTGGAGAAAGGAGGCGGGCGGATAGTAGCGAACAAGGTATTAGGGAGAGAGGGGATCGACGGCCAAAAGCCAGCACTGACAGGAATGCTTATGCGTGTCGTCATGGAGTTGCGCCAATTTTATGCCGGAGAGGAAATTGGGATAGAAAAACATTAGGTTCCACGAGGGTATGTTTGGTATTTAATAAAAGGTGACAACATGTTGACCGCTTGACTAACTGAATTCCTTACATGTAATGGAAGTGGTATTTTAGCATGAAAAACCAGACTGTAGTGCTATTTTGACATGTTAGTTTTCACTAGTAGTATTTTGACATGTTTTTTTGGTAGGCATTTTAGCATGTTGTGATTTTTTTTATTGGGGTGCACCGAGCCCTAGCAGTAGTCCAACAATAGGGCGACACAAAGGACCCATGTAGCAAGCTACATACGGGGATCCACCTCCACGGAAAAATTAATTTCATATCATGTGAACTTAAAAATCTACTTATCAAATATCAAAATAGATATTACACTTCATCTTAACCAAAAGGCCTAAAAATGTATAGTCATGTCTGATTTTGATTAGTGATATTTTGGCTATTATCTCAAAAGAACAGTCTCGAGCCAACGACGAGCGTCCGTTCAAATTCGCTATGAGCCGTCCGTTCAAATTCGCTATGAGCCTTCATGAGCGTGTGGCATCATACATTGGCCTGTTGTCGCCTAACTAGGGAAAGACTAAATAGGCCTATGGCTATTCCCTCTGAAAAAATACAATAGCTCTTAGTAGATCGGCGAGGATGCTATATGTCACCCGTGGGAGCTATATATCGCCATATCGAGACGTAACTCAGTCTCGCCTATGACGTCTGCACATTTGGCCTGGTCCAGCAATCGGATTTCCAGTTAGCCGTTGCTCGCTCGGGTCGCTGCTCGGCGGACGTAGCACATGTTCGCCCTGTCGATGACGGCGGTTTTCTTCTTCTTCGGTGCCTACTGGTTTGAGTGGTCTGGTTTTCACTGGGTTTCTTTTTTCTTTCTTTTTCCATGTGTTTCTTTAAGGTTTCTTTGGTTTTTAGTTATTTTTTATTTCTTTCCTTTTTGTATTTAATTTAGAATTTTCATTGTTATTTTATTTTCTTCTATACTCCCTCCGTTCCTAAATATAAGTCTTTTTAGAGATTCCACTATTGGACTACATACGAATGTATATAGACATATATTAGAGTGTAGATTTACTCATTTTGCTCCGTATGTAGTCCCCTATTGGAATGTCTAAAAAGACTTATATTTAGGAACGGATGGAGTACATGTAAAAAAATTCAATGCGTGTTTTACGTTTTTCATACAAGTGGAACAATTTTTTGACACAAGTTAAATATTATTTTCAATACATGATGAATATTTTCTTAATACATGTCAAACATTTTCAAATACACGTGACTTTTTTAACTATTACATGATTATTTTTAATTAAATATAGAAATTTTCAAATACTACATTTTTTGAACAATTTTTTAATACATGCTAAATATTTTTCAAATAAACATTGAACATTTAATTAATGGCCGAAACTATTTTGAAATGTGCTAACATTTTTATTACACTGTATAAACATTGTTTTCAAAAAGATGTTTTGATTTATTTTTTAATATACATGTTAAACATTTTTGAATTAGGCATTGAACATGTTTATGGCACGAAACATTTCTCCAAACTACGCACATATTTCCTAAACATATGTTTAAATTGGCATGAATCTATTTTAAACGTGTGAACATGGTTTTTATTACAGAGTACATTTTTTGTAATGAAAGATTGTCAATTGTTAGGAACATTTTTTATGTTTTATAATTGTTTTGAAATGTCGCTAATATTTTCTTTAAACACGTGATCATTTTTTAAACGTGACAAACATTTTTTTGAAAGTTTTCAGCATTTTGAAAAGTTACCGAAACAATTTTTTCAACACAGCATGCCCATTTTTTGAACGAGTGATGAATGTTTTTTAAAATTTATTTAATATAGTTTTCGAGATTTTTTTATTATTTGGAATATTTGAAAATATAAAAAAAAGAAAACGAAAAGGAGAGAATGCTGAAACGGTGGGAAAAAAAAATCGAGACACAGTCGGTCCGTATATCACAGGCCATACTATTTAGATTTAGCTTAAAACAGGCTGGATACAGTGCAAATGCGCGCACCCAAAGCGAGACTAAACGGACCAGTCCATTCGAAGTTTATTATTTTCCGTGTCTTTTTCCCACCAGCTAAAAAAACAGTGCGTAGCTGGTTTTTCTTTTTTTCTGTGTTTCTTTCTATCTGTTTTCTTCTAATTTTCATTTTAAATTTTCCTTTTTAATTTTTTGTAGTTTCATTTTAAAAAATGAACTTCTTTTCAATTTGGCAACATTTTTTGGATTCATGATTCGTTTTTTGGAATTTAGAACATTTTTTGAATTAACAAACATTTTTGCATTCATGAATATTTTTAAACTCGCTAATATTTTTAATTTTGATGAAGACTTTTGGAAATTCATGAACATTTCCAAATTCACAATGTTTAAAAAAAATTAGGAACATTTTTCAAATTCATGAATATTTCGTGAATTCATAAACATGTGTTTAAATTTGGAACATTTTTCAAATTCATGAACATGTTCTGAAAGCAACGGTCAATTTTTAAAATTTCAGAATACTTCAACCAAGTAAATAGTATGGCATACGCCCATCGTCCCTGCCCACTAGCGTCAACCCCTTAGGTGACCAACGTCACCGCGCCCCCTAGCCACTGGCATCCCTATCCCCTTGTTTGTTCTCCTTTGCCCCCTTTAGCCTCCAGCTTGCCATTCCCGGGATGGCACGGGCAAGCTCTAGGCGCGAAGTACATCATTACAACGGGGTGAGCTCGATCCCGTGCTATGTGGGCAACCTCTGGATGACACGACCAATCTCAGGATGGAGAAAGGGATCTGGAGGCATGGAGGAGCTCGTGACACTAGGTGAGCCTGGGCCGACATTAAGTAGACCAAGGTGGTGGGCATGTTGGGGGTGCCAACAATGACATCTCTCACACTCCACACTAGAAAGGCCACGTCAGCCGCCTCCATCGTAGCGTCGGTCGTCCCATCCCCTTGCCGCTCTCTTCCTTCCCTCATAGGTACCACATTGAGTCGTCCTTCCAATACTCCACCCTTTCTCGAATCTTGGTCGACCTTCTTTGCGGGTCCAGAGGTGAAGTCGCTGGTTGCTAGTGGTGGTGGCTGGAGGTGGTGCAATCGGGTGCGATAGATCGGGTGGGATAGTAATGGGATGTGAGGAATTTAACAATTCCTCATTAGGGTCACCAGAATCTACGGAACGACTATGTCGGCCATGATTACCAGACTTGAGGAAGGAGATGGTGTGGATGATGAACTTGGACTTGGTAAAAAGGGAGAACTCACGGAGGTGGTACAGTCACCGGAGATTGGAAGAAGTTGGATGAAGAAAGGCATGTCCCCATCACCCCCACTTCGCGGCGCAAGAGGCGATGGCATGCTGATACGTCTCCAACATATCGATAATTTATGAAGTATTCATGTCATATTTACCCATATTTATAATATTTTTATATGGTTTTGATGCACTTTTTATGATTTAATGGAACTAACCCGGACTGACGTTGTTTTCAACAGAATTATCGTCGTGTTTTTTGTGTGTGCAGAAAATAAAAGTTCTCGGAATCGTCCAAAACTTTTTAACGATTTTTTTTTGGAACATATAAGAAATACTGGAGCGAAGAACCACCAAGGGGGCCCACCAGTTGCCCCCAAGGCAACAGGGTGAGCCCTGTTACCTTGGGACCACCCCGTGGCTCTGTTTCACGTGATTCCAACGCTGAAAAATCCTATAAATAGAGAAACCTCCCAGAAATAAACCTAGAACTTTCGCTCCACCGTCGCTCGGCCTGTGCATTCGGTTTTTTCGGTTTGATTCGGTTCGGTTTATACGGTTATTGGTTTATACGGTTTTTGTACTTCGGTTTATACGATTCTATACATAGATACGGTTCGGTTTCGGTAATAACCATTTAATTTCGGTTCGGTTTCGGTAATAACCAAAATAACCAAAGTTGACGCGAACTTTTGAACAATAAATAAATTTTTGGTCGCATGATTCGCCCGTGTATGTAGGTTAGATTGTTCTTGCGAGAACTAGATCATTAGACGGCAAACATGATTTGGTCCTAGTCATATATACGTACGACTTATGCAGTAAAGTTTGTCCACTTGAAACTATAAAACAAACTACTTGCCCCGGGTCAACTGTTGTTGTTTAAAGGAATAAAAAACAAGGACCTTGTTGCTTTTTTGTTCCTCTCGAGCATCATAGTAGCTATGCGACAGACATGCAAATCCTAGTACAACAGTAGAAAATCCCGGATGAGCTTTCCTTTTTTTCTTGAGAGAAGGATGAGCTCATCACATGACAAACAAACAACTCACGTTTTTTCTTTTGAGACAAGGACGAGCGCTGGTGGCTATTGTGGGCATCATTTTGTTTGAGCGTAGTAAATCTCGTGTCTGGGCTAACAGATTTGAAGACCAAATAGACTTATGGATGGGCTGAACAACTTGAGGCCCAAACGAAGAAGCACTGCATGCGCCAGCCACCAGCACCAGCTGCCCAGGAGCAACGGGATTTAGTACCACATCGCTAACCGAGCAGCAGCATGGTGCGCAGAGGGCTATAAAAGGAGGGGTCGATGAAGGTTCATCTCATATCTTTGCACATCGAAGTAGTTTGGTTAATTCGGTTTAACCGAACGGTTTTTGGTTTGTAACCAAAAAACCAAATGTTTAATGGTTTCCAGATTTGAAAATTGAAACTGAAACCAAAACCTGAATAAACCGAAATTTTGGTTTGGTTTATTTTTTCCGGTTTGGTTTTTGGTTTCCGGTTCGGTTTTGCACACCCTGAACCATCGCAAGCCTCTGTATCGAAGAAATCTCATCCGAAGTCCTGTTCCGGCACCCTGCCGGAGGGGGCAATCATCACCGGAGGCCATCTTCATCATCCCGACGGTCTCCATGACGAGGAGAGAGTAGTTCACCCTTGGGGCTGAGGGTATGTACCAGTTGCTATGTGATCTCTCTTTCTCTTTCTCTCTCTCTCTCTCTCTCTCTCTCTCTCGTCTTCTTGAGATGTCATGATCTTGATGTATCATAAGCTTTGTTAATATAGTTGAATTATATGGTGTTCTTTCCTTGCTATCTTGATGTGATGAATTGAATCTTTCTCTTTGAGGTTTTGTTATGTCGGATTGAATATTGGATTTGAGATCACTTGATATATGTCTTGCATGTGGATACCCGTGGTGAAAATGGTGTGTTCTATTGATTCACTTGATATATGTTTTGGTACTGAACTTGCGGATTCCCGTGGTGACAATGGGGTAATCTATGCATATGGGTTGATACACGTTTTTGTCCTACTTTCTCCGATCGAAATCTTGGGGTCCTCTTTGAAGTTCTTTGTTTTGGATTGAATATGATGAATCTGAAATTGTTTGATGCATGTCGAATAATTAACCCACGGATACTTGTGGTGACATTACAGTATCTAGATGACATTAGGGTTGATTGATGCGTATCATATGGTGTTATTTTAATACGAACTCTAGGGCTGTTTGTGACACCTATAGGAATAGCTATATAGATTGATCGGAAAGTATAACTTTTAGGTGGTTCTACTACCTACAACAATTTTCTCTTATGTTCTCCGCTACTTATGAACTTTTAAGTGATTCTTTATCGCACGTTGAGAGATGATCATATGATTCTATTATGTTAGCATTGATGAGAGATTGCACTAGTGAAAGTATAAACCCTAGGCCTTATTTTCAAGCATTGCAATACCGTTTATGCTCACTTTTACTACTTGTTACCTTACTGTTTTTATAATTTTAGATTACAAAAACCTATATCTACTATCCATATTGCACTTCTATCATCATCTCTTTGCCGAACTAATTCAAAAAATGTTCACGTTTTCAAAGCATGTTCAGGAATTTTCAAAAATGTTCATGTTTTCAAAAATAAGCTGAAAATTTAAAAAATGTTTAGACTTTTAAATACATTCCACTTTTGTCTGTTCTTAAAGTTTCGTGCTAACCATTGGATATCTGGCGGCTTCAGCTCAAGTGGCTAGCTGCATGTGGTTAGAGGCGCGAGGTCGCGTCTTCGAGTCCTCCTAGCGCTGTCATTTTCTCTGGATTTTTGCGTCGTAAAGTTTCGCGTTTAGCTTAATTCGGTTGTACTGGGCCGGCCCAGTCGAGGACCCCCTGTGCGGCGCGCGCTCCATTTGCCGCAATAAGCGGCGTATAGAAGCTCCCCGTCTGAAGCGCCAAATAGTAATTTCCCTGAAGTTGGGCTTGTAAAAAAGTCCAGCGTGCTGTCCACGGGCCAGATTAAGCAGGCCCATACCGAGTGAATAAAGAAGGACGAAATGGAAAGGATGAGCTGGGGGACAAGGGAATCCCTATTTGATCCTCTCTGCATCAAATTGCCAGGGCTTCGCACAGGCGAAACGACCTGGCGACGAGATGGGCCGACCCATTTTTGCGTTCGAGATGGACCTGGCGACGAGATGATGCAGGAATTCTTTTTTCTGTTTCTTTCTTTTTTATTTTTGCTGTTTCTTTCTTTTTCATTTTTTCTAATTCTTTTTTCATTTTTCTGTTATTTATTTCATCTTCTATTTATTTTCAATTCCTTTTTCTTCTCTTTCTTGTTCTTCAGAATTACAATACTTTTTCAAAATTTCAAAAAATGTTCAGAAGCTCAAAAATTGTTCCTATTATTATTTTTTATTCAACAATTCAAAAAAAGTTTGCATATTTAAAAAAATGTTCACCTTTCAGCAAATATTCATAATTGCAAAATTGTTTGGGATTTCCAATTTTGTTCATGAATTTTTAAAAAATGTTCCTGTTTAAAAAGAAAGTTCATGTTTTCAAATTTGTTTGCGAGTTTCATAAAATGCTTTCATTTCAAAAATTGGTTGCAATTTTCAAAAAAAATGTTCGTGTTTCAAATTTTGTATGAAAGTTTAAAAAAATATGCATGTTTACAAATTTTGTTTGAGAGTTTTTATATTACAGGAACGAAATTTATAATTTTGTTAGATTTTGAAATTTTCTAAACATTGTTCGTAAAAGAACACAAATTTTGATACGTGGGGAAACTTTTTGAAATTTCAAACAAAATGTTGAAAATGCGAACATTTTTTAAAATTCATAAAAAAAATTGAAACACAAAAATTTCTCTTAAATTATGAACAAATTTTTAAAAAGATTTTTTTTTCGAAATTCCTAGACACTTTTTGAAATACAAACATTTTTATGAAAATCTTGAACAAATTTTGAGAATGAGACTATTTTTTTAAACATGAACATTGTATGCAAATTGTGAACACATTTTGAATGGAGAAGAATTTCTTAAACACAATTTTTTTTATGAAATCATGATTTTTTCAAAAACAAGAACATTTTCTTAAATCATTGAATTGTTTTCAAAACATGGATATTTTTGAAAAATCATGCAGTTTTTTTAATGCAAGAACAATTTTTGAAACACAAACATTTTTTAAAATACGAACACATTTTGAAAGCAAGAACATTTTTTGCGATTCATGATTATTTTTTGAAGCACGAACATTTAAAGAAAAATTATGAACACGAGAACATTTTTTTAAATTCAGATTTTTTTTTGGAAATGTCAAACAAAACATAGAAAAATGAAAAAAGAAACAAAAGGAATGGAAAAAAATGAAACCGAAAACGAGAACATTTTTTGAAAAATAATAACATTTTTTGAAAATCAAGTTTTTTTTTTGAAAATCCCGAACATTTTTTGAAGTTATGAACAATTTTTTAGAACGACCATTTTTGAAAAATTTGGAACATTTTTTAAAGGAAGAACATTTTTTAAAATTTAAGAACAATTTTCAAACATGAACTTGGTTTTTTAAGAGATAAAATAGCCTTGAAATAGATAAAGATAAAATCTGCCGAACAAATTGAAAACTATGAACATTTTTTGGACCTTGTAATATTTAGAAAAAACGAACATTTAAAAACAAATGGAACAGGAAAAAATAAAATAAAAAAGGAACAAAAAAAGAGGAAAAAAGGAGAGAAAAACAAAAAAAGAAACAGGAAAGAAAAAAAACCGAAAAAGAGACAGAAATGGAAACAGAAAAAAGAAGGAAAAAACCGGCTCAGGAACCATCTAGAAGGTTCTGAAAACCGGAAAAAACCGGCTGGAAATCTCTGGAAGGTTTCCAAAACCGGGATAGCTGAAACCAGGTCGCTTCGCCTGTGCGAATCCCTGGCAAATTGACGCAAAGAGCGCCGAATAGGGATTCCCAAAGCGATCTCAAAAAAGAAAAAAAGGAAAAAAACTGGGGAACAAACAAAGCATTAAAGTGAATCGGACGAACACGGATGCCAGCGGTCTCGCGACGCTACGCAGCAGATAAGGATGAATCGACCTACTATAGCCTCGACTGCCGCAGTCGACACGCCCTGCGGTGACACTGCTCGCTCCGGTAGTCTCCCAGCAGTACGTATGAACGGCTTGACTCCACGGACGAACAGTCACCTATATAGACGGCCCACTCAGATTCTCAAAGACACTTGGGGCGTGTTTGGTTGCCTGCATGAGGCCCAACCAGGCCCGCGCGGGAAGAAAACGGGCTATTTGGTTGGCTGCATACACTGTTGGGCCTGCATGGCACGATGTTTAAAGCACTCCTGGGCCTGGCTCCCTGGGAACGCTCGAATCGACAGTTTCTCCGGAGCCAGGCCCGAGCGGTGCACGTGGGCGGCGGCGGCTGCACGCGCGCGACCATGCTCGAGAAGCCGCGTTGCTTCCCGAAGCGCCGACAGTTATTAGCCTCACCGCCCCTCACCGCTCCCTCTCCCCACTCTCCCCCACTCTCCCAACTCTCACCGGCGGCGGCGGATCGGAGGAGAGCAAGAAGACCACCGGACTCCATCACCGGCGAGCGGATCATCACCTGGCCCGCGGCAATGGCGGTAAGCACTTTTCTGTTCATCATGCACTACTTTTTCGCGTTCGATCCGGCGGTAGATTCGATCCACGGCGGAGAGGGGAATGGGGAATAGAGGTAGATAAGCATGGCAGTTCATACTAGTTCGTACTAGTTCATACGAGTTCATACTAGTTCATGCAACATCGGAATAGAGGTAGATGCGGATGGAGTAGAAGGGGAATTGGGGGATTGGGGGTACACAACAGACACTGGCTAACCGTGGCGTCCGTTGAGGCGTGTGGAGCGGCTGGTCGAGTGGCTGGCCTTCATCTTCTTGTCCATCGCCGTGCGGGGCGGCGGGTAAGTAGTGGTGGTCAGGTTGAGTAAATATAGGCGCGATGGAGAGGAGGAAGAGTGACAGTCATGCCGTTTTAACTACATGCTCTTCAATGAGCCATGAACTCTGTCTGTGCCTGACTTCATGAATTGTGTGCAGACCGAGGAGAGCAATGAGATGGGCACGGAGGTGCTCCCGGCCGTTGACAAGAAGGGCAAGGAGGCGGTTCATCCAATGCCCGAGGTGGTGCTGCCGCCCACCGCCAAGGAAGAACCGAAGACGCCAACGGTTGGCGACGACGAGCGCATGGAGGAGCCCCCCAGCAGCAAGCGCCGCAACTACGGCCACTACCATGAGGAGGGTGGCCCAACTCACTTCTGCAAGGTCATCCTTGCACCGAAGCTTGAGTGCATCCCCATGCCCCTGGACTTCACCAAGCACTTCGCCGCGGTGCCGACGGAGTTCAAGCTGAGGAACAACACCGGCTGCTCCTGGAGGGTGACGGTGAAGCTGATGAACGGCAGGGTGACCCTGGATCAGGGTTGGGCCACCTTCGCCGCCGTTCATCAGATCAAGATCGGCTACATGGTGACGTTCAAGCTCCTGACTCCCGACACCCTCAAGGTCATCATCTTCGACGACGATGGCATTGAGGTGGTCAACAAGTGCGGGAAGTGTTAGGGAACGCAGCAGAAAACAAAAATTTTCCGACCTACGCACCAGCCCAGGACCACTATGGAGACTGCATACAAGGTTTGATCATTTTCGTTACCGACTCGTAGCGCAGCGGAAGTAGAGTCGATGACGAACGGCGGTGCAGATCCCCGCAGCTAGGATTTTACAACCTCCCAACCGCGAGGATGTATACCCTCATCTACCCCGCGGACAGCCCTCCGGGAGGTGGTCGCACAGTCCCCCGGACGGTGTCGCGGACAGCCCTTCGGGAGGACCTCCAAAACTCGTACGATCACACGGACAGCCCTACGGGAGGCACTCTCGAACTAAGACCGAAACTACGATCTCTCTACAGAGTTGCACACATACGGTGTCATCTATCCGGCAGGGCTTCGCCGTCCAGAACTAGTTCCTGCCGGAACCCAGACAGCCTTTCGGCTCTACGAAACTATTTCGCTAGGAGGGAGAGAGAATGCCAGATCATGCATGGCTTGTGTATGAGAGCAAGGATGTGTCTTATGGCAGCCCACACACCTCCTATTTATAGGAAACCCAAGGGGTAGGGTGGTTTTACAAGAAAACCCAAAACCCACATGGAAAGGAGTCCTTCCCAAGGACCTAAAAGGTGAAACCAAGGAACAAGGGGGACTCCATGAAGGAGTCCACCATGTGGCCGGCCACACCCTCATGTGGGGCCCCAAAATTGGCCCCTATCCATCCATGTCATCCCCAAGATCTTTTGGAGCAAAGCCCCAAAAGGTGGCTTTCCAAAAATATCCCAAAAAGCACTTTCACTATTCATGACGACATTTTTCAGCGTCTGATCGAACTGAAAATATTCATGTGGGCTTAGAACAATTCTAGTACCCACCAAAATAATTTTCAACGCGAGCCGGAACAATTCCGGTTTAGTGATTTCATCTGCGAAAAGCATCTGAAGCGGTTTCGGCAGCTCCGGAACATTTCCGGTTTTCATCCCGGAAAATTCCAGAAAGTTTCCAGAATGATTCTGGCACCCTCCAAGAATTATCAGGCATGTGCCAAAACCAATTTGACTTTATGGTATCCTCTGAAACAACTTTTCAGTTTCACCGGAACTCATCCGGTGACCTCTCTGCGGAACTTTTCCGCTGTCCGAAACTTTTCCGGCGTCCGAAACTTTTTCGGTAATTTTCTCTCAGACTCCCTGTCTAGTATTCAGCAGATAGATGACCCTTAAGCGTGTGACCCTATAGGTTCGGTGAAGCATAGACATGACCCGGAACCCCTTCCGATCAATGATCAACATCGGAGCCGTGGACACCCATATCGATCCCTATACCCACACGAATAAATATTCGAGTGAACCTCAAGTTGCCGTGACCTATTCCTGTTGCTTCGCGATATGTTACAATTACCCGAGGTGAGCAACATCGGCATCCTCGTGGATCAACACTTGTCCACAATGCCAGTTACCTCGTTGCCGGTATTGTTCTCTTTTCTCGTTCCCGTGTTCCGGCATCCCTGTGATCAAATCACCCTGTGTCTGGCCAGACGATGATGGATACCGTAACACCGAGAGGGCCCAGAGATATCTCTCCATCGTCGGAGGAGCAAATCCCAATCTTGAGCTATCAAGTCCCTTGACATACTTTTCCATGAACCCGTAAGCCGCCGTAATAGCCACCCATTTACGGATGACGTTTAACAAACCCCAAAGTTCATGAAGCAAGCATGAAGAAACTCGACACTCTCATGGTCTAAGGAATTATGCAAACATTAACTTCTCTGTGTTATTAACCATAAACTTATGACGAATGTATCTCATAGCATAACATCAATCGGGTCGATTCAACACAAGTGTTCTACCAACAATTGTGCCCTCAAAATTGCCGGCATAGCCATGCCCATGATCAGGAAAACAGGATCATCATGCAATACTTGAGCCAGTCATAGAGGCTTGACTAGGAATACATTTTACCGTTTATTATCCCACACGTGCATATGAGTCTTCCTCCGAGCCTCGTGGTTATTGTAGACTCGAGAACCATAGCAGTTATAGCATGGAACATAAACCTAATTATGAACAGGGAGATAATCAATAACATTTATTATTGCCTCTAGGGCATATCTCCTACAGGAAGCACGACGAAGCCTTCGCCGCCAGGGACTAGGGCCGGAGCACCTCCTTCCTAAGTACTATCGAGTCTGCTTTATGGTTTATGCGTTGAACTATTTGAACTATCGTTCTGAACTATGCTGTTAAGTAGTTGATGCTCTATTTATGCTCTGCTCTGCTTATGATGTGTGGTACATGGTTGTGCCGAAGTGTGCTGGTAACCTCATCAACTAGCCAAAGAGGTTACCACACACCAGTCGTTGCATACAACCAAACACCATGCCTTGGGTTTGTCCACTAACATGCAGGCAACCAAACACCAGGCAGTGTGGTTCAGCCCATGCAGGCAAGAGGGCATGCACGCAACCAAACAACTTGCAGATGGTGCATTTGAGGCTGCATTTGCATAGCCAGGCTGAGTTGAGAAGGCTATGCAATGCAGCTACTGTAGACTACGGCAACCAAACACGCCCTTGTAGGTGTTGTCCCGCACTAACAGCAGTAGTGTCCGTGATTGATGGTTCATGCATGCGCGGCGCAGATTTTATGTCTATCATCGAGACGTCCAAAGGGTTGCAGACAAACTTTAATCTGACAAGAAGATAAAGGATGCGAGACTGAATATGCATAGCCGTTTGAAAAATCCACACTCAAGATTACAAATGTTCGATTCTAGTATTTTTTTACTATTTACAAAATTGTTTCAGTTCATTTTTTAGGGAAAACGTTTCAGCTGCATTTTGACATCAATTCTAATCGTTTCAGGAGATTCGAGTTGTCCTCTTGAGCGGGCAAGATCATCATACTTTCACCGGTGATCTAGTCGGAGGGGTACGTGTAGGTCACGAACCGATGTGTTTTTTTTGAGTGAATTCCACGTTTTACCCTGCAGTTGTACATTTGTGACACTAATTACCCCATCGAATGGAAATTCATCTACAATACCCATTTGAGAAGCTTTGAACCCTCGTTTTCTGATGCGTGTCCATCAGGCAAGTGCAAGATGACGCCCGGGGTCCAAATATATGTGGACGATGACGAGGAATGGAACAAATGGACAACAGAAGTCTGAACATGATCGCCAATGATGCCCTCCGTTCTTTACAGAGTTTTTTACGAATCGTTGACCCAACATGCCGATCCTATATAACATAAACAAGGAAAATGCAAAACTGGGGAAAAACCATGCTAATAGTCTCCAAAATCTGATATTTTGATGATAGTTCCACCAAGTGGGGTAACATGTGTCACAAATGTATAACTAGGTAAAAATTGGAATTCACTCTTTTTTTAGTGAATCCCACTTTTTACTCTGTAGTTATGTATTTGTGATACATATTACCCCGTTTAGATTTTAGAGACTTTTAACATGGTTTTACCCTAGTTCTGCATTTTGCTTATTTATGAGATAGCAAAGCTGATGTCAAATTCCAAGTGATAGCAAAGCTGATGTCAAATTCTGAGACTTTTAACATGGTTTTACCCTACTTCTGCATTTTGCTTATTTATGAGATATGATCGGCATGTTGCGTCAGTGATTCGTAAAAAAAAGTGTAAAAAACGAAGGGCATCATTGACGATCATGTGCAGACTTTTCTTGTCCGTCTGTTTCATTCCTCGTCGTCGTCCATATATTTTTGGACCCTGTGCGTCACCTCACACCTTGCCCAATGAACACGCATCAAGAAATGAGAGTCCAAAGCTTCTAAAAAGGGTGTTCTAAATAATTTTCCACTTGATGGGGTAATTAATGTCACAAGTGCATAACTAAGGGATAAAATATGGAATTCACTCTTCTTCTTTTTTGAATACGAAGAGACAGCCACTCTATCTTGTTTTTGTCCTGGGGCGGCACTATGAGTTTGGTCCTTGTGCAAAGAAGGCCGAAAAGGGGGGCCTGGCAGGTTATGGGCAGAATCAGCCGGCCCGTACAGAGGAGCTGCTGCTGCGGTCTGTCGTGACTCTGGAGGAAATTTTGTTCGCAGCTCAGCATTGGTTGTTCTGGTATTTATTCGCCTAAATGACTCTATTTCTCACTTTGGCCCTTTCCGTACTCTTATTTGGATTTCTGACCCCTCGGGCATACATTTCAAATGGTTTGACATTTCTAAGGGGGTAAGACGTCTTATGGATTGGCGTGTCTTTAGTTCGAAAATTCAGCTCGACGGACATTATCTAGTGCTCTAACGGAGTAGATGATGTCTTCAGCTCGACGGACATTATCTAGTGCTCTAACGGAGTAGATGATGTCGTATGGAATTTATTGTATGCTACTTCCCATCTATCACAAACTAGCCCTGGTAGCTAGCAGAGCTTTGCTAGTACGCCCTCTTAGTGCGAGGTTGCAGGTTTTTGTTTTTTCTCATGTTTGCGTTTTCGCTTTTTCCTCTTTTTTAGAGAAGTTCTACAAAATATAATTTAATTTTCCTCTTTTATATTTTGGAAATGTTCTACAAAGGTACATAAAACATTTTTTACTTAGTAGTTTGAAAAGCATTTGTTCAGAGTGTTTTAGAATATTAATCATCAAATAATCAAAAAATGTTCATCATATAATTAAAAATCATCGTGTATTTCATAATATGTTGATTATGTATAAAAAGTGGGGACCATGTGTCCAACACGTATTTGAAAAAGTTCGCCATGCATCTAAAAAATGTTCAATGTGGATACGACAATTGTTCAACATTATTTAGATAAATGTTCAATGTGTATACGAAAATGTTTGACGCCCATTTGAAAATTATGAAACAAAACAAAAAAGAGAAAAAACGAATAGGAAAAAAGAACAAAGGTCCAAAATAAATATTATGAAAGAAAACCGATAAAAATGAAAGAAATCAGTTCCTGATGTAAAAAAAGACTGGTAGAAAAAGTCCAGCGTGCGGTCCTTGGGCCAGAATCAGCAGGCCCACACCGAGTAAATGAAGGACAAAATGGAAAAAGGACGAGCTGGGGAACAACAAAGGTTCGCGTACACGAGAAACTCGAATAAGGCCTCCTTTGATTTGGAGGAATTTCATAGGAATTTTATAGGATAGGATTCTTGTAGGAATTTTTTCTTTAGAGCCCTTTGGTTCATAGGAATGTATTCCTATTCCTACATAGGATTGGTTCCTATCCTTCACATTTCAAAGGAAAATAAAAAAGAGCCTAGACTCAATGGAAAAATTCCTATGATAGGAACCAAATGGCATCTCTTTTCCTAATCCTATTCATAGGATTTGAGATGCATGTCATCTCATCTCTACTACTATTAAACAAGCAAACAATAACTTTCCTACGTGCACACAACTCTTAGTCACACAATTACTCCACAATTCTCAATCCACCATCCATCCGCCATCACGGTGTGCACTTAGCAAATTCCAAGGATTGACCGTGCTCCACCTCCACCATCCATCCACCACCACTGAAATAGAAGCCCAGCTAACGTCCCTACAATCACGCTGTTATCATCGGAAAGTAAGGAAATAAACAAAATCAGTTCCCATCGCCCTTAGCCTTGCCGCCGCCCACCAACACCGTATCCTGCTTACACGCCGACCTCGCGGCACTGCACCGTAACGTCGCACCGTCGTCGTCGTCGTTGCCAATTGTTTCTGCAAGCAGCGTGGAGTCGGTCCGCGAGCAGCGTGGAGTCCGTCCGCGAGGTAGCCAGAGCAGGGAGGCCAGGCGACGGAACGACCAGGACCCTGCCCTCGCAGTGTCGCATCCGTCCGCGAGATCCCCGATGCCAGGAGCCCGTCCTGCACGTCCCTTGAACCAACCGGATACACACAGCTGTAATTCTTCTCTGCACTTCTTTAGGTTTCAACTTCTTCCTTTTACCTGTTGCAGCATTACTCAGAATTAGAATTGGCAAAACAGAGTTCTAAACACAAAACACAATATCAAGAGAAATGACAGTGTATTATGTGTGCATCTGCTGGTGATGTTTATGATTAATTTCCATAATTTTCATGCTTCTCATGAAGGCTAAGGTATGTTAGATCCCAATGGTGCCGGGGCGCGCACCCCATTTCAGGATATAAGTAACAACCAATTATCGGGTAACTATCATCAACCTTTTCCTAAATTCTGATAATGTTTTTGTTGTTGCTTATATCCCAACTTGCAGTAGACCCTAAAGAATTAAAGAGGCAGAGGAACAGAGAGTATTATGCACGCAATAAAGATGACATTCTTAAAAGACATCGTGAGGCCCGTGAGAAGAAACATGCTTCAACAACACTGCTTAATGACAAGCAAAATGTAACACATACACCCCTGGCCATGTCCCCAGGTAAAAATGCCCTCATCTTGCATGCTTATGTATTGTTCAGATAACTGATGAGATGCCATACACCAAACTAACACCAATGTGCCATAGATGTGGACCCTGGTGAGCTGCAGAGGCAAGTGGTTGGGGAACATTATTCACACAAGATGGATGATGTATTCAGTACACAACATCAAGCATACGGTGCTACAAAAATGGCCGTTGTGATTGCCGATATTGATGAACAAGAAAATGAAGCACAAACACCGGTGTCCATGTCCATTGGTAATGATGCTAAAAAGATTAGATACAACCCTATGTGTTCATACTAATTAGCTTTATGACACGTATATGCAGACCCTAAAGAGTTGAGGAGGCAAAGGGACAGGGAGCGGTATGCACAAAACAGGGATGAAATATTAAAACGACAGCGCAAGAAAGACTGCAACTGGCCTCCTCAACAATGATACCACTGTGTCACACACACCAGCTACAGGACAATCCGGTGTCACCCAACTACAAAAGCTGGCATGTGCTGTTACAGGTTGTGGGGTATCATATAATATTGATTGCATGTTCTTAGCTCATCGAACATGCCCAAAACAATGGTTATTCATGCGGTGCTGAAATTTTCTGGCAGGCTTATCAAATGTGCAAAATTCATCTCATGAACGCGTCGCTCACAACAAAGAGATTAATTTAACAGCCGAGGATGAATCCAATTGGTTGCGCAGGAATGATGCGTATCAGAGGCAACAACTAGCTGGACAGAAAATGCAACCAACTGGGAGCATCATCAGAGATATTGCACAAGGTATATTTAACTGGCTTTGCTATATTGTTCCTGACATTCTGGCTGTAATCATCTTCTGGATGAAAATTAATTGTGCATGCAGGGCCTATCACCCAAATTCCAGGGGTTGAGGTACCTCAACTGAGCATAATGCATGACCCAGATTGCACAATCGAAGATGCGGGTTAGTTCATCGATATAATTATGGTGCAAGTGTGCCGACGGTGTTTATTTTGTCGTAAATCTGGGTACTCTTTCCTTTGTTCAGGTATAAAACCTGATAACGGATCCAATCAACCTGAAAATAATCTGGCTAATGATACGATAAGACCTGCGCAACCGGCTCCGCATGGTATTCAAAACACTATACTAACATCAAATGGGATTTGCGACGATCTTATATTCTTATGCTCTACTGATCTTATGATTTTTCGTAGTGGGCAAGGACCAGCAAGATGGTCCATATGGAATTTTTGAACCCGTTGTTGAACAAACCAATTTACAAGGACCAGCAAGATGTGGGCTCTCTGACTTGGGCTACTATGGAGACAAATACACGTGGCACCGAGGTCTGATCCGGGAGCGGCTGGATAGAGCTATATCAAATGAAGAGTGGAACAACATGTTCCCAGCAGCGAGAGTTGAACACTTAGAGTATCATAAATCAGATCACAGGCCTCTGCTGCTGCACATGGCGGACGAGGAAGTGCATGTTGATAGAGGCCCCCCAGTGCTCAGATTCGAAGCCAGGTGGGTTAAAGAGGAAAAATTTCGGTCTGTTGTGGAGGAAGCGTGGCAGGGGTCGGACCCTCTTCACCCAAATGTGAGCCTGGCCGAAAAATTGTCCCAAGTCCATAGGGCACTGCACCATTGGGATAAAACGGTTCTTCGTAACAATTCAAAAAAGTTGAAAGGCATACAAAGGGAGATTGAAGCTGTGAGTCGGGAGGAGCTTACACAGGATAATGTTGTTCGCCAAAAGGAGCTTGCTGAGGAGTTGGAACGACTCCTTGAGAAGGAGGACCTATTCTGGGCACAAAGAAGTAGGCTAAACTGGCTGAAATATGGCGACAAAAATACTTCATACTTCCACAACTTTGCCTCGGCACGCCGGATAAAGAACCGGATAACAAAGTTAAAAGATGATCATGGAGTATGGAAGGAAGGTACGGCGTATTTAAATCCTCTGATTTCTGACTATTTTGCGGGTCTGTTCTCAACAGAGATAGAGGAGCCTGACCCCTCCCTGTTGGAGAGCCATGAATGATGAGCTCTTGAAGCCATATACTGCAGAAGAGGTAAAGAAAGCCCTATTTTCCATTGGTGACATGAAAGGACCTGGGACGGATGGTCTGCATGCTTTGTTCTTCAAAAAATGTTGGCCCGTTATTGGGGATGTGCTTACTGTAGAAGTTCTTGAGGCAATAAATAACAAAAAAATTCCAGAGGGGTGGAATGATACAGTTATAGTGTTGATCCCAAAAATTGATACTCCTGAGAAAATCACGCAATATAGACCCATCAGTCTTTGTAACGTGGTGTACAAAGTTATCTCAAAGATGATTGCTTTCAGACTTAAATTTTTGCTCGATGATATCATTTCACCTGTTCAGACACTAGTAGGAAAACCCCCATTTGTCCCGGTTCGTAAGGGCCTTTAGTCCCGGTTCTGGGGACTAAAACCCAAAACCTTTAGTCCCGGTTCGCTTACCAACCGGGACAGAAGGGGCTCCACGTGGCCGGTGCTGGGAGCCCAGGCAGGAGGACCTTTAGTCCCGGTTGGTAACACCAACCGGGACCAAAAGGCAGGACCTTTAGTCCCGGTTGGCAACACCAACCGGGACCAAAAGGCACTGGGGTTTTTGTTTTTTTTGAAAGGGGGGGGGGGTTAGGGGGTTTGTAGGGTTAATTGAGGTGTTTCATATTGTGTTAGCTAGCTAATAGAGAGAAGTGTCCTCTCTTTCTCCGTGCTTGGTCGACGCTAGCTACTATAGAGAGAACTCGACACGCTAGCTAGTAAGCAAATGAAGGAACCATTAAGTACACAAGATCGTCATGAACATATACACAGAGAAGTGATCGACCTCTCTTTCTCCGAGAGATTGGTCGAACAACAAGTTTTCGTATATCTATCCGACGCTACTAGCTACATATATACAATATAAGATCTCTTACAATCCCTAACATTTAATTTCAAATTCCAGATGGTATTCTCCGGCTTTATTTATGACGTGGTCAAGAAAGAATCCCACCAATTCCTCTTGAATTGCTCGTATGCGATCATGTGGTAGGAGTTCATCCCACATCTGCCACGTCTAATTTGAAGAAAGGGGTCAATACATATATATGAATGAAACTCAACACAAATCATGGTAATAAAATAAAATTGTGAATATTATTGCTTACACACTTGAAATTGTTTTTCAGAGTAGCCCCGCTTAGGGGTCATCGCGTTGTAGATGAACTCGCAAACGTAGTATCCACAAAAATCATTCCCCTTTTCCTGCCACAAGCACTTTACGAGAAATAGAGTTCAATCAAACTGATAATCAAGCATGATAAATGGTATTGATGGAACTAGAATCAATGGGGGATGCGCGGAACTAGCTAGTAGTACTTACTTTCGGGTGTGTAAATCGCAGCTCCCTCGGCAGTGCCGGAACAATTGCGGTGAACTCTTTCCAAACCCTGCCAGACAAAGAAAATAATTACTTGATATCAGGAAATGAACAAAGTTGCCGATATGATGCGATAATGATCGATTGAACTTACTTCTGGAGCATTTCAGTCATGTCCGCATATTCCTGGGGATCTTTTCGTTTCGAGTCTAAGACGATTACTACTCCCCGCTCAAGCTTAATCTCTAGCAGAATAAAGTGGAACCTGCGCACGCATGCATAACTCATCAATTACATTACTATAACCTCGAGTAATAAGGGAAACCGAATATGCACAAGACAGTAACACTCACTTGAAGTTGTAAGGAAAGAGTATTGTCCCTTTGTTTTGATTTTTAAGCAACGATTGTAGCAAGTTGTCCTCGGTTTGTGTGACATTGTTTTTAACCGGAAACTCATGTATGATATTTGGGTTAATGAACACAATGTCATAGATTTGTGCTTTTCTGCATTCGACAATCTTCAATCTGCATAATATAGTGAGGATAATTATATATACATGCAATGAAAGAGCTGGGCTATATATATATAGAGACTTAATTACAGAAGTACTTACAGACAGTAGCAAGTCACGATTGTTTTGTCGAGGGCCTTTTGATTGTATAACTGGAATATCTCCTCAAATTCAACATTCAACTGATCCATTCCAACGAGGTCGTGCTCCTCTTTAATTCTCAGCGTCAAAGCATCCTTCCCAGACTCCCGACATGTTTTCATGTACCATTCATGCAATGTTCGCATCATCGTTGTTAGAGGAGGATGATCAGGTTTGACGAGAGGCCGCCCGTACCGGTAACTGAATTCGTCCACCTCCAACGGCTCAAACTGTACATCACCGCTCAGGTAATCACCAGGATTGGTACCGGGCACCATCCCCGGATGATTAGCGACGATATCTCTAGACACCTTGAGCGGGGGGCACGATTGGTTCGCCTGTTCGCCGAGCTGGGGAATTTTTTTCCCACTTCTTTGTTTTGCTAACCTTGCATCACTGGAAGTACTTCCCGACCGCCGCGCGTCTTGATATGTCTTTTTAACACAGCGGTCAAAGTTGGAATCCGGCGGAGGCGGTGGTGGTCGCTTCAGGGCATCGATAGTGCGCATCACTTTCACCGGATCTAGCTTCTCCTTCGGAGGTGGAGTTTTCTTTGCAAAATGGGCCGTCAATTCGGCCTGACATATCTCCTCGTTTTCAGACTCGGTCCTCTCATATGGTAACTTTTCCAGAGGCTTGAGAGATGGACCGTATCTGTATTCCCTCCCGCCTCTTCTTGTACTGCTAGCCACCGGAGCGGCGGCGTCTCTCTTCCGTCGTTGCTTACGAGGCGGAGAAGGAGGCCGAGTGCTCCGACGCGCCGGAGGAGCCGGAGCGGCGGCGTCTGTCTTCTGCCATTGCCGACGAGGCTGAGGAGGAGGCGTACTGCTCCGACGTGCCGGAGTAGGCGAAGGAGGAGGCGGAGTGCCCTCACGCGTCGGAGGAGCCGGAGAAGGAGGCGGTGTGCCCTGATCACTCACCGGAGGAGGAGGAGGAGGAGGCGGCGGAGAGCCCTGATTCGCCTGAGGAGGAGGAGGAGGCGGAGGCGTCCAGTTTGGAAGCTTGATGTACTCCTTCTGCCATAGACATGTACTCATCAGAGCACGAGCCAGCTTATTCTCTCCTTCACCTGTAGACTGGTCAAGCTCGAGCTCCTCAAATCCCTCCATTACTTCATCCACCATCACAACAGCATAGCTATGTGGAATCGGTGAGCAGTGAAAAGTTCCGTTGGGTTGAGGAGGTGCAACAGAGCCGACAGCCGCCTTGAAAGTGAGGTTCCGGCATTTCGTCATGAGCTCGCAATGTTGAGCCTCCGTGATAGTATCCACGGGGTAGATAGGAGCCGTGAAGTCAGGCTGAACGGGCTCCGTGGAAGCGACGCTGCTTCTCCGCTGAGATGGCGGGGTAGCTTCTGGGGTAGCTTCGTGCCGCTGAGATGGTTGGCCGACAGCTCGCTGGCTCTTAGCTTCCTCTAGCTTTTGTAGTCTTGCATTCAGCTTCTGAATTTCGCTCAGCTCCGCTTTCCTCTTTCTCTCCCGGCTTCTGTAACCGCCTGCGTCGGGAAACCCAACCTTCCACGGAACGGAGCCTGGTGTGCCTCGTGTTCGTCCAGGGTGCTCAGCATTCCCTAGGGCCTCAGTCAGCTCGTCCTTCTCTCTGTCGGGAATGAACGTCCCTTCCTGCGCTGCGGTGATATACTCCTGAAGCTTGTTCATGGGTATCACAAGTTGCTCGTTCGTCCAACGGCACTTCCCTGTTTCAGGGTCCAAAGTTCCCCCAACCCCGAAGAACCAAGTCCTTGAACGGTCTGGCCAGTTCAATGTCTGTGGTACGACGTTTTTAGCAATCAGGTCATTCTCAGCTTTGTCCCACAACGGCCGGGCTTTGAGGTAGCCACCTGACCCCGTGTGATGGTGATACTGCTTCTTTGCAGCATTGATCTTGTTTGTCTCTGACATTTTTTTACTCTTGTCCGATGTCTTGTAGGCCACAAATGCGGGCCAGTGATCACCTATCTTCTCAAATCGGCCGGTGAATTCTGGAGTCTTCCCTGTGTCGACAAACTTTGATTTCAACTCATTCTTCCACCTCCTGAATAGATCTGCCATCTTCTTAAGATCACACGCCTTGACCAGTGGCTCTATAACTGGCTTATTCGGATCCTCCTCTGGCGGTAGGGTGAAATTTGCCTTCAGCTCGGTCCAAAGATCATCTTTCTGTCTATCGGTGACATAATCACCATCAGGGGCGCCGTCCTTAGGCTTATTCCATTGCTTGATGCTGATCGGGATGTAGTCCCTAACAATAGCTCCGCACTGAGCAGAAAATGCGTCCTTGGTCCACTTGGGTTCAATCGGATGGCCATCGTGTGCGAGTGCTGTGATCGTGAACCTTTCTTCCTTGTGCAACCTCTTCTTCGGGCCTCGTCTCGTTACCGAAGTTTGGCTCGATCCGGAGGGCTATAAAAGAAGAAAGAAGAGTTAATTAATATATGTACATACCAAAACAATTAATGCATCAATTAACTAGTCAGCACATGCTTAATTAATATATATACCTCGCCGGACTTTGCAACAGCTCCCTCCTCCGTTCGGTCACCGGAGCCGTCATCATGGTCTCCTTCTTCCTCCGGCATTCGGTCACCGGAGCCATCATGATCATGTCCTTCCTCCTCCATTGTTCGATCACCGGAGCCATCATCCTCTCCTTCCAGACCATCGGTGTCATTGAGATACGACAAGATATCACGTCCGTCGTGGATTATGTCCCCCAACAACTGTTCTTGTTCCAAGTATCTTGGATCCATAGTTTCTGCAAATATTACAACATGGCAATTAATATACAAACATGAATTTCCGACGTCCGGACCGCCTCTCTCATGAATGTCCGACGCCCGGTTTGGGGTGGCCTCGACAACACTTGTAGGGTTTGGGTGGGGGGGGGGTATATCGACCCCCCCTCATGTCGAAGTTATCGGGGAGGGGGGTATATCGACAACGACATACATACATGGAAAAAAATGCTATCCATCTTTACATACATAGCCACATACATATATTATATATTTTCATTAACTCATGACATATTTTCATTATTTTTCTTTCTTTAACTCAACGACAACGACATACATACATGGAAAAAATGTATATCGACCCCCCCTCATGTCGAAGTTATCGGGGTGGGGGTATATCGACCCCCCCTCATGTCGAAGTTATCGGGGAGGGGGGTATATCGACCCCCCTCATGTCGAAGTTATCAGGGAGGGGGGTATATCGACCCCCCCCTCATGTCGAAGTTATCGGGGAGGGGGTATATCGACCCCCCCATGTCGAAGTTATCGGGGAGGGGGTGTATCGACAACGACATACATACATGGAAAAAAATGCTATCCATCTTTACATACATAGCCACATACATATATTATATATTTTCATTAACTCATGACATATTTTCATTATTTTTCTTTCTTTAACTCAACGACAACGACATACATACATGGAAAAAAATGTATTTCGACCCCCCCCCTCATGTCGAAGTTATCGAGGAGGGGGCGATCTCTTTCTCGTTATTTTTCGTGTGTCCGTGTCGCCGTATCCGTGTCCGTGTCCGTGTCCGTGTCGCCGTATCCGTGTCCGTGTCGCCGTATCCGTGTCCGTGTCCGTGTCCGTGTCGCCGTATCCGTGTCCGTGTCGCCGTATCCGTGTCCGTGTCCGTGTCCGTGTCGCCGTATCCGTATCCGTGTCCGTGTCCGTGTCCGTGTCGCCGTATCCGAGAAGGGACCATGGGAAAGGGGGGGCTCACTGGGGGGCGGCGACGGGGAGGCGACGGGGCGGCGACGGGGCGGCGACGGGGACGGGGCGGCGACGGGGCGGCTCGGGGCGGCGCGCGGCGACGGGGACGACGACGGCGACGGGGACGGGGCGGCGCGGCGACGGGGACGGGGCGGCGCGGCGACGGGGACGGGGCGGCGACGGCGACGGGGACGGGGCGGCGACGGCGACGGGGACGGGGCGGCTCGGGGCGGCGACGACGACCTCGGGGCGGCTCGGGGCGGCGCGCGGCAACGGGGACGACGACGGCGCGGCGACGGGGAGGCGACGGGGACGGGGCGGCGACGGGGCGGCTCGGGGCGTCGCGCGGCGACGGCGATGAGGAGCGGGCGGCGACGACGACGAGGAGCGGCGCGGCGACGGGCTCGGGGCGGCGACGGGGACGGTGGGCTCGTGGCAATGGCAGATGAAAACTGAAATTTTCTAAGTGTTTACTTATATACAAGAAGAATTGGTCCCGGTTAGGGGCACCAACCGGGACCAATGCCCACCTTTAGTCCCGGTTGGTGCCACCAACCGGGACCAAAGGTCTCTTTTCAGCAGCCCAAAGGGCGGGAAGCAGAGACCTTTGGTCCCGGTTGGTGCCACCAACCGGGACCAAAGGGAGGCATTGGTCCCGGTTGGTGGCACCAACCGGGACCCAAGGGTGGCATTGGTCCCGGTTGGTGGCACCAACCGGGACTAAAGCCCTGTTCCTGGCACGGTGGGAGTTTAGTCCCACCTCGCCGAGCGAGGAGCAGTCGTACTGGTTTATAAGCGCGGCTGCACCCACCGTCTCGAGCTCCTCTCTACCGCAAGCTTACGGGCCTAACCGCTTTGCAACTGCCTGTGGGCCTATTGGGCCTTCTGCGGGCTTGAATGCCGTGGTGGTCCAGTAGGCGGCATTTTTTTATTTTTTTCTGGCATTTTTGTTTTGTTTTTTGCTTTATTTTTTTATTTTTTTCCAATATTTTTCTACTGTTATTTTAGTTCATTCTTTTTAACAAATAAATACTTTGATAATTTTAGTTGCATAATTTCCATTATTTTGTTTTGTTTTTTGCTTTATTTATTTTTGTTTTATTTTTTGCTTTATTTATTTCCAGTGTGTTTTATCATTATATTCTTTTTGCTATTAATGTTTTGAACAAAAAATACTTGGATAATTTTAGGTGCATAATTTTCATTATTTTTGTTTTGTTTTTTGCTTTATTTATTTTTGTTTTATTTTTTGCTTTATTTATTTCCAGTGTGTTTTATCATTATATTCTTTTTGCTATTAATGTTTTGAACAAAAATACTTTGATAATTTTAGTTGCATGATTTTTATATAATTATAGTTTCAAAAATACTAGAGGTTTATAAAAGCTTTTTAGTTGATTCTTTTTTGAACTCCACTCCCACGATGTTTTGATAGAATTTAAAAAGCACTTCAAATGAACTCTGAAAAGGTTGAAAGTTGGCATGGTATCATCATTTCACCCACATAGCATGTGCTAAAAAGTTGAGTGGGTTACGGCAAAAACTGGATGCACTTCGTGTACAAAATGGACAATCTCTTTCGAAGTATCACGGTTTCGGACGGAAACTCATCTGTTACAAAGAGATTTCATTTTTTTGAACTTAGTTGAACTCCATACTTTTTGTGTGTTTAAAATGCACCATTCAAAGCCACATCATCAATTTTCAACCCTTTCTGACTTCATTTGTTATTTTTCATGCACTTACTGATTTTTTTGAGCTAAATGACCCTGAAATTGAAAAGCACTACAAATGAACTCTGAAAAGGTTGAAAGTTGGCATGGTATCATCATTTCACCCACATAGCATGTTATAAAAAGTTGAGAGGGTTACGGCAAAAACTGGATGCACTTCGTGTACAAAATGGACAATCTCTTTCAAAGTATCAGGGTTTCGGACGAAAACTCATCTGTTACAAAGGGATTTCATTTTTTTGAACTTATTTGAACTCCAGACTTTTTGTGTGTTCAAAATTCACCATTCAAAGCCACATCATCAATTTTCAACCCTTTCTGACTTCATTTGGTATTTTTCATGCATTTACTGATTTTTTGAGCTAAATGACCCTGAAATTGAACAGCACTACAAATGAACTCTGAAAAGGTTGAAAGTTGGCATGGTTTCATCATTTCACCCACATAGCATGTTATAAAAAGTTGAGAGGGTTACAGCAAAAACTGGATGCACTTCGTGTACAAAATGGACAATCTATTTCGAAGTATCAGGGTTTCGGACGAAAACTCATCTGTTACAAAGGGATTTCATTTTTTTGAACTTATTTGAACTCCAGACTTTTTGTGTGTTCAAAATGCACCATTCAAAGCCACATCATCAATTTTCAACCCTTTCTGACTTCATTTGGTATTTTTCATGCATTTACTGATTTTTTTGAGCTAAATGACCCTGAAATTGAAAAGCACTACAAATGAACTCTGAAAAGGTTAAAAGTTGGCATGGTATCATCATTTCACCCACATAGCATGTTATAAAAAGTTGAGAGGGTTACGACAAAAACTGGATGCACTTCATGTACAAAACGGACAATTGAGCATCATCCTTTCTATTTGTCTTTTGTTTCTTTCTAAGTGTCTTTGTAAAAATGGAGTTGGAAAAATGAAATATACCGTCGGAAAATGAAAGGATTTCTAGATAGATCAACAAAACACACGGTTTCCCCTGCATACAGCCCGACGGTGGCTCATGAGTGCCCGCATATGAAATGCACCGTCGGACCGTATGCAGGGAATCCGAATTATTTGTATTCGGTCGATGAACTAAAGGATTTCTAGATAGAACAACAAAACACACGGTTTCCCCTGCATACAGCCCGACGGTGGCTCGTGAGTGCCCGCATATGAAATGCACTGTTGTCATTCCGTACTGTGGGTCTTCCTATACCCCGCCTCCTGACAGATTGACCCATTTGCACTGAAACAAAGGGACCTTGAAATCATGTCCATAGTCAAGTTCCCATATGTCCACTATGTAACCATAATATGTGTCCTTTCCCCTATTGGTTGCTGCATCAAAGCAGACACCGCTGTTTTGGTTGGTGCTCTTTTGATCTTGGGCGATCGTGTAAAATGTATTCCCATTTATCTCGTACCCTTTGTAAGTCAATACAGTCGAAGATGGTCCCCTGGCCAACGAGTACAACTCATCAGAAACAGTGTTGTCACCCATGAGACGTGTTTGCAACCAACTGCCGAAAGTCCTGATGTGTTCATATGTAATCCAGTCGTCACACTGCTCCGGGTGTTTGGAGCGCAGAATATTCTTGTGTTCATCGACATACGGGGTCATCAAGGTAGAATTCTATAGAACTGTGTAGTGTGCTTGAGACCAAGAATGCCCGTCCCTACATATTATTGAGTCCGCTCCTAGCGTGCCTTTTCCAGTCAGTCTCCCCTCATACCGTGATTGAGGGAGACCAATCTTCTTAAGGTCAGGAATGAAGTCAACACAAAACCCAATGACATCCTCTGTTTGATGGCCCATGGAGATGCTTGCTTCTGACCTAGCGCGGTTACGAACATATTTCTTTAAGACTCCCATGAACCTCTCAAAGGGGAACATATTGTGTAGAAATACAGGGCCCAGAACGACAATCTCGTCGACTAGATGAACTAGGACGTGCGTCATGATATTGAAGAAGGACGGTGGGAACACCAGCTCGAAACTAACAAGACATTGCACCAAATCACTCCTTAACCTTGGCAGGATTTCTGGATCGATCACCTTCTAAGAGATTGCATTGAGGAATGCACATAGCTTCACAATGGCTAATCGAACGTTTTCAGGTAGAAGCCCCCTCAATGCAACCGGAAGCAGTTGCGTCATAATCACGTGGCAGTCATGAGACTTTAGTTCTGGAACTTTTTCTCTGCCATATTTATTATTCCCTTTATATTCGACGAGAAGCCAGACGGGACCTTCATACTAAGCAGGCATTCAAAGAAGATTTCCTTCTCTTCTTTGGTAAGAGCATAGCTGGCAGGACCTTCATACTGCTTTGGATGCATGCCGTCTTTTTCATGCACATGCTGTTGTTCCTCCCGTGCCTCCGGTGTATCTTTTGTCTTCCCATACACTCCCAAGAAGCCTAGCAGGTTCACGCAAAGATTCTTCGTCCCGTGCATCATGTCGATTGCAGAGCGGACCTCTAGGTCTTTCCAATAGGGTAGGTCCCAAAATATAGATTTCTTCTTCCACATGGGTGCGCGTCCCGCATTGTCAGTCGGAACAGATAGTCCGCCAGGACCCTTTCCAAATATTACATGTAAATCATTGACCATATCAAGTATGTGATCACCAGTACGGAGGGCGGGCTTCTTCCGGTGATCTGCCTCACCTTTGAAATGCTTTCCTTTCTTTCGACATTGATGGTTGGTCGGAAGAAATCGACGATGCCCCAGGTACACATTCTTCCTGCATTTGTCCAAATATATACTGTCGGTGTCATCTAAACAGTGTGTGCATGCGTGGTATCCCTTGTTTGTCTGTCCTGAAAGGTTACTGAGAGCAGGCCAATCGTTGATGGTTACAAACAGCAACGCTCGTAGGTCAAATTCCTCTTGTGCATGCTCATCCCACACACGTACACCTCTTCCATTCCATAGCTGTAAAAGTTCATCAACTAATGGCCTTAGGTACACATCAATGTCATTGCCGGGTTGCTTAGGGCCTTGGATGAGCACTGGCATCATAATGAACTTCCGCTTCAAGCACAACCAAGGAGGAAGGTTATACATACATAGAGTCACAGGCCATGTGCTATGCTTGCTGCTCTGCTCCCCAAAAGGATTAACGCCATCTGCACTTAAACCAAACCATACGTTCCTCGGGTCACCTGTAAAGTTGCTCCACTTTCTCTCAATCTTTCTCCACTGCGACCCATCAGCGGGTGCTCTCAACTTCCCGTCTTTCTTACGGTATTTTTTGTGCCATTGCATCAACTCGGCATGCTTTTTGTTTCTGAACAGACGTTTCAACCGTGGTATTATAGGAGCATACCACATCACCTTGTCAGGAACCCTCTTCCCAGTGCGCTGGCCCTCAACATCACCAGGGTCATCTCTTCTGATCTTACACCGCAAGGCACCGCATACCGAGCATGCGTTCAAATCCTCGTACGTACCGCGGTAGAGGATGCAGTCATTAGGGCATGCATATATCTTCTGCACCTCCAATCCTAGAGGGCATAGAACCTTCTTTGCTTCGTATGTACTGCCGGGCAATTCGTTATCCTTTGGAAGCTTCTTCTTCATTATTTTCAGTAGCGAACTAAATCCCTTGTCAGATACACCATTGTCTGCCTTCCATTGCAGCAATTCCAGTGTGGTACTGAGCTTTCTGTTGTCATCTTCGCAATTTGGGTACAACCCTTTTTTGTGATCCTCTAACATGCGATCGAACTTCAACTTCCCCCTTTCACTTTCGCATTCTCTCTGTGCATCAACAATGACCCGGCGAAGATCATCATCGGGCACATCGTCTGGTTCCTCTTCATCTTCAGCTTCCCCCATTGCAGCATCACCGTATTCAGGGGGCGGGTAGTTGTCGTCATCCTCTTCTTCTTCGTTGTCTTCCATCATAACCCCTCTTTCTCCGTGCTTGGTCCAAACATTATAGTGTGGCATAAAACCCTTCTGAAGCAGGTGGAAGTGAAGGGTTTTATAGTTGGAGAAAGCCTTCGTATTCTCACAGACAGTACATGGACAATGCATAAAACCATTCTGCTTGTTTGCCTCAGCCGCTTCGAGAAAATTATGCAGGCCCTCAATATACTCGGAGGTGCGTCGGTCACCGTACATCCATTGCCGGTTCATCTGCGTGCATATCATGAATAGAGAAGTGACCAAATTAATAGAAATTCATCATCACATTAAAGCCAAATTACAGTAGTGACCAAAATAAATACATAACGTTCATACATAGTTCTCATTATTGAACAACATATAGCTCTCTAGAGCATCTAATTAAAACATACATTGAAACTATAAAATTTAAATGCAACAACAAATGCGATCATAACCGCAACTAAGGTACCAATTGATCCAACGGCATAATGATACCAAGCCTCAGTATGAATGGCATATTTTCTAATCTTTCTAATCTTCAAGCGCATTGCATCCATCTTGATCTTGTGATCGTCGACGACATCGGCAACATGCAACTCCAACTTCATCTTCTCCTCTTCAACTCTTTGTAATTTTTCTTTCAAGTAATTGTTTTCTTTTTCAACCAAATTTAACTTCTCGACAAGAATTTCTATGTCGGTTGGAATTTCCGGTTCACATACCTCCTAGATTAAAAAATCTATGTCACGTTGGTCGGCATAATTGTCATAAACACTAAATAAAACAAATAGTTATAAAAGATAATATATACCACATCCGAATCATAGACCGGACGAGGGTCGACATGGGCGGATACCATGACCATGGCACTATATAATAACAAACAATAATAAAAGTAAGAAAATTACACAAGTATCTATCTAAATGATACAAGTAAGAACTTTTTTCTTTTAGAAAGAAGATAAGAAGAAGAGGCTAACCACGGTGGTGCCGGCGCCGAGGTGGACGCGGGCGATCGACGGCGGTGAGGACGGGGACGGGACAGGACGGACCGCCAAACCTAAACAAATCTTGAGAAAAATGGAGCTTGGACACGGAGCTTCGAGAGGAGAAAGCTTAAGTGTGGCTCGGGCATTTCATCGAACACCTCATGTGCATAGGAGGTGAGCTAGAGCACCACAAAGCTCTCCCCTCGCCGGCCAGAAAAACAGAGCAGTGTGGAGTGCTCTGCTCGCTGGCGGGGGGGTATATATAGGAATCTCATTGGTCCCGGTTCGTGGCTGGAACCGGGACTAAAGGACCCCCTTTGGTCCCGGTTCCAGCCACGAACCGGGACCAATGGTTGTGGGCCAGGAGCGACCCCCATTGGTCCCGGTTCGTGTCTGGAACCGGGACCAAAGGGTCCAGACGAACCGGGACCAATGCCCCACGAGGCCCGGCCGGCCCCCTGGCCTCACGAACCGGGACCGTTGCCCCCATTGGTCCCGGTTCGTGACTGAACCGGGACTAATGGGCTGGCCCGGCCTAGACCAATGCCCTGTTATGTACTAGTGAGAGTGCTTTTGTGCCAGGCAGATTGATCACAGATAATATTCTGCTAGCCTATGAAAGTCTTCACACAATAAAGAATAAAAAGAAAGGGAATGTTGTATATTGTGCGGTGAAACTTGACATGCATAAGGCGTATGATAGAGTTGAATGGAAATTCCTAGAAAAAATGATGCTACAGCTCGACTTTCATTCTGAAGTTGTGCAACTGTTGATGGCTTGTGTCACTTCGATCAAATATAAAGTGAGATACAATGATCAGGAGACTGTAGGTTTTATCCCTACAAGGGGACTCCGTCAAGGAGATCCTCTATCACCCTATTTATTTTTGATTTGTGCAGAAGGCCTATCTAGCTTACTGGCTCACAAGGAGGAGGTTCGTGGCATAGAAGGGGTTAAGGTGTGCAGAAATGCACTATCAGTGTCTCATTTACTTTTTGCTGATGACTCCCTTATCCTCATGAAAGCTGATATGATAAATGCAACCTCGTTGAGACAGGTGCAGGATGAGTACTGTGCGAGTTCGGGACAGTTGGTAAGTGAAGGGAAATGCAGCATTTTCTTCAGTCCTAATGTTAAAGTGGAAGTAAAGGCCCAAGTTTGTGCTGAACTCAATATCATGATAGAAGCCGTCTCTGATAAATACTTGGGTCTACCTGCAATGGTGGGTCTGGATAAGAGTGAGAGTTTTGAATACTTGCTGGAAAGAATTGTTAACATGCTCAAAGGATGGAAAGAGAAAATCCTATCCATGGGGGGTAAGGAGATTTTATTGAAGGCCATCATCCAGTCTATCCCGGTCTTTGCAATGGCGGTGTTTAAAATCCCGAAGAAGGTGTGCAAGGAGATGACGGATGCAATGGCCTCTTTCTGGTGGGGGGATACAAATGACCATAGTAGGATGCATTGGTTTGCCTGGTGGAGAATGTGTGTGCCAAAGAATAGGGGTGGAATGGGATTCAGAGATTTACATGCTTTCAACCTGGCAATGCTTGCAAAACAAAGTTGGAGACTTATCACTCATCCTAACACTTTGTGTGCACAAGTTTTGAGGGCAAAATACTATCCGGATGGGAACTTGTTAAAGGCAGGGCCAAAAAAGGGAGCTTCGTTCCCTTGGCAGAGCCTTGTGGCTGGACTCCAAACTTTTAGAAGGGGTCATATCTGGAGAGTGGGATCAGGGGTAAGCATCAATATATGGGAGGATCATTGGATCCCGGACAGTCCAACCCGGAGGGTTATGACACGGAAGGGAAATATTTTACTACGGCATGTGGATGAACTAATCGACCCTGTAACAGAATGGTGGGATGAGGACCTCTTAAGAAATATATTTCTTCCTGCTGATGTCGAACGAATTCTCCGAATTCCACTATCCTCACTGTCTGAGGACTTTGTGGCCTGGAATGGAACGAAATCTCACACATTCTCAGTTAGATCAGGCTATTACATCGAGTGGGAACATCAGTTCGGTGCTAAAGTAAGAAATGACTCCGCCGGAATGTCGACAACAAATCCAGTATGGGAAATCCTTTGGAAGCTGCAAATACCGAGTAAAGTTAAATTTTTTGTCTGGCGAGCCCTTCATGGCATTGTCCCAGGCATGTGCATTTTGAGCAACAGACACATCAAAGTAAATCCCCAATGCCCAATCTGTAAGTCAGGTCCAGAGGATATCCGTCACTTGATTTTCACTTGCAAGCGTGCAAAGGAGGTGTGGGGGAAACTTGGATTGCAAGAGGAAATTGATAAGGTCCTTTGTGTTGATCGATCGGGTTCGGTGGTGCTTGAAGAATTATTCAGGAGCCCAATAAGGAAGTCCCCAGTACTCGGTCAACTCGGACTGCAAGAGACAATCGCCGTAGCAGCGTGGTACATTTGGTATGAACGTCGGGAAGCTGAGGAGGGAGAAAAAATTAAGAGTGCAGGGCATACTGCTTTTGCTATTCAGGCGATCACAATTAATCATGCACAGCCGCCGAAAGTAGTGGTACCTAGTGCAAGATGGGAGAAGCCTTTGCCAGGTCACTACAAACTGAACACCGACGCCACATATTTTGAGGATGGAAGCGGAGCAATTGCTGCTGTTCTGAGGAACTGCCGCGGTGAAGCGATTGCAGGAGTGGCTCAGCCCATCCAGAACGCCATGAACGCACAAATTGCAGAGGCTCTTGCAGTAAAACGGGGTCTGAAGATGCTCTTTGAAAGAGGATGTTCCAGAGTAACAGTGGAATTTGACTGCCTGCAGCTAGTGGATGCTTTCAAAGGTGGCAGTGAAATCTGGAGTCCTTACACGCCCATCCTTTTGGACTGTTTTGATTTAGCGCATGGAATCCCATCCGTTTCTTTTCAGCATTGCCCGTGGGAAGCTAATAAGCTGGCACATTTTTTAGCTAGGTATAGCTATGAGCAGGGTAGTACGTATGAATGGGTAGAGGAAGCCCCAAACTTCTTGTTATCGCATATATATACTCTTTGATGTAACCTTGCCACGAGATGAATAAAGTGTCATGAGGCTTTCCCTTAAAAAAAAGGTATATTATATTTATTATCATTGACATATAAAGGTTGTCATACATAACTTAGAGGCAATCCTGACTAATATATTCCCTACTAGACTGCTTGGAGTCATTGCATAATGGAGAAGCTGCATACCATGAGCCTGATGAAGCTAGAATTTTTATGGATCAAGGTATATCCATTATGAATTTTCTAATTTAGCACCTTCAAATGCAATTTTTTTTTCTGTTATTGTTCGCTTGTGATGCTAATGCTTTAACATTTTTTCATGGAACAGCTGGAAGGGCTGCAAAATATATTCCAATATGCATCGCTTCAAATGGAACTAAAATCTGATAAGTGGAATGACCTAAACATCACAACATGGACATGGGAAGAGTGTATTACGAGTAGATTGCAGAAAGATGGGTATACTATACTCTTCAATTCAGACTTGTTGCTCCAATCCCCTTTCAGTACCTCCTTCTTCTCCTTCGGGAAATCTGAACAATTAAGAGCCGCATCATCAACGGAGGCACCAACTACTAGGAGGATAGAAAGAAAATCATAGGCTTCAAAGAAAGCTTACTCTTTTTTGACTGAACCATTAACAACCACCTGCAAGTTGGCGAGCAGGGACAACCAACTTTGGACCTTCCCGGCCCCAATGGCCGCCGCGACGCACGACACACAACCAGGCGGCGGCAAAGGCAGCGCCGCGCGGAGCACGCCATGGCCCCTGAGCAGCTAACCCTAGGGGACAAACATTGCACACGGTGAGGCTATGCATCGATTTGACCGGGAGGAGCAGGCAGCGAGGTCGGAGAGACTAACCTGGACCCGGATGAGCGAGGAGAAGCATAGGGAGGGTCCTGGACGAGTGAGGAGAAGCATAGTTGGTCATCCTAATCATGATGGACGTCGTGAGCAGCAGCTGGTCCTGCTCCCCCGCGTCTCAGGGAGGAGCGAGGGCCCCAGCGTCGCCGGCGAGCATGCCGAGCTCGAGTGCCCCTGCGTCGCAGGGAGGAGGGAGGGATCTAGCGTCGCCGGCGACCGTGCCGAGCTTGAGCGCCGCCGCGTAGCAAGGAGGAGGGAGGGACACTGCGTCTCCGGCGAGCACCGAGCTCGAGCGCCGCCGCGTCGCAAGGAGGAAGAGGGCCCCGGCGTCGCCGGCCAGCACCGAGCTCGAGCGCCCCCGCATCGCAAGGAGGAGGGAGGGCCCCGGCGTCAACGGATACGAACAAGGGGTGGGGCAGACCAGGGGTCTACGAGTTCGCCGGCGGTGGCGACGAATGGGACAGGCGGCCACCAAAGAGCGCCGGCGTCGCTGGCTGGGGATCTGGTCAATGGGGATCGGGTGGGGGCAGGGGTGAGGTGAGTGGACGAGTGGTTTTTTCTTTTTTTAGAGCAGTGGACGAGTGGTTGTTAGTGAGTGCGGCTCAGTCCAAAGTCCAAACCATTTATCTTCTATACAAAAAATCATTTTTATAACAATGTCGACTCTTTTTTTTGTAGGGCATGTCCGATTCACTTACGTGTGTGAGATTTTTGTTATCATCATGGCTTGTTAGTTGTTACAGACATGACTATCTGATGTCATTATAATTGAGAGAATTTCGATTTTACAGGAACGAATGGGTGAAAAGTTCTGATCCTTACCCTATTAGTTTAAAGTTTGGACAAATAAAACGATATTAAATAATGATGAATATATGGATATTGATTGCTTTAATGTGGCTATACGGATACTAGCGCGCCATGAAGTCCAGTTTCTTAGAGACATTCCATCTCACTACAAGGATCTAACCTTTTGTGTAAGTTATTATAATCACATATTACATTTTTTTCTCATAGCGCTAATGTTTTCTTATTCTTATTTTAGTCGATGTTCCACTATGCACGAGGCTCAAGTCATCATGAAAATATGGACATTGCTACGTTCAAACGGTTTTTTCAAAGCTGGCCTGACAGCAATGAGTATCATATATCACAATTTGATATGGTAAGATTATAATTTTTATTACACTGGTTTATTTGGTCTTAATTAATATTTCATGTATTTTGAAACGTATGCATCATTGCAGATTTTATTGCCTTGGGATATTTTTGGTTTATTTCTATTGTTTGTCTTGGATCAAGATAAAAAAGATGTCTCAATTTTCGATCTGATACCAATACCTACTTTGGGAAAGAATATACTTAAAAAACCATGGTCAATAACCTAAACCTCGCGCTTCAAGTTGCAAACCCTACATTTAAGGACGATGTCTCTAAATGGGAATGCATAGTTCTTGTTGTTCCACCAAACTCACACTGGTATGAATCTTTTTAATGCATTATACTATTGATTAATTCATTCATCCCACATTATGTGTTTATTTCATACATGCAGTGCCTTGTCGGGTTATTTGGTTTTCAATTTCATGCACTCATTGTGCGATGGAAATATATATTTTCCCATACCCCAGGTGACTATCTACACCATGCTTATTTTATACATATTGCACATACAAAATTGTTATAACAATGTTGTATAATGCATATGTAGGATGGTTTTGAACTCAGGAAGCAATTTTTTGTGCATATTTTAAAGTATGAAGAGAATGAAGCTCAAAACAATATCCCATCCATTGAACGAAGCATCATAGATCGCATCTATAGATGGACCTTCATTGCTTAAAAATATGGACCTTCAAGACATGCTTAGTTTTGGTTTTTAAAATATATTTTTGTAACCATTATAATACAATTACTATGTGAATGTGAATTTTATGCGGAGACATGTTTCTGGATCGTGTGTTACACGCGTTCTCATTTCGTTGGACATAAGACACATTTGAATGGCTCGGTAAAATCTCATTAAAATAAGAATCAGATTCAGAATAGATGTTTTTACTATAGATTACGATACGTGTGTTGGATCCCAAATATGTCACACTTTTGAAAAATATTTTGTAGCCATCTGAATTTGTTGGTAAAAAATATTTTACTACGATGTCATGTGAACTCATTTTATTTGAGATGTGCGTTGCACTTACTAGTTTCCTACAAGTTTCCTATTCGTACGACAATCTTATCCTATGAACCAAAAGAGGCCTAAAGCAGAAACCCGGGGGACTGTGGCGGCCTCGACTGCGGCCACACTGGGACGAAATCACTGTTCTGACCTTATACCGAAAGAATTGTACAAAATGAACTCGTCTGGAAAGTATTTCACGATCTGACCCTTTTAGAAACGCCACAGCCCGCGGCGTTTCCGGTCAACTAAGAAACGCCGACCTATCTCGCGTTTCTGGACAACTATGAAACGCCGAGCTAATCCGCGTTTCTGCCCACAGCTGAAACGCCAAGGACCCTGGCGTTTCTGGCCAACTATGAAACGCCAAGGACCCTGGCGTTTCTGCCTGAGATACTTATTAGGCCGTGGTCCCCCTTTTGTTTCACCCACCACTCATTTGTCTCCCCCACCACTATCCCGAGCTCCACCCCCTTTTTCCCCTTTGTCTCCCCCACTTTTCCCCTCTCAAATCCTTCCAAAAGGATTGGTTTGGTCCGTGGATCCGGTGTCATTTCTGTTCCTTGAGGTAATCTCCTTCATCTCACAAATTTTTATTGGTTGGATTTGTCTATTTGGGTGGTTTTTTTGTTCATGTGTTTTCTAACCCTAGTTTTGAACATTGTTCCAAAATATGATGTTCTTAGTGTATACTAATGAGTAATGAGTATAGTTGTTCCAATAATGTTGCATTGTATTGGTTGGGTTATGCTTATTGTTAAGATTTAGGGTTAGGGTTAGGGTTAGGGTTAGGGTTAGGGTTTGGTTAATGCTTAATTTGGATGGACATAGATGTTTCTTAGTTGTTTTTTAGGAATGTGGTATACTTAGCATTGATACTTTTGTTCCCTTTTTTAGATGGAGAAGATTGTGAATATTCATTATGTTGACAAAGAGGCATTCATGAATGTTGATATTGTTGACAAGTATGAGGAAGTGTTGGTATTTCTTGAGAGTCCTACTTATGAAGAGGTTGTGGAAGAAACGCGGATAAGATTGAAGTGGGTTGATCCAAGTGACCAAGTTGAATTATTAGGAAGATATGATGTTGGGTCGGCACACAAGTGTCGAATGAAGACAATGCCTATCAAGTCCAATTTGCATTGGGTTGCATACAAGGAGGTTGTTGCATCCTCGGTAGTCAAGTCACTCGAAGTGTTTGCAAGTATGGTGGTCAAGGCTCCTCTTTTTCATGTTGACTTGAACCAAACCTTAGTAGATGATTTGAGCCCGATTAGTAGTGTGCCACCTATTGTTGAGCATAAAGTTGAAGTGGAAGCCAATGAGTATCCCCAATATGAGTTCGGAGGTAGTGCACCGATCAAAGATGCTGGCGTTTCTTTAGAACAGAACCTACCAGAGTGAGTGCGTAGGAACATTTCTATGTTCAGTGGAAACGCCATTGACCTTAACGTTGCTACTCTATACAGAAACGCCATTGCCCCTGGCGTTTCTACTGTATACAGAAACGCCATTGCCCCTGGCGTTGCTGCTCTTTTGCCATAGCCAGCTACAAACTCAGAAGATCACAACATATATTCACAGCATATATATTAACAGCATATATTCACAGCATATATATTAACAGCATCATAACAAATAACAATTGGAAATGACAAATTCAGATAAAACATAACACATAGAAAGTTCCGTAAGTCAAGGGTACATAGATAGTTCACACATGACAAGTTCAAACGACATAAGTAGAAGTACATAGATAGTTCACAAACGACATAAGTTCAAACGACATAGTAGTCATCACTTCACTTCTTCCCTCTTTTCGCAGGGATCTTGCCCTTGTTGACGTAGCCCTCTGGAGTGTTCTGCCATGTAGGATGTCGGATGTTTATTGAGCTAGCTCGGCGTGTTTCTTCTGTCGACTGAGTAGGTTGAGTTGGCTGCGGAGCGTCTTTCGTCCGCGAAGCCCCAAACTCCATGTAGTCCGGATCCGTCTCTTTGTCCGTCTCCTCTTCTTCTTCATCTTCCTCAATATGTGCTCGACTCGACGAACCATGAGCTGCACTAGAAGATGGACGAGCAGAAGAAGCACGTGGTCGGCTGGAAGACGGACGAGCGGAAGAAAACACATCCATTCTGTACTGAGCACGTGCCCGCACATCGGTGGATGAACCACCGTGGCAAGAAAGTAAAGCGGCTAGTGTGCGGCATCGATTGACGACCTTCTGCACAAGGAAAAGACATTGAGAAGTTAATATGCTAAAAGAGCTACGAAAAAGAAAGCAACGGGTGGTTCAAGGCATCTAACCTGCAAAGTACTCCTAACAAGCATGTCCGTTTGTGGACCAGGGGCACGACCAAGCACCACATTACTATCGTTGATACATCTCCATAGCTCCGTGCCCTGGATAAAACATATGTGACAGACCACCCACGAAGAATTGACACATGTTCATATTTCAAAAGAAATACAAAAGAGAGACGTACCACTCGGTCATGGAGAGGGCCATAGTCTAGATGCGCTCCAATTGTCTCCCTAATAGAGTTGTTGAATGAACCGTCAGCAGCCTCACTTGGCATTACGTCCAAGCAATCTGAACGAGTCCAAGCACCCTTCTGGATAACTCTGTACTCTTTGCGAATCCACTCCAAATGCCTTAAATATGCCGCCTCGTCAGTGTCGGGTGTTTGATCAGTTTCAACTCGAGCATGCCTCTGAGCATTCCACATGTCCACCCACACCATGTGGTGCTCCTCCCAATTGATGACATTCTTATTGTTTTGCCGGCTCGTCCTACAAAGCATTAGAAGAATACATCAGTTCCATTTTCTCGTGTTAGACATTGATCAACAGGTGATACAAATAACTCTCACTTATGTAGCACCACACTTGTCTCGACGTGGTCCGGCGGGCTGCGTTGTTGGACTCCGAACTGCTTTGAAACACGATGAGGAAGATGCCACTCGACCGCAAAAAAACATATCATGGGGCACCGCACACGCCAAAGATGCTGGTCACGAAAGCACATATTGCTCAGAGGGAACTGCCTAAGTACCGTGTATGGCCTCCAATTGACCTACATCACAACAAGTCACTCGCCCATGCATGAAAAAAAATCAGAAACGATGCCAAAGCATTTGGATAATTACTTGTTCATAAGTCAGCATGTCAAGCTCGCTTATGTATGCCTTGTACCGCCCCATGGCTGCGATACTCGACCATTGGACATTAGCCCATGTGTATGCGATAGTGGGGTACCGCTCCTCATTCCCGTCAAAAGGGTACCTCCAAGGTTCTTCCGGAGGAAGGATGACGTTACGGCCTACAGGGATACGCTCCCACATCCAAACCTGTAGGGCCCAAACGAAACCACCAAGAGTGGACGTCGGCTTACTCCTCATACATGCTCCATCCAACTGCAGATTTGCACACACGTTAAACGACCACACGCAAATACCTATTTAATATAATGAAAATGCATCATAGTAAGCAGCACCTGACGGTACAAGAAGGCTAGTGCCGCCGACCCCCAACTCCACTTAACATCCCAGTCACGAAGAGGATCCAAGAACATCCACGAGGCTGTGTCCCCCGTGCCATCTGGAAACACCACTTGGGTCAAAAGATTCCATAGGTAAGCCCTGGCGTACCTCTCCACAACATCCGGACTAGCATCCTTTGGGCACTTGCGAAAATGTTTCTGTATCCACGAGAACAACACGCCGGATGGCCTAGGATCCTTCCTGGTTTCATGAGTCCACGGCTCAGGTTCAACACCAACCAATGCTGCAACCCGTTGTCGCCACCCATCAGACCTCACCTTCCCTGTAAGAGCCCTGTCCTCTATCGGAAGCCCGGTGATCATAGCAATATCCTCCAAAGTTATGGTCATCTCACCAAGAGCAAGGTGAAAAGAGTGCGTCTCCGGCCTCCAATGGTCCGTAAGGGCGGTAAGGGCCGTCGAGTTCAACCATGGTGGTGTGCCTTTAAAGTTGAGCACAAACTGAAGAAGATCCATTCTTCTAAAATAAGGCTCGTACCGACGGTCATATACGAGAGATTCATTCGGGTTGTGCCCCCTCAACCGAAGTACTGGAGGAACCTAAACAAACAAACGCATAATTTGTTACTTCTCTCAACTTGTCACAATATGAAAATCAACCAATATAGAAAGATAATCATCAAGGCCTGGATAATTACCTCCCCTCTTTCCACTAGCACCGCACGATGCTTCTGCTCGTAGAAATCATCAAGGCCCGGATATTTATCCGGCTCAAACATCCTACATAATAGGAACAAATAATTTTAGGATTCAACATAATACGTTTTTTTACCTATAAATATCAAATTCACAAGTACCAAATGATACAAAGTGTGCACGCGCACGTCTATGTAGTCCAAAATATTTAGGATGAACACATAGCAAATATAACAATCAAGTAATATGCATTCACCATCACACTTGCAACTATAGAAAATACACAAATTTACATCATATTTCGCAATGCACTCATCCTTAGCCGGCCCTCATCCTTACTACTAAATCATATGACACTAAACAACTAAATCATCACCAAATTTTGTTTTACTTCAAAACCTAGGTTGCACCTAGTGCCAAAAAAAGCTCCAAAAATACAAAGTTATTGCAAAAAGTGATTGGAGGGATTGAAGGAGCTTATCGGCCTCTTCGATTTGCCCCAAAGATCCGCAAAAATGGTTGAGGGAAGAGGAAGATCGAAGGGGGGGATCGGGAGGAGGAGAGAGGCCCTGCTCGTCCTCTATTGGAGTGACTGGAGGAGGAAGAACCGGCCGATGGGAGGGTGGGGACTAATAAGTATCTCAGGCAGAAACGCCATGGTCTTTGGCGTTTCATAGTTGGCCAGAAACGCCAGGGTCCTTGGCGTTTCGGCTGTGGGCAGAAATGCGGATTAGCTCGGCGTTTCATAGTTTTGAACTCAGGAAGCAATTTTTTGTGCATATTTTAAAGTATGAAGAGAATGAAGCTCAAAACAATATCCCATCCATTGAACGAAGCATCATAGATCGCATCTATAGATGGACCTTCATTGCTTAAAAAGATGGACCTTCAAGACATGCTTAGTTTTGGTTTTAAAAATATATTTTGTAACCATTATAATACAATTACTATGTGAATGTGAATTTTATGCGGAGACATGTTTCTGGATCGTGTGTTACACGCGTTCTCATTTCGTTGGACATCAGACACATTTGAATGGCTCGGTAAAATCTCATTAAAATAAGAATCAGATTCAGAATAGATGTTTTTACTATAGATTACGATACGTGTGTTGGATCCCAAATATGTCACACTTTTGAAAAATATTTTGTAGCCATCTGAATTTGTTGGTAAAAAATATTTTACTACGATGTCATGTGAACTCATTTTATTTGAGACGTGCGTTGCACTTACTAGTTTCCTACAAGTTTCCTATTCGTACGACAATCTTATCCTATGAACCAAAAGAGGCCTAAAGCAGAAACCCGGGGGACTGTGGCGGCCTCGACTGCGGCCACACTGGGACGAAATCACTGTTCTGACCTTATACCGAAAGAATTGTACAAAATGAACTCGTTTGGAAAGTATTTCACGATCTGACCCTTTTAGAAACGCCACAGCCCGCGGCGTTTCCGGTCAACTAAGAAACGCCGACCTATCTCGCGTTTCTGGACAACTATGAAACGCCGAGCTAATCCGCGTTTCTGCTCACAGCCGAAACGCCAAGGACCCTGGCGTTTCTGGCCAACTATGAAACGCCAAGGACCCTGGCGTTTCTGCCTGAGATACTTATTAGGCCGTGGTCCCCCTTTTGTTTCACCCACCACTCATTTGTCTCCTCCACCACTATCCCGAGCTCCACCCCCTTTTTCCTCTTTGTCTCCCCCACTTTTCCCCTCTCAAATTCTTCCAAAAGGATTGGTTTGGTCCGTGGATTAGCTCGGCGTTTCATAGTTGTCCAGAAATGCGAGATAGGTCGGCGTTTCTTAGTTGACCAGAAACGACGCGGGCTGTGGCGTTTTTAAAAGGGTCAGATCGTGAAATACTTTCCAGACGAGTTCATTTTGTGCAATTCTTTCGGTATAAGGTCAGAACAGTGATTTCGTCCTCCACACTGCTTGCACCGGTCTCACAAGTCACAGGCCTACGCAGATAAGGCTGAACCGGCCAGATGTACTACTAGCCTACTGTGGCCTCGACTGCCGGAGTCGACACGCCGTGCGGTGATAAAAATGCCATGTGAATGGTGTCACACCACGGACGAACAGTCTGCCTGTATACTACGGCCCACCCAGATTCTCAAAGACCGTAGGTCTCGCGCACGTCCCGCACTAGCAGCAGTAGCATCCGTGATTGATGGTGTTGCGATTTCTGCAAACAGCGCGAGATCATGCATGCGCAGCGCAGATCTTTAGGGCACCTCCAACGCACCACTTCAAATAGTCCGACCACATTTGGGTGTAAACAAACACAGAACGTGGCTCAATGCGTGATGAGCAAAAGAATAAACGTTCATTTTTCGTCCACTTTCCATTCATTTTCGGCCCAACTTTGGGCCGCGTTTGCGTTCAAATGAACACAAGCGGACGGGCGCGACGCGTGCCCGTATCCTCCTTTGGCCCGCCTGTCGGTAACACATGCGCCCCCTTTTCTCCCCCCTCCCCCCTAGCCGCCCCCTAAACCACCAGAACCCTACCCCGCTATCGCCGCCGCCGTCATTTTTTCAGCCTCCTCCCTGTCCAGTCCGGCGCCCACCTCCTCCTCCCGGCCCTCTCACCCCTCGGCCACATCGTTGTCCAGACGGGCCGTTGGATTTGAGCGCATCCGGCCGCCGGTGGCTGTGCCTCGCCATGGATTGGCCTGGCGCCGGACCGCACAGCCCCGAAAACACCTCTGCGCCGCTTGCAGGTATTGACTCCGCCTCTAGCGGCTCGGATCTACCCCGCTGGAACGGCGCCGACTAATATACGCCAGGCCGTCGTCCGGGCTCGGCGCTGGCCCAACGGCTGGTCGGCTCACCGTAGCCGCTTGTAAAGTGCGACAGCTACCCGCGGCAAGTCGTTCGCCGCGTTTCTACCACGCCGGAACATCCGGGGTGGGTGTTCATCAAGTGCAAGGTATATGCTTGTTTTGCTTCGGTTGTCCTTCCGAATTCAATAGCTCTTGGCTCATACACAAATTTATGTGTAGGATGAATGCAAATTTTGGTATTGGAAAGAAGAATACATCGATCAATTGATTACGCGAAATTTGATAGATGTTCGTACACTCCTTGATAGAATAGAGGCAAGAGATGAGTCTAGAGATGAAATTCGATGCGAAGCAACGTCTACTTGTTTAGAATCGAAGAAGAAAAAAGTATACAAGATCAAGAATCCGCAGATCAACAATGAAGGCATCGAGAAAATATTAATCCAACTTATAGGAGCAAATATGGAAGTTGGATTTTTTCTATAATGTCTAATTGTGGTTTTTGTTTTCTTTTGTCTTGCTTTTCTAGTTAAGATTGATGAATGTACCATCAAGTATCAAATGTCGTTGATGAAATAAAAAATGTGTTGTCAAAAAATTATGTGCATTCGGACACTGGATGGACCATATGCGGCCGCACGTTGGGCGTACGGTCAGCGCATCCAAAAATCTGGACGGACGCACTAGTAGAAAACAGGGCATCTGTCCCGGTTCCAGAGGGCCTTTAGTCCCGGTTCTGCAACCGGGACAAAACGGTCGGGACTAATGCCCATCACTTTTAGTCCCGGTTGGCTTACAAACCGGGACTAAAGGAGCTCCACGTGGCCGCCGTGGGGCGCCCAGGCAGGAGGACCTTTAGTCCCGGTTGGTAACACTGACCGGGAGACCGGGACTAAAAGGCAGCCACGCGTCAGCAGCTGCCAGGCGCTGGGTTTTTTTTTGAAAGGAGGGGTTTAGGGGTTTTCATATTGTATTTCCCCCTTTTATTTTTGTGTTTACCCTTTAATTATTTTACATTTATGGTTTCATTTTTATTTAATGTTATCCATTCGACTCGACGCTAGCTACTATACATATAGCAATGAAGAAACCATTACACAAGATCGTCATGATCATATATAGAGAGAAGTGACCTCTCTTTCTCCGTGCTTGGTCGAACAAACAAGTTTTCGTATATCTATTCGACGCTACTACATATAGTACACGTTCATGCATATATACAATATAACATCTCTTACGATCCCTAATATCTAATTACCAAAATCGCATTGCACATCCCGATGGTATTCTCCGTCTTTAGATATGACATGCTCAAGAAAGAATCCCGCCAATTCCTCTTGAATTGCTCGTATGCGATCAGTTGGTAGGAGTTCGTCCCGCTTCCGCCAGATCTAATTTAAAGAAGGGGGTCAATATATATATATATATATATATATATATATATATATATATATATATATATATATATATATATATATATATGAATGAAACTCAATACAATTGATGGTAATAAAATAAAAATGTGAATATTGTTTACGTACTTCAAATTGTTCTGGAGATATGCCCTGCTCAGAGGTCGAGTGGCGAATGAACTCGCAAACGTAGTATCCACATAAATTAGTGCCGAGTGCCTGTCACAAGCACTTTACGAGAATAGAGTTTAATCAAAATGATAAGCAAGCATGATAATGGTATTGAAACTAGAATCAATGAGAGATGCGCGGTACTAGCTAGTAGTACTTACTTTGGGGTGTAAAAATCGCAGCTCATTTTTCCAGTGATCACCCCTAACTTGCTTGGTGAACTTTTTCCAAACCCTGCACGGCAAAGAAAATGATTACTTGATGTCAGAAAATGAACGAAAGTTGCTGATATGGTGCGATAATGATTTAACTTACTTCTGAAGCATTTGACTCATGTTCGTCCACTCCTTAGGATCTTTACATCTCGAGTCCAAGACAAGTACTTGTCCCTCGTCAGGCCGAATGACTAGCAGAATAAAGTGGAAACTGCGCACGCATAACTCATCAATTACACTTAACCTCGAGTAAGCGAAACAGAATGTGCACGAAGAAGACAATAACACTCACTGGAAGTTGTAAGGAAATAGTATTTCCCTTCTGTTTTGTTGTCCAAGTAATGCCCGTAGCAAGTTTTGCTCTGTTTCATCGATTTTTTTTAACGTATGTTCATTTATGGTATTTGGGTTAATGAACCCAATGTCATAGATTTGTCGTTTTCTGCAATCGATGATCTTCAATCTGCATATAATATAGTGTGAGGATAATTATACATGCAATGAACGAGCTGAGCTAGAGACTTAATTACAAAAAAATACTTACAGACAATAGCAACTGACGATAGTTTTGTCGAGGGCGGCTTGATTGTATAACTGAAAAAATTCTTCAAATTCAATGAACAACGCCATGACTCCATTGAAGAAGTGCTCTTCTTTAATTCCCACGAAGATATTGTCGGTCCCGTCCTTGCAGGCTTTCAAGTACCATTCATGCAATTGTCGCATCCTCGTTGTTAGACGCGGGAGCTCCTCACTTCTGACGAGAGGCTTCCCGTGCTCGTATCTTAAGGATGCTACTACCTCAGCCTTTTTGAACTGTACCGAATCGTCTAAGTAATCACCAAGAGTGATAGCAAGACCACCGGCCGCTATCTCCGGATCATTAGCGATATCGGTAAACACCTTGAGCGGGGGGACCGATTGCTTTTCTTGTTCGCCTAGCTGGGAAATTGTTTTCCCACTTCTTGCACCACCGCTACTTAAGCTTCCCGACCGCTTCGCTTGACCAAATGTCTTTTCAATACAACGGTCATAGTTTGATTGTGGCGTAGGCGGTGGTGGTCGCCTAAGGGCATCCAGACATCGCTTCGCTTTTACCGGATCAACGTTCACCTTTGGAGGTGGACGTGTCGGTGCAAGCTGGCGTCTCACTTCGGTAGCCACGATGTCTGTGTTTTGGTAACTTTGGAGGAGCCCTGAGGCTTGGACCAGCTCTGAATTTCTTGCCTGTTGTACTGCTAGCCGCCGTAGCGTCGGCGCCTCTCTTCCGCCGTTGCTGAGGCGGCGGAGTCGCTGACGCGCCGGAGGAGGCGGAGTCCGCTGACGCGCCGGAGACAGCTGAGGCGGAAGAGGACTCTGCTGATGGGCTTCCTCCACCGGAGACGGCTAAGGCGGCGGAGACAGCTCATGCGCCGGAGACGACTCAGGCAGCTGAGACGGCTGAGCTGGACTGTGAGGAATCTGCTGAGGGGGCTCCTCCAGCTGAGTCTGCTGAGGCGGCGTCCAGTTTGGAAGCTTGATGTTCTCCTTTCTCCTTAGACAGGTAGTCCTTAAGGCATTTTCCAGAAGAATATCCCCTTCACCTGTAGGGTATTCAAGCTTCAGCCCCTCAAATCCCTTCATAACTTCATCCACCCCGACAACAGCAAAGCCATATGGAATCGGAGCGAAATGGAAAGTTGCATCAGGTCGAGGAGGTAAGATATAGCCGACCGCCACCTTCAGGGCTAGGTTATGGCATTGCGCAATTAACTCACAATGTTCATTCTCCGTGATACGATCCACGGGGTAGCGAGGAGCCGTGATATCAGGCTGAATGAGCTCCGTGGAAGCCACACTGCTTCTGCGCTGAGATGGTGTGGTAGCATCGTGGGTAGTATCCAATGAAGGATCTTCGTGCCGCTGAGATGGTGGGCCGGTAGCTCGCTCGCTCTCAAGTGCCTCTAGTTTTGCTAATCTTTCATTGATCTTCTGCATTTCGCTTGCTTCCTCTTTTTCTTTCTCTTTCTTCTTTCTCTTTTGTGCAACTCTCTACGCATAGCACGGCTCTTGATGCCACTGTAGGGGAACGCAGCAGAAAACAAAAATTTCCGACCTACGCACCATCCCAGGACCACTATGGAGACTGCATACAAGGTTTGATCTCTTTCGTTACCGACTCGTAGCGCAGCGGAAGTAGAGTCGATGACGAACGGCGGTGCAGATCCCCGCAGCTAGGATTTTACAACCTCCCAACCGCGAGGATGTATACCCTCATCTGCCCCGCGGACAGCCCTCCGGGAGGCGGTCGCACAGTCCCCCGGACGGTGTCGCGGACAGCCCTTCGGGAGGACCTCCGAAACTCGGACTGTCACTCGGACAGCCCTTCGGGAGGACCTCCAAAACTCGGACGGACACACGGACAGCCCTTCGGGAGGCACTCTCGAACTAAGACCGAAACTACGATCTCTCTACAGAGTTGCACACATACGGTGTCATCTATCCGGCAGGGCTTCGCCGTCCAGAACTAGTTCCTGCCGGAACCCAGACAGCCTTTCGGCTCTACGAAAACTCTTTTCGTGGGAGGGAGAAGAGAGAGCTAGCAAAGCATATCATGTGTATGAGAACCAAGGATGATCTTATGGGCTGCCCACTCACCTCCTATTTATAGGAGGAGCAAGGGGTGGAGGAAAGACCAAAATGACCTTCCTAGGATCTTTCCACCACATGCCACATAAGGGTGTGTAGAACATATCCACCATGAGGTGGAATCACACCTCAAGGAGGGCCCCCCCCCAAGCCATGGCCGAAATTGTGCGGCCCCTTTGGGGGGCTCCACCTCCCTTTCACACACCAAAAGTGGTTTTCTTCTAGAAGAAAAACCCCATTTGCAAATCAGCCCAAAAAGTGCTTTTCACTATTCACGACGACATTTTCAACTCGAGCCGGAACAATTCCGGTTTAGTGATTTCATCTGCGAAAAGCATCTGAAGCGGTTTCGGCAGCTCCGGAACATTTCCGGTTTTCATCCCGGAAAATTCCAGAAAGTTTCCAGAATGATTCTGGCACCCTCCAAGAATTATCAGGCATGTGCCAAAACCAATTTGAATTTATGGTATCCTCTGAAACAACTTTTCAGTTTCACCGGAACTCATCCGGTGACCTCTCTGCGGAACTTTTCCGCTGTCCGAAACTTTTCCGGCGTCCGAAACTTTTTCGGTGATTTTCTCTCAGACTCCCTGTCTAGTATTCAGCAGATAGATGACCCTTAAGCGTGTGACCCTATAGGTTCGGTGAAGCATAGACATGACCCGGAACCCCTTCCGATCAATGATCAACATCGGAGCCGTGGACACCCATATCGATCCCTATACCCACACGAATAAATATTCGAGTGAACCTCCAGTTGCCGTGAGCTATTCCTGTTGCTTCGCGATATGTTACAATTACCCGAGGTGAGAAACATCGGCATCCTCGTGGATCAACACTTGTCCACAATGCCAGTTACCTCGTTGCCGGTATTGTTCTCTTTTCTCGTTCCCGTGTTCCGGCATCCCTGTGATCAAATCACCCTGTGTCTGGCCAGACGATGATGAATACCGTAACACCGAGAGGGCCCAGAGATATCTCTCCATCGTCGGAGGAGCAAATCCCAATCTTGAGCTATCAAGTTACTTGACATACTTTTCCATGAACCCGTAAGCCGCCGTAATAGCCACCCATTTACGGATGACGTTTAACAAACCCCAAAGTTCATGAAGCAAGCATGAAGAAACTCGATACTCTCATGGTCTAAGGAATCATGCAAACGTTAACCATCTCTGTGTTATAAACCATTAACTAATGACGAATGTATCTCATAGCATAACATCAATCCGGGTCGATTCAACACAAGTGTTCTACCAACAATTGTGCCCTCAAAATTGCCGGCATAGTCATGCCCATGATCAGGAAAACAGGATCATCATGCAATACTTGAGCCAGTCATGGAGGCTTGACTAGGAATACATTTTACCGTTTATTATCCCACACGTGCACATGAGTTTCCCTCCAAGCCTCGTTTTATTTGCAGACTCGAGAATCATTGCAGTTATAGCATGGAACCTAAACCTAATTATGAACAGGGAGATAATCAATAACATTTATTATTGCCTCTAGGGCATATCTCCTATGCCGCTGCCGGCGCTCCGCACGAGCGCGCGCAACCGCACACTCACCGCGCACGCCTCTCCCTCTCACCGCCGCGGCCCCGCACCCCCGCTCTCGCCATCCACGCGCTCGCCTGCAGCTCTGCCCGCCGCTCGCGCCGCGCCCCAGCGTCGCCCGCGCCCGCTCGCGCGCCCGCTCCGCACCCCGCGTCTCTCACGCACGTCGACGCACTGCTTCACCCCGCTGGCCGCGCCCGCGGTCGCCGGCCTCGCGCTCGCCTCCTCCCCGCCGCACCGCCGGCTCGCTGTCGTACGAGCCCAGCCTCGCCCCGCCGCGGTTGGCCGCCGGCCACCGCTGGCCTGAGCCCCTGGCGCCGCCGCTGGCCCCTCCCCCGTCGAGCCCGTGCCTCTGGCCGCCCCGGTCCGATCCAGATTAGTGGGGGATTAGCCCCCCACTAATCTCCCCTGGCTCAATGACATGGGGGCCCCGCCGCCCCCTAAAACGTGTTTAATTAATAATAATATTACTAAATAAATAATGAAATATAAATAATAATATTAACAATTAATTAATTAGAGTAATTAAGTAATTAATTAATAGGTTAATTAATTAACTTAATTAACCTAAACCTAATTAGACTAATTAATCATGTTAGTTAATTAACAGTCACTGACAGGTGGGACCCACCTGTCAGGTTGACCCAGTCAATTGGCACTATTGACTGCTGACATCAGCATGAGGTCATGCTGATGTCATAATGCTAACTTTGGATTTATTTAAATTTGTTTAATGTCAGAAATTGATTAATTCTTTAAAAAATTAATACAAAATAATCCGTAACTCGGATCAAAAAACTTTGTACATGAAAGTTGCTCAGAAAGACGAGACGAATCCGAATACGCAGTCCGTTCGTCCGTCGCGTGCTCCTAGCATAGCGAACGTGGAACATTTCCATCGTTTCCATCTGTCCGGTAGAAGCCCGAGACCCGGGAAATATCGTCAGATATTCTCCCGTTCCGACTATGACGTGTAACACCGCGTTAGCACACACCCGGCACTGCGTATCGCCATGTCATACTTTGTGTTACGATTGTCTGCTTTATATTTACTGTTTCTTCCCCCTCCTTCTCTCTCGATAGACGCTGAGACTACCGATGATACTGCTGTGTACGACTACGTCGTCGACGACCCTTCCCTCTCAATAGAGCAACAAGGCAAGCAAAACCCCCTTGAGCATTCCGATATCACCCATCTCTCTCCCTCTTATTCTTGCATTAGATTTTGCTACTGTATTAGCTAGCTCCTATTCTGATGCATAGCCTGTTTTTGATGAACTGCTACTACACCTGTTATCATATCAACTGCTTAGCATAGGTTGATCAGTGAACCCCTGAGACCCCTTAGTCCCAGTTGCCCCTGCTTTCATCGACGACACCGAGGACTTGAAGACAGAAGACTCAGTCGTCATGACTGACAAGCCGTTACCGACACATCATCTCACACCCCTTTAGTGTGGCACTGCAGAGCTACTACCGAGTGCCGAGGGTGATACCTCACTTAGCATTCCCGGTGCTAATTCTGTAGTGTAGCTATCGGTCATGGGTATCGAGGGTGATTCCTCCTTCCCATTATCGATAGCGACTCTTGTCATACTCATACCTCGAGTGGGATCCATCGAGGGTGATTCCTCGGATATCCACTTGGTGTATAGACACACAGTTACTATGACTTGGTTACAGAAACATGTTGAAGACGGGTCGGCCCCAAGGGTACCCGCGAGAGAAAGATTTGGTGGGATGCGCCGCAAGGCATCCGGAGATGTGGTGGGGTGCGCCGGTAAGGCACCCGAGTGTTATTGGCGGGGCGACAGACTGCTTTATGGTTCGAGCTTGCCCCGCACTAATAAAATGCTAATGGTTTGAGTATTTAATCTGAGTTGGTTGATACGACCTTTAACGCACTAAACCTTCACGTGGGGAAGTTATGGGTACTCAGCGTCGTTGTATCAGCCGAAACTCTTCGGACGCCAGCATCGGAGCGGCGCGCGCCGAATTGGGCTAGAACGCAGGGACCTTGACGGAAGGCGTGCTAGGTCTACTTTCGGCCGCCCTCGCATCGTGCAGGAGCGCAAGGGCAAATGGGCCCACGAACCTCCGCGCTTAGGAGTTAGACCGGCGGGCTGGCCTCTTCGTTGAGTCTAGGTGGGGCGACGACGTGCTGTATCCCGAGGCCGGGAATTACCCAGGAAAGTGTGTCCGGCCGGAGGTGACCAGGCGTGGTGGAAATGAGGTGCACCCCTGCAGGGAAGAACAAACTATTCGAATAGCCGTGTCCACGGTAACAAGACGACTTGGAGTTATACTTTGACCTACTACAATTAAAACTGTGATTTAAATTTGAAATGAATTGTGGCTCCGAGATTGCTTCCTCGCAGGGAGTCGGGGAAGGATCTCTGGGCGTGGATACTTAATAAAATTTGCTACAATAATGTGACTTTATATATGTGATACCAGTCTACTCTCGTCTTATGCTGCAAGACGCTGAAGATGCTAGTTTTCGATAGGACTAAGCCTTTTTCCCTCGATGCCCCTGGCTTGTAATATGAAGCTGTATGACTTTAAATTGTGTCTAGAGTTGTGTTGTGATATCTTCCCGTGAGTCCCTGATCTTGGTCATATGCATTTGCGTGTATAATTAGCGTACGGTCGAGAATGGGGGCGTCACAAGTTGGTATCAGAGCCGACTGCCTGTAGGTAGCCCCTTTCCTACTCCTTGGCCGAAGTTGAGTCTAGTCATTGAAAAACTTTTACTAACACTGATGCTGTGGCTTACGGGCCCACATCTCAATCCGGTGGTACTAGGATCTTTTATTCCTCGTCTATACTCTGGGTTCTGATCTCTCATCTCTTTCGGGTTAAAGATTTTACTAACTCTGACTCTCGGTTCTCGTAACTACTTCTCCCAGAGAGCCCTCATACCAGAAGATCACCTGCTCCGTCAGAAGATTCTGAAGATACCCTTTTGATGTTTTCCGAGACTTTGTGCTCATCGGCTTTGCAATTCCCTACCACCGATAAGTCCCTATGGATGACTAATTGCACTTATCATCCATACAATCTTTTCTCGTTGCTCTTGTTATTACAAGATGCCCCGAAATACTCTCCATTGCCCTGATAACCCTTTGAGTTTGCTGCCTTATAGTTCTTTTCCGCATGGCAGCCTTACGGATAATTCCTCACAATTGTCGAGGATCCGTTCATCCCAGTTGTTCATATGTTTCACAGAATTCTTCGAAAATCCTCTGCAGCTTGTTGCTCTTGAAATTCTTGCCTGCTCGCATTATGGTTAATTCCATATGTCTAGTAGTCTTCGTTGACATCCCTTGTCTTTGCCATTTTGAGCCTATTGATTCAATGTGTGCGTATGCACGCAGTCATCAGGTGATCCGTTTAAATTATCTTTCCGGCTCAGACGTCCTTTCGTACATGAGTTGGTTCTCGGCAATTCAAACCTTTATCGATTGTGCCTTTGAGTCCTTTTCAACTTATCCATCCTTGATCAGAGCGTCTGCTGCTGATCTTTTGTTTTGGAAATCATAATTCCTTTGTTAATTAAGCATCGAATTGTTCAGGAGTTCTATAATCTGATGCCTTGCATTCTTTCTCCCTTTGATTGAGTACCGATACTCACATCAGCTCCGTTGTGAACCGTCAGACCCATTGCTGGGTTGTTATCCGATAGCATCCTTCGCATTCAAATCTTGTGAGTTCTCTCCCTGATGCTTAAAAGCCTTTGGTAAAATTGTATCCTCTGCTGTTGTCAACCCTGCTCTACATTCGAGCTTGTGTTAATTACTCTTGAAACTTGTGGTATATGTTCCTAAGATGCCCCGATGGGTTGAACCTATGCCTTCCTTAATTCTTGTGAACCCGAGAGTTTTCAGGAGTCATATTCTCTGTTGTTTAGCCCGATGAAATTTCAACACTGCAACTTCATTGAAAGCGAGAAGTGAATGAGAGGTTATGCCTTGAAGAAGTGGGAGTCGACCTTGAACTTTGTGTTCATGCCCATGGACCCGGTGTATGACTTATCAAGGAGCTTCTTGTAACAATAATCTTTCTCTTTGTACGGGTTGATCTTGTATCTATGTTTTGGTACTTTGCAACCGTGATTTCGACCATGATTGTTCTTCTTTGATCCCATTTCTTAGACCAGTTTAAGCACTTGTCTTCTGCGGATCAATACATCGGTCCAAGCTTTAATTATGATCTACATTCGAGTATTACCCCTGGTATCTCGAGGATATCGTGTCTTTGCACTACACCTTAGGAATTTAAGATGAAGTAATACCTTACCCTGTTATAGTCACTCCACGGGTTCTGGGTTGTCATCAACCGAGAACGTCGAATAGTGAATCGAGTCCGCACTGCAATTCAACAACTCGTAGTAAGCTTCCTTGTTTACGAGTTTGTACTCGATCATGTCATTCCCAGCTGATTGGCTACCTCATCATCGTCATGCTGAAGCTTGACCATGCTACCTAAGTCCTTCATCCCCGCAACACAATTCCAACAGTGCGCTAAGCTTACATCGAGTTTTCAACATCATGTTGGTTGTCTTGAAAGGAAATTTCGATTATGAACTAGCAATCTTATATGTGGTCCTGACAACCTCTTGCCTCACCATTTCTTTGCTTGATGTCATCGCTGAACGATTACATCTTCATGAACTTTCCCGACAAATGTGTCGTGATCGTCATTATCATTCTGAGCTTCTCCAAGTATCAATCGAATTCATGATGAAAAACACCATCCTTGCCCCTCGATGATTTGTATTATCATCGACATCATTCTCGCCTTTCCTCCAACACAGACTTGTTAATGTTTTGAGCTGCACCTTGAGCTCCTGGCTATCCAGCTTATGTTCTGTTCTACCTTGGTGTAATGCCATATCTTATGTCAATGGTGTCATGAGAATTTCACCATCTCTTAAGAATTATTGATATAGTGATACTCCTTACCATCACCATTCATTTCTTGGTCCCCGTGATTGTTTCTAGCCGGAGTACCGACAAATGAACTGTGAATTGTGAATTCAATACTTCAAGCATTCCTATTACTTCAAAGTTGATGAGTGGTAATTTCATTCTTGGTGTGTTAGTTATTGGATCACCATTCTGACATTGATCGTGTCCTTGGTCTATAATTTCGGGTGCACTTTTTGATCAATGTTTAATTGTGGATGTTTTTCTCGAACATTCATCATTATATCATTGGTGTGACCAATGGTATCACCTTGTTCACGTAATTGTGGAAAATCACGTTTATGGAAATCTCGATAAATCGTTGTTGAGCCCGTCGGCCACCTTCTCATCTTCTCCATGGTTAATGATGAACTCCTGTTTCGGAGCCTGCTTTCGTATTCCATGTTCTGAGAATCTTGCAACTTGATCTCGTCGATTTGTATTGCATCCGTTTTCCTTTTCAGGCCCGCTAAATCTGAGGTATTCGGACACCAACCAGATCTGAATCTCAGTCAGGTATGATGGTTGGAACATCTTCCAAGAATTATAACATTGGTCTCTATCTGCCCTTGTTCCTGTTGGATCCTTTGTGTATCCAAAGTCCGACCTTTACTTGGTGACCATGTCATTGCTATCTCGAAGCATGACTGTGGTATTCCGAATATCATCAAGAACATTGGAGGCATAATGCTAAATGTTTCTGGATCAATTATCCAAACATCGTTGTATGGGTAAACATCATAAATTCCTTACCCCTTAGTCTTAATGGTTAGCTACCTGGGGCCTTGTCATGATTGTCTCGCTCTGCTTGCTCTGGGAAAGGGTATACACCTAATGCTCGTGTATACACATTTTCCTTTCCATTGGTCTGTTTAATGCGATAATCACATTTTCCTTTCCATTGGTCTGTTTAACCTTTCTTGAGATTTATTTGATCTGAGCAGTGATAATTCCCTGCTTAGGTAAACACCTCGGTGTACAACTCTGTCAGTAAGACCCTGTTACTATTGTTGTTAACATTTCGGTAACCGCCGGTGGACGAGAACTTTGCCTATTGGTCCGCCTCGTTTCAACGAGCAGGAAGATGGTTCTCTTCATCCCCCGCCCTTGGTACCGATGTTGTTGCCAACATAGTTGACATACTATCCTCTGACATGTCTTGCGAGCATGACCGTGCAAGATGTCACCGCTCTTCCTACCCTTAATCCACATGATGGGCCTATAACCCATAGTTCCACAAGATCGAAACCTGACTCTCCTGTACCACTTTGATTCCAAGGTATCTTTTGCACTTGGCTTCGTATGTAATTCCCGAGCCGTCGCCTAAGGGATGATCTATTCTTGTGTCAGACGCAATATTTATTTCGTTGCTCTGAACCCCTTTTCACCTTCTGATCAGGCATTGAATGATTGCCTACCCGTTTGAAACTTTTGTACCATCGCATGTTGCTCTCAATGAAATCCCTGAGCTGCAACTCGAGAAATAATTCATGTCTTTTCCCAGAGTTCACCATCGGATACCCAATTTTGTGGAACTACGTTCTTCCAGAGTTTCTCCCCCTAATCGCATTCGTAGGACGATGAAGATCCCGAAGAAAAGACGATAACTTCATCAGGATGCCCTGATACAGCAAATTGAAGACATCAACGAAAGAGATCTACTTCTTCGAGAAGGGCAACCAAGAATAAGAAGACTCGTTAGAATTTCGTAAACATACCTTCCCCCTTGCTTCTACCTCTTAATTCTCGGGACGAGAATTCTTGTTAGACGAGGAGATTTGTAACACCCCCAGTGTTAGGCCACAGTAATCTCACCTGATAATGCCAAGTCACCATGATTAACAATGCTTAATCATCATTGGGATCATATCTCCTTTCAATTCCAAATTCAAATTGAAATTCAATTGCATGTGAAATATTATGTTCTCAAACACTGATGGAAAAATGTTCATAATATTGCAAATAATCCAGAGGCAATTACAAAATTGTAATCAACATTTACTAAATTAGCTAAATGTCTCCAACATTCTCACGCAGTACCAAAATAGAAGTGTTTAATACCTTTTCATTTAAATAAAATCCAAATGGAAACATATGGGCTCCAAACCACTTTATAACAGTGAGATAAATTGCACTGTATTTACTGGGCCAGATTCATGTTTTACAAAATTGCATTAGAGCTAATAGAAAAGACAAAAACAATAAAAGAAAATAAACAAAAGAAAAAGGAAAGGAAAACCACCCTCGCCCCCATGGGCCTCGGCCCACTACCCCCCCCCACGGCCCAGGCCGGTGCCTACTAGGGCACCCGAGCCCCCACCGACAACCACCCCCACCCCCACTCGCTTCCCCCCGATCTCCACTCCCTCTCCCCGATCCCATCTGGATCGGGGGCCGACGCCGCCCGATGCCGGCGCTTCCCCGCACCGCCCCGCCGTCTCCCCGGCCAGTCCTCCTCACCGGCGCCTCCCCGACCCTCCCCACGCATGCTGCCATCCCCTCCCGCGCCTCTGTGAGCTCTGGGGGCTCTCCCCTCCTTCCTCCCCGCGCTCCCTCTAGCCGCACACCGCGCCCGCAGCCGCGCTGCCGCTGCCCTCCGCCCGGCGCTGCTGCTGTTGCTATGCCGCTGCCGCCGCTCCGCACGAGCGCGCGCAGCCGCACCCTCGCCGCGCACGCCTCTCCTTCTCACCGCCGCGGCCCCGCACCCCCGCGCTCGCCTGCAGCTCCGCCCGCCGCTCGCGCAGCGCCCCAGCGTCGCCCGCGCCCGCTCGCGCGCCCGCTCCGCACCCCGCGTCTCTCACGCACATCGCCGCACCGCTGTACCCCGCTGGCCGCGCCCGCGGTCGCCGGCCTCGCGCTCGCCTCCTCCCCGCCGCACCGCCGGCTCGCTGCCATACGAGCCCAGCCTCGCCCCGCCGCGGTTGGCCGCCGGCCACCGCTGGCCTGAGCCCCTGGCGCTGCCGCTGGCCCCTCCCCTGTCGAGCCCGTGCCTCTGGCCGCCCTGGTCCGATCCAGATTAGTGGGGGATTAGCCCCCCACTAATCTTCCCTGGCCCAATGACACGGGGGCCCCACCGCCCCCTAAAATGTGTTTAATTAATAATAATATTACTAAATAAATAATTAAATATAAATAATAATATTAACAATTAATTAATTAGAGTAATTAATTAATTAATTAATAGGTTTATTAATTAACTTAATTAACCTAAACCTAATTAGACTAATTAATCCTGTTAGTTAATTAATAGTCACTGACAGGTGGGACCCACCTGTCAGGTTGACCTAGTCAATTGGCACTGTTGACTACTGACATCAGCATGAGGTCATGCTGATGTCATAATGCTATTTTTGGATTTATTTAAATCTGTTTAATGTCAGAAATTGATTAATTCTTTAAAAAATTAATACAAAATAATTCGTAACTCGGATCGAAAAACTTTGTACATGAAAGTTGCTCAGAACGACGAGACGAATCCGAATACGCAGTCCGTTCGTTCGTCGCGTGCTCCTAGCATAGCGAACGTGGAACATTTCCATCGTTTCCATCTATCCGGTAGAAGCCCGAGACCCGGGAAATATCGTCAGATATTCTCCCGTTCCGACTATGATGTATAACACCGCGTTAGCACACACCCGGCACTGCGTATCGCCATGTCATACTTTGTGTTACGATTGTCTGCTTTATATTTACTGTTTCTTCCCCCTCCTTCTCTCTCGATAGACGCTGAGACTACCGATGATACTGCTGTGTACGACTACGTCGTCGACGACCCTTCCCTCTCAATAGAGCAACAAGGCAAGCAAAACCCCCTTGAGCATTCCGATATCACCCATCTCTCTCCCTCTTATTCTTGCATTAGATTTTGCTACTGTATTAGCTAGCTCCTATTCTGATGCATAGCCTGTTTTTGATGAACTGCTACTACACCTGTTATCATATCAACTGCTTAGCATAGGTTGATCAGTGAACCCCTGAGACCCCTTAGTCCCAGTTGCCCCTGCTTTCATCGACGACACCGAGGACTTGAAGACAGAAGACTCAGTCGTCATGACTGACAAGCCGTTACCGACACATCACCTCACACCCTTTTAGTGTGGCACTACAGAGCTACTACCGAGTGCCGAGGGTGATACCTCACTTAGCACTCCCGGTGTTAATTCTGTAGCGTAGCTATCGGTCATGGGTATCGAGGGTGATTCCTCCTTCCCATTATCGATAGCGACTCTTGTCATACTCATACCTCGAGTGGGATCCATCGAGGGTGATTCCTCGGATATCCACTTGGTGTATAGACACACAGTTACTATGACTTGGTTACAGAAACATGTTGAAGACGGGTCGGCCCCAAGGGTACCCGCGAGAGAAAGATTTGGTGGGATGCGCCGCAAGGCATCCGGAGATGTGGTGGGGTGTGCCGGTAAGGCACCCGAGTGTTATTGGCGGGGCGACAGACTGCTTTATGGTTCGAGCTTGCCCCGCACTAATAAAATGCTAATGGTTTGAGTATTTAATCTGAGTTGGTCGATATGACCTTTAACGCACTAAACCTTCACGTGGGGAAGTTATGGGTACTCAGCGTCGTTGTATCAGCCGAAACTCTTCGGACGTCAGCATCGGAGCGGCGCGCGTCGAATTGGGCTGGAACGCAGGGACCTTGACGGAAGGCGTGCTAGGTCTACTTTCGGCCGCCCTCGCATCGTGCAGGAGCGCAAGGGCAAATGGGCCCACGAACCTCCGCGCTTAGGAGTTAGACCGGCGGGCTGGCCTCTTCGTTGAGTCTAGGTGGGGCGACGACGTGCTGTATCCCGAGGCCGGGAATTACCCAGGAAAGTGTGTCCGGCCGGAGGTGACCAGGCGTGGTGGAAATGAGGTGCACCCCTGCAGGGAAGAACAAACTATTCGAATAGCCGTGTCCACGGTAACAAGACGACTTGGAGTTATACTTTGACCTACTACAATTAAAACTGTGATTTAAATTTGAAATGAATTGTGGCTCCGAGATTGCTTCCTCGCAGGGAGTCGGGGAAGGATCTCTGGGCGTGGATACTTAATAAAATTTGCTACAATAATGTGACTTTATATATGTGATACCAGTCTACTCTCGTCTTATGCTGCAAGACGCTGAAGATGCTAGTTTTCGATAGGACTAGGCCTTTTTCCGTCTTCTGGCATTTCTGCAGTCTAGACCAAAGATATAGCCCCATTCCTTTGATACTGATGCATATCTAGCTTAGTTCTGATGTAAGTCTTGCAAGTACTTTGGATGAGTACTCACACTGCTTTGCATTTCTCTTTCCCCCTCGATTCGTTGCTGCGATCAGTCGATGGAGCCCAGGAGATGGAGTACGCCGGAGACGACTACTGCTACCCTGCCGGAGGCCGCTACCACCAGGATGGAGCCTGTTACGACGTAGACTTCTCTGACGTCCGGGAGTAGTTAGGAGGTTCCCAGGCAGGAGGCCTCGCCTCTTTCGATCCGCTGCTTATGTTTGTGCTAGCCTTCTTAAGGCAAAACTTGTTTAACTTATGTCTGTACTCAGATATTTTTTTGCTTTCGCTGACTCGTGCTTGTCGAGCTTTGTATTCGAGCCCTCGAGGCCCCTGGCTTGTAATATGAAGCTGTATGACTTTAAATTGTGTCTAGAGTTGTGTTGTGATATCTTCCCGTGAGTCCCTGATCTTGGTCGTATGCATTTGCGTGTATGATTAGCGTACGGTCGAGAATGGGGGCGTCACACCACCTGACCCCGTAACATGGTGATACCGCTTCTTTGCAGCATTTTGCTTATTTATATGTGACCTTTTCTTAGCCTTCTCCGATTTCTTGTAGGCCACAAATGCGGGCCAGTGATCTTTTATCTTCAAGTATTGATCGGTGAATTTTGGAGTCTCGTCTTGGTCGACAAACTTTCTGTTCAATAGTTTTTTCCAGTTCTTGAATAGTTCTGCCATCTTCTTAAGAGCAAACGCCTTGACCTTTTGCTGTATAACTGGGTTATTCGGATCCTCCTCTGGCGGTAGGCTGAAATTTCTCATCAGCGAGGTCCAAAGATCATCTTTCTGTCTATCGTGGACATAAGGAACTTCAGGTTCCTTCTTCTTATTCTATTCTTGGATGCTGATCGGGACGCTGTCCCTAACAATAACTCTGCACTGATGTATAAATTTGTCCTTGGTCCGCTTGGGAGCAATCGGTTGGACTTCTAGAGAGACTTCTTCGATCGTGAACCTTTCATCCTGGCCCAACCTTTTCTTCCGGTCTCGTTTTCTTACCAAAGTTTGGCTCGATCCGGAGGGCTAAAAGAAGAAAGAAGCGTTAATATATGTACATACAAAACAATTAATGCATCTAGTCAGCAGAGGCTTAATATATATATATATATATATATATATATATATATATATATATATATAAAGGCTCCGGAGCCGTCATGATCTCCTTCGTCCTCCATTCGATCACCGGAGCCGTCATGATCTCCTTCCTCCTCACCAGAGCCGTCATCCTCTCTTTCCTCACCATCGGTGTCGTTGAAAAACGACAAGGCGATATAACCTCAGTCACAGATTATATCCCCCAACAACTCTTCTTTTTCTAAGTCTCTGTCGTCCATAGTTTCTGCACATAAAGCATATGAGCAATGGATTAGTGGCAAACATCATGCAAAGTTCACAAGTTTTATAACAGTCAGTTCACAAGTTTTATAACAGTCAAACCATTTTAGTAACATTTTTGTCATCAAGTATATATCAACTATAGGAATGGGAGCTTCACATTCTCATTTAAAAAAAAGTAGCTTCACATTTTCATTTCAATAAAAGACTTGCTTCACATTTTCATTTAACAAAAATACTACCTTCACATTTTCATTTCAAAAAAAACTTGCTTCACATTTTCATTTAACAAAAATACTACCTTCACATTTTCATTTCAAAAAAAACTTGCTTCACATTTTCATTTAACAAAAATACTACCTTCACATTTTCATTTCAAAAACAGAGCACATTTCCACAAATCATCCAATCTCTCAAAATGGGAGCTTCACATATTCATTTCAAAATTTAACTCATCATGCATATGCAAAATTTAACATTTGTTTCTCTATCTAAAAAAATCTAATTTTTTTTCTCTTCCATCTCATCTCATCTCCACAAAACATCTATCTATCACATTGAGTTATTACATTTCATCCATCTATCTATTCATCTAAAAAACAGAGCACATTTCCACAAAACAGCTCATCTCATCTCCACAAAACATCTCATACATCTCATACATCTCATCTCATCTCATCTCATTTCATCTAAAAAAACAGAGCACATCTAAAAAAACAAAGCACATTTCATACATCTAATCTCATCTCATCTCATTATGCAACTGAAATTCATCTATCTATTCATCTAAAATTCATCTCATCTCATTATGCAACTAAAAAACAGAGGACTGTGGCAGTGGCAGCAGCGGCGACCATGGAGCAGTGGCAGCAGGGGCGACCATGGCCGGAGCAGTGGCAGCAGGGGGCCTTGGGAAAGGGGGGAGCTCACTGGGGGCGTGGCGATGGAGCTGTGGAGGCCGGCGACGAGGAATGGGCTCGGGGACACACGGCGACGGGGAGGAAGGCGCGCGAGGAGGTCCGGCACCGGCGACGGTCGGCGGGCTCGGGGACGGCAGGGCGTAGGCGAGGGCATCGGCGAGGGGCGACGGCGCGGTCCGGCAGCCTGGCGGCGTCGAGGTGGTCGTCGGTGCCGTCGCGGGAGAGGAGGAGAAGAAACGGATGGGGGATTGGAAAAACAGACAAGTCCCGCTTATATAGCTCCCCCTTTAGTCCCGGTTGGTGGCTCCAACCGGGACTAAATACCCTCCTTTAGTCCCGGTTGGAGCCACCAACCGGGACTAAAGGTGATTTTCGCTAGCCCAAAGGGTGGGAAGCCCAGCCCTTTAGTCCCGGTTGGTGGCTCCAACCGGGATTAGTCCCGGTTGGAGCCACCAACCGGGACTAAAGGGTTGGTGCTGTCGCAGCCAAAAGTTTAGTCCCACCTCGCTAGTTGAGAGGCGCCCACACTGGTTTATAAGCCGTGCTACGACTAAGCTGTCGAGCTCCTCTCTATTGCAGGTAGTACATGTCTAACCTTTATCACTGCCATGTTGGGCCTGTTGGGCCCGCGGGCCTGCATCCAGGCCCATGTACAGATGGGTTTCTAGTCGTATGCAGGCCGTGGTGGCCTCGTAGGCGGCATTATTTTTTATTTTTTTATGTTATTTTAGTTGATTCTTTTTGCTATTGACGAATATTATAGTTTTTTTAGTTGATCATAACAAAATATTTTAATTGATTCTATTTAGTTCATTCTTTTTGCTATTTGAGTTTTATAAAAGCTTTTTAATTCATTCTTTTTGCTATTAGTTCATTCTTTGAGCTAAATCACCCTGAAATTTAAAAGCACTACAAATGAACTCTGAAAAGGTTGAAACTTGGCATCGTGTCATAATTTCACCCACATAGCATGTGCTAAAAAGTTGAGAGGGTTACGGGAAAAGCTGGATGCACTTCGTGTACAAACTGGACAATTTCTTTCGAAGTATTAGGGTTTCGGACGAAAACTCATCTACTACAAAGGGATTTCATTTTTTAAAACTTATTTTAACTCCAGACTTTTTGTGTGTTCAAAATACACCATTCAAAGCCACATCATCAATTTTCAACCCTTTTGTGACTTCATTTGCTATTTTTCATGCAGTTAATGATTTATTTTGAGCTAAATGACCCTGAAATTTAAAAGCACTACAAATGAACTCTGAAAAGGTTGAAACTTGGCATGGTGTCATAATTTTAGCCACATAGCATGTGCTAAAAAGTTAAGAGGGTTACGAGAAAAACTGGATGCACTTCGTGTACAAACTGGACAATCTCTTTCGAAGTATCAGGGTTTCGGACGAAAACTCGTCTATTACAAAAGGAATTTCATTTCTTGACATGTAACTGTAGTGATATTCTAGATCAAAGCCATCATCAGAATAGTTGTGGAGAGAAAGTCTTCACTTTTTCTTCGCGTGTGTCCCTTGCTTATTGCGTCGTAACCATGGATAATCTTCATCGTTTAACAGGATGCTTGGGTCAGCCTTCACTTTGAAGGGAGGAATTTCATGAAAATTTTCATAATCTTCAGACATGTCTGTCTTGTCCTCCACTCCCACGATGTTTCTTTTCCCTGAAAGAACTATGTGGCGCTTTGGCTCATCGTTTGATGTATTCGCTACCTTATCATTTTTTCGGTTGGGTAGACATGTCCTTTACATAGAAAACCTGCGCCACATCATTGGCTAGGACGAATGGTTCGTCTGTGTACCCAAGATTGTTGAGATCCACTGTTGTCATTCCGTAATACGGGTCTACCTGTACCCCGCCTCCTGACAGATTGACCCATTTGCACCGAAACAAAGGGACCTTAAATTCATGTCCATAGTCAAGTTCCCATATCTTCTCTATGTAATCATAATATGTGTCCTTTTCCCTACTAGTGTTTGCTGCATCGTCAAAGCGGACACCACTGTTTTGGTTGGTGCTCTTTTTATCTTGGGCGATCGTGTAAAATGTATTCCCATTTATCTCGTACCCTTGGTAAGTCAATACAGTCGAAGATGGTGTCCTGGCCAACAAGTACAGATCATCTCCAACAGTGTTGTTACGCATGAGATGTATTTGCAACCAACCGCCGAAAGTCCCGATGTGTTCACGTGTAATCCAGTCGTCAGACTGCTCCGGGTGTTTGGGCCGTAGAATATTCTTGTGTTCATTGATATACGGGGCCACCAAGGTAGAATTCTGTAGAACTGTGTAGTGTGCTTGCGCCCAAGAATGCCCGTCCCTACATATTATTGAATCCGCTCCTAGCGTGCCTTTTCCACCCAGTCTCCCCTCATACCGCGATTGAGGGACACCAATCTGCTTAAGGTCAGGAATAAAGTCAACACAAAACCCAATGACCTCCTCTGTTTGATGGCCCTTGGAGATGCTTCCTTCTGGCCTAGCACGATTACGAACATATTTCTTCAAGACTCCCATGAACCTCTCAAAGGGGAACATATTGTGTAGAAATAGAGGACCCAGAATGGCAATCTTGTCGACTAGGTGGACTAGGACGTGCGTCATAATATTGAACAAGGATGATGGCAACACCAACTCGAAACTGACAAGACATTTGACCAAATCATTCTGTAACCTTGGTAGGATTTCTGGATCGATTACCTTATGAGAAATTCCATTGAGGAATGCACATAGCTTCACAATGGCTAATCTAACATTTTCCGGTAGAAGCCCCCTCAATGCAACTGGAAGTAGTTGCGTCATAATCACGTGGCAGTCATGAGACTTTAGGTTCTGGAATTTTTTCTCTGCCATGTTTATTATTCCCTTTATATTCGATGAGAAGCCAGACGGGACCTTGATACTGAGCAGGCATTCAAAGAAGATTTCCTTCTCCGTTTTGGTAAGAGCGTAGCTGGCAGGACCTTGATACTGCTTTGGATGCATGCCGTCTTTTTCGTGCACACATTGCTGGTCCTCCCGTGCCTCCGGTGTATCTTTTGTCTTTCCATACACGCCCAAGAAGCCTAGCACGTTCACGCAAACATTCTTCGTCACGTGCATCATGTCGATTGCAGAGCGGACCTCTAGGTCTTTCCAATAGGGTAGGTCCCAAAATATAGATTTCTTCTTCCACATGGGTGCGTGTCCCTCAGCGTCATTCGGAACAGATTGTCCGTCAGGACCCTTTCCAAAGATTACTTGTAAATCCTTGACCATATCAAGATCATCACCAGTACGGAGGACGGGCTTCTTCTGGTGATCTGCCTCACCTTTGAAATGCTTGCCTTTCTTTCTTAAGGCATGCTTGGTCGGAAGAAATCGACGATGTCCCAGGTACATATTCTTCTTGCATTTGTCCAAATATATACTTTGGGTATTATCTAAATAGTGTGTGCATGCGTTGTATCCCTTGTTTGTCTGTCCTGAAAGGTTACTAAGAGCAGGCCAATCATTGATGGTTACAAACAACAACGCTCGTAGGACAAATTACTCTTCTTCATGCTCATCCCACACACGTACACATTTTCCATTCCATAGCTGTAAAAGTTCTTGAACTAATGGCCTTAGGTACACATCAATGTTGTTACCGGGTTGCTTAGGGCCTTGGATGAGCACTGGCATCATAATGAACTTTCGGTTCATGCACAACCAAGGAGGAAGGTTATAGATACATAGAGTCACGGGCCAGGTGCTATGATTGCTTCTCTGCTCCCCAAAAGGATTAATGCCATCTGCACTTAAACCAAACCATACGTTCCTTGCGTCACCTGCAAAGTCCCCCCACTTTCTCTCGATTTTTCTCCACTGCGCCGTCAGCGGGTGCTCTCAACTTCCCGTCTTTCTTACGGTCTTCTTTGTGCCATCGCAATAACTTGGCATGCTCTTTGTTTCTGAACAGACGTTTTAACCATGGTATTATAGGAGCATACCACATTACCTTGGCAGGAACCCTCTTCCTGGGACGCTCGCCCTCAACATCACCAGGGTCATCTCGTCTAATCTTATACCGCAATGCACCGCATACCGGGCATGCGTTCAATTCCTCGTACTCACCGCGGTAGAGGATGCAGTCATTAGGGCATGCATGTATCTTCTGCACCTCCAATCCTAGAGGGCAGAGAACCTTCTTTGCTTCGTACGTACTGTCGGGCAATTCGTTATCCTTTGGAAGCTTCTTCTTCATTATTTTCAATAGCAAACCAAATCCCTTGTCAGATACACCATTGTCTGCCTTCCATTGCAGCAATTTCAGTGTGGTACCGAGCTTTGTGTTGTCATCTTCGCAGTTTGGGTACAACCCTTTTTTGTGATCCTCTAACATGCGATCGAACTTCAACTTCTCCCTTTCACTTTCGCATTCTCTCTGTGCATCAACAATGACCCGGTGAAGATCATCATCGGGCACATCGTCTGGTGCCTCTTGATCTTCAGCTTCTCCTGTTGTAGTATCACCGTATTCAGGGAACATAGGATAGCTGTCATCATCCTCTTCTTCTTCGTTGTCTTCCATCATAACCCCTCTTTCTCCATGCTTGGTCCAAATATTATAGTGTGGCATGAAACTCTTCTCAAGCAGGTGGGAGTGAAGGGTTTTCGAGTTAGAGTAATCCTTCGTATTCTCACAGACAGTACATGGACAATACATAAAACCATTCTGCTTGTTTGCCTCAGCCACTTCGAGAAATTTATGCAGGCCCTCAATGTACTCGGAGGTGCGTCGGTCACCGTACATACATTGCCGGTTCATCTGCGTGCATTATATAATTAAGTGTATCAAAAACCATTACAGAACATCATGAATAGAGAAGTGACCAAATTAATACAAGTTCATCATCACATTAAAACCAAAGTACAGTAGTGATCAAATGTTATTACTGAAAAAATAAATACATAAAGTTCATACATAGTTCTCATAGAACAACATACAACTCTCTAGAGCATCTAATTAAAACATAAATTGAAACTAACATACAACTATGTAAAACATTTAAATGCAACAACAAATGCGATCATAATCGCAACTAAGGTAACAATTGATCCAACAACATAATGATACCAAGCCTCATTATCAATGGCATATTTTCTTATCTTTCTAATCTTCAAGTGCATTGCATCCATCTGGATCTTGTGTAGATCGACGATATCGGCAACATGCAACTCCAATTTCATCTTCTCTTCTTTCAAATAATTATTTTCTTTTTCAAATAAATTTAACCTCTCGACAAGAGGGTCGGTTGGAATTTTCGGTTCACATACCTCCTAGATAAAAACATCTATGTCACGTTGGTCGGCATAATTGTCATAAACACTAAATGAAACAAATAGTTATAAAAGATAATATACCACATCCGAATCATAGACCGGACGAGGGCCGATGGGGGCGGATACCAAAACCATGGCACTATATAATAACAAACAATAATAAAAGTATGAAATTTATACAAGTATCTATGTAAATCATAAAAGTAAGAATTTTTTTTCTTAAAAAAAAGATAAGAACAAGAGGCTCACCACGGTGGTGCCGTCGACGAGATCGGCGCGGGCGATCGACGACGGTGAGGACGGGGACAGGACGGGACGGACCGCCAAACCTAGACAAATCTTAGGAAAAATGGAGCTTGGAGGTCGAACTTGGAGAGGAGAAAGCTTAAGCGTGGCTCGGGCATTTCATCGAACACCTCATGTGCATAGGAGGTGAGAGCAGAGCAGCACACATCTCCCACACGCCGGCCGGCCAAAAAACAGAGGAGTGAGCGGGCAGGGGCAAGCATATATATAGGCATCTCTTTAGTCCCGGTTGGTGGCTAGAACCGGGACAGAAGACTGACCTTTAGTCCCGGTTCCAGCCACCAACCGGGACTAAAGGGGCTGCGCCCGGAGCGAGGACCTTTAGTCCCGGTTCGTGTCTGGAACCGGGACTAAAGGGGTCAGACGAATCGGGACTGGTGCCTGCCGAGGCCCGACCGGCGTCCTGGCCTCACGAACCGGGACTGATGCACCCATTAGTCCCGGTTCGTAACACGACCGGGACTAATGCACTTATCTGGCCTGGACCAAAGCCCTGTTTTCTACTAGTGACGCCGCCTCACCGCCACCCCAAATGAACGAAATCCGGATGAAACAGACGTACGTTTGGGGCCGTGCATTGAAGTTGGCCTTATGTCCATCAGGGAGACGTTCAAAGGGGTGCCGACAAACTTTTATACTCTGAAAAGAATATAAGGGGTGCGCGACTGCGTATGGACAGCCATTTGAAAAGTCCAATCAAGAGTGAAAATGTTCCTTTCTCATCTCTTTCACATTTCCATAGTTATTTTGGTTCTAAACGTTTCAGCTGCATTTTGACATCAATTTTAAACGTTTCAGGAGGTTTGAGTTGTCCTCTTGAGCGGGCAAGGTCATCATACTTCACAGATGATGAATACAAAGGGATGCAGTCGAAGGTGTACCTGTAGGTCGCCACTCGTTTTTTTTCTTTGCTTGGGACGGCTGAGTTATGTGATCTTGTGCAAAGAAGAAGGATGAAGAAAAGGGGGGCCTGGCGGGTTATGGCATGACGATGATGAAGACATCTATTGCGATGGTGAGGAAGAAATGATGCGATCGAGGCCACCATTGCCGACACCAAAGCAAAAGAGATGGCTCTTGCGATCATGAGCGTGGACATGACAAACATGTCCCCGAAGAGAAAGAGGTTGTTCGCGAACCGGTAAAAGGAGATGTCCGACCAAGACGGCCTGAACCAGGGAGGCGTCGGCCGTGCGATCGTGAACTATGGCCGTTCTTTCTGAAGGCTGGCTAGTGGGCCGGCCGCTAGCTTTGGTGCCGGCGTGGAAAACTTGTTCATTTTGGAGCCTGACTAGTGTGCCGGCTGTTGGCTTTCTTGCCGGTGTGAAACTTGAGGCTTGACCATTTTGTAGGCTGGCATTTGTTTGCCGGCCGTTGGCTCTGTTGCCGGCATGAACTAGGGCCGCTGGCATGGGACTACATCCGTGTTTCAAATTTGCGAATTTTCCATGCAGCCCGGACAAGATGTGACAGAGATGCGTCAGCGCGTGGGCCGCACGGCCAACGCAACCACAAAAAAGGCCGGACGTCGCCCTATTACCCTACCCAAATGGTTAAAATCTGAACAAAACGGAATCCATTTGGGGTCATGCGTTCGAGTTGGCCTTATGTTCATCTGGGAGACGTTCAAAGGGGTGCCGACAAACTTTTATACTGTGAAAAAATATAAGGGGTGCGCGGCTGCATATGGACAGCCGTTCGAAAAGTCCAATCAAGAGTGGAAATGTTCCTTTCCCATCTCTTTCACTATTTGCATAGTTATTTAGTTCTAAACGTTTCAGCTGCATTTCGACATCAATTTTAAACGTTTCAGGAGGTTCGAGTTGTCCTCTTGAGCGGGCATGGTCCTCATACTTCACAGATGATGAATACAAAGGGATGCAGTCGGAGGTGTACCTGTAGGTCGCCACTCGTTTTTTCTTTGCTTGAGACGGCTGAGTTATGTGATCTTGTCCAAAGAAGGAGGACGAAGAAAAAGGGGGCCTGGCGGGTTATGGGCCAGAATCAGCTGGCCCGTACAGGGTGAATGAAGGGCGAAAAGAGAAGGAGGTTGAAGTGGGAACAAGGTGATCACGAGTACGCGAAAAAACTGAAACCCGGAACACTGAATCGGATAAGGATGCCACGTCGGTCTACCAAGACAAGGATGAATCGGCTCTAGTGACACCGCCAGAGGAAAATCGTCCGAAATGTTTTCGAACCGGGGTAAGATCCGGCTAAACTTTTCAAAAAAAATCAAAACACCAAATTTTACCTACAGCGGTCATACTGTGGCCTCGTCTCAAGTGGTCAATAAACTGCTGCGGTGATACTACCATTGCTTACTCTGCTCACTCTGCCAGCAATAATGCGATTGTACTGTAAATTGCTGTGACTCAACGGACGAACAGTCGCCTATATCCGGCCAACCATGATTCTCAAAGAAGACCGCAGGTCCCTCGCACGTCCCGCGTCATCAGCCAGCACGATCCGTGATTCATGGGTCTGCCTTCCTCCTGCAAACAGCGCGCGCACATCTTTATGTCCTTCAGTCAAGGGCATGTTTGGTTGATAATTGGAGAATAATAATTGTATTGATTGAGGTCTTAAAGGGCTATTTATATAGATTAAAAAACTTGGACTCCAAAACTAATAGAGATAGATTACAATCCAAAACCAGCCGACGATACTATCCGTAACCGACATATACTCTAAGATTACAAAACTTGGACTCCAAGACTAATAGAGTAATATTAGAGTATAGGTCGGTTATGGATAGTATGGTCGGCTGGTTTTGGATTGTAATCTATCTCTATTAGTCTTGGAGTCCAAGTCTTGTAATTTATATAAACAACCCTTTGAGGCCTCAATCAATACAATTATTATTTTCCAATTATCATGGTATCAGACGCTTAGGTTTTTCCGCACTTAGCATGACACCGCCGCCAACGCCGCCGCCGCGGCCGACTCGGCCCCTCCTCTCCATAGCCGAGTTCCGCGCCGCCGGTGCCCCTACCTCCTCTTCCTCTACAACCACCCAACTAGCCCCTCCTAACTACCAATGATTTCCCTAGCCGACACCATCGCCGACGTCTCCCCCTTCATCCCGATCTCTCTTGATCTTAGCGCCCACAACTACTACCATTGGCGCCACCTCTTCAACATCCACCTCGGCCGCTGCGGCCTCCGCCACCACATCGACCTGTCCTACCCTCCACAGCCTGCCGATCCACGCTGGGTGAAAGATGATCTCGCCATCATCCAGTGGATTTACACCCGCATCTCCACGGAGCTCTTCAATCTGGTCTCCTCCGATGATGCAACCGCCGCCGAGCTTTGGGCCTCCCTTCAGTAGCTGTTCCAGGACAACTCCGACGCGCGCATCAACGCCCTCAACACCGAGCTCCGTACGACCATCCAGGGAGATGCCCCGGTCACCGTCTTCTGCCAGAGGATCAAGGCCATCGGCGACGAACTCCGTGAACTCGGTGATCACGTCGACGACCGCGCCCTTATCAACGCCCTCCTCGTCGGCCTCGGCGAGCAGTTCAAGAAGCAGCAATCCTTCATACCCATGCTCAAGCCCTACCCTACCTTCAAGGAGGTCCGCTCCCTCCTCCAGCAAGAAGAGAAGAACCAAACTCGCAAGGCTCAACGGCCACCGCAGGTGTTTCACGCTGCCGCGCCTGGGCTGCCGCGCCAATCTGCTACACCCGCTCCTCCTCCCGTGGCGGCAGCAACTCCTTCACCGCCGCCAGGATGGCGCCCGAGCCCTAACTACCGGGGCAAGAATCCGATCTACCGGCCCCCTGCTCCTCGCCCCGCCGACACTGCACCAGCTCCGCCATCGGCCGCTCCATCGCCACCAGCTCCTTCGACATGGCCTCCTCAGCACGATCCCTGGACCGGCCTTGTCCAAGCTTGGCCAATGCCCTGGTCGGCTCCATCATCGTACGGGGCCCCGCCTGCATACACGGGCACGTGGAGCCCCGGTCTCCGACCGGCCACCGGTTCTCCTGGACTCCTTGGGCCCAAGCCGCCGGCGCACGTCTACACCGCCACCCCTACACCACCTCCCAGCGCGCCAGGACTACTGCCACCCTACTATATCTTGCCGGTTCCTTACGGCACCTGAAGGGTAACGCAGCAGAAAACAAAAAATTTCCGACCTACGCACCAGCCCAGGACCACTATGGAGACTGCATACAAGGTTTGATCTTTTTCGTTACCGACTCGTAGCGCAGCGGCAGTAGAGTCGATGACGATTGGCGGTGCAGATCTCCGCAGCTAGGATTTACAACCTCCCAACCACGAGGATGTATACCCTCATCCACCCCTCGAACAGCCCTCCGGGAGGCGGTCGGACAGTCCCCCGGACGGTGTCTCGGACAGCCCTTCGGGAGGACCATCGAAACTCGGACAGTCACTCGGACAGCCCTTCGGGAGGACCATCGAAACTCGGACAGTCACTCGGACAGCCCTTCGGGAGGACCATCGAAACTCGGACAGTCACTCGGACAGCCCTTCGGGAGGACCCTCGAAACTCGGACAGTCACTCGGACAGCCCTTCAGGAGGCACTCTCGAACTAAGACCGAAACTACGATCTCTCTACAGATTTGACATATACGGTGCCATCTATCTGGCAGGGCTTCGCCGTCCAGAACTAGTTCCCACCGGAATCCAGACAGCCTTTCGGCTCTACGAAACTATTTCGCTGGGAGGGAGAGAGAAAGCCAGATCATGCATGGCACTTGTATGTGAGAAGGGATGATTTTTGGGCTGCCCCCTCCACCTCTATTTATAGGAGAAGGAGGGGTGGAGGGGCTGAAATTTCAGCCACATCCATCCATGTCATCTCCAAGATATTTTGGAGCAAAAGCCCAAAAAGGTGGCTTTCCAAAAAGTAACCATAAAGCTGATTTCACTATTCACGACGACATTTTCCAGCGTCTGTTCGAACTGAAAATATTTATGTGAGCTTAGAACATTTCCAGTACCCACTAATATAATTTTCAACGCATTCCGAAACAATTCCGGTTTAGTGATTTTCATCTGCAAAAAGCATCTGAAGCGGTTCCGGCAGCTCCGGAACATTTCCGGTTTTCATCCCGGAAAATTCCAGAAAGTTTCCAGAACGATTCTGGCACCCTCCAAGAATTATCAGGCATGTGCCGAAACCAATTTGACTTTATGGTATCCCCTGAAACAACTTTTCAGTTTCACCGGAACTCATCCGGTGACCTCTCTCTTCGGAACTTTTCCGCTGTCTCCGAAAACTTTTTCCGGAAACTTTCTCTTAGATTCCCTGTCTAGTATTCAGCAGATAGATGACCCTTAAGCGTGTGACCCTATAGGTTCGGTGAAGTATAGACATGACCCGGAACCCCTTCCGATCAATGATCAACATCGGAGCCTTGGACACCCATATTGACCCCTATACCCACACGAATGAATATTCGAGTGAACCTCCAGTTGCCGTGTGCTATTCCTGTTGCTTCGTGATATGTTACAAACACCCGAGGTGAGACATGTTGGCATCCCCATGATCAAATCACAAAGTGTCTGGCCAGACGATGATGGATACCGTAACACCGAGAGGGCCCAGAGATATCTCTCCATCGTCGGTGGAGCAAATCCCAATCTTGAGCTATCAAGTTACTTGACATACTTTCCCATAAACCTGTAAGCCGCCGTAATAGCCATCTAGTAACGGATGACGTTTAACAAACCCCAAAGTTCATGAATCAAGCATGAAGAAACTCGATACTCTCATGGTCTGAGGAATCATGCAAACGTAAACCATCTCTGTGTTATAAACCATTTAACTAGTGACGAATGTATCTCATAGCATAACATCAATTCGGGTCGATTCAACACAAATGTTCTTCTAACATTGTGCCCTCAAAATTGCCGGCATAGCCATGCCCATGATCAGGAAAACAGGATCATCATGCAATACTTGAGCCAGTCTTAGAGGCCAGACTAGGAATACATTTTACCGTTTATTATTCCACACGTGCATATGAGTCTTCCTCCGAGCCTCGTGGTTATTGCAGACTCGAGAACCATAGCAGTTATAGCATGGAACATAAACCTAATTATGAACAGGGAGATAATCAATAACATTTATTCTTGCCTCTAGGGCATATCTCCTACAGACTCCCACTTGCACTAGAGTCAATAATCTAGTCAATGCTAATGCACTTTACACCTGTGGCACACTGGTGTAAAATATGCTTCGCATGTGGTATAGTTTGATGTCCAACGGATCTGACGACTTCAGCTCCGTGTGTAACTTTGCATATCCTTACGTTTTCACGCTTTCACAAAATTCATATTTTGTGTGGACTTGGCTTTGCATATGTGTGAATCATTGGTCGAAACCTGATTCCTCAGACTGAGATATGGAGCAACTATCTGCAATAGTGTCCCATAGACCAAAACCATCTTGGAACCATACTAAGTTCATGAATGAACTATATGATTCAACAACTTCTTTGTCACTTCTAAAGCGTCAATATACTTAGCCTTTGTTATAGAATTCGCCACAGTATCTTGTTTGGAACAATTTCCAACTACCGTGCCACCATGTTGTGTATTACACAAAACCCTTAACTTAAATCGAAAATCGCATGGAGCATTGATGAAGACTGTATCGATGTAATTACTTACAATGAGCACTTCATAATCTCTGCTTGCGAGAAAACATGTCATCAGTACTGCTCTAGTACTCAATGACATCTTTCACTGTTGTCCCATGATCAGTACTTTGATCACTTTGGTATCTATACTCGCAACAACTATTGAGTATTGGACATATCTGGTTGTTTTTACATACCATGGAATACATGATTAATCCAAACACAAGAGTGTGTGGAATCACCATCATGTATTTTGCTCATCAGTGTTTTGGGACACCGAGTCTTGCAAAAACTCTTTCCATGTGACTTCGGAAAGAATCACTCCTTGGCGTTTTTCAATGCTAAAAGGTTTTAGCATTTTGTCAATATGTATCTTTGCTCAGCCCCATTAGGTAAATCTATCTCCATAGATCATCATGCCTAATATCAAGGCTATTTAGCCCAAGCACTTCATCGAAAAAACTATTTTCAAATGAAGTCCTAATTCGTGTCAAGAAATTTATTTCCAATTAACAATGTGTCAAGCACACAAGGTTTTTAGAAATATTATTATGCTCCCACTTATTTTCTTGAATCACAAGCATCTTCGTTACCCATTGATGAAGTCAAAAACCCTTTTTGACCATTTCATCAAAACACGAAGATTCCAACTCCATTTTGCTCTCTTCTATCCATTGCTGGAACTCTGAAGTTTGCATACTTACTAGCATCCTTTGGACTGACAAAATACCTTGGACTGTAACACATGCAAGTCCTTGGTTACATTTCCATCAGATGGAAATCCTTTCGTCATCCATGTTTCATATCTCATGATTGAAATATGTATTAATTGCTAGTTCAACCCGAACCGACTTTAAGCATCGCTACGGTGAAACAACCTCATCGTAGTCAACTCCTTGAACTTGTTATTTCAACAAGTCGAGCTTTATGGATAAAACATTTTTATCCGTATCAGTTTTTAGTTCCATAAATATTCGTTAGACTCTAAGCCTTCCGAAAGGTGTATCAAGATTTTAATCTTGAAACATTTATATGGAAACTACTCCCTCCGTTCCTTTATATAAGGTGTATTTGTTTTTTCAAAAGTCAAACAAGGCCATGTTTGACCGAGTTTTTAGAAAAATATATCAATATATACAATACAAAATCTATACCATTTGATCCATCATGAAAAGTAGTTTCATATTTTATCTATTTGGTATTGTAGATGTCGGTACTTTATTCTATAATCTTGGTCAAACATTCAAATGGTTGACTTGCACGGAAAACAATACACCTTATATTCTGGAACGGAGGGAGTATCTCGGATTGTATTGGCATTTAGCCAATTCCGGAGTCAGGGCCCATCACCGCTTCCTTGTGTATCATAGGTATACTGTTGTCCAACAACAATATCTCGTTTGCGAACCTGAGAAGTTTGCACGAGCCTTGCCTACGTGGTTCAGCTGCAAGTTCGACCGAAGTCCATACATTTTATTGTAGAGACTTCCGTATCAGTCGCAGTAGGAAACTCCGGAATCACTTCCAAGGTTCCTTTCCTTTGACCTGATGACGAAGATACTGGTTATCTCGTCGAGTTGCACTGTCCTCCCACTCACCTTTTGTAAGAACTATTCTCTTTAAAAGCATACCGTTTTGTGGCAAAATCCTTTGCCTCGGTATATTGGTGGGGGAATACCCAATGACTTGGGATAACCTACAAAGTAGCACTTGTCTGATTTGGAATAGGTTTGTAACCTTTTACACAAGCCCCATATTCCAAATGTTAAGAAAAGATATAACATGGTTGGGCGTACCATACCATGACGTCATTTCAACAGACCCGATGGAGCTCTTTTCAGTGTAAAAGCCGCAGTCTCTAAAGCATCACTTTAAAAAGGATAATGGCAAATTTATTTATGTCATCTTTGATCTTACCATGTCATAAATGGTTCGATTACATCTTCACGGACTTTTCACTTGCGGTGGTGTTCCGGGAGGTGCAAGTTATGAAACCCCTTTCATAACTCATCAGACATTCGCTAAACTTGTAATTCAAATATTTCTTTCTGCAATCGAATTGTAGAAACATAATTTTCTTGTTACAATAACTTCTACTTCATTTTTGAAAACCTTATGAATGAATTCAAAAGATCTTGACTTACGTCTCATCAAGTAAATATCCATATATCTACTTGAGTCATTTCTGAAGATAGATAAATCCACTACTTGCAACAACATTTATTGGACTACACACATCATAATGTATGATCACCAATATGTTCTTTGCTCGTTCCTTATGGCCTCTGAATGGTATTTCAGTCACTTCACTTTTCAGAGGAAAGTTGCAAGTGTCAGATGATTCAAAATCAAACGACCTCAAAATCCATCATAATGGAATTTTCCATGCGGGTTTCTCCAATGTGACCAAATGCAGTGCCACACATATGTGGTATTCTTTTAGTCTTGCGACATTTAGCGTCAGTGTTATGGATGTATCATATTACCATCAATATTCACAACATACATCCCATCCTGGATGGAAGCATGGCCCTTCATGTTATTCATAACACCAAACATCAAAAGTTCTCTTATGAATAACCTTCTTGCAAGATACCTTATGCAAAGAGCTAGAGTATATGAAACTCTAAATGAATTATAAAAGTAAATATAGAGGTAATGTATTATTATCAATATTCATAACATACATCTCATTCATAATGAAAGTATGGCCCTTATGTTATTCATATCACCGAACATCAAAAAGTTCTCTTATGAACAACCTTCTTGCAAGACACCTTATGCAAAGGGCTAAAGTGTGAAACTCTAAAATGAATTATGAAAGTAAATACATAGGTAATACACCGATGGAAGGTATAGTAACATTTACTATGTTCCCTATGTGTATCTTAACCTCATTCCTGGCTAGTCTTTCAGGCCATAGTAGTTTTTACATCGAGTTGCAACAGAATGCAATCGAGCGGGTATCTTTGTGATTAACTCACAATACCCAAGAATCAGTGATTAATATGTTTAACCATAATTCCCAAGAACTATATCTTTGACCAGCCTTCTATACATCAAAAACTTGTATGACATTCATATATGAGCTGGATATTCCAGTCTTATTTCCTTCTGCCTTCATACTTCTAACAGTTTAACTTTTAGTATTTTTCCTACTCTCAGAAGAAGCACCCAACTTGAGAGTGGCGTTAGCCCCGGATTTCCTAGGCGTGAAAAGTTTCACTAACACCCTTCGGACACTTCCTTTCTCTGTAAGTTGTTCTTTTATTCACCTATCATCATATGACAGGCGTTCTTCTGGATCCCTCTCTTATCAGTCTAATGCATAGTAAACACCTTTACTAATAGTTTGCAAACAAACATTGCTTTGGATATTTCATATCTTTCAGCCTTTGTTTGTATCTAAAAATTAATTTTCAGTTCCATGAATATCACATAACTATCCCAAAACTTTCAAAGTTCGGGTCTCATGGAAGCAAACGTATTGCACCTGACTGAAACGGAATTCTAGCTTTTGGATCGAAGGATGAGAGTCACATGATCCATAGCATTAGCGGGAGAATACCGAAAGTATGCGATAGGAAAAAGTCCTTCTCGGCACTCTAGAGGACAATCCTCACATTACATTTACCAACCGTAAAGTTTTAACCAGATATTTAACAGCTTATTCAATTTTAACAGGGAAGGTGGAAACGCGAGCCATTATTCTACACCTATTTATGCAAAACACTTAGACAAAGTTCACAATTAATTGCACTGAGAATTAAAAGAATTAATTCTACAGTGTGCTCCCACCCAAATCAATATATCTCATAATTGATCGTGAGTGATTCAAGATCCGCATTTCAATTCAACGCCACGGTTCGAGATGAACTCAAATGGCGCGAACTTCAATCGGTAGGCAAACTTGCCGATCACATCTCTATGTGATTCTTGTTCATCTTTCGATGCGTGTGTTCCGAGCTCAGGACTGTCCTGCCTGAATGTCAAGACAACCAAGTGATCTCGCTGCGAGGTCTCAACTCACCCGCCTCACACTTCTCTAATCGTTCGCACCCATGGAGATCATGTGATGCCCCGAAGAGATAGATGCCGTGACGGTGCTACACTTGGGAGAACACTAACTACTTGATATTTTAAGTGAGAGATCACCCTAATAAAAAGCGACTACCGCGCAATAAAAAAGGGTGCATCATAAGGGATAAACATCTCAGGCAAGTCATAATAGCATGATATGGTATAGCCCTTTCTGACGGAGAAGTCTTTCATTTCTTCGTCTTCGGCATTCGCGTCGGTGTTCACCTTTGCGAAGATTGCCACCACCTTGTCGATGTACCAGATAATATTGCTATCTCTATAGCTAATAAAATAAGTGCATTACTTAAGGTTGACACGCAGGTCATTTTAAAGTGACAATCATATGGCTCCAGCCATCATGCCGAATCATGACACGCAGGTCATGTTAATATTACATCATATAGTCATCTCATACATAATCAAATTAATATGAGCACTGCTATACCACATCACATGCACATGCAAACCATCCGGCAAAACCAAGTTAGACGTCTCTAATTGGTTCATGCAAAATTTTATTTTACGTGGCTTCTAAGGTTTCGAAACAAACCGAAGCTACCAACGTTCATCATCAAGCATGATAATTCAAGTCGCTAGATTAACTTTGCGGGGTGTATGAAACACGAGATAATAAAATCTCGAGCCCCATACTAAACTTCATCATACGCATGACCCCCGTGCAGATCATATCTGCATTACCCTTTCGTCTGCGAAATTTCATCTTTCTTTTTAACTATGGTGGAATTCAATGAACTGTTAGCACTTCGTTGATCAATCAGGATCGCAGATTGCCAGAACATTGAAACTCCACCATGCTATTATCAAGATCAGAAATATGCAAATTCCGGGGAAGCAACAAGAACATCGGGTAACAGATTTCATCTGCTACCCGCACAAATAATTTTCAGTAATAGAACTCGTCTACTACCTAATTATATTGTGCAACACCCATACATCTCTATGTATTCTAGATCGCAACCTACATCTACGCATAGCACGGCTCATGATGCCACTGAAGGGTAACGCAGCAGAAAACAAAAAATTTCCGACCTACGCACCAGCCCAGGACCACTATGGAGACTACATACAAGGTTTGATCTTTTTCGTTACCGACTCGTAGCGCAGCGGAAGTAGAGTCGATGACGATCGGCGGTGCAGATCCCCGCAGCTAGGATTTACAACCTCCCAACCGCGAGGATGTATACCCTCATCCGCCCCTCGGACAGCCCTCCGGGAGGCGGTCGGACAGTCCCCGGACGGTGTCTCGGACAGCCCTTCGGGAGGACCATCGAAACTCGGACAGTCACTGGGACAGCCCTTCGGGAGGACCATCGAAACTCGGACAGTCACTCGGACAGCCCTTCGGGAGGACCATGGAAACTCGGATAGTCACTCGGACAGCCCTTCGGGAGGAACCTCGAAACTCGGACAGTCACTCGGACAGCCCTTCGGGAGGCACTCTCGAACTAAGACCGAAACTACGATCTCCCTACAGAGTTGCACACATACGGTGTCATCTATCCGGCAGGGCTTCGCCGTCCAGAACTAGTTCCCACCGAAACCCAGACAGCCTTTCGGCTCTACGAAACTATTTCGCTGGGAGGGAGAGAGAAAGCCAGATCATGCATGGCACTTGTATGTGAGAAGGGATGATTTTTGGGCTGCCCCCTCCACCTCTATTTATAGGAGAAGGAGGGGTGGAGGGGCTGAAATTTCAGCCACATCCATCCATGTCATCTCCAAGATATTTTGGAGCAAAAGCCCAAAAAGGTGGCTTTCCAAAAAGTAACCATAAAGCTGATTTCACTATTCACGACGACATTTTTCAGCGTCTGTTCGAACTGACAATATTTATGTGGGCTTAGTACATTTCTAGTACCCACTAAAATAATTTTCAACGTGTTTTGAAACAATTCCGGTTTAGTGATTTTCATCTGCGAAAAGCATCTGAAGCAGTTCCGGCAGCTCCGGAACATTTCCGGTTTTCATCCCGGAAAATTCCAGAAAGTTTCCAGAACGATTCTGGCACCCTCCAAGAATTATCAGGCATGTGCCGAAACCAATTTGACTTTATGGTTTCCCCTGAAACAACTTTTCAGTTTCACCGGAACTCATCCGGTGACCTCTCTCTTCGGAACTTTTCCGCTGTCTCCGAAAACTTTTTCCGGAAACTTTCTCTCAGACTCCCTGTCTACTATTCAGCAGATAGATGACCCTTAAGCGTGTGACCCTATAGGTTCGGTGAAGTATAGACATGATCCAGAACCCCTTCCGATCAATGATCAACATCGGAGCCTTGGACACCCATATTGACCCCTATACCCACACGAATGAATATTCGAGTGAACCTCTAGTTGCCGTGTGCTATTCCTGTTGCTTCGCGATATGTTACAAACACCCGAGGTGAGACATGTTGGCATCCCCGTGGATCAACACCTTGTCCACTATGCCAGTTACCTCGTTTACCGGTATTGTTCTCTTTTCTCGTTCCCGTGTTCCGGCATCCCCATGATCAAATCACAAAGTGTCTGGCCAGACGATGATGGATACCGTAACACCGAGAGGGCCCAGAGATATCTCTCCATCGTCGGAGGAGCAAATCCCAATCTTGAGCTATCAAGTTACTTGACATACTTTCCCTTGAACCCGTAAGCCGCCGTAATAGCCATCCAGTAACGGATGACGTTTAACAAACCCCAAAGTTCATGAATCAAGCATGAAGAAACTCGATACTCTCATGGTCTGAGGAATCATGCAAATGTAAACCATCTCTGTGTTATAAAACATTTAACTAGTGTCGAATGTATCTCATAGCATAACATCAATTCGGGTCGATTCAACACAAATGTTCTTCTAACATTGTGCCCTCAAAATTGCCGGTATAGCCATGCCCATGATCAGGAAAACAGGATCATCATGCAATACTTGAGCCAGTCTTAGAGGCCAGACTAGGAATACATTTTACCGTTTATTATTCCACACGTGCATATGAGTCTTCCTCCGAGCCTCGTGGTTATTGCAGACTCGAGAACCATAGCAGTTATAGAATGGAACATAAACCTAATTATGAACAGGGAGATAATCAATAACATTTATTATTGCCTCTAGGGCATATCTCCTACAGCACCTTGCCGGCCCCGGCAGCATACTACCAGCCGCCGACCCTGCCCTACACTCCCATGCAGGCTCCTGGCCCCTCTGCTCCTCCACCGCAGCCAGCCTGGGATCAAGCCGCCTTCATCAACGCCATGAACAACTTTACTCTCAATAACGAAGGTACGGATTGGATTTTCGATTCTGGTGCCTCCTCGCATATGTCTTCAAATATGAATTTGCTGTCAGCTTGTTTCCCTTCTGTTTTTTCTACGATCACCATTGGTGATGGTTCTACCATACCTGTTTCCTGCACTGGTCATTCTTACATCTCTTCCTCTTATGCCAATTTTCTTCTCCGCAATATTCTTGTTGTCCCTTCCCTAATCAAAAATCTTATTTCTGTTCGCCAATTTTGCATTGACAATAAAGTTATTTTGGCTTTTGACCATTTTGGTTTGTCTGTAAAGGATCTGACAACGGGGGAGGTCCTCGCTCAGTACAATAGCACGGGCGATCTTTATCCGCTTCATGGCGCACCTACATCCACAACCCGAGCCATGCTTGCATCAGTTGATTTGTGGCATCGTCGTCTAGGACACCCCAATAAAACCACCTTGTCATCTTTGCTTCAAGAATTTTGTATTCCTAGTTCTACTGTTCCTCATAATCCCTCTCTCTGTAATGCCTGTCAATACGGCAAACATGTTAGATTACCTTTTGGAACCTCTACTGCCCGTAGCACTTTTCCGTTTGAATTAATTCACTGTGACTTATGGACCTCTCCCGTCCCTAGTGTCTCTGGTTACAAATATTATCTTGTGATTTTGGATGACTATTCTCATTATATTTGGACTTTTCCTATTCGTGCTAAATCTGAAGTACATGCCATCTTTCTCAATTTTCGACAATATGTTCTTACACACTTTGGCTTGCCAATTAGATTTATTCAATGTGATAATGGTCGAGAATTTGACAACACTCAAAACCGCAACTTCTTTCTTTCTCAAGGCATTCTTCTTCGTTTTTCATGTCCTTATACCTCCCTCAAAACGGTAAAGCTGAATGCTCTCTTCGCTCCATTAATGATATTCTTCGCACCTTGCTATTACAAGCTTCTCTTCCCTCTCGTTTTTGGGCCGAAGCCCTTCGCACTGCCACACTACTTCTAAATATTCGACCAACTAAGACATGTCCTCTTTATTCACCTTTTCAATCTCTTTTTCTCTCCCATCCCGATTATTCTTTTTTGCGTGTTTTTGGCTGTCTTTGTTTTCCGAACACCGCCTCTACCGCCTCCAACAAACTCGAACCACGTTCACTACCTTGCATTCATCTTGGTCTTTCTAACGATCACAAAGGATATCGCTGTTTCGATCCATCTTCTGGTCGCGTGCTTGTCTCTCGCCATGTCACATTCGATGAAAACACTTTTCCTTATTCTGTCACTAACACCACCACCTCTGCCGCGACCTCTCCCTCTCCCGCGGTGAGGCCGGCAAGCCTGAGGCAGCCGGCAGGCCCGGCAGCCCCGGCAAGCCCGGCAATCCCGGCAAGCCCGACACCGGCAGGCCCGGCAAGCCCGACAAGCCCAGCAAGCACGGCAAGCCCGGCAAGCCCGGCACCGGCAGGACCGGCAAGCCCGGCAAACCCGGCAAGCCCGGCACCGGCAAGCTCGGCAACCGACAGGCCCGACAAGCCCGGCGTAGCCAGCGAGGCAGCCGGCAGGCCCGGCAACCGGCAACCCGAGGCACCCTACTCACCCCATCCTACCACAATTTCTCTACCATCCGAACCACCACTCCCACCCAACGCCGTACCCATCCCACCACCCACTAATGATCACGTCATGTGCACCCGCGGCAAACACGGATTCCTTCTACCCACAAAACACCTCAACCTCACAGCCACCCCAACCCTCTCTCCTATTCCCACTTCTTACAAACGAGCTCTTCTTGATCCTCTTTGGCTCTCAGCTATGCGCGATGAATTTAACGCTCTTCAGCAAAATAATACATGGACTCTTGTTCCCAAACCTCCTGGTGTTAATGTTGTTTCTGGAAAATGGGTTTTTCGTCATAAATTTCATTCTGATGGCACTCTTGCTCGTTACAAAGCCAGATGGGTGTGTCGTGATTTTTCTCAGCAACATGGCATTGATTTTGATGAAACTTTCTCTCCCGTTGTTAAACCAAGTTCTATTCGCGTTGTTCTTAGTCTTGCTGTTTCCTCCTCTTGGCCCATTCATCAGCTAGACGTTAAAAATGCTTTTCTTCACGGCACTCTTAATGAAACAGTTTATTGTCAGCAACCATCTGGTTTTGAGGATCCCTCTTCTTCCAATTCTGTATGCCTTCTTAACAAATCTCTTTATGGTCTTAAACATGCTCCTCGTGCATGGTTTCAACGTTTTGCTGCCTTTATTCAAACAATAGGCTTCATTCCATCCAAATCTGATTCTTCATTCTTTATTTTTCGCTCCTCTTCTCACACTGCCTATCTCTTGCTTTATGTTGATGATATAGTTCTCACGGCTAGCTCTGACTCTTTTCTCCTACATATAATCTCCTCTCTCAGTCATGAATTTTCCATGACTGATCTTGGTCCTCTTCATCATTTTCTTGGCGTTACTGTTTCTCACACAAAGTCTACCCTTTTTCTCTCTCAACGATCCTATCTTTTAGACTTGCTTTCTCATTCTGGTATGTCTGATTGTCAACCCTCTCGTACCCCGGCCGACATTGGTGCCAAATTGTCGGCTGATGGTGATCCTGTTTCTGACCCCACTTTGTATCGTAGCATCACCGGTGCCCTTCAATATGCCACTCTCACTAGGCCCGACATTTCATACTCCGTTCAGCAAGCCTGTCTTTTTATGCATGATCCTCGTGCTCCTCATCTTGCTCACGTCCACCGCATTCTTCGCTATTTAAAAGGAACTCTTGATCATGGTCTTCTCATTAATTCTTCTTCTCCAACAAGCTTGACAGTTTATTCTGATGCAGACTGAGCAGGTTGTCCAGATACTCGACGGTCCACATCCGGATTTTGTGTTTATTTGGGTGATAATCTTGTTTCTTGGTGTTCTAAAAGGCATGCTACAGTTTCCAGGTCTTCTACTGAGGCTGAGTATAGGTCGGTTGCTCATGCTGTGGCTGAAGCGGTGTGGCTGCGTCAGCTTCTCGTGGAACTTCATCGCCCACTTGATCGTGCAACCATCGTTTATTGTGATAACATCTCTGCCGTATACATGGCTTCCAATCCAGTTCAGCATCGTCGCACCAAGCACATTGAGATTGACATACACTTCGTTCGAGAGAAGGTGGCTCTTGGCGAGGTCCGTGTTCTTCATGTACCTATCAGTGCTCAATTTGCTGACATTTTCACCAAAGGACTTCCGACTGCATCTTTCACCGACATACGCTCCAGTCTCAACATCGTTACTCCTAATGCTGAGACTGCAGGGGGATATTAGAGTATAGGTCGGTTACGGATAGTATGGTCGGCTGGTTTTGGATTGTAATCTATCTCTATTAGCCTTGGAGTCTAAGTTTTGTAATCTATATAAACAGCCCTTTGAGGCCTCAATCAATACAATTATTATTCTCTAATTATCATGTAGCTCCAGGCTGCACCGCATGCAGGATCCAGGCTGAGCGTGGCCAGGTTCAGTTGATGCGAAGATGAGCGGAGATAGTGTTTGGTGAACATGGACGATATGGCTGCACGAGATGAGGAAGGGTGACCACGCCGCAACGCGGGACGACGGGATCTGGGGCTCGGCGGCGCGAGGCGGCGTGATCCGGCGGTCGTCTGGTCGAGGATGGCGGCAGTGCCTGGTCTATGCGGGGGCTTCGGAGGAAAGTTAGAAGAAGAAAAGGAAACGAGCGAGCCTGCACGCGAGCTACGCTAGAAACTTGCGTTTCGCTCAGCCTGGCTGAGAGGCCTAGTTTTGCATCCACCGGGCCAGGTTGAAAGGCCCATGCAGTGTACCAAACACCCAATTTTTGCATGGTGGATGCGAGCCACATGCAATGCAACAAACCAAACATGCTTTCCGACATTCAAAGAGTACAACTTTACCCAGAAAAGAAGATAAGTAGTACAACTGGAGGTCGTTCAAAATATCCACGGCTACAGCTAACTCGAAAAGTGGATACAGAAACTAGGGTGAGCACAAACCGCGTTTCCTGAACTACCATTTCGATTTCCAGCATCATTTGTCCAACATTTTATGGACGTTTCACTGAATTATTTCAAGTATTTCATCGGGTGGGGTGCAGCAGCTTCTATTTTTAGACTCTCAGTGCTTCTTCTATTGCTCTTTCTTCTCGTCTGCCGAAAAAAGGAAAAGAAAAATCTAACACAAAAGCATGTTCACGAGCTTCACGGGCGGCACGGCGAAGGCAGCAGTCCCATGTGAGTGATTGCCAAAGAGAAAAGAGAGAATTCACTATTTAACACTGTCTTAAACTTTTATTCCCTATTTGACACTGTAAAAATATTTCTTCCCTATCTAACACAACCTTTAAATTTTGTTCCCAATATAACATTTTCATCCATTTTCTCTGCAAATAGTGTTAAATGGCACATGAAATGACAATTCTACCCTCAGACATCTATTCAATCCTTTTCTTTATTCCGTCTTATTTATAGGTGGAGTTCACGATTAGTGTAAACAGAATAAGCCAATGTCGTATTCCGGTGTCATATTCCTGGAGATCACACGTAACAAGCAGCTAGCTCCCTGCTGGATGGATTACTTAAGCTAGCTTGCACACGCATATATAAAACAACAGGGCGTCGGCTTGCTTTATGGCTCGACAAAAGCATACGCGAACAATAGAAGGACACGCCGAGTTGTTCGCAAAAGAACTGTGTCGTGCCTTTGGATTTTTAATTGTTATTTCCGATTAGGGTCACGGTTCGACGTACATGTATATATCAGCTGCCAACATAAGCTAACGCTGGGCGCTTGGGAAGATGCCAGGAACGATTTCCTGATGATTTCCACGTGGACTGACAGTTAGGCCGTGAGATCCTAGCGTAATCCTAGCGTCGGACGCTGTGTAGGCGCAAAGACACGCATGGATGGCTTATTCCTTATCTCTCCCGCAAGAAGCGCGTGGGCTGTTCAGCTAGCGCTCAATTAGCATCGGCTGTTAACATCTTGCGTTGAGAGGTAAATCGCCTAGGTATTTCCTAATTTAGAACTCCCTCCGTTCCTCTATATAAGGTCTATTTGTTTTTCGATAAAATTCCAGAATCTAAGGTGCATTTCTTCTAATTCCCCATAATTCCCTTGCTAGCCCTCCTAAAAAAGGAAAGTATCACTTTTCTGATTGTCTATATCTTTCCTTATTGCAAAAGAAGGAAACTATCTCTTTGTCGATTGCATGTAGTATCTCATACTTTCCTGAATAATTGATTCACTTTCCACTTACCAACAAATTTGTCAAGGGTAATTTAGTCTTAACATGTCTATAATTATGAGCCTTGGTCACCGTGCCGAAAATAATACACCTTACATAAAGGAACGGAGGGAGTACTAATTAATCTTCTGCCATTGTAGATGCCCTTATTCGGTATCAAACTCTAGTCCTACACGAACTCAATGCATCCACATGTATACGTACACGACATGGACAACGTTGGGTTTAATACAACATCGTTGTTCCTGTGCGAGGGGATTGTGCGCCGGGTGAAGCCCATGACAGTGACCTTGACCCGACTTAGGTGCTTCTAGTGCAAGGGGTAAACTTGTCATTTCGCGTGTCATTTAACACCATTAGGTCAAAAAATGGACCGGAGTGTTATATTGGGAACAAAATTTAAAGTTGATGTTAGATAGGAAAGAAATATTTCTTCAGTGTTAAATAGGGAAACGAAATTTAAAACAGTGTCAAATAAGGAATTCTTTCAAGAGAAAATGCTTTGGGTCCGCACTCTTGCCTGCCCTACAGGAACAGCAAAAATAGGTGTCGGTGCTCCCTAAAGCGTGTGCATAGGAGGCCTGGCCCGTGGTGTTATCACCGTCCACTTGTGAAAGGTGTTCGGACAGAAAAGACCCGACGCTGTGCCGCAACACCACCGTCGGCGGCTGATTTTCGTGTTTTGGCCCTTTTTCACAAGTTAATTCAGATCTGACCCCAAAAAATTCGGCATCCGATCATTTTCCTACCGTCAGGGTCCATGACGATAGGGTATATCAGCCTACCGCTGAGGTCCCTAGAGGTAGGTAACTTATCAACGTCAGCGCGATGCATCCATACCGCTAAACAGGCTGGCGGTAGCCTGTACAACCTTACCGTCAAGGTACCCGACGGTAGGTGCGAACACGTACTGTAATCGATATTTAGAAATTTTTTAGGGTAGGGCGTGCACCCCTACCGCCAGGGGCCTCGGCGATAGGATGGTATACCCTACCGCCATGGACCCCGGAGGTAGGGTGATATACCCTACCGCCATGGACTCCGGCGGTAGGAAAAGGATCAAATTCCGAAATATTTTCGAACATTGTTCGGATCTGGCTAAACCTTCACAAAAGGGTCAAAACACGAAATTTTGCCACCGTCAGCACTGTATGTACTACCATCTCTGTTTAAGGGCAAACCTTCCGCAACCGTCTTGACCACGTTGTCCAGACCCCGGAAGCCATCCAACGCCGACCTGTATCGGTCCGCGGAGCGTCCGGACGCGATTTCTCTCGTAAACCGGAGACAGAAGTGCGCGAGGTTTACGGGAGTCCGGACCAATCCCAAGCCCTCTTCTGACAGCCCTGGCCCGTCGAAACCCCTCCTCCCTCGTTCGCGCGCGTTCCCGCCCGGCGCCATCTGCCCGCATTCATTCTGCTGTAGAGGGCGCCGCTCCGCATTGAAGGCGGCTCAGGGCAGACGCGACCTCTCACTGCCTCCGCCATTGAAGCGGCGCGCCAGCCGGGGGCGCCGCCCGCTGCACGCCCCCGACCCAACACGCGGGGGCAAACGGACAAATATCCGTTTTCAGTCCGCTTCCGACCCATTCCCGACCCAAGTTTGGGCCGCGTTTGCGGCCAAACGGACACGTGCGGACGGTCGTGACGCGTGCCCTTGTCCGCCCCTGGCCCGCCCGTCGGTGACACACCCGTCCCTTTTTCTATTCACCCCCCAAACTCCGGCCGTACACCCCGCCCCTCTCCCTTCTCGTCCCTAGCCGCCTCCACCGCGGCCGTGTAGCTGCCGAGCACGTCCACGTGCTCGTCCACGTTTTCACCACACCACGAGCTGTCCAACCCCCCGCCCTACCTCAGCGCAACCGGCGACCGGATTTGGAGCGGATCTAGCCGGATTTGTGCGCGGCAGGCCACTAGAGGCCGCGCCGTGCCATGGACTGGCCGGGTACCGGTCCGCACAGCCCCGACAATGCCCCCAGGCCGTATGCAGGTACCGACTCCGCCTCTAGCCACTCGGATCTACCCCGTCGGCGGTTCGGCGGCAAATACACCAATGGCCGCAGTCCGGGCTCGGTGCTGGCCCAAATGCTCGTCGGCGCACCGATGTCGCTCATAAAGTGTGATGACTGTCTGCTGAAGGTCTTGCGCCGCGTGTCTAACACGTCGGAACATCCCGGATGGGTGTTTGTGAAGTGCAAAAATGATGGGGTATGTGATAGTTGTTTCGGTTGTGCTTCCGGATCCGGCTCGTTTTGCTTACAATCAAATATTTATTGTGTAGGATGGATGCAAATTTTGGTTTTGGGAAGAAGAATACATCGATCTACTGATAGCATGTAATTTAATAGATGTTCGTGCACTTCTTGCTAGAGTAGACGCTAGAGATGGGAGTAGATGTGCGGAAGCAACGTCTACTTCTTTAGACTCGAAGAAGAAAGAAGCATTCAAGATCAAGACTCCGCAGATCAACAACGAATGCATCGAGAAGGCACTAATCCAACTTACGAGAACAGTTATGGAAGTTGGATATCTTTTAAAATCTCTTCTTGTAGTTTTTGTTTTCTTTGGGCTTGCTATTCTAGCCAAGATTTGATGAATGTATTCCAATGTATCACAAAATCGTTGATGAAAATAATAAAAAATGAGAAAAAAAATCTCTGCGGACGAGATGCAGCCGCGCGTTGGGCGCCCGGCCGACGCAAATCCAAATCCGGGCGGACACGGCCCCATTCCCTCCCCTAAACGGACGAAACCCGGACAAAACGGACGTCCATTTGGGGTCGTGCAGTTGGAGTTGGGCTAAGGACAAAACATTTCACTGCAGGGGTTGAACGCAAAATGTTCTAGCAACCGGCTAAATTCCATCCGCACATACGTGTCCTCTTTACAGTTTACACTCGTCCCTTCGCCCCTCTTCCCAATAGGTAAATGTTTGGAAACGGACGACCGGCCGAGTTTGCGCCGGACACACAAGCGTCGTGGGATCAAATCAAATTATGCATCCACACGTCACAACCTACCCTCACGCACGCGTCCCTTTTTGTGGCCCCCGTTTCCACACATCAACACCCACTGCTCAGTTTCATTCTTATCTTCTCGACCAAGCGATCCTCGTTTCCTCTCGTTCCCATCGTCACCAGCGGCCATGGATGGCCCAAATCCTTCTCTCCACCTACCTCGCTCTATCACAAAATCCAGCGAGCTCCGGCCGACCGTCCTCCTCCGCTCTCTTTCTCTCGGTTCCCTGTCCTCCTCCTCCAACGAGCTCCACGCATGCCATATCGACTTCCTCCCATGGCGTACACACGGAGAGCACCCTCACAGATCCAAGGGGGCGAGACCGGGAGGAGCAAGTTGCCGTTGTGGAGTTGCGCCGCGAGCCATAAAACGCCATGGCCACCGCCTCCTCGTCCTCGGTCGAAGTTCGAACGCGGCCACGCCCGTGCTGCAATAGGTATATGTTTTTCCTGCAATCGATGATTTGTTTTGCTGCAATTTTTTCAATTTTTCGCTACATTCGTTCACGGCCGAGCTGCGTCCCGTGACGGCGGCGACCTTTTTTGCTGCAACCGCTGTAGTTTTTGCTACGTCCGTTGAAGATTTTTGCTACATCCTTTTTTCATGGTGGAGCTGCAAGCTCGACGATGGCGATGATGATTTTTGTTACAACCGTCGTTGCTTTTTGCTACCACCTATGGATTTTTTTGCTACATCCATTCATGGCCAAGGTGCGTCCCGTGACGGGGGTGACCTTTTTTGCTGCAACCGTTGTAGTTTTTGCTACGTCCATCGAAGATTTTTGCTACATCCTTTTTTCATGGTGGAGCTGAAAAAGCTCAACGACGGCGATGATGATTACATGTGCTGACAGGAGACGGTGAGTGTGGGAGGCCGCAGCGAGCGTGGGCGGCACGGGGGTGGCCGGCGAGCATGGCTGGTGCGAGGCAGGCGGCGCGGGGGTGGCAGGCGAACACGGGTGGCGCGAGGTGGGTGACGAGCTTGGAGATATCCCTTTTCTATTTTCACGCATGTGCAGAAAGGAAAAAAGACGACTCGGTCATGGCTATGTTGATCGTTGATTTCGTGCGGGGTCCAACGTTTGGCAGCCGACCGGCCGAAACTTTTGGGCCGGCGCGCCGGCACCTAGCGTTGCCCTTCCCAATAATATACAGTTGTTAGGCTTGGAGTGTATGAAGGAGAACCTAGAGCCACACTGCAGCAACCACTAGTCCACTACTCACATTTTTGAGCAATGAACCAAGAGAGCAAGATTGAGCCTGTGTTCCGATAGAAACCAAGAGAGCTCGATTGATTGGATCCAGGTCACCTTCGGAAGCACGTCCCGCAACGCAGTTGTGTTTGGATCCAGGTCAGGCTCCCTCACTAATTAATTAGCTTCAGGAACCCCTTTGTGATATCTCTCTATTCCCCTTGTAATCTCTTGCCGAAACATTCGGCTTTTCTTTTATTCAGATCGTGACCTCATGCCCGGTGAGCGGTGACCATCAACAATAGAAGATCGAGTGAGCTATGGATCTCGCCATGGGGGCCATGGGCTCCCTCCTCCCCAAGCTGCTCAAGGTCATCAAGGACGAGTACAACCTACAGAAGGAAGTTAAGCAAAAGCTCGAGTCCTTCTCTGCTGAGCTGGAAGCTATGCAAGCTGTCCTTGGCAAGGTGGCAGAGGTGCCGCGGGATCAACTCGAAGACGACACCAAGGTTTGGGCTGACGAAGTTAGGGAGCAGTCTTACGAAATGGAGGACGCCATCGACTCTTTCCTGGTGCGTGTTCAGGGCTGTGACCCCCAACCCCAATGATAATCAGAACAGGCTCAAGAAGCTCTGGGTCAACTTCAAGGAGCTGTTTCAAAAGGGCAAGGCTAAACATCGGATTTCAACAGATGTCGAAGAGATTGAAAAGCAGTTGCAAAAAGTTGCCATCCGACGCAAAAGGTATAAAACTCCTAATCTACCTGCAGCCACAAAGGCCACCCTTGATCCTTACTTGGAGGTTCGCTATGGAGATAAGAAGAATATCATCGGCCTAGAGGAAACAAGGAACAATATTATGAAGAAGATCACTGAGGGGGACTGTAAGAAACTCAAGACACTCTCTATTGTTGGATTTGGAGGATTGGGCAAGACTACACTTGCCAAAGAAGTATATGATGCCCTTGCAACAAAATTTGAATACAAAGCTTTTGTGTCTGTGTCTCGGAATCCCGACATCAAGAAAGTATTAAGGCTTCTTCTCTTTGAACTTGACAAGGGCAAAAATACTAGTCTTCATGTAAATGCAGCAAACTTGGAAGTAGAGCAGCTCATCGTCCTAATCCGAGAATTGCTTAGCAACAAAAGGTACGCTATTTCATTTATATTGTTGCAGATGCCATCCACGCAAGTCACATCTAAGAGCATCTCCAATAGACGGTCCAAATGTAAAAATACCTAACTTTTGGACCATATGGGACGGTCCATATGTAAAAAAAATTGGACCGCGGCCTCCTCGTGATGTAAAATACAACACCTCGCGGTGCAAATTTACATCACGAGGTGCATCTGGTCCAAAACCAGCCACCGTCCGCGAACGCCCAACCGCCAGTTCCTTTCCTTTCCCGCCCGCGCCCGTCCGCCCGCCCGAAGACCAGCCGGCCGGAATCCGCCGCCGCGACCGCCCAAAACCTCGCCGCCGGCGCCGCCACCACCCCAAATCCCCGCCGCCGCCCTCCGCCGCTGTCGCCCCCGTCGCCTCCCTCGCCGGTAGCCGGCTCGCAGCCGCCCGGGCGCCGCCGAATCGGGAGGCAGCCGGCGCGGGATTCGGCGCCTCCGGCGGTCCGGCTGCCGCGGTATGCCTCCGCCGGGTCTTAGGCTGCCGCCGACCTCCTCCCCGTCGGCCGTGAGCCTGTCCACGGCCGTTGCGCCGGCCACACGACCGCCGCACCAAGCCCTCCGCCCGGCTGCCGAACTATTCTTCGCCGCCCGCCGAGCTCCTCTTGGCCGGCCTCCAAGTTCATTTCTTATCACCGCCGCCGTCCGGAGCCGACCGCAGCCGTCCGCAGCAGCCAATCCAACCGGCGGCCATCTTCTTCCACCGCGCGCACAAGGTGTTCGACGGAATTCCCCAAGGTAAAAAAATGACGAAACTTGATGATTTAACTTGGGATTGGATAGTATGTTTGACGGTGGTTGTGTGCATTGTAGATGAGCTCGGTTGACTCCTCTTTCGTGGATGATTCATCGTCGGACGAGGAATTTGATTTGCATGAAGAAGAGGAGATTGCTATGCTAGTGGCCATGCACAAGAGGAAGAAACCGAAGCACGGTGGTTCGGTTTATGGTTGTGCGTTCATTCGGAGAGAACGAATTGATGCGCACAAACGGTGTTGAGAGGGCGTTTGGGATTTTGCAATCCCAATTTGCTATTGTGCGAGGACCATCTAGATTTTGGGATCAAAAGATCCTTTGGTACATCATGACCGCTTGCGTGATCAACTCCAGAAAGATTTGATGGAAGAGCATTGGAAATAGCATGGCAAAAGATCCGCATAGATTCATTATTTGTTTGTTCAAAACTATGTTGTATTGTGCAAAACTATGTTGTATTTGTGTTGCATTTCATCTCCTGGATCTGAAGAACTATGTAATAATTTGATATTGTGGACATGAAATTTTTTATGTTGTTTTAAAACATGTTTTATGCAATATGTGCGGCTGTATAGTGGCTGGACAGCGGCTGAACAGCAGCCGCGCGGCTGCTGGCCGGTTTTGGACCATGAATTTGGACCATTTATTGGAGTTGCTCTTTTGGACCATGAATTTGGACCATCTGTTGGAGTTGGGCTTTTTTCGGAGCTCCAAAACGCACTTTTTGGCGGTCCAAATTTTACATCTTCGGTTTTGGACCGTCAAAATTTGGACCATACCACCTCATCATTCAACAAACATGGAGAAATAAAGGTCCACCACAACATGCAATCATGCATAATAAAAAGCCACCTCGACATGCAAACATGCATGAGAATTTACATCCATTTATGATATTTACATTATATAATAATCAAACACCACAAATCATATTTATTTTCATTTTAGTTCTCATATTATTACTCTTAATATTCATGTTCCATACAACCAATTCTAACTGAATATATTGCTAAAGTTTTATACTTGTGTTAGTTCATTTCATTTCATGAGGAAAAACACAAGGTCTCTAAAAATCATATCACCTTATTTTTCATGCATTTCCCATTGTACATGCCTGTGTCACCACGCCTACTTCTTTTTTTCTCCTTGTACCTACCTTGGCCTCTTGCCACTAATGGGGCTCCTTGTCATGCTCAACTTCATCCTTGACTGCTCTAAACAACCGACACTTTTCTTCTTAATATTTTCAAGTGTACAATATCTAGTCTCTTTATTACTTCATAATTGTATCATGTATATTTTGTCTTTTCTTTCCCTAAGCCATACAAACATATGGTCTCTTACCTTTCTTTTCCGCTCATTTCCATGTCTAGATATAAAATATAAAATGTCGTTTTCTGTGGCAAATCTACACCGTACTTTGTGATTGTACTTGATAGACATGCATTCCCATTTCCATTCTAACTTTGTTTTTGCTATATTAATTCTGTACTGTTCTTTACAACTTACTGATAGATCAAATGTCCACCAGTATCATGATGTTAAAATTTAACCATACGTTAATTAACTTCCTTAAATCTCAACTCTAGAAATAGTATTACTTTGATATTTCAATTGATGTTTCACAATATTATACGATGTGTGTTGATTTCTGAACGGTTATCCTTTTTTTATTCTATATTATACAAGTATCAACAGATTATGTATTTCGTCTTTATCATATTTCTGGGCACATTTGTTTTCATGGACATAAATCCTAGCAATTTGGTACAAAACTATTTGTACGAAGAAACCCTGAAGGTGTTTATATAACTATGGGGACACTGAAATGCGTTGTAATCTCCTCTTGTATTAGGGTATAAGTTCCAATATTTGCTAGTTTGGCTTAAGGTGGTTTGTTTCTCTGTTAGCTTTCGTATTGCCTTGTATCAGGCGATTTTCGTGACGAGAGTAAATGTATCGCCCTAGTGCATTAGCTCTAATTGCTTTTTTGGAGAGATCCAATTCATATGATCGACATGGTGTGCTCATTCCAGTCGAGGGGATGCATATATGCGCTGAATGTGGTAGCGTGCACACTTACACTGCTTCATCACTAGTGTAGAAGAGCCTAGTTATGGCGTGATAAAAATGGCCTTGCTGGCGTGAACACCCGACGCCAGTGTTAGAAAATAGTGGTGGCGTTGGAGCCGATGTCAGAAGTATATTACATGTTGCTCGCGTCCACGTGGCCAACACCAGCTATACATCTATACTATCTTTGTCGTGCGTTGTTGTCCAACGCCAGTAAAAAAAAAATTGATAATAAAAAAAAACACTACTTCAGAAATTAAGAGTTTAAACTTCACAAAAAGTACTGATCAATTAGACATACTCATAAACTTAATAAGAGTTTAAAACTTAGTACTAATCAACTAAACATACTCATAAAACTTCAGAGTTTAAAACTTCATAAAAGGTACTGAAATAATTAAACTACTCTTCATCGAGGATTATCCTCAGCTGGCGAATCGTCTTTCGATTGCTCTCTCCATCTTTTTTGAAGTGAGCAACTTCTGTCTGTAGCTCAATCCCCTCTGTCCTGGGTAGTTTTTTTTTTCTCCTGCTTCAGTTTATCCCTCTCCTCCATCAAGTTATCCCTCAGCTCCCTCAGTTTGTTTGACTTAACAAGGGCATTAGCACCCTGTGTGAGCAGACTATCCCTTTCATTCTTCACATAGGCATTGTGATCTTCCAGTTTTTTGATGTTTCACTGTGACTCCTTTAAGAGCCACTTATTCCACTTGTCCACGTCGTACACCGATTCGTTGTTGCTTGTAGAATTATCCATATATCCTGTTCAAATTATGTACACAAGCAAATTAAAACTTATAGTAGCAATTATAAATCAAATACTACCTAAACATTACAAGATTGAGACATATGTTCTCAAATCCATCTAATATAAAGCAGTGAAAACATATCTTAGAATTCATATGAACCTCACCATCTTAGAATGAAGAATTTAAAAATAACATGCATTCCATGTGTCTCTCGACATTTTTTGATTGTACTGTATATGTGAAACAGATATACTTGATAACATTCACATGCAGAATTTTGAAAGCTCATATGTGTACTACAAATCATTGCATAGTGGATCCTAACATGATTTAAACTGACATAGTATATGGAAGGTGGAATGAATCATTGCATAGTGGAATTAAACATTAGGTTGATCCCTTGCTTTCAGATTTGTTAGCAAGAAATGCATATCCTATTTGGTTCTTGTTGGTTAGAGAGAACAACAACGAACAAGTGTACTCCGGTTGCTTCTGTTTGTAAAATAATTAGAACGTAATTAAGCACCGTGTTTTACTAGCATATGATAGATTTACTAGGTATTATGAATTATAGTAAAATTTACAAGTGTGCTCTTTTGAATAGATTGTCAACCATTCCATAGGTTTGTACTCACTGTTTAGTTTGGCATCCAATTTTCATTTCTGGTCCAGTTTGAGCATTGCACTGCAAGCCCATTTTTCCTAGATCAAATAATTCTGAAATTCTTCCATACCATAGCCGTTCCTACCAAAATCTTAAGTCCAGGAGATCAGACACTACCAAAATCACCAAATGTTCTCCCCAATGTGTGGTCCAGAACTGAATTTCCTCCAAACTTACATTAGCAAGTTCTCTATTTTGACCAACCAACCCCACTACCTTCTCTAACAACCAAAGAGGTAGATCTCACCTCCTGGCCCGGAGGTGGCGGCGGCCGCGTTGGTCCGGCGGCGACGCGCGGCGGGGTCGGGAGGTGGCGGCGGTTGCGCTGGTCCGGCGGAGACGCGCGGCGGGGTCGGGAGGTGGCGCCGGTCGCGTTGGTCCGGCGGCGACGCGCGGCGGATTCGGGAAGTGGTGGCGGCCGCGCTGGTCCGTCGGCGACGCGCGGCGGGGTCGGGAGGTGGCGGCGGTCGTGCTGGTCCGGCGGCGACGCGCGGCGGGGTCGGGAGGTGGTGGCGGCCGCGTCGGGCGGGAAAGAGGGGCTGGGGGGGGGGGGGGGGGAGGAGGTGAGAGTGAAATGTGACCTAGGTTTTTTTCGACTGGGAGGGCTGTTAAAATGGACTAGTGCTGGCGTGGGCAAATGGGCCACGACAACACAATCTATACCAGAAAAAGAAAAAAAAAATGCAATTACCTGTGTCGTGAGATATAACCGCAACGCCAGCACTAAGGTTGTATCACTGTCGTACAAATTTGTCCAACGACAGCGCTATCTGAAAAATATAGTGCTGGCGTTGCTTAGAAACGGCGCACCACCAACATAAGTTTTGGCTAGCCGTTTCTCCACTAGTGCATGGGGCCTCGATTTACATTTTTGTCTGTTGTGGTAGTACGATTCAAAGTGTGGGTTGTGAGAGTCAGTACCGACCCCCTTTCCCAAACACCCAACCATGAAAATTTCAAACCTTCAAATCCAAGAATCAAACAGACTCACTGCTTGAGCGGTACTGCTCTTTCATGTTTTTGATAAATATTTGGTTTTGTTTTGCTAACCTTAGCTCTCGCATTGCCATGTACATAGGTACTTTATAATTATCGATGATTTATGGGATAAAGAATCATGGAAAAAAAATCAGATATGAACTTGAGGACCATGATTGTGGAAGTATAATAATCACTACAACCCGCAATGTTAAGATCTCTGAAGAATGTCGCTCTTCTGAAGATAATACGATTCATAAGATGAAACCACTCTCAGACGCTGACTCCCAAAAACTTTTCTTTGGAAGAATATATTCAAGGGATGTGTGTCCTTCTGGATTCCAGGAAGTATCCAGAGAGATCTTGAAGAAATGTGCTGGGGTACCATTAGCCATAACTAGTCTGGCTAGTTATTTGGCTAATAATCCGAGGTTCAACCAGGTTGACCAATGGTATGTTTTGCTCAATTCTATTGGCCATGGACTTACAAAAGGTGATGATCATGTGAAGGAAATGAAGAGGATACTATCATTGAGCTTTTATGACCTCCCTTCTTATTTGAAGACTTGCTTTTTATATCTAAGTATCTTTCCAGAAGATCATCAAATTAGCAGAGATCGGTTGATAAGGAGATGGATTTGTGAAGGTTTTATCCAAGTAACAGGTCAAACCAGTCTCCTTGAGCTTGGAGATGCCTACTTCAACGAGCTAGTTAACAGAAACATGATCATGCCGATAAACATACAGGTTGATGGTACGGCTGAAGCTTGTAGCGTACATGATATAATGCTGGATCTTATATGTGAATTAGCAAGCGAACAAAACTTTGTTACTATACTGGATGTTATCGAGGGAGGCACATCTTTGGAAAAGAAGTTCCGCCGACTGTCCCTCCAGAAGAGCATGACAAATCTCGCCACTGCTGATCAGATGGCTACCACAAGCATGTCACAAGTGAGGTCTTTTACCGCTTTTAGTCCTGCTGTTAGCGAGATCCCCTCTCTCTCTAGATTTCAAGTTTTACGGGTATTGGATCTGGAAGGTTGTGATCTTGGAGGAAGTCCTGCTGTTGACCTTAGGCATGTTGAGAACTTGTTACATTTGAGATACCTAGGGTTAAGGGGTACAAAGGTTGGCAAGCTCCAGATGGAAATATCAAAGCTACAGTTTTTGCAGACACTAGACTTGCAGGGAATCAATTCAAAAGAATTGCCGTCCAGTGTTTCTCAGCTGAGGCATTTGATGTGCCTTATCCTTGATTTTGGTATGCCACTACCAAACGGGTTCAGCAACCTGACATACCTTGAGCAGCTGATGGGGCATGGGGCGGGCCTTTTTTCTGAAGACAGCGCAAAAGAGCTAGGTGATCTGAGAAAGCTAAGGGAGCTTACTTTTCGATGGGATTCAAGGAAAGATCCCAAAGATTTTGTTGGGTGGCCAGTGTTGGCAAATCTCACTCCTCTCTCGCTCTCTTCCCTCTCTGATCTCGCCGGATGTAAAGAAGAAGATGAACCGGAGGTTTTGTGCCGCGTGAACTTGCGACTTTTCTGTTGTTAATTCCCTGACCTTATTAGGCTTACAACTGAAGAAACAGGCTCGTGGCCCTCCTAACTATGCGCCACCACCGATCGTGCTGCTCGTGCCATCCCACGAGCGATCAAAGGGGGCGCATGACTTGTTCCTGACGCTAACTAACTTGAGCTAAAAACGCTGACAGAAAACTAACTGAAACTACTGACGAAACTGAAGAAAAACAACACCTAACACTAAAGTTCAGACTTGGGTTTATTCAACAATCACCCCCTAAAGCCTAGTCTGATTCTTTCATTTTCTTCATTCCAATTCTGTCACGCAGCTGGATGAACTTGATGCGCCCCAAGGGATTAGTCAAAATGTCAGCCAGCTGATCTTCAGTTCTGATGTAATCGACGGTCATTTTCCCTTCTTCCACGCAGTGCCTGATGAAGTGATAACGGACGTCGATGTGTTTGCTTCTGTCGTGAAGGACTGGATTTTTGCAGAGAGCGATGGCGGATTTATTGTCCATGAGGAGTCGTGGTACCTGAAGATCTTCACCAGTGATCTCAGAGAGCAGGCGTGCCACCCACACGCCCTGGCAAGCAGCTGTTGTAGCCGCGATGAACTCCGCCTCGCAGGATGAAAGAGCCACCACCTTCTGCTTCTGCGACAGCCAACTGACTGGGCTATCGCCAAGGAAGAAGATAGCGGCTGATGTAGAGCCACCACCTTCTGCTTCTGCGACAGCCAACTGACTGGGCTATCGCCAAGGAAGAAGATAGCGGCTGATGTACTCTTGCGATCATCGATGTCTCCCGCCATGTCACTGTCACTGTATCCACCGAGCCTAGCAGCTTCTGCCCGACGACAGGGAAAATGACAGCCTAGATCGCGGGTTCCCGCCACATACCTGATGATATGCTTGACCGCTGTCAGATGTTCGACCGTAGGTGCCTTCATGAACCGGCTCACGTACCCTACGGCGAAAGTAATGTCAGGCCTGGTGTGTGTGAGGTAGCGCAGCGTCCCCACCAGACTCCTGTACTCCGTGGCGTCTGTGGGAGCCGCCGTGCTGTCCTTGCTCAGCTTTAGGCGGGCCTCCATAGGTGTCTGATGCGGATTGCATCCTGTCAGACCAGGTTTATTGATGATCTTGTCAGCGTATGCGCTCTGAGCGATGATCACCCCGGCATCATTCTGCCGCACTTCGATGCCGAGGTAGTAGGAGATCAGCCCCAGGTCGCTCATCCGAAAGGTTGCCTTCATCGCCGTCTTGAACTTGTCAATCTCCCCGACGTCAGCGCCGGTGATCACCAGATCATCCACCGGCGCCGGTGATCACCGACGTCAGCGCCAGACCATCCCTAGACGAAGCAGCTCGTGTCCCGATCCCCGAGCATAAACATCGTGCTCGGAGTTGCAGCGGCAAAATCCCATGTCCACGAGCATGGCATCCAGCTTTGCGTTCCATGCTCGCGGCACTTGATGCAGACCATATAAAGCTTTCTGAAGTTTAAGTACCTTGTGCTCGTGTCCGACAGAGATAAACCCCGGCGGTTGCTCGACGTAGACTTCTTCAGCCAAGTCACCATTGAGGAAGGCCGATTTCACATCCATGTGATGAATCGACCACCCCTCGTGCGCGGCGAGAGCGAGCAGTAGGCGCACAGACTCCAGGCGGGCAACAGGGGCGAAAACCTCATCATAGTCAACCCCTGGCTGCTGCGCGAATCCTTTGGCGACGAGGCAGGCCTTGTACTTGACGATAGCCCCGGCGGAGTCCCTCTTGATGCGAAACACCCACTTTACACTAATAGTGCGGTGTCCGGCCGGGAGGTTTGTGAGCTTCCAGGTGCCGTTTTCTTCAATGGAGTTCATCTCCTCGAGCATCGCCCTACGCCAGTTTGGATCACGCTCTGCATCTCTGAAAGTATTTGGTTCTTCAACCGATGCGATTAGCAGCAGCTTCTCTGGTTGATTTGCGCTGCCGTGGTCACTCATGAGATCAGCCACGCGACGGTACCGGTGTACAACACCAGCATCATCGTCATCATCCAGCTCCGGAGCCTGAGAGGGCGGCGACACGAACTCCACTCCCGTCGGAGTGGAGATGGCGACGGGCGGAGTCGCTGCAGTGTCCGCCATGTATGCCTCCGCTGCGTTGCCAAAGGTGTTCGGTGTTCTTGCTGCTGACATGGGCGTCATGGCCGCTGAGTTAGTGCCCCGTGGCGTTGCCGGCGATAGCTGATCGCCGTCTCCCCTATTGCCTGGCACGATCTGCACCTTGTACGCAGGGTAGTCCACTATGAAAGACTCACCCACGCTCACCGGAGCTGTGTGATCCGTGTCCGCCCAGTTCCAGCGCACGGACTCGTCGAAGACCGCGTCTCGTGTGATGCAGACGCGCTTGGTTGCAGGGTCGTAGGCGCGGTATGCCTTGCCGCCCTCCTCGTACCCAACGAACACCATGGGATGAGAGCGGTCGGCGAGCTTGTTCTGATTTGGCTTCACAACCTTTACATGTACCACACAGCCGAAGGTGCGCATGAAGTGCACAGGAGGCCGCTCCCCGTGCCACGCCTCGTACGGTGTCATGCCGACCACCAAGCGCGTTGGCGATCTGTTCAGGATGAAGACGGCGGTGGTCACTGCCTCCCCCCAGAACTCTCCGGGCATCGCCGTCGCTTTCATCATGCTTCTGGCCATGGCCACCACGGTCTGATTGCGGCGTTCCACTACGCCGTTCTGCTGCGGCGAGTATGGTGCGGTCAGTTGCCTCTGCACGCCGCGGTCCGCACAGTAGTCGCTGAAGTCGACGGACATGAACTCGCCGCCGCAGTCCGTCCGCAGTGCGCGCAGCTTCCGCCCCGTTTCAGTCTCTACGCGCGCCTGGAACCGCGCGATTGCACCCGCAGCCTCGTCCTTGGACCGGAGTATGGTGATCCACATGTACCGAGACATGTCGTCGACGAGGAGGAGGAAGTAGCGTCGTCCTCCCGCCGTGGCCGGTGTGATGGGCCCGCACAGATCTCCGTGCACCAGCTCCAGGACGTTTTCCGCCCTGTAGTTGGCCTTGGACGGGAAGGAGGCGCGTCTCTGCTTGCCGGCGAGACACCCGTCACACACCTGGTCGACGTGGTCGATGGGAGGCAGGCCGCGCACCAGGCCCTGCTGCGCAAGCTTGCAGAGCACCTGAAAGTTTAGGTGGCCGTATTTGGCATGCCAGCGCCACGCTTCGTCCGTAGCGCTCAAGGCAGCCAGGCAGATCGGGCACGCGAGCTGGAGCGGGTACGGGTACAGACGGTTGCCGGCTCGCCGCACCCTCGCGACGATGCGCCTCTGCTGGTCGTAGAGGGTGAAGATGCCGTTCTCAATTTCAGAACGACATCCCACTTGGTCGAGCTGCCCGACGCTGATGATGTTGCTTCGCAGCCGCGGGATGAAGTACACCCCGCTCAGCACGCGGTGGCCGCCCATGTGGTCGGTGAAGAGGACGCAGCCACGTTCGCGGATGTCGACGACCGAGCCGTCGCCAAACTTGACGGTGCCGGTGACGCGACGATCAAGCTCGTTGAACGAGGCCTCCTTGCCCGACAAGTGGTTGCTGGCGCCTGTGTCCAGAAACCAGACGCCGGAGTGCTCGTCCGTGGCCAGGCCCAGGTGAGCCTCAACGCGCTCCTCGCGCAGCTCGACGCGGCCGCGGTGATCGTCGAGATCAACATACAGATCACACACCTGCGCCATGAGGAGATGCGTGGCATCGGCGTCGTCACCGCCGTGTGCCTGGGCGAGAAGAGCCTTGGCGTCCTCGTCGCGTTTCTTCTTCCTACAGTCACGTGCCCACTGTCCACTGATGTTGCAGTAGCGACACTTGTCACGGTCGTCGTCGTTGCCGGCACCGGAGGCCCCGTCATTTCCTCTGCCAGCAGCCCCGTTCTGGCCGTGCCCGCCGCCGCCACCACGGCGGCCATGACCCCTTCCACGTCGGCCTCAAGTCGCGCCGGAACCCGAGTTGCCGGCGTGCTGATCGCCGGACTTGAAACGGGCGTGCCACTTCTCTGCTGTGAGAAGCAACCGCCCCATGCCGTCGGTGGCCTGGTGCAGCTCGTGGCATTCCTCCGCCGCCTTCAGTCTCCCGGTGAGTTCTTCGAGAGAGAGGGTGTCGAGATCGACCAGAGTCTCGATCGACAGAGCAATCTGCGAGAACTGCTTCGGCACAACTGAAAGGAATTTTCTTACTATGCGTTTCTCAGGAATTGTCTCACCGAATTGAGCCATCTGAGTCGTCATTGCCGTGAGGCGCATGGCGAAATCGTCCACGGACTCGCCGTCGGCGAACTTGATGCCGCCGTACTGCTTGGTGAGGGTCGCCAGTTTCGCTTCGCGCACCCTTGCCACACCAAGCCTCATTGTCTTCAGGGAGTCCCATGCTTCCTTCGCCGTCGACTTGCCGGCGAGGGTGGGCGCCATCTCCGGCGGTACCCCGCGCAGGATGGCCTCGAGCGCCAGACGATCCTCGCTGCGCTCGGCCGTGCCCGTCTGGACGGCGTCCCAGAGATGCCGCCCCTCCATCATGACCTGCATCAGCACGACCAGTCGGTGTAGTTGGTCCTCGTCAGCTGCGGCCACGCCGCGCTGCCGGTGTCGCGCGCCATCCGCGACGTGGATCGCTCTGCCACGACAATCTCTGTGTCGCCGGAGATCCTTGCCCGTGGAGTCGGCGACGTCGTGCTACCACCGGTGTCGTCACCTGGTCCAGCCATCCCTAGGATCGGAACTCAAGCTCTGATGCCAATTGTTGGCAAATCTCACTCCTCTCTCGCTCTCTTCCCTCTCTGATCTCGCCGGATGTAAAGAAGAAGATGAACCGGAGGTTTTGTGCCGCATGAACTTGCGACTTTTCTGTTGTTAATTCCCTGACCTTATTAGGCTTACAACTGAAGAAACGGGCTCGTGGCCCTCCTAACTATGCGCCACCACCGATCGTGCTGCTCGTGCCATCCCACGAGCGATCAAAGGGGGCGCAGGACTTGTTCCTGACGCTAACTAACTTGAGCTAAAAACGCTGACAGAAAACTAACTGAAACTACAGACGAAACTGAAGAAAAACAACACCTAGCACTAAAGTTCAGACTTGGGTTTATTCAACAGCCAGATGATCTGCAAGCTTTTAGAGATTGGTTTGGGTCCCGCCCTAGTGAGAGAGCTATTAAAGCTTTGATTGAGTCCGCTGGCAATCACCTGAGAATCGATAAAGCTTTGATTAAGTCCCTAGGCAAGCTGCACAAACTCGAGATCTCCAATGCTGGTTCTTGGGTTGTCGGCCTCATGCAGGATTGGGTGCCGTCTCCAAACCTCCGCAGGCTTAAATTTGATGGACATTTCAAGAGCTTGCCTAAATGGATTTGTTTTTCGTCGCTTCCCCTACTCTCCTACCTAGATCTAACTCTTGATAAACTGCGCCCCGAGGATATCCAGATCATTGGGATGATGCCGGCCCTGCATTATGTCACTCTCATGTCGGATCTAGGCGAGTAAATGGCACTGGCGGTCCGAGAACTTGCGCTGCGGGTGCACTTAAGTCACGGTACTTGCAAACCGAAAAAACCCGTCATAGAACTTGCATTGCGGGTGCAGATAGGTCACATATGCCATCTGAACCGGCCAGCTGCCCCATTTTCGAAAAAAATCCGTCATAGAACTTGCGTTGCGGGTGCAGATAGGTCACACATGCCATCTGAACCGGCCAGCTGCCCCATTTTCGAAAAAAATCCGTCATAGAACTTGCGTTGCGGGTGCAGATAGGTCAATTAGTTTTCAAATTAATCGTTCACGAACATTTTCAAATTTATCATTCGCAAACATTTTCAAATTTTTCGTACGTGGGCATTTTTTTAAAACGGACGAATAACAAATATTTTTAAATAAATGTTTTTTAATTTATCATTCGCGAACTTTTTTTTAAAGTCGTGAATCACAAATATTTTTTTTAAATGTTCACCAATTTAAAAAAATGTCCGCAAATCACAAACATTTTTCAAATTTATCGTTCGCGAACATTTTTTTAAAGTCGTGAACAAATAGTTTTCAAATTAATCGTTTACGAACATTTTCAAATTTATCGTTCACAAACATTTTCAAAATTTTCGTTCATGCACATTTTTTTAAAGTCTTGAATCACAAATATTTTCAATAAATATTTTTTAATTTATCATTCGCGAACATTTTTTTAAAGTCATGAATCACAAATATTTTTTTAAATGTTCACAACTTTAAAAAAATGTTCGCGAATCACAAACATTTTTCAAATTTATCGTTCGCGAACATTTTTTTAAAGTCGTGAACAAATAGTTTTCAAATTTATCGTTCACGAACATTTTTTTAAAGTCACGAATCACATATATTTTTAAAGTCATGAACAAATTTATCACGCTTGACCGTTAGAGGGAGAAAACCGGGCAGTTGGCCGGTTCAGATAGCATATGTGATCTATCTGCACCCGCAATGCAAGTTCTATGACGGGTTTTTCCGGTTTGCAAGTACCGTGACTTAAGTGCACCCGCAGCGCAAGTTCTCGGACCGCCAGTACCATTTACTGGATCTAGGCGATGGCAAGAAGACAGTGGAAAATTTGGTGCTTAGCACCGGGGCCTTCCCCAACGCAAGGGTGTGCCTTTTCCAAAAAATTATATTGGTGAACCCTACATTCCAAGGAGCTATGCCAATGGTTCAACGCCTTCGCTTTGGTCTCCGAGTGAATGACATACTTCCCAATATCTTCCCAACGCAAGGGTCTCCTGACTTAGATTTGGGCATCAGGAACCTTCCTTCACTCCAGCATCTCAGAATTGACCTTTTTGATAGGGGAGTCAGCACAGAGGAGTATTCTCAGGCCGTGAGCGCGCTGAGGCGTGTGGCAGACGACCATCCCAATAATCCCACCCTTCGTGCTGATAAATACTTCCGAATTTCGACATAATGGAGAGGTAATCCTGCTTCTACACTTAGTTCGGTCCCATGTATCTTTTGAATTTGTCTAAATACTTTTTTTTTTCAATTGCAGGCCGAGTTGACCCGAGCGATGAAGAAATCCTATGTCAAGGTATGAATTCGGTCCAGTTGTTTTCTACCTCATATGTTTGTAACTAGTAGTATTATCCTTTTAGCATCTTCTTCAGCTCTCAACTGTCTGTTTACTTCGCCACACCACCAAGAATGATGCAATATGAACTGCATGTGATTCTCTGTCTCTACCTTTGATTTCAGCTAGCAGGAGGTGGTTCCGTCGGCATTGACTCTCTATCGCGCAAGCCTCCATCTTCTAAGCACTTCTGCATGTTCAGTTTATGTTCTTTCTATGTCATTGAGATGAACTTTTGTGTGCTTTTGCATGTACTGTTTATTTGCTGAACCTGGTTTGCTCAGTGTGTAATAAGGCTGGTTTGGTGGTGCGCCAGGTTTTTTGTCCCTTAGGTTATTTTTTTTTCGAAACGGAGGCAAAGATTGCCTCATCTATTAATTAAGCTGAAGAGAATTGCCCAGTTAATTACGGAAAACCGGGCAAAAACCGGAACAACAAGGGCCAAGCCCACTCCCAAAGACTGAAACACACAGGGCAAAGCCCACCCTTATCGACGACATGCCGACCTGCGGCCATACAACGCAGCTCCGACTCTGACGGAGAACTCAGAAGAACGAAACCAGGCACGGCTGGCGCCACGGAAAATCGCCGAAAGGGCTGCCAGCAGCCAGTCATCGTACACCATAGGGCCCCGCCGCCGCAGCTTCGACTCCACAGCAACAAACAAACCGAGGCAATACTGTGGACACGCTGGAGAAGAGCCGACTATCGCAACCATTGCCGCGTCGCCGACATCGCTCCCACCATCATCGTTGCCACAGAAGTCTGGTCGCCACAGTGATTCTCTCGGGGCCGCTGCCCCGACATCCACCGCTCTGTCGCGCCCAACGCAATCAACCGGCACCGCCTTCCGGGGCCGCCGCCCCGACATACCACCGCTCCCCTCGAGCAGCAACGCCGCACAACCCAGCTGCCCGCAGCCCACGTTGCTCAGGACAACCGCTCGCAGACCACGAACGTCGCACCACATCCGGGGCCGCCGCCCCGACGTAAAGTCAGACCGCCCCCTCTGGAGCGCGTCGACCGGACCGACAAGCCTGCCACCCAAGTGGCCCAAGATTGCCACCCAAGCGAAGGCCGAGCCGCCGCCCCGCCCCATGGAGCCGCCCCACGCATCACTTTCCGAGGCCGCCGCCTCGGCGCACATCAGCCGTCCGGGGCCGCTGCCCCGGCATCCACCAACCCAACGTAGGAGAAAACAGACACACCAAGCACAAGCTAACTCTCCCAAGCAATGCCCCCAAGGGGGAAACGACGAACACGCCGCCGTCGCCCGCTCCGGAAACATCTGGAGCTTAGGTTTTCACCCGGAGAGCCCGAGCCCCACGTAGAAGAAGATGAGTTCCACAACGACGCCTCCAAGGAGGGAAACGACGCCCGAAAGCGCCGCCGTCGACGGCACCGACAAAGTCGGGTCAAGGCTTTCGCCCGGAACACACACATCCCTATGAAGGCCTGCAGATCTGATCCACCCAAAAGCGTGGAGATCGTTGGAGCCATTCCTGTTGCGCCTTGCACTCTCCAACGTCGACCACCAAGCTTCACCGCGCAGCACCCACAGCAGCAGCACCTCAAGCTGCGAATGAGAAGCAAGCGCACACGTCACCACGGCCAAAACGCCACGGCTCCCAGCCCGGGGCCGCCGCCCCGGCTTCCTCCTCGCCCCTGTTCCGCACCTCCCCGCCAGAGCACCACCGGGCCACGCCCACACCTGCCATGCCCGCGCCGCGCCGGACCAGATCGGCCGAAGCACGAGCCACCGCCCCACAGCGGCAGGGCCGCCGCAACAGGCCAGCCCCGCAAGCACACCACCAGATCCGGGCGCGAGGGCCCCGGATCCCTGGCCGAAGCCCACACGCTCGCCGGTGCCAGCAGGAGCAACCACCCCGCATCGAGCCACCTCGCCGCTCCGCTCCGGGCCTCCGAGCTTCCCGAGACCGCAGCTGCACGCGACCCGGAGACCCAAGGTGCCCACGCCGCGCCCAGCGCGCGCACGCCGCACCTCCCTGCCAGGCCTCGCCGCCGACCGACGCGCTCGCCCAGCGTCAGCTCGCTGCGTCCCCGCGCGGCGCCAGATCCACGCGCCGCCCCGCACATGGCCGCGCCGCGCGCCATGCTTGCCCCGCGCCGCCCGATGGAAGAGAGCACCGGTGCCACCCCAAGCAGACGCCGCGAGCCGCCTCCGCCTGACTTGCCCCGCCGCCGCGCGCCACCACAGGCCCGGCCGTCCCGCGCCGCCCGGAAGCCACGTGGGGAGGGAAGGGCCCCGCCGCCGCCCACGCGCGCACGGGCTTTGCCCGGCGGCGTCCCCTGGCGGCGGCGAGGGAGGGGAGAGGCAGGTGAGGGCTGCCGGCGGCGGAGAGCTAGGCTGCGCCCGGGCCGCTCGCGGGAGCGGCACGGGAGCGGAGAGCTAGGCTCTTTTGACGTTCTAGACTTTTTTTGGAAAATGTCCCTTAGGTTATGTTCCCAGCGAACGTAACTAGAGGGTTTTCCTGGTGTGCGTCGAACTCAGCGAACCTATTTCCCTTTCTATTGTTGTGTTGAATACTGTCTACATTCTTCAAAGATAAAATTGCATGATCTTCTATTATGTTCTTGCTTTCCTCGGTTCAGGAACCATCACATTTCTAAGGTCCTAAGTTCACTGCTTGAAAGCTAGCTAGTTCATGATGAACTATCCTCTTTTCACTTTCCTTCCAAATGAGTAGTTTATTATGTACAACTTCACTTTTTTATGATTTGTCTGGCTTGTTTGCCTGGCGCCGATGCTGCGTCCGTGGCTGCTGCTTTAAGTGAGCTGATCAGTTATTAGTTTAGTTCAGAGTTAGTGTTCCACGGGCGACAACAGGGTGGTGTACTTTTGATTTTTATTGTACATTATAAGATCTCAAGCAGATACTTCTGACAAAAAGGACAATATATGATCTCACTATATATGGTATTTCAGCTTAGTCTATACATATACAGAGTCACAAGTACTGCATATGTAGGTATATATGAACCAATAGTTTCACAAAAGAAACTTCACGAATCTGAAATTTGAACAAGTCGAACTAGCTGTGGCCACGGTCAGCCTTCAATTATAGAATTTCTAGGGTAAATTACAGAGAATAGCTGACCTAGTAGCCGTGTGCCGCCGGTGGCCCCGCCGTCGCCAATCTGCTGCTGCTTGCTACTTTTCTCCCTCTCGGCTACAGCTAAATGGAGTGCCGACGAGCCACTGTCCACTGGAGTAAAAATCACACCGGAGGGGTCACCGCCTTAGATCCCCCTGCCGCCTCCGCTCGTCGAGGGAGCTCCTATTGCGCGCCTTCAGCGCCGGGGAACGCAACCGGCGGTCACAGCCGCGTCTCGCTGGGCCGGCCCAAGAACAAGCGCGGCGTGTAAAAATTCCGTAAAAAATGGGTGTCAACCAAGTTTCGAACCCTCGCCGTCACGTTTTCGCACGGACAAGCTAACCAATCGTTCAACTTCCTGATAGTGACTGTTCTCAGCGTGGAACCTTTAAAGAAGCAAATAGTAGAGGTGATATTTATTGCGCATTAATGTACAATTTAGTTTTTTCAATTATCTGAAAACATGTTCACAGATTTTAAATGAAGTTTACGACCATGCAAAAAAAGTTCACGTATTCAATAAAAAGTTTGCCAAATGGAAAAAATTCATTCAAATTTAAAAAGAGTTCATCAAGCGTGGAACCTTTAAAGAAGCAGATAGTAGAGGTGATATTTATTGCGCACTAATGTACAATTTAGTTTTTTCAATTATCTGAAAACATGTTCACAGATTTTAAATGAAGTTTATGACCATGCAAAAAAAGTTCACGTATTCAATAAAAAGTTTGCCAAATGGAAACAAATCATTCAAATTTAAAAAGAGTTCATCAAGCGTGGAACCTTTAAAGAAGCAAATAGTAGAGGTGATATTTATTGCGCATTAATGTACAATTTAGTTTTTTCAATTATCTGAAAACATGTTCACAGATTTTAAATGAAGTTTACGACCAATCAAAAAAAGTTCACGTATTCAATAAAAAGTTTGCCAAATGGGAAAAATTCATTCAAATTTAAAAAGAGTTCATCAAGCATGGAACCTTTAAAGAAGCAAATAGTAGAGGTGATATTTATTGCGCATTAATGTACAATTTAGTTTTTTCAATTATCTGAAAACATGTTCACAGATTTTAAATGAAGTTTACGACCATGCAAAAAAAGTTCACGTATTCAATAAAAAGTTTGCCAAATGGAAAAAATTCATTCAAATTTAAAAAGAGTTCATCAAATTTGAAAAAAAGTTCACCAATTTTGAAAAAAGTTCATCAATTTTGAAAAAGTTCACCGATTAAGAAAAAACTTCATCGAATTTGAAAAACGTTCACCGATTTTGAAAAAAAGTTCATCGAATTCGAAAAAAATTCACAGATTTTGGAAAAGAGTTCCTCGAATTTGGAAAAAAAATCATCAAACTCCAAAAAAGTTTAACGAATTTGAAAACAGTTCATTGCATTTGAACAAAAGTGTAGGAGATATGCCCTAGAGGCAATAATAAATGTTATTGATTATCTCCCTGTTCATAATTACGTTTATGTTCCATGCTATAACTGCAATGATTCTCGAGTCTACAAATAAAACGAGGCTCGGAGGAAGACTCATTTGCACGTGTGGAATTATAAACGGTAAAATGTATTCCTAGTCCTTAAATGGGTGGCTATTACGGCGGCTTACGGGTTCATGGAAAAGTATGTCAAGTAACTTGATAGCTCAAGATTGGGATTTGCTCCTCCGACGATGGAGAGATATCTCTGGGCCCTCTCGGTGTTACGGTATCCATCATCGTCTGGCCAGACACTTTGTGATTTGATCACGGGGATGCCGGAACACGGGAACGAGAAAAGAGAACAATACCGGTAACGAGGTAACTGGCATAGTGGACAAGGTGTTGATCCACGGGGATGCCAACATGTCTCACCTCGGGTATTTGTAACATATCGCGAAGCAACAGGAATAGCACACGGCAACTGGAGGTTCACTCGAATATTCATTCGTGTGGGTATAGGGGTCAATATGGGTGTCCACGGCTCCGATGTTGATCATTGATCGGAAGAGGTTCCGGGTCATGTCTATACTTCACCGAACCTATAGGGTCACACGCTTAAGGGTCATCTATCTGTTGAATGCTAGACAGGGAGTCTGAGCGAAAATCACCGAAAAGTTTCGGACGCCGGAAAAGTTTCGGTCAACGGAAAAGTTCCGAAGAGAGAGGTCACCGGATGAGTTCCGGTGAAACTGAAAAGTTGTTTCAGAGGATACCATAAAGTCAAATTGGTTTTGGCACATGCCTGATAATTCTTGGAAGATGCCAGAATCGTTCTGGAAACTTTTTGGAATTTTCCGGGATAAAAACCGGAAATGTTCCGGAGCTGCCGAAACCGCTTCAGATGCTTTTCGCAGATGAAAATCACTAAACCGGAATTGTTCCGGCAAGCGTTGAAATTTATTTTGGTGGGTACTGGAATTGTTCTAAGCCCACATGAATATTTGCAGTTCTATCAGACGCTGAAAAATGTCGTCGTGAATAGTGAAAGTGTTTTTTGGATATTTTTGGAAAAGTGCCTTTTGGGATAATTTCCCAAAAGGTTTCTAGAAGGCTTGGGGGCTAAGAAACCCCCTTGGGGGCCCCCCCAAGAGATGGTGGCCGGCCACAATGGGGCTCCTCCATGGAGCCCCCACTTGTTCCTTGGTTTCACCATTAGGTCCTTGGGAAGGACTCCTTTCCATGTGGGTTTTGGGTTTTCTTGTAAAACCACCCTACCCCTTGGGTTTCCTATAAATAGGAGGTGAGTGGGCTGCCATCTCACACATCCTTACTCTCATACACAAGCCATGCATGATCTGGCATTCTCTCTCCCTCCCAGCGAAATAGTTTCGTAGAGCTGAAAGGCTGTCTGGGTTCCGGCAGGAACTAGTTCTGGACGGCGAAGCTCTGCCGGATAGATGACACCGTATGTGTGCAACTCTGTAGAGAGATTGTAGTTTCGGTCTTAGTTCGAGAGTGCCTCCCGAAGGGCTGTCCGTGTGACCGTCCGAGTTTTGGAGGTCCTCCCGAAGGGTTGTCCGAGTGACAGTCCGAGTTTCGGAGGTCCTCCCGAAGGGCTGTCCGCGACACCGTCCGGGGGACTGTGCGACCGCCTCCCGGAGGGCTGTCCGCGGGGCAGATGAGGGTATACATCCTCGCGGTTGGGAGGTTGTAAAATCCTAGCTGCGGGGATCTGCACCGCCGTTCGTCATCGACTCTACTTCCGCTGCGCTACGAGTCGGTAACGAAAATGATCAAACCTTGTATGCAGTCTCCATAGTGGTCCTCGGCTGGTGCGTAGGTCGGAAATTTTTTGTTTTCTGCTGCGTTACCCTTCAGTGGCATCAAGAGCTGTGCTATGCGTAGATGCAGGTTGCGATCTAGAATACATAGAGATGTATGTGTGTTGCACAATATAATTAGGTAGTAGATGAGATCTATTGCTAAAAATTATTTGTGCGGGTAGCAGATGAAATCTGTTACCCGATGTTCCTGTTGCTTCCCCTGAATTTGCGTAGTCCTGATCTTGACGGCATGGTGGAATCTCACAAAGTTCTGGCAATCCGCGATCCTTTCATGCTGCTCCTAAGTATGCTGATTGACAGATCAACGAAGTGCTAACAGTTCTTTGGGTTCCACCATAGTTGAGAAAGATGGATGTTTCGCAGACGAAAGGGCAATGCAGATATGATCTGCACGGGGGTCATGCGTATGACGAAGTTTAGTATGGGGCTCTATGTTGGGGAACGCGACAGAAAACAAAAAAATTCGGTATAGCGAGCACGCCCAGGACCACTATGGAGATTGCATACGAGGTTTGATCTGATCCGTACCGACTCGTAGCGCAGCGGAAGAAGAGTCGGTGGAGATCGTTGGTGCAGATCCCCGCAGCTAGGATTTTACAACCTCCCAACCGCGAGGATGTACTCCCTCGTCGGACAGCCCTTCGGGAGGCGGTCGGACAGTCCCCCGAACGATGTCACGGACAGCCCTTCGGGAGGACCCTCGAAACCCGAACGGAAACTCGGACAGCCCTTCGGGAGGACCCTCGAAACCCGAACGGAAACTCGGACAGCCCTCCGGGAGGACACACGAACAGCCCCTCGGGCAAAAGATCGAAACTACGACCTCTCTACGGGGTTGCACACATACGGTGTCATCTATCCGGCAGGGCTTCGCCGTCCAGAACTAGTTCCTGCCGGAACCCAGACAGCCTTTCGGCTCTACGAAAAACTCTTTTCGTGGGAGGGAGAAGAGAGAGCTAGCAAAGCATAGCATGTGTATGAGAGTAAAGGATGAGGAAGTGGGCTGCCCACTCACCTCTTATTTATAGGAAAACCAAGGGGCAAAGTTGTCATACAAAAAACCCCAAAGTGCCCTTGGAATATCCCTTTCATAAAAGGAATATGCCATATGGGAGTGCCATCTGGAGCACCATGGTGCCCCACCTCCTTGGCCGGCCACCCTTGGGGGGTCCCCCATGAGGAGCTTGCTTGCTCCACAATCCCTTCTAGAAGCCTTTTTGGAAATATCCAAAAAGGTGTTTTTCCACAAATATCCAAAAAGCACTTTCACTATTCACGACGACATTTTTCAGCGTCTGATCGAACTGAAAATATTCTTGTGGGCTTAGAACAATTCCAGTACCCACCAAAATAATTTTCAATGCGAGCCGGAACAATTCCGGCTTAGTGATTTCATCTGCGAAAAGCATCTGAAGCGGTTTCGGCAGCTCCGGAACATTTCCGTTTTCATTCCAGAAAATTCCAAAAAGTTTCCAGAACGATTCTGGCACCCTCCAAGAATTATCAGGCATGTGCCAAGACCAATTTGACTTTATGGTATCCCCTGAAACAACTTTTCCAGTTTCACCGAAACTCATCCGGTGACCTCTCTCTGCGGAACTTTTCCGCTGTCCAAAACTTTTCCGGCGTCCGAAACTTTTTCGGTGTTTTTCTCTCAGACTCCCTGTCTAGTATTCAATAGATAGATGATCCTTAAGCGTGTGACCCTATAGGTTCGGTGAAGCATAGACATGACCCGGAACCCCTTCCGATCAATGATCAACATCGGAGCCGTGGACACCCATATTGACCCCTATACCCACACGAATGAATATTCGAGTGAACCTCCAGTTGCCGTGTGCTATTCCTGTTGCTTCGCGATATGTTACAATTACCCGAGGTGAGACATGTAGGCATCCTCGTGGATCAACAACTTGTCCACAATGCCAGTTACCTCGTAGCCGGTATTGTTCTCTTTTCTCGTTCCCGTGTTCCGGCATCCCCGTGATCAAATCACAAAGTGTCTGGCCAGACGATGATGGATACCGTAACACCGAGAGGGCCCAGAGATATCTCTCCATCGTCGGAGGAGCAAATCCCAATCTTGAGCTATCAAGTTACTTGGCATACTTTTCCCTGAACCCGTAAGCCGCCGTAATAGCCACCCATTTACGGATGACGTTTAACAAACCCCAAAGTTCATGAAGCAAGCATGAAGAAACTCGATACTCTCATGGTCTAAGGAATTATGCAAACGTTAACCATCTCTGTGTTATTTAACCATTAACTTGTGACGAACATATCTCATAGTATAACATCAATATGGGTCGATTCAACACAAGTGTTCTACCAACATCGTGCCCTCAAAATTGCTGGCATAGCCATGCCCATGATCAGGAAAACAGGATCATCATGCAATACTTGATCCAGTCTTAGAGGCAAGACTAGGAATACAATTTACCGTTTATTATACCACACGTGCACATGAGTTTCCCTCCAAGCCTCGTGGTTATAGCAGACTCGAGAATCATTGCAGTTATAGCATGGATCATAAACATTCATTACAAACTCTGAGATACAAAAGTAACTAATATTACTGCCTCTAGGGCATATCTCCTACAGTCTCCCACTTGCACTAGAGTCATAATCTAGTCACATGGCTTCCCTAACACCAATGGCAATCCGGTGTTGCTCATGCTTTGCTCGTGGTAGAGGTTTCGTCATCGGGTCTGACACATTCAGATTCGTGTGAACTTTGCGTACTTTCACTAATCCTTCTTCGACATGATGTCGAATGAGTTTATATTTGCGTTGAATATGCATTGTCTTATGGTGCGAACATGGTTCCCTTGCCTGAGCCACGGCGCCACTATTATCACAATAGATCTCCACCGGGTCCACAGCACTTGGAACCACACCAAGGTCTTCAAGAAATTGCTTGATACCGACAGCTTTCTTGGAGGCTTCTGAAGCAGCAACATATTCCGCCTCCGTCGTAGAATCCGCCACAGTCTTTTGTTTGGAACTTTTCCAATCAACTGCGCCGCCGTTCAATATGAAAACATAGCCAAATTGAGATTTGAAGTCATCTGGGTCAGACATGAAGCCTGCATCAGTGTAACAACTTACAATGAGCTCTTCATCACCTCCGTACACAAGGAGTAAATCCTTGGTCCTTCTGAGGTACTTAAGAATACCCTTGACTGCGGCCCAGTGTTCCAATCCTGGATCACCTTGGTACCGGCTGCTAACACTTAGCGCATAGGAAACATCCGGTCTTGTACATAGCATGGCATACATAATAGAACCAACTACCGAAGCATATGGAATATCATTCATTTGTACTCGCTCATCGAGGGTCCGAGGACTCTGATTCTTGCAAAGCACTGTGCCAGGTGACATGGGGAGTAGGCTTTTCTTGGAGTTCTCCATGTTGAACCTTTTCAACACCTTGTCAATGTACGTGCTTTGGCTTAGAGCTACCAGGCGTCTTGATCTATCTCTATAGATCCTGATGCCTAATACATATGCCGCATCGCCTAAGTCTTTCATTGAAAAACTCTTCTTCAATGAGTCTTTTATTTCGCTAAGAAAATTCACGTCATTTCCAATCAACAATATGTCATCCACATACAAGATTAGAAATGCTTTTGCGCTCCCACTAAACTTCTTGTACACACAAGATTCTTCATCGTTCCTGATGAAGCCAAACTCTTTGACCACTTCATCAAAACGAATATTCCAGCTCCTTGATGCTTGCTTCAGACCCTAAATGGCTTTCTGAAGCTTACATACCTTTCCAGCATTCTTAGGATCGACAAAACCTTCTGGCTGTATCATGTATACATCCCTATCAAGGTTTCCATTTAGGAAAGCCATTTTGACATCCATCTGCCACATTTCATAATCGAAATAAGCAGCAATTGCTAGTAATATCCGAACAGACCTAAGCATAGCTACGGGCGAGAAAGTCTCGTCGTAGTCCTCTCCTGGAACTTGCGTGAACCCTTTCGCGACAAGTCTAGCTTTGTGGATAGTAATGTTACCATCCGCGTCCGTCTTTCTTTTGAAAATCCATTTACAACCAATGGGTTTTACGCCATCTGGAAGTTCTTCCAAGTTCCAAACTTGGTTTTCGTACATGGATTCCATTTCGGATCTCATGGCTTTGTGCCATTCCCTTGAGCTAGGCCCCGCCATCGCTTCCTTGTAGTGCGCAGGTTCATCGTCTTCAAGAATGAAGATTTCGTTATGAAACCACTCAGGTTGCTGGATAGCCCTACCTGATCTGCGCGGTTCAGTTACAACATTGTTTGAAGTCTCCGCATCATATGCGACAACTTCCGGATCGGTTGTAGGGATAATTAGCGGAATTTCTTCCGGTTCCTTAGCCATATCAACGGTTGCCGAAGATTCACTAATCTCATTAAGTTGCACTGTCCTCCCACTTATTTCTTTGGCGAGAAACTCTTTCTCAAGAAATTGTCCATTTCTGGCAACAAACACTTTGTTATCGGACGGGTGGTAGAAGGAATACCCAATTCTATCCTTGGGATAACCTACAAAGTAACATTTGTCTGATCTGGGATCAAGTTTGGTAGGTTGTAAACGTTTTACGTATACCTCACAACCCCAAATCCTGAGATGCGACAAACCGGGTTTCTTCCCGTTCCATATTTCATATGGTGTCGTCTCAACTGTTTTAGATGGTGCTCTGTTTAATGTGTGAGCGGCAGTTTCTAGTGCGTGACCCCAAAAAGATATCGGAAGGTTTGTAAGAGACATCATCGACCTTACCATGTCCAACAAGGTTCGGTTACGTCGTTCTGATACTCCGTTTCGCTGTGGAGTTCCGGGAGGTGTAAGCTGTGAAACGATTCCACGGTCACTCAGATGTTGGCCAAACTCGTGACTAAGATATTCGCCTCCGCGATCAGACCGCAGAAACTTGATCTTTTTGTTACGATGATTTTCTACCTCATTCTGAAATTCTTTGAACTTTTCAAAGGTTTCCGACTTATGCTTCATCAAGTAGATATAGCCATACCGACTTAAATCATCAGTAAAAGTCACGAAGTAAAAATACCCACCCCGTGCGGCCGTGTTCATTGGACCACATACATCACTATGTATTATTTCCAATAATTCACCCGCCCGTTCAGGATGACCCGTGAACGGCGTCTTGGTCATTTTTCCCATCAAGCAAGCTTCACATGTGTCAAATGATTGAAAATCAAAAGACGGTAAAACTCCATCTTTATGGAGTCTTTGCATGCGTTTCTTTCCGATGTGGCCAAGCCGACAGTGCCACATGAAAGTGGTGGTGGTATCAGCCTTCTTAAGGCGTTTAGCATTCACGTTAAAGACATCATTTTCACATTCAAGATTTAGTATGAAAAGGCCCCCAACAATGGGTGCAAATCCATAAAACATATCCTTACAATAAAGTGAACAACCATTGTTCTCAGACTTGTAGGAGTACCCGTCGTGCACTAAACATGATCCAGAGATAATGTTCTTACACAACAACGGAACAAAATAACAGTTACTTAGTTCCAAAATAAATCCTGAAGGGAGACGTAGAGGCATAATGCCGACGGCTTGAGCGGCGATCCCAGCGCCGTTCCCGACACGCATCACGACTTCATTCTTTGCCAGCCTGCGCACCTTCTGAAGCCCCTGTATCGAGTTGCAAATGTGAGCAACCGATCCGGTATCAAATACCCAAGACTTAGAATTTTCGCTAGCAAGCAAAACGTCAATGACATTAACTTGTATAACAATTATACCTTTTCCGGTTTTCCCGGATTTCTTATCTTCCAGATACTTCTTGCAGTTTCTCTTCCAGTGACCTGTGCCCTTGCAGTAGAAGCACTCAGTTTCATTCTTGGCTCCGCCCTTAGATTTTCATTGGAAGCCGGTCTTACTGGCGCCCTTGCCCTTCTTTGGCTTGCCATTCTTTTTGAAACTGGCAGTTTTATTCACAAGCAACACTTGCTTGCGATTTTTCTGCAGTCCTCCTTCAACAGATTTCAGCATGGCAAGCACCTCATTAGGTGTTTTGTCCATCCCATTCATGTTGTAGTTCATGACAAAACCTCCGTAAGAAGGGGGGAGTGAACGGAGCAACATGTCCATTACATGCTCTTCTGGAAGTGGAAATTCCAGGGTTTTAAGCCTTTCAGCGTAGCCAATCATATTGACTACGTGCTCGCCAACTGAACTGTCCTCAGCCATCTTGGTCTCCGACATCATTTTCATGATATCAAAACGTTCAGACCGTGCATTAAACTTGTACAGAGCATCCAGGTCTTTGATCATATCAAAGGAGTTATGGAATTCAAAACGTTTTTGAAGCTCTGAACTCATGCAAGACAGCATGAGGCACTGCACTAAGTTGAAATCATCATCCTTAGTGGCCCAGACTTTTTGTATGTCTGCCGCGGCTTTTGCTGCCGGCTTAGGTGGAAGAGGTCCGTCAAGCACGTACACTTTCTTAGCACTCCTGAGGACAATCCTTAGGGTACGGACCCAGTCCGCATAGTTGTTTCCATTCACAGCTAACTTCTCTTTCTCTAACATTGGGCCTAAGTTGAACGCGCTGTTGCGAGCCATTTGATCTACAACGGAAAACACAATTTCACTTAGACTTTGTTCATAATGATTTTTGCACTAGTGAATAAACAGTTTTATTCTAAAGTGCGCTCCCACTCAAATCAATATCTCTCATAATTGATTGTGAGTGATTCAAGATCCGCATTTCAATTCGACGCCATTGACAGATTCATCACCGATGACCCGAATTTCAATCGGTAGGCCAACTTGCCAATCACATCTCTATGCGATTCTTGTCCATCTTTCGATGTGTGTGTTCCGAGCTCATGACTCTCATGCCTGAACGTCAAAGACAACCAAGTGATCTTGCTGCGAGGTCTGACCTCACCCGCCTCATTCCTCTCAATTCGTTCGTGCTCATGTGTACATGGCGCACCCCGAAAATATACGAATTTCAGACGGTGCTACACTTGGGTGAACACTAACTACTATGATATTTTTAGTGAGAGATCACCCTAATAAAAAGCGACTACCGCGCAATCAAGAAGGGTGCATCAAGAGGGATAAACATCTCAGGCAATTCATAATAGCATGATATGGTATAGCCCCTTCTGACGGAGAAGTCAAGTATTTCTTCGTCTTCGGCATTCGCGTCGGTGTTCACCTTTGCGAAGATTGCCACCACCTTGTCGATGCACCAGATAATATTGCTATCTCTATAGCTAATAAAATAAGTGCATTACATAAGGTTGACACGCAGGTCATTAAAGTGCAATCATATGGCTCCAGCCATCATGCTGAATCATGACACGCAGGTCATGTTAATTACATCATATAGTCATCTCATACATAATCAAATTTAATATGAGCATTGCTATACCACATCATATGCATAACCATCCTGCAAAACCAAGTTAGACGCCTCTAATCGGTTTATACAAAATTTTATTTTACGTGGCTTCTAAGGTTTTGACTCAAACCGCAGCTACCAACGTTTATCATCAAGTATGATACTTCAAGTTGCTAGATTAACTTTCCAGGGTGTATGAAACACGAGACAATAAAATCTTGAGCCCCATACTAAACTTCGTCATACGCGTGACCCCCGTGCAGATCATATCTGCATTGCCCTTCGTCTGCGAAACATCCATCTTTCTTTAACTATGGTGGAACCCAAAGAACTGTTAGCACTTCGTTGATCTGTCAATCAGCATACTCAGGAGCAGCATGAAAGGATCGCGGATTGCCAGAACTTTGTGAGATTCCACCATGCTGTCAATATCAGGACTACGCAAATTTAAGCGAAGCAACAGGAACATCGGGTAACAGATTTCATCTGCTACCCGCACAAATAATTTTCAGTAATAGATCTCATCTACTACAAAATTATACTATGCAATACCCATACATCTCATGTATTCTAGATCATAACATGCATCTACACATAGCCTAGCTCTTGATGCCACTGTTGGGGAACGCGACAGAAAACAAAAAAATTCGGTATAGCGAGCACGCCCAGGACCACTATGGAGATTGCATACAAGGTTTGATCTGATCCGTACCGACTCGTAGCGCAGCGGAAGAAGAGTCGGTGGAGATCGTTGGTGCAGATCCCCGCAGCTAGGATTTTACAACCTCCCAACCGCGAGGATGTACTCCCTCGTCAGACAGCACTTCGGGAGGCGGTCGGACAGTCCCCCGGACGATGTCACGGACAGCCCTTCGGGAGGACCCTCGAAACCCGAACGGAAACTCGGACAGCCCTTCGGGAGGACCCTCGAAACCCGAACGGAAACTCGGACAGCCCTCCGGGAGGACACACGAACAGCCCCTCGGGCAAAAGATCGAAACTACGACCTCTCTACGGGGTTGCACACATACGGTGTCATCTATCTGGCAGGGCTTCGCCGTCCAGAACTAGTTCCTGCCGGAACCTAGACAGCCTTTCGGCTCTACGAAAAACTCTTTTCGTGGGAGGGAGAAGAGATAGATAGCAAAGCATAGCATGTGTATGAGAGTAAAGGATGAGGAAGTGGGCTGCCCACTCACCTCTTATTTATAGGAAAACCAAGGGGCAAAGTTGTCATACAAAAAACCCCAAAGTGCCCTTGGAATATCCCTTTCATAAAAGGAATATGCCATATGGGAGTGCCATCTGGAGCACCATGGTGCCCCACCTCCTTGGCCGGCCACCCTTGGGGGGTCCCCCATGAGGAGCTTGCTTGCTCCCCAATCCCTTCTAGAAGCCTTTTTGGAAATATCCAAAAAGGTGTTTTTCCACAAATATCCAAAAAGCACTTTCACTATTCACGACGACATTTTTCAGCGTCTGATCGAACTGAAAATATTCATGTGGGCTTAGAACAATTCTAGTACCCACCAAAATAATTTTCAACGCGAGCCGGAACAATTCCGGTTTAGTGATTTCATCTGCGAAAAGCATCTGAAGCGGTTTCGGCAGCTCCGGAACATTTCCGTTTTCATTCCAGAAAATTCCAAAAAGTTTCCAGAACGATTCTGGCACCCTCCAAGAATTATCAGGCATGTGCCAAGACCAATTTGACTTTATGGTATCCCCTGAAACAACTTTTCCAGTTTCACCGAAACTCATCCGGTGACCTCTCTCTGCGGAACTTTTCCGCTGTCCGAAACTTTTCCGGCGTCCGAAACTTTTTCGGTGTTTTTCTCTCAGACTCCCTGTCTAGTATTCAACAGATAGATGACCCTTAAGCGTGTGACCCTATAGGTTCGGTGAAGCATAGACATGACCCGGAACCCCTTCCGATCAATGATCAACATCGGAGCCGTGGACACCCATATTGACCCCTATACCCACACGAATGAATATTCGAGTGAACCTCCAGTTGCCGTGTGCTATTCCTGTTGCTTCGCGATATGTTACAATTACCCGAGGTGAGACATGTAGGCATCCTCGTGGATCAACAACTTGTCCACAATGCCAGTTACCTCGTTGCCGGTATTGTTCTCTTTTCTCGTTCCCGTGTTCCGGCATCCCCGTGATCAAATCACAAAGTGTCTGGCGAGACGATGATGGATACCGTAACACCAAGAGGGCCCAGAGATATCTCTCCATCGTCGGAGGAGCAAATCCAAATCTTGAGCTATCAAGTTACTTGGCATACTTTTCCATGAACCCGTAAGCCGCCGTAATAGCCACCCATTTACGGATGATGTTTAACAAACCCCAAAGTTCATGAAGCAAGCATGAAGAAACTCGATACTCTCATGGTCTAAGGAATTATGCAAACGTTAACGATCTCTGTGTTATTTAACCATTAACTTGTGACGAACATATCTCATTGTATAACATCAATATGGGTCGATTCAACACAAGTGTTCTACCAACATCGTGCCCTCAAAATTGCTGGCATAGCCATGCCCATGATCTGGAAAACAGGATTATCATGCAATACTTGAGCCAGTCTTATAGGCAAGATTAGGAATACAATTTACCGTTTATTATACCACACGTGCACATGAGTTTCCCTCCAAGCCTCGTGGTTATAGAAGACTCGAGAATCATTGCAGTTATAGCATGGATCATAAACATTCATTACAAACTCTGAGATACAAAAGTAACTGATATTACTGCCTCTAGGGCATATCTCCTACACTCGAGATTTTATTATCTCGTGTTTCATACACCCTGGAATGTTAATCTAGCGACTTGGATTATCATGCTTGATGATGGACGTTGGTAGCTTCGGTTTGTTTCGAAACCTTAGAAGCCGCGAAAAATAAAATTTTGCATGAACCGATTAGAGGCGTCTAACTTGGTTTTGCAGGATGGTTTGCATGTGCATATGATGTGGTATAGCAGTGCTCATATTAATTTGATTATGTATCAGATGGCTATATGATGTAATTTGATTAACATGACCTGCGTGTCATGATTCAGCATGATGGCAGGAGCCATATGATTGCACTTTAATGACCTGCGTGTCAACCTTATGTAATGCACTTATTTTATTAGCTATAGAGATAGCAATATTATCTGGTGCATCGACAAGGTGGTGGCAATCTTCGCGAAGGTGAACACCGACGCGAATGCCAAAGACGAAGAAATACAAGACTTCTCCGTCAGAAAGGGCTATACCATATCATGCTATTATGAATTGCCTGAGATGTTTATCCCTTATGATGCACCCTTTTGATTGCGCGGTAGTCGCTTTTATTAGGGTGATCTCTCACAAAATATCAAGTAGTTAGTGTTCTCCCAAGTGTAGCACCGTCACGGCATCTTTCCTTTCGGGGTATCACATGGATGCATGGGTACGAACGATTGTACGGGTGTGAGGCGGGTGAGTTGAGACCTCGCAGCGTGATCACTTGGTTGTCTTGATGTTCAGGCATGAAAGTCATGAGCTCGGAACACACGCATCGAAAGATGAACAAGAGTCACATAGAGATGTGATTGGCAAGTTGGCCTACCGATTACAATTCTCGTCACTTGAGATGGATGCATCCTTGGCGTTGAATTGTAATATGGATCTTGAATCACTCACAATCAATTATGAGATATTGATTTGAGTGGGAGCGCACTGTAGAATTGAATTCTTTTAATTCTCAGTGCAATTAATTTTGAACATTGTCTAAGTGTGTTTTGCATAATAGTTGTAGAATAATGGCTCGCGTTTCCACCTTCCCTATTAAAATTGAATAGCTGTTAAATATCTGGTTAAAACGTTACGGTTGGTAAACGTAATGTGAGGATTGTCCTCAATAGTGCCGAGAAGGACTTTGTCCTATCGCATACTTTCGGTATTCTCCCGCTAAATGCTATGGATCATGTGGCTCTCGTCCTTCGATCCAAAAGCTAGAATTCTGTTTCAGTCAAGTGCAATACGTTTGCTTCCATGAGACCCGAACTTCGAAAGTTTGGATAGTTATGTGATATTCATGGAATCTGAAAATCATTTTCAGAGACAGACAAAGGCTAAAAGATATGAGATATCCAAAGCATTGTTTGTTTGCAAACTATTAGTAAAAGTGTTTACTGGGCATTTGACTGATAAGAGAGGGATCCAGGAGAACGCCTGTCATATGATGAAAGGTGAATAAAACAACAACTTAAAGAGAAAGGAAGTGTCCGAAGGGTGTTAGTGAAACTTTCACGCCTAGGAAGTCCGGGGCTATCGCCACTCTTAAGTTGGGTGCTTCTTCTGAGAGTAGGAGAAATACTAAAAGTTAAACTGTTAGAACTATAATGGCAAATAAGAAAGAAGACTGGAATATCCAGCTCATGTATGAATGTCATACAAGTTTTTGATGTATAGAAGGCTGGTCAAAGATATAGTTCTTGGGAATTATGGTTAAACATGTTAATCACTAATTCTTGGGTATTGTGAGTTAATCACAAAGATACCCGCTTGATTGCATTCTGTTGCAACTCGATGTAAGAACTACTATGGCCTGAAAGACTAGCCAGGAATGAGGTTAAGATACACATAGGGAACATAGTAAAAGTTACTATGCCTTCCATCGGTGTATTCCCTATGTATTTACTTTCATAATTCATTTTAGAGTTTCACACTCTAGCCCTTTGCATAAGGTATCTTGCAAGAAGGTTGTTCATAAGAGAACTTTTGATGTTCGGTGTTATGAATAACATAAGGGTCATACTTTCATTATGAATGAGACGTATGTTATGAATATTGATATTAGTACATTGCCTCTGTATTTACTTTCATAATTCATTTAGAGTTTCATGCAATCTAGCCCTTTGCATAAGGTATCTTGCAAGAAGGTTGTTCATAAGAGAACTTTTGATGTTCGGTGTTATGAATAACATAAGGGCCATACTTTCATTATGAATGAGACGTATGTTATGAATATTGATATTAATACATTGCCTCTGTATTTACTTTCATAATTCATTTAGAGTTTCATACACTCTAGCCCTTTGCATAAGGTATTTTGCAAGAAGGTTATTCATAAGAGAACTTTTGATGTTCGGTGTTATGAAAAACATGAAGGGCCATGCTTCCATACAGGATGGGATGTATGCTATGAATATTGATGGTAATATGATACATCCATAACACTGACGATAAATGTCGCAAGACTAAAAGAATACCACACAAGTGTGGCACTGCATTTGGTCACATTGGAGAAACCCGCATGGAAAATTCCATTATGATGGATTTTGAAGTCATTTGATTTTGAATCATCTGACACTTGCAACTTTCCTCTGAAAAGTGAAGTGACTGAAATACCGTTCACAGGCCATAAGGAACGAGCATAGAACATATTGGTGATCATACATTATGATGTGTGTAGTCCAATAAATGTTGTTGCAAGTAGTGGATTTATCTATCTTCAGAAATGACTCAAGTAGATATATGGATATTTACTTGATGAGACGTGAGTCTGGATCTTTTGAAATCATTCGAAAGGTTTTCAAAATGAAGTAGAAGTTATTGTAACAAGAAAATTATGTTTCTACAATTCGATTGCAGAAAGGAATATTTGAGTTACAACTTTAGCGAATGTCTGATGAGTTATGAAAGGGGTTTCATAACTTGCACCTCCTGGAACACCACTGCAAATGGAAAGTCCGTGAAGATGTAATCAAACCATTTATGACATGGTAAGATCAAAGATGACATAAATAAAATTGCCATTATCCCTTTTAAAGTAATGCTTTAGAAACTGCGGCTTTTACACTGAAAAGAGCTCCATCAGGTCTGTTGAAATGATGCCATGGTATGGTACGCCCAACCATGTTATATCTTTTCTTAACATTTGGAATATGGGGCTTGTGTAAAAGGTTACAAACCTATTCCTAATCAAACAAGTGCTACTTTGTAAGGTTATCCCAAGTCATTGGGTATTCCCCACCACTATACCGAGACAAAGGATTTTGCCGCAAAACGGTATGCTTTTAAAGAGAATAGTTCTTACAAAAGGAGAGTGGGAGGACAGTGCAACTCGACGAGATAACCAGTATCTTCGTCATCAGATCAAAGGAAAGAAACCTTGGAAGTGATTTTGGAGTTTCCTACTGCGACTGATACGGAAGTCTCTACAATAAAATGTATGGACTTCAGTCGAACTTGCAGCTGAACCACGTTGGCAAGGCTCGTGCAAACCTCTCAGGTGCGCAAACAAGATATTGTTGTTGGACAACAGTATACCTACGATACATAAGGTAGCGATGATGGGCCCTGACTCCGGAATTGGCTAAATGCCAATACAATTCGAGATAGTTTCCATATAAGTGATTCGAGATTAAGATCTTGATACACCTTTCGGAAGACTTAGAGTCTAACGAATATTTATGGAATTAAAAACTGATACGGATAAAAATGTTTTATCCATAAAGCTCGACTTGTTGCAATAACAAGTTCAAGGAGTTGACTACGATGAGATTGTCTCACCGTAGCGATGCTTAAAGTCGGTTCGGGTTGAACTAGCAATTAATACATATTTCAATCATGAGATATGAAACATGGATGACAAAAAGATTTCCATCTGATGGAAATGAAACCTAGGACTTGTATGTGATACAGTCCAAAGTAATTTGTCGATCCAGAGGATGCTAGTGAGTATGCAAACTTCAGAGTTCCAGCGATGGACAGAAGAGAGCAAAGTGGAGTTGGAATCTTCGTTTTTGATGGAATGGTCAAAGGGGTTTGACTTCATCAAATGGGTATCGAAGATGCTTGTGATTCAAGAAAGTAAGTGCGAGCATAATAATATTTCTAAAAACCGTGTGTACTTGACACATTGTTAATTGGAAATAAATTTCTTGACACGAATAAGGACTTCATTAGAAAATAGTTTTTCGATGAAGTGCTTAGGGTAAATAGCCCTCAATATTAGGCATGATGATCTATGGAGATAGATTTACCTAATGGGGCTAAGCAATGAATGCATATTGACAAGATGCTAAAACTTTTTATCATTTAAAACGCCAAGGAGTGATTCTTGCCGAAGTCACATGGAAAGAGTTTTTGCAAGACTCGGTGTCCCAAAACACTGATGAGTAAAATACATGATGGAGATTCTACACACTCTTGTGTTTGGATTAATCATGTATTCCATGGTATGTAAAAACAACCAGATGTGTCCAATACTCCAAAGTTGTTGCGAGTATAGATACCAAAGTGATCAAAAGCACTGATCATGGGACGACAGTGAAAGATGTCACTGAGTACTAGAGTAGTACTGATGACATGTTTTCTCGCAAGCAGAAATCATGAAGAGTTCGTTGTAATATGTTACATCGATACAGTCTTCACCATTTCTCCATGCAATTTTCGATTTGATTTGAGGGTTTTGTATAATACAGAACATAGTGGCACAGTAGTTGGAAATTGTTCCAAACAAGATACTGTGGCGAATTCTATAACAAAGGCTAAGTATGTTGACGCTTGAGAAGCGACAAAGAAGTTGTTGAATCATATAGTTCATTCATGAACTTAGTATGGTTCCAAGATGGCTTTGGTCTATGGGACACTATTGCAGATAGTTGCTACATAGTTCAGTCTGAGGAATCAGGTTTCGACCAATGATTCACACATATGCAAAGCCAAGTCCACACAAAATATGAATTTTCTGAAAGCGTGAAAACGCGAGGATATGCAATGTTACACACAGAGCTGAAGTCGTCAGATCCGTTGGACATCAGGCTATACCACAAGCGAAGCATATTTTACACCAGTATGCCATAGGTGTAAAGTGCACTAGCATTCACTAGATTATTGACTCTAGTGCAAGTGGGAGTCTGTAGGAGATATGCCCTAGAGGCAATAATAAATGTTATTGATTATCTCCCTGTTCATAATTATGTTTATGTTCCATGCTATAACTGCAATGATTCTCGAGTCTACAAATAAAACGAGGCTCGGAGGAAGACTCATTTGCACGTGTGGAATTATAAATGGTAAAATGTATTCCTAGTCTGGCCTCTAAGACTAGCTCAAGTATTGCATGATGATCCTGTTTTCCTGATCATGGGCATGGCTATGCCGGCAATTTTGAGGGCGCAATGTTGGTAGAACACTTGTGTTGAATCGACCCGAATTGATGTTATGCTATGAGATACATTCGTCATAAGTTAATGGTTAATAACACAGAGATGGTTAATGTTTGCATGATTCCTTAGACCATGAGAGTATCGAGTTTCTTCATGCTTGCTTCATGAACTTTGGGGTTTGTTAAACATCATCCGTAAATGGGTGGCTATTATGGCGGCTTACGGGTTCATGGAAAAGTATGTCAAGTAACTTGATAGCTCAAGATTGGGATTTGCTCCTCCGACAATGGAGAGATATCTCTGGGCCCTCTCGGTGTTACAGTATCCATCATCGTCTGGCCAGACACTTCGTGATTTGATCACGGGGATGCCGGAACACGGGAACGAGAAAAGAGAACAATACCGGTAACGAGGTAACTGGCATAGTGGACAAGGTGTTGATCCACGGGGATGCCAACATGTCTCACCTCGGGTATTTGTAACATATCGCGAAGCAACAGGAATAGCACACGGCAACTGGAGGTTCACTCGAATATTCATTCGTGTGGGTATAGGGGTCAATATGGGTGTCCATGTTGGGGAACGCGACAGAAAACAAAAAATTTCGGTATAGCGAGCACGCCCAGGATCACTATGGAGATTGCATACAAGGTTTGATCTGATCCGTACCGACTCATAGCGCAGCGGAAGAAAAGTCGGTGGAGATCGTTGGTACAGATTCCCGCAGCTAGGAATTAAAACCTCCCAACCGCGATAATGTATTCCCTCGTCGGACAGCCCTTCGGGAGGCGGTCGGACAGTCCCCCGGACGATGTCGCGGACAGCCCTTCGGGAGGACCCTCGAAACTCGAACGAAAACTCGGATAGCCCTTCGGGAGGACACACGAACAGCCCCTCGTGCAAAAGATCTAAACTACGACCTCTCTACGGGGTTGCACACATACGGTGTCAACTATCCGGCAGGGCTTCGCCGTCCAGAACTAGTTCCTGCCGGAACCCAGACAGCCTTTCGGCTCTACGAAAAACTCTTTTCGTGTGAGGGAGAAGAGAGAGCTTGCAAAGCAAAGCATGTGTATGAGAGCAAAGGATGAGGAAGTGGGCTGCCCTCTCACCTCTTATTTATAGGAAAACCAAGGGGTAGGATGGTAGCTCCAAGTACCAAAATATCCCACTTTATGTCACACATAATAAACATAAGAAGGAAAAAGGGGTGCCATGTGGAGCTCCATGGAGGAGCTCCACCCTTGGCTGGCCACCCCTTGCCCCCCCCCCCATGTGGAGCTTGCTTGCTCCCCAATCCCTTCTAGAAGCCTTTTTGGAAATATCCAAAAAGGTGTTTTTCCACAAATATCCAAAAAGCACTTTCACTATTCACGACGACATTTTTCAGCGTCTGATCGAACTGAAAATATTCATGTGGGCTTAGAACAATTCCAGTACCCACCAAAATAATTTTCAATGCGAGCCGGAACAATTCCGGTTTAGTGATTTGATCTGCGAAAAGCATCTAAAGCGGTTTCGGCAGCTCCGGAACATTTCCGGTTTTCATTCCAGAAAATTCCAAAAAGTTTCCAGAACGATTCTGGCACCCTCCAAGAATTATCAGGCATGTGCCAAGACCAATTTGACTTTATGGTATCCCCTGAAACAACTTTTCCAGTTTCACCGAAACTCATCCGGTGACCTCTCTCTGCGGAACTTTTCCGCTGTCCGAAACTTTTTCGGTGTTTTTCTCTCAGACTCCCTGTCTAGTATTCAACAGATAGATGACCCTTAAGCGTGTGACCCTATAGGTTCGGTGAAGCATAGACATGACTCGGAACCCCTTCCGATCAATGATCAACATCGGAGCCGTGGACACCCATATCGATCCCTATACCCACACGAATAAATATTCGAGTGAACCTCCAGTTGCCGTGTGCTATTCCTGTTGCTTCGCGATATGTTACAATTACCCGAGGTGAGACATGTAGGCATCCTCGTGGATCAACAAATTGTCCACAATGCCAGTTACCTCGTTGCCGGTATTGTTCTCTTTTCTCGTTCCCGTGTTCCGGCATCCCAGTGATCAAATCACATGTGTCTGGCTAGACGATGATGGATACCGTAACACCGAGAGGGCCCAGAGATATCTCTCCATCGTCGGAGGAGCAAATCCCAATCTTGAGCTATCAATTTACTTGACATACTTTTCCATGAACCCGTAAGCCGCCGTAATAGCCACCCATTTACAGATGACGTTTAACAAACCCCAAAGTTCATGAAGCAAGCATGAAGAAACTCGATACTCTCATGGTCTAAGGAATCATGCAAACGTTAACCATCTCTGTGTTATTTTAACCATTAACTATTGACGAATATATCTCATAGTATAACATCAATATGGGTCGATTCAACACAAGTGTTCTACCAACATCATGCCCTCAAAATTGCCGGCATAGCCCAACCCATGATCAGGAAAACAGGATCATCATGCAATACTTGAGCCAGTCTTAGAGGCAAGACTAGGAATACAATTTACCATTTATTATACCACACGTGCACATGAGTTTCCCTCCAAGCCTCGTTTAATTTGTAAACTCGAGAATCATTCCCATTATAGCATGGAACATAAACTTTCATTACAAACTCGGAGATACAAAAGTAACTGAAATAACTGCCTCTAGGGCATATCTCCTACAGACTCCCACTTGCACTAGAGTCATAATCCAGTTACATGGCTTCCCTAACACCAATGGATATCCGGTGTTGCTCATGCTTTGCTCGTGGTAGAGGCTTAGTCATCGGGTCTGACACATTCAGATCCGTGTGAACTTTGCGTACTTTCACTAAACCTTCTTCGACATGATGTTGAATGAGTTTATATTTGCGTTGAATATGCATTGTCTTATGGTGCGAACATGGCTCCCTTGCCTGAGCCACGGTGCCACTATTGTCACAATAGATCTCCACCGGGTCCAGAGCACTTGGAACCACACCAAGATCTTCAAGAAATTGCTTGATACCGACAGCTTTCTTGGAGGCTTCTGAAGCAGCAACATATTCTGCCTCCGTCGTAGAATCCGCCACAGTCTTTTGTTTGGAACTTTTCCAATCAACTGCGCCGCCGTTCAATATGAAAACATAGCCAGATTGAGATTTGAAGTCATCTGGGTCAGACATGAAGCCTGCATCAGTGTAACAACTTACAATGAGCTCTTCATCACCTCCGTACACAAGGAGTAAATCCTTGGTCCTTCTGAGGTACTTAAGAATACCCTTGACTGCGGCCCAGTGTTCCAATCCTGGATCACCTTGGTACCGGCTGCTAACCCTTAGCGCATAGGAAACATCCGGTCTTGTACATAGCATGGCATACATAATAGAACCAACTGCCGAAGCATATGGAATATCATTCATTTGTACTCGCTCATCAAGGGTCCGAGGACTCTGATTCTTGCAAAGCACTGTGCCAGGTGACATGGGGAGTAGGCCTTTCTTGGAGTTCTCCATGTTGAACCTTTTCAACACCTTGTCAATGTACGTGCTTTGGCTTAGCGCTATCAGGCGTCTTGATCTATCTCTATAGATCCTGATGCCTAATACATATGCCGCTTCGCCTAAGTCTTTCATTGAAAAACTCTTCTTCAATGAGTCTTTTATTTCGCTAAGAAAATTCACGTCATTTCCAATCAACAATATGTCATCCACATACAAGATTAGAAATGCTTTTGCACTCCCACTAAACTTCTTGTACACACAAGATTCTTCATCGTTCCTGATGAAGCCAAACTCTTTGACCACTTCATCAAAACGAATATTCCAGCTCCTTGATGCTTGCTTCAGACCATAAATGGCTTTCTGAAGCTTACATACCTTTCCAGCATTCTTAGGATCGACAAAACCTTCTGGCTGTATCATGTATACATCCCTATCAAGGTTTCCATTTAGGAAAGCCGTTTTGACATCCATCTGCCATATTTCATAATCGAAATAAGTAGCAATTGCTAGTAATATCCGAACAGACCTAAGCATAGCTACAGGCGAGAAAGTCTCGTCGTAGTCCTCTCCTGGAACTTGCGTGAACCCTTTCGCGACAAGTCTAGCTTTGTGGATAGTAATGTTACCATCCGCGTCCGTCTTTCTTTTGAAAATCCATTTACAACCAATGGGTTTTACGCCATCTGGAAGTTCTTCCAAGTTCCAAACTTGGTTTTCGTACATGGATTCCATTTCGGATCTCATGGCTTTGTGCCATTCCCTTGAGCTAGGCCCCGCCATCGCTTCCTTGTAGTGCGCAGGTTCATCGTCTTCAAGAATGAAGATTTCGTTATGAAACCACTCAGGTGGCTGGATAGCCCTACCTGATCTGCGCGGTTCAGTTACAACAGTGTTTGAAGTTTCCGCATCATATGCGACAACTTCCGGCTCAGTTGTATGGATAATTAGCGGAATTTCTTCCGGTTCCTTAGCCATATCAACGGTTGCCGAAGATTCACTAATCTCATTAAGTTGTACTGTCCTCCCACTCAATTCTTTAGCGAGAAATTCTTTCTCGAGAAAGTGTGCAACCTTTGCGACAAACATTTTGCCTTCGGACTGGTGGTAGAAGGAATATCCAATGGTATCATTTGGATAACCTACAAAGTAACATTTGTCTGATCTAGGTTCTAGTTTGGTTGGCTGTAAACGTTTTACGTATGCCTCACAACCCCAAACCTTGAGATGCGATACACTAGGTATCTTTCCATACCACATCTCATGTGGTGTCGTCTCAACAGACTTAGACGGTGCTCTGTTTAATGTATGAGCGGCAGTGAGTAGTGCGTGACCCCAAAAAGATATCGGTAGATCCGTAAGAGACATCATCGACCTTACCATGTCTAACAGGGTTCGGTTACGTCGTTCCGACACTCCGTTTCGCTGTGGAGTTCCGGGAGGCGTAAGCTGTGAAACGATTCCACGGTCACTCAGATGCTGGCCAAACTCATGACTAAGATATTCGCCTCCGCGATCAGACCGCAGAAACTTAATCTTTTTGTCACAATGATTTTCTACCTCATTCTGAAATTCTTTGAACTTTTCAAAGGTTTCCGACTTATGCTTCATTAAGTAGATATAGCCATACCGACTTAAATCATCAGTAAAAGTCACGAAGTAAAAATACCCACCCCGTGCGGCCGTGTTCATTGGACCACATACATCACTATGTATTATTTCCAATAATTCACCCGCCCGTTCAGGATGACCCGTGAACGGCGTCTTGGTCATTTTTCCCATCAAGCAAGCTTCACATGTGTCAAATGATTCAAAATCAAGGGACGGTAAAACTCCATCTTTATGGAGTCTTTGCATGCGTTTCTTTCTGATGTGGCCAAGCCGACAGTGCCACAAGTAAGTGGTGGTGGTATCAGCCTTCTTAAGGCGTTTAGCATTCACGTTAAAGACATCATTTCCACATTCAAGATTTAGTACGAAAAGGCCACCAACAATGGGTGCAAATGCATAAAACATTTCCTTACAATAAAGTGAACAACCATTGTTCTCAGACTTGTAGGAGTACCCGTCGTGCACTAAACATGATCCAGAGATAATGTTTCTACACAACAACGGAACAAAATAACAGTTACTTAGTTCCAAAATAAATCCTGAAGGGAGACGTAGAGGCATAATGCCGACGGCTTGAGCGGCGATCCCAGCGCCGTTCCCGACACGCATCACGACTTCATTCTTTGCCAGCTTGCGCACCTTCTGAAGCCCCTGTATCGAGTTGCAAATGTGAGCAACCGATCCGGTATCAAATACCCAAGACTTAGAATTTTCTCTAGCAAGCAAAACGTCAATGACATTAACTTGTATAACAATTATACCTTTTCCGGTTTTCCCGGACTTCTTATCTTCCAGATACTTCTTGCAGTTTCTCTTCCAGTGTCTTGTGCCCTTGCAATAGAAGCACTCAGTTTCATTCTTGGCTCCGCCCTTAGATTTGCGTTGCAAGCCGGTCTTACCGGCGCCCTTGCCCTTCTTTGGCTTGCCTTTCTTTTTGAAACTGGCAGTTTTATTCACAAGCAACACTTGCTTGCGATTTTTCTGCAGTCCTCCTTCAACAGATTTCAGCATGGCAAGCACCTCATTAGGTGTTTTGTCCATCCCATTCATGTTGTAGTTCATGACAAAACCTCCGTAAGAAGTGGGAGTGAACGGAGCAACATGTCCATTACATGCTCTTCTGGAAGTGGAAATTCCAGGGTTTTAAGCCTTTCAGCATAGCCAATCATATTGACTACGTGCTCGCCAACTGAACTGCCCTCAGCCATCTTGGTCTCCGACATCATTTTCATGATATCAAAACGTTCAGACCGTGCATTAAACTTGTACAGAGCATCCAGATCTTTGATCATATCAAAGGAGTTATGGAATTCAAAACGTTTTTGAAGCTCTCAACTCATGCAAGACAGCATGAGACACTGCACTAAGTTGAAATCATCATCCTTAGTGGCCCAGACATTTTGTATGTCTGCCGCGGCTGTTGCCGCCGGCTTAGGTGGAAGAGCTCCATCAAGCACGTACACTTTCTTAGCGCTCCTGAGGACAATCCTCAGGGTACGGACCCAGTCCGCATAGTTGTTTCCATTCGCAGCTAACTTTTCTTTCTCTAACATAGGGCCTAAGTTGAACGCGGTGTTGCGAGCCATTTGATCTACAACGGAAAACACAAGTTCATTTTAGACATTGTTCATAATGAAATTTGGCACTAGTGAATAAACAATTTTATTCTAAAGTGCGCTCCCACTCAAAACAATATCTCTCTTAATTGATTGTGAGTGATGCAAGACCCAACTTTCAATTCAGCGTCAAGGATGCAACCATCTCAAGTGACGAGAATTTCAATTGGTAGGCCAACTTGCCAATCACATCTCTATGTGACTCTTGTTCATCTTTCGATGCGTGTGTTCCGAGCTCATGACTTTCATGCCTGAACGTCAAGACAACCAAGTGATCTCGCTGCGAGGTCTCAACTCACCCGCCTCACACTTCTCTAATCGTTCGTACCCATGCAACCATGTGATACCCCGAAGAGATAGGTGCCGTGACGGTGCTACACTTGGGAGAACACTAACTACTTGATATTTAAGTGAGAGATCACCCTAATAAAAAGCGACTACCACGCAATCAAAAGGGTGGAACATAAGGGATAAACATCTCAGGCAATTCATAATTAGCATGATATGGTATAGCCCCTTCTGACGGAGAAGTCAAGTATTCTTCGTCTTCGGCATTCGCGTCGGTGTTCACCTTTGCGAAGATTGCCACCACCTTGTCGATGCACCAGATAATATTGCTATCTCTATAGCTAATAAAATAAGTGCATTACATAAGGTTGACACACAGGTCATTAAAGTGCAATCATATGGCTCCAGCCATCATGCCGAATCATGACACGCAGGTCATGTTAATTACATCATATAGTCATCTCATACATAATCAAATTTAATATGAGCATTGCTATACCACATCACATGCATAACCATCCTGCAAAACCAAGTTAGACGCCTCTAATCTGTTTATGCAAAATTTTCTTTTACGTGGCTTCTAAGGTTTTGACTCAAACCGCAGCTACCAACGTTTATCATCAAGTATGATACTTCAAGTTGCTAGATTAACTTTCCAGGGTGTATGAAACACGAGACAATAAAATCTCGAGCCCCATACTAAACTTCGTCATACGCGTGACCCCCGTGCAGATCATATCTGCATTGCCCTTCATCTGCGAAACATCCATCTTTCTTTAACAATGGTGGAACCCAAAGAACTGTTAGCACTTCGTTGATCTGTCAATCAGCATACTCAGGAGCAGCATGAAAGGATCGCGGATTGCCAGAACATTGTGAAATTCCACCATGCCGTCAAGATCAGGACTACGCAAATTCACGGGAAGCAACAGGAACATCGGGTAACAGATTTCATCTGCTACCCGCACAAATAATTTTCAGAAATAGATCTCATCTACTACAAAATTATACTATGCAATACCCATACATATCATGTATTCTAGATCATTACATGCATCTACTCATAGCCTGGCTCTTGATGCCACTGTTGGGGAACGCGACAGAAAACAAAAAAATTCGGTATAGCGAGCACGCCCAGGATCACTATGGAGATTGCATACAAGGTTTGATCTGATCCGTACCGACTCGTAGCGCAGCGGAAGAAGAGTCGGTGGAGATCGTTGGTGCAGATTCCCCCAGCTAGGATTTTACAACCTCCCAACCGCAAGAATGTATTCCCTCGTCGGACAGCCCTTCGGGAGGCGGTCGGACAGTCCCCCGGACGATGTCGCGGACAGCCCTTCGGGAGGACCCTCGAAACTCGAACGGAAACTCGGACAGCCCTTCGGGAGGACACAAGAACAGCCCCTCGGGCAAAAGATCGAAACTACGACCTCTCTACGGGGTTGCACACATACGGTGTCAACTATCCGGCAGGGCTTCACCGTCCAGAACTACTTCCTGCCGGAACCCAGACAGCCTTTCGGCTCTACAAAAAACTCTTTTCGTGTGAGGGAGAAGAGAGAGCTTGCAAAGCAAAGCATGTGTATGAGAGCAAAGGATGAGGAAGTGGGCTGCCCACTCACCTCTTATTTATAGGAAAACCAAGGGGTAGGATGGTAACTCCGAGTACCAAAATATCCCACTTTATGTCACACATAATAAACATAAGAAGGAAAAAGGGGTGCCATGTGGAGCTCCACCCTTGGCCGGCCACCCCTTGCCCCCCCCATGTGGAGCTTGCTTGCTCCCCAATCCCTTTTAGAAGCCTTTTTGGAAATATCCAAAAAGGTGTTTTTCCACAAATATCCAAAAAGCACTTTCACTATTCACGATGACATTTTTCAGCGTCTGATCAAACTGAAAATATTCATGTGGGCTTAGAACAATTCCAGTACCCACCAAAATAATTTTCAACGCGAGCCGGAACAATTCCGGTTTAGTGATTTCATCTGCGAAAAGCATCTGAAGCGGTTTCGGCAGCTCCGGAACATTTCCGGTTTTCATTCCAGAAAATTCCAAAAAGTTTCCAGAACGATTCTGGCACCCTCCAAGAATTATCAGGCATGTGCCAAGACCAATTTGACTTTATGGTATCCCCTGAAACAACTTTTCCAGTTTCACCGAAACTCATCCGGTGACCTCTCTCTGCGGAACTTTTCCGCTGTCCGAAACTTTTTCGGTGTTTTTCTCTCAGACTCCCTGTCTAGTATTCAACAGATAGATGACCCTTAAGCGTGTGACCCTATAGGTTCGGTGAAGCATAGACATGACTCGGAACCCCTTCCGATCAATGATCAACATCGGAGCCGTGGACACCCATATCGATCCCTATACCCACACGAATAAATATTCGAGTGAACCTCCAGTTGCCGTGTGCTATTCCTGTTGCTTCGCGATATGTTACAATTACCCGAGGTGAGACATGTAGGCATCCTCGTGGATCAACAAATTGTCCACAATGCCTGTTACCTCGTTGCCGGTATTGTTCTCTTTTCTCGTTCCCGTGTTCCGGCATCCCAGTGATCAAATCACATGTGTCTGGCTAGACGATGATGGATACCGTAACACCGAGAGGGCCCAGAGATATCTCTCCATCGTCGGAGGAGCAAATCCCAATCTTGAGCTATCAATTTACTTGACATACTTTTCCATGAACCCGTAAGCCGCCGTAATAGCCACCCATTTACGGATGACGTTTAACAAACCCCAAAGTTCATGAAGCAAGCATGAAGAAACTCGATACTCTCATGGTCTAAGGAATCATGCAAACGTTAACCATCTCTGTGTTATTTTAACCATTAACTATTGAGGAATATATCTCATAGTATAACATCAATATGGGTCGATTCAACTCAAGTGTTCTACCAACATCGTGCCCTCAAAATTGCCGGCATAGCCATGCCCATGATCAGGAAAACAGGATCATCATGCAATACTTGAGCCAGTCTTAGAGGCAAGACTAGGAATACAATTTACCGTTTATTATACCACACGTGCACATGAGTTTCCCTCCAAGCCTCGTTTAATTTGTAGACTCGAGAATCATTGCAGTTATAGCATGGAACATAAACTTTCATTACAAACTCGGAGATACAAAAGTAACTGAAATAACTGCCTCTAGGGCATATCTCCTACAGTCCACGGCTCCGATGTTGATCATTGATCGGAAGAGGTTCCGGGTCATGTCTATACTTCACCGAACCTATAGGGTCACACGCTTAAGGGTCATCTATCTGTTGAATGCTAGACAGGGAGTCTGAGAGAAAATCACCGAAAAGTTTCGGACACCGGAAAAGTTTCGGTCAACGGAAAAGTTCCGAAGAGAGAGGTCTCCGGATGAGTTCCGGTGAAACTGAAAAGTTGTTTCAGAGGATACCATAAAGTCAAATTTGTTTTGGCACATGCCTGATAATTCTTGGAAGATGCCAGAATCGTTCTGGAAACTTTTTGGAATTTTCCGGGATAAAAACCGGAAATGTTCCGGAGCTGCCGAAACCGCTTCAGATGCTTTTCGCAGATGAAAATCACTAAACCGGAATTGTTCCGGCTCGCGTTGAAATTTATTTTGGTGGGTACTGGAATTGTTCTAAGCCCACATGAATATTTTCAGTTCGATCAGACGCTGAAAAATGTCGTCATGAATAATGAAAGTGCTTTTTGGATATTTTTGGAAAAGTGCCTTTTGGGATATTTTCCCAAAAGGTTTCTAGAAGGCTTGGGGGCTAAGAAACCCCCTTGGGGGCCCCCCCAAGAGATGGTGGCCGGCCACAATGGGGCTCCTCCATGGAGCCCCCACTTGTTCCTTGGTTTCACCATTAGGTCCTTGGGAAGGACTCCTTTCCATGTGGGTTTTGGGTTTTCTTGTAAAACCACCCTACCCCTTGGGTTTCCTATAAATAGGAGGTGAGTGGGCTGCCATCTCACACATCCTTACTCTCATACACAAGCCATGCATGATCTGGCATTCTCTTTCCCTCCCAGCGAAATAGTTTCGTAGAGCCGAAAGGCTGTCTGGGTTCCGGCAGGAACTAGTTCTGGACGGCGAAGCCCTGTCGGATAGATGACACCGTATGTGTGCAACTCTGTAGAGAGATCGTAGTTTCGGTCTTAGTTCGAGAGTGCCTCCCGAAGGGCTGTCCGTGTGACCGTCCGAGTTTTGGAGGTCCTCCCGAAGGGCTGTCCGAGTGACAGTCCGAGTTTCGGAGGTCCTCCCACAGGGCTGTCCGCGACACCATCTGGGGGACTGTGCGACCGCCTCCCGGAGGGCTGTCCGTGGGGCAGATGAGGGTATACATCCTCGCGGTTGGGAGGTTGTAAAATCCTAGCTGCGGGGATCTGCACCGCCGTTCGTCATCGACTCTACTTCCGCTGCGCTACGTGTCGGTAACGAAAATGATCAAACCTTGTATGCAGTCTCCATAGTGGTCCTGGGCTGGTGCGTAGGTCGGAAAATTTTTGTTTTCTGCTGCGTTACCCTTCAAAAAGTTCAAAAAAATGAAAACAATTCATCATTTAATAAACAACAAAAGAACAAATTCGATAAAAAAAAGAACACACATTTAGAAAAAGGAAAAAGAAATAAGAAAACCCGAATAAAACCGCTCCAAAAATGACCAACGAACCGGGGGAAAAACGGCTTGGGAAGTTTCTGCAAGCTTCCCAAAACAAAAGGAAGCTCTCAATTGAATATGCAAATAAAAATAAAAAAGCAAGTCACGAGTCACTAGTCGTTTGATGGCTTAGTGGTAATTGCGTTGTCAATCCTGCAGCTGGTCTTTAGTTCGAATCCCTGCAAGCGCACATTTTTTTAAGTTTAAACCGGCAAAGAAGAAGATATATGGGCCGGCCCAGCTCGCAGCAGCTGCAGGCGCCCGTTAGCGAAAATGCACTGTAGCGGGCGCCTGCAGCGCTAAATAGGAAATGCCCTCGTCGACGGATTCGGCTTCAACTTGCCGTTTCTGTATTCACGAGCGTATTGCCTTCTGTGGCCCAACTAAGAGAATAACTAAATGGGCCTATGGCTATTACATGGAGCTTTAAAAAAACAGAAAATCGTATTTTGAAGATTCAAACATTTCGAAAGCAAATATAAATGAACATACAGATGTATACTATATTCCTGTATAATTTCATGATGAGATACACTTTGGTGTTAGCTGTACAAAAAAAGAAAATTATGTACTTTTATAGTGAATAGCATGATTTTTGTGTGTAGCTTTCATCAAAAAGTATTTCATCATGAAAATTTCAGAGAAGTAGTATACATCCCTCTAATCATTTTTATTTTTTCAGAATTTTCAAAACATGAAAAATATGATTTTCAGCTTTGATAAAAATTTTAGGTATCAAATTTAGTAATAGTTTTTTTAGTAAACTAATTGAGGTATAGAAATTTTTAGTATGAAAATTCTTAGTAAATAAATTTAGGTATATAATTCTTTAATAAAAATATTTAGTAATAGAAAATTTTAGGTATAGAAATGTATTGGAATGCGATGTGAGAAATTTTTAGGTATCAAATTTAGCTATATAAATCTTTAGTAAACTAATTTAGGTATATAATTTTTTAGTATGAATTTTTTAGTAAAAAAAATTAGGTATAGACATTTTTAGTACAAAAAATTAGTAATAGAAATGTTTAGGTATAGAAATTTACTGGAACGATATATGAGAAATTTTTAGGTATCAAATTGAGTTATAGAATTTTTTAGTAAAAAATTAGGTATAGAAGTTTTTAGTACAAAAATTTACTAATAGAAATGTTTAGGTATAGAAATTTACTAATAGATATGTTTAGGTATAGAAATTTACTGGAACGATATATGAGATTTTAGGTATCAAATTTAGTTATAGATTTTTTAGTAAAAAAATAGGTATAGAAAATGTCAGTATGAGATTTGATGATCTAAATTTTTGACACGGTGGAATATGTAGTCTTTCTAGTGTCACGTCTCTCCCTGGAGTGATCGTTGTCGGAGCTTCATCTACTTCCTCTACAGCCGAGTCTGTGAGCTAAAAATCCACGTCCTCATTCTCCTTCGCCATGTCACAAAAAAATTCTGTAGAGAGCTAAAAGTCGATAATATTTGGACATGTATTGGTTGTCACTTTAGACGTGTGTATGATTTTGCAGGGAACACCTCCGAGCAGCCTATGTTTTGTCGGAATGTTGATTCATTTTTGTTCCAGAAAATTTAAGGCACTCGATATTACCTTTTTTTAGCAAAGGTCATGCGAAAATATTTCATCAAAGTAGGACATATCGAGCGCCAGGGATCTGCCAGAACGGGAATCAAACTACATCCCGACAAAACATAGGGCATTCAATCTGTTCTTGAAGAAAGAATCTCGACTGTTCTCATGGGGTCACTTCCTCTTCTTCTTCTCACGATATATACTCTTGGTATAATGCGCGAGAGAAGTAGGGGAAGCGGTCATCACCGATAGTCGAAATATCAAAGAGGAAGAATCCCGACTGTTGTCGTGGGGGTCGCTGCCTCATTTTTCCTGTGTGCTAGACATTTTGGTAATGCACGCGGGAACGAAGAGTGGAGCGGCCAGCACCAACGGTCGTAATGTCAGTGTGAGGGAGCGTCCATCATATACACCACCGTATCAGTGTGAGGGAGTGCCCACCACATACACCATGACAGATGAGAGTTTTTCAAGGAAAACTCGATAGACAGAAAATCAACCCGTGCTGAGTTATGTTGAGGTCCTCGTATTTTCCGTCTATTTTTTTAATATCTGAAATATGAACACATGAAATGCATGACGGCGATGGAATCCCTGAGTGCGATTACTGCTCCGACGACGGGGCTATGTACGACAGACGTCACCTGGAAAACGGTAGGTGCATCACCCTCACACTGAAGGAGGGCTTCGAGTATGAAACGGTATGTAACGACGGCAAATATGTAATTAAGCATGACTTTTGTTTTTTTGCTTTAACGTGTTATTTTTTTTTACAATTCGACTAGTGCATCCCCTGCTATGCAAGACCTTATGTCTTAGACAAGCTCGGTTTCGAAGATAGGTAGAGTATGGAGACGAAGAAAGCTCACCTTAGACGAAACATGGTTTCGCTTTTGAGGTTAACCTCTACAATGGAGTAAATTACTCACATTTTGGTTGTTCAACTTGGAGAGCTCTATGCAAGGCCTACTGATTTCAGGAGAATATGAAAATAACATTCGATATTGGTGCTGAAGATGATCCTGAAGATAATATCGAAATTTGGGTGAATGTAAACATGATTCCAATTCTACCTCTGTGTGAGTTTGTCAAACTAATTTGTTAAGTAATTTATATTATTTAGTGAAAAATAGTTGGTATTCATCCGCATTGAAGTTGTTAATTTATAATTGACAACTTATTTATTTTCTCCAAAAAATACAAGGAAGTCAGTAGACAAGACCTACTACAGTTATGTCTCAGAGCCAACTTATGAGGAGAAAAGTTTGACTAGTCTCATTTATTAATGATGTTGAGACATTTAAGAGAAATTACCAAATTGGTGAATATTATACTGTATACGTGCCACTAGTCCACGTGGTTAATCATGGTAACATCCGTGCAGATAGCTTGGTAAGAGTTTTTACTATTGTGTCACTATTCAATCTTTTGCATACATTCTTCTTAAGCAAAACTACATTACTAACTATGTTACTATTATGTTCTTCAACAGAAGCTCGCAAAGGATGTTTTTGTGCCTAACATGATGTTTATTCAAGGTTACATGAGTATTGCTAGCTTACGGCCAAGTCCGTCGGTGGGCTTTCCATAGCGCATACTCGATTTCTTCAACAGATCAATGCCTCGACAACAAAGGATGGACAAAAGTAATGAGTGCGTCCATGCAACCTAATTGAGACAACATTGATGTGCGCAGACCACAAAGGGGAAACATATCGATCTCTATTCTTCATTATGGAGATGGAGGGGTTTACCTATTTTATTCTATTTTTCCTATGAGAGAGTAGATCCTACCTAGTACTTGTCATGTGCTACAATTAGTTAGTGTTGGTTAACTTGTCATGTGGTAGATGACGAGTTCTTATATGACTACGATGATGATTATGAGGAGGCCTTAGTATTTGTCATGATGTGCTAGAATGATGATGAGTTATTATATGACTACAGATGATGAGTTGTTATATGACTACGATGATAATTGGGTGGAAAAAACACAGATTAGATTAAAGTGGACGGATACAATTAACTAAGTTGAATTAGTAGGACGATATCATGTAGAGACGGCACACAATTAACCAAGTTGCATTAGTAGGACGATATCATGTTGAGATGGCACACAAATGTGCCGTCCCAACATCATATCATCCTATTATTTCAACTTGGTTAATTGGATCCATCCATTTTAATCTAATCGGTGTTTCTTCTACAACCTCTTCATTGATATGTATATATATTTTATAACCGTGTATAAATATAATATAAATAAAAAATAAAAAATACGCACGAATAGTTTGGCACGGGGCAGAAACGGGCGCTGCTGGTAATTAGCAGTAGCGCGGGTCCAGACCCACGCTACTCCTAGCAGAAGTACCAGTAGGATGGGTAAGAACATGCTACTGCTAAGAGTTAGCTGTAGCGAGCTACCAGTATCACGGCTCCGTGTGCTACTGCAAGACCTTTACCCCGCACTGCTACTAGGGTTTTCCCTAGTAGTGAGTTCTTCATCATAACTAGACATATTTTTCGGGGCACATGTCATAACTCGACTGCAACTAGGCTCTTTTTCGGGGCACGCATTGTACTCTACTCTGTGTGAACTGCAGTTACACGCTCGCGCATTGGCGTGTAATCATAGTTTCACGCCCATCGATAGTATGTAACCATGTGCAATAGGAGTTGTATGTCTGTCGGTTATTCCCAGTGCACAACGCCGTGTAGTCACATGCAATTTGTAGGTTTGTAATATTTTTTATTTTTTAATAATATAAAATGATTTTATATTTTTCCTCCTGTAAGAGGTGTCATGTATTCGATAATTAGTTGTTACAAATATAATCGTACGTAATTTGGTTGGTTTTTTTTTAAAAGGGAATTTTTAGTTGTATGATATGCTACTATACAACTAGTCATAGCTTCTTTTTCTTCAGCGACGAGCTGCTTGCCAAGGGAGTGCAGACGCAATAAACAAGAAATTGATGCAGCCCCTTTGCATGTCCATTTTTCATTTTGGACTTTTTTTGTTCTTTTTTGAACTTCAGGCAAAGAAGTAAAACAATAAAAAACAAAGCCTGCCCGATAGAACAAAACAAACAAAAAACTTTGTAGGACAGAACCCCGAACCACAAAGAAAGACACAACCTGCATTTACGTCAGTCAACTGATGCTTAACGAAGTCTCAGTCTACTGAATTGTAAGCAGATCTTTTCGTTTTATTACAAGTTTTGGAACGTGAGAACATACATAAAAACATCAGCAGCAAATTGTCTGACTAGTGTTCAACTAGCAGCACCTTGATATATATACTGCGTTATTTGATAACACACATCGAAAACAAGAAGCACACCCAGACGCGAGCGCAAGACAGATACACCATGACGTACAAGCAGCAGCGCAGATCGATCATCCGTTTATTTCACCCATGAGCCTTGCTTTTAAGATGAAAAAACAAATAAACAAAACAAGTCATGGACCAAGTTCTTAGTTACTACGTAGTAGTGCTTTGCTTCATATGTATATCAATCAGTCAAATGCATGAATAAATGATCAATCTGCGGTTACCTGCTGCTAGCTTCTTCCGGTGGATTTGCTGCAGGAACAGGGAAGGCGTATAGCTCCTCCACCCTACGATCAATAAAAGCAGCATTGGTGAGTCGAATCCTCTTCCACTGGAAATCCCCGAGGTCGTAGAGGGCCATCAGCAGCCAGACGAAGGTGATGAACTCCCCTCCTCTGCTCAGTTGTGCCATGTGCATCTCCGCCATCGACTTGCCTGCAGCATAAATAAGGAGCCTCGCCCACACGTGAACTAACTCCTCTACTGCTTCCTTGCTTGGCTCGAGATCTTTGAGTAGATCCTCATGTAGTATTTGTGGATCCTGAAGATGGTCGAGCATAGCTTCCGCGCTAACATTGAGCGGCAGCATCGAAGGGTGGGTAGCCAAAAGGTACATCATGTAGTTGGATAGTTTCCGGCATACCTCCATCATACCCACTCCTGCCGTATTTGCCTCCATGTCCGGAGAATTAGAAGGGGGATATCTACTCAAATGTTTGTCAGTGAGTACATGAAACAACACAATAGCAGCACCAAAATCTGCACGTTCTCCCAACAAATTCGGCCAGTCTCTGCCACTCTCAATGGGGCCGCCTACATGCCTCAAGTGACTAATCTCCTTTGCAACACACTCCATAGTCATCTCATCCACATCCACATACTCAGTGTCTAACAGCTTGCTCATCCAAAATATTTTCTTCCTTTCAACGCGGACCAAATCTGCAAACCATTTGACCATGGTCATCACTCGTTGATTGAATGTTCTCGCTTGGCCACTGCCAGTCACCCAGCTTGAAAATATGTACTGTCCCATTGACTTTAGGAAACCTTGCTTCTCCTCCGGCCATCCAATATTACTGGAAAAAATAAACCATGACAACATGGCAAGCCTATCCCACTTTCGAACCTTCAGCCATGCCCATGTCCAGGGTGACATCAGGGAAATAAACATTGCACATAGTTCCAGGAAAAAGCCTCCCACAAAAAGTGAGTAAGTGATTGCAATGTCAACTTTTCTATAGCTCTGTTTGTCATTTGCATGGAACACAGCAAAAGCAACAATAGCAGACATCTGAGAGATGCATCTAAGTATGATGGCACTCCTTCTCACCACAAGAGCCTTCGTGTAGAAATCAGCAAACATCACACGAAGAATAATACTGACCATCTTGATCGCCTCTTTGCTGTCATCTAGCATCGACCTTGCGGGGAAACCTGCGAGAGAAAAGTAGCCACGTCCCGAAAAGATATCATGGACATGTGCCATTGAACATAGAGCTGTATAAACAATGCTATCATAGCCACCGCCAGTGCCCACTTTGCTATTCGATTCCTCGTCTGTGTCCTCTTCGCACTCAAGGCCTGGCAACTTTGTGTAACGATCCCCACTTGAGCTTTCAAGGCTTTTAAAGCAACCACACTTGAGAGACCATATTCTTTCCCCATACTTGATAACTCCAACAACAAACAAAAATACACCAGAGACTAGAAGCTCCACGCTCTGTCTTCCAATAGATTTCCAGAAAACATAAATAGCTAGGACAGCTTGCACCACTAGATTTAGCAAATGCCTCAACCACAAGTTATTGTCCTCCATGGCAAAGGCAGTAATGGTGTCCTGCCCACCAAGATGGATGAGGAGAAATGGTGCCCAAAAGAAAGCTAGCGATTGTGTTTTCCCTGGTGTGTGCCTTTTAATGGTGATATCCTCATGTTGCGAGACAAGACCGAGGGTATAAACTGCTAGAAAGTCGGCCCCTAGATAAGCTGCCCAAATGGAGAGCCTTAGGAACATGCTGGCGTTATGCTGTCGAAGGCTGCCAGTAAAGAACAAGAAAATTTGCAGCGTGAAGCTGAGGAGCACGAGCGGCTGGATTTCCCATATATTGATTAGTTTCAAACCCTCCATTGCATGCATGATAGTTTTGGAAGTCTGAGACGACCACCTGGTGGATAAGGTTTAGAAGATAAGAGTGAGTTTTGCAAGATCGCATAATCCTCCAAACCGAAATATAGAAGGCGTTTCATCTTTATACATGCACAACAAACAAGTTTTTACTATTAAACACTAAGTGTATTAGCATGAAATATACTTCCTTGTGTATTTGATGGTGAAAGCATCAATAGAGTTACTACTAGACACCAAGTTTATTACCATCAGATCCCAACCCAAAGGTATGTCGTAACAGAATCTGGTACCTTTACTATAAAATACAAAGCGTTTTACTATCAATTTTTGTGCCAGGATTTTCACAGAAAAATAATAATAATGCATGAAGGGATATTTTTTTATAGTAAAAAGCTTTGCAAATTTACTACTACAAAAACATCATCACTAGTAAAAAAAACATGAATGATTAGGACCTACATGCATAATCATTCCTATGTGCCTCAATTTCTCTTACTAGAAAGCCATATCCTTTTTATCATAGATCGTTTTGACCGACCATAAGTTTTTATAGTTCTGCATATGTCTCTTATCTTTTGCGACAACTAGGAAACAACTAACACCTTCTCTGGAAACATGGAATCTAACTTCATTTTTGGTAGAAAATGTTGCTACAAATTTGTGATATATATCATCATATATTTATCTTTTGTATATCAATGTTGCCCTCTGATAACAATTATTTTGCAATGCCTTGCTATTCTAAATTATTCCTTTTATCATCGGTTAATACATTGAGTGATTTAGACCCTAATGTTATACTCTAATATTTATACGGCTTTTTTATTATGTTCAGAAGCAGACTATGGAAGAATAGTTATAGCATTTGCGCCGTATTGATATGCGCACCCACATTCTGTGTTGTGATTTGCAACTTTCTTCTTAGCAATTGTAACTTATTAAATCACCATGGCGTTGTTCATGAAATGTTGATTGTAATTAATGTAGGGTAGTGTGTCGAGGATACTTGACATAGTAGAGAGATACTTTATGTATGTTAATTTCATATGGCTGATGGATATTTTAACCGTAAGTCTTACTTCATTATTATTTCTTACCTCTATATGTGCTTAGTATGTTTTTATATTTTGTTTCCATTAACAAAATCACAATTCTTTACAAATATCAATATGATTGTATGTGCTGGAATGTACCAAAAACATTAAACCAACTACTGGATTTTTATTCAGATAATGGTCACAACTGAAAATCCTCATAGAATTTTATTGTTCTTATTCCATTTTCCTAAATAGTATCATTCAGGCTTATATCAAATATTGTCTCTAATCTTTGGAAAAATAGACTCCTCGAATATTGTCAATGAAAATATATATAAATGTGTTATATTTTTCTATTATATTTCAAAGGTTAATTTTAATAAAATTTATTAGGTGGCACCATAATCATAAAATCTCTAGCCCGTGCAGGTGCACGGATGGATGGCTAGTATATATAACTCGAAATCAAAGTTCATTTTGTAATTGAAAAATAAGTTAAAGTTGTAGTTTGCAATTAAGCATAGGAACGAGTCATCATTTCTTTCTTGCTCGTGGATGGCCGGATCCGATGGTCCTTCAGTTATTGTCGATGAGCATCATAGTTAATAGGATTGTTAGATACCCATATCAACAAGGGGCAACTTCTTTTCTAGAAGCTCATCTCTACAGATCTTCTTGGTTAAGTGTGCTTGGCCTGGGGGAATTTGATGATGGGTGATCGAGCAAAAAAATTCTTTTCAGGTGTGCACGAGTAAGTACAAAAGGGCGCAAAGATGACTAGTCCATGGGGCAAGTCTAGATCCGAGGTGGAAGCGAGGAGTAATGACCAGTGGGTGGCCAGGCCATTACAAAATGGTATGCCAACCGACGCTCAAGGCTACATAGATGTTTGCGGGTCTAGGGTGTGGGCATGTGGAGCATGGCGCGTGTGTCCCGTCGTGGCTCACGACATGATACATGTGTTGGCACTTGATTCACATACGTGTGCCAAGAGGGAACATTCCTGCTGGGCCAACGAGGGCGTTAGATCCTTTAATAGGGGTGTATGTGACATCCTGGTTAATAGGCTTGATAAAGTCATATCAATAAGGTGTAACCTCTTTTTCAGAAGCTCATCTCCCAGGAAGCTCCGGGTTTAAGCGTGCTTGGCCTGGGGGTCATTTGAGTATGTGTGATCGACTGTGAAGTTGTTCCTGGGTGTGCATGAGTGAGAACAAAGTGTGCATGAAAGACCAGTGTTGGTAAGTGTTGGTAAGTAGGGCCAGCCCAGCTCCCAGGTGATAGCCACGAGTAAGGACCATCAATGCGAATGAGTGGCCCGAGTGTTACACTTTGAAGCATGCATGAACCAGAAAAATGGCAGCAGGTACCTCGTTAGATTACTTGGTCTCAGTCAATTATTCTCTATTGATGTACATAAGCAGAATTAAAATTAAAATTTATTCATGTATAGAAGACTCTAGGCATTTCTTGTTGAAAATATACCCTAGAGGCAATAACAATTGTGCTATATTTATTTCCAGGTTTATGATTAATGTTTATATTCTATGCTATAACTGCTATGGTTCTCAAATATGTGATTCAGAGGAAAACTCATGAGCATGTGTAGAGTTATATATGGTAAGACAAGATTTCTAGTGCTGCTTTTAGAACTAGCTCAAGTGTTGCATGGTGGTTTTGTTTTCCTGATCATCGGCATAGTTAAGTGTAATGATGATATCAGCAACATTGATAAAACATTCATGTTGAATTGACCCAACTTGTTTGTTATACTTAGAATTATATCGTTTGAAGTCCATATTCCACAACACGGGAGTTAATGTATGTATGATTATTTACAACATGAGAGCATGGAGTCACTCCATACCAGACGTGCGCTTTGGGGTTCTTCCAACGTCATTCTTAACATGGTGATCATAACAACAACTTTCGGGTTCCTCAGAAATGTATGAAGAGCGACTAGATAACTCGAGACTAGGATTTGCTTCTCCGATGATGGAGTGATATTTTTAGGGCCCTCTCTGTGTGACTGGCATCCACAATTGTATGGCAAACACAACGTGAATTGATCACAGGGATGCCAGAACACGAGAATAAGAAAAGATAACAGTACCGACAATGAGGACACAGGTATAGAGAACATGTGTTGGTCTCATTGGGGTACCTTTATGTCTCACCTCGGGTTTTGTAAAGTATCGCGAAACAAAAGGAATAACATATGATAACCAAAGGTTCATTCATGTGGGTATAGGGGTTAAAATGGATGTCCACGGTTCCCATGTTGATCGTTGAATGAACGTTGTTTCGATCATGTCTATATTTGACCAAACCTGCAGGGTTACACACCTAACATTTTCGTGGGTTGTTAGAAAGCTAGGAGAAAGGAGAATGAGAGAATGGGCTCCAAAATAGTTCCATATAGTTCCGAAAGAGTTTCGGAAGTTTCTAGAAATGTTCTGGGAGGTCCCGGGAAGGTCCTAGGAACTTCTAGTAATGTCGAGAAGGTTACGAAACCTTCGGGATAAATCCGTAGGGTCCCTGGTACGAGGAAACCTTGGCTGGTCCAAGGGTTAAGCACTAGTAGAAAACAGGGCACTAGTCCCGGTTCCAGAGGGCCTTTAGTCCCGGGTCTGGAACCGGGACAAACCGATCGGGACTAATGCCCAAAACCTTTAGTCCCGGTTTGCTTACGAATCGGGACTAAAGGCCCTCCACGTGGCGCTGTCTGGGCGAGGGAGGGAGGACCTTTAGTCCCGGTTGGTGTTACCAACGTGGACTAACACCAACCGGGACTAAAGAAATTTTTAGAAAAAAAAATTGAAATTTTTTTTGATTTGTTTTTAAGTTTTATTCCAATTTTCAAATCTTTGAATTATTTGACAATTTAATCTCTAATCACCCGTCCTCACTGCTCCAGCATGGAGCACTCATTTCAAATCGTCTAACTTCCCGGCCGGTCACCCATCCTCTCACTGCTCCAGCCTCAGCACGCTTAACTTCCTGGTTCTATCGCCCCTAGTGTCCAAGTCTGCACTTGTTGTTTTCCTAACAATAGTAAGCTATCAATCCTATTAACCCTTAGGTCTTGATGTCACATGATTTAATTTTTTGAATTCCAAATAATTATTAAAATAAACAAAATAAGTAATAATAATATTGAATTTCAATGAAAATAAAATAAGTAATAATATTATTTTATTCATTTTTTTGCCATTTATTCACTTAATATGGCATAATTAATATCTTTAAATCTGTAAATCGAAATTCGACAAATAATATGTCCATTATTATCAGAAAAATGTGAGGAATCCAAATATGACATCATTTATTTATTTTTAAATAAAATTAATTTTTAAAATTATTAAAATTATTTTTTTGATTTTGTAGGAAAAAATCTTCTTTTTGAAATAACTTTTTTTACTTTTGGAATTTTGAGAATCTGAGAAAACTTCACCGGGTTTTATTTTTTTAAGATTTTATCATTTTTGTTTATTTTCTACAAAACTAAAAAAGGCGGTCCACAGGGGGGGTAGAGTTTGAAAATTTCAGAACCCCTTTAGTCCGGGTTGGTGTCCATCCAATCATACCGTCGACTACATCTGCTAGCACCGTCCCAGCCAGAGTCACAACTAAGGTTAACCAAGCCAGAGTCAACCCTTGCTAACTTCATTTGCTATTTTTCATGCATTTGATGATTTTTTTTTGAGCTAAATGACCCTGAAATTGAAAAAGCACTACAAATGAACTCTGAAAAGGTTGAAACTTGGCATGGTATCATCATTTCACCCACATAGCTTGTGCTAAAAAGTTGAGAGGGTTACGGCAAAAACTGGATGCACTTCGTGTACAAACTGGACCATCTCCTTCGAAGTATCAAGGTTTCGAACGAAAACCCATCTGTTACAAAGGCATTTCATTTTTTTAACTTATTTCAACTCCAAACTTTTTGTGCATTCAATATGCACCATTCAAAGCCACATCATCAAATTTCAACCCTTTCTAACTTCATTTGCTATTTTTCATGCATTTAATGATTTTTTTTTGAGCTAAATGACCCTGAAATTGAAAAGCCCTACAAATGAACTCTGAAAAGGTTGAAACTTGGCATGGTATCATCATTTCACCCACATAGCATGTGCTACAAAGTTGAGAGGGTTACGGCAAAAACTGGATGCACTTCGTGTACAAACTTGACCATCTCCTTCGAAGTATCAAGGTTTCGGACGAAAACTCGTCTGTTACAAATGCATTTCATTTTTTTAAACTTATTTCAACTCCAGACTTTTTGTGCATTCAATATGCACCATACTACAACATGTTAAAATCTACAGAAAGAACTAACTAAAAATAATAATAAACAACAATTAAATGACCAAAACAACTATATAAGCAAAACAGTATTGTTTTAATTAAAATCCTAATTTAAATTATTCTAAAAATAACCAAATAAATCTTTCTGTGACAACAATCTAAAACGTGACTAGTAGCAAAAAGAATTAAATTAAAAACTATTTGTAAACTCAAGTTATTCACAATCTAGGGTTTGAAGCAAATTTGAACAAATTCAAATTTAAACCATTCAAATTTGAAAACTAATGGCACAAACAGAAACTAGACAAAATTTTGAATCTAATGCAAAAAGAATCACTCAAAAACATCAAATATCCTAAAAGATATAAGCAATTTAAAATAGAAACTAAAAACAGAAAACAAATGTAAAAACAGAAAAAAAAAACTTTCAGAACCCCTTTAGTCCCGGTTGGTGTCTCCAACCGGGACTAAAGGTCCCATTTGAACCGGGACTGATGCCCGACCGGAGCCCTAGCCGCTCGAACCGGGACTAATGCTCACATTAGTCCCGGTTCGTAATGCAACCGGGACTAATGTGTAGATCGAGCTGGGACGAAAGCCCTGTTTTCTACTAGTGAAGGTCCATGAGGCTTTAGGTTGGTGCACAAAGGGGTTGATTGGAGGGCAGGGGCTAGACCCTAGGGTCCTTGGCGTTTACCCCCTCGGCCAGACGCCGACACTTGTAGAAAAATGGCTAGCCACAACTTTAGTTGGTGACTCACCATTTCCAACCAACACCAGAACTACTTTTTCCTAAATAATGGTGACGTTGGTATATTTGGTACACCATTATTATACCATCAGTGCTGGCGATGCACATTTTTAGCTCGACGTTGCTGTTTTCTGAGTTTTTTCTTTGGGCTATACTTTGTTATGGTGTGGCATGCTAGGCCCATGCTAGCATTAGTCTATCTCCTATCTACCTCTTCCAGTAAAAAAAGCTAAGTCATTCTGATTCACCTCATCCTCTTTATAAAGTCATAAACAAGATATATTCATGACCATGCTCCATGATATAGGAATATGAAACAGGTTCATTATGATTCCTTGATAAAAAATGTAAGTTGTGCACAATATGAAATGGTCCTCACACACAATATACATGGTTGAGTGCATTTGCAAATCTGATAGTTTTGGCGGCATTCAGTTTAGCATACATTTTCCTATGTTGACTTGTGAGTTTCAGTTTTCATATACTGGCTCATTTATAAAAATTACATAGAATGTTGTTTCTTCTATATGCACGTCTATGCATCAAGTTCTACAATTTCAGGTTCTCCTTGTAAGAAATATACTGTCCATGAAATTGTTGGAGTTAATCACGTCTTGTGATTTCCTAGTTCGGCTAGGAATAGGAGACCGTCACCGTATAAGATTGTATTGGCTAGGTTAGCTAATATATACTAGAAGGACTGGGCGCGCTTTGCTGCGTTGTTAGATTAAAAAACATAATCACTCTGTTTCAAAATACAATGCGTATTATTTTTTTAAATGTCAAAACTTTTAAATTTGATTAAATTTGTAGATAAATATATCAAAGTCCATAATATCAAATTGTTGTGATTAGATTCATCGTTAAATGAATTTTCCTATTCTTTATTTAATATTGTGGATTTTGATATTTTTGCTCTCAATTTGGTCAAAGCTGAAGAATTTGACTTTGCAAAAAACTAATACCCCTTATATTTTGAAACTAATGGAATATTTCATTTGATGTGTGGGGGAAGATGACATAGTGTGTTTTAATTTTAGTTATAATTTGGTAGTTTGATGGGTCTTTCGTGGTGTGATTCTATATTATATGCTAACCAACCTTATATATGTGAGAGAATTTCTATGTCGATGGCTGCATGGGCGTGATTGATATGTTTTTATAGGCCGGTTGATGTTGATTAATTTGAAAAACTGTTAGTTCGGTTAAAATCGTAAACCAACCCCATTAGAAAGCATAGTGTATTTGTCTAAGGAATTGAACGAGTGAGTTTTGAGAAATTGTTGACCCGGTCAAAATCGGGCGACCCAATTTTAATTCAAATCTTGAAGACTTCAATTGAATGTGGACTCTTTAAAACTAAGGAGTATAGTGTTATAGAGATATAAATAAAATAAATAAATGAGAGAGCTTTGACAAATTGTTGACCAGGTCAAAATCGGGTGGCACAATGTCAATTGGAGACCTCAATTGAATGTGGGCTTTCCAATTCTAGGGAGATTAGTGTTACAGTATATATATATGTCCATCTATGTATCCCCACCCCTTGTAACCGTGAGCTGAAAATCAATACAAAGAAAATAACGGGAGCGACACGCTCCGATGACAATCCAATCAGCGTCCCTGTACCGCATGTGTTTCGTCGAGTTCAACGATCAATCGAGCCGGCGACTAGTACGTTACGCTGCATGTGCTAGTTTGCTACGTACGGATCAATCCAACTGTGTGCTAGCCTGCTTGTCTAGCTTGCTTTTGGACTTGTGCGTTCTAGCCAAAAGTACCGGCTAGCGCATCCGAAAGTCAGCTTCGGTCAGAGACATCGGTCTTGTCGTGGATTTGTCACGGCAGATGTCCGGGTTAATGGACTTAAGGTGTGGGGTCATCGCATCTAACTGGTAGCTTGAGAGGGGTTGAGCGGGACGAGAGACGCGGAGTTTTTACCCAGGTTCGGCCCCTCACGATGGAGGTAAAAGCCTACGTCCTGCTTGTCTGGCATTAACGATGAGGAAGACCTCTTGATTACAAGGGTGATGTCTAGCCTCTAATCTGACTATCTTTTCTGACCTGTCTCTATGACCTGTCTATGAGACGTCTAACCTGACCCTCTTGGGGTGACCCGCCCCTCCTTATAAAGGCTGAAGGGGCGGTTTACATGTAGAGTCTAAGTCGGATTGATGACTTCCCATCGCGGGCTTCTCTTCATGGGCTTCCGAGTCCTGGGCTTCTTCCAATCCCGGGCGGCTTACACTGGGCGGCTTACAACCAGGGCTTATCTTCCGAGACTTGTCTCCGGGACTGTCTGATAACACTGTTCACCGGGTTAACACTATTTGTCGGGTCAGCTACTGTTTGCCGGGTTAGCATCCTGGCACTGTAGCTGCCGGGTTAACATCCTGACATTGTAGCAACCGGGTTACCATCCTGACACTGTAGCAACCGGGTTACCATCCTGGCACTGTAGCAGCCGGGTTACCATCCTGGCACTGTAGCTGCCGGGTTAGAACTGTAACCGGGTCAGTACTGTTTGCCGGGTCATATTGCGGGGTAATATCCCCGTCATTAGCCCCCAGGTTAGCTTGAATTTATTCATGGTAAGCTCCATCGTCTTGCAGGTATATGTCCTTTGAAATAAAATATCGGGAATACAACACCCATATGCCGTTGAGTCGGCCTTCAATGCTCTTGGCGGGTCTCCTTCGCCGGGTTATAATCATTGATGGTGCCGGGTTATGATTGTTGGTGACGCTGGGTCAAATAATTGGACTCCAGTTGAAATTGACATCTTGAAAACTCTCTCCAATTTTTTGATATATTCATATTACCTGTAGCCCCCAAGCTCCAAGTTGATCCCTGATGACTTGGCGCTTTGCAACAATATCTTTGATTGTGTAGCCCCCAAGTACCAGGTTGTCTTGCCTGCAGCAGCCTGGGACTTGTAACTGTCTTATACCTTATATAAAGCTTCAGCTGGTGTAGCCCCCAAGTGCCGGCTCATCAATATGTGATGCGCCGGGTCTTCAGTTTGTACCTTATAATCTGTTTGAACAACTGAATACTGTAGCCCCCAAGTACCGGGTCGCATGCCTGCAGCGACTTGGGACTTTAGAAAATTTGATCTGAGCGGTGTAGCCCCCAAGTGCCGGGTCAGTAAGAAGTACTGGGCTGGGACTTAGAAAAAATATTGAAAGACTGGCTCATCTCCTTGAGACAACAAGATCTGTTGACCATGTAATGATTTGAAAACTAGCTTGCATTAGCCCCCAAGTGCCGTGATGCATGCTTGCAGCGACATGGGACTTGCATACTTGTTATAAACTGGACTTGAATAATGTAGCCCCCAAGTGCCGGGTCGTCTGCCTGCGGCGACTCGGGACTGTGTGAGAATGATATGACTCATCATAATTTGTTGGATGAATCCTTGACCGTGGTTATAACCCGGCAGAATATCCTGGAATAATGCCTTTTCCCTTGAAAATGAAAATCCCAGCTCGTGGTTGCGATGCAACCCGGCGAATATGTGAGAAATCCATGATGAAGATCCAGCCATGTTGGCTATTAGCGATCTATTTGTTCTGGCAGCTTATCTTTAGGAGACAAGACCTGCAAAAAATAACAAAACAGAGTATATTCTGCATTGTTGTAAAGGCGGCTTGAAAAAGCCTAACCCGGAGACGTGAAATCTCATAACCTTGCCTTTCTTTCCAAACGCATAAGCCGGCTCTTCTGGGTAGTTTCACTACTTTGAACTCTTAATAACTGACAAGAGTGTAGCGAACCAGAAAAAGACGCAGCAGGGGGTGAATACCCTTAGACCCCAGAAGCTACTTCTCACGTGACGTAAATCCATCGTTTGAACCTCCAGGGTACGACGGGCCACTTAGCGGAGAGTACGCAGCAGATGGGAGAGTTTGCCTCGCCGCTGTAAGAGGCCCTTGCAGGGGGTAAGTTGTAGAACTCGCTGCACCCCTGACAAAGCGGCAGCAACTTACAGGCAGGTATAACTCGGAATTGCGGATGTAAGGGTTTGCCTCGTCGCTGTAAGAGGCCTGTGCAGAGGGTGAGTTTTAGAACTCGCTGCACCCCTGACAAAGCGCAGCTACTTACAGGCAGGCATAACCCGGCCTTGCAGATGAGAGAGTTAGCCTTGCCGCTGTAAGAGGCCTTTGCAGGGGGTAAGTTTTACAACTTGCTGCACCCCTGACAAAACGCAGCTACTTACAGGCAGGTATAAACCGGTCTTGCAGATCGAAAAGAGGGTAAGTTCATAACTCGCTGCACCCCTAATGATCTTTGTTGACGTAGTCAACGCTTGGGTCCACGACCCGCCTTACAGTGGCTGAAAAGCCTGACCGAGAGGGTTGAAGCTTAACCCGGTGGGTTGAAAGCCCCCAAACGGCTTTGTCGAGGATATCAACTGGCGCGGTATCTTGTAAGCCGCCGTCAGTTAGGCCGGCAACTTGTAAACCACCATCTTGTATGAAAAAATAGCAGAAGCCCCCAAGTTGAACGGTGCATCATGGCGACTCATCTTCTTGGGTAACTTTTAATCCTTCCGCCAATAATGTAGTATCTCCCGAGATCGGGTTAACTTTCTTGCCATGATCTGGGGCTCTCGTTAAAAACGGTCAAGTGTGTTGAGCCATGTCTGTAGCCCCCGAGTTCTTAAGTTGACTCGAAGAGGCGGCATGAGAATCTCCACTGAAGGTTGAAGTTGACCGTGGCGGGTTATAAATGATCCCATATGAATTGTTTCAATAATCCGGTCGAGGGCTCGTCCCGGCAGTTTGTTGAAGTTTAACCACTGTAATAGCGGCGACTTGTGCGCCTGTCCGTCGGGCGGCTTGTGCAGGCGAACAGTGCACCGATATGTTGATATAGATCTTACTGCGGTCGGCGGCTTGCGCTCGTCAATTGGGCGGCTCGTACAGGCGAGCACCGCACTGATATGCTGATGTAGATCAGACCGCGGGCGGCGTCTTGCGCTCGTCCACTGGGCGGCTTGAACAGGCAAGCACAGCACCAGTATGTTGATGTAGATGTAGGAGTCAGCCGCGCGCTTGAAGATGGCGCGGTCGCGAGAGACGGCCACAGCGTTGTAAGCCGGTGCGGTCGCGAGAGTCAGCTGTGGCGTTGTAAGCCGGTGTAGACGGGTGACTCGGCCGCGGGCGTTTGTAAGCCGGTGCGGACGTATGAATCGCTCGCAGGTTGTTGTAGACCGGACCACAGATGGTGTCCGTGCGTCCGTTGGACAACTCGTACGGGCGGGTGCTGATGTGAGCTTTGTACCCGCAGTACGATGGTCACCTTGGCAGTCCTGCATAACGACATCGCAGACGGGAGTAACTGTTCTCGAAAGAATAACAAGTGTATCAATAAAAACTGAATGGACAGATTTCACCTGATTCTGTCTTATCGAAAAGCATCAGCTGTGAGTCCACAGCGGTGACGGCGAAGACGGTGGCTTGAAGTGCGACCGCAGCGGAGCCCGGGCTGGCGGCTCAAAGCAGATCCTCCAGGTCGTATTGACCAACCAGGGTTTTTTTTAGACAAGCTGACCCTTCACTTCTGTTAATAGCCGGTCCCTCTGTTGTTTTGGGTAATCAACGACGACGACTCTGCAGTGGGAGGGGCCTGCAGGGGCGAGGCGGGTCGCGACTGCATGCACGCGCGTGCGCGGGGCAGAGCAGAGATGCACCAGGGCGGTTGCGTGCAGATTAGAGCCGAATCGGGACCAGGCGGAGGCGAGGCCGTGGGGCGGGCCGGAACCTGCGGGAGTTCGGCGGCTGGCGGAGGCGACGGTGACGGCGAGGCCGCTTCGGCGGTTCAGCGCGGGACGGCGGAGGCCGTCGGCCCGAACGGCTCAATCCGGGCGCAGACGCGGGTGAGAGGCGGACAAGCCATGGCGGGGCGGTAGGCCAGCTCAAGATGTGGCCGTCGGCCACAGCGGCAGATGCGGCCGCGGCGTGGCAGCCCGGAGGCGGAGGCGGCCCGGAGAAACCGGCGGCTCAGCACGGCCGTGCCGCGGAGGCCCTCAGCGAGGAGACGCAGGGCGGGTCGCAGCAGACACGGGCCGGCGCGGACACAACCCGGCGGGACGAAAGGCGGAGTCCGCGCGTGAAGCGGAGGTGGAGCGAGACGGCCACGGCCGGCAGCTCGAGGGCAAGGCCGGCCCCGGAGGTGGCAGCTTGAAGCCAAGCGCGGAGTGAACCCTCGGCGGAGCAGCGACCCGGAGGCCATGAGGACCCTGCGGCGGCAGCTCGAGGCCGATGCCAGCGGAGGAGGGCCGGGCGACTCGCCAGCGGTTTGCAGGCGCGGACGGCCAGTGCCCCATCCCAAGGCGGCCGGCGGCTCAGGGCGTAGGCGGCTCGCGGCAGAGGCCAACGGCGGCTCGGCGATGGAGCGACGACGAGGAGGCGCGCCGGCGACTCATGGCAGAGGCAGCGACTTGCGGCGAGGGGCGGCTCAGGCATGAGACGAGGCATGGGGCGGCTCGCAGGGCTTGCCGGCTGGCAGTTCAACACAGCGGCGGCGGCTGTGGCGCGACAAGGCGGTTTAGAGGCGAGCGGGGAGGCCGGCGCCGGCTGCTGGGGTAGCCAGCTCGGAGGCAGAGCCACGGCGGAGGCGAGGTCGGCTTGGCGCGACTCGTGGCGAGTCCGCGACGACTCAAGGCGGAGGTTGGCGGCTCAATGCGGCGGGCCACAGAGGCGGACGCTTGTGAGGCGGCTTGCGCCGGAGGCGACCGAAGCGAGGCCGTGGGCGGCGAGGCGAGCACAGCGGCGGCGAGGGTGAGGTGAGCACCGTGGGGGCGAGGCGGCGTGTGAGGCCGCGGCGGCTCGAGGCGCAGTCGTTGACCGCAACAGTGGGGTGAAGGCGAACGCGACGGCTCAGAGGTGCGGCCGCTGGGGCGGCGAGTCGAGCACCGCGGACCAGATATGGCGGCCCGGCAACGGCGGCTTGAGGAGGCCAACGGCGGCTCAGAACGGAGAAGGTCGGCCATGGCAGCGATGGGGAGCAGGGCAGCTCCGGCGTGGCACTGCGAGCAGGCGGTGGGTGGAGAGGCAGTGCGGCCAGGGCAAGGCGACCTGTGGCGCACCGGGCGGAGCTGGCGGAGGTGCGGCCCGAGGCTGACCAGTTGGAGGCGATTCAGGGAAAAGGTGAGGCCGGCGTCTCAAGACAGCATTGACGGCGGCTCACGAGGTGATTTGCAGGCTCGTGTCTGTGTTTGACACGGTCTTTGTCTACATCCGGATTGACTGTTGACTGTAGCATAGAACAATTGTTTCTGGGTTGGTATGGCAAGTACTCGTGGTTGTTGATTTTTGCAGGACTATGAGGTTCATCTGACGTACCCAGCTGCCGACCAAACCACCCTTTAGCTCTGATCTGATTCATATTGTCATCGAAACTTTTTAGTCTTGACTGAGGAACTCGGAGTTGACCTAGATCCTTCCGAAACGGCTCTTCTTCATCCGGAAAAATTGCGAACTCCTCGATCCCTAAGACAGATCCCTTCAAGAACTCAACACCACCGTGCGCGGGCCCCACGGTGGGCGCCAACTGTCGTGGATTTGTCACGGCAGATGTCCGGGTTAACGGACTTAAGGTGTGGGGTCATCGCATCTAACTGGTAGCTTGAGAGGGGTTGAGCGGGACGAGAGACGCGGAGTTTTTACCCAGGTTCGGCCCCTCACGATGGAGGTAAAAGCATACGTCCTGCTTGTCTGGCATTAACGATGAGGAAGACCTCTTGATTACAAGGGTGATGTCTAGCCTCTAATCTGACTATCTTTTCTGACCTGTCTCTAAGACCTGTCTATGAGACGTCTAACCTGACCCTCTTGGGGTGACCCGCCCCTCCTTATAAAGGCTGAAGGGGCGGTTTACATGTAGAGTCTAAGTCGGATTGATGACTTCCCATCGCGGGCTTCTCTTCATGGGCTTCCGAGTCCTGGGCTTCTTCCAATCCCGGGCGGCTTACACCGGGCGGCTTACAACCAGGGCTTATCTTCCGAGACTTGTCTCCGGGACTGTGTGATAACGCTGTTCACCGGGGTAAACACTGTTTGCCGGGTTAGCATCCTGGCACTGTAGCTGTCGGGTTAACATCCTGACACTGTAGCAGCCGGGTTACCATCCTGACACTGTAGCAGCCGGGTTACCATCCTGGCACTGTAGCAGCCGGGTTACCATCCTGGCACTGTAGCTGCCGGGTTAGAACTATAACCGGGTCAGTACTGTTTGCCGGGTCATATTGCGGGGTAATATCCCCGTCAAAATCGGTCTCGTCGGGAGATACTCGACGAGTCGGAGGGACCTACGCCAACAGAAATAAGTAGGCACTTCTGCCTCCTGGACTTGACGTAATTTTTAAGATATGTTGTTACGTTGGATTCTTGGGCACCATTATCATTTTTCTGTTGTAGAAATAGAAGACGAAGTGATATTATCCGTTAACACCCATCACATACGGTTTTTCTCTTATATATTATCAGTAATTAACTATTTCAGCCGATATGTCTGTTTTTCTCCCTATGATCATTTGCTTACTTTCTCCAAGATGTTGGTTCTTCTTCTACTGTTAAAATGTGGTCATGAGAGAGTCAGACTAGCCAAATCATTGACTTGTACTATATCTTTATGCGCTCATGGGGGCCTTGGATCAACCAAGTCGTTGACTTGGTACTGTTTTTGACACTATCCCAATAATAGTGTACTACTTGTGTAATTTTTTCTATCAACCAAAGGATTGAGTTAAACTAGCCTATATGACAGGCTCAGTGTTTCAAAGTTGGTGCTTCATAGATTTGGTGATAACTGACCATTGATATTACCTATGTATCCAAATGCAGGAGCTGGCCCAAGGCAATCTCATTTTATAGTTTTCATTCGTGAGTTTATCTTTTGATACTTCTGTATTTTATTGAAAGGTCTGTGATCCTTAGTCTCCAGCTCATTATAATGCTAGAAATATGGAATGTTATAATTCATAGTACTGGTTAAAATTCATAGTCTGGACAAATGACCAGGTTAGTTTTGGCCATGTTGGTGATCTCGACAAGGGATATGTAAAATGTTACTTTTATGTCACCTTAAACCCGACAAGGTTGGAAACTCCAATATTTTCTCGGTGATTTGATATATATGCAGTTTTCTAGCTCCGTGGGATTGTAGTATTCATGTGTGAAGGGAACTTTTGCATGGTTGCAATGAATTGACACTCAGTTCCTGCTTTTGCCTTTCCCTTAGAGAACTAATTAGTTAGGAATGGACCCATTCTGTAGTCTGTACACAGTTCGTTTACTCATAATAAGTTAATGCATAAATTTAATGTTCCTAATTTGCCCGCCTCCCTTGCAGGTTTCTTCAAGGTCACAAAGTCACAGTTCGAGAACAAGAGATGCCATAGATAGCTGAGCAGAGGTCACTATTTACTTCATTAACTACTAGCAAAACAGTTCGTGCATTGCAACGGGAGAAAAAAAATCATCATCTCCAATGATCATGACCAAATTTTGCTGCATCACCAAGAGACACTGTCACTCCCATTTTCGTGCAATCGTGAAAAAAATTTAAAAATCAGGAACACTTTTTAAACTCGTGAACATATTTGGAATCGTGAACGTTTTTTAAATTTACGAACATTTTTAAAATCCAGGAACATTTTTTGAATTCATGAACATTTTAGAATATTTAAAAATATTAATTTAAATGTGAACATTTTTTATAACATTTTTCTAATTTACGAACATAAACTATTTTTCTAATTTACGAACATTTTTTTGAACTTTTAGGAGAATATTCAATTCATGAACATTTTTTGAATGGACAAAATTTTATTCAATTTCATTAACATTTTTAATACTTGAACTTTTGAAAAAATCATGAACGTTTTTTGATTTCCTGAACATTTTAAAAAATTGTGAACATTTCTTAAATATCCGACCATTTTTTAAAATCGCAAAAAAAACTGAATCCACAAACATTTATGAATTATTAAACATTTTATTTCAAAATTATCTATTTTTAATTTTCGAAACTTTTTAGAATTCCCAAATTATTTAAAGTACAAAACAAAACAATAACAGGAAATAAAAACGAAATTTAAAAAACAGGTCTGTCATATATGGGCTGGCCCAAACTGGTGTGTTATCTCTTCTCCTAGCGCGCAGAGCGCAGTATAGGACGTTCTTGCATGGGCCGGCCCAGTCCGAGATTTTTCTGTGTAAAACGTTTTTTATCACTTATAGGTGGCATTGGTGGCTAATATTTTTCAACTTTAAAGGCAATTTCGATGACGTACGGGCAGAAGCACTCCGTCCTTTCTTAGTAGGTAAAGATACATAAAATAGTACGTTACCTTCACACACTTCTCATTGTTATATTAGTGCAATCATTTGATCAATCTTCTTTCATCCTAGCTGATTATTATTAATTTTTCCCAGATGACACGAAGATGTGCCATTGGGGAGGGAGGAACATGAGACAATGTACAAAGGTATAGGAGGAGGACCATGAAGAAAAATACAACATAATTAGGAACCCTGAGAAAAATTCAACACTTTTGACATCCATTCATCAAATTTGATTTTCATGGATGGCTATGGTAGGATAGTGTTCTTTCCTTAAAAAAAATAAGCCATTAGCTAGCGTCCAAACAAAGTCTGTGCTTTTAGTGGGTATGGACACAAAAAAATATACTTATATGTTGCATATGGAATATCTCAATTTATATAGTATTCCTGTGAAATTTAGATCAGAAGTCTGGACCAGATTGTTGGGTGCTTACTTTCAATATTCATTATTCATGTGTACCTATTTGCTTCTATAATTGTCCAGTTGACTCAATTGTCATTAACCTGTTTTTCTGTGAATAAGATAAACTAGATGTACACGATTTATTGTTTTGAAGGTTATATCCAAATATCATAGTTTTGCATAGGCTCTCATTTTTCATGACTGTATGGTCATTTGTCGTGAATATGGCCACTCCTACATAGTTGACGATATCACATGGCCAGCAGTAACCGCAAATAAATCAGCGAATTTCTAACATGGACAACATACATTCATTACTTTTGCCCCCAGAAAACCATTGAATTGTTTCTTTGTAAAGTTTTGTTGTCATATTACCAAAAAATATCCCAAATGAACCAGCGAGGCGCGGCCCGCTCCGCACTTTCCGCTAGTTCATAATAAGATGCTATGAAACAAAGAAAACTTATCTCTTCCATAAATCAAATAGCATAAGAGATGGTAAACATATCTTCCAAGCACTACTATAAAAAGTTGACAGCAAATTGATGGTAAACATGGTCGACAATGCTATGATGAACCAGAGCATGCATATCAGAGAACATGGATGGGAATTACCTTGGAGAAGCTCTTCCTTCAGATGTTGCTTTCTCTTCTGAAGCTATATGAGGGGAAGAGAGACCCGTCGGCGTACGAGCTCACGTACGGTCCGTAAGCATGCCGTCCTGCAATCTGGAGCTTGCAGCAAAGGAGAGGCTAGCTGTGATGGAGCAGCGCCGTCCGCTGTGGTTGCATGTGTCGGCACGAGCCCGTAGGGTTGCGGACGGCGGCGCAGCTGCTGCTGTCTATCTGTGTCTGCTCGGCGACTTAACTTGTGTGAGATGCGAGCCAGAAACTTGGTGTAAGGTGCAATATGTAAGTAGTGCTGCACTAGGTGGAGTTGGAACAATGCATCGGCAATATGCTCCTCTTGAGTGTTTGTCTTGGTCCCGCCCGTACCAGGAATCCAGCAGTGTAGACAGAAAGAAAATTTTCCAAAACAAAGTTGCAGGATCCACTCCGCCCGTAGGAACCAATACTGTATTATTTGGTGTCAGTATGTCAGTGGGTCCCACCATTTATTCTCCTTTACAGGTATATTCTCTATATCGAATAAAATGAGCAATGACCTCACCAGTTTCATGGGTGGCAGAGCTAAGGCAGGCGTTCTCTTGTCCAGATCCGCTCATCCCATTATGGCTGTTCTGCCCCCCGGTCTCATTATTCATGATATGCATTCTTCTTTTCTTTTAAAGCCCGATCTCGCATCGGTCGATGCACATACTCCCTCTGTTTTAAAATATAAGTGATATGGTTTTAGTTTAAATAATTTTATTTGAACAAAGACCATGTCATTTATTTTAGAACGGAGGAAGTAATCTTTAATTTCTTATTACATAGCTCATAAGTATATAAAAGAATCTAAAGTACGATACCAAAAAGTTATAGGAGTGAAACAAAGAAAAATTACAACCGATTCAAAACAGGAAATACGAATCCTCGTCCATCACATATCCTATTCTTAGGTTGACATCTAAATTGGTCGAATAAATCCCCAGATACCATCTCTCATCGTGTGCATCCAGATGCCATGTACATTAGATCCTCCTTCCCGCGAACAAATAATCACATATGGATTTAGTAAGCATTCTTCTAATCCATTGCAGTTATCGTCCACGGAATGTAAGTAAAGTCACCGACATAGTGGGCCTTTCATGTCTTACAGTTCGTCGAGCTATCGAGCTCATCGCGACAAAGCATAGGGGTCTCAATTGTCTTCTGCCGAAGCCCGATCAAAGAGGGTCATCTTCTCACAAAGCCGTCATGGCAATAGAGCGGGTGGCCTGGACACGGGGACAGCTGGTCTGGACAATCTCGCCGACAATTTTCTCACGGCTAGCGGCGCCTGTAATGGGTTGCAAATTGCTTCGAAGCGTAATACGTGGGAATACAGATGGATGGGCGGAGTGTAAATGTTTTAAGCATGACCTTCTTCGCATAGTGTAAATGTAGGTAGTAGTAGGTGCTCCGTGCAGGTACGTCCATGTGCTGTCAAAAAGTTAGTAAAAACATTTGTTGCTTGGGTAAAAGAACACACGTCTGGTACAACGCAAATGTGATTTCATTTCCATGTGTCTTGTGCAGTACATGGGAAGACACTAGAACTTGGCACAACCGTCCCGTTTCAGTAACTTCTAATCAAACATTACAGGATTAGAAGCTACCGAAGGTCGCCAAAGTCATCTTGCTACCTAAGGTCATCTACTAGTTTTTCCTTCCATGAAGTTTTAACATGCCTCCTCTTACCCCCTCTTTTCACATGAGAGGTAAGAGTATATAATAAATTTGAGCCGTTGATCTTATTAATTAGTGGTCTAATTAACTCTTACCTTCTTACCTCACATGTAAAAAGAGGGGGTAAGAGGAAGCATGTTAAAATTTGCCTTTCCTAAATGGTTCTTTTCTAGTCCGTTAACACAAAGTTCTCCATCTTGGTCGCCAAAGTCATCACGTGGGCTCACTGAAGTCTTCCTGTCGGCTCATTTCTGTTGGAGATACGATAGGCAAGAAAACAAAGAAAATCAAAGACACAATGATTTTAAGGTGAGAAACGTCTTCGATGAGACGGCAGGGAATTCACGGACGTAAGCTAGTGAAATTTCACTACATCGGAAGAGGTTACAAATGTCAGAGATTTATAATAATGATCTTATCATGTGCGGTGGCTTATAAACGATATATATAGCTGTGGTGACTAGTCGATATTGATCTATAGAGAGGAGGGCGGTGGGATACCCCCTCACCATCCCAGGTGTCCATGGCACGGGGTGAAAAGTTAAACCCCCACTCTGGCCGGTACGGTCCAAGGCTCCCGGCGACGGGCCTCTGCTCCGCTCCGTCAGAAGTTAAGTCTTTATAGGAATTTTGATCACAACATAAAAAAAACTCCACCTGAAAACAAATTTGATCTTGTAACACGTAAACAACAAAGAAAAACACTTTCAGCGCAAAATACCCAATAGTGTTAAACAGTTATACTAAACAGCCTGGACCAGCAGCCACCGTGTGCTACCTGACATTTCTCGTCGGTGCAACCCCACACATGCCTAGTTTGTTGTGTTTTGAAAATGGGCCATGGTAGACATGCATCGTCAGAGAGGATGTGCCTGTCCTCCACCTCCCATGATGGCCACGACTTCGGCAGAGCACGGAGACCTGCAGGACAAGTAAATTGCATGACGTAGCTCGAAGACCTAGTTTTCTCCTATAGGTCCAGATTACTCCAGTCTATCAGACATAGTACGGATCTGGATTTTGTTAATTCAAAACGGGACTTGTCTTGAGCCTCCTTCTTTCTATCTGCATGCGTGCATTATGGCGTTGTATGAAAAATAAAGTCTACCATGTTGGTTGGTTCATCTTTGATTTCTTCTGATTCAAATCAAATTAACTTAATTGGCTCCCCTTCTCTTCTTTTGGATGTTGCATGTAACTTAATTGGCTCGCCTTCTCTTCTTTTGGATGTTGCATGTCCATTTATCATGTTGTTCTCTCAAATATTAAACATTTTTTCGACGGCTGCCACAGAGGGTTTAATACTCGGCAGACGGCAGAATATGTTTACTCCAAGTACGTGCGAGATCAGGCATGCAGCAAGGTTGAGGTTGTCAAGGTGGATCGTTCGTTTGGGTTGAAGAACTTCATCATCTTCGTTCAGTTCATCGTCATTGCAGTTTCTGTGGCTTTGGTGTACTAGGTGTGATCGTGTGTAAGATATAGTAGCAGTGGATAAGCTCACTAAGTATGGTACAAGGTGAGCACAACTGTATGCACGTATGCAACCAAACAACATGCACTCGTCTGACCACATACAATGCGAGCAATCAAACGCCGAGAGGAAGCGTCGCTACGATGCAGGAAAAGGATATGCAGACAACAAATCAAAGTGCAGATGTTGGTTTTTTGCCTATATATACTCAGACAAGCCTTAATGAAACAAATATGCAAAGTGTCTAAAAACAATGCGAGCAATCAAACACGCCCTAGACATAAAAATGTGTTTGCTGCCAGCTGGGGCGGTAGACTAGTGACCCCACACGCATGTGTTACCAAACCCACCCATCCAGCCTTTTTCCGATGCCACGTAGGAAATCTATGTTTGGATATAGCCTCAAGGTTAAAAACGATATAGGATTATAAACGACAGGAGATTCAGAGGTGAGGCTTCATTTTCGGCGGGCTTCTTGTCGTGGGCTGCGGCTTGTGTCTTCAAACAGTGATTTCTGTCTCCACTGTTTTCTTCGTGTGCAAGAAGGTTGAATAACGTGTGCAAGACACGCGAACAAACTATTTTGTCCTTTTGTTTCTTTTTTTTTTGAAGGAAACCTGCGCTTACATTAACAGAAAACAGAGATTACAAGCACACACGCAGACAGATCCAGAGAGATCGAGAGAGAACACGCGTCCAGGGAAATTTGCGGAGGTCCTTTTGTTTCTTAGCGGGGGGTCAAGTCTGAACCAGCTAGACGCCCTAGCCTAGTGTGGCCTCGACTAGCGTCCTGCCGCGATACTGTTCGCTCCGTGTTCCTGCCAGCGGAGCAAGCCGGGTCTGTCAACGGAGAGGACACGTCTATCAGCTCTCTCTGATGTGTCATTCAGAAATAAATAGCAGGGGAATACTCAACGGACAAAAACTTGTCACCGCATGACCCGAGTGCCGTCCTTTTTTGTACTTGAACTCACTAGACTCGAGCAGCTAGCTCTTTTTTAAGGGAGACTCGAGTAGCTGGTTTTTTTTTTTAGGGTGACTCGAGTAGCTAATTATTAGCTAGCTTACGCTCGATTTGATTACCAAATCGGAAATAGTTCAGTAAAAGTTTGACATATATTACATTAAACAAAAACGGACGTGGCATTTTTGTTAATATAGTGATTTTTTTATATAGAAAAAGTTGCCCTACTCTAAATCTTCGCCAGCCATTTGCACGTCCATGTTTCACGTCCTGCTGTTCGCCTGACGTGATCACGTATGTGTCCCATGTCTTACTTTTTCTCATCGGAGTCGAGGTGAGGTTCATGATCTACGTGTACAGGCCTGCCACTTGGTCATTGCGGTGCGAGCGGTGCACGGCTGTCGGTGTTGGCACCGTTTCTTTCTGTTCGCCATCACCTCTCCTCTGATGTCTGCCTCTGCCTAGGACCAAAGCAGCCACTGCTTGCGCCGAGCGGTGCGGGCGCTACGCATGCAGACTTGTACAACGCCCGTTCCTGGTCGAAAAGCCTGGGTCCTTCGAGACCACGACCTACTCGTCGACGATCTACGCCTCGGCCAGCCGGTGATGCGTGAGGAGGAAAAGGTTGTATCTTCGTTACCGGTTTTGTTTTCTTTACTCGTATATGTGTTTCGGTATCTCGCGATCATAATAACAAGTGTCTGCACATACGATAATTATACCGTAACATCGAATGGGCTCAGAGACCATCACTCTATCGTTAGAGGAGAAAATATCAGTCTTGTACTATAGATACCGAGACATATATTTCTGGTATACCCGTGAGTGGCGTTTATTCACATGCAATTATGAAGTGATATTCCGTAACCCCAAAGTAACCATCTGGTATGTTGGCACACGATATTCTTAGGCTCAAAGGAACTAAGTAGACGTGAATTATTATTGATAATTGCCGACAACATACTAATGATACATCTCTCAGTAATTTATAGGTTGGGTAACAATGTATTCTCATTATTAACAACATACTTGTTAGTTGACAAAGCTTATGACTAGGAAAATAAGATTATTATCAATACATGAGCCTGTCTTAAAAGCATGACTAGGGATCATATTGGTGCTTATGTTTTCACACATGTATTTGAGGTTTTATCTAAATCTCATATTCAAGAACCAATACAATTATAGCACACAAAAATAAACTTAATTATAAACATGAAAAACATAATGATACATTTATTGTTGCCTATATTTCTAACATGAAGTATCAACAAAACGTTCAACCCTGTCCCATTGATACACCCATGTATACATACACTCCGGGTTATCATGATCACTCATCGAAACCCATGGGAGTTGGCCGTCCAACTGGCAAGTGCTCCCAACTCCAGTGAGAGTATCTTCAGACCATCGATATTTATTTTCTTTGCCATAGTGGTGTTCTTTGAATCAATGCCCTTAGGGCAAGCCTAGTCGAACTACACACACATAGGAGAACTATGTAAATACAAACTAGAGATTGTGAAGATACTATGTACAACTAGTTACCTGGTGGTACAAATAAGGTAGTGCTAGGTACCCCAACTGAGTCCATGCTTTCACCCAGAAAAAAAACTTAAGCCACATAAAGGAAGCGTTCATGCTAGTGCCGTCAGAAAAAAGAACCCGGCTGATTACATACCACAAGTATGCCCGGGAATGCGACTGCACCATTTCACCGTCTTCCGCGGCATCAGCTGGGCACTCCTCAAAGTTATCAGCAATCCAATGATAAGTTGCACCAGTGGACTTCCTTCGCACCTGGGCTCCTTCCCGATGAGTCCAACCATAGTGTCAGCTCATCCCTTAGAATTTGTGCTAAAACAAACAAGATTTCCTTTGATAGGAAGTGCCAGGATCATTGAAACATCTTGCAAAGCCATTGTCCTCCCCCCCCCCCTCACACACACAATGTATGTGAAAAGTATTTGTGTAAGGACGCCGTCGGTCAACGCGTGTCTTGATCGCACAAGAGTTCAGCTTCGGTGTCGAATGAGACATAGATGTGATTAAACGGAGCCCAGTCATCCGGATATACTTTGTGTATCACCCATCATACTTCTTCTTATCATGAACCCCACACCACCTCCGATGAAGTTTGTCAAAAACCCTTCCTTCCTCTATCATATACCGCGCACCATGCAATTTATGGTACGACTCATGGAGTAGAGAGACGTCTTGCAAAATTGCAAGGTATCGTAAGCCTTGGTGTTATTGTGCAAATATCGATGCAAATGCAAATATATACACAAAAGTTTGTATATAGTGCAAATATTGATGCAAATGCAAATATGTAGACAAAATTTTGTATATAGTGCAAAATTGCAAGGTATCATAAGCCTTGCTATTGTGCAAATATTGATGCAAATGCAAATATATACATGTGAAATATCCATAGACAAAATTTTGTATATAGTGCAAATATATACATAAGCACAAATATTCATACAAGTGCCGATACAAGTCTACATGTGGAAATATCCATACAATAAATTTTGTATATGCATACATGCGCAGATAAATACATACGCGCAAATATCCATACATGTGTACATAGGTGCACACATTTACAATTATCCATACAAGTGCCATGCTAAATTTGTGACAAACCCTAACCCATACCTAAAAACTATAAGACCCAACTAGACATACAAAATCCGTAAAAATAGCATACAAATCCCAAACCATAACTAACAAATATATACAAGTGCAAGAATGAATAAAATGTGAAAGACTGGATGAACTAGGATTTCTCCAAGTTGGTACAATGCAAAGATTGCAACCAATAAAAAGATAATACCTTGAGGATTTAAAGGGAAAGAAGATTCATCGTTTTTTAGCTTCGGTCAGCAGGATTTGACCACCAATTTGGGAGGGGGGAGAGAGGTGCAGGGGGAGAGAGGAAGAAAACAAGAATGTACAGAGCCCTCTGGCTCGGGGTGGGAGGCCTCGTGCTATAGCATGCACGTTTTCTTCAACGAAGGGCATGGCGCCCTGGGCCAAGGCTTTATGATTCTGAGCATGGCGCCTCTGTCTGGCGTCATACTACATCAGCCGTGGTGTTCGGTTCAACGTGGCAGGTCAGCTCTGACCTCATGGTGCTCTTGACCAGGGCGTCATCTAGCATGACGCGCTGGCTGGGCGTCATGAAAACAGGTCATTTTTTATTTTTCAGACAGAGTTCGGTTTGTGCTTATGTTTTTGAGAAGGGTCAAATTTGTCCTTTTCACTATTCTGCCTAGAGGGCATCTCGAATGTGAACACTCAAACCACCCTCAAAATTCTAGGCTAAGTGGTTCGGAAGCACTTTACCATCCAACACGATACCCATCTGTCTTCGTCCGGAATCCCACAAACTAGAAGCCAAATAAGGGTGACTTTGTAGAAGTCCAGACATCTGCGACGTAGGACTCCGACATCCTCGACCCACCGAAAACCGAGCGTCTTGCTCCACCCTTTTCGATCCGATCGCTGCCACTCTATCCCGGTCTCATTGCCACTTGGGTCCACTTGACGAGTTGGCAGAGCCGACGGAGGTGAAGGCTCTACAGAAGGCGGGCCCGAAAGATCAACTTGACGACACGGCAAACCCTCCACCTCAAAGTGAAGGCAAAGGATGGGGCGGCTGGCAAAAAGAAGGACAGTGACCGGGGCCTGGGGCAGGGTGCAGGAGCCGGACGGTGCGCGGCCACTGCAACGCTTGGCGTCCAATCCTACAATGGAGGAGAAAAGCGGCGGCTAGTAAGAGCATCTACAGCCACAACTTGCAAATCCGGCCCCTCAAACGTCTGGGGACGCGCCCGGGCGCGTCCGCGGACACTGACCGGTCACGCCTCAAATAATGCATTCTACATCCGGACACATCAAATCTCATATCTCAAATCTATAAAAACCATGCAACTACTACGTCGATGCATTACACACATCATTCGGCTACACCATCACTACTAGCATGCCATCGGACTACCAAAATTTGGCATGTTTGGCTATGGTGGAGATCATCCACGGCTGCCCTTGCCCTTCCCGGTGCCCTTGCCGTCCTTATCGTCGAAGTACCGGTCAAAGACGTGGTACAGATCGATCTGGATCTGCTCGTCGCCGGAGCTGTCCTCGCCGTCGCTCACCTCCTTCTCCTCCTTCAGTGGCAGTTCGGCCATTTCTCGGATCGCCCGATTCTGCTCGCGGACGAGGCTGCGCGTGTTCCTCTGCTGCCATTTCTTCAAAATGCGGACGCGGATGGCTTCCTCCTCTACGGCCGCCCGCGCCGCCGCATCAACCGCCTCCTCCACCTCCGCCTCCGCCCTTTCCTCCGGGAGATAGGCCTCGACGACCCTTATCCTCTCCTTCCCACGGCGGGCAGCCCGTTCCCGGTGGGACTCCAAGTCCGCCGACCGGTCGATGGATCCGACCGCCAGGACCTTGATGATCCCACCCTAGAGGAACCGAGCGCCCGTTGAGCGCACGCTATGGAGTCGCGGCGGACAGATCCTGCCGTCGGCCGGGCGTTGTTCTCGCGGGAGCGGCGGAGTTCAATGTGAACCGCCATTGCCTCCTCCAATCTGCGGCGGACAGATCTAGAACCGTCTTTCACTCCTCTGCTGTAGGGTACAGACCGTAAGTACGCCTAGGTAGCTATTTGCATCGGTATTAGAACATGGTTAATAGTATAGTGAGATGCTGGCCATAAAGTCATTGCCTTCTCATTTATAGCTCATTTTATAATCAACATTTACAATAGTTTTTTTTTCGAGAAACCAGCAGGAGCTCTGCCTTTTCATATTAGAAGAAGGGAATTGACCAATTAATAAGGAAAACTGGCCGAAAACCTATGTACAATAGTTGATTAGAAGAGTGTACTACTTATTTATTATATGACCCGCCTTTCACTCTCACAAAGTGCCTAGGAGCACGTGCTAGAGTTGACTCTTCACCAAGAGCCCGCTTACCTTCTCTCCTCTTTTTTTCCTCCAACTAAGCAAAAATATACTAGTTTATTTTTTATAACCCGCTGTCTCAGCTCTATTGTATTTGCTCTTAAAGTTCAGCTCTATTGTATTTGCTCTTAGAGTTACTGAATGGACTGAGAAACTGCCCTGCTGCTGATAATGGTCTGATGCTCTTCGGCCCATAGCCCGAATCTATCTCAGGGACACTTGACATGATAAGGGGTGTGTGCAGTCCAAAGATCAAAGCTAACATCGGTGGTCATTTGTATCGAAAGGCTCTTGCATGAGTTGCCAAGGCTAAAAGCATCTATAGCGGACCACTCGGTCATTGGCTGGACAAGACAAAAGAAAAAAAATTATCCAATCGAACCCTTCATATCATTCATATACGTCCGAACTATCCTCCAGATGGATACGAGGGTTCGTGAACGCGCCGGTCAGTCCGTCGCGTTGGACGCGACCCCACCCGGACCACATTTTCACACATGTTGATCGCAACAAATTGAAATTGTTGATATTGCTACACTGGGGAAAAGCTTATGTAGACGAGCAGAATAATAATAATTCACAAGTTACACAATTTGCCATGGCGCCAAAGTAGATCTAGTCATCATCACCATGGCAGGTAAACTGCTACTAAACCATCCGTTGCTTAACGTTACCAGATCAACAACTAAGTCTAAACGAAAGCACTAGTACTTGCTTAGGAGCTGGTAGAATTTGCAGGACACGGGACGATGGCCATCAATCACCTCAGTAGTCCTCCTCAGAGGAGCTATACTCATCGGAGGAGTAATAGGAGACATCTTCCTCCTCCTCCTCCTCCTCTTCAGCGTCAGAGTGAGAGCAGGAGTAGTCACCGGTGAGGAGCTTCCGGCCGACCTCGAAGGAGACGAACGCGTCGATGCAGGCGTACTTGATCTGCTCGTGGGAGAGGCGGTAGGCGTCCCATGCTCCCGTCCTCACACGCTGTGGCTTCTCGAGGCTGGCCCCCATGACGGCGCTCGCCACGTCCTTGAGCCCGGCCTGGCGGAGCCACGGCCTGCCCATCCCGTCGGCCGCGAGGCCGCGCAGGTCGACGGTGTTGTTGACCACGAGGCCGTGGTCGTTGCAGAGGCGGTTGGCGTCGTCCTGCACGCCGACGCCGACGAAGCGGAAGTCCCGGTCGGCGAGGAAGCTCTCGAGGGCCCGCGGGACGTAGTCGGCGTGGAGGAGCTGGAAGATGAGGCAGCGGCGGCCGACGCAGAGCTGCAGGAGCGCGGCGCGGTTGTACCCGGGGCCAAAGCTCGGGCGCCACTCCACGTCCAGCCCCACGATGAGTTTGTGGTACACCCAGCGGTAGGCATACCGGATCTTGCGCAGCCAGGCCACCACGGCGTCGCCGGAGGACGTGACGGTGGTGCTGATGAAGTCGCCCTCGAAGGCCACGTCGGTGACAAACGTCTCGCTGCCCATTGCAATATGTGTTGGAGTAGTGGGAGTTGGGAAGAGTTGCTGACCAACGTCTCGGGCGGCAGGGTTTTATTGTTGCGGAGGGGCGACCAACCGGAAACATCTCGGAAACTATTTGGTGTTTTTTGTTTTTGACGGCAACTATTTGGTATTTATTTGCAAACCAAACGTATCGACATGGGAACCAGTATCCCGGCTGGAGATCAGATTTAGTAATTCAGATTCACACCCTTCCATGCAACATGTAGTATAATTCAAATTTGTTTCATGGGACGAGTACGAATTTATAATTTAAACTCCTAAAAAAATATTGTACAATTCGAAGATGTATAATTTCCAGGACAGGAGATCAGCCACGTCCGGTTCATTGTTATACCGCATGCAAGCAATTTGTGGAGGCACTTAATTTCTTGCATGCTTATAGCCGTTTTCACATCTAGGAATTGAATCAATAATGCATGCTGTAACACTCGAAAATACTAATGCATGCTGTAACGGCAAGAGCAGATTCGGCATGCATGGAGGCCTCTGCGGAATTCTAGGGGACGACAGCACGCAAGTGAGCAGCATGGCGGTCTCTACGGAGGGTTTTTTGTTGTTGTTGTTGACAATAATTAACATAGGAAATTTAATGTGCTGGGTTTGTGGTTGGAGGCTGACAGTTCTGATTTCCTCCTCCGACGTCGTAGTCGTGCGGGGGTGTCAGTTCTGGAGTTCGATGGCGTGTCCGGGGACACGGTCTGATTCTTTCAATGGCAATGGTTTTGCTTCAGGCAAACTACTTTGGAGGTCCGTAAAGCTGCTGATCAGCGATGGAGCCGCGTCGAGCTCGGATAAAGAGGTGATCTCCAACGCAGAGACCCAAACGGACACGGATTTTGTACGCTTTTTCTCCGTTTGGGTCGGCCGTCCACTCGTCCGTGTCCGCTTTTTCAATTGGGTCGGTCTATGTGCCCAACGCGGACGGATGCATTTTTTGACGTATCGGCCCCAGCATTCTATCGAACGCGTAACATGCAGCTCCGTCCCGTCACGTCCTCCTGCCCGGAGCTCCGAGCTCGCGCCGCCGAGCCCAGCCGCCATGCTCGCCGGCGCCCCGAGCGCGAGGCGCCGCCCCGCCCCGCAGCTGCCACCGCAGCCCTGAGTGCCGACGCCGCTCCGAGCCGAGCGCGAGGTGCCGACGCCGCTCTGAGCCAAGTGCGTGGCACTACACCGCCCCGCGGCCTCCACCCCACCCCGAAGGGGGAGCTGCTCCACCGGCGGTGCCGACGGCGGCGAGCGCGGGAAGCATGGTGGGTCGTCGAGGCGAGCATGGCGCCGGCCGGGGATGGGCGAGACGCGGCATGGCGCCGGCGGGGATGGGTAAGGCGCGGCCGGTGATGGGCGAGGCGCGGCATGGCACCGGCGGGGATGAGCACGGCACGGTGGCGCGGCGCGACGTGGCAGGGCGGGTGAGGCCAGGTCGGGCATGTGGAGCGTGCGGGAACGGCAAGGTGGTCCGGCGCGTGGCTGGACAGCAGCCAGTGACTGTGGCCGCACCGGTCGCAACGGCATAGTCCCTGTGCAGCAGCGGCGTCGTCCATGGCTAGCTCAACCGTCGGCGTCGTCCATCGGCAGCGGCGGCGTCGGCTAGCAGCTAGCACACACGCCCACGCGGCGGGCAGCTTGGCCGGCGGCGTCGGCTAGCAGCTTGCAAGCTAGCAGGCGCGGCGGGCAACTCGGCGCGGGTAGCTAGCTAGCACGCGCGGCGGGCAGCTCGGCCGGCGGCTAGCTAGCTAGCTAGCACTCACGGGTGCAGCCCGACGATTTGTTTGGCTGGCATGTGGGCCAGCGACGGACACGAGACAGACAGAAAAGAGAGCTCGGGCGTCCGCTTTGTGTCCGCCTGTGACCCAAATCTTACTCAAATTTGAGCGCAAAATGGGTCTGAGCGGACACAGAACGGACACAAAATAGAAATGGGTCGTTGCGTTGGGTTGTGTTTCTGCGTGGACCGGACACGGGCGGACGAAATGAGTCTCCCTGTTGGAGTTGCTCTTAGTGGAAAGGGAGTTTCTTCCATAGGATTATCCTATCTTTTCAGTCGTGTAATGTCGATGTTGACGTGGCTTGTAACTGAATCTTTCTGTTATTAATGAGACATGTATTACTATGCAAAAAATGGGTAATTTAATATGATTAAGGACCCACGGAGGTGGCCTTGGCCATGTTGATTTGCCTCTTTCTCCTTTTACTTTTTTTGAACTAGCAAAATAGTCTGCTCGATGTGCAAGCTAGAATTTTATAAAGTTTAATAATAATAACATATTATTGGTTTTATCTTAAAAAATGAAACTAAATATAATGACATTTATAAATATAGGAATTCTTTCTTTATAAGAAAATTCAGGACTTCCGCGAACATAATTTTATGACCAATCACGTTCTGCAAATTATGTTGGTATTATTTTTCAGCATCTTACTCACGTTTCATTGTAATAAAAAAATCCTTTAAGCACAAACGTAATTGTTCTCATTGTTTTCATGTAGGCATATAGGTAAATTTGCTCGTTGTGCAAGATCAACATACTAATTTTTAATTTAGCGTTATATTTGTTATATCTATATCTATGCATAATAATAAATGAACTACTATTCTCGCCCATCCGTCATGCAATTACCCACGAAATTGACAAGAATTACCCACCAATGCCATCAGTAAATGGCAGAAAACCATTTTCCTCTTCTTTTAAGTCACTGCCCGTCGCCTTAGATTCATATGCAACTATCCCGTTTTGCATCATAAGAGAACAAGAGCTCGACTGGCTAGAGTGTTGCTCTTACATCAGGGAGACTCGAGTTCCATTCCCATTTCTCTCCCTTTTCTGCCTTTCTCTTTGTATTCCATTTGACACAAGATAGAGATGCCTCGCCCAAGCGACATATTAGCAGATGGGTTGCACGGTGTTCTAATTTTGGCCCAGTTTTTCTTTTTGGCAGATTCAAGTACTTTTTGAAATTTTCATATCTTCCAAACTGTAACTTCAAATTTAATCGTTGGGTTCGACACTCTAACTTATCGAACAAGGCTACAAACGATCCCCTACACTTGTTGGTTATCACATATTTTCATTGAATTTGCTTGATGATATATGTATCTCTGACATGTATATAGATCATCGATGGCAAAAAAGTGGATGCCGTATACATAGGGACGGTTCCGGGAGTGTACAACGAGTGGCTAGAGTGTCAACCCCAAGTGTACTGCTTCCCGGGCGACAACCAGAAAGTGTTTGATAGCAGAAGCGAAACGGAAGCTAGTTACTTGAGTTTCACACTAGCGCCTTATGAACTACTACTTAATCCCGCTTTTGCTCATCGTGATCGCTCTTCTCTTCTATGCGATCATATCATACTTTACATTATACCTGGGCATACTTCGGGCCGGCCCAAAAAAAGCCTGATGCTGAAAACCCAGGCCCGAGCCTGGCCCAAGCCCGAAAAAGCCCAACTGGGCCCGATCGGCCCGGCCCGACCGCGGCTTAAATTCAATATTCATCAAGCCCAAGCCTGGCCCGGCCTGACCGCCGGCCTCAAATATCAGGCCCGAGCCCGGCCCGATGGCAAGTTTAGGCCTGGCCCAGCCCGGGATTTTCGGGCCGGGTCGGGTCGGGCCGTCCGGGCCGGGCTGTCCATGGCCAGGTATAGTTTACATAGATGATGAAAATGTGTATGTGACCCTGTAGGTGCATGTATTCGAGACTTCTAATAACTTGTATCACTATTAGACAAGTGTTCGACCATGAATGACGCTGATGATATGATGAGAGACTATGTTGTAGCACGTTGATGATGATGATCATGATGCCGACAATAAGACATTTTTTGTCTCATATCTTTTCAATGAATATTCATGTTCTTATTTTATAAAAGTTGTATAAACACACGTAAAAACGCAAAAAGAAAAAAAAAACATAAATCTTTTGCAGTGGCGCAGGGCAAAGGTTTACCAACAGCGCGTCTTTACCAGTAGCACTTTGTGGTGCAGTGTAGTGCAAGGTGGGAGGCGTGGTGGAGTGCGTGTCTTTCCGAGGGCAGGCAGCAGTGTGGCGGTGCAGACTAGCATGGCAGCGTGCTTTGGAGGCGATGCGCGAGCTGGCGAGACTGTGTTGGCTCGGCCAGAATGGAGTTCCTGGCGAGCAGCTAATGGCAGAGCACCGCCTAGGCTATTTCGCGAGCGGCGGTGCTCTCCCAGTGGTGCTCGCGTGGCAGTTTTCCATGGCTGGGTGTTGGGTCATCACAGGGTTGTCCCTTGGTGCAGGTGAAAATCATCGCGGGTGGCCCTGGCCCTGACTGGAGTGGTTGGTGGCTGCTGTTTGTCGGCCAGGTTGTAGCCATTGGTTGGGCCACGTTCCTCTCTAACATGCAGTCTGCTGGCGGTCCTCGACTAGCGGCTAGCTACGATGGCGTGGGTCTGCGGTGGCGGTGGTGTGATAGCACATGGACGGTGCTAGCCAATTCCTACGAGGTGTGGAGGTTTGCGAAGCTCGAATGAAAATGTTGCATGACTTTTGCCGAGCCGATGGTGATGGTGCCCATGGGTTTCATACCCCTCCATGGAGGTGTCGCTTAGGTGAATTCAACATTTTTCTCCCTTGCTCGGAATTGGTGGTTGTCTGTGGACGAAAGCCTCGATTCGGTGTTAGATCGGCACGATGGCGGCGTCCACGATGTTGTTTCTCTTTTTGGGAGCATTGTGTTTTGAGGCGCGGCTTGGTTCCTCGTTGCTATCCTCCGGTGTTTGACGCGGTCCTCTATTGATCCTCGGCGGCGCAATGTATGGTCATCGCCTGTGTGTCTAAGACGGTGTGTTCCTTGGATCTGATCAAGTCCTGTCATCCACTTGCCACCTCCTCTCAGGCATTCTGGGTGGATGGTGTGTGGATTAGCAAAGTCGCTGGTGCTCTTCGTAGGTGTCCGGCGTTGATCGAGACGTGGTGTTGTGTTTAGTTAGGACAAACTCTTTTGCTCTATAGTTTTTGTTTGCTCATTGGTGGTTATCTTCGGACCTGCCCATGTGTGGAGTTCGTGCTACGCTCATTGTTCGCAGCGAGTGGTAGTTTTTTTCACATATAATTATGCCTTCTATAAAGCTATGGTATACATAGGCATGCTCTCGAGAAAAAGAGATACCGGCTACTTGCCTAAGACTAATGGTGCAGAGTAGCGGATACAATCACAAAGCAAGGAGGGAGAAGAGAGAGCCGTCCGTCCATAGTATGTTCTAGCCATCCTGGTTGATGCCTATCTATTGACTTCTAAAAGACACTAGCAATTTATTTATCGTTACTCATATTTATTATTGATAGTTTATCGTGTTTTTGTAAGTGAAGGAAGAATAATATAGTAGATAAAATATGGATCATCTAGTCGAATATATGACTTGGTGGCATACGTTATGTATAATGAAGTACAATGAAGCGCTGATTTCAGAGAATAATATTGTGTAGCTAGATGGTGTAGCAGCGAAGCAATATATTCACAAAAAATACGACACGAGTTCTTCCAACAAATAGGCCTGTATTTCAGATACCGTCCATGTTTTGAATAGATCATGAAAAAATATTACACGAACGCCTGATGGAAAAAAATACATCCAATTAAAATCACATACCACAAAAAATAAAATGCAAAAATGTTGCTAGCTAGAGTTGATACAGACTGAAGTAAATCTCTCTTCATAGCCTTAGCTTCTGCTCTATAACATTAATCATTGAAATAAACTTTTGTACCACCTACACAGGTGCAGAGGAAGCTCATCCGTCTAATGCTGCACACACACAAAATGCATAGGAGTAATTTTGTTGAAAATACGAAAAGAATCAACAATTTTTTTTTTGATCACCACTGGAATTATTATTTAAGCTTGAGCAAAGCCAGATGCGAGAATTGCATTAAGTATTATTCAGACCGAGTTTTTGACGATATGCACATCTATAAATATGTGCTGAATCTTGGGAAACTGGTTACATGCTAAAATATATCTTGGACATGTAGACAAACAGTTTCGAAAATCATGTATGTTTAATTAATTTGAAGCCACTCTGGCATCATACATTAAAAGTTCCCATAAATTTCCATTGAGCAACAATGCAATACCAAGATGCAAATGGTAAAGCATGCATTTGCAACAGTTTGTTGGACGAACATTGCTGAGTACTGAAATTGAGCAATTATTTGCATCATAAGTCGACGGGGAAGGAGATTTAAAATACATTGAAACATGGATAAGAGATATGTGCAATATGAACACACTCAGGTCATCTCATGCAGCCCAGAATCAATGTAAGCCAGCCCTTTATTTTGGTTCAGCCTGTTGTACTTACTGAATAATCGTAGTCGCTTTCAACATTTATGTCCGAACGAAAGGATCTCAAATGGAGGTACGAACTGAAAGACGAAATGGGTGTGGTTCCAAGAGAAGTGCACCATTAATGAGTAGTGTGACACATAAATTATATGGATATCTTCTTTTGTGAGAAAACAGAAAGTCGGTAATAGACGTAATTCATCAACTATTCACCAACTGAAACAAAATGCAAAATCCATAAAAATGCTTTTAGCACAAACTGAAGAAAAGAACATATGTTGACCCCTCTGCAATATACACATATTGGTGTATCAGAAAAGGGAAAACTCACTCATCTGTTCTCCAAAATTGGAAGGTGGTGAACTATAAGCAAACACGGGAAAATTCTCAGGCTAAGATTGCATCTCTAGTTCGCTACAGTCATTTTCTTTAGTAAAGCAAATCTTCACCACTTAGTACCACTAGTAGAAAACAGGGCTTTCGTCCCAGCTCGATGTACACATTAGTCCCGGTTGCATTACGAACCGGGACTAATGTGAGCATTAGTCCCGGTTTGAGCGGCTAGGGCGCCGGTCGGGCATCAGTCCCGGTTCAAACGGGACCTTTAGTCCCGGTTGGAGACACCAACCGGGACTAAAGGGGCCGATACCCGTTAGTCCCGGTTGGTGTCTCCAACCGGGACTAAAGGCTAAAGGGGTTTAGCCTTTAGTCCCGGTTGGAGACACCAACCGGGACTAAAGGGGTTCTGATTTTTTTTCCTGTTTTTACATTTGTTTTCTGTTTTTAGTTTCTGTTTTAAATTGCTTATATCTTTTAGGATATTTGATGTTCTCGAGTGATTCTTTTCGCATTAGATTCAAAATTTTGTCTAGTTTCTGTTTGTGCCATTAGTTTTCAAATTTGAATGGTTTAAATTTGAATTTGTTCAAATTTGCTTCAAACCCTACATTATGAATAACTTGAGTTTACTAATAGTTTTTAATTTAATTCTTTTTGCTCCTAGTCACGCGTTAGATTGTTGTCACGGTAAGATTTATTTGTTTATTTTTAGAACAACTTAAATTAGGATTTTAATTAAAACAATACTATTTTGCTTATATAGTTGTTTTAGTCATTTAATTGTTGTTTATTATTATTTTTAGTTAGTTCTTTCTGTAGATTTTAACATGTTGTAGTATGGTGCATATTGAAAGCACAAAAAGTATGGAGTTGAAATAAGTTAAAAAAATGAAATGCCTTTGTAACAGACGGGTTTCATCCGAAACCTTAATACTTCGAAGGAGATGGTCCAGTTTGTATACGAAGTGTATCCAGTTTTTGTCGTAACCCTCTCAACTTTGTAGCACATGCTATGTGGGTGAAATGATGATACCATGCCAAGTTTCAACCTTTTCAGAGTTCATTTGTAGTGCTTTTCAATTTCAGGGTCATTTAGCTCAAAAAAAATCATTAAATGCATGAAAAATAGCAAATGAAGTTAGAAAGGGTTGAAATTTGAGGATGTGGCATTGAATGGTGCATATTGAATGCACAAAAAGTCTGGAGTTGAAATAAGTTAAAAAAAATGAAATACTTTTGTAACAGACGGGTTTTTGTCCGAAACCTTGATACTTCGAAGGAGATGGTCCAGTTTGTATACGAAGTGCATCCAGTTTTTGCCGTAACCCTCTCAACTTTGTAGCACAATCTATGTGGGTGAAATGATGATACCATGCCAAGTTTCAACCTTTTCAGAGTTCATTTGTAGTGCTTTTCAATTTCAGGGTCATTTAGCTCAAAACAAATCATTAAATGCATGAAAAATAGCAAATGAAGTTAGAAATGGTTGAAAGTTGAGGATGTGGCTTTGAATGGTGCATATTGAATGCACAAAAAGTCTGGAGTTGAAATAAGTTAAAAAAATGAAATGCCTTTGTAACAGACGGGTTTTCGTCCGAAACCTTGATACTACGAAGGAAATGGTCAAGTTTGAACATGAAGTGCATCCAGTTTTTGCCGTAACCCTCTCAACTTTTTAGCACAAGCTATGTGGGTGAAATGATGATACCATGCCAAGTTTCAACCTTTTCAGAGTTCATTTGTAGTGCTTTTCAATTTCAGGGTCATTTAGCTCAACAAAATCATTAAATGCATGAAAAATAGCAAATGAAGTTAGAAAGGGTTGACTCTGGCTTGGTTAACCTTAGTTGTGACTCTGGCTAGGACGGTGCTAGCAGATGTAGTCGACGGTATGATTGGATGGACACCAACCCGGACTAAAGGGGTTCTGAAATTTTCAAACTCTACCCCCCCCCCCCCCCCGCGTGGACCGCCTTTTTTAGTTTTGTAGAAAATAAACAAAAATGATAAAATCTTCAAAAAATAAAATCCTTTGAGATGTAGTTAGGTTTTAGTGTCTAGTTGATATAGAAATTTTGAAATATGAATTTTGACCGTTTTTGCAAAAAAACAGGAAAAAATGTAAAACGGCCATAACTTTTGCATACGACGTCGAAAAAAAAGTTTAATATATAAAAAAAACTAGAGAAAAATTGGGACTCGATTTCACCTGGGTTTACCCGGTGAAGTTTTCTTAGATTCTCAAAATTCCAAAAGTAAAAAAAGTTATTTCAAAAAGAAGATTTTTTCCTACAAAATGAAAAAAAAAAAAATTTAAAAATTAATTTTATTTAAAAATAAATAAATGATGTCATATTTGGATTCCTCACATTTTTCTGATAATAATGGATATATTATTTGTCGAATTTTGATTTACAAATTTAAAGATATTAATTATGCCATATTAAATGAATAAATGCAAAAAAATGAATAAAATAATATTATTACTTATTTTATTTTCATTGAAATTCAATATTATTATTACTTATTTTGTTTATTTAAATAATTGTTTGGAATTCAAAAAATTACATCATGTGACATCAAGACCTAAGAGTTAATAGGATTGATAGCTTACTATTGTCAGGAAAATAACAAGTGCAGACTTGGAAACTAGGGGCGATAGAAACAGGAAGTTAAGCGTGCTGGGGCTGGAGCAGTGAGAGGATGGGTGACCGGCCGGGAAGTTAGACGATTTGGAATGAGTGCTCCACGCTGGAACAGTGAGGACGGGTGATTAGAGATTAAATTGTCAAATAATTCAAAGATTTGAATATCGGAATAAAACTTAAAAACAAATCAAATTTAAAAAAAATGAAAAAAAAATTAATTAACCGGGACTAAAGGTGGAGCCTTTAGTCCTGGTTGGTAACACCAACCGGGACTAAAGGTCCTCCCTCCCCCGCCCAAGACAGCGCCACGTGGAGCCCCTTTGGTCCCGGTTCGTAAGCAAACCGGGACTAAAGGTTTTGGGCTTTAGTCCCGACCCTTTAGTCCCGGTTCCAGAACCGGGGCTAATGGGCCTCTGGAACCGGGACAAATGGGCCGTTTTCTACTAGTGTACACCACTCTTTAAATCTCTTTGTTATCCTGAATATGATTTTTTTTAATTTGGTAGATAGAGCCTCCCTTTTTTCAGTTTATTCTTGAACTTGTCTATCTTATGTTTGTTGCACCATTCACTCTATAGTAGTTCCTATGATTTAGTCTAAATATTGACAAAAAAATCAGTGCAAAATTCATTGGAACCACTGAATTTACCCTTGCGCATCTAATCACCAGATTGTCTGATCTACAACTTAAATCTAGTTATTTATAACTCTACCTATTACAAAACTTGTGTACTGAAAATGTACCAATTTTTCTGTGACAACAGACATAAGTAATGCTAATGCATTGCAAGGAGATGTGATCATATACAACCCAGAAAAAGACTTGGAAAACTCAAAAAATGTCCTTTAGTAAATGCAACAATTTGTGTCCTTTAGTAAACTTCTATACAACAGAACTAGGGCTTCATTAATGTATATTGCTAATATATATGCAGAACATATATAGAGAAACACAGACCAAAAAGATATGAAGGAAAAAAGTTTGGCATGAAAAGAAATGGAATTAGATAAGTAATGCATGATACCTTTGTTTATAAGTCCAACTTTCTTGGTAACTAGACCGGCGGCAACTTCAGATGCAAACACCCTTTGTGCAGATCATCACTTTTATATGCCTATCTACTGCTACGACTATGACCTAGCACATATGACATTTGTACTTGGACGTCGGTCAACTGGGCTCAACTAGTTGACCCATTCATTCCCTGTAACCTTTGGGTTGGCCTTTCGCTTTCGTGAAGCACTCCTATCCAGCACGGCACGCACCATGCTATCCTCTGAGCGACAAACGTAGCGTGATAAACAGTTGACCATGGTGTCCCCGTGGAATTCATGTTCTGTGTTTCCATCAAGCAAGTGGTAGGCATTAATTCTTGGCCGGTAGTTAGTCGACTCGTCCCCGTCGCGGCACACATAGATTGTGTCAGCACTGATAGACGAGGACAGCCCGGCGGGCACCGATAGCGTGTGGCCAGTCCCTAGGAACACAGCGCGCCCATTCAGCCCGTTCATGGGCACCGTCTTGCCCGCGTCTAGATCCACCCGGTGTGCCTTGTACCTTGGCATCTTGGTTTTCGTCCGACACACCAAAATCAGCTCGTCGTCGTTGTCGACAAGGTTCATAACATCAAGGTAAAACCGGAAGAGATCTTCATTCATCTCAACCGCCACCACAAATTTTGGCCGCTGGCCGGTGGCCGTGAGGTCCATCACCATGACGCCCTTCTTGGTGACACCATAGAAGCGGCCTGCGAAGGACAATGTTGTAATCATGTGATCATAACCAGGCAGCGCACATCGGCTCCATCGCTCAACATTGGGCTTGGCGATCGCTAACACTTGTCCATGATCGTTGAAATCAAGCGCTATATTGGAGTGATCTGCGAGGCCGGCCCCGTACATTCGCAATCTTTCCATCCTACTGCTCCAGTTGATATCCTCCCTGTTGAGCGAACACAAGAGTGTAGTCGCGTTCGGGAGGGCCGTGAGCTGCCGGGTGAGCGGATTAAGGAGCTGGACAGCGTAAGTGCGCTTGTCGCACATCAGGATGAGGCCATCGGTGGTGGGCCCAAACACGAATTGGCATCGGAGCTCCGGGAGGTCCATGTGGATGCGCTCCCCAGTCGAAACGTTCAGGAAGTCGCGGCGGTTAGGCTTCCAGATGTCGTCTAAGGTCCGTCGTGGTAGCATGATCCATCGCCGGGGGTGGAAACGACGGTCCATACAGTTGTGCGTGTGTGGGGAGTCGGTGCAGTGTCGCCATGAGCTGCACACCGCACGAAAGCGGAGGTAGTCGGCGACATCGTCTACAAGGACACGCTCGGCGATCTTGCCCGCTGGCCCGGCCGTTAGGTTGCCCCAATCTCTCCTGCAAGCCATGCATAACGAGTCGCGTCGTGTGAGACCTTTTTGTAACCATAACCATACAGAACGACTAGATGCATGAGATCATCAACACGAGAAGAGAATTCCGCAAAAAAAAACACACACACACACAAACACACACACACAAAAGAAGAGAATCCCAACAAAGTTACAGAGTACGTCACAGTACGTATAAAAGGAGAAGACAACCACAAATTTCAATTTATCTTTTGCGATTAATGATTGAAGGAATGATGGATCGAGATCCGATCGAGAGGAACAGGAAATCCATCCTACGCACCAATTGGGGTTGGCGGAGAGGGCACGAGGCGAGTCGACGTCGACGAGCTCAGTGCGTGCTTGCTTTGCACGGTGGCAGCATGTTCCGTTTCCGACGACCATGTTGCCAATCGGGGCCGCCATGTTCTGCACGGGTAGGGATTGGAGGGCTAGCCGTATTATTAGACAAACTTGTGGGTGTTTGCTTCGCTGGTTTCGTCGGAGTAATATATGGTGGAGACGCGGTTTTCTTGTGCTCTCCGGAAACGAGTCCTCCCGGAAATCCAATCCGAAGCCCAGCCAGCACTGATACTGGACAAACAAAGAGACGGTAAGGAACGCGACTAACGCGCTGATGCCAGCAAAGATTGTTCGCTCGCGAGGGTACCTGAGCGCCACGTTACCCTCAGCTTAGGATCGTTAGCTCAAGACGTGCCTCAGCCCTTAGGGCATTTCCTAACCAACAGGACGCATTAGCTGTTGTGATTTATGTACTTCTTTTCTCTTCTTCAATGACGCTAAACAAATGGGAAACACTATTAATCAGCCGGTGGATCGCTCGGCCGGATCCGCCGCCTGGTCTACTTGCCACGTGCCTTTCTAGAGCCCACACTTAATATTATCTTCGCACAACCAGAAGCAACGTGTGTCGCTGCCGTGAACTGTCACCCGAGGAACTCAGAGGAGATGCTTTGACAAGTCCTATGTTGCAAAAAAGATTCTGCAACAACACCTATGTTGCAAAAAGATTTTACAAAAGAAAAAGGTTTAGAAAAAAAAACCCGCAACATGACATTTGTTGCAAAAAAAAAACGTAACAGGACCTTCGTTGCAAAAAATTCTACAATATCAGATCGGTTGCAAAAGTTTCTGCAATATGACCTCTGTTGCAAAACGTTCTGCAACACTGTCGTTGTTGTAATTGTAAGGACCAGGCTGGGTCGTTGTTGGCATGAAATCTAACGGCTGCCGAGGCGGCGGATCTTTATAAAAGATCCGCCGGCCGACGCGTAGCGTGCCCAAATGCAGTGGTTTCCTTGTTTTTTTTTCGTTTTTGTTGTTCCCGGTTTATCTTCTGTTCTTTTCATTTTCTCTTTCTCTTTTATTTTTCATTTTTATTTCCTTTTACAAAATCGTGAACTTTTTCAAACCTTGGATTTTTCTTCAAATTCATGAATTTTTTTTTGAACCCACGCCCTTTTTTAATCAAAATCCGTGAAATTTTGTTCAAAAAATATAAACTGTATATTAAATTCTTGTTTTTTTATCAAATTAGTGAATTTGTTTTTCCAAAAACCGTGAACTGTTTTTCAAAACACATGAAAATTTATCCAATTACTGAATGTTTTTCAAAATTGATGAACTTTTTTCAACTTCGATGAACTTTTTTGAAATTTGTGAACTGTTTTCAGAGTTGATGAACTTTTTCCAAATGTGCGATCTTTTTCAAATTTCTAAACTTTTTTTGGTTCAATGATTTATTTCGAAATTGATGAACTTTTTCATTTCTTGTAATTTTTCTTTCAAAACTGATGAACTTTTTTCAAATTTGTGATTTCTTTTCAAATTCAATGAACTTTTTCCAAATTTATGATTTGTTTTTGATTTTTAGTCAAATTTATGAACTCATTTCGAATTATTTGAACATCATTAAATTCACAAAAAAAATCATTTTTCTGAGCTTTTTCCACAGCAATGAAGTGTTTATTTTTAAAAAATGTGAATCTTTTTCAGAGTCAACTAGCATGCAGTCAAAGGTTAACTTTGCTAACTAAGGCGAGGTCCCGGAACGAGCGATCTGCACGTTTTTTTTTTGAGAAAAGAGCGACATGTACGTAGAATGCGGCAAATAGTTGCAGCAACGCACACAGGTGCAACTGATCATAGCTAGCGCGAATACTATGAGAACTCGAAGCCGTCTTCACATACGAAACCATTTTCGGAAAAAATCAAAACATTTCCTGGAAAATATGATTTTGTTTTTGAATTAAAATATTTTTAAAACACGAACATTTTTTGAAAATGATGAACATTTTTTTTGAAATGCGCTCATATTTTGATACTCTCGAACAAAATTCAAAAATTCCAATATTGTTTGAAATTTGTGAACAATTTTTGAAACTGGAACATTTTCTGAAACTACTAAAAAAAATGAAAATATGAACATTACTTAGATTTGTGTTTTTTTAAACTGGAACATTTTTTAAACTCCCAAAAAAATGAAAATGTGAACATTTTTTAAAATTTTTGAACAATATTTGAAACTGGTACATTTTTTGAAACTCCTACAAAAATGAAAATGTGAACATTTTTTAAAATTTGTGAAAAAAATTCTTTATATGAGAACATTTTTAGAAAATTTGTGAAAATTTAACAAACACATTCCAAAGTTTTGTTGAAAAATAGATCTTTTTTATATTACCATTTTTTTTAAAACGAAATTTTTTGAATTGATGAATAATTTTCGAAAACATGAACATTTTTAAAAAATTTAACGTTTTCCGAAAGCACGAACATTTTTTTAAAGTTCTGAACCATTTTCAAAACATGAACCTTTCTAAAAAATAAAAATATAGTTGAAAAATAAAAAAGAAACGAAAAGAAAAAAAGAATCAGAAAAAAGAAAAAAGAAAAAAGAACCGTGAAAACTAAAAGAAATAGGAAAACAGGTTCAGGCAACCTTCTCCCAAAATCAGGAAAAACCGGCTGGGAAACTCTGGAAGATTCCGAAAACCGGAAACGCTGAAGCAGCTGAATGGGCCGGCCCAGGTCAGCGCTTTATCGCTAGCTCTGTGTGGAGGGTAGACAGTTGGACGCAGAATGCGTATATTCTCGGAATGAGCGCGAGCGAAGGGAAACAGAAAGGAAGAGCTAGATGGGCCGGCCTACAGTGTCGTCTTCGGGCTCTAACTCAACGTGCCTCGAGAGCTTGCCTCCAAAGCGAGACGGGCCAAGCCCAAAGTACAATTTCTAAATCGGGCAAAAAATTACCATGCTAAAAATTATAAATTGTGATGCAATAAACGTATAAATTTCTCATACCATAGAGCGTAAATTTTTTACATATATAAAAAACAAGAAAAATGCACACGTAGTTGCCATGATGTGTAGCATAACAGAATTGCTATGACATGCAGTATAAATTTGCGATGCTAAAGAGAAAAAAGAATGGGTTTTTGTCTATAAAAATAAAACATATAAACAAACATATAAAATTCCCATTACATAGAGCAAAAAAATTCCGGATGTCTAGATAGAACATCATATATAGAACAACAACAACAACATACAAATAATGTTGAAACAAATAATTTCATGAAAAATAGATAATTTTGTTCTTTGAAAAACATAACAAATGTTGAAAAGGTTTATACCACTAGTAGAAAACGGCCCATTTGTCCCGGTTCCAGAGGCCCATTAGCCCCGGTTTTGGAACCGGGACTAAAGCCCAAAACGTTTAGTCCCGGTTCGCTTACGAACCGGGACAGAAGGGCTCCACGTGGCCGCTGCAGGGAGCCCAGGAAGGAGGACCTTTAGTCCCGGTTGGTCACACCAACCGGGACCAAAGGGCATCCACGCGTCAGCATCTGGCAGGAGCTGGGTTTTTTTTTGAAGGGGGGGTGGGGGGGGGGGGGGTTTGGAGGGTTAATTTAGGGGTTTCATATTGTGTTAGCTAGCTAATAGAGAGAAGTGTCCTCTCTTTCTCCGTGCTTGGTCGACGCTAGCTACTATACATATAGAGAGAACTCGACGCTAGCTAATAAGAAAATGAAGGAAACCATTAATTACACAAGATCGTCATGCTGAACATATATAGAGAGAAGTGGCATCTCTTTCTCCATGCTTGGTCGAACAACAAGTTTTGGTATATCTATCCGACGCTACTACATATATACAATATAACATCTTTTATAATCTCTAACATCATCTACCTAAGATCCAATCACAAATCCACATGGTATTCTCCGTCTTTAGGTATGACGTGGTCAAGAAAGAATCCCGCCAATTCCTCTTGAATTGCTCGTATGCGATCATGTGTTAGGAGTTCATCTCGCATCTGCCAGATCTAATTTAAAGAAGGGGGTCAATACATGCATATATATGAATAAAACTCAACACAATTGATGGTAATATATAAAATAAAATTGTGAATATTATTTACGTACTTCAAATTGTTTGTCAGAGAAGCCCCGCTCAGAGGTCGAGTGGCGAATGAACTCGCATACATAGTATGCACATAAAACAGTCCCATCTTTCTGGTACAAGCACTTTACGAGAATAGAGTTCAATCAAACTGATAAGCAAGCATGGTAATGATATATTGATGAAAATTTGAATCAATTAGAGATGCGCGGAACAAGCTAGTACTACTTACTTTGGGGTGCGTAAATCGCAACTCTTTGTTTAGACCGGGAACCTTTCGGGTGAACTTCTTCCAAACCCTGCCAGGCAAAGAAAATGATTACTTGATATCAGGAAATTAACGAAAGTTTGCATGCCGATATGGTCCCGGTATTGACTGAACTTACTTCTTGAGCATTGCAGTCATGTCCGCATAATTCTCGGGATCTTTACGTCTCGAGTCTAAGACAGTTACTAATGCCCCGTCAAGCTTAATGGATAGCAGAATAAAGTGGAAACTGCGCACGCATATATAACTCATCAATTACATTACTTAACCTCGAGTAAGCGAAACCGAGTATACAGAGAAGACAGCAACACTCAATTGAAGTTGTAAGGAAAGAGTATTTCCCTTTTGTTTTGATGTATAAGGAACGACTTTAGCAAGTTCTCCTCGGTCTCTTTGATTTCATTTTGTACCGTCCATTCATTTACGGCATCTGGGCTAATGAACCCAATGTCGAAGATTCCTGCTTTTTTGCATTCGACGATCTTCAATCTGCATAATATAGTGAGAATAATTATATATACATGCAATGAACGAGCTGAGCTAGAGACTTAACTATAGAAGTAATACTTACAGACAGAAGGAAGTCATGAGTTGTTTGTCGAGGGCCAGTTGATTGTATAACTGAAATAACTCCACAAATTCAATAGGCATCACGCTGAGTCCAATGAATTCGTGCTCTGGTTTCACTGCCACATACATAGTGTCTTTCCCAGACTCCCTGCAGGTTTTCATGTACCACTCATGCAATTTGTACATCATCGTTGTTAGAGGAGGATGATCAGGTTTGTCGAGAGGCTTCCCGTGCATGTATTTATATTCTTCTTTTGCTACCTCAGCCGTTTCAAAAATTACGTCATCTCCCAAGTAATCACCAGGATTGGTACCGGGCAGTAGCACCGGATGATTAGCAATATCGCTAGACACCTTGAGCGGGGGGCACGATTGCTTCTCCTGTTCGCCGAGCTGGGGAATTGTTTTCCCACTTCTTCGTTCTGCTAACCTTGCATCACTGGAAGTACTTCCCGACCGCCGCGCATCTTGATATGTCTTTTTAAGAATCCGGACATAGTTGGAATCCGGCGGAGGCGGTGGTGGTCACTTCAGGGCATCGATAGTGCGCTTCACTTTCACCGGATCTAGCTTCTCCTTCGGAGGTGGAGTTTTCTTTGCAAAATAGTCCCTCACTTGGGCACGACATATGTCCTCGTTTTCCTTCTTGGTCCTCTCATATGGTAACTTTTCTAGAGGCTTGAGAGATGGACCGTATCTGAATTGCCTCCCACCTCTGCTTGTACTGCTAGCCGCCGGAGCGACGGCGTCTCACTTCCGTCGTTGCTGACGAGGCGGAGAAGGAGGCGGAGTGCTCCGACGCGCCGGAGGAGCCGGAGCGGCGGCGTCAGTCTTCCGCCGTTGCCGACGAGCCGGAGGAGGAGGCGGACTGCTCCGACGCGCCGGAGTAGGCGAAGGAGGAGGCGGAGTGCCCTCACGCGTCGGAGGAGCCGGAGAAGGAGGCGGAGTGCCCTGATCACTCGTCGGAGGAGGAGGAGGAGGAGGAGGCGGAGTGCCCTGACTCGCCGGAGGAGGAGGAGGAGGCGGAGGCGTCCAGTTTGGAAGCTTGATGTACTCCTTCTGCCATAGACATGTAGTCCTCAGAGCATGAACTAGCTGCTTCTCCCCTTGACCTGTAGAGTGGTCAAGCTCGAGCTCCTCAAATCCCTCCATTACTTCATCTACCGTCACAACAGCATAGCCATATGGAATCGGAAGGCAGTGAAAAGTTCCGTTGGGTTGAGGAGGTGCAACAGAGCCGACAGCCGCCTTGAAAGTGAGGTTCCGGCATTTCGTCATAAGCTCGCAATGTTGAGCCTCCGTGATAGTATCCACGGGGTAGCTAGGAGCCGTGAAGTCAGGCTGAACGGGCTCCGTGGAAGCCACGCTGCTTCTCCGCTGAGATGGCGGGGTAGCTTCGTGCCGCTGAGATGGTTGGCCGGCAGCTCGCTGGCTCTCAAGTTCCTCTAGCTTTTGTAGTCTTGCATTGAGCTTCTGCATGTCGCTCAGCTCCGCTTTCCTCTTTCTCTCCCGGCTTCTGTAACCGCCTGTGTCGGGAAACCCAACCTTCCACGGAACGGAGCCTGGTGTGCCTCGTGTTCGTCCAGGGTGCTCAGCATTCCCTAGGGCCTCAGTCAGCTCGTCCTTCTCTCTCTCGGGAATGAACGTCCCTTCCTGCGCTGCGGTGATATACTTTTGAAGCTTCTTGACGGGTATTGCAAGTTGCTCGTCCGTCCAACAGCACTTCCCTGTTTTAGGGTCCAAAGTTCCCCTAACCCCGAAGAACCAAGTCCTTGAACGGTCTGGCCAGTTCAATGTCTCTGGGCAATGTTACACACGGGGCGGCGGCGTCTGTCTTCCGCCGTTGCCGACGAGGCTGAGGAGGAGGCGTACTGCTCCGACGTGCCGGAGTAGGCGAAGGAGGAGGCGGAGTGCCCTCACGCGTCGGAGGAGCCGGAGAAGGAGGCGGGGTCCCCTGATCACTCGCCGGAGGAGGAGGAGGAGGAGGTGGAGTGCCTTGACTCGCCGGAGGAGGAGGAGGAGGCGGAGGCGTCCAGTTTGGAAGCTTGATGTACTCCTTCTGCCATAGACATGTACTCCTCAGGGCACGACCCAGCCGATTCTCCCCTTCACCTGTAGAGTGGTCAAGCTCGAGCTCCGCAAATCCCTCCATTACTTCATCCACCATCACAGCAGCATAGCCATGTGGAATCGGACGGTAGTGAAAAGTTCCATTGGGTTGAGGAGGTGCAACAGAGCCGACAGCCGCCAATAAAGTGAGGTTCCGGCATTTCGTCATAAGCTCGCAATGTTGAGCCTCCGTGATAGTATCCACGGGGTAGCTAGGAGACGTGAAGTCAGGCTGAACGGGCTCCGTGGAAGCGCGACGCTGCTTTTCCGTTGAGATGGCGGGGTAGCTTCTGGGGTAGCTTCGTGCCACTGAGATGGTTGGCCGGCAGCTCGCTGGCTCTCAGCTTCCTCTAGCTTTTGTAGTCTTGCATTGAGCTTCTGAATTTCGCTCAGCTCCGCTTTCCTCTTTCTCTCCCGGCTTCTGTAACTGCCTGCGTCGGGAAACCCAACCTTCCACGGAACGGAGCCTGGTGTGCCTCGTGTTCATCCAGGGTGCTCAGCATTCCCTAGGGCCTCAGTCAGCTCGTCCTTCTCTCTGTCGGGAATTAACGTCCCTTCCTGCGCTGCGGTGATATACTCCTGACGCTTGTTCATGGGTATTGCAAGTTGCTCGTTCGTCCAGCGGCACTTCCCTGTTTCAGGGTCCAAAGTTCCCCCAACCCCGAAGAACCAAGTCCTTGAACGGTTTGGCCAGTTCAATGTCTGTGGTACGACGTGTTTAGCAATCAGGTCATTCTCAGCTTTGTCCCACAACGGCCGGGATTTGAGGTAGCCACCTGACCACGTGTGATGGTGATACTGCTTCTTTGCAGCATTGATCTTGTTTGTCTCTGACATTTTCTTACTCTTGTCCGATGTCTTGTAGACTACAAATGCGGGCCAGTGATCTCTTATCTTCTCAAATTGGCCGGTGAATTTTGAAGTCTTCCCTTTGTCCACAAACTTTGATTTCAACTCATTCTTCCACCTCCTGAATAGATCTGCCATCTTCTTAAGAGCACACGCCTTGACCAGTGGCTCTATAACTGGCTTATTCGGATCCTCCTCTGGCGGTAGGGTGAAATTTGCCTTCAGCGCGGTCCAAATATCATCTTTCTGTCTATCGGTGACATAATCACCATCAGGGGCGCCGTCCTTAGGCTTATTCCATTGCTTGATGCTGATCGGGATGTAGTCCCTAACAATAGCTCCGCACTGAGTAGAAAATGCGTCCTTGGTCCGCTTGGGTTCAATCGGATAGCCATCGTGCGCGAGTGCTGTGATCGTGAACCTTTCATCCTTGCGCAACCTCTTCGTCGGGCCTCGTCTCGTTACCGAAGTTTGGCTCGATCCGGAGGGCTATAAAAGAAGAAAGAAGAGTTAATTAATATATGTACATACCAAAACAATTAATGCATCAATTAGCTAGTCAGCACAGGCTTAATTAATATATATACCTTGCCGGACTTTGCAACAGCTCCCTCCTCCGTTCGGTCACCAGAGCCGTCATCATGGTCTCCTTCTTCCTCCGGCATTCGGTCACCGGAGCCATCATGATCATGTCCTTCCTCCTCCATTGTTCAATCACCGGAGTCGTCATCCTCTCCTTCCAGACCATCGGTGTCGTTGAGAAATGACAAGATATCACGTCCGCCGTGGATTATGTCCCCCAACAACTGTTCTTGTTCCAAGTCTCTTGGATCCATAGTTTCTGCAAATATTACAACATGGCAATTAATATACAAACATGAATGTCGTCCGACGTCCGGACCGCCTCTCTCATGAATGTCCGATGCCCGGTTTGGGGTGGCCTCGACCACACTTCTAGGGTTTGGGGTGGCCTCGACAACGCTCTTTCTTCTAGGGTTTGGGTGGCCTCAAGAGTTTATCGAGAGGGGGGTGAACATTTTACCTTAGTAACTTAGAAAAAAAATGTTATCGGGGAGGGGGTATATCGACAACGCTTTTTTTTTCTTAAGAAGAGGCAGTATAAAAATGCGAATGGTATAGAGATGTGAAACCTCTATCAATGAAGAACCGGCAAAAACTCCAACATCGAAAACATCATAGAAGATGCATAAGGACTCCGTTTTCGATGAACTTGATCTTGTCATGAAGCTGACCATAAGCTCAAGAACCCACAAAGAGAAAAACCAACCAAGAACCAAGAAAGATGATGATGCCAAGAATGCAATGGTTTGAGCTCTCAACGAACGATACGATCAAGCTACTCACTTGAGAGACCCCTTGACAGTACAGCAATCTATCCTATAACCCAGTCTCCCAATTACCACTATGAGACCGGTAAAATAGAAAACCCTATCAATGTCAAACCTTAACCTTGCGCATAGTTCACTTGAGCTAGATGATGACGATCTTGACTTCCTCAAGGTGGACCACCTTTCTTGATTGCGTTGGCTTGAAGAAGACTAGTTGATTGCTCCCCCATACTCCACTATGGGTGAGCCACTCTTTGGCACATCTTCGCAAGTCCATTAAGCTTCAAGCATGATCTCTCCGTGATGCTTCACTTGAACTTGCACACCGCAACCTTGATGACGATCACCACTTGATGTCATCCTCCATGGGTTGTATGAGATCTTCCTCTTGACGCAAACCCATGGAAATATACCTAACCCCACAACGAACTCTCACGTAGACCATGGGTTAGTACACAAAGCGTAATGGACAATGCTTACCATACCATGGGATCACTTGATCCCACTTGGTACATCTTCTACGCTTTGTGTGTTGATCAACTTGAATCATTCATTGCGTTAATCTTGATCAACCTTGTGTCTTATCTTCTCTCTTCATAAAGATGATGTCTTAAAGGTAGACATGAATGCTCACACAATCTTCTTCTTCAAGACATGCTTGCAATAAGCTCAACTCCCACATGACCAATCTTTGGATAAACCTTGAATACCACCTTGGTCACCATATAAATTCCTTGAAACCAACAGATGGACTTCAAGAAGTACCTATGGACAAATCCTTCAAATATAACTTAAGGCAACCATTAGTCCATAGGGATTGTCATCAATTACCCAAAACCACACATGGAGAAATGTGCTCTTACAACTGCCATATACATAGTGTCTCTTCCAGACTCCCTGCAGGTTTTCATGTACCACTCATGCAATTTGTACATCATCGTTGTTAGAGGAGGATGATCAGGTTTGACGAGAGGCTTCCCGTGCATGTATTCATATTTTTCTTTTGTTACCTCATCCGTTTGAACAATTACATCATCCCCCAAGTAATCACCAGGATTGGTACCGGGCACCATCCCCGGATGATTTGCGACGATATCGCTAGACACCTTGAGCGGGGGGCACGATTGCTTCTCCTGTTCGCCGAGCTGGGGAATTGTTTTCCCACTTCTTCGTTCTGCTAACCTTGCATCACTAGAAGTACTTTTCGACCGCCGCGCTTCTTCATATGTCTTTTTAATAATCCGGACATAGTTGGAATCCGGCGGAGGCGGTGGTGGTCGCTTCAGGGCATCGATAGTGCGCTTCACTTTCACCGGATCTAGCTTCTCCTTCGGAGGTGGAGTTTTCTTTGCAAAATGGGCCCTCAATTGGTCCTGACATATCTCCTCTTTTCAGACTCGGTCCTCTCATATGGTAACTTTTCCAGAGGCTTGAGAGATGGACCGTATCTATATTCCCTCCCGCCTCTGCTTGTACTGCTAGCCGCCGGAGCGGCGGCGTCTCTCTTCCGTCGTTGCTTACGAGGCGGAGTGCTCCGACGCGCCGGAGGAGCCGGGGCGGCGGCGTCTGTCTTCCGCCGTTGCCGACGAGGCTGAGGAGGAGGCGTACTGCTCTGACGTGCCGGAGTAGGCGAAGGTGGAGGCGGAGTGCCCTCACGCGTCGGAGGAGCTGGAGAAGGAGGCGGGGTCCCCTGATCACTCGCCGGAGGAGGAGTTGGAGTGCCCTGACTCGCCGGAGGAGGAGGAGGAGGCGGAGGCGTCCAGTTTGGAAGCTTGATGTACTCCTTCTGCCATAGACATGTACTCCACAGGGCATGACCCAGCCGATTCTCCCCTTCACCTGTAGAGTGGTCAAGCTCGAGCTCCGCAAATCCCTCCATTACTTCATCCACCATCACAACAGCATAGCCATGTGGAATCGGACGGCAGTGAAAAGTTCTGTTGGGTTGAGGAGGTGCAACAAAGCCGATAGCCGCCAATAAAGTGAGGTTTCGGCATTTCGTCATAAGCTCGCAATGTTGAGCCTCCGGGATAGTATCCACGGGGTAGCTAGGAGACGTGAAGTCAGGCTGAACGGGCTCCGTGGAAGCGACGCTGCTTTTCCGCTGAGATGGCGGGGTAGCTTCGTGTAGGAGATATGCCCTAGAGGCAATAATAAATGTTATTGATTATCTCCCTGTTCATAATTATGTTTATGTTCCATGCTATAACTGCAATGATTCTCGAGTCTACAAATAAAACGAGGCTCGGAGGAAGACTCATTTGCACGTGTGGAATAATAAACGGTAAAATGTATTCCTAGTCTGGCCTCTAAGACTGGCTCAAGTATTGCATGATGATCCTGTTTTCCTGATCATGGGCATGGCTATGCCGGCAATTTTGAGGGCACAATGTTAGAAGAACATTTGTGTTGGATCGACCCGAATTGATGTTATGCTATGAGATACATTCGTCATAAGTTAATGGTTAATAACATAGAGATGGTTAACGTTTGCATGATTCCTTAGACCATGAGAGTATCGAGTTTCTTCATGCTTGCTTCATGAACTTTGGGGTTTGTTAAACGTCATCCGTAAATGGGTGTCTATTACGGCGGCTTACGGGTTCATGGAAAAGTATGTCAAGTAACTTGATAGCTCAAGATTGGGATTTGCTCCTCCGACGTTGGAGAGATATCTCTGGGCCCTCTCGGTGTTACGGTATCCATCATCGTCTGGCCAGACACTTTGTGATTTGATCACGGGGATGCCGGAACACGGGAACGAGAAAAGAGAACAATACCAGCAACGAGGTAACTGGCATAGTGGGCAAGTTGTTGATCCACGGGGATGCCAACATGTCTCACCTCGGGTAATTGTAACATATCGCGAAGCAACAGGAATAGCACACGGGAACTGGAGGTTCACTCGAATATTTATTCGTGTGGGTATAGGGATCGAAATGGGTGTCCACGGCTCCGATGTTGATCATTGATCGGAAGGGCTTCCGAGTCATGTCTATGCTTCACCGAACCTATAGGGTCACACGCTTAAGGGTCATTTATCTGTTGAATACTAGACAGGGAGTCTGAGAGAAAAACACCGAAAAAGTTTCGGACGCCGGAAAAGTTTCGGACAGCGGAAAAGCTCCGCAGAGAGAGGTCACCGGTTGAGTTTCGGTGAAACTGGAAAAGTTGTTTCAGGGGATACCATAAAGTCAAATTGGTCTTGGCACATGCCTGATAATTCTTGGAGGGTGCCAGAATCGTTCTGGAAACTTTTTGGAATTTTCTGGAATGAAAACCAGAAATGTTCTGGAGCTGCCGAAACCGCTTCAGATGCTTTTCGCAGATGAAATCACTAAACCGGAATTGTTCCGGATCGCGTTGAAAATTATTTTGGTGGGTACTGGAATTGTTCTAAGCCCACATGAATATTTTCAGTTCGATCAGACGCTGAAAAATGTCGTCGTGAATAGTGAAAGTGCTTTTTGGATATTTGTGGAAAAACACCTTTTTGGATATTTCCAAAAAGGCTTCTAGAAGGGATTGGGGAGCAAGCAAGCTCCTCATGGGGGACCCCCCAAGGGTGGCCGGCCAAGGAGGTGGGGCACCATGGTGCTCCACATGGCACTCCCATATGGCATATTCCTTTTATGAAAGGGATATTCCAAGGCCACTTTGGGGTTTTTTGTATGACAACTTTACCCCTTGGTTTTCCTATAAATAAGAGGTGAGTGGGCTGCCCACTTCCTCATCCTTGGCTCTCATACACATGCTTTGCTTTGCAAGCTCTCTCTTCTCCCTCACACGAAAAGAGTTTTTCGTAGAGTCGAAAGGCTGTCTGGGTTCCGGCAGGAACTAGTTCTGGACGGCGAAGCCCTGCCGGATAGATGACACCGTATGTGTGCAACTCTGTAGAGAGATCGTAGTTTCGGTCTTAGTTCGAGAGTGCCTCCTGAAGGGCTGTCCGTGTGACCGTCCGAGTTTTGGAGGTCCTCCCGAAGGGCTGTCCGAGTGACAGTCCGAGTTTCGGAGGTCCTCCCGAAGGGCTGTCCGCGACACCGTCCGGGGGACTGTCCGACCGCCTCCCGGAGGGCTGTCCGCGGGGCAGATGAGGGTATACATCCTCGCGGTTGGGAGGTTGTAAAATCCTAGCTGCGGGGATCTGCACCGCCGATCGTCATCGACTCTACTTCCGCTGCGCTACGAGTCGGTAACGAAAATGATCAAACCTTGTATGCAGTCTCCATAGTGGTCCTGGGCGTGCTCGCTATACCAAATTTTTTTGTTTTCTGTCGCGTTCCCCAACAGTGGTATCAGAGCCAGGTTATGAGTAGATGCATGTTATGATCTAGAATACATGAGATGTATGGGTATTGCATAGTATAATTTTGTAGTAGATGAGATCTATTACTGAAAATTATTTGTGCGGGTAGCAGATGAAATCTGTTACCCGATGTTCCTGTTGCTTCCCTTAAATTTGCGTAGTCCTGATCTTGACGGCATGGTGGAATCTCACAAAGTTCTGGCAATCCGCGATCCTTTCATGCTGCTCCTGAGTATGCTGATTGAAAGATCAACGAAGTGCTAACAGTTCTTTGGGTTCCACCATAGTTAAAGAAAGATGGATGTTTCGCAGACGAAGGGCAATGCAGATATGATCTGCACGGGGGTCACGCGTATGACGAAGTTTAGTATGGGGCTCGAGATTTTATTGTCTCGTGTTTCATACACCCTGGAAAGTTAATCTAGCAACTTGAAGTATCATACTTGATGATAAACGTTGGTAGCTGCGGTTCGAGTCAAAACCTTAGAAGCCACGAAAAATAAAATTTTGCATAAACCGATTCGAGGCATCTAACTTTGTTTTGCAGGATGGTTATGCATTTGATGTGGTATAGCAATGCTCATATTAAATTTGATTATGTATGAGATGACTATATGATGTAATTAACATGACCTGCGTGTCATGATTCGGCATGATGGCTGGAGCCATATGATTGCACTTTAATGACCTGCGTGTCAACCTTATGTAATGCACTTATTTTATTAGCTATAGAGATAGCAATATTATCTGGTGCATCGACAAGGTGGTGGCAATCTTCGCAAAGGTGAACACCGACGCGAATGCCGAAGACGAAGAAATACTTGACTTCTCCGTCAGAAGGGGCTATACCATATCATGCTATTATGAATTGCCTGAGATGTTTATCCCTCTTGATGCACCCTTCTTGATTGCGCGGTAGTCGCTTTTTATTAGGGTGATCTCTCACTAAAATATCAAGTAGTTAGTGTTCTCCCAAGTGTAGCACCGTCACGGCACCTAACTTTTCGGGGTATCACAGGATCTCCCTGGGTACGAACGATTAGGGATGTGTGAGGCGGGTGAGTTGAGACCTCGCAGCAAGATCACTTGGTTGTCTTGACGTTCTGGAAGGATCTCCCTGAGCTCGGAACATGCCCATCGAAAGATGAACAAGAGTCACATAGAGATGTGATCGGCAAGTTTGCCCACCGATTGAAGTTCGTGCCATTAGTGTTCATCTCGTTCAATGGCGTTGAATGGATATGCGGATCTTGAATCACTCACAATCAATTATGAGAGATATTGATTTGAGTGGGAGCACACTGTAGAATTACCTTGTTTAATTCTCAGTGCAATTAATTTTGAACACTGTCTAAGTGTGGTTTGCTAATAGTTGTAGAATAATGGCTCGCGTTTCCACCTTCCCTATTAAAATTGAATAGCTGTTAAATATCTGGTTAAAACTTTACGGTTGGTAACGTAATGTGAGGATTGTCCTCAAGAGTGCCGAGAAGGACTTTGTCCTATCGCATACTTTCGGTATTCTCCCGCTAATGCTATGGATGATATGACTCTCGTCCTTCGATCCAAAAGCTAGAATTCCTTTTCAGTCAAAAGTGCAATATGTTTGCTTCCATAAAACCCGAACTTCGTAAGTTTGGATAGTTATGTGATATTCATGGAATCGGAAAATCATTTTCAGAGACAGACAAATGCTAAAAGATATGAGATATCCAAAGCAATGTTTGTTTGCAAACTATTAGTAAAAGTGTTTACTGGGCAATTGACTGATAAGAGAGGGATCCAGAAGAACGCCTGTCATATGATGATGGTGAATAAAACAACAACTTAAAGAGAAAGGAAGTGTCCGAAGGGTGTTAGTGAAACTTTCACGCCTAGGAAGTCCAGGGCTAACACCACTCTTAAGTTGGGTGCTTCTTCTGAGAGTAGGAGAAATACTAAAAGTTAAACTGTTAGAAGTATAAAGGCAAAAGGAAAGAAAACTGGAATATCCAGCTCATGTATGAATGTCATACAAGTTTTTGATGTATAGAAGTCTGGTCAAAGATATAGTTCTTGGGAATTATGGTTAAACATGTTAATCACTAATTCTTGGGTATTGTGAGTTAATCACAAAGATACCCGCTCGATTGCACTCTGTTGCAACTCGATGAAAGAACTACTACGGCCTAAAAGACTAGCCAGGAATGAGGTTTAGATACACACAGGGAACATAGTAAATGTTACTATACCTTCCATTAGTGTATTCCCTATGTATTTACTTTCATAATTCATTTAGAGTTTCATACACTCTAGCCCTTTGCATAAGGTATTTTGCAAGAAGGTTATTCATAAGAGAACTTTTGATGTTCGATGTTATGAATAACATAAGGGCCATACTTTCATTATGAATGACATGTATGTTATGAATATTGATATTAATACATTGCCTCTGTATTTACTTTCATAATTCATTTAGAGTTTCATACACTCTAACCCTTTGCATAAGGTATTTTGCAAGAAGGTTATTCATAAGAGAACTTTTGATGTTCGGTGTTATGAATAACATGATGGGCCATGCTTCCATACAGGATGGGATGTATGTTATGAATATTGATAATAATACATTACCTCTGTATTTACTTTCATAATTCATTTAGAGTTTCATACACTCTAGCCCTTTGCATAAGGTATTTTGCAAGAAGGTTATTCATAAGAGAACTTTTGATGTTCGGTGTTATGAATAACATGAAGGGCCATGCTTCCACACAGGATGGGATGTATGCTATGAATATTGATGGTAATATGATACATCCATAACACTAACGCTAAATGTCGCAAGACTAAAAGAATACCACACAAGTATGGCACTGCATTTGGTCACATTGGAGAAACCCGCATGGAAAATTCCATTATGATGGATTTTGAAGTCGTTTGATTTTGAATCATCTGACACTTGCAACTTTCCTCTGAAAAGTGAAGTGACTGACATACCGTTCACAGGCCATAAGGAACGAGCAAAGAACATATTGGTGATCATACATTATGATGTGTGTAGTCCAATAAATGTTGTTGCAAGTAGTGGATTTATCTATCTTCAGAAATGACTCAAGTAGATATATGGATATTTACTTGTTGAGACATAAGTCTGGATCTTTTGAATTCATTCATAAGGTTTTCAAAAATGAAGTAGAAGTTATTGTAACAAGAAAATTATGTTTCTACAATTCGATTGCAGAAAGGAATATTTGAGTTACAAGTTTAGCGAATGTCTGATGAGTTGTGAAAGGGGTTTCATAACTTGCACCTCCCGGAACACCACTGCAAGTGGAAAGTCTGTGAAGATGTAATCAAACCATTTATGACATGGTAAGATCAAAGATGACATAAATAGATTTGCCATTATATCTTTTAAAGAGTAATGCTTTAGAGACTGCGGCTTTTACACTGAAAAGAGCTCCATCGGGTCTGTTGAAATGACGCCATGGTATGGTACGCCCAACCATGTTATATCTTTTCTTAACATTTGGAATATGGGGCTTGTGTAAAAGGTTACAAACCTATTCCAAATCAGGCAAGTGCTACTTTGTAGGTTATCCCAAGTGATTGGGTATTCCTCCCTCACTATACCGAGGCAAATAGGTTTGCCACAAAACGGTATGCTTTTAAAGAGAATAGTTCTTACAAAAGGTGAGTGGGAGGACAGTGCAACTCGACGAGATAACCGGTATCTTCGTCATAATATCAAAGGAAAGGAAACTTGGAAGTGATTCCGGAGTTTCCTACTGCGACTGATACGGAAGTCTCTACAATAAAATGTATGGACTTCAGTCGAACTTGCAGCTGAACCCCGTAGGCAAGGCTCGTGCAAACCTCTCAGGTGCGCAAACGAGATATTGTTGTTGGACAACAGTATACCTACGATACACAAGGAAGCGTTGATGGGCCCTGACTCCGGAATTGGCTAAATGCCAATACAATCCGAGATAGTTTCCATATAAGTGATTCGAGATTAAAATCTTGATACACCTTTCGGAAGATTTTGAGTCTAACGAATATTTATGGAACTAAAAACTGATACGGATAAAATGTTTATCCATAAAGCTCGACTTGTTGCAATGACAAGTTCAAGGAGTTGACTACGATAAGATTATCTCACCGTAGCGATGCTTAAAGTCGGTTCGGGTTGAACTAGCAATTAATACGTATTTCAATCATGAGATATGAAACATGGATGACAAAAGGATTTCCATCTGATGGAAATGTAACCTAGGACTTGTATGTGATATAGTCCAAAGTAATTTGTCGATCCAAAGGATGCTAGTAAGTATGCAAACTTCAGAGTTCCAGCGATGGACAGAAGAGAGCAAAGTGGAGTTTGATTCTTCGTGTTTTGATGAAATGGTCAAAGGGTTTTGACTTCATCAATGGGTAACGAAGATGCTTGTAATTCAAGAAATTAAGTGGGAGCATAATAATATTTCTAAAAACCGTGTGTACATGACACATTGTTAATTGGAAATAAATTTCTTGACACAAATTAGGACTTCATTTGAAAATAGTTTTTTGATGAAGTGCTTAGGCTAAATGGCCTCAATATTAGGCATGATGATCTATGGAGATAGATTTACCTAATGGGGCTAAGCTATGAATACATATTGACAAGATGCTAAAACTTTTTAGCATTTAAAACGCCAAGGAGTGATTCTTGCCGAAGTCACATGGAAAGAGTTTTTGCAAGACTCAGTGTCCCAAAACACTGATGAGTGAAATACATGATGGAGATTCCACACACTCTTGTGTTTGGATTAATCATGTATTCCATGGTATGTAAAAACAACCAGATATGTCCAATACTCCAAAGTTGTTGCGAGTATAGATACCAAAGTGATCAAAGTACTGATCATGGGACAACAGTGAAAGATGTCACTGAGTACTAGAGTACTACTAATGACATGTTTTCTCGCAAGTAGAGATTATGAAGTGCTCGTTGTAAGTAATTACATCGATACAGTCTTCATCAATGCTCCATGCGATTTTCGATTTAAGTTAAGGGTTTTGTGTAATACACAATATGGTGGCACGGTAGTTGGAAATTGTTCCAAACAAGATACTGTGGCGAATTCTATAACAAAGGCTAAGTATGTTGACGCTTGAGAAGCGACAAAGAAGTTGTTGAATCATATAGTTCATTCATGAACTTAGTATGGTTCCAAGATGGCTTTGGTCTATGGGACACTATTGCAGATAGTTGCTCCATAGCTCAGTCTGAGGAATCAGGTTTCGACCAATGATTCACACATATGCAAAGCCAAGTCCACACAAAATATGAATTTTGTGAAAGCGTGAAAACGCGAGGATATGCAAAGTTACACACGGAGCTGAAGTCGTCAGATCCGTTGGACATCAGGCTATAACACAAGCGAAGCATATTTTACACCAGTATGCCATAGGTGTAAAGTGCACTAGCATTGACTAGATTATTGACTCTAGTGCAAGTGGGAGTCTGTAGGAGATATGCCCTAGAGGCAATAATAAATGTTATTGATTATCTCCCTGTTCATAATTATGTTTATGTTCCATGCTATAACTGCAATGATTCTCGAGTCTACAAATAAAACGAGGCTCGGAGGAAGACTCATTTGCACGTGTGGAATAATAAACGGTAAAATGTATTCCTAGTCTGGCCTCTAAGACTGGCTCAAGTATTGCATGATGATCCTGTTTTCCTGATCATGGGCATGGCTATGCCGGCAATTTTGAGGGCACAATGTTAGAAGAACATTTGTGTTGAATCGACCCGAATTGATGTTACGCTATGAGATACATTCGTCATAAGTTAATGGTTAATAACATAGAGATGGTTAACGTTTGCATGATTCCTTAGACCATGAGAGTATCGAGTTTCATCATGCTTGCTTCATGAACTTTGGGGTTTGTTAAACGTCATCCGTAAATGGGTGGCTATTACGGCGGCTTACGGGTTCATGGAAAATTATGTCAAGTAACTTGATAGCTCAAGATTGGGATTTTCTCCTCCGACGTTGGAGAGATATCTCTGGGCCCTCTCGGTGTTACGGTATCCATCATCGTCTGGCCAGACACTTTGTGATTTGATCACGGGGATGCCGGAACACGGGAACGAGAAAAGAGAACAATACCGGCAACGAGGTAACTGGCATAGTGGGCAAGTTGTTGATCCACGGGGATGCCAACATGTCTCACCTCGGGTAATTGTAACATATCGCGAAGCAACAGGAATAGCACACGGCAACTGGAGGTTCACTCGAATATTTATTCGTGTGGGTATAGGGATCGATATGGGTGTCCACGGCTCCGATGTTGATCATTGATCGGAAGGGGTTCCGGGTCATGTCTATGCTTCACCGAACCTATAGGGTCACACGCTTAAGGGTCATCTATCTGTTGAATACTAGACAGTGAGTCTGAGAGAAAAACACTAAAAAAGTTTCGGACGTCGGAAAAGTTTCGGACAGCGGAAAAGTTCCGCAGAGAGAGGTCACCGGATGAGTTTCGGTGAAACTGGAAAAGTTGTTTCAGGGGATACCATAAAGTCAAATTGGTCTTGGCACATGACTGAGAATTCTTGGAGGGTGCCAGAATCGTTCTGGAAACTTTTTGGAATTTTCTGGAATGAAAACCGGAAATGTTCCGGAGCTGCCGAAACCGCTTCAGATGCTTTTCGCAGATGAAATCACTAAACCGGAATTGTTCCGGCTCATGTTGAAAATTATTTTGGTGGGTACTGGAATTGTTCTAAGCCCACATGAATATTTTCAGTTCGATCAGATGCTGAAAAATGTCGTCGTGAATAGTGAAAGTGCTTTTTGGATATTTGTGGAAAAACACCTTTTTGGATATTTCCAAAAAGGCTTCTAGAAGGGATTGGGGAGCAAGCAAGCTCCTCATGGGGGACCCCCCAAGGGTGGCCGGCCAAGGAGGTGGGGCACCATGGTGCTCCACATGGCACTCCCATATGGCATATTCCTTTTATGAAAGGGATATTCCAAGGCCACTTTGGGGTTTTTTGTATGACAACTTTACCCCTTGGTTTTCCTATAAATAAGAGGTGAGTGGGCTGCCCACTTCCTCATCCTTGGCTCTCATACACATGCTTTGCTTTGCAAGCTCTCTCTTCTCCCTCACACGAAAAGAGTTTTTCGTAGAGTCGAAAGGCTGTCTGGGTTCCGGCAGGAACTAGTTCTGGACGGCGAAGCCCTGCCGGATAGATGACACCGTATGTGTGCAACTCTGTAGAGAGATCGTAGTTTCGGTCTTAGTTCGAGAGTGCCTCCCGAAGGGCTGTCTGTGTGACCGTCCGAGTTTTGGAGGTCCTCCCGAAGGGCTGTCCGAGTGACAGTCCGAGTTTCGGAGGTCCTCCCGAAGGGCTGTCCACGACACCGTCCGGGGGACTGTCCGACCGCCTCCCGGAGGGCTGTCCGCGGGGTAGATGAGGGTATACATCCACGCGGTTGGGAGGTTGTAAAATCCTAGCTACGGGGATCTGCACCGCCGATCGTCATCGACTCTACTTCCGCTGCGCTACGAGTCGGTAACGAAAATGATCAAACCTTGTATGCAGTCTCCATAGTGGTCCTGGGCGTGCTCGCTATACCGAAATTTTTTGTTTTCTGTCACGTTCCCCAACACTTCGTGCCACTGAGATGGTTGGCCGGCAGCTCGCTGGCTCTCAGCTTCCTCTAGCTTTTGTAGTCTTGCATTGAGCTTTAGAATTTCGCTCAGCTCCGCTTTCCTCTTTCTCTCCCGGCTTCTATAACTGCCTGGGTCAGGAAACCCAACCTTCCACGGAACGGATCCTGGTGTGCCTCGTGTTCATCCAGGGTGCTCAGCATTCCCTAGGCCTCAGTCAGCTCGTCCTTCTCTTTGTCGGGAATGAACGTCCCTTCCTGCGCTGCGGTGATATACTCCTGACGCTTGTTCATGGGTATTGCAAGTTGCTCGTTGGTCCAGCGGCACTTCCCTGTTTCAGGGTCCAAAGTTCCCCCAACCCCGAAGAACCAAGTCCTTGAACGGTCTGGCCAGTTCAACGTCTGTGGTACGACGTTTTTAGCAATCAGGTCATTCTCAGCTTTGTCCCACAACGGCCGTGATTTGAGGTAGCCACCTGACCACGTGTGATGGTGATATTGCTTCTTTGCAGCATTGATCTTGTTTGTCTTTGACATTTTCTTACTCTTGTCCGATGTCTTGTAGGCCACAAATGCGGGCCAGTGATCTCTTATCTTCTCAAATCGTCCGGTGAATTTTGGAGTCTTCCTTTTGTCGACAAACTTTGATTTGAACTCATTCTTCCACCTCCTGAATAGATTTGCCATCTTCTTAAGAGCACACGCCTTGACCAGTGGCTCTATAACTGGCTTATTCGGATCCTCCTCTGGCGGTAGGGTGAAATTTGCCTTCAGCGCGGTCCAAATATCATCTTTCTGTCTATCGGTGACATAATCACCATCAGGGGCGCCGTCCTTAGGCTTATTCCATTGCTTGATGCTGATCGGGATGTAGTCCCTAACAATAGCTCCGCACTGAGTAGAAAATGCGTCCTTGGTCCGCTTGGGTTCAATCGGATGGCCATCGTGCGCGAGTGCTGTGATCGTGAACCTTTCATCCTTGCGCAACCTCTTCTTCGGGCCTCGTCTCGTTACCGAAGTTTGGATCGAACCGGAGGGCTATAAAAGAAGAAAGAAGAGTAATATATGTACATACCAAAACAATTAATGCATCAATTAGCTAGTCAGCACAGGCTTAATTAATATATATACCTTGCCGGACTTTGCAACAGCTCCCTCCTCCGTTCGGTCACCGGAGCCGTCATCATGGTCTCCTTCTTCCTCCGGCATCCGGTCACCGGAGCCATCATGATCATGTCCTTCCTCCTCCATTGTTCGATCACCAGAGTCGTCATCGTCTCCTTCCAGACCATCAGTGTCATTGAGAAACGACAAGATATCACGTCCGCCGTGGATTATGTCCCCCAACAACTGTTCTTGTTCCAAGTCTCTTGGATCCATAGTTTCTGCAAATATTACAACATGGCAATTAGTATACAAACATGAATGTCGTCCGACGTCCGGACCGCCTCTCTCATGAATGTCCGACGTCCGGTTTGGGGTGGTCTCGACCACACTTCTAGGGTTTGGGGTGGCCTCTACAACGCTCTTTCTTCTAGGGTTTGGGTGGCCTCAAGAGTTTATCGAGAGGGGGGTGAACATTTTACCTTAGTAACTTAGAAAAAAAATGTTATCGGGGAGGGGGTATATCGACAACGCTTTTTTTCTTAAGAAGAGGCAGTATAAAAATGCCAATGGTATAGAGATGTGAAACCTCTATCAATGAAGAACCGGCAAAAACTACAACATCGAAAACATCATAGAAGATGCATAAGGACTCCGTTTTCGATGAACCTGAGCTTGTCATGAAGCTGACCATAAGCTCAAGAACTCACAAAGAGAAAAACCAACCAAGAACCAAGAAAGATGATGATGCCAAGAATGCAATGGTTTGAGCTCTCAACGAACGATACGATCAAGCTACTCACTTGAGAGCCCCCTTGATAGTACGACAATCTATCCTATAACCCAGTCTCCCAACTACCACTATGAGACCGGTAAAATAGAAAACCCTATCAAGGTCAAACCTTAGCCTTGCGCAGAGTCCACTTGAGCTAGATGATGACGATCTTGACTTCCTCAAGATGGACCACCTTTCTTGATTGCGTTGGCTTGAAGAAGACTAGTTGATTGCTCCCCCATACTCCACTATGGGTGAGCCACTCTTCGGCACATCTTCACAAGTCCATTAAGCTTCAAGCATGATCTCTCCGTGATGCTTCACTTGAACTTGCACACCGCAACCTTGATGACGATCACCACTTGATGTCATCCTCCATGGGTTGTATGAGATCTTCCTCTTGACGCAAACCCATGGAAATATACCTAACCCCACAATGAACTCTCACGTAGACCATGGGTTAGTACACAAAGCGTAATGGACAATGCTTACCATACCATGGGATCACTTGATCCCACTTGGTACATCTTCTACGCTTTGTGTGTTGATCAACTTGAATCATTCATTGCCTTAATCTTGATCAACCTTGTGTCTTATCTTCTCTCTTCATAAAGATGATGTCTTGAAGGTAGACATGAATGCTCACACAATCTTCTTCTTCAAGACATGCTTGCAATAAGCTCAACTCCCACATGACCAATCTTTGGATAAACCTTGAATACCACCTTGGTCACCAAATAAACTCCTTAAAACCAACAAATGGACTTCAAGAAGTACCTATGGACAAATCCTTCAAATATAACTTAAGGCAACCATTAGTCCATAGGGATTGTCATCAATTACCCAAAACCACAGATGGAGAAATGTGCTCTTACAACTGCCATATACATAGTGTCTCTCCCAGACTCCCTGCAGGTTTTCATGTACCACTCATGCAATTTGTACATCATCGTTGTTAGAGGAGGATGATCAGGTTTGACGAGAGGCTTCCCGTGCATGTATTCATATTTTTCTTTTGTTACCTCATCCGTTTGAAAAATTACATCATCCCCCAAGTAATCACCAGGATTGGTACCGGGCACCATCCCCGGATGATTTGCGACGATATCGCTAGACACTTTGAGCGGGGGGCACGATTGCTTCTCCTGTTCGCCGAGCTGGGGAATTGTTTTCCCACTTCTTCGTTCTGCTAACCTTGCATCACTAGAAGTACTTACCGACCGCCGCGCTTCTTCATATGTCTTTTTAATAATCCGGACATAGTTGGAATCCGGCGGAGGCGGTGGTGGTCGCTTCAGGGCATCGATAGTGCGCTTCACTTTCACCGGATCTAGCTTCTCCTTTAGAGGTGGAGTTTTCTTTGCAAAATGGGCCCTCAATTGGTCCTGACATATCTCCTCGTTTTCAGACTCGGTCCTCTCATATGGTAACTTTTCCAGAGGCTTGAGAGATAGACCGTATCTGTATTCCCTCCCGCCTCTGCTTGTACTGCTAGCCGCCGGAGCGGCGACGTCTCTCTTCCATCATTGCTTACTAGGCGGAGAAGGAGGCGGAGTGCTCCGACGCGCCGGAGGAGCCGGGGCGGCGGCGTCTGTCTTCCGCCGTTGCCGACGAGGCTGAGGAGGAGGCGTACTGCTCCGACGTGCCGGAGTAGGCGAAGGAGGAGGCGGAGTGCCCTCATGCGTCGAAGGAGCTAGAGAAGGAGGCGGGGTCCCCTGATCACTCGCCGGAGGAGGAGGAGGAGGAGGAGGAGGAGGAGGTGGAGTGCCCTGACTCGCCGGAGCAGGAGGAGGAGGCGGAGGCGTCCAGTTTGGAAGCTTGATGTACTCCTTCTGCCATAGACATGTACTCCTCAGGGCACGACCCAGCCGATTCTCCCCTTCACCTGTAGAGTGGTCAAGCTCGAGCTCCGCAAATCCCTCCATTACTTCATCCACCATCACAACAGTATAGCCATGTGGAATCGGACGGCAGTGAAAAGTTCCGTTGGGTTGAGGAGGTGCAACAGAGCCGACAGCCGCCAATAAAGTGAGGTTCCGGCATTTCGTCATAAGCTCGCAATGTTGAGCCTCCGTGATAGTATCCACGGGGTAGCTAGGAGACGTGAAGTCAGGCTGAACGGGCTCCGTGGAAGCGACGCTGCTTTTCCGCTGAGATGGCGGGGTAGCTTCTGGGGTAGCTTCGTGCCACTGAGATGGTTGGCCGGCAGCTTGCTGGCTCTCAGCTTCCCCTAGCTATTGTAGTCTTGCATTGAGCTTCTGAATTTCGCTCAGCTCCGCTTTCCTCTTTCTCTCCCGGCTTCTGTAACTGCCTGCGTCGGGAAACCCAACCTTCCACGGAACGGAGCCTGGTGTGCCTCGTGTTCATCCAGGGTGCTCATCATTCCCTAGGGCCTCAGTCAGCTCGTCCTTCTCTCTATCGGGAATGAACGTCCCTTCCTGCGCTGCGGTGATATACTCCTGACGCTTGTTCATGGGTATTGCAAATTGCTCGTTCGTCCAGCAGCACTTCCCTGTTTCAAGGTCCAAAGTTCCCCCAACCCCGAAGAACCAAGTCCTTGAACGGTCTGGCCAGTTCAATGTCTGTGGTACAACGTTTTTAGCAATCAGGTCATTCTCAGCTTTGTCCCACAACGGCCGGGATTTGAGGTAGCCACCTGACCACGTGTGATGGTGATACTGCTTCTTTGCAGCATTGATCTTGTTTGTCTCTGACATTTTCTTACTCTTGTCCGATGTCTTGTAGGCCACAAATGCGGGCCAGTGATCTCTTATCTTCTCAAATCGGCCGGTGAATTTTGAAGTCTTCCCTTTGTCCACAAACTTTGATTTTAACTCATTCTTCCACCTCCTGAATAAATCTGCCATCTTCTTAAGAGCACACGCCTTGACCAGTGGCTCTATAACTGGCTTATTCGGATCCCCCTCTGGCGGTAGGGTGAAATTTGCCTTCAGCGCGATCCAAATATCATCTTTCTGTCTATCGGTGACATAATCACCATCAGGGGCGCCGTCCTTAGACTTATTCCATTGCTTGATGCTGATCGGGATGTAGTCCCTAACAATAGCTCCGCACTGAGTAGAAAATGCGTCCTTGGTCCGCTTGGGTTCAATCGGATGGCCATCGTGCGCGAGTGCTATGATCGTGAACCTTTCATCCTTGCGCAACCTCTTCTTCGGGCCTCGTCTCGTTACCGAAGTTTGGCTCGATCCGGAGGGCTATAAAAGAAGAAAGAATTGTTAATTAATATATGCACATACCAAAACAATTAATGCATCAATTAGCTAGTCAGCACAGGCTTAATTAATATATATACCTTGCCGGACTTTGCAACAGCTCCCTCCTCCGTTCGGTCACCGGAGCCGTCATCATGGTCTCCTTCTTCGTCCGGCATCCGGTCACCGGAGCCATCATGATCATGTCCTTCCTCCTCCATTGTTCGATCACCGGAGTCGTCATCCTCTCCTTCCAGACCATCGGTGTCGTTGAGAAACGACAAGATATCACGTCCGCCGTGGATTATGTCCCCCAACAACTGTTCTTGTTCCAAGTCTCTTGGATCCATAGTTTCTGCAAATATTACAACATGGTAATTAATATACAAACATGAATGTCGTCCGACGTCCGGACCGCCTCTCTCATGAATGTCCGACGTCCGGTTTGGGGTGGCCTCGACCACACTTCTAGGGTTTGGGGTGGCCTCGACAACGCTCTTTCTTCTAGGGTTTGGGTGGCCTCAAGAGTTTATCGAGAGGGGGGTGAACATTTTACCTTAGTAACTTAGAAAAAAATGTTATCGGGGAGGGGGTATATTGACAACGCTTTTTTTCTAGGGTTTGGGTGGCCTCGAGAGTTGGTCGCCCAGTATATAAAGAGGGGGGTGAACATTTTACCTTAGTAACTTAGAAAAAAAATGTTATCGAGGAGGGGGTATACCGACCCCCCCCCTCATGTCGAAGTTATCGGGGAGGGGGTATATCAACAACGACATACATTCCGGATCCGTTGGAAAGCTCTCGGGGAGCCGATGCCAACGTGATGATAGGGGGCCGGGGTGCTCCCGTGGCCTTGTTGATAGATATAGCCGATGCCAACATGATGATAGGGGGCCGGGGTGCTCCCGTACATATGAAAAACAACGAAGACTTTTTACATGAACATATACACACATATACATGATCATATATACATATACATGAAAATATACATCTCATAAAAAAACATAGCAACGGGGGCTGCCGGCGACCATGGAGCAGTGGTAGAGCAAGGTGTGCTCGGGGGCACGCGGCATAGGACTTTCGATGTTTTAGTTCAATGTGATTTGCCTGAATGATTTTTGCTAAATAAGTGTGTGAACTTTCCCGCTCCTTTATAAATGAGTCTCTTAATACATCATCATCCGCCATTGCAACTATCAATGGGCATAATTGTATATGATTTGGTTTTTGGTTGCAACGCGCGGTGCACTTTGCTTTTGATAATAAATCCATACCGATATCGGTAAATCATTATGATTGCATACATAAACTCCCTAGAATTTTACCGTCGGCAACATACAAATTATGCCCCGTTGCTACGCACGGACAATTACCTAGTTTGATCGATAAAAGAAGCGTAGTTTTTGGATATTTACTCTTCGCTCAATCATATGCCTCGTATTAGATGCGAACTTGTCAAGCCTAGCTTGCGATCTGATTCACCTCTCCCTTGCATTTGCTTGTGTCAAGGATGGAAAGCTCCAACAATCACATCTCCCAAATTATCGGATGTCTTGTTAGGGTAAATAGAATTGGATTCCAGAAATAAAAACTACCAATCACGTCCAATCACCTAGACCTAGATCCCTTGCTCATGTTCAACTCATCTTCAAGACCAGATCGATGAGGACACGGTCGCAGAGCCGGAGACTTGGCAGTGCATCTCCGAGCACAGGCGGCAGCGATCGTCTACCAAGATTCGAGGGCGTGATGACGCGAGCGCGGCGCCGCCGCTGTGGAGCTGTCGATCTTCTGCTGCTGGCTTGCACTCGCAGTGGCGGCGAGTCTGTTCGTTCGAGGACGTGACCGCCGAGGGTGAAAGAATGGTATGTCCGGCGGGGCGCGGGGGGCGGCGGCGTCGCGGCAAGCAGAGCGCGGCCGGGGCGGTGGCGGCGTCGGGGAGCGGGGGGCGGCGGCGTCGCGGCGGGCGGCCGGAGCGCGGCCGGTGTCGGCATCGCGGCGGGCGGCGGCGTTGGGGCGTGGGGGGGAGGAGAGGAGGGGAACGGCGCGGCGGCTCACAGTGGGAGCGGGGACGGCGTCGGGGCAGCTCGGCGACGGTGACGACGGCGAGGTGGAGCAGCCTGACGGCGTCGGGGCAGGGCTCGGCGGCGACGGCGACGAGAAGCAGCCTGGGGGCGTCGGGCGGAGAAGAACAAGTGATTTCGAGAAACTGCTAAGTGTGGGCTTATATACACAGAGCATTGGTCCCGGTTGGTGGCACCAACCGGGACCAATGCACCCCTTTAGTCCTGGTTGGTGCCGCCAACCGGGACCAAAGGTCAGTTTTCAGCAGCCCAAAGGGCGGGAAACAGGGACCTTTGGTCCCGGTTGGTGGCACCAATCAGGACCAAAGGTCAGTTTTCAGCCGCCCAAAGGGCGGGAAACTGGGACCTTTGGTCCCGGTTGGTGGCACCAACCGGGACTAAAGGGGCGCATTGGTCCTGGTTGGTGCGACCAACCGGGACCAAAGGGTGGTGCTGCCCGGGGCCAAATTTTTAGTCCCACCTCGCTAGCCGAGAGAGCTCGAGAGTGGTTTATAAGCGCTGCTGCGCATACCCTCTCGAGCTCCTCTCAGCTGCAGGCCTCCGGGCCTAATTTGTCACTGCCTGTGGGCCTATTGGGCCTTCTGCGGGCCTAGTAGGTGGCATTTTTTTTAAAAAAAATTCCAGTTTTTTGTTTTGTTTTTTGCTTTATTTATTTTTTAAATTTTTTTCCAGTATTTTTCTTCTGTTATTTTAGTTCATTCTTTTTAACAAATAAATACTTTGATAATTTTAGTTGCATTTATTTATTTTTGTTTTGTTTTTGTTTTGTTTTTTGCTTTATTTATTTCGAGTGTGTTTTATCATTATATTCTTTTTGCTATTAATGTTTTTAACAAAAAATACTTTGATAATTTTAGTTGCATAATTTTTATATAATTATAGTTTCAAAAATACTAGAGGTTTATAAAAGCTTTTTAGTTGATTCTTTTTTGAACTCCACTCCCATGATGTTTTGAAAGAAATTAAAAAGCACTTCAAATGAACTCTGAAAAGGTTGAAAGTTGGCATGGTATCATCATTTCACCCACATAGCTTGTGCTAAAAAGTTGAGTGGGTTACGGCAAAAACTGGATGCACTTCGTGTACAAAATGGACAATCTCTTTCGAAGTATCACAGTTTCGGACGGAAACTCATCTGTTACAAAGGGATTTCATTTTTTGAACTTATTTGAACTCCATTCTTTTGTGTGTTCAAAATGCACCATTCAAAGCCACATCATCAATTTTCAACCCTTTCTGACTTCATTTGGTATTTTTCATGCACTTACTGATTTTTTGAGCTAAATAACCCTGAAATTGAAAAGCACTTCAAATGAACTCTAAAAAGGTTGAAAGTTGGCATGGTATCATCATTTCACCCACATAGCATGTGCTAAAAAGTTGAGAGGGTTACGGCAAAAACTGGATGCACTTCGTGTACAAAACGGACAATCTCTTTCGAAGTATCAGGGTTTCGAACGAAAACTCATGTGATACAAAAGGATTTCATTTTTTTGAACTTATTTGAACTCCATACTTTTTGTGTGTTCAAAATGCACCATTCAAAGCCACATCATCAATTTTCAACCCTTTCTGACTTCATTTGGTATTTTTCATGCACTTACTGATTTTTTTGAGCTAAATAACCCTGAAATTGAAAAGCACTTCAAATGAACTCTGAAAAGGTTGAAAGTTGGCATGGTATCATCATTTCACCCACATAGCATGTGCTAAAAAGTTGAGAGGGTTACGGCAAAAACTGGATGCACTTCGTGTACAAAACGGACAATCTCTTTTGAAGTATCAGGGTTTCGGACGAAAACTCATGTGTTACAGCCCGACGGTGGCTCGTGAGTGCCCGCATATGAAATGCACCGTCGGACCATATGTAGGGAATCCGAATGATTTGTATTCGGTCGATGAACTAAAGGATTTCTAGATAGATCAACAAAACACACGGTTTCCCCTGCATACAGCCCGACGGTGGCTCGTGAGTGCCCGCATATGAAATGCACCGTCGGACCGTATGTAGGGAATCCGAATGATTTGTATTCGGTCGATGAACTAAAGGATTTCTAGATAGATCAACAAAACACACGGTTTCCCCTGCATACAGCCCAACGGTGGAAATATGAAATGCACCGTTGGACCGTATGCAGGGAATCCGAATGAGTACACACACTAAGTGTCGAACATGTCCGAGAGGTGGGCTATATATAGGGTCGTGTGCCTCTTTAGTCCCGGTTGCTAGCACAAACCGGGACTAGTCGTTATAGTGCTGATCCAATAGCTCACAAGCGCTTGAAAGAAACACACGATCCGTGTGCTTCTTCTTGATTGGTACGACCTTCACCCACATAGCACGTGCTAAAAAGTTGAGAGGGTTACGGCAAAAACTGGATGCACTTCGTGTACAAAATGGACAATCTCTTTCGAAGAATCAGGCTTTCGGACGAAAACTCGTCTGTTACGAAGGCATTTCATTTTTTTGAATTTATTTGAACTCCATACTTTTTGTGTGTTCAAAATGCACCATTCAAAGCCACATCATCAATTTTCAACCCTTTCTGACTTCATTTGGTATTTTTCATGCACTTACTGATTTTTTTGAGCTAAATAACCATGAAATTGAAAAGCACTTCAAATCTCTGAAAAGGTTGAAAGTTGGCATGGTATCATCATTTCACCCACATAGCATGTTATAAAAAGTTGAGAGGGTTACGGCAAAAACTTGATGCACTTCGTGTACAAAACGGACAATCTGTTTCGAAGTATCAGGGTTTCGGACGAAAACTCATGTGTTATAAAAGGCATTTCATTTCTTCACATGTAACTGCAATGATATAGTTGTGGAGAGAAAGTCTATACTTTTTCTTCGCTTGTGTCCTTTGCTTATTGCGCCGTAACCATGGATAATCTTCATCGTTTAACAGGGTGCTTGGGTCAGCCTTGACTTTGAAGGGAGGAATTTCATGAAACTTTTCATAATCTTCAGACATGTCTATCTTGCCGTCCAATCCCATGATGTCTCTTTTTCCTGAAAGAACTATGTGGCGCTTTGGCTCATCGTATGATGTATTCGCTTCCTTATCTATTCTTTTTCTCGGTTTGGTAGACATGTCCTTCACATAGAAAACCTGCGCCACATCATTGGCTAAGACGAATGGTTCGTCTGTGTACCCAAGATTGTTCAGATCCACTGTTGTCATTCCGTACTGTGGATCTTCCTGTACCCCGCCTCTTGACAGATTGACCCATTTGCATTGAAACAAAGGGACCTTGAAATCATGTCCATAGTTAAGTTCCCATATGTCCACTATATAACCATAATATGTGTCCTTTCCCCTCTTGGTTGCTGCATCAAAGCGGACACCACTGTTTTGGTTGGTGCTCTTTCGATCCTGGGCGATCGTGTAAAATGTATTCCAATTTATCTCGTACCCTTTGTAAGTCATTACAGTCGAAGATTGTCCCCTGGCCAACGAGTACAGCTCATCAGAAATAGTGTTGTCACGCATGAGACGTGTTTGCAACCAACTGCCGAAAGTCCTGATGTGTTCACATGTAATCCAGTTGTCACACTGCTCCGGGTGTTTGGAGCGCAGAATATTCTTGTGTTCATCGACATACGGGGTCACCAAGGTAGAATTCTATAGAACTATGTAGTGTGCTTGAGACCAAGAATGGCCATCCCTACATATTATTGAGTCCGCTCCTAGCGTGCCTTTTCCAGTTAGTCTCCCCTCATACCGCGATTGAGGGAGACCAATCTTCTTAAGGTCAGGAATGAAGTCAACACGAAACCCAATGACATCCTCTGTTTGATGGCCCATGGAGATGCTTGCTTCTGGCCTAGCGTGGTTATGAACATATTTCTTTAAGACTCCCATGAACCTCTCAAAGGGGAACATATTGTGTAGAAATACAGGGCCCAGAACGACTATCTCGTCGACTAGATGAACTAGGACGTGCGTCATGATATTGAAGAAGGACGGTGGGAACACCAGCTCGAAACTAACAAGACATTGCACCAAATCACTCCTTAACCTTGGCAGGATTTCTGGATCGATCACCTTCTGAGAGATTGCATTGAGGAATGCACATAGCTTCACGATGGCTAATCGAACGTTTTCCGGTAGAAGCCCCCTCAATGCAACCGGAAGTAGTTGCTTCATAATCACGTGGCAGTCATGAGACTTTAGGTTCTGGAACTTTTTCTCTGCCATATTTATTATTCCCTGTATATTCGACGAGAAGCCAGACGGGACCTTCATACTGAGCAGGCATTCAAAGAAGATTTCATTCTCTTCTTTGGTAAGAGTGTAGCTGGCAGGACCTTCATACTGTTTTGGATGCATGCCGTCTTTTTCATGCACACGTTGCTGTTCCTCCCGTGCCTCCGGTGTATATTTTGTCTTCCCATACACTCCCAAGAAGCCTAGCAGGTTCACGCAAAGATTCTTCGTCACGTGCATCACGTCGATTGCAGAGCGGACCTCTAGGTCTTTCCAATAGGGTAGGTCCCAAAATATAGATTTCTTCTTCCACATGGGTGCGCGTCCCGCATCGTCAGTCGGAACAGATAGTCCGCCAGGACCCTTTCCAAATATTACTTGTAAATCATTGACCATATCAAGTATGTGATCACCAGTACGGAGGGCGGGATTCTTCCGGTGATTTGCCTCACCTTTGAAATGCTTTCCTTTCTTTTGACATTGATGGTTGGTCGGAAGAAATCGACGATGCCCCAGGTACACATTCTTCCTGCATTGTCCAAATATATACTGTCAGTGTCATCTAAACAGTGTGTGCATGCGTGGTATCCCTTGTTTGTCTGTCCTGAAAGGTTATTGAGAGCAAGCCAATCGTTGATGGTTACAAACAGCAACGCATGTAGGTCAAATTCCTCCTGTTCGTTCTCATCCCACACACGTACACCTCTTCCATTCCATAGCTGTAAAAGTTCATCAACTAATGGCCTTAGGTACACATCAATGTCATTGCCGGGTTGCTTAGGGCCTTGGATGAGCACTAGCATCATAATGAACTTCCGCTTCATGCACAACCAAGGAGGAAGGTTATACATACATAGAGTCACAGGCCATGTGCTATGCTTCCTGCTCTGCTCCCCAAAAGGATTAACGCCATCTGCACTTAAACCAAACCATACGTTCCTCGGGTCCCCTGTAAAGTCGCTCCACTTTCTCTCGATCTTTCTCCACTGCGACCCGTCAGCGGGTGCTCTCAACTTCCCGTCTTTCTTACGGTCTTTTTTGTACCATTGCATCAACTCGGCATGCTTTTTGTTTCTAAACAGACGTTTCAACCGTGGTATTATAGGAGCATACCACATCACCTTGGCAGGAACCCTCTTCCCGGTGCGCTGGCCCTCAACATCACCAGGGTCATCTCTTCTGATCTTATACCGCAATGCACCGCATACCGGGCATGCGTTCAAATCCTCGTATGCACCGCGGTAGAGGATGCAGTCATTAGGGCATGCATGTATCTTCTACACCTCCAATCCTAGAGGGCATAGAACCTTCTTTGCTTCATACGTACTGCCGGATAATTCGTTATCCTTTGGAAGCTTCTTCTTCATTATTTTCAGTAGCGAACTAAATCCCTTGTCAGATACACCATTGTCTGCCTTCCATTGCAGCAATTCCAGTGTGGTACCGAGCTTTCTGTTGTCATCTTCGCAATTTGGGTACAACCCTTTTTTGTGATCCTCTAACATGCGATCGAACTTCAACATCTCCCTTTCACTTTCGCATTCTCTCTGTGCATCAACAATGACCCGACGAAGATCATCATCGTGCACATCGTCTGGTTCCTCTTGATCTTCAGCTTCCCCCATTGCAGCATCACCGTATTCAGGGGGCGGGTAGTTGTCGTCATCCTCTTCTTCTTCGTTGTCTTCCATCATAACCCCTCTTTCTCCGTGCTTGGTCCAAACATTATAGTGTGGCATAAAACCCTTCGGAAGCAGGTGGAAGTGAAGGGTTTTATAGTTGGAGAAAGCCTTCGTATTCTCACAGACAGTACAAGGACAATGCATAAAACCATTCTGCTTGTTTGCCTCAGCAGCTTTGAGAAAATTATGCAGGCCCTTAATATACTCGGAGGTGCGTCGGTCACCGTACATCCATTGCCGGTTCATCTACGTGCATATCATGAATAGAGAAGTGACCAAATTAATAGAAATTCATCATCACATTAAAGCCAAAGTACAATAGTGAACAAAATAAATACATAACGTTCATACATAGTTCTCATTATTGAACAACATATAGCTCTCTAGAGCATCTAATTAAAACATACATTGAAACTATAAAATTTAAATGCAACAACAAATGCGATCATAACCGCAACTAAGGTATCAATTGATCCAACGGCATAATGATACCAAGCCTCAGTATGAATGGCATATTTTCTAATCTTTCTAATCTTCAAGCGCATTGCATCCATCTTGATCTTGTGATCGTCGACGACATCGGCAACACGCAACTCCAACTTCATCTTCTGCTCTTCAACTCTTTGTAACTTTTCTTTCAAGTAATTGTTTTCTTTTTCAACCAAATTTAACTTCTCGACAAGAATTTCTATGTCGGTTGGAATTTCCGGTTCACATACCTCCTAGATTAAAAAATCTATGTCACGTTGGTCGGCATAATTGTCATAAACACTAAATAAAACAAATAGTTATAAAAGATAATATATACCACATCCGAATCATAGACCGGACGAGGGCCGACGTGGGCGGATACCATGACCATGGCACTATATAATAACAAACAATAATAAAAGTAAGAAAATTACACAAGTATCTATCTAAATGATACAAGTAAGAACTTTTTTTCTTTTAGAAAGAAGATAAGAAGAAGAGGCTAACCACGGTGGTGCCGGCGCCGAGATGGGCGCGGGCGATCGACGGCGGTGAGGACGGGGACGGGACAGGACGACCGCCAAACCTAAACAAATCTTGAGGAAAATGGAGCTTGGACAAGGAGCTTCGAGAGGAGAAAGCTTAAGTGTGGTTCGGGCATTTCATCGAACACCTCATGTGCATAGGAGGTGAGCTAGAGCAGCACAAAGCTCTCCCACGGCCGGCCAAAAAAAAGTGAGCAGTGCATTGCTCTGCTCGCGGGCAGGGGGTATATATAGGCCGACCATTGGTCCCAGTTTGTGGCTAGAACCGGGACTAAAGGACACCATTTGGTCCCGGTTCCAGCCACAAACCGGGACCAATGGTTGTGGGCCAGGAGCCAGGCCCATTGGTCCCGGTTTGTGTCTGGAACCGGGACCAAAGGGGTCAGACGAACCGGGACCAAGAGCCCACGAGGCCCGGCCGGCGCCCTGGCCTCACGAACCGGGACCAATGCCCCCATGGGTCCTGGTTTGTGAGTGAACCGGGATTAATGGGCTTCTCAGGGCTGGACCAAAGCCCTGTTATGTACTAGTGGGGGTAGACGACAACGACGCTCACCCCTCATGTCCGACGTCCGACGACCCCCCTCATGTCTTGTTCGACGTCCCCCCTCATGTCGAAGTTATCGGGGAGGGGGTAGACGACAACGACGCTCACCCCTCATGTCCCCCCTCATTTTAACTAATTTCTGTGAAAAAAAAACAATGGGAATATGTTCACATGAGCTAAAGATCGGCGGGCTCGGCGTCGGGGCAGGGAGCGGCGGCCGGCGTCGGGAGCTCGGCGTCGGGGCAGGGAGCGGCGGCCGGCATCGGGGGCTCGGCGTCGCGGCAGGGACGGCGTTGGGGGCGGCGACGGGGAGCTACAAAAAAAAATTGACCAAGTTTTCATACAATCAAAGAACTCTATATATCATCATCATCTATCATCACAATCAAAGAACTCTATATATCATCATCATCATCTAAAAATCATCATCATCATATCATCTACAGAAAAATTCTAAAGAAAAAATAATCTATATATCACCATAATGAAAATAATCTATATATATATCACCATAATTAAAATCATGTATATATCATCATCATCATATCATCTATATACACTACAGAAAAAATTATATAACAAAATTACAACAGAAAAATTAATTGTTTCCAACAGAGCATCATATATATATCATCATATCATCTATATATATATATCATCATTTCATCAAATTATCTAACATAATGAACTATATATATATATATATATATATATATATATATATATATATATATATATATATATATCATATCATCATCATCAAAGAACTATATATATATCATATCATCATTTCATCAAAGAACTCATCTCATGAAAGAACTCATATCATCTATATATGTCATTTCATCAAATTGTCTATATATATATATATCATATCATCAAGAACTATATATATCATCATATATAATGACCAGAGGGGCGGCGAGCTCACTGGGGGCGGCGACGAGGAGGCAGGGCATGGCGATGGCGACATCGGGGCAGGGGCGACGGCGACGGCAACGTCGGGGCAGGGGCGCGCGGTGACGGCGACGAGGCAAGGGCGCGCGGCGACAACGATGAGGAGGCAGGGTACGAAGATGGGAAAGGGGGACGGCGTCGGGGCAGGGAGCAGCGGCCGGCGTCGGGGCAGGGACGGCGACGACGACGGCGACGGCGACGAGGAGCGGGCGGAGCAGCCTGGCGGCGTCGGGGCGCAGGGCGTCGACGTCGGGGGAGAATGTGAGAAATTAAAAAAAAATCCTAAGTGTTGGCTTATATAGGCCCACCCTTTAGTCCCGGTTGGTGGCACCAACCGGGACCAATGCCTTCCTTTCGTCCCGGTTGGTGCCACCAACCGGGACTAAAGGTCTATTTTCAGCAGCCCAAAGACCTTTAGTCCCGGTTGGTGGCACAAACCGGGATGAAAGGTGGGCATTGATCCCGGTTGCTGCCACCAACCGGGACGAAAGGGTGCGGCTGGCACGGCGTCGGGCGGGTGGATGTTTAGTCCCACCTCGCTAGCTGAGAAGCGTCGAGCGTGGTTTATAAGCGCGGCTGCGCCAACCCTTTCGAGCTCCTCTCTTATGCAGGCCTACGGGCCTAAACGCACTCTCTCTGCCTGTGGGCCTACTGGGCCTGCTGCGGGCCTGCATCCTAGCCCAACTAGCGGGTTGGGTTTCTAGTCGTATGCAGGCCGTGGTGGCCCAGTAGGCGGCATTTTTTTATTTTTTCCAGTATTTTTGTTTTTTTTTGTTTTATTTATTTTCTTTTGTTTCTACTTACAGCTAAATACTTAGAGTTTTTGAGTGATTCTTTTTTGCTTTAGGTCACAAAAATTATAAACTTTCTGTTAGTGCCATTAGTTTTCAAATTTGAATGGTTTAAATTTGAATTCTTTGAAATTTGTGTGAATCACTAGTTTGTGAATAACTTTACTTTAAAAATAGATTTTTGAGTGATTCTTCTTCCTGCTATTTAATATTAGTGTGTTTTATTTTTATATTCAATTTGGTAATTTTTAGGTTATTTTTAATGGGTGTTTTAATCAAAAACAGATTTTGTTATTTTAGTTTGCTATTAAAGTTTCTTCCAAAAAAATACTTTATGAAAATTCTTTTTGCTATTAATGTTTTGAACAAAAAATACTTTGATAATTTTAGTTGCATAAATTTTATATAATTTTAGTTTCAAAAATACTAGAGGTTTATAAAAGCTTTTTAGTTGATTCTTTTTGCTGTTGAAGAATATTATAGTTTTGTTTTAGTTGATCATGACAAAATAAATTAATTGATTCTTTTTAGTTGCATAAATTTTATATAATTTCAGTTGCATAAATTTTATTTTTATTGATTCTTTTTAGTTCATTCCTTTTGCTATTAGAGTTTTATAAAAGCTTTTTAGTTGATTCTTTTTGCTATTGAAGAATATTATAGTTTTGTTTTAGTTGATCATAACAGAATATTTTAATTGATTATTTTTAGTTCATTCTTTTTGCTATTAGAGTTTCATAAAAGTTTTCTAGTTCATTCTTTTTGCTATTAGTTCATTCTTTGAGCTAAATGACCCTGAAATTGAAAAGCACTACAAATGAACTCTGAAAAGGTTGAAAGTTGGCATGGTATCATCATTTCACCCACATAGCATGTGCTATAAAGTTGAGAGGGTTACGACAAAAACTGGATGCACTTCGTGTACAAAACGGACAATCTCTTTCGAAGTATCAGGGTTTCGGACGAAAACTCATCTGTTACAAAGGGATTTCATTTTTTTGAACTTATTTGAACTCCAGACTTTTTGTGCATTCAAAATGAACCATTCGAAGCCACATCATCAATTTTCAACCCTTTCTGACTTCATCTGGTATTTTTCATGCATTTACTGATTTTTTTAAGCTAAATGACCCTGAAATTGAAAAGCACTACAAATGAACTTTGAAAAGGTTGAAAGTTGGCATGGTATCATCATTTCACCCACATAGCATGTTATAAAAAGTTGAGAGGGTTACGCCAAAAACTGGATGCACTTCATGTACAAAACGGACAATCTAGATCAAAAGGCATTTCATTTCTTCACGTGTAACTGCAGTGATATTCTAGATCAAAGGCATCATCATAATAGTTGTGGAGAGAAAGTCTTCACTTTTTCTTCGCTTGTGTTCTTTGCTTATTGCGCCGTAACCATGGATAATCTTCATCGTTTAACAGGGTGCTTGGGTCAGCCTTGACTTTGAAGGGAGGAATTTCATGAAACTTTTCATAATCTTCAGACATGTCTGTCTTGCCCTCCAATCCCACGATGTCTCTTTTTCCTGAAAGAACTACGTGGCGCTTTGGCTCATCGTATGATGTATTCGCTTCCTTATCTTTTCTTTTTCTCGGTTTGGTAGACATGTCCTTCACATAGAAAACCTGCGCCACATCATTGGCTAGGACGAATGGTTCGTCTGTGTACCCAAGATTGTTCAGATCCACTGTTGTCATTCCGTACTGTGGGTCTACCTGTACCCCGCCTCCTCACAGATTGACCCATTTACACTGAAACAAAGGGACCTTGAAATCATGTCCATAGTCAAGTTCCCATATGTCCACTATGTATCCATAATATGTGTCCTTTCCCCTCTTGGTTGCTGCATCAAAGTGGACACCGCTGTTTTGGTTGGTGCTCTTTTGATCTTGGGCGATCATGTAAAATGTATTCCCATTTATCTCGTACCCTTTGTAAGTCAATACAGTCGAAGATGGTCCCCTGGCCAAGGAGTACAACTCATCAGAAACAGTGTTGTCACCCATGAGACGTTTTTGCAACCAACTGCCAAAAGTCCTGATGTGTTCATATGTAATCCAGTCGTCACACTGCTCCGGGTGCTTGGAGCGCAGAATATTCTTGTGTTCATCGACATACGGGGTCACCAAGGCAGAATTCTGTAGAACTGTGTAGTGTGCTTGAGACCAAGAATGCCCGTCCCTACATATTATTGAGTCCGCTCCTAGCGTGCCTTTTCCAGTCAGTCTCCCCTCATACCGCGATTGAGGGAGACCAATCTTCTTAAGGTCAGGAATGAAGTCAACACAAAATCCAATGACATCCTCTGTTTGATGGCACATAGAGATGCTTCCTTCTGGCCTAGCGCGGTTACGAACATATTTCTTTAAGACTCCCATGAACCTCTCAAAGGGGAACATATTGTGTACAAATACAGGGCCCAGAACGACAATCTCGTCGACTAGATGAACTAGGACGTGCGTCATGATATTGAAGAAGGATGGTGGGAACACCAGCTCGAAACTAACAAGACATTACACCAAATCACTCCTTAACCTTGGCAGGATTTCGGGATCGATCACCTTCTAAGAAATTGCATTGAGGAAGGCACATAGCTTCACAATGGCTAATCGAACATTTTCCGGTAGAAGCCCCCTCAATGCAACCGGAAGCAGTTGCGTCATAATCACATGGCAGTCATGAGACTTTAGGTTGTGAAACTTTTTCTCTGCCATATTTATTATTCCCTTTATATTCGACGAGAAGCCAGACGGGACCTTCATACTGAGCAGGCATTCAAAGAAGATTTCCTTCTCTTCTTTGGTAAGAGCGTAGCTGGTAGGACCTTCATACTGCTTTGGATGCATGCCGTCTTTTTCATGCACACGTTGCTGTTCCTCCCGTGCCTCCGGTGTATCTTTTGTCTTCCCATACACTCCCAAGAAGCCTAGCAGGTTCACGCAAAGATTCTTCATCACGTGCATCACGTCGATTGCAGAGCGGACCTCTAGGTCTTTCCAATAGGGTAGGTCCCAAAATATAGATTTCTTCTTCCACATGGGTGCGCGTCCCGCATCGTCAGTCGGAACAGATAGTCCGCCAGGACCCTTTCCAAAGATTACTTGTAAATCATTGACCATATCAAGTATGTGATCACCAGTACGGTGGGCGGGCTTCTTCCGGTGATCTGCCTCACCTTTGAAATGCTTTCCTTGCTTTTGACATTGATGGTTGGTCGGAAGAAATCGACGATGCCCCAGGTACACATTCTTCTTGCATTTGTCCAAATATATACTTTTGGTGTCATCTAAATAGTCTGTGCATGCGTGGTATACCTTGTTTGTCTGTCCTGAGAGGTTACTGAGAGCAGGCCAATCATTGATGGTGACAAACAGCAACGCATGTAGGTCAAATTCCTCCTGTTCGTTCTCATCCCACACACGTACACCTTTTTTATTCCACAGTTGTAAAAGTTCATCAACTAATGGCCTTAGGTACACATCAATGTCATTGCCGGGTTGCTTAGGGCCTTGGATGAGCACTGGCATCATAATGAACTTCCGCTTCATGCACATACATAGAGTCACAGGCCATGTGCTATGCTTGCTGCTCTGCTCCCCAAAAGGATTAACGCCATCTGCACTTAAACCAAACCATACGTTCCTTGGGTCACCTATAAAGTCCCCCCACTTTCTCTCGATCTTTCTCCACTGCGACCCATCAGCGGGTGCTCTCAACTTCCCGTCTTTCTTATGGGCTTCCTTGTGCCATTGCATCAACTTGGCATGCTCTTTGTTTCTAAACAGACGTTTCAACCATGGTATTATAGGAGCATACCACATCACCTTGGCAGGAACCCTCTTCCCGGTGGGCTGGCCCTCAACATCACCAGGGTCATCTCTTCTATTCTTATACCGCAATGCACCGCATACCGGGCATGCATTCAAATCCTCGTACGCACCGCGGTAGAGGATGCAGTCATTAGGGCATGCATGTATCTTCGGCACCTCCAACCTAGAGGGCATAGAACCTTCTTTGCTTCGTACGTACTGCCGGGCAATTCGTTATCCTTTGGAAGCTTCTTCTTCATTATTTTCAGTAGCGAACTAAATCCCTTGTCAGATACACCATTGTCTGCCTTCCATTGCAACAATTCCAGTGTGGTACCGAGCTTTCTGTTGTCATCTTCGCAATTTGGGTACAACCCTTTTTTGTGATCCTCTAACATGCGATCGAACTTCAACTTCTCCCTTTCACTTTCGCACTCTCTCTGTGCATCAACAATGACCCGGCGAAGATCATCATCGGGCACATCGTCTGGTTCCTCTTGATCTTCAGCTTCCCCCATTGCAGCATCACCGTATTCAGGGGGCAGGTAGTTGTCATCATCCTCTTCTTCTTCGTTATCTTCCATCATAACCCCTCTTTCTCCGTGCTTGGTCCAAACATTATAGTGTGGCACAAAACCCTTCTCAAGCAGGTGGAAGTGAAGGGTTTTAGAGTGGGAGAAAGCCATCGTATTCTCACAGACAGTACATGGACAATGCATAAAACCATTCTGCTTGTTTGCCTCAGTCGCTTCGAGAAAATTATGCAGGCCCTTAATATACTCGGAGGTGCGTCGGTCACCGTACATCCATTGCCGGTTCATCTGCGTGCATATCATGAATAGAGAAGTGACCAAATTAATAGAAATTCATCATCACATTAAAGCCAAAGTACAATAGTGACCAAAATAAATACATAACGTTCATACATAGTTCTCATTATTGAACAACATATAGCTCTCTAGAGCATCTAATTAAAACATACATTGAAACTATAAAATTTAAATGCAACAACAAATGCGATCATAACCGCAACTAAGGTACCAATTGATCCAACGGCATAATGATACCAAGCCTCAGTATGAATGGCATATTTTCTAATCTTTCTAATCTTCAAGCGCATTGCATCCATCTTGATCTTGTGATCGTCGACGACATCGGCAACATGCAACTCCAACTTCATCTTCTCCTCTTCAACTCTTTGTAATTTTTCTTTCAAGTAATTGTTTTCTTTTTCAACCAAATTTAACTTCTCGACAAGAATTTCTATGTCGGTTGGGATTTCCGGTTCACATACCTCCTAGATTAAAAAATCTATGTCACGTTGGTCGGCATAATTGTCATAAACACTAAATCAAACAAATAGTTATAAATGATAATATATACCACATCCGAATCATAGACAGGACGACGGCCGACGGAGGCGGATACCAAAACCATCGCACTATATAATAACAAACAATAATAAAAGTAAGAAAATTACACAAGTATCTATCTAAATCATACAAGTAAGAACTTTTTTCTTTTAGAAAGAAGATAAGAAGAAGAGGCTAACCACGGTAGTGCCGGCGCCGAGATCGGCGCGGGCGATCGACGGCGGTGAGGATGGGGACGGGACAGGACGGACCGCCAAACCTAGACAAATCTTGAGGAAAATGGAACTTGGACAAGGAGCTTTGAGAGGAGAAAGCTTAAGTGTGGCTCGGGCATTTCATCGAACAACTCATGTGCATAGGAGGAGAACTAGAGCACCACAAAGCTCTCCCACGGCCGGCCAAAAAAACAGAGCAGTGCACTGCCCTGCTCGCGGGCAGGGGGTATATATAAGCGAGGCCCATTGGTCCCGGTTCGTGTCTGGAACCGGGACCAAAGGGGTCAGACGAACCGGGACCAATGGCCCACGAGGCCCGGCCGGTGCCCTGGCCTCACGAACCGGGACCGATGCCCCCATGGGTCCCGGTTCGTGAGTGAACCGGGATTAATGGGATTTCAGGCCTGGACCAAAGCCCTGTTTTCTACTAGTGTACTGATCACACAGCAAAATGCGATCATTATCATTCCTACAAATCATGGCAAGGATTTTAAAAAAATGTAAAAGTAGTTGCATTGCAAAATTTAGGGAAAATTGTTCTCTACAAACAAGACAATTTTTGAAAGTGTTTCTAATCATCACATGTCAATTTAGAAAGAAAAATATAGTGTTTCCTAAAAATAGTGGCAAGTTTAAAAAAAATTGTAAGTCACGTGGCAAACTAAGAAGAACTTGTTTCTGGAGAAAGCTGTTTTGAAAACGGGGCGGGGCTGGAAGGACTCCCAAACGTGGTCGTCCATAAGGCTTGCCAGCGAAGGAATTGATGTCACACCAACACACTAGACGAGGCAGATGCGGCGGTGCCAGCAGGGGGCACTGGCGTGAAAGATTCCTCCACGTGGTCATCCCAAGAACTCTACAGGGAAGCCAAACAAGTCTACAAAGAGTAACACCGTGCCAACTCCTCACCGGCGGCGTGAGGCAGAAGCAGCAAGGGAACCATGTCGTCCATTGATATGTGCCCGCCATCGCGCCAACTACTTCCTCCGTGCTCCCACCCGTCGCGGTCACCGACTCGAGGAGGGGCGCCTCCTCCAACCCCTCTAGCGGCCCATGTGCCCCGCGATCCCGTCAACTCCACCGGCGAGTCGGCGGTGGATGCGGGCGGCGAGTTGGCTTTGTATGTGGGCGTCGTGTGAAGAGCTCCCTACGGCCTCTCCTTTGCCAATCTAAAGAAGGCGCCTTTGTGCTGCGGCCTCCTCCTCGTTAGTCTGGTGGGATCTGGTGGCTGGCTGCGAGGATGTGGGGATGGGAGCTCTGATCGGAGTAATTTTTTTGCCGGTCGTGGGGGTCATGACGTCGGTGGCGCTTCGGGCGTTGTTTCCTTCTTCAAGGCGACTTGAGGTCCAGCTTCCTCCCCCTCGTCCTTCCCGTGCACCTGGGTGAAAACGCATAGCCTTGGTTGGGCGATGGCAGTGATGTAGGAGGTATGCCCTAGAGGCAATGATAATAGTTATTTTGTATCTCCAAGTTTGTAATGAATGTTTATGTTCCATGCTATAACTGCAATGATTCTCGGGTCTGCAATAACCACGAGGCTCGGAGGGAAACTCATGTGCACGTGTGGTACAATAAACGGTAAAATGTATTCCTAGTCATGCATCTAAGACTAGCTCAAGTATTGCATGATGGTCCAGTTTTCCTGATCATGGGCATGACTATGCCGGCAATTTTGAGGGCACGATGTTAGAAGAACACCTGTGTTGAATCGACCCGTATTGATGTTATGCTATGAGATACATTCATCACAAGTAAATGGTTAATTACACAAAGAAAGTTAACGTTTGCATAATTCCTTAGACCATGAGAGTATCGAGTTCCTTCGTGCTTGCTTCATGAACTTTGGGGTTTTGTTAAACGTCATCTGTAACAGGGTGGCTATTACGGCGGCTTATGGGTTCACGGAAAAGTATGACAAGGGACTTGATAGCTCAAGATTGGGATTTGCTCCTCCGACGATGGAGAGATATTTTTAGGGCCCTCTCGGTGTTACGGTATCCATCATCGTCTGGCCAAACACAATGTGATTTGATCATAGGGATGCCGGAACGCGGAAATGAGAAAAGCGAACAAACCCGGGAACGAGGTAACTGGCATAGTGGACAAATTGTTGATTCATGGGGATGCCGATATGTCTCACCTCAGGTGTTTGTAACATATCGCGAAGTAACAGGAATAACACACGACAACTGCAAGTTCACTCGAATATTCATCTGTGTGGGTATAGGGATCAACATGGATGTACACGGTTCCGTTATTGATCATTGATTGGAAAGTGTTCCAGTCATGTATATGCTCCACAAAACCTATAGGATCATACACTTAAGGGTCATCTATCTGCTGAGTACTAGACATGGAGTTCGAGAGGATGAAACCGGAATAGTTTCGGAGACAACAAAAAAATGTTTCAGAGAGAAAACCGAAAAAGTTTCAGTGAAACTAAAAAATTGTTTCGGAGTAAACCATCGAGCCAAAAAGGTTTCGGCACGCTCCTGGAAAGTTTTGGAGGGTGCCAGAAATGTTCTGGGACCTTCCGGAATTTTTTCAGAGAAATCTGGCCGAGAAACTCGATGTTCCCCGATAGGGGACAAGATCCACTATTCATGGGCTGGTTTTAATGGGGTTTCCTTCTAGAAGGTATTCACTATTTTTGGAGAGAGGATAAGGTGGACGAAAGGTGGTGCCCCCCCCAAAGGGGCAGCCAATGTCGTTCATGGGCTTGGAGGGGCCCCCTTGGGGCTTCCTTCCACCATTTGGTGGATAAGAACAAGCCCTCCTTATGTGGCATGGTGAAAAGATCCAAGCCCCTTTTGGTCTTTTCACCCTTGGGCCTCTACCCCTTGCTCACCATATAAATAGAGGTGGAGAGGGCTCTCCAAAATCAGATTTCTCTCTCAAACAAATGCCATGCATGATCTGGCTTTCTCTCCTTCCCTCCACGAAATACTCTTGTACTGCCGAAAGGCTATCTAGTCTCCGAGAGGAAATAGTACTGGACGGCGAAGCCCAGCCGGATAGCTGACACCATATGTGTGCAACCCCGTAGAGAGGTCGTAGGTTCGATCTTTTGCCTGAGGGACTGTCCGACCGCCTCCCGAAGGGCTATCCGTGACACCGTCCGAGGGACTGTCCGACCGCCTCCCGAAGGGCTGTCCGAGGGAGAACATCCTCGCGGTTGGGAGGTTGTAAATCCTAGCCGCGGGGATCTGCATCGACGATCTTCAACGACTCTTCTTCCGCTGCGCTACGAGTCGGTAATGATCGGATCAAAACCTTGTATGCGTATCTCCATAGTGATCCTGGGCGTGTCCGTAGTGCGGATTTTTTTTCTGTCATGTTCTCCTACAGTGGCATCAAGAGTCGTGCTATGCGTAGATGTAGGTTATGATCTAGAATACATGAGATGTATGGGTATTGCATAATATAATTTTGTAGTAGTCGAGATCTATTGGTGAAAATTGTTTGTGTGGGTAGCAGATGAAATCTATTACCCGATGTTCTTGTTGCTTCCCTTGAATTTGCGTAGTCCTGATCTTGACGGCATGGTAGAATCTTACAAAGTTCTAGCAATCCGCGATCCTTCCATGCTGCTCATGAGTATGCTGGTTGATAGATCAACGAAGTGCTAACAGTTCTTTGGGTTCTACCATAGTTAAAGAAAGATGAATGTTACGCTGAGTAAAGGGCAATGCAGATATGATCTTCACGGGGTTCTTGCGTATGACAAAGTTCAGTATGGGGCTCGAGATTTTATTATCTCATGTTTCGTACGCCCCGGAAAGTTAATCTATTAACTTGAATAATCATACTTGATGATAAACGTTGGTAGTTGCGGTTTAAGTCAAAACCTTACAAGCCACGAAAAATAAAATTTTGCATAAACCGATTAGAGGCGTCTAACTTGGTTTTGTAGGATGGCATGTGATGTGGTATAGCAATTCTCATATTAATTTGATTATGTATGAGATGACTATATGGTGTAAATTAATTAACATGACCTGCGAGTCATGATTCGCCGTGATGGCTGGAGTCATATGATTGTCACTTTAAATGACCTGCGTGTCAACCTTATGTAATGCACTAAATTCAATAGCTATAAAGATAGCAATATTATCTGGTGCATAGACAAGGTGATGCCAATCTTCACGAAGGTGAACACCAACGCAAATGCTGAAGACGAAGAAATTAAAGACTTCTCCATCAGAAAGGGCTATACCATATCATGCTATTATGAATTGTCTAAGATGTTTATCCCTCTTAATGCACCCTTCTGATTGCGTGGTAGCCACTTTTTATTAGGGTGATCTCTCACTAAAAATATCAAGTAGTTAGTGTTCTCCTAAGTGTAGCACCGTCACGGCACCTATCTCTTCGGGGTATCACATGGATACATGGGTACGAACGATTAGAGAAGTGTGAGGAGGGTGAGTTGAGACCTCGCAACAAGATCACTTGGTTGTCTTGACGTTCCAGAGGATCATCCTGAGCTCGGAACATGCCCATCAAAAGATGAACAAGAGTCACATAGAGATGTGATTGGCAAGTTGGCCTACCAATTGAATTTCTCGTCACTTAAGATGGATACATCCTTGGCGTTGAATTGAAATATGGGTCTTGCATCACTCACAATCAATTATGAGAGATATTGATTTGAGTGGGAGAGCACCTTAGAATAAAATTGTTTATTCACTAGTGAAAATTAATTATGAACAAAGTCTAAGTGAAAACTTGTGTTTATCATTGTAGATCACATGGCCCGCAATGCCACATTCAGCTTAGGCCCGATGTTAGAGAAAGAGAAGTTAGCTGCAACTGGAAACAACTATGCGGACTGGGTCCGTACACTGAGAATTGTCCTCAGGAGTGCTAAGAAAGAATATGTGCTTGACACACCTCTTCTAGCTAAACCGGCGGAAACTGCCCCGGAAGATGATAGAAATATCTGGGCCACTAAAGATGATGACTGCAATGTAGTGCAGTGCCTCATGCTAGCTTGCATGAGTCCAGAGCTTCAAAAACATTTTGAATTCCACAACGCCCGAGATATGATCCGGGATATGGATGCTCTGTACAAGCAAAATGCACGGTCTGAACATTATGATGTAACAAAGACCATGATGGAGTGTAAGATGGCTGAGGGAAGTTCAGTTGGCGAACACGTGGTCAAATTGATTGGCCACACTGAAAGGCTTAAAACCCTGGAATTTCCAATTCCACCAGCACTCGCGGAAGACATGTTGCTTGCTTCACTCCCCCCGTCTTACAACGGTTTTATCATGAACTACAACATGAATGGGATGAACAAGACACCAAACGAGTTGCTCGCCATGCTGAAAACTATGGCAGGAGGGTTGTGGAAAAATCGCAAGCAAGTGTTGCTTCTGAATAAAACCACCAGTTCAAAAAGAAAGGCAAGTCCAAGAAGGGCAAGGGCGTCGGTAAGACCGGCTCCCAGAGCAACTCTAAGGGGAGAGCGAAGACTGAAACTGAGTGCTTCTACTGCAAGGGCACTAGACATTGGAAGAGGAACTGCAAGAAGTACCTGGCAGATAAGAAGAAAGCTATAACTGTTATACATGTTAATGTCATTGACGTTTTACTTGCTAGCAAAAATTCTAAGTCTTGGGTATTTGATACCGGATCGGTTGCTCACATTTGCAACTCGATACAGGGGCTTCAGAAGATGCGCAATCTGGCAAGAATGAAGTCATGATGCGCGTCGGGAAGGGTGATGGAATTGGCGCTCAGGCCGTCGGCATTATGCCTCTACGTCTCCCTTCAGGATTTATCTTAGAACTAAGTAACTGTTATTTTGTTCTGGCATTGAGTAGAAACATTATCTCTGGATCATGTTTGGTACACGATGGGTATTCCTACAAGTCTGAGAACAATGGTTGTTCACTTTATTGTATGGATATGTTTTATGGATTTGCACCCATTGTTGGGGGCCTTTTCATACTAAATCTTGAATGTGGAAATGATGTCTTTAACATAAATGCTAAACACCTTAAGAAGGCTGATACCACCACCACTTTCTTGTGGCATTATCGTCTTGGCCACATCGGAAAGAAACGCATGAAAAGACTCCATACAGATGGAGTTCTACCAACTTTTGATTTTGAATCATTTGACACATGCGAGGCTTGTCTGACGGGGAAAATGACCAAGACGCCGTTCACGGGTCATCCTACACGGGCGAGTGAATTGTTGGAAATAAAACACAGTGATGTATGTGGTCCAATGAGCACAATCGCACGTGGTGGGTATTTTTACTTCGTGACTTTTACTGATGATTTAAGTAGGTATGGATATATCTACTTGATGAAGAATAAGTCGGAAACCTTCGAAAAGTTCAACGAATTTAAGAATGAGGTAGAAAATCATCGTAACAAAAGGATTAAGTTTCTGCGATCAGATCGCGGGGGCGAATATGTTAGTCATGAGTTTAGCTAACATCTGAGTGATCGTGGAATCGTTTCACAGCTTACGCCTCCCGGAACTCCACAGCGAAACGGAGTATCCGAATGATGTAACCAAACCCTGTTAGACATGGTAAGGTCGATGATGTCTCTGTTGGAAATATGCCCTAGAGGCAATAATAATATAGTTATTATCATATTTCCTTGTTCATGATAATCGTTTATTAGCCATGCTATAATTGGATTGATTGGAAACTCAAATACATGTGTGGGTACATAAACAACACTGTGTCCTTAGTAAGCCTCTAGTTGACTAACTCGTTGATCAAAGGATGGTAAAGGTTTCCTGACCATGGACATGAGATGTCATTTGATAACGGGATCACATCATTAGGAGAATGATGTGATGGACAAGACCCAAACTATAAACGTAGCATATGATCGTGTCAGTTTATTGCTATTGTTTTCTGCATGTCAAGTATCTGTTCCTATGACCATGAGATCATGCAACTCACTGACACCGGAGGAATACCTTGTGTGTATCAAACATCGCAACGTAACTGGGTGACTATAAAGATGCTCTACAGGTATCTCCGAGGGTGTCTGTTGAGTTGGCATGGATCAAGACTGGGATTTGTTACTCCGTGTGACGGAGAGGTATCTCAGGGCCCACTCGGTAATACAACATCACTATAAGCCTTGCAAGCAATGTGACTAAGGTGTTAGCCACGGGATCTTGTATTACGGAACGAGTAAAGAGACTTGCCGGTAACGAGATTGAACTAGGTATAGAGATACCGACGATCGAATCTCGGGCAAGTAATATACCGAAGAACAAAGGGAACAACATATGGGATTAACTGAATCCTTGACATAGAGGTTCGAACGATATAGATCTTCGTAGAATATGTAGGAACCAATATGGGCATCCAGGTCCCGCTATTGGTTATTGGCCGTAGAGGTGTCTCGGTCATGTCTACATAGTTCTCGAACCCGTAGGGTCTACACACTTAACGTTTGGTGACGATTAATATAGTTGAGTTATCGTTGGTGACCGAAGGTTGTTCGGAGTCTCGGATAAGATCCCGGACATGACGAGGATCTCCGGAAGAGTCCGGAGGTAAAGATTGATATATGTGATAATGGTGTTTTGATCTCCGGAAAGGGTTCCGGAATTCACCGGAAGGGGTTCCGGATATTCACCGAAGTGTTCGGGTGCAGCAACACTTTATATGGGCCAAAGGGGTATAGCCCACGAGATATTGGAAAGTGCAAAAAGGAGTTTTGCTGCTGCCTTAAGCAGTAAGGCAGTACTGCCGCTTAAGCGTTACTACCGCTTGTGTGAAGCGGTACTACCGCTCAAGCGGTACTACCGCTTGGGTGAAGCGGTACTACCGCTCAAGCGGTACTACCGCTCCCGAGCGGTACTACCGCTTGTGCGCGGTGCTGCAGGGATCCGAGTTGGACTCTTTCCTTGCGGGCCAAACCGATCTTGTGCGGGCAAAACCGACCTTGTAGAGGTTTTTCCTCCAAGTTTAGACCCCAGGGCTCAACATATAAATAGAGGGGCAGGGCTAGCACACGGGATACATCAGGATTTCCCAAGCCGTGTGCCGACAACCCTAGCCCTCTAGTTCCTCCGTCATAATCTCCGTAGTGCTTGGCGAAGCCCTGCAGAGATTGTTCCTCACCACCATCACCACGCCGTCGTGCTGCTGGAACTCATCTACTACTTCATCATCGCTCGCTGGATCGAGGAGGTGAAGGCGTCATCAAGCCGTACGTGTGTTGAACGCGGAGGTGCCGTCCGTTCGGCACTAGATCGGAAGGCTCGAGATTGGATCGCGGGACACTCGGCGATTTGGATCGCGAAGACATTCGACTACATCAACCGCGTTTCTTAACGCTTCCGCTTAGCGATCTACAAGGGTATGTAGATACAATCTCTCTCTCGTAGATGCTCATCACCATGGATAGGTCTTGCGTGTGCGTAGGAAATTTTTTGTTTCCCATGCAACGTTCCTCAACAGTGGTATCAGAGCTAGGTCTATGCGTAGATGAGATCTCGAGTAGAACACAAAGGAGTTGTGGGCGTGGGTGTATACATATTGCTTGCCGTTACTAGTTGACACTTGATTCGGCGGTATTGTGAGATGAAGCGGCCTGGACCGACATTACGCGTACGCTTACGCGAGACTGGTTTCACCGCTGCGTGCACTTGTTGCATAAAGGTGACTGGCGGGTGTCTGTCTCTCTCACTTTAGTTGAATCGGTTCAATGAAGAGGGTTCTTTTAGAAGATCAAAAAGCAATCACTACACCACGTTGTGGTTTTGCGTAGGTAAGAATCGTTCTTACTAGATACCCGTAGCAGCCACGTAAAACTTGCAACAACAATTAGAGGACGTCTAACTTGTTTTTGCAGGGTATGTTGTGATGTGATATGGCCAATTACATGATGGGATATATGTGATGTATGAGATGATCATGTGTTGTATAGAATATCACGACTTGCATGTCGATGAGTACGCCAACTGGCAGGAGCCATAGAGTTGTCTTTAATTATTTTCGCCGTTTTGCTTTACTTTATCGCTATGAGGTAGCAATAGTCGTGGAAGCAACAGTCGGCGCGACAACCTCATGGCGACACGTTGATGGAGATCAAGATGATGGAGATCATGGTGTCATGCCGGTGATGATGGAGATCATGCTGGTGCTTTGGAGATGGAGATCAAAAGCACAAGTTCATGGCCATATCATGTCACTTATGATTTGCATGTGATGTTAATCCTTTTATGCATCTTATTTTGCTTAGGATGACGGTAGCATTATAAGGTGATCCCTCACTTAAATTTCAAGATAAAATTGTGTTCTCCCCGAGTGTGCACCGTTGCGAAAGTTCGTCGTTTCGAGACACCACGTGATGATCGGGTGTGATGGACTCTACGTTCGCATACAACGGGTGTAAGCCAGTGTTGCACGTGCGGAACACTCGGGTTAAAAACTTGACGAGCCTAGCATGTACAGACATGGCCTCGGAACACAAGAGACCGAAAGGTCGAACATGAGTCATATAGTAGATATGATCAACATGGAGATGTTCACCATTGAAACCACCTCAACTCACGTGATGATCGGACTTGAGTTGGTTGATTTGGATCATGTGACACTCGAATGACCGGAGGGATGTCAATTTGAGTGGGAGTTTTTAAGTAATATGATTAACTAAACTCATTATCATGAACATAGTCAAAATGTCTTTGCAAATTATGTTGTAGATTACTAGCTCGCGCTGTAGCTCCCTTGAATTTTTATATGTTCCTAGAGAAATAGAGTTGAAAGATAATGGTGGCAATAATGCGGACTGGGTCCGTGATCTGAGGATTGTCCTCATTGCTGCACAGAAGGCTTATGTCCTTAATGCACCGCTCGGTGCACCAACCCCTCTGGCGTCGTCTGTAGATGTTGTGAACATCTGACAGGCACGTTTTGATGACTACTTGATAGTTCAGTGCGTCATGCAATACGGCTTAGAATTGAGGCTCCAAAACGTTTTGAACGTCACGGAACATATGAGATGTTCTAAGAGCTGAAATTGGGATCTCAGGCTCGTGCCCACGTTGAGAGGTATGAGACCTCCAACAAGATTCTTTGCCTGCAAGATGAAGGAGAATAGCTCAATCGTTGAGCATGTGCTCAGATTGTCTGGGTGATACAATCACTTGAATCGAGTGGGAGTTGATCTTCCAGATAAGATAGTGATTGATATAGTTCTCCAAGTCACTGTCACTAAGCTAATAGAGCTTCGTGATGAACTATATAATGCCAGGGATGGAAATAATGATCCCCTAGCTATTTGTGATGTTTGACACCGCGAAGGTAGAAATCAAGAAGGAGCATCAAGTGTTGATGGTTAGTGAAACCACTAGTTTCAAGAAGGGCTAGGGCAAGGAGGGAAACTTCATGGATGGCAAGTCAGTTGCTGCTCCAGTGAAGAAACCCAAGGTTGAACCCAAACCCGAGACTAAGTGCTTCTATTATGAGGAGAACGGTCGCTGAAGCGGAACAACCCTAGATACTTGGTAGATAAGAAGGCTGACAACGTCAGTATATTTGATATACGTGTTATTGATGTGCACCTTGCTAGTACTCCTAGTAGCACCTGGGTATTGGATACCGGCTCGGTTGCTAAATGTTAGTAATTCGAAATAAAAGCTACGGAATAAACGGAGGCTAGCTAAGGATGAGGTGACGATGAGTGTTGGAAATGTTTCCAAGGTTGATGTGATCACCATCACACGCTCTCTCTACTTTCGAGATTAGTGATGAACCTAAATAAATGTTATTTGGTATTTGCGTTGAGCATGAACGTGATTAGATCATGTTTATTGTAATACGGTTATTCATTTAAGTTAGAGAATAATAGTTATTCTGTTTACATGAATAATACCTTTAATGGTCATGCACCCAATGAGAATGGTTTATTGAATCTTGATCGTAGTGATACACATGTTCATAATATTGATGCCAAAAGATATAAAGTTAATAATGATAGTACCACATACTTGTGGCACTGCCGCTAAATGTCATATTGGTGTAAAACGCATGAAGAAACTCCATGCTGATGGATCTTTGGACTCATTCGATTTTGAATCGGTTGAGACATGCAGACCATGCCTCAAGGGCAAGATGACTAAAACCCCGTTTTCCGGCTTGATGGAACGGGCAAGTGACTTATTGGAAATGATACATGTTGATGTATTTGGACCAATGAGTGTTGTAGCGTGCGGTGGATATCATTATTTTCCTACCTTCACTGATGATTTGAGTAGATATGGGGATATTTACTTAATGAAACACAAGTCTGAAATGTTTGAAAAGTTCAAACAAACTCAGAGTGAAGTTTGAAATCATCGTGACAAGAAGATAAAATATCTATGATATGATCGTAAGAGGTAAATATCTGAGTTACGAGTTTGGTATACAACTTAAGACAATGTGGAAGTTGTTTCACAACTCATGCCGCCTGGAACACCATAGTGTGATGGTGTGTCTGAACGTCGTAGTCGTGCTCTATTGGATATGGTGCGTACTATGATGTCTCTTATCGATTTACCACTATCGTTTTGGGGTTATGCATTAGAGACAACTACATTCACTTTAAAAGGGGGCACCATCTAAGTCCGTTGAGATGACACCGTATGAATTTTGGTTTGGCAGAAACCTAAGCTGTCATTTCTTAATGTTTGGGGCTGCGACGCTTATGTGGAATAGGTTTTCAACCTGATGAGCTCGAACCCAAAGCGGACAAATGCATCTTCATAGAATACCCTAACGTAACAGTTGGGTAAACCTTCTATCTCAGATCCAAGCACAAAGTGTTTTGTTGCTAAAACGGGTTCTTTCTCGAGAAAGAGTTTTCTCTCGAAAGAATTGAGTGGGAGGAAGATAGAACTTGATGAGGTTGTTGAACCTTTGTTTCAACCAGAGAGTAGCGCAACGCAGAAAGTTGTTTCTGTGGAACCTACGTTAGTTGAAGAGGAAGTTAATGATGATGATCATGAAACTTCGGATCAAGTTACTATCGAACCTCGTAGGTCGACAAGGACGCGTACTACTCCTGAGTGGTACGGCAACCCTGTCTTAGAAGTCATGTTGTTGGACAACGATGAACCTATGAGCTATGGAGAAGCGATGATGGGCCCGGATTCCGAGAAATGGTTAGAGGCCATGAAATCCGAGATGGGATCCATGTATGAAAACAAAGTATGGACTTTGGAAGTATTACCTGAAGGGCGTGAGGCCATTCAGAACAAATGGATCTTTAAAAGGAAGACAGACGCGGACGGTAATGTCACCGTCTATAAAGCTTGACTTGTGACAAAGGGTTTTTCACAAGTTCAAGGAGTTGACTACGATGAGACTTTCTCACCCGTAGAAATGCTAAAGTCTGTTGGAATTATGTTAGCAGTTGCTGCATTTTTCAATTATGAAATCTGGCAGATGGATGTCAAAACAGAGTTTCCTTAACGGTTTCCATGAGGAAAGGTTGTATGTGATACAACCAGAAGGTTTTGTCAGTCCTAAGGATGCTAAAATGTATGCAAGCTCCAGCAATCCTTCTATGGACTGGAGCAAGCATCTCGGAGTTGGAATATACACTTTGATGAGGTGATCAAAGTTTTTGGGTTTATACAAAGTTTATGAGAAACTTGTATTTACAATAAAGTGAGTGGGAGCACTATAGAATTTCTGATAAGTATATGTGGATGACATATTGTTGATCGGAAATGATATAGAATCTCTGGAAAGCATAAAGGGTCGTTTGAAAGGAGTTTTTCAAAGGAAGACCTGGAATGAAGCTACTTAAATATTGGACATCAGGATCTATAGAGATAGATCAAGACGTCTGATAAAACTTTCAATGAGTACATACCTTGACAAGATTTTGAAAGAGTTCAAAATGGATCAGTCAAAGAAAAAGTTCTTGCCTGATTTGTAAGGTGTGGAGTTGAGTGAGACTCAAAGCTCGACCACGGCAGAAGAAAGAGAAAGGACGAAGGTCGTCCCCTATGCCTTATCCATAGGCTCTGTATAGTATGCCATGCTGTGTACCGCACCTAGTGTGTGCCTTGCCATGAGTCTGTCAAGGGGTACAAGAGTGGTCCAGGAGTGGATCACTGGACAGCGGTCAAGATTATCCTTAGTAACTAGAGGACTAAGGAAATATTTCTCGATTATGGAGGTGATAAAGAGTTCGTTGTAAAGGGTTACGTTGATGCAAGCTTTGACACCTATCCGGACGACTCTGAGTAGCAGTCAGGATACGTATAGTGGAGCAACCATTTGGAATAGCTCCAAGTGGAGTGTGGTAGCAGTGTCTACAGTATGACATAGAGATTTGCAAAGTACACACGGATCTGAATGTCGCAGACCCGTTGACTAAAGACCTCTCTCACATGCAAAGCATGATCGAACCCCATAACTCATTGGGTGTAAGACAATGTAAATCACATGGTGATGTGAACTAGATTATTGACTCTAGTGCAAGTGGGAGACTGTTGGAAATATGCCCTAGAGGCAATAATAATATAGTTATTATCATATTTCCTTGTTCATGATAATCGTTTATTATCCATGCTATAATTGTATTGATTGGAAACTCAAATACATGTGTGGGTACATAAACAACACTGTGTCCTTAGTAAGCCTCTAGTTGACTAACTCGTTGATCAAAGGATGGTAAAGGTTTCCTGACCATGGACATGAGATGTCATTTGATAACGGGATCACATCATTAGGAGAATGATGTGATGGACAAGACCCAAACTATAAACGTAGCATATGATCGTGTCAGTTTATTGCTATTGTTTTCTGCATGTCAAGTATCTGTTCCTATGACCATGAGATCATGCAACTCACTGACACCGGAGGAATACCTTGTGTGTATCAAACGTCGCAACGTAACTGGGTGACTATAAAGATGCTCTACAGGTATCTCCGAGGGTGTCTGTTGAGTTGGCATGGATCAAGACTGGGATTTGTTACTCCGTGTGACGGAGATGTATCTCAGGGCCCACTCGGTAATACAACATCACTATAAGCCTTGCAAGCAATGTGACTAAGGTGTTAGCCACGGGATCTTGTATTACAAAACGAGTAAAGAGACTTGCCGGTAACGAGATTGAACTAGGTATAGAGATACCGACGATCGAATCTCGGGCACCGTGGGAATGCAAAAGCATTTCTAATCTTATATGTGGATGACATATTGTTTATTGGAAATGACGTGAATTTTCTTAGCAAAATAAAAGACTCATTGAAGAAGAGTTTTTCAATGAAGGACTTAGGAGAAGCGGCATACGTATTGGGCATCAGAATCTATAAAGATCAGAATGCCAAGAAGGGCCTACTCCCAATGTCACCTGGCACAGTACTGAGCAAGAATCAGTGTCCTTGGACTCTCGATGAGCGAGTACAAATGAATGATGTTACATATGCTTCGGCAGTTGGTTCAATTATGCATGCCATGCTATGTACAAGACCAGATGTTTCCTATGCGCTAAGTGTTAGCAGCAGGTACCAAAGTGATCCAGGAATGAAACACTGGGCTGCAGTCAAAAATATTCTTAAGTACCTCAGAAGGACCAAGGATTTGCTCCTTGTGTACGGAGGTGATGAAGAGCTCAATGTAAGTGGTTACACTGATGCAGGCTTCATGACTGACCCATATGACTTCAAATCTCAATCAGGCTACATTTTCATTTTGAACGGTGGCGCAGTTGACTGGAAAAATTCTAAACAAAAAATTGTAGCGGATTCTACGATGGAGGCGGAACATGTTGTGGCTTTAGAAGCCTCCAAGGAGGCAGTCTGGATCAAGCAGTTTCTTGAAGACCTTGGTGTGGTTCCAAGTGCACTGGACCCGGTGGATATCTATTGTGATAATAGTGGCACCGTGGCTCAGGCAAGGGAGCCATGTTCCCACCATAAGACAAGACATATTGAATGCAAATACAAACTCATTCAACATCATGTTGAAGCGGGTTTAGTGAAAGTACGCAAAGTTCACACGGATCTGAATGTGTCAGACCCGATGACAAAGCCTCTACCACGAGCGAAGCATGAGCAGCACCGGAGAGCCATTGGGGTCAGGGAAGCCATGTAACTAGATTATTGGCTCTAGTGCAAGTGGGAGTTTGTAGGAGATATGCCCTAGAGGCAATGATAATAGTTATTTTGTATCTTCAAGTTTGTAATGAATGTTTATGTTCCATGCTATAACTGCAATGATTCTCGATTCTGCAATAACCACGAGGCTCGGAGGGAAACTCATGTGCACGTGTGGTATAATAAAGGGTAAACTGTATTCCTAGTCATGCCTCTAAGACTAGCTCAAGTATTGCATGATGGTCCAGTTTTCCTGATCATGGGCATGACTATGTCGGCAATTTTGCGGGCACAATGTTAGAAGAACACCTGTGTTGAATCGACCCGTGTTGATGTTATGCTATGAGATACATTCGTCACAAGTAAATGGTTAATAACACAAAGCAAGTTAATGTTTGCATAATTCCTTAGACCATGAGAGTATTGAGTTCCTTCGTGCTTGCTTCGTCAACTTTGGGGTTTTGTTAAACGTCATCTGTAACAGGATGGCTATTACGGCGGCTTATAGTTTCACGGAAAAGTATGACAAGGGACTTGATAGCTCAAGATTGGGATTTGCTCCTCCGACAATGGAGAGATATTTTGAGGGCCCTCTCGGTGTTACGGTATCCATCATCGTCTGGCCAGACACAATGTGATTTGATCACAGGGATGCTGGAACGCGGAAACGAGAAAAGAGAACAAACCCGGTAACGAGGTAACTGGCATAGTGGACAAATTGTTGATTCATGGGGATGCCAATATGTCTCACCTCGGGTGTTTGTAACATATTGTGAAGCAACAGGAATAGCACACGACAAGTACTGGTTCACTCGAATATTCATTCGTGTGGGTATAGCGATCAATATGGATGTCCACGGTTCCGCTATTGATCATTGATTGGAAAGTGTTCCAGTCATGTTTATGCTCCACCGAACCTATAGGGTCACACACTTAAGGATCATCTATCTGCAGAGTACTAGACAGGGAGTTTGAGAGGATGAAACCGGAATAGTTTCAGAGACAACGCAAAAATGTTTCAGAGAGAAAACCGAAAAAGTTTCGCTGAAACTAAAAAGTAGTTTCGGAGTAAACCATCGAGCCAAAAAGGTTTCAGCACACGCCTGGAAAGTTTTGGAGGGTGCCGGAAATGTTCTGGGACCTTCCTGAATTTTTTTGGAGAAATCTGGCGCGAGAAACTCGATGTTCCCCGATAGGGGACAAGATCCACTATTCATGGGCTGGTTTTAATGGGGTATCCTTCTAGAAGGTATTCACTATTTTTGAGAGAGGATAAGGTGGGAGAAAGGTGGTGCCGCCCCCCCAAAGGGGCAGCCAATTTCGTCCATGGGCTTGGGGGGGCCCTTGGGTCTTCCTTCAACCATTTGGTGGATAAGAACAAGCCCTCCTTATGTGGCATGGTGAAAAGATCCAAGCCCCTTTTGGTCTTTTCACCCTTGGGCCTCTACCCCTTGCTCAACCTATAAATAGAGGTGGAGAGGGCTCTCCAAAATCAGATTTCTCTCTCAAACAAATGCCATGCATGATCTGGCTTTATCTCCTTCCCTCCACGAAATAGTTTCGTACAGCCGAAAGGCTGTCTAGTCTCCGGTAGGAAATAGTTCTGGACGGCGAAGCCCTGCCGGATAGCTGACACCGTATGTGTGCAACCCCATAGAGAGGTCGTAGGTTTGATCTTTTGCCCGAGGGATTGTCCGACCGCCTCCCGAAGGGCTGTCCGTGACACCGTACGAGGGACTGTTCGACCGCCTCCGAAGGGCTATCCGAGGGAGAACATCCTCGCGCTTGGGAGGTTGTAAATCCTAGTTGCGGGGATCTGCATCGACGATCTTCATTGACTCTTCTTCCGCTGCGCTACGAGTCAGTAATGATCGGATCAAAACCTTGTATGCATCTCCATAGTGATCCTAGGCGTGTTCGTAGTGCGATTTTTTTTGTTTTCTGTCGCGTTCCCCTACAAGTGCCACGGCACCCTCACCTTCTTGAAGGCACCGGTTTGGGTTTGTGAGGAGATGGGTCGACTGAAGTGCGTTTTGGGCGTTCTTAGTAGCGGCGGTTCTTTCTTCAGTGGTGACGCTTCCTCTTCAGGACATCGTGCCCTCCTCGCATCGTGGTCCGATCTATTCAGCAGGTCGACGCCCTTGGCCTGGGCAAGCGGGGATAGTGGTTCCCTCTACGGCGACTTGGATGCATCGATGACTGAGGGATGGTGTCCTTGGCAAGGTCTGGCTCTCATGATGACTGCATTGCTCGACTCTTCGGCATGTCTTCCTGGGGCGCTCCCGCTTCTAGCTGGGGTTCCGTTTGCCCGACGAGCCCATGGCGAGAACCACCGCGAAGGATCAGGATAGGGGTGGAGGAGAAGGTGGGAGAAGGAATCGGCGAGAGGGGATGAGCCCATAATAGATCTGATAGCGCTCGGAAACAGAGATGGGAAACCCTAGGGTAATATCCAAAGAGCCACATCGCAACCATATATAGTGTCCCCCTGATCCCCACGACAAGGTGGGCCAAGAAAACCAGATGGGCCAGAGAGCACCACCAGGCCACCAGGTCCAGTGGGGAGAGGAGGAAAAGACTCTAGAGCCATCGAAAAAGACTCACAGGCCGAGCCACAACCCATCCAAGCACCAGAGGCGCTACCAGCCAGGCCCAAGTCCCTGGAGCCCAGTTGGACATGGTTACTCGGACATGACCTGAAAGTCACACCAGGTGGATTTAGATGGCCATGGTTAGTGGCGGCTCCAATGGGGGTGCCGTGGGTGCCTTGGCACCCCCTAAAAAATGTGATTTTTTTACCTACTAGTAATAGTTCTAAAACTAAGCAGCCCGTCCATATATTCCTAAAGCCCATTGTCCCATCTTCACGTACTGAGGCTGGACATAGCAAGTGACGCATCCACACTTCATGTAATCGAATCCCCACATCATAAAACCTAGCCTCAACTTGCTCGGCTCAGGCAACCAGCGCCATGGACGCGCGGTGGAACTGGGCAGTGGTGGCCGGCCCCCGACGGGGATAGCTGATACTTGTGATCTGTGTTGGGTTTTTCCGTGAAGAGGAACGGATGATGCAGCACAGTATAGATAAGTATTTCCCTCAGTGAGAACCAAGGTTATCGAACCAATAGGAGAACCACACAACCCGCGTCTTGAGCGCCTACACACAAAAGAGCAAACACTTGCACCCAACGCGGGCAAGAGGGTTGTCAAGCCCCTTAAACTCGTTACTTGCAAGTAGATAAGTAGTGTAGTTGATAGCTCGATAAATAGAAATTGCAAAATAAATAAAAAGTAAATTATGGCAGCAAGGAAATAAGTGTTTTTGTAAATTTATAAGTGAATCGACCCAGGGGGGCCATAGTGTTCTCTAGTGGCATCTCTCGAAGTAGGCATACGGTGGGTAAACAAATTACTATTGGACAATTGATAGAAAAGCGCATAGTTATGCAATATTTATTCACGGCAATGGTCATGTGTATATAGGCATCACGTCCATAAGCAAATAGGCTGATGATAACCCACAAGTATAGGGGATCGCGACAGTCTTCATGGGTAGTATTTCACCCTAATTTATTGATTCGACACAAGGGGAGCCAAAGAATATTTATCGGCCTTAGCAGTTGAGTTGTCAATTCAACCACACCTGGGATATCTCTCTACAGTAAAGATTTAGTAGCACGCAAATAATAGTAATAAAAGTAACAGTGACAGTGATAGCAGCAATTTTGTAGCAGTTGGGATAGTAGCAGCGATAGTAGTAACTTAGCAAGATTCAATATGTGAAAAGCGTAGGCACGTGGATCGGTGATGGATAATGATTTAGATGACATCAATCATGTAACAGTTACACACTAGGGTGACACAGAACTAGCTCCAATTCATCAATATAATGTAGGCAGGTATTCCGTATATAGTCATACGTGCCTGCAATAAGAACTTGCATGACATCTTTTGTCCTACCCTCCCGTGGCAGCGGGGTCCTATTGGAAACTAAGGGATATTAAGGCCTCCTTTAATAGAGAACCAGAACAAAGCATTAACACATGGTGAATACATGAACTCCTCAAACTACGACAATCACCGGAAAGAATCCCAATTATTGTCACCTTGGGGTATGTGGATTATGACACGTAATAGGTGACTACAACTTGCAAGATAGGATCCAAATCACTCTTATATTCATGAAAACATAATAGGTTCAGATCTGAAATCATGGCACTCAGGCCCTAGTGACAAGCATTAAGCATAGCAAAGTCATAGCAACATCAATATCAGAACATAGTGGATACTAGGGATCAAGCCCTATCAACTTAACTCGATTACATGATCAATCTCATCCAATCCCATCACCTTCCAGCAAGCCTACAAAGGAATTACTCACTCACGGTGGTGAGCATCATGGAATTGTCGATGGAGAAGGGTTGGTGATGACGACGGCGACGAATCCCCCTCTCCGGAGCCCCAAACGGACTCCAGATCAGCCCTCCCGAGGAAGAACAGGAGGTGGCGGCGGCTCCGTCTCGTAAAACGCGGTGAAATCTTCTCTCTAATTTTTTTTCTGAAGATGTGAATTTATAGGACTGGAATTAGGGTCTGGGGAGACGTGTGGGCCCCACCACACAACAGGGCGCGCCCCAGGGGGTGGGCGCGCCTTGTTGCCTCGTGGGCCACAGGCAGCCCCCTCTGGTGGTTCTTCACTTCATAATTCATTATATATTCCAGAAAAAATTCACAAAAAGTTTCGTCCAATTCCGAGAACTTTTTTTTCTGCACAAAAATAACACCAAGGTAGTTCTACTGAAAACAGCGTCAGTCCAGGTTAGTTTCATTCAAATCATGCAAATTAGAGTCCAAAACAACAGCAAAAGTGTTTGGAAAAGTAGATACGTTGGAGACGTATCAACTCCCCCAAGCTTAACTCATTGCTTGTCTTCAAGCAATTCAGTTGATAAACTGAAAGTGATAAAGAAAACTTTTACAAACTCTTTTGTTCTTGTTGCCGTATATATACTTAGCTAGTGTTCAGTTTTTCAGCATAAATCATAAATAACCATATCCATGATAACAATTGAACCTCATATTTACTCATGGCAATACATAACCAACTAGTAAGCAATAATAAGATATCTCACATGCCAACAATTTGTCAAAACAATCATGATATAATATGATGATATGGTATTTCGCTAGCCCTTTCTGAGACCACAAAACGTAAATGCAGCGCACCTCCGAGGTTCAAGCAGCTATTAAACATTATAATTCAGAGTAGGAAAGATCCAGTCATGCTCATATTCAACATTAACTAGACTCAATGCATAAGAATGAAAATAGTGCTCTCCGGTTTGGTGCTTTTAGTAAGAGGATGATGACTCAAGAATAAAAAGAAAATAACATAAAAATAAATAGAAAGGCCCTTCGCAGAGGGAAGCATTGATTTGCAGAGGTGCCAGAGCTCAAGGTTTAAAACAGAAATGAAACGTAGTTTTGGGTGGTGTGCTTTTCCTGTCAACGTTACGATAGAGTTTTCAATATCTTCCATGCTAAACACATTATTGGCGGTTCCCAAGCGGAATTGTAAAGTTTACTCCTTCCACCATACATACACAAACCATGGATGACCAAATCCACGGGTGCCTGCCAACATATCAACTTGTCCCAGGAGTTTGTTTAATTATTTTTTATTATGCAGGACTGGGCATCCTTTTTACCAGCCTCTCTCGTGCAATGACAGACGAATAAACGCCCATCCTGAGAATAACCCGCTTAGCATGGAAGATACCGGCCGCTCCATCGCTCCATGAGCGGTACGAGCACACAAAACAGATGCTTATTTGAATATTAGAGGTGGCACATGCAAATTTACTAGGAACGGCAGGGTAATACCGCATATAGGTTGGTATAGTGGACTCATGTGGAATAACTTGGGTTTAGGAGTTTGGATGCACAAGCAGCATTCCCTCTTAGTACAGGTGAAGGCTAGCAATAGATTGAGAAGCGGCCAGCTAGAGAGCGAAAACGGTCATAATCATGCATTGTGAATAATTAACATTGGACATTAGCATGGGTAGGACATGAACACTCTGAATTTAAATATCATGAATGTTGCATTGGTTTTGAATCAACTACATGTTTGCACATGGGCCAAGTCAAGCCACTCGAATTACTCAGAGGGAAATACCATACTTCCATACCACATCATAACCATTTTAATGCATGTTGACACATAAGATAAATCATTATCCACTCCTAACTATTTAAGCATGGCATGAGAAACTATAATCTCTAATTGTCATCATAAACATGTTCACTCATGATATACTGAATCAAGATCGAACGAGCTAAACATATTTACAAAAACGGAAAACAAGAAGAGTTCATACCAGCTTCCTTTGCCACGATCACTTCATCAAATATTGTCATTATTGTCTTTCACATGCACGACTGAATGATGTGATAATAACAATAGTGACGGTGTGCCATGGACTAAGCTGGGATCTGTGAAACAATTTAGACAAAGGAGAAGACAAGGTAATAGTGGCTCTTTTTGTTAGACCAACATTGGTGCATATGAGAGCCACTCGACATTTTCATCGTGGTCTTCTCCTTTCAACGACTCAAAGAAAAGAAAAGAATTTTAGAGAAACACACTGAAATATTTTTGGGGTTTTTGATTTTTCTCGAAGAAAGCAAACAAACAAAGGAAAAACAAAAACGAGAAAAAACTATTTACACGGGAAAGCTCCCAACAAGTAAAGGAAGTCTTTTTGGGTTTTCTTTTAATACTACAACTAATTAAATGGGAAAGAAAAACCAAAAAGAAGCGAGAAATATTTTTGGATTTTTCAAAGTTTTTTTTTCAAACACACAAGAAGAAAGCGGAAAAATAAAACTAACATGAATATCCAACGAAAGAGGATGAACACCGACAATTTATATGAAGTATGTGAACATGAATGTAATGTCGATGAGAAATACGTACTCCCCCAAGCTCAGGCTTTTAGCCTAGCATGGTGATCACCATGGATGGTTTGGATAATAGTTGAAGTGATAGCTCGTGCAGTCGTTTTGCGCCGCCTCCTCATCCAAGCGAGTAGCCTCCATTGCATCTTTGTACTCTTGCACCTCGTTCTTGAGAACATAGTATCTTTGTTTGTCAAATATTAGGTTGTACTCATAACCTCTGGCACTGCCCATAAGGAAGTCATGTCGTCGCATGACTTCAAAATCTAAATATCTATCAGGCAACATGGGGTCATTAGGTTGATGCGAGACTCCTAAGTTTGCAGCTACACGAGAGGCATAAATCCCTCCATACAAGTCACCAGTACTGGAGTTATGGTGCAGCCTCTGGGCAACAATTGCACCAAGGTTATAACGTCTCTCACCTATTACCGCAGTATGAATAATGCTCAAGTCAGGAGTGCACAGTGCACTGCAGTCCTGCTTACCTACTATGCATTTCCCATTGAACAATGCAAAGTAGTGGATAGAGGGAAAATGAATGCGTTTTATTCTGGATTGGGCTACTCCTCTGTCCTCTCCAATGCACAGGCTCTCAAGAAACATATTATACTCAGTTGTTTGCGGTTTGTCTAGTGAGCCCCTGATACTTGTGATCTGTGTTGGGTTTTCCGTGAAGAGGAACGGGTGATGCAGCATAGTATAGATAAGTATTTCGCCCAGTAGAGAACCAAGGTTTATCGAGTGATCAGGGGACCCCGCCTCCTTCTCCGGCTCCTCCGATGCGTGAGGTCACTCCGCCTCCTCGTTCGCCTACTTCGGTACGTCGGAGCAGTACGCCTCCTCCTCAGCCTCGTCGGCAACGGCGGAACACAGACGCCGCCGCCCCGTGTGTAACATTGCCCAGAGACATTGAACTGGCCAGACCGTTCAAGGACTTGGTTCTTCGGGGTTAGGGGAACTTTGGACCCTAAAACAGGGAAGTGCCGTTGGACGGACGAGCAACTTGCAATACCCGTCAAGAAGCTTCAAAAGTATATCACCGCAGCGCAGGAAGGGACGTTCATTCCCGAGAGAGAGAAGGACGAGCTGACTGAGGCCCTAGGGAATGCTGAGCACCCTGGACGAACACGAGGCACACTGCGCCCCGCCCCAGCTCCTCCAGCGCGTCGGAGCACTGCGCCTCCTTCTCCGCCTCGTAAGCAACGACGGAAGAGAGACGCCGCCGCTCCGGCGGCTAGCAGTACAAGCAGAGGTGGGAGGGAATACAGATACGGTCCATCTCTCAAGCCTCTGGAAAGTTACCATATGAGAGGACCGAGTCTGAAAACGAGGAGATATGTCAGGACCAATTGAGGGCCCATTTTGCAAAGAAAACTCCACCTCCGAAGGAGAAGCTAGATCCGGTGAAAGTGAAGCGCACTATCGATGCCCTGAAGCGACCACCACCGCCTCCGCCGGATTCCAACTATGTCCGGATTATTAAAAAGAAATATGAAGAAGCGCGGCGGTCGGGAAGTACTTCTAGAGATGCAAGGTTAGCAGAGCGAAGTGTGGGAAAACAATTCCCCAGCTCGGCGAACAGGAGAAGCAATCGTGCCCCCCTCTCAAGGTGTCTAGCGATATCGTCGCAAATCATCCGGGGATGGTGCCCGGTACCAATCCTGGTGATTACTTGGGGGATGATGTAATTTTTCAAACGGCTCAGGTAACAAAAGAAAAATATGAATACATGCACGGGAAGCCTCTCGTCAAACCTGATCATCCTCCTCTAACAACGATGATGTACAAATTGCATGAGTGGTACATGAAAACCTGCAGGGAGTCTGGGAGAGACACTATGTATATGGCAGTGAAACCAGAGCACGAATTCATTGGACTTATCGTGATGCCTGTTGAATTTGTGGAGTTATTTCAGTTATACAATCAACTGGCCCTCGACAAACAACTCATGACTGCCTACTGTCTGTAAGTATTACTTCTATAGTTAAGTCTCTAGCTCAGCTCGTTCATTGCATGTATATATAATTATCATCACTATATTATGCAGATTGAAGATCGTCGAATGCAAAAAACTAGGAATCTTCGACGTTGGGTTCATTAGCCCAGATGCTGTAAATGAATGGACGGTACGAAACTCAATCAAAGAGACCGAGGAGAACTTGCTAAAGTCATTCCTTATACATCAAAACAAAAGGGAAATACTCTTTCCTTACAACTTCAAGTGAGTGTTGTTGTCTTCTCTGTATACTCGGTTTCGCTTACTCGAGATTAAGTAATGTAATTGATGAGTTATATATGCGTGCGCAGTTTCCACTTTATTCTGCTATCCATTAAGCTTGACGGGGCATTAGTAACTGTCTTAGACTCGAGACGTAAAGATCCCGAGAATTATGCGGACATGACTGCAATGCTCAAGAAGTAAGTTCAGTCAATACCGGGACCATATCGGCATGCAACTTTCGTTAATTTCCTGATATCAAGTAATCATTTTCTTTGCCTGGCACGGTTTGGAAGAAGTTCACCCGAAAGGTTCCCGGTCTAAACAAAGAGTTGCGATTTACGCACCCCAAAGTAAGTAGTACTAGCTAGTTCCGCGCATCTCTAATTGATTCAAATTTTCATCAATATATCATTACCATGCTTGCTTATCAGTTTGATTGAACTCTGTTCTCGTAAAGTGCTTGTACCAGAAAGAAGGGACTTCTTTATGTGCATACTATGTATGCGAGTTCATTCGCCACTCGACCTCTGAGCGGGGCTTCTCTGACAAACAATTTGAAGTACGTAAATAATATTCACAATTTTATTTTATATATTACCATCAATTGTGTTGAGTTTTATTCATATATATATGCATGTATTGACCCCCTTCTTTAAATTAGATCTGGCAGATACGGAATGAACTCCTACCACATGATCGCATACGAGCAATTCAAGAGGAATTGGTGGGATTCTTTCTTGACCACGTCATACCTAAAGATGGAGAATACCATGCGGATTTGTGATTGGATCTTAGGTAGATGATGTTAGGGATTGTAAAAGATGTTATATTGTATATATGTAGTACCGTCGGATAGATATACGAAAACTTGTTGTTCGACCAATCTCTCGGAGAAAGAGAGGTCGATCACTTCTCTCTGTATATGTTCATGACGATCTTATGTACTTAATGGTTCCTTCATTTGCTTACTAGCTAGCGTGTCGAGTTCTCTCTATAGTAGCTAGCGTCGACCAAGCACGGAGAAAGAGAGGACACTTCTCTCTATTTGCTAGCTAACACAATATGAAACCCCTAATTTAACCCTAGAAAACCCCCTAACCCCCCCCCCCCCCTTTAAAAAAAACAAAAACCCCAGCTCCTGCCAGATGCTGACGCGTGGATGCCTTTTGGTCCCGGTTGGTGTTACCAACCGGGACTAAAGGTCCTCCTGCCTGGGCTCCCCGCAGCGGCCACGTGGAGGGCCTTTGGTCCCGGTTCGTAAGCAAACCAGGACTAAAGGTTTTGGGCTTTAGTCCCGACCCTTTAGTCCCGGTTCCAGAACCGGGACAAATGGGCCTCTAGAACCGGGACAAATGGGCCTTTTTCTACTAGTGTTTAATCCCGGTTCTGCAACCGGGACTAAGCAATCGGGACTAAAGGCCGTCACTTTTAGTCCCAGTTGTGTAACGAATCGGGACTAAAGGAGCTCCACGTGGCCGCTGTCGGGCGCCCAGGCAGGAGGACCTTTAGTCCCGGTTGGTAACACCAACCAAGTGCTGGGTTTTTTTTTTGAAAGGAGGGGTTTAGGGTTTTGCAGGGTTTAGGGGTTTCATATTGTGTTTTCCCCTTTTCTTTTTGTGTTTACCATTTAATTCTGTTACATTTAGGGTTTTCGTTTATATTTTATGTTTTCCATTCAACTCGACGCTAGCTACTACATATAACAATAAAGGAACCATTACACAAATCGTGTCATGAATATAGAGAGAAGTGACCTCTCTTTCTCCGTGCTTGGTCGAACAACAAGTTTTCGTATATCTATTCGACGCTAGTACGTATAGTACACGTTCATGCATATATACAATGTAACATCTCTTACGATCCCTATCTAATTACCAACATTCACTATCAATTCTCGATGGTATTCTCCGGTTTTAGCTATGATCTCTTCAAGGAAGAATCCCGCCAATTCCTCTTGAATTGCTCGTACCTGCGCACGCATAGCTCATCAATTACACTTAACATCGAGTAATCGAAACAAAATGATGTGTACAAGACATTATAACACTCACCCGAAGTTGTAAGGAAATAGTATTTCCCTTTTGTTTTGTTGTTCAATTAACGCCCTTAGCAAGATCTTCTCTACATCCTTGGCGTTCCATTTTACCGTAGCTTTATGAATAGTATTTGGGTTAATGAACCCAATGTCCCAGATTCGTCCTCTTTTGCATTCGAGGATCTTCTTTCTACATAATATTATTTTTCGTATTTATATTTCACGAAAAAATCTTAAAGTTTTTTCTCACATTTAGTTAGAATGTTTTATTATCCTGTAAAGTTTGAAGTTCATATGTTGTTTTATTTGGAAGAAACAAAAAAGACAAAAGTTTTTGCATAAAACGCGATGTAGAAATGGATGCCTAGATAAGGAGGTGCACCTAAGCCTATGCTCTACAACATATTTTCGTCCTCGTCTTCATCAGAGCAGGAGTAGTCACCGGTGAGGAGCTTCCGGCCGACCTCGAAGGAGACGAACGCGTCGATGCAGGCGTACTTGATCTGCTCGTGGGAGAGGCGGTAGGCGTCCCATGCTCCCGTCCTCACACGCTGTGGCTTCTCGAGGCTGGCCCCCATGACGGCGCTCGCCACGTCCTTGAGCCCGGCCTGGCGGAGCCACGGCCTGCCCATCCCGTCGGCCGCGAGGCCGCGCAGGTCGACGGTGTTGTTGACCACGAGGCCGTGGTCATTGCTGAGGCGGTTGGCGTCGTCCTGCACGCCGACGCCGACGAAGCGGAAGTCCCGGTCGGCGAGGAAGCTCTCGAGGGCCCGCGGGACGTAGTCGGCGTGGAGGAGCTGGAAGACGAGGCAGCGGCGGCCGACGCAGAGCTGCAGGAGCGCGGCGCGGTTGTACCCGGGGCCGAAGCTGGGGCGCCACTCCACGTCCAGCCCCACGATGAGCTTGTGGTACACCCACTGGTAGGCGTACCGGATCTTGCGCAGCCAGGCCACCACGGCGTCGCCGGAGGACGTGACAGTGGTGCTGATGAAGTCGCCCTCGAAGGCCACGTCGGTGACAAACGTCTCGCTGCCCATTGCAATATGTGTTGGAGTAGTGGGAGTTGGGAAGAGTTGCAGACCAACGTCTCGGGCGGCAGGGTTTTATTGTTGCGGAGGGGTGACCAAGCCGGAGACATCTCGGATCAACAGCGCTGAAACTATTTGGTGTTTTTTGTTTCTGACGGGAACTATTTTGGTATTTATTTGCAAACCAAACGTACGACATGGGAACCAGTATCCCGGCTGGAGATCAGGTTTAGTAATTCAGATTCACACCCTTTCCATGCAACATGTAGTATAATTCAAATTTGTTCCATGGGACGAGTACAAATTTATAATTTAAACTCCTCACAAAATATTGTACAATTCGAAGGTGTATAATTTCCAGGACAGGAGAACAGCCACGTCCGGTTCATTATTATACCGCATGCAAGCAATTTGTGGAGGCACTTAATTTCTTGCATGCTTATAGCCGTTTTCACATCTAGGAATTGAATCAATAATGCATGCTGTAACACTAGAAAAAAAAATAATGCATGTTGTAACGTCAAGAGCAGATTCGGCCTGCATGGAAGCCTCGGCGGAATTCTAGGGGACGATAGATTTATTAGCCCGCAAGTGAGCAGCATGGCGGTCTCTACAGAGCTTTTTTTTGTTGTTGACAATAATTAACATAGGAAATTTACTCCCTCCGTTTCGGTGTATAAATCATCTTATGAAAATCAGATTTTTTCAAAATACTTAGGCGCGGTGCATTAATTCTCATCTCGTTTCTTATTTCTTAACATGAATAAAAGAATCAACCCATAGAATATGTGGGGCGTGTATGTTTTTAATGACTTGAGACTACCTAGCATCATATGCATTGGTCAGTTTATTGCATGCAAAATGATATTAGTGAGCTAATAAATATTAAGTTCTTTCATTTTCCCCTTCACCTTAGTCGCAATGCACAACGTAAGATGACTTATACACCGGGACGGAGGGAGTAATGTGATTAAGGAGCAACCGAGGTGACCTTGGCCATGTTGATTTGCCTCTTTCTCCTTCTACTTTTTTGAACTAGCAAAATAGTATGCTCGATGTGTGAGCTAGAATTTTATAAAGTTAAATAATGATAACATGTTATTGGTTTTATCTTAAAAAATGAAACTAAATATGATGACATTTATAAATATAGGAATTCTTTCTTTATAAGAAAAATCAGGACTTCCGCGAACATAATTTTATTACCAATCACGTTCTGCAAATTATGTTTGTATCATTTTTCAGCATCTTACTCACGTTGCATTGTAATAAAAAAAATCCTTTAAGCACAAACGTAATTGTTCTCATTGTTTTCATGTAGGCATATATGTAAATTTGCTCGTTGTGCAAGATCAACATACTAATTTTTAATTTAGTGTTATATTTGTTATATCCGGCGGTCATGAATTTACCCGTGAAATTGACGAGAATTACCCACCAATGACATCAGTTGGTGGCAGAAAACCATTTTTCTTCTTCTTTTAAGTCGCTGCCCGCCGCGTTAGATTCATATACAACTATCCCGTTTTGCATCATATGAGAACAAGAGCTCGACTGGCTAGAACGTTGCTCTTACATTAGGGACACTCGAGTTCCATTCCCACTTCTCTCCCTTTTCTGCCTTTCTCTTTGAATTCCAGTTGATGCAAGATAGAGATGCCTCGCCCAAGCGACATCTTACACTAGTAGAAAACATGTCTTACGTTTGCCCCTTTAGTCCCGGTTTGGCTTTGGCCCGGGACTAATGTGACCATTAGTCCCGGTTCCAACGGCTAGGAGTGGTCGGGGGGCACGGGCACCATTAGTCCCGGTTCATTTGGGACCTATAGTCCCGGTTTGTGATACAAACCGGGGACTAACCTATAGTCCCGGTTTGTGATACAAACCGGGATTAAAGGGGTGGTGGCAGACTGGTGTCAGGCTGGGGCCCCCATGAGCCCTTTTAGTCTCGGTTTGTCTCACAAACCGGGACTATATGTAGACCTTTAGTCCCGGTTTGTATAACCAACCGTGACTAAAGCTTTCCCTATATAAACCCTTCGTCCAGCCCGAGCCAATTTCTCTGTTTTCTCCATTCACCTCTCTGTTCTTCCCTAGCTCGAGCTCATCCCTCCATTTTTGCCAAGATTTGTCAAGATTTGAGGCACCCCAATCCATCCAAGTGTCCACAAAGGTTAGTAACTTTGTCCTTTCATCTCTTATTGCTAGATCAGCTCGTGCAATGCTTTATAAGTATAGTGATTTGTGGGTTTTAGTTTGGGTGTAATTATGTGGTAGTTTTTTTGATTTATATGCAATTTGAGCTCAAATTAACTTCCTAGTTTGCATATGTGTAGGTGTGGTTTACTTAGTGTGCCTTCCCGTCCCCATCCTAACCACTGTCGATCGCCCGCACCGTCCCGTCGCCGGCACCACCTTGGTGAGCCTCTTCTTGTGTTCTTACCCTTTTTATAAAAACAAACGTATTTGTATGATTTAGATAGTTACTTGCATAATTTTCTTACTTGTATGATTGTTGTTATATATAGTGCCATGGTTATGATATCCGTGCCTATCGGCCCTCGTCCGGTTTACAATTCGGATGTGGTATATTCTCTTTTATAATTATTTGTTGCATTTCGTGTTAATGACAATTATGCCCATCAAGTTGACATAGATATTTTTATCTAGTAGGTAGTTGAACCGGAAATTCCAACCGACCCTATTGTCGAGAAGTTAAATTTAGTTGAAAAAGAAAACGAGGATTTGAAAGGAAAATTGAAAAGAGTTGAAGAAGAGAAGATGAAATTGGAGTTGTACGTTGCCGATGTCGTCGATGATCACAAGATCAAGATGGATGCAATGCACTTGAAGATTAGAAAGATTAGAAAATATGCCATTAATAAAGAGGCTTGGTATCATTATGCCGTTGGATCAATTGTTACCTTAGTTGCGATTTTGATCGCATTTGTTGTTTCATTTAAATGTTTTAGCTAGATAGTTGTATGTTGTTTTATGCGAATAAGTGTGTATGAACTTGTATTAATTTGGTCTTTTGGGTGTTGTGTAATGAAGATGAACCGGCAATGGATGTACGATGACCGATACTCTCCCCGGTTCATTAATGGCGTGCATAGTTTTCTGCTTGCGGCTGAGGCAAACAAGCGGGATGGTTTTATGTGTTGTCCATGTGGTGTGTGTAAGAATGATAAGACTTACTCTAGCGCAAAACAAATTCACGTCCACCTTTTTACGTCTGGTTTCATGTCCGGCTTTAATTGTTGGACCAAGCACGGAGAAAGAGGGGCTCTAATGGAAGAGAATGAAGAAGAAGAGGATGATGACAACTATCCTGGGTTTCCTGAATATGATGGTACTACAATGGGGGAAGACAATGAAGAAGAAGGAGCTGAGGCATCAGATGAGCCCGCTGATGATCTTGGTTGGGCCATTGCTGATGCAAAGAGAAACTGCAAAAGTGAAAAGGAGAAGTTGAAGTTGCAGCGCATGCTAGAGGATCACAAAAAAGGGTTGTACCCAAATTGCAAATATGACAACACAAAGCTCGGTACCACACTGGAATTGCTGCAATGGAAGGCAGAGAATGGTCTATCTGACAAGGGATTTGAAAAGTTGCTGAAAATAATGAAGAAGAAGCTTCCAAAGGACAATGAATTGCCCGACAGTACATACGAAGCAAAGAAGGTTGTGTGCCCCCTCGGATTAGAGGTGCAGAAGATACATGCATGCCCTAATGACTGCATCCTCTACCGCGGTGAGGAGTACGAGAATTTGAATGCATGCCCGGTATGCGGTACATTGCGATACAAGATCTGTTGCGATGACCCTGGTGATGATGTTGAGGGCGAGCGCCCGAGGAAGAGGATTCCTGCCAAGGTGATGTGGTATGCTCCTATAATACCACGGTTGAAACGTTTGTTCCAAAACAAAGAGCATGCCAAGTCGTTGCGATGGCACAAAGAAGACCGTAAGAAAGACGGCAAGTTGAGAGTACCCGCTGATGGGTCTCAGTGGAGAAAAATAGAAAGAAAGTGGCCGGACTTTGCAGATGACCCAAGGAACGTATGGTTTGGTTTAAGTGTAGATGTTATTAATCCTTTTGGGGAGCAGAGCAGCAAGCATAGCATATGGCATGTGACTCTATGTATCTATAACCTTCCTCCTTCGTTGTGCATGAAGCAGAAGTTCATTATGATGCCAGTGCTCATCCAAGGCCCTAAGCAACCCGGCAACGACATTGATGTGTACCTAAGGCCATTAGTTGATGAACTTTTACAGCTGTAGAATAAAGAAGGCGTACGTGTGTGGGATGAGCACAAACAACAGGAATTTGACCTACGAGCGTTGCTGTTTGTAACCATCAATGATTGGCCTGCTCTTAGTAACCTTTCAGGACAGACAAACAAGGGATACCATGCATGCACGCACTATTTAGATGAGACTCAAAGTATATATTTGGACAAATGCAAGAAGAATGTGTACCTAGGACATCGTCGATTTCTTCCCACCAAGCATGCCTTAAGAAAGAAAGGCAAGCATTTCAAAGGTGAGGCAGATCACCGAAAGAAGCATGTCCTCCGTACTGGTGATGATATACTTGATATGGTCAAGGATTTACAAGTAATCTTTGGAAAGGGTCTTGGCTGACAATCTCTTCCGATTAACGTTGACGGACACGCCCCCATGTGGAAGAAGAAATCTATATTTTGGGAGCTAGAATATTCAAAAGTCCTAGAGGTCCGCTCTGCAATCGACGTGATGCACGTCACGAAGAATATTTGCGTGAACCTGCTTGGCTTCCTGGGAGTGTATGGGAAGACAAAAGATACACCGGAGGCACGACAGGACCAGCAACGTATGAACGCAAAAGACGGCATGCATCCAAAGCAGTATGAAGGTCCTGCCAGCTACGCTCTTAACAAAGCAGAGAAGGAAAAAAATTTGAATGCCTGCTCAGTATGAAGGTCCCGTCTGGCTTCTCGTCGAATATAAAGGGAATAATAAATATAGCAGAGAAAAAATTCCAGAACCTAAAGTCTCATGACTGCCACGTGATCATGACGCAATTGCTTCCGGTCGCGTTGAGGGGGCTTCTACCAGAAAATGTTCGATTAGCCATTGTGAAGCTATGTTCATTCCTCAATGCAATTTCTCAGAAGGTAATCGATTCGTAAATCCTACCAAGCTTACAGAATGATTTGGTCCAATGTCTTGTCAGTTTCGAGTTGGTGTTCCCACCATCCTTCTTCAATATTATGACACACGTCCTAGTTCACCTAGTCGAAGAGATTGCCATTCTGGGTCCTGTATTTCTACACAATATGTTCCCCTTTGAGAGGTTCATGGGAGTCTTAAAGAAATATGTTCGTAACCGTGCTAGGCCAGAAGGAAGCATCTCCAAGGGCCATGAAACAGAGGAGGTTATTGAGTTTTGTGTTGACTTTATTCCTGACCTTAAGTCGATTGGTGTTCCTCAATCGCGGCATGAGGGGAGACTGCGTGTAAAAGGCACGCTTGGACCAAAATCAATAATATGTAGGGACGGGCATTCTTGGGCGCAAGCACACTACGCAGTTCTACAAAATTCTACCTTGGTGACCCCGTATATCGAGAAACACATGGATATTATACGCTCCAAGAACCCGGAGCAGTCTGACCCCTGGATTAAACGTACACACATTGAGGCTTTCGGCGGTTGGTTGCAAACACATCTCATGAATGCCGACATTGTTGAAGATGAGCTATACTTGTTGGCCAAGAGACCATCTTCGACTATATTGACTTTCCAAGGATACGAGATAAACGGGAGTACATTTTACACAATCGCCCAAGATAAAAAGAGCACCAACCAAAATAGTGGTGTCCGCTTTGACGATGCAGCAAACACCAATAGGGAAAATGACACATATTATGGTTACATAAAGGAGGTATGTGAACTTGACAATGGAAGTGATTTGAAGGTCCCTTTGTTCCGGTGCAAATGGGTTAATCTGACTGGAGGAGGGGTAATGGTAGACCAGCAGTACGGAATGACAACAGTGGATCTCAACAATCTTGGGTACATAGAGGAACCATTCGTCCTAGCCAATGATGTGGCGCAGGTTTTCTATGAGAAGGACATGTCTACCAAACCAAGAAAAAGAAAAGATAAGAAAGCGGATACATCATACGATGAGCCAAAGCACCACATAGTTCTTTCAGGGAAAAGAATCATCGTGGGAGTGGAGGACAAGACAGACATCAAGTATTTCATTTTTCTTGAGAGGATGATCAGGCAAAGCATTAAGCAACTGGAGAAGCCTCCCCCAAGCTTGTGGGAGACTCTCTTCTCAATTTGCACAAAGTTAAATATTTCCTGTAAGGCAGCTCGTTTCTTATGAGCAGGAAAATATTTTTCAGAGAAGTAGTAAATCATATCCTGGGGACTACGCACACAACCAGGAGCAAGAGTATTATACCATGTCTTAGCATCACCCTTTAATTAGAACGGAAACAACTTAAGGATATAATAGTAACGAGTCTTCTCATCATGAGTAAAGAGGGTGGCTATATCATTCATCTTAGTAAGGTGTGCCACTACAGTTTCAGTTTCATAGCCATGGAAAGGATCAGATTCAACCAAAGTAATTAACTCTGGGTCGACAGAGAACTCATAATCCTTATCGGTAACACAGATAGGTGAAGTAGCAAACTTAGGATCACATTTCATTCTAGCATTCAAAGTTTTTTCCTTATATTTGCATAGCAGTTTCTTAAGATCATCTCTATCCTTGCAAGAAAGATTTTCTATAGATATCTCCTCGTCCATAACATAACCTTCAGGTATCTTAGGCATTTCAAACATAGGAGAACCAGGACTAATAGGAGTTTCATAATCATAATCTGTTTCATAAGCTTCATCAATTTCATTTTCTTTAGCTCTAGCAATTTGTTCATCAAGAAATTCTCCTAGCGGCACATTATCATCAAGCATGGTACTAGCATCATCATAAGCATCATTCATAGCAGAAGTAGCATCATCAATAACTTGCGACATATCAGGATTACTAGCATGTGGTGGTGTTGCAAGCTTACTCATAACAGAAGGTGAATCAAGTGCAGAGCTAGATGGCAGTTCCTTACCTCCCCTTGTAGTAGAGGGAAAAATCTTGGTTCTTGGGTCCTTCAAATTCTTCGTAGTGATAAATTGATATAAATGCCAAGTGACTCAACAAATATTGCTATGCTCCCCGGCAACGACGCCAGAAAAAGGTCTTGATAACCCACAAGTATAGGGGATCGCAACAGTTTTCGAGGGTAGAGTATTCAACCCAAATTTATAGATTCGACACAAGGGGAACCAAAGAATACTTGAGAGTATTAGCAGTTGAGTTGTCAATTCAACCATACCTGGAGATTAAATATCTGCAGCAGAGTGATCAGTAGCACAGCAATATGATAGTTTTGATAGCAGTAGCAATAGCAACGGTAGCGGTAACAGTAGTAGCAATAGTTTTGTAGTAGTTCGAACAGTAGCAACAACAGTAGTAATTTAGCAAGAACACTAAGTGGAAAGGTCGTAGGCACTGGATCGGTAACTCGTTAGATGATATTCATCATATAACAGTCATAACGTAGGGCGATACAGAACTAGTCCATGGGCATGTCTAGATCTGAGGTGGAAACTAGGAGTAATGACTAGTGGGCGGCCGCGCCATTACAAAATGGTATGACAACCAACCCTCCAGGCTACATTGGCGTGTGCGGGTCTGTGGTGTGGCCATGTGACGCATCGACATGATACATGTGCCGACACTTGATCCACATACGTGTGCCAAGAGGGAACATTCCTGCTGAGCCAGCGAGGGCGTTAGATCCTTTACTAGGGGTGTATGTGACATTCTGATTAATAGGCTTGATAAACTCATATCAACAAGGTGTAACTTCTTTTTCGGAAGCTCATCTCCCAAGAACCTTCGGGTTTAAGCGTGCTTGGCTTGGGGTAATTTGAGTATGGGTGATCGAGTGTGAAGTTCTCCCTGGGTGTGCATGAGTGAGAGCAAAGTGTGCATGAAAGACCAGTGTTGGTAAGTAGGGCTAGTCCAGCTCCCAGGTGATAGCCACGAGTAAGGACCATCAATCCGAGTGAGTGGCCCGAGTGTTACACTTTGAAGCATGCATGAACCCCAAAAATGGCAGCAGGTACCTGATTAGATTACTTGATCTCAGTCAATTATTCTCTATTGATGTACATCAGCAGAATTAAAATTAAAATTTATTCATGTATAGAAGACTCTAGGCATGTCTTGTTGAAAATATGCCCTAGAGGCAATAACAATTGTGCTATATTTATTTCCAGGTTTATGAATAATGTTTTTATTCTATGCTATAACTGATATGGTTCTCAAATATGTGATTCGGAGGAAAACTCATGAGCATGTGTAGAGTTATATATGGTAAGACAAGATTTCTAGTTCCGCCTTAAGAACTAGCTCAAGTGTTGCATGGTGGCATAGTTAAGTGTAACGATGATGTTAGCCACATTTATAAAACACTCGTGTTGAATTGACACAACTTGTTTGTTATACTTAGAATTATATCGTTTTAAGTCCTTATTCCATAACACGAGAGTTAATGTATGTATGATTCTTCACACCACGAGAGCATGGAGTCATTCCATACTAGACGTGCGCTTTGGGGTTCTTCCAACGTCATTTGTAACATGGTGATCATAATAAAAACTTACGGGTTCGTCGGAAATGTATGAAGAGCGACTAGATAACTCGAGACTAGGATTTGCTTCTCCGACGACGGAGTGATATTCTTAGGGCCCTCTCGGTGTGACTGGCATCCATAATTGTATGGCAAACACATCATGCATTGATCACAGTGATGCCAGAATACGAGAACAAGAAAAAAGAACAGTACCGACAATGAGGACACGTGTATAGAGAACATGTGTTGGTCCCATGAGGGTTCCTTTATGTCTCACCTCTGGTTTTGTAAAGTATCATGGAACAAAAGAAATAACATATGATAACCAAAGGTTCACTTGAATAGCATTCATGTGGTTATAGGGGTTAAAATGGATGTCCACGGTTCCACTATTGATAATTGAATGAACGTTGTTTCGATCACGTCTATATTTGACCGAACCTGTAGTGTTACACACCTAACATTTTGGTGGGTTGTTAGAAAGCTAGGAGAAAGGAGAATGAGAGAATGGGCTCCAAAATAGTTCCAAGTTCCTAAAGAGTTTCGGAAGTTTCCAGAAATGTTCTGGGAGGTCTCGGGAAGGTCTTAGGAACTTCTAGTAATGTCGAGAAGGTTACGAAACCTTTTGGATAAATCCATAGGGTCCTTGGTACGACAAAACCTTGGCAGGTCCAAGGGTTAAGGTCCATGAGGCTTTAGGTTGGTGCACAGATGTAACACCCCGGACACACCCGCCGATGGTCGTTACTCCTTGCGGGATCTAGACTGGCCCCACAGATAAATACTAGTCTTTTCTACGCACTTTGTCCTCACTCATGCGCACCCGGGACCAACTTCCCAGTTCTGTTCGAATGGGCTCCCGGAAAAGAAGGAATTCCTTATTAATATGAGTAGTCTATCATCCCATATATGCCAGGCTAATACAACAAATTTAAAGGGGTTGATTGGAGGGCAGGGGCTAGGCGCTAGGGTCCTTGGCGTTTACCCACTTGGCCAGATGTCGGCACTTGTAGAGAAATGGCTAGCCACAAATTTAGTTGGTGACGCGCCATTTCCAACCAATGCCAAAACTATTTTTTTCCTAAATAGTGGTGGTGTTGGTATATTTGGTATGCCATTATTATACCCTGAGTGTTGGCGTTGTACGTTTTTAGCTCGACGTTGCTGTTTTCTTAATTTTTTCTTTGGGCTATACTTTGTTATGGTGTGGCATGTTAGGCCCATGCTAGCATTAGTCTATCTCCTATCTACCTCTTCCAGTATAAAAATTGAAGTCATTCTGATTCACCTTATCTCCTTACAAAGTCATAAACAAGATATATTCATGACCATCCTCCATGATATAGGAATATGAAACAGGTTCATTATGATTCCTTGATAAAAAATGTAAGTTGTGCACAATATGAAATCGCCCTCACACACATTATACATGGTTGAGTGCATTTGCAAATGAGATAGATTTGGCGGCATTCAATTTAGCATACATTTTCCTATGTTCTACTTATAAGTTTCTGTTTTCATATACTGGCTCATTTCAAAAAATTACACAGAATGTTGTTTCTTCTATATGCACGTCTATGCATCAAGTTCTACAATTTCAGGTTCTCCTTGTAACAAATATACTGCCCAGGAAATAGGCACTTCTGCCTCCTGGACATGACGTAATTTTTAAGATATGTTGTTACGTTGGATTCTTGGGCACTATTATCATTTTTCTGTTGTCGAAATAGAAGACGAAGTGATATTATCCGTTAACACCCACCAGATAAGGGTTTTTTCTTACATATTTTCAGTAATTAACTATTTCAGCCGATATTTCGGTTTTTCTCCCTATGATCATTTGCTTACTTTCTCCAAGATGTTGGTTCTTCTTCTACTGTTAAAATGTGGTCATGAGAGAGTCAGACTACCCAAATCATTGATTTGTACTATATCTTTATGCGCTCATGGGGGCCTTGGATCAACCAAGTCATTGACTTGGTACTGTTTTTGATACTGTCCCAATAATAGTATACTACTTGTGTAATTTTTTGTATCAACCAACGGATTGGGTTAAACTAGCCTATATGACAGGCTGAGTGTTTCAAACTTGGTGCTTCATAGATTTAGTGATAACTGACCATTGATATTACCTATGTATCCAAATACGGAGCTGGCCCAAGGCAAACTTATTTTATAGTTTTCATTCGTGAGTTTATCTTTTGATGCTTCTGTATTTTATTGAAAGGCCTGTGATCCTTAGTCTCCAGCTCATTATAATGCTAGAAATGTGGAAGGTTATACTCTGGACAAATGACCGGATTACTTTTGGCCACGCTGGTGATCTCAACAAGCACTAGTAGAAAACAAGGCTTTTATCCTAGTCGGATCGGAGCAATAGTCCCGGTCGCGTTACGAACCGGGACTAATGTGAGCATTAGTCCCGGTTCGAGCGGCTAGGACGCCGGACGGGGCTCAGCAGGCATCAGCCCCGGTTCGAATGGGACCTTTAGTCCCGGTTGGAGACACCAACCGGAACTAAAGGGAGTGATACCCTTTAGTCCTAGTTGGTGTCTCCAACCGGGACTAAAGGGTCTATCTTTAGTCCCGGTTGGAGACACCAACCGGGACTAAAGTGTCATGAAAAAGAAAAACGGCTATAACTTTTGCATACGATGTCGGGAAAAAACTTTAATATATCAAAATGTTCAGCACGAGAAACTAGTTTAATTACTAAAGGTACTTTTCCAGTTTTTTTTTTGTTTTTTCCTTTATTTATTTTCTTTTGTTTGTAGTTACAGCGAAATATTTAGAGTTTTTGAGCGAAATTTGTGTGAATCACTAGTTTGTGAATAACTTTACTTTGAAAATAGATTTTTGAGTGATTCTTTTTCCTGATGTTTAATATTAGTGTGTTTTATCATTATGTTCAATTTGGTAATTTTTAGGTTAGTTTAAATAGGTGTTTTAATCAAAAACAAATTATGTTTAGCTCTTTTAGTTTTATAGCTCAAAAAATCAATAAATGCATGAAAAATAGCGAATGAAGTGGGAAAGGGTTGAAAATTGATGATGTGGCTTTTAATGGTGCATGTTGAACGCACAAAAAGTCTGGAGTTTAAATAAGTTTTAAAAAATGAAATGCCTTTGTAACAGATGAGTTTTCGTCCAAAACCTAGATACTTCGAAAGAGATTGTCCAGTTTGTACACAAAGTGCATCCAGTTTTTTGCGTAACCATCTCAACTTTTTAGCACATGCTATGTGGGTGAAATGATGATACCATGCCAAGTTTCAACCTTTTCAGAATTCATTTGTAGTGCTTTTCAATTTCGGGGTCATTTAGCTAAAAAAAATCAATAAATGCATGAAAAATAGCGAATGAAGTGGGAAAGGGTTGAAAATTGATGATGTGGCCTTGAATGGTGCATGTTGAACGCACAAAAAGTCTGGAGTTGAAATAATTTAAAAAAAATGAAATGCCTTTGTAACAGATGAGCTTTCGTCCAAAACCCTGATACTTCGAAAGGGATTGTCCAGTTTGTATACGAAGTGCATCTAGTTTTTGCCGTAACCCTCTCAACTTTTTAGCACATGCTATGTGGGTGAAATGATGATACCATGCCAAGTTTCATCCTTTTCAGAGTTCATTTGTAGTGCTTTTCAATTTCGGGGTCATTTGGCTCAAAAAAATCAATAAATGCATGAAAAATAGCGAATGAAGTGGGAAAGGGTTGAAAATTGATGATGTGGCTTTGAATGGTGCATGTTGAACGCACAAAAAGTCTGGAGTTGAAATAAGTTAAAAAAAATGAAATGCCTTTGTAATAGATGAGTTTTCGTCCGATACCATGATACTTCGAAAGGGATTGTCCAGTTTGTACACGAAGTGCATCCAGTTTTTGCCGTATCCCTCTCAACTTTTTAGCACATGCTATGTGGGTGAAATGATGATACCATGCCAAGTTTCAACCTTTTCAGAATTCATTTGTAGTGCTTTTCAATTTCGGCGTCATTTAGCTAAAAAAAATCAATAAATGCATGAAAAATAGCGAATGAAGTGGGAAAGGGTTGAAAATTGATGATGTGGCCTTGAATGGTGCATGTTGAACGCACAAAAAGTCTGGAGTTGAAATAATTTAAAAAAAATGAAATGCCTTTGTAACAGATGAGCTTTCGTCCAAAACCCTGATACTTCGAAAGGGATTGTCCAGTTTGTATACGAAGTGCATCTAGTTTTTGCCGTAACCCTCTCAACTTTTTAGCACATGCTATGTGGGTGAAATGATGATACCATGCCAAGTTTCATCCTTTTCAGAGTTCATTTGTAGTGCTTTTCAATTTCGGGGTCATTTGGCTCAAAAAAATCAATAAATGCATGAAAAATAGCGAATGAAGTGGGAAAGGGTTGAAAATTGATGATGTGGTTTTGAATGGTGCATGTTGAACGCACAAAAAGTCTGGAGTTGAAATAAGTTAAAAAAAATGAAATGCCTTTGTAATAGATGAGTTTTCGTCCGATACCATGATACTTCGAAAGGGATTGTCCAGTTTGTACACGAAGTGCATCCAGTTTTTGCCGTATCCCTCTCAACTTTTTAGCACATGCTATGTGGGTGAAATGATGATACCATGCCAAGTTTCAACCTTTTCATAATTCATTTGTAGTGCTTTTCAATTTCGGATTCATTTAGCTCAAAAAGTTAATAAATGCATGAAAAATAGCGAATGAAGTGGAAAAGGGTTGAAAATTGATGATGTGGCTTCTGGAGTTGAAATACGTTTAAAAAAGTGTTATGAAAAGTAAAACGGCTATAAATTTTGCATACGATGTCGAAACAAAAAAGTTTAATATATCAAAATGTTCAGCACGAGAAACCGGTTTCGATGGCAGCCGTCGTAGGCTGTTTTGTAAATTTTTAGAATCCTAAAATTCCGAAAGGAAAAAAATTATCCTCAAATTTAAGTTTTTTTGAATTTTTGGTCAAACTACTTATTCAATAAATATTAGTGTTACTAAATAATTATTGTTTTTTAGAATAATAGTTTCAAACTCAGATGGTGAAATGTGTGACATCATGCTCAAGGGCTTAATCAGATTGATATGATACATATAACATAAATTAATTGAATAAGTAGTTTATTTTATTTAAACGTTTTTAATTCTTTTAGATTTTTGAAATTCGAAAAGAATAAAAATTCAGATTTTAAAAATTAATTTTATTTTATTTTAAAATAAATGATGTCATATTTGGATTCCTCTCATTTTTCTGATAATAATGGATATATTGTTTGTCGAATTTCGATTTACAGATCTAAAGATATTAATTATGCCATATTAAATGAATAAATGGCAAAAAATAAATAAAATAATATTATTACTTATTTTATTTTCATTGAAATTCAATATTATTATTACTTATTTTATTTTAAACTTTTTATTATTTTGGGTTTTTTTTTGTTTTTTGAGAATTTTTGAATTGTTTTGAATTTTTTGAAGTTTTTTAGAGTTTTAAATTAATCATTGTTGTTTGTTAATCATTCTTGTTTATTTTAATAATTGTTTGGAATTTAAAAAATTAAATCATATGACATCAAGACCTAAGGGTTAATAGGATTGATAGCTTACTATTGTCAAGAAAACAACAAGTGCAGACTTGGAAACTAGGGGTGATAGAACTCAAAAGTTAAGCGAGTTGGGATTGGAGCAGTGAGAGGATGGGTGACCGGCCGGAAAGTTAAGCGTGCTGGGGTTGGAGCAGTGACAGGATGGGTGACCGGCCAGGAAGTTAGACAATTTGGAATGAATGCTCCACGTTGGAGCAGTGAGGAGGGATGATTAGAAATTAAATTGTCAAAAAATTCAAAATTTTGTAGATCAGAAGAAAATAATTTAAAACAAATCAAAAAATTTGTCGAAAAAAAATAAAAAATTCAAAAAAAAATCAAAAAAATGTTGAAAAAAAATAACTACTGGAATTCAGTTATTTGCCGTCTGCCATAGCGGACGGCAAAGGGCGGGACCACCGACGGCAAAGCCTTTGCCGTCGGGCAGCAGACGGCAAAATTTCCAGCACTGAGAACTCCGGTAAAGGAGTACTTTGTTGTCTGCCTTTATATAGCGAACGGCAAAGTGTTTTTGCCGTCAGGCAGCAGACGGCAAAGCGACTGGACGGCCTAAACTTGAGTTAGGCCCGTTAGTGGCTAACGGAGCCTTTGCCGTCTGCCACTGCCCCTTTGCCGTCCGCACCCTATGCCGTCTGCCTCCCCTCCTTTGCCGACGGTGGCCGTCGGCATATCTTCTTTGCCGTACGCCACCCCCGCCACCCTCCTTTGCTACAGTGCCACTGCTATGCCGACGGCGGCCGTCGGCATAGATTCTTTGCCGTCCGCCCCCGGACGGCAAATGTACCAAATGGCATCAGGCGCACTCCCAGGATGCACAGGTGCGTGCCACGTGTCGCCTTTGCCGTCGGTGCCGGACGGCAAAGAAACTATGCCTACGGTGGCCGTCGGCAAAGTGGCAATATTGCCCCTTCTGTTTTTTCTAATATCCAATTTTCACAGGCAAAATATGCTATATATGTATATATTTCACAATAACCCTAGTGATGATCATCCAACAACAAGCACAAGCACAAGTATCCAACAAACATACCAAAACAAATGTCACATTGTTCACCATATTACAATAGTAACAAGTTTCACATATGTAGCAAGTTTAACATTGTTCATCGATACAAAATCACAAGCACTCCATCAATGCAAGCTTCCGTGAAGTGACTCTAATCTGCAAAATAGGAAATACGAAAGTTAGATGAAGAAGACTAGAATAAGAAGAAGAAGATGAAGAAGCGGTTTTCTTATCTCTATCTTTCTCCTCTTGTTTTCTTCTTCTTATTGCTTATTTGTGTCAGTCGGGCGAAAGTTAGATGAAGAAGACTAGAATAAGAAGAAGAACATGAAGAACACTAATATTTTGGAAGGAGCTAAGTTTGTCTAAGTGCTAAGTTTGTCTAAGTGCTAAGTTTGTCTAAGTGCTAAGAAGATGAAAAACGAGCTAAGTTTGGCGCTTACCGTCCTCGTCATCATGGAGGAGAGGCACCGCGGTTGCTCGGACCGGTTTCACCTGGAGAAGGCTGCCCTGGAGAAGGGTTGTGCGATGTGACTCCGGAGTTAAGCTGCACCAAAGATGATTTGCAATGTCTAGTTAGCATGATGACACTGAAAAGATCATTGCATTGAAATGAAATCACCGTTGCAGCCGTGGTAATGACTGGCATCGACGGAGCAGCCTGGCCGGTCTTCTCGCACATAGTCTGCACATTTGGTTTTCACAAGTCAACGATATTCATTATTAATGAAAGGAACATTATATGCAAGATTTGACAAATATGAAGAAGAATACTACCACGAAGAGCTCGTAGATGGCCTGGTAAGGCGCATCGGACCGTGCCCTCTCCTCCTCCAACAACCTTGCCGTCCTCTCCTACATCTCCTTCTCCTTCGCCGCCATAAGCGCCTGTGTTGCCTCTCTCTCTTTCAGAATAGCCGCCTGCAACACAACTCCTCGTTAGCATTGTAATCATCTTTGTTCACACACACAACGTAATGAGGAAAGATATCTGAGTCCGTATAACTAACCTCGATGGCGAGCTCGACTGGCCGTGGACGAGGCCTTATCTCAGGACAGGAGCTCGTTTGGCGCGCCTTGATCTCCCGGAGGTTGCTAGGACAACGTATAAGGCCATCTCCAATGGCAATCGAGCCATGGGGCCTCTCGCCGCCAGCTATCATCACCAGCTCTGGATCAATAGGCTCCTGGCTCGGGTTAAAGTCCTCCCCTTTCCTCGCCTTCCCCTCATCTCTGTACCTCACGAGCTTGTTGTGGGAGGAGATGTTGCTGAACTTCAAGGGATCATCGAGGTCAAACTCAGAGAATGCCTTGACCTTCTTGTACGAGGCAGTATGGGCCATCGCATAGAGGTCGTACATCTGTCGCACCTCCATTTTATTGTGATGCGCCTAAAAGAGAGAGAGAGGAACAAAGTATTAGTAAAGGGCTCAAGCTAGAATCAAGAATGAATTGCATGAATCATGAAGCTAACCACATACCCAGTTCAGACCAAACTGATTTAAGTTGGCGCTCCCTTGATGGTGTGGCACACCAACCATTTTGTTACGCCGGTCCTTGGCATTGTTGTGGACGGATAGCCATTGTTTTGAGCACCACTCATCCACCAACGCCTCCCAACAATCCATCATATCCGCACACCATCTTGGGGGCACCTAAGTTAATAAAGAGATATTTGAGCGCTACGCGTAGGAATCAAATGAAGGAAACTAAGTACAAGGCCTTAAGAATATGTAATTACCTTCATGTAATGCTCCTTCTCCATGTTCTTTCCGCGGCACGTCGACTTCTCCTTCCTAATACGCCGCGAGGCGTAGTAGTCTCGAACAGGCTGCACCCGAGCCTCGTGCCGAAAGTTTTGCAGTAGGCGCCTGCATTGCTGATCGATAACCTTTGCCGCGGCCTCCTCGTATCCCTCCTGACACCTGTAGAAGGTCTGCAATCAAACGACACAACACTTATTAGTACAATAACTAGCTATTGTTGATTTTTAATTGTGTAAAGTATAAATTACCCAAAAATGCCTCATCACCATCTCTGCCCTCGTGTGGCACAAAACACCGTCGATCCTCTCCTCAGGCGGGGCCGGTGCAGCCAAGTAGTGCTCCCAGGTCAGTCCTAACTCTCGAACCTGACCCTCACCGGGCAACGTGACAAACCCCGGGAAGTTTTGCCTGACAAGGACACCAAGGATGCTGTTGGGCCTACGGGCATCCTTGGGATGATGCCAACCCCTGCAGTATGACAAAGCCAACACATTAGATATTTGAGAAAACGTGAAGGCAAAAGGTTAAAAAAGAGTACATGCACTTACCTCTCCCCATCAGGCCTAATCAACCACCTCAGCTCGCGGGTCGCCGGCACGGGCGGGAGCCGTGTCATACCACGCTGGTAGACGGTGGCGCCCTCAGGCAGCTCCACGTCGCTATCAGAAAAACGATCCCCGCCACCATCAGCATGGCCACTAGGCTCCTCCGGCCAGGTATCCCATGGGGTCTGCCGGGACGTGCCCTCATCCCTACTCTGCTCCGGAGTCTCGTGGGACGAAGCCTCTGGGACAAGAGTCATCTAGGTCGAAGGCTCGTCGACCCGAGGCTCGTGGACCGGAGTCCGCGTAGCCTCGTCCTCAGACAGGTCCACCCTAGCAGTCCTGTGCTTGGGCGAATCAGCTGGGGGTGGCGGCGAGGAAGGCGTAGCAGCCACCCTACCTTTGCCGCGGCCTCCTCTCCCTCCTCTCCCACCTCTACTACCTCTCTTCTTCCCCCGACCTCCTCTCACGGGGGTCGACGAAGAAGCGGCCACCGGTGTATGCAGACTAGAGAGCAACGCTCTCCGGAGAGAGTCAGCAGGAATGGAAGTACCCATCCCACCACCCTCCGACGAAGGAGCCGCGGAGTGCTCTCGACCCTTTCCCACCATCTTTCAACAACTACCATGACAAATAGTAAACGAAATTAGTACAACATAAAATTGAATACCGACATGAATAATAAAATGTATATAATTTAAGTGTATCATCATATACCTAACATGAACTAAAAGTTGATTACCTGACATGAATTAATAATAATCTTGATCGTCTATATATTATCCGGGATCAATAAATGCATCATCATCATCACTATCATCAATAAATTCATGATCATCATCACTATCAGGAACAACGTGTGGAAGGCCTCCTTCATGTAATCGGTTAAGCATTGACAGGTCATCCGCATCAGTAACCTCTTCTTGTTCCGGCTCTTCCTGTTCCGGCTCAGGGGTTAAGTCGGATTCATTGTTGCTGTCTACTTCAATGTTTCGGGGTGAAGTAGAGCGGTTCTTGAAACATTTTTTGGAAATACGTGTTTCTTGGAAGAATTCTCCTTCATATGTGTCTTGGTTAATGTGAGGTTCATAATCCTCTTCATTGAGGGGAGGTGGTCTAAAATGTGGCGGCACTTCATAAACAACATCCCAACCTTTCAGATTTGGATCAGTTTGGCAGGCACACGGTAGATAGAAAACTTGGGTCGCCTGTTGAGCCGTAATATAGACATCGGGCACATCTAAATGGGTGCTTTGTTTGATTTTGACTAGCCCTATATGTTCATGAGTCCTTCTAGTCTCCTTCGGTTGGAACCAATGACATTTGAAGACTACGACGTTCGGTGGGTTTTCACCATAGAATAGAAGTTCATAAATTGCTTCAACTCTTCCATAGTACTCTGTACCTCCTTCGCCGATAGCAGAGACACAACAATTTGTAGTCCTCAGGTCGGGCATAGATAGCTCTTTGCCAAAGGTACGAAAGCGATACTTGTTGATGTCGTATCTGTCAAATGAACAGACCTTATAGTTAAAACCATTAGCGACTTGTCTCAGCTCGGCGTCCATAGACTCTGAATTAGCCTACAAGTTTAATACGAAAGGATTGTTGCATTAGCCGCAAATAAGACGAAGAAATGAAATGGTCCATTAATGGTAATTAATTACCGTTTGTTTGAACCAAGAGATGAAACCGGGATAGCCGCCTCCATGCTTCGCCAGGAGCTCATACTCTTCGACGGAATCCTTTTGGATGACCACTCCATCCAAGAATTTGGTGACGTATCGACTATATCAAATATCCAGGAATAAGAGCAGTTCTAAGGAATTACAAGTTACGAAACAATAATGTACCGACAACTTACTCGATGTACGGTCGCACTTCTGTTAGGTTGTTGAAGATATACAACGAAATGGTCCGCCATTCATGGACATCCAATGCTTTTGCTTTAGAAGCACCGGCTGGTGCGAGCTTCCCTTTGAATAGGCTGAGGTTGGATCGACTTTTTTTTGGGTCGCCATCATTGTACCGAGGCTTCGGATTATGCAAATGACGATTTTTGGCTTCGTAGTGTGCTGTCATGAAGTTTGTCGCCTCCTCAGTAATGAATGCCTCGGCCATCGATGCTTCAATTCTACGTTTATTTTTACATTTTGCTCGAAGCGTCTTCTGCATCCTCTCAGTTGCGAAGCACCAACGGTTTTGCACGGCCCCCCCCAATCTTGCCTCGGTCGCGAGATGCAAAATCAAATGCTGCATTGGATTAAAGAAGCCCGGTGGAAAGATCTTCTCTAACTTGCATATCAACTCCGATGCCAACTCTTCCATTTCATCTAGCACGCCAGGCGATAGTTCTTTCGCACAAAGAGAACGGAAGAAATAGCTCAGCTCTGCCAATACTAGCCACTCATCCTCAGGGATAAAGCCACGCAGCATCACCGGCATTACCCGCTCAAGCCATATGTGCCAATCATGACTCTTGAGACCAAATATCTTCAGTTTGTCAAGACTCGCTCCCCTCTTTAGATTCGCTGCATAACCATCGGGGAACATCAACTGCATTTTCACCCACAAGATCATTTCTCTCATAGTCGGCCTTCCAAGATTGAACCATGACTTTGGCTTTGTCCAGTTCCGCTTTCGTTTCGCTTGTCACATGTTTTGTAACGGTCTGTCACATAGAGCCTCCTGATCGATTCTAGCCTTAGGATTATCCTTTGACTTCCCCTCTATGCCGAACAATGTACCAAAAATGACCTCGACGATATTCTTTTCAGTATGCATCACGTCGATGTTGTGTGGGCAAAGGAGGTCTTTGAAGTAAGGCAGATCCCATAAGCATGACTTGTGAGTCCATGCGTGTTCCGTATTATACCCTTTGAAATACCCAGGACGATTTGGATCCGGCTCGAGACCGTTTAACTGATCCAACATCTGTTGGCCTGTCAACGCGGGTGGTGCAGAGTTTTTGACAACTCTACCTTTGATGAAATTCTTCTTGTCTTTTCTGAACTTATGGCGAGGATCCAGGAACTGTCTATGCATGTCGAAGCAAGAATACTTGCGACACGCTTGCAGCCAACGGAACTCAAGAGCTGCCTTGTATGTGGGGCACGGGAACCTTCCATGCACACACCAGCCAACGAATAGGGCATACGCCGGCAAGTCATGCGTCGAGTACATGTACCACACATGCATTTTGAATGTTTTTTTGGTAGCGGCGTCGTATGTCTTGATCCCATTATCCCAAGCTTGTTGCAATTCATCCTTAAGCGGCTGCATGTACACATTCATATTCTTCCCCGGATAGTTGGGCCCTGGAATTATCAACGTCAGGAAAATGTTCTTTCTTTTCATAATCTCTCCGGGGGGAGATTGAGTGGAATGACAAATACAGGCCAACAACTGTATTGGGTTGCCGTCATACCAAACACATTGAATCCATCCATGCTGATGGCGACTCGAGGATGCCTTGGATCTGCCGCTTTATCGTTATGTAATGCATCGAAGTGCTTCCACGCAAAAGCGTCTGAAGTGTGTACCAACATCTGTTTCCCATCTGCATCTAGTTCGGTTCTTTTGCCCAATTTATGCCATGTCATCTGTCTGGCCATCTCTTCGACCATGAAAAGATGTTGAAGTCTTGGTATGATTGGCATATAGCGAAGAACGTTAACAGGAATTTTTGTCTGCATCTTCTCACCCATACCGTTGTCTACGACAACATACCTGGAAGAATTGCAAATGGGACAATAGTTCAAGTCCGCATACTCAAGCCTAAATAAGGCACATCCACTCCCACAGGCATCTATCTTCTCATAGGGCATCTTAAGTACACGGAGAATTTTGTCCGACTGGTACAAGTTTGGAGGCAGTACATGGCCTTTGGGTAGAAAGCGTCCAAATATTGTCATCATCGCGTTGTAGCATTCTCTGCCCAGGTTGAATTGAGCCTTCAGAGCCATTACTTGCGCGATGGCATCCAGCTGACAAAGCTCAGTGTGCTCGTGGAGAGGACGTTTTGAAGACTCCAAAATTTCATAGAATGCCTTTGCAGATTCCTCCATCTCATTGTCCGAATCCCGAGCATCATCAAAGTCTTGCACCATGTCTTCGATCCCGGTACCATGCTCGTCGATGCGATGACGAACCACCTCAGCTCTGGCACGTTGGGCAGACTCACCATGAAAAGTCCACACCGTATAATTAGGCCTAAAACCCCACTTCTGCAGGTGTTTAACCATTTCACCCTCTGTCTGCCTTTTAAAGTTGTCGCATCGGGGACAGGGACACCATGTTTTTTCCTGGCCATTTGCAAATGCGGCTCTCACAAACCCCTTGGTATTTGTAAACCATTCTTTGGTCATGTCGTTCTGACTGGTGTGACCGGTGTACATCCACGCACGATCAGTCATCTTGCCTAGCTACTGGACACACAAGAAATATATATATAATTCAGCATATATATTCATCAGTTAATCAAGTTTGTCAGTTTTATTACGTCCATGCAACCTACACGCTAATAGGTTAAGATAGGTCCTAATCCCACCCGAGTATGTGTAGATTGGGTTCGTTTTCCCATGCACTGCTCCAGATCCGACACAGAATTTCGACAGCAACTCCCCGCTGTTCTCCTGATACACGTCTCGGCAATAAGCAGAGAGGATGTGTACCCGGAGAACAACAGGGAGGCACTGACGAAATTATGCATAGGATCCGGAGCAGAGCATACGGGAAAACGACCAAATCTACACATACTCAGGCTGTCCATGGATAACGTTGGACAATTCGAAAGGACGGCGGTTATAAATATGCAAAGACATGCATATTTATAGATGTCATCCTTTCGAATGGGAGACTCATACTGGTCACGCATACTGATGATTGAAGACACCTATAGCTAGCACGTTTCATCGGCACGAAGACCGGAACAGAGCAAATTAAGGGCGGAGGAGGAGAAGTCATTTGTGCTCACCCACGGACGCAGGGGCGGAGCTCGTCCAACGCACGGGGAGGTCATCGAACAACTGCACATTGAAATCCACCCGATCAACACAAATATGATGTTTTTATAACAAAATCGGAAAATATGTGACCTAACTCATATTTTACAAAACTATGACCCCGTCGGCCTCTGGAAGGCCAAAAAGCACCTTCCCGGTCAACAGGAGGCAGAAGAGGTGTCGGGGGGCGGGAGTCAGTGCCGTCGAGGGTCAGTGGCGTCGGGGGTCGATGGCGTCGGGGATTAGTGGCGTCGGGGGTCAGTGGCGTCGGGGGTCGGGGGTCAGTGGGGTCGGGGGTCAGTGGGGGGGTCGGGGGTCAGTGGCGTCGGGGGTCAGTTTTCTTCTTCTTCTTGTTGTTCTTATTCTTCTTCTCCTCCTCCTCCTCCTCTCTTCTTCTTCTTCTTCTTCTTCTTCTTCTTCTTCTTTTCCTTTTTCCTCTTCTTCTACTTATTCTTCTTTTCAAACACTAGCACTAACCTAAACTAAACAAGCACTAGCACTAACCTAAACTAAACAATTAAAAACAGAAAAAAAAACAGTAAACTAAACTAAACTAGCACTAGTAACCTAAACTAAACAGTAAAAAATAGAAAAAAAATAGAAAATATCTCACCTCGCAGGGCCGGTGGAGGAGGGCCGGCGCGGTGGTGGAGGAGGGCCGGCGCGGGGGAGGAAGGCTGCGGAGAGGGGGGCGGCGTCGCGTCCTGCTCCGGCGGTGGGCGTCGCGGGGAGGCGTGGGTGGAGGAGGGTCGGCGCGGGGGAGTGGGGCGGAGAGGGGGGGACGGGGCTCGGCGCGGGTGATGGGGGCTCGCCGCGGCGATGGGGGCAGCGCGGGGGAGGGGCGGCGAGGGGGTGAGGGGGCTCGCCGCGGGGAGCTGCGGTGGTGGGGGCAGCGCGGGGGAGGGGGCGGCAAGGGGGGAGGGGGCTCGCAGCAGGGAGCTGTGGTGGTGGGCGCGGCGTGGGGGAGGGGGCGGCGAGGGGGGAGCTGCGGTGGTGGGGGCGGCACGGGGGAGGGGGGCGGCGATGGGGGGAGGGGGCTCGCCGCGGGGAGATGGCCGCGCGCGGGAGGAGAGAGTGCGGGAATAATTGGGCCGGGGGAAACGGCCGTTAAGGGGCATCCCCTTTGCCGTCCGCTTGCGGACGGCAAAGCCGAGCACGGCAGACGGCAAAGACCAGGAGGATGGCATACCTCTTTGCCAGTGGGACCAAGGTCCAGTGGGACCTATCTAGCCTCTTTGCCGTCTGCCTTTAGGGTCTTTGCCGTCTGCTGGAAGATGGCAAAGGAATAGCAGATGGCAAATAGAACCGTTGCTGTCAGCCAACTCTTTGCCGTCTGCTTTATGGCAGCAGACGGCAAAGATCTTCTTTGCCATCTGCCAGCAGACGGCAAAGACCTGGCAGACGGCAAATAACTGAATTCCAGTAGTGTACATATTATTGATGTGTACCTTACCAACTCTCGTTGTAGTGCCTGGGTATTTGATACCGGTGTGGTTGCTCACATTTGCAACTCAAAACAGGAACTGCGGAATAGACGGAGGCTGGCAAAGGATGAAGTGACGATGCGCGTGGGAAATGGTTCCAAGGTTGATGTGATCGTCGTCGGCACGCTCGCTCTTCGATTACCATCGGGATTAGTCATGAACCTGAATAATTGTTATTTAGTGCCTGCGTTAAGCATGAACATTATATCTGGATCTTGTTTATTGCGAGACGGTTACTCATTTAAATCAGAGAATAATGGTTGTTCTATTTATATGAGTAATATCTTTTATGGTCATGCACCCAATGTGAGGGGTTTATTCTTATTGAATCTCGATAGTGATGATACACATGTTCATAACATTGATGCCAAAAGATGTAGAATTGATAATGATAATACCACTTTCTTGTGGCACTGCCATTTAGGTCATATACGCGTAAAACGCATGAAGAAGCTCCATCCTGATGGACTTTTGGAGTCACTTGATTTTGAATCACTTGACACATGTGAGCCATGCCTCATGGGCAAGATGACTAAGACGCCGCTCTCTGGAACAATGGAACGGGCAAGTGACTTGTTGGAAATCATACATACTGATGTCTGCGGTCCGATGAGCATTGAGGCGCGCGGTGGTTATCGTTACTTTCTCACCTTCACTGATGACTTAAGTAGATATGGGTATATTTACTTGATGAAACACAAGTCTGAAACGTTTGAAAAGTTCAAGCCATTTCAGAGTGAAGTTAAGAATCATCGTAACAAGAAGATTAAATTCCTACGATCGGATCGAGGAGGAGATTATCTGAGTTATGAGTTTGGCACTCACTTAAGACAGTGTGGAATTGTTTCACAATTGACACCGCCTGGAACACAACAGCGTAATGGTGTGTCCGAACGTCGTAATCGAACCTTATTGGATATGGTGCGATCTATGATGTCTCTTGCCGATTTTCCACTATCGTTTTGGGGTTATGCATTAGAGACAGCTGCATTCACTTTAAATAGGGCACCATCGAAATCCGTTGAGACGACGCCATATGAATTGTGGTTTGGCAAGAAGCCAAAGTTGTCGTTTCTTAAAGTTTGGGGATGTGATGCTTATGTCAAAAAGCTTCAGCCTGAAAAGCTGGAACCCAAAGCGGAGAAATGCGTCTTCATAGGATACCCAAAAGAGACAGTTGGGTATACCTTCTATCTCAGATCCGAAGGCAAAGTGTTTGTCGCCAAAAACGGAACATTTCTTGAGAAAGAGTTTCTCTCGAAAGAATTGAGTGGGAGGAAGATAGAACTTTGATGAGGTTGTTGAACCTTTACTTCAATCTGAGAGTAGCGTAGCGCAGAAAGATGTTTTTGTAGAGCCTACATCAGTTGAAGAGGAAGTTAATGATGATGATCATGAAGCTTCGGATCAAGTTGCTATCGAACCTCGTAGGTCGACAAGGACGCGTACTGCTCCTGAGTGGTATGGCAACCCTGTCTTAAAGGTCATGTTGTTGGACAACGATGAACCTACGAGCTATGGAGAAGCGATGATGGGTCCGGATTCCGAGAAATGGTTAGAGGCCATGAAATCCGAGATGGGATCCATGTATCAAAACAAAGTATGGGCTTTGGAAGTATTACCTGAAGGGCGTAAGGCCATTTAGAACAAATGGATCTTTAAGAGGAAGACAGACGCGAACGGTAATGTCACCGTCTATAAAGCTCGACTTGTGGCAAAGGGTTTTTCACAAGTTCAAGGAGTTGACTACGATGAGACCTTCTCACCCGTAGCGATGCTTAAGTCCGTCAGAATCATGTTAGCAATAGCTGCCTTTTTCGATTATGAAATTTGGCAGATGGATGTCAAAACAGCGTTCCTTAACGGTTTCCTTAAGGAAGAATTGTATATGATGCAACCAGAAGGTTTTGTCGATCCAGAGAATACTGACAAAGTTTGCAAACTCCAGCGATCCATTTATGGACTGGTGCAAGCATCTCGGAGTTGGAATCTTCGCTTTGATGAGGTGATCAAAGCGTTCGGGTTTATACAAGTTTACGGAGAAGCTTGTATTTACAAGAAAGTGAGTGGGAGCTCTATAGCGTTTCTACTATTATATGTGGAGGACATATTGCTGATTGGAAACAATATAGAAATGTTGGAAAGCATGAAGGAATATTTGAACAAGAGTTTTTCAATGAAGGACCTAGGAGAAGCTGCTTTCATATTAGGCATCAAGATCTATAGAGATAGACCGAGACGCTTAATAGGACTTTCACAGAGCACATACCTTGACAAAGTTTTGAAGAAGTTCAAAATGGATCAGTCCAAGAAGGGGTTCTTGCATGTGTTGCAAGGTGTGAAGTTGAGTAAGACTCAATGCCCAGTGACTGCAGAAGATAGAGAAAAGATGAGTGTCGTCCCCTATGCTTCAGTCATAGGCTCTATCATGTATGCTATGCTGTGCACAAGACCCGATGTCAGCCTTGCCATAAGTATGGCCGGAAGGTTTCAAAGTGATCCAGGAATGGAACACTGGACGGCGGTCAAGAATATCCTGAAGTACCTGAAAAGGACTAAGGACATGTTTCTCGTTTATGGAGGTGATCAAGAGCTCGTCGTAAAGGGTTACGTCGATGCAAGCTTTGACACTGATCCGGATGACTCTAAGTCGCAAACCGGAAACGTATTTATTCTCAATGGGGGTGTGGTAAGCTGGTGCAGTTCCAAGCAAAGCGTAGTAGCTGATTCTACATGCGAAGCGGAGTACATTGCTGCCTCGGAGGCGGCGAAGGAAGGTGTCTGGATGAAGGAGTTCATGACAGATCTTGGAGTAGTGCCTAGTGCACTGAACCTAATGACTTTGTTCTGTGACAACACTGGTGCCATTGCTCTAGCCAAGGAACCATGGTTTCACAAGAGGACCAGACACATAAAGCGACGTTTCAATTCCATCCGCGATTACATCAAGGAGGACGACATAAATATTTGCAAAGTGCACACGGATCTGAATGTTGCAGACCCGATGACTAAACCTCTTCCAAGGGCTAAACATGATCAACACCAGAACTGTATGGGTGTTAGATTCATTACAATGTAAATCACATAGTGATGTGAGCTAGATTATTGACTCTAGTGCAAGTGGGAGACTATTGGAAATATGCCCTAGAGGCAATAATAAAAGTAGTTATTATTATATTTCCTTGTCCATGATAATCGTTTATTATCCATACTATAATTGTATTAATTGGAAACATTGATACATGTGTGGATACATAGACAACACTGTGTCCCTAGTATACCTCTAGTAGACTAGCTTGTTGATCAAAGATGGTCAAGGTTTCCTAGACATAGACATGAGATGTCATTTGATAACAGGATCACATCATTAGGAGAATGATGTGATGGACAAGACCCAAACTATGAACGTAGCATATGATCGTGTCAGTTTATTGCTCTTGTTTTCTCCATGTCAAGTATCTGTTCCTATGACCATGAGATCAAGCAACTCACTGACACCGGAGGAATACCTTGTGTGTATCAAACGTCACAACGTAACTGGGTGACTATAAAGATGCTCTACAGGTATCTCCGAGGGTGTCTGTTGAGTGGGCATGGATCAAGACTGGGATTTGTTACTCCGTGTGACGGAGAGGTATCTCAGGGCCCACTCGGTAATACAACATCACAACAAGCCTTGCAAGCAATGTGACTAAAGTGTTAGCCACGGGATCTTGCATTACGGAATGAGTAAAGAGACTTGCCGGTAACGAGATTGAACTAGGTATAGAGATACCGACGATCGAATCTCGAGCAAGTAACATACCGAAGAACAAAGGGAACAGCATACGGGATTAACTGAATCCTTGACATAGAGGTTCAACCAATAAAGATCTTCGTAGAATATGTAGGAACAAATATGGGCATCCAGGTCCCGCTATTGGTTATTGACCGTAGAGGTGTCTCGGTCATGTCTACATAGTTCTCGAACCCGCAGGGTCTGCACACTTAAGGTTTGGTGATGTTTCGGTAGTATAGAGTTATGTATGGTGGTGACCGAAGGTTGTTCGGAGTCCCGGATGAGATCCCGGATGTCACGAGGAGCTCCGAAATGGTCCGGAGGTAAAGATTGATATATAGGAAGTTGGTGTTTGAACTCCGGGAAAGTTTCGGGCATTTCCGGCAGTGTACCGGGAGTGACGAATGGGTTCCGGGGGTCCACCAAGTGGGCCCACCACACCCCAAGTGAGTCACATGGACCTGAGGGTGGCGCACCAGCTCCTGGTGGGCTGGGCGGCCGGCCCATGACGGCCTATGAGGCTGGGCTTGAGGGAAAAGAAAGTCCAAGTGGGGGAAGGGAAGGAATCCTACTAGGAGTAGGATTGGAGGTGGACTCCTCCACCTCCTCCTCCTTGCGGCCGACTCCTAGGAGGAGATTTCGGTCGGCCAGCCCCTCCCCTCCCTCCTATATATACTAGAGGGAGAGAGGGCAAAAGCACTTCAACCCAGAAAGGCCATAGTGCAGCCCTCTCTCCCGATAGATCAAATCCTCTAGTTTTTCAGTAGTGCTTAGGCGAAGCCCTGCTGGAATAGTTCCACCACCGCCACCGCCGCGCCGTCGTGCTGCCGGAAAACTCACCTACATCTCCGCTCCCTCTTGCTGGATCAAGAAGGTGGAGATCGTCATCGAGCTGTACGTGTGCTGAACGCGGAGGTGCCGTTCGTTCGGTACAAGATCGTGATTGGATCGCGGGACGCTCGGCGATTTGGATCGCGAAGACGTTCGACTACATCAACCGCGTTTCTTAACGCTTCCCGCTTAGCGATCTACAAGGGTATGTAGATCCACTCTCCCTCTCGTAGATGCTCATCACCATGGATAGATCTTGCGTGTGCGTAGGAAATTTTTTGTTTCCCATGCAGCGTTCCCCAACAGAACCCTCACATCCATCTCAAATATAGGGAGGATATGTAGGCTCGCGGAAGCGCACGGGCGTGTCCGGTCAGTCTGCCATGTAGGATGCGACCCCACCCCGGACCACCATTTCTTTTTCTGTATTCATTTTTTTCTTTCTCGCTCTTCCTTTCCACCAATCACGTGCAAGTGATCGGACATATGAGGAAGAAAATGAGGAGTGTTTAGTTGCGCGAACAGACAAATAATGGACGCGCCCGGTCAGTCCGCGGGCGTTTGAGGGGCCAGATTTGCAAGTTCCGGCTGTAGATGCTCTAAGGTCATCTACTAGTTTTTCCTTCCGAGCAGTTTTAACATGCTCCCTCTTATCCCCTCTTTTCACGTGAGAGATAAGAGTATATAATAAATCTGATCCATTGATCTTATTAATTAGTGGTCTAATTAACTCTTACCTTCTTACCTCATACGTAAAAAGGGGGTAAGAGGAAACATGTTAAAATTTGCCTTTCCTAAATGCGCCTTTTCTAGTCCGTTAACACAAAGGTCTCCATCTTGGTCGCCAAAGTCATCACGTGGGCTCACCGAAGTCTTCCTGCCAGCTCATTTCTGTTGGAGATATGACAGGCAAGACAACAAAAAAATCATAGACACAATGATTTTAACGTGAGAAACGTCTTCAATGAGACGACGGGAAAATCACGGACGTCAGCTAGCGAAACTTTACTACATCGGAAGAGGTTACAAACGTCAGAGATTTATAATAGTGATCTTATCCTGTGCGATGGCTTATAAATGATATAGCAGTGGTGACAAGTCGATATTGATCCATAGAGAGGAGGGCGGTGGGATACCCCCCCCCCCCCCCCCCCCCCCCTCACCATCCCAGGTGTCCATGGCACGGGGTGAAGAGTTAAACCCCCAATCTGACCGGTACGGTCCAAGGCTCCCGGCGACGGGCCTCTCCTCCGCTTCGTCAGAAGTTAAGTCTTTATAGGAATTGAATTTTGATCACAACATAAAAAACTCCACCTGAAGACATGTTTGATCTTGTAACATGAAAGAAAACCTTCTTCGTAGACAACAAAGAAAAACACTTTCAGCGCAAAATACCCAGTAGTGCTAAACAGTTCTACTAAACAGCCTGGACCAGCAGCCACCATGTGCAACCTGACATTTCTCGTCGGTGCAACCCCACACATGCCTAGTTCGTTGTATTTTGAAAATGGGCCATAGTAAACATGCATCATCAGAGAGGAAGTGCCTGTCCTCCACCTCCCATGATGACCACGACTTCGGCAGAGCACGGAGACCTGCAGGACAAGTAAATTGCATGACGCAGCTCGAAGACCTAATTTTCTCCTATAGGTCCAGATTACTCCAGTCTATCAGACATAGTACGGATCTGGATTTTGTTAATTCAAAACGGGACTTGTCTTGAGCCTCCTTTTTTCTATCTGCATGCGTGCATTATGGCGTTGTATGAAAAATAAAGTCTACCATGTTGGTTGTTGGTTCATCTTTGATTACTTCTGATTCAAATCAAATTAACTTAATTGGCTCCCCTTCTCTTCTTTTGGATGTTGCATGTAACTTAATTGGCTCGCCTTCTCTTCTTTTGGATGTTGCATGTCCATTTATCGTGTTGTTCTCTCAAATATTAAACATTTTTTCGACGGTTGCCACAGAGGGTTTAATATTCGGCAGACGGCAGAATATGCTTACTCCAAGTATGTGCAAGATCAGGCATGCAGCAAGATTGAGGTTGTCAAGGTGGATCGTTCGTTTGGGTTGAAGAACTTCATCATCTTCGTTCAGTTCATCGTCATTGCAGTTTCTGTGGCTTTGGTGTGCTAGGTGTGATCGTGTGTAAGATATAGTAGCAGTGGATAAGCTCACTAAGTATGGTACAAGGTGAGCACAACTGTATGCACGTATGCAACCAAACAACATGCACTCGTCTGACCACATACAATGCGAGCAATCAAACGCCGAGAGGAAGCGTCGCTACGATGCAGGAAAAGGATATGCAGACAACAAATCAAAGTGCAGATGTTGGTTTTTTGCATGTATATACTCAGACAAGCCTTAGTGAAACAAATATGCAAAGTGTCTAAAAACAATGCGAGCAATCAAACACGCCCTAGACGTAAAAATGTGTTTGCTGCCAGCTGGGGCGGTAGACTAGTGACCCCACACGCATGTGTTACCAAACCCACCCATCCAGCCTTTTCCGATGCCACGTAGGAAATCTATGTTTGGATATAGCCTCAAGGTTAAAAACGATATATAGGATTATAAACGACAGGAGATTCAGAGGTGAGGCTTCATTTTCGACGGGCTTCTTGTCGTGGGCTGCGGCTTGTGTCTTCAAACAGTGATTTTTGCCTCCACTGTTTTCTTCGTGTGCAAGAAGGTTGAATAACGTGTGCAAGACACGCGAACAAACTATTTTGTCCTTTTGTTTCTTAACGGGGGGTCAAGCCTAGTGTGGCCTCGACTAGCGTCCTGCCGCGATACTGTTCGCTCCGTGTTCCTGCCAGCAATACTGCAGCGGAGCAAGCCGGGTCTGTCAACGGAGAGGACACGTCTATCAGCTCTCTCTGATATGTCATTCAGAAATAAATAGCAGGGGAATACTCAACGGACAAAAACTTGTCACCGCATGACCCGAGTGCCGTCCTCTTTTGTACTTGAACTCACTAGACTCGAGCAGCTAGCTCTTTTTTAAGGGAGACTCGAGTAGCTGGTTTTTTTTTTAGGGTGACTGGAGTAGCTAATTATTAGCTAGCTTACGCTCGATTTGATTACCAAATCGGAAATAGTTCAGTAAAAGTTTGACATATATTACATTAAACAAAAACGGACGTGGCATTTTTGTTAATATAGTGATTTTTTAATATAGAAAAAGTTGCCCTACTCTAAATCTTCGCCAGCCATTTGCATGTCCATGTTTCACGCCCTGCTGTTCGCCTAACGTGATCACGTATGTGTCCCATGTCTTACTCTTTCTCATCGGAGTCGAGGTGAGGTTCATGATCTACGTGTACATGCCTGCCACTTGGTCATTGCGGTGCGAGCGGTGCACGGCTGTCTGTCGGTGTTGGCACCGTTTCTGTTCGCCATCACCTCTCCTCTGATGTCTGCCTCTGCCTAGGACCAAAGCAGCCACTGCTTGCGCCGAGCGGTGCGGGCGCTACACATGTAGACTCGTACAACGCCCGTTCCTCATCGAAAAGCCTGGGTCCTTCGAGACCACGACCGCGACGACCTGCTCGTCGGCGATCTACGTCTCGGCCAGCCGGTGATGCGTGAGGAGGAAAAGGTTGTATCTTCGTTACCGGTTTTGTTTTCTTTACTCGTATATGTGTTTCGGTATCTCGCGATCATAATAACAAGTGTCTGCACATATGATAATTATACCGTAACATCGAACAGGCTCAGAGACTATCACTCTATCGTTAGAGGAGCAAATATCAGTCTTGTACTATCGATACCGAGACATATATTTCGGATATACCCGTAAGTGGCGTTTATTCACATCCAATTATGAAGTGATATTCCGTAACCCCAAAGTAACCATCTGGTATGTTGGCACACGATATTCTTAGGCTCAAAGGAACTAAGTAGACGTGAACTATTATTGAAAATTACCGACAACATACTAATGATACATCTCTCAGTAATTTATAGGTTGGGTAACAATGTATTCTCAATATTAACAACATACTTGTTAGTTGACAAAGCTTATGATTAGGAAAATAAGATTATTATCAATACATGAGCCTGTCTTAAAAGCATGACTAGGGATCATATTGGTGCTTATGTTTTCACACATGTATTTGGGGTTTTATCTAAATCTCATATTCAAGAACCAATACAATTACAGCACACAAAAATAAACTTAATTATAAACATGAAAAACATAATGATACATTTATTGTTGCCTATATTTCTAACATGAAGTACCAACAAAACGTTCAACCATGTCCCATTGATACACCCATGTATACATACACTCCGGGTTATCATGATCACTCATCGAAACCCATGGGAGTTGGCCGTCCAACTGGCAAATGATCCAAACTCCAGACCAATGAGAGTATCTTCAGACCATCGATATTTATTTTCTTTGCCATTGTGGTGCTCTTTGAATCAATGCCCTTAGGGCAAAAGCCTAGTCGAACTACACACACATAGGAGAACTATGTAAATACAAACTAGAGATTGTGAAGATACTATGTACCTGGTGGTACAAATAAGGTAGTGCTAGGTACCCCAACTGAGTCCATGCTTTCACCCAGAAAAAAAAACTTAAGCCACGTAAAGGAAGCGTTCATGCTAGTGTCGTCAGAAAAAAGAACCCGGCTGATTACATACCACAAGTATGCCCGGGAATGCGACTGCACCATTTCACCATCTTCCGCGGCATCAGCTGGGCACTCCTCAAAGTTATCAGCAATCCAATGATAAGTTGCACCGGTGGACTTCCTTCGCACCCTGGGCTCCTTCCCGATGAGTCCAACCATAGTGTCAGCTCATCCCTTAGCATTTGTGCTAAAAACAAACAAGATTTCCTTTGATAGGAAGAGCCAGGATCATTGAAACATCTTGCAAAGCCATTGTCATCCCCCCCCCCCCCCTCACACACACAATGTATGTGAAAAGTATTTGTCTAAGGACGCCGTCGGTCAACGAGTGTCTTGATCGCACAAGAGTTTAGCTTCGGTGTCGAATGAGACACATATGTGATTAAACCGAGAAGCCCAGTCATCCGGATATACTTTGTGTATCACCCATCATACTTCATCTTATAATGAACCCCACACCACCTCCGATGAAGTTTGTCAAAAACCCTTCCTTCCTCTATCATATACCGCGCACCATGCGATTTATCGTATGACTCATGGAGTAGAGACATCTTGCAAAATTGCAAGGTATCGTAAGCCTTGGTGTTATTGTGCAAATATTGATGCAAATGCAAATATATACACAAAAGTTTGTATATAGTGCAAATATTGATGCAAATGCAAATATGTACATAAAATTTTGTATATAGTGCAAAATTGCAAGGTATCATAAGACTTGGTGTTATTGTGCAAATATTGATGCAAATGCAAATATATACATGTGAAATATCCATAGACAAAATTTTGTATATAGTGCAAATATATACATAAGCGCAAATATCCATACAAGTGCCGATACAAGTCTACATGTGGAAATGTCCATACAATAAATTTTGTATATGCATACACGCGCATATAAATATATACGCGCAAATATCCATACATGTCTACATAGGTGCACAAATTTACAATTATCCATACAAGTGCCATGCTAAATTTGTGACAAACCCTAACCCATACCTAAAAACTATAAGACCCAACTATACATACAAAATCCATAAAAATAGCATACAAATCCTAAACCATAACTAACAAATATATACAAGTGCTATCGCCTGCACGTTTTCTTCAACGAATGTACAGAGCCCTCTAGCACGGGGTGGGAGGGCTCGTGGGCTCGTGCTATCGCCTGCACGTTTTCTTCAACGAAGGGCATGGCGCTCTGGGCCAAGGCTGTATGATTCTGACCATGGCGCCTCTGTCTGGCGTCATACTACATCAGCTGGGGTGTTCGGTTCAACGTGTGGCAGGTCAGCTCTGACCTCATGGTGCTCTTGACCAGGGCGTCATCTAGCATGACGCGCTGGCTGGGCGTCATGAAAATAGGTCATTTTTTTATTTTTAAGACAGAGTTCAGTTTGTGCTTATGTTTTTAAGAAGGGTCAAATTTGTTCTTTTCACTATTCTGCCTAGAGGGCATCTCGAATGTGAACACTCAAACCACCCGCAAAATTCTAGGCTAAGTGGTTCGGAAGCACTTTACCATCCAACACGATACCCATCTGTCTTCGTCCGGAATCCCACAAACTGGAAGCCAAACAAGGGTGACTTTGTAGAAGTCCAGACATCTGCAACTTAGGACTCTGAGATCCTTGACCCATCGAAAACCGAGCGGGAAACCCTTCTTGCTCCACCCTTTTCGATCCGATCGCTGCCTCTCTATCCCGGTCTCGTTGCCACCTTGGTCCACTGGCGAGTTGCCGGAGCCGACAGAGGTAAAGGCTCTACAGAAGGCGGGCCCAAAAGATCAACTTGACGACATGGCAAACCCTCCACCTCAAAGTGAAGGCAAAGGATGGGGCGGCTGGCAAAAAGAAGGACAGCGACCGGGGCCTTGGGCGGTGTGCAGGAGCCGGACGGTGCGCGGCCACCGCAACGTTTGGCATCCAATCCTACGATGGAAGAGAAAAGCGGTGGCTAGTAAGACCATCTACAGCCGCAACTTGCAAATCCGGCCCCTCAAACGCCCAGGCGCGTCCGCGGACACTGACCGATCACGCCTCAAATCTCATATCTCAAATCCATACAAACCATGCAGCTACTACATCGATGCATTACACATATCATCCGGCTACACCATCACTACTAACATGCCATCGGACTACCAAAATTTGGCATGTTTGGCTATGGTGGAGATCATCCACGGCTGCCCTTGCCCTTCCCGGTGCCCTTGCCGTTCTTATCGTCGAAGTACCGGTCGAAGACGCGGTACGGATCAATCTGGATCTGATCGTCGCCGGAGCTGTCCTTGCCGTCGCTCACCTCCTTCTCCTCCTTCGGTGGCAGTCCGGCCATTTCACGGATCGCCGATTCTGCTCGCGGACGAGGGTGCGCGTGTTCCTCTGCTGCCGTTTCTTCAAAATGCGGACGCGGATGGCTTCCTCCTCTGCGTTCGCCCGCGCCGCCCCATCAGCCGCCTCCTCCGCCTCCGCCTCCGCCATTTCCTAGGGGAGATAGGCCTCGATGACCCTCCTCTCCTTCCCACGGCGGGCAGCCCGTTCCCGGTGGGACTCCAAGTCCGCCGACCGGTCGATGGATCCGCCCGCCAAGACCTTGATGATCCCACCCCAGAAGAACCGAGCGCCCGTTGAGCGCACGCTATGGAGTCACGGCGGACAGATCCTGCCGTCGGCCGGACGCTGTCCTCGCGGGAGCGGCGGAGTGCAATGTGAACCGCCATTGCCTCCTCCAATCCGCAGAGGATGACCCCCCAGTCGATGGATCCAAACTGGTCGGAGTCGGATCTGCTGCCCTCTATGCTGGAGAAGGTTGGAGATCGCCGGAGATGAGCTAGGGTGGTGCATGGGAGTGAAGGGAAGTGGCTAGGATTTGGTCCGGCGACGGATAAGGACGAATATATATGGGGTCGATCCGGCCAGTACATGCCAGGCGGGCGTGCCTGGGCTCTCCCATATCCACCCATATTTAAACTGAATATGAGAGATAACGGTAAGCCCGGATGTTTAGGTCATTTGAGAGGACCGATTGGATCGTTTTTTGTGACTGGTCAAACATTTGAGGGAGAGAGGTATGAGGGTCCAACTATAGATGCTCTAAGCAGGCGTACGAACAGGGTCGGATAGTCAGTCTGGAACGGCCAAACAAATCATATTTTTACAGTGACTTCCGCGACTAAAACTTTTTTGGGAGTGTCTAGAACTCATCTAGATGAGAAATAGTTTGGTCTCATTCACTTTGAAACAAAAACAGATATAAAATAGTACTACAACCCACATCAACACACAGACATCTTATAGTCATATCCAATGGCTATAAAAGTGAATGAAACCAAACTATTTCTCATCTTCTAGCAAAACCGAACTTTTTTTTGTTCATGCGTACGAAGAAACTAGTACTGGGATGTCAGTTCATTATGCATGACACGACAACACCCTGCAGGAATAATGAGCAGCCATGTAGAGTACAACCAGCACTGCTTTGACCGTGGTGCACCGCTAGGGACCCGTCTTTCACTCCTCTGCTGTAGGGTACAGGCCGTCAGAAGTAGGCACCTAATGCCTACACCTGTTGCTACACCTAGGTCCTAGTAGGAGTAGCTATGTGCACCGGTATTAGAGTTACTAAATGGACTGAGAAACTGCCCTGCTGCTGATAATGGTATGATGCTCTTCGGCCCATAGCCCGAATCTATCTCAGGGACACTTGACATGATAAGGGGTGTGTGTGCAGTCCAAAGATCAAAGCTAACACCGGTGGTCATTTGTATCGAAAGGCTCTTGCATGAGTTGGCAAGGCTAAGAGCATCTATACCGGACGACTCAAACGACTTCTCATACATCCGTGGACATGCTTGGTCATTGACCGAACAAGACAGAAGAAAAAAATATGAGTTGGCAAGGCTAAAAGCATCTATACCGGACGACTCAAACGACTTCTCATACATCCGTGAGCATATATCCGTGGACATGCTTGGTCATTGACCAGACAAGACAGAAGAAAAAATACGAGGGTTCGTGAACGCGCTGGTCAGTCCGCCGCGTTAGACGTGACCCCACCCGGACCACATTTTCACACATGTTGATCGCAACAAATCGAAATTGTTGGTATTGCTACCCTGAGGAAAAGCTTATGTAGACGAGCAGAATAATAATTCACAAGTTACACAATTTGCCATGGGGCCAAAGTAGATCTAGCCACAAGAAGCTACTACTAGTCATCATCACCATGGCAGGTAAACTGCTACTAAACCATCCGTTGCTTAACGTTACCAGATCAACAACTAAGGGGGTGTTTGATTTCCTGGAAAGGACTTTTTCTAGTCCCAGGGACTAATCAAAAAAAAAACTCTCCAGTAGAGTCTTTTTCTAGTCCCTATAGAAAAAGTCCCTCCCTGTTTGATTTCCTAGTCCCTAAAAGGGACTTTTTCTAGTCTCTGGGACTAAAAAGTCCCTGAACCAAACACCACCTAAGTCTAAATGCAAGCACTAGTACTTGCTTAGGCCTTAGGAGCTGGTAGAATTTGCAGGACACGGGACGATGGCCATCAATCACCTCAGTAGTCCTCCTCAGAGGAGCTATACTCATCGGAGGAGTAATAGGAGACATCTTCCTCCTCCTCCTCCTCCTCTTCAGAGTCAGAGTGAGAGCAGGAGTAGTCACCGGTGAGGAGCTTCCGGCCGACCTCGAAGGAGACGAACGCGTCGATGCAGGCGTACTTGATCTGCTCATGGGAGAGCCGGTAGGCGTCCCACGCTCCCGTCCTCACACGCTGTGGCTTGTCGAGGCTGGCCCCCATGACGGCGCTCGCCACGTCCTTGAGCCCGGCCTGGCGGAGCCACGGCCTGCCCATCCCGTCGGCCGCGAGGCCGCGCAGGTCGACGGTGTTGTTGACCACGAGGCCGTGGTCGTTGCTGAGGCGGTTGGCGTCGTCCTGCACGCCGACGCCGACGAAGCGGAAGTCCCGGTCGGCGAGGAAGCTCTCGAGAGCCCGCGGGACGTAGTCGGCGTGGAGGAGCTGGAAGATGAGGCAGCGGTGGCCGACGCAGAGCTGCAGGATCGCGGCGCGGTTGTACGCGTGGCTGAAGCTGGGGCGCCACTCCACGTCCAGCCCCACGATGAGCTTGTGGTACACCCACCGGTAGGCGTGCCGGATCCTGCGGAGCCAGGCCACGACGGCGTCGCCGGAGGACGTGACGGTGGTGCTGATGACGTCGTTCTCGTAGGACACGTCGGTGACGAACGTCTCGGTGCCCATTGCGATCTGTGTTGTAGTAGGGGGAGTTTGGAAGAGTTGCAGACCAACGTCTCGGGCGGCAGGGTTTTATTGTTGCGGAGACATCTCGGATTATCAGCGTTGAAACTATTTGGTATTTATTGCAAAAAAACAAACGTATCGACATGGGCACGAGTATCCTAGCCGGAGATCAGGTCTAATTCAAATTCACACCCATCCATGCAACATGTAGTATAATTCAAATTTGTTCCATCTTTCACTAAAAAAAAATTTTGTTCCATGGGACGAGTACGATTTTATAATTTAAACTCCTCAAAAAATATTATACAATTCGAAGGTGTATAATTTCCAGGACAGGAGAACAACCACGTCCGGTTCATTATTATACCGTATGCAAGCAATTTGTGGAGGCACTTAATTCAGTCTTGCATACTTAGCCGTTTTCACATCTAGGAATTGAATCAATCGAATGAATGCATGCGGCAACGGCAAGAGCAGATTGGGCATGCATGTAGGCCTCGGAGGAATTCTAGGGGACGATGGATTTATTAGCACGCAAGTGAGCAGCATGGCAGTCTCTACAGCGTTTTTTTTTACAATAATTAATATAGGAAATTCAATGTGATTAAGGAGCAACAAAGGTGGCCTTGGTCATGTTGATTTGCCTCTTTCACCTTCTACTTTTTTTTTTGAACTAACAAAATAGCCCGCTCGATGTGCGGGCTAGAATTTTATCAAGTTTAATAATGATAACATTTTATTGGTTTTATCTTTAAAAAATGAAACTAAATATGATGACATTTATAAATATAGGAATTCTTTCTTTATAAGATAATTGAGGACTTCCGTGAACATAATTTTATTACCAGACACGTTCTGCAAATTATGTTTGTATCATTTTTCGGCATCTTACTCACATTGCATTGTAATAAAAAAATTCCTTTGAGCACAAACGTAATAGTTCTCATTGTTTTCATGTAGGCATATAGGTAAAATTGCTCGTTGTGCAAGATCGATATACTAATTTTTAATTTACTGTTTTTATTTGTTATATCTATATCTATACCTAATAATAAATGAACTACTGCTTTTGTCCGTCCGTCATGAATTTACCCGCGAAATTGACAAGAATTACCCACCAGTACCATCGGTAAGTGGCTGAAAACAGTTTTTTTTTCTTTCTTTTAAGTCGCTGCCTGTTGCGTTAGATTCATATACAACTATCCCGTTTCGCATCATAAGAGAACAAGAGCTCGACTGGCTAGAGCATTGCCCTTACATCAGGAGACTCGAGTTCCATTCCCACTAATCTCCCTTTTCTGCCTTTCTCTTTGAATTCCAGTTGACGCAAGATAGAGATGCCTCGCCCAAGCGACATCTTAGCAGATGGGCTGCACGGTGTTCTATTTTTGGCCCAGTTTTGGCCCAGTTTTTTTTGGCAAATTCAAGTACTTTTTGGAATTTTCGTATCTTCCAAACAGTAACTTTTAAATTTAGCATGTTATGCATGTAAATCACCGAGAAAATTATGTAGATTCCAAATATAATATTATCTTGCATGTTCATCATTTCTAAAATTATGTTTATGATGCACCCTTAATTAATATATTTTTATATGGGGTAATGTCTATTATATATCTTTTCTACCCATTTAAATTGACTAGCTAGGATAGTTTCATACTCTCACAAAAACTATTATTGGCACCTTAGGGGATGTTCGTTCCTACCAGCTACCATATGCTAAAGGTCACAACAAACGCATAATCATCCTCTCTAATTCACCGAGTGCACAATAACCAACCCATATATGATGATGTACACTAAACTGGTGATGCGAGCTTTATGTAAAAATGGCTTAATATTGATTGCCATATTGTTTAAAAGTGAGCCTATAAAGGTTTTCTTTGTAAGAATAATAATGTTGATATGCAACCTTGAACATTCGTTTTATGCATGTCCTTACGGATTGATTGTTTTCAGTGGCAATGTCTAATACGTTTGCAACCAAATTAAGTCTTGACTTGGATTACAGTTGCAAAAAAAATATCAACAAGACAAGAATAATGTTGTTATGCACATGCTATCACTGAGTACTAAAATGTACTTTGCTATTTTGAGCGAATGCACTATTTGTTGGGCATCACTGAGGATAAATGCCAGCAAATGCGTGAATTGATACTGGCAACCATGGTAGGTATTTTTATTGTCTAATATATTATACACAACTTTGGTACACTTAAAAAATTGTATCACTTTTATGTTTTTGCACAACACCATTTATCATGTTGTTTCAAGTACGGCCTCATGAAAGATTTTAAGAGATTTGCTAATGTCGTCGAGTGTGTGTATGAGGGATGATTTATTTTTCTCATGTTCGACCGCACATGCATGTTTGCTAGTGAAGTTAAAATGCATTTATCAGGTGATCTGGTCCATTTTGGCTTTTCAATGTGAACACTTCTTCTTCATCATCTTTTGTAAACATTAGATCAAACAGGATAGCTGCTTACATTGGACCAAACAGGGCAGCAGCTTGCACCTTTTAGTCCAAGATTACGTTTTTCAATTCTTGTATCTGTTGCTATTACTTCTTATGATCAAGATGATCTGCCTCAAAGATACAGAAAAAACAGAACCCCCTCATGTTAGCTATAGAGACTGCGCATCTTTTGTCAAATATACTTCAAGTTTAGAGTACATACAAGTAATTGGGGATGGCTGCAGTTTGGGTACTTGGAGACAGTCTCTCCCCGGGCCCCTCACGGCCCCCTCCCGACCCCTGCGTCCCTCTCTCAAAGCGACACGTGGGGAACCCTAAATCCCCGCCGCTGACCTCCTCCGTCCCTCCCCCTCCCCTTCGCCGCAACCGACGGCCGCTGCCGGGCAAAGCCTGGGCAGTGCCGATGGTGACGGGGATTCTCTCTATCCATGGCGTGGTCCTCCCGACAGGTGGTCTTGGCGGAGAGGTGCCGCGAAGGTCCAGCGGCGGCTCGACGTGGTGGCGGCGATGGTGGTGTGTGCCTCGTCCGATGGTGTGACTGTGGTTGTGGCGGCCTTGAGGCTTGGTCTCATCCCGGTCCAGTCCGATATGGATCTGGATCTAGCCGGCGAGGTCTTGGTTGCTGCTGTCGGCAGGCCTAGTGACGTCGTGCCTCCACGGTGGGATGCATGGTGGAGTGGGTGTCTTGGCGAGGGTAGGCAGCGGTGTGGCGGTGCAGACTAGCCTGGCAGCGTGCTCTGGAAGCGGCGCGCGAGCTGGCAACACTGTGTTGGCTTGGCCAGAATGGATTTCCTGGCGAGCAGCTAGTGGCAGAGCACCTCCTAGGCTATGTCGCGAGCGGTGGTGCTCTCCCAGTGGTGCTTGCGTGGCAGTTGTCCATGGCTGGGTGTTGGGTCGTCGCAGAGTTGTCCCTTGGTGCGGGTGACAATCACCGCAGCTGGCCCTGGCCCTTACTGGAGTGGTTGGTGGCTGTTGTTTCTCGGCCAACTTGTAGCCATTGGCTGGGCCACATTTCTCTCTAACATGCAGTCTGCCGGCGGTCCTCGGCTAGAGGCTACGATGGCGTGGGTCTGCGGTGGCAGCGGTGCGAGGGCACATGGACGGTGCTAGCCAATTCCTACGAGATGTGGAGGTGTGTGAAGCTCGGATGAAAATGTTGCATGACTTTTGCCGAGCCGGCGGCGATGGTGCCCATGGGTTTCATACCCCACCATGGAGGCGTTGCTGAGGCGAATTCAACATTTTTCTCCCTTGCTTGGAATTGGTGATTGTCTGTGGACGAAAGCCTCGATTCGGTGTTAGATAGGCACGATGGCGGCGTCCACAACGTTGTTTCTCTTTTTGGGAGCATTGTGTTTGGAGGCGCGTCTTGGTTCCTCGTTGCTATCCTCTGGTGTTTGCCACGGTCCTCAATTGATCCTCGGCAACGCAATGTATGGCCGTTGCCTGTGTTTCCAAGACAGTGTCTTCGTTGGATCTGATCAAGTCCTGTCATCCACTTGCCACCTCCTCTCAGGGATTCTGGGTGGATGGTGCGTGGATGAACGAAGTTCTATGGGAGCTGGTGCTCTTCGCAGGTGTCCGGTGTTGATCGAGACGTGGTGTTGTGTTCAGTTAGGACAAGCTCTTTTGCCCTATAGTTTTTGTTTGCTCGTTGGTGGTTATCTCGGACCTGCCCGGGTGTGGAGTTCGTGCTACGCTCGTTATTCGCAGCGAGTGGTAGTTTTTTTCACATATATTTATGCCTTCTATAAAGCTATGATACGCCTAGGCATACTCTCGAGAAAAAGAGATACCGGCTAAGAGCCTAAGACAAATGATACAGAGTAGCAGATACGATCACAAAGCAAGGAGGGAGAAGAGAGTGCCGTCCATCCATAGTATGTTCTAGCCATCCTGGTTGATGCCTATCTATTGACTTTTAAAAAATACTAGCAATTTATTTATCGTTGCTCATATTTATTATTGATAGTTTATAGTGTTTTGGTAAGTGAAGGAAGAATAATATAGTAGATAATATGGATCATTTAGTCTGTTATATGACTTGGTGGCATACGTTATTTATAATGAAGTACAATGAAGCACTGATTTCAGAGAATAATATTGTGTAGCTAGATGGTGTAGCTGTGAAGCAATATATTCACAAAAAAAATACAACATGAGTTCTTCCAAGAAATAGGCATGTATTTCAGACACACGTCCATGTTTTGAATATATCGTGAAAAAATATTACACGAAAGCCTGAAGGAAAAGAGTACATCCAATTAAAATCACATACCACAAAAAATAAAATGCAAAAATGTTGCTAGCTAGAGTTGATACAGACCGAAGGAAATCTCTCTTCATAGCCTTAGCTTCTGCTCTATAACATTAATCATTGAAAAAAACTTTGGTACCACCTACACTCATCCGTCTAATGCCGCACACACACAAAAATATATTGGAGTAATTTTGTTGAAAATACGAAAAGAATCAACAGTGTATTTTTTCTTGATCACCACTGGAATTATTATGTAAGCTTGAGCAAGGCCAGATGCAAGAATTGCATTAAGTATTATTCAGACCGAGTTTCTGACGGTATGCACATCTATAAATATGTGCTGAATCTTGGGAAACTGGTTACATGCTAAAGTATATCTTGGACATGTGGACAAACAATTTCAAAATCATGTATGTTTAATTAATTTGAAGCCACTCTGGCATCATACATTAAAAGTTTCCATAAATTTCAATTGAGCAATAATGCAATACCAAGATGCAAATGGTAAAGCATGCATTTGCAACAGTTTGTTGGACGAACATTGCCGAGTACTGAAATTGAGCAATTATTTGCATCATAAGTCGACGTGGAAGGAGATTTAAAATACATTAAAACATGGATAAGAGATATTTGCAATATGGACACACTCGGGTCATCTCATGCAGCCCAGAATCAATGTCAGCCATCCCTTTATTTTGGTTCAGCCTGCTGTACTTACTGAGTAATCGTAGTTGTTTTCAACATTTGTGTCCGAACGAAAGGATCTCAAATGGAGGTACGAACTGAACGAAGAAATGGGTGTGGTTCCAAGAGAAGTGCACCATTAATGAGTAGTGACACATAAATTATATGGATATCTTCTTTTGTGAGAAAACAGAAAGTCGGTAATGGACGTAACTCATCAACTATTCACCAACTGAAACAAAATGTAAAATCCATAGAAATGATTTTAGCACTAACTGAAGAAAAGAACATATATTGACCCCTCTACAATATACACATATTGGTGTATCAGAAAAGGAAAAGCTCACTCATCTGTTCTCCAAAATTGGAAGATGGTGAACTATAAGCAAACACGGGAAAATTCTCAGGTAAGATTGTATCTCTAGTTCGCTACTGTCATTTTCTTTAGCAAAGCAAATCTTCACCGCGTAGTACACCGCTCTTTAAATTTCTTTGTTATCCTGAATATGAAAATTTTGAATTTGGTAGATAGAGCCTCCCTTTTCAGTTTATTCTTGAACTTGTCTATCTTCTGTTTGTTGCACCATTCACTCCATAGTAGTTCCTATGATAATGGTAATGCTAATGCTAATGCGACAACAGACATAAGTAATGCTAATGCATTGCAAGGAGATGCGATCATATACAATCCTGAAAAAGACTTGGAAAACTGAGTAAATTGCCTGAAACCACCACTTTGAAGGCTAGGTTTGCGAAAAACACTACGTTACATTTTCTTTGCAGAAAACACCATGTCTTGCGTAATGATTTTGCAAAAACCACTAATCGGTGGAATTGGCTCGGTTAAACGCGTTTATGACAGATGGGCCCATCAGTCAGGCTGACGTGGCGTCGCTTGACATCATAGATGTAACGGCGACGTTTGGTAACGTGTGAAGCCATGTGGGGTCCACCTGTCATTGGAAGAAAAAAAAGGAAAATAATCTGGTTGTGCTGGCCTTATCTTCACAACACACCGCCGACCACCCCGCCCCCGGCCAAGGCAGAAGCCGCCGCCTCCATTATCACGTCGAGGTTGAGGCAAAGGTCGCCGTTGCCCGACGGAGCTCGCGGCAGGGGCTGTCGCCGGTCTCGCGCCAGGCTGAGGCAGGAGGTCGCCGATGTCCCGCGCCCGTCCGAGGTAAAAGTCATCGTTGGCGCGCGGAGGTCGCCGTTGCCGGGCGAAGGTCGCGGCAGGGGCTGCCGCCGATCCCACGGTAGGCTGAGGCAGGAGGCCGCCGCCCATCGCGCGCCCGACCATGGCAAAGGCCGCCGTCACCCTGATGCTCTACTCGGGACAGGCCCCTTCGTCGTGGTGGTGGCCGCGCTGGTGGAGGTCGCTGACGTCCCATCGCCCGTCCACTTCTTGCCGGATCCGGGCTCGGATTAGAGAGGGGAACACATATATGAGGTGCGGAAGGCTGCACCGACTCGGTTCTTGCTGGATGCGGGCGAGGGCGGGCTAACGGCGGCAAATTTTGTGGAGCTCCGGTGCCATGGCGATGGGAGGCGGCGACACTCCTCCTAGCTGCTGGTTCGCGGGGAGAAAGAGATTAGGAAGAAGATAAGAACGAGGCACAATGCTGACAAGCGGGCCCCACATCCTGCAAAACGGTTCAACGTAACGGTGTGAGATATTAGTGTCACATCAGCCTGACTGGCGGGCCCCATATGTCATAAACGTGCTTAACCGAGCCAAATCCGCCAATCAGTGGTTTTTGCAAAACCATTACGCAAGACATAAACCATTACGCAAGACATGGTGTTTTCTGCAAAGAAAATGTAACGTAGTGTTTTTCGCAAACCTAGCCTTCAAAGTGGTGGTTTTCCTCAATTTACTCTGGAAAACTCAAAAAATGTCCTTTAGTAAATGCAACAATTTGTATCCTGAATAGAACTACGGCTTCATTAATGAATATTGCTAATATATATGCAGAACATATATAGAGAAACACAGACCAAAATGATATCAGGGGAAAAAGTTTGGCATGAAAAGAAATCCTCTATTCTTAAATAGTTGCAACCCACTACATATTTTTCCTCTTCATGCAACTATGCCACATCATCAAGTCATGCATGTGGTCATAAGTTATAATTTGTGCACTAATCTATTCATGCAACCATGCCACCTCACCAACATGCATGTTAATTTCTTCCACTTATTTTTATAGAGGCATAGAAGGTCATGTTACACATTTTTGTAGCATGACCTACATATATTTGTAGGTTGTACATTTGTAGCAAATATATGTCATGTGTTACACATTTTTGTTAAAAATGACATCCTGTTTGACTTCAATCCAATATTTCTTTTTACACAACATTTTATCACATGCTTCATATACTTTATTGTTTTCAAAATATATCCAGAGAGCATTCCTAAATTTGTTTTTACAATGGTTTTAGTTTTTTACCATCTATTTATGCATATGTTTTACCAATAATCCCGCAGCAACGCGCGGGGCATCGTCTAGTTGAATTAGATAGGTAATACATGATACCTTGTTTATAAGTCCAACTTTCTTTGTAGCTAGACCGGCGGCAACTTTCAGATGCAAACACCGTTTGTGCAGATCATCACTTTACCATGGGAAAATTTTGAAAACACACCATATGCAGTCTCCCCTTAAGCCATGCCCCTATATATATATATATACACCCGTTTTTGACGCTGAGTCAAAGCGGTGGGGCGGTAAACCGATGAAATCTAGGCCCAACAAAAACCGGTGGCAAACAGAGGAAAAAAACAGGAAGTAAATCAGGTGAAAAACCGAATACACGTGTCGCTCAAATAGGAGGCATCGCTACAGAAAACGTAGCGGACTGCTCCCTGCTTAGCCACTTTAATTTTCTTTTATATTATGTATGCCTGTCTACTGCTACGACTATGACTTTTTTTTTTTTGAGAAATCATGGTCGCTTTATTGAACTAAAATATAAGGTACAATCATAGTGTCATGAGGCTGCATCAGCCAATTATACCGACCATGAGCTAAAGAAATAACAATCTTAACAAAATTATGAGCCTCCATATTGCATGTTCTTCCTTCAAAGATGTTTCGGACCTCTTCAAATTCCAGTCTTCTGAGTTTGATTTCTTGGAGTATTGGACTATATATGCAACAACTTCCTTCACTGATTTGCTTGACAACTGATTCTGAGTCACATGCAATAACGACCGGCTCAAATTTAGATCGGCCGCAAGAGATAAAGCTTCTAAACATGCCATTGCTTCCAACGTTCCTGGATCATCACACTGATCGATAATGCGCGCTGACGAACCGAGGTAGACCCCCTGGTCGTCACGGCACACTGCTGCTGCTCCTCCCTTGCTGCAGTTCTTAGCCACGCCACCATCAACGTTTATTTTAACCAATCCTCCTGTAGGTGGAATCCACTTCCGTACTTGCATACTCCTCTGCCTTTGCCTTGGTTGTGTGTAGTGTTTTCAATGATCTCCAGATCAGCTAGGTATCTCATGACAAAACCATGAATATTTTCCGGGCTCTGAAAAATACCTTCATGGATTGCTTTCCGCCTCGCCGCCCAAATCGCCCACAACGTGATTATCATTTTGGTGAAATCCGCATGCGGCACTGATTCTAACATATGGAACAGCCACTCCTTGGCATCCGGACAGTTAGACATGCTCATGTGTTCAGTCAATGATTCATCAATAAGTGCCCACACATATCTCGCCATGGTGCAATCGAGCAAGGAATGTCGCCATGTATCATCTGCTGCACCACAGAGTTCGCATTTCGGTGTTGTCGCCATGTGTCTCCGGTGTAACACTGCACATGAGGGCATGGAACTCTGAGCCAAATGCCACACGAACACACGTATTTTTGATGGGACTTTAATCTTCCAGAGCTTAGCCCAGGACTTCACTGAACGGTTTGAACTTGAATTTGGGCGCCCCTCCAGCCAGTCCTCCCTAACCTTCTTAGTTGTGACAAGCATACGGTAGCAGGATCTCACAGAGAAGACGCCGGTTTTTTCATGGTGCCACGCCCAGAAGTCCTCCTGTTGGACTGTACTGATCGGTATTCTTGATATTGCTTCAATGTCCATGGGCAGGAAATGTCTAGCTAGTTCAGCCCTGTCCCACCAACCTTATGTAACATCTATTAGATCGGATACTAGCTCGGGTGGAGATTCTGAGAGTGCCACCACCGGAGTTAAACATTTAGATCTCGGTATCCAATTCTCACGCCACACAAATGTGGTCTGCCCATTACCAATTCTCCGAATTAGACCCAATTTAAGGGTGTCCCTTCCTTCTATCAACTCGTGCCATACCTTGGAGGGTGAAGAACCCAGAGTTGCCTGTAAAATATCCGTGTTAGGAAAGTAGACCGACTTAAGGATTCTGGCACTTAGGGTCTCCGGATTTTGCAGAATTCTCCATACTTGTCGGGCTAGCAAAGCCAAATTAAACAGTTCAAAGTCTCGGAACCCAAGACCCCCCATGTATTTAGGCATAGTGAGTGTGTCCCATGACACCCAATGAGGCTTTCGTTTACCTTGCTTGCTACCCCACCAGAAACTTCTCACCAGGCTATTCAACTTTTCACAAAGTCCCCTTGGAAGTTTAAACACCGCCATTGAGTATGTGGGGATGGCCTGTGCCACATATTTTATTAGTACTTCCTTTCCTCCTGCTGATAGAAGTTGCTCAATCCAGCCCTGTATCTTGCTCCAAACCCTATCTTTCAAATATTTGAAAGTACCATTTGTGTTCCTTCCCACATCAGATGGCAAGCCGACATAACGATCATTAAGGGCTTCTGTGGGAACCTCAAGCGCATTCTTCATCTCCTCCCAAATGTTATTAGGGCAACCCTTACTAAAATGAATAGAGCTTTTTGCCAAATTAACACATTGGCCTGATGCGTGACAAAATACATCTAGCACTTCCCTGATCTGTGCTGCTCCTGCTGTACTAGCCTTTGCAAATAGCAAGCTGTCGTCTGCAAATAAGAGGTGATTGACCGGGGGTGCTGTGGGCGCCACTATGATGCCCGATAGGTTTGCATAACTCCCCCTGCTCCTTAACAGGCAAGACAGACCTTCAGCTGCTAGCAAAAACAAATACGGTGAAATAGGGTCACCCTGGCGGATTCCCCTAGAGGGTTTGAACACCTCCGTTCTCTCACCATTGAACAATACCGGGAAAGAGACTGATGTGACAACTCTCATTATGGACGTCACCCAACGTTCGCTAAATCCTAGCCTCAACATTATAGCCTTCAGATAGCTCCACTCAACTCTATCGTAGGCCTTCATCATATCCAACTTCAAAGCACAATACTGAGAATTTCTTCCTCTCTTCTTTTTCATAAAGTGTAAGCACTCATAAGTAGTTAATATATTATCTGTAATCAACCTGCCAGGGACGAACGTTGATTGTTCCTCTGAAATAATCTCTGGAAGGATCTCCTTTAATTTGTTAGCTTGCACTTTAGACACAATCTTTAGCACCACATTACATAAACTAATGGGTCTAAACTGATACAAAGAAGAGGCATCCAAAACCTTAGGTATCAAGACAAGCAGAGTTTGGTTTACCTCTCCAATATCTTCTATACCATTTAAAATACTGGGCACTGCACGTGTTACCTCATCACCACAAACGTCCCAATGACGTTGGAAAAAATACGTCGGGAATCCATCTGGCCCTGGTGCCTTTGTCGGGTACATCTGAAAGAGTGCTGACTTGACCTCTATTGCGGTATAGGGCGCGTCTAGCCGTTCATTCATTGCCACAGTTACTTTAACAGGCACAGAAGAGAGAACACCGTCCATCCCCATTGTTCCTTCCGTGGTGTATAAATTCTTATAGAACTCGACAGAATGCTCATTCAACCTCGCCATATCCTCACAGAAGGATCCATCCGGCAGCTGCAGTCTCTCTATTTTGTTCTTCTTGCGCCTACGTGTCGCCTGTTGCTGAAAAAATTGGTATCTTTATCTCCTGCCGACAGCCATTGTAAGCGCGACCGTTGTTTCTGCATGATTTCCTCCCTGTTATACCACTCGGTCAGTTTGTCCACTACCCTTTTGTCCTCTTCCGAAGGTTCAATTCTGCTCAGGTCAGCCTGCAAAAGTTCCAGTTGCGCTTGCAAATTTTTGATCTCCCTTTTGACGTGACCAAATACATCACCATCCCAACCCTTCAGGTTGCTAGACATGGCAGAAAGCTTGTCTCCGAGCGCATGCATTGTCCTTCAGGGTGCAACTGAGTTCCACGCATGTTGCATGAAGTCATGGAATTCGGGGTGTGTTTCCCACATAGGTTCATAGCGGAACCGCCCTGTATACGCACGCGATTCTCCCGTTCCTCAAGCTGTAACAAAATGGGGTTATGATCTGAACGTGCCGCCGTCAGGTGACGCACTTTTGCTATTGGGAAACGGGCCATCCATGATGGAAGTGCAAGGGCCCTATCAAGTCTGACTCTTGTGAAAGTACCTCTTCGCACCTTTGTTTCGAAAGTCCAGATCGAACCTACAAAGCCAAGATCACATAATCCAGCCACATCCACGGCGTCCTTAAAGCCTGTCATCTGCCTGGCGCATCTCTCGCCAACTCCGAAGTGTTCTTCTGGTGATAATACCTCGTTATAATCGCCTATGCATACCCAGGGCAAATCTGATTCACTCCTTAAGAAGCGCAACAAGTCCCATGTCTTCTGCCTTTCACTCACGGTGGCCTCACCATAGATATTAGTGAGTCTCCACGGTTCCTCTCCATTCTTCCGTACTATCATATCTATGTGATATTGGGAATAGTGTATCAACTCAAGGGATAAATCATCATTCCAGTACATAGCCAGACGTCCACTTCTGCCATTACTACCCACTGTATAGCTTCTACTAAAGCCAAAAGAAAAAGCTAGATTCCTAGCACGAGTCCCTCCAACTTGAGTTTCTTGCAGACAGAGCATGGAGGGGGCAAACTGTTGCACTAGCGTGCGTAGCTCTCGAACTGTCGCGTCGTTGCCAAACCCGCGACAGTTCCAGCTTATGATATTCATGATGACTGGCGGCGCCCCGGATCGGAGCCCGCCAAGTTCTTCTCAATCTCCTTAGCAACAGCCTTGGACGGCGAGTCGCCGTGCTTGGTTTCCTTACTCTCCCTCGGTGACAAATATCCAGGAGGGGATGGTGACACTGAACCTCCAGCTATTCCTCCTCCAGAATCAGCATCATGTCCCTTCTGTCCAGTTCTTTTCCCATCGCCAGGCTCAAGACTTGGCACAAGGTCCCGGCCTGCTGTACCTCCACATCCTCTGCTCCTTACCCATCGAGATGAGTTTCTACTGCCACTTCGGGCCTCCGTGGCATCTCTCATGACGAACGGGACCAAAGAACCGATGCAATCTGCCCCTGAGTTCCCTCGCAGCAATGACCGGGGCCAGGAAGCCCTAGGGACTGTGCTTTGTGAAACCGGACGGGAAGGCACCGGTACATTCCCTGTCACCTTTGGGTTGGCCTTTTGCTTTCGTGAAGCACTCCTATGCAGCACGGCACGCACCATGCTATCCTCTGAACGACAAACGTAGCATGATAAACTATCGACCATGGTGTCCCCATGGAATTCATGTTCCGTGTTTCCATCCAGCAGGTGGTAGGCGTTAATTCTTGGCCGGTAGTCAGTCGACTCGTCCCCGTCGTGACACGCGTAGATTGTGTCAGCACTGATAGATGAGGACAGCCCGGCGGGCACCGATAGCGTGCGGCCAGTACCTAGGTACACAGCGCGCCCATTCAGCCCGTTCATGGGCACCGTCTTGCCCGCGTCTAGATCCACCCGGTGTGCCTTGTACGTTGTCATTTTGGCTTTCGTCCGGCACACCAAAATCAGCTCGTCGTTTTTGTCGACAAGGTTCATAACGTCAAGGTAAAACCGGAAGAGATCTTCATTCATCTCAACCGCCACCACAAATTTTGGCCGCTGGCCGGCGGCCGTGAGGTCCATCACCATGACGCCCTTCTTGGTGATACCTTAGAAGCGGCCTGCGAAGGACAATGTTGTAATCATGGGATCAGAACCGGGCAGCGCACATCGGCTCCATCGCTCAACATTGGGCTTGGTGATCGCTAACACTTGTCCATGATCGTCGAAATCAAGCGCTATATTGGAGTGATCTGCGAGGCCAGCCCCGTACATTCGCAATCTTTCCAGCCTACTGCTCCAGTTGATATCGTCCCTGTTGAGCAAACACAAGAGTGTAGTCGCGTTTGGGAGGGCCGTGAGCTGCTAGGTGAGCGGGTTGAGGAGCTGGACAGCATAAGTTCGCTTGTCGCACATCAGGATGAGGCCATCGGTGGTGGGCCCAAACACGAATTGACATCGGAGCTCCGGGACGTTCACCTGGATGCGCTCCCCAGTCGAAACGTTCAGGAAGTCACGGCGGTTAGGCTTCCAGATGTCGTCTAAGGTCCGCCATGGTAGCATGATCCATCGCCGGGGGTGGAACCGACGGTCCATACAGTTTTGCGCGTGTGGGGAGTCGGTGCAGTGTCGCCACGAGGTGCGCACCGCACGAAAGCGAAGGTAGTCGGCGACATCGTCCACAAGGACACGGTCGGCGATCTTGCCTGCTGGCCCGGCCGTTAGGTTGCCCCAATCTATCCTGCATGCATAACGAGGGGTGTCGTGTGAGACCTTTATTTAAGGGTAACCATATGGAAAGGCTGGATGCATCAGATCATCATATTACAAAAAAAAAAACAAAAAAAAAAAAACAACAGAGTATCAATCAATCGATAAAAATACACAAGAAGAGAATCGCAACAGAGCTACAGAGTGCGTACAAAAGGAGAAGACAACCACAAATTTCAATTTATTTTTTGCGATTAATGATTAATGGAATGACGGATCGAGATCCGGTCGAGAGGAAGAGGAAATCCTTGCTACTCACCAGTTGGCGTGGGCGGAGTCGACGACGACGAGCTCATCGTGCGTGCTTGCTTTGCAAGGTGGCAGCACGTTCCCACGACCATGTTGCCAATACTTTTAGCCATGTTCTGCACGTACGGGATTGGAGGGCTAGCCGTACTATTAGACAACTTTTTTTTTGGAGATGTATTATTATTATTAGACAACTTGGGTGTTTGCGTCGCGGATTTCGTTGGAGACCTCTTGTGCTCTCCGAAAACGAGTCCTCCCAGAATTCGAATTAAGCCCAGCCAGTACTACTCGGGTCCACTACTGCTATCGGCAAACAAAGAAACGGTTCCTCATCAAAAGAAAAGAATCGTTAGCTCAGGACGTGCCGGGCGTCGCTATATCTCGCCTTCAACGAGTAGAGCCTTCAGACTCCCTGAAGCGAGCAAGCATATGGGCCAGCCCATGCGCGCGGGAAGCACCTGCCTGTTTTCTGTTTCTTTTTCTTCATGATTTTTTTCATGTTTTCTCTTTTTTATTTTCTTTTGTTATATATATAGGGTGAGTCCATATGTAGGGTGGGTCTATTCTAACAACGCCCCTTAAAACCTTATTCTAACAACATCTAACCTTTTATTCTGACAACACTTCACGTTTGACCTCACCCGAGCCACTCACCCCAAAAAACAAAAACCACCCCACCCTTTTCTCTGACCTGCACGCTCCTCTCCTCTATTACCCATCGCCAAGACCACCACTCCCCGTGCGTCTCGCCACCGTAGCCTACCCTCACCTCCCCGGCGCCCCTTCCCACCTCCGCCGGCGTTTGTCACGCCGGCCCACCACCGACGCCTTCTTCCCCTGTGTTGCCAGCGACATAGCGACGCGCCGTCCCAGTTCCCTCTCGCGCCAGCCCTGACCTCCCACCACCGTGTGGCGACTCGGCCATCTCTCTGCCACACCTTCCCCTCCCCCTCACCTCCCCATCTAGAGCTCACACCACTAGATCGACGCCGACCCGCCGCCCCTACAAACTCCATCTCGGTCCTTGAGCGGGCATGGCGCCACTCGCCACCCTCCTTCCCGCCAGCGCATCCAGTGGCCGTGGACGCCAGCGACTGTCGGATCCGGCCACCACCGCGCATGTAGCCACCGGATCGGTGGAGACCCCCTCTCTCCCTCCCTCCCTCCCCCGCGTGTGTGTTCCTCCGTCTGCCCCACTGCGCCGGCGGTGCCCCACTCTGTCAAACACGCCCCAGCGGCCGTCCCTCTCGTGCTCGCGTGCTCCGGTGATGGGGGATGGCCTTGATCGGATGAAGTGGACCGGTGACGGCGACTCGATCTAAATCGAGGACGGGTGGTTATCTTCTTTCCCAACAGTATCTTCTTTCCCCATAGGTGCGGTTCACACGTGACGGGCTCCAGTTTGGCTACATTTTGCAGGTGTAGTTCGGTGCTGGCAGCAGTGGGAGGCCCCATGGCCGTTGTGCACGACTAAAAAAATGCTTCTCCACCTTGCTTTTGTAGTTCGCCGGAGGCAGCCGATACTGTTTTTGTGTTGTTCCTTTTTTAGAAAAATCAAATGGACTCTATTGCAGGAGAAGACAAGAAAAAGGTGCACTGCATGCTAGTTTGCATGAAAAAATTGAAGGACTGTTTGTAATAATTATTAGATACGGTATATCTATGCAGTTCTTTGTTTTGGTGCAGTTTGAAATGTTGCCTTGGTAAGAAAATTTATGTGCGTATTGAGAAGTTCAGTATTCCGGTTGACCAGAAGCTCACTCTCCACCCCAGCCCCCATGCGGTTTAGTCGACGCGTTCGTGCAGTGCAGAGCACATTTGGGTGCAGTCCGTCGGATTGTGCGGAGCGCATGCATGCCTACATTTCGGTGCAGTCCGTCTGGCTGTGCGGAGCGCATGCATGCAGTACATTTCCCACGGTGAAAATTCATGTGGTTCATTGTCGGTAGTGTCGTGGTTCACTTACTCCTAATGTGAACTACATTTAAAATATTACGGCAATGACAAAAAAACTAACGCGCTTCACTTCTCGACGATGTTTGTGGTTCACTTACGCACGATCTGAAGCTCACTTCACTTCCTTGTCTGAGAAAATTTAGGTCTCACAAAAGAGAATTATGCAGCTCTCTTACCCGTAGGATGCAGTGCGATTTTCCGTGTGAAGCAGTGCGTTCTTCTTTCTGATGTGGTTCACGCGTCGATTTTGGTGTCGCGGAAAACAGAGTGTCCGCATTTCGGTAATTCTAAAACTGCTCTTAAACCGTAAGGAATTAGAGAGAGTGTTCTACATGAAAAAGTTACATCTCGTCGATATGTTTCCAACGCCGTATCATTTGCATCATTCCGACGAGCGGTCTGGTTGTTTTTATACGAAAAACAGCCGTTGTCACTCGTTGGCCGCCGCACGGTTTTCAAAATTAATTTAAAACCGTGACGAATCTCAACAAATGTCCAACATATGAAAGTTGTGCCTATTCCACATATTTCCAACGCCCTATCACACGCCTCATTCCGGAAAACGGTTAAAAAACTGCAGCGAAAACCGTACTGAAAAAATCAAAAAAATTGAAAAACAGAATTTCATGTTTGAGTAAATTTAAAATTACTCTTAAACCGTAAGGAATTAGAGAGAGTGTTCTATATGAAAAAGTTGTGTCTCGATTAAGGATGGCAATTTTACCTACGGGTATGGGTACCCGCGGGTAACGTACCCAGATGGGCAGGGTATGGGCACACTTTTATACCCATGGCTAGTACCCATACTCTACCCGTTAAGTCATGGGTAGGGTATGGGTATAGCCTTGTACCCGTGGGTATACCCATACCCAACCCACTTGTGAAGTAATGTTAAGTTATCGTCAATTAATCATTAATTTGTCATGTGACTCATCTACTCCTATTGACTTATGAGTATGTTGTGATTTCTAAATATTGATACTGGTCATATACTCATCTACCTGTTATTGAGTTGAGATAATTATTTTTGTGTCAAATGTGCTATCAGTGAGTGTAAAATTGTGAACAACTTGTATACTATTCGTTCTACCTGCTGGGTACCCAATGGGTATGGGTAAAGTTTTATACCCGTGGGTACGGGTATGGGTAGAATTTTGTACCCATTGACTATATTGGTATGGGTATGATATTGCTCTACCCTGCTCATACCCTACCCATTGCCATCCTTAGTCTCGATGATATCTTTCCAATGTCATATCATTTGCTTCATTCCGACGAGCGGTTTAGAAAAAATCGTGAAAATACGCTCTCTGCCACTCGTCGGGCGCTCACCGTTTTTGAAACCGCTCTTAAACCACGAGGATATATATATAAACAGAATCTTCAAAAATACATTTGAAAACATATTGAATAGGTATTAAAAACATGTTGAATAATTATTAAAAAATGATGAAAAATAATTTAGAACAAGTATTTGAAAAATGTTGAATAAGTATTAAAAAAATGTTGAACAAGTATACAAAAAATGTTGAATAAGTATTAAAAATGATGTAAAAATATTTGAAAAATGTTGAATAATTATTTCAAAAATGTTGAACGGGTATTTCAAAAATGTTGAACGAGTATTTGAAAAATTATGAATAAATATTAAAATGTTGAACAAGTATTTGAAAGATGTTGAATAAGCCTTCAGACGATGTTGACCATCTATACAAAAAATGTTGATAGTTATTAAAAAGATATTTTTGACATATACAAAAATGTAGAGTTAAAACGAAAACAAACATAAGAAAAAAAAAACAAAAATAAATAAAAATTGAGAAGAAAAGGGAAAACCGGAGAAGAAATTAAAAAACGAAACAAAAAATGAAAAAAAAAAACGGAGAAAACAGGAAGTCCCTATGCTTTCCCTCAAGTAGTTTGCATGTGCTATCCTAATACGAACCCATCCCTAACGCAATGGCTAGAATCACGAGCCACCACTGCAGTGGCGGAGCTAGCATTTGACAACAGGGTGAGCCGCTTCCAATTTTTTTTTGACAACAAATATGACATGTGAACGATCTAACCAATTATCAGTAACACATAAAAATAGATCAATATGGTCTTACAAATACACTAAAATTCTTAATTATGTCTCGGTTTTGCATAAAAGAAGACTACATAGTAGATACTACATACCTTGAGAATTCAAAGAACACTATGTGTCGTGGTTTTGTCTCGGCAGATGTCTTCATAGGAGAACTTAGATGTGAGGCCATCGCCGCTGTGTGGCGACTCGAAGGGGTTGATCGGGAACGAGAAACGAGTTTACCCAGGTTCGGCCCCTCCGATGGAGGTAAAAGCCTACGTCCTGCTTTGTGTGTATACTGATGATGATATCGATTACAAGGGTGCGGAATCGTTTGACCTAGCTATCGATTGATTCTAACTTAACCCTTATTGGCCTCAGGGGCTCGCCTTTATATACAGATTGAGACCCTGGGTTTACAAGAGTCCGAGTCGTGTTACGACTCGTGACCAAGTCTATCTCTAACTCGCCTTGCCTCCTAAGCAAGGAAACTCTAGGCAACTCCCACCTCTTGGGCCTTAAGTCGCCGTCTTCGTGTACTGGGCCGCCAAGCGGCTTACTTGGTAAACCGCCTTGCCAGTCTTGTTCTTAGCATTGCGGCCCACCTTGTGTATTGTCTACAATCCGCCATCAGGATGACCCGGCCCCATAGGGCGGGTCATATCGTGGGGTTATATCCCCAACACTATATTTCTAGCCCGCGCTTTTGCATGGCCATGAAAGTATCAATTATGTCTTCTTCATTCACCTTGGAGAAAATATCCCGTTCAATGTATGTGACCACGCAATCATCCAAAAGACTATCACCCATTTTATTTCTCAACTTGCTCTTGACTAAACTCATGGTAGAAAATGCTCTCTCCACATTTGCCGTTGCCACTGGTAGAATCAATACCAATTTTAGAAGAATGCACACAAAATTATGAACTATATGCCTCCCTGCTTGAACAAGCTTAACTGGGAGATCAACAAGATTGCCAAGGCCTTGGAAGTTCTCATATGTTATCATGGCATCAATATAGTTATCAAGTTATACTTCAAGGTGTATCAAGTCAGCACTTGAAAAGTCTTCGGGATAGAACTCAACAAGTCTTGCGTACCTTGTGTGCATCAAAAGCAGTAAAAGAGTTGGCCAGATTCAAAGCACATACAAGATAACAACTCCATATTTACCTCATCAAACCGATTTTCAAGCTCTTGACTAATTTGATCAATTACTCAAACTTCTCTTCTATAGTGATCATCATTTTTTGGGGTCGAACAAACCGTATTGATCTTCCATAAGGCACATAATTATCTTCAACTTGAATGGTATGCTTGTTACAAAATAGTGTGACCTTTTGAAGAAATGCATCCCACACATTAGACCTCACTTTTTGTATTCTATCTTTTGCCAATATAACCATTGCCATTGCAGAAAGAATGTCTTGGTCACTTCTTTGCAAACAATCAGACAAATCACTTGTGTATCCAAGAATGACAAGCATCAATTGGGCATTGAAAATAAAGTCAAATGACTCAAACACTCCAACAAATAGTATGGATTTTTTGCCAATCAATAATGTTGAGAACAGTTTTGTAATGAGAGCCCCACCTAGTATCACCAGGCCTAGGTAACCCCATCTCTTGATTCAGACCACTCCCAGTTAACTCACCACATTCAAGTAGTTTCATGATATTATGAAGTCTAGCATCTCTAAGCATGTCATGACGATTACAAGAAACTCCAATAATGTTCAACAATAAAGACACTCGGTAAAAAAACCACACACAATCATCATTTCCCTTGGCAACAGCAACAAGAACTAGTTGGAGTTGATGTGCAAAACAATGGATGTAATAAACAGAAGGTGACTCTTTCATGATCAATGTTTTCAGTCCTTTAATTTCTCCTCTCATATTACTAGCCCCATCATAACCTTGCCCACGAATTAGAGTTATAGTCAAACCATGATTGCCAAGTAAAATGCAATTGCTTCCTTAAGTGATAATGAAGTAGTGTCACTTACATGAGCAACTCCAAGAAAGTGTTCACTTGGCCTTCCTACTTTATTCACAAAATACAAGCATAGAGCTAGTTGTTCCTTATGTGACACATCACCAGAGTCATTAGTTAGAATAGCGTAATGATATCACCAACTTGTTCAATAATTTGATTTCTAGTATTTAGTGCACAACATTGAATAATCTCATTTTGTATCTGGTGAGAAGTCAATTTGCAATTACCTGGTGCATTCTTCAAGACATACTTATTCACCTCCTCACTATTTGTTGCAAGCCATTTCAATAGCTCAATGAAGTTTCCCCTGTTGCTAGACTGTTCACTTTCATCATGCCCACTAAATACCAATCCTTGATGAACCAATACCTAGCGCATTGGCTAGAATCGCGAGCCACCACTAACCACTGTGACGACCCGGGTTCGATCCCTGGGGAGCTCGTTTCCGTCTCTATTTATTCTCTTTTGTTACTATATATGCATTAAATGGACCGGCTCGTTACTACGGAGGTTTCAACGAGCACAAGTTGTCGACTCGCTTAAGGCGAAGAATAGTGGCCGCGGGACGTGCCTGAGCGCGACGCCGTGCATCCTGATTTCAACGAGCGAGTGCCTGGTGCCATAAAGCAAGACGGACCAGGCCCAAAGTACAATTTCTAAATCAGGCAAAAACTTACCATGCTAAAAATCTAAAAAAAATTGTGGAACATAAAATTATAAATTTCCATGCAATGTTTCTCATGCCATAAAGCGCAGTATTTTTGCATATATAAAAACAACAAACATGGACACGTAGTTGGCCTACTGTTCACCATTACAGATTTGCCATGATGCGCAGTATAAATTTGCCATGCTAAAGAGCAAAACAACTTTTTTGTGTATAAAAACAAAACACAAAAATAAGCATACAAAATTCCCATGATATAGAGCAAAAAATAATACCACTTGTCTAGATAGAAAATCATATGTCAGAGCAACAACAACAACATCGTGTATTTCATAGCTATGCTTGCCGTTCGGCAGCATGGCTTCCTTGTTTGGCCCACATGTTACCGTCAAGCCTGGTATGGATCTGCCTTTGACGCCAAATGGATAGGGAATGCTGTTGCACGTCACGTTCCACTCAGTGGTCGGCTCCGGCGGTAGCCCGAGTCCCCGCGAGAGCGTTCCATGGGGGATCACTGAGAAGAGGACGAGCACGAGCGGGTGGAGCCGCCATGCATGCGGACACGGCAGCCGCCGCGGCAGATCTGCTCTCTCTTCTGCCTTGTCCTACTAGTGGAAGATGGCTTGACCTTGAACAAAGGATGTGCGTGTCCATGCCCGCCACCACGGAGCATCACACGCGCGTCTAAAGGGAGACTAATGGTATATGACCATCAAGATTTGAATCCTTGTTGAAAAATTAGGCAATTTCGTGTGGATGTCTTGTTCTAAGACCGAGCTCATGCGAGCTCAGGTGAACAGTAAACTCAAAAAATTGAAACAAATTCCAAAAGAAACTGAACTTTTTTTGTGTGAAACATTGACAAAATTTTTGTTAGCTTGCAAAATATCATGACATTCGTGAAAATCGTGGCAAAAATAAAACAAAATAGATGCTCCAAAATGAGTTTGAAAATAACATTTCGGAGCATCGGTTTTGTTTTTTTGCCACGATTTCCACGATTGTCATATGGTGATGAAATTTTGCAAGCCAACAAACGTTTTGTCAATGTTTTACACAAAAAATACATATTTTTGTGAATGTCTTTTCTATTTATTTTTATTTTACTGTTCATCGTTTCGTGACTAATTCCAAAATATAAATCATGATTAAAAGTATTATTAGCATGCATCTGTTCAACATACTAGATTCCAAAATATAAATCATGCGGATACAAAACATTATGACCCATACCCGGGCTTTGCATAACCAAGATGCACGCAGCCAAAATCCGAAAGTCTGACAAAAAGAAGATAAATTAAAAACTGACATAAAGAATTGACACCAACCGGATGTTGACCTAACCTTGTCGTTGACCCAATTCGAATCGAATACACCATAAGATTGAAGTTTAATCTTTGATGTACCAAAGGCATAAGTTTTGGTTATGAACCAAATATCAAAAACTTGGTTTCATCATTATAAAATGGCTCTCTTTATGAACATATTAAAACCTTGCACACATATATACGTCAACACGATATGCGGCCTAGATGCACAAATGTAAAGCAAATAATTTTTGGAGTTACATAAGTACGAATTACATTTACATCTTTGCAGACCATTCTGTTTTGACATGTTTTGGTTATATACCATTGTTGTGTGCAATTTTATTGTTCCTATTCGGTGTGTGAATGGTAGAATTGCTGAAATAGGGGAGAGATTCCTTCCCAAGTCGGCTGCCCCTTGGCATCCTCCACAAACATATACGTGTGGGAGAGCTCCTCCTTGCATCAAACCCAAGGAGGAGCTCTCCCACATAGCTACGGTCTAATATCTTCGGTCTAATAGGTCAGAAAGATTAGATTCTCAATTAGATGGATTCCTCTATCTAATTGGTCTAATAGAATTAGACTTCTAATTAGATGGGAACATCAGTTTTCTCTCTCTAGTATTATCGGAGATCTTTTTCCTAGACACAGTGCTGCCAGATTACTACTTCGGAATGCGTGGGTACTGTCGGGGCCGGATTTCAGGAACACACTATTCCCAGAAATTAACCCCTTGTGTCATCACCAGCCCAGGATTACTGTTACTGGTGGACATGTCCTTGTTACAGATTACCAAGCAATTACAAGAACTGGATACAAGACCGTAAAGATCTAATGATACAATAATGATTTCTGGTGGATGACGGAAACGATTCGCAAATTCTCCAACGTCGATGGGGCTCCATTCCCACAGGAACGGCTGACCTGGATAACTCCTATCCCGCGTGGCTACTATCCTAGGCTCCGCATGGACGTCGTCATAATACTCTTCTGACCTGGCCAATGAAATAACCAGGGACAAGCCAGTGAGTACGTTTGAATGTACTCGCAAACATTATGGACAAATGATATACCGAATGCAGCAGATAACATGTGATCATGGTGAACTAAACTATTTGCTTATGCTCATGCTGGAATATATTGTATGCTTGCTGACAGGAATTAAATCATGGCATGATGACATATTAGCATGTGCAGAAGAACGTGTTAGCGACAAACAAAGAAGGTTGATGGAAAATCGGACGAGACAGTACCATCCGAGAATCCAAAGAAAATATAAAAGAAATGCCGGTTGGATGTCAAGTGACACCATGATAGGTCTTGAAGAGAAATGCCAAACGGGTGTCTAAAAGAGAAATCGGACGAGACAGAACCATCCGAGATCTCAAGCGACGCCACGAGAGGTCTTGAAAAGAAATGCCAGACGGGTATCTACAAGAGAGTCAGGCGAGACAGGACCGCCCGAGAACTCGAGAGACGCCTCGTAAGGTCTTGAAAATAAAACTGAATGCCCGGGGTAGTCTAGCCAGCCCCTGAGACACTCAGGAAAATAAAATTAAGAGAAATGGGTTAGTCCACAATAATAATCATAGCATTAATAATATTCATGATAACATCAGTAGTAGTAGTAATTATTCTGCAAAATAAACCATGCACAATTTTAATTATTTCCTCCGGAGACCGACTCTAAGACCGACACTTGACCAACCCAGACTGTAGTCCTTAACCGCGGACACGGCTATTCGAATAGATATAACTCTGCAGAGGGTGTACTCTTTACCCACGTGTATGAGATTTCTTTAGTCAGCACCGTGACACTGACTAATTCCCATTACGTCCTTTAGGTTGAAACACACCTGACCAGCACACACAAGCTTAACCGTCCGGATGCCAGGAATCACCCAGGACATCTGTTCAGTAAAACTCTAAGACGGGGAGACCAACGTCCTGCATGGGATCACTATTCATATGCACGGATTACAAGGGGTGCCCCCCTCTCGGCTACATCTAGCTGGAAACACCCATGCCCCCTGACCCGATGACAGGATTTAGTCCATGATCGTGGAAACCCTCATCGTAGTCCTCTATGTGGTGTGTACACGGAAAGGGGTTAACAACTTACTGTACCGTACCCTACCTGCGGCAAGGACAAGTGACAGCACGAAACAAGTATGGGGGTTACCGGAACAAGACTCGATCTACGGTCGACTCAGGAGGTGTTACTTATTATCACCGGTATGCTCCACCTATATCACGTGACACCCCCGTGTCAAATATGTCCCGTGCCCACCGGCACGTCCAAGGCAGGAGCACACTCCTGGATTCTCACAGCTTATACATGTCAGAACTTCAGTGGCATGCATGCAAGAGAAAAAAATGTACATGACCATGCATGCATGCAATATTACTACTCATATGCAATTTCTATTAAAATTATCAAAACCATGCTCCAAATATTCTAGCTAGCTATTATCAAACATCCACCATATCAAGTGTTCAAAAATGCTTGCCTTAAACATGCAGAAGTGTTGGGTGCACTCCAAAACTTTTGAAAAGTTTCTCCCCTCCATTTTCCCTATTTTCAAAATATTGAAATAACCACAGTATTAAAAAGTTTTCTGGAAAATTATGAACTAAATACTAAAATAAACTAGATGAAAAATAAGGAATATCAGAAAAAGAATCAAAAGATTTGGAGTCCAGATGATTTTTCTAGGGATTCTCTAAGCTGGAATAGATAAAGAAATGGAATATTTAATAAATCCAACCGAGACAAAGCTGAGGAAAAATGTTCACCTAAGCTGAAATAATAGGGCATGAATTTATAAGTGTTCAGAAATTTGAATCATCAAATTTGGAGCTGGAATGATTGCTGTGAATTTATTGGAAATCTACTGAGAAAGGAAAAAGAAAAGAGCAGAGCTGCGCCCTGAGCGTTGTTTAGACGTCTGGCGTTACTGGGGCCGGCCCAGCCGTTCGGCCACGCAGGAGGCTGCCGACGTCGAAGGCGTATTCCATTGAATACGTTTTCCAGTGTTGAATACGTACTCCCAGGAGTACGTCTTCACTTAAAACCTGAGGGTCACTGACGGTGGGTCCCGCGGGCCCACCTGTCATGATTGACCGGTCCACGTCAGCTCCTTCTCCCTCCTCTTCCTGGCACGCCGGCGATGATAGCCGGAGAACGGCGGCTCCCTTCGCGAAACTGAGGCCACCTACGCGCTCAGGGGAGCAAGGCGGTCCTCTCGGAGTAGGGCATGCCCGCCGGCGAGCTCTGTATCGCCGGTGCTGTGATCTCTGGCGGACGGCGGCTTCGGAAGAAAGAGGGGTTTCGCCTGTGGATAGTCCCGAGCAAAATTGAGGGTGGGGATGGATTCGTGGAGTTGAGAGGAAGTGGATGGTGAGGAGAGTGGGAGAGAAGAAGCTCTAGTGACGTCGGAATCAACCTGAAAATGGCGACAGCCGTGGCTACTGGAGGCGGGGAAGATGACCGTTTCCGGTCATTTTGCTGCTCGGGGAAGCTCATAGAGAAGGAGGGGAGCGGTGTGGTTAGCCGAAAGAGCTCAGGGTGGCTTTTACAGCCAGGTGAGGTTGGTTCCCGTGAGATCCGGGGATGGACACGACGGCGGCGACCTTTATGGCGGCAGGTGAGGCCGTTGAGGTCGGTGGGGTGGTTGGTGAGGACGGTGGCGGCCTGAGTTAATTGTGGAACGTGCTGGCGGGCTCGAGAAAGCTCCAGGTGGCCCGAACGGTACCGTCCCCGAGCTGACTACGGCGGCGGCCATTGATGGCAGACGGGGCGGTGGCGAGGTCAGCGGGTCCGGTAGGGGTCGGTGTAGAGCTGGCTAGCTGCGGATAGACTTGGCCGTTGGCCATTAAGGCGAGACGGCGCCGACAGAGACGTGGCGAAGCTGTGCTCGTCGGGCGGCGGTCTTGGTCGCCGTGGACGGCGGTGGCTAGCACTAGGAGCCAAGAGAGGGTGTCGGCGGGGTCGGTGGTTGATCAGAAGGTCAACGGAAGTGATAAGGTGATCGAGGGGAGGAGCAAATGAACAGCAGCAGTCGATGCCAGAGCCTGCAGTCCCGGCGCTCTGGACGCGCTCTGGACGTGCACCTGAGGTGTTCGATGATATGCCAAGGGGTCCTAGGGTGGTCCAGATGAGTTCATTTTTGGTATGGTGATGTTTGCAAGGGTGGCAGAGCTATTGGACATGCTGGTTTGGCCAGGAGAGCAGGTGTGCAATGAAGTTGAGGAAGAGGTAGAATTTCTGTCAGGCACACAAGGTGCTCGACAGAATGCTAGGGCAATTTAGGACCTTTTGCTGACTATGAAAATTGGTAGGATAATGCCTCTTTGAGTGTTAGAGATAGTGGTGTGGTTGGTTTGGCAAAGAGAAAAACTTGTTAGTACAAGTTTGAATGAAGTTCAGTTCTGGATTGAAAATACAGAGGATTATTTGGTGGATTAATAGATGCAAGTGGAGCTAATCTCCTGGACTTAAGAGTTTGGTTGGAAGAAATATAGGTGGGAAAATTTTGGAAATTGTTTGGGCAAGGAAAATTGGGGTTGTAGTTATAACCTAGAAAATGGACAGAATGGAAAAGAGGAAGGTTCACTCAAAATTTTCAAAGGACCAAGTTGGGTTTTTGCATAAAAGTGATATATAAGCATCACATGACCTCCCACAATTTTTGTGGAATTTTTAAAGAATTATTTAAAATAGTTGTAGTGCAACAGAAGTATTTAAAGTATTGAAAATGCTATTAAAAGAATTATTTTGGGGCAAATTTTAATATGAAAATAATCCCTACTGTTATTAAAGTAATAATGAAATGGTTTAGGAAAACTACCAAAGCCACAATATTATTTCCATATAATTTTCTATATGGAGGGAAGAATTTTGAAAGACGGAAGCAGAAAAGGTTCTAAAATTATGAAAGAACCTATTATAATTCAAAATTTTATTTCTGGCCAAATTTTACTTAATAAAAATGTGGTTAAATTTTTGGGGTGTTACAAACTCTACCCCGCCCCCCCTTAGGAAAATCTCGTCCTCGAGATTTGTTAAGGACGGAAGAATTAAATGCATATCACAACAATTAAAACACTCATATGCAAAATGCAATTAGGGCAATATATTCATGACATACACCCTAAGAACAATACAAAGGTCACACCATGCAAACAAGCACTACACGCTACACAAATGCACTCATGACCGCCTATGGTCCGAAAGTGAGATCTACAGGGTCTTGCGGAAAAGTTCCGAGTGCTGGAGCATCTTCTTCTTCTTCCGGGGAGAGTGATGGAAGCAGGCGTAGAATGTGCCCATCCAAGGTTGGCAAAGGTGGCCCGCCAATGGCTATCTGAGGGTTCAGAAAAGCAAGATAAGAGAGGTAATCCATTAGTTGCTGGGTCAGACGCTCTTGAGCCATCACATATTGAATGAGATTGGCCAGAGCTGGATCCCTTTCTATGCGTTCACAGCGGAACGTTGCATTTGCTCCTGATGCTGCACGGCTCGGAAAATAGCAGTATCTCCTTTCGCTGGCAGTGGGTACCGCGAATCAGAGACGGGTAACTGCTTCATAAGCAGCAGCTTCAATGGCCATGCCTGGGGTTGGCATGGATCTCCCGATGTAGACAACATATGGAGGGCCTTGGTCTGGGTCTGCTGGTGGGATGTGCACAACTGCCCAGTATTTCGAGGAGTCAGAGGTGATCCTGAATTTGAACAACTCATACTGGGGTGGTTGGCTGGAACCAAAAGTGTTGCGGGTAAAATCCCACAAAACTTTAACAAAACTGCCAGGACTTGCATCTGGAGTTCTCAGGTGGATACCGGGGCGAGACATGGAGTGCAGGTCGGGGAAGGAGTGGTGTTCTAGTTTGACGGGGCTAGTGCTGGATATGACTTCTTATAGAGTGCCTGGGTTAAGAGACATGATGCGGCGCCAATACGACTTGTGTATTGGTCCTGCCGTGGGATTAAAGTCTCGGTCCTCAATCCCCAAAAGGAATGTGACGTATTACTGTGTGTGTCGGTCAGGGTGACTATAGTGGTTACGTCTAGAATTTACTGTGCAACCATACGTCAATTACATTACGCTGGTTCACAACTAGTACTATTAAAATAGTGGTACACCAGTAAATCACAATCCTGCTACATCATACGGCTGCTACTACCCAAAATTACAGGGTGACAGAGCCACTAGGGCTTGACACGGATCCAGTGGACTTAGTCCACCTCGTTGACATCCAGCCGGGCGCGTCTTGTGGATGCCGAGTCCTCCTCGTGGGCTTCTGCGTCGGAGCTGGCCGGGGTCGGATGGGGAACTACAGGGCTGGAATAGCGGTGGTGTCCTTCACGGGGTGTCGAGGTCACCGTCCCGTTGGAGTAGGTCTCCAAGAGACGTTGAAGTTCCCCGGGTGAGGCAATGGCACTGCCCGGGTGGATAATATGGGCGGAACTTGGGGGTTCAACACGCCTCTCAAGCAGCACTATTGGGGTGTTGGTGGCGGGTGCAGCTTCACTTCTTGCCGGGGTCAGGAGAGCGAGCGTCCTGCGGGTCGCGATCAGATCAAGAGAGACCTGATCGAATGGTGCCTCTTGCGCTCTCAGGTAGCGTACCAGATGCACCAGAGCAGGATCTGACTCTTGGTCTCCATTGGCGACTTGGGTTGGTCTACCATAGCCTTCACGACTAGGGTAGTAGTAGAAAGAGCGGCAGTTAACCCTCGGCGACAGATGCCGAAGGTGAACTATAGCCTCTCGGGCTGCAAGTTGGATGGCTTGGGGTTCGTCGGAGGTCGTTCTCCCGGTGAACCGGTAGGGGCGCTCCGATGTGATGCTCCTCCCATAGATGTGCACCGTGGCCCAGAAGTGATGGATGGAATCACTCGTGTGCCCCTGGTACACAACATATTCTGGCGGCTCTTCGTTGCCGAAAGCACGACGGGTGAGATTGGCAAGGACGGCTACAAAGCCTTCAAGCTCGACTGCGGTGGTCTCGTTGTCAACAATGGGGCCTGGCATCTTGGTGGTTGGATATCGAGCTGGGAGTGAGGCTGTGATGTGCTGTGTTTGGGGCAAGGCTTCCTTTATAAGCCATCGGAGTCTTCCATGGCACGCTTGCAGATGGGACAACTCAGGTGTCAGCCACAGGCATACGACCGATGGATAGACTGATAGGTTGTGCACCGACTGTCAAAAGATGTCAGCTGGCCACTGCGTAGGCTTATCGGATGAGATAGGCTTGGCTATGGACAAGGAAAGACTTGGACGGTGTGGAAACCTAAGGATAATGAACAGGCTAAGATAGGATTAGCCAGTGGTCAGCCTGGCTCTGATACCAAGGCTGTCGGGGCCGGATTTCGGGAACACACTATTCCCAGAAATTAACCCCTTGTGTCATCACCAGCCCAGGATTACTGTTACTGGTGGACACGTCCTTGTTACAGATTACCAAGCAATTACAAGAACTGGATACAAGACCGTAAAGGTCTAATGATACAATAATGATTTCTGGTGGATGACGGAAACGATTCGCAAATTCTCCAATGTCGATGGGGCTCCATTCCGACAGGAACGGCTGACCTGGATAACTCCTATCCCGCGTGGCTACTATCCTAGGCTCCGCATGGACGTCGTCATAATACTCTTCTGACCTGGCCAATGAAATAACCAGGGACAAGCCAGTGAGTACGTTTGAATGTACTCGCAAACATTATGGACAAATGATATACCGAATGCAGCAGATAACATATGATCATGGTGAACTAAACTATTTGCTTATGCTCATGCTGGAATATATTGTATGCTTGCTGACAGGAATTAACTCATGGCATGATGACATATTAGCATGTGCAGAAGAACGTGTTAGCGACAAACAAAGAAGGTTGATGGAAAATCGGACGAGACAGTACCATCCGAGAATCCAAAGAAAATATAAAAGAAATGCCGGTTGGATGTCAAGTGACACCACGGTAGGTCTTGAAGAGAAATGCCAAACGAGTGTCTAAAAGAGAAATCGGACGAGACAGAACCATCCGAGATCTCAAGCGACGCCACGAGAGGTCTTGAAAAGAAATGCCAGACGGGTATCTACAAGAGAGTCAGGCGAGACAGGACCGCCCGAGAACTCGAGAGACGCCTCGTAAGGTCTTGAAAATAAAACTGAATGCCCGGGGTAGTGTAGCCAGCCCCTGAGACACTCAGGAAAATAAAATTAAGAGAAATGGGTTAGTCCACAATAATAATCATAGCATTAATAATATTCATGATAACATCAGTAGTAGTAGTAATTATTCTGCAAAATAAACCATGCACAATTTTAATTATTTCCTCCGGAGACCGACTCTAAGACCGACACTTGACCAACCCAGACTGTAGTCCTTAACCGCGGACACGGCTATTCGAATAGATATAACTCTGCAGAGGGTGTACTCTTTACCCACGTGTATGATATTTCTTTAGTCAGCACCGTGACACTGACTAATTCCCATTACGGCCTTTAGGTTGAAACACACCTGACCAGCACACACAAGCTTAACCGTCCGGATGCCAGGAATCACCCAGGACATCTGTTCGGTAAAACTCTAAGACGGGGAGACCAACGTCCTGCATGGGATCACTATTCATATGCACGGATTACAAGGGGTGCCCCCATCTCGGCTACATCTAGCCGGAAACACCCATGCCCCCCTGACCCGATGACAGGATTTAGTCCATGATCGTGGAAACCCTCATCGTAGCCCTCTATGTGGTGTGTACACGGAAAGGGGTTAACAACTTACTGTACCGTACCCTACCTGCGGCAGGGACAAGTGGCAGCACGAAACAAGTATGGGGGTTACCGGAACAAGACTCGATCTACGGTCGACTCAGGAGGTGTTACTTATTATCACCGGTATGCTCCACATATATCACGTGACACCCCCGTGTCAAATATGTCCCGTACCCACCGGCACGTCCAAGGCAGGAGCACACTCCTGGATTCTCACAACTTATACATGTCAGAACTTGAGTGGCATGCATGCAAGAGAAAAAAATGTACATGACCATGCATTCATGCAATATTACTACTCATATGCAATTTCTATTAAAATTATCAAAACCATTCTCCAAACATTCTAGCTAGCTATTATCAAACATCCACCATATCAAGTGTTCAAAAATGCTTGCCTTAAACATGCAGAAGTGTTGGGTGCACTCCAAAACTTTTGAAAAGTTTCTCCCCTCCATTTTCCCTATTTTCAAAATATTGAAATAACCACAGTATTAAAAAGTTTTCTGGAAAATTATGAACTAAATACTAAAATAAACTAGATGAAAAATAAGGAATATCAGAAAAAGAATCAAAAGATTTGGAGTCCAGATGATTTTTCTAGGGATTCTCTAAGCTGGAATAGATAAAGAAATGGAATATTTAATAAATCCAACCGAGACAAAGCTGAGAAAAAATGTTCACCTAAGCTGAAATAATATGTCATGAATTTATAAGTGTTCATAAATTTGAATCATAAATTTGGAGCTGGAATGATTGCTGTGAATTTATTTGAAATCTACTGAGAAAGGAAAAAGAAAAGAGCAGAGCTGCGCCCTGAGCGCTGTTTAGACGTCTGGCGTTACTGGGCCCGGCCCAGCCGTTCGGCCACGCAGGAGGCTGCCGACGTTGAAGGCGTATTCCATTAAATATGTTTTCCAGTGTTGAACTCGTACTCCCAGGAGTACGTCTTCACTTAAAACCGTGCGGGGTGACCTGAGGGTCACTGACGGTGGGTCCTGCGGGCCCACCTGTCATGATTGACCGGTCCACGTCAGCTCCTTCTGCCTCCTCTTCCTGGCAGAACGGAAGCGGCACGCCGGCGATGATAGCCGGAGAACGGCGGCTCCCTTCGCGAAACTGAGGCCACCTACGCGCTCAGGGGAGCAAGACGGTCCTCCCGGAGTAGGGCATGCCCGCCGGCGAGCTCTGTATCGCCGATGCCGTGATCTCTGGCGGACGGCGGCTTCAGGAGAAAGAGGGGTTTCGCCCGTGGATAGTCCCGAGCAAAATTGAGGGTGGGGATGGATTCGTGGAGTTGAGAGGAAGTGGATGGTGAGGAGAGTGGGAGAGAAGAAGCTCTAGTGACGTCGGAATCAACCGGAAAACGGCGACAGCCGTGGCTACTGGAGGCGGGGAAGATGACCGTTTCCGGTCATTTTGCTGCTCGAGGAAGCTCACAGAGAAGGAGGGGAGCGGTGTGGTTAGCCGGAAGAGCTCAGGGTGGCTTTTATAGCCCGGTGAGGTTGGTTCCGGTGAGATCCGGGGATGGACACGACGGCGGCGACCATTATGGCGGCAGGTGAGGCCGTTGAGGTCGGCGGGGTGGTCAGTGAGGACGGTGGCGGCCTGAGTTAATTGTGGAGCGTGCTGGCGGGCTCGGGAGAGCTCCAGGTGGCCCGAACGGTACCGTCCCCGAGCTGACTACGGCGGCAGCCAATGATGGCAGACGGGGCGGTGGCGAGGTCAGCGGGTCCGGTAGGGGTCGGTGTAGAGCTGGCTAGCTGCGGATAGACTTGGCCGTTGGCCATTAAGGCGAGACGGCGCCGACAGAGACGTGGCGAAGCTGTGCTCGTCGGGCGGCGGTCTTGGTCGTCGTGGACGGCGGTGGCCGGCACTAGGAGCCAAGAGAGGGTGTCGGCGGGGTCGGTGGTTGATCAGAAGGTCAAGGGAAGTGATAAGGTGATCGAGGGGAGGAGCAAATGAACAGCAGCAGTCGATGCCAGAGCCTGCAGTCCCGGCGCTCTGGACGCGCTCTGGACGTGCACCTGAGGTGTTCGATGATATTTCAAGGGGTCCTAGGGTGGTCCAGATGAGTTTATTTTTGGTATGGTGATGTTTGCAAGGGTGGCAGAGCTATTGGACATGCTGGTTTGGCCAGGAGAGCAGGTGTGCAATGAAGTTGAGGAAGAGGTAGAATTTCTGTCAGGCACACAAGGTGCTTGACAGAATGCTAGGGCAATTTAGGAACTTTTTCTGACTATGAAAATTGGCAGGATGATGCCTCTTTGAGTGTTAGAGATAGTGGTGGGGTTGGTTTGGCAAAGAGAAAAATTTGTTAGTACAAGTTTGAATGAAGTTCAGTTCTGGATTGAAAATACAGAGGATTATTTGGTGGACTAAATAGAGGCAAATGGAGCTAATCTCCTGGACTTAAGAGTTTGGTTGGAAGGACTATAGGTGGGAAAAATTTGGAAATTGTATGGGCAAGGAAAATTGGGGTTGTAGTTATAACCTAGAAAATGGACAGAATGGAAAAGAGGAAGGTTCACTCAAAATTTTCAAAGGACCAAGTTGGGTTTGTGCATAAAAGTGATATATAAGCATCACATGACCTCCCATAATTTTTGTGGAATTTTTAAAGAATTATTTAAAATAGTTGTAGTGCAACATAAGCATTTAAAGTATTGAAAATGCTATTAAAAGAATTATTTTGGGGCAAATTTTATTATGAAAATAATCCCTACTGTTATTAAAGTAATAATGAAATGGTTTAGGAAAACTACCAAAGCCACAATATTATTTCCAAATAATTTCTATATGGAGGGAAGAATTTTGAAAGACGGAAGCAGAAAAGGTTCTAAAATTATGAAAGAACCTATTATAATTCAAAAATTTATTTCTGGCCAAATTTTACTTAATAAAAATGTGGTTAAATTTTTGGGGTGTTACAGGTATCTCGGAAGGGTCGTCTACTTCGATACTTGATTGGCGGTTCACTTGGGAGAAATTACACTGCTTCCGCTACTCTGCTCGTCCCTGAGATTATGGACACACACCATCTTCATAGTATTCCTGGGTGTCATCCTGTAGAATAAACTTTTTGTTGCATAGCACGTTCGTCTGCACTCTCCCACTGAGATATTTTATGAACATGATTACTATGGTCTACTATGCACTTCTATTATTTTAGATTTTGTTGGGCCTACAAGCGTAGAGGACTATGGGACATCGATATTTTTCTCTTTATATATGATTTTCTATTCGGATAGACGATACTTTTTTCTTTATATCATGGGAATTTGTATGTTTGTTTTCACTTTTTTTTGCATGAAACTGTTTTGCTCGATAACATGACAAATTTATACTATATGTCATGCCAAATTTATTATGATATAAAATATGACAACTTTGTGTGCATTTTTGTTTTGTTTTGGGATATATGCATAGTTTTTACGCTCTATGGTATTGGAAATTTATATGTCATATCTTCTTCGGTACAACCCCTAAACACAAGGACGACTCAGATCATCTCGTATCCCTTCATAAGAAAAGGGCAAAATCGTCCTAGCACTAAAAAAAACCTGCCCAACGCACCTGTGTACGCGGTCTCCCCGGGCGACCTACACGTACGGACGCATGCCCGCGTGTTTTACACGTACAACACGTATGCCGCATCACCCGGCGTGATGTCTGGCGTACCCGCGCCAGCTCCACGGCGTGCGCGGTCGTCTGGTCAGCCGTGTGGCATCGTTTCCCATGGATCCGTCGGTTCCCGAGCAGTGGCGGAGCTTGACAAGAAACTATGGGGGGGCCATTACGATTTTTTTAACCAACCGCAACAAATCATAAATTGTAGCCTCCAGGCAAATTTATACATACATTACCCATATTGCTAGCAAAATATATACTCCATAAGAGAACTAACTACACCAAAATATACAGCTTGTCTACTTATACCGCTCAACCTTCCAACTTCAAAGACATTATGTGAGCCAACGAAGAACTACAAAAGGAGTGGTACTACAGATCAGCTTTTCGATCACTTATGCTCTTGAACTCCATTAAAATATCTTCAAAGGTGTACTTCTCTGCAATTTCACGCTCTATGTGAACAACCAAGTTATTGGCCAGATTTTCATCTTCCATCTTATTACGCAGCCTTGTCTTGATGATCTTCAAACTAGAAAATGCACGCTCAGCACTAGCTGTAGAAACTGGAAGAGTAACTAGTAGACGGAGTAGTCTGTCAATTAGATGATAGATTTTATCTCTTCCTGTCTCAACAAGGAGTTGGCAAAGGTCAGTCAGTGTTGATATATTTTTCAACTCTACACCATTGGAAGCATCAGAAACAAAGAGTTTTAGTTGATTTTCCAAGCCATACTGGTCTTGTTGACTAAAATCTGCTGGGTAATACTTCTTCACCAACTCACATATATCACTACCTTTAAAAGATTTAAATTTATTTCCAGGAATTAATGTGGCACTGGTGGATAGAAGATCCATCATCTTCTCATTGAACCTGCGATCCAATTCATGTAGTTGGCTGTCAAGAGTTGCACGAAATATCTCCACTCGAAAATATTGCTCCTTAGTGAAATGATCAGGCTGATGCCGTGCACGGCCACCACGCATGATATAAGTTTCGTTCATGTCCGGAATTTCAGTGCCATGATTCACACAAAATTCAACAACTATGCAAAAGAATTCCTCCCAGCCATCGTCTGATCTCAACTGGCGAAGACACTCTTTTGTTGCAAACACTAGACGAACAGCATTTACAATGTCTTGTGACCTCTTTTGTAAAGCCTGGCCAAGTCCTTCAGTTATCCCTAATATCTCCTTCATCATACATAAGATAAAGACAAACTCGAATGAGGACAAATAGCTGAAAGAAGTGTCAACATCAGCACGTATCGATCCCACTACTGAACCATCAGAAGCCATGTCTTGGATAACAAAATTTACTGCATTAAACAACTTCATAAGGCTATGAATAGAACCAAAGTGAGAACCCCACCTAGTGTCCCCAGGTCTTTTAAGTGATCGAATCTGATTTGCCCCTTGGCTAGTCTGAATGCTTCCATTTTCTATCATACGTGCTAGTTCTACCATCTGGGCATCATGGAGCTCATCATAGCGTTTTGATGAGGAGTCAACAGTGTTTATAATGAAGATCAATTTCTGAAAAGACTGGGCAACAGGAACCACCTCTTTGGATGAATTGCAAAATTTGCGGTCGCAGTGCTGGGTCTCGCTCCAAGAATTCCTTACCTCGAAATACAACAGGAAGAGGAACTGAATTATTTGTTTGAGGCTCTTCCTCTTGATTTTCTTCTTGTTGTTCCCTTTCAAGAAGCAGAGGTAAAGATTGTACAGCTGGAGGATCTTCTGCTACTGCTACTGCCTCTGTTCTATGTCTTTTGAAGTAGGACTGAATGTTGGCGCTGCTGCCTTTAACCATGGTCACTTACTCACTTGATCCAGTCACTGAGTCACACTAAATTAGCACAGGCAAGCAACAAGATATCTGCAATTAGATCAAATGAGTAGGCACACTAAATTAGTAGTTGCTAAATTACTAAGCAGAATCGTAGATGCGTGCTTTCTCAATTTACTCGTACAGGCAAGGCAACACTACAAAAGGGGATCCGGTGGTTTCAGGTCAGTAAATTGAGCTGGGTACTTAGTACTTACAGAATCCAGTAGCCATATTTGTACGGGGGGCGGCCGGCGACGAGCCGATGGCCTGCTGGCCGGCGGACATCGACGACCACCGGCCAGTGGCGTCTCAGGCGAGCCCTCCTCCGGTGCGCGTGGATCAGAGGCATTGCGGCGGCATCGGCGTCACCGCGTCAGCGTCGGCGTCAAGGCAGTGCGGCGGCGGCGGCGGCAGCGTCGAGGCAGTGCGGCGGCGTCGATGGAGCAGCTGGCGACTGAATTAGTGGGGCGAGCTGCCGTGGCTGAGCGGCGAGCGTGTTGGGGAAAGAGACGCGAAGCAGAGCAGGCTGGTGTGGTCGTGTTCGTGTGAAGATAGGCTTGTGGCCTTCTGTGTGTATGTGGATATGGGCTATTACTATATAGTAAAAAAAAATTGCATTTGGGCTGGGGGGGCCACGGCCCCCTCAGTCTCTCACGTAGCTCCGCCGTTGTTCCCGAGGCCGCCGTCATTACTCCTTTTGAACGGAGAAAATTGCTTATATACCATCGACAACCTCTGCAATGGCTTATTTGCCATCCAACAAAGCTTCAGTGCTTATATACCAAACACAATCAAATTCTATTGCTTATTTACCACTAGCAGTTAGTCAAGTGATAACTCAGTCCGGTAAGTGGCCAAAATGACTGTCCTGCCCTCAATGGCAAATAAGCAAACAAGAGACCATTCCGCCTCTATTTCCAGCATTCCAGCAAAAATATAGTGACTATCTAACAATTCCAGCCTATAAATAATTCAAGAAACAGAGTTATACTCAACATGAAGAGGTGTGATACATAAATATATTTTGGCCAAAATACCACAACCATAATCAGTACCAAATTCACACCATTTTGAAGAGATTCAGCAAACACCATATTAAATCTTACATAATCAATACCGAGTTAACATCATCCAGAACCAAAATACCACAACCATAATCAGTACCAAGTTTCCTGAAGCTGCCGCTATTACTACTTATGAACGTTGCCCGCCCGTCCGCTGCCTACCCCGTCGCCCGGTCAGCCTAGCGTCGGTTCCTGAGGCCCGTCATCTCCCGAGGCTGCCGCCATTACTGCAGGAGTAACGTCGGCACCCTTCCGCCTACCTGCCCCGTCGCCCTATGGGCTATAAAAGGCCCCGTCGTCCTCACCCCGTCGCTCACACCCGGCGCCTCTCCACTCCCCTGTCGTCCTCTCAAACCGACGCCTCTAATCCTCTCCCCCTCACCCGATGATGGCGTCCTACGGCGGCGACAACATCTTCGGCGACGGAGATGGCCTAGCATCTGGCCGTCGAGCCTTGGCAAGCCGGAGACGGAGGAGTTGTACCGCTTTGGGCTGCTCTGAACGTGGATTCTTAAAGCATAGGCTTTCGGACACCCCTTATCCTCACCCTTCAATATTGCTTTGAGATTCGTGATGTACAACTAACTTGTAACATCAAATTTTCTCTTTTTTGTTTCTTCCAAATAAGACAACATATGAACTTCAAACTTTCTAAGACATCAAAACATTCTAACTACAATGTGGGAAAAAACTTTCAGATTTTTTTGTCCAACATAAATATACAAAATGAGATTTTTTTAATTAAAAATTGTCATTTTTATTATTTATAATGCACGAAAAAATCTGAAAGTTTTTTCTCACATTCTAGTTAGAACCTTTTGTTGTCCTCCGGAGTTTGAAGTTCATATGTTCTTTTATTTGGAAGAAACAAAAAAGACAAAAAGTGCTTGCACGAATCGCGATGCAAAAATGGATGGCTTGATAAGGGGGTGTAGGAAAGCCTATGCTTTCTCAAATGTTAACCGGGCTGCTCGTGTCGCCGGGGTGCCGGCTACCCCACAATTGGGAGATCGACAAAGACGGCTACGCGTAGATGGGCCCCGACGCCACTGCGGAGGAGTGCCGAACCTACCGGGCGGCTGGTGGAACAACATCGCCAGTCACCAATTTTGGGACGTCAAGTCCTACGCCGACGTAATCGGGCAGTTCCGGCAAGCGGCTGTGGGCACCGCCCTCATGTCCGGCGGAGCACAAAGGTGCGGAGGTGCCGGACGCATTTCCAGCGGGCGGCGACCTGCGACTGACACCCGTGTTCGCTGCACAGACGCCACTTGTGTCTGCCCTGTCGGAGGTTATCGTCCCGCCGGTGGTTACCCCGACGACATGCGTGGTACGTCGTCGCTATTCGGGCATCGTAGGATGCGGCGGCGGCGGCGGCGTGGGAGGCTGCGGCGGTAGCGGCGGCGATGGAGGCGGCCACCGTAGAGGAGGACGACTGGGTTAATTGGGATGACCTCGGGAGTAGCAGTGACGACGACGATCAAGCTGCAAGCGGCGGCCGCCGACATTATCGACTTCGCGGCCAGCGACGGCGAGGAGTAGTTTAGGATTTTTTTTAAAGATTTTAGTTCGGTAAAATATGTAAAATATCGTAATGTTTAAATTTTTAGTGTTTATATTCAATGAAATATTTATGAACTAAATTTTTGTTTGAATGAAATTTCCGTCTTTCGGTTTGGTTGAAAATAAATAAATAAATAATATGAAACAAAAATCAAAGGAAGGAAAAGAAATGATATAAACGGAAGAAAATATAAGAGAAATGAAACAAAATGAATAAAATAAATAAAAGGGAAAAAGTAAAACAAAAAATAACTAAAAATAATAGAACAAATCAATAGAAAAAAAAAAAGGAAAACCAATAAAATGCAAGGTTTGAATGAATTCTAACATTGTACGCTACTTTTACCAGCAGGTGTGCATGCACCTTGGACCACTCCATGCAACATTTGAACGAATTCGAACACCGAGCATACGTTGCATCACGTTCTAGGGGCTTGTGTCCAAGGATGTTTTTTTGCTGGGAAAATCCTATAAAATGCATAGCATTCCAAAAATCATTCAAACTTTGCATGGATGATTGCCATGGTCATTCTAGTGTCTGATTTTTTTAACCCATTTGATGGATGTAAGAAAAAGTTTGCATCACAACAACCCTTCCGCCCTAACCGAAACCTCTCCGTTGTACATGATGTACCCGTGGCCATTCTTGAAATCCACAAAAAAATTGCCATCGGGTGGGCATGCCCATCCCAGTAACCCACGCAAAATTTGAACGAATTCGAACACCAAACACACGTTGTGTCACGTCCGGGCAGTATTCTGAGGTTTTTCGCCGAAAAATCCTAGAAAATGCATGGAATGACAAAAATCATTCAAACTTTGCATAGATGCTTTCGATGGTCATTCTAGCGTGTGAAAAAAAAATTGAGTCCATTTGATGGATGTGAGAAAAATTTGCATCACAAAACCCTTTCGCTTAACGGAAACCCTTCCGTTGTACATGATGTACTTGTGGACATTCATGAAATATATCCAACTTTGGCCAGCAGCTGGGCATGGCCGTTGGATCACTCCACGCAAAATTTGAATGAATTCAAACACCGAACGCTCATTGCATCACGTCCGGGTAGTATTCTAGGTTTTTTTCGCCGAAAAAATCCTAGAAAATGCATACAATGCTAAAAAGCATTCAAACATTGCATGGATGCTTGCCGTGGTCATTCAGCGTGTGAAAAAATTAGGGATCACCCAGAAGAAATTAGGTACATGAGTGTGATACTTCTATCTTCACATGGAAAGTGATATGGAGTACGGAAATGCAATTCGGCTCCCAGGTGCACGTGCTCCTGCCTGTGGAAAATAATTTTTGAAATGTCAAAAAAATCATGACAATTTTTTTATGTGATCTTAGTCACATACAAATGCTAGCTGCAAATTTTGAGACAAAAAGGTTAAACATTTTGGGCTATGCAAAAAAAACAAATTGAACATCAAATGTTACCCCAAAATGTCACCCCAAATTTGTTTTTTTCACCGACGAAAAACTGCCGCTCCGTTTCATATGAAAATTGTCAAGCATGCTTGCGACACTAACACGAACATCCACAAAAAAATTCAGAATTTTTTGAAAACATTTAGTATTTTTTTCGCGTTACTGTTCATCCGGGTGCATTTGCACCCGGGAGCCAAAACGCCTCCCCCGAAGGAGTATCCTTTACTGCTTCAGCTATCAGATATAACTAGCTTAATAGTATCACCATCTCAATGCCCACGTTTCCAAATAGGGAATACCCAAGGATTATGCTCTCAAATACGTCCCATGTGAAAATACAAGTATCCCACTCAAGCTGTCTAGGAAGAATAAGAATTGGAAGTGCAAATTGCATATCAGGCCATCCTTGAAGTCAAACATTCTACATTCCTGTCACATTGGGATTAGCCCAAGATGGAAGAAAAGACAGCCATTCCGAATATGACGACATTTGAGTTCATTACCATCCTACTCTCAAATTAGGGAGCAGGATAGTAAAGAACTCGAAAGCCATTATGTTGTGAATGATTCTCTTCTTCCATCGTAGCGAAACCGCTATGTGTTAGGAATGAAGGATGATTGACTTCAAAATTAAGCTCGCAACCATCATACACTAATATCGACAAGTCAAACCGTAGATGAAACAAAAGACAGAAATTCCAAATATAATATTAATTAGGTTCACAACCATCATACAAGTACCAAAAGATCCAATGCGTGGACACATTGGCTCTCCGCCGACTGCATCAAGGGGTTGTCGCGGTCCTGACCACGACAAGGGCGGCCATCAAGGTATCTACAACTGCACGGGCTCTCTCAACTAATGCAGCCGCCCTATCGGCCGCCGCACGAACGCTCTCCTCGTAGTCGGTCGCCCTCTCGGCCGCTGCACGAGCGATCTTCGAGAGCCACCTCCTGGGAGGCCGCCGCCCTCCATGCCGCTGCAGCCGCCCTGTCGATGGCCTCGGTTTCCCTGGCAAGACGTTTCCAAGTTCTCATATTTCTGGTCTGCTACTGAACACGCAGACCTAACCTAACATGAAGAAAAAACATATTCAATTTGGAATCAAAAAGGAGGAGAATTAGAAAGACCGACAGCCTATAACAACAAACCTAACCTAACAGAACATGAAGTTCACTAGTAGAAAACGGGCCTTTAGTCCCGGTTGGGAAGGGCCTTTAGTCCTGGTTTTCCAACCGGGACAAACCAATCGGGACTAAAGCCCCCCCCTTTAGTCCCGGTTGCATTACGAACCGGGACTAAAGGCCCTCCACGTGGCGTTGTGTGGGGCGGGGGAGGGAGGACCTTTAGTCCCGGTTGGTGTTACCAACCGGGACTAAAGGCTCCACCTTGGCATGGTATCATCATTTCACCCACATAGGTTCTGCTAAAAAGTTGAGAGGGTTACGGCAAAAACTGGATGCACTTCGTGTACAAACTGGACCATCTCCTTCGAAGTAACAGGGTTTCGGATGAAAACTCTTCTATTACAAAAGAGATTTCATTTTTTTAACATATTTTAAATCCAGACTTATTCTGCATTCAATATGCACCATTCAAAGCCGCATCATCAATTTTTAACCCTTTTCTGATTTCATTTGCTATTTTTCACGCATTTCATGATTTATTTTGAGCTAAATGACCCTGAAGTTGATAAGCACTGCAAATGAACTCTGAAAAGTTGATAAGCATTTCTTTCGAAGTAAGAGGATTTCGGACGAAAACTCATCTATTACAAAAGGGATTTCATTTCTTGACATGTAACATATTTCAAACTGGACCATCTATTACAAATTGGACCATCTCCTTCGAAGTATCAAGGTTTCGGACGAAAACTCATCTATTACAAGAGGCATTTCATTTTTTTAACTTATTTCAACTCCACACTTTTTGTGCATTCAATATGCACCATTCGAAGCCACATCCTCAAATTTCAACCCTTTCTAACTTCATTTGCTATTTTTCATGCATTTAATGATTTTTTGAGCTAAATGACCCTGAAATTGAAAAGCCCTACAAATGAACTCTGAAAAGGTTGAAACTTGGCATGGTATGATCATTTCACCCACATAGCATGTGCTACAAAGTTGAGAGGGTTATGGCAAAAACTGGATGCACTTCGTGTACAAACTGGACCATCTTCTTCGAAGTATCAAGGTTTCGGACGAAAACCCATCTGTTACAAAGGCATTTTATTTTTTAACTTATTTCAACTCCAGACTTTTTGTGCTTTAATATGCACCATACAACAACATGTTAACATCTACAGAAAGAACTAACTAAAAATAATAAAAAACAACAATTAAATGACTAAAACAACTATATAAGCAAAACAGTATTGTTTTAATTAAAATCCTAATTTAAATTATTCTAAAATTAAACAAATAAATCTTACTGTGACAACAATCTAACACGTGACTAGGAGCAAAGAGAATTAAATTAAAAACTATTTGTAAACTCAAGCTATTCACAATCTAGGGGTTGAAGGAAATTTGAACAAATTCAAATTTAAACCATTCAAATTTGAAAACTAATGGCACAAACAGAAAATAGACAAAATTTTGAATCTAATGCAAAAAGAATCACTCAAAAACATCAAATATCCTAAAAGATATAAGCAATTTAAAACAGAAACTAAAAACAGAAAACAAATGTAAAAACAGAAAAAAGGGCTAGCTACAGTAGAACCGGGACTAAAGCCTCAACCCCTTTAGTCCCGGTTGGTGTCTCCAACCGGGACTAAAGGCTGGAGACACCAACCACCTTTAGTCCCGGTTGGAGACACCAACCAGGACTAAAGGGGCCGATACCCTTTAGTCCCGGTTGGTGTCTCCAACCGGGACTAAAGGTCCCATTTGAACCGGGACTGATGCCCGACCGGCGCCATAGCCGCTCGAACCGGGACTAATGCTCACATTATTCCCAGTTCGTAATGCAACCGGGACTAATGTGTAGATCGAGCTGGGACGAAAGCCCTGTTTTCTACTTGTGGTTAATCCTAAAAGACTTGTTTATTTGGCATGTGGGTTGACTTTCAGTCCGCAAGGCTCCCTTCGACAACTTTCATCTCTTAAATGGTTGTATATATGATGGACACACTCTCTCTATCTTGTATTTTGACTATCGATGATGGTCGTTCCGCCCAATCTCTCCTCGTGCGTTACCAAGGTCTAAGAGGAGCAGATGGAGCGGAACGACCCACTACGACACTAGTCGGTATCATTCCTCACAGAACATCTCTTAAGCGTTTGTATATAAGGGGACACCCGTTCACTGGTAGTTCGACTGTCGGTGATAGTCGTTTCACCACATCTCCTTCTACGTTACCAAGGTATCCGAGAAGAAGATGAGGAGGAACGACCTCCGACAACAACAGTCGGGATCCTTCCTTCGATAAAAATCTCTCATCTCTCAAGTGGAAGCCACATTGGACTGAAAGTCAACACACAAAGCTGATAGCTAGTCTTTAAGTTCGCTGATAAACATCCGAAGTCTACTACTACAACAGTCGTCACTTCAACACTACTACTACATAGATCACCATTAAATGACCAAATAGTTCAGCACTACTACATACATCATCACTTCAACACTACTACTACATAGATCATCACTACTACATAGTTGAACACCACTACTACATATAACAACAGAACTAATCGTCATCCCAGTCGATGAGCACCACATTCCCGCTGGAAGAGCCCACCTCCTCCGCATTTATTCCCCTGCGGAGGAGAAGGCTCGTCGGATATGGGCGATGGATGAGGTGGCCATGGCGACTTACGCCGGGACCAATCCCCATCTGTTGGCGCAGGAGATTCAGTTCTACGCTAACAAGGAGAAGGAGCGGAGGAAGGAGGACGAGGAGATAGATCGGATTATTTCCAAGCAGTCGTTAGGGATTTCGAGGAGAACGCCGCCGTCTTTGCATCTAAAATATCGGGGAAGCTGAGATGAGACCTGCTCCGGCCGTACAATCATGCCACCACGTCCTACGCGCGCGCGGCAAGCTCGGGAGTCTTGAAAGTGTCGAGCCACAGCCGATCACCCTTACAGGTGATCTCGGCGGCGTAGCATTCCGATCAGAATCCAACGCCATGATACCGCCGAGGCAGCGACGACAGACGTCGTGGTGGCATCCGCAAAGAACTGTGCAATATACAACAAATTAACCTACAACTATACATACAAATCATATATAACTACAAAACAAAACTATAATTACCCTATAACTATATATACATGCAAAGAACAATAGATGACACTAGTAATTAAACTATAAGTATACAACCAATTAAACTAAAACTAAAATTATAAGCTAGAAATTCTGAATTAACCCTAAAAATGAAACTATAATTATAAGATATAAGTATACAAAAAAAATCAGATACAACTCGCAAAACTAAAACTAAAATGGAAAAACAATTACCGGCGGTGGAGCAGGGTGGCTGCGACGGTGGTGCTGTGGGGGAGGCGACGGTGGGGGGCGATGGCGGGAGTGCGACGGCGAGGCGACCGCGGTGGGCGACGACACGGCGACGGCACTGAGGCGAGGCTGACGACGGGGGGTGACGACGACGGAGCGGGTGAGGCGGACAACGATGGAGGGGGCAGGTGGGATGGCGACTGAGGCGGGCAGGGAGGACACTGACGAAGGAGGAGGCTGACGTGGAAGACGGGAGGGCACGACGGGGCGGGGCAGACGGCGATGGCCAAGGTTGTCAGAATCGTAATTCCGTCATACGATTCTACGACTTTACGATCCAAACTAAGCCCTTTGATTCTACGATTTTAGTTCATAGAATCTACGTTTCTACGATCCTGATAGTGAAGATTCTACGATTTGCGATCCCACCATCCGAGCTCCGATCCGATTCAAAATCACGATTCTGACAACCTTGGCGACCACATCGGTGGGGAGGGGCGGACCGCAATGTCGACGGCGGGGGTGGGCGGGGCGGAGACAGGCGGCGGGCGGACGCGACGTCGTGGTGGGGTGGAATGAGATGTGAAATTTGTTGGGCGCTGCAAATATCGGCCACGGGTCTTTGCCGAGTTCGGCACTCGGTAAACGGAGCCTCCGTGCGCGCGTGCACGCATTTTCAGCGAAATATTTTTCCTGCGCAACTATTCCCAAGCTCTGCGGAACGGATCTTGAAAAAGGGCCTAGATCTAGGTCAACTCACCCTTACCAAGATCTCGAAACCAGGATCTCGGCAAACAAATATTTACCCAATAATTGTTTACTTCAATTTTAATTTATTATTTTTCTCTTACATTACTTGTACGGGTGAAAACAAGTACATGCCAAATTCAATGTGTCTGACTCGCCTCATGCAGTTAAGACGACGTGCCCATCCATGCCGGGCCCACCCTCTAGATGGTGTGCGCAGGGCCTGGGCATGGACAGAAGACCGCGAGCAAGGACTTCCAGCCCTTTTTGTTTATAATTTTATGTGGCCGCTGCACCGCTCTTGAATTTTCCGCACAAAGCCCCGGAAAAGCAGGAAATGCACAAAATACGGCTGGCGACACCCGAAAATGCCGAGGACCTGGCACGTGCCTTCAAATGGAACCTCACGAGTGCAGAAAAAGTTTGAGGCCAACGGAGGAACGGGCCCGCACCCCCTTCACAAACCGAACGCATCCCCACTCGAAATCTAGATCCTTCGCACGACAAGGTCCCGTTTGCACTAATCCTCCGTGAAGGCTTATCTGAAATGGCCTCAGATTTTTACAACGGCCTCGAGGGGCCGTGGGAAGACGCCGCGCCAGGTGCCATGAATTTCCGGGCTCCCGGGAATTACTGGGGATTTAAACGACAGCAAGACGGGCGTCGGCGACGCCCCCCCTGCGTGCCTCACACCGGGCCCACCCTATCGATTGTGTGCGCAGGGCCTGGGCATGGACAGAAGACCGCAGCGGGGGGGGGGGGGGGGGACTCCTTCCCTTTCCTTCCATGATTTCATGTGGCCATGGTCCCGTTCTTGAATTTCACACATAAACCCCTGGTAATGTGGGAAATGCACAAAATATGGTTGGCGGCTCCAGAAAAAGCCAAGGAACTAGCACGTGCCTTCGAATGGAACAACACGAGCGTAGGAAAATTTTTGAGGCCAGCGGAAGAACGGACCCCCACCCCCTTCACAAACCGGACGCATCCCCCCTTGAAAGCTAGATCCTTCGTAGGACAAAGTCCCATTTTCACTAAGCCTCTATGAAAGCTAGATCCTCCAGGGGACCTGGGAAGACGTTGCGCCAGGTCTTGTGAATTTCCGGGAATTTAAATGGAAGCAAGACAGGCACACCCTCTCGGTTGTGTGCGCAGGGCTGACTAGTAGAAAACAGACATTTTGTCCACATCATTAGTCCCGGTCTGGTTTTGAACCGGCACTAATGTGACCATTAGTCGCGGTTCGTGACGGGCATCATTAGTGTCGGTTCGTTCCGGACCTTTAGTCCCGGTTCGTGCCACGAACCGGGACTAAAGGGGTGGTGGCAGGCTGGTGTCAGCCTGGGGCCCCACGATAACCTTTAGTCCCGGTTCATGCCACAAACCGGGACTATAGGCTAACCTCACTAGTAGGAAAACCCCCATTTGTCCCGGTTCGTAAGGGCCTTTTGTCCCGGTTCTGGAACCGGGACTAAAGCCCAAAACCTTTAGTCCCGGTTCGCTTACGAACCGGGACCAAAGGCCGTCCACGTGGCCGCCGCGGGGAGCCCGGGCAGGAGGACCTTTAGTCCCGGTTTGTAACACCAACCGGGACCAAAAGGCACTGGGGTTTTTGTTTTTTTTTTAAAGGGGGGTTTAGGGGGGGGGGGTTGTAGGGTTAATTGAGGTGTTTCATATTATGTTAGCTAGCTAATAGAGAGAAGTGTCCTCTCTTTCTCCGTGCTTGGTCGACGCTAGCTACTATAGAGAGAACTCGACACGCTAGCTAGTAAGCAAATGAAGGAACCATTAAGTACACAAGATCGTCATGAACATATACACAGAGAAGTGATCGACCTCTCTTTCTCCGAGAGATTGGTCGAACAACAAGTTTTCGTATATCTATCCGACGCTACTAGCTACATATATACAATATAAGATCTCTTACAATCCCTAACATCTAATGTCAAATTCCAGATGGTATTCTCCGGCTTTATTTATGACGTGGTCAAGAAAGAATCCCGCCAATTCCTCTTGAATTGCTCGTATGCGATCATGTGGTAGGAGTTCATCCCACATCTGCCACGTCTAATTTGAAGAAGGGGGTCAATACATATATATGAATGAAACTCAACACAAATCATGGTAATAAAATAAAGTTGTGAATATTATTGCTTACGCACTTGAAATTGTTTTTCAGAGTAGCCCCGCTTAGGGGTTGTCGCGTTGTAGATGAACTCGCAAACGTAGTATCCACAAAAATCATTCCCTTTTTCCTGCCACAAGCACTTTACGAGAAATAGAGTTCAATCAAACTGATAATCAAGCATGATAAATGGTATTGATGGAACTGGAATCAATGGGAGATGCGCGGAACTAGCTAGTAGTACTTACTTTCGGGTATGTAAATCGCAGCTCCCTCGGCAGTGCCGGAACAATTGCGGTGAACTCTTTCCAAACCCTGCCAGACAAACAAAATAATTACTTGATATCAGGAAATGAACAAAGTTGCCGATATGACGCGATAATGATCGATTGAACTTACTTCTGGAGCATTTCAGTTATGCCCGCATATTCCTGGGGATCTTTTCGTTTCGAGTCTAAGACGATTACTACTCCCCGCTCAAGCTTAATCTCTAGCAGAATAAAGTGGTACCTGCGCACGCATGCATAACTCATCAATTACATTACTATAACCTCGAGTAATAAGGGAAACCGAATATGCACAAGACAGTAACACTCACATGCAGTTATAAGGAAAGAGTATTGTCCCTTTGTTTTGATTTTTAAGCAACGATTGTAGCAAATTGTCCTCGGTGTCTGTGACATTGTTTTTAACCGTATACTCATGTATGATATCTAGGTTAATGAACCCAATGTCATACATTTGTGCTTTTCTGCATTCGACGATCTTCAATCTGCATAATATAGTGAGGATAATTATATATACATGCAATGAAAGAGCTGAGCTATATATAGAGAGAGACTTAATTACAGAAGTAGTACTTACAGACAGTAGCAAGTCACGATTGTTTTGTCGATGGCCTTTTGATTGTATAACTGGAATATCTCCTCAAAATCAACATTCAACTGATCCATTCCAACAAGGTCGTGCTCCTCTTTAATCATCAGCGTCAAAGAATCCCTCCCTGACTCGCGGCAGGTTTTCATGTACCATTCATGCAATGTTCGCATCATCGTTGTTAGAGGAGGATGATCAGGTTTCACGAGAGGATGCCCGTACCGGTACTTGAATTCGTCCACCTCCAACGGCTCAAACTGTACATCATCGCTCAGGTAATCACCAGGATTGGTACCGGGCAGCATCCCCGGATGATTAGCGACGATATCGGTAGACACCTTGAGCGGGGGGCACGATTGGTTCGCCTGTTCGCCGAGCTGGAGAATTTTTTTCCCACTTCTTCGTTTTGCTAACCTTGCATCACTGGAAGTACTTCCCGACCGCCGCACGTCTTGATATATCTTTTGAACACAGCGGTCATAGTTGGAATCCGGCGGCGGCGGTGGTGGTCGCTTCAGGGCATTGATAGTGCGCATCACTTTCACCGGATCTAGCTTCTCCTTCGGAGGTGGAGTTTTCTTTGCAAAATGGGCCCTCAATTCGGCCTGACATATCTCCTCGTTTTCAGACTCGGTCCTCTCATATGGTAACTTTTCCATAGGCTTGAGAGATGGACCGTATCTGTATCCCCTCCCGCCTCTTCTTGTACTGCTAGCCGCCGGAGCGGCGGCGTCTCTCTTTCGTCGTTGCTTACGAGGCGGAGCAGGAGGCGGAGTGCTCCGACGCACCGGAGGAGCCGGAGCGGCGGCGTCTGTCTTCTGCCGTTGCCGACGAGGCTGAGGAGGAGGCGTACTGCTCCGATGTGCCGGAGTAGGCGAAGGAGGAGGCGGAGTGCCCTCACGCGTCGGAGTAGGCGAAGGAGGAGGCGGAGTGCCCTCACGCGTCGGAGGAGCCGGAGAAGGAGGCGGTGTGCCCTGATCATTCGTCGTCGTCGTCGGAGGAGGAGGAGGAGGCGGAGAGCCCTGATTCGCCTGAGGAGGAGGAGGAGGCGGAGGAGGCGTCCAGTTTGGAAGCTTGATGTACTCCTTCTGCCATAGACATGTACTCCTCAGAGCACGAGCCAGCTTATTCTCTCCTTCACCTGTAGGCCGGTCAAGCTCGAGCTCCTCAAATCCCTCAATTACTTCATCCACCATCACAACAGCATAGCCATGTGGAATCGGTGAGCAGTGAAAAGTTCCGTTGGGTTGAGGAGGTGCAACAGAGCCGACAACCGCCTTCAAAGTGAGGTTCCGCCATTTCGTCATGAGCTCGCAATGTTGAGCCTCCGTGATAGTATCCACGGGGTAGATAGGAGCCGTGAAGTCAGGCTGAACGGGCTCCGTGGAAGCGACGCTGCTTCTCCGCTGAGATGGCGGGGTAGCTTCTGGGGTAGCTTCGTGCCGCTGAGATGGTTGGCCGATAGCTCGCTGGCTCTCAGCTTCCTCTAGCTTTTGTAGTCTTGCATTCAGCTTCTGAATTTCGCTCAGCTCCGCTTTCCTCTTTCTCTCCCGGCTTCTGTAACCGCCTGCGTCGGGAAACCCAACCTTCCACGGAACGGAGCCTGGTGTGCCTCGTGTTCGTCCAGGGTGCTCAGCATTCCCTAGGGCCTCAGTCAGCTCGTCCTTCTCTCTGTCGGGAATGAACGTCCCTTCCTGCGCTGCGGTGATATACTCCTGAAGCTTGTTCATGGGTATTGCAAGTTGCTCGTTCGTCCAACGGCACTTCCCTGTTTCAGGGTCCAAAGTTCCCCCAACCCCGAAGAACCAAGTCCTTGAACGGTCTGGCCAGTTCAATGTCTGTGGTACGACGTTTTTAGCCATCAGGTCATTCTCAGCTTTGTCCCACAACGGTCGGGCTTTGAGGTAGCCACCTGACCCCGTGTGATGGTGATACTGCTTCTTTGCAGCATTGATCTTGTTTGTCTCTGACATTTGTTTACTCTTGTCCGATGTCTTGTAGGCCACAAATGCGGGCCAGTGATCACCTATCTTCTCAAATCGGCCGGTGAATTCTGGAGTCTTCCCTTTGTCGACAAACTTTGATTTCAACTCATTCTTCCACCTCCTGAATAGATCTGCCATCTTCTTAAGAGCACACGCCTTGACCAGTGGCTCTATAACTGGCTTATTCGGATCCTCCTCTGGCGGTAGGGTGAAATTTGCCTTCAGAGCGGTCCAAAGATCATCTTTCTGTCTATCGGTGACATAATCACCATCAGGGGCGCCGTCCTTAGGCTTATTCCATTGCTTGATGCTGATCGGGATGTAGTCCCTAACAATAGCTCCGCACTGAGCAGAAAATGCGTCCTTGGTCCGCTTGGGTTCAATCGGATGGCCATCCCGCGCGAGTGCTGTGATCGTGAACCTTTCTTCCTTGCGCAACCTCTTCTTCGGGCCTCGTCTCGTTACCGAAGTTTGGCTCGATCCAGAGGGCTATAAAAGAAGAAAAAAGAGTTAATTAATATATGTACATACCAAAACAATTAATGCATCAATTAGCTAGTCAGCACAGGCTTAATTAATATATATACCTCGCCGGACTTTGCAACAGCTCCCTCCTCCGTTCGGTCACCGGAGCCGTCATCATGGTCTCCTTCTTCCTCCGGCATTCGGTCACCGGAGCCATCATGATCATGTCCTTCCTCCTCCATTGTTCGATCACCGGAGCCGTCATCCTCTCCTTCCAGACCATCGGTGTCGTTGAGAAAGGACAAGATATCACGTCCGCCGCCGTTGATTATGTCCCCCAACAACTGTTCTTGTTCCAAGTCTCTTGGATCCATAGTTTCTGCAAATATTACAACATGGCAATTAATATACAAGCATGAATGTCCGACGTCCGGACCGCCTCTCTCATGAATGTCCGACGTCCGGTTTGGGGTGGCCTCGACAACACTTCTAGGGTAGGGACGGGAGGGGGTAGGAGATCGACAACGCCTTTCTTCTAGGGTTTGGGTGGCCTCGAGAGTTTATCGGGTAGGGACGGGAGGCCTCGAGAGTTGGTATCGAGGGACGGGAGGCCACAATTACCGGAGTTTTCTGTATGAATTTTTTTTTCTAGGGTTTGGGTGGCCTATCGATCGACCCCCCCCTCCCCCCTCATGTCAAAGTTATCGGGGAGGGGTATATCGATAACGACATACATTCCGGATAACATATACACACATATACACACATATACATGAACATATATACATATACATGAAAAAAACATATACATGACTTTTTAATTACATCTCATTTATCTATATATATTTTAATTCCCCGTCGCCCTCTACATGAACATATATTTTAATTCCGGATAACATATACACACATATACACACATATACATGAACATATATACATATACATGAAAAAAACATGAACATACATCTCATCTCCACATGACCATTTATCTATCTATCTCATCTCCACATGAACATACATCTCATTTATATATATATATATATATATATATATATATATATATATATATATATATATATATATATATATATATATATCATATCATATATATATATATCATCATATAAACAACAGAAAAATTAATTGTTTCCAACAGAGCAGTTGCAGATGGCTTGAGGCCGGCGACGAGGTGTGCTCGGGGGCACGCGGCGACGGGGAGCAGGGGACCATGGGAAAGGGGGCTCACTGGGGGGGCGCGGCGATGGCTTGAGTCCGGCGACGAGGCCGGCGACGAGGACGGCGGGCTCGGGGGGGCACGCGCGCGGAGACGGCGAGGAGGGCGCGACGGCGAGGGCTCGGGGGAAGGCGGGGTGCTCACTGGGGGCGGCGATGGGAGAGGGCGACGGGGCTGGGCGGCGACGGCGACAGCGACGATGGGAGAGGGCGACGGCGACAGCGACGATGGGAGAGGGCGACGGTACATTCCCTGTCACCTTTGGGTTGGCCTTTCGCTTTCGTGAAGCACTCCTATGCAGCACGGCACGCACCATGCTATCCTCTGAACGACAAACGTAGCATGATAAACTATCGACCATGGTGTCCCCGTGGAATTCATGTTCCGTGTTTCCATCCAGCAGGTGGTAGGCGTTAATTCTTGGCCGGTAGTCAGTCGACTCGTCCCCGTCGTGACACGCGTAGATTGTGTCAGCACTGATAGACGAGGACAGCCCGGCGGGCACCGATAGCGTGCGGCCAGTACCTAGGTACACAGCGCGACCATTCAGCCCGTTCATGGGCACCGTCTTGCCCGCGTCTAGATCCACCCGGTGTGCCTTGTACCTTGTCATTTTGGTTTTCGTCCGGCACACCAAAATCAGCTCGTCGTTTTTGTCGACAAGGTTCATAACGTCAAGGTAAAACCGGAAGAGATCTTCATTCATCTCAACCGCCACCACAAATTTTGGCCGCTGGCCGGCGGCCGTGAGGTCCATCACCATGACGCCCTTCTTGGTGATACCTTAGAAGCGGCCTGCGAAGGACAATGTTGTAATCATGGGATCAGAACCGGGCAGCGCACATCGGCTCCATCGCTCAACATTGGGCTTGGCGATCGCTAACACTTGTCCATGATCGTCGAAATCAAGCGCTATATTGGAGTGATCTGCGAGGCCAGCCCCGTACATTCGCAATCTTTCCAGCCTACTGCTCCAGTTGATATCGTCCCTGTTGAGCAAACACAAGAGTGTAGTCGCGTTCGGGAGGGCCGTGAGCTGCTAGGTGAGCGGGTTGAGGAGCTGGACAGCATAAGTTTGCTTGTCGCACATCAGGATGACGCCATCGGTGGTGGGCCCAAACACGAATTGACATCGGAGCTCCGGGACGTTCACCTGGATGCGCTCCCCAGTCGAAACGTTCAGGAAGTCACGGCGGTTAGGCTTCCAGATGTCGTCTAAGGTCCGCCATGGTAGCATGATCCATCGCCGGGGGTGGAACCGACGGTCCATACAGTTTTGCGCGTGTGGGGAGTCGGTGCAGTGTCGCCACGAGGTGCGCACCGCACGAAAGCGAAGGTAGTCGGCGACATCGTCCACAAGGACACGGTCGGCGATCTTGCCTGCTGGCCCGGCCGTTAGGTTGCCCCAATCTATCCTGCATGCATAACGAGGGGTGTCGTGTGAGACCTTTATTTAAGGGTAACCATATGGAAAGGCTGGATGCATCAGATCATCATATTACAAAAAAAAAAAAAAAAAAAAACAACAGAGTATCAATCAATGGATAAAAATACACAAGAAGAGAATCGCAACAGAGCTACAGAGTGCGTACAAAAGGAGAAGACAACCACAAATTTCAATTTATTTTTTGCGATTAATGATTAATGGAATGACGGATCGAGATCCGGTCGAGAGGAAGAGGAAATCCTTGCTACTCACCAGTTGGCGTGGGCGGAGTCGACGACGACGAGCTCATCGTGCGTGCTTGCTTTGCAAGGTGGCAGCACGTTCCCACGACCATGTTGCCAATACTTTTAGCCATGTTCTGCACGTACGGGATTGGAGGGCTAGCCGTACTATTAGACAACTTTTTTTTTGGAGATGTATTATTATTATTAGACAACTTGGGTGTTTGCGTCGCGGATTTCGTTGGAGACCTCTTGTGCTCTCCGAAAACGAGTCCTCCCAGAATTCGAATTAAGCCCAGCCAGTACTACTCGGGTCCACTACTGCTATCGGCAAACAAAGAAACAGTTCCTCATCAAAAGAAAAGAATCGTTAGCTCAGGACGTGCCGGGCGTCGCTATATCTCGCCTTCAACGAGTAGAGCCTTCAGACTCCCTGAAGCGAGCAAGCATATGGGCCAGCCCATGCGCGCGGGAAGCACCTGCCTGTTTTCTGTTTCTTTTTCTTCATGATTTTTTTCATGTTTTCTCTTTTTTATTTTCTTTTGTTATATATATAGGGTGAGTCCATATGTAGGGTGGGTCTATTCTAACAACGCCCCTTAAAACCTTATTCTAACAACATCTAACCTTTTATTCTGACAACACTTCACGTTTGACCTCACCCGAGCCACTCACCCCAAAAAACAAAAACCACCCCACCCTTTTCTCTGACCTGCACGCTCCTCTCCTCTATTACCCATCGCCAAGACCACCACTCCCCGTGCGTCTCGCCACCGTAGCCTACCCTCACCTCCCCGGCGCCCCTTCCCACCTCCGCCGGCGTTTGTCACGCCGGCCCACCACCGACGCCTTCTTCCCCTGTGTTGCCAGCGACATAGCGACGCGCCGTCCCAGTTCCCTCTCGCGCCAGCCCTGACCTCCCACCACCGTGTGGCGACTCGGCCATCTCTCTGCCACACCTTCCCCTCCCCCTCACCTCCCCATCTAGAGCTCACACCACTAGATCGACGCCGACCCGCCGCCCCTACAAACTCCATCTCGGTCCTTGAGCGGGCATGGCGCCACTCGCCACCCTCCTTCCCGCCAGCGCATCCAGTGGCCGTGGACGCCAGCGACTGTCGGATCCGGCCACCACCGCGCATGTAGCCACCGGATCGGTGGAGACCCCCTCTCTCCCTCCCTCCCTCCCCCGCGTGTGTGTTCCTCCGTCTGCCCCACTGCGCCGGCGGTGCCCCACTCTGTCAAACACGCCCCAGCGGCCGTCCCTCTCGTGCTCGCGTGCTCCGGTGATGGGGGATGGCCTTGATCGGATGAAGTGGACCGGTGACGGCGACTCGATCTAAATCGAGGACGGGTGGTTATCTTCTTTCCCAACAGTATCTTCTTTCCCCATAGGTGCGGTTCACACGTGACGGGCTCCAGTTTGGCTACATTTTGCAGGTGTAGTTCGGTGCTGGCAGCAGTGGGAGGCCCCATGGCCGTTGTGCACGACTAAAAAAATGCTTCTCCACCTTGCTTTTGTAGTTCGCCGGAGGCAGCCGATACTGTTTTTGTGTTGTTACTTTTTTAGAAAAATCAAATGGACTCTATTGCAGGAGAAGACAAGAAAAAGGTGCACTGCATGCTAGTTTGCATGAAAAAATTGAAGGACTGTTTGTAATAATTATTAGATACGGTATATCTATGCAGTTCTTTGTTTTGGTGCAGTTTGAAATGTTGCCTTGGTAAGAAAATTTATGTGCGTATTGAGAAGTTCAGTATTCCGGTTGACCAGAAGCTCACTCTCCACCCCAGCCCCCATGCGGTTTAGTCGACGCGTTCGTGCAGTGCAGAGCACATTTGGGTGCAGTCCGTCGGATTGTGCGGAGCGCATGCATGCCTACATTTCGGTGCAGTCCGTCTGGCTGTGCGGAGCGCATGCATGCAGTACATTTCCCACGGTGAAAATTCATGTGGTTCATTGTCGGTAGTGTCGTGGTTCACTTACTCCTAATGTGAACTACATTTAAAATATTACGGCAATGACAAAAAAACTAACGCGCTTCACTTCTCGACGATGTTTGTGGTTCACTTACGCACGATCTGAAGCTCACTTCACTTCCTTGTCTGAGAAAATTTAGGTCTCACAAAAGAGAATTATGCAGCTCTCTTACCCGTAGGATGCAGTGCGATTTTCCGTGTGAAGCAGTGCGTTCTTCTTTCTGATGTGGTTCACGCGTCGATTTTGGTGTCGCGGAAAACAGAGTGTCCGCATTTCGGTAATTCTAAAACTGCTCTTAAACCGTAAGGAATTAGAGAGAGTGTTCTACATGAAAAAGTTACATCTCGTCGATATGTTTCCAACGCCGTATCATTTGCATCATTCCGACGAGCGGTCTGGTTGTTTTTATACGAAAAACAGCCGTTGTCACTCGTTGGCCGCCGCACGGTTTTCAAAATTAATTTAAAACCGTGACGAATCTCAACAAATGTCCAACATATGAAAGTTGTGCCTATTCCACATATTTCCAACGCCCTATCACACGCCTCATTCCGGAAAACGGTTAAAAAACTGCAGCGAAAACCGTACTGAAAAAATCAAAAAAATTGAAAAACAGAATTTCATGTTTGAGTAAATTTAAAATTACTCTTAAACCGTAAGGAATTAGAGAGAGTGTTCTATATGAAAAAGTTGTGTCTCGATTAAGGATGGCAATTTTACCTACGGGTATGGGTACCCGCGGGTAACGTACCCAGATGGGCAGGGTATGGGCACACTTTTATACCCATGGCTAGTACCCATACTCTACCCGTTAAGTCATGGGTAGGGTATGGGTATAGCCTTGTACCCGTGGGTATACCCATACCCAACCCACTTGTGAAGTAATGTTAAGTTATCGTCAATTAATCATTAATTTGTCATGTGACTCATCTACTCCTATTGACTTATGAGTATGTTGTGATTTCTAAATATTGATACTGGTCATATACTCATCTACCTGTTATTGAGTTGAGATAATTATTTTTGTGTCAAATGTGCTATCAGTGAGTGTAAAATTGTGAACAACTTGTATACTATTCGTTCTACCTGCTGGGTACCCAATGGGTATGGGTAAAGTTTTATACCCGTGGGTACGGGTATGGGTAGAATTTTGTACCCATTGACTATATTGGTATGGGTATGATATTGCTCTACCCTGCTCATACCCTACCCATTGCCATCCTTAGTCTCGATGATATCTTTCCAATGTCATATCATTTGCTTCATTCCGACGAGCGGTTTAGAAAAAATCGTGAAAATACGCTCTCTGCCACTCGTCGGGCGCTCACCGTTTTTGAAACCGCTCTTAAACCACGAGGATATATATATAAACAGAATCTTCAAAAATACATTTGAAAACATATTGAATAGGTATTAAAAACATGTTGAATAATTATTAAAAAATGATGAAAAATAATTTAGAACAAGTATTTGAAAAATGTTGAATAAGTATTAAAAAAATGTTGAACAAGTATACAAAAAATGTTGAATAAGTATTAAAAATGATGTAAAAATATTTGAAAAATGTTGAATAATTATTTCAAAAATGTTGAACGGGTATTTCAAAAATGTTGAACGAGTATTTGAAAAATTATGAATAAATATTAAAATGTTGAACAAGTATTTGAAAGATGTTGAATAAGCCTTCAGACGATGTTGACCATCTATACAAAAAATGTTGATAGTTATTAAAAAGATATTTTTGACATATACAAAAATGTAGAGTTAAAACGAAAACAAACATAAGAAAAAACAAAACAAAAATAAATAAAAATTGAGAAGAAAAGGGAAAACCGGAGAAGAAATTAAAAAACGAAACAAAAAATGAAAAAAAAAACGGAGAAAACAGGAAGTCCCTATGCTTTCCCTCAAGTAGTTTGCATGTGCTATCCTAATACGAACCCATCCCTAACGCAATGGCTAGAATCACGAGCCACCACTGCAGTGGCGGAGCTAGCATTTGACAACAGGGTGAGCCGCTTCCAATTTTTTTTTGACAACAAATATGACATGTGAACGATCTAACCAATTATCAGTAACACATAAAAATAGATCAATATGGTCTTACAAATACACTAAAATTCTTAATTATGTCTCGGTTTTGCATAAAAGAAGACTACATAGTAGATACTACATACCTTGAGAATTCAAAGAACACTATGTGTCGTGGTTTTGTCTCGGCAGATGTCTTCATAGGAGAACTTAGATGTGAGGCCATCGCCGCTGTGTGGCGACTCGAAGGGGTTGATCGGGAACGAGAAACGAGTTTACCCAGGTTCGGCCCCTCCGATGGAGGTAAAAGCCTACGTCCTGCTTTGTGTGTATACTGATGATGATATCGATTACAAGGGTGCGGAATCGTTTGACCTAGCTATCGATTGATTCTAACTTAACCCTTATTGGCCTCAGGGGCTCGCCTTTATATACAGATTGAGACCCTGGGTTTACAAGAGTCCGAGTCGTGTTACGACTCGTGACCAAGTCTATCTCTAACTCGCCTTGCCTCCTAAGCAAGGAAACTCTAGGCGACTCCCACCTCTTGGGCCTTAAGTCGCCGTCTTCGTGTACTGGGCCGCCAAGCGGCTTACTTGGTAAACCGCCTTGCCAGTCTTGTTCTTAGCATTGCGGCCCACCTTGTGTATTGTCTACAATCCGCCATCAGGATGACCCGGCCCCATAGGGCGGGTCATATCGTGGGGTTATATCCCCAACACTATATTTCTAGCCCGCGCTTTTGCATGGCCATGAAAGTATCAATTATGTCTTCTTCATTCACCTTGGAGAAAATATCCCGTTCAATGTATGTGACCACGCAATCATCCAAAAGACTATCACCCATTTTATTTCTCAACTTTCTCTTGACTAAACTCATGGTAGAAAATGCTCTCTCCACATTTGCCGTTGCCACTGGTAGAATCAATACCAATTTTAGAAGAATGCACACAAAATTATGAACTATATGCCTCCCTGCTTGAACAAGCTTAACTGGGAGATCAACAAGATTGCCAAGGCCTTGGAAGTTCTCATATGTTATCATGGCATCAATATAGTTATCAAGTTATACTTCAAGGTGTATCAAGTCAGCACTTGAAAAGTCTTCGGGATAGAACTCAACAAGTCTTGCGTACCTTGTGTGCATCAAAAGCAGTAAAAGAGTTGGCCAGATTCAAAGCACATACAAGATAACAACTCCATATTTACCTCATCAAACCGATTTTCAAGCTCTTGACTAATTTGATCAATTACTCAAACTTCTCTTCTATAGTGATCATCATTTTTTGGGGTCGAACAAACCGTATTGATCTTCCATAAGGCACATAATTATCTTCAACTTGAATGGTATGCTTGTTACAAAATAGTGTGACCTTTTGAAGAAATGCATCCCACACATTAGACCTCACTTTTTGTATTCTATCTTTTGCCAATATAACCATTGCCATTGCAGAAAGAATGTCTTGGTCACTTCTTTGCAAACAATCAGACAAATCACTTGTGTATCCAAGAATGACAAGCATCAATTGGGCATTGAAAATAAAGTCAAATGACTCAAACACTCCAACAAATAGTATGGATTTTTTGCCAATCAATAATGTTGAGAACAGTTTTGTAATGAGAGCCCCACCTAGTATCACCAGGCCTAGGTAACCCCATCTCTTGATTCAGACCACTCCCAGTTAACTCACCACATTCAAGTAGTTTCATGATATTATGAAGTCTAGCATCTCTAAGCATGTCATGACGATTACAAGAAACTCCAATAATGTTCAACAATAAAGACACTCGGTAAAAAAACCACACACAATCATCATTTCCCTTGGCAACAGCAACAAGAACTAGTTGGAGTTGATGTGCAAAACAATGGATGTAATAAACAGAAGGTGACTCTTTCATGATCAATGTTTTCAGTCCTTTAATTTCTCCTCTCATATTACTAGCCCCATCATAACCTTGCCCACGAATTAGAGTTATAGTCAAACCATGATTGCCAAGTAAAATGCAATTGCTTCCTTAAGTGATAATGAAGTAGTGTCACTTACATGAGCAACTCCAAGAAAGTGTTCACTTGGCCTTCCTACTTTATTCACAAAATACAAGCATAGAGCTAGTTGTTCTTTATGTGACACATCACCAGAGTCATTAGTTAGAATAGCGTAATGATATCACCAACTTGTTCAATAATTTGATTTCTAGTATTTAGTGCACAACATTGAATAATCTCATTTTGTATCTGGTGAGAAGTCAATTTGCAATTACCTGGTGCATTCTTCAAGACATACTTATTCACCTCCTCACTATTTGTTGCAAGCCATTTCAATAGCTCAATGAAGTTTCCCCTGTTGCTAGACTGTTCACTTTCATCATGCCCACTAAATACCAATCCTTGATGAACCAATACCTAGCGCATTGGCTAGAATCGCGAGCCACCACTAACCACTGTGACGACCCGGGTTCGATCCCTGGGGAGCTCGTTTCCGTCTCTATTTATTCTCTTTTGTTACTATATATGCATTAAATGGACCGGCTCGTTACTACGGAGGTTTCAACGAGCACAAGTTGTCGACTCGCTTAAGGCGAAGAATAGTGGCCGCGGGACGTGCCTGAGCGCGACGCCGTGCATCCTGATTTCAACGAGCGAGTGCCTGGTGCCATAAAGCAAGACGGACCAGGCCCAAAGTACAATTTCTAAATCAGGCAAAAACTTACCATGCTAAAAATCTAAAAAAAATTGTGGAACATAAAATTATAAATTTCCATGCAATGTTTCTCATGCCATAAAGCGCAGTATTTTTGCATATATAAAAACAACAAACATGGACACGTAGTTGGCCTACTGTTCACCATTACAGATTTGCCATGATGCGCAGTATAAATTTGCCATGCTAAAGAGCAAAACAACTTTTTTGTGTATAAAAACAAAACACAAAAATAAGCATACAAAATTCCCATGATATAGAGCAAAAAATAATACCACTTGTCCAGATAGAAAATCATATGTCAGAGCAACAACAACAACATCGTGTATTTCATAGCTATGCTTGCCGTTCGGCAGCATGGCTTCCTTGTTTGGCCCACATGTTACCGTCAAGCCTGGTATGGATCTGCCTTTGACGCCAAATGGAGAGGGAATGCTGTTGCACGTCACGTTCCACTCAGTGGTCGGCTCCGGCGGTAGCCCGAGTCCCCGCGAGAGCGTTCCATGGGGGATCACTGAGAAGAGGACGAGCACGAGCGGGTGGAGCCGCCATGCATGCGGACACGGCAGCCGCCGCGGCAGATCTGCTCTCTCTTCTGCCTTGTCCTACTAGTGGAAGATGGCTTGACCTTGAACAAAGGATGTGCGTGTCCATGCCCGCCACCACGGAGCATCACACGCGCGTCTAAAGGGAGACTAATGGTATATGACCATCAAGATTTGAATCCTTGTTGAAAAATTAGGCAATTTCGTGTGGATGTCTTGTTCTAAGACCGAGCTCATGCGAGCTCAGGTGAACAGTAAACTCAAAAAATTGAAACAAATTCCAAAAGAAACTGAACTTTTTTTGTGTGAAACATTGACAAAATTTTTGTTAGCTTGCAAAATATCATGACATTCGTGAAAATCGTGGCAAAAATAAAACAAAATAGATGCTCCAAAATGAGTTTGAAAATAACATTTCGGAGCATCGGTTTTGTTTTTTTGCCACGATTTCCACGATTGTCATATGGTGATGAAATTTTGCAAGCCAACAAACGTTTTGTCAATGTTTTACACAAAAAATACATATTTTTGTGAATGTCTTTTCTATTTATTTTTATTTTACTGTTCATCGTTTCGTGACTAATTCCAAAATATAAATCATGATTAAAAGTATTATTAGCATGCATCTGTTCAACATACTAGATTCCAAAATATAAATCATGCGGATACAAAACATTATGACCCATACCCGGGCTTTGCATAACCAAGATGCACGCAGCCAAAATCCGAAAGTCTGACAAAAAGAAGATAAATTAAAAACTGACATAAAGAATTGACACCTACCGGATGTTGACCTAACCTTGTCGTTGACCCAATTCGAATCGAATACACCATAAGATTGAAGTTTAATCTTTGATGTACCAAAGGCATAAGTTTTGGTTATGAACCAAATATCAAAAACTTGGTTTCATCATTATAAAATGGCTCTCTTTATGAACATATTAAAACCTTGCACACATATATACGTCAACACGATATGCGGCCTAGATGCACAAATGTAAAGCAAATAATTTTTGGAGTTACATAAGTACGAATTACATTTACATCTTTGCAGACCATTCTGTTTTGACATGTTTTGGTTATATACCATTGTTGTGTGCAATTTTATTGTTCCTATTCGGTGTGTGAATGGTAGAATTGCTGAAATAGGGGAGAGATTCCTTCCCAAGTCGGCTGCCCCTTGGCATCCTCCACAAACATATACGTGTGGGAGAGCTCCTCCTTGCATCAAACCCAAGGAGGAGCTCTCCCACATAGCTACGGTCTAATATCTTCGGTCTAATAGGTCAGAAAGATTAGATTCTCAATTAGATGGATTCCTCTATCTAATTGGTCTAATAGAATTAGACTTCTAATTAGATGGGAACATCAGTTTTCTCTCTCTAGTATTATCGGAGATCTTTTTCCTAGACACAGTGCTGCCAGATTACTACTTCGGAATGCGTGGGTACTGTCGGGGCCGGATTTCAGGAACACACTATTCCCAGAAATTAACCCCTTGTGTCATCACCAGCCCAGGATTACTGTTACTGGTGGACATGTCCTTGTTACAGATTACCAAGCAATTACAAGAACTGGATACAAGACCGTAAAGATCTAATGATACAATAATGATTTCTGGTGGATGACGGAAACGATTCGCAAATTCTCCAACGTCGATGGGGCTCCATTCCCACAGGAACGGCTGACCTGGATAACTCCTATCCCGCGTGGCTACTATCCTAGGCTCCGCATGGACGTCGTCATAATACTCTTCTGACCTGGCCAATGAAATAACCAGGGACAAGCCAGTGAGTACGTTTGAATGTACTCGCAAACATTATGGACAAATGATATACCGAATGCAGCAGATAACATGTGATCATGGTGAACTAAACTATTTGCTTATGCTCATGCTGGAATATATTGTATGCTTGCTGACAGGAATTAAATCATGGCATGATGACATATTAGCATGTGCAGAAGAACGTGTTAGCGACAAAAAAAGAAGGTTGATGGAAAATCGGACGAGACAGTACCATCCGAGAATCCAAAGAAAATATAAAAGAAATGCCGGTTGGATGTCAAGTGACACCATGATAGGTCTTGAAGAGAAATGCCAAACGGGTGTCTAAAAGAGAAATCGGACGAGACAGAACCATCCGAGATCTCAAGCGACGCCACGAGAGGTCTTGAAAAGAAATGCCAGACGGGTATCTACAAGAGAGTCAGGCGAGACAGGACCGCCCGAGAACTCGAGAGACGCCTCGTAAGGTCTTGAAAATAAAACTGAATGCCCGGGGTAGTCTAGCCAGCCCCTGAGACACTCAGGAAAATAAAATTAAGAGAAATGGGTTAGTCCACAATAATAATCATAGCATTAATAATATTCATGATAACATTAGTAGTAGTAGTAATTATTCTGCAAAATAAACCATGCACAATTTTAATTATTTCCTCCGGAGACCGACTCTAAGACCGACACTTGACCAACCCAGACTGTAGTCCTTAACCGCGGACACGGCTATTCGAATAGATATAACTCTGCAGAGGGTGTACTCTTTACCCACGTGTATGAGATTTCTTTAGTCAGCACCGTGACACTGACTAATTCCCATTACGTCCTTTAGGTTGAAACACACCTGACCAGCACACACAAGCTTAACCGTCCGGATGCCAGGAATCACCCAGGACATCTGTTCAGTAAAACTCTAAGACGGGGAGACCAACGTCCTGCATGGGATCACTATTCATATGCACGGATTACAAGGGGTGCCCCCCTCTCGGCTACATCTAGCTGGAAACACCCATGCCCCCTGACCCGATGACAGGATTTAGTCCATGATCGTGGAAACCCTCATCGTAGCCCTCTATGTGGTGTGTACACGGAAAGGGGTTAACAACTTACTGTACCGTACCCTACCTGCGGCAAGGACAAGTGACAGCACGAAACAAGTATGGGGGTTACCGGAACAAGACTCGATCTACGGTCGACTCAGGAGGTGTTACTTATTATCACTGGTATGCTCCACCTATATCACGTGACACCCCCGTGTCAAATATGTCCCGTGCCCACCGGCACGTCCAAGGCAGGAGCACACTCCTGGATTCTCACAGCTTATACATGTCAGAACTTCAGTGGCATGCATGCAAGAGAAAAAAATGTACATGACCATGCATGCATGCAATATTACTACTCATATGCAATTTCTATTAAAATTATCAAAACCATGCTCCAAATATTCTAGCTAGCTATTATCAAACATCCACCATATCAAGTGTTCAAAAATGCTTGCCTTAAACATGCAGAAGTGTTGGGTGCACTCCAAAACTTTTGAAAAGTTTCTCCCCTCCATTTTCCCTATTTTCAAAATATTGAAATAACCACAGTATTAAAAAGTTTTCTGGAAAATTATGAACTAAATACTAAAATAAACTAGATGAAAAATAAGGAATATCAGAAAAAGAATCAAAAGATTTGGAGTCCAGATGATTTTTCTAGGGATTCTCTAAGCTGGAATAGATAAAGAAATGGAATATTTAATAAATCCAACAGAGACAAAGCTGAGGAAAAATGTTCACCTAAGCTGAAATAATAGGGCATGAATTTATAAGTGTTCAGAAATTTGAATCATCAAATTTGGAGCTGGAATGATTGCTGTGAATTTATTGGAAATCTACTGAGAAAGGAAAAAGAAAAGAGCAGAGCTGCGCCCTGAGCGTTGTTTAGACGTCTGGCGTTACTGGGGCCGGCCCAGCCGTTCGGCCACGCAGGAGGCTGCCGACGTCGAAGGCGTATTCCATTGAATACGTTTTCCAGTGTTGAATACGTACTCCTAGGAGTACGTCTTCACTTAAAACCTGAGGGTCACTGACGGTGGGTCCCGCGGGCCCACCTGTCATGATTGACCGGTCCACGTCAGCTCCTTCTCCCTCCTCTTCCTGGCACGCCGGCGATGATAGCCGGAGAACGGCGGCTCCCTTCGCGAAACTGAGGCCACCTACGCGCTCAGGGGAGCAAGGCGGTCCTCTCGGAGTAGGGCATGCCCGCCGGCGAGCTCTGTATCGCCGGTGCAGTGATCTCTGGCGGACGGCGGCTTCGGAAGAAAGAGGGGTTTCGCCCGTGGATAGTCCCGAGCAAAATTGAGGGTGGGGATGGATTCGTGGAGTTGAGAGGAAGTGGATGGTGAGGAGAGTGGGAGAGAAGAAGCTCTAGTGACGTCGGAATCAACCTGAAAATGGCGACAGCCGTGGCTACTGGAGGCGGGGAAGATGACCGTTTCCGGTCATTTTGCTGCTCGGGGAAGCTCATAGAGAAGGAGGGGAGCGGTGTGGTTAGCCGAAAGAGCTCAGGGTGGCTTTTACAGCCAGGTGAGGTTGGTTCCCGTGAGATCCGGGGATGGACACGACGGCGGCGACCTTTATGGCGGCAGGTGAGGCCGTTGAGGTCGGTGGGGTGGTTGGTGAGGACGGTGGCGGCCTGAGTTAATTGTGGAACGTGCTGGCGGGCTCGAGAAAGCTCCAGGTGGCCCGAACGGTACCGTCCCCGAGCTGACTACGGCGGCGGCCATTGATGGCAGACGGGGCGGTGGCGAGGTCAGCGGGTCCGGTAGGGGTCGGTGTAGAGCTGGCTAGCTGCGGATAGACTTGGCCGTTGGCCATTAAGGCGAGACGGCGCCGACAGAGACGTGGCGAAGCTGTGCTCGTCGGGCGGCGGTCTTGGTCGCCGTGGACGGCGGTGGCTAGCACTAGGAGCCAAGAGAGGGTGTCGGCGGGGTCGGTGGTTGATCAAAAGGTCAAGGGAAGTGATAAGGTGATCGAGGGGAGGAGCAAATGAACAGCAGCAGTCGATGCCAGAGCCTGTAGTCCCGGCGCTCTGGACGCGCTCTGGACGTGCACCTGAGGTGTTCGATGATATGCCAAGGGGTCCTAGGGTGGTCCAGATGAGTTCATTTTTGGTATGGTGATGTTTGCAAGGGTGGCAGAGCTATTGGACATGCTGGTTTGGCCAGGAGAGCAGGTGTGCAATGAAGTTGAGGAAGAGGTAGAATTTCTGTCAGGCACACAAGGTGCTCGACAGAATGCTAGGGCAATTTAGGAACTTTTGCTGACTATGAAAATTGGCAGGATAATGCCTCTTTGAGTGTTAGAGATAGTGGTGTGGTTGGTTTGGCAAAGAGAAAAACTTGTTAGTACAAGTTTGAATGAAGTTCAGTTCTGGATTGAAAATACAGAGGATTATTTGGTGGATTAATAGATGCAAGTGGAGCTAATCTCCTGGACTTAAGAGTTTGGTTGGAAGAAATATAGGTGGGAAAATTTTGGAAATTGTTTGGGCAAGGAAAATTGGGGTTGTAGTTATAACCTAGAAAATGGACAGAATGGAAAAGAGGAAGGTTCACTCAAAATTTTCAAAGGACCAAGTTGGGTTTTTGCATAAAAGTGATATATAAGCATCACATGACCTCCCATAATTTTTGTGGAATTTTTAAAGAATTATTTAAAATAGTTGTAGTGCAACAGAAGTATTTAAAGTATTGAAAATGCTATTAAAAGAATTATTTTGGGGCAAATTTTAATATGAAAATAATCCCTACTGTTATTAAAGTAATAATGAAATGGTTTAGGAAAACTACCAAAGCCACAATATTATTTCCATATATTTTTCTATATGGAGGGAAGAATTTTGAAAGACGGAAGCAGAAAAGGTTCTAAAATTATGAAAGAACCTATTATAATTCAAAATTTTATTTCTGGCCAAATTTTACTTAATAAAAATGTGGTTAAATTTTTGGGGTGTTACAAACTCTACCCCCCCCCCCCTTAGGAAAATCTCGTCCTCGAGATTTGTTAAGGACGGAAGAATTAAATGCATATCACAACAATTAAAACACTCATATGCAAAATGCAATTAGGGCAATATATTCATGACATACACCCTAAGAACAATACAAAGGTCACACCATGCAAACAAGCACTACACGCTACACAAATGCACTCATGACCGCCTATGGTCCGAAAGTGAGATCTACAGGGTCTTGCGGAAAAGTTCCGAGTGCTGGAGCATCTTCTTCTTCTTCCGGGGAGAGTGATGGAAGCAGGCGTAGAATGTGCCCATCCAAGGTTGGCAAAGGTGGCCCGCCAATGGCTATCTGAGGGTTCAGAAAAGCAAGATAAGAGAGGTAATCCATTAGTTGCTGGGTCAGACGCTCTTGAGCCATCACATATTGAATGAGATTGGCCAGAGCTGGATCCCTTTCTATGCGTTCACAGCGGAACGTTGCATTTGCTCCTGATGCTGCACGGCTCGGAAAATAGGAGTATCTCCTTTCGCTGGCAGTGGGTACCGCGAATCAGAGACGGGTAACTGCTTCATAAGCAGCAGCTTCAATGGCCATGCCTGGGGTTGGCATGGATCTCCCGATGTAGACAACATATGGAGGGCCTTGGTCTGGGTCTGCTGGTGGGATGTGCACAACTGCCCAGTATTTCGAGGAGTCAGAGGTGATCCTGAATTTGAACAACTCATACTGGGGTGGTTGGCTGGAACCAAAAGTGTTGCGGGTAAAATCCCACAAAACTTTAACAAAACTGCCAGGACTTGCATCTGGAGTTCTCAGGTGGATACCGGGGCGAGACATGGAGTGCAGGTCGGGGAAGGAGTGGTGTTCTAGTTTGACGGGGCTAGTGCTGGATATGACTTCTTATAGAGTGCCTGGGTTAAGAGACATGATGCGGCGCCAATACGACTTGTGTATTGGTCCTGCCGTGGGATTAAAGTCTCGGTCCTCAATCCCCAAAAGGAATGTGACGTATTACTGTGTGTGTCGGTCAGGGTGACTATAGTGGTTACGTCTAGAATTTACTGTGCAACCATACGTCAATTACATTACGCTGGTTCACAACTAGTACTATTAAAATAGTGGTACACCAGTAAATCACAATCCTGCTACATCATACGGCTGCTACTACCAAAAATTACAGGGTGACAGAGCCACTAGGGCTTGACACGGATCCAGTGGACTTAGTCCACCTCGTTGACATCCAGCCGGGCGCGTCTTGTGGATGCCGAGTCCTCCTCGTGGGCTTCTGCGTCGGAGCTGGCCGGGGTCGGATGGGGAACTACAGGGCTGGAATAGCGGTGGTGTCCTTCACGGGGTGTCGAGGTCACCGTCCCGTTGGGGTAGGTCTCCAAGAGACGTTGAAGTTCCCCGGGTGAGGCAATGGCACTGCCCGGGTGGATAATATGGGCGGAACTTGGGGGTTCAACACGCCTCTCAAGCAGCACTATTGGGGTGTTGGTGGCGGGTGCAGCTTCACTTCTTGCCGGGGTCAGGAGAGCGAGCGTCCTGCGGGTCGCGATCAGATCAAGAGAGACCTGATCGAATGGTGCCTCTTGCGCTCTCAGGTAGCGTACCAGATGCACCAGAGCAGGATCTGACTCTTGGTCTCCATTGGCGACTTGGGTTGGTCTACCATAGCCTTCACGACTAGGGTAGTAGTAGAAAGAGCGGCAGTTAACCCTCGGCGACAGATGCCGAAGGTGAACTATAGCCTCTCGGGCTGCAAGTTGGATGGCTTGGGGTTCGTCGGAGGTCGTTCTCCCGGTGAACCGGTAGGGGCGCTCCGATGTGATGCTCCTCCCGTAGATGTGCACCGTGGCCCAGAAGTGATGGATGGAATCACTCGTGTGCCCCTGGTACACAACATATTCTGGCGGCTCTTCGTTGCCGAAAGCACGACGGGTGAGATTGGCAAGGACGGCTACAAAGCCTTCAAGCTCGACTGCGGTGGTCTCGTTGTCAACAATGGGGCCTGGCATCTTGGTGGTTGGATATCGAGCTGGGAGTGAGGCTGTGATGTGCTGTGTTTGGGGCAAGGCTTCCTTTATAAGCCATCGGAGTCTTCCATGGCACGCTTGCAGATGGGACCACTCAGGTGTCAGCCACAGGCATACGACCGATGGATAGACTGATAGGTTGTGCACCGACTGTCAAAAGATGTCAGCTGGCCACTGCGTAGGCTTATCGGATGAGATAGGCTTGGCTATGGACAAGGAAAGACTTGGACGGTGTGGAAACCTAAGGATAATGAACAGGCTAAGATAGGATTAGCCAGTGGTCAGCCTGGCTCTGATACCAAGGCTGTCGGGGCCGGATTTCGGGAACACACTATTCCCAGAAATTAACCCCTTGTGTCATCACCAGCCCAGGATTACTGTTACTGGTGGACACGTCCTTGTTACAGATTACCAAGCAATTACAAGAACTGGATACAAGACCGTAAAGGTCTAATGATACAATAATGATTTCTGGTGGATGACGGAAACGATTCGCAAATTCTCCAATGTCGATGGGGCTCCATTCCGACAGGAACGGCTGACCTGGATAACTCCTATCCCGCGTGGCTACTATCCTAGGCTCCGCATGGACGTCGTCATAATACTCTTCTGACCTGGCCAATGAAATAACCAGGGACAAGCCAGTGAGTACGTTTGAATGTACTCGCAAACATTATGGACAAATGATATACCGAATGCAGCAGATAACATATGATCATGGTGAACTAAACTATTTGCTTATGCTCATGCTGGAATATATTGTATGCTTGCTGACAGGAATTAACTCATGGCATGATGACATATTAGCATGTGCAGAAGAACGTGTTAGCGACAAACAAAGAAGGTTGATGGAAAATCGGACGAGACAGTACCATCCGAGAATCCAAAGAAAATATAAAAGAAATGCCGGTTGGATGTCAAGTGACACCACGGTAGGTCTTGAAGAGAAATGCCAAACGAGTGTCTAAAAGAGAAATCGGACGAGACAGAACCATCCGAGATCTCAAGCGACGCCACGAGAGGTCTTGAAAAGAAATGCCAGACGGGTATCTACAAGAGAGTCAGGCGAGACAGGACCGCCCGAGAACTCGAGAGACGCCTCGTAAGGTCTTGAAAATAAAACTGAATGCCCGGGGTAGTGTAGCCAGCCCCTGAGACACTCAGGAAAATAAAATTAAGAGAAATGGGTTAGTCCACAATAATAATCATAGCATTAATAATATTCATGATAACATCAGTAGTAGTAGTAATTATTCTGCAAAATAAACCATGCACAATTTTAATTATTTCCTCCGGAGACCGACTCTAAGACCGACACTTGACCAACCCAGACTGTAGTCCTTAACCGCGGACACGGCTATTCGAATAGATATAACTCTGCAGAGGGTGTACTCTTTACCCACGTGTATGATATTTCTTTAGTCAGCACCGTGACACTGACTAATTCCCATTACGGCCTTTAGGTTGAAACACACCTGACCAGCACACACAAGCTTAACCGTCCGGATGCCAGGAATCACCCAGGACATCTGTTCGGTAAAACTCTAAGACGGGGAGACCAACGTCCTGCATGGGATCACTATTCATATGCACGGATTACAAGGGGTGCCCCCATCTCGGCTACATCTAGCCGGAAACACCCATGCCCCCCTGACCCGATGACAGGATTTAGTCCATGATCGTGGAAACCCTCATCGTAGCCCTCTATGTGGTGTGTACACGGAAAGGGGTTAACAACTTACTGTACCGTACCCTACCTGCGGCAGGGACAAGTGGCAGCACGAAACAAGTATGGGGGTTACCGGAACAAGACTCGATCTACGGTCGACTCAGGAGGTGTTACTTATTATCACCGGTATGCTCCACATATATCACGTGACACCCCCGTGTCAAATATGTCCCGTACCCACCGGCACGTCCAAGGCAGGAGCACACTCCTGGATTCTCACAACTTATACATGTCAGAACTTGAGTGGCATGCATGCAAGAGAAAAAAATGTACATGACCATGCATTCATGCAATATTACTACTCATATGCAATTTCTATTAAAATTATCAAAACCATTCTCCAAACATTCTAGCTAGCTATTATCAAACATCCACCATATCAAGTGTTCAAAAATGCTTGCCTTAAACATGCAGAAGTGTTGGGTGCACTCCAAAACTTTTGAAAAGTTTCTCCCCTCCATTTTCCCTATTTTCAAAATATTGAAATAACCACAGTATTAAAAAGTTTTCTGGAAAATTATGAACTAAATACTAAAATAAACTAGATGAAAAATAAGGAATATCAGAAAAAGAATCAAAAGATTTGGAGTCCAGATGATTTTTCTAGGGATTCTCTAAGCTGGAATAGATAAAGAAATGGAATATTTAATAAATCCAACCGAGACAAAGCTGAGAAAAAATGTTCACCTAAGCTGAAATAATATGTCATGAATTTATAAGTGTTCATAAATTTGAATCATAAATTTGGAGCTGGAATGATTGCTGTGAATTTATTTGAAATCTACTGAGAAAGGAAAAAGAAAAGAGCAGAGCTGCGCCCTGAGCGCTGTTTAGACGTCTGGCGTTACTGGGCCCGGCCCAGCCGTTCGGCCACGCAGGAGGCTGCCGACGTTGAAGGCGTATTCCATTAAATATGTTTTCCAGTGTTGAACTCGTACTCCCAGGAGTACGTCTTCACTTAAAACCGTGCGGGGTGACCTGAGGGTCACTGACGGTGGGTCCTGCGGGCCCACCTGTCATGATTGACCGGTCCACGTCAGCTCCTTCTGCCTCCTCTTCCTGGCAGAACGGAAGCGGCACGCCGGCGATGATAGCCGGAGAACGGCGGCTCCCTTCGCGAAACTGAGGCCACCTACGCGCTCAGGGGAGCAAGACGGTCCTCCCGGAGTAGGGCATGCCCGCCGGCGAGCTCTGTATCGCCGATGCAGTGATCTCTGGCGGACGGCGGCTTCAGGAGAAAGAGGGGTTTCGCCCGTGGATAGTCCCGAGCAAAATTGAGGGTGGGGATGGATTCGTGGAGTTGAGAGGAAGTGGATGGTGAGGAGAGTGGGAGAGAAGAAGCTCTAGTGACGTCGGAATCAACCGGAAAACGGCGACAGCCGTGGCTACTGGAGGCGGGGAAGATGACCGTTTCCGGTCATTTTGCTGCTCGAGGAAGCTCACAGAGAAGGAGGGGAGCGGTGTGGTTAGCCGGAAGAGCTCAGGGTGGCTTTTATAGCCCGGTGAGGTTGGTTCCGGTGAGATCCGGGGATGGACACGACGGCGGCGACCATTATGGCGGCAGGTGAGGCCGTTGAGGTCGGCGGGGTGGTAAGTGAGGACGGTGGCGGCCTGAGTTAATTGTGGAGCGTGCTGGCGGGCTCGGGAGAGCTCCAGGTGGCCCGAACGGTACCGTCCCCGAGCTGACTACGGCGGCAGCCAATGATGGCAGACGGGGCGGTGGCGAGGTCAGCGGGTCCGGTAGGGGTCAGTGTAGAGCTGGCTAGCTGCGGATAGACTTGGCCGTTGGCCATTAAGGCGAGACGGCGCCGACAGAGACGTGGCGAAGCTGTGCTCGTCGGGCGGCGGTCTTGGTCGTCGTGGACGGCGGTGGCCGGCACTAGGAGCCAAGAGAGGGTGTCGGCGGGGTCGGTGGTTGATCAGAAGGTCAAGGGAAGTGATAAGGTGATCGAGGGGAGGAGCAAATGAACAGCAGCAGTCGATGCCAGAGCCTGCAGTCCCGGCGCTCTGGACGCGCTCTGGACGTGCACCTGAGGTGTTCGATGATATTTCAAGGGGTCCTAGGGTGGTCCAGATGAGTTTATTTTTGGTATGGTGATGTTTGCAAGGGTGGCAGAGCTATTGGACATGCTGGTTTGGCCAGGAGAGCAGGTGTGCAATGAAGTTGAGGAAGAGGTAGAATTTCTGTCAGGCACACAAGGTGCTCGACAGAATGCTAGGGCAATTTAGGAACTTTTTCTGACTATGAAAATTGGCAGGATGATGCCTCTTTGAGTGTTAGAGATAGTGGTGGGGTTGGTTTGGCAAAGAGAAAAATTTGTTAGTACAAGTTTGAATGAAGTTCAGTTCTGGATTGAAAATACAGAGGATTATTTGGTGGACTAAATAGAGGCAAATGGAGCTAATCTCCTGGACTTAAGAGTTTGGTTGGAAGGACTATAGGTGGGAAAAATTTGGAAATTGTATGGGCAAGGAAAATTGGGGTTGTAGTTATAACCTAGAAAATGGACAGAATGGAAAAGAGGAAGGTTCACTCAAAATTTTCAAAGGACCAAGTTGGGTTTGTGCATAAAAGTGATATATACGCATCACATGACCTCCCATAATTTTTGTGGAATTTTTAAAGAATTATTTAAAATAGTTGTAGTGCAACATAAGCATTTAAAGTATTGAAAATGCTATTAAAAGAATTATTTTGGGGAAAATTTTATTATGAAAATAATCCATACTGTTATTAAAGTAATAATGAAATGGTTTAGGAAAACTACCAAAGCCACAATATTATTTCCAAATAATTTTCTATATGGAGGGAAGAATTTTGAAAGACGGAAGCAGAAAAGGTTCTAAAATTATGAAAGAACCTATTATAATTCATAAATTTATTTCTGGCCAAATTTTACTTAATAAAAATGTGGTTAAATTTTTGGGGTGTTACAGGTATCTCGGAAGGGTCGTCTACTTCGATACTTGATTGGCGGTTCACTTGGGAGAAATTACACTGCTTCCGCTACTCTGCTCGTCCCTGAGATTATGGACACACACCATCTTCATAGTATTCCTGGGTGTCATCCTGTAGAATAAACTTTTTGTTGCATAGCACGTTCGTCTGCACTCTCCCACTGAGATATTTTATGAACATGATTACTATGGTCTACTATGCACTTCTATTATTTTAGATTTTGTTGGGCCTACAAGCGTAGAGGACTATGGGACATCGATATTTTTCTCTTTATATATGATTTTCTATTCGGATAGACGATACTTTTTTCTTTATATCATGGGAATTTGTATGTTTGTTTTCACTTTTTTTTTGCATGAAACTGTTTTGCTCGATAACATGACAAATTTATACTATATGTCATGCCAAATTTATTATGATATAAAATATGACAACTTTGTGTGCATTTTTGTTTTGTTTTGGGATATATGCATAGTTTTTACGCTCTATGGTATTGGAAATTTATATGTCATATCTTCTTCGGTACAACCCCTAAACACAAGGACGACTCAGATCATCTCGTATCCCTTCATAAGAAAAGGGCAAAATCGTCCTAGCACTAAAAAAAACCTGCCCAACGCACCTGTGTACGCGGTCTCCCCGGGCGACCTACACGTACGGACGCATGCCCGCGTGTTTTACACGTACAACACGTATGCCGCATCACCCGGCGTGATGTCTGGCGTACCCGCGCCAGCTCCACGGCGTGCGCGGTCGTCTGGTCAGCCGTGTGGCATCGTTTCCCATGGATCCGTCGGTTCCCGAGCAGTGGCGGAGCTTGACAAGAAACTATGGGGGGGCCATTACGATTTTTTTTAACCAACCGCAACAAATCATAAATTGTAGCCTCCAGGCAAATTTATACATACATTACCCATATTGCTAGCAAAATATATACTCCATAAGAGAACTAACTACACCAAAATATACAGCTTGTCTACTTATACCGCTCAACCTTCCAACTTCAAAGACATTATGTGAGCCAACGAAGAACTACAAAAGGAGTGGTACTACAGATCAGCTTTTCGATCACTTATGCTCTTGAACTCCATTAAAATATCTTCAAAGGTGTACTTCTCTGCAATTTCACGCTCTATGTGAACAACCAAGTTATTGGCCAGATTTTCATCTTCCATCTTATTACGCAGCCTTGTCTTGATGATCTTCAAACTAGAAAATGCACGCTCAGCACTAGCTGTAGAAACTGGAAGAGTAACTAGTAGACGGAGTAGTCTGTCAATTAGATGATAGATTTTATCTCTTCCTGTCTCAACAAGGAGTTGGCAAAGGTCAGTCAGTGTTGATATATTTTTCAACTCTACACCATTGGAAGCATCAGAAACAAAGAGTTTTAGTTGATTTTCCAAGCCATACTGGTCTTGTTGACTAAAATCTGCTGGGTAATACTTCTTCACCAACTCACATATATCACTACCTTTAAAAGATTTAAATTTATTTCCAGGAATTAATGTGGCACTGGTGGATAGAAGATCCATCATCTTCTCATTGAACCTGCGATCCAATTCATGTAGTTGGCTGTCAAGAGTTGCACGAAATATCTCCACTCGAAAATATTGCTCCTTAGTGAAATGATCAGGCTGATGCCGTGCACGGCCACCACGCATGATATAAGTTTCGTTCATGTCCGGAATTTCAGTGCCATGATTCACACAAAATTCAACAACTATGCAAAAGAATTCCTCCCAGCCATTGTCTGATCTCAACTGGCGAAGACACTCTTTTGTTGCAAACACTAGACGAACAGCATTTACAATGTCTTGTGACCTCTTTTGTAAAGCCTGACCAAGTCCTTCAGTTATCCCTAATATCTCCTTCATCATACATAAGATAAAGACAAACTCGAATGAGGACAAATAGCTGAAAGAAGTGTCAACATCAGCACGTATCGATCCCACTACTGAACCATCAGAAGCCATGTCTTGGATAACAAAATTTACTGCATTAAACAACTTCATAAGGCTATGAATAGAACCAAAGTGAGAACCCCACCTAGTGTCCCCAGGTCTTTTAAGTGATCGAATCTGATTTGCCCCTTGGCTAGTCTGAATGCTTCCATTTTCTATCATACGTGCTAGTTCTACCATCTGGGCATCATGGAGCTCATCATAGCGTTTTGATGAGGAGTCAACAGTGTTTATAATGAAGATCAATTTCTGAAAAGACTGGGCAACAGGAACCACCTCTTTGGATGAATTGCCAAATTTGCGGTCGCAGTGCTGGGTCTCGCTCCAAGAATTCCTTACCTCGAAATACAACAGGAAGAGGAACTGAATTATTTGTTTGAGGCTCTTCCTCTTGATTTTCTTCTTGTTGTTCCCTTTCAAGAAGCAGAGGTAAAGATTGTACAGCTGGAGGATCTTCTGCTACTGCTACTGCCTCTGTTCTATGTCTTTTGAAGTAGGACTGAATGTTGGCGCTGCTGCCTTTAACCATGGTCACTTACTCACTTGATCCAGTCACTGAGTCACACTAAATTAGCACAGGCAAGCAACAAGATATCTGCAATTAGATCAAATGAGTAGGCACACTAAATTAGTAGTTGCTAAATTACTAAGCAGAATCGTAGATGCGTGCTTTCTCAATTTACTCGTACAGGCAAGGCAACACTACAAAAGGGGATCCGGTGGTTTCAGGTCAGTAAATTGAGCTGGGTACTTAGTACTTACAGAATCCAGTAGCCATATTTGTACGGGGGGCGGCCGGCGACGAGCCGATGGCCTGCTGGCCGGCGGACATCGACGACCACCGGCCAGTGGCGTCTCAGGCGAGCCCTCCTCCGGTGCGCGTGGATCAGAGGCATTGCGGCGGCATCGGCGTCACCGCGTCAGCGTCGGCGTCAAGGCAGTGCGGCGGCGGCGGCGGCAGCGTCGAGGCAGTGCGGCGGCGTCGATGGAGCAGCTGGCGACTGAATTAGTGGGGCGAGCTGCCGTGGCTGAGCGGCGAGCGTGTTGGGGAAAGAGACGCGAAGCAGAGCAGGCTGGTGTGGTCGTGTTCGTGTGAAGATAGGCTTGTGGCCTTCTGTGTGTATGTGGATATGGGCTATTACTATATAGTAAAAAAAAATTGCATTTGGGCTGGGGGGGCCACGGCCCCCTCAGTCTCTCACGTAGCTCCGCCGTTGTTCCCGAGGCCGCCGTCATTACTCCTTTTGAACGGAGAAAATTGCTTATATACCATCGACAACCTCTGCAATGGCTTATTTGCCATCCAACAAAGCTTCAGTGCTTATATACCAAACACAATCAAATTCTATTGCTTATTTACCACTAGCAGTTAGTCAAGTGATAACTCAGTCCGGTAAGTGGCCAAAATGACTGTCCTGTCCTCAATGGCAAATAAGCAAACAAGAGACCATTCCGCCTCTATTTCCAGCATTCCAGCAAAAATATAGTGACTATCTAACAATTCCAGCCTATAAATAATTCAAGAAACAGAGTTATACTCAACATGAAGAGGTGTGATACATAAATATATTTTGGCCAAAATACCACAACCATAATCAGTACCAAATTCACACCATTTTGAAGAGATTCAGCAAACACCATATTAAATCTTACATAATCAATACCGAGTTAACATCATCCAGAACCAAAATACCACAACCATAATCAGTACCAAGTTTCCTGAAGCTGCCGCTATTACTACTTATGAACGTTGCCCGCCCGTCCGCTGCCTACCCCGTCGCCCGGTCAGCCTAGCGTCGGTTCCTGAGGCCCGTCATCTCCCGAGGCTGCCGCCATTACTGCAGGAGTAACGTCGGCACCCTTCCGCCTACCTGCCCCGTCGCCCTATGGGCTATAAAAGGCCCCGTCGTCCTCACCCCGTCGCTCACACCCGGCGCCTCTCCACTCCCCTGTCGTCCTCTCAAACCGACGCCTCTAATCCTCTCCCCCTCACCCGATGATGGCGTCCTACGGCGGCGACAACATCTTCGGCGACGGAGATGGCCTAGCATCTGGCCGTCGAGCCTTGGCAAGCCGGAGACGGAGGAGTTGTACCGCTTTGGGCTGCTCTGAACGTGGATTCTTAAAGCATAGGCTTTCGGACACCCCTTATCCTCACCCTTCAATATTGCTTTGAGATTCGTGATGTACAACTAACTTGTAACATCAAATTTTCTCTTTTTTGTTTCTTCCAAATAAGACAACATATGAACTTCAAACTTTCTAAGACATCAAAACATTCTAACTACAATGTGGGAAAAAACTTTCAGATTTTTTTGTCCAACATAAATATACAAAATGAGATTTTTTTAATTAAAAATTGTCATTTTTATTATTTATAATGCACGAAAAAATCTGAAAGTTTTTTCTCACATTCTAGTTAGAACCTTTTGTTGTCCTCCGGAGTTTGAAGTTCATATGTTCTTTTATTTGGAAGAAACAAAAGAGACAAAAAGTGCTTGCACGAATCGCGATGCAAAAATGGATGGCTTGATAAGGGGGTGTAGGAAAGCCTATGCTTTCTCAAATGTTAACCGGGCTGCTCGTGTCGCCGGGGTGCCGGCTACCCCACGATTGGGAGATCGACAAAGACGGCTACGCGTAGATGGGCCCCGACGCCACTGCGGAGGAGTGCCGAACCTACCGGGCGGCTGGTGGAACAACATCGCCAGTCACCAATTTTGGGACGTCAAGTCCTACGCCGACGTAATCGGGCAGTTCCGGCAAGCGGCTGTGGGCACCGCCCTCATGTCCGGCGGAGCACAAAGGTGCGGAGGTGCCGGACGCATTTCCAGCGGGCGGCGACCTGCGACTGGCACCCGTGTTCGCTGCACAGACGCCACTTGTGTCTGCCCTGTCGGAGGTTATCGTCCCGCCGGTGGTTACCCCGACGACATGCGTGGTACGTCGTCGCTATTCGGGCATCGTAGGATGCGGCGGCGGCGCCGGCGTGGGAGGCCGTGGCGGTAGCGGCGGCGATGGAGGCGGCCACCGTAGAGGAGGACGACTGGGTTAATTGGGATGACCTCGGGAGTAGCAGTGACGACGACGATCGAGCTGCAAGCGGCGGCCGCCGACATTATCGACTTCGCGGCCAGCGACGGCGAGGAGTAGTTTAGGATTTTTTTAAAAGATTTTAGTTCGGTAAAATATGTAAAATATCGTAATGTTTAAATTTTTAGTGTTTATATTCAATGAAATATTTATGAACTAAATTTTTGTTTGAATGAAATTTCCGTCTTTCGGTTTGGTTGAAAATAAATAAATAAATAATATGAAACAAAAACCAAAGGAAGGAAAAGAAATGATATAAACGGAAGAAAATATAAGAGAAATGAAACAAAATGAATAAAATAAATAAAAGGGAAAAAGTAAAACAAAAAATAACTAAAAATAATAGAACAAATCAATAGAAAAAAAAAGGAAAACCAATAAAATGCAAGGTTTGAATGAATTCTAACATTGTACGCTACTTTTACCAGCAGGTGTGCATGCACCTTGGACCACTCCATGCAACATTTGAACGAATTCGAACACCGAGCATACGTTGCATCACGTTCTAGGGGCTTGTGTCCAAGGATGTTTTTTTGCTGGGAAAATCCTATAAAATGCATAGCATTCCAAAAATCATTCAAACTTTGCATGGATGATTGCCATGGTCATTCTAGTGTCTGATTTTTTTAACCCATTTGATGGATGTAAGAAAAAGTTTGCATCACAACAACCCTTCCGCCCTAACCGAAACCTCTCCGTTGTACATGATGTACCCGTGGCCATTCTTGAAATCCACAAAAAAATTGCCATCGGGTGGGCATGCCCATCCCAGTAACCCACGCAAAATTTGAACGAATTCGAACACCAAACACACGTTGTGTCACGTCCGGGCAGTATTCTGAGGTTTTTCGCCGAAAAATCCTAGAAAATGCATGGAATGACAAAAATCATTCAAACTTTGCATAGATGCTTTCGATGGTCATTCTAGCGTGTGAAAAAAAAATTGAGTCCATTTGATGGATGTGAGAAAAATTTGCATCACAAAACCCTTTCGCTTAACGGAAACCCTTCCGTTGTACATGATGTACTTGTGGACATTCATGAAATATATCCAACTTTGGCCAGCAGCTGGGCATGGCCGTTGGATCACTCCACGCAAAATTTGAATGAATTCAAACACCGAACGCTCATTGCATCACGTCCGGGTAGTATTCTAGGTTTTTTTCGCCGAAAAAATCCTAGAAAATGCATACAATGCTAAAAAGCATTCAAACATTGCATGGATGCTTGCCGTGGTCATTCAGCGTGTGAAAAAATTAGGGATCACCCAGAAGAAATTAGGTACATGAGTGTGATACTTCTATCTTCACATGGAAAGTGATAAGGAGTACGGAAATGCAATTCGGCTCCCAGGTGCACGTGCTCCTGCCTGTGGAAAATAATTTTTGAAATGTCAAAAAAATCATGACAAATTTTTTATGTGATCTTAGTCACATACAAATGCTAGCTGCAAATTTTGAGACAAAAAGGTTAAACATTTTGGGCTATGCAAAAAAAACAAATTGAACATCAAATGTTACCCCAAAATGTCACCCCAAATTTGTTTTTTTCACCGACGAAAAACTGCCGCTCCGTTTCATATGAAAATTGTCAAGCATGCTTGCGACACTAACACGAACATCCACAAAAAAATTCAGAATTTTTTGAAAACATTTAGTATTTTTTTCGCGTTACTGTTCATCCGGGTGCATTTGCACCCGGGAGCCAAAACGCCTCCCCCGAAGGAGTATCCTTTACTGCTTCAGCTATCAGATATAACTAGCTTAATAGTATCACCATCTCAATGCCCACGTTTCCAAATAGGGAATACCCAAGGATTATGCTCTCAAATACGTCCCATGTGAAAATACAAGTATCCCACTCAAGCTGTCTAGGAAGAATAAGAATTGGAAGTGCAAATTGCATATCAGGCCATCCTTGAAGTCAAACATTCTACATTCCTGTCACATTGGGATTAGCCCAAGATGGAAGAAAAGACAGCCATTCCGAATATGACGACATTTGAGTTCATTACCATCCTACTCTCAAATTAGGGAGCAGGATAGTAAAGAACTCGAAAGCCATTATGTTGTGAATGATTCTCTTCTTCCATCGTAGCGAAACCGCTATGTGTTAGGAATGAAGGATGATTGACTTCAAAATTAAGCTCGCAACCATCATACACTAATATCGACAAGTCAAACCGTAGATGAAACAAAAGACAGAAATTCCAAATATAATATTAATTAGGTTCACAACCATCATACAAGTACCAAAAGATCCAATGCGTGGACACATTGGCTCTCCGCCGACTGCATCAAGGGGTTGTCGCGGTCCCGACCACGACAAGGGCGGCCATCAAGGTATCTACAACTGCACGGGCTCTCTCAACTAATGCAGCCGCCCTATCGGCCGCCGCACGAACGCTCTCCTCGTAGTCGGTCGCCCTCTCGGCCGCTGCACGAGCGATCTTCGAGAGCCACCTCCTGGGAGGCCGCCGCCCTCCATGCCGCTGCAGCCGCCCTGTCGATGGCCTCGGTTTCCCTGGCAAGACGTTTCCAAGTTCTCATATTTCTGGTCTGCTACTGAACACGCAGACCTAACCTAACATGAAGAAAAAACATATTCAATTTGGAATAAAAAAGGAGGAGAATTAGAAAGACCGACAGCCTATAACAACAAACCTAACCTAACAGAACATGAAGTTCACTAGTAGAAAACGGGCCTTTAGTCCCGGTTGGGAAGGGCCTTTAGTCCTGGTTTTCCAACCGGGACAAACCAATCGGGACTAAAGCCCCCCCCTTTAGTCCCGGTTGCATTACGAACCGGGACTAAAGGCCCTCCACGTGGCGTTGTGTGGGGCGGGGGAGGGAGGACCTTTAGTCCCGGTTGGTGTTACCAACCGGGACTAAAGGCTCCACCTTGGCATGGTATCATCATTTCACCCACATAGGTTCTGCTAAAAAGTTGAGAGGGTTACGGCAAAAACTGGATGCACTTCGTGTACAAACTGGACCATCTCCTTCGAAGTAACAGGGTTTCGGATGAAAACTCTTCTATTACAAAAGAGATTTCATTTTTTAACATATTTTAAATCCAGACTTATTCTGCATTCAATATGCACCATTCAAAGCCGCATCATCAATTTTTAACCCTTTTCTGATTTCATTTGCTATTTTTCACGCATTTCATGATTTATTTTGAGCTAAATGACCCTGAAGTTGATAAGCACTGCAAATGAACTCTGAAAAGTTGATAAGCATTTCTTTCGAAGTAAGAGGATTTCGGACGAAAACTCATCTATTACAAAAGGGATTTCATTTCTTGACATGTAACATATTTCAAACTGGACCATCTATTACAAATTGGACCATCTCCTTCGAAGTATCAAGGTTTCGGACGAAAACTCATCTATTACAAGAGGCATTTCATTTTTTTAACTTATTTCAACTCCACACTTTTTGTGCATTCAATATGCACCATTCGAAGCCACATCCTCAAATTTCAACCCTTTCTAACTTCATTTGCTATTTTTCATGCATTTAATGATTTTTTGAGCTAAATGACCCTGAAATTGAAAAGCCCTACAAATGAACTCTGAAAAGGTTGAAACTTGGCATGGTATCATCATTTCACCCACATAGCATGTGCTACAAAGTTGAGAGGGTTTTGGCAAAAACTGGATGTACTTCGTGTACAAACTGGACCATCTTCTTCGAAGTATCAAGGTTTCGGACGAAAACCCATCTGTTACAAAGGCATTTTATTTTTTAACTTATTTCAACTCCAGACTTTTTGTGCTTTAATATGCACCATACTACAACATGTTAACATCTACAGAAAGAACTAACTAAAAATAATAAAAAACAACAATTAAATGACTAAAACAACTATATAAGCAAAACAGTATTGTTTTAATTAAAATCCTAATTTAAATTATTCTAAAATTAAAAAAATAAATCTTACTGTGACAACAATCTAACACGTGACTAGGAGCAAAAAGAATTAAATTAAAAACTATTTGTAAACTCAAGCTATTCACAATCTAGGGGTTGAAGGAAATTTGAACAAATTCAAATTTAAACCATTCAAATTTGAAAACTAATGGCACAAACAGAAAATAGACAAAATTTTGAATCTAATGCAAAAAGAATCACTCAAAAACATCAAATATCCTAAAAGATATAAGCAATTTAAAACAGAAACTAAAAACAGAAAACAAATGTAAAAACAGAAAAAAGGGCTAGCTACAGTAGAACCGGGACTAAAGCCTCAACCCCTTTAGTCCCGGTTGGTGTCTCCAACCGGGACTAAAGGCTGGAGACACCAACCACCTTTAGTCCCGGTTGGAGACACCAACCAGGACTAAAGGGGCCGATACCCTTTAGTCCCGGTTGGTGTCTCCAACCGGGACTAAAGGTCCCATTTGAACCGGGACTGATGCCCGACCGGCGCCATAGCCGCTCGAACCGGGACTAATGCTCACATTATTCCCAGTTCGTAATGCAACCGGGACTAATGTGTAGATCGAGCTGGGACGAAAGCCCTGTTTTCTACTTGTGGTTAATCCTAAAAGACTTGTTTATTTGGCATGTGGGTTGACTTTCAGTCCGCAAGGCTCCCTTCGACAACTTTCATCTCTTAAATGGTTGTATATATGATGGACACACTCTCTCTATCTTGTATTTTGACTATCGATGATGGTCGTTCCGCCCAATCTCTCCTCGTGCGTTACCAAGGTCTAAGAGGAGCAGATGGAGCGGAACGACCCACTACGACACTAGTCGGTATCATTCCTCACAGAACATCTCTTAAGCGTTTGTATATAAGGGGACACCCGTTCACTGGTAGTTCGACTGTCGGTGATAGTCGTTTCACCACATCTCCTTCTACGTTACCAAGGTATCCGAGAAGAAGATGAGGAGGAACGACCTCCGACAACAACAGTCGGGATCCTTCCTTCGATAAAAATCTCTCATCTCTCAAGTGGAAGCCACATTGGACTGAAAGTCAACACACAAAGCTGATAGCTAGTCTTTAAGTTCGCTGATAAACATCCGAAGTCTACTACTACAACAGTCGTCACTTCAACACTACTACTACATAGATCACCATTAAATGACCAAATAGTTCAGCACTACTACATACATCATCACTTCAACACTACTACTACATAGATCATCACTACTACATAGTTGAACACCACTACTACATATAACAACAGAACTAATCGTCATCCCAGTCGATGAGCACCACATTCCCGCTGGAAGAGCCCACCTCCTCCGCATTTATTCCCCTGCGGAGGAGAAGGCTCGTCGGATATGGGCGATGGATGAGGTGGCCATGGCGACTTACGCCGGGACCAATCCCCATCTGTTGGCGCAGGAGATTCAGTTCTACGCTAACAAGGAGAAGGAGCGGAGGAAGGAGGACGAGGAGATAGATCGGATTATTTCCAAGCAGTCGTTAGGGATTTCGAGGAGAACGCCGCCGTCTTTGCATCTAAAATATCGGGGAAGCTGAGATGAGACCTGCTCCGGCCGTACAATCATGCCACCACGTCCTACGCGCGCGCGGCAAGCTCGGGAGTCTTGAAAGTGTCGAGCCACAGCCGATCACCCTTACAGGTGATCTCGGCGGCGTAGCATTCCGATCAGAATCCAACGCCATGATACCGCCGAGGCAGCGACGACAGACGTCGTGGTGGCATCCGCAAAGAACTGTGCAATATACAACAAATTAACCTACAACTATACATACAAATCATATATAACTACAAAACAAAACTATAATTACCCTATAACTATATATACATGCAAAGAACAATAGATGACACTAGTAATTAAACTATAAGTATACAACCAATTAAACTAAAACTAAAATTATAAGCTAGAAATTCTGAATTAACCCTAAAAATGAAACTATAATTATAAGATATAAGTATACAAAAAAAATCAGATACAACTCGCAAAACTAAAACTAAAATGGAAAAACAATTACCGGCGGTGGAGCAGGGTGGCTGCGACGGTGGTGCTGTGGGGGAGGCGACGGTGGGGGGCGATGGCGGGAGTGCGACGGCGAGGCGACCGCGGTGGGCGACGACACGGCGACGGCACTGAGGCGAGGCTGACGACGGGGGGTGACGACGACGGAGCGGGTGAGGCGGACAACGATGGAGGGGGCAGGTGGGATGGCGACTGAGGCGGGCAGGGAGGACACTGACGAAGGAGGAGGCTGACGTGGAAGACGGGAGGGCACGACGGGGCGGGGCAGACGGCGATGGCCAAGGTTGTCAGAATCGTAATTCCGTCATACGATTCTACGACTTTACGATCCAAACTAAGCCCTTTGATTCTACGATTTTAGTTCATAGAATCTACGTTTCTACGATCCTGATAGTGAAGATTCTACGATTTGCGATCCCACCATCCGAGCTCCGATCCGATTCAAAATCACGATTCTGACAACCTTGGCGACCACATCGGTGGGGAGGGGCGGACCGCAATGTCGACGGCGGGGGTGGGCGGGGCGCAGACAGGCGGCGGGCGGACGCGACGTCGTGGTGGGGTGGAATGAGATGTGAAATTTGTTGGGCGCTGCAAATATCGGCCACGGGTCTTTGCCGAGTTCGGCACTCGGTAAACGGAGCCTCCGTGCGCGCGTGCACGCATTTTCAGCGAAATATTTTTCCTGCGCAACTATTCCCAAGCTCTGCGGAACGGATCTTGAAAAAGGGCCTAGATCTAGGTCAACTCACCCTTACCAAGATCTCGAAACCAGGATCTCGGCAAACAAATATTTACCCAATAATTGTTTACTTCCATTTTAATTTATTATTTTTCTCTTACATTACTTGTACGGGTGAAAACAAGTACATGCCAAATTCAATGTGTCTGACTCGCCTCATGCAGTTAAGACGACGTGCCCATCCATGCCGGGCCCACCCTCTAGATGGTGTGCGCAGGGCCTGGGCATGGACAGAAGACCGCGAGCAAGGACTTCCAGCCCTTTTTGTTTATAATTTTATGTGGCCGCTGCACCGCTCTTGAATTTTCCGCACAAAGCCCCGGAAAAGCAGGAAATGCACAAAATACGGCTGGCGACACCCGAAAATGCCGAGGACCTGGCACGTGCCTTCAAATGGAACCTCACGAGTGCAGAAAAAGTTTGAGGCCAACGGAGGAACGGGCCCGCACCCCCTTCACAAACCGAACGCATCCCCACTCGAAATCTAGATCCTTCGCACGACAAGGTCCCGTTTGCACTAATCCTCCGTGAAGGCTTATCTGAAATGGCCTCAGATTTTTACAACGGCCTCGAGGGGCCGTGGGAAGACGCCGCGCCAGGTGCCATGAATTTCCGGGCTCCCGGGAATTACTGGGGATTTAAACGACAGCAAGACGGGCGTCGGCGACGCCCCCCCCTGCGTGCCTCACACCGGGCCCACCCTATCAATTGTGTGCGCAGGGCCTGGGCATGGACAGAAGACCGCAGCGGGGGGGGGGGGGGACTCCTTCCCTTTCCTTCCATGATTTCATGTGGCCATGGTCCCGTTCTTGAATTTCACACATAAACCCCTGGTAATGTGGGAAATGCACAAAATATGGTTGGCGGCTCCAGAAAAAGCCAAGGAACTAGCACGTGCCTTCGAATGGAACAACACGAGCGTAGGAAAATTTTTGAGGCCAGCGGAAGAACGGACCCCCACCCCCTTCACAAACCGGACGCATCCCCCCTTGAAAGCTAGATCCTTCGTAGGACAAAGTCCCATTTTCACTAAGCCTCTATGAAAGCTAGATCCTCCAGGGGACCTGGGAAGACGTTGCGCCAGGTCTTGTGAATTTCCGGGAATTTAAATGGAAGCAAGACAGGCACACCCTCTCGGTTGTGTGCGCAGGGCTGACTAGTAGAAAACAGACATTTTGTCCACATCATTAGTCCCGGTCTGGTTTTGAACCGGCACTAATGTGACTATTAGTCGCGGTTCGTGACGGGCATCATTAGTGTCGGTTCGTTCCGGACCTTTAGTCCCGGTTCGTGCCACGAACCGGGACTAAAGGGGTGGTGGCAGGCTGGTGTCAGCCTGGGGCCCCACGATAACCTTTAGTCCCGGTTCATGCCACAAACCGGGACTATAGGCTAACCTCACTAGTAGGAAAACCCCCATTTGTCCCGGTTCGTAAGGGCCTTTTGTCCCGGTTCTGGAACCGGGACTAAAGCCCAAAACCTTTAGTCCCGGTTCGCTTACGAACCGGGACCAAAGGCCGTCCACGTGGCCGCCGCGGGGAGCCCGGGCAGGAGGACCTTTAGTCCCGGTTTGTAACACCAACCGGGACCAAAAGGCACTGGGGTTTTTGTTTTTTTTTTAAAGGGGGGTTTAGGGGGGGGGGGGGTTGTAGGGTTAATTGAGGTGTTTCATATTATGTTAGCTAGCTAATAGAGAGAAGTGTCCTCTCTTTCTCCGTGCTTGGTCGACGCTAGCTACTATAGAGAGAACTCGACACGCTAGCTAGTAAGCAAATGAAGGAACCATTAAGTACACAAGATCGTCATGAACATATACACAGAGAAGTGATCGACCTCTCTTTCTCCGAGAGATTGGTCGAACAACAAGTTTTCGTATATCTATCCGACGCTACTAGCTACATATATACAATATAAGATCTCTTAAAATCCCTAACATCTAATGTCAAATTCCAGATGGTATTCTCCGGCTTTATTTATGACGTGGTCAAGAAAGAATCCCGCCAATTCCTCTTGAATTGCTCGTATGCGATCATGTGGTAGGAGTTCATCCCACATCTGCCACGTCTAATTTGAAGAAGGGGGTCAATACATATATATGAATGAAACTCAACACAAATCATGGTAATAAAATAAAGTTGTGAATATTATTGCTTACGCACTTGAAATTGTTTTTCAGAGTAGCCCCGCTTAGGGGTTGTCGCGTTGTAGATGAACTTTTTCCTGCCACAAGCACTTTACGAGAAATAGAGTTCAATCAAACTGATAATCAAGCATGATAAATGGTATTGATGGAACTGGAATCAATGGGAGATGCGCGGAACTAGCTAGTAGTACTTACTTTCGGGTATGTAAATCGCAGCTCCCTCGGCAGTGCCGGAACAATTGCGGTGAACTCTTTCCAAACCCTGCCAGACAAACAAAATAATTACTTGATATCAGGAAATGAACAAAGTTGCCGATATGACGCGATAATGATCGATTGAACTTACTTCTGGAGCATTTCAGTTATGCCCGCATATTCCTGGGGATCTTTTCGTTTCGAGTCTAAGACGATTACTACTCCCCGCTCAAGCTTAATCTCTAGCAGAATAAAGTGGTACCTGCGCACGCATGCATAACTCATCAATTACATTACTATAACCTCGAGTAATAAGGGAAACCGAATATGCACAAGACAGTAACACTCACATGCAGTTATAAGGAAAGAGTATTGTCCCTTTGTTTTGATTTTTAAGCAACGATTGTAGCAAATTGTCCTCGGTGTCTGTGACATTGTTTTTAACCGTATACTCATGTATGATATCTAGGTTAATGAACCCAATGTCATACATTTGTGCTTTTCTGCATTCGACGATCTTCAATCTGCATAATATAGTGAGGATAATTATATATACATGCAATGAAAGAGCTGAGCTATATATAGAGATAGACTTAATTACAGAAGTAGTACTTACAGACAGTAGCAAGTCACGATTGTTTTGTCGATGGCCTTTTGATTGTATAACTGGAATATCTCCTCAAAATCAACATTCAACTGATCCATTCCAACAAGGTCGTGCTCCTCTTTAATCATCAGCGTCAAAGAATCCCTCCCTGACTCGCGGCAGGTTTTCATGTACCATTCATGCAATGTTCGCATCATCGTTGTTAGAGGAGGATGATCAGGTTTCACGAGAGGATGCCCGTACCGGTACTTGAATTCGTCCACCTCCAACGGCTCAAACTGTACATCATCGCTCAGGTAATCACCAGGATTGGTACCGGGCAGCATCCCCGGATGATTAGCGACGATATCGGTAGACACCTTGAGCGGGGGGCACGATTGGTTCGCCTGTTCGCCGAGCTGGGGAATTTTTTTCCCACTTCTTCGTTTTGCTAACCTTGCATCACTGGAAGTACTTCCCGACCGCCGCACGTCTTGATATATCTTTTGAACACAGCGGTCATAGTTGGAATCCGGCGGCGGCGGTGGTGGTCGCTTCAGGGCATCGATAGTGCGCATCACTTTCACCGGATCTAGCTTCTCCTTCGGAGGTGGAGTTTTCTTTGCAAAATGGGCCCTCAATTCGGCCTGACATATCTCCTCGTTTTCAGACTCGGTCCTCTCATATGGTAACTTTTCCATAGGCTTGAGAGATGGACCGTATCTGTATCCCCTCCCGCCTCTTCTTGTACTGCTAGCCGCCGGAGCGGCGGCGTCTCTCTTTCGTCGTTGCTTACGAGGCGGAGCAGGAGGCGGAGTGCTCCGACGCACCGGAGGAGCCGGAGCGGCGGCGTCTGTCTTCTGCCGTTGCCGACGAGGCTGAGGAGGAGGCGTACTGCTCCGACGTGCCGGAGTAGGCGAAGGAGGAGGCGGAGTGCCCTCACGCGTCGGAGTAGGCGAAGGAGGAGGCGGAGTGCCCTCACGCGTCGGAGGAGCCGGAGAAGGAGGCGGTGTGCCCTGATCATTCGTCGTCGTCGTCGTCGTCGGAGGAGGAGGCGGAGAGCCCTGATTCGCCTGAGGAGGAGGAGGAGGCGGAGGAGGCGTCCAGTTTGGAAGCTTGATGTACTCCTTCTGCCATAGACATGTACTCCTCAGAGCACGAGCCAGCTTATTCTCTCCTTCACCTGTAGGCCGGTCAAGCTCGAGCTCCTCAAATCCCTCAATTACTTCATCCACCATCACAACAGCATAGCCATGTGGAATCGGTGAGCAGTGAAAAGTTCCGTTGGGTTGAGGAGGTGCAACAGAGCCGACAACCGCCTTCAAAGTGAGGTTCCGCCATTTCGTCATGAGCTCGCAATGTTGAGCCTCCGTGATAGTATCCACGGGGTAGATAGGAGCCGTGAAGTCAGGCTGAACGGGCTCCGTGGAAGCGACGCTGCTTCTCCGCTGAGATGGCGGGGTAGCTTCTGGGGTAGCTTCGTGCCGCTGAGATGGTTGGCCGATAGCTCGCTGGCTCTCAGCTTCCTCTAGCTTTTGTAGTCTTGCATTCAGCTTCTGAATTTCGCTCAGCTCCGCTTTCCTCTTTCTCTCCCGGCTTCTGTAACCGCCTGCGTCGGGAAACCCAACCTTCCACGGAACGGAGCCTGGTGTGCCTCGTGTTCGTCCAGGGTGCTCAGCATTCCCTAGGGCCTCAGTCAGCTCGTCCTTCTCTCTGTCGGGAATGAACGTCCCTTCCTGCGCTGCGGTGATATACTCCTGAAGCTTGTTCATGGGTATTGCAAGTTGCTCGTTCGTCCAACGGCACTTCCCTGTTTCAGGGTCCAAAGTTCCCCCAACCCCGAAGAACCAAGTCCTTGAACGGTCTGGCCAGTTCAATGTCTGTGGTACGACGTTTTTAGCCATCAGGTCATTCTCAGCTTTGTCCCACAACGGTCGGGCTTTGAGGTAGCCACCTGACCCCGTGTGATGGTGATACTGCTTCTTTGCAGCATTGATCTTGTTTGTCTCTGACATTTGTTTACTCTTGTCCGATGTCTTGTAGGCCACAAATGCGGGCCAGTGATCACCTATCTTCTCAAATCGGCCGGTGAATTCTGGAGTCTTCCCTTTGTCGACAAACTTTGATTTCAACTCATTCTTCCACCTCCTGAATAGATCTGCCATCTTCTTAAGAGCACACGCCTTGACCAGTGGCTCTATAACTGGCTTATTCGGATCCTCCTCTGGCGGTAGGGTGAAATTTGCCTTCAGAGCGGTCCAAAGATCATCTTTCTGTCTATCGGTGACATAATCACCATCAGGGGCGCCGTCCTTAGGCTTATTCCATTGCTTGATGCTGATCGGGATGTAGTCCCTAACAATAGCTCCGCACTGAGCAGAAAATGCGTCCTTGGTCCGCTTGGGTTCAATCGGATGGCCATCCCGCGCGAGTGCTGTGATCGTGAACCTTTCTTCCTTGCGCAACCTCTTCTTAGGGCCTCGTCTCGTTACCGAAGTTTGGCTCGATCCAGAGGGCTATAAAAGAAGAAAAAAGAGTTAATTAATATATGTACATACCAAAACAATTAATGCATCAATTAGCTAGTCAGCACAGGCTTAATTAATATATATACCTCGCCGGACTTTGCAACAGCTCCCTCCTCCGTTCGGGCACCGGAGCCGTCATCATGGTCTCCTTCTTCCTCCGGCATTCGGTCACCGGAGCCATCATGATCATGTCCTTCCTCCTCCATTGTTCGATCACCGGAGCCGTCATCCTCTCCTTCCAGACCATCGGTGTCATTGAGAAAGGACAAGATATCACGTCCGCCGCCGTTGATTATGTCCCCCAACAACTGTTCTTGTTCCAAGTCTCTTGGATCCATAGTTTCTGCAAATATTACAACATGGCAATTAATATACAAACATGAATGTCCGACGTCCGGACCGCCTCTCTCATGAATGTCCGACGTCCGGTTTGGGGTGGCCTCGACAACACTTCTAGGGTAGGGACGGGAGGGGGTAGGAGATCGACAACGCCTTTCTTCTAGGGTTTGGGTGGCCTCGAGAGTTTATCGGGTAGGGACGGGAGGCCTCGAGAGTTGGTATCGAGGGACGGGAGGCCACAATTACCGGAGTTTTCTGTATGAATTTTTTTTTCTAGGGTTTGGGTGGCCTATCGATCGACCCCCCCCCTCCCCCCTCATGTCAAAGTTATCGGGGAGGGGTATATCGACAACGACATACATTCCGGATAACATATACACACATATACATGAACATATATACATATACATGAAAAAAACATATACATGACTTTTTAATTACATCTCATTTATCTATATATATTTTAATTCCCCGTCGCCCTCTACATGAACATATATTTTAATTCCGGATAACATATACACACATATACACACATATACATGAACATATATACATATACATGAAAAAAACATGAACATACATCTCATCTCCACATGACCATTTATCTATCTATCTCATCTCCACATGAACATACATCTCATTTATATATATATATATATATATATATATATATATATATATATATATATATATATATATATATATATATATATATATATCATCATATCATATATATATATATCATCATATAAACAACAGAAAAATTAATTGTTTCCAACAGAGCAGTTGCAGATGGCTTGAGGCCGGCGACGAGGTGTGCTCGGGGGCACGCGGCGACGGGGAGCAGGGGACCATGGGAAAGGGGGCTCACTGGGGGGGCGCGGCGATGGCTTGAGGCCGGCGACGAGGCCGGCGACGAGGACGGCGGGCTCGGGGGGGCACGCGCGCGGAGACGGCGAGGAGGGCGCGACGGCGAGGGCTCGGGGGTAGGCGGGGTGCTCACTGGGGGCGGCGATGGGAGAGGGCGACGGCGACGAGGAGGCGCGGCGACGAGGAGCGGGCGGCGACGGGGCTGGGCGGCGACGGCGACAGCGACGATGGGAGAGGGCGACGGCGACAGCGACGATGGGAGAGGGCGACGGTACATTCCCTGTCACCTTTGGGTTGGCCTTTCGCTTTCGTGAAGCACTCCTATGCAGCACGGCACGCACCATGCTATCCTCTGAACGACAAACGTAGCATGATAAACTATCGACCATGGTGTCCCCGTGGAATTCATGTTCCGTGTTTCCATCCAGCAGGTGGTAGGCGTTAATTCTTGGCCGGTAGTCAGTCGACTCGTCCCCGTCGTGACACGCGTAGATTGTGTCAGCACTGATAGACGAGGACAGCCCGGCGGGCACCGATAGCGTGCGGCCAGTACCTAGGTACACAGCGCGACCATTCAGCCCGTTCATGGGCACCGTCTTGCCCGCGTCTAGATCCACCCGGTGTGCCTTGTACCTTGTCATTTTGGTTTTCGTCCGGCACACCAAAATCAGCTCGTCGTTTTTGTCGACAAGGTTCATAACGTCAAGGTAAAACCGGAAGAGATCTTCATTCATCTCAACCGCCACCACAAATTTTGGCCGCTGGCCGGCGGCCGTGAGGTCCATCACCATGACGCCCTTCTTGGTGATACCTTAGAAGCGGCCTGCGAAGGACAATGTTGTAATCATGGGATCAGAACCGGGCAGCGCACATCGGCTCCATCGCTCAACATTGGGCTTGGCGATCGCTAACACTTGTCCATGATCGTCGAAATCAAGCGCTATATTGGAGTGATCTGCGAGGCCAGCCCCGTACATTCGCAATCTTTCCAGCCTACTGCTCCAGTTGATATCGTCCCTGTTGAGCAAACACAAGAGTGTAGTCGCGTTTGGGAGGGCCGTGAGCTGCTAGGTGAGCGGGTTGAGGAGCTGGACAGCATAAGTTTGCTTGTCGCACATCAGGATGAGGCCATCGGTGGTGGGCCCAAACACGAATTGACATCGGAGCTCCGGGACGTTCACCTGGATGCGCTCCCCAGTCGAAACGTTCAGGAAGTCACGGCGGTTAGGCTTCCAGATGTCGTCTAAGGTCCGCCATGGTAGCATGATCCATCGCCGGGGGTGGAACCGACGGTCCATACAGTTTTGCGCGTGTGGGGAGTCGGTGCAGTGTCGCCACGAGGTGCGCACCGCACGAAAGCGAAGGTAGTCGGCGACATCGTCCACAAGGACACGGTCGGCGATCTTGCCTGCTGGCCCGGCCGTTAGGTTGCCCCAATCTATCCTGCATGCATAACGAGGGGTGTCGTGTGAGACCTTTATTTAAGGGTAACCATATGGAAAGGCTGGATGCATCAGATCATCATATTACAAAAAAAAAAAAACAAAAAAAAAAACAACAGAGTATCAATCAATCGATAAAAATACACAAGAAGAGAATCGCAACAGAGCTACAGAGTGCGTACAAAAGGAGAAGACAACCACAAATTTCAATTTATTTTTTGCGATTAATGATTAATGGAATGACGGATCGAGATCCGGTCGAGAGGAAGAGGAAATCCTTGCTACTCACCAGTTGGCGTGGGCGGAGTCGACGACGACGAGCTCATCGTGCGTGCTTGCTTTGCAAGGTGGCAGCACGTTCCCACGACCATGTTGCCAATACTTTTAGCCATGTTCTGCACGTACGGGATTGGAGGGCTAGCCGTACTATTAGACAACTTTTTTTTTGGAGATGTATTATTATTATTAGACAACTTGGGTGTTTGCGTCGCGGATTTCGTTGGAGACCTCTTGTGCTCTCCGAAAACGAGTCCTCCCAGAATTCGAATTAAGCCCAGCCAGTACTACTCGGGTCCACTACTGCTATCGGCAAACAAAGAAACAGTTCCTCATCAAAAGAAAAGAATCGTTAGCTCAGGACGTGCCGGGCGTCGCTATATCTCGCCTTCAACGAGTAGAGCCTTCAGACTCCCTGAAGCGAGCAAGCATATGGGCCAGCCCATGCGCGCGGGAAGCACTTGCCTGTTTTCTGTTTCTTTTTCTTCATGATTTTTTTCATGTTTTCTCTTTTTTATTTTCTTTTGTTATATATATAGGGTGAGTCCATATGTAGGGTGGGTCTATTCTAACAACGCCCCTTAAAACCTTATTCTAACAACATCTAACCTTTTATTCTGACAACACTTCACGTTTGACCTCACCCGAGCCACTCACCCCAAAAAACAAAAACCACCCCACCCTTTTCTCTGACCTGCACGCTCCTCTCCTCTATTACCCATCGCCAAGACCACCACTCCCCGTGCGTCTCGCCACCGTAGCCTACCCTCACCTCCCCGGCGCCCCTTCCCACCTCCGCCGGCGTTTGTCACGCCGGCCCACCACCGACGCCTTCTTCCCCTGTGTTGCCAGCGACATAGCGACGCGCCGTCCCAGTTCCCTCTCGCGCCAGCCCTGACCTCCCACCACCGTGTGGCGACTCGGCCATCTCTCTGCCACACCTTCCCCTCCCCCTCACCTCCCCATCTAGAGCTCACACCACTAGATCGACGCCGACCCGCCGCCCCTACAAACTCCATCTCGGTCCTTGAGCGGGCATGGCGCCACTCGCCACCCTCCTTCCCGCCAGCGCATCCAGTGGCCGTGGACGCCAGCGACTGTCGGATCCGGCCACCACCGCGCATGTAGCCACCGGATCGGTGGAGACCCCCTCTCTCCCTCCCTCCCTCCCCCGCGTGTGTGTTCCTCCGTCTGCCCCACTGCGCCGGCGGTGCCCCACTCTGTCAAACACGCCCCAGCGGCCGTCCCTCTCGTGCTCGCGTGCTCCGGTGATGGGGGATGGCCTTGATCGGATGAAGTGGACCGGTGACGGCGACTCGATCTAAATCGAGGACGGGTGGTTATCTTCTTTCCCAACAGTATCTTCTTTCCCCATAGGTGCGGTTCACACGTGACGGGCTCCAGTTTGGCTACATTTTGCAGGTGTAGTTCGGTGCTGGCAGCAGTGGGAGGCCCCATGGCCGTTGTGCACGACTAAAAAAATGCTTCTCCACCTTGCTTTTGTAGTTCGCCGGAGGCAGCCGATACTGTTTTTGTGTTGTTCCTTTTTTAGAAAAATCAAATGGACTCTATTGCAGGAGAAGACAAGAAAAAGGTGCACTGCATGCTAGTTTGCATGAAAAAATTGAAGGACTGTTTGTAATAATTATTAGATACGGTATATCTATGCAGTTCTTTGTTTTGGTGCAGTTTGAAATGTTGCCTTGGTAAGAAAATTTATGTGCGTATTGAGAAGTTCAGTATTCCGGTTGACCAGAAGCTCACTCTCCACCCCAGCCCCCATGCGGTTTAGTCGACGCGTTCGTGCAGTGCAGAGCACATTTGGGTGCAGTCCGTCGGATTGTGCGGAGCGCATGCATGCCTACATTTCGGTGCAGTCCGTCTGGCTGTGCGGAGCGCATGCATGCAGTACATTTCCCACGGTGAAAATTCATGTGGTTCATTGTCGGTAGTGTCGTGGTTCACTTACTCCTAATGTGAACTACATTTAAAATATTACGGCAATGACAAAAAAACTAACGCGCTTCACTTCTCGACGATGTTTGTGGTTCACTTACGCACGATCTGAAGCTCACTTCACTTCCTTGTCTGAGAAAATTTAGGTCTCACAAAAGAGAATTATGCAGCTCTCTTACCCGTAGGATGCAGTGCGATTTTCCGTGTGAAGCAGTGCGTTCTTCTTTCTGATGTGGTTCACGCGTCGATTTTGGTGTCGCGGAAAACAGAGTGTCCGCATTTCGGTAATTCTAAAACTGCTCTTAAACCGTAAGGAATTAGAGAGAGTGTTCTACATGAAAAAGTTACATCTCGTCGATATGTTTCCAACGCCGTATCATTTGCATCATTCCGACGAGCGGTCTGGTTGTTTTTATACGAAAAACAGCCGTTGTCACTCGTTGGCCGCCGCACGGTTTTCAAAATTAATTTAAAACCGTGACGAATCTCAACAAATGTCCAACATATGAAAGTTGTGCCTATTCCACATATTTCCAACGCCCTATCACACGCCTCATTCCGGAAAACGGTTAAAAAACTGCAGCGAAAACCGTACTGAAAAAATCAAAAAAATTGAAAAACAGAATTTCATGTTTGAGTAAATTTAAAATTACTCTTAAACCGTAAGGAATTAGAGAGAGTGTTCTATATGAAAAAGTTGTGTCTCGATTAAGGATGGCAATTTTACCTACGGGTATGGGTACCCGCGGGTAACGTACCCAGATGGGCAGGGTATGGGCACACTTTTATACCCATGGCTAGTACCCATACTCTACCCGTTAAGTCATGGGTAGGGTATGGGTATAGCCTTGTACCCGTGGGTATACCCATACCCAACCCACTTGTGAAGTAATGTTAAGTTATCGTCAATTAATCATTAATTTGTCATGTGACTCATCTACTCCTATTGACTTATGAGTATGTTGTGATTTCTAAATATTGATACTGGTCATATACTCATCTACCTGTTATTGAGTTGAGATAATTATTTTTGTGTCAAATGTGCTATCAGTGAGTGTAAAATTGTGAACAACTTGTATACTATTCGTTCTACCTGCTGGGTACCCAATGGGTATGGGTAAAGTTTTATACCCGTGGGTACGGGTATGGGTAGAATTTTGTACCCATTGACTATATTGGTATGGGTATGATATTGCTCTACCCTGCTCATACCCTACCCATTGCCATCCTTAGTCTCGATGATATCTTTCCAATGTCATATCATTTGCTTCATTCCGACGAGCGGTTTAGAAAAAATCGTGAAAATACGCTCTCTGCCACTCGTCGGGCGCTCACCGTTTTTGAAACCGCTCTTAAACCACGAGGATATATATATAAACAGAATCTTCAAAAATACATTTGAAAACATATTGAATAGGTATTAAAAACATGTTGAATAATTATTAAAAAATGATGAAAAATAATTTAGAACAAGTATTTGAAAAATGTTGAATAAGTATTAAAAAAATGTTGAACAAGTATAAAAAAAATGTTGAATAAGTATTAAAAATGATGTAAAAATATTTGAAAAATGTTGAATAATTATTTCAAAAATGTTGAACGGGTATTTCAAAAATGTTGAACGAGTATTTGAAAAATTATGAATAAATATTAAAATGTTGAACAAGTATTTGAAAGATGTTGAATAAGCCTTCAGACGATGTTGACCATCTATACAAAAAATGTTGATAGTTATTAAAAAGATATTTTTGACATATACAAAAATGTAGAGTTAAAACGAAAACAAACATAAGAAAAAACAAAACAAAAATAAATAAAAATGGAGAAGAAAAGGGAAAACCGGAGAAGAAATTAAAAAACGAAACAAAAAATGAAAAAAAACCCCGGAGAAAACAGGAAGTCCCTATGCTTTCCCTCAAGTAATTTGCATGTGCTATCCTAATACGAACCCATCCCTAACGCAATGGCTAGAATCACGAGCCACCACTGCAGTGGCGGAGCTAGCATTTGATAACAGGGTGAGCCGCTTCCAAATTTTTTTTGACAACAAATATGACATGTGAACGATCTAACCAATTATCAGTAACACATAAAAATAGATCAATATGGTCTTACAAATACACTAAAATTCTTAATTATGTCTCGGTTTTGCATAAAAGAAGACTACATAGTAGATACTACATACCTTGAGAATTCAAAGAACACTATGTGTCGTGGTTTTGTCTCGGCAGATGTCTTCATAGGAGAACTTAGATGTGAGGCCATCGCCGCTGTGTGGCGACTCGAAGGGGTTGATCGGGAACGAGAAACGAGTTTACCCAGGTTCGGCCCCTCCGATGGAGGTAAAAGCCTACGTCCTGCTTTGTGTGTATACTGATGATGATATCGATTACAAGGGTGCGGAATCGTTTGACCTAGCTATCGATTGATTCTAACTTAACCCTTATTGGCCTCAGGGGCTCGCCTTTATATACAGATTGAGACCCTGGGTTTACAAGAGTCCGAGTCGTGTTACGACTCGTGACCAAGTCTATCTCTAACTCGCCTTGCCTCCTAAGCAAGGAAACTCTAGGCGACTCCCACCTCTTGGGCCTTAAGTCGCCGTCTTCGTGTACTGGGCCGCCAAGCGGCTTACTTGGTAAACCGCCTTGCCAGTCTTGTTCTTAGCATTGCGGCCCACCTTGTGTATTGTCTACAATCCGCCATCAGGATGACCCGGCCCCATAGGGCGGGTCATATCGTGGGGTTATATCCCCAACACTATATTTCTAGCCCGCGCTTTTGCATGGCCATGAAAGTATCAATTATGTCTTCTTCATTCACCTTGGAGAAAATATCCCGTTCAATGTATGTGACCACGCAATCATCCAAAAGACTATCACCCATTTTATTTCTCAACTTGCTCTTGACTAAACTCATGGTAGAAAATGCTCTCTCCACATTTGCCGTTGCCACTGGTAGAATCAATACCAATTTTAGAAGAATGCACACAAAATTATGAACTATATGCCTCCCTGCTTGAACAAGCTTAACTGGGAGATCAACAAGATTGCCAAGGCCTTGGGAGTTCTCATATGTTATCATGGCATCAATATAGTTATCAAGTTATACTTCAAGGTGTATCAAGTCAGCACTTGAAAAGTCTTCGGGATAGAACTCAACAAGTCTTGCGTACCTTGTGTGCATCAAAAGCAGTAAAAGAGTTGGCCAGATTCAAAGCACATACAAGATAACAACTCCATATTTACCTCATCAAACCGATTTTCAAGCTCTTGACTAATTTGATCAATTACTCAAACTTATCTTCTATAGTGATCATCATTTTTTGGGGTCGAACAAACCGTATTGATCTTCCATAAGGCACATAATTATCTTCAACTTGAATGGTATGCTTGTTACAAAATAGTGTGACCTTTTGAAGAAATGCATCCCACACATTAGACCTCACTTTTTGTATTCTATCTTTTGCCAATATAACCATTGCCATTGCAGAAAGAATGTCTTGGTCACTTCTTTGCAAACAATCAGACAAATCACTTGTGTATCCAAGAATGACAAGCATCAATTGGGCATTGAAAATAAAGTCAAATGACTCAAACACTCCAACAAATAGTATGGATTTTTTGCCAATCAATAATGTTGAGAACAGTTTTGTAATGAGAGCCCCACCTAGTATCACCAGGCCTAGGTAACCCCATCTCTTGATTCAGACCACTCCCAGTTAACTCACCACATTCAAGTAGTTTCATGATATTATGAAGTCTAGCATCTCTAAGCATGTCATGACGATTACAAGAAACTCCAATAATGTTCAACAATAAAGACACTCGGTAAAAAAACCACACACAATCATCATTTCCCTTGGCAACAGCAACAAGAACTAGTTGGAGTTGATGTGCAAAACAATGGATGTAATAAACAGAAGGTGACTCTTTCATGATCAATGTTTTCAGTCCTTTAATTTCTCCTCTCATATTACTAGCCCCATCATAACCTTGCCCACGAATTAGAGTTATAGTCAAACCATGATTGCCAAGTAAAATGCAATTGCTTCCTTAAGTGATAATGAAGTAGTGTCACTTACATGAGCAACTCCAAGAAAGTGTTCACTTGGCCTTCCTACTTTATTCACAAAATACAAGCATAGAGCTAGTTGTTCTTTATGTGACACATCACCAGAGTCATTAGTTAGAATAGCGTAATGATATCACTAACTTGTTCAATAATTTGATTTCTAGTATTTAGTGCACAACATTGAATAATCTCATTTTGTATCTGGTGAGAAGTCAATTTGCAATTACCTGGTGCATTCTTCAAGACATACTTATTCACCTCCTCACTATTTGTTGCAAGCCATTTCAATAGCTCAATGAAGTTTCCCCTGTTGCTAGACTGTTCACTTTCATCATGCCCACTAAATACCAATCCTTGATGAACCAATACCTAGCGCATTGGCTAGAATCGCGAGCCACCACTAACCACTGTGACGACCCGGGTTCGATCCCTGTGGAGCTCGTTTCCGTCTCTATTTATTCTCTTTTGTTACTATATATGCATTAAATGGACCGGCTCGTTACTACGGAGGTTTCAACGAGCACAAGTTGTCGACTCGCTTAAGGCGAAGAATAGTGGCCGCGGGACGTGCCTGAGCGCGACGCCGTGCATCCTGATTTTAACGAGCGAGTGCCTGGTGCCATAAAGCAAGACGGACCAGGCCCAAAGTACAATTTCTAAATCAGGCAAAAACTTACCATGCTAAAAATCTAAAAAAAATTGTGGAACATAAAATTATAAATTTCCATGCAATGTTTCTCATGCCATAAAGCGCAGTATTTTTGCATATATAAAAACAACAAACATGGACACGTAGTTGGCCTACTGTTCACCATTACAGATTTGCCATGATGCGCAGTATAAATTTGCCATGCTAAAGAGCAAAACAACTTTTTTGTGTATAAAAACAAAACACAAAAATAAGCATACAAAATTCCCATGATATAGAGCAAAAAATAATACCACTTGTCTAGATAGAAAATCATATGTCAGAGCAACAACAACAACATCGTGTATTTCATAGCTATGCTTGCCGTTCGGCAGCATGGCTTCCTTGTTTGGCCCACATGTTACCGTCAAGCCTGGTATGGATCTTCCTTTGACGCCAAATGGATAGGGAATGCTGTTGCACGTCACGTTCCACTCAGTGGTCGGCTCCGGCGGTAGCCCGAGTCCCCGCGAGAGCGTTCCATGGGGGATCACTGAGAAGAGGACGAGCACGAGCGGGTGGAGCCGCCATGCATGCGGACACGGCAGCCGCCGCGGCAGATCTGCTCTCTCTTCTGCCTTGTCCTACTAGTGGAAGATGGCTTGACCTTGAACAAAGGATGTGCGTGTCCATGCCCGCCACCACGGAGCATCACACGCGCGTCTAAAGGGAGACTAATGGTATATGACCATCAAGATTTGAATCCTTGTTGAAAAATTAGGCAATTTCGTGTGGATGTCTTGTTCTAAGACCGAGCTCATGCGAGCTCAGGTGAACAGTAAACTCAAAAAATTGAAACAAATTCCAAAAGAAACTGAACTTTTTTTGTGTGAAACATTGACAAAATTTTTGTTAGCTTGCAAAATATCATGACATTCGTGAAAATCGTGGCAAAAATAAAACAAAATAGATGCTCCAAAATGAGTTTGAAAATAACATTTCGGAGCATCGGTTTTGTTTTTTTGCCACGATTTCCACGATTGTCATATGGTGATGAAATTTTGCAAGCCAACAAACGTTTTGTCAATGTTTTACACAAAAAATACATATTTTTGTGAATGTCTTTTCTATTTATTTTTATTTTACTGTTCATCGTTTCGTGACTAATTCCAAAATATAAATCATGATTAAAAGTATTATTAGCATGCATCTGTTCAACATACTAGATTCCAAAATATAAATCATGCGGATACAAAACATTATGACCCATACCCGGGCTTTGCATAACCAAGATGCACGCAGCCAAAATCCGAAAGTCTGACAAAAAGAAGATAAATTAAAAACTGACATAAAGAATTGACACCAACCGGATGTTGACCTAACCTTGTCGTTGACCCAATTCGAATCGAATACACCATAAGATTGAAGTTTAATCTTTGATGTACCAAAGGCATAAGTTTTGGTTATGAACCAAATATCAAAAACTTGGTTTCATCATTATAAAATGGCTCTCTTTATGAACATATTAAAACCTTGCACACATATATACGTCAACACGATATGCGGCCTAGATGCACAAATGTAAAGCAAATAATTTTTGGAGTTACATAAGTACGAATTACATTTACATCTTTGCAGACCATTCTGTTTTGACATGTTTTGGTTATATACCATTGTTGTGTGCAATTTTATTGTTCCTATTCGGTGTGTGAATGGTAGAATTGCTGAAATAGGGGAGAGATTCCTTCCCAAGTCGGCTGCCCCTTGGCATCCTCCACAAACATATACGTGTGGGAGAGCTCCTCCTTGCATCAAACCCAAGGAGGAGCTCTCCCACATAGCTACGGTCTAATATCTTCGGTCTAATAGGTCAGAAAGATTAGATTCTCAATTAGATGGATTCCTCTATCTAATTGGTCTAATAGAATTAGACTTCTAATTAGATGGGAACATCAGTTTTCTCTCTCTAGTATTATCGGAGATCTTTTTCCTAGACACAGTGTTGCCAGATTACTACTTCGGAATGCGTGGGTACTGTCGGGGCCGGATTTCAGGAACACACTATTCCCAGAAATTAACCCCTTGTGTCATCACCAGCCCAGGATTACTGTTACTGGTGGACATGTCCTTGTTACAGATTACCAAGCAATTACAAGAACTGGATACAAGACCGTAAAGATCTAATGATACAATAATGATTTCTGGTGGATGACGGAAACGATTCGCAAATTCTCCAACGTCGATGGGGCTCCATTCCCACAGGAACGGCTGACCTGGATAACTCCTATCCCGCGTGGCTACTATCCTAGGCTCCGCATGGACGTCGTCATAATACTCTTCTGACCTGGCCAATGAAATAACCAGGGACAAGCCAGTGAGTACGTTTGAATGTACTCGCAAACATTATGGACAAATGATATACCGAATGCAGCAGATAACATGTGATCATGGTGAACTAAACTATTTGCTTATGCTCATGCTGGAATATATTGTATGCTTGCTGACAGGAATTAAATCATGGCATGATGACATATTAGCATGTGCAGAAGAACGTGTTAGCGACAAACAAAGAAGGTTGATGGAAAATCGGACGAGACAGTACCATCCGAGAATCCAAAGAAAATATAAAAGAAATGCCGGTTGGATGTCAAGTGACACCATGATAGGTCTTGAAGAGAAATGCCAAACGGGTGTCTAAAAGAGAAATCGGACGAGACAGAACCATCCGAGATCTCAAGCGACGCCACGAGAGGTCTTGAAAAGAAATGCCAGACGGGTATCTACAAGAGAGTCAGGCGAGACAGGACCGCCCGAGAACTCGAGAGACGCCTCGTAAGGTCTTGAAAATAAAACTGAATGCCCGGGGTAGTCTAGCCAGCCCCTGAGACACTCAGGAAAATAAAATTAAGAGAAATGGGTTAGTCCACAATAATAATCATAGCATTAATAATATTCATGATAACATCAGTAGTAGTAGTAATTATTCTGCAAAATAAACCATGCACAATTTTAATTATTTCCTCCGGAGACCGACTCTAAGACCGACACTTGACCAACCCAGACTGTAGTCCTTAACCGCGGACACGGCTATTCGAATAGATATAACTCTGCAGAGGGTGTACTCTTTACCCACGTGTATGAGATTTCTTTAGTCAGCACCGTGACACTGACTAATTCCCATTATGTCCTTTAGGTTGAAACACACCTGACCAGCACACACAAGCTTAACCGTCCGGATGCCAGGAATCACCCAGGACATCTGTTCAGTAAAACTCTAAGACGGGGAGACCAACGTCCTGCATGGGATCACTATTCATATGCACGGATTACAAGGGGTGCCCCCCTCTCGGCTACATCTAGCCGGAAACACCCATGCCCCCTGACCCGATGACAGGATTTAGTCCATGATCGTGGAAACCCTCATCGTAGCCCTCTATGTGGTGTGTACACGGAAAGGGGTTAACAACTTACTGTACCGTACCCTACCTGCGGCAAGGACAAGTGACAGCACGAAACAAGTATGGGGGTTACCGGAACAAGACTCGATCTACGGTCGACTCAGGAGGTGTTACTTATTATCACCGGTATGCTCCACCTATATCACGTGACACCCCCGTGTCAAATATGTCCCGTGCCCACCGGCACGTCCAAGGCAGGAGCACACTCCTGGATTCTCACAGCTTATACATGTCAGAACTTCAGTGGCATGCATGCAAGAGAAAAAAATGTACATGACCATGCATGCATGCAATATTACTACTCATATGCAATTTCTATTAAAATTATCAAAACCATGCTCCAAATATTCTAGCTAGCTATTATCAAACATCCACCATATCAAGTGTTCAAAAATGCTTGCCTTAAACATGCAGAAGTGTTGGGTGCACTCCAAAACTTTTGAAAAGTTTCTCCCCTCCATTTTCCCTATTTTCAAAATATTGAAATAACCACAGTATTAAAAAGTTTTCTGGAAAATTATGAACTAAATACTAAAATAAACTAGATGAAAAATAAGGAATATCAGAAAAAGAATCAAAAGATTTGGAGTCCAGATGATTTTTCTAGGGATTCTCTAAGCTGGAATAGATAAAGAAATGGAATATTTAATAAATCCAACCGAGACAAAGCTGAGGAAAAATGTTCACCTAAGCTGAAATAATAGGGCATGAATTTATAAGTGTTCAGAAATTTGAATCATCAAATTTGGAGCTGGAATGATTGCTGTGAATTTATTGGAAATCTACTGAGAAAGGAAAAAGAAAAGAGCAGAGCTGCGCCCTGAGCGTTGTTTAGACGTCTGGCGTTACTGGGGCCGGCCCAGCCGTTCGGCCACGCAGGAGGCTGCCGACGTCGAAGGCGTATTCCATTGAATACGTTTTCCAGTGTTGAATACGTACTCCCAGGAGTACGTCTTCACTTAAAACCTGAGGGTCACTGACGGTGGGTCCCGCGGGCCCACCTGTCATGATTGACCGGTCCACGTCAGCTCCTTCTCCCTCCTCTTCCTGGCACGCCGGCGATGATAGCCGGAGAACGGCGGCTCCCTTCGCGAAACTGAGGCCACCTACGCGCTCAGGGGAGCAAGGCGGTCCTCTCGGAGTAGGGCATGCCCGCCGGCGAGCTCTGTATCGCCGGTGCTGTGATCTCTGGCGGACGGCGGCTTCGGAAGAAAGAGGGGTTTCGCCCGTGGATAGTCCCGAGCAAAATTGAGGGTGGGGATGGATTCGTGGAGTTGAGAGGAAGTGGATGGTGAGGAGAGTGGGAGAGAAGAAGCTCTAGTGACGTCGGAATCAACCTGAAAATGGCGACAGCCGTGGCTACTGGAGGCGGGGAAGATGACCGTTTCCGGTCATTTTGCTGCTCGGGGAAGCTCATAGAGAAGGAGGGGAGCGGTGTGGTTAGCCGGAAGAGCTCAGGGTGGCTTTTACAGCCAGGTGAGGTTGGTTCCCGTGAGATCCGGGGATGGACACGACGGCGGCGACCTTTATGGCGGCAGGTGAGGCCGTTGAGGTCGGTGGGGTGGTTGGTGAGGACGGTGGCGGCCTGAGTTAATTGTGGAACGTGCTGGCGGGCTCGAGAAAGCTCCAGGTGGCCCGAACGGTACCGTCCCCGAGCTGACTACGGCGGCGGCCATTGATGGCAGACGGGGCGGTGGCGAGGTCAGCGGGTCCGGTAGGGGTCGGTGTAGAGCTGGCTAGCTGCGGATAGACTTGGCCGTTGGCCATTAAGGCGAGACGGCGCCGACAGAGACGTGGCGAAGCTGTGCTCGTCGGGCGGCGGTCTTGGTCGCCGTGGACGGCGGTGGCTAGCACTAGGAGCCAAAAGAGGGTGTCGGCGGGGTCGGTGGTTGATCAGAAGGTCAAGGGAAGTGATAAGGTGATCGAGGGGAGGAGCAAATGAACAGCAGCAGTCGATGCCAGAGCCTGCAGTCCCGGCGCTCTGGACGCGCTCTGGACGTGCACCTGAGGTGTTCGATGATATGCCAAGGGGTCCTAGGGTGGTCCAGATGAGTTCATTTTTGGTATGGTGATGTTTGCAAGGGTGGCAGAGCTATTGGACATGCTGGTTTGGCCAGGAGAGCAGGTGTGCAATGAAGTTGAGGAAGAGGTAGAATTTCTGTCAGGCACACAAGGTGCTCGACAGAATGCTAGGGCAATTTAGGAACTTTTGCTGACTATGAAAATTGGCAGGATAATGCCTCTTTGAGTGTTAGAGATAGTGGTGTGGTTGGTTTGGCAAAGAGAAAAACTTGTTAGTACAAGTTTGAATGAAGTTCAGTTCTGGATTGAAAATACAGAGGATTATTTGGTGGATTAATAGATGCAAGTGGAGCTAATCTCCTGGACTTAAGAGTTTGGTTGGAAGAAATATAGGTGGGAAAATTTTGGAAATTGTTTGGGCAAGGAAAATTGGGGTTGTAGTTATAACCTAGAAAATGGACAGAATGGAAAAGAGGAAGGTTCACTCAAAATTTTCAAAGGACCAAGTTGGGTTTTTGCATAAAAGTGATATATAAGCATCACATGACCTCCCATAATTTTTGTGGAATTTTTAAAGAATTATTTAAAATAGTTGTAGTGCAACAGAAGTATTTAAAGTATTGAAAATGCTATTAAAAGAATTATTTTGGGGCAAATATGAAAATAATCCCTACTGTTATTAAAGTAATAATGAAATGGTTTAGGAAAACTACCAAAGCCACAATATTATTTCCATATAATTTTCTATATGGAGGGAAGAATTTTGAAAGACGGAAGCAGAAAAGGTTCTAAAATTATGAAAGAACCTATTATAATTCAAAATTTTATTTCTGGCCAAATTTTACTTAATAAAAATGTGGTTAAATTTTTGGGGTGTTACAAACTCTACCCCCCCCCCCCCCCCTTAGGAAAATCTCGTCCTCGAGATTTGTTAAGGACGGAAGAATTAAATGCATATCACAACAATTAAAACACTCATATGCAAAATGCAATTAGGGCAATATATTCATGACATACACCCTAAGAATAATACAAAGGTCACACCATGCAAACAAGCACTACACGCTACACAAATGCACTCATGACCGCCTATGGTCCGAAAGTGAGATCTACAGGGTCTTGCGGAAAAGTTCCGAGTGCTGGAGCATCTTCTTCTTCTTCCGGGGAGAGTGATGGAAGCAGGCGTAGAATGTGCCCATCCAAGGTTGGCAAAGGTGGCCCGCCAATGGCTATCTGAGGGTTCAGAAAAGCAAGATAAGAGAGGTAATCCATTAGTTGCTGGGTCAGACGCTCTTGAGCCATCACATATTGAATGAGATTGGCCAGAGCTGGATCCCTTTCTATGCGTTCACAGCGGAACGTTGCATTTGCTCCTGATGCTGCACGGCTCGGAAAATAGCAGTATCTCCTTTCGCTGGCAGTGGGTACCGCGAATCAGAGACGGGTAACTGCTTCATAAGCAGCAGCTTCAATGGCCATGCCTGGGGTTGGCATGGATCTCCCGATGTAGACAACATATGGAGGGCCTTGGTCTGGGTCTGCTGGTGGGATGTGCACAACTGCCCAGTATTTCGAGGAGTCAGAGGTGATCCTGAATTTGAACAACTCATACTGGGGTGGTTGGCTGGAACCAAAAGTGTTGCGGGTAAAATCCCACAAAACTTTAACAAAACTGCCAGGACTTGCATCTGGAGTTCTCAGGTGGATACCGGGGCGAGACATGGAGTGCAGGTCGGGGAAGGAGTGGTGTTCTAGTTTGACGGGGCTAGTGCTGGATATGACTTCTTATAGAGTGCCTGGGTTAAGAGACATGATGCGGCGCCAATACGACTTGTGTATTGGTCCTGCCGTGGGATTAAAGTCTCGGTCCTCAATCCCCAAAAGGAATGTGACGTATTACTGTGTGTGTCGGTCAGGGTGACTATAGTGGTTACGTCTAGAATTTACTGTGCAACCATACGTCAATTACATTACGCTGGTTCACAACTAGTACTATTAAAATAGTGGTACACCAGTAAATCACAATCCTGCTACATCATACGGCTGCTACTACCAAAAATTACAGGGTGACAGAGCCACTAGGGCTTGACACGGATCCAGTGGACTTAGTCCACCTCGTTGACATCCAGCCGGGCGCGTCTTGTGGATGCCGAGTCCTCCTCGTGGGCTTCTGCGTCGGAGCTGGCCGGGGTCGGATGGGGAACTACAGGGCTGGAATAGCGGTGGTGTCCTTCACGGGGTGTCGAGGTCACCGTCCCGTTGGAGTAGGTCTCCAAGAGACGTTGAAGTTCCCCGGGTGAGGCAATGGCACTGCCCGGGTGGATAATATGGGCGGAACTTGGGGGTTCAACACGCCTCTCAAGCAGCACTATTGGGGTGTTGGTGGCGGGTGCAGCTTCACTTCTTGCCGGGGTCAGGAGAGCGAGCGTCCTGCGGGTCGCGATCAGATCAAGAGAGACCTGATCGAATGGTGCCTCTTGGGCTCTCAGGTAGCGTACCAGATGCACCAGAGCAGGATCTGACTCTTGGTCTCCATTGGCGACTTGGGTTGGTCTACCATAGCCTTCACGACTAGGGTAGTAGTAGAAAGAGCGGCAGTTAACCCTCGGCGACAGATGCCGAAGGTGAACTATAGCCTCTCGGGCTGCAAGTTGGATGGCTTGGGGTTCGTCGGAGGTCGTTCTCCCGGTGAACCGGTAGGGGCGCTCCGATGTGATGCTCCTCCCGTAGATGTGCACCGTGGCCCAGAAGTGATGGATGGAATCACTCGTGTGCCCCTGGTACACAACATATTCTGGCGGCTCTTCGTTGCCGAAAGCACGACGGGTGAGATTGGCAAGGACGGCTACAAAGCCTTCAAGCTCGACTGCGGTGGTCTCGTTGTCAACAATGGGGCCTGGCATCTTGGTGGTTGGATATCGAGCTGGGAGTGAGGCTGTGATGTGCTGTGTTTGGGGCAAGGCTTCCTTTATAAGCCATCGGAGTCTTCCATGGCACGCTTGCAGATGGGACAACTCAGGTGTCAGCCACAGGCATACGACCGATGGATAGACTGATAGGTTGTGCACCGACTGTCAAAAGATGTCAGCTGGCCACTGCGTAGGCTTATCGGATGAGATAGGCTTGGCTATGGACAAGGAAAGACTTGGACGGTGTGGAAACCTAAGGATAATGAACAGGCTAAGATAGGATTAGCCAGTGGTCAGCCTGGCTCTGATACCAAGGCTGTCGGGGCCGGATTTCGGGAACACACTATTCCCAGAAATTAACCCCTTGTGTCATCACCAGCCCAGGATTACTGTTACTGGTGGACACGTCCTTGTTACAGATTACCAAGCAATTACAAGAACTGGATACAAGACCGTAAAGGTCTAATGATACAATAATGATTTCTGGTGGATGACGGAAACGATTCGCAAATTCTCCAATGTCGATGGGGCTCCATTCCGACAGGAACGGCTGACCTGGATAACTCCTATCCCGCGTGGCTACTATCCTAGGCTCCGCATGGACGTCGTCATAATACTCTTCTGACCTGGCCAATGAAATAACCAGGGACAAGCCAGTGAGTACGTTTGAATGTACTCGCAAACATTATGGACAAATGATATACCGAATGCAGCAGATAACATATGATCATGGTGAACTAAACTATTTGCTTATGCTCATGCTGGAATATATTGTATGCTTGCTGACAGGAATTAACTCATGGCATGATGACATATTAGCATGTGCAGAAGAACGTGTTAGCGACAAACAAAGAAGGTTGATGGAAAATCGGACGAGACAGTACCATCCGAGAATCCAAAGAAAATATAAAAGAAATGCCGGTTGGATGTCAAGTGACACCACGGTAGGTCTTGAAGAGAAATGCCAAACGAGTGTCTAAAAGAGAAATCGGACGAGACAGAACCATCCGAGATCTCAAGCGACGCCACGAGAGGTCTTGAAAAGAAATGCCAGACGGGTATCTACAAGAGAGTCAGGCGAGACAGGACCGCCCGAGAACTCGAGAGACGCCTCGTAAGGTCTTGAAAATAAAACTGAATGCCCGGGGTAGTGTAGCCAGCCCCTAAGACACTCAGGAAAATAAAATTAAGAGAAATGGGTTAGTCCACAATAATAATCATAGCATTAATAATATTCATGATAACATCAGTAGTAGTAGTAATTATTCTGCAAAATAAACCATGCACAATTTTAATTATTTCCTCCGGAGACCGACTCTAAGACCGACACTTGACCAACCCAGACTGTAGTCCTTAACCGCGGACACGGCTATTCGAATAGATATAACTCTGCAGAGGGTGTACTCTTTACCCACGTGTATGAGATTTCTTTAGTCAGCACCGTGACACTGACTAATTCCCATTACGGCCTTTAGGTTGAAACACACCTGACCAGCACACACAAGCTTAACCGTCCGGATGCCAGGAATCACCCAGGACATCTGTTCGGTAAAACTCTAAGACGGGGAGACCAACGTTTTGCATGGGATCACTATTCATATGCACGGATTACAAGGGGTGCCCCCATCTCGGCTACATCTAGCCGGAAACACCCATGCCCCCTGACCCGATGACAGGATTTAGTCCATGATCGTGGAAACCCTCATCGTAGCCCTCTATGTGGTGTGTACATGGAAAGGGGTTAACAACTTACTGTACCGTACCCTACCTGCGGCAGGGACAAGTGGCAGCACGAAACAAGTATGGGGGTTACCGGAACAAGACTCGATCTACGGTCGACTCAGGAGGTGTTACTTATTATCACCGGTATGCTCCACATATATCACGTGACACCCCCGTGTCAAATATGTCCCGTACCCACCGGCACGTCCAAGGCAGGAGCACACTCCTGGATTCTCACAACTTATACATGTCAGAACTTGAGTGGCATGCATGCAAGAGAAAAAAATGTACATGACCATGCATTCATGCAATATTACTACTCATATGCAATTTCTATTAAAATTATCAAAACCATTCTCCAAACATTCTAGCTAGCTATTATCAAACATCCACCATATCAAGTGTTCAAAAATGCTTGCCTTAAACATGCAGAAGTGTTGGGTGCACTCCAAAACTTTTGAAAAGTTTCTCCCCTCCATTTTCCCTATTTTCAAAATATTGAAATAACCACAGTATTAAAAAGTTTTCTGGAAAATTATGAACTAAATACTAAAATAAACTAGATGAAAAATAAGGAATATCAGAAAAAGAATCAAAAGATTTGGAGTCCAGATGATTTTTCTAGGGATTCTCTAAGCTGGAATAGATAAAGAAATGGAATATTTAATAAATCCAACCGAGACAAAGCTGAGAAAAAATGTTCACCTAAGCTGAAATAATATGGCATGAATTTATAAGTGTTCATAAATTTGAATTATAAATTTGGAGCTGGAATGATTGCTGTGAATTTATTTGAAATCTACTGAGAAAGGAAAAAGAAAAGAGCAGAGCTGCGCCCTGAGCGCTGTTTAGACGTCTGGCGTTACTGGGCCTGGCCCAGCCGTTCGGCCATGCAGGAGGCTGCCGACGTTGAAGGCGTATTCCATTAAATTTGTTTTCCAGTGTTGAACTCGTACTCCCAGGAGTACGTCTTCACTTAAAACCGTGCGGGGTGACCTGAGGGTCACTGACGGTGTGTCCTGCGGGCCCACCTGTCATGATTGACCGGTCCACGTCAGCTCCTTCTGCCTCCTCTTCCTGGCAGAACGGAAGCGGCACGCCGGCGATGATAGCCGGAGAACGGCGGCTCCCTTCGCGAAACTGAGGCCACCTACGCGCTCAGGGGAGCAAGACGGTCCTCCCGGAGTAGGGCATGCCCGCCGGCGAGCTCTGTATCGCCGATGCCGTGATCTCTGGCGGACGGCGGCTTCAGGAGAAAGAGGGGTTTCGCCCGTGGATAGTCCCGAGCAAAATTGAGGGTGGGGATGGATTCGTGGAGTTGAGAGGAAGTGGATGGTGAGGAGAGTGGGAGAGAAGAAGCTCTAGTGACGTCGGAATCAACCGGAAAACGGCGACAGCCGTGGCTACTGGAGGCGGGGAAGATGACCGTTTCCGGTCATTTTGCTGCTCGAGGAAGCTCACAGAGAAGGAGGGGAGCGGTGTGGTTAGCCGGAAGAGCTCAGGGTGGCTTTTATAGCCCGGTGAGGTTGGTTCCGGTGAGATCCGGGGATGGACACGACGGCGGCGACCATTATGGCGGCAGGTGAGGCCGTTGAGGTCGGCGGGGTGGTCGGTGAGGACGGTGGCGGCCTGAGTTAATTGTGGAGCGTGCTGGCGGGCTCGGGAGAGCTCCAGGTGGCCCGAACGGTACCGTCCCCGAGCTGACTACGGCGGCAGCCACTGATGGCAGACGGGGCGGTGGCGAGGTCAGCGGGTCCGGTAGGGGTCGGTGTAGAGCTGGCTAGCTGCGGATAGACTTGGCCGTTGGCCATTAAGGCGAGACGGCGCCGACAGAGACGTGGCGAAGCTGTGCTCGTCGGGCGGCGGTCTTGGTCGTCGTGGACGGCGGTGGCCGGCACTAGGAGCCAAGAGAGGGTGTCGGCGGGGTCGGTGGTTGATCAGAAGGTCAAGGGAAGTGATAAGGTGATCGAGGGGAGGAGCAAATGAACAGCAGCAGTCGATGCCAGAGCCTGCAGTCCCGGCGCTCTGGACGCGCTCTGGACGTGCACCTGAGGTGTTCGATGATATTTCAAGGGGTCCTAGGGTGGTCCAGATGAGTTTATTTTTGGTATGGTGATGTTTGCAAGGGTGGCAGAGCTATTGGACATGCTGGTTTGGCCAGGAGAGCAGGTGTGCAATGAAGTTGAGGAAGAGGTAGAATTTCTGTCAGGCACACAAGGTGCTCGACAGAATGCTAGGGCAATTTAGGAACTTTTTCTGACTATGAAAATTGGCAGGATGATGCCTCTTTGAGTGTTAGAGATAGTGGTGGGGTTGGTTTGGAAAGAGAAAAATTTGTTAGTACAAGTTTGAATGAAGTTCAGTTCTGGATTGAAAATACAGAGGATTATTTGGTGGACTAAATAGAGGCAAATGGAGCTAATCTCCTGGACTTAAGAGTTTGGTTGGAAGGACTATAGGTGGGAAAAATTTGGAAATTGTTTGGGCAAGGAAAATTGGGGTTGTAGTTATAACCTAGAAAATGGACAGAATGGAAAAGAGGAAGGTTCACTCAAAATTTTCAAAGGACCAAGTTGGGTTTGTGCATAAAAGTGATATATAAGCATCACATGACCTCCCATAATTTTTGTGGAATTTTTAAAGAATTATTTAAAATAGTTGTAGTGCAACATAAGCATTTAAAGTATTGAAAATGCTATTAAAAGAATTATTTTGGGGCAAATTTTATTATGAAAATAATCCCTACTGTTATTAAAGTAATAATGAAATGGTTTAGGAAAACTACCAAAGCCACAATATTATTTCCAAATAATTTTCTATATGGAGGGAAGAATTTTGAAAGACGGAAGCAGAAAAGGTTCTAAAATTATGAAAGAACCTATTATAATTCAAAAATTTATTTCTGGCCAAATTTTACTTAATAAAAATGTGGTTAAATTTTTGGGGTGTTACAGGTATCTCGGAAGGGTCGTCTACTTCGATACTTGATTGGCGGTTCACTTGGGAGAAATTACACTGCTTCCGCTACTCTGCTCGTCCCTGAGATTATGGACACACACCATCTTCATAGTATTCCTGGGTGTCATCCTCTAGAATAAACTTTTTGTTGCATAGCACGTTCGTCTGCACTCTCCCACTGAGATATTTTATGAACATGATTACTATGGTCTACTATGCACTTCTATTATTTTAGATTTTGTTGGGCCTACAAGCGTAGAGGACTATGGGACATCGATATTTTTCTCTTTATATATGATTTTCTATTCGGATAGACGATACTTTTTTCTTTATATCATGGGAATTTGTATGTTTGTTTTCACTTTTTTTTTGCATGAAACTGTTTTGCTCGATAACATGACAAATTTATACTATATGTCATGCCAAATTTATTATGATATAAAATATGACAACTTTGTGTGCATTTTTGTTTTGTTTTGGGATATATGCATAGTTTTTACGCTCTATGGTATTGGAAATTTATATGTCATATCTTCTTCGGTACAACCCCTAAACACAAGGACGACTCAGATCATCTCGTATCCCTTCATAAGAAAAGGGCAAAATCATCCTAGCACTAAAAAAAACCTGCCCAACGCACCTGTGTACGCGGTCTCCCCGGGCGACCTACACGTACGGACGCATGCCCGCGTGTTTTACACGTACAACACGTATGCCGCATCACCCGGCGTGATGTCTGGCGTACCCGCGCCAGCTCCACGGCGTGCGCGGTCGTCTGGTCAGCCGTGTGGCATCGTTTCCCATGGATCCGTCGGTTCCCGAGCAGTGGCGGAGCTTGACAAGAAACTATGGGGGGGCCATTACGATTTTTTTTAACCAACCGCAACAAATCATAAATTGTAGCCTCCAGGCAAATTTATACATACATTACCCATATTGCTAGCAAAATATATACTCCATAAGAGAACTAACTACACCAAAATATACAGCTTGTCTACTTATACCGCTCAACCTTCCAACTTCAAAGACATTATGTGAGCCAACGAAGAACTACAAAAGGAGTGGTACTACAGATCAGCTTTTCGATCACTTATGCTCTTGAACTCCATTAAATTATCTTCAAAGGTGTACTTCTCTGCAATTTCACGCTCTATGTGAACAACCAAGTTATTGGCCAGATTTTCATCTTCCATCTTATTACGCAGCCTTGTCTTGATGATCTTCAAACTAGAAAATGCACGCTCAGCACTAGCTGTAGAAACTGGAAAAGTAACTAGTAGACGGAGTAGTCTGTCAATTAGATGATAGATTTTATCTCTTCCTGTCTCAACAAGGAGTTGGCAAAGGTCAGTCAGTGTTGATATATTTTTCAACTCTACACCATTGGAAGCATCAGAAACAAAGAGTTTTAGTTGATTTTCCAAGCCATACTGGTCTTGTTGACTAAAATCTGCTGGGTAATACTTCTTCACCAACTCACATATATCACTACCTTTAAAAGATTTAAATTTATTTCCAGGAATTAATGTGGCACTGGTGGATAGAAGATCCATCATCTTCTCATTGAACCTGCGATCCAATTCATGTAGTTGGCTGTCAAGAGTTGCACGAAATATCTCCACTCAAAAATATTGCTCCTTAGTGAAATGATCAGGCTGATGCCGTGCACGGCCACCACGCATGATATAAGTTTCGTTCATGTCCGGAATTTCAGTGCCATGATTCACACAAAATTCAACAACTATGCAAAAGAATTCCTCCCAGCCATCGTCTGATCTCAACTGGCGAAGACACTCTTTTGTTGCAAACACTAGACGAACAGCATTTACAATGTCTTGTGACCTCTTTTGTAAAGCCTGACCAAGTCCTTCAGTTATCCATAATATCTCCTTCATCATACATAAGATAAAGACAAACTCGAATGAGGACAAATAGCTGAAAGAAGTGTCAACATCAGCACGTATCGATCCCACTACTGAACCATCAGAAGCCATGTCTTGGATAACAAAATTTACTGCATTAAACAACTTCATAAGGCTATGAATAGAACCAAAGTGAGAACCCCACCTAGTGTCCCCAGGTCTTTTAAGTGATCGAATCTGATTTGCCCCTTGGCTAGTCTGAATGCTTCCATTTTCTATCATACGTGCTAGTTCTACCATCTGGGCATCATGGAGCTCATCATAGCGTTTTGATGAGGAGTCAACAGTGTTTATAATGAAGATCAATTTCTGAAAAGACTGGGCAACAGGAACCACCTCTTTGGATGAATTGCCAAATTTGCGGTCGCAGTGCTGGGTCTCGCTCCAAGAATTCCTTACCTCGAAATACAACAGGAAGAGGAACTGAATTATTTGTTTGAGGCTCTTCCTCTTGATTTTCTTCTTGTTGTTCCCTTTCAAGAAGCAGAGGTAAAGATTGTACAGCTGGAGGATCTTCTGCTACTGCTACTGCCTCTGTTCTATGTCTTTTAAAGTAGGACTGAATGTTGGCGCTGCTGCCTTTAACCATGGTCACTTACTCACTTGATCCAGTCACTGAGTCACACTAAATTAGCACAGGCAAGCAACAAGATATCTGCAATTAGATCAAATGAGTAGGCACACTAAATTAGTAGTTGCTAAATTACTAAGCAGAATCGTAGATGCGTGCTTTCTCAATTTACTCGTACAGGCAAGGCAACACTACAAAAGGGGATCCGGTGGTTTCAGGTCAGTAAATTGAGCTGGGTACTTAGTACTTACAGAATCCAGTAGCCATATTTGTACGGGGGGCGGCCGGCGACGAGCCGATGGCCTGCTGGCCGGCGGACATCGACGACCACCGGCCAGTGGCGTCTCAGGCGAGCCCTCCTCCGGTGCGCGTGGATCAGAGGCAGTGCGGCGGCGTCGGCGTCACCGCGTCAGCGTCGGCGTCGAGGCAGTGCGGCGGCGGCGGCGGCAGCGTTGAGGCAGTGCGGCGGCGTCGATGGAGCAGCTGGCGACTGAATCAGTGGGGCGAGCTGCCGTGGCTGAGCGGCGAGCGTGTTGGGGAAAGAGACGCGAAGCAGAGCAGGCTGGTGTGGTCGTGTTCGTGTGAAGATAGGCTTGTGGCCTTCTGTGTGTATGTGGATATGGGCTATTACTATATAGTAAAAAAAAATTGCATTTGGGCTGGGGGGGCCACGGCCCCCTCAGTCTCTCACGTAGCTCCGCCGTTGTTCCCGAGGCCGCCGTCATTACTCCTTTTGAACGGAGAAAATTGCTTATATACCATCGACAACCTCTGCAATGGCTTATTTGCCATCCAACAAAGCTTCAGTGCTTATATACCAAACACAATCAAATTCTATTGCTTATTTACCACTAGCAGTTAGTCAAGTGATAACTCAGTCCGGTAAGTGGCCAAAATGACTGTCCTGCCCTCAATGGCAAATAAGTAAACAAGAGACCATTCCGCCTCTATTTCCAGCATTCCAGCAAAAATATAGTGACTATCTAACAATTCCAGCCTATAAATAATTCAAGAAACAGAGTTATACTCAACATGAAGAGGTGTGATACATAAATATATTTTGGCCAAAATACCACAACCATAATCAGTACCAAATTCACACCATTTTGAAGAGATTCAGCAAACACCATATTAAATCTTACATAATCAATATCGAGTTAACATCATCCAGAACCAAAATACCACAACCATAATCAGTACCAAGTTTCCTGAAGCTGCCGCTATTACTACTTATGAACGTTGCCCGCCCGTCCGCTGCCTACCCCGTCGCCCGGTCAGCCTAGCGTCGGTTCCTGAGGCCCGTCATCTCCCGAGGCTGCCGCCATTACTGCAGGAGTAACGTCGGCACCCTTCCGCCTACCTGCCCCGTCGCCCTATGGGCTATAAAAGGCCCCGTCGTCCTCACCCCGTCGCTCACACCCGGCGCCTCTCCACTCCCCTGTCGTCCTCTCAAACCGACGCCTCTAATCCTCTCCCCCTCACCCGATGATGGCGTCCTACGGCGGCGACAACATCTTCGGCGACGGAGATGGCCTAGCATCTGGCCGTCGAGCCTTGGCAAGCCGGAGACGGAGGAGTTGTACCGCTTTGGGCTGCTCTGAACGTGGATTCTTAAAGCATAGGCTTTCGGACACCCCTTATCCTCACCCTTCAATATTGCTTTGAGATTCGTGATGTACAACTAACTTGTAACATCAGATTTTCTCTTTTTTGTTTCTTCCAAATAAGACAACATATGAACTTCAAACTTTCTAAGACATCAAAACATTCTAACTACAATGTGGGAAAAAACTTTCAGATTTTTTTGTCCAACATAAATATACAAAATGAGATTTTTTTAATTAAAAATTGTCATTTTTATTATTTATAATGCACGAAAAAATCTGAAAGTTTTTTCTCACATTCTAGTTAGAACCTTTTGTTGTCCTCCGGAGTTTGAAGTTCATATGTTCTTTTATTTGGAAGAAACAAAAAAGACAAAAAGTGCTTGCACGAATCGCGATGCAAAAATGGATGGCTTGATAAGGGGGTGTAGGAAAGCCTATGCTTTCTCAAATGTTAACCGGGCTGCTCGTGTCGCCGGGGTGCCGGCTACCCCACGATTGGGAGATCGACAAAGACGGCTACGCGTAGATGGGCCCCGACGCCACTGCGGAGGAGTGCCGAACCTACCGGGCGGCTGGTGGAACAACATCGCCAGTCACCAATTTTGGGACGTCAAGTCCTACGCCGACGTAATCGGGCAGTTCCGGCAAGCGGCTGTGGGCACCGCCCTCATGTCCGGCGGAGCACAAAGGTGCGGAGGTGCCGGACGCATTTCCAGCGGGCGGCGACCTGCGACTGGCACCCGTGTTCGCTGCACAGACGCCACTTGTGTCTGCCCTGTCGGAGGTTATCGTCCCGCCGGTGGTTACCCCGACGACATGCGTGGTACGTCGTCGCTATTCGGGCATCGTAGGATGCGGCGGCGGCGCCGGCGTGGGAGGCCGCGGCGGTAGCGGCGGCGATGGAGGCGGCCACCGTAGAGGAGGACGACTTGGTTAATTGGGATGACCTCGGGAGTAGCAGTGACGACGACGATCGAGCTGCAAGCGGCGGCCGCCGACATTATCGACTTCGCGGCCAGCGACGGCGAGGAGTAGTTTAGGATTTTTTTTAAAGATTTTAGTTCGGTAAAATATGTAAAATATCGTAATGTTTAAATTTTTAGTGTTTATATTCAATGAAATATTTATGAACTAAATTTTTGTTTGAATGAAATTTCCGTCTTTCGGTTTGGTTGAAAATAAATAAATAAATAATATGAAACAAAAACCAAAGGAAGGAAAAGAAATGATATAAACGGAAGAAAATATAAGAGAAATGAAACAAAATGAATAAAATAAATAAAAGGGAAAAAGTAAAACAAAAAATAACTAAAAATAATAGAACAAATCAATAGAAAGAAAAAAAAAGGAAAACCAATAAAATGCAAGGTTTGAATGAATTCTAACATTGTACGCTACTTTTACCAGCAGGTGTGCATGCACCTTGGACCACTCCATGCAACATTTGAACGAATTCGAACACCGAGCATACGTTGCATCACGTTCTAGGGGCTTGTGTCCAAGGATGTTTTTTTGCTGGGAAAATCCTATAAAATGCATAGCATTCCAAAAATCATTCAAACTTTGCATGGATGATTGCCATGGTCATTCTAGTGTCTGATTTTTTTAACCCATTTGATGGATGTAAGAAAAAGTTTGCATCACAACAACCCTTCCGCCCTAACCGAAACCTCTCCGTTGTACATGATGTACCCGTGGCCATTCTTGAAATCCACAAAAAAATTGCCATCGGGTGGGCATGCCCATCCCAGTAACCCACGCAAAATTTCAATGAATTCGAACACCAAACACACGTTGTGTCACGTCCGGGCAGTATTCTGAGGTTTTTCGCCGAAAAATCCTAGAAAATGCATGGAATGACAAAAATCATTCAAACTTTGCATAGATGCTTTCGATGGTCATTCTAGCGTGTGAAAAAAAAATTGAGTCCATTTGATGGATGTGAGAAAAATTTGCATCACAAAACCCTTTCGCTTAACGGAAACCCTTCCGTTGTACATGATGTACTTGTGGACATTCATGAAATATATCCAACTTTGGCCAGCAGCTGGGCATGGCCGTTGGATCACTCCACGCAAAATTTGAATGAATTCAAACACCGAACGCTCATTGCATCACGTCCGGGTAGTATTCTAGGTTTTTTTCGCCGAAAAAATCCTAGAAAATGCATACAATGCTAAAAAGCATTCAAACATTGCATGGATGCTTGCCGTGGTCATTCAGCGTGTGAAAAAATTAGGGATCACCCAGAAGAAATTAGGTACATGAGTGTGATACTTCTATCTTCACATGGAAAGTGATAAGGAGTACGGAAATGCAATTCGGCTCCCAGGTGCACGTGCTCCTGCCTGTGGAAAATAATTTTTGAAATGTCAAAAAAATCATGACAAATTTTTTATGTGATCTTAGTCACATACAAATGCTAGCTGCAAATTTTGAGACAAAAAGGTTAAACATTTTGGGCTATGCAAAAAAAACAAATTGAACATCAAATGTTACCCCAAAATGTCACCCCAAATTTGTTTTTTTCACTGACAAAAAACTGCCGCTCCGTTTCATATGAAAATTGTCAAGCATGCTTGCGACACTAACACGAACATCCACAAAAAAATTCAGAATTTTTTGAAAACATTTAGTATTTTTTTCGCGTTACTGTTCATCCGGGTGCATTTGCACCCGGGAGCCAAAACGCCTCCCCCGAAGGAGTATCCTTTACTGCTTCAGCTATCAGATATAACTAGCTTAATAGTATCACCATCTCAATGCCCACGTTTCCAAATAGGGAATACCCAAGGATTATGCTCTCAAATACGTCCCATGTGAAAATACAAGTATCCCACTCAAGCTGTCTAGGAAGAATAAGAATTGGAAGTGCAAATTGCATATCAGGCCATCCTTGAAGTCAAACATTCTACATTCCTGTCACATTGGGATTAGCCCAAGATGGAAGAAAAGACAGCCATTCCGAATATGATGACATTTGAGTTCATTACCATCCTACTCTCAAATTAGGGAGCAGGATAGTAAAGAACTCGAAAGCCATTATGTTGTGAATGATTCTCTTCTTCCATCGTAGCGAAACCGCTATGTGTTAGGAATGAAGGATGATTGACTTCAAAATTAAGCTCGCAACCATCATACACTAATATCGACAAGTCAAACCGTAGATGAAACAAAAGACAGAAATTCCAAATATAATATTAATTAGGTTCACAACCATCATACAAGTACCAAAAGATCCAATGCGTGGACACATTGGCTCTCCGCCAACTGCATCAAGGGGTTGTCGCGGTCCCGACCACGACAAGGGCGGCCATCAAGGTATCTACAACTGCACGGGCTCTCTCAACTAATGCAGCCGCCCTATCGGCCGCCGCACGAACGCTCTCCTCGTAGTCGGTCGCCCTCTCGGCCGCTGCACGAGCGATCTTCGAGAGCCACCTCCTGGGAGGCCGCCGCCCTCCATGCCGCTGCAGCCGCCCTGTCGATGGCCTCGGTTTCCCTGGCAAGACGTTTCCAAGTTCTCATATTTCTGGTCTGCTACTGAACACGCAGACCTAACCTAACATGAAGAAAAAACATATTCAATTTGGAATCAAAAAGGAGGAGAATTAGAAAGACCGACAGCCTATAACAACAAACCTAACCTAACAGAACATGAAGTTCACTAGTAGAAAACGGGCCTTTAGTCCCGGTTGGGAAGGGCCTTTAGTCCTGGTTTTCCAACCGGGACAAACCAATCGGGACTAAAGCCCCCCCCCCCTTTAGTCCCGGTTGCATTACGAACCGGGACTAAAGGCCCTCCACGTGGCGTTGTGTGGGGCGGGGGAGGGAGGACCTTTAGTCCCGGTTGGTGTTACCAACCGGGACTAAAGGCTCCACCTTGGCATGGTATCATCATTTCACCCACATAGGTTCTGCTAAAAAGTTGAGAGGGTTACGGCAAAAACTGGATGCACTTCGTGTACAAACTGGACCATCTCCTTCGAAGTAACAGGGTTTCGGATGAAAACTCTTCTATTACAAAAGAGATTTCATTTTTTTAACATATTTTAAATCCAGACTTATTCTGCATTCAATATGCACCATTCAAAGCCGCATCATCAATTTTTGACCCTTTTCTGATTTCATTTGCTATTTTTCACGCATTTCATGATTTATTTTGAGCTAAATGACCCTGAAGTTGATAAGCACTGCAAATGAACTCTGAAAAGTTGATAAGCATTTCTTTCGAAGTAAGAGGATTTCGGACGAAAACTCATCTATTACAAAAGGGATTTCATTTCTTGACATGTAACATATTTCAAACTGGACCATCTATTACAAATTGCACCATCTCCTTCGAAGTATCAAGGTTTCGGACGAAAACTCATCTATTACAAGAGGCATTTCATTTTTTTAACTTATTTCAACTCCACACTTTTTGTGCATTCAATATGCACCATTCGAAGCCACATCCTCAAATTTCAACCCTTTCTAACTTCATTTGCTATTTTTCATGCATTTAATGATTTTTTTGAGCTAAATGACCCTGAAATTGAAAAGCCCTACAAATGAACTCTGAAAAGGTTGAAACTTGGCATGGTATCATCATTTCACCCACATAGCATGTGCTACAAAGTTGAGAGGGTTATGGCAAAAACTGAATGCACTTCGTGTACAAACTGGACCATCTTCTTCGAAGTATCAAGGTTTCGGACGAAAACCCATCTGTTACAAAGGCATTTTATTTTTTAACTTATTTAAACTCCAGACTTTCTGTGCATTCAATATGCACCATACTACAACATGTTAACATCTACAGAAAGAACTAACTAAAAATAATAAAAAACAACAATTAAATGACTAAAACAACTATATAAGCAAAACAGTATTGTTTTAATTAAAATCCTAATTTAAATTATTCTAAAATTAAACAAATAAATCTTACTGTGACAACAATCTAACACGTGACTAGGAGCAAAAAGAATTAAATTAAAAACTATTTGTAAACTCAAGCTATTCACAATCTAGGGTTTGAAGGAAATTTGAACAAATTCAAATTTAAACCATTCAAATTTGAAAACTAATGGCACAAAGAGAAAATAGACAAAATTTTGAATCTAATGCAAAAAGAATCACTCAAAAACATCAAATATCCTAAAATATATAAGCAATTTAAAACAGAAACTAAAAACAGAAAACAAATGTAAAAACAGAAAAAAGGGCTAGCTACAGTAGAACCGGGACTAAAGCCTCAACCCCTTTAGTCCCGGTTGGTGTCTCCAACCGGGACTAAAGGCTGGAGACACCAACCACCTTTAGTCCCGGTTGGAGACACCAACCAGGACTAAAGGGGCCGATACCCTTTAGTCCCGGTTGGTGTCTCCAACCGGGACTAAAGGTCCCATTTGAACCGGGACTGATGCCCGACCGGCGCCATAGCCGCTCGAACCGGGACTAATGCTCACATTATTCCCAGTTCGTAATGCAACCGGGACTAATGTGTAGATCGAGCTGGGACGAAAGCCCTGTTTTCTACTTGTGGTTAATCCTAAAAGACTTGTTTATTTGGCATGTGGGTTGACTTTCAGTCCGCAAGGCTCCCTTCGACAACTTTCATCTCTTAAATGGTTGTATATATGATGGACACACTCTCTCTATCTTGTATTTTGACTATCGATGATGGTCGTTCCGCCCAATCTCTCCTCGTGCGTTACCAAGGTCTAAGAGGAGCAGATGGAGCGGAACGACCCACTACGACACTAGTCGGTATCATTCCTCACAGAACATCTCTTAAGCGTTTGTATATAAGGGGACACCCGTTCACTGGTAGTTCGACTGTCGGTGATAGTCGTTTCACCACATCTCCTTCTACGTTACCAAGGTATCCGAGAAGAAGATGAGGAGGAACGACCTCCGACAACAACAGTCGGGATCCTTCCTTCGATAAAAATCTCTCATCTCTCAAGTGGAAGCCACATTGGACTGAAAGTCAACACACAAAGCTGATAGCTAGTCTTTAAGTTCGCTGATAAACATCCGAAGTCTACTACTACAACAGTCGTCACTTCAACACTACTACTACATAGATCACCATTAAATGACCAAATAGTTCAGCACTACTACATACATCATCACTTCAACACTACTACTACATAGATCATCACTACTACATAGTTGAACACCACTACTACATATAACAACAGAACTAATCGTCATCCCAGTCGATGAGCACCACATTCCCGCTGGAAGAGCCCACCTCCTCCGCATTTATTCCCCTGCGGAGGAGAAGGCTCGTCGGATATGGGCGATGGATGAGGTGGCCATGGCGACTTACGCCGGGACCAATCCCCATCTGTTGGCGCAGGAGATTCAGTTCTACGCTAACAAGGAGAAGGAGCGGAGGAAGGAGGACGAGGAGATAGATCGGATTATTTCCAAGCAGTCGTTAGGGATTTCGAGGAGAACGCCGCCGTCTTTGCATCTAAAATATCGGGGAAGCTGAGATGAGACCTGCTCCGGCCGTACAATCATGCCACCACGTCCTACGCGCGCGCGGCAAGCTCGGGAGTCTTGAAAGTGTCGAGCCACAGCCGATCACCCTTACAGGTGATCTCGGCGGCGTAGCATTCCGATCAGAATCCAACGCCATGATACCGCCGAGGCAGCGACGACAGACGTCGTGGTGGCATCCGCAAAGAACTGTGCAATATATAACAAATTAACCTACAACTATACATACAAATCATATATAACTACAAAACAAAACTATAATTACCCTATAACTATATATACATGCAAAGAACAATAGATGACACTAGTAATTAAACTATAAGTATACAACCAATTAAACTAAAACTAAAATTATAAGCTAGAAATTCTGAATTAACCCTAAAAATGAAACTATAATTATAAGCTATAAGTATACAAAAAAAATCAGATACAACTCGCAAAACTAAAACTAAAATGGAAAAACAATTACCGGCGGTGGAGCAGGGTGGCTGCGACGGTGCTGCTGTGGGGGAGGCGACGGTGGGGGGCGATGGCGGGAGTGCGACGGCGAGGCGACGGCGGTGGGCGACGACACGGCGACGGCACTGAGGCGAGGCTGACGACGGGGGGTGACGACGACGGAGCGGGTGAGGCGGACAACGATGGAGGGGGCAGGTGGGATGGCGACTGAGGCGGGCAGGGAGGACACTGACGAAGGAGGAGGCTGACGTGGAAGACGGGAGGGCACGACGGGGCGGGGCAGACGGCGATGGCCAAGGTTGTCAGAATCGTAATTCCGTCATACGATTCTACGACTTTACGATCCAAACTAAGCCCTTTGATTCTACGATTTTAGTTCATAGAATCTACGTTTCTACGATCCTGATAGTGAAGATTCTACGATTTGCGATCCCACCATCCGAGCTCCGATCCGATTCAAAATCACGATTCTGACAACATTGGCGACCACATCGGTGGGGAGGGGCGGACCGCAATGTCGACGGCGGGGGTGGGCGGGGCGGAGACAGGCGGCGGGCGGACGCGACGTCGTGGTGGGGTGGAATGAGATGTGAAATTTGTTGGGCGCTGCAAATATCGGCCACGGGTCTTTGCCGAGTTCGGCACTCGGTAAACGGAGCCTCCGTGCGCGCGTGCACGCATTTTCAGCGAAATATTTTTCCTGCGCAACTATTCCCAAGCTCTGCGGAACGGATCTTGAAAAAGGGCCTAGATCTAGGTCAACTCACCCTTACCAAGATCTCGAAACCAGGATCTCGGCAAACAAATATTTACCCAATAATTGTTTACTTCCATTTTAATTTATTATTTTTCTCTTACATTACTTGTACGGGTGAAAACAAGTACATGCCAAATTCAATGTGTCTGACTCGCCTCATGCAGTTAATACGACGTGCCCATCCATGCCGGGCCCACCCTCTAGATGGTGTGCGCAGGGCCTGGGCATGGACAGAAGACCGCGAGCAAGGACTTCCAGCCCTTTTTGTTTATAATTTTATGTGGCCGCTGCACCGCTCTTGAATTTTCCGCACAAAGCCCCGGAAAAGCAGGAAATGCACAAAATACGGCTGGCGACACCCGAAAATGCCGAGGACCTGGCACGTGCCTTCAAATGGAACCTCACGAGTGCAGAAAAAGTTTGAGGCCAACGGAGGAACGGGCCCGCACCCCCTTCACAAACCGAACGCATCCCCACTCGAAATCTAGATCCTTCGCACGACAAGGTCCCGTTTGCACTAATCCTCCGTGAAGGCTTATCTGAAATGGCCTCAGATTTTTACAACGGCCTCGAGGGGCCGTGGGAAGACGCCGCGCCAGGTGCCATGAATTTCCGGGCTCCCGGGAATTACTGGGGATTTAAACGACAGCAAGACGGGCGTCGGCGACGCCCCCCCCTGCGTGCCTCACACCGGGCCCACCCTATCGATTGTGTGCGCAGGGCCTGGGCATGGACAGAAGACCGCAGCGGGGGGGGGGGGGGGACTCCTTCCCTTTCCTTCCATGATTTCATGTGGCCATGGTCCCGTTCTTGAATTTCACACATAAACCCCTGGTAATGTGGGAAATGCACAAAATATGGTTGGCGGCTCCAGAAAAAGCCAAGGAACTAGCACGTGCCTTCGAATGGAACAACATGAGCGTAGGAAAATTTTTGAGGCCAGCGGAAGAACGGACCCCCACCCCCTTCACAAACCGGACGCATCCCCCCTTGAAAGCTAGATCCTTCGTAGGACAAAGTCCCATTTTCACTAAGCCTCTATGAAAGCTAGATCCTCCAGGGGACCTGGGAAGACGTTGCGCCAGGTCTTGTGAATTTCCGGGAATTTAAATGGAAGCAAGACAGGCACACCCTCTCGGTTGTGTGCGCAGGGCTGACTAGTAGAAAACAGACATTTTGTCCACATCATTAGTCCCGGTCTGGTTTTGAACCGGCACTAATGTGACCATTAGTCGCGGTTCGTGACGGGCATCATTAGTGTCGGTTCGTTCCGGACCTTTAGTCCCGGTTCGTGCCACGAACCGGGACTAAAGGGGTGGTGGCAGGCTGGTGTCAGCCTGGGGCCCCACGATAACCTTTAGTCCCGGTTCATGCCACAAACCGGGACTATAGGCTAACCTCACTAGTAGGAAAACCCCCATTTGTCCCGGTTCGTAAGGGCCTTTTGTCCCGGTTCTGGAACCGGGACTAAAGCCCAAAACCTTTAGTCCCGGTTCGCTTACGAACCGGGACCAAAGGCCGTCCACGTGGCCGCCGCGGGGAGCCCGGGCAGGAGGACCTTTAGTCCCGGTTTGTAACACCAACCGGGACCAAAAGGCACTGGGGTTTTTGTTTTTTTTTTGAAAGGGGGGTTTATGGGGGGGGGGGGGGTTGTAGGGTTAATTGAGGTGTTTCATATTATGTTAGCTAGCTAATAGAGAGAAGTGTCCTCTCTTTCTCCGTGCTTGGTCGACGCTAGCTACTATAGAGAGAACTCGACACGCTAGCTAGTAAGCAAATGAAGGAACCATTAAGTACACAAGATCGTCATGAACATATACACAGAGAAGTGATCGACCTCTCTTTCTCCGAGAGATTGGTCGAACAACAAGTTTTCGTATATCTATCCGACGCTACTAGCTACATATATACAATATAAGATCTCTTACAATCCCTAACATCTAATGTCAAATTCCAGATGGTATTCTCCGGCTTTATTTATAACGTGGTCAAGAAAGAATCCCGCCAATTCCTCTTGAATTGCTCGTATGCGATCATGTGGTAGGAGTTCATCCCACATCTGCCACGTCTAATTTGAAGAAGGGGGTCAATACATATATATGAATGAAACTCAACACAAATCATGGTAATAAAATAAAGTTGTGAATATTATTGCTTACGCACTTGAAATTGTTTTTCAGAGTAGCCCCGCTTAGGGGTTGTCGCGTTGTAGATGAACTCGCAAACGTAGTATCCACAAAAATCATTCCCTTTTTCCTGCCACAAGCACTTTACGAGAAATAGAGTTCAATCAAACTGATAATCAAGCATGATAAATGGTATTGATGGAACTGGAATCAATGGGAGATGCGCGGAACTAGCTAGTAGTACTTACTTTCGGGTCTGTAAATCGCAGCTCCCTCGGCAGTGCCGGAACAATTGCGGTGAACTCTTTCCAAACCCTGCCAGACAAACAAAATAATTACTTGATATCAGGAAATGAACAAAGTTGCCGATATGACGCGATAATGATCGATTGAACTTACTTCTGGAGCATTTCAGTTATGCCCGCATATTCCTGGGGATCTTTTCGTTTCGAGTCTAAGACGATTACTACTCCCTGCTCAAGCTTAATCTCTAGCAGAATAAAGTGGTACCTGCGCACGCATGCATAACTCATCAATTACATTACTATAACCTCGAGTAATAAGGGAAACCGAATATGCACAAGACAGTAACACTCACATGCAGTTATAAGGAAAGAGTATTGTCCCTTTGTTTTGATTTTTAAGCAACGATTGTAGCAAATTGTCCTCGGTGTCTGTGACATTGTTTTTAACCGTATACTCATGTATGATATCTAGGTTAATGAACCCAATGTCATACATTTGTGCTTTTCTGCATTCGACGATCTTCAATCTGCATAATATAGTGAGGATAATTATATATACATGCAATGAAAGAGCTGAGCTATATATAGAGAGAGACTTAATTACAGAAGTAGTACTTACAGACAGTAGCAAGTCACGATTGTTTTGTCGATGGCCTTTTGATTGTATAACTGGAATATCTCCTCAAAATCAACAGTCAACTGATCCATTCCAACAAGGTCGTGCTCCTCTTTAATCATCAGCGTCAAAGAATCCCTCCCTGACTCGCGGCAGGTTTTCATGTACCATTCATGCAATGTTCGCATCATCGTTGTTAGAGGAGGATGATCAGGTTTCACGAGAGGATGCCCGTACCGGTACTTGAATTCCTCCACCTCCAACGGCTCAAACTGTACATCATCGCTCAGGTAATCACCAGGATTGGTACCGGGCAGCATCCCCGGATGATTAGCGACGATATCGGTAGACACCTTGAGCGGGGGGCACGATTGGTTCGCCTGTTCGCCGAGCTGGGGAATTTTTTTCCCACTTTTTCGTTTTGCTAACCTTGCATCACTGGAAGTACTTCCCGACCGCCGCGCGTCTTGATATATCTTTTGAACACAGCGGTCATAGTTGGAATCCGGCGGCGGCGGTGGTGGTCGCTTCAGGGCATCGATAGTGCGCATCACTTTCACCGGATCTAGCTTCTCCTTCGGAGGTGGAGTTTTCTTTGCAAAATGGGCCCTCAATTCGGCCTGACATATCTCCTCGTTTTCAGACTCGGTCCTCTCATATGGTAACTTTTCCATAGGCTTGAGAGATGGACCGTATCTGTATCCCCTCCCGCCTCTTCTTGTACTGCTAGCCGCCGGAGCGGCGGCGTCTCTCTTTCGTCGTTGCTTACGAGGCGGAGCAGGAGGCGGAGTGCTCCGACGCACCGGAGGAGCCGGAGCGGCGGCGTCTGTCTTCTGCCGTTGCCGACGAGGCTGAGGAGGAGGCGTACTGCTCCGACGTGCCGGAGTAGGCGAAGGAGGAGGCGGAGTGCCCTCACGCGTCGGAGTAGGCGAAGGAGGAGGCGGAGTGCCCTCACGCGTCGGAGGAGCCGGAGAAGGAGGCGGTGTGCCCTGATCATTCGTCGTCGGAGGAGGAGGAGGAGGAGGAGGCGGAGAGCCCTGATTCGCCTGAGGAGGAGGAGGAGGCGGAGGAGGCGTCCAGTTTGGAAGCTTGATGTACTCCTTCTGCCATAGACATGTACTCCTCAGAGCACGAGCCAGCTTATTCTCTCCTTCACCTGTAGGCCGGTCAAGCTCGAGCTCCTCAAATCCCTCAATTACTTCATCCACCATCACAACAGCATAGCCATGTGGAATCGGTGAGCAGTGAAAAGTTCCGTTGGGTTGAGGAGGTGCAATAGAGCCGACAGCCGCCTTCAAAGTGAGGTTCCGCCATTTCGTCATGAGCTCGCAATGTTGAGCCTCCGTGATAGTATCCACGGGGTAGATAGGAGCCGTGAAGTCAGGCTGAACGGGCTCCGTGGAAGCGACGCTGCTTCTCCGCTGAGATGGCGGGGTAGCTTCTGGGGTAGCTTCGTGCCGCTGAGATGGTTGGCCGATAGCTCGCTGGCTCTCAGCTTCCTCTAGCTTTTGTAGTCTTGCATTCAGCTTCTGAATTTCGCTCAGCTCCGCTTTCCTCTTTCTCTCCCGGCTTCTGTAACCGCCTGCGTCGGGAAACCCAACCTTCCACGGAACGGAGCCTGGTGTGCCTCGTGTTCGTCCAGGGTGCTCAGCATTCCCTAGGGCCTCAGTCAGCTCGTCCTTCTCTCTGTCGGGAATGAACGTCCCTTCCTACGCTGCGGTGATATACTCCTGAAGCTTGTTCATGGGTATTGCAAGTTGCTCGTTCGTCCAACGGCACTTCCCTGTTTCAGGGTCCAAAGTTCCCCCAACCCCGAAGAACCAAGTCCTTGAACGGTCTGGCCAGTTCAATGTCTGTGGTACGACGTTTTTAGCCATCAGGTCATTCTCAGCTTTGTCCCACAACGGTCGGGCTTTGAGGTAGCCACCTGACCCCGTGTGATGGTGATACTGCTTCTTTGCAGCATTGATCTTGTTTGTCTCTGACATTTGTTTACTCTTGTCCGATGTCTTGTAGGCCACAAATGCGGGCCAGTGATCACCTATCTTCTCAAATCGGCCGGTGAATTCTGGAGTCTTCCCTTTGTCGACAAACTTTGATTTCAACTCATTCTTCCACCTCCTGAATAGATCTGCCATCTTCTTAAGAGCACACGCCTTGACCAGTGGCTCTATAACTGGCTTATTCGGATCCTCCTCTGGCGGTAGGGTGAAATTTGCCTTCAGAGCGGTCCAAAGATCATCTTTCTGTCTATCGGTGACATAATCACCATCAGGGGCGCCGTCCTTAGGCTTATTCCATTGCTTGATGCTGATCGGGATGTAGTCCCTAACAATAGCTCCGCACTGAGCAGAAAATGCGTCCTTGGTCCGCTTGGGTTCAATCGGATGGCCATCCCGCGCGAGTGCTGTGATCGTGAACCTTTCTTCCTTGCGCAACCTCTTCTTCGGGCCTCGTCTCGTTACCGAAGTTTGGCTCGATCCAGAGGGCTATAAAAGAAGAAAAAAGAGTTAATTAATATATGTACATACCAAAACAATTAATGCATCAATTAGCTAGTCAGCACAGGCTTAATTAATATATATACCTCGCCGGACTTTGCAACAGCTCCCTCCTCCATTCGGTCACCGGAGCCGTCATCATGGTCTCCTTCTTCCTCCGGCATTCGGTCACCGGAGCCATCATGATCATGTCCTTCCTCCTCCATTGTTCGATCACCGGAGCCGTCATCCTCTCCTTCCAGACCATCGGTGTCGTTGAGAAAGGACAAGATATCACGTCCGCCGCCGTTGATTATGTCCCCCAACAACTGTTCTTGTTCCAAGTCTCTTGGATCCATAGTTTCTGCAAATATTACAACATGGCAATTAATATACAAACATGAATGTCCGACGTCCGGACCGCCTCTCTCATGAATGTCCGACGTCCGGTTTGGGGTGGCCTCGACAACACTTCTAGGGTAAGGACGGGAGGGGGTAGGAGATCGACAACGCCTTTCTTCTAGGGTTTGGGTGGCCTCGAGAGTTTATCGGGTAGGGACGGGAGGCCTCGAGAGTTGGTATCGAGGGACGGGAGGCCACAATTACTGGAGTTTTTTGTATGAATTTTTTTTCTAGGGTTTGGGTGGCCTATCGATCGACCCCCCCCCTCCCCCCTCATGTCAAAGTTATCGGGGAGGGGTATATCGACAACGACATACATTCCGGATAACATATACACACATATACACACATATACATGAACATATATACATATACATGAAAAAAACATATACATGACTTTTTAATTACATCTCATTTATCTATATATATTTTAATTCCCCGTCGCCCTCTACATGAACATATATTTTAATTCCGGATAACATATACACACATATACACACATATACATGAACATATATACATATACATGAAAAAAACATGAACATACATCTCATCTCCACATGACCATTTATCTATCTATCTCATCTCCACATGAACATACATCTCATATATATATATATATATATATATATATATATATATATATATATATATATATATATATATATATCATCATATCATATATATATATATATATCATCATATAAACAACAGAAAAATTAATTGTTTCCAACAGAGCAGTTGCAGATGGCTTGAGGCCGGCGACGAGGTGTGCTCGGGGGCACGCGGCGACGGGGAGCAGGGGACCATGGGAAAGGGGGCTCACTGGGGGGGCGCGGCGATGGCTTGAGGCCGGCGACGAGGCCGGCGACGAGGACGGCGGGCTCGGGGGGGCACGCGCGCGGAGACGGCGAGGAGGGCGCGACGGCGAGGGCTCGGGGGAAGGCGGGGTGCTCACTGGGGGCGGCGATGGGAGAGGGCGACGGCGATGAGGAGGCGCGGCGACGAGGAGCGGGCGGCGACGGCGACAGCGACGATGGGAGAGGGCGACGGCGACATCGACTATGGGAGAGGGCGACGGCGACAGCGACGATGGGAGAGGGCGACGGCGACAGCGACGATGGGAGAGGGCGACGGCGACGAGGAGCGGGCGGCGACGGCGACAGCGACGAGGAGCAGCCGGGCGGCGTCGGGGGAGATGTGAGAATTTGGGGAAAAATTCCTAAGCGGTGGCTTATATAGCAAAGCCTTTAGTCCCGGTTGGTGGCACCAACCGGGACCAATGCCACCCTTTGGTCCCGGTTGGTGCCACCAACCGGGACCAAAGGTCTCTTTTCGTCAGCCCAAAGGGCGGGAAACAGGGACCTTTGGTCCCGGTTGGTGGCACCAACCGGGACCAAAGGTCTCTTTTCGTCAGCCCAAAGGGCGGGAAACAGGGACCTTTGGTCCCGGTTGGTGGCACCAACCGGGACCAAAGGTGGGAATTGGTCCCGGTTGGTGGCACCAACCGGGACCAAAGGCGGGCATTGGTCCCGGTTGGTGGCACCAACCAGGACCAAAGGGGGGTGCTGCCCGGGGCCAAATTTTTAGTCCCACCTCGCTAGCCGAGAGAGCTCGAGAGTGGTTTATAAGCGCTGCTGCGCATACCCTCTCGAGCTCCTCTCATCTGCAGGCCTCCGGGCCTAATCTGTCACTGCGTGTGGGCCTATTGGGCCTTCTGCGGGCCCAGTAGGTGGCATTTAAAAAAAAAATATCCAGTTTTTTGTTTTGTTTTTTGCTTTATTTATTTTTTTAATTTTTTTCAAGTATTTTTCTTCTACTATTTTAGTTCATTCTTTTAAACAAATAAATACTTTGATAATTTTAGTTGCATTTATTTATTTTTGTTTTGTTTTTTGCTTTATTTATTTTTGTTTTATTTTTTGCTTTATTTATTTCCAGTGTGTTTTATCATTATATTCTTTTTGCTATTAATGTTTTGAACAAAAAATACTTTGATAATTTTAGTTGCATAATTTTTATATAATTATAGTTTCAAAAATAATAGAGGTTTATAAAAACTTTTTAGTTGATTCTTTTTTGAACTCCACTCCCACGATGTTTTGAAAGAAATTAAAAGGCACTTCAAATGAACTCTGAAAAGGTTGAAAGTTGGCATGGTATCATCATTTCACCCACATAGCATGTGCTAAAAAGTTGAGTGGGTTACGGCAAAAACTGGATGCACTTCGTGTACAAAACGGACAATCTTTTTCGAAGTATCATGGTTTCAGACGAAAACTCATCTGTTACAAAGGGATTTCATTTTTTTGAACTTATTTGAACTCCATACTTTTTGTGTGTTCAAAATGCACCATTCAAAGCCACATCATCAATTTTCAACCCTTTCTGACTTCATTTGGTATTTTTCATGCACTTACTGATTTTTTTGAGCTAAATAACCCTGAAATTGAAAAGCACTTCAAATGAACTCTGAAAAGGTTGAAAGTTGGCATGGTATAATCATTTCACCCACATAGCATGTGCTTAAAAGTTGAGAGGGTTACGGCAAAAACTGGATGCACTTCGTGTACAAAACGGACAATCTCGTTCGAAGTATTAGGGTTTCATACGAAAACTCATCTGTTACAAAAGGCATTTCATTTCTTCACATGTAACTGCAATGATATAGTTGTGGAGAGAAAGTCTTCACTTTTTCTTCGCTTGTGTCCTTTGCTTATTGCGCCGTAACCATGGATAATCTTCATCGTTTAAGAGGGTGCTTGGGTCAGCCTTGACTTTGAAGGGAGGAATTTCATGAAACTTTTCATAATCTTCAGACATGTCTGTCTTGCTCTCCAATCCCACGATGTCTCTTTTTCCTGAAAGAACTATGTGGCGCTTTGGCTCATCGTATGATGTATTCGCTTCCTTATCTTTTCTTTTTCTCGGTTTGGTAGACATGTCCTTCACATAGAAAGCCTGCGCCACATCATTGGCTAGGGCGAATGGTTCGTCTGTGTACCCAAGATTGTTCAGATCCACTGTTGTCATTCCGTACTGTGGGTCTTCCTGTACCCCGCCTCCAGACAGATTGACCCATTTGCACTGAAACAAAGGGACCTTGAAATCATGTCCATAGTCAAGTTCCCATATGTCCACTATGTAACCATAATATGTGTCCTTTCCCCTATTGGTTGCTGCATCAAAGCGGACACCGCTGTTTTGGTTGGTGATCTTTTGATCTTGGGCGATCGTGTAAAATGTATTCCCATTTATCTCGTACCCTTTGTAAGTCAATACAGTCGAAGATGGTCCCCTGGCCAACGAGTACAACTCATCAGAAATAGTGTTGTCACCCATGAGACGTGTTTGCAACCAACTGCCAAAAGTCCTGATGTGTTCATATGTAATCCAGTCGTCACACTGCTCCGGGTGTTTGGAGCGCAGAATATTCTTGTGTTCATCGACATACGGGGTCACCAAGGTAGAATTCTGTAGAACTGTGTAGTGTGCTTGAGACCAAGAATGCCCGTCCCTACATATTATTGAGTCCGCTCCTTGCGTGCCTTTTCCAGTCAGTCTCCCCTCATACCGTGATTGAGGGAGACCAATCTTCTTAAGGTCAGGAATGAAGTCAACACAAAACCCAATGACATCCTCTGTTTGATGGCCCATGGAGATGCTTGCTTCTGGCCTAGCGCGGTTACGAACATATTTCTTTAAGACTCCCATGAACCTCTCAAAGGGGAACATATTGTGTAGAAATACAGGGCCCAGAACGACAATCTCGTCGACTAGATGAACTAGGACGTGCGTCATGATATTGAAGAAGGACGGTGGGAACACCAACTCGAAACAAACAAGACATTGCACCAAATCACTCCTTAACCTTGGCAAGATTTCTGGATCGATCACCTTCTGAGAGATTGCATTGCGGAATGCACATAGCTTCACAATGGCTAATCGAACGATTTCAGGTAGAAGCCCCCTCAATGCAACCGGAAGCAGTTGCATCATAATCACGTGGCAGTCATGAGACTTTAGGTTCTGGAACTTTTTCTCTGCCATATTTATTATTCCCTTTATATTCGACGAGAACCCAGACGGGACCTTCATACTGAGCAGGCATTCAAAGAAGATTTCCTTCTCTTCTTTGGTAAGAGCGTAGCTGGCAGGACCTTCATACTGCTTTGGATGCATGCCGTCTTTTTCATGCACACGTTGCTGTTCCTCCCGTGCCTCCGGTGTATCTTTTGTCTTCCCATACACTCCCAAGAAGCCTAGCAGGTTCACGCAAAGATTCTTCGTCACGTGCATCACGTCGATTGCAGAGCAGACCTCTAGGTCTTTCCAATAGGGTAGGTCCCAAAATATAGATTTCTTCTTCCACATGGGTGCGCGTCCCGCATCGTCAGTCGTAACAGATAGTCCGCCAGGACCCTTTCCAAATATTACTTGTAAATCATTGACCATATCAAGTATGTGATCACCAGTACGGAGGGCGGGCTTCTTCCGGTGATCTGCCTCACCTTTGAAATGCTTTCCTTTCTTTCGACATTGATGGTTGGTCGGAAGAAATCGATGATGCCCCAGGTACACATTCTTCCTGCATTTGTCCAAATATATACTGTCGGTGTCATCTAAACAGTGTGTGCATGCGTGGTATCCCTTGTTTGTCTGTCCTGAAAGGTTACTGAGAGCAGGCCAATCGTTGATGGTTACAAACAGCAACGCTCGTAGGTCAAATTCCTCTTGTGCATGCTCATCCCACACACGTACACCTCTTCCATGCCATAGCTGTAAAAGTTCATCAACTAATGGCCTTAGGTACACATCAATGTCATTGCCGGGTTGCTTAGGGCCTTGGATGAGCACTGGCATCATAATGAACTTACGCTTCATGCACAACCAAGGAGGAAGGTTATACATACATAGAGTCACAGGCCATGTGCTATGCTTGCTGCTCTGCTCCCCAAAAGGATTAACGCCATCTGCACTTAAACCAAACCATACGTTCCTCGGGTCACCTGTAAAGTCGCTCCACTTTCTCTCGATCTTTCTCCACTGCGACCCGTCAGCGGGTGCTCTCAACTTCCCGTCTTTCTTACGGTCTTTTTTGTGCCATTGCATCAACTCGGCATGCTTTTTGTTTCTGAACAGACGTTTCAACCGTGGTATTATAGGAGCATACCACATCACCTTGGCAGGAACCCTTTTCCCGGTGCGCTGGCCCTCAACATCACCAGGGTCATCTCTTCTGATCTTATACCGCAAGGCACCGCATACCGAGCATGCGTTCAAATCCTCCTACGCACCGCGGTAGAGGATGCAGTCATTAGGGCATGCATGTATCTTCTGCACCTCCAATCCTAGAGGGCATAGAACCTTCTTTGCTTCGTACGTACTGCCGGGCAATTCGTTATCCTTTGGAAGCGAACTAAATCCCTTGTCAGATACACCATTGTCTGCCTTCCATTGCAGCAATTCCAGTGTGGTACCGAGCTTTCTATTGTCATCTTCGCAATTTGGGTACTTCAACTTCTTTGTCTTCAATTCGCGGTAGAGGATCCTCTAACATGCGATCGAACTTCAACTTCTCCCTTTCACTTTCGCATTCTCTCTGTGCATCAACAATGACCCGGCGAAGATCATCATCGGGCAGATCGTCTGGTTCTTCTTGATCTTTAGCTTCCCCCATTGCAGCATCACCGTATTCAGGGGGCGGGTAGTTGTCGTCATCCTCTTCTTCTTCGTTGTCTTCCATCATAACCCCTCTTTCTCCGTGCTTAATTGGTCCAAACATTATAGTGTGGCATAAAACCCTTCTGAAGCAGGTGCAAGTGAAGGGTTTTATAGTTGGAGAAAGCCTTCGTATTCTCACAGACAGTACATGGACAATGCATAAAACCATTCTGCTTGTTTGCCTCAGCCGCTTTGAGAAAATTATGCAGGCCCTCAATATACTCGGAGGTGCGTCGGTCACCGTACATCCATTGCCGGTTCATCTGCGTGCATATCATGAATAGAGAAGTGACCAAATTAATAGAAATTCATCAACACATTAAAGCCAAAGTACAGTAGTGACCAAAATAAATACATAACGTTCATACATAGTTCTCATTATTGAACAACATATAGCTCTCTAGAGCATATTTTCTAATCTTTCTAATCTTCAAGCGCATTGCATCCATCTTGATCTTGTGATCGGCGACGACATCGGCAACATGCAACTCCAACTTCATCTTCTCCTCTTCAAGTCTTTGTAATTTTTCTTTCAAGTAATTGTTTTCTTTTTCAACCAAATTTAACTTCTCGACAAGAGGGTCGGTTGGAATTTCCGGTTCACATACCTCCTAGATTAAAAAATCTATGTCACGTTGGTCGGCATAATTGTCATAAACACTAAATAAAACAAATAGTTATAAAAGATAATATATACCACATCCGAATCATAGACCGGACGAGGGCAAATGAATAGAGAAGTGAATAGAGAAGTGATCAAATGTTATTATTGAAAAAATAAATACATAAAGTTCACACATAGTTCTCATAGAACAACATACAGCTCTCTAGAGCATCTAATTAAAACATAAATTGAAACTAACATACAACTATGTAAAACATTTAAATGCAACAACAAATGCGATCATAATGGCAACTAAGGTAACAATTGATCCAACAGCATAATGATACCAAGCCTCATTATCAATGGCATATTTTCTTATCTTTCTAATCTTCAAGCGCATTGCATCCATCTTGATCTTGTGGTCATCGACGACATCGGCAACATGCAACTCCAATTTCATCTTCTCCTCCTCAATTATTTTCAATTTTTCTTTCAAATCCTCGTTTTCTTTTTCAACTAAATTTAACCTCTCGACAAGAGGGTCGGTTGGAATTTCCGGTTCACATACCTCCTAGATTAAAAAATCTATGTCACGTTGGTCGGCATAATTGTCATAAACACTAAATAAAACAAATAGTTATAAAAGATAATATATACCACATCCGAATCATAGACCGGACGAGGGCCGACGTGGGCGGATACCATGACCATGGCACTATATAATAACAAACAATAATAAAAGTAAGAAAATTACACAAGTATCTATCTAAATGATACAAGTAAGAACTTTTTTCTTTTAGAAAGAAGATAAGAATAAGAGGCTAACCACGGTGGTGCCGGTGCCGAGATGGACGTGGGCGATCGACGGCGGTGAGGACGGGGACGGGACAGGACGGACCGCCAAACCTAAACAAATCTTGAGAAAAATGGAGCTTGGACAAGGAGCTTCGAGAGCAGAAAGCTTAAGTGTGGCTCGGGCATTTCATCGAACACCTCATGTGCATAGGAGGTGAGCTAGAGCACCACAAAGCTCCCCCCTCGCCGGCCAGAAAAACAGAGCAGTGTGGAGTGCTCTGCTCGCTGGCGAGGGGGTATATATAGGCATCTCATTGGTCCCAGTTCGTGGCTGGAACCGGGACTAAAGGATCCCCTTTGGTCCCGGTTCCAGCCACGAACCAGGACCAATGGTTGTGGGCCAGGAGCGAGGCCCATTGGTCCCGGTTCGTGTCTGGAACCGGGACCAAAGGGGTCATACGAACCGGGACCAATGCCCCACGAGGCCCGGCCGGCCCCCTGGCCTCACGAACCGGGACCAATGCCCCCATTGGTCCCGGTTCGCGAGTGAACCGGGACTAATGGGCTGGCCCGGCCTGGACCAATGCCCTGTTATGTACTAGTGCCTTTAGTCCCGGTTTGTGTCTCGAACCGGGACTAAAGGTCCCCTATATGAACCCTTCGGCCAGCCCGAGCTCTCTGTTCTTTCCCTTTCCTCTCCTCTGGTTCTTCCTCTCTTCCCCGAGCTCATCCTCCATTTTTGCCAAAATTTGTCAAGATTTGGAGGCACCCCATCCATCCAAGTGTTCACAAAGGTTAGCAACTTTGTCCTTTCATCTCTCATTGCTAGATTAGCTCTTGCAATGCTCTATAAGTATAGTGATTTGTGGGTTTTAGTTTGAGAGTATTTATATGTGGTAGTTTATTTGATTTATATGCAATTTGAGCTCAAATTAACTTCTTACTTTGCATGTGTAGGCGTGGTTTACTTAGTGCCTTCCCGTCCCCGTCCTAACCACCGTCGATCGCCCGCACCGCCCGTCGCCGGCACCACCTTGGTGAGCCTCTTGTTCTTATCCTTTTTTTATAAAAAAATCATGTTTGTAAGATTTAGTTAGTTACTTGTATAGTTTTCTTACCTATATGTATGTTTGTTATACATAGTGGCATGGTTTTCATATCCGTCCCTGTCGTCCCTCGTCCGGTTTATGATTCGGATGTGGTATATACTCTCTTTTATAACTATTTGTTGCATTTCATGTTTATGACAATTATGCCCATCAAGTTGACATAGATATTTTTATCTAGGAGGTATGTGAACCGGAAATTCCAACCGACATAGATATTCTTGTCAAGAAGTTAAATTTAGTTGAAAAAGAAAACAAGTATTTGAAAGAAAAATTGAAAAGAGTTGAAGAAGAGAAGACGAAACTGGAGTTGTATGTTGCCGATGTCGTCGATGATCACAAGATCAAGATGGATGCAATGCGCTTGAAGATTAGAAAATTTAAAAAATATGCCATTGATAGTGAGGCTTGGTATCACTATGCTGTTGGATCAATTGTTACCTTAGTTGCGATCTTGATCGCATTTGTTGTTGCATTTAAATGCTTTAGCTAGAGAGTTTGTATGTTGTTTTATGAGAACAAGTGTGTATGAACTTTATGTATGAACTTGTATTAATTTGGTCTTTTTGGTGTTGTGTAATGAAGATGAGCCGGCAATGGATGTACGATGACCGATGCTCTCCCCAGTTCATTAATGGCGTGAATACTTTTCTGGTTGCGGCTGAGGCAAACAAGCGGGCGGATGGTTTTATGTATTGTCCATGTGCTGGCTGTAAGAATGATCGAAATTACTCTAACTCAAGAACCATTCACGTCCACCTGTTTGAGTCCGGTTTCATGTCCGGCTATAACTGTTGGACCAAGCACGGAGAAAGAGGGGTCCTAATGGAAGAGAATGAAGAAGAAGAGGATGACGACAGCTATCCTGGCCATGGGTTCCATGAATACGATGGTACAACAATGGGGGAAGAAGCTGAGCCGGCAATGCGGGAAGGAGCTGAAGAAGAGGCATCAGATGAGCCCGCTGATGATCTTGGTCGGGCCATTGCCGATGCAAAGAGAAACTGCGCAAATGAAAAGGAGAAGCTGAAGTTGCAGCGCATGTTAGAGGATCACAAGAAATTGTTGTACCCAAATGGCGAAGATGACAAGAAAAAGATGGGTACCACACTAGAATTGCTGCAATGGAAGGCAGAGAATGGTGTACCTGACAAGGCATTTGAAAAGTTGCTGAAAATAATGAAGAATAAGCTACCAAAGGACAATGAATTGCCCGATAGTACGTACGAAGCAAAGAAGGCCGTCTGCCCTCTAGGATTAGAGGTGCAGAAGATACATGCATGCCCTAATGACTGCATCCTCTACCGCGGTGAGTACGAGGATTTGAATGCATGCCCGGTATGCTGTGCATTGCGCTATAAGATCGGCACGATGACCCTGGTGATGTTGAGAGCGAGCGCCCCAGGAAGAAGATTCCTGCCAAGGTGATGTGGTATGCTCCTATAATACCACGGTTGAAACGTTTGTTCCAAAACAAAGAGCATGCCAAGTTGATGCGATGGCACAACGAAGACCGTAAGAAAGACGAGAAGTTGAGAGTACCCGCGGACGGATCGCAATGGAGAAAAATCGAGAGAAAGTGGAAGGACTTTGCAAAGGACGCAAGGAACATATGGTTTGGTTTAAGTGCAGATGGCATTAATCCTTTTGGGGAGCAGAACAACAATCATAGCACATGTCCTGTGACTCTATGTATCTATAACCTTCCTCCTTGGTTGTGCATGAAGCGGAAGTTCATTATGATGCCAGTGCTCATCCAAGGCCCCAAGCAACCCGGCAACGACATTGATGTGTACCTAAGGCCATTAGTTGAAGAACTTTTACAGTTGTGGAATGGAAAAGGTGTACGTGTGTGGGATGCGAAAGAACAGGAGGAATTTGACCTACATGCGTTGCTGTTTGTAACCATCAATGATTGGCCTGCTCTCAGTAACCTTTCAGGACAGACAAACAAGGGATACCACGCATGCACGCACTGTTTAGATGAGCCGACAGTATATATTTGGATAAATGTAAGAAGAATGTGTACCTGGGGCATCGTCGATTTCTTTAGAGCAGGCATCCCGTAAGAAAGAAAGGCAAGCATTTCAAAGGTGAGGCAGATCACCGGAAGAAGCCTCGCCATCGTACTGGTGATGATATACTTGATGTGGTCAAGGATTTAAAAGTAATCTTTGGAAAGGGTCCTGGCGCACAATCTGTTCCGAATGATGCTGACAATCGCGCACCCATGTGGAAGAAGAAATCTATATTTTGGGACCTACCCTATTGGAAAGACCTCGAGGTCCGCTCTGCAATCGACGTGAAGCACGTGACGAAGAATCTTTGCGTGAACCTGCTAGGCTTCTTGGGCATGTATGGGAAGACAAAAGATACACCGGAGGCACGGGAGGACCAGCAATGTATGCACGGAGAAGACGGCATGGATCCAAAGCAGTTTCAGGGTCATGCCAGCTACGCTCTTACCAAAGAAGAGAAGGAAATCTTCTTCGAATGCCTGCTCAGTATGAAGGTCCCGTCTGGCTTCTCGTCGAATATAAAGGGAATAATAAATATGGCAGAGCAAAAGTTCCAGAACCTAAAGTCTCGTGACTGCCACGTGATTATGACGCAACTGCTTCCGGTTGCATTGAGGGGGCTTCTACCGGAAAACGTTCGATTAGCCATTGTGAAGCTATGTGCATTCCTGAATGCAATCTCTCAGAAGGTAATCGATCCAGAAATCCTACCAAGGTTAGAGAATGATTTGGTGCAATGTCTTGTCAGTTTCGAGTTGGTGTTCCCACCATCCTTCTTCAATATCATGACGCACGTCCTAGTTCACGTAGTCGAGGAGATTGCCATTCTGGGTCCTGTATTTCTACACAATATGTTCCCCTTTGAGAGGTTCATGGGAGTCTTAAAGAAATATGTTCATAATCGTGCTAGGCCAGAAGGAAACATCTCCAAGGGCCATGAAACAGAGGAGGTCATTGAGTTTTGTGTTGACTTTATTCCTGACATTAAGCCGATTGGTGTTCCTGAATCGCGGCATGAGGGCAGACTGGGTGGAAAAGGCACGCTAGGAAAGAATTCACTAATATGCCGGGACGGGCATTCTTTGGCGCAAGCACACTACACAGTTCTACAAAGTTCCACCTTGGTTGCTCCGTATATCGAGCAACACAAGAATATTCTACGCTCCAAACACCCGGAGCAGTCTGACGACTGGATTACACATGAACAAACGGTGACTTTTGCCGGTTGGTTGCAGACACGTCTCATGCATGACGAAACTGTTGAAGATGACCTGTACTTGCTGTCCAAGTTACCATCTTCGACTATATTGACTTTCAAAGGGTACGAGATAAATGGGAATACATTTTACACGATCGCCCAAGATAAAAAGAGCACCAACCAAAACAGTGGTGTCCGCTTTGATGCAGCAAACATCAATGGGCCAAAGGACACATATTATGGTTACATAGAGGAGATATGGGAACTTGACTATGGACTTGGTTTGAAGGTCCCTTTGTTTCGGTGCAAATGGGTCAATCTGACAGGAGGCGGGGTAAAGGAAGACCCGCAGTACGGAATGACAACAGTGGATCTCAACAATCTTGGGTACGCAGACGAACCATTCGTCCTAGCCCATGATGTGGCGCAGGTTTTCTATGTGAAGGACATGTCTACCAAGCCAAGAAAAAGAAAAGATAAGGAAGCGAATACATCATACGATGAGCCAAAGCGCCACATAGTTCTTTCAGGGAAAAGAAACATCGTGGGAGTGGAGGACAAGACAGACATGTCAGAAGATTATGAAAAGTTTCATGAAATTGCTCCCTTCAGAGTGAATGTTGACCCGAGCATCAAGTTAAACGATGAAGATTGTCCATGGTTACGACACAAAGGGACACACGCGAAGAAAAAGTTTTATACCCAAAGATCCTACTATGGGATGTGACCGGCTTCACCGCCAATTGAGCATCATCCTTTCTATTTGTCTTTTGTTTCTTTCTAAGTGTCTTTGTAAAAATGGAGTTGGAAAAATGAAATATACTGTCGGAAAATGAAAGGATTTCTAGATAGATCAACAAAACACACGGTTTCCCCTGCATACAGCCCGACGGTGGCTCGTGAGTGCCCGCATATGAAATGCACCGTCGGACCGTATGCAGGGAATCCGAATGATTTGTATTCGGTCAATGAACTAAAGGATTTCTAGATAGATCAACAAAACACACGGTTTCCCCTGCATACAGCCCGACGGTGGCTCGTGAGTGCCCGCATATGAAATGCATCGTCGGACCGTATGCAGGGAATCCGAATGATTTGAATCCGAATGAGTACACACACTAAGTGTCGAACATGTCCGAGAGGTGGGCTATATATAGGGTCGTGTGCCTCTTTAGTCCCGGTTGCTAGCACGAACCGGGACTAGTCGTTATAGTGCTGATCCAACAGCTCACAAGCGCTTGAAAGAAACACACGATCCGTGTGCTTCTTCCTGATTGGTACGACCTTCACCGCCCAAGGTTATAAAGATATGCAATAATAATAATTATATAAAAACAAAAAGTATAGCAAATTCATTATAGAACGTCAACGAAAGAAAACTCATCTGTTACAAAGGCATATCATTTTTTTAAACTTATTTCATCCTGAGACTTTTTGTGCATTCAATATGCACCATTCAAAGCCACATCCTAAAATTTCAACCCTTTCTAACTTCATTTGCTAATTTTCATGCATTTAATGATTTATTTTGAGCTAAATGACCCTGAAATTGGAAAAGCACTACAAATGAACTCTGAAAATGTTGAAACTTGGCATGGTATCATCATTTACCCCACATAGCATGTGTACAAAAGTTGAGAGGGTTACGGCAAAAACTGGATCCACTTCGTGTACAAAATGGACAATCTCTTTCGAAGTATCAGGGTTTCACACGAAAACTCGTCTGTTACAAAGGCATTTCATTTTTTTAAACTTATTTCAACTCCAGACTTTTTGTGCGTTCAGTATGCACCATTCGAGCCACGCCATGAATTTTCAACCCTTTCTGACTTCATTTGCTATTTTTCATGCATTTACTGATTTTTTTGAGCTAAATGACCCTGAAATTGAAAAGCACTACAAATGAACTCTGAAAAGGTTGAAAGTTGGCATGGTATCATCATTTCACCCACATAGCATGTGCTAAAAAGTAGAGAGGGTTACGGCAAAAACTGGATGCACTTCGTGTACAAAATGGACAATCTCTTTCGAAGTATGAGGGTTTCAGACGAAAACTCGTCTGTTACAAAAGCATTTCATTTTTTTAAATAACCTAAGAATTAACAAATTGAATATGATGATAAAACACACTAATATTAAACAACAGAAAAAAGAATCACGGAAAAATCTATTTTTGAAGTAATGTTATTCACAAACTAGTGATTCACACAAATTTCAAATAATTCAAATTTAAACTATTCAAATTTGAAAACTACTAGCACTAACAGAAAGTTTATATTATTTTTTTACCTAAAGCAAAAAGATTCACAAAGAAACTCTAAATAAAGCAAAAAACAACTCAGAAACAAAAGAAAATAAATAAAGCAGAAAACAAAAGAAAATAAATAAAGTAGAAAACTAAAAAAACTAAAAAAGATATTAAAAAAAAGCCCACCTATTGGGCCGCCACGACCTGCATACGACCAGACAACCAACCTCTAGTTGGGCCAGGATGCAGGCCCGTACGGCCCAGTAGGCCTCACAGGGCGGCAGAGGTGCGATAGGCCCGGAAGGCCTGCTTTAGAGAGGAGCTCGACACGGTAGCCGCGGCGGGGCTTATAAACCGATGCGAGCTCCTCTCGACTAGCGAGGTGGGACCAAACATCCACCGCGCCCCTCGCCTGGCACAAAACATTTAGTCACGGTTGGTGGCTCCAACCGCGACTAAAGACCCCCCTTTAGTCGCAGTTGGAGCCACCAACCGCGACTAAAGGTGAATTTCATCCAGTCCAAGCGGCGGGAAGCCAGACCTTTAGTCGCGGTTGGTGGTTCCAACCGCGACTAAAGGTGGCCTTTAGTCGCGGTTGGAGCCACCAACCGCGACTAAAGGTCCCTCTATATATACAACACTTACGAAATTTCAGTTCCTCTGCTTTCTTCGACCTCTTCGACATCGCCGCGCCGTCGCCGTCTCGCCTCCCCGACGCCGGAGCTCGTCGCCGCCCCTGACGCCGGCCGCCCGCGCCTCCTCGCACCGATCCCCGACGCCGCCCGCGCCCGCTCCTCCCTGAGCCCGGCCCGACGCCGCCCGGGACGCCGCCCGCGCCCGCTCCTCCGGCCCCGAGCTCCTCGCCGTCGCCGCCCCCGACTCGCCTCGCCTCGCCTCGCCGTCGCCCCGTCGCCCCGCTGTGAGCTTCCCCCCTCTCCCCCCTCTCCCTCACCCCCTGTGCCGCCATGGCGGCCGCCGGCCCCTCCCCGAGCCCCCCCACACACACGTATATGCATGAACACACACACACACACACACACACACACACTAGATGATTAGATGATTAGATTTATAGATGATTAGATGCAAGAATTTTGATGTATAGAAAAAAGTTTAGGAATTTTGACATTTGAGGAATTTTGACATAGATGCAAGAATTTTGACCTTTTTTTCACTAGATGATTAATTAGATGTATAGAAAAAAGTGAAGGAATTTTGACATTTGAGGAATTTTTACATTTTGATCCAATATGTATAGAAATTAGTATATATATATATATATATATATATATATATATATATATATATATATATATATATATATATATATATATATATATATATATATATATGAATACAATGTATAGAAAACAGTTGATGAATTTTGACATTTGATCCAATGTATAGCAATTAGTATTTGCAAAATTGCATATTTTAATGTTGTATTTGCAAAAGTTTGTTATGTATTTGCAATTAGTATATGTATGTATACAATAGATTCTATTAGTCCTTTAAGGGATTTATCAAGAAAGCCCCCATTATGGATGTGCACAAGTTGATCCAATTTTTTTCTGATCTCATACATCTACCCTTCTATATGTCATGTTTTGTCTAGCTAGCTAGTGTCAAAGGATTCAAGAAAACCATGACTTCATCATTAGCCGAAAGTAACTGGCGCATGATGGTACGAAGCTTTTCAAAGTTGTTTTGGAACGGAGTTCTTGATAGAATAATTAGTTTTTTTGGTACGAAGTTCAGCAAAGGCCTTCCAAATAGCGATATTCGGAAGGCTCTTGCTGAACTTCATACCAAAAAGCCAATTATCCTATCTGGGACTCCATTCCAAAACAACTTTGGACAGCTTCGTACCATCATGCGCCTGTTACTTCCGGCTAATGATGAAGCCATGGTTTTCTTCCTTTGACACTAGCTAGACAACGTGACATATAGAAGGGTAGATGAGATCAGGAAAAATATGGGCCATTTTCTGCACATCCACAATGGCGCCATTTTGTTAAATCCCTTAAAGGTTAAGAGAATCTGTTAGGATTCTCAAGGTTCCTCGTATATAAGAAATCACAATCAAGCATTTAGAAAATGTTAAATTTGCATAGAATTTCTTCTCGGAGTCAACGATGCCCGGCCCGCATCCTCGTCGTCGACTCGTTCGCGACGACGTCCTGCTTCAGAGGGGCAACGTTCGGGACTGGGCTCCGCCGGGCTGGCACTGGGAGGTGCTACCTTCAGGGGCGCGCAGCTTGGTGAGGAACCCGGCCCCGGGTCCCGTCGTCGACCCGGAGCTTCTTTGGTGGCGTTCACGTGGGCCACTTTCGGTGCGGAGGCAGCCGGCCCCGCCGGAGGTGGTACGTCGCCGTGTCAGGGAGGAGGACGAGCATGTCCGTCGCTACATGGATGCGTTGGACGTCAGGTTCTCCAATACCTGGCAGGTTCTTCAGGGATCTCACCCGAGCTATGATCCTGTGATGGTTCCTTCTCTTTGGGTGTCCACCGCCCGCGCCTCAGGAACCGAGAGTGAACTAGATTCTTCGATAATATTCGATCTGTATTAGCTAGTGATAATACTCGAGATGTATTCGAGATTATATTCGATAATATTCGAGACGATTTATTCGAGATTATATTCGATGATGCATATTATATGAATTATTCGAGATGCATATTATGTACCATGATTCAGTTTTTCCTTATTGATTGCATGCATTCTAATTTGAATACTAAATTGTTTTATCTTTCTTCTGGATTAGTTAAATAAAAGCTATGGACAATACCGGCAGAGAAGGAGAAGAGGCTATGTTCGACCTCATACGCTCCACGAGCCCAGATCATGAACCTAAAGATGATGACGGCTCGCAATATCTGAACAATTCCGGTGAGGGTTGTATGATATTTGATGAAGACGAACGAATAGATGAAGGCGACGACAACGATGTTGACAAAGAAAATGTTCTTCAAATAACAAAGACCGGCGAGGTATATTTATTATATAAGCCATCCGGTGATCATTACATGTCTTAATTGATTTGTATGTATTAAGGAATCGATCTTTCTTCTTTTAGGCCTCCGGATCGAGCAAATCTTCTACAAGCGACAGGGTAGTTCGAGGCCCGGCCAAAAAGTTGGATAAAGGCGTAAAGTTCAACATCGATTCCATCAAAACATCAACTGGCGAACCGCTTGAACCTAGGAAAAATGCGACCAAGTTCAAGAATCAATGCGGAGTTATTGTCAGGGACCAAATCCCAATCTCCGTTCAAGAATTGAAAAGGCCAGCAAAGGGATATCGAGCATGCCGAGTTAGTTTTGTCGACGAAAGAGCAAAAGATGTGCTTTGGACTACGCTCATGGAACATTTCACCCTACCAGATAATTTGACAGATGCAGATCTGAAGAAAGTCAGAAACTATGCTCTTAAAAAGATGGCGATCACATTCAACACCTTCAAGAAAAATACATGGACTAAGTACGTCAAATCCGGAAAGAAGACTCCAGAATTCACGGGAGCACTGGTGAAGGCAAAAGATCACTGGGACGCTTTCGGGAAGTTCAAGGAATCGGAAGAAGCTAAGGAACGGTCGAGAATAAACAAGATTAATGCTGCGAAAAAGAAGTGTCACCATCATATGGGGCCAGGTGGCTACCAGGTGGCCCTGCCTAAGTGGGATAAATCTGAGCAAGAGATGATTAGTGCAGGGGTCAGTCCAGTTACATTGACATGGCCCCCTAGGTGCAGGACATGGTTTTATGCGCATGGGGGGAAGTTGGTCCCAGAGACAGGGCTGGTTATGGTGAAGGCAAGTCTTAAAGAAGCGACAGACGAAATACTTATTGCAATAGAAGAAGCTCGAACGCGGGTGTTCACGCCCAATAGAGAGAACGACGAGCTTACGCGCGCCCTGAAGAATCGTGAACACCCGGGAAGAACACGAGGCAAAGGCGTTGTTCCGTGGTTTGAGGGGTTTGCGGATTGGAACGACGACTATAGAAGCCGTGCGAGAAAGAAGATGCAGGAGGAGAAGAAGAAGAAGGAGGAAGCACTCCGCCTTGAAGGCCTAGAATCAAAGCACCTAGAGTTGGAACGATTTGTCAGGCGGCAGCAGGAGCAGATCGACTCACTCAGCCAGGAAAGGGCGTCTCAGCGGCAGCATGAGCAGATCGATCCAGCATTGGATAGCACCGTCCCATCTATGCCGAGAAGCAGCGTGGGTTCCGCCCCGGCCGATATCGATAATGCACTGCTAGCTAGCTACCCTGTGGATGATATCAAAGACATGACTAACTGTGAGCTACACATGAAAGTGACGAACTTATCCATGAAGGTGGCGGACGGCTATGCTTTAGCAAATCCCCCTGAAGCAACCTTCCATTGCAATCCCATTCCAGCAGGCTATGCTCGTGTCGGGGTTGATGAAGTGATGTCAGGATATAACGAGCTACAACTTGACATTCTTGGAGGTGACGAGGAGAGAACACTGGGAGAGGCCATACATCGTATCATTCTATGGAAAAAGGATTGCATCGTCTTCCCAAGGCCACCGACTCCTCCTCCAAGTCCGCCGCCGCGTCAGTCGACTCCTCCTCCTCCAAGTTCGCCGCCGCGTCAGTCGACTCCTCCTCCTCCAAGTCCGGCACGGCGTCAGCCAACTCCTCCTCCTCCAAGTCCGCCGGCACCGCATCAGCCGACTCCTCCTCCAAGTCCGGCACGGCGTCAGCCTAAGCAACAGCGGAAGAGAGAGGCCGCAGCTACGACGGCTAGCGGTACAACAGGCAAGAAATTCAAATATGGTCCGGATCTCAAGCCTCTTCCGAAGTTGTCTTACCACCTGACTCAGGAGGAACTCGACGACGCATGTGATGCCCAATTGAAGGCCCATTTTGCACCGAAACCGCCCGCGCCGCCAAAGGAGAAAGTACCTGAGCATGTCTCACAACACTTTATTGATATGGCTCGACCGGCTGACAATCAGAAGGACTCCGACTATGTGCGGTCTATCAAGAAGTCATATTTAGCAAGGCAAAAGGAGTCGAGCTCGAGCTCGAGCCAAGCAGTTGGCAAAAAAAAGCGGAAAAACTGTTCCCCAGCTGGGAGAACAGGCAGTGCAATCGATCCCCCCGCTCATTGTACAAACAACTGTGAGTACCGCCGATCGGCTGGTAATAACCGACGATCTTAGAAGGCAGGCTAAAGAGGCCGGTGTCACTGGCGAACAACTCCTAGGCCTTGAGGAAATCCCCGGGATTACAGAGGAGGAAGTAAAATGGCAATATGTCCGCGGCAAACCTCTGGTCAAGCCTGACAAAGTCAAGCTTCTACCAACGAGAATGTACGATTTGCATACGTGGTACATGCAACAAACAGCAAATACCAATGAAGAGTCCCTCATGGTGAAAGTCAAGAAAAGGCATTACTTCCATAAAAAAGATGTGTGGATTCATTATTCAGAGTTGTTACAGTTATTCAATCAAGACGCACTCGACAAATCTATCGTCAGTTGATATTGTCTGTAAGTGATTTCTTTCTGTAATTTAAGTCTCTATATTCTTTTCTGTGGTATTATGCAGAATGAAGATGTATGAAATGAAAAAAGCTGGACGCTATGGCATTGGGTTCATTGACCCAAATACGGTTAATCAGGCGATATGGGAAGATCAATATTCGAGAAAAGACACAGAGAAATCCCTGCTAGAGTTTTTGAAGCAACTAAACACCCAACCAGAAATACTACTTCCTTACAACTTCGGGTGAGTGTTACTATATCTTGTACTACAAATTCTATTTTTTGCTTAATTACTAGATGTTAATAAGTGTAGTTGATGAGTTATGCACGTGCCCGCTTATTTATACAAAACGTGTGCGCATGCAGTTATCACTGGATCTTGTTAATCATTGAAGTTGACAAGGCAAAAGTTGAAGTACTGGACTCACTATATAAGAATCCATCTGAATACGCAACCGTGAGGGGGATGGTGGACAGGTAATTTCAATCATTATCGCACTATGTCGGCCTCTTTACTTCATTTCCTGATATCAACTAGTTAATAACTCCTTTATTCATTTTCTTTGCCGGCGGGCAGGGCTTGGGCGAAGTTCGTCAAACAAGTCCCAGGCGACTAGGAAAAAAAGCTGACATGGGTGCGACCCAAGGTAATTAAGTAGTAGTAGCTAGCTATGTCCGTGCATCTCTTTAATTCTAGTTTGAATACCATTATCATGCTTAATTAATTATTACATGATTGAATTTTATTCTCGTAAAGTGCATGAAGCAGGAGCAGGGGAATGGTTTATGCGCATACTACGTTTGCGAGAACATTCGCATGATCACGTCTGAAAGGAGCAGAAACGAAAGAAATCTTTGAGTACGACGTTTGCCAGAACACTATCCATATTTTTTTTATCATGATCTAGCTAATATATATACACATAATTAATATATTCATCTTGATCTCCTGATTATAGCTGAACGAGATGCGGGGCCAGCTCCTACCAACGGCTCGCGTACGAGCAATTCAAAAGGAAATAGCTGGATTTCTGGTCGACCAGGTCATAGATCCCAAAGGAGAATACCATTACAAGATCAAGAAGTAATGCCCTGCATATATGTAATGATCCGCAAATTATAGGAGAAATTGTATATACCAAATTGTATATATATATATGTATGTGAATGGTCGTCGTACGAGAAATTCGATGATATATATATATATATGATCGGTTCTACGAGAAATTCTATTTATATATATATGCACAACGTGTACAGTATGTAGTAGCGTAATATATGTTTGAAATGAAAAATAATTAAATGGAAAACACAAAATTAAAAGGAAAAATAAACCATAATTAATTCATAAACCCCTGAAGGATTAAAAGGAAAAATAAACCAAAATTAAAAGAATTAAATACTTTTAGTCCCGGTTGGTATTACCAACCGGGACTAAAAGTCCCCCAGCCCACGGCGCCGGCAGGTGCCACGTGGTGGGCCTTTAGTGCCGGGCCGTGTTGAACCGGCACTAAAAGGGGGGGAGGGCTTTAGTCCCCACCCTTTAGTGCCGGTTGGAGAACCGGCACTAAATGCCCTTACAAACCGGCACTATAGGCCGATTCTGCACTAGTGTGGATAGATAAGCACGGGTGGGGACTCCCAGCCCATTCCGTCCATAATTTCATGTGGCCACTGCATCGCACTTGAATTTTTCAAATAAACCCCTGCATATGCGGGAAATGCACAGAATATGGCTGGCGGCCCCCCGAATAAGCCCAAGACCTAGTGTGTGCCTTCGAATGGAACCTCACAAGCGCAGAAAAAGTTTCGAGGCCAACATAGGAATGGCCCCCGCACCCCCTTCACAAACCGGACGCATCCCCGCACAGGACAAGGTCCCGTTTGTACTAACCTCCGTGAAGGCTTATCCGAAAGGGCCTCTTATTTTTATGACGGCCTCCAGGGGCCGTGGGAAGACGCCACGCCAGGTCCCGTCAATTTCCAGGCTCCCGTGAATTTCCGGAGATTTAAACGGCAGCAAGACGGGTGTCGGCGGCCTCCCCGTGCCCCACGAGTAGCACAGCTTTGCCAACCTGTAGATTTGTTCCCACGATCTAATCCTTCCGCCCCTCCTTGTTGTGGAAAATACTTCCGTGTGTGTCCATCTTGTAAGCTCCATTAGTAGTGACACCCCCTGCTCCAAGCCGTAGTCCAGCAAAACCTTCTTCAGTCGGGATGGGAGTGATGGTAGCTACCTTCTTAGATAATCTGTGGAATGCCATCGTGGATGATAAGCCAAAAAGAGCACTCATGTTAGACCGTCACACATGGACGCAAACAAATATGGATATAACTTACAAGAACATACCAATACGTGTTTGATGATAATATTTTTGTTCGTTAGGTCTAGGCGAGTCACAAATGGCACCCAGGTGTAGATATTGTTCGGCGGTAGTATGTCAAGGAGGTGGCCAGTCTCATCATCGTCGAGCCTGATTCTTCTGTTTGAAGACGTAAGAATGAAATGGGTCATCCTCGCCCGAATCGTCGACATAGACAGCCTGCATCGTGGGAACTGGTCCTGTCAGCAAGAGGTGTCCAGCGACGAGGTTGTAGGGGTGGTGGCCGGCGGCGAGCTTGGGGAGCCATGTGGCGATGAGGGTGCCAGCAGCCTCGGCCGACGCCGGTTCCGACCGGTTGGCTCAGGCCGCGACGGCCAGGTGGTAGGTGGGTAGGCCCGGCAGCGGCGACAGAATCACGCGGGGACGAGTGGCGGCCTGCCCTGATTGATAATTCTATGTGGGCGGCGGCTAGGGTTGGCTGGTTTAAATACCGCATAGTATGGAGTACCTTCCATCGGGGTCTCGGCAAAAGATGCCCACCGCCACGGGACCGTCAGCTGCAAACGGCAATGCCTACTCTTATTTGCCGAGTGCCTTTGAATATGTTCTTGGCATACTAAGCGTAAGCCGAGTTCCTTTATGTTTGCCGAGTACCTTCTGTTAGGGGCAAAGCTTGATAAGGGGGTGTCCATGAGCCTAAGCTCCACAATATGTGTCGTGTCCTGCTGTTTGACGAGAGTCGTACTCGGCTTACAAAGCTTTTACCGTGATCCAGTTTCAGTACTCGGCAAACAGGAAAGAACTCGGTAATGAGGATTTTTCCAGTAGTGATTCCCAAAGAGAGACATTGTTAGGATTCCATAGCCTCTTCTGTGCAGAGCTATACACTCTTTTTTAACGGTAGACAACAATATTTTCTATCGTTCTCTTGCCTTTATTTTCTATATAGAAGAGGTTGTGCATACTATACACTGACCGTATTTGTTGGACACAAGTTTATGCAGCGTTGTCATGTGAGCCGTACGTGTCTACCCGTACCCAGATGGCCCGGTCAGAGATGCTTTACCAAGAGAGAAACGGCAGCTTCTTCTTGGTACGGGGCGTAGAGCGTGACATACAAGAGCCCGACGGCGCCAATGGCCATGACCAGCACGACGAATAGGATGACGGGTCTCTTCCCCCGTTGCCCCATGATGCCGAGTGCAAACGGGTAGAGGAGCACGAGGGTCCCCATGTTGAACACCATCCCGAGCAGCACGTGCCGCGCCTGGTCCGTAGAAAAACCCCATGTCGCCGCCTTGCCGATCGCCGCCCCGACGGCCGCGACGTTCACGACGAGCACCGCGGCGGTCGGGATCAGCAGCGGCACCCATCGCACCGTGTACAGGTTGGCGAACTTGTCGCGGGAGCAGGCCTCCGTCTGCTTGGATGTGAGCCTGAAGTGCATCCCCTTACCAGTGACGAGCTTCAACGCCATGTACAGCACGGCTGTCGGGTACACGCCGGTCGCCGCGATCAAGTAGAACTGCTCGTTGCGGCACCAGTCGAGCAGCGTGATCCCCGCCCATTTAACCTCGAACATGCCGATCACGTGCATCATCGCTATGACGGCCACGAGGTACGCGATGTACGTGCCAAACGGCCTCTGAATGTACAACTGCTCAGAGAAGAGCCACATGACCGGGAAGAAGTTGTAGGCCAGGATGAACACCGTGACGATCGGGTACGTCGACATGTTGAAGTACACGATGCGTTGCAGAGGGTGGAGCCGGCGGCCAGCCATGAGGGCATTGTTGTGGGAGAAGAACACCTCGAGGGAGCCGCCGGACCACCGGAGCACCTGGTAGAGGCGCTCGGTGAGGTTGATCGGAGCCGTCCCACGGAACGCGGCCGGCTCCATGGAGCAATACATGGAACGCCACCCTTGGCGGTGAATGCGGAATCCAGTCACCACGTCCTCTGTCGCAATGTTGTACACCCATCCGATGTCTCTCCCCCATGAACTCCCGTCCTCATAAGAGCACGTGATCAGGGCGGCTAGGTCATTGCTGAGCCCCTCGTCGACCAACGCCGGGGTGATAGATCGCTCTTGGATCGCACCATCGGGCATCGAGTTCGTGAACGACGTCGACATACCGAACTCATTTGCATTACGTACAAGCTTAATGTTCTCCGCCCGATAGCGAGGCGGCTCCATACCGTAGAGTGTGACACGGCGGAACATCGCGCCAGTGCCAAGGTAGGAAGGCCCTTGGAGACCGTTGAGCGCGAGCATGGTGCCGTCGAAGAAGACACGGTTGTGGTTGGCGTAGCGATCTGTCGGGTCGACGTCGTTGAAGCGTTGGGGGAATTGGACGAAGGCCGTGTTCTGACCGTCACGAGGGTCGAGCATGAAGCACATAGGGGCACGGAGAGCTTGCGAGTTGTTGATGTAGTGGTCGCAGTCAAAGTTAATGATGAAGGGCGCGTTGGAGAGCAACGCCGAGACACGGAGCATGGCGTTCATGGCGCCTGCCTTCTTTTGGTTGTCATAACCAGGCCGCTTCTCCCGGGATATGTAGACAAGCATCGGGAGTCTCATATCAACGTTGCTGAAGTCAAGGGGATTGTCGATGCTCGCCGATGATCCAAGCTGTGGTTTACAACCTGGATGGTCTAGTATGACCTGTCAAAACAGCATAGTAGTTCCAACAACTTTGTTAATTAAATAAATTTGAGCAAATTGCTAACTCACAGTCAACTGAACATCTATATTTTATATGCTAAATACACGGTACAACCGAAAATAAAGAGACATGTTAACTATACGGACGAGGCGATTCGGTACCTAGGCTCAGCTGCACTCGCGATAAACAGAAAATTCAAAAACAGTAATAGCAAAATTCAAAAAAAAAAATCAATATTTTTTGCATGGAAGATAATTTGGTGCATGAGGTGCGCTTCAAATTTAATGTATTGTTCTAACCCAATTTGTCCCTTTTGCTGAGTGCTACGCATATGTCTAAATGATCTAAAATTTGGAATGCACCTCATGCATCAAATTATTTTTCATGCAAAAAACAATTAGAATTATTTGAATCTTCTTACGAAAAGGTGTGGTAGCTCCCGGGACCCCCGGCACCCCCTTATCAGCCCCGTCCAATCCCTCTGAGATTCGTGCTAAGGACTGACTCAAATCAAACCATTTGCAGGGCCTGCCAGCTTTGTCAGCCCATTTGAATTACCTAATAGCGATGCATGTAGATGCGTACTGACTAGTAGCTTGTCTTCGGCAGCATGAAAGGACGGCATTGCTCTACAGTGCTGTGTCACACGCGAAGGAGTCTTGTCCTTCATGATCGGTTTATACTATTCGACAGAGCTTACCAATTATTTTTCGCTGGCACTGGTGAAACTAAACACTGCGTTTTCTCTCTCTGCTAGAAAATAGTTTGAACAATGGCAAGATTCACCATCGCTCTCTCTCATAAAAAACAATCATTTTTCCTTCTTATATCTCTCAATCTCTCTCTTATAACATTTCTGCTCACTCATAAACTGGTTCACAAAAAAGAAAGGCTATCCTACCTTTATACTCTCTCAGACCCTTATAAGCCTCTCTCTCCTCCCGACAGCCTCTCTCATTGAGGCACAAGCACACTGACTACCTCAAAGTGACAGGTGAGTGGAGAATTGTTTATAGCAAAAGACCATGGTAAAGTTGTACTGTCACATCCATTTACCATTCGCCTTGCCTGCTAATAGAAACGGTGGTGCCGGACTACACACATATCCCAACGAGACATGTATTGCCTGAACGGCGTGATAGCCGGGTGTCTAGACACCCGGGTGTTGAAAAGCCAGTCTCATCATTTTACTAGTTTTTGTGAATTTTCTTTTCACCGGGTGCAAATGAGACTGAGCTCAGAAATAGATATTTGTAACTATACATCTTATACACAAGAGGCACAATACATGGAAAAGAAAATTGAGAGAGATATGTTAACAATTCTCATAAAAAATGCAAAATATCCGGTTGCCAATTTGGTGGACTATCTCTTTGTTAACTAGACGGTGTCCCGCGCGTTTGCTGCGGGGACCTTGTTAAAATAATGTATAGATAAGTGGTAGAAGACTAAATTGGATGCAAAAACAAAACAAATATAAGAGTGTCTTGCATGGCTTAATTACCTAATAGGAAAAGAGGATAGGTCACAACCATTATATCTACATAATCGTACCAAAACATATTATAATCACAATCGATAGATTATCACAGTTGCACCTACAGATATCACACACGAAAAATACTTTTATGTGCACATTACACCCTATTATCACAATCTTCGAACATGAGCATCGATGAAGGAATACATAAATGAGTGTTGATTACTGGAATCGAATGCTTGAGAGTGTGATTGTTATTGATTTGTTAACAATTTCGTCTTTTTAGGAGATGGATACAATTGTATATGCAAGCAAGAACCTGAACACAAAACATATTTTCTTTGCGAGAAATATAGGAGCGGATCGGATTACTTTGTATAGCCATGCACAAAATTACAAAGAAGCATACAGTTGCAGAGCTAAACTAGCCAACATACGACAACTCATGCAGCGAGCATGTGGATTGCGGGTTAGTTTCGTTGATATCCTCACATATCACCGGCTGACTGTATAAACATGTATTTTTTAAAAGAAAAGTATCAATATCGTTAGATTTTCCATAAATGTTTTCCCATTTTTTTGTTATTTCTTAGCAGCATAATATATATAATAAATGTCAAAGTTACACCTTAGAAAATGTTTCCATGTCTAAAACACCCTGCCTTTTGCAATGGAGGTAAATTTCTTATTTCCTTTTTGTCCTTTCCATTTTGTGTTTTAAGCCACGAAATCACTATCCAACGACTAGTCACGTCAGACTGAGCTTTAAGACTGCGATCTAGCTAGATTTAGAGGAGTTGAGTAATCGAAAGGTGCAACTTAATTATAACTTTTACCTGAATGAACAGATAGAAAAACTTTTATTTACCTGAACAATTCCAGCATGTTGTGCTCTTCGATGGTTCTCAGCTTGCTCAATCCATGTACCCGGCCATGGTGCCCCATCGGCCATCCAAGTGGCATGTACGCCATCTCCATTGTTGTATGCATGGGATCGCTGGCGGATGGTTGCAGAAAGGGAATCTATTCTCACCATGAACTCATCGTATTCTCTGCGCACACGCCTACGATCCCTCGTGAAGTCTCCCGCCATACTCCCGGCGTACGGCTGAGATTTCATCCTAAAGTAGTTCTCTGGGGACCTTGGCTCGACGCAATGCTTCCGACAGAACGGGACCCACAACGCAGCGAAACTGGCCACTTGGGTCATCGCCTCGTAGTGCACCAGCGTGCCACCGTCATCTGAGAGGTAACAGGTGTACTTGTCGATGGGGTAGTCGGCGGCGAGGATAGAGAGAACGGTGTTGACGGTGTAAATTACGGGTTCGTCCACTGGGTCGACAGTGGTGACGAAGACGTCGATCCCTGGGAGGATGGCCTCGCCGTGCTGCTCCGCGAGGGCGGAGAGGTCGGGGACGCGTTTGATGGGGTTGAGCTTGGTGAGCTGGTTGAGGAGCCATGAGAAGCCGAACCAGGCATCCGCTACCATTGACGTGGCCCAAAGCCACATGCCGTCGTGGTTCCTGTGCTCCAGGCGCCACGTGAAGAAGGCGGCGACGGCGACCAAGCGCACGAGAATCAAGAACCTGTTGTTTCCAAAAGAAAAAACAATCGTCGTACTGAGAAATCTTGAAGAAGGCTTTCGTCCCGCTTTATAAATAAAGTCATCACCACATCCATACAACAATTTCAATTGCAATGACCTGTAAGGATGCAGGATGCTTCCCTTGACCTTCATGGTACGGAACAGCAGCGGCTGGTTGCCGTCAGCGGCACTGGTTCCCTTGTCCGCGGATACCCACACGTCATCCTTGGCGTCAAGAATTCGCTTGGCCGCGGGGGAGTTTGCGGCGTCAGCGTTGCCATCCGGGACCTCGACTCGGAGGGCGTTGACTCTTCGAGTGACCTCCGCGGCCATGGCGTGGTCGATATGTAAATGTAATGCACGTGCACCTAGACTAGACAGTTGATGGTCGATGCTGATGCTGGTGTCCCTTGTTGGTGTCGACGAGACGCTTGTCCGGTGGGGGCTTATATAGCCAGCGCGTGGGCAAATGGGGAGCACGTACCCACGCACCACACCCAAAGAGAAAGGGGGGCACGCGCACGCATAGAGATATGGTACTTGGTCTCATACACACACGCCGACATCCTTCCAGCGTGGTGCATGCATTTTCCATACATGTTTTCGTCATCGCTTTTGCGTTTTAGTACTCGTATTTATTAGTTTTGTCTAGGTGTTGTCCTTTTGCTCTATTTTATCAGGACATGAAAATTATGATCTTCTTTTGGAGCATTTATAGGGCTGGACGAAAAGGTCGAAGCTCGCGAGCATAATGAGCGCTCGGTTGTTCGGCTCGTTTCAGCTCGTGCTCGTTAGTTAATGAACCAAGCTGAACAGTGGTTTTTGGTCGTTAAAATTAACGAGCTTAATGATCGAGCAAACGAGTTTCGCGAGCTAACTCGTTTAGCTCGATAATTTCCAATAGTTTGACTTTTTCTTTCTTTAGTAAATCCAATGGTTTTTGACTTGAGGCTCCCATAGTGTCTAACTTGTTTAATTTATGGCATTGTGAATATTTTATGGGATCATGGAATTCTTTTGTGTAATATATGCCATTGTGAAATTTTAATGGGATCATGGGATTCATCTATATTGTTTATTACCTTAACGAGCACTCGTGAACGCTCGCGAGCATAACGAGCTCTTAATGAATCGAGCCGAACAGAGGTTTTAGCTCGTTAATATTAACGAGCTTAATGATAATGAGCTTAACGATAACGAGCTTAATGATAACGAGCTGAACGAGCCGAGCAGCTCGTTAATCCAGCCCTAGCTAGGCATCTTATTTGAGGTGTATTATGCTAGCAATTGTGATGAACTGGTGGAGGAGGACGCTTTTGATTTATCTCCTTTAATGTTCTGTTTTACTTCCTTGAACGATTTCCTTAAGCTGGGGACATTATTAAAGATTGGTGAATTGCCCATTCCAAAAGACCAATATTATGAATTGTTTGCCTACATTGATAGCGAAAGGTAATCTTTTAAAGTTCTATAGATCTCTAACCCTCTCGATACAGATATATAAGGAGACATGCTCACCATGCTCGGTGCATCAATTCTCGCTTGAGAGTGAGGACTTATTTACTTACATGATACCAATGCACCGTAAGCGGGTAAGAATCTGACCAAACTTTGCTCTGAGATGCGCCAAACTATAGTTAGAAATAAAATAATTACACCGTGGGTCGATATCCCATGGGATTCGGCTAGATGAATGGAGCATCGAATCCTGGCTATATGACTATAAAGAAAGCGATTCCTGAGAAGCAACTCAGAAGTTAGTAGGTTTCTTCCTTAGGTTTGTGTATTGAGTTTAGATCGCATTCGTGTTTGCATGGGCACTTTTATTTTTGCATGGATTGACATAGGATTTGGTTTGGGACTAATCTTGGAAAGGTAAAACTCATTAGTCGCTAAAAATATATATATGTGGTACGAAGACTTGGTAAAACTTCTCGATATATATGCTCCATTTGGATGTTAAAATAATAGTGCATGTCCTTATACGTTTTTTGGAGGAAACTGTTTTTCCAGGTATCATAGGGTAGAAGACGATGAGTGGTACGACTAGCCTCGATCATACCAGCGGTTGAATTACTCTCTCGGAACCCAACTAGAGTTAACAAAAGAGAAGACGGGGTTAGGTATAAGCGACCACCTCTCACACCAAGTTGGCAAAATTCTACCAGGACCTCTAGAAGAGAAGATGTGACATGGTACTACTGGCACCGGTCGTACCAACGCGCATGTCAAAGGGTGTCGGCCACACCAATGTCAATAGAAGAGAAGATGAGCAGCAGCACGAACAACCTCAGTCGTACCACCACTCATCCGATGTCACGTCAGCGCCACTAGGAGTCCAGAAGAGAAGCCGGTGCACCGTATGAGCGGCAGCGCTCATACCAGTGGTTATACCAGGGGGCTCGGTGTAGGTTCCTGTTACCAGAAGATAAGACTATGTGCAGTACGACTGGTTGCTTTTTGGCCATTCAATTGATTTATTTCAACGAGGTGATGTTAGTGGGTTAGTTTTTAACCGTTCATTTTATTTCTAAGTTTCTTAAATTGCCTTTGAAGCTCCCTAATCTATAATCATTTGTAGTAATTTATGTTTCTTGTGTTTCATTTACCGAAGTCTTTTCGTATACCGAATCGTTTATTTTATTTTTCGTGTTCCTTTTGACAGAGACTTCGACCTTATGTTGTGACGCTTACTGTATGCTGCCAACCTTATGAAAACTTGCACAAATCACTCGGTTGCTTTGATTCAACAAGCTTCAACCAAAAGTGCCTGGTAATATCTTCCAATTAAAACAATACTCAATGAAGTCGTTTAGTAGTGAGTTTTCATAACTTAAGTGGGATCTCCTCCTTTTAATTAAGCACGCAGGAGGTTCCACACTTGTTTTTATAACTTGTCTCACTCACATTCACTTATAATCGAGGAGTATCTAAAACCACAAGACTGAGTTTGTTAACTTAAGCAAGGTTCTTAGGTTGACGAATTAATATTTATGAGAGGTAGATGTTTTCCTCACTTGTGAACTAACCACTGTGCTTCAAAAAGAAAACAGAAAAACATCCTAAACACAATAAAATCTTGTTTTTTGTTTCTTTTCGTTTCTAGCGGGTTCTCCGGGGAGGTAGTCACGGAACCATATAACAAAATCATTAAAGCAAAGGTCCATGTCCATTAAAGGTGAGGTAATTTCTGCCTAAATGGTAAAAGTGTAATAACCTTGACTAAATCTTAAGCTCGGGAGATAACACTTCTCACACTTTATCTTAATAACTGCATTTTCCTTTTTCATTTCATAATCTGCTCAGGCTTAGTTCTTTCAAAGTCCTAAGCTTGGGGAGGTTATTTTTACATGTGTAGAGTCTTGTGTAATGATCTGTGTCTTATAGTTCTCATGCAATTAAGAGCCTTGCTGTTTTGACTTTTGACATTGCTGCTTAAGTAAGATTGTTTTGTATTTACAGAGGAATCACATGCTCAAGTTATCCCCATAGTGCCAAGTTAATACTTTGATGTACACTGTGCATGTTTTTCAACTAGCTTATGAGACATAATATATTGTGGTCCTCTGAAAGACATTGTCATGATTTGTACATAAAAAATTAATAAAGGTGTCCTTTGAAGACTCGATGGTTGTCACTGTTTAGCATTGTCATAAATGAAATAGTGATAGAGTCGCTTGACCCCATAGTGTTTAATTTAATGGACTCAATAGTGCCTGCGGAAGAAGTTGTCTTACATACCAAAATTTGTCTTGTAATATTATAAGATAATGCTTTACACGTGTCTTATGAACATTGTCATGCTCCGCGAGGAAGCTAACAACTCCGGTGGCCAACGAACTATCTACCTGACAAATTCTCATATTTTGGCTATTGTGTAGATTTAACATCTGTAACGACAATGTTATGACGGGTAGTATTTTTGGCTTTCTCAAAGAATTGTGTTTCGCCTTGGGCAGAGTTGAGCACTCCTCTAACAACGGAGCGATCAACCGGGGGTAATTCCCACATATCAGTTATGAGTGGGGTCTCTATTGTAGCAGCAATACTGCACCGGACATTTTAGCTTACCGCACCACAAAAAACTCAAATTGTATACATCAGTTTTTGGTATGATGTCATTACCAAGGAACAAAAGTTCAAGAAAATGATGAAAGAAGGAGCACTGGAGAGCCTTGACTTAGTGACACTAGTAGGTAGTATTGAAAAGCTCTATTTCTTTCCTTCTTGACTACTACTAGTGCTCAGCTTTGCTGTTTATGAAAATGAATGAATAAATGATTAAGTAGGAGGATCCAAGTAGGTGCTCTGATGCTAAATTTAACTTTGACAAGGTACATAGAAATTTTGGCCGAAGCTCTAGTCGTATGGATCTCAAACTATTTTACATAACCGAGCTTGTGTTACCCTATATGACTACATCTATCTTGCTTTGAGCTCGCAGGGAAAATAAGGATACACCTTTAGGTAATGATCCTTATTGGTAAGCTAGATGGATAATATCTTTGAGTTTATCAACATTTTTGCTCGAGGACGAATAAGGTTTAAGCTTGGAGATGTTGATGAGTGGATTTTATGATCACTTTTAGAGCTAAATGGTTGCATATTCTCGTGGATCCGACCAGGATCTGTGCGCGAATCCCCTACCTGGCGTGCCAACTGTGAGTGTAATTTCTCGGCAACACTGTTCATAGGACTACGCATGCATAGGGATTGCAGACATGTGCACACGAGACAAGGATTTACCCAGGTTCAATCTCTTGAGGTAAGGTAATACCCTACTTCCTGTCTTTATGGAATTGTATTGCTCCCATCATTGTAATCCTCGATATATAAGAAAAGAGCAAGGCAGGAAGTAGGCCTTTTCCTCACCTTGGAGGCTTGAACAGAGTAAATCGTGTGCCCACCTTACTTATATTCTTGATCTACTGGTATATTGACGTGACATCCACAAAGTCCATGTACTAGCTCTATTACCAACCACAGTCAGGACCAAAATCCGTCGACAGAGTGATACGTGGCTAAGACACTAACACATATCCTACTTTAGCTCCACTCTCAGAAATGCATATGATTACTCTCGAATATTTAAGATGGTAGTGAGGGTCGTGTACATATCTTAGTTTAGCTCCACTCCCACACATATCTTACTTTGAGTACATCTTACTTTAGCTCCACTCTCACAGATCCTACCTGCCAGCAACAGCGTCGGGGAGCAGCAGCGCATTATTGTTTTACTGTGCACATTGTGTACACAACTGTTATGCTCCACGGCAGTGGCCAGTTCAATTTTGAAGGAGGCTGACACACTGACCGGATGAGCAAAGGAGAAAAGGCATAGGCAGACCCGAACAGCAGAAATAGGTGCGAGTGCTAAGGCATAGGAATAGACGGCTGTTCCGCGTTGTCCACCATCCACTTGTCAAGTGTATCCAGAGTTTTCCGTGTGCACGATGACCGGCCCGGGAGACCCCGATGCTGTGCTTGCAGGTGGGAACACGACCGTGTCGACGGATCTGAGAGAGTGGAGCTAAAGTAAAGATATGCACAAGATTATTATGATCATCCGCTTACTATGGCAGTTAATTAGAGCGCATGGTTTCATAGATATTATGGCAGTCAAATCTACTCCCTCAATAAACAAATACTAGAAGGCGTCTTAGATCATTGAAATAGTGACCTAAAACATCTTACATTTATTTACAGAGGGAGTAGCGTGTTTAGAGCAAGTAATAAAGCCGCGTCATTTCTCTTTATCCGTGGGGATCATTTTGTTTGTTGGTGTCTTTTTAGAGGTGTTGATGGTATGGTGCAGAGGAGCGGAAGGTCGGCAGTGCAGCGGATCCACCCCTTCCACGCAGAAACTGCACAACAGCCCTGCACAACACTCATAGCAGCAACAAAAAAATACATAGACCAGGGCTGCCCCTTTTCACACATGCGTCGACCAGACAACTTCACCACGTTCCATTAGTGCGCATCATACCAATGCCGACATGTGAGATGCAAAAAGCATGTCGATCAACCGGAAATTCGCAGGGGCACGTTGGTGTGGGAAGACGCACCTGCCAGCCCGGCCGGGTCACCCGATTGCCCCACTATCCGCGAAGCCGTTGGATCTCGAACGAGGGCACACCAAGTTTTATGTTTAGTTTCGGAAACTTTGTAGTTTCTAAAACTTTGCGATTTACTCATTCACTCGCCCTAAGTTTCAGATTTTGACGTTTGGAGTTTCTGAAACTTGTGATTTTGTCGTTCGCTCGCACTAAGTTTTAACGGTTGAAACTTAATGAACTTTTAAAATTTATTCAAATCATATTCAAAATGAATCTAATTTGAAAGCCCTCGTCACAAGCAACATGTATCAGAAAAGGAAACTTAATTTGAACTTTTGGTTAAAAATATATTAAAAAATCTAATTCGGAAGCCAAAAGAAAAACCATGTGCGAGGAGCTCAGTGCCCCCGCACCTGCGTGCCACAAATCCTCTTCCGTCGATCAACTGCAAATATACCCAAGTTGGACAAAGTTCACTGCAGATTATGTACAAAAATTTCTTCATACTTGAAAATCGCATTTGTTAAAAATTCACTGGTTTTTCATCATACTTTACAGGTATGTTTGTGCTAGCAATTGTTGGTGGCATAAGCCTTATATGTCTAGTTCCTGGTATCATATTTTTCATGCGGACGTTAAAGGCTCGACAGGCTAAGAGGCTTAGGGCGAAGTACTTCAAACAAAATCGGGGTTTGTTGTTACAACAAGTAGTGGACAAAGACATTGCTGAAAGGATGATTTTTAACTTAGAAGAACTTGAGAAGGCAACAAACAAGTTCGATGAGGCCCGTGAACTTGGTGGAGGTGGTCATGCTACCGTGTACAAAGGAATACTATAAAATCAGAATGTGGTTGGAATCAAGAAATCAAAAGTTACAATCCAAAGAGAAATCGAAGATTTCGTAAACGAGGTTGCCATCCTTTCACAAATTAACCACCGGAACGTCGTGAGGTTATTTGGATGCTGCCTAGAGACACAAGTCCCACTATTGATTTATGAATTCATTTCAAATGGAACTCTTTCTGATTATCTTCATGTTGAAGGCGCCATATCCTTGTCCTGGGGGGATCGAACGAGGATTGCTCCTGAAACCGCAAGTGCTGTTGCCTATTTGCACTCCTCTGCTGCGACATCCATAATCCACAGAGATGTTAAATCTACCAACATTCTACTAGATCAACGTTTAATTGCTAAAGTATCAGATTTTGGAGCTTCTCGAGGTATCCCTATCGATCAAACAGAAGTGACAACTGACATCCAAGGTACATTTGGGTACCTGGACCCCGAGTACTACCAAACAAGTAGGTTAACAGATAAAAGTGATGTTTATAGCTTCGGTGTCATACTTGTGGAGTTGCTCATAAGAAAAAAAACCATCTACCATCATGCACTCAGTAGGCGGACCCAGAAGGGTCAAGATAGGCCAACCATGAGACAAATGGAGATGGCACTGGAAAGGTTGTTAGTAGCAAATAAAAACACTCGACAAGTGGAGATGTCACTGGAAAGGTTGTTAGTAGCAAAGGGCGTTCAGACGATCTAAACTACACACCAGCTCAAATAAGCAATAACAATGATGACAATAGCAAACAGTATAGTGCCGAGCAGGCACTCTTAGACCATCTCTAGCAGACCCCATAAAAGTCGGACCCAGAAAACGTGTTTACAGTTCGCTGCAGATCAGATTTGCCGGGCGAATTCGTGCGCTGCAGGTTAGACCCCGTATATGAAACTGTAAAATTTGAAAAAAAACATTCGCGGGAGAAACTTGCAATGACATTCATCAAACATAGTTGATCATCACACTACATCATAGATAGTTGTTCATCATACTACATCATAGTACTACATAGGGGGGGGGGATCTGCGGGCCGTGCAGCGTACTTGAGCCTAGGCTACCAAAATCGACGGGTGCGGCGGCGACGATGCGACGGAGGAGCCGGAGGAGCTCAGTCCTCGTCGGAGTCGAGGTCGATCCAGACCTTGGCCGGCTCGGCCTTCATGACGCGCAGGTCCGCCTCCTTGGACGCGTGCGCCTGCGACGCCCTGCTCGAGGAAGATCTCCTCAATCTCGAGCTCGCGGCAGCGGCACGCGTCGGCCTCCTCCTCCTCCCTCGCCGAGCGCTCCATGATGGCGCGCTCGAGGGAGGTAGTTTTCGGGGCCGATGACGCCTCGACGCGGCGGGTCCGCGTCGGCCTCGAACTTGACGGCGAGCGGCCACGCTCCTCCGGCTCTCTCTTGACCGGAGTGAGCCGCGAGCTCGAGGCACCCGCGGATGAGCTCACTGAGGCAGAGGAGCCGGAGGAGGCGCGGCGGTGGACCGCGAGCTCGCGCTCGTACTCATCGAGCTCGCGGCGTTCGAACGCCGGCGTTGGCCGGCTCCCATAGTTGAGCCACTTCGGCGCCCCCCGCTTGCGTGCGGCGGCGGCGGCGGCGCTCCGCGTCATCCCCACCACTTCCGTAGCCGTCCATGAGTCGGGAAGGGTGGCTAGGGCTTTTTTTAGGCTCGCCGGCGGCGAGAAATTGGGGCGGAGGGGGAGGGGAATCGCGGCAGAGCGGCGGCGGAGGCGGATAGGGTTTGACCCATATTCAAGCGGTGAAACTTTTTACTGGCCGGGCCCGGGATACGGAGTCTATTCTGGGAAGAAAAACGGGCCGAACCCGTATACTCGCCTGAATTATACGGGTTCGGCCCTTTTACGGGGTCTGCTAGAGATGCTCTTACCATCAGCAAGCTTTCCTCGCTGATCCGCTTCCCGGTACCTGTTGCATGCTTGCGAGCACTTCTGCATGTTCACTTCATGCTCCTTCTGTTCTGTGTAAGCGAGATGAACTTAATTATGTGTGCTTTTGCCTGTACTATTTATTTGGTGTTGTTCAGTTTGTAATAAGGATAGTTTGGTGGCACGCCAGGGTTTTTGTCCCTCAGATTATGGTCCCAGCGAATGTAACTAGAGCGTTTTCCTGGTGTGCATCCGACTCAGCAGTCCTATTTCCATTTTCTACTATTGTTTGGTTGAATACTGTCTACACTCTTGTAAGTTAAAATTCTGTGATCCTCTATTCTGTTCTTGTTTTCCTCGGTTCAGGAACCATTACACTTCTAAGGTCCTCAGTTTTACTGCCTGAAAGCTAGCTAGCTCGTGATGAATTATCTATTTTCACTTTCCTTCCAAATCAGTAGCTTGTTTGCGGGCGCCTCTGCCGCCCTAATGGCTGCTTTAAGACTCCTTATTCCTTTCTCAAAATCAATAGAGTGAAGCCCTAGTCAGTTTGTTTATTTGGATGTATCACTTTTTGTTTCTAGCCCTACAAATAACTATTTATTTTCTTCATTGCCGGTGAGCTGACCTGTATTTTGGTTCAGAATTAGTGTCCCACTGGAGACAGCTAGACAGGGGCAACGATGTAGTTTTGGTGTTCGTATCATGTAGTAAAACAGCTTGAGTTCACATTATGATCTCAAGCAGGCACTTTCAACAGAAAACGAAGAATACAACTTCTCACTAACAGTTTCACTTGTGAATTTCTTCTGGTGTCAACAAAAAAGAACTTCCTAATCTGACAGTTTGAACAGTTAGGAATGGCCCAGTGACTGCACATGCTGACGTCACCAATGATTTCCGTTTTTTGATTTTTTTTACTTATGTTTATATTTCGAAATATTCTATTCCAAATATAAATATATTACAGGAAACACTTTACGTAAAATTTTAAGGAATTTTAATCATGCATTTGAAACATGTTAAACATGTATAGAAAAATGTTAATCATGCGTTCACAAAATGTTTCAGACATCTAAAATTGTCACTTTAAAAAAAAATTATGTGCCATTTTATAAAAAAGGTTTCTGCGTAATTCACAGAATATTTCGTAAAACCAAAAACATATGTTACATTTTAAAATATGTTCACGACCTTCAAAACCGGGTTTCAGACATCTTCAAAGAATTGTATACAATGTAAAAATAAATATTTGCATAAAGTATAAAAATATTTTGAACAATTAAAATGTATGAGTGACATTATAAAGAAAACTTCAAATGATTAAAAAAATGGTGACATTTCAAAAAATGTTTATACAATGTTCAAAAAATGTTCTTTCGGTTAAATAATGTTTATTCCATTAAAAAATGTACATCAAATTTTAAATAAATATTCACGTGTTTCCAAAGCATGTGCACCAAAATAAATAAATGACTATTCAATGAGAAAAGTGTTAGTGTAGTGTAAAAATATGTTTATTGTTTAAAAAAAATGTACAACGTGTATTTGGACAACGTTAATGTGTATTCAGAAAAGTGTTCTTAACATCTATTTTTTTAAATGTACATCACATATTTCAAAAATGTCCAATGTGTATCAAAAGAATGTTTCACGTGTGCGCTAAAACGGTACATTATGTTTGTTTCAGCTGATAGGCTGAACCTACAAGAACCTACAAGGGTGTGTTTGTTTCAGCTCCATAGAGCCGCTACTACGGCTTCCCGGGCTACAGAAGCCGGGCCGCGGCAAAGGCCTATTTTATGGACCGGCTCTATGCAGCTGCGAGGCAGAGCGCTCCGCAAAAGTGGACCGGAAGCCGCAACTGGTATTTCGGGCTGGAGCTCTTCGCAACCGGCTCCAACCCAGTCTTTTACCAGTTTACCCTCCCCCCAATCTCCATAATACAACGGCATTGCCACAAAACGGTTCGCCATCCCGGGCTTGGCCTTGTGAGGGCACGGGCATGGTCGACCACTATTGGGAAAACGCTTATAGCTGAATCCAAATGTGTGACGGGCGGCCCGTGTCACCCGCCACTGCTAGTAGCTGTGGCGGGTGACAAATAGTGACCGTCAGAGCTTATGCTCTAGCAGTGACAGGTGCAATATACGACCGGCCACAAATCAGCAACGCTGAGTATGGCCACGTGCTGAATGTGTTTAATGGCGGGTGCGTAACAACACTCGCCACTGCTCACGAAGGCAGCACTGGCGGGCGTGCCTTAGTGCTAGTCAGAGTTTAGTACGTGCAACAGTTCCCATCCCAAATCGGATTTGCCGCCCGCCACCCCAAAGCAGCAGTGGCGGGCCAGTTGGTACGCCTGTCGCAGACGGCGAATTTACACGACTACACGCGCCCGCTCCTCTCCCGGCCACACTTCACTTCACTCTCTCTCACTCTCACTCTCCCTCGTCGGCGTCCGCTGCCGCCGTCGTCGTCCGTTTCCTCCGTCGCCGTCCGCTGCCTCCATCGCCCTCGCCGATCGACGATCCGCCCCGTCGCCGTCCACTCGATAATACATCGCGATCCCCGCCTTCCCCGTCTCTCTCTCCGGCTTTCCTCATCGCCACCCGCGGCCGCGTCGCCACGCACACGCAAAGCCGCAACATCAGCCACGCGCACGCACAGCCGCAGCAGCAGTCACGCACACGCACACGCACACGCACACGGCTAGGGTTAGGGTACATAGTTCAATAATTTCTTTTAGGAAGGGCAGACACACACGCACACGACTAGGGTTAGGTTATATACTCATTGTGGTTTGGTAGTAGAAAGTATTAACTGGAAATAAATCTATGTTGATCCCACATGATATCGAACATTTGATCGCACGCAGCCGGTTAGAGATTCGGTTGCAAAGGATATCAAGTAAAAAAAATCGTTATCATCTATCAAGCCAAATTGCACTCAAGTAGTGCTGAAGGACTAAATTTTGCCGTAGCATGGAGAAAAAAGTGATATGACATAAAATATATAATCATCTAATATGAACATATTAAGATAAAAGTAGGATCTATCACCAAATAAAGTGTTTTTTTAGGTTATCACCAAATAAAGTTGATAAGACAATATCAATTTATAACATGGAATCAATCTTTTTAAAATAAAGTTGATATTGATATTGTGTTGTAGTAGATGTATTCATTTCATTACAGGGATTCATACTATAAGCGCTGAAGTTTTGGCGAAACGTTGATTTATTTTCGTTTCGCCAAATTTCTAGCTCTTAATGTGTCCATTTTTATGCAGAGGTCATGCCATTTATTTGTTTATTTTTAATTCAGATTGTGTTGTTGAAGATTTCTTCGGTTCTTTCACCAATTTCTTTTATCTGCATGTTTTAGGTCATTTTTTCCAGAAATGGCAGACAACGGCATGTACGATGGTGTTGTCCAGAGGTCCTGGGGAAGTGGGGTGCCCAAATCCAGAACCCTGTCACTGGCAAGAAACAATGGCTCGGCACGTTCAACTTCGCCGAGGAAGCGGTGCGCGCTTACAATGCCAAGGCGCTCGAGTACCCGGGGCGAAGCAGGGTCCAGCTCAACTTTCCTCAGGATGCTAGGCCTGTGAGTGAGATAGCGCCTCCTAATACGAGGATAGTCTCCAAGGCAGAGGAGCGGGAGCACCTGAAGGCTGAGGCGCTCCTCAAGGATCGTGAACGTCAGAGCACCGATCCCTTGATGGAACGGTATCTTCGGGAGGATCCACATCTGTACGGCATTAACGAGTCGTTGCTGATCACTGCACGCAACCAGAAGGATGCCGAAGATGACCCGATAGACTGGGATGATCTCGCCATGCATGACGACGAGAATTAGATTAGGAGTTGATCTCTCTACCGTGCCTAGTCGTATAACTATAACTCCGTGCTTTAGATGTTTGAACCTTTAATGTAGTACTTATGAATCTTGCTATGACGTATTATATATGTCCGTGACTCCGTGATAAGCCTGCTTATATATATATATATATATATATATATATATATATATATATATATATATATATATATATATATATGTATGTATGTATGTATGTATATTACTTTCATGTCATAGCACCAATGATAATAGTGTTGAACTTTTTGAAGGAGGGGATCATGGTGCTTAAGATCTGCAATATCTGCAAAAATCGATGTAGGGATAGTTTATCACATGCAGTAGAATTCGGGGTCTTCTTGAGGGATGGATTCGAAAAATCTGTGGTAACAATGTTCTTTTCATCATTCAATTCTAACCAGTTGCTGACTTGTTGTAGCATTAATTACTAACTGCATTATTCTTAATTGTTCCATAGTGTATCCCATGCAACGTAAGGGTCCAATTCAATAATTTAATTGGTGACAGTTTCAACTTTTCGGATGGTCAAGGGCAATCGTACAAAATTGATGTTTGTAAACAAAAGGATAAAACCATCATAGGAGGCGACGGATGGACCAAGTACATTTCAAATAATAAGCTCACCGGGGGAGAGGACATAGGCTTTTACTTGAAGAAAGCGGTCAGCAAGTTAAGGATTAAGTATTTCTCCGACCAAGATGATGAGCTTGACGAGGATGATGCTGAGGATTCCCAGGATGATGATGATGATGATAAGATCCAAGATGGTGATCATGCTAGCGAGGATGACGATAGCAGCCAGGAGCATGAGAATGAGGATGAGGAAGATGATGAGGGTAGCAGAGATGATGATGATCCATACAATTATGCAATTTTCTCTCAAAGAATGAAAGAGCTTAATGAGGATGAGAAGGCCAAACTCATCGCGATCCTATCATCAAGTGTGCACTACTTGGGGAGGCCATTTGTGCATCATTTTACCAAGACCAACATCATGAAACACACCATGGTATATTTTGTATCTTTTCTCTCTTTTTTTCCTGTTCATAACACTATATGGCAAGAGTCTAACATAGTGTGCTCTATTTTGTTTTTAATCACGGGGATCATAAAAACATATGAACATGATTTGGGCCTAGGACATCCTTGCCGCCGGCATGGCCGGAGTAAGCCTTGGAGCAGGAGGTCCTGTCACCAACGTTCGATACAAGACGGACACAAACGACCGCATATCGTTCTATGAGGTCGACTGGCGGGAATTCCTGAAGGTAAAGAGATGATGACTAACGGTTGACACAGCAGCGGTCATCACGATAAGGAGCAACAGGAACAACAACTTCCGGATGATGGTCGTTGTAGATCTTAATTAGAAATAAGGTCCACTCAAATATCTCCTAGCCGATGAATTCTTAGTTTTACTTAAGATGCATGTAATATTTTGATGTTGGTTTGCTAACTCGAACAAACTTGAAGTGTTACTAGTTGTTATAAAGAGTACTAATTACCGTGTGAACTTGCATGCCTAAGCATACAATACGTGCTTCATTTGTTGTTTATATTATATTTGTGCAAAACGTATCGATGGCAGCACAATTGGTGTTGTGGCTGCCATGAGTAAGCCCCGCAGTGGCGGACGAGCCACTACGCCCGCCATTGCAACATGAACAAGTAGTGGCGGGCAGGAACGTATGGCCCGCTACTAAAGGAAGATAACCAGTGGCGAGCAGTCTCGCGTGCCCGCCACAAAAATGATCGACCAGTGGCGGGCAGCCGGCCCGTCACTGATGCCATAATAGTAGTGTCAGGAGGTCGATGGTGGGCGGCCCTGAGAGCCTTGCTTGCCAATACTAGGCCTTTTACGCCCACTATTGCTGGGCATTCTTGCAGTATTGGATGCGGCTCATTTGGCTGGCGCAGGAGACCAATGTGATGCAGTCGGGGAGTGGCATTAGCAACGGGAGGAATCAGGGAAAATAATCAGCGACGGGAGGAATCTACAGCAACAGAGCTGAGCTTGTGGCTCGAGAGAACAAAAAGGGATCAGGAGAGATAGTTATGTGTTAAAATATGTGAAAATGGCCATTTGTAGCTAAAACAACTATTAAACGAGGCATTAATAGTAATAGCCATACACTGGGCACTAAATCAGTTTTACAGAACATCAAAGGGCATCATGGTCACCTTAGCATATTTCTACACCAGCCGCAGCTACTACAATACAATTACCAAACGACTGCATCTCAACTCCAACCTTCCAGCCGCGGCTAGCAGCTGCAGCCGCAGAAGTTGCAGCCCAAACAAACACACCCCTAATAGGAAACATTACATCCGACACAGAATTTGGCGGGTGCTCCTATGAAGCGCTTCAGGCGCTGGCGAAGCCAAATGGCGCCCATGCGCCTGTTCTAATGGCCCGGCCAGTCAGACGCGACGTGGTCGCTCGTAGCACGCGGCCGCCCAACTTCGTTCGATCGAGTCAACGTCAACATGTTGACGTTTAACATTTTGAAAAAGTATAAAAAAATGAAAAAAGTACACTTACTCAATAAAAGTTCATCAATTTTGAAAAAAGTTCACAAATTGAAAAAAGGAACATAAATTTCAAAAAGGTTCATAAACTTCAACAAAGTCCATCAATTTGAAGAAAATGTTCTCACATTTCAAAAACAGTTCATTGATTTAAAAAGAGTCATCGAACTGAAAAATAGTTCATCGATTTGAAAAAAGTTCATCAAATTTGAAAAAAAAATCAAACTTGGCAAAAAGTTCATTCGATTTTGGAAAAAAAGGTTCATCCAATGTGAAAAAAGCTCATAGAATTTGAAACAAAGTTCACTGAATTTTTCAAAAAGTTCGCAAAACCTGAATAAAGTTTTACGAATTAAAAAAATATCATTGAATTTGAAAAGCGTTCGTTCAATTTAGAGAAAGGTTCAAGAATTAGAATAAGTTCTTTGATTTTGGAAAAAAAGTTCACAAATTTAAAATAGTTCATCGATTTTGGAAAAAAATGTTCACTAATTTGAAAAACAAATCACGCATTTAAGAAAACACCAAAAAGAGAAAAATGAAAAGAAAAAGGAAAAAAGAAATAAAAAAGAAAAATGGAATAGAAGCCGCAAACTAAAGGAAGAAAACAGAGTAAAGTAAGTAATTGGACACGTGCGGGGAAGATAGCTCAGTGGTTACCGCGGTTTGCTTCGACACAGAGCAACCGTGACCCGTAACTTTTTTAAAGTTTTAAACAAAAAAAAGGTATATGGACCGACCCAGAGCGGAGCGAGAGGTGTGCGCCACTTTACAGTTTGCAATGTAACTGGCGTCTGAAGCGCCGAATAGGAAGCGCATAACTTGGCGGCTGTTGGTGGCTTCCCTTGTGCGCGTTCCCATGTCAACTTTAGGTGTACCTACGTATCTGCTTCCGATTGTTACAGAAAAATTGATCGCCACGTGCGCCTACCAGCGAGGGAGGGGCCAGTTTGTTTACTTTTTTCCACTTTTAATTTGTTGAGTTCATTTTTTCGCTCTATTGAAGTCGGTGATTCACCCTTCCAAAATTTCAACTCTAAATCATCTTTACTAATGACTTCATAAAGGTCGTTTAGACAATGGTTGGAATCAAAGTCCTCTAGATAAAAATATTCGAGGATCTGGGCATCATAAGATTCATCGCTAGACACGAGGTCATTGGTGGAGAGTACATCCTTTTCTTCATTCCCTGCAAGTCCTGTAAAAGATACTTTTCTTCCAAAGCGGTAGCGATCTGCTTTGGGCCATTGATTATCAAAGCTTTATAACAAAAAGTCCTGTAAAAAAATTGTTGGAAGCTGATGCATATTCAGTATAAAAGAATTGCAGATTAAAGAGGATGGCTCCAGACTAAAGAGGACGGTTCCGATGAATGTGGATCGCCTCCAGGCGGCGGCTCACGCTTGCGCCGGGCTGGTCATCGGAGACGACGGCAGGACCGGATCTAGGTTTTCATGCCTAGAGACGGTAGAGGCTGTTGATGCGTCAAAGGTGGATGAAGGCTCCGCTATCGACGACTCTTCTGAGCTATCTTCTGCGGTACGTCGGAGAAAGACTGATGAGGAGCTGGCCGACGAGTTTTGGGCGGACATTGGCTACCCGACTCCGGCGTCGAGGGTGTGGAAGAGACCGTCGTCTCGACGGGCAGGTGAGGTGTTTCATGTGTGCAGGTCGGAGGCGCACCGGGATTCGAACTCGAGGGAGGATGCGGCGAACTCCAACCCGATCGGGCCGGAGGTTTCACCAAGGATGCCGGCTGCAGAGATGTGAGGTGTTGTCGGGGTGCCGGCTCGGTCTAGGGCGCTCGTCAAGCCTTCGATCGGCCCGCTTCCGCCTCCTCGGGTTTCACCTCCTCGGACGCTCGGTGACCTGCTTCCGCATGCATGTCTCGGCGAGGAGGAAGCCGCGCCGTTGTCCAGTTCGCCGGCGGTCACTCCAGGAGCGCCAGGGCGGGGTGCCTCGTCGAGCGCAATTCAAACTCCCGATCCGGTGATCACGGCGGGGCCAGATTCGTCTCAGGGCCGGACAAATCCTGAGCGTCCACTGTGAATGGTTAATCTAAACCGTTGGCTTAGGCATTTGTGGAACCGGAAGGAGCACGCGGTGAACCCTAATTTCACTCGTTCCTTCACGGCCGTCGTCCGCTCTCCTGCTATGACGCGAGGCGATTCGGCCGCGCCACCCGGCCTCAACTCCGGCCATCATGCCCACCCAACTCCTGGCTCTGCTCAGCCGCCCGATCCATCTCCGTCAGGTGGCGCTCCAGGTTTCGCTCCAGGGGTCTATCAGCCGGTACATCCGACGCAGTCACTTGCACCGCTGGGATCCCTAGCGCCGGCACAACAACAGGTGGTATATCAGCCGTCAGTGCAACATTCACAGGTTTACCAGGTGCCGTTCCAGCAGCAGTTCATCGGAAACCCGCAGCAGCCATATATTCTTCAGCCTTCGGGTGGTTATGTCGTGGTTTTGTCACGGCAGATGTCCGAAGACTTAGGTTCGAGGCCATCGCTAAGGTGGTGGACTCAAAGGGGTTGGTCGAAACGAGAGACACGAGTTTACCCAGGTTCGGCCCCTCGGGAAGAGGTAAAAGCCTACGTCCTGCTTGTGTTGTATTGATTGGAGTACCGATTACAAGGGAGCGGATTCGCTTGACCTAGTTCTCGATTAGTTGGTTTCTGTCTAAGCCGCCCCAGGGTCTCACCTTTATATAGGAGGTCAAGGCCCTGGGTTACACGAGTCCTAAACCGACTCATACATCGTATCAAATCCTGTCTCTAAGCCGCCTTGCCGTCTCGGGCAAGCCGTCTCCGGGCGGCTTAACCGCCCGGGTCTTCATACCATCTTCTGTCTCTGGGCCTCCACCTTAGCCCATCTGGTAAGCCGCCACGCGGCCTGGCCTTCATTTTCCGGCCCACCTTATGGGTCTTTGGCTATGAGCCGCCAGGTACGACCCGGCCCCTCCTGGGCGGGTCTTACCACGGGGTTATATCCCCAGCATTAGGCCCCAGGTTGATTTGAGCCTGCTCATGTCAATCTTCAAACTCACTGGGCGGCGAGTCTTCACATTTCTGTCATCTGAAAAGAAAACTTATAACCCGCCATGACGTCATATCGAATATTCTGAAAAAGATTCTGTGACGTTTGCAACGGATCCTCTCATTGAAGGGTCATTCCGAAAATCGAGGCGCCACCTTCGGTCAATCATCACTGTGCCTACTCAATTTCCGCGCGCACTGTTGCCCTTCCAACTCATAAATAGGGACACGTGGTGTTTCCTTCCCTTCCTCTGCTGTCGCTGTCATCTTCCTCCTTCGAACGGCCATGCCTCCGGAGCTCCACCGTGCCTGACCGGACCTCGCCGTCGCCCCCATCGCCGGCCGCTGCATCGACCTGAGTTGGACCAGATCTCCGCCTGCCCGTCCGCATCCACTAGGTATCACCCTCAACTCCTTATCTAATCTGTACTCATCTCCATTAGGGTTCCCGAGTTCTCCGTTTCCCTAGTGTTCTTCGCTGTTCATTAGCGTTCATCATAGCACAGACCACCGAGCACCACTTTGCGTCCCGTGATACTGTCTATCCGTTGCGGTTATACTCTAACTGCCAATGCCCGCCTGTTTTAAATCTGTATAGCACTCATCTCTGCGTGCTGACTGCTTGTTCTTCCACTGTCGCTCTAGGTTTTTGAATATAATCCCTTTTACCTTCGCCCGTAGATCTTGCAGCTATAATGACATTATGTGAAACCTGTTTGTCCGCACTTAGCCGTATTTTCCAGCGTTGCCTTGCCCACCTAACCCGCCATTGCATTGGCGACTCTCCGAGGACATATTTCGGCGGCTTAACACCTCACCATTATACTGATCACAGCTGCCTCATCCAGTTAATGTTTTTCTAACCCACCGTACTCTGTGCCTTCGTAGCTTAACCCGCCATTATGTCAAGGGCACCCTCATCTTGTGATTGGGTCAGCTCCGGAGTCACCGAAGAACTTCTGCTTAATTTCGTAGAGTCGGGTATCTTGCCGGCTAAGGATGTTATACACTGGCGGGTTCCAGGATCAGAGAAAAGACCTGAGCCTAAGGAAGGAGAGGTTGTCGTGTTTACTGATCACCTCCTTCGCGGATTCAACCCTCCCGGGTCAAAGTTTTTCCGGGATGTTCTTCATTTCTTCAAGCTTCACCCTCAAGACATAGGACCCAACTCTGTCACCAACATGTGTCAGTTTCAAGTTTTATGTGAAGTTTATCTGCAAGAAGAGCCGCCGGTTGACCTCTTCCATGACTATCATTATGCCAACCGCCAAACTGAAGTGGCAGCTGGGCCAAGCTTGGAGCATGGCGGGGTTTCCATCCAGAGACGGAGAGATTTGCCTTACCCAATAGCTCTCCTACCAAGCCACCCCAAGGACTAGAACAAGACTTGGTTCTACTGTGAGGACACTTCTCCTGAAAGTGAAAATCCGCTGTCGGGTTACCGTCCAACCTGGCTATGCAACACAAGTGAACTCCCAAACCGGATGTCCGCCGCAGAGCGAGCAAAATATGCTCCGGCTTACGCCAAAATCAAGGCCTTACTGGCGAACGGCTTGACTGGCGTTGATTTAACCCGCTGCTGGGTTTGTTGGAAGATCCTGCCGCTGAGCCGGCGTGACCGGCTCATGCACCAATTTACGGGTGAGCCCAATGACCCTCTCTGTTTCAATGCCACTCCTCTGACCGAAGAAGACATCAACTCTACCGTCAAAGGACTTCTCGGCGAAAAACAAGCGGTTTGCAACAAAATCGGGCTTAAACCCTTTTGTGCCAAGAACCCAGCGCCATCTATAAGAAACTCCTTTCCCTCAATTGGTCAAATTCGTCTTTACTTTTTGTCTTGCCCCTTCTAATCTTTGTTGGCGGCTTATGTGTAGGCCGGCTCTCCTTTCTGGAAGAAGAAGTATAACCCTCCTGTGAGGAAGCCTAAGGTGAAAGCCCGTGTCTAGAAGAAGAAGAAAAACGCCCCTCAAGACCCGCCTGAGCTAGACGACTCAGAGGTAGAACCTGACTCCCTTGGCCGTCTTTTTATGCAACTTATTGACAACAATCATTCACAGGAGGAAACGGAAACAAGCCATGCAGACGCCCCTGAGGTAACTTATATTTCTTCTGACTCAGAAAACCTTCCACCAGAGAAACTACGGCGGGTCATCCGAAAAGTCTCCTTTTCTCATCCTCTTGCTCATTTAGACCCCAATTTTCTTTTGAAAAAGCAACAGCACAACTCCCGACGTCAGACCCGGAGCGCCGGCTCTGAAGATCTTGTGGCCGGGTTATCGCATTCTCCGGCTCCGCGGAAACGGCCGGCTGAGGTATTCTTTTAACTGAGGTTTAGCTTTAACAATCTTGCATTGTAACCTTACCGTTTTGTATTGTCTTAACTGCTTTTACTAGGATTCTCCCCCTTCATCTGGCGACTCGACTGCCTCCAAGCTGCCTCCAATGAAGATCAACCCAGAGTGCGTATCTTTACTCTTGCACCATACCTTTTAATACTCTTGTCCTCTGTGTAACAATCTTTTCTGTCTTCCAGGGCTCAAGCAAAACAAAGGAAGACCGGCGGGTCTACCACCACTACTGCTGCCCAAGAGCCAGAAATTGCTAAGCCGGACTCCCCTTCAGCTCATGCTGAGCCTACTGACGTTATGAAAGATGCCCCTGAAGACACTCATCAGCCCTCTGAGCCGGCTGATCATGACATGGCAACCGAAAGCCCTCCAAGGGATGATCCTAAGCCGCCCAACCCTTCAACAGCCGTCGCAGACACAGTTCTTCCAGACGTTACCATTACCGGGATGTGTTATCAATCTCCCGAGCCTCATGTCCTGACAAGGCATTCCAGCAAGGCTGAAGCTTCCTCGCCTGAGAAGCTTGAGTTTGAATTCCCTGTATTGGAGAAGCTGACTGCCGATGAGCTTCACGCTGGTTATCTGAACCGCCAGACCACAAGCCGGAACCTGGAGCTCAAGCTTGTTGGTCTGATGAAGAAAAAATATGAGGTAATATCTTTGCCGGCTTTTTCCTTGTACCCTTACGTAGCCCCCAAGAGCTGGTTTAGTATTGCGAATAGTAAACCGGGTCTTCCAATCTATGTCATACTCCAAATAGCTTAGCATGTAGCCCCCAAGTATTGGGTTAGTATAGATAGTAAGCCGATAGTCATTTAGAAGAGTTCAGTTGTAGCCCCCAAGTCCGGGTCAGTATGAAAATGATGAGTCGGAACTTCACTTTGAAAACTTGGAAAGCCATATGTAGCCCCCAAGTGCCGGCTTATCTTGAAGAAGATGAGCCGGAACTTCAGTGTAGACTTGAAGAGAGCCGCCTGTAGCCCCCAAGTGCCGGCTTATCTTTGCGAAGATGAGCCGGGACTGCATTGGAGATTTGAAAAGCGTCGTGTGTAGCCCCCAAGTGCCGGCTTATCTTTTGCGAAGGTGAGCCGGAACTTCATTGTAGACTTGAAGAGCAAACACAGACATTAGCCCCCAAGTGTCAAGTATATTGCTTGCAATCTGCTTGAAACTTGTCATAATAGCTCTAACATCTCGTCTTGGCGACTTAAAACCTCCTGACTTGCTTGTTTTGTAATTGTATGATACAGGAAGCTTTGGAAGCGGCCGAGTCTGATCTGACCGGCTTAAAGGAAAACCTTGCTTCACAACAAACCGCCCGGTCTGAGGCGGATGAAAGATGGCGGGTTGCCGTTAAGGAGGTTGAAAAGGTTCAGGCGGACTTTGATGCTTTCAAAAAGAACGCTGAAGCTACCCAAACCGCCCTGACCAAGCGCGCAGATGATGCTGACCAGCGACTCAAGGTTGTGTCAGATGAATTGCAAACTCTCAATCGCCATATCTCTAGGATGACTGCTGCTATCTTTGGTAAGTACTTAATACTTAACGAATTTCCTTGCCTTGTTTAAAAACTGTGCTGGCGGCTTATAACCCCAAATCTTCCTTGCAGGTGAAAGAAGCCGCCAACTCTCTTCAGACAGCTTGTTGAAGCTAAAAGCAGTCTATTCCTTGTCAGAACAGCTATAGTGCGGTACCCTTTGTACCATCAAAGCAATGCTGAATAAGGAAAGCATCCCCAAATTGATGAAGGGGGTGAAAGAACTCTTGTCAATGCTGCCCAAGCAAATCGAAGAGCTCAAACGATCAGCCGCCAGGAAGGGAACAATGGCCGCGCTGAGCCGGGCTTTGGCCTTTGCCCCTGAATTGACTGCAGAGGAGATGATGGATGGCTTTCCCTCCAAGAAAGACGACGGCTCAGATTTCACCGAAGCTGACTATGCCAAGTGTGTGAAGGCCTCCAGAATTCTCGCATGAGTACTGGCGGATGAAGTTGATCCGTCAACCTACTAGGCGGCTTACAGCGCAGACAACAAACGAGTGCGCTGCCCAACCTTCGAAGCCAGGGACTTGACTCCAGCACGCCGTAAGCACCTCTTTGCCCCTGAAATTGACCTGTCCCCCCTCTTTGACGAGGCTCAGTTTGAAGCGTTAACACACTGCAACTGGGATGTGGACAATCTTCAGATCGAAGAGGTCGAAGACCCGGCGCAGGATGACCCGCCATCGAGCTGATCACTTTCTTCCAAAACTGTTAACCCGGCTTCGTGACCCGCCAACGCTGGCAGTGTACAAAAACTTGTCTGATATTTTGGGCTCCCTGAGGAGTTTTGTAATAGGCTTAGAAAAACTTGTTTGCCTGAGCCGTGCCATCGCGCACGTATGAATCTTTGCAGTTTTAATGCATGCTTGTCTGTCTTGTGTTCTGCTTATAATATCTGTTTGCACGGCGGCTCATCTTAGGAGATAAACCTTGCAAAAACAAACAAGACAGAATATGTTCTGTATTGCTGTAAGGGCGGCTTGAAAAAGCACAACCCGGAGATGTTAAATCTTTCGTGACCTTGCGTTTTTAGAAAACTCATAAGCCGGTTCTTCTGGGTGGACTCGCTACTTGAACTTTTAACAGTGCAGGGTCTCTAGCGAGATTGACCGTCAATTCCTTTGAACGGCTCAGGGTCTCTGGGCGAGATTAACTGATAAGAGCGCAGCGAACCAGAAAGAGACGCAGCAGGGCATGAGTACCCTTAGGGCCCATAAGCTACCTCTCACGTGACGTAATTCCATCGTTTGAACTTTAAACAGTACATGGTCTTTTAAAAGAGTAACTGTTTAAAAGTACGAGCGGGCCACATAGCGGAGAGTCGGCAGCAGATGGGTGAGTTTATCCTCGCTTTCCGTAAGCCGGCCCTCACGTGACAAGAGCCGCCGGTTTAACCTTGACCAGTGCAGGGTCTCTAGCGAGAGTGACTGTCAAATATGTTTGAACAGCTCAGGGTCTCTAATCGAGATTAACTGGTAAGAGTTCGGCGCGTCACCTGGCGGAGCAGCAGCAGCTTACAGACAGGTTTAACTCCAACTTGTGGTGGCTGAAGAGCCGATCAAGAGGGTGTGTAAGCTAAACCCGGTGGGTTGGAAGCCCCCAAGTGACCTTGTTGACGAAATTAACTTTTTGGGTATATAACCCGGCCTTACTGTGGCTGAAGAGCCTATCAAGAGGGTGTGTAAGCTGAACCCTGGCGGGTTAGAAGCCCCCAAATGACCTTGTGGTTGTATCCATCTTTGCACAATCTGATACGAAAAACGACAGAGGCCCCGGCTTGCAGGGATGCCAACTTTATTATATATATATATATATGTGATATATACAATGATGATGTACAATGGGGGGAGTCGATGACTCAAGTATAGTAAGGCCGCAGATGAGCGATATTCCACGACCGGTGGGTCTCCTGCCCAGAAGTGCGTGACTCGTCTCGTACGTCAATGAGATAGTATGACCCATTGTTGAGGTTTCTGCTAACCACAAAAGGTCCTTCCCATGGAGGAGACAACTTGTGCGCGTCCGTCTGATCTTGAATCAGGCGCAACACTAAGTCGCCTTCTGGAAACGTCCGGGTCTTAACTCTGCGGCTGTGATAGCGATGCAGGTCTTGTTGATAAATCGCCGATCGAGCCGCCGCCAGATCACGCTCTTCATCCAAAGCATCTAACGCGTCCTGACGCGCCGTCTCATTGTCTGCCTCAACGTAAGCCGCCACCCTTGGCGAGTCATGACGTATGTCAATTGGTAACACGGCTTCTGCGCCATAAACCATAAAGAAAGGCGTATAGCCTGTTGACCTGTTGGGAGTAGTTCTGATGCTTCATAAAACTGATGGTAACTCTTCCACCCAACAACCCGGCGTTCTCTGTAAAGGAACCATAAGCCGGGGCTTGATACCTCTCAGGATCTCCTGGTTAGCACGCTCCGCCTGACCATTGGATTGTGGATGAGCAACCGCAGAAACGTCAAGCCAGATGCGTTCACTTTCATAGAAAGCTTGCATAGCCCCCTTGGAGAGGTTTGTGCCATTGTCTGTGGTGATACTATGAGGGTAACCAAAGCGGTAGATCAATTTTTTGACAAACTGAACCGCCGTGGCCACGTCACACTTGCTGACCGGCTCAGCCTCCACCCACTTGGTAAACTTATCCACTGCCACCAGAAGGTGGGTCTTCTTGTCTTTGGATCTTTTGAAGGGCCCGACCATATCAAGCCCCCAGACCGCGAACGGCCAGGTAATTGGGATCATGCGCAAATCCTGAGCCGGCACGTGAGCACGTCGCCCGAACTTCTGTAATCCATCACACTTGAGAACCAAGTCTTCTGCGTCCCTATGAGCCGTCAGCCAGAAGAAACCATGTCGAAAAGCCTTGGCCACCAGAGATTTTGAGCCGGCAGCGTGAATCTCACTTAAGATTTCCTTACCTTCTTCAGGCGAAACACAACTTTGAAAAACGCCGGTGACGCTGCACTTATGCAACTCGCCATTGATGATAGTCATGGACTTGGATCGCCTGATGATTTGCCTTGCCAAGGTCTCGTCCTCAGGTAACTCGCCGCGAGTCAAGTACGCCAAGTAGGGCAACGTCCAATCTGGGATGGCGTGAAGAGCCGCCACCAGCTGCCCTCCGGGTCAGGTATTGCCAGATCCTCCTCCGAAGGTAGCTTAACTGACGGGTGATATAACACATCCAAGAACACGTTAGGCGGCACCGGCTTACGCTGAGAACCCAGCCGTGATAACGCGTCAGCCGCCTCGTTCTTGCGATGGTCAATATGATCCACTTGATAACCCTTGAAGTGACCAGCAATGATGTCCACCGCCTGACGATAAGCCGCCATCCGTGGGTCTTTGGAGTCCCACGTGCCTGAAACTTGCTGAGCCACGAGGTCTGAGTCGCCAAGACATCTAACCCGGCTCAAGTTCATCTCCTTAGCCACACGGAGGCCATGAAGTAAAGCCTCATATTCAGCTGCATTGTTAGTACAAGGAAACATCAGCCTTAGCACATAACAAAACTTGTCACCTCTAGGGGAAGTTAAAACAACCCCAGCCCCTGAACCTTCCAACTGCCTGGATCCATCAAAGTGAATTGTCCAGTATGTGTTATCCGGCTTCTCCTCGGGCGACTAACACTCTGTCCAGTCATTTATGAAGTCCACCAAGGCTTGAGACTTGACAGCCATGCGAGGCACATATTTCAGATTAAGAGGCCCAAGCTCCAACGCCCACTTAGCGATCCTGCCAGTGGCTTCTCTGTTTTGAATTATGTCTCCCAACGGGGCAGAACTAACCACAGTGATCTGGTGTCCCAAGAAGTAGTGCTTCAGCTTACAATTCGCCATGAACACCCCGTAAATCAGTTTCTGCCAATGTGGGTACCTTTGCTTGGATTCAATCAAGACTTCACTAACATAGTAAACCGGCCTCTGAACCGGGTATTCCTTTCCTGCCTCCTTACGCTCCACAACCACCGCAACGCTGACTGCCCTGTTGTTAGCCGCCACATAAAGGAGCAAAGTTTCCTTCTCAGCCGGAGCGGCCAAGATTGGCGGCTCAGTCAGTTGCTTCTTGAGCGCCTCGAACGCCTCACCCGCCGCCTTACTCCAGACAAAGTTGTCTGTCTTTTTCATCATCTGATACAAAGGGATAGCTTTCTCACCCAGGCGGCTTATTAACCGGCTTAACGCAGCGATTCGACCCGCCAGGCGCTGAACGTCGTTGATGCACGCCGGCTCAGACAAGGAGGTGATAGCCTTTATCTTGTCCGGGTTAGCTTCAATGCCACGCTCAGAGACTAGAAATCCCAAGAGCTTGCCTGCAGGAACTCCAAAGACACACTTAGCTGGGTTAAGCATCATCTTGTAGACCCGTAACTTATAGAACGTTTCCTTCAGGTCGTCAAGTAGAGTCTCCTTCTTTCTTGACTTTACCACAATATCATCCACATAAGCATGAATGTTGCGCCCAATCTGACTATGAAGACAGTTCTGCACACAACGCTGGTAAGTCGCCTGGGCACTCTTGAGCCCGAAAGGCATAGATACATAGCAGAAAGCACCAAAAGGCGTAATGAAAGCCATCTTCTCTTGGTCTTTGACTGCCATCTTGATCTGGTGGTAACCTGAATAAGCGTCCAGGAAGCATAAACTCTCACAACCCGCCGTTGCGTCAATGATCTGGTCGATCGGGGGGAGAGCAAACGGGTCAACTGGACATGCCTTGTTAAGATCCGTGTAATCCAGACACATACGCCACGTGCCGTTCTTCTTAAGCACCAAAACCGGGTTAGCTAACCACTCCGGGTGAAAAACCTCTACGATGAACCCTGCTGCCAGGAGCCGGGCCACCTCTTCTCCAATAGCCTTGCGCCGCTCTTCATTGAAACGGCGAAGGAACTGCTTGATCGGTTTGAACTTAGGATCCACATTAAGGAGGTGCTCAGCGAATTCTCTCGGTACACCCGGCATGTCAGGCGGCTTCCATGCAAAGATGTCCCGATTCTCACGGATGAATTCGCTGAGCGCGCTTTCCTATGCGGGGTCCATGTTAGCCCCGATAGTGAACTGCTGTGATGAGTCGCCCGGAGTGAAATCCACCAGCTTGGTATCATCCGCCGCAAACTTGAGGGGCGGCTCAGATTCCGTGTTAGGCTTCTTCAGTGGAGTCATATCTTACGGGTCAACATTTTCCTTATAAAACTTGAGCTCTGCTTCAGCACAACTTGACTCTGCATAAGCTGCGTCACCTTCCTCACACTGAAGAGCCGTCTTCCGATCACCATGCACAGTAATCGTCCCGTTCAACCCGGGCATCTTGAGCTGTAAGTAAACATAACAAGGCCTAGCCATGAACTTGGCGTAAGCCGGCCGTCCAAACAGAGCATGATATGGGCTTTTGATTTTAACAACTTCAAACCACAAAGACTCCACCCTGTAGTTGAATTCATCTCCAAAAGCTACTTCCAAAGAAATCTTCCCCACTGGATAAGCCGACTTACCAGGCACCACACCGTGAAAAACTGTTGAAGAGGGCTTAAGATCCTTATCAAGCAGACCCATCCGGCTAGAAGTGTCATAATACAGGATGTTGATGCTGCTGCCACCATCCATAAGCACTTTGGTGAACACATATCCTCCAACTTGGGGGGCAACTACCAAAGCTAGTTGCCCCGGGTTATCAACACGCGGCGGGTGATCCGCGCGGCTCCAAGTTATATCATACTCAGACCACCTCAAATACTGCGGAAGAGCCGGCATGACTACATTAACCGCCCGCTTGCGCACTTTTCGGTCTCGCTTGTCAAGGATGGTTATAAAAACATGATACTGACCTCCACTGAGCTGTTTCGGGTTAGTCTGGTACCCCGATAGGTTATTCTGCTGCTGGCCTCCACCACCAGACTGTTGATGATGACCTCCTTGATTGCCTTGACCCTGGTAACCGGACCCTGAGCCGCCAGCACCAAAGCCAGCTCCTGACCCGCCCGGCCCTGAGCCGCCTTACGGACCATTACCATTATTATGATGCTGTTGAAGGCTGTAGTCCCGGAACTGTCGCATGATACTGCAGTCCCTCCAGGTGTGACCTGCCGGCTTATCTGGCCGACTGTGCTCCGGACAAGGTTTATTGAGCATCGCTTCCAAGTTGAAAGGAGCTTTACCCTTGTTAAAGGGCGGCCTGAAATTCCCGTTGCCCTTAGCACGGTTGTTTCCAGCGCTGGTGTTCGCCACCAGTTCTGACCCGCCGTCCGGGTTCTTCCGCTTGCCAGAATTACTGTTTCCAGCCGCGTTGTGCTGCTGACCCTTTCCATTACCTTTCTTCCCCTGACCTGATTTCTCCTCATCCGATCCCGGGTCTTTCGTGTCATCAGAGTCTGCATACTTGGTGAGAGCCGCCATGAGCTCCCCCATGTCTTGACACGAACGTTTGAGTCGGCCAAGCTTCTGCTTCAAGGGCGTAAACTGACAATTCTTCTCCAAAATCAGCACCGCTTGAGCCGCTGTAATCTGCTCAGACGAGTGGATGATGGTTGAGACCCGCCGGACCCAGTGATGAGTCGACTCGTCCTCCTGTTGCACACAATGATCCAAATCCACAATCGTCATGGGCTGCTTGCACGTTCCTTGGAAATTTTTGATGAATTTCGCCTTCAACTCGGCCCAGGAATTAATGGTGTTGGGTGGCAAGCCCTTCAACCATGTGCGAGCCGGCCCTTCTAGCATCAAGATGAAATATTTGGCATACACTGCGTCACTGACGTCTAACATCTCCATAGCCAGCTCATAGCTTTCGATCCAAGCCTCCGGAGGTAAGTCAGCAGTATAATTTGGCACCTTGCGATGACCCTTGAAATCCTTCGGCAGACGGTCATTCTGCAGAGCCGGCGCTAAGTACGGCACTCCCACAGCCCTGGAGGTTAACCCCGCTCCAACTGAAACGGAAGGTGCAACCGTGGGTTCCTGATGAGCCGCCGCCGGCGCCAGAGGCGCCGCCTCTCGCTGTGCTCTTGCCCGATCCACCAGTGCCTGAGCATCCAGAGCCGCCCGATCGACTTGCGGTGGGTTCCGATGTCGTTCACTGCTAGAAACCGCCGGCGACGCATAACGCCGACCGTAGCTGCGACTGGGGATGGGGGTTGAGTGTACGCGACTCCGGCTGTAAGTATACTTCTCCTGCTGGGCCACCGCCGTCTGCAGGTATCCAATAGCGTTCCGCACCTCTTCTGCGAAAGGCGCCTCGTCGGGGATGGGGATTGTAGCAAGCCGGGTTGCCGCTACCACCATGTTCTCCGCCGGGTTAGAATAATGACCCGCCGGCGTTGGGAAAGAAGCTGGTGGGGTCTGGTTCTGACGCGGCGGGTTAAGCTGCTGATGCTGAACCGCTGCCCGGCTCCCAGGTCCTTCCACCGTCCGGGGCGTGTTGAAAAGATTCCTGGCTTCGTACTGATCTGGCAAGCGTGATTGATGCCTCATCCGGTGAACCGCCGCTGCAGACTGCTGCTCTAACTCAAGGCGTAAAGCGTCCGCCCTAAGGCGCTCTGCCTCAGCATCCATCTGAGCCTTCAGCTCATTGATCTCTTGTTGGACTCCAGTCATCTGGTTCTTCAACCTCGTGATCTCCGCATTGCGGGCCGCTTGGTTTTCAGCAGTGACCTCAGTCGCCATCAGGGTTGTAAGCTCGTTCATTAGATCCAGAAGAACCTGAGCCGGCGGCCTGCCAGCCCCAGATCTAGTACCACCGGCGGCTGAGCTGCCAGGGGCCGGCGCTGAACCCGCCATGAAGACGGCAACACGGTTCGGCGGCTCATAACCCTCCGGCTCATGGTACTCCGACTCGGGGTAAGGCTCGACGTAGCCCCCGAGCCCCCCGTTGTGAAGCTGATAAATTGATTCCATCTCTCCGCTGGATGAACCATCATCTGAGCAGATGAGAGTTTCGTCCCGAGACACAGAGCCCTCAAGCTCCATGCCCTGGGTGAAGCCGACGAAGACATGCTTCCTGCCCGGGTTAGCACGGGCGGGTTGCTCGCGCCGGGCCGGCTCGACGATGTCGGTGTAGACATCCGGCCCGGGTTCAGATCCGCCAATCTTGCCGATGAAGACGTGGATTCCGCCGAAGGGGACCCGGAAACCGTACTCAATGGAGTCAGCCTCAGGGCCCCAGCTGGCGTCGTCGATGTAGAGCCGGCCGCGGCGACTCTTGGTCATCCTGCCAACAGCGTACCCCTCGATCCCTGGGAGGGAGCCCTTTGAGAACTCAACACCACCGAGCGCTAGCCCCATGGTGGGCGCCAACTGTCGTGGTTTTGTCACGGCAGATGTCCGAAGACTTAGGTTCGAGGCCATCGCTAAGGCGGTGGACTCAAAGGGGTTGGTCGAGACGAGAGACACGAGTTTACCCAGGTTCGGCCCCTCTGGAAGAGGTAAAAGCCTACGTCCTGCTTGTGTTGTATTGATTGGAGTACCGATTACAAGGGAGTGGATTCGCTTGACCTAGTTCTCGATTAGTTGGTTTCTGTCTAAGCCGCCCCACGGTCTCACCTTTATAGAGGAGGTCAAGGCCCTGGGTTACACGAGTCCTAAACCGACTCATACATCGTATCAAATCCTGTCTCTAAGCCGCCTTGCCGTCTCGGGCAAGCCGTCTCCGGGCGGCTTAACCGCCCGGGTCTTCATACTATCTTCTGTCTCTGGGCCTCCACCTTAGCCCATCTGGTAAGCCGCCACGCGGCCTGGCCTTCATCTTCCGGCCCACCTTATGGGTCTTTGGCTATGAGCCGTCAGGTACGACCCGGCCCCTCCTGGGCGGGTCTTACCACGGGGTTATATCCCCAACAGGTTATGTGCAGCAACAGCAATAGTCGGCAGTGCTTCCTTATCAGCCTGCTAGAAATCAGGTGCAGCATCATGGTCCTCCCGCTGGTATGCAACCGGTCACCACTTTCAATGCCGGGCTGGCGTACAAACCTGCTATCACTGGGCCCGCCGCTAACGTTCGTCTGCGCAAACCAAAGGGCGGCAAGGGTGGTCGTCCTAAATATCAACAGGGTGCAGCGCGTCCTACTACCACTCCTGCTGTACCTTTCATGACTCCGCAAGGGCAACAGGGAGCTGCACCTGCCTTCGCCTCTATACCAACTTTGCCAGCGGGACACGGGCAGATGGTCCTTATGCAGAATCAGCCACAACCCCCGATTCAATCTTCAGGGTCAGATGGAGTCGCAACGGCGCCTAAAAAGGTGTGGTGCACTAAATGTCAGTCTGCAGGACACCTAGTTGTTGACTGTGAGACACAACAATATTGTTTCATATGTGATAAGACGAACCATCCGATGACCATGCGCCGGTGCCCTGCTCTTAAGATGCCGAAGCCGGTGGCGATGCTTTGTGGATATGGTACTGAGAACATTGCCTTCTTTCAGATGCCTGACAATGTCTGTAGGGAGGATCTTTCTCCACAAGTCTCACCAACAGCGTTAGTCACGATCTCTGGCGGCTCTATCACTTCCAGTATTGTGGAGGCAGAGGTGGCCAAGATTGCTCAATACCAGCAACAGTGGACTTGGGAGGCTATACCACATGGTCAGAATGCTTTTCTCATGTCTTTCCCTAGCGAGGAGGTGCTTCTGAGAGTCACCGGGTTTACAGTTTTCATCAAATCACACAATGTCACTTTGGAGTTCAAGGCCTGGAAGTCCGAGGAGATACCACACCACTTCGAGTTAATACCTATTTGGGTGCATGTGCACGGGGTGCCCCATGCGCTTCGCCACTTCTTGGGTCTTTGGGCGGTCGGTTCGGTCATTGGCGCCACCCTGGATGTGGACTTTCTCTGCTTGTGTCGTAGAGGTATTGTTCGCATTCAGGTGGCCGTGCTAAACCTCGATGCTTTCAAGAGGAGCACAATTTATTCTCTCTCGTCGAATGTGGTTGTTCAAAAGAAGGGGTATGAGTTTTGGTACAGTCTGGAAAAGTCAGATTTCCGTGTTGACGCTGATTTCGTGACTCGAGTTTGGGAGCACGGAGATGATCCTGATACCGACAAGGGACATGACAGGGAGGACACTATGAGGGCTAACGATCCAAGTAAGCGGTCCAAAGCATCTTCATCGTCCAATGCACCGTCGGCTACTCCTACCTCAGGAGGAGTGGTTCCCAAGCAGCTTGCCACATCCACATATGCTTCGAGTGCGACTTCGTCGCCAGCAAAACTCATTGCTGTTACACCACCGAACCCGCATCGTCGCACGCCAACCGTGGCCGCTTCTCCGGCTACTCAGGGGGCTTCTCCGATGGGCACAACACCTACGGCCCCATCGTATTTGGCGCCGCAGAACACCACTACTTCAGCTCAAGCTTCTGAGTCGGCACTCCCGTCGTCGCCTCAACTGACTCTCCCCGTGGCTCGGCTTCGCTGTGATGTCAGCGGCCAGACGCGACCCCCGCTAGAAGGGTTCGCACCACCGGCGGACTCTGTGGCCGACTTGCCGTCACTACCTTCGTCCGGACCGCAGTCACCTTCCCGACGGGGCATGATTTTTTCCCGTCTGTTCGGGCTGACCACGAGCTGGCGATGGCAGAGCTGCAGGCTCTGTCCTCCGCGCCTTCAACACCAGGAGGGGCGTCGGCGACCGGGGCGATGGTGGAGGTGGAGGGCGAGGTGCAGCCCTCGCGGTCTTCATCTTCATCATCGGACCCGTCTACACCGCCACTCAGGGACTCCGGGGCTGTTGCTGCTGCTGAATCCACCCCCACGCCGCTGAGACGCAGCGGCCGTCACCTCGTCAGTGCTGATGGCACATCATCCACCGACGAGGATTCCTTGCTGAAGGCCATGCGCAGAATGGCTTCTCGCAACCTTGACTTCGAAGGTACCTCTGCGCGTAAATCTTTTCTGTCTTTTGATAAAGCCAAAGTTTCGTCAAATATTACTAGTCTTGGTATTTCACTAGGACGAAATGAAAAAGCGGTAGTTTCTCTGTTAGGGCCCTTAAACAAGTGGAATTCAACCGGCTTACGGTTGCTCCTAGGTCGCCCATGTTTATGGACCCCTTAGTATCAGATGAGGAGGATGAGGATGCTGATGCCAATCATGAAGGCAAGCTCCTTTCCCATCTGGTTAAAGACACAACTGAAGTAGACTTGGAAGATACCGTGCGTGACACTATGCTATGTGACCTTGTCGCGTCGGTACGAAAGAACAAGTCTAATTCAGCAACTAAAAAGGGGCGCCCATCTAAGAAGGCAAAGGTCTCTAAACAAAAAAATGGTTCATCATGAGAGGAATGTTTTGGAATAGCAGAGGTCTTGGTGACTTGGCTAAGCACAAACACATTTCCGATTGTGTTAAGGATCATGCTTTAGACTTTGTGGCCATCTCTGAGTGTGGCAAACGTGACTTTCCAACAGGTGATCTTGACCACTTTTCATGTGGTTATGATTATGAATGGCACATTCTACCGCCGTCTGGAAGGTCAGGGGGTATATTGCTAGGCATCCATTCCACATATTTGTAACTTTTGTCCACGTCAAAGTGGGAATATCATATCAAATTCCACCTTCGAAATAAGTCTCACAACTTCCTTTGGAGCTTGGTGGATGTATATGGCGCCGCTCAGGAGGAGTTCAAGTCGGCCTTTCACAACGAACTGGTCAACACCTGCCGAGAAAATCCCCAACCCATGTTAATCGGGGGGGGGGGGGGGATTTCAATATCCTTAGATATCAGCAGGAAAAAAACAACGACCGGTTTGATACTAGATGGCCGTTTCTTTTTAATGCTGGTATTGACAGCCTAGACTTGCGGGAACTCACTATGTCTGGTCGTCAGTACACCCGGGCCAATAACATAGCAATTCCAACCTTTGAAAAACTTGACCGGGTACTAGTTACCACCGACTGGGAATATAAATATCCCCTAGCCTCGGTACGGGCACTAGAAAGAATCGAAACCTTATCGGATCACGCTCCATTGCTAACCGATTTCGGCCAGGCAGCTCCAAGTGCCAATCGTCATCAGTTTAAATTTGAACTAGGATGGCTCACTAGAGAGGGATTTCGTGAACTGGTTAAAAAAAGTGTGGGCACGTCAACCTCGTGGCAACACATCAATTCAACGATGGAATAATCGCATTCGCGCTCTGCGTTGATTCCTTCGTGGATGGGCTAAACATACAGCTGTCATATACAAGAAAGAGAAGTTGCGACTTTCTACCTTAATTGATACTCTTGATAAAATTGCGGAGGTGAGGTCTCTTTCTGCTGCGGAGATTGAGCAAAAAAGCCATCTCAATGAGCAGCTAGCCCGCCTATTACGCGAGGAGGAAATTAAATGGTACCAATGTTGTAAGGCGGACTCGCTCGTCCTAGGAGATGATAATACGAAATACTTTCAAATGTTGGCCAATGGCAGACATAGAAAGAAACGTATCTTCGCTCTAGATCAGAAGGAGGGTCGTATCGAGGGGGAGACACCACTCAGAAGTTTTATTACTAAGTATTACAAAGAACTTTTTGGACCGTGAGCTGATACAACTCTTCAGATGGATGAGTCTATTACGCATGACATTCCTCAAGTGTCGAAAGCGGAAAATAAATTCCTAACCTCCCCATTCTCTGAGGAGGAAATTCGAACCGCGGTGTTTTAGATGGAACACAACAAAGCTCCGGGACCGGATGGTTTTCCGGCGGAGTTTTATCAATGCTTTTGGGATATGATTAAGTCGGACCTGGTTCAGTTGTTTAATGAACTGCATGCCGAGAAACTTGACATCTCCTGTTTAAACTTTGGGAAATTATCCTACTACCTAAGACTAAGGACGCTAGTCGGATTCAACAATATAGACCGATTTGCCTACTAAATGTAAGTTTTAAAATCTTTACGAAGGTCGCGACTAATCGGCTGAACGGGGTGGCTGACCATGTTGTCAAACCCACTCAGACAGCATTCATGCAAGGACGCAACATACTAGATGGAGTTGTTGTACTGCATGAAACTGTACATGAGCTTCACCATAAAAAGTTGAATGGAGTCATCTTTAAAACCGACTTCGAAAAGGCCTACGATAAAGTTAAATGGCCCTTTCTGTTGCAAACATTATGCATGAAGGGGTTTTCGCATAAATGGTGTCGATGGGTAGAGAGCTTTATGTCTGGAGGTAGTGTGACCATCAAGGTTAATGATGATGTGGGCAATTACTTTCAGACTAGGAAGGGGCTCCGCCAAGGGGACCCCGCATCCCCTATTTTGTTTAACATTGTGGCTGATATGTTAGCTACCCTTGTTGAGAGGGCTAAGTTGGCCGGACAAGTCAGCGGTGTCATTCCTCATCTGGTAGCAGAAGGTCTATCTATTCTACAATATGCGGACGATACCATTTTGTTCTTGGATCACGATTTAGAAAAAGCAAGAAACCTCAAACTGTTTTTATGTGCTTTTGAGGAACTTTCTGGCCTCAAAATTAATTTTCATAAGCGTGAACTTTTCTGTTTTGGCGAGGCCGCAGAAGCTGCATCGGAATATGCTGAAATTTTTGGCTGCCAACTCGGGCAATTCCCGATTCGCTATCTGGGTATTCCCATACATTATCGGCGCTTAACTATATCTGAATGGAAGCATGTGGAAGAGAGACTAGAGAAACGCCTTGCCAGTTGGAAGGCCAAACTCTTGTCCTACGGGTGTCGATTAATTTTGATCAATTCGGTCCTCACCAACATGGTTTTATACATGATATCATTCTTCCATCTCCCAAAAGGAGTTCTTCAGCGCCTCGACTACTTTAGATCCAGATTTTTTTGGCAGAGTGATAATGAAACCAAGAAATACAGACTGGCTCAGTGGAATGTATTATGTCGACCTAAAAGCCAAGGGGGACTTGGAATCCAGGACCTTCAGATTAAAAACATTGCTCTTCTCAGCAAATGGGTGTACAAATTACTCACTGAGAATGGTGTATGGCAGGAAATCATTCGTAACAAGTACGTGGGGTCCAAAGCTATTTCTCAAGTTTACTGGAAACCTGGCGATTCACATTTTTGGAGTGGGGTGATGAAGGCTAAGGAATTCTTTTTTCAATTTGGAACATTCTCGGTCAAGGACAGGTCCTAGGTCCGATTCTGGGAATATACCTGGCTAGGGACCACCCCGCTCAGCGTGCAATACCCCAGCTTGTATAGGATTGTTAGACATAAATTTGTTACGATCAAACAAGCTTTGGGGCAAGCAAATCCTGATATCTCTTTTCGTAGGGATCTTCTGGCAGCATGGAATGAATTACTCATCCGTTTGGAGGTTATTCAGCTGTCAGATGAACCGGATATTTTCCGATGGAAATTGCACCAGAATGGCAAGTTTTCAGTCAAGTCCATGTATGATGCACTGGTTCATAATGAGGTTCCGGTTCATAACAGGAAATTTTGGAAGCTCAAAATTCCTCTAAGAGTGAAGATATTCATTTGGTTTCTTAATAGAGGGGTCATCTTAACTAGAGATAATTTGGCACGGCGCAACTGGCAAGGATGCAAAAAATGTGTCTTCTGCCAACACGACGAGTCTATTAGACACTTATTTTTTGAGTGTAAGTTTGCTCGGTCTGTGTGGGCCATTGTCCAAATAGCTTCAAATCTTTAACACCCACGTAGTGTACAGAACATGTTCGGCAATTGGTTGAGGGGTATTGAAAAACAATTTTCTGCACACATTCTAGTGGGGGCGGCTGCCTTATGTTGGGCTTTGTGGCTTACCAGGAATGATATAGTTTTTAACAATAAATGTGTTTCATCTCCTGTGCAGGTTATTCATGTATGTTCGCGATGGCTTCGTACTTGGTCTATCCTGCAGAGGCCGGAGGACAGGGACCTTTTTATGATGGCGTCTACACGGCTGGAGCGTACGGCCAGGAAGGTTTTCTACCCCCATGGATGGCGCTGTGATCTTCGGATAGGATCTGCCACGTCTTAGGCTGGTTTAATATGTTATCTTAGTTGCATTTCGCGTTTTAGCTTTTTCGGATTTGTGGACTTGTTGGCTGTGTGCATCTGGTTATGCAGAGGCCGGGCTTTCTTTCGATGCGATTGTATCAACTCGGTAATTCAATTCAATGAAATGCCCTTTATCGAAAAAAACAAAAAGTATCTAGACACAAGCAATGAATTATATAAAAAAATCCTATCAAGTAAAGTGAGTCTCGCAGCGGTATGGGACGCCCCTTCCACCAACGGATTGGATTCGATGCGGCTTGATAGGTGACATATGTGTCCCTTCCGGAGCCGTCAAGACATACTTGTTGCAGGTACGTGCAGCCACCAGCGGGTGGTATGCATAACGCCTCATGCTGGGATGTCAAGTCATGTCTACTATCGGCAAGTGTTGTATGGTGGCTCTCGCGGAGGTGTCATGTTTTGTCTATTTCTGGTGGATCGAAGGTGGTGTGACAATGACGGGAAGCGATGCGGTATGGGACGTATTAGTCTTCCGGCGTTTTCTCCAGAGGTATCTCTCTATCGACGCGTCAGCAGTCAGAAAAGGGATGAAGGTAGAGATAACTTCAAGGACGGGTATGCAAATTTCGGTGTGGAAATCCAAGTTCTTTTACCAGGCTATGTCGGCGTGTGCCCGTGTTGAGTCCTTACTAAAGGTGGTGGATTGAAACTTGGCTTTGGGGATGAGAATCCCGAGACGTAGTCATCATCGGCCCACGTGTGACGATTAATTCTTGAAGGCATAGTCTAGTAGTTAGGTACTTTTTGTTTTGAGTTTTCCTTTTGTTATAGGGTTGGTGGTTTTCATTTATGCCACTAGTTGTGTCTCACTACTCAGTTTTGCCACTACGAATTATAATTGTTCAAAAATGTCGTCGATCCATTAGGCGCTTGCTAAAAATATCACTAGACACCATCACTGTCAGCTCAAAGCCCGTTTACCATGTTATAATGATCAAAATACCCATGGACGAACATGCCAGCTCTCCCTCTATCTCGCTACAATAAAGTGTGGGTTCCACTTGATCCCAACAACATTTATATTTTCCTCTGGAATTATTCGCTTCCTTACTCTTGGCAAGTGGGGCTCATACTTATCATTATGTGATAGAGAAGGCTGACATGTTGTTCTAGGGGTATTTGTTGGAAATATGCCCTAGAGGCAATAATAAAATGGTTATTATTATATTTCCTTGTTCATGATAATCGTTTATTATCCATGCTATAATTGTATTGATTGGAAACTCAAATACATGTGTGGGTACATAGACAACACTATGTCCCTAGTATGCCTCTAGTAGACTAGCTCGTTGATCAAAGATGGTCGAGGTTTCCTAGCCATAGACATGAGATGTTATTTGATAACGGGGTCACATCATTAGGAGAATGACGTGATGGACGAGACCCAAACTATGAACGTAGCATATGATCGTGTCAGTTTATTGCTACTGTTTTCTGCATGTCAAGTATTTGTTTCTATGACCATGAGATCATGCAACTCACTGACACCGGAGGAGTACCTTGTGTGTATCAAACGTCGCAATGTAACTGGGTGACTATAAAGGTGCTCTATAGGTATCTCCGAGGGTGTTAGTTGGGTTGGCGTGGATTAAAACTGGGATTTGTCACTCCGTATGACGGAGAGGTATCTCTGGGCCCACTCAGTAATACGACATCACAAAATATTGCAAGCAATGTGACTACGGAGTTAGTCACGGGATCTTGTATTACGGAACGATTAAAGAGACTTGCCGGTAACGAGATTGAACTAGGTATGGAGATACCAACGATCGAATCTCGGGCAAGTAACATATCGATAGACAAAGGGAACATCATACGGGATTATCTGAATCCTTGACATAGAGGTTCAACCGATAAAGATCTTCATAGAATATGTAGGAACCAATATGGGCATCCAGGTCCCGCTATTGGTTATTGACCATAGAGGTGTCTTGGTCATGTCTGCATAGTTCTCGAACCCGCAGGGTCTGCACACTTAACGTTCTGTGATGAATTGGTATAGTAGAGTTATGTATGTTCGTGACCGAAGGTTGTTCGGAGTCCCGGATGAGATCCCGGAGGTCACGAGGAGTTCCGGAATGGTCCGGAGACGAAGATTGATATATAGGAAAAGGGTATTTGGGCTTCGGAAAGGTTTCGGGCACTTCCGGTAGTGTACCGGGAGTGACGAATGGGTTTCGGGGGTCCACCGGGAGAGGTCCACCCACCCCAGGGGCCACATGGGCCCGAGAGGTGGCACACCAACCCCTAGTGGGCTGGGCAGCCAGCCCCTAAGGGGCCTTGTGCAAGGGGTGGGAGGAGGCCAAGTGGGGAGGGAGTCCTACTAGGACTCCACCTCCCTTGTTGGAGGTGGACTCCTCCCCCTTGGGGGCGGCGGCCAAGGCCCTAGGGGAAACCCTAGGGCGCCCCACCTACCCCCTTCCTCCTATATATAGTGGAGGGGAGAGAGGGCAGCAACACCCTAATCCAAGGCGCAGCCCTCTCTCCCTACCTCTAGTTCGTTCCTCCTCTAGATCGGTTCGGTAGTGCACGGCAAAGCCCTGCCGGATCAGCTCCACCACCATCGCCGCCACGCCGTCGTGCTGCCGGAGAACTCGTCTACCTCTCTGCCCCCTCTTGCTGGATCAAGAAGGCAGAGATCGTCATCGAGCCGTACGTGTGCTGAACGCGGAGGTGCGTCCGTTCGGCACTTGATCGGGAGTTCGCGGGACGAATCATGATTGGATCGTGAAGACGTTCGACTACATCAAACGCATTCGTTAACGCTTCCGCTTAGCGATCTACAAGGGTATATAGATGCAATCTCTCCTCTCATAGATGGTCTTCTCCTAGATTGATCTTGGTGAGCGTAGGAAATTTTTTGTTTCCCATGTAACGTTCCCCATCAGTGGCATCATGAGCTAGGTCTATGCGTAGATGACATCACGAGTAGAATACAAAGGAGTTTGTGGGCGTTGATATTCAGATTGCTTCCTCCCTTAGTCTTTTCTTGATTCAGCGGTATTGTGGGATGAAGCGGCTCGGACCAACCTTACTCGTCCACGTACGAGAGACCGGTTCCATCGACTGACATGTGACTTTGTTGCATAAAGATGGCTGGCAGGTGTCTGTGTCTCCCACTCTAGTTGGATCGGATTCGACTAAGGCGGTCCTTGTATAAGGTTGACTAGCAATTTGTGTATCACCGTTGTGGTTTTGCGTAGGTAAGAAGCGTTCTTGCTAGAAACCCATAGCAGCCACGTAAAACATGCAACAACAATTAGAGGACGTCTAACTTGTTTTTGCAGGGTATGTTGTGATATGATATGGCCAAATACATGATGAGATATATTTGATGTATGAGATGATCATGTGTTGTAATAGTTCATATCGACTTGCATGTCGATGCATACAGCAACTGGCAGGAGCCATAGGGTTGTCTTTAATTATTGTATGACATGCGTGTCAATCATTAAGCGCTATGTAATGCTTTACTTTATCGCTAAACGGTAGCAATAGTAGTAGAAGCATGGTTGGCGCGACAACCCCGATGGCGACACGTTGATGGAGATCAAGATGATGGAGATCATGGTGTCATGCCGGTGATGATGGAGATCATGCCGTTGCTTTGGAGATGGAGATCAAAAGCACAAGTTCATGGCCATATCATGTCACTTATGATTTGCATGTGATGTTAATCCTTTTATGCACCTTGTTTTGCTTAGGACGACGGTAGCATTATAAGGTCATCCCTCACTAAAATTTCAAGATAAAATTGTGTTCTCCCCGAGTGTGCACCGTTGCGAAAGTTCATCGTTTCGAGGCACCACGTGATGATCGGGTGTGATAGACTCTACGTTCGCATACAACGGGTGCAAGCCAGTGTTGCACATGCGGAACACTCGGGTTAAACTTGACGAGCCTAGCATGTACAGACATGGCCTCGGAACACAAGAGACCGAAAGGTCGAACATGAGTCATGTAGTAGATATGATCAACATGGAGATGTTCACCATTGAAACCACCTCATCTCACGTGATGATCGGACTTGGGTTGGTGAATTTGGATCATGTAACACTCGGATGACCGAGGGATGTCAATTTGAGTGGGAGTTTTAAGTAATATGATTAACTAAACTCTTTATCTTGAACATAGTCTAAGTTGCAAATTTTATGTTGTAGATCAATGGCTCGTGCAGTAGCACCCCTGAATTTCAATGCGTTCCTTGAGAAAGCCAAGCTGAAAGATGATGGAAGTAACTTTGTAGACTGGTCCCATAATCTGAGGATTATCCTCACGGCTTCCCAAAAGTCTTATGTCCTTGATGCACCGCTTGGTGTGCCACCCCCTCTAGAGTCGTCTGCAGACGTTATGAACGCCTGGCAGGCGCGTTCTGATGACTACTCAATAGTTCAGTGTGCAGTGTTGTATGGCTTAGAACTGGGACTTCAAAGACGTTTTGAACGTCATGGAGCATATGAGATGTTCCAGGAGTTGAAGTTTATTTTTGAAAAGAATTCTCGGATCGAGAGGTATGATACCTCCGATAAGTTCTATGCTTGCAAGATGGAGAAGAACGGGTCTGTCAGTGAACACATACTCAGAATGTCTAGGTATTCCAACCACCTGGCTGAGTTGGGAATTGCTCTCCCGACAGAGGAAATCACTGACAGAGTTCTTCAATCACTGCCACCTAGCTACAAACGCTTTGTGTTGAACTATAACATGCAAGGGATGAACAAATCACTCGCCGAGCTGTTTGCGATGCTGAAAGTCGCCGAGTCAGAAATACAGAACGAGCATCAAGTGTTGATGGTCAATAAAACCACTAGTTTCAAGAAAAAATGGCAAGGGGAAGAAGGGTAACTCCAAGAAGAGTGGCAAAGTAGTTGCTCCTCCCGTGAAGAAACCCAAGGCTGGACCCAAGCCAGAAACTGAGTGCTTTTATTGCAAGGGTACTGGCCACTGGAAGCAGAACTGCCCCAAGTATCTGGCCGACAAGAAGGCGACCAACACCAAACAAGGTATATATGATATACATGTTATTGATGTGTACCTTACCAACTCTCGTTGTAGTGCCTAGGTATTTGATACCGGTTCGGTTGCTCACATTTGCAACTCAAAGCAGGAACTACGGAATAGACGAAGGCTGGCAAAGGACGAAGTGACGATGCGCGTGGGAAATGGTTCCAAGGTTGATGTGATTGCCGTCGGCACGCTCGCTCTTCGATTACCATCGGGATTAGTGATGAACCTGAATAATTGTTATTTAGTGCCTGCGTTAAGCATGAACATTATATCTGGATCTTGTTTATTGCGAGACGGTTAATCATTTAAATCAGAGAATAATTGTTGTTCTATTTATATGAGTAATATCTTTTATGGTCATGCACCCAATGTGAGGGGTTTATTTTTGTTGAATCTCGATAGCAATGATACACATGTTCATAACATTGATGCCAAAAGATGTAGAGTTGATAACGATACTACCACTTTCTTGTGGCACTGCCGCTTAGGTCATATTGGTGTAAAACGCATGAAGAAACTCCATGCTGATGGACTTTTGGAGTCACTTGATTTTGAATCACTTGACACATGTGAACCATACCTCATGGGCAACATGACTAAAACCCTGTTCTCCGGAACAATGGAGCGGGCAAGTGACTTGTTGGAGATCATACATACTGATGTGTGCGGTCCAATGAGCATTGAGGCACGCGGTGGATATCGTTACTTTCTCACCTTCACTGATGACTTAAGTAGATATGGGTATATTTACTTAATGAAACACAAGTCTGAAACATTTGAAAAGTTCCAGCAATTTCAGAGTGAAGTTGAGAATCATCGTAACAAGAAGATTAAATTCCTGCGATCTGACCGAGGAGGAGAATATCTGAGTTATGAGTTTGGCACTCACTTAAGACAATGTGGAATTGTTTCACAGTTGACGCCACCTGGAACACCACAGCGTAATGGTGTGTCTGAACGTCGTAATCGAACCTTATTGGATATGGTGCGTTCTATGATGTCTCTTGCCGATTTGCCGCTATCGTTTTGGGGTTATGCGTTAGAGACAGCTGCATTCACTTTAAATAGGGCACCATCTAAATCCATTGAGACGACGCCGTATGAACTGTGGTTTGGCAAGAAACCAAAGTTGTCGTTTCTTAAAGTTTGGGGATGCGATGCTTATGTCAAAAACCTTCAGCCTGAAAATCTGGAACCCAAAGCGGAGAAATGCGTCTTCATAGGATACCCAAAAGAGACGGTTGGGTATACCTTCTATCTCAGATCCGAAGGCAAAGTGGTTGTCGCTAAGAACGGGTCATTTCTTGAGAAAGAGTTTCTCTCGAAAGAATTGAGTGGGAGGAAGATAGAACTTGATGAGGTTGTTGAACCTTTACTTCAACCAGAGAGTAGCGCAGTGCAGAAAGATGTTTCTGTGGAGCCTGCGTCGATTGAAGAGGAAGCTGATGATGGTGATCATGAAGCTTCGGATCAAGTTACTATAGAGCCTCGTAGGTCGACAAGGGCATGTACTGCTCCTGAGTGGTACGGTAACCCTGTCTTAGAGGTCATGTTGTTGGAAAACGATGAACCTACGAGCTATGGAGAAGCGATGATGAGCCCGGATTCCAACAAATGGTGAGAGGCCATGAAATCCGAGATAGGATCCATGTATGAAAACAAAGTGTGGACTTTGGAAGTATTACCTGAAGGGTGGAAGGCCATTCAGAATACATGGATCTTTAAGAAGAAGACGGACGCGGACGGTAATGTAACCGTCTATAAAGCTCGACTTGTGGCAAAAGGTTTTTCACAAGTTCAAGGAGTTGACTACGATGAGACTTTCTCACCCGTAGCGATGCTTAAGTCCGTCAGAATCATGTTAGCAATAGCTGCATTTTTCAATTATGAAATTTGGCAGATGGATGTCAAAACAGCGTTCCTTAACGGTTTCCTTAAGGAAGAGTTGTATATGATGCAACCAGAAGTTTTTGTCAATCCAGAAAATGCTAACAAAGTATGCAAGCTCCAACGATCCATTTATGGACTGGTGCAAGCATCTTGGAGTTGGAATAAGCACTTTGATGAGGTGATCAAAGCGTTTGGGTTTATACAAGTTTATGGAGAAGCTTGTATTTACAAGAAAGTGAGTGGGAGCTCTATAGCGTTTCTAATATTATATGTGAATGGCATATTGCTGATTGGAAACAATATAGAACTTTTGGAAAGCGTGAAGGAATACTTGAATAAGTGTGTTTTAATGAAGGACCTAGGAGAAGCTGCTTTCATATTAGGCATCAAGATCTATAGGGATAGATCGAGACGCTTAATAGGACTTTCATAGAGCACATACCTTGACAAAGTTTTGAAGAAGTTCAAAATGGAACAGTCCAAGAAGGGGTGCTTGCCTGTTTTGCAAGGTGTAAAGTTGAGTAAGACTCAATGCCCAGTGACTGCAGAAGATAGAGAAAAGATGAGCGTCATCCCCTATGCTTCAGCCATAGGCTCTATCATGTATGCAATGCTGTGCACAAGACCAGATGTCAGCCTTGCCATAAGTATGGCCGGAAGGTTTCAAAATGATCCAGGAATGGAACACTAGAGAGCGGTCAAGAATATCCTGAAGTACCTGAAAAGGACCAAGGAAATGTTTCTCGTTTATGGTGGTGATCAAGAGCTCGTCGTAAAGGGTTACGTCGATGCAAGCTTTGACACTGATCTGGATGACTCTAAGTGTCAAACCGGATACGTATATATTCTCAATGGGGGAGCGGTAAGCTGGTGTAGTTCCAAGCAAAGCGTGGTAGTTGATTCTACATGTGAAGCGGAGTACATAGCTGCCTCGGAGGCGGCTAAGGAAGGTGTCTGGATGAAGCAGTTCATGACAGATCTTGGAGTTGTGCCCAGTGCACTGGACCCAATGACTCTGTTCTATGACAACACTGGTGCCATTGCTCTGGCCAAGGAACCAAGGTTTCACAAGAGGACCAGACACATAAAGCGACGTTTCAATTCCATCCGCAATTACATTGAGGATGCAGACATAAATATTTGCAAAGTACACACGAATCTGAATGTCGCAGACCCGTTGACTAAACCTCTTCCACGGGCTAAACATGATCAATACCAGAACTGTATGGGTGTTAGATTCATTACAATGTAAATCACATAGCGATGTGAGCTAGATTATTGACTCTAGTGCAAGTGGGAGACTGTTTGAAATATGCCCTAGAGGCAATAATAAAATGGTTATTATTATATTTCCTTGTTCATGATAATCGTTTATTATCCATGCTATAATTGTATTGATTGGAAACTCAAATACATGTGTGGGTACATAGACAACACTATGTCCCTAGTATGCCTCTAGTAGACTAGCTCGTTGATCAAAGATGGTCGAGGTTTCCTAGCCATAGACATGAGATGTCATTTGATAACGGGATCACATCATTAGGAGAATGATGTGATGGACGAGACCCAAACTATGAATGTAGCATATGATCGTGTCAGTTTATTGCTACTGTTTTCTGCATGTCAAGTATCTGTTTCTATGACCATGAGATCATGCAACTAACTGACACCGGAGGAGTACTTGTGTGTATCAAACGTCGCAACGTAACTTGATGACTATAAAGGTACTCTACAGGTATCTGCGAGGGTGTTAGTTGGGTTGGTGTGGATTGAGACTGGGATTTGTCACTCCGCATGACGGAGAGGTATCTCTGGGCCCACACGGTAATACGACATCACAAAAGCTTGCAAGCAATGTGACTAAGGATTTAGTCACGGGATCTTGTATTACGGAACGAGTAAAGAGACTTGCCGGTAACGAGATTGAACTAGGCACTAGTACATAACAGGGCATTGGTCCAGGCCGGGCCAGCCCATTAGTCCCGGTTCAGTCACAAACCGGGACCAATGGGGGCAACGGTCCCGGTTCGTGAGGCCCGGGGGCAGGCCGGGCCTCGTGGGGCATTGGTCCCGGTTCGTCTGGACCCTTCGGTCCCGGTTCCAGACACGAACCGGGACCAATGGGGGTCGCTCCTGGGCCACAACCATTGGTCCCGGTTCGTGGCTGGAACCGGGACAAAAGGGGGTCCTTTAGTCCCGGTTCCAGCCACGAACCGGGACCAATGAGATGCCTATATATGCCCCCCCGCCAGCGAGCAGAGCACTCCACACTGCTCTGTTTTTCTGGCCGGCGAGGGGAGAGCTTTGTGGTGCTCTAGCTCCCCTCCTATGCACATGAGGTGTTCGATGAAATGCCCGAGCCACACTTAATCTTTCTCCTCTCGAAGCTCCTTGTCCAAGCTCCATTTTTCTCAAGATTTGCTTAGGTTTGGCGGTTCGTCCTGTCCCGTCCCGTCCACACCACCGTCGATCGCCCGCGTCCATCTCGGCGCCGGCACCACCGTGGTTAGCCTCTTCTTCTTATCTTCTTTCTAAAAGAAAAAAGTTCTTACTTGTATCATTTAGATAGATACTTATGTAATTTTCTTACTTTTATTATTGTTTGTTATTATATAGTGCCATGGTCATGGTATCCGCCCACGTCGGCCCTCGTCCGGTCTATGATTCGGATGTGGTATATATTATCTTTTATAACTATTTGTTTTATTTAGTGTTTATGACAATTATGCCGACCAACGTGACATAGATTTTTTAATCTAGGAGGTATGTGAACCGTAAATTCCAACCGACATAGAAATTCTTGTCGAGAAGTTAAATTTGGTTGAAAAAGAAAACAATTACTTGAAAGAAAAATTACAAAGAGTTGAAGAGGAGAAGATGAAGTTGGAGTTGCATGTTGCCGATGTCGTCGACGATCACAAGATCAAGATGGATGCAATGCGCTTGAAGATTAGAAAGATTAGAAAATATGCCATTCATACTGAGGCTTGGTATCATTATGCCGTTGGATCAATTGGTATCTTAGTTGCGGTTATGATCGCATTTGTTGTTGCATTTAAATTTTATAGTTTCAATGTATGTTTTAATTAGATGCTCTAGAGAGCTATATGTTGTTCAATAATGAGAACTATGTATGAACGTTATGTATTTATTTTGGTCACTACTGTAATTTGGCTTTAATGTGACGATGAATTTCTATTAATTTGGTCACTTCTCTATTCATGATATGCACGCAGATGAACCGGCAATGGATGTACGGTGACCGACGCACCTCCGAGTATATTGAGGGCCTGCATAATTTTCTCGAAGCGGCTGAGGCAAACAAGCAGAATGGTTTTATGCATTGTCCATGTACTGTCTGTGAGAATACGAAGGCTTTCTCCAACTATAAAACCCTTCACTTCCACCTGCTTCAGAAGGGTTTTATGCCAGACTATAATGTTTGGACCAAGCACGGAGAAAGAGGGGTTATGATGGAAGACAACGAAGAAGAAGAGAATGACGACAACTACCCGCCCCCTGAATACGGTGATGCTGCAATGGCGGAAGCTGAAGATGAAGAGGAACCAGACGATGTGCCCGATGATGATCTTCGCCGGGTCATTGTTGATGCACAGAGAGAATGCGAAAGTGAAAGGGAGAAGTTGAAGTTCGATCGCATGTTAGAGGATCACAAAAACGGGTTGTACCCAAATTGCGAAGATGACAACAGAAAGCTCGGTACCACACTGGAATTGCTGCAATGGAAGGCAGACAATGGTGTATCTGACAAGGGATTTAGTTCGCTACTGAAAATAATGAAGAAGAAGCATCCAAAGGATAACGAATTGCCCGGCAGTACGTACGAAGCAAAGAAGGTTCTATGCCCTCTAGGATTGGAGGTGCAGAAGATACATGCATGCCCTAATGACTGCATCCTCTACCGCGGTGCGTACGAGGATTTGAACGCATGCTCGGTATGCGGTGCCTTGTGGTATAAGATCAGAAGAGATGACCCTGGTGATGTTGAGGGCCAGCGCACCGGGAAGAGGGTTACTGCCAAGGTGATGTGATATGCTCCTATAATACCACAGTTGAAACGTCTGTTCAGAAACAAAAAGCATGCCGAGTTGATGCAATGGCAGAAAAAAGACCGTAAGAAAGACGGGAAGTTGAGAGCACCCGCTGACGGGTCGCAGTGGAGAAAGATCGAGAGAAAGTGGAGCGACTTTACAGGTGACCCGAGGAACGTATGGTTTGGTTTAAGTGCAGATGGCGTTAATCCTTTTGGGGAGCAGAGCAGCAAGCATAGAACATGGCCTGTGACTCTATGTATGTATAACCTTCCTCCTTGGTTGTGCATGAAGCGGAAGTTCATATGATGCCAGTGCACATCCAAGGCCCTAAGCAACCCGGCAATGACATTGATGTGTACCTAAGGCCATTAGTTGATGAACTTTTACAGCTATGGAATGGAAGAGGTGTACGTGTGTGGGATGAGCATGCACAAGAGGAATTTGACCTACGAGCTTTGCTGTTTGTAACCATCAACGATTGGCCTGCTCTCAGTAACCTTTCAGGACAGACAAACAAGGGATACCACGCATGCACACACTGTTTAGATGACACCGACAGTATATATTTGGACAAATGCAGGAAGAATGTGTACCTGGGGCATCGTCGATTTCTTCCGACCAACCATCAATGTCGAAAGAAAGGAAAGCATTTCAAAGGTGAGCCAGATCACCGGAAGAAGCCTGCCCTCCGTACTGGTGATCACATACTTGATATGGTCAATGATTTACAAGTAATATTTGGAAAGGGTCCTGGCGGACTATCTGTTCCGACTGACGATGCGGGACGCGCACCCATGTGGAAGAAGAAATCTATATTTTGGGACCTACCCTATTGGAAAGACCTAGAGGTCCGCTCTGCAATCGACGTGATGCACGTGACGAAGAATCTTTGCGTGAACCTGCTAGGCTTCTTGGGAGTGTATGGGAAGACAAAAGATACACCGGAGGCACGGGAGGAACAGCAACGTGTGCATGAAAAAGACGGCATGCATCCAAAGCGGTATGAAGGTCCTGCCAGCTACGCTCTTATCAAAGAAGAGAAGGAAATCTTCTTTGAATGCCTGCTCAGTATGAAGGTCCCGTCTGGCTTCTCGTCGAATATAAAGGGAATAATAAATATGGCAGAGAAAAAGTTCCAGAACCTAAAGTCGCATGACTGCCACGTGATTATGACGCAACTGCTTCCGGTTGCATTGAGGGGGCTTCTACCTGAAAACGTTCGATTAGCCATTGTGAAGCTATGTGCATTCCTCAATGCAATCTCTCAGAAGGTGATCGATCCAGAAATCCTGCCAAGGTTAAGGAGTGATTTGGTGCAATGTCTTGTTAGTTTCGAGCTGGTGTTCCCACCGTCCTTCTTCAATATCATGACGCACGTCCTAGTTCATCTAGTCGACGAGATTGTCGTTCTGGGCCCTGTATTTCTACACAATATGTTCCCCTTTGAGAGGTTCATGGGAGTCTTAAAGAAATATGTTCGTAACCGCGTTAGGCCAGAAGCAAGCATCTCCATGGGCCATCAAACAGAGGATGTCATTGGGTTTGTGTTGACTTCATTCCTGACCTTAAGAAGATTGGTCTCCCTCAATCACGGTATGAGGGGAGACTGACTGGAAAAGGCAAGCTAGGAGCGGACTCAATAATATGTAGGGACGGGCATACTTGGTCTCAAGCACACTACACAGTTCTACAGAATTCTACCTTGGTGGCCCCGTATGTCGATGAACACAAGAATATTCTGCGCTCCAAACACCCGGAGCAGTGTGACGACTGGATTACATATGAACACATCAGGACTTTCGGCAGTTGGTTGCAAACACGTCTCATGGGTGACAACACTGTTTCTGATGAGTAGTACTCGTTGGCCAGGGGACCATCTTCGACTGTATTGACTTACAAAGGGTACGAGATAAATGGGAATACATTTTACACGATCGCCCAAGATCAAAAGAGCACCAACCAAAACAGCGGTATCCGCTTTGATGCAGCAACCAATAGGGGAAAGGACACATATTATGGTTACATAGTGGACATATGGGAACTTGACTATGGACATGATTTCAAGGTCCCTTTGTTTCAGTGCAAATGGGTCAATCTGTCAGGAGGCGGGGTACAGGAAGACCCACAGTACGGAATGACAACAGTGGATCTGAACAATCTTGGGTACACAGACGAACCGTTCGTCCTAGCCAATGATGTGGCGCAGGTTTTCTATGTGAAGGACATGTCTACCAAACCGAGAAAAAGAAAAGATAAGGAAGCGAATACATCATACGATGAGCCAAAGCGCCACATAGTTCTTTCAGGAAAAAGAGACATCGTGGGATTGGAGGGCAAGACAGACATGTCTGAAGATTATGAAAAGTTTCATGAAATTCCTCCCTTCAAAGTCAAGGCTGACCCGAGCACCCTCTTAAACGATGAAGATTATCCATGGTTACGGGGCAATAAGCAAAGGACACAAGCGAAGAAAAAGTGAAGACTTTCTCTCCACAACTATATCATTGCAGTTACATGTGAAGAAATGAAATGCCTTTTGTAACAGATGAGTTTTCGTATGAAACCCTAATACTTCGAAAGAGATTGTCCGTTTTGTACACGAAGTGCATCCAGTTTTTGCCGTAACCCTCTCAACTCTTTCTAACCTTGGGCGGTGAAAGTCGTACCAATCAGGAAGAAGCACACGGATCGTGTGTTTCTTTCAAGCGCTTGTGAGCTGTTGGATCAGCACTATAACGACTAGTCCCGGTTCGTGCTAGCAACCGGGACTAAAGAGGCACACGACCCTATATATAACCCACCTCTCGGACATGTTCGACATTTAGTGTGTGTACTCATTCGGATTCAAATCATTCGGATTCCCTGCATACGGTCCAACGGTGCATTTCATATTTCCACCGTTGGGCTGTATGCAGGGGAAACCGTGTGTTTTGTTGATCTATCTAGAAATCCTTTAGTTCATCGACCGAATACAAATCATTCGGATTCCCTGCATATGGTCCGACGGTGCATTTCATATGCGGGCATTCACTAGCCACCGTCGGGCTGTATGCAGGGGAAACCGTGTGTTTTGTTGGTCTATCTAGAAATCCTTTAGTTCATCGACCGAATACAAATCATTCGGATTCCCTGCATACGGTCCGATGGTGCATTTCATATGCGGGCACTCATGAGCCACCGTCGGGCTGTATGCAGGGGAAACCGTGTGTTTTGTTGATCTATCTAGAAATCCTTTCATTTTCCGACGGTATATTTTATTTTTCCAACTCCATTTTTACAAAGACACTTAGAAAGAAACAAAAGACAAATAGAAAGGATGATGCTCAATTGTCCGTTTTGTACATGAAGTGCATCCAGTTTTTGCCGTAACCCTCTCAACTTTTTATAACATGCTATGTGGGTGAAATGATGATACCATGCCAACTTTCAACCTTTTCAGAGTTCATTTGTAGTGCTTTTCAATTCCAGGGTCATTTAGCTCAAAAAAATCAGTAAATGCATGAAAAATACCAAATGAAGTCAGAAAGGGTTGAAAATTGATGATGTGGCTTTGAATGGTGCATTTTGAACACACAAAAAGTCTGGAGTTCAAATAAGTTCAAAAAAATGAAATCCCTTTGTAACAGATGAGTTTTCGTCCGAAACCCTGATACTTCGAAAGAGATTGTCCATTTTGTACACGAAGTGCATCCAGTTTTTGCCGTAACCCTCTCAACTTTTTATAACATGCTATGTGGGTGAAATGATGATACCATGCCAACTTTCAACCTTTTCAGAGTTCATTTGTAGTGCTTTTCAATTCCAGGGTCATTTAGCTCAAAAAAATCAGTAAATGCATGAAAAATACCAAATGAAGTCAGAAAGGGTTGAAAATTGATGATGTGGCTTTGAATGGTGCATTTTGAACACACAAAAAGTCTGGAGTTCAAATAAGTTCAAAAAAATGAAATCCCTTTGTAACAGATGACTTTTCGTCCGAAACCCTGATACTTCGAAAGAGATTGTCCATTTTGTACACGAAGTGCATCCAGTTTTTGCCGTAAGCCTCTCAACTTTTTATAACATGCTATGTGGGTGAAATGATGATACCATGCCAACTTTCAACCTTTTCAGAGTTCATTTGTAGTGCTTTTCAATTTCAGGGTCATTTAGCTCAAAAAAATCAGTAAATGCATGAAAAAAAACAAATGAAGTTAGAAATGGTTGAAAATTGATGATGTGGCTTTGAATGGTGCATTTTAAACACACAAAAAGTATGGAGTTCAAATAAGTTCAAAAAAATGAAATCCCTTTGTAACAGATGAGTTTCCGTCCGAAACCTTGATACTTCGAAAGAGATTGTCCATTTTGTACACGAAGTGCATCCAGTTTTTGCCGTAACCCACTCAACTTTTTAGCACATGCTATGTGGGTGAAATGATGATACCATGCCAACTTTCAACCTTTTCAGAGTTCATTTGAAGTGCTTTTTAATTTCTATCAAAACATCGTGGGACTGGAGTTCAAAAAAGAATCAACTAAAAAGCTTTTATAAACCTCTAGTATTTTTGAAACTATAATTATATAAAAATTATGCAACTAAAATTATCAAAGTATTTTTTGTTCAAAACATTAATAGAAAAAAGAATATAATGATAAAACACACTGGAAATAAATAAAGCAAAAATTAAAACAAAAATAAATAAAGCAAAAAACAAAACAAAAATAATGGAAATTATGCAACTAAAATTATCCGAGTATTTTTTGTTCAAAACATTAATAGCAAAAAGAATATAATGATAAAACACAATGGAAATAAATAAAGCAAAAAATAAAACAAAAATAAATAAAGAAAAAAACAAAACAAAATAATGGAAATTATGCAACTAAAATTATCAAAGTATTTATTTGTTAAAAAGAATGAACTAAAATAACAGTAGAAAAATATTGGAAAAAAATGAAAAAAATAAATAAAGCAAAAAAACAAAACAAAAATACCGGAAAAAATAAAAAAAATGCCGCCTACTGGGCCACCACGGCATTCAAGCCCGCAGAAGGCCCAATAGGCCCATAGGCAGTTGCAAAGCGGTTAGGCCCGTAATCCTGTGGTAGAGAGGAGCTCGAGACGGTGGGTGCAGCCGCGCTTATAAACCAGTACGACTGCTCCTCGCTCGGCGAGGTGGGACTAAACTCCCACCGTGCCAGGAACAGGGCTTTAGTCCCGGTTGGTGCCACCAACCGGGACCAATGCCACCCTTTGGTCCCGGTTGGTGGCACCAACCGGGACCAATGCCTCCCTTTGGTCCCGGTTGGTGGCACCAACCGGGACCAAAGGTCTCTGCTTCCCGCCCTTTGGGCTGCTGAAAAGAGACCTTTGGTCCCTGTTGGTGGCACCAACCGGGACTAAAGGTGGGCATTGGTCCCGGTTGGTGCCCCTAACCGGGACCAATTCTTCTTCTATATAAGTAAACACTTAGAAAATTTCAGTTTTCATCTGCCATTGCCACGAGCCCGCCGTTCCCGTCGCCGCCCCGAGCCCGTCGCCGCCCCGTCCCCGTCGCCGCGCCGCTCCTCGTCGCTGTCGCCGCCCGCTCCTCGTCGCCGTCGCCGCGCGCCGCCCCGAGCCGCCCCGTCGCCGCCCCGTCCCCGTCGCCTCCCCGTCGCCGCGCCGTCGTCGTCCCCGTCGCCGCGCGCTGCCCCGAGCCGCCCCGAGGTCGCCGTCACCCACCCGAGCCGCCCCGTCCCCATCGCCGTCGCCGCCCCGTCCCCGTAGCCGTCGCCGCCCCGTCCCCGTCGCCGCGCCGCCCCGTCCCCGTCGCCGCCCCGTCCCCGTCGCTGCGCCGCCCCGTCCCCGTCGCCGTCGTCGTCCCCGTCGCCGCGCCGTCCCCGTCGCCTCCCCGTCCCCGTCGCCTCCCCGTCGCCGCGCCGCCCCCGTCGCCGCGCCGCCCCGTCCCCGTCGCCGTCGTCGTCCCCGTCGACGCGCGCCGCCCCGAGCCGCCCCGTCTCCGCCCCGTCCCCGTCGCCTCCCCGTCGCCGCGCTGCCCCGTCGCTTTCCCGTCGCCGCCCCGTCGCCGCCCCGCCGTCGCCCCATCGCCTCCCCGTCGCAGCCCCATCGCCTCCCCGTCGCCGCCCCCCAGTGAGCCCCCCCTTTCCCATGGTCCCTGCTCGGATACGGCGACACGGACACGGACACGGACACGGACACGGATACGGATACGGCGACACGGACACGGACACGGATACGGCGACACGGACACGGACACGGACACGGATACGGCGACACGGACACGGATACGGCGACACGGACACGGACACGGACACGGATACGGCGACACGGACACACGAAAAATAACGAGAAAGAGATCGCCCCCTCCCCGATAACTTCGACATGAGGGGGGGGGGGTCGATTTACATTTTTTCCATGTATGTATGTCGTTGTCGTTGAGTTAAAGAAATAAAAATAATGAAAATATGTCATGAGTTAATGAAAATATATAATATATGTATGTGGCTATGTATGTAAAGATGGATAGCATTTTTTTCCATGTATGTATGTCATTGTCGATATACCCCCTCCCCGATAACTTCGACATGGGGGGGGGGGGGTCGATATACCCCCTCCCCGATAACTTCTACATGAGGGGGGGTCGATATACCCCCCTCCCCAATAACTTCGACATGAGGGGGGGGTCGATATACCCCCCTCCCTGATAACTTCGACATGATGGGGGGGGGTCGATATACCCCCCTCCCCGATAACTTCGACATGAGGGGGGGGGGTCGATATACATTTTTTCCATGTATGTATGTCGTTGTCATTGAGATAAAGAAAGAAAAATAATGAAAATATGTCATGAGTTAATGAAAATATATAATATATGTATGTGGCTATGTATGTAAAGATGGATAGCATTTTTTTTCCATGTATGTATGTCGTTGTCGATATACCCCCCTCCCCGATAACTTCGACATGAGGGGGGGGGTCGATATACCCCCCCACCCAAACCCTACAAGTGTTGTTGAGGCCACCCCAATCCGGGCGTCGGACATTCATGAGAGAGGCGGTCCGGACGTCGGACATTCATGTTTGTATATTAATTGCCATGTTGTAATATTTGCAGAAACTATGGATCCAAGAGACTTGGAACAAGAACAGTTGTTGGGGGACATAATCCACGACGGACGTGATATCTTGTCGTATCTCAACGACACTGATGGTCTGGAAGGAGAGGATGATGGCTCCGGTGATCGAACAATGGAGGAGGAACGACATGATCATGATGGCTCCGTTGACCGAATGCCGGAAGAAGAAGGAGACCATGATGACGGCTCCGGTGACCGAACGGAGGAGGGAGCTGTTGCAAAGTCCGGCGAGGTATATATATTAATTAAGCCAGTGCTGACTAGCTAATTGATGCATTAATTGTTTTGGTATGTACATATATTAATTAACTCTTCTTTCTTCTTTTATAGCCCTCCGGATCGAGCCAAACTTCGGTAACGAGACGAGGCCCGAAGAAGAGGTTGCGCAAGGAAGAAAGGTTCACGATCACAGCACTCGCGCACGATGGCCATCCGATTGAACCCAAGCGGACCAAGGACGCATTTTCTGCTCAGTGTGGAGCTATTGTTAGGGACTACATCCCGATCAGCATCAAGCAATGGAATAAGCCTAAGGACGGCGCCCCTGATGGTGATTATGTCACCGATAGACAGAAAGATGATCTTTGGACCGCACTGAAGGCAAATTTCACCCTACCGCCAGAGGAGGATCCGAATAAGCCAGTTATAGAGCCACTGGTCAAGGCGTGTGCTCTTAAGAAGATGGCAGATCTATTCAGGAGGTGGAAGAATGAGTTGAAATCAAAGTTTGTCGACAAAGGGAAGACTCCAGAATTCACCGGCCGATTTGAGAAGATAGGTGATCACTGGCCCGCATTTGTGGCCTACAAGACATCGGACAAGAGTAAAAAAATGTCAGAGACAAACAAGATCAATGCTGCAAAGAAGCAGTATCACCATCACACGGGGTTAGGTGGCTACCTCAAAGCCCGGCCGTTGTGGGACAAAGCTGAGAATGACCTGATTGCTAAAAACGTCGTACCACAGACATTGAACTGGCCAGACCGTTCAAGGACTTGGTTCTTCGGGGTTGGGGGAACTTTGGACCCTGAAACAGGGAAGTGCCGTTGGACGAACGAGCAACTTGCGATACCCATGAACAAGCTTCAGGAGTATATCACCGCAGCGCAGGAAGGGATGTTCATTCCCGACAGAGAGAAGGACGAGCTGACTGAGGCCCTAGGGAATGCTGAGCACCCTGGACGAACACGAGGCACACCAGGCTCCGTTCCGTGGAAGGTTGGGTTTCCCGACACAGGCGGTTACAGAAGCCGGGAGAGAAAGAGGAAAGCGGAGCTGAGCGAAATTCAGAAGCTGAATGCAAGACTACAAAAGCTAGAGGAAGCTGAGAGCCAGCGAGCTGCCCGCCAACCATCTCAGCAGCACAAAGCTACCCCAGAAGCTACCCCGCCATCTCAGCGGAGAAGCAGCGTCGCTTCCACGGAGCCCGTTCAGCCTGACTTCACGGCTCCTATCTACCCCGTGGATACTATCACGGAGGCTCAACATTGCGAGCTCATGACGAAATGCCGGAACCTCACTTTCAAGGCGGCTGTCGGCTCTGTTGCACCTCCTCAACCTAACGGAACTTTTCACTGCTCACCGATTCCACATGGCTATGCTGTTGTGATGGTGGATGAAGTAATGGAGGGATTTGAGGAGCTCAAGCTTGACCAGTCTACAGGTGAAGGAGAGAATAAGCTGGCTCGTGCTCTGAGGAGTACATGTCTATGGCAGAAGGAGTACATCAAGCTTCCAAACTGGACGCCTCCGCCTCCTCCTCCTCCTCAGGCGAATTAGGGCTCTCCGCCTCCTCCTCCTCCTCCTCCTCCTCCGGCGAGTGATCAGGGCGCACCGCCTCCTTCTCCGGCTCCTCCGACGCGTGAGGGCACTCCGCCTCCTCCTTCGCCTACTCCGGCACGTCGGAGCAGTACGCCTCCTCCTCAGCCTCGTCGGCAACGGCAGAAGACAGACGCCGCCGCTCCGCCTCCTCCGGCGCGTCGGAGCACTCGGCCTCCTTCTCCGCCTCGTAAGCAACGACGGAAGAGAGACGCCGCCGCTCCGGCGGCTAGCAGTACAAGAAGAGGCGGGAGGGAATACAGATACGGTCCATCTCTCAAGACTCTGGAAAAGTTACCATGTGAGAGGACCGAGTCTGAAAACGAGGAGATATGTCAGGCAGAATTGACGGCCCATTTTGCAAAGAAAACTCCACCTCCGAAGGAGAAGCTAGATCCGGTGAAAGTGATGCGCACTATCGATGCCCTGAAGCGACCACCACCGCCTCCGCCGGATTCCAACTTTGACCGCTGTGTTAAAAAGACATATCAAGACGTGCGGCGGTCAGGAAGTACTTCCAGTGATGCAAGGTTAGCAAAACGAAGAAGTGTGAAAAAAATTCCCCAGCTCGGCGAACAGGCGAACCAATCATGCCCCCCGCTCAAGGTGTCTAGCGATATCGTCGCTAATCATCCGGGGATGGTGCCCGGTACCAATCCTGGTGATTACCTGAGCGATGATGTACAGTTTGAGCCGTTGGAGGTGGACGAATTCAGTTACCGGTATGGGCGGCCTCTCGTTAAACCTGATCATCCTCCTCTAACAACGATGATGCGAACATTGCATGAATGGTACATGAAAACATGCCGGGAGTCTGGGAAGGATGCTTTGACGCTGATAATTAAAGAGGAGCACGACCTCGTTGGAATGGATCAGTTGAATGTTGAATTTGAGGAGATATTCCAGTTATACAATCAAAAGGCCCTCGACAAAACAATCGTGACTTGCTACTATCTGTAAGTACTACTTCTGTAATTAAGTCTCTCTCTATATATATAGCTCAGCTCTTTCATTGCATGTATATATAATTATCCTCACTATATTATGCAGATTGAAGATCGTCGAATGCAGAAAAGCACAAATCTATGACATTGGGTTCATTAACCCAAATATCATACATGAGTTTACGGTTAAAAACAATGTCACACAAACCGAGGACAACTTGCTACAATCGTTGCTTAAAAATCAAAACAAAGGGACAAAGGGACAATACTCTTTCCTTACAACTTCAAGTGAGTGTTACTGTCTTGTGCATATTCGGTTTCCCTTATTACTCGAGGTTATAGTAATGTAATTGATGAGTTATGCATGCGTGCGCAGGTTCCACTTTATTCTGCTAGAGATTAAGCTTGAGCGGGGAGTAGTAATCGTCTTAGACTTGAAACGAAAAGATCCCCAGGAATATGCGGACATGACTGAAATGCTCCAGAAGTAAGGTCAATCGATCATTATCGCATCATATCGGCAACTTTGTTCATTTCCTGATATCAAGTAATTATTTTCTTTGTCTGGCAGGGTTTGGAAAGAGTTCACCGCAATTGTTCCGGCACTGCCGAGGGAGCTGCGATTTACACACCCGAAAGTAAGTACTACTAGCTAGTTCCGCGCATCTCCCATTGATTCTAGTTCCATCAATACCATTTATCATGCTTGATTATCAGTTTGATTGAACTCTATTTCTCGTAAAGTGCTTGTGACAGGAAAAAGGGAATGATTTTTGTGGATACTACGTTTGCGAGTTCATCTACAACGCGACGACCCCTAAGCGGGGCTACTCTGAAAAACAATTTCAAGTGCGTAAGCAATAATATTCACAATTTTATTTTATTACCATGATTTGTGTTGAGTTTCATTCATATATATGTATTGACCCCCTTCTTCAAATTAGACGTGGCAGATGTGGGATGAACTCCTACCACATGATCGCATACGAGCAATTCAAGAGGAATTGGCGGGATTCTTTCTTGACCACGTCATAAATAAAGCAGGAGAATACCATCTGGAAATTGAAATTAAATGTTAGGGATTGTAAGAGATCTTATATTGTATATATGTAGCTAGTAGCGTCGGATAGATATACGAAAACTTGTTGTTCGACCAATCTCTCGGAGAAAGAGAGGTCGATCACTTCTCTGTGTATATGTTCATGACGATCTTGTGTACTTAATGGTTCCTTCATTTGCTTACTAGCTAGCGTGTCGAGTTCTGTCTATAGTAGCTAGCGTCGACCAAGCACGGAGAAAGAGAGGACACTTCTCTCTATTAGCTAGCTAACACAATATGAATAACCTCAATTAACCCTACAAACCCCCCTAACCCCCCCCCCCCCCTTTCAAAAAAAAACAAAAACCCCAGTGCCTTTTGGTCCCGGTTGGTGTTGCCAACCGGGACTAAAGGTCCTGCCTTTTGGTCCCGGTTGGTGTTACCAACCGGGACTAAAGGTCCTCCTGCCTGGGCTCCCAGTACCGGCCACGTGGAACCCCTTCTATCCCGGTTAGTAAGCGAACCGGGACTAAAGGTTTTGGGCTTTAGTCCCGACCCTTTAGTCCCGGTTCCAGAACCGAGACTAAAGGCCCTTACGAACCGGGACAAATGGGGGTTTTCCTACTAGTGAGGTATGGAGATACCGACGATCGAATCTTGGGCAAGTAACATATCGATAGACAAAGGGAACATCGTACGGGATTATCTGAATCCTTGACATAGAGGTTCAATCGATAAAGATCTTCGTAGAATATGTAGGAACCAATATGGTCATCCAGGTCCCGCTATTGGTTATTGACCGTAGAGGTGTCTCGGTCATGTCTGCATAGTTCTCGAACCCGCAGGGTCTGCACACTTAACGTTCTGTGATGAATTGGTATTGTAGAGTTATGTATGTTGGTGACTGAAGGTTGTTCGGAGTCCCGGATGAGATCCCGGAGTTCACGAGGAGTTCCGGAATGGTCCGGAGACGAAGATTGATATATAGGAAAAGGGTATTTGGGCTCCGGAAAGGTTTCGGGCACTTCCGGTAGTGTACCGGGAATGACGAATGGGTTTCGGGGGTCCACCGGGAGAGGTCCACCCACCCCAGGGGCCACATGGGCCTGAGAGGTGGCGCACCAGCCCCTAAGGGCCCTTGCGCAAGGGGGTGGGAGGGGGCCAAGTGGGAAGGGAGTCCTACTAGGACTCTACCTCCCTTGTTGGAGGTGCACTCCTCCCCCTTGGGGCGGCGGCCAAGGCCCTAGGGGAAACCCTAGGCCGCCCCACCTACCCCCCCTTCCTCCTATATATAGTGGAGGGGAGAGAGGGTAGCAGCACCCTAATCCAAGGCGCAGCCCTCTCTCCCTCCCTCTAGTTCGTTTCTCCTCTAGATTGGTTCGGTAGTGCACGACGAAGCCCTGCCGGATCAGCTCCACCACCATTGCCGCCACGCCGTCGTGCTGCTGGAGAACTCGTCTACCTCTCCGCCCCCTCTTGCTGGATCAAGAAGGCGGAGATCGTCATCGAGCCGTATGTGTGCTGAACGCGGAGGTGCCGTCCGTTTGGCACTTGATCGGGAGTTCGCGGGACGGATCGTGATTGGATCGCGAAGACGTTCGACTACATCAACCGCGTTCCTTAACGCTTCCGCTTAGCGATCTACAAGGGTATGTAGATGCAATCTCTCCTCTCGTAGATGGTCTTCTCCTAGATTGATCTTGGTGAGCGTAGGGAAATTTTTGTTTCGCATGCAACGTTCCCCATCAGTATTTTGGTCATATAACATGTTCAACAGGTTTGCCTTGACAACAACGGTGCCTAATGACATTTTGCCCGAAAACATCTAATGGAACGATGACATTTTTTAGGTATCTAATGGCATTTTTGAGCAAGCATCTCACGAAACCATGGCCTTTTTGAGCAGTTGTAACTTTGTGATGGCAAAAATGAGTGCTGGGATACAATTAGTGGCATAAATGATAAAACCCCTAAATAATATATAGTATTGTGCATCGCTTGATGAAGAGGCCAGGTGATGGCCTGCAATACACACAGGGTGGTGTAACACTTTCATGAAAGTATCCCAATTGGTAATCATCCCAACGAAAAGTGAAGGAGAATATTTATAGGAGCGCTTCTGTCACACACAAATTGCCACAGTTCTTATCTGAAGTAACAGCTTATGATTTTGTAAATATTGTTATTGTCCTAAAAGGCAAATGAACCAGAGTAATAAGAATGATGAGTTTATAGCAATGAGGGTAATAACACTCGAAAACAAAGAACATAAATAATACTGAAAATTGAGTTTTGTTTCTTGCAATGGAGAGGTTAGGTGCGGAGAGAATTCAGTTCATGGTATACATCAAGTGTGCCAGTGTGACAATAATACCAGTTACCTTGTATCATGGATATGGTATTTGATTTGTTTGTTCGGTAGGCGGATCACCATAAGATTATGGAACTCCTCCTCGCGGGATTATATTTCATTATATGGTCCTACTTCGTCGTTGTCACAGAGTGGTCATCTCCACAATTAAGATCGTTAGACCGGAACGAAGCATTAAGTTTAATGGATCACCTTTATCTCATATTGTTTTCGGTCCTCATAGATGTCCCCACCTGTCACATCAGAGGTGGCGGATTTCCTAAACAATATGTGTTACCTGCGTAGATCTTGAGATCATGTTGTATGGACCCTTAAATTGGACAACACGCATATAGTTCACCACAGTATAACAACTTACTAGACGAATCATAAGACTACAAACACAAATGACGATATATAGGATAGACACAAATGAATCTTACCACTTACCTACATCTCCCACGCCTAGGAGGAACTACTCACGCATCGTTAGAGAATAGCCAATCATCTCGGAGAATAAACCAAGGAAAACCATATTAATAACAAAGGGAAGATCCACAACGAAATGCATGATCAAAATAGTCTTTATCTCCAGACGAGTATGAATAGAGTTTACAACTCTGTTCTTACAACTTGGTATTCCTCTTATAATAGTGAAGGATGAAATGATGATGGAGAGGAAATGACCAAAGCTACGCACTAGAGCTCGTAATTCTACCCCGTCAATTGGCTCTCCCACAACGCGCTAGAGCTCGTAATTATGGCGGAGAGGTTGCACGGAGGATGATGTGAAGCGGGACGTGGTGTGATGCGGTTTGTGTCGGACGTGGCCTCGTTCAAATAGCGGATGCCGGCCAGACCACGCGGCGGGGTGTGTTGATGCGGACTCCGGAGTTGGTTTATCGGCCGGCGTGCCTCTTTAATGACGGAAAGCGGACGAACGGATCTACCGTTTGAATGCGGTAGATATCCGTCCAGTCACATCTCTTCGGCGTTGAACAGATGCAGACAGCGGAACGCGGCTTGGGCTGCGAAGTCAGCCGGCGCGCTGCTTCCGTGCCCACACCAGTGAGAGATCGCGTTCGCTCTGGGCCGGTATGAATGTGACGCTGGTGCTCTGGACCGACCCTTGATCGGCATGAATGCGCTGCAACGGCTTCGTGGGGGAGAAGGCGCGGGAGAGATTTTCGGATGAAGGTAAGCGTTGGAGATGCCCTAAGGTTATTAGGTTGTAAAATTGTAGCTTTCCCCAATTTAAGCATCTTGAGCATCAACATTGCTCGGTCGCGCGCTCCACCGATTAACAACAATGGAGAGCACCGTGGTACACCACATGCCCTTTGAAATGCGCAGAAACTTTTGTCCGTGACCTCTGCTTCCTTGATAAGATGAATGCACTCAAGGACACATTTGCCAGTGGTTTATGCTCCTTTTTTATCAGCATGCATCAGTCGCGAAGTCTGGTTGACATGTGCATATCAACTCAACGACAAATATCTTGCCTAAACACTGATTGACATACCTAACGTTGCCATGCCCCTGTCGTCACATGCAGTTTGAATATACTCAAAGATGCTTTGCAAGTTTGCGTTGAATTTTTGCCTGTCCCACTCTAACAGTATAGTACAGTACAAGTGTGTGTGTGTGTGTATCATAACTATTTAGCCGTAGGGAGAGGCGTCACATCGTTCTTGTTCAATGGCGCCCTTTCACCGCCCAGACGAGTTGCTTCCCCTCCCTTATTCCGATGGTGCTATATAAACCATCCGGTCATCTGCCAACCGTGGCCTGTACCGCATCACTTGATCGATCGGTCAGTGCATGCATTTTACCACATGTCGAACACTAAACTAATCGGGGGCCGTTGCCGCTCCTTGCCGCCGGCGAATCGCTGGCAGGCAGGTGCCCGTCCTCATCGCGCGTTGCTCCTCTCGGTTGCTCCCCGGTGTAGGAGCAGGCGGGTGCCAAAGGCTGGCTCGCACCGTCATGGAAGTAGCCCGCTTGACCTCCCATCCGGCTGCTTCGCCGTCCACGCATCATCCAGCTCCAGGCTTCCTTCCACTGAAGCACGCCGCCTCGAGTTCCTCTCTCCTACTCGACCTCCGCTTCACCGGATCGAGCGGACAGGCCCGACGATTCACTCTTGTTCTGGTAAGATTCCTGGTCTGCTATGATTGGTACTCCGCAAAGTTCTATTGTAGGCCGAGCTACCTGGTACCCTCTATCATGTCCGTCGTTTTTGTCTCGCGATCTGTGCAGCCAGGAGGTCACGAGCGGAGTCTCGGTCTGAGCTAGCGTTATTAGCAGGCGCTGCCATGCATGCCTATGTGAATAATAATGCATAGTGGCTATATGTCCTGCAGGCTAGCTACAGGGGTCTACTCCTTTGTCGCATCTTTGTACAAGCATCTTTTAGTCACTGTTCACCCCATGGCCGATGCATGCTGGTAGTCAGCAGGCGGACTGCACCACGCACAAGAGCTTGTGCATCTGTCACATCGATGTAAAATACATTTAATCATGTCAGACCCCATTTGTCTTGGAGAAGCGGCCAGCACACAGTTTGGACCAAATTTAGCGATGGCGCGAGATGGTAGTGAAATAATCTCTTGTTCGTTTAATATCCAGATTCTGGAATTCAAGGATAACAAATGAAGAGAGAATGAGATGTTAAAATAGAAGTGCAACTCTGTATGAAACCGATGCATTAAATCAGAATGAGCATGGTAAAACTGAAGTTCATTACTTGTTTATTTAATTCGTCGCGTCGTGCATACTAACAGCTGGAAGAGAGGGCAGCTCATGGGGCCCCACAACGGTGCCATGAATGTTTGCTGGGTTGTGAAGGTGTCGGAGTTGAAATAAAGAACACGAGAGGGCAGTATTGCATGCATCCATGCAAATATTACAACCGCATATTTGTCTCGGTCTCACGAGAGATGGACATATGAAATGTCACATCAGATACAGTTCCCTACTAGTCCTAGCAGCAGAAGATTAAGCTTTGAGCGCCTGGCAAGCTGCTAATTCTCCACCGTCGCACACATCCCCAAGCCTAGAATGTATGGCTATGATAGGGGGTACCACATAGGCCGCGCTACAAAAAACTGCACTCTTGGTACTCCCTTAAGAGCGTTTTTAACATTACAGACTGCATTAGTGTCAAAAACGCTCTTGTATTATGAAACGGAGGGAGTAATTTTTTAGGAGTTTTGCCTTGCACGGTTGCACCAGCTCGTTGAGACCTCGATAGAGTGGTTGACACATTTGTAGTCCTCGTATTTCATATTCCCTCCGTTCCTAAATATAAGTTTTTTTAGACATTTCAATAGGGACCACATACGGAGCAAAATGAGTGAATCCACACTCTAAAATATGTCTACATGCATCCGTATGTAGTCCAATAGTGAAATCTTTAGAAAGACTTATATTTAGGAACGGAGTGAGTATATTTTTAAGACTATTTTTCTTAGTGTACCTTCAATCGAATTCCTCACTTTCTTTTATGTTTGGATAGACTCTATTATTTGTCCGGACTGTTCGACACCTTTTAAACTCAGCCCATATGATGAAATGGGGGGAATTAAGGACGCTCAGCCCATATGATGAAATGGGGGGAATTAAGGACGTTCGGACATTTCCGGGAGATCCGATGTGGCAGACACGAGGCCGCTCCGAGCACGGAGCTGGCCACAGTCAAAGATGGTCATCTAGGCTGTGCTAGCCAGGCCAGCCCGCTAGCACGCCTCGCATGGCCATGGCGCCATGGGCTAGACATGGCACGGTCTAAACAGGTCGTGCCGGGCATGCCAAGGGCCATGCCATGGTCTGAACGCTGGGCACAGCCCATTTAATTTATTTATTTTTATTATATATATCTTTTGAGAATTTTTTATCATATATATATATATATAGTCTGATAGGTTAAAAGTAGTTCAAACAACAGCCCAGTAGGCCTATCAGCACATGGGCCTACGTGTCTTGCATGCGGCTGACGAGGTTGCCCGGAATTTTTGTCTAAAAAGACCACCTGCGCAGTGCTATTGTCAAAAAAGACCACCTGTGAGTGCTATTGTCAAAAAAGACCACCACCGGTGGGACCTGCCGCCACCACCTCTGGCGGCCGGCCTGTGCGTGGGACCTGCCGCCACCACCTCCGGCGGCCGGCCTGTACGTGGGACCTGCCGCCACTGCAGCTGGCGGCAGGTGGGGGATCCCGTTTCTGCTCGGGCAGAGCCGTAACGGACGGCAGGTGGTGGGCCCTGCCGCCAGCAGCGGCGGCGGCAGCCACCGTGGACCCGCGCGCGCCGAAAGCGCTCGCCGCTCGCTAGCCGACGCCGACGCCGCGTGCATGCACTGATTCCGAGGCTGAGCCGGGCGGGAAAACGTCTGCTTTTGCTTTTTTCAGTGCGGCACTGTACTGATTACACTGATTCCGAGGCTGAGCAACTGTACTGCGCGCGCGGGAACCTGTTCTGCCGACAATACAGTGCTCGTATTCTATTTATACACGATGCCAGCGCTCTATCGCACACACACCCTGTCTGCTCTCTCACACAGACACTGATTGATAGATGCTGCCGCTGATTCCCCGTTCGCAATACTGTCCTATTTTGCTGATTCCCCGCGTGCTGCTGTCCCTTTCGCATGCGAGCTACAGTGTGCTAACTATGCTGATTCTAGTGCGCGGCACTGTTGTAAATTTTCCTGATTTCCACGCCGACCAGACTTTCGCTGATTTCGCGGCGCGACGTGTTCTGCCGACACTCTCTGCTTCTCTTCCTTATATTCGGTGGAGCTGCACCCTGTGTAGACGAAGTCTGTTCTTTTGCTGGAGCTGGTTCCTTCGTATCTGCTCTCTATAAGTCCTGAAGAACAGAGCCTTAAAGCATCATAGTATCCACTGTCACTCGCGATTTAGACTTTGATTTTGAAGATGATATAGTTGAAGAAAAAATAGATCAAGGTAAGAGCTATCCATTTTTATTGGTTTCATTCGCATGCAAGATGTTTTTGTTTCATTTGATTAATTCGTAGGTATGTCTTATCTGTTGTTTTAGGCTTTATTTGATCATTTTATGAAGACATTTGCAGCTACTCCAGTAGGATCATTATTTTCTTGCGCATGCATGACAGAAATTAGTAGTTGTTTTACTTGTTGGAAGTTATAATATTTTGAATTCATGCTAATATTTGTTAGAACAATATGTTGAAGATGTTATAGATCAATGGTAGCCGTGTCAATTAGTACTATTTTTTGGTCATGCAAGATGTTGTTATTTCTGTCATTAAGTCGTAATTAGTACTTATGTTAAACGTTTTGGTTGCGTTATAGCCGGAATGTCGACAACAAATATTTGACTATATTGTCGATCAGCGTTAAGCCTTTAAGATGCATCATTTTAGCTAGACATGCAAGAAGTTCTTAAAATGTTAATTAAGAAAATGATTGTACTGTAATTGGTCATTGCATGTTAAAATGTGTTGTTATTTCATGTGTCATGTTTTTTAATAAGTTCTGTAGTTAGGAAACCGTACATGAAATGCAACATAAATGCTAATATTCTTGTTGATGTATGTAATTAGGTAAATAAAATATCGTCTGGATTGCAAACATGGAGGAGATGACGTGATTGAAGAAATTGTTTTTCGGTCTTCGGTGTATATTTAGAGGTGATGAACACATGCATGCTACTGCTATTTTGACACTTTTGGCAGCAAAAAAAAATTGTGCGTCTAATTTGTTTTCATGTGATAATAGGTCGCCCCCGTTGATATATTACCGGTGATATATTCACGCTAACGGATTTTTCTATTCGGAAGGATATCCTTATTGAACAAGAGGTATAAATGCTGTGGTGTAATTTTATGAACAATTTTTTTGTGTTGATGTACTGCTGTGAATGATGTTACTGTTGTGTTGTGAATATTAGTCGGATTATTATATGTAAATAAACGATTATTACCGTAAGTTATTAGAATATAAATTGACTAACGATATAAATATTGCTGCTCGTTAGGTACTATGGAAAATTTGTTAGTGTTCTATGGGGACATCGTACGCGACGGTCCTTCCGGTGTGGATGTATCTAGGTGTGGGATGACTACAGTTGTAGTGAGAGACATGGTTAATGTAGGGTATGCGGCAGTTAGAAGGTGCATCCGATCGGTGTTTGGTTCATCGATGGATGGGAAAAAAATGACCTTGGAGGCTTTCGTGGTTGACGGAGGAAATTATGGGACAGTTTCCCGTTGGGTTCTGCGGCGGGTTACTGGTGAAAAAGCCTGGGCGTCGTACATGGGGTTTGCAAGCAATCCCAATAACTCCATGTTTGGACAGCCCATGGTGTATGTGGAGTTCATTTCTATCACTGATGTCGCCGAGTGCAGTAGCGGGGCTCGTGAGGCCGAGTTGGCAATCACTGTAGCCCCCAGCGCCGGTCCATCGGAACCGACAGGCGGCCAACAAGTGTATGACACAGGATACTGGTCTGCGGTCGTTGACATGAGCGAACACGTGGAGGGATTGCCGGAGGCGCTAGATGATGACGATGATGGTCATTCTTCTGCCTCTTCGGAATCAGATGATGATGAAGTTGTTCCTCCTGAGAAGGCGGTCGCTCCACCAATGAACCCTGAGTTTTTACAGGTTATGAGCATCACGAATGAATTTCACTCTGTTTCTGGCCTGGAAGCGGGAAGTCTGGCCATTGGGCAGATTTTCCCAGATAAGAAATCTGCTTACCAAGCAATGAATAGCTATGCAATTGCCATACACCGGCAGCATAAAGTTATGCAGTCTGATAAAAAGGAGTTGAAGGTCATATGCATCCATCGCGAGTCGAATGGTTGCCGCGGAAGAGTTATTGCTCGCCGGAAGCCTGGGGTATGTCAGCCATGGCATGTCACAAAAATAGTGGAACATGGCTGTGAGCAAACCGGCACTCTTCCAGACCACCGCAATGTGACTGCAGAATTTGTGTCACAGATCATGGAAACGACTGTGCAGGAAAGTCTTAATATTAGTATTAGGGCTTTGCAAAAAACTGCAGCTGATCAGATTGGCTTCCCTGTCAGCTACAGCAAGGCAAGGCATGCAAAGGAAAAGATATTCCAGAGGTTGTATGGAACCTATGAGGAGGCGTATTCTTTTGCCCCCAGAATGCTGCATCAGATAGCAACTGCTAACAGGGGGACTCAAGTTTTCCGGAAACAACGTCCAAACCCAATGAACCGAGACGGGCTAATCCTGGACCGCTTATTCTGGGCATTCGCCCAGACTATACAAGCATTCAAGCATTGTCGTCCGGTTTTATCAATCGATGGTACATTTCTCACTGGAAAGTACAAGGGCACACTCTTGGTGGCAATTGCTGCAGATGCAAATAATCAGCTTCTACCTATTGCATATGCAATAGTCGAGAGCGAGAACAAACATAGCTGGCTGTGGTTCCTGAGTTGCCTGAAGATGGGGGTCGTCAAAGATCGCGAAGGGGTTTGCATCATCTCTGATCGCAACACTGGGCTATTAAGCGCGCTGGACATAATTAAGGCTTCAGACGATCCAACCTGGAAGTGGCCCGATCTGGAGACAAGGTGGTGCATGCGGCATTTGGCAGCTAATTTTTATTCCAAATTCAAAAACAAAGATTGGTTCAAGCTATTCAAGAGGATGTGCATGCAGAAAACTGAAGCCAAAATGAATGCTATCTGGGCAGGTATCAATGGTGAGATCGAGCGCGCATCCCTGCCGGAGAGAGAAGACCGGAGGGGCCGTCGGACAGCAATAAATTTGAGCCAGTGGATCAGCGAGAATTGTCCCGATTTGTACAAGTGGGCGCAGTCTCACGACAGTGGGGCTCGGTACGGTATAATGACAAGCAACATGTCAGAGGTGTACAATGGTGTTCTTAAAGGGGTGAGGGCCCTACCTATCACAGCTCTAATCGATGAAACTTGGAACCGGACTGTGTCATACTTTGCAGACAGAGTCACAGTCGCCCAGGCACTGGTTGATTTGAACAAGCCATGGTCTGAGAAGATGCAAAGACATCTTGATGAGAAAGCAAAGAAGTCGCAAAGCCATGGTTGCAGGAAGGTAGATGCACTTAGGAATAAATGGGAAGTCAATGTGCGAGCCAAGTTTGTTAAGGGTCACCACAGAGGATCAAAAAAACAAGCTGTGACCCTTGGCACAACCTCGTGTGAGTGCACTTGCAACAAGCCCAAGCTTCTGGGATACCCTTGCAGTCACGTACTCTGGGCAGCTGCTGATCAAAAAATCAGTGTCGAACCGTACGTATCGCCGTTTTTTAACATGCACAATTTATACAACACTTGGAACGGTGAGTTCTGGGCATGGGGCATTGATATGAACTACAAGCTATTGTGGCCAGACGGGTCCAAATGGGTTCCTGATCCCAAGTTGATGAGAACCACCTCGGGACGGCGTCAGTCTAGGCGTCATCGCAATGACATGGACCATAGCCAGTCGGGAGAAGAAAGGCGATGTCGCGTTTGTAGGTGCCCTGGACACTCGCGTAGGGAATGTCCGTATCGTACCAACAACACCGCATGATATTTAATCATGCTATGTATTTTAGTTTCATTTAATCGTGATGTAATGTAATCTTCGGATATTTAATTTCATTTCATCGTGATGTAATGTAATCTTCGGATATTTAATTTCATTTCATCGTGATGTAATCTTCGGATATTTAATTACATTTAATCGTTATGTAATGTAATCTTCGGATATTTAATTTTATTTCATCGTGATGTAATGTAATCTTCGAATATTTAATTCTATTTAATCGTGATTGCAGGTTATGGCCGAATTGCCAGCGCTTTTGCAGCGCCATCACGACGCCCAACACCGTTGCCACCTTTTCTTAAACCCGAATCATGAAAATCCTCCTCAGACCTTCAGGTTTCGAACCGTAAAGAACACATGGCCAATACACAATTATTTCCGTGAACACCTTCAGGCTTATGGACTCCTTCATTTTGCTAACCTCGCAACTCGTCCAGGCACTTTCACTTCTGACCCATCGCTTTTGACATCCCTCGTTGACCGATGGAGACCTGAGACCCACAGCTTTCACTTCCGCTGCGGAGAGCTCGCACCTACACTAAAAGATGTGTCAATGATCACAGGTTTACCAATTAGAGGTGAGCCAGTGGTCCCTCCACTAGTTCCTGCAACTTGGCCAGAATATGTCTCGTTCCGTCTTGGGCTTACAATGCCAAAATCAAAACGTCCTGGTCCGCCTCGGGGTGTCCCACTCAGCTGGCTTTTTGATAACTTTGAAACGTTATCTAGCTACGCTGATCTTGAGGCGAGGAAGAGACATTTATTTGCATATTTTTTGTGGCTATTTGGTGTGATGTTTCCTAATTCTCATGGTGAGGTAGTCCTCCCTGGTCTCATCTACTTTGCCGCAAAGATAGTGGACGAACCTTTACCCACGGTTCCAACATACAGCTTTGGTTCTGCTATACTTTCTCACACATATAGAGGGTTGTGTGATGCCACTCAGAAATCTTCATTCGGATCTAAAGCTCCATTACTTTGTGTCTCGTACGAGTTTCTACAGTTATGGTCATGGGAATACCTACCTGTTGGACGACCCCAGATAGTAAATCCCGTAACCCCATACGACTGTGGTGAGGGCATCGTAACTATGTCCAGCCGGTGGACGCTCGGTCGGAAACAATGGGCTACAAACATTGTGAGAAGTTGTTACCCCATATACCATGATCAGTTTGAGCTTCTTGAGGACTCACTAATCACATGGAACCCGTGGACTGATCAACACATTAACATGGTATTTGGTGCGCAATCCATCCCAGTGGAATGCGTGAGAGATAGTGGCTTCTGGATGACTCGCTGCAATTTACTATGTCTGTGGTTTGTTGAACCGTACAATCCTGACCGTGTAATGAGACAGTTCGGTCTACATCAAGATATTCCACCACCTGTTCCAAGATGTATCGACGAACGTACTCATAAGTAAGATGCGACCTCCGTAAATAGTTAATGTGTTTTTGATTCATAAAACTTACGTTCTGTTACGTAAATTTCAGGATAAACAATAGTGGAAGAACTGGTGTTGATTACCGTGAAAAAAACATTCAATGGGTAAACCAGTGGAATAATGAAGCACTGGAAATGATAGTGCTTGAACATAGGTAAATTTTATTTACGGTAATTTATGTACATAAACAAGTTGATCTAATTATATAATTATGCAGACCGTACGACGCGACTACAACACAACCGTATTACGAGTGGTACTGCATGAGCACGCGTACTCGACTGACGTATCAACCGCCTACGATGCCAACACATCCCACACATATGGAACAGTTGCGGAGACGGATAGACACATCATCAGCTTACTATCGTGACCACACGGTAATCATCAACAACTTACTATTCAAGTCCATCATTTCATGAATAATTCAAGCAACCAATAACCTATTTTTTTAGATTGATATTTGCAACGAAGTAGGGGAGATGGCGAGGGAAGGCATGCAAGCCCGAGACACACCAGGTCGAACGTCTGTCTTAAAAAAAATTGGTGAATTCGTCGCCAAAACGATGAGATGCGGTAGACGGAATGATGTTGACACTGGAGCGTATAACATGCCGGAACCGAGGTCAGCTAGAACGAGTGCAGCGCCGTCGTCATCAAGGCGGTGGGGAGAGGGTCCAAATACTACAACGACATTTCCACGACATGACTCGTCTCTGCCATTACAGGGGCATACACCCGAGGTAAATGTTGCAGCCTTGGATTCCATGCCCGAGCAGACTCATTTCGTGGACCAAAATGCGGACACAGGATATGGCGCATACACCCAAGGCGACGGATCTCAGCCGTATCCCTCCACGCGAGGGATCAGGATGCCCGAGGAGACTCGTTTTCCTGACATAAACCAGCACATTAGGGGCGAGGGATCACAAAGCTACAACACCGCTCAGGTATGTTCAACCATAACAAGCAATTACAAGTGTACAACATTTACATGACTTTTATTTACATACGGTTTTTCTGTGCAGGAAAGTAATGATATATCATGGGAAGATGAAGAAACCCAGCGTGGCGTAAACAAAGACATACTCACGGAATCACTTAATCCATACAATCTTGACCGTGTCCCAGGATTATTGAATGACTTTTTCGAGGAGGACGTTATTGGCCCATCTTTTATCCCTTCCCAGTCACAACCATACACCTATAATTTCGAATCATCATCTCAATATGGATTGCAGACTCCACCACCTATGCATGAGTCGCAGACACAGGAAGAAGAGGGGCAGTACGGTCGTGGTCTTCGTGAACACCGACCCCCTAATCGCTTGTCACCTTCCGGTCGTCGGGAGAGGCCAGCTGGCCGTCGTCGCGTAGGGTGATCCGTCTATCTATGTGTGCGAACTATTGTATCTAGATATGTCAGTTTCCAACTTTCAGACTATTCTCATGTGTGAGGACTTATCTATGTATCAGACATCCTTCATGTATGTGTTACTATCTATGTATGAGTCATTATCTATGTAAGAGACTAATTTGTTTTCAACTTATGTATGAGACATATTCATGTTTTATTTCAGTGATCAATTGGTTTAGAGAGATAACACTTGTACTGCGAACTAAATGCATCCAACTGAAATTAAACATTACCACTGAATTAAACATTACAACTGAATTACACATTACAACTGAAGTAAACAGTACAACTGAATTAAACACTACAATTGAAATTAAACATTACTACATAAAAACAGTACTACATCGATGTAGAGCTCTGGCCCTTCGTCGATGTAGAGCTCTGGCCCTTCGTCGATGTAGAGCTCTTGCCCTTCGACGATGCGGTACTCTTGACCTTGGTGCTCGGCATGAAGAGGTCGTCTTCGTCCTCACTGTCTGCTGACCATAAATCTGAATTATTCCTCGCAAGCCTGATGTAAGATTCACTCTTATGCAGTTTGACCTTCTGCCATCTGCCATGCAACCTGAGAAGTTCTTTCCGTATCTCCTCAAATGTCCTGGGAGGCCATCCACTCCTAGCTAATGAGTGAGCCAACTCATTCATTATGGTGTCACTACTGATGAGTTCCTCCCATGGAACTACTCTATCATCCATCTTGAAATTGGCGGCTAGTTTGAGAAGACGATCGGACATACCAGTGTGAAAACTACGATCAAAAGGATAATGGGACATCTCCACGAAACTACACTTGCCTGCTCACCCACCTTACTGCCGAGGGGGTTTATAGGTTCAGAAGAGAAGATGGCGGGAAAGTAGGGCGGGAAATAAAATGAAGGGAGAGAAAGGCGGGAAAGTAGGGCGGGAAATAAAATGGAGGGAGAGAATGGCGGGATTTTTTTTTGAAAATAACATGCATAAAATAAGATACATTAAACTGTTGAAATTAAGATGCATCGAAAATAACATGCATAAAATAAGATATATTAAACTGTTGAAATTAAGATGCATCGAAAATAACATGCATAAAATAAGATACATAAAATAAGATACATAATTTTTTTAAGATAATACAACTTGCTGCAATTCGAATTTTAGGATACAATAACATAAATCTACTGAGTCCAACGTGGATATTTTCCTTTTCCATCACCAGCTTCTTCTGCTGCCTTGGCTGCACGAGCCCATTCTTTCTTTATCTGCCTCTCAGCCTCACGGGCCTCCTCTCGCTGTCGGTAAACCTCCGCCAGTCGAAGTCCCTCTTCTCGGTTTTTCTTCTGCATCTCATCAAGAAAAGCCCTCTGCTTCACACAATACTCTTGCCACTCTCTCTCCTGCTCTGCTTTCTCCTCTGCTGCCGCCTTCGCGCGGCGCTCTTCCACGTCCAAACTTGCCCATGCACGACGACTTCTTTCACGAATCTCGGTCACCGCCCAGTCTGGTTTTTTCGTGTCAATCCAACGATAGTACATGCACAGAGGCGGAGGAGACTACAACAAAAATAGAAATAGAAATATCAAATCAATAATAATATCAACAACGTCTTTATTCTTGATAACTGAAACATACCGGAGGCCTCACGTACGGTGAAATAGCAACGGGTGGATCTTCCTCATAATTGGCGCACATGAAAAACTTCATGCCCAACCAATCTGAAAAATCCGTCACCTCCCTCACCTTGCAGAGATCGCCACACCAACAACGAACTACTTCCATCCCCCGAGGCAAAGTCGCACTCTTCATTTTCTTAGGCCTAATGCTTTGATCCGAACAAGGCAAACTCATGCTGACTATTAAAAAAATGACACATGAAATAACAACACATTTAATCATGCATGTTAAAAAGCGTTTAATAATGCATGTTAAAAAACATGACACATTAAATAACAACACATGAAATAACAACACATTAAAAACCAAAACGTTTAACATAAATCCTAATAACAACATCTTCAACATACTGTTCTAACAAATATTACTATAAATGCAAATGACGGGCTATAAAATATCTCATATGAAAACGTTTATATGATTTCAAAAGTAAACATCGCATAGCTAATAACGGGCTAAAATACTAACTACTTTGCAACGTGCATGCACAAAAAAATTCATGTATTGCAAAGATCATACCTTGATCAAATTACTCCACTGAGTGTGTGCGCGCGAGAGAGTAGGCAGTGTGTCTGTGTGAGAGAGCAGACAGGGTGTGTGTGCGATAGAGCGCTGGCATCGTGTATAAATAGAATACGAGCACTGTATTGTCGGCAGAACAGGTTCCCGCGCGCGCAGTACAGTTGCTCAGCCTCGGAATCAGTGTAATCAGTACAGTGCCGCACTGAAAAAAGCAAAAGCAGACGTTTTCCCGCCCGGCTCAGCCTCGGAATCAGTGCATGCACGCGGCATCGGCGTCGGCTAGCGAGCGGCGAGCGCTTTCGGCGCGCGCGGGTCCACGGTGGCTGCCGCCGCCGCTGCTGGCGGCAGGGCCCACCACCTGCCGTCCGTTACGGCTCTGCCCGAGCAGAAACGGGATCCCCCACCTGCCGCCAGCTGCAGTGGCGGCAGGTCCCACGTACAGGCCGGCCGCCGGAGGTGGTGGCGGCAGGTCCCACGCACAGGCCGGCCGCCAGAGGTGGTGGCGGCAGGTCCCACCGGTGGTGGTCTTTTTTGACAATAGCACTCGCAGGTGGTCTTTTTTGACAATAGCACTGCTCAGGTGGTCTTTTTAGACAAAAATTCGGTTGCCCGATTAGCGAAGAGGTTGTGTCTGGGTTGAAGGCTGCACCACATGGGCCGGCACGACACGGCCCGGCTAATGCGTTCCACGGTGGGTCATTCTAGACACAATTATCATCGGCCATGCCTACCCCGCCACCATAGTCCTACTCCGCGCCCTGCTCCTACTCCGCGCCCGGCACCACTCCCACGTGGCCTCGTCCTCCCAGATAGGTGTGTGGCCACGGGACAAGCATGGAGGGCAGCCCCACTGGCGTGGCAGCGGTGGCGATGCTCAGCGTCAAGCCGACGGGTCCGTGCTAGCCGCAATTTCCAATAGTTGTGTGCAGTGCGCAGTGTTGTGTGCGTGAAGACCAGCAGCTCATGTTGGAATATTAGACAAATTCCTGATTAATTCCAATTAATAATTAATAATTAAAACAGAAAATAGCATGCAACAATCTAGCATACAAGATGAACATGAAAACATGCACAACACCATCGCACATGTAACAGTAACTATAGGTAGAGATATGATTAGATTACAATGGATCGTACTGTTCATTAGCTGTTGCTGGGCGACGTTGTTGATGACGAAGTTGGCGATGATCTGCTGTTGACGGCGGTGTAGACGACGATGAGTAGCACGGTCCGACTTGGACGGAAGACGGTCGTGATGACAAACTTGAGCAGTCGCGCAGAGCGTCTCTCAAAAACCTAATTCGTCCTCTCCCGGTGCAGGATCACAAGATGAACAATTCCCAAGACCATCTCTCCTGCATGCGGATGCACGCCAGTGTTCGGGATAGAGTAGACTACGGTGGCGGCGTAATTTGTGAGAAGAGGCAAAACCCTAATTCTTCTCTGTGTTTATTTGGACGGCACCGGTAAGCAGTATATATAGGAGGACCGGAGTCGGTATCGTGTCGCGATCACAATCTGAAATCGACTTGGAAGTCAAACTTATCCGTCAAGGAAATAATCAACTTGGCTGTCAAGGCCACGGCCTGAGCCGGTCACTACCAGGGATAAGCCTATCATTAGCGCAGGTCCCACGCTACTACTAGGGCACTGCAGCTAACTTATAGTAGTAGCGCGGGTTGGCCCTGTGCGGCTACTACTTATGGTAGCAATAGCGTGGTGTTGGCCCCACGCTACTATTAACTAGCTGTAGCGCCGGGTATTACCCCCCTCCACTACTATACCTGCATATTTCATTTTCACATATTTATATTGTATTTATACACCCTTATATAATTTTTTATATAGTAGTAATGATATAACAACCATCACCATCATAGTTATATAAAAACTCATCATCATCGTAGTGATATAACAACTCAAATGATCATAAGATATAACAATGTCTCACCACAATGATCAGCATACGTTAACCACTACTAGCTAATTGTTATCATCCTAGGTAAATAACTTCCGAGCACATGACATGTACTAGGACCTACTCCTCTCTCCTAGATAAAATGTCATAAAACAGAATAAAAGAACCCTCCTTCTCCATGATGAAGCATAGAGATCCACTGGTCTCTAATTTGTGGGCTGCACTCAGTTACTATTTCCCTCCATCCTTCAATTTTGAGGCTTCCTTGTGCTTTGCGTTTAGTCGAGTATGGATAATGGAAAGTGTCCCTCAAAGGGCTAGCAATTGTCATCTCACCTCTGACATCCATAAGAGGAGGCACAACAACATTTAGGAGCTTCTATTGAAAAACATAATAGTAACATAGTTAGGAATGTAGTTTAATTAAGAAGAATGTATGGAAAAGATGAACTAGTGACACAATAGTAAGAAAAACTTACCATGCTATTTGCATGAATGTTAGCATGGCTCAACCTGTGCATTAGTGGCACGTATGTTGTATAATTTTGGCCATCATCATAATATATGTCCTTAAAAGACATAACATCATTAACAAAAGAGACAAGAGAATTCTTCTCCTCCCAAGTTAGCTCTGATGCATCAGTGTAATAGGTATTGTCTACTATCTTCAGTGTATCTCTCATAGAAAGAAAATAAGCTGTTAGTTATAAATAAACAAGTTAAGTAGGGGTGAATAACAACTATTTTTAAATGAGCTTCAAATAAACAAGTTAAGTAGGGGTTTCAAATAAAAAAGTTAAGTAGGGGCTTCAAATAAACAAGTATAGATTATTTAACAAATTTGTTGAACAAACTCGCACGGAGATAGAATTGGAATCATGTACAGATCCACCCAAATGTCATTATCATGTTGAGGACAGGTGACTGGATCATATTGAGGAATGCCAATATCGAAGGAAATTTTCATACCCTTCTCAAATCCGTAAGCCTTGCATAACCCTCTCAAATTTGAACAACCCAAATATGTGTGAGTTATTTCATTGTAGAACTTAATTAGCCTAAAAAATGAAACCAAGTTTTGTCTTTAGGTGAAATTTCTTTGTCTCCACCATTTCCACGTCAGCGAAAGAGAGCTTCTCTAGGACGTACCGTCTTGCATAACATGTGATTCACTAGTCGAATTATAAAAAACGAATATTACACGTTAAAGAAAAAAAATCTTAAGCCATACTTAATTAAGAAGAAATACGTGCCGTTGAAATTATATAGCGTAAAATATTCGAACTCCTCCTTAAGCATGACGGAGAAGCACCTATCATTTTCCAAGTGTGGCTGTCGCCCATAAATCTGTCGTCGGTAGAATCATCGCAGTGGGGGATCCTACGTCGTCATCCATTTGATGTGTTCGTAATTAAAAGAAAAAAATCGACAGGAAATACCAGAAAATCGACGAACAAGAAGGCAAAACGACCTCCATAACAACAGTCGGGATCCTTCCTCACCGATACTTCGACCGTCGGTGATGGTCGCTCCTCCCTTCTTCCGTGAGTGCATTACCAAAAGGTCTAGCACACGGGAAAGAAAATAGAAGCGACCCCCACAACAACAGTCGGGATTCTTCCTCACTCGTGTTTGTTGGTATACATGATGGACACTACCCTCATTGATATTACGAGCGTCGGTGATGGTCGTTTTCTCCTTCTCTATGTGCATTACCGAAAGGTCTGTCATGAAGAGAAGGAATAAAAAAGCGACACCACAATAACAGTTGGCATTGTTCCTCTCGACAGAAATTGACCTTTGCGAAAAATCTGACATATCAAGTGCCCAAAATTTACCGGAACAGAAATTAATCAACGTTCCGGCAAAACATAGGCACTCGTAGGTTCCCTGCAAAACATTCCATCATATGTGGATTCACAGTTCCGTGTATAGTAATTCAGTCGTCATCTATATAAATGCCATGCTATGTATAAAATCGAAAATTATCATACTACTTTATAAAACTACTAACCTACACATAAAATACAATTGTTAAATGTTAATAATAAAAACTACCATCCTCCTAATAACAAAAATGCCATGCCGTTAATCATAGAAATGTCATCTAACTAATTATTAAAATTCATGCTCTTATTCAAAGTACGAACACTCCCCTCACTGGCGCGACCACCTTCCCCAATCCCGTCTCCGCGTCCATGCCCCCCCCCCCCCCCCCCCCCCGATTTTGCCCCACCCTGGCCGGCCGCCGTTGCAAATGAGCCGCCGGCGAAGAAGCAGCGAGCCGGCAATCCCCGCGGTGGCGGTGTGAGGCGGCCAGCAGGGCGCAACCCGGCGACGAACCCATCTTGGGCGGCAAAAAATTTAAGGCGACCGCGGTTGTGTCGGCCGATTCGCTGCCGACGGCGGTCGTGGCGTTTGCACCCGTTCAAAGAACCCATAACCCACCTCCTTTGCCGCTGCTGCCGACCATGGAGGAAGACGTGGTCATGCCCACGGCCACCACATCCAACTTGTTGGACTAAATGTCGCGCGGTCGTCGGCCGGTTTTACATCTCCAATTTGCATCATCTATTGTGGTTGGAGTTTTATAACACTAATATACATTATCAGTTGGAGTTGCCTCTTTGTCGAAGATGTAAAATGTACTTTTTGATGATATAAATTATACATCATCTAATTTTACATCTTCAAATTTACATCGTCTATTGGAGATGCTCTAATAGTGATTTCCTTTCAAGTGGTCAATATTGTTCGTCTCAGGGATCCGAGCTCTGTATGCCGCACCCCGTTTTACCTTTATTAACTAGAAAGGGCTCACATCTCTCTCACACACACAAAAAGAGAAAAACACAAATGTATTTAAGGGTCGTCTGAATTTGATCTTCCGACAACGCGCACGCACATGAATACCGGTTACCACAATGCCATGATGTACAGTGTATATATACGTGCATACACATCTTAGCTGACCCTGAAAAGACCCTCTTTGAACATTCAAATTCATTTTTTATTTTATATTTTGAACGTTAGCAGTGTTTCTCGCAAGGCAACAAGAAAAAGGGTAATCGGTCTAGTCTGTATTGATGTGATGTGTGCGGTGCTGGATTGTGGGATTGGAGGAGCACATAAATCATACTCCCTCCATCCTACACTATTGTTAAAAACGCTCTTATATTATAGGACGGAGGTAGTATTTATTAAGCATTTGGATCCATAGCACCTACATATTAATTAAGCGTCAGGGTACACACGCACATTTTTCTTTATTAATCTTTGTAAGAGAATGGCTAATAATAGAGCCAGCTGTCTTGGTCATGTCATTTACCTACAGATATAGGAATTGTGGGTTTTGTAAGTGGGGGAGGGGGGCAGCAACGCGGTACCATCCTATGTGATGTAAATGTATATACATGAGTGATGCACTAGTTGATTTGTGACACACATGTGTTTTCTTCAAACAGCTATTACAGAGAGGATGTTTGTAGGAGAAAACGCAAGCCTCCAAAACACGGTATGAACATCATTGTTGATCCTTGTTTTGACTAAATGTTTGAGGAATCTCTCATTTCATTCTTATCTTGTAACACCCCAAAAATCGGGTTATCGATTTTTGTGCTGTTATTCCTTCCTAGCTTTTCTCTCCCAAATTTTTCCTCTGGAATCTGGTAAGTAACCAGGTGAATCCAGACAATCCCCAACCTCTCAGTGCCTTGCCCATGTTCTTGTTGTAGGGTAACGCAGCAGAAAACAAAAAATTTCCAACCTACGCACCAGCCCAGGACCACTATGGAGACTGCATACAAGGTTTGATCTTTTCGTTACCGACTCGTAGCGCAGCGGAAGTAGAGTCGATGACGATCGGCGGTGCAGATCCCCACAGCTAGGATTTACAACCTCCCAACCGCGAGGATGTATACCATCATCCGCCCCCCGGACAGCCCTCCGGGAGGCGGTCGGACAGTCCCCCGGACGGTGTCGCAGACAGCCCTTCGGGAGGACCTCCGAAACTCGGACGGTCACTCGGACAGCCCTTCGGGAGGACCTTCGAAACTCGGACGGTCACACGGACAGCCCTTCGGGAGGCACTCTCGAACTAAGACCGAAACTACGATCTCTCTACAGAGTTGCACACATACGGTGTCATCTATCCGGCAGGGCTTCGCCGTCCAGAACTAGTTCCTGCTGGAACCCAGACAGCCTTCCGGCTCTACGAAACTATTTCGCTGGGAGGGAGAGAAGAAGCCAGATCATTGCAATGGCATGTGTATGTGAGAATGGAATGAGAGTGGAGAGCACCTCTCCACCTCTATTTATAGGAAAAGCCCATGGGGAAAAATACCCAAAAAACCCATCACATGGATCCTTCATAAGGGTAAAATGGGAAGGCAAGTGGAGCTCCATGGAGCTCCACATGTGTGGCCGGCCACCCCTCATGCCCCCCCCCCCAAAGGGGTTCCTTAGTCCTCAAGTTCATCTAGAAGCCTTTTGGGAAAAGCCCCAAAAGGTGGCTTTCCAAAAAATATCCAAAAAGCACTTTCACTATTCACGACGACATTTTTCAGCGTCCGGTCGAACTGAAAATATTTATGTGGGCTTAGAACATTTCCAGTACCCACTAAAATAATTTTCATTGCGATCCGGAACAATTCCGGTTTAGTGATTTCATCTGCGAAAAGCATCTGAAGCGGTTTCGGCAGCTCCGGAACATTTCCGGTTTTTATCCCGGAAAATTCCAGAAAGTTTCCAGAATGATTCTGGCACCCTCCAAGAATTATCAGGCATGTGCCAAAACCAATTTGACTTTATGGTATCCTCTGAAACAACTTTTCAGTTTCACCGAAACTCATCCGGTGACCTCTCTCTTCGGAACTTTTCCGTTGACGGAAACTTTTCCGGTAATTTTTTCTCAGACTCCCTGTCTAGTATTCAGCAGATAGATGACCCTTAAGCGTGTCACCCTATAGGTTCGGTGAAGTATACACATGACCCGGAACCCTTTCCGATCAATGATCAACATCGGAGCCGTGGACACCCATATTGACCCCTATACCCACACGAATGAATATTCGAGTGAACCTCCAGTTGCCGTGTGCTATTCCTGTTGCTTCGCGATATGTTACAAATACCCGAGGTGAGATTTGTTGGCATCCCCGTGGATCAACACATGTCCACTATGCCAGTTACCTCGTTACCGGTATTGTTCTCTTTTCTCGTTACCGTGTTCCGGTATCCCTGTGATCAAATCACTCTGTGTCTGGCCAGACGATGATGGATACCGTAACACCGAGAGGGCCCAGAGATATCTCTCCATCGTCGGAGGAGCAAATCCCAATCTTGAGCTATCAAGTTACTTGACATACTTTTCCATGAACCCGTAAGCCGCCGTAATAGCCACCCATTTACGGATGACGTTTAACAAACCCCAAAGTTCATGAAGCAAGCATGAAGAAACTCGATACTCTCATGGTCTAAGGAATTATGCAAACGTTAACCATCTCTGTGTTATTAACCATTAACTTGTGACGAATGAATCTCATAGCATAACATCAATTCGGGTCGATTCAACACAAATGTTCTTCTAACATTGTGCCCTCAAAATTGCCGGCATAGCCATGCCCATGATCAGGAAAACAGGATCATCATGCAATACTTGAGCCAGTCTTAGAGGCCAGACTAGGAATACATTTTACCGTTTATTATCCCACACGTGCATATGAGTCTTCCTCCGAGCCTCGTGGTTATTGCAGACTCGAGAACCATAGCAGTTATAGCATGGAACATAAACCTAATTATGAACAGGGAGATAATCAATAACATTTATTATTGCCTCTAGGGCATATCTCCTACACTTGTGCTAGCCAACCTTCCGTCAGTAAACCCCGAATCTCATTCAAACCCTAGTGCCAAAATATTGGAACTGGAAATCCTGCCTTTGTGTTTACAAAGGAGCTATCATTTCCCTTGCTCTGTTAATCCTCCCAAAATTTCTAGAGATCCTCCTTCACTCATACACCCTAGATGTGCAAAAATATTGCCAAGTCATATGCAATATTTCTCATCTAGAATTAATTCCTTTTTCAGCCTTTTTGAGGAATTAAATTCAGGAAAATATCTATCCATCTCCAAAGTTCATGAAAACTTGTGGAGATATTCTTTGTGATCATATTGAGCTCTCATAAAAATATTGGCCATAATTAAATAGGGGAAATTGCACTTTCCTATTTAAAGCCAATATATCAATTTGGGGCCTTTCCGAAGGAACTACCACTCTGGTAGCTAGGAAAAATCCCAAATAATTTATGGAGCTTTCCCAACCCATATCTTCACCATTTCATTAAAAATATTGGGTTCCACAATTCAAAATTTGAGCACAACACCCCTTTGCAAATTCTGTCCAGATTTCCTATTTGCAAAGGAAGTGCTTGATTCCTTGATCTTCTTGGGCTGAAATTTTGCAGGGTGATTGATTATGATATATTACCCTGGTAAACCAAAAACCAGCCCATTTCATCTACCAAATATCCCTCAGTAAATTTACCAAGTTTCTGTCCAGATCAAAGCACTGTGAAGGAAGTACCATTTTTACTTATGCAAATGGTATGAAATTTTTACAGTGCCTCCATATGCCTAAATTATTGGTCTCCACCAAATTTGGGCCATTTTCATCTAGTCATTTGACCCCAGCATCATTATTTTCATTTCTGGCCAGTATGCCAAGTTGCAAAGGAAGTGTCAGATATCCTTGCCCGTTTGCTCTCATTTTTGGTCAAGATAGTCACCTTAGTAGATGGCTAATCTCTACCCAAGATCAGGCCAAGAAGAGCATTATGGTGGCCACACCACCTGTCAAACACTTTGCTGTTGGCTGCTTGTTGATCAAGGTGCAGTCACACCAGTGTTCTCTTGTGACTTCCAGCTATATAGGTAAACTCCAGGAAGGAGGGAGAACCGCCTAGACACGGTTTGGCTTCGAGTAGAGCGTGGCAAGGCCATGGCCACGGGAGCGTGCCAACCGCGTGCCCTGTATGCCAGAGCCTTCGGGAGCCCTCTCTGGCACGCCGCGGCTTGTCCGGGAGTGTCGGAGAGCTCCCCACCGCGTGCGTGAGTCCTCTGGAGGCTTCCTCCCCTCGTCCTCTAGCCCGTGGCTGCCTCTACCGTTGTCCCGCTCCTTCCCGAGCCCTCCCCCGAGCCTATTTAAGGCGCCCTCGAGCCTCTCCCGACCACCAGCAAGCCCAGCCCCCTCCCTCTAGAGCCTCGGAGCTCTTCCTTCCCCGCAACCGCGGCAATGGCCGCCGCCGATCCCCCTCGATCCACCCCGCCCCCTGGCCCTCCCCTCTCCCTTCCCTCTACGCCCGAGACCTCCTCTATGGCCTGCTGAGCCGCCGCCGCTCTCATTTTAGCCGGGGAGGTGCTGCCGGAGTGGCCTCGCTGCCGGCCAATGGCCGTCGTACCTTGGTCAGTGACGACGGCGCTGCGGGCCGCCTCCGGCGATCCCGCGACCATCCCCGGGCGCGGTGAGGAGCGGCGGTGCCCCTGCGCGCGCCGGCCGTCCTTGGGGAGCAGCAAGGCGACGGCTACGCCGGCGACCGAGCACCCCTGCGCTCGCCTCTGTCTCCGTTCGCGAGGAAGAAGACAGCCCAGGGAGGAGAAGAGAGAAAGTCAACCCGGGGCCCACGTGTAAGTGAGTAGCGGCCGGGTCCCGCCGGTTAAGTGGAGGCGTATTTACTAAAATACGCTTTCGCTTGCCGAAGACGTAATCTGGAAAATACGCCTTCGCTTTCCAGCCGGCGGCCGAACCTGTTATTCAGTGAATGTTCACCCGTTAAGGACTAAAACGGATAGATTTTTGTCTGTTTATCACTTAACGAATGAACGGGCATATCTCCGCGACCGTAACTCCGATTGAGGTAAAACCAACGCCCACGTCTTCAGATCGTCGAGCCCGTTCCGATGGCATCATTTTCATAATGTTTTCACACTGTGAAAATGACCATTTTGCCCTTGCCCTTCGATCAGCCCCTCCGAGAGGGAAACTTTTCCGGCAAACCTTTCCAGAGTTCGATCACACTTCTTTCCGGCGTAATCATCGACCTCCAGGCAAGCCAACCTCTTATCATGAGCTCCGGACTTGCGTGATGACTTTGCTTGCACCCTGTGTGTTTATCTGTATCACCTGTTAGTCTGCATTTGCATACACCTGTGATGACATCGGTATTAGATACTAGCATTACTTTTCATCTAATGCCATGTCTTGTTTTCATATTACCATGATAATAATAATATTGTTAATAACATTGACATGTTAGTACTATGGTTTGATCTCATGCCATGACTATCAGTATTATGATCTTGCTATGCTACTGCTAAGTGATTGTTAGCACTTATAAGTGTCGATGTAATGGTACGCTGATGGATATGTTGAGTTGAATTGATAAACTAAACCTAGTCGGTTGATCCAGAGTCACCCGTTCGGGCTTATCCGTGCAACCACATTTGCCGGTATGGGACGGCCTTGACTTGGTCTGGCTTCGTGCTCTTTCACCGGTACCTCCAGATAGGGAGGGTTATGCGTGCGTGCTACCCTGATCAGGTAGGCGGGCGATAACCCTGTGAGCGTAGTTGAGTGTTTAGCCCGGGAGTCCCCGTTTGGGACAGTTGTTTGGCCACGACGGTGGCAGGTGTCAGGAGTGACACAGGGGCCACCGAGGGCAGGACTCCGGGGGAGGATGATCGCCGGTGGTACGGTGGAGGAGTCACTGGTTAGGCAGGTTTCGTTGGAGCAACACTGGTCCACCCGAATGGGATCACGAGGTCAGGTGCTCCATGGTGTGGGTAAAGTGCGCAACCTCCGCAGAGTATAGAATCTATTCGAATAGCCGCGTCCACGGTATTGGATAGTCCGTCCAGGCCTCACTAGGTGGTCAATCACAATAACGATAATAATGATGGAAGAACTTGTCTTACATTCGGAAGTGCCCAATGGATCATGAATATGTCGAGGGTGTGGGACAACCCAAAAGAGAGTAAGTTGGTATTCGGTAACAGTAAGCACTTTAAGCACCTAGTGTGATCATTGCCATGCTATGTTATGCAGATTATATGTCTGATCCATGCTATGCCATGCTTGATCCATGTTTTCTAGTTAATTCCATGCCATGTTTAGAATAAATTCTTATATAAGCATAGGGCTTGCTTTGTCATCTGCTTGTTTGGATGCTATGTATTTGGTTGTCTTGCGAGTACATTCAAAGTACTCACCTGTTCTTGCACGTGACCAGTTGCAGGAGAAGGTCCGTCGTGCTAGATCGTAACCCAGCCAGTCCTGTGAGTTATGGAGCCCAGCCAGAGATGTCGTTGCCGCTGAACCAAGCCCTCCGCCGCCATTTAGTTAGCCTTGGATCTATGTAATATTGTTGTAAACAACAGTATTGTAATACGCCATTTCATATAATAAAGCCATTTTGTATCTGGAATTGCTGTATCATGTCTTTGACGTGCGCCAGGTCTTATCCTGGGGCTGGCATGCGTCGGCCCTCTATCGGGGTGCCACATATCTCCACTAATTAAGTATAATGTTGCATATATATTCAAACTAGGAACGGTTAGCTAGAATAAGGAAGATCCTCCTAAGACCTGAATTGTATCCATCATCCTACGACACCGCCTGGGTGGCTATGGTGCCGTTGTCGGGTTCCTCTCACAGTCCATGCTTCCCTCAGTGTGTTGAATGGGTACTACAAAACCAGCAGAGAAATGGATATTGGGGTCCGAGTCAAATAGACTCCTCAGTTGACAAGAACATCCTCTCATCTACATTGGCCTGCGCACTTGCACTTAAGAGATGGAATATTGGTACTAAGCATATCCGGAGAGGTATGAACAAAGACGATTTAGTGTTGTTGTTTCAGGTTCTTAATGGTCATTTGATGTGATGAAAATGGTACTAACAGGTCTTCACTTTATTGGAAAATATTTCTCCGTTGCAATGGATGAGCAGAGTGTTGCTCCTATAGGCTTCAATGTCATTTTTCCTGGTATGCTTAGCCTTGCCATTGGGGTGGGTTTGGAATTTGCAATTCGACAAACGCATGTTCATCGGATTCTTCACCTCCGGGAGAGGGAACTCAAAAGGTTTGGGATTGACAATTCTAGCATGAAAGTTGGGTTATGTTTCCCTTTATTCGAACTTGTTTGTACTTTAGTGACGCCCGGTTCTTGATGTTTGTTTCCATGCATTGACTACTTATGTTAATGGAAATTGTTATCTGGTTTTTCTTACTTTCCCTTTTTAAAAGATGAAATTCATCAAGTAGTTTATTGTTTGAAAGTTTTTCTTAGAACCACAACTGGAAAGGGATAATATTGTCATATGTGAATGTTATTCATATTTGTCTTGTCCTTAGTGATGAATCATCAATCAGAATTTGAGTATGCCATGTATACATTGACGTAATTCAGAATTGCCGAGGACAAATCTTATGGAAAAGAAGCGTATATGGCTTATATTTGTGAAGGGCTAGGAAACATGTTGGACTGGAATAAAGTTATGAAGTTCCAGAGGAAGAATGGGTCCTTGTGCAACTCTCCTTCGGCAACTGCTGCCGCTTTAATCCACAATTATGATGACAAAGCCCTCGAGTACCTAAATTCTATTGTCAGTAAATTTGGTACTTCAGGTGGGTCTGCATATCATATCTTGCCAAGAATTTGCAAGCGTACACCATGTTCTCGAATCTAATGACATTAGACTGTTGCAGTACCAACTGTATATCCAATAAATATATATTGTCAGCTTTCAATGGTGGATTCTCTTGAAAAGATTGGTATATCTCAACATTTTCTTAATGAAATAAAGGGCATCCTTGATGTGACATACAGGTAACTGGTGACCAATGATATTTACTTTTCGTAGATTGTAAACTTAACATATCCTCTTTCCAGTTTGTGGTTATAGAGAGATGAGGAAACCATGTTGGATGTAGAAACATGCGCACTGTTGTTTCGTCTTTTACGGATGAATGGATATGATGTTTCCTCTGGTACTTGCTTTGACAGGAATTCCCCATCTTATTAGTATTATCTTGCTCTTTATATTTTACCACCAATTGCACATGTGCAAGACACGTCTTGAGTAACATAAATTCGACATGAGGGGGGGGTCGATATACCCCCCTCCCCAATAACTTCGACATGAGGGGGGGGGTCGATATACCCCCCTCCCCAATAACTTCGACATGAGGGGGGGGTCGATATACCCCCCTCCCTGATAACTTTGACATGATGGGGGGGGGGGTCGATATACCCCCCTCCCCGATAACTTCGACATGAGGGGGGGGGGGTCGATATACATTTTTTCCATGTATGTATGTCGTTGTCGTTGAGATAAAGAAAGAAAAATAATGAAAATATGTCATGAGTTAATGAAAATATATAATATATGTATGTGGCTATGTATGTAAAGATGGATAGCATTTTTTTCCATGTATGTATGTCGTTGTCGATATACCCCCCTCCCCGATAACTTCGACATGAGGGGGGGGTCGATATACCCCCCCACCCAAACCCTACAAGTGTTGTTGAGGCCACCCCAATCCGGGCGTCGGACATTCATGAGAGAGGCGGTCCGGACGTCGGACATTCATGTTTGTATATTAATTGCCATGTTGTAATATTTGCAGAAACTATGGATCCAAGAGACTTGGAACAAGAACAGTTGTTGGGGGACATAATCCACGACGGACGTGATATCTTGTCGTATCTCAACGACACTGATGGTCTGGAAGGAGAGGATGATGGCTCCGGTGATCGAACAATGGAGGAGGAACGACATGATCATGATGGCTCCGTTGACCGAATGCCGGAAGAAGAAGGAGACCATGATGACGGCTCCGGTGACCGAACGGAGGAGGGAGCTGTTGCAAAGTCCGGCGAGGTATATATATTAATTAAGCCAGTGCTGACTAGCTAATTGATGCATTAATTGTTTTGGTATGTACATATATTAATTAACTCTTCTTTCTTCTTTTATAGCCCTCCGGATCGAGCCAAACTTCGGTAACGAGACGAGGCCCGAAGAAGAGGTTGCGCAAGGAAGAAAGGTTCACGATCACAGCACTCGCGCACGATGGCCATCCGATTGAACCCAAGCGGACCAAGGACGCATTTTCTGCTCAGTGCGGAGCTATTGTTAGGGACTACATCCCGATCAGCATCAAGCAATGGAATAAGCCTAAGGACGGCGCCCCTGATGGTGATTATGTCACCGATAGACAGAAAGATGATCTTTGGACCGCGCTGAAGGCAAATTTCACCCTACCGCCAGAGGAGGATCCGAATAAGCCAGTTATAGAGCCACTGGTCAAGGCGTGTGCTCTTAAGAAGATGGCAGATCTATTCAGGAGGTGGAAGAATGAGTTGAAATCAAAGTTTGTCGACAAAGGGAAGACTCCAGAATTCACCGGCCGATTTGAGAAGATAGGTGATCACTGGCCCGCATTTGTGGCCTACAAGACATCGGACAAGAGTAAAAAAATGTCAGAGACAAACAAGATCAATGCTGCAAAGAAGCAGTATCACCATCACACGGGGTTAGGTGGCTACCTCAAAGCCCGGCCGTTGTGGGACAAAGCTGAGAATGACCTGATTGCTAAAAACGTCGTACCACAGACATTGAACTGGCCAGACCGTTCAAGGACTTGGTTCTTCGGGGTTGGGGGAACTTTGGACCCTGAAACAGGGAAGTGCCGTTGGACGAACGAGCAACTTGCGATACCCATGAACAAGCTTCAGGAGTATATCACCGCAGCGCAGGAAGGGATGTTCATTCCCGACAGAGAGAAGGACGAGCTGACTGAGGCCCTAGGGAATGCTGAGCACCCTGGACGAACACGAGGCACACCAGGCTCCGTTCCGTGGAAGGTTGGGTTTCCCGACACAGGCGGTTACAGAAGCCGGGAGAGAAAGAGGAAAGCGGAGCTGAGCGAAATTCAGAAGCTGAATGCAAGACTACAAAAGCTAGAGGAAGCTGAGAGCCAGCGAGCTGCCCGCCAACCATCTCAGCAGCACAAAGCTACCCCAGAAGCTACCCCGCCATCTCAGCGGAGAAGCAGCGTCGCTTCCACGGAGCCCGTTCAGCCTGACTTCACGGCTCCTATCTACCCCGTGGATACTATCACGGAGGCTCAACATTGCGAGCTCATGACGAAATGCCGGAACCTCACTTTCAAGGCGGCTGTCGGCTCTGTTGCACCTCCTCAACCTAACGGAACTTTTCACTGCTCACCGATTCCACATGGCTATGCTGTTGTGATGGTGGATGAAGTAATGGAGGGATTTGAGGAGCTCAAGCTTGACCAGTCTACAGGTGAAGGAGAGAATAAGCTGGCTCGTGCTCTGAGGAGTACATGTCTATGGCAGAAGGAGTACATCAAGCTTCCAAACTGGACGCCTCCGCCTCCTCCTCCTCCTCAGGCGAATTAGGGCTCTCCGCCTCCTCCTCCTCCTCCTCCTCCTCCGGCGAGTGATCAGGGCGCACCGCCTCCTTCTCCGGCTCCTCCGACGCGTGAGGGCACTTCGCCTCCTCCTTCGCCTACTCCGGCATGTCGGAGCAGTACGCCTCCTCCTCAGCCTCGTCGGCAACGGCAGAAGACAGACGCCGCCGCTCCGCCTCCTCCGGCGCGTCGGAGCACTCGGCCTCCTTCTCCGCCTCGTAAGCAACGACGGAAGAGAGACGCCGCCGCTCCGGCGGCTAGCAGTACAAGAAGAGGCGGGAGGGAATACAGATACGGTCCATCTCTCAAGACTCTGGAAAAGTTACCATGTGAGAGGACCGAGTCTGAAAACGAGGAGATATGTCAGGCCGAATTGACGGCCCATTTTGCAAAGAAAACTCCACCTCCGAAGGAGAAGCTAGATCCGGTGAAAGTGATGCGCACTATCGATGCCCTGAAGCGACCACCACCGCCTCCGCCGGATTCCAACTTTGACCGCTGTGTTAAAAAGACATATCAAGACGTGCGGCGGTCAGGAAGTACTTCCAGTGATGCAAGGTTAGCAAAACGAAGAAGTGTGAAAAAAATTCCCCAGCTCGGCGAACAGGCGAACCAATCATGCCCCCCGCTCAAGGTGTCTAGCGATATCGTCGCTAATCATCCGGGGATGGTGCCCGGTACCAATCCTGGTGATTACCTGAGCGATGATGTACAGTTTGAGCCGTTGGAGGTGGACGAATTCAGTTACCGGTATGGGCGGCCTCTCGTTAAACCTGATCATCCTCCTCTAACAACGATGATGCGAACATTGCATGAATGGTACATGAAAACATGCCGGGAGTCTGGGAAGGATGCTTTGACGCTGATAATTAAAGAGGAGCACGACCTCGTTGGAATGGATCAGTTGAATGTTGAATTTGAGGAGATATTCCAGTTATACAATCAAAAGGCCCTCGACAAAACAATCGTGACTTGCTACTGTCTGTAAGTACTACTTCTGTAATTAAGTCTCTCTCTATATATATAGCTCAGCTCTTTCATTGCATGTATATATAATTATCCTCACTATATTATGCAGATTGAAGATCGTCGAATGCAGAAAAGCACAAATCTATGACATTGGGTTCATTAACCCAAATATCATACATGAGTTTACGGTTAAAAACAATGTCACACAAACCGAGGACAACTTGCTACAATCGTTGCTTAAAAATCAAAACAAAGGGACAAAGGGACAATACTCTTTCCTTACAACTTCAAGTGAGTGTTACTGTCTTGTGCATATTCGGTTTCCCTTATTACTCGAGGTTATAGTAATGTAATTGATGAGTTATGCATGCGTGCGCAGGTTCCACTTTATTCTGCTAGAGGTTAAGCTTGAGCGGGGAGTAGTAATCGTCTTAGACTTGAAACGAAAAGATCCCCAGGAATATGCGGACATGACTGAAATGCTCCAGAAGTAAGTTCAATCGATCATTATCGCATCATATCAGCAACTTTGTTCATTTCCTGATATCAAGTAATTATTTTCTTTGTCTGGCAGGGTTTGGAAAGAGTTCACCGCAATTGTTCCAGCACTGCCGAGGTAGCTGCGATTTACACACCCGAAAGTAAGTACTACTAGCTAGTTCCGCGCATCTCCCATTGATTCTAGTTCCATCAATACCATTTATCATGCTTGATTATCAGTTTGATTGAACTCTATTTCTCGTAAAGTGCTTGTGACAGGAAAAAGGGAATGATTTTTGTGGATACTACGTTTGCGAGTTCATCTACAACGCGACGACCCCTAAGCGGGGCTACTCTGAAAAACAATTTCAAGTGCGTAAGCAATAATATTCACAATTTTATTTTATTACCATGATTTGTGTTGAGTTTCATTCATATATATGTATTGACCCCCTTCTTCAAATTAGACGTGGCAGATGTGGGATGAACTCCTACCACATGATCGCATACGAGCAATTCAAGAGGAATTGGCGGGATTCTTTCTTGACCACGTCATAAATAAAGCCGGAGAATACCATCTGGAAATTGAAATTAAATGTTAGGGATTGTAAGAGATCTTATATTGTATATATGTAGCTAGTAGCGTCGGATAGATATACGAAAACTTGTTGTTCGACCAATCTCTCGGAGAAAGAGAGGTCGATCACTTCTCTGTGTATATGTTCATGACGATCTTGTGTACTTAATGGTTCCTTCATTTGCTTACTAGCTAGCGTGTCGAGTTCTGTCTATAGTAGCTAGCGTCGACCAAGCACGGAGAAAGAGAGGACACTTCTCTCTATTAGCTAGCTAACACAATATGAATAACCTCAATTAACCCTACAAACCCCCCTAACCCCCCCCCCCCTTTCAAAAAAAAAAAAAAAACCCCAGTGCCTTTTGGTCCCGGTTGGTGTTGCCAACCGGGACTAAAGGTCCTGCCTTTTGGTCCCGGTTGGTGTTACCAACCGGGACTAAAGGTCCTCCTGCCTGGGCTCCCAGTACCGGCCACGTGGAACCCCTTCTATCCCGGTTAGTAAGCGAACCGGGACTAAAGGTTTTGGGCTTTAGTCCCGACCCTTTAGTCCCGGTTCCAGAACCGAGACTAAAGGCCCTTACGAACCGGGACAAATGGGGGTTTTCCTACTAGTGAGGTATGGAGATACCGACGATCGAATCTTGGGCAAGTAACATATCGATAGACAAAGGGAACATCGTACGGGATTATCTGAATCCTTGACATAGAGGTTCAATCGATAAAGATCTTCGTAGAATATGTAGGAACCAATATGGTCATCCAGGTCCCGCTATTGGTTATTGACCGTAGAGGTGTATCGGTCATGTCTGCATAGTTCTCGAACCCGCAGGGTCTGCACACTTAACGTTCTGTGATGAATTGGTATTGTAGAGTTATGTATGTTGGTGACTGAAGGTTGTTCGGAGTCCCGGATGAGATCCCGGAGTTCACGAGGAGTTCCGGAATGGTCCGGAGACGAAGATTGATATATAGGAAAAGGGTATTTGGGCTCCGGAAAGGTTTCGGGCACTTCCGGTAGTGTACCGGGAATGACGAATGGGTTTCGGGGGTCCACCGGGAGAGGTCCACCCACCCCAGGGGCCACATGGGCCTGAGAGGTGGCGCACCAGCCCCTAAGGGCCCTTGCGCAAGGGGGTGGGAGGGGGCCAAGTGGGAAGGGAGTCCTACTAGGACTCTACCTCCCTTGTTGGAGGTGCACTCCTCCCCCTTGGGGCGGCGGCCAAGGCCCTAGGGGAAACCCTAGGCCGCCCCACCTACCCCCCCTTCCTCCTATATATAGTGGAGGGGAGAGAGGGTAGCAGCACCCTAATCCAAGGCGCAGCCCTCTCTCCCTCCCTCTAGTTCGTTTCTCCTCTAGATTGGTTCGGTAGTGCACGACGAAGCCCTGCCGGATCAGCTCCACCACCATTGCCGCCACGCCGTCGTGCTGCTGGAGAACTCGTCTACCTCTCCGCCCCCTCTTGCTGGATCAAGAAGGCGGAGATCGTCATCGAGCCGTATGTGTGCTGAACGCGGAGGTGCCGTCCGTTTGGCACTTGATCGGGAGTTCGCGGGACGGATCGTGATTGGATCGCGAAGACGTTCGACTACATCAACCGCGTTCCTTAACGCTTCCGCTTAGCGATCTACAAGGGTATGTAGATGCAATCTCTCCTCTCGTAGATGGTCTTCTCCTAGATTGATCTTGGTGAGCGTAGGGAAATTTTTGTTTCGCATGCAACGTTCCCCATCAGTATTTTGGTCATATAACATGTTCAACAGGTTTGCCTTGACAACAACGGTGCCTAATGACATTTTGCCCGAAAACATCTAATGGAACGATGACATTTTTTAGGTATCTAATGGCATTTTTGAGCAAGCATCTCACGAAACCATGGCCTTTTTGAGCAGTTGTAACTTTGTGATGGCAAAAATGAGTGCTGGGATACAATTAGTGGCATAAATGATAAAACCCCTAAATAATATATAGTTGTGTGCATCGCTTGATGAAGAGGCCAGGTGATGGCCTGCAATACACACAGGGTGGTGTAACACTTTCATGAAAGTATCCCAATTGGTAATCGTCCCAACGAAAAGTGAAGGAGAATATTTATAGGAGCGCTTCTGTCACACACAAATTGCCACAGTTCTTATCTGAAGTAACAGCTTATGATTTTGTAAATATTGTTACTGTCCTAAAAGGCAAATGAACCAGAGTAATAAGAATGATGAGTTTATAGCAATGAGGGTAATAACACTCGAAAACAAAGAACATAAATAATACTGAAAATTGAGTTTTGTTTCTTGCAATGGAGAGGTTAGGTGCGGAGAGAATTCAGTTCATGGTATACATCAAGTGTGCCAGTGTGACAATAATACCAGTTACCTTGTATCATGGATATGGTATTTGATTTGTTTGTTCGGTAGGCGGATCACCATAAGATTATGGAACTCCTCCTCGCGGGATTATATTTCATTATATGGTCCTACTTCGTCGTTGTCACAGAGTGGTCATCTCCACAATTAAGATCGTTAGACCGGAACGAAGCATTAAGTTTAATGGATCACCTTTATCTCATATTGTTTTCGGTCCTCATAGATGTCCCCACCTGTCACATCAGAGGTGGCGGATTTCCTAAACAATATGTGTTACCTGCGTAGATCTTGAGATCATGTTGTATGGACCCTTAAATTGGACAACACGCATATAGTTCACCACAGTATAACAACTTACTAGACGAATCATAAGACTACAAACACAAATGACGATATATAGGATAGACACAAATGAATCTTACCACTTACCTACATCTCCCACGCCTAGGAGGAACTACTCACGCATCGTTAGAGAATAGCCAATCATCTCGGAGAATAAACCAAGGAAAACCATATTAATAACAAAGGGAAGATCCACAACGAAATGCATGATCAAAATAGTCTTTATCTCCAGACGAGTATGAATAGAGTTTACAACTCTGTTCTTACAACTTGGTATTCCTCTTATAATAGTGAAGGATGAAATGATGATGGAGAGGAAATGACCAAAGCTACGCACTAGAGCTCGTAATTCTACCCCGTCAATTGGCTCTCCCACAACGCGCTAGAGCTCGTAATTATGGCGGAGAGGTTGCACGGAGGATGATGTGAAGCGGGACGTGGTGTGATGCGGTTTGTGTCGGACGTGGCCTCGTTCAAATAGCGGATGCCGGCCAGACCACGCGGCGGGGTGTGTTGATGCGGACTCCGGAGTTGGTTTATCGGCCGGCGTGCCTCTTTAATGACGGAAAGCGGACGAACGGATCTACCGTTTGAATGCGGTAGATATCCGTCCAGTCACATCTCTTCGGCGTTGAACAGATGCAGACAGCGGAACGCGGCTTGGGCTGCGAAGTCAGCCGGCGCGCTGCTTCCGTGCCCACACCAGTGAGAGATCGCGTTCGCTCTGGGCCGGTATGAATGTGACGCTGGTTCTCTGGACCGACCCTTGATCGGCATGAATGCGCTGCAACGGCTTCGTGGGGGAGAAGGCGCGGGAGAGATTTTCGGATGAAGGTAAGCGTTGGAGATGCCCTAAGGTTATTAGGTTGTAAAATTGTAGCTTTCCCCAATTTAAGCATCTTGAGCATCAACATTGCTCGGTCGCGCGCTCCACCGATTAACAACAATGGAGAGCACCGTGGTACACCACATGCCCTTTGAAATGCGCAGAAACTTTTGTCCGTGACCTCTGCTTCCTTGATAAGATGAATGCACTCAAGGACACATTTGCCAGTGGTTTATGCTCCTTTTTTATCAGCATGCATCAGTCGCGAAGTCTGGTTGACATGTGCATATCAACTCAACGACAAATATCTTGCCTAAACACTGATTGACATACCTAACGTTGCCATGCCCCTGTCGTCACATGCAGTTTGAATATACTCAAAGATGCTTTGCAAGTTTGCGTTGAATTTTTGCCTGTCCCACTCTAACAGTATAGTACAGTACAAGTGTGTGTGTGTGTGTATCATAACTATTTAGCCGTAGGGAGAGGCGTCACATCGTTCTTGTTCAATGGCGCCCTTTCACCGCCCAGACGAGTTGCTTCCCCTCCCTTATTCCGATGGTGCTATATAAACCATCCGGTCATCTGCCAACCGTGGCCTGTACCGCATCACTTGATCGATCGGTCAGTGCATGCATTTTACCACATGTCGAACACTAAACTAATCGGGGGCCGTTGCCGCTCCTTGCCGCCGGCGAATCGCTGGCAGGCGGGTGCCCGTCCTCATCGCGCGTTGCTCCTCTCGGTTGCTCCCCGGTGTAGGAGCAGGCGGGTGCCAAAGGCTGGCTCGCACCGTCATGGAAGTAGCCCGCTTGACCTCCCATCCGGCTGCTTCGCCGTCCACGCATCATCCAGCTCCAGGCTTCCTTCCACTGAAGCACGCCGCCTCGAGTTCCTCTCTCCTACTCGACCTCCGCTTCACCGGATCGAGCGGACAGGCCCGACGATTCACTCTTGTTCTGGTAAGATTCCTGGTCTGCTATGATTGGTACTCCGCAAAGTTCTATTGTAGGCCGAGCTACCTGGTACCCTCTATCATGTCCGTCGTTTTTGTCTCGCGATCTGTGCAGCCAGGAGGTCACGAGCGGAGTCTCGGTCTGAGCTAGCGTTATTAGCAGGCGCTGCCATGCATGCCTATGTGAATAATAATGCATAGTGGCTATATGTCCTGCAGGCTAGCTACAGGGGTCTACTCCTTTGTCGCATCTTTGTACAAGCATCTTTTAGTCACTGTTCACCCCATGGCCGATGCATGCTGGTAGTCAGCAGGCGGACTGCACCACGCACAAGAGCTTGTGCATCTGTCACATCGATGTAAAATACATTTAATCATGTCAGACCCCATTTGTCTTGGAGAAGCGGCCAGCACACAGTTTGGACCAAATTTAGCGATGGCGCGAGATGGTAGTGAAATAATCTCTTGTTCGTTTAATATCCAGATTCTGGAATTCAAGGATAACAAATGAAGAGAGAATGAGATGTTAAAATAGAAGTGCAACTCTGTATGAAACCGATGCATTAAATCAGAATGAGCATGGTAAAACTGAAGTTCATTACTTGTTTATTTAATTCGTCGCGTCGTGCATACTAACAGCTGGAAGAGAGGGCAGCTCATGGGGCCCCACAACGGTGCCATGAATGTTTGCTGGGTTGTGAAGGTGTCGGAGTTGAAATAAAGAACACGAGAGGGCAGTATTGCATGCATCCATGCAAATATTACAACCGCATATTTGTCTCGGTCTCACGAGAGATGGACAAATGAAATGTCACATCAGATACAGTTCCCTACTAGTCCTAGCAGCAGAAGATTAAGCTTTGAGCGCCTGGCAAGCTGCTAATTCTCCACCGTCGCACACATCCCCAAGCCTAGAATGTATGGCTATGATAGGGGGTACCACATAGGCCGCGCTACAAAAAACTGCACTCTTGGTACTCCCTTAAGAGCGTTTTTAACATTACAGACTGCATTAGTGTCAAAAACGCTCTTGTATTATGAAACGGAGGGAGTAATTTTTTAGGAGTTTTGCCTTGCACGGTTGCACCAGCTCGTTGAGACCTCGATAGAGTGGTTGACACATTTGTAGTCCTCGTATTTCATATTCCCTCCGTTCCTAAATATAAGTTTTTTTAGACATTTCAATAGGGACCACATACGGAGCAAAATGAGTGAATCCACACTCTAAAATATGTCTACATGCATCCGTATGTAGTCCAATAGTGAAATCTTTAGAAAGACTTATATTTAGGAACGGAGGGAGTATATTTTTAAGACTATTTTTCTTAGTGTACCTTCAATCGAATTCCTCACTTTCTTTTATGTTTGGATAGACTCTATTATTTGTCCGGACCGTTCGACACCTTTTAAACTCAGCCCATATGATGAAATGGGGGGAATTAAGGACGCTCAGCCCATATGATGAAATGGGGGGAATTAAGGACGTTCGGACATTTCCGGGAGATCCGATGTGGCAGACACGAGGCCGCTCCGAGCACGGAGCTGGCCACAGTCAAAGATGGTCATCTAGGCTGTGCTAGCCAGGCCAGCCCGCTAGCACGCCTCGCATGGCCATGGCGCCATGGGCTAGACACGGCACGGTCTAAACAGGTCGTGCCGGGCATGCCAAGGGCCATGCCATGGTCTGAACGCTGGGCACAGCCCATTTAATTTATTTATTTTTATTATATATATCTTTTGAGAATTTTTTATCATATATATATATATATATATAGTCTGATAGGTTAAAAGTAGTTCAAACAACAGCCCAGTAGGCCTATCAGCACATGGGCCTACGTGTCTTGCATGCGGCTGACGAGGTTGCCCGGAATTTTTGTCTAAAAAGACCACCTGCGCAGTGCTATTGTCAAAAAAGACCACCTGTGAGTGCTATTGTCAAAAAAGACCACCACCGGTGGGACCTGCCGCCACCACCTCTGGCGGCCGGCCTGTGCGTGGGACCTGCCGCCACCACCTCCGGCGGCCGGCCTGTACGTGGGACCTGCCGCCACTGCAGCTGGCGGCAGGTGGGGGATCCCGTTTCTGCTCGGGCAGAGCCGTAACGGACGGCAGGTGGTGGGCCCTGCCGCCAGCAGCGGCGGCGGCAGCCACCGTGGACCCGCGCGCGCCGAAAGCGCTCGCCGCTCGCTAGCCGACGCCGACGCCGCGTGCATGCACTGATTCCGAGGCTGAGCCGGGCGGGAAAACGTCTGCTTTTGCTTTTTTCAGTGCGGCACTGTACTGATTACACTGATTCCGAGGCTGAGCAACTGTACTGCGCGCGCGGGAACCTGTTCTGCCGACAATACAGTGCTCGTATTCTATTTATACACGATGCCAGCGCTCTATCGCACACACACCCTGTCTGCTCTCTCACACAGACACTGATTGATAGATGCTGCCGTTGATTCCCCGTTCGCAATACTGTCCTATTTTGCTGATTCCCCGCGTGCTGCTGTCCCTTTCGCATGCGAGCTACAGTGTGCTAACTATGCTGATTCCAGTGCGCGGCACTGTTGTAAATTTTCCGGATTTCCACGCCGACCAGACTTTCGCTGATTTCGCGGCGCGACGTGTTCTGCCGACACTCTCTGCTTCTCTTCCTTATATTCGGTGGAGCTGCACCCTGTGTAGACGAAGTCTGTTCTTTTGCTGGAGCTGGTTCCTTCGTATCTGCTCTCTATAAGTCCTGAAGAACAGAGCCTTAAAGCATCATAGTATCCACTGTCACTCGCGATTTAGACTTTGATTTTGAAGATGATATAGTTGAAGAAAAAATAGATCAAGGTAAGAGCTATCCATTTTTATTGGTTTCATTCGCATGCAAGATGTTTTTGTTTCGTTTGATTAATTCGCAGGTATGTCTTATCTGTTGTTTTAGGCTTTATTTGATCATTTTATGAAGACATTTGCAGCTACTCCAGTAGGATCATTATTTTCTTGCGCATGCATGACAGAAATTAGTAGTTGTTTTACTTGTTGGAAGTTATAATATTTTGAATTCATGCTAATATTTGTTAGAACAATATGTTGAAGATGTTATAGATCAATGGTAGCCGTGTCAATTAGTACTATTTTTTGGTCATGCAAGATGTTGTTATTTCTGTCATTAAGTCGTAATTAGTACTTATGTTAAACGTTTTGGTTGCGTTATAGCCGGAATGTCGACAACAAATATTTGACTATATTGTCGATCAGCGTTAAGCCTTTAAGATGCATCATTTTAGCTAGACATGCAAGAAGTTCTTAAAATGTTAATTAAGAAAATGATTGTACTGTAATTGGTCATTGCATGTTAAAATGTGTTGTTATTTCATGTGTCATGTTTTTTAATAAGTTCTGTAGTTAGGAAACCGTACATGAAATGCAACATAAATGCTAATATTCTTGTTGATGTATGTAATTAGGTAAATAAAATATCGTCTGGATTGCAAACATGGAGGAGATGACGTGATTGAAGAAATTGTTTTTCGGTCTTCGGTGTATATTTAGAGGTGATGAACACATGCATGCTACTGCTATTTTGACACTTTTGGCAGCAAAAAAAAATTGTGCGTCTAATTTGTTTTCATGTGATAATAGGTCGCCCCCGTTGATATATTACCGGTGATATATTCACGCTAACGGATTTTTCTATTCGGAAGGATATCCTTATTGAACAAGAGGTATAAATGCTGTGGTGTAATTTTATGAACAATTTTTTTGTGTTGATGTACTGCTGTGAATGATGTTACTGTTGTGTTGTGAATATTAGTCGGATTATTATATGTAAATAAACGATTATTACCGTAAGTTATTAGAATATAAATTGACTAACGATATAAATATTGCTGCTCGTTAGGTACTATGGAAAATTTGTTAGTGTTCTATGGGGACATCGTACGCGACGGTCCTTCCGGTGTGGATGTATCTAGGTGTGGGATGACTACAGTTGTAGTGAGAGACATGGTTAATGTAGGGTATGCGGCAGTTAGAAGGTGCATCCGATCGGTGTTTGGTTCATCGATGGATGGGAAAAAAATGACCTTGGAGGCTTTCGTGGTTGACGGAGGAAATTATGGGACAGTTTCCCGTTGGGTTCTGCGGCGGGTTACTGGTGAAAAAGCCTGGGCGTCGTACATGGGGTTTGCAAGCAATCCCAATAACTCCATGTTTGGACAGCCCATGGTGTATGTGGAGTTCATTTCTATCACTGATGTCGCCGAGTGCAGTAGCGGGGCTCGTGAGGCCGAGTTGGCAATCACTGTAGCCCCCAGCGCCGGTCCATCGGAACCGACAGGCGGCCAACAAGTGTATGACACAGGATACTGGTCTGCGGTCGTTGACATGAGCGAACACGTGGAGGGATTGCCGGAGGCGCTAGATGATGACGATGATGGTCATTCTTCTGCCTCTTCGGAATCAGATGATGATGAAGTTGTTCCTCCTGAGAAGGCGGTCGCTCCACCAATGAACCCTGAGTTTTTACAGGTTATGAGCATCACGAATGAATTTCACTCTGTTTCTGGCCTGGAAGCGGGAAGTCTGGCCATTGGGCAGATTTTCCCAGATAAGAAATCTGCTTACCAAGCAATGAATAGCTATGCAATTGCCATACACCGGCAGCATAAAGTTATGCAGTCTGATAAAAAGGAGTTGAAGGTCATATGCATCCATCGCGAGTCGAATGGTTGCCGCGGAAGAGTTATTGCTCGCCGGAAGCCTGGGGTATGTCAGCCATGGCATGTCACAAAAATAGTGGAACATGGCTGTGAGCAAACCGGCACTCTTCCAGACCACCGCAATGTGACTGCAGAATTTGTGTCACAGATCATGGAAACGACTGTGCAGGAAAGTCTTAATATTAGTATTAGGGCTTTGCAAAAAACTGCAGCTGATCAGATTGGCTTCCCTGTCAGCTACAGCAAGGCAAGGCATGCAAAGGAAAAGATATTCCAGAGGTTGTATGGAACCTATGAGGAGGCGTATTCTTTTGCCCCCAGAATGCTGCATCAGATAGCAACTGCTAACAGGGGGACTCAAGTTTTCCGGAAACAACGTCCAAACCCAATGAACCGAGACGGGCTAATCCTGGACCGCTTATTCTGGGCATTCGCCCAGACTATACAAGCATTCAAGCATTGTCGTCCGGTTTTATCAATCGATGGTACATTTCTCACTGGAAAGTACAAGGGCACACTCTTGGTGGCAATTGCTGCAGATGCAAATAATCAGCTTCTACCTATTGCATATGCAATAGTCGAGAGCGAGAACAAACATAGCTGGCTGTGGTTCCTGAGTTGCCTGAAGATGGGGGTCGTCAAAGATCGCGAAGGGGTTTGCATCATCTCTGATCGCAACACTGGGCTATTAAGCGCGCTGGACATAATTAAGGCTTCAGACGATCCAACCTGGAAGTGGCCCGATCTGGAGACAAGGTGGTGCATGCGGCATTTGGCAGCTAATTTTTATTCCAAATTCAAAAACAAAGATTGGTTCAAGCTATTCAAGAGGATGTGCATGCAGAAAACTGAAGCCAAAATGAATGCTATCTGGGCAGGTATCAATGGTGAGATCGAGCGCGCATCCCTGCCGGAGAGAGAAGACCGGAGGGGCCGTCGGACAGCAATAAATTTGAGCCAGTGGATCAGCGAGAATTGTCCCGATTTGTACAAGTGGGCGCAGTCTCACGACAGTGGGGCTCGGTACGGTATAATGACAAGCAACATGTCAGAGGTGTACAATGGTGTTCTTAAAGGGGTGAGGGCCCTACCTATCACAGCTCTAATCGATGAAACTTGGAACCGGACTGTGTCATACTTTGCAGACAGAGTCACAGTCGCCCAGGCACTGGTTGATTTGAACAAGCCATGGTCTGAGAAGATGCAAAGACATCTTGATGAGAAAGCAAAGAAGTCGCAAAGCCATGGTTGCAGGAAGGTAGATGCACTTAGGAATAAATGGGAAGTCAATGTGCGAGCCAAGTTTGTTAAGGGTCACCACAGAGGATAAAAAAAACAAGCTGTGACCCTTGGCACAACCTCGTGTGAGTGCACTTGCAACAAGCCCAAGCTTCTGGGATACCCTTGCAGTCACGTACTCTGGGCAGCTGCTGATCAAAAAATCAGTGTCGAACCGTACGTATCGCCGTTTTTTAACATGCACAATTTATACAACACTTGGAACGGTGAGTTCTGGGCATGGGGCATTGATATGAACTACAAGCTATTGTGGCCAGACGGGTCCAAATGGGTTCCTGATCCCAAGTTGATGAGAACCACCTCGGGACGGCGTCAGTCTAGGCGTCATCGCAATGACATGGACCATAGCCAGTCGGGAGAAGAAAGGCGATGTCGCGTTTGTAGGTGCCCTGGACACTCGCGTAGGGAATGTCCGTATCGTACCAACAACACCGCATGATATTTAATCATGCTATGTATTTTAGTTTCATTTAATCGTGATGTAATGTAATCTTCGGATATTTAATTTCATTTCATCGTGATGTAATGTAATCTTCGGATATTTAATTTCATTTCATCGTGATGTAATCTTCGGATATTTAATTACATTTAATCGTTATGTAATGTAATCTTCGGATATTTAATTTTATTTCATCGTGATGTAATGTAATCTTCGAATATTTAATTCTATTTAATCGTGATTGCAGGTTATGGCCGAATTGCCAGCGCTTTTGCAGCGCCATCACGACGCCCAACACCGTTGCCACCTTTTCTTAAACCCGAATCATGAAAATCCTCCTCAGACCTTCAGGCTTCGAACCGTAAAGAACACATGGCCAATACACAATTATTTCCGTGAACACCTTCAGGCTTATGGACTCCTTCATTTTGCTAACCTCGCAACTCGTCCAGGCACTTTCACTTCTGACCCATCGCTTTTGACATCCCTCGTTGACCGATGGAGACCTGAGACCCACAGCTTTCACTTCCGCTGCGGAGAGCTCGCACCTACACTAAAAGATGTGTCAATGATCACAGGTTTACCAATTAGAGGTGAGCCAGTGGTCCCTCCACTAGTTCCTGCAACTTGGCCAGAATATGTCTCGTTCCGTCTTGGGCTTACAATGCCAAAATCAAAACGTCCTGGTCCGCCTCGGGGTGTCCCACTCAGCTGGCTTTTTGATAACTTTGAAACGTTATCTAGCTACGCTGATCTTGAGGCGAGGAAGAGACATTTATTTGCATATTTTTTGTGGCTATTTGGTGTGATGTTTCCTAATTCTCATGGTGAGGTAGTCCTCCCTGGTCTCATCTACTTTGCCGCAAAGATAGTGGACGAACCTTTACCCACGGTTCCAACATACAGCTTTGGTTCTGCTATACTTTCTCACACATATAGAGGGTTGTGTGATGCCACTCAGAAATCTTCATTCGGATCTAAAGCTCCATTACTTTGTGTCTCGTACGAGTTTCTACAGTTATGGTCATGGGAATACCTACCTGTTGGACGACCCCAGATAGTAAATCCCGTAACCCCATACGACTGTGGTGAGGGCATCGTAACTATGTCCAGCCGGTGGACGCTCGGTCGGAAACAATGGGCTACAAACATTGTGAGAAGTTGTTACCCCATATACCATGATCAGTTTGAGCTTCTTGAGGACTCACTAATCACATGGAACCCGTGGACTGATCAACACATTAACATGGTATTTGGTGCGCAATCCATCCCAGTGGAATGCGTGAGAGATAGTGGCTTCTGGATGACTCGCTGCAATTTACTATGTCTGTGGTTTGTTGAACCGTACAATCCTGACCGTGTAATGAGACAGTTCGGTCTACATCAAGATATTCCACCACCTGTTCCAAGATGTATCGACGAACGTACTCATAAGTAAGATGCGACCTCCGTAAATAGTTAATGTGTTTTTGATTCATAAAACTTACGTTCTGTTACGTAAATTTCAGGATAAACAATAGTGGAAGAACTGGTGTTGATTACCGTGAAAAAAACATTCAATGGGTAAACCAGTGGAATAATGAAGCACTGGAAATGATAGTGCTTGAACATAGGTAAATTTTATTTACGGTAATTTATGTACATAAACAAGTTGATCTAATTATATAATTATGCAGACCGTACGACGCGACTACAACACAACCGTATTACGAGTGGTACTGCATGAGCACGCGTACTCGACTGACGTATCAACCGCCTACGATGCCAACACATCCCACACATATGGAACAGTTGCGGAGACGGATAGACACATCATCAGCTTACTATCGTGACCACACGGTAATCATCAACAACTTACTATTCAAGTCCATCATTTCATGAATAATTCAAGCAACCAATAACCTATTTTTTTAGATTGATATTTGCAACGAAGTAGGGGAGATGGCGAGGGAAGGCATGCAATCCCGAGACACACCAGGTCGAACGTCTGTCTTAAAAAAAATTGGTGAATTCGTCGCCAAAACGATGAGATGCGGTAGACGGAATGATGTTGACACTGGAGCGTATAACATGCCGGAACCGAGGTCAGCTAGAACGAGTGCAGCGCCGTCGTCATCAAGGCGGTGGGGAGAGGGTCCAAATACTACAACGACATTTCCACGACATGACTCGTCTCTGCCATTACAGGGGCATACACCCGAGGTAAATGTTGCAGCCTTGGATTCCATGCCCGAGCAGACTCATTTCGTGGACCAAAATGCGGACACAGGATATGGCACATACACCCAAGGCGACGGATCTCAGCCGTATCCCTCCACGCGAGGGATCAGGATGCCCGAGGAGACTCGTTTTCCTGACATAAACCAGCACATTAGGGGCGAGGGATCACAAAGCTACAACACCGCTCAGGTATGTTCAACCATAACAAGCAATTACAAGTGTACAACATTTACATGACTTTTATTTACATACGGTTTTTCTGTGCAGGAAAGTAATGATATATCATGGGAAGATGAAGAAACCCAGCGTGGCGTAAACAAAGACATACTCACGGAATCACTTAATCCATACAATCTTGACCGTGTCCCAGGATTATTGAATGACTTTTTCGAGGAGGACGTTATTGGCCCATCTTTTATCCCTTCCCAGTCACAACCATACACCTATAATTTCGAATCATCATCTCAATATGGATTGCAGACTCCACCACCTATGCATGAGTCGCAGACACAGGAAGAAGAGGGGCAGTACGGTCGTGGTCTTCGTGAACACCGACCCCCTAATCGCTTGTCACCTTCCGGTCGTCGGGAGAGGCCAGCTGGCCGTCGTCGCGTAGGGTGATCCGTCTATCTATGTGTGCGAACTATTGTATCTAGATATGTCAGTTTCCAACTTTCAGACTATTCTCATGTGTGAGGACTTATCTATGTATCAGACATCCTTCATGTATGTGTTACTATCTATGTATGAGTCATTATCTATGTAAGAGACTAATTTGTTTTCAACTTATGTATGAGACATATTCATGTTTTATTTCAGTGATCAATTGGTTTAGAGAGATAACACTTGTACTGCGAACTAAATGCATCCAACTGAAATTAAACATTACCACTGAATTAAACATTACAACTGAATTACACATTACAACTGAAGTAAACAGTACAACTGAATTAAACACTACAATTGAAATTAAACATTACTACATAAAAACAGTACTACATCGATGTAGAGCTCTGGCCCTTCGTCGATGTAGAGCTCTGGCCCTTCGTCGATGTAGAGCTCTTGCCCTTCGACGATGCGGTACTCTTGACCTTGGTGCTCGGCATGAAGAGGTCGTCTTCGTCCTCACTGTCTGCTGACCATAAATCTAAATTATTCCTCGCAAGCCTGATGTAAGATTCACTCTTATGCAGTTTGACCTTCTGCCATCTGCCATGCAACCTGAGAAGTTCTTTCCGTATCTCCTCAAATGTCCTGGGAGGCCACCCACTCCTAGCTAATGAGTGAGCCAACTCATTCATTATGGTGTCACTACTGATGAGTTCCTCCCATGGAACTACTCTATCATCCATCTTGAAATTGGCGGCTAGTTTGAGAAGACGATCGGACATACCAGTGTGAAAACTACGATCAAAAGGATAATGGGACATCTCCACGAAACTACACTTGTCTGCTCACCCACCTTACTGCCGAGGGGGTTTATAGGTTCAGAAGAGAAGATGGCGGGAAAGTAGGGCGGGAAATAAAATGGAGGGAGAGAAAGGCGGGAAAGTAGGGCGGGAAATAAAATGGAGGGAGAGAATGGCGGGATTTTTTTTTGAAAATAACATGCATAAAATAAGATACATTAAACTGTTGAAATTAAGATGCATCGAAAATAACATGCATAAAATAAGATATATTAAACTGTTGAAATTAAGATGCATCGAAAATAACATGCATAAAATAAGATACATAAAATAAGATACATAATTTTTTTAAGATAATACAACTTGCTGCAATTCGAATTTTAGGATACAATAACATAAATCTACCGAGTCCAACGTGGATATTTTCCTTTTCCATCACCAGCTTCTTCTGCTGCCTTGGCTGCACGAGCCCATTCTTTCTTTATCTGCCTCTCAGCCTCACGGGCCTCCTCTCGCTGTCGGTAAACCTCCGCCAGTCGAAGTCCCTCTTCTCGGTTTTTCTTCTGCATCTCATCAAGAAAAGCCCTCTGTTTCACACAATACTCTTGCCACTCTCTCTCCTGCTCTGCTTTCTCCTCTGCTGCCGCCTTCGCGCGGCGCTCTTCCACGTCCAAACTTGCCCATGCACGACGACTTCTTTCACGAATCTCGGTCACCGCCCAGTCTGGTTTTTTCGTGTCAATCCAACGATAGTACATGCACAGAGGCGGAGGAGACTACAACAAAAATAGAAATAGAAATATCAAATCAATAATAATATCAACAACGTCTTTATTCTTGATAACTGAAACATACCGGAGGCCTCACGTACGGTGAAATAGCAACGGGTGGATCTTCCTCATAACTGGCGCACATGAAAAACTTCATGCCCAACCAATCTGAAAAATCCGTCACCTCCCTCACCTTGCAGAGATCGCCACACCAACAACGAACTACTTCCATCCCCCGAGGCAAAGTCGCACTCTTCATTTTCTTAGGCCTAATGCTTTGATCCGAGCAAGGCAAACTCATGCTGACTATTAAAAAAATGACACATGAAATAACAACACATTTAATCATGCATGTTAAAAAGCGTTTAATAATGCATGTTAAAAAACATGACACATTAAATAACAACACATGAAATAACAACACATTAAAAACCAAAACGTTTAACATAAATCCTAATAACAACATCTTCAACATACTGTTCTAACAAATATTACTATAAATGCAAATGACGGGCTATAAAATATCTCATATGAAAACGTTTATATGATTTCAAAAGTAAACATCGCATAGCTAATAACGGGCTAAAATACTAACTACTTTGCAACGTGCATGCACAAAAAAATTCATGTATTGCAAAGATCATACCTTGATCAAATTACTCCACTGAGTGTGTGCGCACGACAGAGTAGGCAGTGTGTCTGTGTGAGAGAGCAGACAGGGTGTGTGTGCGATAGAGCGCTGGCATCGTGTATAAATAGAATACGAGCACTGTATTGTCGGCAGAACAGGTTCCCGCGCGCGCAGTACAGTTGCTCAGCCTCGGAATCAGTGTAATCAGTACAGTGCCGCACTGAAAAAAGCAAAAGCAGACGTTTTCCCGCCCGGCTCAGCCTCGGAATCAGTGCATGCACGCGGCGTCGGCGTCGGCTAGCGAGCGGCGAGCGCTTTCGGCGCGCGCGGGTCCACGGTGGCTGCCGCCGCCGCTGCTGGCGGCAGGGCCCACCACCTGCCGTCCGTTACGGCTCTGCCCGAGCAGAAACGGGATCCCCCACCTGCCGCCAGCTGCAGTGGCGGCAGGTCCCACGTACAGGCCGGCCGCCGGAGGTGGTGGCGGCAGGTCCCACGCACAGGCCGGCCGCCAGAGGTGGTGGCGGCAGGTCCCACCGGTGGTGGTCTTTTTTGACAATAGCACTCGCAGGTGGTCTTTTTTGACAATAGCACTGCTCAGGTGGTCTTTTTAGACAAAAATTCGGTTGCCCGATTAGCGAAGAGGTTGTGTCTGGGTTGAAGGCTGCACCACATGGGCCGGCACGACACGGCCCGGCTAATGCGTTCCACGGTGGGTCATTCTAGACACAATTATCATCGGCCATGCCTACCCCGCCACCATAGTCCTACTCCGCGCCCTGCTCCTACTCCGCGCCCGGCACCACTCCCACGTGGCCTCGTCCTCCCAGATAGGTGTGTGGCCACGGGACAAGCATGGAGGGCAGCCCCACTGGCGTGGCAGCGGTGGCGATGCTCAGCGTCAAGCCGACGGGTCCGTGCTAGCCGCAATTTCCAATAGTTGTGTGCAGTGCGCAGTGTTGTGTGCGTGAAGACCAGCAGCTCATGTTGGAATATTAGACAAATTCCTGATTAATTCCAATTAATAATTAATAATTAAAACAGAAAATAGCATGCAACAATCTAGCATACAAGATGAACATGAAAACATGCACAACACCATCGCACATGTAACAGTAACTATAGGTAGAGATATGATTAGATTACAATGGATCGTACTGTTCATTAGCTGTTGCTGGGCGACGTTGTTGATGACGAAGTTGGCGATGATCTGCTGTTGACGGCGGTGTAGACGACGATGAGTAGCACGGTCCGACTTGGACGGAAGACGGTCGTGATGACAAACTTGAGCAGTCGCGCAGAGCGTCTCTCAAAAACCTAATTCGTCCTCTCCCGGTGCAGGATCACAAGATGAACAATTCCCAAGACCATCTCTCCTGCATGCGGATGCACGCCAGTGTTCGGGATAGAGTAGACTACGGTGGCGGCGTAATTTGTGAGAAGAGGCAAAACCCTAATTCTTCTCTGTGTTTATTTGGACGGCACCGGTAAGCAGTATATATAGGAGGACCGGAGTCGGTATCGTGTCGCGATCACAATCTGAAATCGACTTGGAAGTCAAACTTATCCGTCAAGGAAATAATCAACTTGGCTGTCAAGGCCACGGCCTGAGCCGGTCACTACCAGGGATAAGCCTATCATTAGCGCAGGTCCCACGCTACTACTAGGGCACTGCAGCTAACTTATAGTAGTAGCGCGGGTTGGCCCTGTGCGGCTACTACTTATGGTAGCAATAGCGTGGTGTTGGCCCCACGCTACTATTAACTAGCTGTAGCGCCGGGTATTACCCCCCTCCACTACTATACCTGCATATTTCATTTTCACATATTTATATTGTATTTATACACCCTTATATAATTTTTTATATAGTAGTAATGATATAACAACCATCACCATCATAGTTATATAAAAACTCATCATCATCGTAGTGATATAACAACTCAAATGATCATAAGATATAACAATGTCTCACCACAATGATCAGCATACGTTAACCACTACTAGCTAATTGTTATCATCCTAGGTAAATAACTTCCGAGCACATGACATGTACTAGGACCTACTCCTCTCTCCTAGATAAAATGTCATAAAACAGAATAAAAGAACCCTCCTTCTCCATGATGAAGCATAGAGATCCACTGGTCTCTAATTTGTGGGCTGCACTCAGTTACTATTTCCCTCCATCCTTCAATTTTGAGGCTTCCTTGTGCTTTGCGTTTAGTCGAGTATGGATAATGGAAAGTGTCCCTCAAAGGGCTAGCAATTGTCATCTCACCTCTGACATCCATAAGAGGAGGCACAACAACATTTAGGAGCTTCTATTGAAAAACATAATAGTAACATAGTTAGGAATGTAGTTTAATTAAGAAGAATGTATGGAAAAGATGAACTAGTGACACAATAGTAAGAAAAACTTACCATGCTATTTGCATGAATGTTAGCATGGCTCAACCTGTGCATTAGTGGCACGTATGTTGTATAATTTTGGCCATCATCATAATATATGTCCTTAAAAGACATAACATCATTAACAAAAGAGACAAGAGAATTCTTCTCCTCCCAAGTTAGCTCTGATGCATCAGTGTAATAGGTATTGTCTACTATCTTCAGTGTATCTCTCATAGAAAGAAAATAAGCTGTTAGTTATAAATAAACAAGTTAAGTAGGGGTGAATAACAACTATTTTTAAATGAGCTTCAAATAAACAAGTTAAGTAGGGGTTTCAAATAAAAAAGTTAAGTAGGGGCTTCAAATAAACAAGTATAGATTATTTAACAAATTTGTTGAACAAACTCGCACGGAGATAGAATTGGAATCATGTACAGATCCACCCAAATGTCATTATCATGTTGAGGACAGGTGACTGGATCATATTGAGGAATGCCAATATCGAAGGAAATTTTCATACCCTTCTCAAATCCGTAAGCCTTGCATAACCCTCTCAAATTTGAACAACCCAAATATGTGTGAGTTATTTCATTGTAGAACTTAATTAGCCTAAAAAATGAAACCAAGTTTTGTCTTTAGGTGAAATTTCTTTGTCTCCACCATTTCCACGTCAGCGAAAGAGAGCTTCTCTAGGACGTACCGTCTTGCATAACATGTGATTCACTAGTCGAATTATAAAAAACGAATATTACACGTTAAAGAAAAAAAATCTTAAGCCATACTTAATTAAGAAGAAATACGTGCCGTTGAAATTATATAGCGTAAAATATTCGAACTCCTCCTTAAGCATGACGGAGAAGCACCTATCATTTTCCAAGTGTGGCTGTCGCCCATAAATCTGTCGTCGGTAGAATCATCGCAGTGGGGGATCCTACGTCGTCATCCATTTGATGTGTTCGTAATTAAAAGAAAAAAATCGATAGGAAATACCAGAAAATCGACGAACAAGAAGGCAAAACGACCTCCATAACAACAGTCGGGATCCTTCCTCACCGATACTTCGACCGTCGGTGATGGTCGCTCCTCCCTTCTTCCGTGAGTGCATTACCAAAAGGTCTAGCACACGGGAAAGAAAATAGAAGCGACCCCCACAACAACAGTCGGGATTCTTCCCCACTCGTGTTTGTTGGTATACATGATGGACACTACCCTCATTGATATTACGAGCGTCGGTGATGGTCGTTTTCTCCTTCTCTATGTGCATTACCGAAAGGTCTGTCATGAAGAGAAGGAATAAAAAAGCGACACCACAATAACAGTTGGCATTGTTCCTCTCGACAGAAATTGACCTTTGCGAAAAATCTGACATATCAAGTGCCCAAAATTTACCGGAACAGAAATTAATCAACGTTCCGGCAAAACATAGGCACTCGTAGGTTCCCTGCAAAACATTCCATCATATGTGGATTCACAGTTCCGTGTATAGTAATTCAGTCGTCATCTATATAAATGCCATGCTATGTATAAAATCGAAAATTATCATACTACTTTATAAAACTACTAACCTACACATAAAATACAATTGTTAAATGTTAATAATAAAAACTACCATCCTCCTAATAACAAAAATGCCATGCCGTTAATCATAGAAATGTCATCTAACTAATTATTAAAATTCATGCTCTTATTCAAAGTACGAACACTCCCCTCACTGGCGCGACCACCTTCCCCAATCCCGTCTCCGCGTCCATGCCCCCCCCCCCCCCCCCCCCCCCCGATTTTGCCCCACCCCGGCCGGCCGCCGTTGCAAATGAGCCGCCGGCGAAGAAGCAGCGAGCCGGCAATCCCCGCGGTGGCGGTGTGAGGCGGCCAGCAGGGCGCAACCCGGCGACGAACCCATCTTGGGCGGCAAAAAATTTAAGGCGACCGCGGTTGTGTCGGCCGATTCGCTGCCGACGGCGGTCGTGGCGTTTGCACCCGTTCAAAGAACCCATAACCCACCTCCTTTGCCGCTGCTGCCGACCATGGAGGAAGACGTGGTCATGCCCACGGCCACCACATCCAACTTGTTGGACTAAATGTCGCGCGGTCGTCGGCCGGTTTTACATCTCCAATTTGCATCATCTATTGTGGTTGGAGTTTTATAACACTAATATACATTATCAGTTGGAGTTGCCTCTTTGTCGAAGATGTAAAATGTACTTTTTGATGATATAAATTATACATCATCTAATTTTACATCTTCAAATTTACATCGTCTATTGGAGATGCTCTAATAGTGATTTCCTTTCAAGTGGTCAATATTGTTCGTCTCAGGGATCCGAGCTCTGTATGCCGCACCCCGTTTTACCTTTATTAACTAGAAAGGGCTCACATCTCTCTCACACACACAAAAAGAGAAAAACACAAATGTATTTAAGGGTCGTCTGAATTTGATCTTCCGACAACGCGCACGCACATGAATACCGGTTACCACAATGCCATGATGTACAGTGTATATATACGTGCATACACATCTTAGCTGACCCTGAAAAGACCCTCTTTGAACATTCAAATTCATTTTTTATTTTATATTTTGAACGTTAGCAGTGTTTCTCGCAAGGCAACAAGAAAAAGGGTAATCGGTCTAGTCTGTATTGATGTGATGTGTGCGGTGCTGGATTGTGGGATTGGAGGAGCACATAAATCATACTCCCTCCATCCTACACTATTGTTAAAAACGCTCTTATATTATAGGACGGAGGTAGTATTTATTAAGCATTTGGATCCATAGCACCTACATATTAATTAAGCGTCAGGGTACACACGCACATTTTTCTTTATTAATCTTTGTAAGAGAATGGCTAATAATAGAGCCAGCTGTCTTGGTCATGTCATTTACCTACAGATATAGGAATTGTGGGTTTTGTAAGTGGGGGAGGGGGGCAGCAACGCGGTACCATCCTATGTGATGTAAATGTATATACATGAGTGATGCACTAGTTGATTTGTGACACACATGTGTTTTCTTCAAACAGCTATTACAGAGAGGATGTTTGTAGGAGAAAACGCAAGCCTCCAAAACACGGTATGAACATCATTGTTGATCCTTGTCTTGACTAAATGTTTGAGGAATCTCTCATTTCATTCTTATCTTGTAACACCCCAAAAATCGGGTTATCGATTTTTGTGCTGTTATTCCTTCCTAGCTTTTCTCTCCCAAATTTTTCCTCTGGAATCTGGTAAGTAACCAGGTGAATCCAGACAATCCCCAACCTCTCAGTGCCTTGCCCATGTTCTTGTTGTAGGGTAACGTAGCAGAAAACAAAAAATTTCCAACCTACGCACCAGCCCAGGACCACTATGGAGACTGCATACAAGGTTTGATCTTTTCGTTACCGACTCGTAGCGCAGCGGAAGTAGAGTCGATGACGATCGGCGGTGCAGATCCCCGCAGCTAGGATTTACAACCTCCCAACCGCGAGGATGTATACCATCATCCGCCCCCCGGACAGCCCTCCGGGAGGCGGTCGGACAGTCCCCCGGACGGTGTCGCAGACAGCCCTTCGGGAGGACCTCCGAAACTCGGACGGTCACTCGGACAGCCCTTCGGGAGGACCTTCGAAACTCGGACGGTCACACGGACAGCCCTTCGGGAGGCACTCTCGAACTAAGACCGAAACTACGATCTCTCTACAGAGTTGCACACATACGGTGTCATCTATCCGGCAGGGCTTCGCTGTCCAGAACTAGTTCCTGCTGGAACCCAGACAGCCTTCCGGCTCTACGAAACTATTTCGCTGGGAGGGAGAGAAGAAGCCAGATCATTGCAATGGCATGTGTATGTGAGAATGGAATGAGAGTGGAGAGCACCTCTCCACCTCTATTTATAGGAAAAGCCCATGGGGAAAAATACCCAAAAAACCCATCACATGGATCCTTCATAAGGGTAAAATGGGAAGGCAAGTGGAGCTCCATGGAGCTCCACATGTGTGGCCGGCCACCCCTCATGCCCCCCCCCCCCCCCAAAGGGGTTCCTTAGTCCCCAAGTTCATCTAGAAGCCTTTTGGGAAAAGCCCCAAAAGGTGGCTTTCCAAAAAATATCCAAAAAGCACTTTCACTATTCACGACGACATTTTTCAGCGTCCGGTCGAACTGAAAATATTTATGTGGGCTTAGAACATTTCCAGTACCCACTAAAATAATTTTCATTGCGATCCGGAACAATTCCGGTTTAGTGATTTCATCTGCGAAAAGCATCTGAAGCGGTTTCGGCAGCTCCGGAACATTTCCGGTTTTTATCCCGGAAAATTCCAGAAAGTTTCCAGAATGATTCTGGCACCCTCCAAGAATTATCAGGCATGTGCCAAAACCAATTTGACTTTATGGTATCCTCTGAAACAACTTTTCAGTTTCACCGAAACTCATCCGGTGACCTCTCTCTTCGGAACTTTTCCGTTGACGGAAACTTTTCCGGTAATTTTTTCTCAGACTCCCTGTCTAGTATTCAGCAGATAGATGACCCTTAAGCGTGTGACCCTATAGGTTCGGTGAAGTATACACATGACCCGGAACCCTTTCCGATCAATGATCAACATCGGAGCCGTGGACACCCATATTGACCCCTATACCCACACGAATGAATATTCGAGTGAACCTCCAGTTGCCGTGTGCTATTCCTGTTGCTTCGCGATATGTTACAAATACCCGAGGTGAGATTTGTTGGCATCCCCGTGGATCAACACATGTCCACTATGCCAGTTACCTCGTTACCGGTATTGTTCTCTTTTCTCGTTACCGTGTTCCGGTATCCCTGTGATCAAATCACTCTGTGTCTGGCCAGACGATGATGGATACCGTAACACCGAGAGGGCCCAGAGATATCTCTCCATCGTCGGAGGAGCAAATCCCAATCTTGAGCTATCAAGTTACTTGACATACTTTTCCATGAACCCGTAAGCCGCCGTAATAGCCACCCATTTACGGATGACGTTTAACAAACCCCAAAGTTCATGAAGCAAGCATGAAGAAACTCGATACTCTCATGGTCTAAGGAATTATGCAAACGTTAACCATCTCTGTGTTATTAACCATTAACTTGTGACGAATGAATCTCATAGCATAACATCAATTCGGGTCGATTCAACACAAATGTTCTTCTAACATTGTGCCCTCAAAATTGCCGGCATAGCCATGCCCATGATCAGGAAAACAGGATCATCATGCAATACTTGAGCCAGTCTTAGAGGCCAGACTAGGAATACATTTTACCGTTTATTATCCCACACGTGCATATGAGTCTTCCTCCGAGCCTCGTGGTTATTGCAGACTCGAGAACCATAGCAGTTATAGCATGGAACATAAACCTAATTATGAACAGGGAGATAATCAATAACATTTATTATTGCCTCTAGGGCATATCTCCTACACTTGTGCCAGCCAACCTTCCGTCAGTAAACCCCGAATCTCATTCAAACCCTAGTGCCAAAATATTGGAACTGGAAATCCTGCCTTTGTGTTTACAAAGGAGCTATCATTTCCCTTGCTCTGTTAATCCTCCCAAAATTTCTAGAGATCCTCCTTCACTCATACACCCTAGATGTGCAAAAATATTGCCAAGTCATATGCAATATTTCTCATCTAGAATTAATTCCTTTTTCAGCCTTTCTGAGGAATTAAATTCAGGAAAATATCTATCCATCTCCAAAGTTCATGAAAACTTGTGGAGATATTCTTTGTGATCATATTGAGCTCTCATAAAAATATTGGCCATAATTAAATAGGGGAAATTGCACTTTCCTATTTAAAGCCAATATATCAATTTGGGGCCTTTCCGAAGGAACTACCACTCTGGTAGCTAGGAAAAATCCCAAATAATTTATGGAGCTTTCCCAACCCATATCTTCACCATTTCATTAAAAATATTGGGTTCCACAATTCAAAATTTGAGCACAACACCCCTTTGCAAATTCTGTCCAGATTTCCTATTTGCAAAGGAAGTGCTTGATTCCTTGATCTTCTTGGGCTGAAATTTTGCAGGGTGATTGATTATGATATATTACCCTGGTAAACCAAAAACCAGCCCATTTCATCTACCAAATATCCCTCAGTAAATTTACCAAGTTTCTGTCCAGATCAAAGCACTGTGAAGGAAGTACCATTTTTACTTATGCAAATGGTATGAAATTTTTACAATGCCTCCATATGCCTAAATTATTGGTCTCCACCAAATTTGGGCCATTTTCATCTAGTCATTTGACCCCAGCATCATTATTTTCATTTCTGGCCAGTATGCCAAGTTGCAAAGGAAGTGTCAGATATCCTTGCCCGTTTGCTCTCATTTTTGGTCAAGATAGTCACCTTAGTAGATGGCTAATCTCTACCCAAGATCAGGCCAAGAAGAGCATTATGGTGGCCACACCACCTGTCAAACACTTTGCTGTTGGCTGCTTGTTGATCAAGGTGCAGTCACACCAGTGTTCTCTTGTGACTTCCAGCTATATAGGTAAACTCCAGGAAGTAGGGAGAACCGCCTAGACACGGTTTGGCTTCGAGTAGAGCGTGGCAAGGCCATGGCCACGGGAGCGTGCCAACCGCGTGCCCTGTATGCCAGAGCCTTCGGGAGCCCTCTCTGGCACGCCGCGGCTTGTCCGGGAGCGTCGGAGAGCTCCCCACCGCGTGCGTGAGTCCTCTGGAGGCTTCCTCCCCTCGTCCTCTGGCCCGTGGCTGCCTCTACCATTGTCCCGCTCCTTCCCGAGCCCTCCCCCGAGCCTATTTAAGGCGCCCTCGAGCCTCTCCCGACCACCAGCAAGCCCAGCCCCCTCCCTCTAGAGCCTCGGAGCTCTTCCTTCCCCGCAACCGCGGCAATGGCCGCCGCCGATCCCCCTCGATCCACCCCGCCCCCTGGCCCTCCCCTCTCCCTTCCCTCTACGCCCGAGACCTCCTCTATGGCCTGCTGAGCCGCCGCCGCTCTCATTTTAGCCGGGGAGGTGCTGCCGGAGTGGCCTCGCTGCCGGCCAATGGCCGTCGTACCTTGGTCAGTGACGACGGCGCTGCGGGCCGCCTCCGGCGATCCCGCGACCATCCCCGGGCGCGGTGAGGAGCGGCGGTGCCCCTGCGCGCGCCGGCCGTCCTTGGGGAGCAGCAAGGCGACGGCTACGCCGGCGACCGAGCACCCCTGCGCTCGCCTCTGTCTCCGTTCGCGAGGAAGAAGACAGCCCAGGGAGGAGAAGAGAGAAAGTCAACCCGGGGCCCACGTGTAAGTGAGTAGCGGCCGGGTCCCGCCGGTTAAGTGGAGGCGTATTTACTAAAATACGCTTTCGCTTGCCGAAGACGTAATCTGGAAAATACGCCTTCGCTTTCCAGCCGGCGGCCGAACCTGTTATTCAGTGAATGTTCACCCGTTAAGGACTAAAACGGATAGATTTTTGTCTGTTTATCACTTAACGAATGAACGGGCATATCTCCGCGACCGTAACTCCGATTGAGGTAAAACCAACGCCCACGTCTTCAGATCGTCGAGCCCGTTCCGATGGCATCATTTTCATAATGTTTTCACACTGTGAAAATGACCATTTTGCCCTTGCCCTTCGATCAGCCCCTCCGAGAGGGAAACTTTTCCGGCAAATCTTTCCAGAGTTCGATCACACTTCTTTCCGGCGTAATCATCGACCTCCAGGCAAGCCAACCTCTTATCATGAGCTCCGGACTTGCGTGATGACTTTGCTTGCACCCTGTGTGTTTATCTGTATCACCTGTTAGTCTGCATTTGCATACACCTGTGATGACATCGGTATTAGATACTAGCATTACTTTTCATCTAATGCCATGTCTTGTTTTCATATTACCATGATAATAATAATATTGTTAATAACATTGACATGTTAGTACTATGGTTTGATCTCATGCCATGACTATCAGTATTATGATCTTGCTATGCTACTGCTAAGTGATTGTTAGCACTTATAAGTGTCGATGTAATGGTACGCTGATGGATATGTTGAGTTGAATTGATAAACTAAACCTAGTCGGTTGATCCAGAGTCACCCGTTCGGGCTTATCCGTGCAACCACATTTGCCGGTATGGGACGGCCTTGACTTGGTCTGGCTCCGTGCTCTTTCACCGGTACCTCCAGATAGGGAGGGTTATGCGTGCGTGCTACCCTGATCAGGTAGGCGGGCGATAACCCTGTGAGCGTAGTTGAGTGTTTAGCCCGGGAGTCCCCGTTTGGGACAGTTGTTTGGCCACGACGGTGGCAGGTGTCAGGAGTGACACAGGGGCCACCGAGGGCAGGACTCCGGGGGAGGATGATCGCCGGTGGTACGGTGGAGGAGTCACTGGTTAGGCAGGTTTCGTTGGAGCAACACTGGTCCACCCGAATGGGATCACGAGGTCAGGTGCTCCATGGTGTGGGTAAAGTGCGCAACCTCCGCAGAGTATAGAATCTATTCGAATAGCCGCGTCCACGGTATTGGATAGTCCGTCCAGGCCTCACTAGGTGGTCAATCACAATAACGATAATAATGATGGAAGAACTTGTCTTACATTCGGAAGTGCCCAATGGATCATGAATATGTCGAGGGTGTGGGACAACCCAAAAGAGAGTAAGTTGGTATTCGGTAACAGTAAGCACTTTAAGCACCTAGTGTGATCATTGCCATGCTATGTTATGCAGATTATATGTCTGATCCATGCTATGCCATGCTTGATCCATGTTTTCTAGTTAATTCCATGCCATGTTTAGAATAAATTCTTATATAAGCATAGGGCTTGCTTTGTCATCTGCTTGTTTGGATGCTATGTATTTGGTTGTCTTGCGAGTACATTCAAAGTACTCACCTGTTCTTGCACGTGACCAGTTGCAGGAGAAGGTCCGTCGTGCTAGATCGTAACCCAGCCAGTCCTGTGAGTTATGGAGCCCAGCCAGAGATGTCGTTGCCGCTGAACCAAGCCCTCCGCCGCCATTTAGTTAGCCTTGGATCTATGTAATATTGTTGTAAGCAACAGTATTGTAATACGCCATTTCATATAATAAAGCCATTTTGTATCTGGAATTGCTGTATCATGTCTTTGACGTGCGCCAGGTCTTATCCTGGGGCTGGCATGCGTCGGCCCTCTATCGGGGTGCCACATATCTCCACTAATTAAGTATAATGTTGCATATATATTCAAACTAGGAACGGTTAGCTAGAATAAGGAAGCAACTCCTAAGACCTGAATTGTATCCATCATCCTACGACACCGCCTGGGTGGCTATGGTGACGTTGTCGGGTTCCCCTCACAGTCCATGCTTCCCTCAGTGTGTTGAATGGGTACTACAAAACCAGCAGAGAAATGGATATTGGGGTCCGAGTCAAATAGACTCCTCAGTTGACAAGAACATCCTCTCATCTACATTGGCCTGCGCACTTGCACTTAAGAGATGGAATATTGGTACTAAGCATATCCGGAGAGGTATGAACAAAGACGATTTAGTGTTGTTGTTTCAGGTTCTTAATGGTCATTTGATGTGATGAAAATGGTACTAACAGGTCTTCACTTTATTGGAAAATATTTCTCCGTTGCAATGGATGAGCAGAGTGTTGCTCCTATAGGCTTCAATGTCATTTTTCCTGGTATGCTTAGCCTTGCCATTGGGGTGGGTTTGGAATTTGCAATTCGACAAACGCATGTTCATCGGATTCTTCACCTCCGGGAGAGGGAACTCAAAAGGTTTGGGATTGACAATTCTAGCATGAAAGTTGGGTTATGTTTCCCTTTATTCGAACTTGTTTGTACTTTAGTGACGCCCGGTTCTTGATGTTTGTTTCCATGCATTGACTACTTATGTTAATGGAAATTGTTATCTGGTTTTTCTTACTTTCCCTTTTTAAAAGATGAAATTCATCAAGTAGTTTATTGTTTGAAAGTTTTTCTTAGAACCACAACTGGAAAGGGATAATATTGTCATATGTGAATGTTATTCATATTTGTCTTGTCCTTAGTGATGAATCATCAATCAGAATTTGAGTATGCCATGTATACATTGACGTAATTCAGAATTGCTGAGGACAAATCTTATGGAAAAGAAGCGTATATGGCTTATATTTGTGAAGGGCTAGGAAACATGTTGGACTGGAATAAAGTTATGAAGTTCCAGAGGAAGAATGGGTCCTTGTGCAACTCTCCTTCGGCAACTGCTGCCGCTTTAATCCACAATTATGATGACAAAGCCCTCGAGTACCTAAATTCTATTGTCAGTAAATTTGGTACTTCAGGTGGGTCTGCATATCATATCTTGCCAAGAATTTGCAAGCGTACACCATGTTCTCGAATCTAATGACATTAGACTGTTGCAGTACCAACTGTATATCCAATAAATATATATTGTCAGCTTTCAATGGTGGATTCTCTTGAAAAGATTGGTATATCTCAACATTTTCTTAATGAAATAAAGGGCATCCTTGATGTGACATACAGGTAACTGGTGACCAATGATATTTACTTTTCGTAGATTGTAAACTTAACATATCCTCTTTCCAGTTTGTGGTTATAGAGAGATGAGGAAACCATGTTGGATGTAGAAACATGCGCACTGTTGTTTCGTCTTTTACGGATGAATGGATATGATGTTTCCTCTGGTACTTGCTTTGACAGGAATTCCCCATCTTATTAGTATTATCTTGCTCTTTATATTTTACCACCAATTGCACATGTGCAAGACACGTCTTGAGTAACATAAATTAAATAAGGAAATACATATTTATTTAAAATGTCACATATCATGCATATCTCCAAGAATAAAGACATGAACCTATTTTGTTAAAAGTAGCTTTTCAGGAAATTATCTGATCAAGAGAAGGTAATGTAGACAAAATGAAATTAATATTGTTCTATTAGAGGTAATAAGTACAATTAAGAGGCTATATACTCCACTAAAAATGAGGGATTACTATTCGTCCAAAGCTGTTGGATGCAGAATTCTGGAATTAGATTAGAACCCGGGCTAGCATCATAGTTTTAAATAGCCCGCTATAGCCCCGCTATAGCCTTGCTATAGCCCCGCTATAGCCTTGCTATAGCCTTTTCAGCAGGGTGCCGCTAAATGGTCTCATGTACAAAATGCACGCTATAGCCCGCTATAGCCTTTTTGGAGGTACGCCGCTATTTGCCATAGCCCGCTATTTAAAACATTGGCCAGCATAGATCAAAAGCATCGTATCCAGCTCGTACTTTTTTCTATTATATTGTTATTTGACCCAATAATTACTATTTGACGCAGATGAGCTTTCCCATGTTTATGAAGCCTCCACATTCCATAATTCACTTCAAGGATATTTAAGTGATACAAAATCTATAATGGAATTATACAAGGCCTCAAAAGTGAGTGTATCGGAAAATGATTTGGTACTAGATAACACAAGCCACTGGTCTGGCAGCTTATTGTCAGAAAAGATGCTCTCTGATGGGGTGCAAACAAGGCCAATCTTCGGAGAGGTGCTTGCATGAAATTGAAAGTCCAGAAAATAAATTGACCCGTTATTTTGTTGGGGGTTCAGCGTATGCACATTAATGTCCTTTTATAATTGTAGGTGGAATATGCTCTCAAATTCCCTTTTATGCAACAATGGAACGTTTAGACCACAAGAGGAACATTGAGCACTTTGATACTAGAGGTTCTCGGATGTTAAAGACAGAATACATGTAAGTACATCATTTCTCAAAAATAATACTAGCCCGTCTAATCATATATGATTATAGGAGTTAAACACATTTGGGGGGGGGGGGGGGGGGGGGGTTGAATCAGGAAATATTTCACCTTATCTCCATCGGTTTACCAGGATGAACTCCTTCGTCTTAGAATGTATTTGGAATCTTATGCTCCCTTTTCTTATAAACTTCCTTTGTTAAAGAATTTGCAGAATTTTGTTGCAACAGGTGGGTGAAGGAGAACAAGCTGGACAAGCTACAGTTTGTACGACAGAAGCTGACGTATTGTTACCTCGCAGCAGCTGCTACCTTATTCCTTCCTGAACAGTCTGATGCTCGCATTTTGTGGACCAAAAATTCTGTACTCGCAACTGTTGCTGATGATTTCTTCGATGTTGTGGGGTCGAAGGAAGAGTTGGAAAATCTTGTAGCAGTAGTTGAGAAGTACGATTCTTTTGACTTCATCTCTCTTTGCCTGTTCTTTCTTTGTTGGCACCGCGAATTGTGGGCAAGAATCTACATTGTCTTCTCGCAAAAAAAAATCTACATTGTCTTATATAGGACTAAGCATGGAGGGAATTCATTCATCAATTGTTTCATAGAGAACCTAGTGATGCTCTAGTAGCTAGAGCGCTAGGTGTGTGTGTTGATCAAAGATGCCGAGGACGCTTCTCCCTAGTTGGCCGTTCGTTTCTTAAGTAGTGCTAGTGCATCATGCATATCTAACGTGTCATTTTTTTCTGATTACCTATTTTTTGTCTTACGCGGGATGAGCATGCCAAAGATGAGTTCTACTCTGAGGAAGTGAAAATATTATTTTGTGCTATTTATACTACAGTGAATCAACTTGCAGCATTGGCTTCTGCAGTCCAAAACCACGATGTTAAAAAGCACATGATAGAATTAGTGAGTTTCTTGTGCATCACCTGATTTTAAAGTTCATTTGTGTTCAGCGTTGACATTTGGGTTTCATCTGCAGTGGGTACAACTACTAAGGTCTACGATGACCGAGGCAGAATGGCGGATGAGACGATATGTAATGCTATTGAGTTTGTAATGTTTGACCAAGTGCGGCTCCATTTACCTTCTGCCATCCTTATTATAGAACTACCAAGAAGGAAGGGGGATGATACGTCTCCAACGTATCTATAATTTTTTATTATTGCATGCTATTATATTATTAATCTTTGATACTTTATATACATTTATATGTTGTTTTATATCATTTTTTGGGAACTAACCTATTAACCCAGTGCCTAGTGCCAGTTGCTGTTTTCTACTTTTTTGGCTTTTTAGGAAACCAGTACCAAACGAAGTCCAAATGCCACGAAACTGTTTGACAATTTTTTCTAGACAAAAATAAGACCTGGAAGCTTCGGAGGGAGGCCAAACGCCACACGAGGCAGCGCCAAGGCAACAGGGTGCGCTCCGGGGGGTAGGGCGCTCCCTGATGCTTGGGACCACCTCGTGGCTCAGTTTACCCTAACTTCGCCTCTATAAATTTTCTTAAATCGGGAAAGTGCCAGAGAGCCACCAGAAACACGTTTTTTTTGCCACCGAAGTCTCTGTTCTGTCGTGATCCCATCTGGAGCCTTGTTCCGGTGTCCTGCGGGAGGGGGGATCAATCACGGAGGGCCTCTACATCAACCTTGCTGCTCCCATGATGTTCTGTGAGTAGTCTATCATAGACCTACGGGTCCATAGCTAGTACCTAGATGGCTATCTCTCTCTCTCTATGATCTTCAATACAAAGTTCACCGCGATTTCCGCGGTGATCTATTCGATGTAATCTTATTTGCGGTGTGTTTGTTGGGATCCGATGAATTGTGGATTTATGATCAGATTCTTCATGAATATTAATTGAGTCATCTTTGAATTCTTTTATGCATGATTATTATAGCTTCGTATTTCTCTCCGTTCTATTGGTTTTGTTTGGCCAACTAGATTGATTTATCTTCAGTGTGAGTGGTGCGTTGTGATGGGTTCAATTTTGCGGCGCTCAATCCCAGTGACAGAAAGGGACATGCCACGTATTTGTATTTATTCCATTAAGGATAAAAGATGGGGTTAATTCATATTATTTGAGTTTACTTTGTCTACATCATGTCACATTGCTCCAAACGTTTCTGTTTCATGCTTAATACTCTAGATGCATGCTTGATAGCGGTCGATGAGTGGAGTAATAGTAGTAGATGCAGACAGGAGTCGGTCTACGTGCTTATGGACATGATGCCTATATACATGATCATTGTCGTGAATAAATATTTCATAAATATACGCTATTCTATCAGTTGCCCAACAGTAATTTGTCTAGCCACCATATGCTATCTTCGAGAGGGATGCCACTAGCGAAAACTATGGCCCCCGGGTCTACACAAAGTATAATACTAAAACCCTAAAAAATATTGCTGCCATTTATCTTTTGATATTTTATTTTATATTTATATTATCTATCTATCATTATTTAATCCTTGCAAGTAACGAGTTCAAGGGGCTTAACAACCATCTTGCCCGTGTTGGGTGCAAGTGTTTGCTCTTGTGTGTGTAGGTGCCGACGACGAAAGTTTGCGTGATTCTCCTATTGTTTTGATAACCTTGGTTCTCACTCAAGGAAATATTTATCTCTACTGTGCTGCATCTCTCTCCTCTTCAGAAAAAACGTGGTCCATGGCTAGAGGGAAGAACGTGTCACGGATCAATGAAGTGGCAGGCCGTGTTGCGGATCAATGAAGTGACAGGCCGTGTTGCGGATCAATGATGTGGCGCAAACCAGACTGCATGGTACATCCTTGTCATTTTCATCAAAGGGAATTAAGTGGTACGGGTACGTCACTTTTTCAATGAGTTGGAAAGAATATTACTTGCTTTTACATTGGTCTCTCGATTGTTTTACACTAGTACATAACAGGGCATTGGTCCAGGCCGGGCCAGCCCATTAGTCCCGGTTCAGTCACGAACCGGGACTAATGGGTGCAACAATCCCGGTTCGTGAGGCCAGACGGCCGGGCGGGCCACGTGGGGCATTGGTCCCGGTTCGTATGGAACCTTTGGTCCCGGTTCCAGACACGAACCGGGACCAATGCGCCTCGCTCCTGGCCCACAACCATTGGTCCCGGTTCGTGGAAGGAACCGGGACCAAATGTGTAACCGTTCGCCTGGTGCGCGCCCCTTTAGTCCCGGTTGGTGGTTCAAACCGGGACTAAAGGTTCGAACGTCTCGCATCCCACGACGTTTCGCGCTCCGAGAAACAGGAGGATAAAGGAACTGTTCCTCGGCGAGGGCTACAGTAACTTCGCCCATTTCTCATCTTCTCCTCTCTTCTTCCCCCATATCTTCTACCATGAATCCAATCACTCGCTACGGGAAGGTGCTCGCACATGGCAGTACCAATCTCGATGTCGTCTACACAAACGACAGCGCCATGGTGCCGCATTTTCTTTCCCTTTTGCAGAAATGGCTTCAAGTGGCGGATGACAAAAACAAGTTCATAGGGCTTGATCTCGAGTACACGGCCAAGCAAGAAGATGTTGCCATCATCCAGCTATGTTTCAAGAAACATGTCATGATCTTCCAATGGGCAAGGTGAGTTTTGAGGGTTTTCTTTGATCAATTAATAATTTATAGATTATTATGAAAATTGCATAGGATAGAAATATGTTCCATTTTGAATCCTATGGGAAAGATCAATATTTCTTTTAAGTTTGTAGTGAAACAATTTTCCTTGTTGCAAAACGTGGGAGAACATATATGTCATATAGTTAATTTAGGGTTTCTTCATCAATTCATAGGATATGAAAATTGCATATATATAGGATATAGCAATATATATCGAAAATTCGCTCCTGAGCTCGTGCTCAGATGCTCCCGCTGACGAAAAAAATCAAAAACAATACTTAAAAAATTCAAAAAATTCCAATTTTTTTTGTGTGGTAGATATTTTATCGCGTGAGGTCCGCTCCAATTTTCAGCCTATTTGAACCTCTGAGGAGCTCTCGGCAAAAAAGACAAATCGGGTCTGAAAAATTCGTGAACAGTAAACTTTTTTACAGACCCCGATTTGTCTTTTTTGCCGAGAGCTCCTCAGATGTTCAAATAGGCTGAAATTTGGAGCGGACCTCACGTGATAAAATATCTACCACACAAAAAAAATTGGAATTTTTTGAATTTTTCTAGTATTTGTTTTGATTTTTTTCGTGAGAGGGGGAGCATCTGAGCTCCGGAGCCGAAACGGCCCTCTCAATATATATGTTCTATTTTGAATCCTATGGCAAAGATCAATTTCTCTTAAGTTGTAGTGAAATAATTTTCAATTTTTTTATGATATTACTGTTCACCGGGCTCAAATGAGCCCGGGGAGCAAAAACTCTGCGTCTTCCTCTTTTGTTGCAGCGAAATAATTTTCCTTTATATAGTTGCATATTATAATTCTGCCGAAATATACTTGTTGCAGCAGTATTTAACATTTGTTCCATTTTAATTTGTTGATGTTGCAGTAGTGACAAGCACTGCCCAGCACTCATGGACTTCCTACGCAGCGGCATACATTTTGCTAGCGTTGATGTAAGAAATGACAAGCTGAAGATGAGGTGCAGCTTCGGTATTGAGATACCAGCTGGCTGCCTTATTGATATCCAAGACATATTCAGGCTTCGGTATGAGAGGACTTCGATGGCTTCTATGGCAGTCGCCTTGATCGACGACTATTACGGAGATATGAAGACCAAATTCCCCCGAGCGCAGCACAAAGAGTGGGAGAGGACCCCACTTCAGCCTATCAACATTGAGTATGCAGCAAAAGATGCATACGTTGCATATGAGTTGTACCGCAAGATTCGAACCGTGAACTATGGGCAGCGTCACCTCGCACCACCACCACCATTGGAATATTCTTCTGATTCAGACTAGCTAGTAGTGTTCGCTTGGACGAGTACTTTCTGTAATGGATATCTGAACTATTATATATATATTACATATCTCTGTAGCTATTATATATTTGTAGTGCTTTTCAATTCAGTTTTTTCTTAAATTCCGATTGTGGCTGAGAACAAAATGCAACAAAAAAGTGGGTTGTCATTGTTGGCAAGCACGCACACCATGCCAACTTTCAACCTTTTCAGAGTTCATTTGTAGTGCTTTTCAATTTCAGGGTAATTTAGCTCAAAAAAATCATTAAATGCATGAAAAAATACCAAATGAAGTCAGAAAGGGTTGAAAATTGATGATGTGGCTTCGAATGGTGCATTTTGAACACACGAAAAGCCTGGAGTTCAAATAAGTTCAAGAAAATGAAATGCCTTTTGTAAGCGATGAGTTTCCGTCCGAAACCCCGATACTTCGAAAGGGACTGTCCGTTTTGTACACGAAGTGCATCCAGTTTTTGCCGTAACCCACTCAACTTTTTAGCACATGCTATGTGGGTGAAAGGTTGATACCATGCCAACTTTCAACCCTTTCAGAGTTCATTTGTAGTGCTTTTCAATTTCAGGGTAATTTAGCTCAAAAAAATCATTAAATGCATGAAAAAATACCAAATGAAGTCAGAAAGGGTTGAAAATTGATGATGTGGCTTCGAATGGTGCATTTTGAACACACGAAAAGCCTGGAGTTCAAATAAGTTCAAGAAAATGAAATGCCTTTTGTAAGCGATGAGTTTCCGTCCGAAACCCCGATACTTCGAAAGGGACTGTCCGTTTTGTACACGAAGTGCATCCAGTTTTTGCCGTAACCCACTCAACTTTTTAGCACATGCTATGTGGGTGAAAGGTTGATACCATGCCAACTTTCAACCCTTTCAGAGTTCATTTGTAGTGCTTTACAATTTCAGGGTAATTTAGCTCAAAAAAATCATTAAATGCATGAAAAAATACCAAATGAAGTCAGAAAGGGTTGAAAATTGATGATGTGGCTTCGAATGGTGCATTTTGAACACACGAAAAGCCTGGAGTTCAAATAAGTTCAAGAAAATGAAATGCCTTTTGTAAGCGATGAGTTTCCGTCCGAAACCCCGATACTTCGAAAGGGACTGTCCGTTTTGTACACGAAGTGCATCCAGTTTTTGCCGTAGCCCACTCAACTTTTTAGCACATGCTATGTGGGTGAAAGGTTGATACCATGCCAACTTTCAACCCTTTCAGAGTTCATTTGTAGTGCTTTACAATTTCAGGGTAATTTAGCTCAAAAAAATCATTAAATGCATGAAAAAATACCAAATGAAGTCAGAAAGGGTTGAAAATTGATGATGTGGCTTCGAATGGTGCATTTTGAACACACGAAAAGCCTGGAGTTCAAATAAGTTCAAGAAAATGAAATGCCTTTTGTAAGCGATGAGTTTCCGTCCGAAACCCCGATACTTCGAAAGGGACTGTCCGTTTTGTACACGAAGTGCATCCAGTTTTTGCCGTAACCCACTCAACTTTTTAGCACATGCTATGTGGGTGAAAGGTTGATACCATGCCAACTTTCAACCCTTTCAGAGTTCATTTGTAGTGCTTTACAATTTCAGGGTAATTTAGCTCAAAAAAATCATTAAATGCATGAAAAAATACCAAATGAAGTCAGAAAGGGTTGAAAATTGATGATGTGGCTTCGAATGGTGCATTTTGAACACACGAAAAGCCTGGAGTTCAAATAAGTTCAAGAAAATGAAATGCCTTTTGTAAGCGATGAGTTTCCGTCCGAAACCCCGATACTTCGAAAGGGACTGTCCGTTTTGTACACGAAGTGCATCCAGTTTTTGCCGTAGCCCACTCAACTTTTTAGCACATGCTATGTGGGTGAAAGGTTGATACCATGCCAACTTTCAACCCTTTCAGAGTTCATTTGTAGTGCTTTACAATTTCAGGGTAATTTAGCTCAAAAAAATCATTAAATGCATGAAAAAATACCAAATGAAGTCAGAAAGGGTTGAAAATTGATGATGTGGCTTCGAATGGTGCATTTTGAACACACGAAAAGCCTGGAGTTCAAATAAGTTCAAGAAAATGAAATGCCTTTTGTAAGCGATGAGTTTCCGTCCGAAACCCCGATACTTCGAAAGGGACTGTCCGTTTTGTACACGAAGTGCATCCAGTTTTTGCCGTAACCCACTCAACTTTTTAGCACATGCTATGTGGGTGAAAGGTTGATACCATGCCAACTTTCAACCCTTTCAGAGTTCATTTGTAGTGCTTTACAATTTCAGGGTAATTTAGCTCAAAAAAATCATTAAATGCATGAAAAAATACCAAATGAAGTCAGAAAGGGTTGAAAATTGATGATGTGGCTTCGAATGGTGCATTTTGAACACACGAAAAGCCTGGAGTTCAAATAAGTTCAAGAAAATGAAATGCCTTTTGTAAGCGATGAGTTTCCGTCCGAAACCCCGATACTTCGAAAGGGACTGTCCGTTTTGTACACGAAGTGCATCCAGTTTTTGCCGTTGCCCACTCAACTTTTTAGCACATGCTATGTGGGTGAAAGGTTGATACCATGCCAACTTTCAACCCTTTCAGAGTTCATTTGTAGTGCTTTTCAATTTCAGGGTAATTTAGCTCAAAAAAATCATTAAATGCATGAAAAAATACCAAATGAAGTCAGAAAGGGTTGAAAATTGTTGATGTGGCTTCGAATGGTGCATTTTGAACACACGAAAAGCCTGGAGTTCAAATAAGTTCAAGAAAATGAAATGCCTTTTGTAAGCGATGAGTTTCCGTCCGAAACCCCGATACTTCGAAAGGGACTGTCCGTTTTGTACACGAAGTGCATCCAGTTTTTGCCGTAACCCACTCAACTTTTTAGCACATGCTATGTGGGTGAAAGGTTGATACCATGCCAACTTTCAACCCTTTCAGAGTTCATTTGTAGTGCTTTACAATTTCAGGGTCATTTAGCTGAAAAAAATCATTAAATGCATGAAAAATACCAAATGAAGTCAGATAGGGTTGAAAATTGATGATGTGGCTTCGAATGGTGCATTTTGAACACACGAAAAGCCTGGAGTTCAAATAATTTTCATAAAGAATTTTTTTTAGAAACTTTAATAGCAAACTAAAATAAACAAATCTGTTTTTGATTGAAACAGACATTTAAATTAACCTAAAACTTACCAAATTGAATATAATGATAAAACACAGTAACATTAAATAGCAGGAAAAAGAATCACTGAAAAATCTATTTTTTTAGTAAAGTTATTCACACCATTTTAAAAGAATTCAAATTTAAGCTATTAAAATTTGGAAACTAATGGCACTAACAGAAACTTTATAATTTTTGTGACCTAAAAGCAAAAAGAATCACTGAAAAACTGTATGTAGAAACAAAAGAAAATAAATAAAGCAAAAAAGAAAACAAAAAAGTAGAAAAAAATTAAAAAAAATGCCACCTACTTCGGCCGGCTACAGTCATAGAAGGCCCAGGGCACGATTGTGCAAATAGGCCCGTAAGCCTGCTGTTGAGAGGAGCTCGAGAGGTTGTGCACAGCAGCGCTTATAAACAACTCTCGAGCCCTCTCAACTAGCGAGGTGGGACTAAACATTTGGCCCCGGGCAGCACCACCGTTGGTCCCGGTTGGTGGCACCAACCGGGACCAATGCCTACCTTTGGTCCTGGTTGGTGCCACCCACCGGGACCAAAGGTCCCTGTTTCCCGCCCTTTGGGCTGACGAAAAGAGACCTTTGGTCCCGGTTTGTGGAACCAACCGGGACCAAAGGTCCCTGTTTCCCGCCGTTTGGGCTGACGAAAAGAGACCTTTGGTCCCGGTTTGTGGCACCAACCGGGACCAAAGGTGGGCATTGGTCCCGGTTGGTGCCACCAACCGGGACTAAAGGTGTGCGTATATAAGCCACGCACTTAGCAGTTTCTCCAAATCGTGTTCTTTTCTCCGCCCGACGCCCTGCTCCTCGTTGCCGTCGCCGCCGAGCCCTGCCCCGACGCCGTCAGGCTGCTCGACCTCGCCGTCGTCGTCGAGCTGCCCCCGACGCCGTCGCCGCACCCACTGTGAGCCGCATCGCCGTTCCCCTCCTCTCACCCCCCCCCCCGGCGCCCCGACGCCGTCGCCCGCCGCGCCGTTCCCCTCCTCTCCTCCTCCCCCCCCCGCGCCCCCGACGCCGTCGCCCGCCGCGCCGTTCCCCTCCTCTCCTCCCCCCCCCCCGCGCCCCGACGCCGTCGCCCGCCGCCCGTCGTCCGCCGTCCGCCGCGCTCTGCGAGCCGTCGCCCGCCGCCCGCCGCCCGCCGCCCGCCGTCCGCCCGCGCCCCGTCGCCCGTCGCCCGCCGCCATGTTTTTTTCATGTATATGTGTATATGTACATGTATATGTGTGTATATGTCCATGTATATATGTATGTGTATGTATGGATGGATGAATGGATGGATGTAACTATATGGATGCATTTACCTCTAAGTTAAAATTATTAGGAGTCTTAGGAAAAAATTAGTATGTGTATGTTAGATTACAGAAAAAAATTGGTTTTATGAAAAATTAGTGATTTAATGATAAGAAAACGTTCTCATAGGAATTTGTCTCGACGTCGACGATGCCCGGCCCTCATCCTCGTCGTCGAGTGGTCCGCGAGAGCCTGCTTGATAGGCGCCATGTCCGGGACTGGGCTCCGCCGGGCTGGCATTGGGAGGTGCTACCTTCCCGGGCTCGGAGGTTGGTGAGGAATCCAGGTCTCGTCGTCGACCCGGAGCTTCTGTGGTGGTGGTCACGCGGGCCACATTCGGTGCGGAGGGAGCGGGCCCCCGCGGAGGTGGTACGTCGCCGTGTCAGGGAGGAGGACGAGCACGTCCGTCGCTACATGGCGGCGTTGGACGCCCGGTTCGACAATACCTGGCAGATTCTTCAGGGATCTCACCCGAGTTATGATCCCGTGATGGTTCCTTATCTTTGGGTGTCCACCGCTGGCGACTCAGAGATCGCTAGTGAACCTAGTTCACCGTCCTCCACTTTGGATTCTAGGATATTCGATCTGTATTAGTGATCTTATATGATAATATTCGAGATGTATTAGTTAGTATTTGATGATGCATTAACTGGATTGTTCGGGATGATGTATTAGTTAATATCGAGTGCTTGTGTTTTGCCAGTCATTGCGGCAAAACATAGGGAATTTTTTCTATGTCATTGCTCGATATATGGAACGGGTTGACTTCAGGTCTGTTTCGGCTCCTTGTGTGTCTTTCAGTGAGGGAGAGTGTCCACCATATATATATATATGAGAGAGGAAGAATCCCGACTGTTGTCGTGGGGGTCGCTTCTCCTTCTTTTCCTTGTGCTAGATATTTGTAATGCACTAGGGAAAGAAGGAGTAGCGACCATCACCGACGGTCGAAATATGAGAGAGGAAGAATCCCGACTGTTGTCGTGAGGGTCGCTTCTCCTTCGTTCCCGTGTGCTAGACATTTTGGTGTAATGCACTCGGGGACGAATGGAGGAGCCACCATCACCGACGGTCGCAATATCAGAGGGAGTGCCCACCATATACGTGAGATGAGAGTTTAGGAAGCAAAGACTCGACAGACCTAAAGTCAACCCGTTGCATATTTTGAGTAATAGTGATCTGTGTGTTGATCAGTTTCCTGGTAGTTGCCTTCGATCGATTTTAAATGTTTCAACTATGAACATAGGAAATGTCTGACGACGATAGCGAAAGGGAATTCGGTATGTGCGAATACTGCGAAGACGAGCGCGGTCTGTGCGACACGACTCACCTAGTTGATGGTAGGCGCTTCAGCATCGTGCTGGATGAGAACTTCGAAGTGGATACAGTAAGTCACAACGACAAGTCTTTTTTCGTAATTAAGCATGACTTCTGCTTCTTTTGCTTCAACTTATAATTTTAATTTTTTACTATTCTACTAGCGTATCCCCTGCCATGCAAGAAGACATGTCTTGGATAAGATTGGTTTCAATACTAAAGAAACTATGGAGGTAAAGAGAGTTCACTTGAGGACCGAGCATGGTTATACGTTTGCCGTAAAATTGTACAATGCAGACACCTACTCCTTTTTTGAATGCAAAAGTTGGCAAGCACTATGCAAGGCTTATGCATTTGAGCCTAATATGCTTATCACCTTTGATATTCGTCCGGAAGATGAAATTGAAGGTAATATCGACATCTGGGTCGATGTGCAGACACCTCCAGTTCTACCATTATGTGAGTTTCTCAACCATATTTATTATGATTCCGATTCTGCCTCCTTGTGAGTTTGTTAAACATATTTATTATGTAATTTATATTGTTTATTTCAAAATAGTTGACAGCTTATTTCCATTGACAGCTTATTTTCATTCTTCAAAAAATGTACGGAAGATGGTAGACAGAACCTACTACACCGATGGCGCAGAATTAACTTGTCAGGAGAAAAATCATCTTATCGCATTTATTAATTATCTTGAGAATTACAATACCTATTATCAAACTCCTACACATTATGGTCAATACGTGCCACTAGTGCACGTGTTGAACTACGGTAACATCCATGGAGATCGCATGGTAAGATTTTTTACTATTACGACATCCGTGCATCTTTTGCATAAATTATTTTTAAAACTAAACTACATTGCTAACTACGAAGTTATTACTATGTTTTTCAACAGAAAATCCCGAATGATTGTGTGCCTCATCTGATGTTTCCGAAAGGTCACCTTGATGTCATGAGCTTACTGCCACCAGGTCATCATATGCATCACTGTTGTCCATACCGGATTTCTAAAACCGATGAAGACATGACAATCAAAGATTGGAAAAATTGTATGGTCGATCGTAGGGAGCTACTTGGAAGCAACATTGTGCGACGTGCAAGAATTGGAGACAGGATAATCTCCATTCTCCATAATGGAGTGTCAGGGCCTATCTTGTTTTATGCTATTTTACCTAAGAGAGGCCGGGTAGTTAGGTCCTAGGTAATACTCATGATCATGTGCTAAGAACAATTAAGTATGGTTGGTTAGATGACTATGATGATGATGATCGAGTATGACTTGTTATTATGATAACGAGTAGTTCTAAGAACAATTAAGTATGGTTGGTTAGATGACTATGGTGATGATGATCTAGTATGCCTTGTTATTATGAAACTTGTTGTTCGACCAATCTCTCCGGAGAAAGAGAGGTCGATCACTCCTCTCTGTATATGTTCATGACGATCTTATGTACTTACTGGTTCCTTCATTTGCTTACTACCTAGCGTGTCGAGTTCTCTCTATACGTATAGTACGTAGCGTCGACCAAGCACGGAGATAAGAGAGGTCACTTATCTCTAGATAGCTATTTAGCTAGCTAACACAATATATGAAACCCCCAAATTAACCCTCCAAAACCCCCAACCCCCCCCCCCCCCTTTCAAAAAAAAAAAAACCCTAGCTCCTGAGCTGCTGACGCGTGGATGCTTATTGGTCCCGGTTGGTATTACCAACCGGGACTAAAAGCCGTCCTGCCTGGGCTCGCCGCCGCGGCCACGTGGAGTACCATCTGTCCCGGTTCGTAAGCGAACCGGGACTAAAGGTATTGGGCTTTAGTCCCGACCCTTTAGTCCCGGTTCCAGAACCGGGACTAAAGGCCCTTACGAACCGGGACAAATGGGCCCTTTCCTACTAGTGTTAGCAGACTAACTTTCCAAGTCAGTCGAGCTAATCAATTGCTCTTGATTACTTTTGAAATTTATCTTTCGAATGTTCATTCATGTCCTCCTGTCCTTTCCTAATTTCATGTTCACTGGCATGGGAAGTCTCTTTTATCTTATTTCACAAGAACAAGTGCATGCTAACTACCTGATGTTGAGCTCCAGGAGCCACTCGGGCTCCGATCTCGACGTCGACGAGGAGCTTGGCTCTCCTCCTTGCGCTGGAGCGGTCCAAGGTGGACACGGGGCAGCTCCGGATCTGCCTGGTCGCCGCTCCGTCGGGGCATTTTCCTTTTATTTTTATTTCTTTATCTACCATTTTCTTCTTTTTTGTTTTGTTTATCTTTTGTCTTGTTTTCTTAGAGGGGCTAGGGAGACTAGTCGCATGTCCACCTCTGACCCGCAGTTGCATATGTCACTACTCCGTTGTAACTATATATGTAGCATATGGCACGCAACTAAAAGGCACAAGGTGCCTGCAATTAGAGAGTGTGAGAGGTGCGGCTACTTGTTGTGCGCCACCAGTGGCGGGTGCTTGTCGGGGTGCTTCTCCATTTTCTATTTTTTCTACATTTATTTTATTTTATTTCTTAGGGGGAGGGGGGGGGGGGGGGGGGGGGGGGGGGACTCGACTGCAACTAGTCCTTCATCATAACTAGACATATTTTTCGGGGCACATGTCATAACTCTGCAACTAGGCTCAGTTTCTCTACTCTATGCGAACTGCGCTTACACGCTCCCGCATTGGCGTGTAATCATAGTTGCACGTCCATCGATAATGCACAACCATGTGCAATAGTAGTTGCATGTCAGTCGAGTGCTCCAGGCGTGCGCACCGCCGTGTAGTCGCATACAACTTGTCGGTTTCCTTCTTTTCACCTTTTTGTATTTTTTTTTGCTTCATTGTAATATTTTTTATTTTTATAATATAAAATTTATATTATATCCTGTAAGTGGTGTCGTGTACTGGATAATTAGTTGTTACAAATATGATAATTTGGTTGGTTTGTTTAAAATTTGGGAATTTTTAGATGTATGATATGCTAGTACAACTAGTCATAGCTTGACTTGTTTTTCCAGCGACCAGCTGCTTGTCAAGCGGAGTGCACACGCAATAAACCACAAATTGATGCAGCCCTTTTGCATGTCCATTTCTTCCTTTTAGACTTTTTTTTGTTCTTTTTTGAACTTCAGGCAAAGAAGTAATACAATAAAAAACAAAGCCTGCCCGATAAAACAAAACAAACAAAAAACTTTGTAGGACAAAACCCCAAACCACAAAGAAAGACAGAACCTGCATTTACGTCAGTTGACTGATACTTAACGAAGTCTCGGTCTGACTGAATTGTAAGCAGATCATTTCGTTTTATTACAAGTTTTGGAACGTGAGAACATACATAAAAACATCAGCAGCAAATAGTCTGACTGGTGTTCAAGTAGCAGCACCTTGATATATATACTGCGTTATTTGATAACAGTCATCGAAAAGAAGAAGCACACCCAGACGCGAGCGCAAGACAGATACGCCATGACGTACAATCAGCGGCGCAGATCGATCATCCGTTTATTTCACCCATGAGCCTTGCTTTTAAGATGAAAAAACAAATAAACAAAACAAGTCATGGACCTAGTTCTTAGTTACTACGTAGTAGTTCTTTGCTTCATATGTATATCAATCAGTCAAATGCATGAATAAATGATCAATCTGCGGTTACCTGCTGCTAGCTTCTTCCGGTGGATTTGCTGCAGGAACAGGGAAGGCGTATAGCTCCTCCACCCTATGATCAATAAAAGCAGCATTGGTGAGAGCATCTTCAACAGTCGTATGATAATCGTTGGTAAGTTGGCCAGGTAGACTATTTCGATGACATGGTAGGTAATAATAGCAGAGAGAGAACGAAACCGTATGATGCTGAACCAACGCTCCGGACACAAGCTCCGAGGCCAGCCCGTTCGTTTCTTTAGCATTCAAGTGGGGTCGTTTGGATCTGGTGCGAGTAGCCGCCCCCAAATCTCTCCTCTCCCGCGTGTATCTCCCAATTTCCTCTTCCGCACGCCAAATCACTCTGCTGCTCGCGCCCAAATCACCCTGCTGCTCCCGCCTCCATCAAATCCCCTCTCGCGCTCATCTCTCAATCTCACTTTGCCCCAGACTTCTGACCATGAGCCGCCAAACTAGGGTTCAAGCGCCGCCGCCGCCGCCGCCGTATCCGTGGCCGGCAACGGCTGTTATCAGCGAGCCCATGCTGACTCCCAACGTTGCTGCGTCCTACGGTATAGCCCCTTCGATGCAGACCATGGGCACCTCCGCTCCTCCCGGTTGTTGGAGTTCGTCAGGATCTCCTCCCCTCATGCCCGTGAAGGATTTCAGGTACGTACACATGTACAGCTAAGTCCATGGTTGATTGATTTATGGAGAAGGCAATGGGCGTTCTCTGAATTTTGGATATAACTAGAAGACAAATCTGAGTATTTTATTAGTGAGCTGATATTCTACCTATTGATCTAAAGCACACTTATTTCAGTCAAGTTGGGTAGTGGTAGCAGGGCTCTATACGTAATGAGCTAAGTAGAAAATCAGTATTAGTGCACTTGTTTGCAGGGCTCCGTATATAATGAGCCACTTAGAAGATCAGTACCAGTGCACTTTTTTTTTATTGTTCATGTGAAAGACCAGAATTACTTGTTGATTTTATTTTGCCTGCAGCCCAATTAGTGTAAAGCTGCTACAGAATTTCACTAGTGAGAGTTTAGTTTATGCAATTTGTGATGTATACTGTAGCACATAGGAACCATCAAAGCATATTGTGTTACGAGTTGAATTAACCAGATTGTTGATAATTATTTTGCAGTGGAATGGATTCATACCCACCCGGTGGTTTCTTAAGTTATTTTAAAAATCCGTCGATTCCTGCTATTTCATCGCAAACTTCTCATAAGCCACTCGTTATTTGCCTTATTTCACTTAGTTGATTACTCTTTTGCGAATCAGTCTTGTTGTTTGACCTTGTGGCCTTTTATGTAAGAACAAAAATAGAGTGCACTGGTAGTATGTTATTTTGTAAGAATTTCTACTTCTGTTAAACTTTGTTGGCTGTAGTGCTATCCCAGTTTGAAGATTTCTCGTCATGTATGTGCTTGCAAGCAAAGCATCATCTATGGTTACAAAGATGTGTTGCACTGGTGATCATGTTCTTTCTGTAGTAATTTAATGCTTCTGCTATATTCTCTCTCTTAATTACATACAGCTGAACATACGGTCCATTGCAGAGCTTGTATGTTGTGTTGTTGGTTGCTGACGTGGACAGTTGTACCAACAACCTAACATACAAACTGTTGCGGATGCTCTGAGTCGAATCCTCTTCCACTGGAAATCCCCGAGGTCATAGAGGGCCATGAGCAGCCAGACGAAGGTGATGAACTCCCCTCCTCTGCTCAGTAGTGCATCTCCCCCCTTGACTTGCCTGCAGCGTAAATAAGGAGCCTCGCCCACACCTGAACTAACTCCTCTACTGCTTCCTTGCTTGGCTCGAGATCTTGGAGTGGATGATTCTCATGTAGTATTTTCGGATCCTGAAGATGGTCCAGAAGGCTTCCGCGCTAACGTTTAGCGGCAATATCGAAGGGTGGGTAGCCAAAAGGTACATCATGTAGTTGGATAGTTTCCGGCATACCTCCATCATACCCACTGCCTCCATGTCCGGAGGACGAGAGGGGGAGTATGAGTATCTACTCAAATGTTTGTCTGTCAGTACATGAAACAGCACAATAGCAGCACCAAAATCTGCACGTTCTCCCAACAAATTCGGCCAGTCTCTGCCACTCTTAATGGGGCCGCCCACATGCCTCAGGTGATTAATCTCTTTTGCAACACACTCCATAGTCATCTCATCCACATCCACATACTCAGTGTCTAACAACTTGCTAATCCAAAATATATTCTTCCTTTCGACACGGACCAAATCCGCAAACCATTTGACCATGGTCATCACTCGTTGGTTGAATGTTCTCGCTTGGCCACTGCCAGTCAACCAGCTTGAAAAGATGTACTGTCCCATTGACTTTCGAAAACATTGCTTCTCCTCCGGCCATCCAATATTACTGGAAAAAATAAACCATGACAACATGGCAAGCCTATTCCACTTTCGAACCTTCAGCCATGCCCATGTCCAGGGTGACATCATGGAAATAAACATTGCACATAGTTCTAGGAAAAAGCCTCCCACAAAAAGTGAGTAAGTGATTGCAATGTCAACTTTTCTATACCTCTGTTTGTCATTTGCATGGAACACAGCAAAAGCAACAACAGCAGACATCTGAGAGATGCATCTAAGTATGATGGCACTCCTTGTTCTCACCACAAGAGCCTTCGTGTAGAAATCAGCAAACATCACACGAAGAATAATACTGACCATCTTGATCGCCTCTTTGCTGTCATCTAGCATCGACCTTGCGGGGAAACCTGCGAGAGAAAAGTAGCCACGTCCCGAAAAGATATCATGGACATGTGCCATTGAACATAGAGCTGTATAAACAATGCTATCATAGCCACCGCCAGTGCCCACTTTGCTATTTGATTCCTCGTCTGTGTCCTCTTCGCACTCAAGACCTGGCAACTTTGTGTAACGATCCCCACTTGAGCTTTCAAGGCTTTTAAAGCAACCACACTTGAGAGACCATATTCTTTCCCCATACTTGATAACTCCAACAACAAACAAAAATACACCAGACACTAGAAGCTCCACGCTGTGTCTTCCAATAGATTTCCAGAAAACATAAAGAGCTAGAACAGCTTGCACCACTAGATTCAGCAAATGCCTCAACCACAAGTTATTGTCCTCCATGGCAAAGGCAGTAATTGTGTCCTGCCCACCAAGATGGATGAGGAGAAATGGTGCCCAAAAGAAAGCTAGTGATTGTGTTTTCCATGGTCTGTGCCTTTTAATGGTGATATCCTCATGTTGCGAGACAAGGCCGAGGGTATAAACTGCTACAAAGTCGGCACCCAGATAAGCTGCCCAAATGGAGAGCCTTAGGAACATGCTGGCGTTATGTTGTCGAAGGCTGCCAGTAAAGAACAAGAAAATTTGCAGTGTAAAGCTGAGGAGCACAAGTGGCTGGATTTCCCATGTATTGAGTAGTTTCAAACCCTCATTTCCATTCATGATGGTTTTGGAAGTCTGAGACGACCACCTGGTGGATAAGGTTTCGAAGATAAGAGTGAGTTTTGCAAGATCGCATAATCCTCCAAACCGAAATATAGAAGGCGTTTCACCTTTATGCATGCACAACAAGCAAGTTTTTACTATTAAACACTAAGTGTATTAGCATGAAATATACTTCCTTATGTATTTGATGGTGAAAGCAATAGAGTTACTACTAGACACCAAGTTTATTAGCATCAAAATCCCAACCCAAAGGTATGTCGTAACAGAATCTGGTACCTTTAATATAAAATACAAAGCGTTTTCCTATCAATTTTTGTGCCAGGATTTTCACGGCAAAATAGTAATAATGCATGAAAGGATACGTTTTTTATAGTAAAAGGCTTTGCATATGGGACGCAGCTCTTCTGCTCGCGAGCACACATGCTCCCGTTGCTACAGTAAAATCGAAAAAAAATCAAAAACATTTCAAAAAATTCTGAATTTTTTTTGTGGCAAACATTGACAAATGTTCTCAGTGCTTGCAAAGTTTCATCGTGAAATGACATCGATGTGAGTCGTGGCAAAAAAAACAAAATCGATGCTTAAAAAATGCGATTTTTTGGAATGCTGATTTTGTTTTTTTTGCCACGGCTCACATCGATGTCATTTCGCGATGAAACTTTGCAAGCACTGAGAACATTTGTCAATGTTTGCCACAAAAAAAATTCAGAATTTTTTGAAATGTTTTTGATTTTTTTTCGATTTTACTGTAGCAACGGGAGCATGTGTGCTCGCGAGCAGAAGAGCACTTTCGTTTGCATATTTACTACTATAAAAACATCATCACTAGTAAAAAAACATGAATGATTAGGACCTACTCCCTCCGTCCCATAATATAAGAGCGTTGTTGACACTACAACAGAGGGAGTACATGCATAATCATTCCTATGTGCCTCAATTTCTCTTACTACAAAGCCATATCCTTTTTACCATAGATCGTTTTGACCGACCATAAGTTTTTATAGTTCTGCATATGTCTCTTATCTTTTGCGACAACTAGGAAACAACTAACACCTTCTCCGGAAACATGGAATCTAACTTGATTTTTGGTACAAAATGTTGACACAAATTTGTGATATATATCATCATATATTTAATCTTATGTATATCAATGTTGCCCTATGATAACAATTATTTTGCGATGCCTTACTATTCTGAATTATTCCTTTTAACATCGGTTAATACATTGAGTGATTTAGATCCTAATGTTATACTCTAATATTTGATACGGCTTTTTGATTATGTTCAGAATTAGACTATGGAAGAATAGTTACAGCATTTGCGCCATATTGATATGCGCACCCACATTCTATGTTGTGATTTGCAACTTTTTTCTCAGCAATTGTTACTTATTAAATCACCATGGCGTTGTTCATGACATGTTGATTGAAATTAATGTAGGGTAGTGTGTCGAGGATACCTGACATAGTAGAGAGATACTTTATGTATGTTAATTTCATATTGGTGATGGATATTTTAATCGTAAGTCTTACTTAATTTTTATTTCTTACCTCTATATGTGATTAGTACATTTTTATATTTTGTTTCCATTAACAAAACCACCATTCTTTGCAAATATCAATATGATTGCACATGTTGTTAATGTACATGCTGGAATGTACCAAAGACATTAAAGCAACTACCCGATTTTTATTTCAGATAATGGTCATGACTCAAAATCCTCATAGAATTTTATTGTTATTCTTCCATTTTCCTAAATAGTATCATTCAGGTTTATATAAAATATTTGTCTATAATATTTGGAAAAATAGTCTCATTTAATATTGTCGATGAAAAAATATATAAATATGTTATATTTTTCTATTATGTTTCAAAAGTTAATTTTAATAAAATTTATTAGGTGGCACCATAATCATAAAATCTCTAGCCTGTGCAGGTGCACGGATGGATGGCTGATATATATAAATTGAAATCAAAGTTCATTTTGTAATTGAAAAATAAGTTAAAGTTGTAGTTTGAAATTAAGCATAGGAACGAGTGATCATTTCTTTCTTGCTCGTGGATGGACAGATCCGATTGTCCTTCAGTTATTGTCGCTGAGCATCCTAGTTAATAGGATTGTTAAATACTCATATCAACAAGGGGCAACTTCTTTTATAGAAGCTCATCTCTAAAGAACTTCTTGGTTAAGTGTGCTTGGCTTGGGGTAATTTGATGATGGTTGATCACTAGTAGGAAAGGGCCCATTTGTCCCGGTTCGTAAGGGCCTTTAGTCCCGGTTCTGGAACCGGGACTAAAGCCCAAAACCTTTAGTCCCGGTTCGCTTACCAACCGGGACAGAAGGGGCTCCACGTGGCCGGTGCTGGGAGCCCAGGCAGGAGGACCTTTAGTCCCGGTTGGTAACACCAACCGGGACCAAAAGGCAGGACCTTTAGTCCCGGTTGGCAACACCAACCGGGACCAAAAGGCACTGGGGTTTTTTTTTTGAAAGGGGGGGGGGGGGGGGGGTTTAGGGGGGTTTGTAGGGTTAATTGAGGTGTTTCATATTGTGTTAGCTAGCTAATAGAGAGAAGTGTCCTCTCTTTCTCCATGCTTGGTCGACGCTAGCTACTATAGAGAGAACTCGACACGCTAGCTAGTAAGCAAAAGAAGGAACCATTAAGTACACAAGATCGTCATGAACATATACACAGAGAAGTGATCGACCTCTCTTTCTCCGAGAGATTGGTCGAACAACAAGTTTTCGTATATCTATCCGACGCTACTAGCTACATATATACAATATAAGATCTCTTACAATCCCTAACATTTAATTTCAAATTGCAGATGGTATTCTCCGGCTTTATTTATGACGTGGTCAAGAAAGAATCCCGCCAATTCCTCTTGAATTGCTCGTATGCGATCATGTGGTAGGAGTTCATCCCACATCTGCCACGTCTAATTTGAAGAAGGGGGTCAATACATATATATGAATGAAACTCAACACAAATCATGGTAATAAAATAAAATTGTGAATATTATTGCTTACGCACATGAAATTGTTTTTCAGAGTAGCCCCGCTTAGGGGTCGTCGCGTTGTAGATGAACTCGCAAACGTAGTATCCACAAAAATCATTCCCTTTTTCCTGCCACAAGCACTTTACGAGAAATAGAGTTCAATCAAATTGATAATCAAGCATGATAAATGGTATTGATGGAACTAGAATCAATGGGAGATGCGCGGAACTAGCTAGTAGTACTTACTTTCGGGTGTGTAAATCGCAGCTCCCTCGGCAGTGCCGGAACAATTGCGGTGAACTCTTTCCAAACCCTGCCAGACAAAGAAAATAATTACTTGATATCAGAAAATGAACAAAGTTGCCGATATGATGCGATAATGATCGATTGAACTTACTTCTGGAGCATTTCAGTCATGTCCGCATATTCCTGGGGATCTTTTCGTTTCGAGTCTAAGACGATTACTACTCCCCGCTCAAGCTTAATCTCTAGCAGAATAAAGTGGAACCTGCGCATGCATGCATAACTCATCAATTACATTACTATAACCTCGAGTAATAAGGGAAACCGAATATGCACAAGACAGTAACACTCACTTGAAGTTGTAAGGAAAGAGTATTGTTCCTTTGTTTTGATTTTTAAGCAACGATTGTAGCAAGTTGTCCTCGGTTTGTGTGACATTGTTTTTAACTGTAAACTCATGTATGATATTTGGGTTAATGAACCCAATGTCATAGATTTGTGCTTTTCTGCATTCGACGATCTTCAATCTGCATAATATAGTGAGGATAATTATATATACATGCAATGAAAGAGCTGAGCTATATATATAGAGAGACTTAATTACAGAAGTAGTACTTACAGACAGTAGCAAGTCACGATTGTTTTGTCGAGGGCCTTTTGATTGTATAACTGGAATATCTCCTCAAATTCAACATTCAACTGATCCATTCCAACGAGGTCGTGCTCCTCTTTAATTATCAGCGTCAAAGCATCCCTCCCAGACTCCCGGCATGTTTTCATGTACCATTCATGCAATGTTCGCATCATCGTTGTTAGAGGAGGATGATTAGGTTTGACGAGAGGCCGCCCGTACCGGTAACTGAATTCGTCCACCTCCAACGGCTCAAACTGTACATCATCGCTCAGGTAATCACCAGGATTGGTACCGGGCACCATCCCCGGATGATTAGCGACGATATCGCTAGACACCTTGAGCGGGGGGCACGATTGGTTCGCCTGTTCGCGGAGCTGGGGAATTTTTTTCCCACTTCTTCGTTTTGCTAACCTTGCATCACTGGAAGTACTTCCCGACCGCCGCGCGTCTTGATATGTCTTTTTAACACAGCGGTCAAAGTTGGAATCCGGCGGAGGCGGTGGTGGTCGCTTCAGGGCATCGATAGTGCGCATCACTTTCACCGGATCTAGCTTCTCCTTCGGAGGTGGAGTTTTCTTTGCAAAATGGGCCGTCAATTCGGCCTGACATATCTCCTCGTTTTCAGACTCGGTCCTCTCATATGGTAACTTTTCCAGAGGCTTGAGAGATGGACCGTATCTGTATTCCCTCCCGCCTCTTCTTGTACTGCTAGCCGCCGGAGTGGCGGCGTCTCTCTTCCGTCGTTGCTTACGAGGCGGAGTGCTCCGACGCGCCTGAGGAGCCGGAGCGGCGGCGTCTATCTTCTGCCGTTGCCGACGAGGCTAAGGAGGAGGCGTACTGCTCCGACGTGCCGGAGTAGGCGAAGGAGGAGGCGGAGTGCCCTCACGCATCGGAGGAGCCGGAGAAGGAGGCGGTGTGCCCTGATCACTCGTCGGAGGAGGAGGAGGAGGAGGCGGAGAGCCCTGATTCGCCTGAGGAGGAGGAGGAGGAGGCGGAGGCGTCCAGTTTGGAAGCTTGATGTACTCCTTCTGCCATAGACATGTACTCCTCAGAGCACGAGCCAGCTTATTCTCTCCTTCACCTGTAGACTGGTCAAGCTCGAGCTCCTCAAATCCCTCAATTACTTCATCCACCATCACAACAGCATAGCCATGTGGTATCGGTGAGCAGCGAAAAGTTCCGTTGGGTTGAGGAGGTGCAACAGAGCCGACAGCCGCCTTGAAAGTGAGGTTCCGACATTTCGTCATGAGCTCGCAATGTTGAGCCTCCGTGATAGTATCCACGGGGTAGATAGGAGCCATGAAGTCAGGCTGAACGGGCTCCGTGGAAGCGACGCTGCTTCTCCGCTGAGATGGCGTGGTAGCTTCTGGGGTAGCTTCGTGCCGCTGAGATGGTTGGCCGGCAGCTCGCTGGCTCTCAGCTTCCTCTAGCTTTTGTAGTCTTGCATTCAGCTTCTGAATTTCGCTCCGCTCCGCTTTCCTCTTTCTCTCCCGGCTTCTGTAACCGCCTGCGTCGGGAAACCCAACCTTCCACGGAACGGAGCCTGGTGTGCCTCGTGTTCGTCCAGGGTGCTCAGCATTCCCTAGGGCCTCAGTCAGCTCGTCCTTCTCTCTGTCGGGAATGAATGTCCCTACCTGCGCTGCGGTGATATACTCCTGAAGCTTGTTCATGGGTATCGCAAGTTGCTCGTTCGTCCAACGGCACTTCCCTGTTTCGGGGTCCAAAGTTCCCCCAACCCCGAAGAACCAAGTCCTTGAACGGTCCCCTTGAAGGTAGGCATTGGTCCCGGTTGGTGGCACCAACCGGGATGAAAGGTAGGCATTGGTCCCGGTTGGTGGCACCAACCGGGACTAATGGCCTTGCACAGCGGCGTGGTGGAAGTTTAGTCCCACCTCGCTAGTCGAGGGGCGCCTCGACCAGTTTATAAGCCCCGGCGCGGGCACCGCATTGAGCTCCTCTCTAATGCAGGCCTTCTGGGCCTACCTCTGCTGTGGTTCCCAGTGGGCCTACTGGGCCTTGCGGGCCTGCATCCTATGCAGGCCGTTGTGGCCCAGTAGGCGGGATTTTTTTAATTTATTTATTTTTCATTTTTTTTGTTTTGTGCTTTAATTTTTTTTATTTCTGAGTTGTTTTTTTCTTTATTTAGAGTTTCTTTGTGAATCCTTTTGCTTTAGGTAAAAAAAATATAAACTTTCTCTTAGTGCCAGTAGTTTTCAAATGTGAATAGTTTAAATTTGAATTATTTGAAATTTGTGTGAATCACTAGTTTGTGAATAACTTTACTTTAAAAATATATTTTTCAGTGATTATTTTTTCTTCTATTTAATTTTATTGTGTTTTATCATTATATTCAATTTGGTAATACTTAGGTTATTTAAAAAAAATGAAATGCCTTTGTAACAGACGAGTTTTCGTGTGAAACCCTGATACTTCGAAAGAGATTGTCCATTTTGTACACGAAGTGCATCCAGTTTTTGCCGTAACCCTCTCAACTTTTTAGCACATGCTATGTGGGTGAAATGATGATACCATGCCAACTTTCAACGTTTTCAGAGTTCATTTGTAGTGCTTTTCAATTTCAGGGTCATTTAGCTCAAAACAAATCATTAAATGCATGAAAAATAGCAAATGAAGTCAGAAAGGGTTGAAAATTGACGACGTGGCTTCGAATGGTGCATACTGAACGCACAAAAAGTCTGGAGTTGAAATAAGTTTAAAAAAATGAAATGCCTTTGTAACAGACGAGTTTTCGTGTGAAACCCTGATACTTCGAAAGAGATTGTCCATTTTGTACACGAAGTGCATCCAGTTTTTGCCGTAACCCTCTCAACTTTTTTGCACATGCTATGTGGGTGAAATGATGATACCATGCCAACTTTCAACCTTTTCAGAGTTCATTTGTAGTGCTTTTCAATTTCAGGGTCATTTAGCTCAAAACAAATCATTAAATGCATGAAAAATAGCAAATGAAGTCAGAAAGGGTTGAAAATTGATGACGTGGCTTCGAATGGTGCATACTGAACGCACAAAAAGTCTGGAGTTGAAATAAGTTAAAAAAAATGAAATGCCTTTGTAACAGACGAGTCTTCGTCTAAAACCCTGATACTTCGAAAGAGATTGTTCATTTTGTACACGAAGTGCATCCAGTTTTTGCCGTAACCCTCTCAACTTTTTAGCACATCCTATGTGGGTGAAATGATGATACGATGCCAACTTTCAACCTTTTCAGAGTTCATTTGTAGTGCTTTTCAATTTCAGGGTCATTTAGCTCAAAACAAATCATTAAATGCATGAAAAATAGCAAATGAAGTCAGAAAGGGTTGAAAATTGATGAAGTGGCTTCGAATGGTGCATACTGAACGCACAAAAAGTCTGGAGTTGAAATAAGTTTAAAAAAATGAAATGCCTTTGTAACAGACGAGTTTTCATCTGAAACCCTGATACTTCGAAAGAGATTGTCCATTTTGTACACGAAGTGCATCCAGTTTGGGCGGTGAAGGTCGTACCAATCAGGAAGAAGCACACGGATCGTGTGTTTCTTTCAAGTGCTTGTGAGCTGTTGGATCAGCACTATAACGACTAGTCCCGGTTCGTGCTAGCAACCGGGACTAAAGAGGCACACGACCCTATATATAGCCCACCTCTCGGACATGTTCGACACTTAGTGTGTGTACTCATTCGGATTCAAATCATTCGGATTCCCTGCATACAGTCCAACGGTGCATTTCATATTTCCACCGTTGGGCTGTATGCAGGGGAAACCGTGTGTTTTGTTGATCTATATAGAAATCATGTAGTTCATCGACCGAATGCAAATCATTCGGATTCCCTGCATACAGTCCGATGGTGCATTTCATATGCGGGCACTCACGAGCCACCGTCGGGCTGTATGCAGGGGAAACCGTGTGTTTTGTTGATCTATCTAGAAATCATGTAGTTCATCGACCGAATGCAAATCATTCGGATTCACTGCATACGGTCCGACGGTGCATTTCATATGCGGGCACTCACGAGCCACCGTCGGGCTGTATGCAGGGGAAACCGTGTGTTTTGTTGATCTATCTAGAAATCCTTTCATTTTCCGACGGTATATTTCATTTTTCCAACTCCATTTTTACAAAGACACTTAGAAAGAAACAAAAGACAAATAGAAAGGATGATGCTCAATTGGCGGACAAAACGGACAATCTCTTTCGAAGTATTAGGGTTTCATACGAAAACTCATCTGTTACAAAAGGCATTTCATTTCTTCACATGTAACTGCAATGATATAGTTGTGGAGAGAAAGTCTTCACTTTTTCTTCGCTTGTGTCCTTTGCTTATTGCGCCGTAACCATGGATAATCTTCATCGTTTAAGAGGGTGCTTGGGTCAGCCTTCACTTTGAAGGGAGGAATTTCATGAAACTTTTCATAATCTTCAGACATGTCTGTCTTGCCCTCCAATCCCACGATGTCTCTTTTTCCTGAAAGAACTATGTGGCGCTTTGGCTCATCGTATGACGTATTCGCTTCCTTATCTTTTCTTTTTCTCGGTTTGGTAGACATGTCCTTCACATAGAAAACCTGCGCCACATCATTGGCTAGGACGAATGGTTCGTCTGTGTACCCAAGATTGTTCAGATCCACTGTTGTCATTCCGTACTGTGGGTCTTCCTGTACCCCGCCTCCTGACAGAGTGACCCATTTGCACTGAAACAAAGGGACCTTGAAATCATGTCCATAGTCAAGTTCCCATATGTCCACTATGTAACCATAATATGTGTCCTTTCCCCTATTGGTTGCTGCATCAAAGCGGACACCGCTGTTTTGGTTGGTGCTCTTTTGATCTTGGGCGATCGTGTAAAATGTATTCCCATTTATCTCGTACCCTTTGTAAGTCAATACAGTCGAAGATGGTCCCCTGGCCAATGAGTACAACTCATCAGAAACAGTGTTGTCACCCATGAGACGTGTTTGCAACCAACTGCCGAAAGTCCTGATGTGTTCATATGTAATCCAGTCGTCACACTGCTCCGGGTGTTTGGAGCGCAGAATATTCTTGTGTTCATCGACATACGGGGTCACCAAGGTAGAATTCTGTAGAACTGTGTAGTGTGCTTGAGACCAAGAATGCCCGTCCCTACATATTATTGAGTCCGCTCCTAGCGTGCCTTTTCCAGTCAGTCTCCCCTCATACCGTGATTGAGGGAGACCAATCTTCTTAAGGTCAGAAATGAAGTCAACACAAAACCCAATGACATCCTCTGTTTGATGGCCCATGGAGATGCTTGCTTCTAGCCTAGCGCGGTTACGAACATATTTCTTTAAGACTCCCATGAACCTCTCAAAGGGGAACATATTGTGTAGAAATACAGGGCCCAGAACGACAATCTCGTCGAATAGATGAACTAGGACGTGCGTCATGATATTGAAGAAGGACGGTGGGAACACCAGCTCGAAACTAACAAGACATTGCACCAAATCACTCCTTAACCTTGGCAGGATTTCTGGATCGATCACCTTCTGAGAGATTGCATTGAGGAATGCACATAGCTTCACAATGGCTAATCGAACGTTTTCCGGTAGAAGCCCCCTCAATGCAACCGGAAGCAGTTGCGTCATAATCACGTGGCACTCATGAGACTTTAGGTTCTGGAACTTTTTCTCTGCCATATTTATTATTCCCTTTATATTCGACGAGAAGCCAGACGGGACCTTCATACTGAGCAGGCATTCAAAGAAGATTTCCTTCTTTTCTTTGGTAAGAGCATAGCTGGCAGGACCTTCATACTGCTTTGGATGCATGCCGTCTTTTTCATGCACACGTTGTTGTTCCTCCCGTGCCTCCGGTGTATCTTTTGTCTTCCCATACACTCCCAAGAAGCCTAGCAGGTTCACGCAAAGATTCTTCGTCACGTGCATCATGTCGATTGCAGAGCGGACCTCTAGGTCTTTCCAACAGGGTAGGTCCCAAAATATAGATTTCTTCTTCCACATGGGTGCGCATCCCGCATCGTCAGTCGGAACAGATAGTCCGCCAGGACCCTTTCCAAATATTACTTGTAAATCATTGACCATATCAAGTATGTGATCACCAGTACGGAGGGCGGGCTTCTTCCGGTGATCTGCCTCACCTTTGAAATGCTTTCCTTTCTTTCGACATTGATGGTTGGTCGGAAGAAATCGACGATGCCCCAGGTACACATTCTTCCTGCATTTGTCCAAATATATACTGTCGGTGTCATCTAAACAGTGTGTGCATGTGTGGTATCCCTTCTTTGTCTGTCCTGAAAGGTTACTGAGAGCAGGCCAATCGTTGATGGTTACAAACAGCAACGCTCGTAGGTCAAATTCCTCTTGTGCATGCTCATCCCACACACGTACACCTCTTCCATTCCATAGCTGTAAAAGTTCATCAACTAATGGCCTTAGGTACACATCAATGTCATTGCCGGGTTGCTTAGGGCCTTGGATGAGCACTGGCATCATAATGAACTTCCGCTTCATGCACAACCAAGGAGGAAGGTTATACATACATAGAGTCACATGCCATGTGCTATGCTTGCTGCTCTGCTCCCCAAAAGGACTAACGCCATCTGCACTTAAACCAAACCATACGTTCCTCGGGTCACCTGTAAAGTCGCTCCACTTTCTCTCGATCTTTCTCCACTGCGACCCGTCAGCGGGTGCTCTCAACTTCCCGTCTTTCTTACGGTCTTTTTTGTGCCATTGCAACAACTCGGCATGCTTTTTGTTTCTGAACAGACGTTTCAACCGTGGTATTATAGGAGCATACCACATCACCTTGGCAGAAACCCTCTTCCCGGTGCGCTGGCCCTCAACATCACCAGGGTCATCTCTTCTGATCTTATACCGCAAGGCACCGCATACCGAGCATGCGTTCAAATCCTCGTACGCACCGCGGTAGAGGATGCAGTCATTAGGGCATGCATGTATCTTCTGCACCTCCAATCCTAGAGGGCATAGAACCTTCTTTGCTTCGTACGTACTGCCGGGCAATTCGTTATCCTTTGGAAGCTTCTTCTTCATTATTTTCAGTAGCGAACTAAATCCCTTGTCAGATACACCATTGTCTGCCTTCCATTGCAGCAATTCCAGTGTGGTACCGAGCTTTCTGTTGTCATCTTCGCAATTTGGGTACAACCCTTTTTTGTGATCCTCTAACATGCGATCGAACTTCAACTTCTCCCTTTCACTTTCGCATTCTCTCTGTGCATCAACAATGACCCGGTGAAGATCATCATCGGGCACATCGTCTGGTTCCGCTTCATCTTCATCTTCCCCCATTGCAGCATCACCGTATTCAGGGGGCGGGTAGTTGTCGTCATCCTCTTCTTCTTCGTTGTCTTCCATCATAACCCCTCTTTCTCCGTGCTTGGTCCAAACATTATAGTGTGGCATAAAACCCTTCTGAAGCAGGTGGAAGTGAAGGGTTTTATAGTTGGAGAAAGCCTTCGTATTCTCACAGACAGTACATGGACAATGCATAAAACCATTCTGCTTGTTTGCCTCAGCCGCTTCGAGAAAATTATGCAGGCCCTCAATATACTCGGAGGTGCGTCGGTCACCGTACATCCATTGCCGGTTCATCTGCGTGCATATCATGAATAGAGAAGTGTCCAAATTAATAGAAATTCATCATCACATTAAAGCCAAATTACAGTAGTGACCAAAATAAATACATAACGTTCATACATAGTTCTCATTATTGAACAACATATAGCTCTCTAGATCATCTAATTAAAACATACATTGAAAGTATAAAATTTAAATGCAACAACAAATGCGATCATAACCGCAACTAAGGTACCAATTGATCCAACGGCATAATGATACCAAGCCTCAGTATGAATGGCATATTTTCTAATCTTTCTAATCTTCAAGCGCATTGCATCCATCTTGATGTTGTGATCGTCGACGACATCGGCAACATGCAACTCCAACTTCATCTTCTCCTCTTTCAAGTAATTGTTTTCTTTTTCAACCAAATTTAACTTCTCGACAAGAATTTCTATGTCGGTTGGAATTTCCGGTTCACATACCTCCTAGATTAAAAAATCTATGTCACGTTGGTCGGCATAATTGTCATAAACACTAAATAAAACAAATAGTTATAAAAGATAATATATACCACATCTGAATCATAGACCGGACGAGGGCCGACGTGGGCGGATACCATGACCATGGCACTATATAATAACAAACAATAATAAAAGTAAGAAAATTACACAAGTATCTATCTAAATGATACAAGTAAGAACTTTTTTCTTTTAGAAAGAAGATAAGAAGAAGAGGCTAACCACGGTGGTGCCGGCGCCGAGATAGACGCGGGCGATCTACGGCGGTGAGGACGGGGACGGGACAGGACAGACCGCCAAACCTAAACAAATCTTGAGAAAAATGGAGCTTGGACAAGGAGCTTCGAGAGGAGAAAGCTTAAGTGTGGCTCGGGCATTTCATCGAACACCTCATGTGCATAGGAGGTGAACTAGAGCACCACAAAGCTCTCCCCTCGCCGGCCAGAAAAACAGAGCAATGTAGAGTGCTCTGCTCGCTGGCGGGGGGGTATATATAGCACTAGTGGAAAAAGGCCCTTTTGTCCCGGTTCCAGAGGCCCATTTGTCCCGGTTCTGGAACCGGGACTAAAGGGTCGGGACTAAAGCCCAATACCTTTAGTCCCGGTTCGCTTACGAACCGGGACAGATGGTGCTCCACGTGGCCGCTGCGGCGAGCCCAGGCAGGAGGGCCTTTAGTCCCGGTTGGTAATACCAACCGGGACCAATAAGCATCCACGCGTCAGCAGCTCAGGAGCTGGGGTTTTTTTTTTTGAAAGGGGAGGGGGGGGGGGTTGGGGGTTTTGGAGGGTTAATTTGGGGGTTTCATATATTGTGTTAGCTAGCTAATAGCTACCTAGAGAGAAGTGACCTCTCGTATCTCCGTGCTTGGTCGACGCTACGTACTATACGTATAGAGAGAACTCGACACGCTAGGTAGTAAGCAAATGAAGGAACCAGTAAGTACATATGATCGTCATGAACATATACAGAGAGGACTGATCGACCTCTCTTTCTCCGGAGAGATTGGTCGAACAACAAGTTATCATAATAACAAGTCATACTAGATCATCATCACCATAGTCATCTAACCAACCATACTTAATTGTTCTTAGCACATGATCATGAGTATTAGCTAGGACCTAACTACCCGGCCTCTCTTAGGTAAAATAGCATAAAACAAGATAGGCCCTGACTCTCCATTATGGAGAATGGAGATTATCCTGTCTCCAATTCTTGCACGTCGCACAATGTTTCTTCCAAGTAGCTCCCTACGATCGACCATACATTTTTTCCAATCTTTGATTGTCATGTCTTCATCGGTTTTAGAAATCCGGTATGGACAACAGTGATGCATATGATGACCTGGTGGCAGTAAGCTCATAACATCAAGGTGACCTTTCGGAAACATCAGATGAGGCACACAATCATTCGGGATTTTCTGTTGAAAAACATAGTAATAACTTCGTAGTTAGCAATGTAGTTTAGTTTTAAAAATAATTTATGCAAAAGATGCACGGATGTCGTAATAGTAAAAAATCTTACCATGCGATCTCCATGGATGTTACCGTAGTTCAACACGTGCACTAGTGGCACGTATTGACCATAATGTGTAGGAGTTTGATAATAGGTATTGTAATTCTGAAGATCATTAATAAATGCGATAAGATGAATTTTCTCCTGACAAGTTAATTCTGCGCCATCGGTGTAGTAGGTTCTGTCTACCATCTTCCGTACATTTTTTGAAGAATGAAAATAAGCTGTCAATGGAAATAAGCTGTCAACTATTTTGAAATAAACAATATAAATTACATAATAAATATGATTAACAAACTCACAAGGAGGCAGAATCGGAATCATAATAAATATGGTTGAGAAACTCACATAATGGTAGAACTGGAGGTGTCTGCACATCGACCCAGATCATAACTTGGGTGAGATCCCTGAAGAATCTGCCAGGTATTGTCGAACCGGGCGTCCAACGCCGCCATGTAGCGACGGACGTGCTCGTCCTCCTCCCTGACACGGCGACGTACCACCTCCGCGGGGGCCCGCTCCCTCCGCACCGAAAGTGGCCCGCCTGACCGCCACCACAGAAGCTCCGGGTCGACGACGAGACCTGGATTCCTCACCAACCTCCGAGCCCGGGAAGGTAGCACCTCCCGGACATGGCACCTATCAAGCAGGCTCTCGCGGACCACTCGACGACGAGGATGAGGGCCGGGCATCGTCGACGTCGAGACAAATTCCTATGAGAACGTTTTCTTATCGTTTAATCACTAATTTTTCATAAAACCAATTTTTTTTCTGTAATCTAACATACACATACTAATTTTTTCCTAAGACTCCTAATAATTTTAACTTAGAGTTACATGCATCCATATAGTTACATCCATCCATACATACACATACATATATACATGGACATATACACATATATACATGGACATATACACACATATACAAGCAGAGCTACGGCTCGCAGAGCCCGGCAGGCGACGGGCGACGGGGCGCGACAAGCAGAGCGCGGCGGGCGACGGCGTCGGGGCGCGGGGGGGGGGGGAGGAGGAGAGGAGGGGAACGGCGCGGCGGGCGACGGCGTCGGGTCGCGGGGGGGGGGGGGGGGGGAGGATGAGAGGAGGGGAACGGCGAGGCGGCTCACAGTGGGTGCGGGGACGGCGTCGGGGGCAGCTCGGCGACGGCGACGACGGCGAGGTGGAGCAGCCTGACGGCGTCGGGGCAGGGCTCGGCGGCGACGGCGACGAGGAGTAGGGCGTCGGGCGGAGAAGAACACGATTTGGAGAAACTGCTAAGTGCGTGGGCTTATATACCCAGAGCCTTTGGTCCCGGTTGGTGCCACCAACCGGGACCAATGCCCACCTTTGGTCCCGGTTGGTGCCACATGGACCTTTGGTCCCGGTTGGTGGCACCAACCGGGACCAAAGGTGGGCATTGGTCCCGGTTGGTGCCACCAATCGGGACCAAAGGGTGGTGCTGCCCGGGGCCAAATGTTTAGTCCCACCTCGCTAGTTGAGAGGGCTCGAGAGTGGTTTATAAGCGCTGCTGTGCACAACCTCTCGAGCTCCTCTCAACAGCAGGCTTACGGGCCTAATTGCACACACCCCTGCCTGTTGGCCTTCTAGGCATTCAGCGGGCCCGAATCCTGGCCCAACCTGGTGGTTGGGTTTCTAGTCGTATTCAGGCCGTTGTGGCCTAGTAAGCGGCATTTTTTTCTACTTTTTTTGTTTTCTTTTTTGCTTTATTTATTTTCTTTTGTTTCTACTTACAGTTTTTCAGTGATTCTTTTTGCTTTTAGGTCACAAAAATTATAAACTTTCTGTTAGTGCCATTAGTTTCCAAATTTGAATAGTTTAAATTTGAATTCTTTTAAATTGGTGTCAATAACTAGTTTGTGAATAACTTTACTAAAAAAATAGAGTTTTGAGTGATTCTTTTTCCTGCTATTTAATGTTACTGTGTTTTATCATTATATTCAATTTGGTAAGTTTTAGGTTATTTTAAATGTCTGTTTTAATCAAAAACAGATTTGGTTATTTTAGTTTGCTACTAAAGTTTCTAACAAAAAATTTCTTTATGAAAATTCTTTTTGCTATTAATGTTTTGAACAAAAAATACTTTGATAATTTTAGTTGCATATTTTTTATATAATTATAGTTTCAACCCTTTCTGACTTCATTTGGTATTTTTCATGCATTTAATGATTTTTTTGAGCTAAATGACCCTGAAATTGAAAAGCACTACAAATGAACTCTCAAAAGGTTGAAAGTTGGCATGGTATCAACCTTTCACCCACATAGCATGTGCTAAAAAGTTGAGTGGGTTATGGCAAAAACTGGATGCACTTCGTGTACAAAACGGACAATCTCTTTCGAAGTATCAGGGTTTCGGACGAAAACTCATCTGTTACAAAGGGATTTCATTTTTTTGAACTTATTTGAACTCCATACTTTTTGTGTGTTCAAAATGCACCATTCAAAGCCACATCATCAATTTTCAACCCTTTCTGACTTCATTTTGGTATTTTTCATGCACTTACTGATTTTTTTGAGCTAAATAACACTGAAATTGAAAAGCACTTCAAATGAACTCTGAAAAGGTTGAAAGTTGGCATGGTATCAACCTTTCACCCACATAGCATGTGCTAAAAAGTTGAGTGGGTTACGTCAAAAACTGGATGCACTTCGTGTACAAAACGGACATTCCCTTTCGAAGTATCGGGGTTTCGGACGGAAACTCATCGGTTACAAAAGGCATTTCATTTTCTTGAACTTATTTGAACTCCAGGCTTTTTGTGTGTTCAAAATGCACCATTCAAAGACACATCATGAAGTTTCAACCCTTTCTGACTTCATTTGGTATTTTTCATGCACTTACTGATTTTTTTGAGCTAAATGACCCTGAAATTGAAAAGCACTACAAATGAACTCTGAAAAGGTTGAAAGTTGGCATGGTATCAACCTTTCACCCACATAGCATGTGCTAAAAAGTTGAGTGGGTTACGGCAAAAACTGGATGCACTTCGTGTACAAAACGGACATTCCCTTTCGAAGTATCGGGGTTTCGGACGGAAACTCATCGGTTACAAAAGGCATTTCATTTTCTTGAACTTATTTGAACTCCAGGCTTTTCGTGTGTTCAAAATGCACCATTCAAAGCCACATCATGAAGTTTCAACCCTTTCTGACTTCATTTGGTATTTTTCATGCACTTACTGATTTTTTGAGCTAAATGACCCTGAAATTGAAAAGCACTACAAATGAACTCTAAAAAGGTTGAAAGTTGGCATGGTATCAACCTTTCACCCACATAGCATGTGCTAAAAAGTTGAGTGGGTTACGGCAAAAACTGGATGCACTTCGTGTACAAAACGGACATTCCCTTTCGAAGTATCGGGGTTTCGGACGGAAACTCATCGGTTACAAAAGGCATTTCATTTTCTTGAACTTATTTGAACTCCAGGCTTTTCGTGTGTTCAAAATGCACCATTCAAAGCCACATCATGAAGTTTCAACCCTTTCTGACTTCATTTGGTATTTTTCATGCACTTACTGATTTTTTTGAGCTAAATGACCCTGAAATTGAAAAGCACTACAAATGAACTCTGAAAAGGTTGAAAGTTGGCATGGTATCAACCTTTCACCCACATAGCATGTGCTAAAAAGTTGAGTGGGTTACGGCAAAAACTGGATGCACTTCGTGTACAAAACGGACAGTCCCTTTCGAAGTATCGGGGTTTCGGACGGAAACTCATCGGTTACAAAAGGCATTTCATTTTCTTGAACTTATTTGAACTCCAGGCTTTTCGTGTGTTCAAAATGCACCATTCAAAGCCACATCATCAATTTTCAACCCTTTCTGACTTCATTTGGTATTTTTCATGCATTTAATGATTTTTTTGAGCTAAATGACCCTGAAATTGAAAAGCACTACAAATGAACTCTGAAAAGGTTGAAAGTTGGCATGGTATCAACCTTTCACCCACATAGCATGTGCTAAAAAGTTGAGTGGGTTACGGCAAAAACTGGATGCACTTCGTGTACAAAACGGACAGTCCCTTTCGAAGTATCGGGGTTTCGGACGGAAACTCATCGGTTACAAAAGGCATTTCATTTTCTTGAACTTATTTGAACTCCAGGCTTTTCGTGTGTTCAAAATGCACAATTCAAAGCCACATCATCAATTTTCAACCCTTTCTGACTTCATTTGGTATTTTTCATGCATTTAATGATTTTTTTGAGCTAAATGACCCTGAAATTGAAAAGCACTACAAATGAACTCTGAAAAGGTTGAAAGTTGGCATGGTGTGCGTGCTTGCCAACAATGACAACCCACTTTTTTGTTGCATTTTGTTCTCAGCCACAATCGGAATTTAAGAAAAAACTGAATTGAAAAGCACTACAAATATATAATAGCTAAAGAGATATGTAATATATAATAGTTCAGATATCCATTACAGAAAGTACTCGTCCAAGCGAACACTACTAGCTAGTCTGAATCAGAAGAATATTCCCATGGTGGTGGTGGTGCGAGGTGACGCTGCCCATAGTTCACGGTTCGAATCTTGCGGTACAACTCATATTCAACGTATGCATCTTTTGCTGCATACTCAATGTTGATAGGCTGAAGTGGGGTCCTCTCCCACTCTTTGTGCTGCGCCCGGGGGAATTTGGTCTTCATATCTCCGTAATAGTCGTCGATCAAGGCGACTGCCATAGAAGCCATCGAAGTCCTCTCATACTGAAGCCTGAATATGTCTTGGATATCAATAAGGCAGCCAGCTGGTATCTCAATACCGAAGCTGCGCCTCATGTTCAGCTTGTCATTACTTACATCAACGCTAGCAAAGTGTATGCCGCTGCGTAGGAAGTCCATGAGTGCTGGGCAGTGCTTGTCACTACTGCAACATCAACAAATTAAAATGGAACAAATGTTAAATACTACTGCAAGAAGTATATTTCGGCAGAATTATAATATGCAACTATATAAAGGAAAATTATTTCGCTGCAACAAAAGAGGAAGACGCAGAGTTTTTGCACCCCAGGCTCATTTGAGCCCGGTGAACAGTAATATCATAAAAAAATTGAAATTTATTTCACTACAACTTAAGAGAAATTGATCTTTGCCATAGGATTCAAAATAGAACATATATATTGCTATATCCTATATATATGCAATTTTCAAATCCTATGAATTGATGAAGAAACCCTAAATTACCTATATGACATATATGTTCTCCCACGTTTTGCAACAAGGAAAATTGTTTCACTACAAACTTAAAAGAAATATTGATCTTTCCCATAGGATTCAAAATGGAACATATTTCTATCCTATGCAATTTTCATAATAATCTATAAATTATTAATTGATCAAAGAAAACCCTCAAAACTCACCTTGCCCATTGGAAGATCATGACATGTTTCTTGAAACATAGCTGGATGACGGCAACATCTTCTTGCTTGGCCGTGTACTCGAGATCAAGCCCTATGAACTTGTCTTTCTCATCCGCCACTTGAAGCCATTTCTGCAAAAGGGAAAGAAAATGCGGCACCATGGCGCTGTCGTTCGTGTAGACGACATCGAGATTGGTACTGCCATGTGCGAGCACCTCCCCGTAGCGAGTGATTGGATTCATGGTAGAAGATATGGGGAAGAAGAGAGGAGAAGAAGAGAAATGGGCGAAGTTACTGTAGCCCTCGCCGAGGAACAGTTGCTTTATCCTCCTGTTTCTCGGAGCGCGAAACGTCGTGGAATGCGAGACGTTCGAACCTTTAGTCCCGGTTTGAACCACCAACCGGGACTAAAGGGGCGCGCACCAGGCGAACGGTTACACATTTGGTCCCCAGTTCCTTCCACGAACCGGGACCAATGGTTGTGGGCCAGGAGCGAGGCACATTGGTCCCGGTTCGTGTCTGGAACCGGGACCAAAGGTTCCAGACGAACCGGGACCAATGCCCCACGTGGCCCGCCCGGCCGTCTGGCCTCACGAACCGGGACTGTTGCACCCATTAGTCCCGGTTCGTGACTGAACCGGGACTAATGGGCTGGCCCGGCCTGGACCAATGCCCTGTTATGTACTAGTGTAGGCATCTCATTGGTCCCGGTTCGTGGCTGGAACCGGGACTAAAGGACCCCCTTTGGTCCCGGTTCCAGCCACGAACCGGGACCAATGGTTGTGGGCCAGGAGCGAGGCACACTGGTCCCGGTTCGTGTTTGGAACCGGGACCAAAGGGTCCAGACGAACCGGGACCAATGCCCCACGAGGCCCGGCCGGCCCCCTGGCCTCACGAACCGGGACCGTTGCCCCCATTGGTCGCGGTTCGTGACTGAACCGGGACTAATGGGCTGGCCCGGCCTGGACCAATGCCCTGTTATGTACTAGTGGATCGAGCAAAACATTTCTTTTCAGGTGTGCATGAATAAGTACAAAAGGGCGCAAAGAATTGATTAGTCCATGGGGCCAGTCTAGATCCGAGGTGGAAACCAGGAGTAATGACCAGTGGGTGGCCGCGCCATTACAAAACGGTATGACAACCGACCCTCAAGGCTACGCAGGTGTGTGTGGTTCTGGGCTGTGGGCATGTGGCGCATGGCGTGTGTGTCCCGTCATGGCTCACGACATTATAGATGTGTCGGCACTTGATCTACATACGTGTGCCAAGAGGGAACATTCCTGTTGGGCCAACAAGGGCGTTAGATCCTTTAATAGGGGTGTATTTGACATCCTGATTAATAGGCTTGATAAACTCATATCAACAAGGTGCAACTTCTTTTCGAGAAGCTCATCTCCCAAGAACCTCTGGGTTTAAGCGTGCTTGGCCTGGGGATAATTTGAGTATGGGTGATCGACTGTGAAGTTGTCCCTGGGTGTCCATGAGTGAGAACAAAGTGTGCATGAAAGACCAGTGTTGGTAAGTAGGGTCAGTCCAGCTCCCAGGTGATAGCCACGAGTAAGGACCAGGAATCTGAGTGAGTGGCCCAAGTGTTACACTTTGAAGCATGCATGAACCAAAAAAATGGCAGCAGGCACCTCGTTAGATTACTTGGTCTCAGTCAATTATTCTCTCTTGATGTACATCAGCAGAATTAAAATTAAAATTTATTCATGTATAGAAGACTCTAGGCATTTCTTGTTGAAAATATGCCCTAGAGGCAATAACAATTGTGCTATATTTATTTCCAGGTTTATGATTAATGTTTATATTCTATGCTATAACAAATATGGTTCTCAAATATGTGATTCGGAGGAAAACTCGTGAGCATGTGTAGAGATATATATGGTAAGACAAGATTTCTAGTTCTGCCTTTAGAACTAGCTTAAGTGTTGCATGGTGGCATAGTTAAATGTAACGATGATGTCACCAACATTGATAAAACACTCGTGTTGAATTGACCCAACTTGTTTGTTATACTTAGAATTATATCGTTTGAAGTCCATATTCCATAACACGGGAGTTAATGTATGTATGATTCTTTACACCATGAGAGCATGGAGTCACTCCATACCAGACGTGCGTGTTGGGGTTCTTCCAACGTTATTCGTAGCATGGTGATCATAGTAAAAACTTACGGGTTCGTCAGAAATGTATGAAGAGCGACTAGGTAACTCGAGACTAAGATTTGCTTCTCCGACGATGGAGTGATATTCTTAGGGCCCTCTCGGTGTGACTACCATCCATAATTGTATGGCAAACACATCGTGAATTGATCACAGTGATACCAGAACACGAGAACAAGAAAAAAGAACAGTACCAACAATGAGGACACGGGAATAGAGAACATGTGTTGATCTCATGGGGGTACCTTTATGTCTCACCTCGGGTTTTGTAAAGTATCGCGAAACAAAAGGAATAACATATGATAACCAAAGGTTTCTTTGAATATCATTCATGTGTTTATAGGGGTTAAATGGAGGTCCACGGTTCCGTTGTTGATCATTGAACGCTATTTTGATCATGTCTATATTTGACCGAACCTATAGGGCTACACACCTAACATTTTGTTGGGTTGTTAGAAAGCTAGGAGAAAGGAGAATGGGTTCTAAAATAGTTTCAGATAGTTTCAAAATGTCCTGGGAGGTCCCGGGAAGGTCTTGGGAACTTCTAGTAATGTCGAGAAGGTTACGAAACCTTTTGGATAAATCCATAGGCTCCTTGGTACGAGGAAACCTTGGCAGGTCCAAGGGTTAAGGTCCATGAGGCTTGAGTTGGTGCACAAAGGGGTTGATTGGAGGGTAGCGGCTAGGCGCTAGGGTCCTTGGCGTTTACCCCCTCGGCCAGATGCCGGCACTTGTAGAGAAATGGCTCGCCACAAATTTAGTTGGTGACTCGCCATTTCCAACCAATGCCAAAACAATTTTTTCCTAAATAGTGGTGGTGTTGGTATATTGGGTACGCCATTATTATACCCTCAGTGCTGGTGTTGTACGTTTTAGCTCGACGTTGCCGTTTTCTGAGTTTTTTCTTTGGGCTATACTTTGTTATGGTGTGGAATGTTAAGCCCATGCTAGCATTAGTCTATCTCCTCTTCCAGTAAAAAAATCGAAGTCATTCTGATTCACCTCATATCCTTATAAAGTCACAAACAAGATATATTCATGACCCTGCTCCATGATATAGGAATATGAAACAGGTTCATTATGATTCCTTGATAAAAAATGTAAGTTGTCCACAATATGAAATGGCCGTCACACACAATGTACATGGTTGAGTGCATTTGCAAATCGGATAGTTTCTGCGGCATTCAGTTTAGCATACATTTTCCTATGTTGTACTTATGAGTTTCTGTTTTCACATACTGGCTCATTTCAAAAAATTACACAGAATGTTGTTTCTTCTATATGCACGTCTATGCATCAAGTTCTACAATTTCAGATTCTCCTTGTAAGAAATATACTGTCCATAGGCACTTCTGCCTCCTGGACTTGACTTAATTTTTAAGATATGTTGTTACATTGGATACTTGGGCACTATTATCGTTTTTCTGTTGTAGAAATAGAAGACGAAGTGATATTATCTGTTAACACCCACCAGATAAGGTTTTTTTCTTACATATTATCAGTAATTAACTATTTCAGCTGATATTTCTGTTTTTCTCCCTATGATCATTTGCTTACTTTCTCCAAGATGGTGGTTCTTCTTCTACTGTTAAAATGTGGTCATGAGAGAGTCAGACTACCCAAATCATTGACTTGTACTATATCTTTATGCGCTCATGGGGCCCTTGGATCAACCAAGTCATTGACTTGGTACTGTTCCTGACACTATCCCAAAAATTGTGTACTACTTGTGTAATTTTTTGTATAAACCAAAGGATTGAGTTAAACTAGCCTATATGACAGGCTGGGTGTTTCAAAGTTGGTTCTTCATAGATTTAGTGATAACTGACCATTGATATTACCTATGTATCCAATTACAGGAGCTGGCCCAAGGCAAACTTATTTTATAGTTTTCATTTGTGAGTTTATCTTTTGATACTTCTGTATTTTATTGAAAGGTCTGTGATCCTTATTCTCCAGCTCATTATAATGCTAGAAATGTGTAAGGTTATAATTCATAGTACTGGTTAAAATTCATAGTCTGGACCAATGACCGGATTACTTTTGGCCACGCTAGTGATCTCAACAAGGGATTTGTAAAATGTTGTTTTCATGTCACCTTAAACCCGACAAGGTTGGGAATTCCAATATTTTCTCGGTGATTTGATATATGCAGTTTTCTAGCTCCGTGGGATTGTAGTATGCATGTGTGATGGGAACTTTTGCATGGTTGCAATGAATTGACACTCAGTTCCTGCTTTTGCTTCTCCCTTAGAGAACTAATTAGTTAGGAATGGACCCATTATGTAGTCTGTACACAGTTCGTTTACTCATAATAAGTTAATGCATAAATTTTATGTTCCTAATTTGCCTCCCCCCCCCCCCCCCCCTCCTCCCTTGCAGATTTCTTCAAGGTTACAAAGTCGCAGTTCCAGAACAAGAGATGCCATAGATAGCTGAGCAGAGCTCAGCATTTACTTCATTAACTATACACTTCTCATTGTTATATTAGTGCAATCATTTGATCAATCTTCTTTCATCCTTGCTGATTATTATTAATTTTTCCCAGATGACATGAAGATGTGCCATTGGGGAGGGAAGAACATGAGACAATGTACAGAGGTATAGGAGGAGGGCCCTGAAGAAAAATAGATCATAACTAGCGGCGAAGATGTGCGGCGCACACCGCGCCAGTTGGAGGCCTCGTTTATATTTCGAATAAGTAATTCAATTTTTATTTTATTGCATGCAGGTTTTTCTTTCATGTTTAGCTGGCTGGATTTGTTTTCTTTTGTTTGGGTTTTATAGGACGGAAAGGAGGTGTAAATTCGTTTTGGCACGGTTTATTGATGCAATAAAGTTATTTATAACACATTTACATCCTTTGTAGTTGCTCTTTTTGTCCTTGCGTCTAGAGATGCTTGACCTTTTTTATAGAGCGATAAAGCCCGCTGCCGATGGCATGCATTTCATGTTTTTAATAGAACATGAGTGTTTTAAGGATCATGCGAGTGAAGTTTTGAAAAAATCGTGATTTATTTATGACGTGGAGTTAAATAGTACAGATCGGGATAGGACAAATCATTGTAAATACGGTGCAACAAATTAAAAACCTTTTGTTAGTCTGCTTGTGGGTAAATCATTAGTGTTTCGCCCTTTTTTCGTCCTTGCGTAATTTTTTCAACATGTGAGGCCTAGCGACATTCAATAAGAGAAGCAAAATCACAGCTATATTATTTATTAACTGTATTGTTTCTTATCTCGATGCCATGGACTTCTTCTTGCATGGCCTCTGTGTATTATATTTGTATTTGACATGTCATGTCTTCATCATACTGATCCAGGAGTTTTAGTAGGTGAACAATGTTACAATTAGTAGCATCAAATATGTTTTTTGAAGGTGTGAGTACGGCCGATAGAGTGACTTTTTTCTTATTTTGCATGGTGAGCGAAGGATGTTGGGTTAGCGACGATCATAATGGTTGTAGAACATTAATAGATCGTAACTCACAGTAGGTAATACAAAAAATACAAAAGGAGGAAAATAATAGTTTTTTTTAGAAAAACTCGGGGTTTTCTTTTTGTACTTTCCTCGGATTATTGTTCACGCGGATGCACTGTGTTGGTACTACTCTGGCTTAAATTTCGGGTATTGTTCATACAAAGTATTTTATTTTTATTTTTTGGGTGGATATCGGTATATTCCAGTTTATTTAGTGGGCATGGAAACACTGGTCACACGAAGCACTGTTGCATACGAAGTTACTATTTAGAAAACAGTTATTCAGTTTATTCTGGTTAGCTGTTTCGGTTTGTTAGGTTTACTGTTCTCTTAAAATCAGATTTCACTCAAACTGTTAGAGAAAAATAAAATCGTGGGGCAACAGTTCGTAATAAACAATCTAAGAAAAAATAAAATGAGCAATACCCTTTTGAACAATAAAAAAGGTTGGCACCCAAGATGCCATCTTTTCCTCGGATTTTGACCTCGTAGTAAAATTGGAGTGGAAGGACGATCACTTTATTATCACTGAGAGCAATGCCAATTGGTAAAATTAATTATTACATAATATGAATATAGATCCGATCAAATCAAGTTGATATTTATTAGGCCCATCTTTTTAACACTAAGAACAATGCCAATATGTAAAATCAATTATGACATAATATGAATATAGATCAGATCAAACTAAATTGGTATTTATTCGGGTTTTTTTACCTCTTTGTTTTTAAGTTATCCATTAGATCTGTGTGTTTCTCACTTTAGGTAATTATCTATAAGTAAGTCTAAAATACAATGTTTTAAATAGCGGGCTATGCCATTTAGCGGCGGCTCGATTATAAGCTATGAAAGGCTATAGCGGAGCTATAGCGGAGCTAAGCCTCATTTAGTGTTTCTCTTAAATCATGAAAAATTAAAACGATAAGTATATGATCACACTTCATATATGATATATTGCATATACTTTATATATACACATGTTCGCACATCAAAACGTGAATACAAAGATGCATCCTAATTCAATAATCAAGCTTCACATCAATGCATCATATATATCATAAACAAGAACAAAAGATAATGTAGAAGTATGGTTTTGTATAGCGGCTTAGCGGGCTAAATGACTCCAAATTTAGCGCTATAGCGGGAAATAGCGGGCTATTAGCCTCATTTTCAATTTAGCACTAAAAGTGCATAGCTTTAGCGGGAGAGCTCTCAAAGGCTATAGCGGGGCTATAGCGGAGCTATAGCCGGCTATTTAAAACATTGCTAAAATATGGCATTATATAATTGTATTAGAGGAAACCCGTAAACAGTTCGCTGAGCAGTAATAATAATAATAATATCGGAGTACTTTTACGTGTAAGAGGGTAATAAAATATATATGAAGGTCTCCTTTTAAAAATGTAAAAATATATGATGATATACAGTACGTGCAAAGAAGCCATTTTTTATGGATACTGTAAAAAATAATACTTTTTTATAAATACATAACTGAGACTATTCGTAAATTATACTTTCCATAAAAATCCTTTTGGAAATGTGAAGCCCTGTGATGTTTTCTGTAGGTAAAAAAGTCACATTTTTCTTCGAAACACTGTTCACAACCAAGTTGCCGTTCATACATGATTACTATTCCCTATTAGACACATAAATGAACGGTAGAAGATTGAATGATTACTATTCATAGTTACTATTCGCTGTCGGACACATAAATGAACAGTACAGAATGAAAAAAGGAGAAAAAGGGAAAGCTTCCCGCTTTAGTATAATAACTTATTAGGAACCCTGAGAAAAATTCAACACTTTTTACATCCATTCATCAAATTTGATTTTCATGGATGGCTATGGTAGGATAGTGTTCTTTCCTTCCTTAAAAAACATAAGCCATTAGCTGGTGTCCCAACTGAGCCTGCGCTTTTAGTGGGTATGGACACAAAAAAAAATTTAATTGTTGCATATGGAATATCTCAATTTATATAGTATTCCTTTGAATTTTAGATCAGAAGTCTGGACCATGTTGTTGGGTGCTTACTTTCAATATTGGATATTCATGTGTACCTATTTGCTTATATAAGTGTCCATTGGTCTGAATTGTCATTAACCTGTTTTTCTGCGAATAAGATAAACTAGATGTTATGTACTAAACGATTTATTGTTTTGAAGGTTATATCCAAATATCATAGTTTTGCATAGGCTCTCATTTTTCATGACTGTATGGTCATTTGTCGTGAATATGGCCACTCCTACATATTTGACGATATCACATGGCCAGCAGTAACCGCAAATAAATCAGCGAATTTCTAACATGGACAACATACATTCATTACTTTTGCCCCCAGAAAACCATTGAATTGTTTCTTTTACCAAAAAATATCCCAAATGAACCAGCGAGGCGCGGCCCGCTCCGCACTTTCCGCTAGTAAATAATAAGATGCTATGAAACAAAGAAAACTTATCTCTTCCATAAATCAAATAGCATAAGAGATGGTAAACATATCTTCCAAGCACTACTATAAAAAGTTGACAGCAAATTGATGGTAAACATGGTCGACAATGCTATGATGAACCAGAGCATGCATATCAGAGAACATGGATGGGAATTACCTTGGAGAAGCTCTTCCTTCAGATGTTGCTTTCACTTCTGAAGCTATATGAGGGGAAGAGAGACCCGTCGGCATACAAGCTCACGTACGGTCCGTAAGGATGCCGTCCTGCAATCTGGAGCTTGGAGCAAAGGAGAGGCTAGCTGTGATGGAGCAGCGCCGTCCGCTGTGGTTGCATGTGTCGGCACGAGCCCGTAGGGTTGCGGACGGCGGCGCAGCTGCTGCTGTCTATCTATGTCTGCTCGGCGACTTGTGTGAGATGCGAGCCAGAAACTTGGTGTAAGGTGCAATATGTAAGTAGTGCTGCACTAGGTGGAGTTGGAACAATGCATCGGCAATAGGCTCCCCTTGAGTGTTTGTCTTGGTCCCGCCCGTACCAGGAATTCAGCAGTGTAGACAGAAAGAAAATTTTCCAAAACAAAGTTGCAGGATCCACTCCGCCCGTAGGAACCAATATTATTTGGTGTCAGTATGTCAGTGGGTCCCACCATTTATTCTCCTTTACAGGTAATATTCTCTATATCGAATAAAATGAGCAATGACCTCACCAGTTTCATGGGTGGCAGAGCTAAGGCAGGCGCTCTCTTGTCCAGACCGGCTCATCCCATTATGGCTGTTCCGCCCCACGGTCTCATGATTCATGATATGCACTCTTTTTTTCTTTTAAAAAGGATGGTGAATAACCCCGATCTCGCATCGGACGATGCACATACTCCCTCTGTTTCAAAATAAGTGATGTGGTTTTAGTTTAAATAATTTTATTTGAACTAAAACCATGTCATTTATTTTAGAACGGAGGAAGTAATTTTTAATTTCTTATTTCATAGCTCATAAGTATCTAAAAGAATCTAAAGTACGATATTAAAAGTTATAGGAGTGAAACAAAGAACAATTACAACCGATTCAAAACATGAAATATGAATCCTCGTCCATCACATATCCTATTGTTAGGTTGACATCTAAATTGGTCGAATAAATCTCCAGATACCATCTCTCATCGTGTGCATCCAGAGGCCATGTACATTAGATCCTCCTTCCGGCGAACAAAGAATCAGATATGTATTTAGTAAGCATTCTCCTAATCCATTGCAGTTATCGTCCATGGAATGTAAAGTCACCGACATAGTGGGCCTTTCATGTCTTACGGTTCGTCGAGCTATCGAGCTCATCACGACAAAGCATAGGGCACTAGTAGAAAACAGGGCTTTGGTTGAGGCCAGGATAAGGGCATTAATCCAGGTTCACTTACGAACCGGGACCAAAGGGTGCACCAGTCCCGGTTCGTGAGGCCAGGGCGCCGGCCGGGCCTCGGGGGCCATTGGTCCCGGTTCGTCTGACACTTGTGGTCCCGGTTCCAGACACGAACCAGAACCAATAGGCCTCGCTCCTGGCCCAGCACCTTTAGTCCCGGTTGGTGGCTAGAACCGGGACCAAAGGTCGGTCTTCTGTCCCGGTTCGAAGTATAAGGGTTTCGGACGAAAACTCATATGTTACAAAGGCATTCCATTTTTTCAAGTTATTTCAACTCCAGACTTTTTGTGTGTTCAACATGCACCATTCAAAGCCACATCATCAATTTTCAGCCTTCCTGACTTCATCTGGTATTTTTCGTGCATTTATTAATTTTTTTGAGCTAAATGACCCTGAAATTGAAAAGCACTACAAATGAACTCTGAAAAGGTTGAAAGTTGGCATGGTATCATCATTTCACCCACATAGCATGTTATAAAAAGTTGAGAGGGTTACGGCAAAAACTGGATGCACTTCGTGTACAAAATGGACAATCTCTTTCGAAGTATCATGGTTTCGGACGGAAACTCGTCTTTACAAAAGGCATTTCATTTTTTTGAAGTTATTTGAACTCCAGACTTCTTGTGTGTTCAAAATGCACCATTCAAAGCCACATCATCAATTTTCAACCCTTTCTGACTTCATTTGGTATTTTTCATGCATTTACTGATTTTTTTGAGATAAATGACCCTGAAATTGAAAAGCACTACAAATGAACTCTGAAAAGGTTGAAAGTTGGCATGGTATCATCATTTCTCCCACATAGCATGTTATAAAAAGTTGAGAGGGTTACGGCTAAAACTGGATGCACTTCGTGTACAAAACGGACAATTGAGCATCGGAAATATACCGTCGGAAAATGAAAGGATTTCTAGATAGATCAACAAAACACACGGTTTCCCCTGCATACAGCCCGACGGTGGCTCATGAGTGCCCGCATATGAAATGCACCGTCGGACCGTATGCAGGGAATCCGAATGATTTGTATTCGGTCGATGAACTAAAGGATTTCTAGATAGATCAACAAAACACACGGTTTCCCCTGCATACAGCCCGACGGTGGCTCGTGAGTGCCCGCATATGAAATGCACCGTCGGACCGTATGCAGGGAATCCGAATGATTTGTATTCGGTCGATGAACTAAAGGATTTCTAGATAGATCAACAAAACACACGGTTTCCCCTGCATACAGCCCGACGGTGGCTCGTGAGTGCCCGCATATGAAATGCACCGTCGGACCGTATGCAGGGAATCCGAATGATTTGTATTCGGTCGATGAACTAAAGGATTTCTAGATAGATCAACAAAACACACGGTTTCCCCTGCATACAGCCCGACGGTGGCTCGTGAGTGCCCGCATATGAAATGCACCGTCGGACCGTATGCAGGGAATCCGAATGATTTGTATTCGGTCGATGAACTAAAGGATTTCTAGATAGATCAACAAAACACACGGTTTCCCCTGCATACAGCCCAACGGTGGAAATATGAAATGCACCGTTGGACCTTATGCAGGGAATCCGAATGATTTGAATCCGAATGAGTACACACACTAAGTGTCGAACATGTCCGAGAGGTGGGTTATATATAGGGTCGTGTGCCTCTTTAGTCCCGGTTGCTAGCACGAACCGGGACTAGTCATTATAGTGCTGATCCAACAGCTCACAAGCGCTTGAAAGAAACACACGATCCGTGTGCTTCTTCCTGATTGGTACGACCTTCACCGCCCAAGGTTATAAAGAGTTGAGAGGGTTACGGCAAAAACTGGATGCACTTCGTGTACAAAACGGACAATCTCTTTCGAAGTATTAGGGTTTCATACGAAAACTCATCTGTTACAAAAGGCATTTCATTTCTTCACATGTAACTGCAATGATATAGTTGTGGAGAGAAAGTCTTCACTTTTTCTTCGCTTGTGTCCTTTGCTTATTGCGCCGTAACCATGGATAATCTTCATCGTTTAAGAGGGTGCTTGGGTCAGCCTTGACTTTGAAGGGAGGAATTTCATGAAACTTTTCATAATCTTCAGACATGTCTGTCTTGCCCTCCAATCCCACGATGTCTCTTTTTCCTGAAAGAACTATGTGGCGCTTTGGCTCATCGTATGATGTATTCGCTTCCTTATCTTTTCTTTTTCTCGGTTTGGTAGACATGTGCTTCACATAGAAAACCTGCGCCACATCATTGGCTAGGGCGAATGGTTCGTCTGTGTACCCAAGATTGTTCAGATCCACTGTTGTCATTCCGTACTGTGGGTCTTCCTGTACCCCGCCTCTTGACAGATTGACCCATTTGCACTGAAACAAAGGGACCTTGAAATCATGTCCATAGTCAAGTTCCCATATGTCCACTATGTAACCATAATATGTGTCCTTTCCCCTATTGGTTGCTGCATCAAAGCGGACACCGCTGTTTTGGTTGGTGCTCTTTTGATCTTGGGCGATCGTGTAAAATGTATTCCCATTTATCTCGTACCCTTTGTAAGTCAATACAGTCGAAGATGGTCCCCTGGCCAACGAGTACAACTCATCAGAAACAGTGTTGTCACCCATGAGACGTGTTTGCAACCAACTGCCGAAAGTCCTGATGTGTTCATATGTAATCCAGTCATCACACTGCTCCGGGTGTTTGCAGCGCAGAATATTCTTGTGTTCATCGACATACGGGGTCACCAAGGTAGAATTCTGTAGAACTGTGTAGTGTGCTTGAGACCAAGAATGCCCGTCCCTACATATTATTGAGTCCGCTCCTAGCGTGCCTTTTCCAGTCAGTCTCCCCTCATACCGTGATTGAGGGAGACCAATCTTCTTAAGGTCAGGAATGAAGTCAACACAAAACCCAATGACATCCTCTGTTTGATGGCCCATGGAGATGCTTGCTTCTGGCCTAGCGCGGTTACGAACATATTTCTTTAAGACTCCCATGAACCTCTCAAAGGGGAACATATTGTGTAGAAATACAGGGCCCAGAACGACAATCTCGTCGACTAGATGAACTAGGACGTGCGTCATGATATTGAAGAAGGACGGTGGGAACACCAACTCGAAACTAACAAGACATTGCACCAAATCACTCCTTAACCTTGGCAGGATTTCTGGATCGATCACCTTCTGAGAGATTGCATTGAGGAATGCACATAGCTTCACAATGGCTAATCGAACGTTTTCAGGTAGAAGCCCCCTCAATGCAACCGGAAGCAGTTGCGTCATAATTACTTGGCAGTCATGAGACTTTAGGTTCTGGAACTTTTTCTCTGCCATATTTATTATTCCCTTTATATTCGACGAGAAGCCAGACGAGACCTTCATACTGAACAGGCATTCAAAGAAGATTTCCTTCTCTTCTTTGGTAAGAGCGTAGCTGGCAGGACCTTCATACTGCTTTGGATGCATGCCGTCTTTTTCATGCACACGTTGCTGTTCCTCCCATGCCACCGGTGTATCTTTTGTCTTCCCATACACTCCCAAGAAGCCTAGCAGGTTCACGCAAAGATTCTTCGTCACGTGCATCACGTCGATTGCAGAGCGGACCTCTAGGTCTTTCCATAGGGTAGGTCCCAAAATATAGATTTCTTCTTCCACATGGGTGCGCGTCCCGCATCGTCAGTCGGAACAGATAGTCCGCCAGGACCCTTTCCAAATATTACTTGTAAATCATTGACCATATCAAGTATGTGATCACCAGTACGGAGGGCGGGCTTCTTCCGGTGATCTGCCTCACCTTTGAAATGCTTTCCTTTCTTTCAACATTGATGGTTGGTCGGAAGAAATCGACGATGCCCCAGGTACACATTCTTCCTGCATTTGTCCAAATATATATTGTCGGTGTCATCTAAACAGTGTGTGCATGCGTGTCATCCCTTGTTTGTCTGTCCTGAAAGGTTACTGAGAGCAGGCCAATCGTTGATGGTTACAAACAGCAACGCTCGTAGGACAAACAGCAACGCTCGTAGGTCAAATTCCTCTTGTGCATGCTCATCCCACACACGTACACCTCTTCCATGCCATAGCTGTAAAAGTTCATCAACTAATGGCCTTAGGTACACATCAATGTCATTGCCGGGTTGCTTAGGGCCTTGGATGAGCACTGGCATCATAATGAACTTACGCTTCATGCACAACCAAGGAGGAAGGTTATACATACATAGAGTCACAGGCCATGTGCTATGCTTGCTGCTCTGCTCCCCAAAAGGATTAACGCCATCTGCACTTAAACCAAACCATACGTTCCTCGGGTCACCTGTAAAGTCGCTCCACTTTCTCTCGATCTTTCTCCACTGCGACCCGTCAGCGGGTGCTCTCAACTTCCCGTCTTTCTTACGGTCTTTTTTGTGCCATTGCATCAACTCGGCATGCTTTTTGTTTCTGAACAGACGTTTCAACCGTGGTATTATAGGAGCATACCACATCACCTTGGCAGGAACCCTCTTCCCGGTGCGCTGGCCCTCAACATCACCAGGGTCATCTCTTCTAATCTTATACCGCAAGGCACCGCATACCGAGCATGCGTTCAAATCCTCGTACGCACCGCGGTAGAGGATGCAGTCATTAGGGCATGCATGTATCTTCTGCACCTCCAATCCTAGAGGGCATAGAACCTTCTTTGCTTCGTACGTACTGCCGGGCAATTCGTTATCCTTTGGAAGCTTATTCTTCATTATTTTGAGAAGTGAACTAAATCCCTTGTCAGATACACCATTGTCTGCCTTCCATTGCAGCAATTCCAGTGTGGTACCGAGCTTTCTGTTGTCATCTTCGCAATTTGGGTACAACCCTTTTTTGTGATCCTCTAACATGCGATCGAACTTCAACTTCTCCCTTTCACTTTCGCATTCTCTCTGTGCATCAACAATGACCCGGCGAAGATCATCATCGGGCACATCGTCCGGTTCCTCTTGATCTTCAGCTTCCCCCATTGCAGCATCACCGTATTCAGGGGGCGGGTAGTTGTCGTCATCCTCTTCTTCTTCGTTGTCTTCCATCATAACCCCTCTTTCTACGTGCTTGGTCCAAACATTATAGTGTGGCATAAAACCCTTCTGAAGCAGGTGGAAGTGAAGGGTTTTATAGTTGGAGAAAGCCTTCGTATTCTCACAGACAGTACATGGACAATGCATAAAACCATTCTGCTTGTTTGCCTCAGCCGCTTCGAGAAAATTATGCAGGCCCTCAATATACTCGGAGGTGCGTCGGTCACCGTACATCCATTGCCGGTTCATCTGCGTGCATATCATGAATAGAGAAGTGACCAAATTAATAGAAATTCATCATCACATTAAAGCCAAATTACAGTAGTGACCAAAATAAATACATAACGTTCATACATAGTTCTCATTATTGAACAACATATAGCTCTCTAGAGCATCTAATTAAAACATACATTGAAACTAGAAAATTTAAATGCAACAACAAATGCGATCATAACCGCAACTAAGGTACCAATTGATCCAACGGCATAATGATACCAAGCCTCAGTATGAATGGCATATTTTCTAATCTTTCTAATCTTCAAGCGCATTGCATCCATCTTGATCTTGTGATCGTCGACGACATCGGCAACATGCAACTCCAACTTCATCTTCTCCTCTTCAACTCTTTGTAATTTTTCTTTCAAGTAATTGTTTTCTTTTTCAACCAAATTTAACTTCTCGACAAGAATTTCTATGTCGGTTGGAATTTCCGGTTCACATACCTCCTAGATTAAAAAATCTATGTCACGTTGGTCGGCATAATTGTCATAAACACTAAATAAAATAAATAGTTATAAAAGATAATATATACCACATCCGAATCATAGACCGGACGAGGGCAAATGAATAGAGAAGTGAATAGAGAAGTGATCAAATGTTATTATTGAAAAAATAAATACATAAAGTTCACACATAGTTCTCATAGAACAACATACAGCTCTCTAGAGCATCTAATTAAAACATAAATTGAAACTAACATACAACTATGTAAAACATTTAAATGCAACAACAAATGCGATCATAATGGCAACTAAGGTAACAATTGATCCAACAGCATAATGATACCAAGCCTCATTATCAATGGCATATTTTCTTATCTTTCTAATCTTCAAGCGCATTGCATCCATCTTGATCTTGTGGTCATCGACGACATCGGCAACATGCAACTCCAATTTCATCTTCTCCTCCTCAATTCTTTTCAATTTTTCTTTCAAATCCTCGTTTTCTTTTTCAACTAAATTTAACCTCTCGACAAGAGGGTCGGTTGGAATTTCCGGTTCACATACCTCCTAGATAAACACATCTATGTCACGTTGGTCGGCATAATTGTCATAAACACTAAATAAAACAAATAGTTATAAAAGATAATACATACCACATCCGAATCATAGACCGGACGAGGGCCGACGTGGGCGGATACCATGACCATGGCACTATATAATAACAAACAATAATAAAAGTAAGAAAATTACACAAGTATCTATCTAAATGATACAAGTAAGAACTTTTTTTTTAGAAAGAAGATAAGAAGAAGAGGCTAACCACGGTGGTGCCGGCGCCGAGATGGACGCGGGCGATCGACGGCGGTGAGGACGGGGACGGGACATGACGGACCGCCAAACCTAAACAAATCTTGAGAAAAATGGAGCTTGGACAAGGAGCTTCGAGAGCAGAAAGCTTAAGTGTGGCTCGGGCATTTCATCGAACACCTCATGTGCATAGGAGGTGAGCTAGAGCACCACAAAGCTCTCCCCTCGCCGGCCAGAAAAACAGAGCAGTGTGGAGTGCTCTGCTCGCTGGCGTGGGGGTATATGTAGGCATCTCATTGGTCCCGGTTCGTGGATGGAACCGGGACTAAAGGACCCCATTTGGTCCCGGTTCCAGCCACGAACTGGGACCAATGGTTGTGGGCCAGGAGCGACCCCCATTGGTCCCGGTTAGTGTCTGGAACCGGGACCAAAGGGTCCAGACGAACCGGGACCAATGCCCCACGAGGCCCGGCCGGCCCCCTGGCCTCACGAACCGGGACCGTTGCCCCCATTGGTCCCGGTTCGTGACTGAACCGGGACTAATGGGCTGGCCCGGCCTGGACCAATGCCCTGTTATGTACTAGTGGATGAAGATTATCCATGGTTACGGCGCAATAAGCAAGGGACACACGCGAAGAAAAAGTGAAGACTTTCTCTCCACAACTATTCTGATGATGGCTTTGATCTAGAATATCACTGCAGTTACATGTCAAGAAATGAAATGCCTTTTGTAACAGACGAGTTTTCGTCTGAAACCCTGATACTTCGAAAGAGATTGTTCATTTTGTACACGAAGTGCATCCAGTTTTTGCCGTAACCCTCTCAACTTTTTAGCACATGCTATGTGGGTGAAATGATGATACCATGCCAACTTTCAACCATTTCAGAGTTCATTTGCAGTGCTTTTCAATTCAGGGTCATTTTAGCTCAAAATAAATCATGAAATGCATGAAAAATAGCAAATGAAGTTAGAAAAGGTTTGAAAAGTGATGATGTGGCTTTGAATGGTGCATATTGAATGCAGAAAAAGTCTTGAGTTCAAATATGTTTAAAAATTTGAAATCCTTTTGTAACAGATGAGTTTTCGTCCAAATCCCTGATACTTCGAAAGAGATTGTTAATTTTGTACACGAAGTGCATCCAGTTTTTGCCGTAACCCTCTCTACTCTTTAGAACATGCTATGTGGGTGAAATGATGATACCATGCCAACTTTCAACCATTTCAGAGTTCATTTGTAGTGCTTTTCAATTCAGGGCCATTTTAGCTCAAAATAAATCATGAAATGCATGAAAAATAGCAAATGAAGTTAGAAAAGGTTTGAAAAGTGATGATGTGGCTTTGAATGGTGCATATTGAATGCAGAAAAAGTCTTGAGTTCAAATAAGTTTAAAAAATTGAAATCCTTTTGTAACAGATGAGTTTTCGTCCAAAACCCTGATACTTCGAAAGAGATTGTCCAGTTTGTACACGAAGTGCATCCAGTTTTTGCCGTAACCCTCTCAACTTTTTAGCACATGCTATGTGGGTGAAATGATGATACCATGCCAACTTTCAACCATTTCAGAGTTCATTTGCAGTGCTTTTCAATTCAGGGTCATTTTAGCTCAAAATAAATCATGAAATGCATGAAAAATAGCAAATGAAGTCAGAAAAGGTTTGAAAAGTGATGATGTGGCTTTGAATGGTGCATATTGAATGCAAAAAAAGTCTTGAGTTCAAATATGTTTAAAAAATTGAAATCCTTTAATAGGAAAAAGTTATGCAACTAAAATTATATAAAATTTATGCAACTAAAATTATCAAAGTTATTTTTGTTAAAAACATTAATAGCAAAAAGAATATTCATAAAGTATTTTTTGTTAAGAACTTTTTATATGCAAAAAAATAACATAAACAAATAGCAAAATTGAAAATAAATGCGAATTTATAGAGAAAATTCAACCTAAATTCAAAGTGCTAGTTAGGCGTAACTAGCACTTTGAATTTAGGTTGAATTTTCTTTATAAATTCGCATCTATTTTCACATAGTAGGCCCCACAGAACAGAAAGAGGTCGGTTAGGCCCACATGCTTGCTTTAGAGAGGAGCTCAACGTTGCAGCCGCGGGCGGGGCTTATAAACAGGTCCGGGCGCCCTTCGCTTGGCGAGGTGGGACTAAACATCCAACCGCACCGCGGCTGTGCCACGCACAGGCCTTTGGTCCCGGTTGGTGGCTCGAACCGGGACCAATGCCACCCTTTCGTCCCGGTTGCTGCCACCAACCGGGACCAAAGGTCTCTGCTTCCCGCCCTTTGGGCTGCTGAAATTGACCTTTAGTCCCGGTTGGTGGCAGCAACCGGGACGAAAGGGGGCCTTTCGTCCCGGTTGGATCCACCAACCGGGACTAAAGGGTTGGGTATATAAGCAGGGACTTAAGGAATTTTTCAGATTTCATCTGCAGTTGCCCCCGACGACGCCGAGCACATCGACGCCGCCAGGCTGCCCGAGCTCGCCGTCGACGCCCTCGCCGCCCTCTGCCCCGTCGACGCCGTCAGGCTGCTCCACCTCGCCGTCGACGCCCTCGCCGACGCCCACGACGCCGCCCCTGCCCCGACGCCCTCGACGCCACCCCTGCCCTGTGCTGCCGCCACCGCCGCCCCTGCCCTGCGCTGCCGCCGCCCCGACCCGACGCATCGCCGCTCCTCGCCGTCGCCGCCCCGACCCGACGCTGTCGCCGCTCCTCGCCGGTCTATTCCGTCACTCCGTCGTCGTCGCCGCTCCTCGCCGGTAAGGCTCCCATCTCCGCTCTGTCCCCGTCGGCCCCGCGCGCGCGCCTCTGCCGCTCGCCCCTGCCAACCGCGCGCAGCACCGCCACCGGCCCCGCCTCCGCCCACCGCAGCACCGCCGCTGGCCCCGCGCGCGTCTCCGGCGAGCCCGCAGCGCCGCCCGTGCCCGATGATCTCCCTTATAATTATTTTAGTTGATTTAGTTAATTTAGTTGTTTAGTTAATTTAGTTAATTTTAGTTGTTTTAGTTGTTTTAGGATATAGAAAAGCGGTAGTTAATTTAGTTAATTTAGTTGTTTTAGTTGTTTTTATTGTTTAGTTGTTTTTATTGTTTAGATGTTTAGTTGTTTTATCGTCGGTCGTTGGTGACGCGATATCGAGGAGTCCCCGACGATCGTCGGTGAGGGAGAGTACCCCCCGACGATCGTCGGTGAGGGAGAGTACCCTCGACGATCGTCGGTGAGGGAGAGTCCCCGACGATATCGAGGAGTCCCCGACAATCGTCGGTGACGCGATATGATGTTTAATTAGATGTTTAAATGTTTAGTTGCATAGCGTAGCCGTTGAGTTGACGATGCCCGACCAGCATCCTTGTCGTCGACTCGGTGGCAACCACCTGCTTGAGAGGCGCCATGTCCGGGACTGGGCTCCGCGGGGCTGGCACTGGGAGGTGCTGCCTTTCGGGGCGCCCAGTTTGGTGAGGAATCAGGGTCCCGTCCCAGAGGTTCTTTGGTGGCGGTCGCGTGGACCACTGTCGGTGCAGAGGGAGCCGGCCCCCGCGGAGGTGGTACGTCGCCGTGTCAGGGAGGAGGACGAGCACGTCCGACGCTACATGGCTGCGTTGGACGCCAGGTTCTCCAATACCTGGCAGGTTCTTCAGGGATCTCACCCGAGCTATGATCCTGTCATAGTTCCTTCTCTTTGGGTGTCCACTGCCTGCGCTGCGAGACGTCAACTAGATCTGTATTAGTGATATTATATAATAATATTTGAGATGTATTAGTGATAATATTCGATGATGTATTAGCGGTACTATTCGATGATGTATTAGTGATATTATATGATCGTATTGTTGCATTGCCTTGTATTGATTTGCATATCTCATGTTTGTATATTGCCATGTTGTAATATTTGCAGAAACTATGGATCACAGAGACTTAGAAAAAGAACAGTTGTTGGGGGATATAATCCTCGCCGGAGGTGATCCCTGGTCGTATCTCAACGACACCGATGGTCAGGAAGGAGAGGATGACGGCTCCGGTGATCCAACAATGGAGGAGGAAGGAGATCATGATGGCTCCGGTGACCGAATGGCGGAGGAAGGAGATCATGATCACGGCTCCGGTGACCGAACGGAGGAGGGAGCCTCAACTGTTGCAAAGTCCGACGAGGTAAGGAGACGAGGCCCGAAGAAAAGGTTGCGCCCGGATGAAAGGTTCACGATCACAGAAGTCGCGAAAGATGGCCAACCGATTGCTCCCAAGAGGACCAAGGACGCATTTGTACATCAGTGTGGAGTTGTTGTTAGGGACTATGTCTTGATCAGCACCCAGCAATGGAATAAGAATAATAAGGACCCTGAAGTTTCTTTCGTCCATGATAGACTGAAAGATGATCTTTGGACCGAGCTGATGACAAATTTCAGCCTACCGCGAGAGGAGGATCCGAATAATCCAGTTATAGAGCGAAAGGTCAAGGCGTTTGCTCTTAAGAAGATGGCAGAACTATTCAGGAACTGGAAGAAAGAGTTGAACACAAAGTTTGTCGAGAAAGAGGAGACTCCGGAATTCATCGGTCGATATGAGAAGATAAGAGATCAATGGCCCGAATTTGTTGCCAACAAGAAATCGGAGAAGGGTAAGAAAAGGTCACTGACAAACAAGAAAAATGCTGCAAAGAAGAAGTATCACCATCACACGGGGTCAGGTGGCTACTACAAATCCCGGCAGTTGTGGGACAAAGCTGAGCAAGACCTGCTTGCTAAGAATGTCCAACCAGCGACATTGCACTGGCCAGATCGTTCAAGGACTTGGTTCTTCGGGGTTGGGGGAACTTTGGACCAAGAAACAAGGGAGTGTGTTTGGACGGACAAGCAACTTGCAATACCCTTCCGGAAGCTTCAGGCAGCAATCAAAGCAGCGCAGGAAGGGACGGTCATTCCCGACAGAGAGAAGGACGAGCTGACAGAGGCCCTCGGGAATCCTGAACACCCTGGACGAACACGAGGCACATCAGGCTTCGTTCCGTGGGTGCATGGGTTTCCCGACAGCGGTGGTTATAGAAGCCGAGAGAGAAAGAGGAAACAGGTAGCAAGCGAAATGCAGAAGCTCAGTGCAAGATTAGCAAAACTAGAGGAACTTGAGAGCCAGTGAGCTACCGGCCAACCATCTGAGTGGCACGAAGATCCTTCCTTCGACGCTGCCCCAGAAGCTACCCCACCTTCTTAGCGGAGAAGCAGCGTGGCTTCCACGGAGCTCGTTCAACCTGATTTCACGGCTCTTTGCTACCCCATGGATAGTATCACGGAGGCTGAACATTGCGAGCTAATGACGAAATGCCAGAACCTGACCTTCAAGGCGGCGGTCGGCTCTGTTGTACCTCCTCGAGCTGAGGGAACTTTCCATTGCCGTCCGATTTCACATGGCCATGCTATTGTGACGGTGGATGAAATAATGGATATATTTGAGGGGCTGGAGCTTGACAACCCTACACGTGAAGAGGATATTATTCTTCTGGAAAATGCTTTGAGGAGTACCTGTCTATGGAGAAAGGAGTACATCAAGCTTCCAAACTGGACGCCTCAGCAGACTCAGCCTCCTCCGGCGCGTCAGGGCACTCCGCCTCCTCCTCCTCCTCCGGCGCGTCAGGGCACTCCGCCTCCTGCTTCTCCTCCTCCGGCGCGTCAGGGCATTCCGCCTCCTCCTTCGCCTCCTCCGGCGCGTCAGGGCACTCCGCCTCCTCCTCCTCCTCCTCCGGCGCGTCAGGGCACTCCGCCTCCTCTGGCGCGTCAGCAACGGCAGAAGAGAGTCGACGCCGCCGCTCCGGCGGCTAGCAGTACAGTAGGCGGGAAGAAATACAAATTTGGTCCAAGCCTCAAGCCTCTTCCAAAGTTACCATATGAGAGGACTGATAAGGAAAGCGCTGAAATCTGTGAAGCCGAAGTGAAGGCCCATTTTGCATGGAAACATCCACCTCCGAAGGAAACGGTAGATCCGGTGAAAGCGAAGCGCACTCTGGATGCCCTGAAGCGACCACCACCGCCTCGGCTATCCAACTATGACCGCATAATTACAAAGACATATGATAAAGCGCTGCGGTCGGGAAGTACTTCCAGTGCTGCAAGAGACAAAAAAAGAAGACGTGGGAAAACAATTCCCCAGCTCGGCGAACAGGAGAAGCAATCGTGCCCCCCGCTCAAGGTGTCTAGCGATATCGCTAATCATCCGGTGCTACTGCCCGGTACCACTCTTGGTGATTACGTGGGCGATGATGTACAGTTTGAAACGGCTGTGGTAGTAGTAGCAGAGGAATTTAGATACGAGCACGGGAATCCTCTCGTCAAACCTGATCATCCTCATCTAACAACGATGATGCAAAAATTGCATGAGTGGTACATGGAAACCTGCAGGAAGTCTGGGACCGACAGTTTGATGGCCGGAATTAAAAAAAGAGCACGACTTCATTGGAATCGAACTGATGCCTGTTGAATTTGTGGAGTTATTTCAGTTATTCAATCAAGAGGCCCTCGACAAACAACTCAAGACTTGCTACTGTCTATAAGTATTACTTCTATAATTAAGTCTCTAGCTCAGCTCGTTCATTGCATGTATATATAATTATCCTCACTATATTATGCAGATTGAAGATGGTCGAATGCAAAAAAGAACAAATCTTTGACATTGGGTTCATTAGCCCAAATACCGTAAATGAATGGTCGGTACAAAAGAGAGCCAAAGTTACTGAGGACAACTTGCTAGAAGCGTTCCTTAGACATCAAAACAAAAGGGAAATACTCTTTCCTTACAACTTCAAGTGAGTGTTACTGTCTTGTGCATATTCGGTTTCGCTTACTCGAGGTTAAGTAATGTAATTGATGAGTTATGCGTGCGTAGGTTCCACTATATTCTGCTATCCATTAAGCTTGACGGGGCATTAGTAACTGTCTTAGACTCGAGACGTAAAGATCCCGAGTATTATGCGGACATGACTGCAATGCTCCAGAAGTAAGTTCAATCAATACCGGGACCATATCGGCAACTTTCGTTCATTTCCTGATATCAAGTAATCATTTTCTTTGCCTGCCAGGGTTTGAAAAAAGTTCACCGGAATGGTTCCCGGTCTAAACAACGAGCTGCGATTTACACACCCCAAAGTAAGTAGTACTAGCTAGTTCCGCGCATCTCTCATTTATTCTAGTTTCATCAATATTATTATCATGCTTGCTTATCAGTTTGATTGAACTCTATTCTCGTAAAGTGCTTGTACCAGGCACCCGGGAATCATTTATGTGGATACTACGTATGCGAGTTCATTCGCAACTCGACCTCTGAGCGAGGCTTCTCTGAGAAACAATTTGAAGTACGTAAACAATATTCACAATTTTATTTTATATATTACTATCAATTGTGTTGAGTTTCATTCATATATATGTATTGACCCCCTTCTTTAAATTAGATCTGGCAGATGCGCGATGAACTCCTACCACATGATCGCATACGAGCAATTCAAAAGGAATTGGCGGGATTCTTTCTTGACCACGTCATACCTGAACACAGAGAATACCATGTGAAGTTGCAAATGGATCTTAGGTGTTAGGGATTGTAAGAGATATTATATTGTACATATGTAGTACCGTCGGATAGATATACGAAAACTTGTTGTTCGACCAAGCACGGAGAAAGAGATGTCACTTCTCTCTATATATGTTCATGACGATCTTGTGTAATTAATGGTTTCGTTCGTTTGCTTACTAGCTAGCGTCGAGTTCTCTCTATATGTATAGTAGCTAGCGTCGACCAAGCACGGAGAAAGAGAGGTCACTTCTCTTTATTAGCTAGCTAACACAATATGAAACCCCTAAATTAACCTACCAAAACCCCTAAACCCTCCCTTCCAAAAAAAAAAAAACCCAGCGCCTGCGAGCTGCTGACGCGTGGCCGCCTTTTGGTCTCGGTTGGTGTTACCAACCGGGACAGTTCCTCCTGCCTGGACGCCCCGCAGCGGCCACGTGAAGCCCCTTTGGTCCCGGTTCGTAAGCAAACCGGGATTAAAGGTTTTGGGTATTAGTCCCGTTTGTTTTGTCCCGGTTCCAGAACCGGGACTAAAGGCCCTCTGGAACCGGGACTAGTACACTGTTTTCTACTAGTGGGGGTCTCAATTGTCTTGTGCCGAAGCCCGATCAAAGAGGGTCATCTTCTCACAATGCCGTCATTGCAATAGAGCGGATGGCCTGGACACGGGGACAGCCGGTCTGGACAATCTCGCCGACGATTTTCTCACGGGTAGCCGCGCCTGTAATGGGTTGCAACTTGCTTCGAAGCTTAATACGTGGGAATATAGATGGATGGGTAAGTTCGTTTTGCCAACTCCAACGCTAGACCCTATCCTGTCCGCGGACGTCCATTTGGGATAAAAATGGACCCAACGGGAAGATCCAAACGGACATCTCAGTCTGTTGGTGTCTTCTTTGTCCGGGCAAACCCCATACCTGGCCCAAATTTGAGCCACAAATGCTCCCGAGCGGACAGAAAACGGATGCTCTCGTTGCTCGCTGCGTCCGCGCTTGTCCGCCCTGGACCCACAAAACAGCGACAGAAGATGTAGCCTCTGCAACCCACGCGACCAGACCGGCACTGGACGCCGCCGCACGCTCCGTCGAGGCCACCGACCCACGGCTCCACCGCGAGCGCCGGCGCAGGACGCTGCCGCGTGCTCCGTCGAGGCCACCTACGCAGGTCTTCTCTGGGGGCGCCGGCACATGACGCCGCCGCGTGCTCCGTCGAGGCCAGCGACGCAGGTCTTCGCTGGGTGGGGTGAGCAGGGCAGCGCGCGGCGGCGGGCGAGCAGGGAAGCGCGCGCAGCGGCCTGGCGGGCAGAGGCAACGGCGGGCGAGCAACTCGGGTGGGCGCGGGCACGGCGAGCGGCGGGCGAGCACGGAAGCGCCGGCGGGCGAGCAGAGGCATGCGGTGGGCGGGGCGAGGACAGGGCAAGCGGGCGCGCGGGGCAGGGCAGGGCGGCTACGACGACGAGCGGGTGGGCCGGCTGCTGCGGCGAGCGCGGCTACCGGCGGGGCGAGCGGGCGCACGGGGCGGCCCGGCAGCGAGCGGGGTAAGCGACGGCTGCGGCGGCGAGCTGCGTGGGCGGGCCGGCTACTGCGGCGAGCTCTGCCGCGGGCTGCATGGGCGGGCGGCGGGCCGGCTGCTACGTTGGGCGAGGACCCGGCGTCGAACACGTTCCAGGCGGAGCAGCTCGGGGCGCGGCACGTCCGTTTGGGGTCAAGTGGTCTCGTGCGCGTTGGGCGCACATGGACGCATCGACTGTCCGCCCCCCGGACATCTGACAAAATCCACTCCAAACGGACAAAAACGGACGTCCGGATGGGATCTAGCGTTGGAGTTGGCCTTGGTTCCTGACGAGATAATTTGTGGCAAGTCGGGTCGACTTGCTACTCGTCCTTTTTAACCATGACCTTCTTCGCATAGTGTAAATGTAGGTAGTCGTAGGTGCTCCGTGGAGGTACGTCCATGTGCTGTCAAAAAGTTAGAAAAGACATTTGTTGCTTGGGTAAAAGAACACACGTCTGGTACAACGCAAATGTGATTTCATTTTCATGTCTCTTGGATAAAAGTACATGGGAAGACACTAGAACTTGGCAGAACCGTCCGTTTGAGTAACTTCTAATCAAACATTACAGGATTAGAAGCTACCAAAGGTCCCCAAAGTCATCTTGCTACCTAAGAGCATCTCTATGCGCCCGGACCCCTCAAACGATCTCTCATACGTTCACGGACGCGCCCGGTCAGTGACCGAACAAGAGAGAGAAGGAAACAAGTGACCCACCTGGACCCCTCAAATTATCTCTATACGTCCGGACTGTCCGCGAACCCTCGTATCCATCTTAAATATAGGGAGGATATGAGGGCTCGCAGACGCGTCCGGACGCGCCCGATCAGTCCGCCACGTAGGACGCGACCCCACCCCGGACCATCTTTTCTTGTTCTTTATTCATTCTTTTCTTTATCTCTCTTCCTCTCCATCAATCACGTGCAAGTGACCGGACATATGAGGAAGAAAATGAGGAATGTGGTTGCGCGGATGGAAATATAGGGGACACGCCCGGTCACTGACTGGACGCGTCCACGGGCATTTGAGGGGCCAGATTTGCAAGTTCCGTCTGTAGATGCTCTAAGGTCATCTACTAGTTTTTCCTTCCGAGCAGTTTTAACATGCTCCCTCTTCCCCTCTTTTCACATGAGAGGTAAAAGTATATAATAAATCTGAACCGTTGATCTTATTAATTAGTAGTCTAATTAACTCTTACCTTCTTACCTCACATGTAAAAAGAGGGGGTAAGAGGAAGCATGTTAAAATTTGCCTTTCCTAAATGCGTCTTTTCTAGTCCGTTAACACAAAGGTCTCCATCTTGGTCGCTGTCGTGGGAATGACCCTGGCAATAGTACTAGGGGGTACGAATGGAGGGGCGAAGTCTAGCTACGGCTCAGGTGTTTCACTCGGATGTGTACGAGTTCAGGCCCCACTCAGAAGTGGTAAAAGCCCTACGTCTCGAGCCCGGAGGCTGGTTTGTTTTGCTTATGGGGGAGTAGGAGAATACAAGTGTCGGAACCTTGCTACGGCGTCCAGTGATGGCTTATATAGAGTGCGCCACCACCAGCCGAGCCCCGCAATAAATGCTAGTTAAAGCTACGTTACAGGAACTGCTGCTTTAAATAGAGCGTTACTGGTAACGCACGATTGATTAATCCCAGAGGACGTCTCTTCATAATACTCAATGCTACGTCTCGTGAACCGTTGAGTTCCCGTTGACCGAGTGTGGCTGTGGCCATCCGAGTGTATCTTCAGGTGCGTCCGAGTGACTCTTCAGGTCTGACCGAGTGCACTTCCACCTATGGAGCTTCAATGTCGATGAGGGTCCCTAGGTGGGCCAAGAAGTCAGCCTTGTGACCCTACCCATGGTAGACGACTGATACGTCTCCAACGTATCTATAATTTTTTATTGTTCCATGCTATTATATTATCTGTTTTGGATGTTTTATATAATATGCTATTTTATATTATTTTTGGGACTAACCTATTAACCTAGAGCCCAGTGCCAGTTTCTGTTTTTTCCCTGTTTTTGAGTTTTACAGAAAAGGAATATCAAACGGAGTCCAAACGGAATAAAACTTTCGCGATGATTTTTCTTGGACCAGAAGACATCTACCAGACCTGGAGAGGAGGGCAGGAGACCTGCCAGGAAACGACAAGCCTCCAGGGCGCGCCCTAGGGTGGGGGGCGCCCCCCTGGCTTCTGGGCCCCCTGGAGATCTTCTAACCCTAACTCTTCGCCTATATATTCTCATATATTCCCAATCCATCAGAGGGAGCCACAAAAACACTTTTCCGCCGCCGCAACCTTCTGTTCCCGTGAGATCCCATCTTGGGGCCTTTTCCGGTAATCTGCCGGAGGGGGATTCGATCACGGAGGGCTTCTACATCAACTCCATTGCTCCTCCGATGAAGCGTGAGTAGTCTACCTCAGACCTACGGGTCCATAGCTAGTAGCTAGATGGCTTTTTCTCTCTCTCCGATCCTCAATACCATGTTCTCCTCGATGTTCTTGGAGATCTATCCAATGTAATCTTCTTTTGCGGTGTGTTTGTCGAGATCCGATGAATTGTGGATTTCTGATCAGATTATCTATGAATATTATTTGAATCTTCTCTGAATTCTTATATGCACGATTTCATATCTTTGTATTTCTCTTCGAGTTATTGGTTTGGTTTGGCCAACTAGATCGGTAGTTCTTGCAATGGGAGAGGTGCTTAGTTTTGGGTTCAATCTTGCGATGTCCTCACCCAGTGACAAAGTAGGGGTAGCGAGGCATGTATTTGTATTGTTGACATCAAGGATAAAAAGGTGGGTTTTCAATCATATTGCTTGAGTTTATCCCTCTATATCATGTCATCTTACTTAAGGCGTTACTCTGTTCTTTATGAACTTAATACTCTAGATGCAGGGAGGAGTCGGTCGATGTGTGGAGTAATAGTAGTAGATGCGGAATCGTTTCGGTCTACTTGACACGGACGTGATGCCTATATGCATAATCATTGCCTTGGATATCATCACAACTTTGCGCTATTCTATCAATTGCTCCACAGTAATTTGTTCACCCATCGTATTATTTTCCTTCAAGAGAGAAGCCTCTAGTGAAACCTATGGCCCCCGGGTCTATTTTCCATTATATATTTTCAGATCTATAAACCAAAAATACCAAAAATACCTTGCTGCAATTTTATTTACTTTTATTTAGTTTTACTTTTAGTAATCTTTTATATCTATCTCTATCAGATCTCATCCTTGCAAGTGACCGTGAAGGGATTGACAACCCCTTTATATCGTTGGGTGCAAGTGTTTGATTGTTTGTGCAGGTGCATAGATTGGGGGCTTGCTTGTATCTCCTACTGGATTGATACCTTGGTTCTCAAAACTGAGGGAAATACTTATCTCTACTTTGCTGCATCACCCTTTCCTCTTCAAGGGAAAAACCAACGCAAGCTCAAGAAGTAGCAGGAAGAATTTCTGGCGCCTTTGCCGGGGAGGATACATAGCAAGGCAAGACAAGACCTCTCCCGTCAACTTGCCAATTTATGGCGCCGTTGCCAGGGAGGATACATAGCAAGTCAAGACAAGAACTCTCCCGTCAACTTGCCAATTTCTGGCGTGGTTGCCGGAGAGGTCTACATCAAGCCTACCAAGTACCCATCATAAACGCATCTCTTGCATTTACATTATTTTCCATTTGCCTCTAGTTTTCCTCTCCCCCACTTCTAAAACGATTTTCAGAAAAAACCAAAAAGATTTGCCTTTTTATTCGCCCTTCTTCCGTTCGTCTTTTCGTTTGCTTTTTGTTTGCTTGTGTGCTAGATTGCTTGCTTTGTCACGATGACTCAAGAGAATACCAAGTTGTGTGACTTCTCCAATACTAATAATAGTGACTTTATTAGTACTCCGATTGCTCCCGCCACTAGTGCGGAATCTTATGAAATTAATGCCGCTTTGCTGAATCTTGTTATGAAAGAACAATTTTCCGGCCTTCCTAGTGAAGATGCCGCATCCCATCTAAATACTTTCGTTGAATTGTGTGATATGCAAAAGAAGAAAGATGTGGATAATGATATTGTTAAATTGAAGCTATTTCCGTTCTCACTACGAGATCGTGCTAAAACTTGGTTTACATCTTTGCCTAAAAATAGTATTGATTCATGGAATAGGTGTAAAGATGCTTTTATTTCCAAGTACTTTCCGACCGCTAAGATCATCTCCCTTAGGAACGATATAATGAATTCTAAGCAACTTGATCATGAGCATGTTGCACAATCTTGGGAGAGGATGAAATTAATGATTAGAAATTGTCCCGCGCATGGTTTGAGTTTATGGATGATTATACAAAATTTTTATGCGGGGTTGAATTTTGCATCTAGAAATCTTTTAGATTCCGCCGCGGGTGGTACTTTTATGGAAATCACATTAGGAGAAGCTACTAAACTCCTAGATAATATTATGGTAAATTACTCTCAATGGCATACCGAAAGATCTCCTACTAGTAAAAAGGTGCATGCAATTGAAGAAATAAATACTTTGAGTGGAAAGATGGATGAATTAATGAAATTGTTTGCTAGTAAGAGTGCTCCTATTGATCCTAATGATATGCCTTTGTCTTCTTTGATTGGAAATAATAATGAATCTATGGATGTGAATTTTGTTGGTAGGAACAATTTTGGTAATAACGCGTATAGAGGTAATTTCAACCCTAGGCCGTTTCCTAGTAATTCCTCTAATAATTATGGTAATTCCTACAACAATTCTTATGGAAATTATAATAAGATGCCCTCTGATATTGAGAATAATAGTAAAGAATTTATTAGTTCGCAAAAGGTTTTCAATCCTATGATTGAAGAAAAATTGCTCAAGATTGATGATTTGGCTAGGAACGTTGATAGAATTTCTCTTGAGATTGATTCTTTGAAAATTAGATCTATACCACCCAAGCATGATATTAATGAGTCTGTAAAATCTATGAGAATTTCAATGGATGAATGTAAAGAAAGAACCACTAGGATGCGTGCTAAGCGAGAATTGTTAGTAAAAGCGTGTTCTTCGATTTCTCGTGAAAATAATGATGAAGATCTTAAAGTGATTGATGTGACCCCTATTGAATCTTTGTTTTCTAATATAAATCTTGATAAAGATGGTACTGGAGATTAGTCAACTTTAATTAGAAGGCGTCCCAATGATTCGGAGTTTATAGATCTTGATGCAAAAATTGATAAAAGAAGGATTGAAGAGGTAAAAACTTTGAGTAGCAATGAACCCACTCCTTTGGATTTCAAGGATTTTAATTATGATAATTGTTGACAGATTGTATTTCCTTGTTGCAATCCATGTTGAATTCTCCTCATGCTTATAATCAAAATAAAGCTTTTACTAAACATATCGTTGATGCTATGATGAAATCCTTTGAAGAAAAACTTGAGTTGGAAGTTTCTATACCTAGAAAGCTTTATGATGACTGGGAACCTACTATTAAGATTAAAATTAAAGATTATGAGTGCCATGCTTTATGTGAATTGGGTGCTAGCATTTCCACTATTCCGAAAACTTCATGTGATGTGCTAGGTTTCCGTGAATTTGATGATTGCTCTTTAAATTTGCATCTTGCGGATTCCACTATAAAGAAACCTATGGGAAGGATTAATGATGTTCTTATTGTTGCAAATCGGAATTATGTGCCCGTAGATTTCATTGTTCTTGATATACATTGCAATCCTACATGTCCTATTATTCTTGGTAGACCTTTCCTTAGAACGATTGGTGCAATTATTGATATGAAAGAAGGAAACATTAGATTTCAATTGCCGTTAAGGTAGGGCATGGAACACTTTCCAAGAAAGAAAATTAAATTACCATATGAATCTATTATGAGAGCTACTTATGGATTGCATACCAAAGATGATAATACTTAGATCTATTGCGTTATGCCTAGCTAGGGACGTTAAACAATAGCGCTTGTTGGGAGGCAACCCAATTATATTTTTATGTTTTTTGTTTTGTTTCTGTTCTTGAATAAATTACACATTATTACCTCTGTAGTAATTGTGTTTTAGTGTTTTAATTAGTGTTTGTGCCAAGTAAGACCTTTGGGATGGTCTACAGTGATAGTTGATTTGATCTTGCTGAAAAACAGAAACTTTGACGCCCAGTCCAGGAATTTTATAAATTCACAGAAGCGTCGATTGGATCTGAATTTTTTACACAAGATTTATATAAAAATTTCCCAGATTGTCCTAATTGTTCATAATTTTTAGAGTTACAGAAATATTCGAAGTTTACAGATTGCTACAGACTGTTCTGTTTTAGACAGATTCTGTTTTCTATGGTGTTGTTTGCTTATTTTGATGAATCTATGGGTAGTATCGGGGGGTATGAACCATGGAGAAGTTGGAATACATTAGATATTACACCAATATAAATAAAGAATGAGTTCACAACAGTACCTAAAGTGGTGATTTTATTTTCTTATACTAACGGATCTCACGAGTTTTCTGTTGAGTTTTGTGTTGTGAAGTTTTCAAGTTTTGGGTAAAGATTTGATGGACTATGGAAAAATGAGTGGCAAGAGCCTAAGCTTGGGGATGCCCAAGGCACCCCAAGGTAATATTCAAGGACAACCAAGAGCCTAAGGTTGGGGATGCCCCGGAAGGCATCCCCTCTTTCGTCTTCAATCCATCGTTAAATTTACTTGAGGCTATATTTTTATTCACCACATGATATGTGTATTGCTTGGAGCGTCTTGTATGATATGAGTCTTTGCTTTTTAGTTTGCCACAATCATCCTTGCTGTACACACTTTTTGAGAGGGACACGCATGAATCGTGAATTTATTAGAATACTCTATGTGCTTCACTTATATCTTTTGAGCTAGGCAATATGCTCTAGTGCTTCACTTATATCTTTTTAGAACACGGCGGTGGCTTTATTTTATAGAAATTGTTGAACTCTCTTGCTTCACTTATATTATTTTGAGAGTCTCTAAACAGCATGGTAATTTGTTTAGGTTATGAATTTAGTCCTAATATGATGGGCATCCAAGAGAGATATAATAAAAACTTTCATATAAAAGTGCATTGAATACTATGAGAAGTTTGATTCCTTATGATTGTTTTGAGATATAAAGATTGTAATATTAGAGACATGCTAGTGAGTAATTGTGGATTGGTAGAAATACTTGTGTTAAAGTTTGTGATTCCCGTAGCATGCACGTATGGTGAACCGTTATGTGACGAAGTCGGAGCATGATTTATTTATTGATTGCCTTCCTTTGTGTGGAGGCCGGGATCACGCGATGGTTAACTCCTACCAACCCTTCCCCTAGGAGCATGCGTGTAGTACTTTGTTTTGATGACTAATAGACTTTTGCAATAAGTATGTGAGTTCTTTATGACTAATGTTGAGTCCATGGATTATGCGCACTCTCACCCTTCCACCTTTGCTAGCCTCTCTAGTACCGTGCAACTTTCGCCGGTGCATTAAACCCACCTTCCTCAAAACAGCCATCATATACCTTCCTTAAAACAGCCACCATACCTACCTATTATGGCATTTCCATAGCCATTCCGAGATATATTGCCATGCAACTTCCACCGTTCCGTTTATTATGACACGCACCATCATTGTCATATTTCTTAGCATGATCATAAGATAGCTAGCATGATGATGTCATTGTTGCGCTAGATCATTGCATATCCCGGTACACCGCCGGAGGCATTCATATAGAGTCATATCTTTTTCTAGTATCGAGTTGTAAATTTTGAGTTGTAAGTAACTAAAAGTGTGATGATCATCATTATAGAGCATTGTCCCATGTGAGGAAAGGATGATGGAAACTATGATTCCCCCACAAGTCGGGATGAGTCTCCATACTTTATGAAAAATAAAAGAGGCCAGAGAAGCCCAAATAAAAAAAAGAGGCCAAAGAAGCCCACCAAAAGAAAAGAAAAAGAGAAAAAAAAGAGAGAAGGGGCAATGCTACTATCCTTTTTCCACACTTGTGCTTCAAAGTAGCACCATGATCTTCATGATAGAGAGTCTCCTATATTGACACTTTCATATACTAGTGGGAATTTTTCATTATAGAACTTGGCTTGTATATTCCAATGATGGGCTTCCTCAAATTGCCCTAGGTCTTCGTGAGCAAGCAAGTTGGATGCACACCCACTTAGTTTCTTTTTGAGCTTTCATACATTTATAGCTCTAGTGCATCCGTTGCATGGCAATCCCTACTCACTTACATTGATATCTATTGATGGGCATCTCCATAGCCCGTTGATATGTCTAGTTGGTGTGAGACTATCTCCTTCTTTTGTCTTCTCCACAACCACCATATTCTATTCCACCTATAGTGCTATGTCCATGGCTCACGCTCATGTATTGCGTGAGAGTTGAAAAAGTATGAAAATACTAAAGTATGAAATAATTGCTTGGCTAAAACTGGGGTTGTGCATGATTTAATACTTTGTGTGATGAAGATGGAGCATAGCCAGACCATATGATTTTGTAGGGATAACTTTCTTTGGCCATGTTATTTTGAAAAGACACGATTGCTTTATTAGTATGCTTGAAGTATTATTGTTTTTATGTCAACTTTAAACTTTTGTTTTGAATCTTATGGATCTGAATATTCATGCCACAATAAAGAAAATTACATGGATAAATATGTTAGGTAGCATTCCACATCAAAAATTCTGTTTTTATCATTTACCTACTCGAGGACGAGCAGGAATTAAGCTTGGGGATGCTTGATACGTGTCCAACGTATCTATAATTTTTGATTGTTCCATGCTATTATATTATCTATTTTGGATGTTTTATATGCATTAATATGCTATTTTATATTATTTTTGGGACTAACCAATTAACCTAGAGCCCAGTGCCAGTTTCTATTTTTTCCCTGTTTTGGAGTTTTACAGAAAAGGAATATTAAACGGAGTCCAAACGGAATAAAACTTTCGCGATGATTTTTCTTGTACCAGAAGACATCTACCAGACCTGGAGAGGAGGGCAGGAGACCTGCCAGGAGACGACAAGCCTCCAGGGCGCGCCCTAGGGGGGGGCGCCCCCCTGGCTTCTGGGCCCCCTGGAGATCTTCTAACCCTAACTCTTCGCCTATATATTCTCATATATTCCTAAACCATCAGAGGGAGCCACAAAAATACTTTTCCGCCGCCGCAACCTTCTGTTCCCGTGAGATCCCATCTTGTGGCCTTTTCCGGTAATCTGCCGGAGGGGGATTCGATCACGGAGGGCTTCTACATCAACTCCATTGCTCCTCCGATGAAGCGTGAGTAGTCTACCTCAGACCTACGGGTCCATAGCTAGTAGCTAGATGGCTTTTTCTCTCTCTCCGATCCTCAATACCATGTTCTCCTCGATGTTCTTGGAGATCTATCCGATGTAATCTTCTTTTGCGCTGTGTTTGTCGAGATCCGATGAATTGTGGATTTATGATCAGATTATCTATGAATATTATTTGAATCTTCTCTGAATTCGTATATGCATGATTTCATATATTTGTATTTCTCTTCGAGTTATTGGTTTGGTTTGGCCAACTAGATCGGTAGTTCTTGCAATGGGAGAGGTGCTTAGTTTTGGGTTCAATCTTGCGGTGTCCTCACCCAGTGACAAAGTAGGGGTAGCGAGGCACGTATTTGTATTGTTGCCATCAAGGATAAAAAGGTGGGTTTTCAATCATATTGCTTGAGTTTATCCCTCTATATCATGTCATCTTACTTAAGGCGTTACTCTGTTCTTTATGAACTTAATACTCTAGATGCAGGCAGGAGTCGGTCGATGTGTGGAGTAATAGTAGTAGATGCAGAATCGTTTCGGTCTACTTGACACGGACGTGATGCCTATATGCATAATCATTGCCTTGGATATCGTCATAACGTTGCGCTTTTCTATCAATTGCTCGACAGTAATTTGTTCACCCACCGTATTATTTTCCTTCAAGAGAGAAGCCTCTAGTGAAACCTATGGCCCCCGGGTCTATTTTCCATTATATATTTTCAGATCTATAAACCAAAAATACCTTCCTGCAATTTTATTTACTTTTATTTAGTTTTACTTTTAGTAATCTTTTATATCTATCTCTATCAGATCTCATCCTTGCAAGTGACCGTGAAGGGATTGACAACCCCTTTATAGCGTTGGGTGCAAGTGTTTGATTGTTTGTGCAGGTGCATAGATTGGGGCCCTACTTGTACCTCCTACTGGATTGATACCTTGGTTCTCAAAACTGAGGAAAATACTTATCTCTACTTTGCTGCATCACCCTTTCCTCTTCAAGGAAAAACCAACGCAAGCTCAAGAAGTAGCAACGACCTCATCAGTAGCCCCCGAATCCGTGAGGTTTGAATGGTCGGGTGATTGACATTCGGGAATGTCAACGACACCTCAGAGGTGCTTCAAAAAATGACCTGGATCATTTCTGACCCGGCTCCAAATTTTGACGGATTCAGGATTATTATTCCTTGGCCGAATGACTTAATTTGCATATTCAACGTCATCTTTGTAATGGAAGTGTTTCTCTGGAGAAACGATCCGAATGCACAGTTATTCCATCCGAGTGTCTCGTCATAGACTGCCTGGTCATTCGGTTTATAAATGAATCGTCAGGCGATCCGGAGCGCTGAGCTCTCCTCTTATAAGGCATGAAGAGGTCTTCGCGCGTTCGAAATCGCGGAGGGCGCGCGCAGACGTGCAATGAAACGGTTATTCCGCGGGATTTTGGGGGTAATGGGCACGATGCTTCGATAACTGTGCCGCAATTTTTGCCACGTGTCTCTGAGAGCCTGAACAGTAGATCCGCGGATCTCTCTCCGTTTGCGGATTGACTGCAATAGATTCCGCCCAATTTTTATTATAAGAGGCAAGGGCACTGTGCGAGGGGGAATAGATCTCACTTCTCCTTCCTCCCTTCGGCTTCTCCGACGCCAGCTACCACACTCCACAGAGAACTCCGCCGCGAACTGAGCCCAGTATCGCCGGAGATGAGCTGCGCGGCGACCGCGAAGGCAGAGCGGGCGAAGAGAGGCTCGCGTGGTTCTTCCTCGAGCGCCGGAGCGCCGGCGGGATGGACTCAAGGCGACTGGATGGTGTCGCGGGTCACCGAGGCCCGGTTGCTCGAGATGGAGGACCAGGGTCTCCTGGCCAAAGGGAGCTGGTGGCTGCCGGAGGCGGGCGAAGATGATCCTTCGCCGCGGGGGAACGAGCGCGTTCTTTTGGTAACTCACCTCGAACGAGGTTTTTCCCTTCCGCCCCATCCGTTCTTCCGTCGCTTCTTGGATTTCTTCGGTGTTCAGCTTCACCACATTCCACCCAATGCCATGGTGTACCTAGCTGCTTTCGTTTCTTTGTGTGAGAATTTTCTGGGCTGCCACCCTCATTGGGACTTGTTTAAGCACCTGTTCACTTGCCGGGTGATGACCGTAAAGAAATCCACTCGGTCATAGGATAAGACCAACGCGGTCCAACTGTGCGGGGGATTGGGTATCCAGCTGTGGGGCAAGGTATGCTTCCCAGCAATCAACTTTCCCGACTCGATGAAGGGCTGGCAGGAGAACTGGTTCTACTGCTAGGATATTCCAGTCGGAGAGAACCAACCGGGACTTCCTCTGTATACGTCGGAACGCATTCAGTCACTTCCCAGGCTGACTGTAACCAAACAAAAGAAAGTAGACATAGACATCCTGGTGATTGCTCTGGTAGCCTTAGTGTAGAAGGGCGTCAACGGACTGGACTTGCTCGAAGTTTTCTTTCAGAGCAGGATCCAACCATTGCAAGCTAGAGTCCACCCCATGTGGGAATATACCGGAGCAGATGACATCACTCGGACGCACCCTGAAGAACTTGATGCAGAGACGGTTGAAGCCAAGATCAAAGCAGTCACTCCAGCATGAGATAACCCCAGGGGGAGCAGGCTGGTGCTTCCACTCTCATCAAAAAATCCGCTGAATGAGGTAACTTTAGAGTTCCACCTGTTATCCGAATGATATTGTTGTTCTTGTCAAATATCAGCTTGATAGATTTATTTTCTATTCGGCAGGCTTTCGTGGGCTTGATTAGTGAGATTCTAGTCGTCAATCGAGGTCCGATTGACGTGGCGAGTGATACAGACCTCGCGGGAGATTCAACCGGAGTGGAGGAATAGGAAGAAGGCGGCGACGACGAAAACGATGACGACGAGGAGGGCTCGGACGGGCGCTACGAGGTGGAGTCCTCGCGCTTAGAAGACCGCGTGCCCGAATCCCGCTCCAAGTCACGCCATGACCCGGGGGTTGCTGGCGGCGGTCCGAAGGCGTCGAATGTTGTCAAGCCTACTGCCAATGCTCCCTCGACCCGTAATTCGAAGCGTGGTCGTGCGGAACTGGATTCATCGCCCGAGAAGGTTGCGAAGCAAGCCAAAGTTGTTGCAACAAAACCCCGGAAGGCGGTTCCCATTCCGAGGATCAAGATGACCATCCCAGTTGCTTCAGTGTAAGAACTTTCACTCGATGATTGTTGTCGAAATCCATCCGAGTGAGTTTAAAATCCGAATGTTTACTTTGTAGTGCTGATAGTTCAACTACTTCGCCTGAACCCCAAGCTCTGGAGAGGGAGCGAGCCGAAGTAGACGCGGCGTCTTCGAAGGGTAAACTTCGAGACTTTTCTTGTATATGCTGCGATTTTGCATCTGCTTATTTCCGAATGATTTTTGTACACTTGTAGCTCCGACTGAAGTGATCGACATCGATGTGGTTGACAAAGCTGATCTACCAAATCCTACTGCAAACATAAAAGGTGCAATGCAGGAGCCATCACTTGCCGGTGCCTTGGCGTCATCACAGGGAACCAGCTCGGGCGCTGGAGTCGCACTCGGAACCGGCACGTCGACTCTTATGCCGACTCCTCGTGAGACCAACATCTTCTCGCTACACCATGTCCCAAAGGACCAGACGGGAGCGAGCAAAGAGGCGCTGATCCAGCTGGAGCTGATGTGCGATAAACTGAAGACGGCGTACGACGCGAGTGCTGCACTGCAGAAGAATGTCCGAGTATGTACTCTCGTAAGTACCTTCCTCATTCGGCATCTTGGTCCATTTGTCTGTGGTTTAAGACCCAAGTGGGTTTGCATCTGGGCACATCCACTGGGTGTTGACTTTCCAGTGGGGGCGCGCTGAGCGCACCCACTGGGTGTAGTCCCCGAGACTGTCGTCGACTGAAGCAGTCGGCGGTTGTCTAATAGCGTAGAAATGTTTGTCCTGCCGTCGAGAAAAGTGTCTTGAACATAAATTTTCCAGTGGGGGCGCGCTGAGCGCACCCACTGAGTGTAGTCCCCGAGGCTATCGTCGACTCAAGCAGTCGGCGGGAGTCTTAGAGTTTTGGAGTCTGACCGAATGATCTGTATGTTATATCCAATTGACGAATCATATGTCTTTTCCTAATCATAATTTTTCTTCCATTTGTCGTTTGTAGTCTGTTTGTGAGCTCGGAAGCCACTACAATGCTCTAAAGGAGGAGGTGTTGACCCTGCGCCTCGACCTTGAAGCTGAGAAAGCCAAGAGCGCCCGACTGGAGCAAGAGAAGAATGCGTTATAAGGTATTGTTCTTCCTGTCCGACTGCTACCGTCTCTGTTCTTTCTCCCTGTCCGACTGAGTCTACTTCGTCAGATCTTCGTGGAGAAAATCGTAAACTTGTCGAGAGACTGAAGAATTCTGTTTCTCTAGTAACTGTGAAGACAGCCCTCGAGAAGGACACAGAAATGGCAGCAGCTCAGAAGGAGGCCAGTCGGAAGGCCAAGGAGGCCGAAGAGAAGCTGAAGTCAGTCGGGAAGCTAGAAGAGGAGAAGAAAACCATTGAGGTCACCGTGAAGAAGTACAAGGAGGAGCTCATCGAATGGAAGACCAAACTTGAACATATCATTGCCAAGAAGGCTGAGCTGGAGCAATTCGTCGAGGAGTTCGGCGATACCGTGAGTGAAAATCTCAAAGGTAAACACTCCCGAATGACCCATGTGTATTTTTGAACAACCGAATGAAATTTGCTTGACTCTGATTCCTTTTTTGTTCGGCTGAACCCAGAATTCTGCTTCGACATTGATGAGGAGACTGACAAGATCGAGAAAGAGCTAGATCCATCCCGAGAGCTGCTCAAGGATAGTGCTGCCATGGCTTTTCTCCGTCTGGAACAGCGTGTCGACGAAGAGGTTTCGTACATCAAGAGGCTCCGCACCGGCATTGTGGACATCGAAAAGGAACTCTTCTCTGACGAAGAACCCTCCAAGGACCTGGAATCCACTCTTATCCGAGTGAGAGACGTCCCGAACCGAGTGAAGATCTAGAAGAAGTCAGCGGCCCGAGCCGGAGCAGACATTGCTCTCTCACTAGTTCGGGTCCACTACAAGGGAGTGGATGAGAAGAAACTAAAGTCCTTGGAGGTCGCCAATCGGAAGCACGCCAGAATTGAAGACTTCATTTAGATGTTCATGGAGGCAGCCACCCGAATTACAAAGAGCCTTGACCTGGACACGTTCGTCGAAGCAGTGCCTAACCCCGAGTGATCGCCGGGCTAAAAACTTCCTTAAACATTTGCCTCGGAATGCCGAGTAGTATCTGTATCCATAAGACCTTTAAATGAGCCTGTGGCTCCTATCGTCCGTACTTCTGCTTTATCTTAACCTGATCTTTGATCTTTTGAGTGTTTTATACTCGAGCGATTGCAGGATCGCGCATGGGGTTTCGAGTATGTCTAATATTTGCACTTGGCATGAATTTTAACTTAGGCGATGCAGGGTCGCGGCTAAGTCCCCGAGTGTGGGCAACTAAGTCCCCGGGTGTGGGCAAGACCCTCACTCGGAGTAGTTTGTCCTTAGATGAACAATGATGGTCATGTTCATCTTGACAATCGAGTGTGGAGGATGTCCCACTCAAAAGTTTTTCTTACTTAGGAGACGCGGAGTCGTGGTTAAGCCCCCGGGCGTGGGCGAGACCCTCACTCGGAGTAGTTTGTCCTTAGATGGACAATGATGGTCCTGTCCATCTTGTCATTCGAGTGAGGAGGATGACTCACTCTAGACATTTTTAACTTAGGCGATGCGGGACCGCGGCTAAGCCCCCGAGTGTAGGTGAGACCTGCACTCGGATTAGTTCTTGCGAACAATGATGGTCCTGTCCATCTTGTCGTTCGAGTGAGAAGGATGTCTCACTCTAGACATTTTTAACTTAGGCGATGCGGGACCGCGGCTAAGCCCCCGAGTGTAGGTGAGACCTGCACTCGGATTAGTTCTTGCGAACAATGATGGTCCTGTCCATCTTGTCGTTCGAGTGAGAAGGATGTCTCACTCTAGACATTTTTAACTTAGGCGATGCGGGACCGCGACTAAGCCCCCGAGTGTAGGTGAGACCTGCACTCGGATTAGTTCTTGCGAACAATGATGGTCCTGTCCATCTTGTCGTTCGAGTGAGAAGGATGTCTCACTCTAGACATTTTTAACTTAGGCGATGCGGGACCGCGACTAAGCCCCCGAGTGTAGGTGAGACCTGCACTCGGATTAGTTCTTGCAAACAATGATGGTCCTGTCCATCTTGTCGTTCGAGTGTGAAGGATGTCTCACTCTAGACATTTTTAACTTAGGCGATGCGGGATCGCAGCTAAGCGTTTTTACACCCACTGGGGGCGACATAGGACACTGATTCACCGGAGTGACAAGAGTTAAATTTCGACAAAATATAAAGGAACTAAATTTTATTCATCGAGATCACTCGGATTCATTACTGGAATGACAAACTAAAGTAGTTATGTTCTAGGTGTAGAACTTGCGAAGTAGGTCCGTGTTCCAAGTTCGGGGATCTTCTACTCCATCTTTGATATTGTAAAGCCGATAGGCTCCATTGTGCAAGACTTTGGAGATTGCATACGGCCCCTGCCACGGAGGCGCTAGCTTGTGGGGTTTCTGTTGATCCAGTCAGAGGACAAGGTCTCCTTCCTGAAAAGCTTGACCCTGGACGTGTCAGCCATGGTAATGCCTCAAATCTTGCTGATAGAGTGTCGATCTGATGAGGGCCAGCTCCCTCTCTTACTCTAGAAGGTCGAGGTTGTCTTGCCGTGCGGCCTCGGCTTCAGCTTCATTATATAGTTCCACTCGGGGGGGAATTGTGCTGAAGATCACTCAGCAGCACAACCTCTGATCCGTACACCATGAAGAAAGGCGTGCGCTTCGTAGAGCGGTTTGGGGTTGTCCGAATGCCCCATAAGACAGAAGGCAATTCTTCAACCCAAGCTCCAGCTGCATACTTCAGGTCCCTCATCAATCGGGGCTTCAGACCTTGTAGAATCTTTCCGTTTGCGCACTCTGCCTGTCCATTCGACTGCGGGTGAGCCACTGAGGCGTAATTAACCCGAGTGCCTTGAGAGAAACAGAATTCGCGGAACTCTTCCGAGTCGAAGTTCTTCCCATTATCCGTGATAATATCATGTGGTACGCCGAATCTGAAAATGATCTGCCGAATGAAACTGACGGCAGTACCTGCATCCAAACTCTTGATGGGCTTCGCTTAGACCCATTTGGTGAACTTGTCAACTGCCACTAGCAGATGTGTGAATCCACTTGACCCAGTCCTCAAGGGACCGACTGATACGTCTCCAACGTATCTATAATTTATGAAGTATTCATGCCATGTTTACAATAATTTTATATGATTTTGGTATGATTTAATTAGAACTAACCCGGACGGACGCTGTTTTCAGCAGAACTACCGTGGTGTTGTTTTTGTGCAGAAATAAAAGTTCTTGGAATGAGCTGAAAATTTACGGAGAATATTTTTGGAAAATATAAAAAATACTGGAACGAAGAGTCACTGGAGAGGAAGGCCGAGGAATCCACAAGCCACAGGGGCGCCCCCCCCTAGGGCGCGCCCCCCTGGTTTGTGACCTCCTCGGGAACCTTCCGGACATGGGACCAACGCCATATACTCCTATAAATACCCAAAACACCAAAAAGAAACCTATATCGGGAGTTCCGCCGCCGCAAGCCTCCAGAGCCATGAAAAACCAATCGGGAGCCCGTTCCGGCCCCCTGCCGGAGGGGGAAACCATCACCAGAGGCCATCTTCATCATCCCGGCGATCTCCATGACGAGGAGGGAGTAGTTCACCCTCGGGGCTGAGGGTATGTACCAGTACCTATGTGTTTGATCTCTCTCTCTCTCTCTCTCGTGTTCTTGAGATGACACGATCTTGATGTACCGCGAGCTTTATTAATATAGATGAATCACATGGAGTTCTCCCCTCTCTATCTTCTTGTGATGAATTGAGTTTTCCCTTTGAAGTTTTCTTATCGGATTGATTCTTTAAGGATTTGAGAACACTTGATGTATGTCTTGCGATGGGATATCTGGGTGACAATGGGATGTTCTATTGATCCACTTGATGTATGTTTTGGTGATCAACTTGCGGATTCCGTGACCTTGGGAATCTATGCATAGGTGTTGGCACATGTTTTCGTCTTGATCCTCCGGTAGAAACTTTGGGGAACTCTTTGAAGTTCTTTGTGTTGGATTGAATAGATGAATTTGAAATTATGTGATGCATATCGTATAATCAAACCCACGGGTACTAGAGGTGACATTGGGGTATCTAGGTGACATTAGGGTTTTGGTTGATGTGTATCTTAAGGTGTTATTTTAGTACGAACTCTAGGGCTGTTCGTGACACTTATAGGGATAGCTCATAAGATTGATCGGAAAAGATAACTTTGAGGTGGTTTCGTACCCTACAATAATTTCTTCGTTTGTTCTCCGCTATTGGTGACTTTGGAGTGAACTCTTTGTCGCACGTGAGGGATTTACATATGATTCAACTATGTTAGTATTGTTGAGAGAACTTGCACTAGTGAAAGTATGAATCCTAGGCCTTGTTTTCAAGCATTGCAATACCGTTTTTGCTCACTTTTGTTACTTGCTACCTTGCTGTTTTTATATTTTCAGATTACAAAAACCTATATCTACCATCCATATTACACTTGTATCACCATCTCTTCGCCGAACTAGTGCACCTATACAATTTACCATTGTATTCGGTGTGTTGGGGACACAAGAGACTCTTTGTTATTTGGTTGCAGGGTTGTTTGAGAGAGACCATCTTCATCCTACGCCTCCCACGGATTGATAAACCTTAGGTCATCCACTTGAGGGAAATTTGCTACTGTCCTACAAAACTCTGCGCTTGGAGGCCCAACACGAGTCTACAAGAAGAAGGTTGCGTAGTAGACATCAAGCTCTTTTCTGGCGCCGTTGCCGGGGAGGTGAGGGCTTGAAGGTATATCTTTAGATCTTGCAATTAAATCTTTTAGTTTCTTGTTTTGCACTAGTTTAGTCTATAAAAGAAAACTACAAAAAAATATGGAATTGAGGTTGCCTCATATGCTTCATCTTTTTAATGTCTTTCATGAAAATGATGGAAAGGAAAATTGTGCTCAAGTGTTAGAAGAAGAAGTTATTAAAATGTTTGGCACTAAATCTTTGAGTGATGAGCATGATTGCAATGTTGTTAGTATGAATTCTCTGAATATCCATAGTACTAATGATGATTGCACTAGTCATGATAAAAAGATTTCTTATAAGCATGTCAATTTTTGTGGAGTGCATAGAGTTTGTGAAGACATGCCTAAAAGGGAAGATAGATTTTGTAAGAGGCATAAGTATTTAGAAACTAAATGGTTGCAAGAGAGGCTATATGTTTGTGCTGAAAGACTTAATATTTCTCGCCGTCCTTGTGAACTTTGCAATGAAAGTGGTCATTTTAATTTCCAATGTGAATTATTTCATGATCGAATTGTGTCAAAAAATTGTGATAACCTCATTACCCTTGAGCATCATAATGAACTTAGTCTATTTTTGGGGTATGAAGAAATGAAACATAAAACTAAGGATGTTCCAGCTTGGGTTCTCATGAAAATGATTGATTTTGATCTAAATGAAATTTATATGTACTGCGTGGTAAATTGCATTGAGAATCCTTATATTGCCAATTACTTAAAGACAAGAAAACAAATAGAAGATGAAGAGAATACTAATGAAGGGGGAGAGGTTTCCCAATATCATCCTATTTTTTCTTATGATGAATCAAGTAACGAGGAGGAGCTTTCTATTCAACCAACCTCTTCAAAAAGAAGATTGGAGGAATTAAATAAACCCACACATGATGTGGTAAAGAAGAAGAAAAGAAGGAAAAGTAAAGGTAAGGAGGTATCTCTCCCAAATAATGACACCCCTTATAATTTTGAGAATCTTTTTGGCACCAACTTAGAAAATTGTGATGATAATAATTGTTATAGGATTGGTGCTATTCATACTATTAATGATGAGAATGACATGTTTGAGAATTTATTTGCTGCAATTAATGTTTGTCCCAAGCTTGGGGATGCTATGTTTAATGAAGATGATGTTTTTAGTCCCCCAAGTTTTGATGTGCAAATTTATTATGAAGATAGCATACCCCCTATTTATGACGATTGCAATATTTATGAAAGTGGGTTTGGAAGAGTGTCAACTTTAGATAATAATTATCCCACTATTTTGGAGGGTGTTGAATCTTATTATAATGATAGAAGTGGATTTGGTGAGGTCACGACTTTATTGATTAATGATTCCACTAGTTCGGAAGAGGTTTCAATTGACTATGCACTACAAGAAATATGTCAACTTGTGACCTTCTCTTAGTGACCCCAGCTGAATTGGTCGTAAATCCACGGCCATTTCGCTAGGAAGGGCTCAAACCCTGAAATTGCCTTACACCAAATGGTCATAAAGAAGACAATGGTGGTCGACGACCTTATTTCTACCTGATTACGACCAATCTAAATGGTAATGAGGTTGTGAACGTGGATAAGGCCACCTCCTCAGTTTGTGAACCAACTATATTTTATATTGCTTAATTATTTATTAAACTTTACCAGGGCATGTTTCTACCTATATAACTTGCCTCCACCAAATTTGAGCTCATTTCATTTAGCCAATTTCTCTCAATAATTTTCCCAAGTTTCTGTCTAGAGAAGAGCATTGTGAAGGAAGTACCACTTTGGCATGTCCAAATGGTATCAAATTTTTACAGTGCCTTCCGATGCAGAAATAACCATCCTTGACGAAATTTAAGCTCAATACATTCATTCATTTGAGCCCAGATTCAACATTCATATTTCTGTCCAGTGTAGTACTTTGCAAAGCAAGTGCCACCTAGGATCCTCTATTTGAGCTGAAAATTTTTGGGCACTCTTTTCTATCCAAATCATTTCCTCATGACAAAAGTCAGCTCCATTTGCCTATTAAATCTTCCTCAGCAAATTTCCAAAGTTTCTGTTCAGCTAGAAGCTTTGTGAAGTAAGTAGTAGCTAGGCACCTCCTAATGATCTGAATTTTTTTCACATATTCTATATGACCATATCATAGCCCTCCACAAAATTTGATCCCCATATAATAAACCATGTGAGCTCACCATCCAATCTTTGTTTCTGGTAATATTTTCAATTTGTGAAACAACTATATTTTATATTGCTTTATAATTGCTGAAAATTTACCAGGACATGACCATGACCATACAACCTCCCTACACCAAATTGTATCTAATTTTAATGTAGCCAATTTTCCTCAATATTTTTCCCAATTTTCTGTTCATTGGATAGCATTGTGAAAGAAGTACCATTTTTATTTATCCAAATGGTATTAAATTTGTACAGTTTATTAATATGACCATATTATCATCCTCCTATAAATTTCAACTCAATCCAATCATCTATGTGGGCCCAAAATCAATTTCTATTTTCTGTCCAGAGAAGAGCGTTGTGAAGGAAGTACCACCTTGGCATGTCCAAATGGTATCAAAATTTTACAGTACCTTCCCACACCCAAATGACTACCCTCAACCAAATTTCAGCTCAATCCATTCAATCATTTGAGCCCAGCTTCAACATTCATATTTCTGTCCAGTGTGGTACTTTGCAAAGCAAGTGCCACCTAGGATCCTCCATTTGAGCTGAAATTTTGTAAAGACAGTCTCCTTAGTATATTATCGTCCTCAGCCAAAACTCAGGCCCATTGGCCATGTTCGTTTCCCCCATCGCTAATCAAACACTTGGCTGCTAATTCATGTTTGAGCTTAGTTCCGTGTCCTCGTGGGATTCTTCTCTTGTATTATTCTTCCTAACACCTACCGGGGGGTACCCAACCCATCAGACATGCCTAGGCCTCCCAGAACTCGTGGCAACGCTAAGGTCACGCGGTGACCACGCGGCTGGCATGCTAGTTTGCGCGCTCTGGAGTTGGGGCCATCGTCCACTGTCCAAACCTTGATGTCTCGCCACCAAACCATGTATCTCTGATTAAATAGATACTTATGTACCTAAAAATGATTTTTTGAAAAAACCATGAGCAAACTATAAGGCAGCTGCAGTTCAAATTTGACCCGCTTCCTACTCAATCGGCAAAAAATTGTCTTTTTCACGAGAGGTGGATCAAAGCTTTTGACACCCAACCATTTGGTCAATTGTACATTAAATATGTCCTAATATTTTAGAAAAATGATTTGGTCCAATTTTGCAACAAATATATGGTATGTCCTTCACAAAAAAACTCATATTGGGCACTCAAAAAATGGAAAATGAATTTTCCGTCCAAAGAAAATGAAAACTTCCTTAGGCAACATTGTTTGCCATTCCAAGATGCACCCTTGTGCACAATACGATATCATTTGAGCAAACTATGCCATGAATGTTGCCATAACAGTGGTCATTTGCCCTGAATGCCATGGATCTTCATAAATGATAGCTCATTTCTGAGAACATTTTTTCAAGACATTTGCTGTAGTTCAAGATTATTATTTTTCCTGGATACTAGGTCACATATAATGACACAATGTGAAGGTTTTCAAATTTTTTGATTTTTTTTATTTCTTATGCCGGTTTCAAAATGCGATCAAGTTTGCCGGTATGACCGTTCTTATCTAGGGGTTGAATCTTGTGAAACTTCTGGTGTTTCTATGATGAAATAGATACTTGTGTACCTAAAAATGATTTTTGGAAAAAATCATGAGCAAACTATAAGGCAGCCGCAGTTCAAATTTGACCCGCTTCCTACTGAATCGGCAGAAATTTGTCTTTTTCACGAGAGGTGGATCAAAGTTTTTGACACCCAAACATTTGGTCAATTGTACATTAAATATGTCCTAATATTTTAGAAAAATGATTTGGTCCAATTTTGCAACAAATATATGGTATGTCCTTCACAAAAAAACTAATATTGGGCACTCAAAAAATGGAAAGTGAATTTTCCGTCCAAAGAAAATGAAAACTTCCTTAGGCAACATTGTTTGCCATTCCAAGATTCACCCTTGTGCACAATACGATATCATTTGAGCAAACTATGCCATGAATGTTGCCATACCAGTGGTCATTTGCCTTGAATGCCATGGATCTTTATACATGATAGCTCATTTCTGAGAACATTTTTTCAAGACATTTGCCGTAGTTCAAGATTATTATTTTTCCTGGATACTAGGTCACATATAATGACACAATGCAAAGGTTTTGAAATTTTTTGATTTTTTTTGAATTTCTTATGCCGGTTTCAAAATGCGATCAAGTTTGCCGGTATGACCGTTCTTATCTAGGGGTTGAATCTTGTGAAACTTCTGGTGTTTCTATGATGAAATAGATACTTGTGTACCTAAAAATGATTTTTGGAAAAAATCATGAGCAAACTATAAGGCAGCCGCAGTTCAAATTTGACCCGCTTCCTACTGAATCGGCAGAAATTTGTCTTTTTCACGAGAGGTGGATCAAAGCTTTTGACACCCAACCATTTGGTCAATTGTACATTAAATATGTCCTAATATTTTAGAAAATGATTTGGTCCAATTTTGCAACAAATATATGGTATGTTCTTCACAAAAAAACTCATATTGGGCACTCAAAAAATGGAAAATGAATTTTCCGTCCAAAGAAAATGAAAACTTCCTTAGGCAACATTGTTTGCCATTCCAAGATGCACCCTTGTGCACAATACGATATCATTTGAGCAAACTATGCCATGAATGTTGCCATAACAGTGGTCATTTGCCTTGAATGCCATGGATCTTCATACATGATAGCTCATTTCGGAGAACATTTTTTCAAGACAAAGCAGCCGGCGGGACGATTGCGCGGATCGGCCGGTAGGATGTAAGAGCTTTCCATAATATATTGTATGTTTACCCCAAATAAGAGGGTGAAAAATATAAGAGAAACAAAAAGAAAAAAGAAAATTACACAAACTTAAGTCTGATTGCTGGAATGAGTTGTGACACGGATCGCTGACATGGCAAACATCCGGCCATCCATCCGTCCATCCATCCCACCGTAGCAAACCCCTCTCCCTCAAGCCCGAACCCCACCCAACTCTGTCTTTCGCGAACCCTAGCCGCCCCTCTCTCCCGATCTAGATCCCTCTGCCGCGGCCCGCCATGGCGTTGTACCGCCGCGCGGCCTCCGTGATCCGGCGGCACGGGGGCGCTCCCGGCAAAACGGAACGCCTCTTTCTCCTCCCCTGCGAAACCACCACCGCCCGGCTAACCAAGAAGCTCACCGCCTCCTCCTCAAGTCGGATCCGCCATGGCGATGTACCGCTGCGCGACCTACATGATCCGGCGGCACGGGGCGCTGCTCCCTCTGCGGGCGATGGCGTTGCTCCTCAGCCATGTCGAGCCGGTGCCCAAGGACCCCATCCTCCGACAAAATCAACGTCAGCGTCGTACCTGCTCTCTCGCTCCTTTGTTAGGTTTTCCCCCACCCCACCCAAGGGCGCCGCCGGCTATCTCCTCCAACTCCGCCCCCACACCCGTCGCCGCTCGAGCCCGACCCCGCCCCGTCCCTCATCACCGGCCGACGCCGTCCCCCGACCCAGCCCCGCCCTCACCGCCAGACGCCGGTGAGTCCCTCTGCTCTCTCTTCTCTTCTCGTCTCGTATCCACTCCTCTCCTCTCCTCTCGTGTGCGTTATTGCTCTAGTGTGATTTGTTAGTCTGCATTGGATTGGTGGCTGCGAGTGAAATAATTGTGTATGCTACTGTCAGTGTTCAGCATGAATTTGTTGGTACAGACAATGCTGCTGCTAGTGTGAATTTGCTGCCGCTGCTACCAGTTCGTTTTGGAGTACAGTGGCTAGTGTGACCTCAGATTAGCTATTCCTTTTGGAGTCCTAGGCTGGATGATGTAGAGTAAAGAACATATTTTAGACTCTGGTTGCCCTCTTGGATCAGTGTACTATCACAGTTCCGACTGCGTACGTGCCCTCGCTGTTGCATTTAAGTAGAAACCCCTCTTCTCATGGTACTTTATGATGGCCATCGTAGGTGGAGGTAGCACGTGTTCTATCTCCCCGCAGTTGGTCTTTTGAGTCAGTTAACAGGAAGTAGCATATCACTGAACGTCTGCAAACATGCGGGTACGATTTTCATACAGTTTTGCATGTGTTAACTGGAGCATAAGTAATTAAGTTGGGGTGTGATAGGGAAAGCTGCACCTGTTTGACACATCTGCATTGCCACAGACTTTCTAGGTGAAACATAATTGATGAGCTATGCAGCGTTTCAAGTCAAAAGAATATATGATTTTTTAGGTTTCTATGAACAAAATGAACCAAAAGTTGTGCCACTCAACGTCTAAAGACATCCACGTATTTTTTTGGTTAGCTAGCTAGTTCAATGTGTGATAATCCTGCAACAATAGTTCAATGTGTGACAAGTTTGGAACCCAACTAGAGATATTTTTTCAGATTCCTGAAACTAGATAAAACCAAACTGAACGACATTCAACTAAAGTTCAGTTTAAACTTTAATGAAACATAACTAGTTACCTACGGTGACTACTTTGGTTGAGGGATATTCAACAAAAGTTAGCTGACTACTCACTTGAGTGTTATACATTGTCAGAGGCATTCTTGACTGGACAGTGGACACTGAGATATGATTTGTTCTGAATGATCAGATATGTACATGTACACACAGATATGATTTGCTCTGCTCCCTCTGTGCTAGTGCTTGGGCTCCTTGTTCTGTTCATGTACAAGGAGACCGTGCAGGAGTGCGTCTTCGAGTTCATCTCCTTCATCACCAGCGAGTGAGTGCCCCTGCCCTGTTTTGCCTGCCTGAATGAAGCTATGTACATATGGTTTAGCCGGTCTGCTGCTGACTTGTCCTTGTTTTGTTTTGTCTGTACTTCTGCAGGGTGAGCGACAAGTGCGAGAAGGAGAAGCGCAAGACCAGCAATAGCGACGACCTGCTCTGGGCTATGGCGACGCTGGGGTTTGAGGAGTACATCGAGCCCCTCAAGGTTTATCTGCAGAAGTACAGAGAGGTGCGTGCCCAATTAGTCGTGTGGGCGTTTTTTCTGAACAAATTGGGGATGGATTAATGCTTTGGGAGTTTGGTAGGCCCATCGCTAATATGCTGCTGCTGTAGCCTAAATTAGCTCTGTTTGGCACTTTGGTTAGTCTTAGTTGGCAAGTTTGAACACTCATGTTCAGCTTGGTGACTGATGAGACCCCACACTGCCCGGCACCAATCAGCTTATTGTCCTTGGAACAAGTGTTGCTTTATCCTTCCGATTACTGTCATTCAGATCTTTTATTATTTTTATACTGTTAATTCAGGTAACTGAATGATACGGAAGCACTAAGAATTGACCCCGGAATCCATTATTAAAATGAGGAATTTTTTCAACTGGGACATGCATGCGTACACCACTTTCTCTTGTGCAGGCCCCAGCTATTTGACCCGGTTAACAGCAATTTAGTAGATGTAAGATTTATAAGAAAAGTTCAGAACTTGTTAAGAAAGTTCCTTGCTTAATGCTATGCATCATACTTACAAGTAAAAAGGCATGCATAATCTAGCTTAAAGAATAAAGACCTGATGTGTATCTAATACTTGTTAACACAGCTTATAATTTTTGCACCATATGCTATCTAGTTGTTGGGTGCTAATTCTAGTTAATTTATATGAACCAACACTTATCTTGCAGCATCTAATATGCAATTCTAATAATATGTGGTATCCTGATTTGTTTAGTTGTATATGTCATTCATGCATGAATTCCTTTTCTTATGTACCAGCTTCCTAATCATGTTTTTTGATTTTTAGGTTACTATCTTAGGAGAACCTCATGTCCTATATGGGGAAGCAAAGCAGCAGCTCACAACTCCGACCTGCAACTCCAGATGAAGGGCACAACGACGCACCATGCTGCTCCCTTGGAAGGTCGGCTCCTAGACCGTAACTTTCTCTTAGTTTGTACTCTGCTTGGTACCAGTTCCTTGTAATGATGTTGCATTGATGCTGAACAATATGCTCTTAGTAATATGTTGCTATATTCTTACAAAATGCACTAGGCTGGTACTTACCATTTGCCCTTTTACAAATATATCTTAGGTTTGCTGTTATGAGAATGTTATGTGTACGGTTTCATATCAGATCTCAAATTCTACAGCTATTTTTCATTGTTAGGAGAATGTTATATGCACGGCTTCACCTGATTATGTTCCCAACTTTTCTGATTTATAACCTGCAGATGATGGCCTTCATTCATCAGAAGTTGGTGTACAAGAGCTCCAGGAGAAGAATCCTGAAGAAAACCCGCACCCAGCAATGTATTTTAGCTCATTGGAGCTGGTCATGTTAATATTTAGCTGTATTTTATAGCTGAATATCCGATTTGTACTGCCATGCTTGTAAAGTATTTTGTTTGGCTGTTGTATAAAATATTATGTGTTATTGGCGTTGTTTAAATCAAGCTATTGATTATTGCACAAATAGAGAACTGCTGTGTGGGACCTAAACAGTACACCTGGTGCCCATTTCATTAGTGGGTCCTCTAAAATGGGAGAGAAAGGAAATAAAACTGACAAGTGGGGCCTCCTCCAAAATGGACTGTAAAAAGGCCAAGGCCTAAACAAGAAATGGATAGTAATAAGGCCTTTTGGCCTGGAAAATAGAAAGGCTGAATTGTTGGGTTGGCCCATGTAGCAGACCGGAATTTACAGCAACTAAAATAAATAAAAGGCTTAATTATTGGGCTTGGCCCATATAGACGGATGAACTGGACTGGACTGATTCCAATCAACGACCTTCTCATTTGGTCGCAATTTTGCCCCGTCAGATTGCCACGTCGGATCCGACGTGGTGTGGGCAGATTGCCAGTGACCAAAACAATTGGTCGTAGAACCAACGACCTTTTGTTTTGGTCGTTAAGTGTCGCTGCTCCCTCTGCGGGCGATGGCGTTGCTCCTCAGCCATGTCGAGCCGGTGCCCAAGGACCCCATCCTCCGACAAAATCAACGTCAGCGTCGTACCTGCTCTCTCGCTCCTTTGTTAGGTTTTCCCCCACCCCACCCAAGGGCGCCGCCGGCTATCTCCTCCAACTCCGCCCCCACACCCGTCGCCGCTCGAGCCCGACCCCGCCCCGTCCCTCATCACCGGCCGACGCCGTCCCCCGACCCAGCCCCGCCCTCACCGCCAGACGCCGGTGAGTCCCTCTGCTCTCTCTTCTCTTCTCGTCTCGTATCCACTCCTCTCCTCTCCTCTCGTGTGCGTTATTGCTCTAGTGTGATTTGTTAGTCTGCATTGGATTGGTGGCTGCGAGTGAAATAATTGTGTATGCTACTGTCAGTGTTCAGCATGAATTTGTTGGTACAGACAATGCTGCTGCTAGTGTGAATTTGCTGCCGCTGCTACCAGTTCGTTTTGGAGTACAGTGGCTAGTGTGACCTCAGATTAGCTATTCCTTTTGGAGTCCGAGGCTGGATGATGTAGAGTAAAGAACATATTTTAGACTCTGGTTGCCCTCTTGGATCAGTGTACTATCACAGTTCCGACTGCGTACGTGCCCTCGCTGTTGCATTTAAGTAGAAACCCCTCTTCTCATGGTACTTTATGATGGCCATCGTATGTGGAGGTAGCACGTGTTCTATCTCCCCGCAGTTGGTCTTTTGAGTCAGTTAACAGGAAGTAGCATATCACTGAACGTCTGCAAACATGCGGGTACGATTTTCATACAGTTTTGCATGTATTAACTGGAGCATAAGTAATTAAGTTGGGGTGTGATAGGGAAAGCTGCACCTGTTTGACACATCTGCATTGCCACAGACTTTCTAGGTGAAACATAATTGATGAGCTATGCAGCGTTTCAAGTCAAAAGAATATATGATTTTTTAGGTTTCTATGAACAAAATGAACCAAAAGTTGTGCCACTCAACGTCTAAAGACATCCACGTATTTTTTTGGTTAGCTAGCTAGTTCAATGTGTGATAATCCTGCAACAATAGTTCAATGTGTGACAAGTTTGGAACCCAACTAGAGATATTTTTTCAGATTCCTGAAACTAGATAAAACCAAACTGAACGACATTCAACTAAAGTTCAGTTTAAACTTTAATGAAACATAACTAGTTACCTACGGTGACTACTTTGGTTGAGGGATATTCAACAAAAGTTAGCTGACTACTCACTTGAGTGTTATACATTGTCAGAGGCATTCTTGACTGGACAGTGGACACTGAGATATGATTTGTTCTGAATGATCAGATATGTACATGTACACACAGATATGATTTGCTCTGCTCCCTCTGTGCTAGTGCTTGGGCTCCTTGTTCTGTTCATGTACAAGGAGACCGTGCAGGAGTGCGTCTTCGAGTTCATCTCCTTCATCACCAGCGAGTGAGTGCCCCTGCCCTGTTTTGCCTGCCTGAATGAAGCTATGTACATATGGTTTAGCCGGTCTGCTGCTGACTTGTCCTTGTTTTGTTTTGTCTGTACTTCTGCAGGGTGAGCGACAAGTGCGAGAAGGAGAAGCGCAAGACCAGCAATAGCGACGACCTGCTCTGGGCTATGGCGACGCTGGGGTTTGAGGAGTACATCGAGCCCCTCAAGGTTTATCTGCAGAAGTACAGAGAGGTGCGTGCCCAATTAGTCGTGTGGGCGTTTTTTCTGAACAAATTGGGGATGGATTAATGCTTTGGGAGTTTGGTAGGCCCATCGCTAATATGCTGCTGCTGTAGCCTAAATTAGCTCTGTTTGGCACTTTGGTTAGTCTTAGTTGGCAAGTTTGAACACTCATGTTCAGCTTGGTGACTGATGAGACCCCACACTGCCCGGCACCAATCAGCTTATTGTCCTTGGAACAAGTGTTGCTTTATCCTTCCGATTACTGTCATTCAGATCTTTTATTATTTTTATACTGTTAATTCAGGTAACTGAATGATACGGAAGCACTAAGAATTGACCCCGGAATCCATTATTAAAATGAGGAATTTTTTCAACTGGGACATGCATGCGTACACCACTTTCTCTTGTGCAGGCCCCAGCTATTTGACCCGGTTAACAGCAATTTAGTAGATGTAAGATTTATAAGAAAAGTTCAGAACTTGTTAAGAAAGTTCCTTGCTTAATGCTATGCATCATACTTACAAGTAAAAAGGCATGCATAATCTAGCTTAAAGAATAAAGACCTGATGTGTATCTAATACTTGTTAACACAGCTTATAATTTTTGCACCATATGCTATCTAGTTGTTGGGTGCTAATTCTAGTTAATTTATATGAACCAACACTTATCTTGCAGCATCTAATATGCAATTCTAATAATATGTGGTATCCTGATTTGTTTAGTTGTATATGTCATTCATGCATGAATTCCTTTTCTTATGTACCAGCTTCCTAATCATGTTTTTTGATTTTTAGGTTACTATCTTAGGAGAACCTCATGTCCTATATGGGGAAGCAAAGCAGCAGCTCACAACTCCGACCTGCAACTCCAGATGAAGGGCACAACGACGCACCATGCTGCTCCCTTGGAAGGTCGGCTCCTAGACCGTAACTTTCTCTTAGTTTGTACTCTGCTTGGTACCAGTTCCTTGTAATGATGTTGCATTGATGCTGAACAATATGCTCTTAGTAATATGTTGCTATATTCTTACAAAATGCACTAGGCTGGTACTTACCATTTGCCCTTTTACAAATATATCTTAGGTTTGCTGTTATGAGAATGTTATGTGTACGGTTTCATATCAGATCTCAAATTCTACAGCTATTTTTCATTGTTAGGAGAATGTTATATGCACGGCTTCACCTGATTATGTTCCCAACTTTTCTGATTTATAACCTGCAGATGATGGCCTTCATTCATCAGAAGTTGGTGTACAAGAGCTCCAGGAGAAGAATCCTGAAGAAAACCCGCACCCAGCAATGTATTTTAGCTCATTGGAGCTGGTCATGTTAATATTTAGCTGTATTTTATAGCTGAATATCCGATTTGTACTGCCATGCTTGTAAAGTATTTTGTTTGGCTGTTGTATAAAATATTATGTGTTATTGGCGTTGTTTAAATCAAGCTATTGATTATTGCACAAATAGAGAACTGCTGTGTGGGACCTAAACAGTACACCTGGTGCCCATTTCATTAGTGGGTCCTCTAAAATGGGAGAGAAAGGAAATAAAACTGACAAGTGGGGCCTCCTCCAAAATGGACTGTAAAAAGGCCAAGGCCTAAACAAGAAATGGATAGTAATAAGGCCTTTTGGCCTGGAAAATAGAAAGGCTGAATTGTTGGGTTGGCCCATGTAGCAGACCGGAATTTACAGCAACTAAAATAAATAAAAGGCTTAATTATTGGGCTTGGCCCATATAGACGGATGAACTGGACTGGACTGATTCCAATCAACGACCTTCTCATTTGGTCGCAATTTTGCCCCGTCAGATTGCCACGTCGGATCCGACGTGGTGTGGGCAGATTGCCAGTGACCAAAACAATTGGTCGTAGAACCAACGACCTTTTGTTTTGGTCGTTAAGTGTCGCTGCTCCCTCTGCGGGCGATGGCGTTGCTCCTCAGCCATGTCGAGCCGGTGCCCAAGGACCCCATCCTCCGACAAAATCAACGTCAGCGTCGTACCTGCTCTCTCGCTCCTTTGTTAGGTTTTCCCCCACCCCACCCAAGGGCGCCGCCGGCTATCTCCTCCAACTCCGCCCCCACACCCGTCGCCGCTCGAGCCCGACCCCGCCCCGTCCCTCATCACCGGCCGACGCCGTCCCCCGACCCAGCCCCGCCCTCACCGCCAGACGCCGGTGAGTCCCTCTGCTCTCTCTTCTCTTCTCGTCTCGTATCCACTCCTCTCCTCTCCTCTCGTGTGCGTTATTGCTCTAGTGTGATTTGTTAGTCTGCATTGGATTGGTGGCTGCGAGTGAAATAATTGTGTATGCTACTGTCAGTGTTCAGCATGAATTTGTTGGTACAGACAATGCTGCTGCTAGTGTGAATTTGCTGCCGCTGCTACCAGTTCGTTTTGGAGTACAGTGGCTAGTGTGACCTCAGATTAGCTATTCCTTTTGGAGTCCTAGGCTGGATGATGTAGAGTAAAGAACATATTTTAGACTCTGGTTGCCCTCTTGGATCAGTGTACTATCACAGTTCCGACTGCGTACGTGCCCTCGCTGTTGCATTTAAGTAGAAACCCCTCTTCTCATGGTACTTTATGATGGCCATCGTAGGTGGAGGTAGCACGTGTTCTATCTCCCCGCAGTTGGTCTTTTGAGTCAGTTAACAGGAAGTAGCATATCACTGAACGTCTGCAAACATGCGGGTACGATTTTCATACAGTTTTGCATGTGTTAACTGGAGCATAAGTAATTAAGTTGGGGTGTGATAGGGAAAGCTGCACCTGTTTGACACATCTGCATTGCCACAGACTTTCTAGGTGAAACATAATTGATGAGCTATGCAGCGTTTCAAGTCAAAAGAATATATGATTTTTTAGGTTTCTATGAACAAAATGAACCAAAAGTTGTGCCACTCAACGTCTAAAGACATCCACGTATTTTTTTGGTTAGCTAGCTAGTTCAATGTGTGATAATCCTGCAACAATAGTTCAATGTGTGACAAGTTTGGAACCCAACTAGAGATATTTTTTCAGATTCCTGAAACTAGATAAAACCAAACTGAACGACATTCAACTAAAGTTCAGTTTAAACTTTAATGAAACATAACTAGTTACCTACGGTGACTACTTTGGTTGAGGGATATTCAACAAAAGTTAGCTGACTACTCACTTGAGTGTTATACATTGTCAGAGGCATTCTTGACTGGACAGTGGACACTGAGATATGATTTGTTCTGAATGATCAGATATGTACATGTACACACAGATATGATTTGCTCTGCTCCCTCTGTGCTAGTGCTTGGGCTCCTTGTTCTGTTCATGTACAAGGAGACCGTGCAGGAGTGCGTCTTCGAGTTCATCTCCTTCATCACCAGCGAGTGAGTGCCCCTGCCCTGTTTTGCCTGCCTGAATGAAGCTATGTACATATGGTTTAGCCGGTCTGCTGCTGACTTGTCCTTGTTTTGTTTTGTCTGTACTTCTGCAGGGTGAGCGACAAGTGCGAGAAGGAGAAGCGCAAGACCAGCAATAGCGACGACCTGCTCTGGGCTATGGCGACGCTGGGGTTTGAGGAGTACATCGAGCCCCTCAAGGTTTATCTGCAGAAGTACAGAGAGGTGCGTGCCCAATTAGTCGTGTGGGCGTTTTTTCTGAACAAATTGGGGATGGATTAATGCTTTGGGAGTTTGGTAGGCCCATCGCTAATATGCTGCTGCTGTAGCCTAAATTAGCTCTGTTTGGCACTTTGGTTAGTCTTAGTTGGCAAGTTTGAACACTCATGTTCAGCTTGGTGACTGATGAGACCCCACACTGCCCGGCACCAATCAGCTTATTGTCCTTGGAACAAGTGTTGCTTTATCCTTCCGATTACTGTCATTCAGATCTTTTATTATTTTTATACTGTTAATTCAGGTAACTGAATGATACGGAAGCACTAAGAATTGACCCCGGAATCCATTATTAAAATGAGGAATTTTTTCAACTGGGACATGCATGCGTACACCACTTTCTCTTGTGCAGGCCCCAGCTATTTGACCCGGTTAACAGCAATTTAGTAGATGTAAGATTTATAAGAAAAGTTCAGAACTTGTTAAGAAAGTTCCTTGCTTAATGCTATGCATCATACTTACAAGTAAAAAGGCATGCATAATCTAGCTTAAAGAATAAAGACCTGATGTGTATCTAATACTTGTTAACACAGCTTATAATTTTTGCACCATATGCTATCTAGTTGTTGGGTGCTAATTCTAGTTAATTTATATGAACCAACACTTATCTTGCAGCATCTAATATGCAATTCTAATAATATGTGGTATCCTGATTTGTTTAGTTGTATATGTCATTCATGCATGAATTCCTTTTCTTATGTACCAGCTTCCTAATCATGTTTTTTGATTTTTAGGTTACTATCTTAGGAGAACCTCATGTCCTATATGGGGAAGCAAAGCAGCAGCTCACAACTCCGACCTGCAACTCCAGATGAAGGGCACAACGACGCACCATGCTGCTCCCTTGGAAGGTCGGCTCCTAGACCGTAACTTTCTCTTAGTTTGTACTCTGCTTGGTACCAGTTCCTTGTAATGATGTTGCATTGATGCTGAACAATATGCTCTTAGTAATATGTTGCTATATTCTTACAAAATGCACTAGGCTGGTACTTACCATTTGCCCTTTTACAAATATATCTTAGGTTTGCTGTTATGAGAATGTTATGTGTACGGTTTCATATCAGATCTCAAATTCTACAGCTATTTTTCATTGTTAGGAGAATGTTATATGCACGGCTTCACCTGATTATGTTCCCAACTTTTCTGATTTATAACCTGCAGATGATGGCCTTCATTCATCAGAAGTTGGTGTACAAGAGCTCCAGGAGAAGAATCCTGAAGAAAACCCGCACCCAGCAATGTATTTTAGCTCATTGGAGCTGGTCATGTTAATATTTAGCTGTATTTTATAGCTGAATATCCGATTTGTACTGCCATGCTTGTAAAGTATTTTGTTTGGCTGTTGTATAAAATATTATGTGTTATTGGCGTTGTTTAAATCAAGCTATTGATTATTGCACAAATAGAGAACTGCTGTGTGGGACCTAAACAGTACACCTGGTGCCCATTTCATTAGTGGGTCCTCTAAAATGGGAGAGAAAGGAAATAAAACTGACAAGTGGGGCCTCCTCCAAAATGGACTGTAAAAAGGCCAAGGCCTAAACAAGAAATGGATAGTAATAAGGCCTTTTGGCCTGGAAAATAGAAAGGCTGAATTGTTGGGTTGGCCCATGTAGCAGACCGGAATTTACAGCAACTAAAATAAATAAAAGGCTTAATTATTGGGCTTGGCCCATATAGACGGATGAACTGGACTGGACTGATTCCAATCAACGACCTTCTCATTTGGTCGCAATTTTGCCCCGTCAGATTGCCACGTCGGATCCGACGTGGTGTGGGCAGATTGCCAGTGACCAAAACAATTGGTCGTAGAACCAACGACCTTTTGTTTTGGTCGTTAAGTGTCGCTGCTCCCTCTGCGGGCGATGGCGTTGCTCCTCAGCCATGTCGAGCCGGTGCCCAAGGACCCCATCCTCCGACAAAATCAACGTCAGCGTCGTACCTGCTCTCTCGCTCCTTTGTTAGGTTTTCCCCCACCCCACCCAAGGGCGCCGCCGGCTATCTCCTCCAACTCCGCCCCCACACCCATCGCCGCTCGAGCCCGACCCCGCCCCGTCCCTCATCACCGGCCGACGCCGTCCCCCGACCCAGCCCCGCCCTCACCGCCAGACGCCGGTGAGTCCCTCTGCTCTCTCTTCTCTTCTCGTCTCGTATCCACTCCTCTCCTCTCCTCTCGTGTGCGTTATTGCTCTAGTGTGATTTGTTAGTCTGCATTGGATTGGTGGCTGCGAGTGAAATAATTGTGTATGCTACTGTCAGTGTTCAGCATGAATTTGTTGGTACAGACAATGCTGCTGCTAGTGTGAATTTGCTGCCGCTGCTACCAGTTCGTTTTGGAGTACAGTGGCTAGTGTGACCTCAGATTAGCTATTCCTTTTGGAGTCCGAGGCTGGATGATGTAGAGTAAAGAACATATTTTAGACTCTGGTTGCCCTCTTGGATCAGTGTACTATCACAGTTCCGACTGCGTACGTGCCCTCGCTGTTGCATTTAAGTAGAAACCCCTCTTCTCATGGTACTTTATGATGGCCATCGTATGTGGAGGTAGCACGTGTTCTATCTCCCCGCAGTTGGTCTTTTGAGTCAGTTAACAGGAAGTAGCATATCACTGAACGTCTGCAAACATGCGGGTACGATTTTCATACAGTTTTGCATGTATTAACTGGAGCATAAGTAATTAAGTTGGGGTGTGATAGGGAAAGCTGCACCTGTTTGACACATCTGCATTGCCACAGACTTTCTAGGTGAAACATAATTGATGAGCTATGCAGCGTTTCAAGTCAAAAGAATATATGATTTTTTAGGTTTCTATGAACAAAATGAACCAAAAGTTGTGCCACTCAACGTCTAAAGACATCCACGTATTTTTTTGGTTAGCTAGCTAGTTCAATGTGTGATAATCCTGCAACAATAGTTCAATGTGTGACAAGTTTGGAACCCAACTAGAGATATTTTTTCAGATTCCTGAAACTAGATAAAACCAAACTGAACGACATTCAACTAAAGTTCAGTTTAAACTTTAATGAAACATAACTAGTTACCTACGGTGACTACTTTGGTTGAGGGATATTCAACAAAAGTTAGCTGACTACTCACTTGAGTGTTATACATTGTCAGAGGCATTCTTGACTGGACAGTGGACACTGAGATATGATTTGTTCTGAATGATCAGATATGTACATGTACACACAGATATGATTTGCTCTGCTCCCTCTGTGCTAGTGCTTGGGCTCCTTGTTCTGTTCATGTACAAGGAGACCGTGCAGGAGTGCGTCTTCGAGTTCATCTCCTTCATCACCAGCGAGTGAGTGCCCCTGCCCTGTTTTGCCTGCCTGAATGAAGCTATGTACATATGGTTTAGCCGGTCTGCTGCTGACTTGTCCTTGTTTTGTTTTGTCTGTACTTCTGCAGGGTGAGCGACAAGTGCGAGAAGGAGAAGCGCAAGACCAGCAATAGCGACGACCTGCTCTGGGCTATGGCGACGCTGGGGTTTGAGGAGTACATCGAGCCCCTCAAGGTTTATCTGCAGAAGTACAGAGAGGTGCGTGCCCAATTAGTCGTGTGGGCGTTTTTTCTGAACAAATTGGGGATGGATTAATGCTTTGGGAGTTTGGTAGGCCCATCGCTAATATGCTGCTGCTGTAGCCTAAATTAGCTCTGTTTGGCACTTTGGTTAGTCTTAGTTGGCAAGTTTGAACACTCATGTTCAGCTTGGTGACTGATGAGACCCCACACTGCCCGGCACCAATCAGCTTATTGTCCTTGGAACAAGTGTTGCTTTATCCTTCCGATTACTGTCATTCAGATCTTTTATTATTTTTATACTGTTAATTCAGGTAACTGAATGATACGGAAGCACTAAGAATTGACCCCGGAATCCATTATTAAAATGAGGAATTTTTTCAACTGGGACATGCATGCGTACACCACTTTCTCTTGTGCAGGCCCCAGCTATTTGACCCGGTTAACAGCAATTTAGTAGATGTAAGATTTATAAGAAAAGTTCAGAACTTGTTAAGAAAGTTCCTTGCTTAATGCTATGCATCATACTTACAAGTAAAAAGGCATGCATAATCTAGCTTAAAGAATAAAGACCTGATGTGTATCTAATACTTGTTAACACAGCTTATAATTTTTGCACCATATGCTATCTAGTTGTTGGGTGCTAATTCTAGTTAATTTATATGAACCAACACTTATCTTGCAGCATCTAATATGCAATTCTAATAATATGTGGTATCCTGATTTGTTTAGTTGTATATGTCATTCATGCATGAATTCCTTTTCTTATGTACCAGCTTCCTAATCATGTTTTTTGATTTTTAGGTTACTATCTTAGGAGAACCTCATGTCCTATATGGGGAAGCAAAGCAGCAGCTCACAACTCCGACCTGCAACTCCAGATGAAGGGCACAACGACGCACCATGCTGCTCCCTTGGAAGGTCGGCTCCTAGACCGTAACTTTCTCTTAGTTTGTACTCTGCTTGGTACCAGTTCCTTGTAATGATGTTGCATTGATGCTGAACAATATGCTCTTAGTAATATGTTGCTATATTCTTACAAAATGCACTAGGCTGGTACTTACCATTTGCCCTTTTACAAATATATCTTAGGTTTGCTGTTATGAGAATGTTATGTGTACGGTTTCATATCAGATCTCAAATTCTACAGCTATTTTTCATTGTTAGGAGAATGTTATATGCACGGCTTCACCTGATTATGTTCCCAACTTTTCTGATTTATAACCTGCAGATGATGGCCTTCATTCATCAGAAGTTGGTGTACAAGAGCTCCAGGAGAAGAATCCTGAAGAAAACCCGCACCCAGCAATGTATTTTAGCTCATTGGAGCTGGTCATGTTAATATTTAGCTGTATTTTATAGCTGAATATCCGATTTGTACTGCCATGCTTGTAAAGTATTTTGTTTGGCTGTTGTATAAAATATTATGTGTTATTGGCGTTGTTTAAATCAAGCTATTGATTATTGCACAAATAGAGAACTGCTGTGTGGGACCTAAACAGTACACCTGGTGCCCATTTCATTAGTGGGTCCTCTAAAATGGGAGAGAAAGGAAATAAAACTGACAAGTGGGGCCTCCTCCAAAATGGACTGTAAAAAGGCCAAGGCCTAAACAAGAAATGGATAGTAATAAGGCCTTTTGGCCTGGAAAATAGAAAGGCTGAATTGTTGGGTTGGCCCATGTAGCAGACCGGAATTTACAGCAACTAAAATAAATAAAAGGCTTAATTATTGGGCTTGGCCCATATAGACGGATGAACTGGACTGGACTGATTCCAATCAACGACCTTCTCATTTGGTCGCAATTTTGCCCCGTCAGATTGCCACATCGGATCCGACGTGGTGTGGGCAGATTGCCAGTGACCAAAACAATTGGTCGTAGAACCAACGACCTTTTGTTTTGGTCGTTAAGTGTCGCTGCTCCCTCTGCGGGCGATGGCGTTGCTCCTCAGCCATGTCGAGCCGGTGCCCAAGGACCCCATCCTCCGACAAAATCAACGTCAGCGTCGTACCTGCTCTCTCGCTCCTTTGTTAGGTTTTCCCCCACCCCACCCAAGGGCGCCGCCGGCTATCTCCTCCAACTCCGCCCCCACACCCGTCGCCGCTCGAGCCCGACCCCGCCCCGTCCCTCATCACCGGCCGACGCCGTCCCCCGACCCAGCCCCGCCCTCACCGCCAGACGCCGGTGAGTCCCTCTGCTCTCTCTTCTCTTCTCGTCTCGTATCCACTCCTCTCCTCTCCTCTCGTGTGCGTTATTGCTCTAGTGTGATTTGTTAGTCTGCATTGGATTGGTGGCTGCGAGTGAAATAATTGTGTATGCTACTGTCAGTGTTCAGCATGAATTTGTTGGTACAGACAATGCTGCTGCTAGTGTGAATTTGCTGCCGCTGCTACCAGTTCGTTTTGGAGTACAGTGGCTAGTGTGACCTCAGATTAGCTATTCCTTTTGGAGTCCTAGGCTGGATGATGTAGAGTAAAGAACATATTTTAGACTCTGGTTGCCCTCTTGGATCAGTGTACTATCACAGTTCCGACTGCGTACGTGCCCTCGCTGTTGCATTTAAGTAGAAACCCCTCTTCTCATGGTACTTTATGATGGCCATCGTAGGTGGAGGTAGCACGTGTTCTATCTCCCCGCAGTTGGTCTTTTGAGTCAGTTAACAGGAAGTAGCATATCACTGAACGTCTGCAAACATGCGGGTACGATTTTCATACAGTTTTGCATGTGTTAACTGGAGCATAAGTAATTAAGTTGGGGTGTGATAGGGAAAGCTGCACCTGTTTGACACATCTGCATTGCCACAGACTTTCTAGGTGAAACATAATTGATGAGCTATGCAGCGTTTCAAGTCAAAAGAATATATGATTTTTTAGGTTTCTATGAACAAAATGAACCAAAAGTTGTGCCACTCAACGTCTAAAGACATCCACGTATTTTTTTGGTTAGCTAGCTAGTTCAATGTGTGATAATCCTGCAACAATAGTTCAATGTGTGACAAGTTTGGAACCCAACTAGAGATATTTTTTCAGATTCCTGAAACTAGATAAAACCAAACTGAACGACATTCAACTAAAGTTCAGTTTAAACTTTAATGAAACATAACTAGTTACCTACGGTGACTACTTTGGTTGAGGGATATTCAACAAAAGTTAGCTGACTACTCACTTGAGTGTTATACATTGTCAGAGGCATTCTTGACTGGACAGTGGACACTGAGATATGATTTGTTCTGAATGATCAGATATGTACATGTACACACAGATATGATTTGCTCTGCTCCCTCTGTGCTAGTGCTTGGGCTCCTTGTTCTGTTCATGTACAAGGAGACCGTGCAGGAGTGCGTCTTCGAGTTCATCTCCTTCATCACCAGCGAGTGAGTGCCCCTGCCCTGTTTTGCCTGCCTGAATGAAGCTATGTACATATGGTTTAGCCGGTCTGCTGCTGACTTGTCCTTGTTTTGTTTTGTCTGTACTTCTGCAGGGTGAGCGACAAGTGCGAGAAGGAGAAGCGCAAGACCAGCAATAGCGACGACCTGCTCTGGGCTATGGCGACGCTGGGGTTTGAGGAGTACATCGAGCCCCTCAAGGTTTATCTGCAGAAGTACAGAGAGGTGCGTGCCCAATTAGTCGTGTGGGCGTTTTTTCTGAACAAATTGGGGATGGATTAATGCTTTGGGAGTTTGGTAGGCCCATCGCTAATATGCTGCTGCTGTAGCCTAAATTAGCTCTGTTTGGCACTTTGGTTAGTCTTAGTTGGCAAGTTTGAACACTCATGTTCAGCTTGGTGACTGATGAGACCCCACACTGCCCGGCACCAATCAGCTTATTGTCCTTGGAACAAGTGTTGCTTTATCCTTCCGATTACTGTCATTCAGATCTTTTATTATTTTTATACTGTTAATTCAGGTAACTGAATGATACGGAAGCACTAAGAATTGACCCCGGAATCCATTATTAAAATGAGGAATTTTTTCAACTGGGACATGCATGCGTACACCACTTTCTCTTGTGCAGGCCCCAGCTATTTGACCCGGTTAACAGCAATTTAGTAGATGTAAGATTTATAAGAAAAGTTCAGAACTTGTTAAGAAAGTTCCTTGCTTAATGCTATGCATCATACTTACAAGTAAAAAGGCATGCATAATCTAGCTTAAAGAATAAAGACCTGATGTGTATCTAATACTTGTTAACACAGCTTATAATTTTTGCACCATATGCTATCTAGTTGTTGGGTGCTAATTCTAGTTAATTTATATGAACCAACACTTATCTTGCAGCATCTAATATGCAATTCTAATAATATGTGGTATCCTGATTTGTTTAGTTGTATATGTCATTCATGCATGAATTCCTTTTCTTATGTACCAGCTTCCTAATCATGTTTTTTGATTTTTAGGTTACTATCTTAGGAGAACCTCATGTCCTATATGGGGAAGCAAAGCAGCAGCTCACAACTCCGACCTGCAACTCCAGATGAAGGGCACAACGACGCACCATGCTGCTCCCTTGGAAGGTCGGCTCCTAGACCGTAACTTTCTCTTAGTTTGTACTCTGCTTGGTACCAGTTCCTTGTAATGATGTTGCATTGATGCTGAACAATATGCTCTTAGTAATATGTTGCTATATTCTTACAAAATGCACTAGGCTGGTACTTACCATTTGCCCTTTTACAAATATATCTTAGGTTTGCTGTTATGAGAATGTTATGTGTACGGTTTCATATCAGATCTCAAATTCTACAGCTATTTTTCATTGTTAGGAGAATGTTATATGCACGGCTTCACCTGATTATGTTCCCAACTTTTCTGATTTATAACCTGCAGATGATGGCCTTCATTCATCAGAAGTTGGTGTACAAGAGCTCCAGGAGAAGAATCCTGAAGAAAACCCGCACCCAGCAATGTATTTTAGCTCATTGGAGCTGGTCATGTTAATATTTAGCTGTATTTTATAGCTGAATATCCGATTTGTACTGCCATGCTTGTAAAGTATTTTGTTTGGCTGTTGTATAAAATATTATGTGTTATTGGCGTTGTTTAAATCAAGCTATTAATTATTGCACAAATAGAGAACTGCTGTGTGGGACCTAAACAGTACACCTGGTGCCCATTTCATTAGTGGGTCCTCTAAAATGGGAGAGAAAGGAAATAAAACTGACAAGTGGGGCCTCCTCCAAAATGGACTGTAAAAAGGCCAAGGCCTAAACAAGAAATGGATAGTAATAAGGCCTTTTGGCCTGGAAAATAGAAAGGCTGAATTGTTGGGTTGGCCCATGTAGCAGACCGGAATTTACAGCAACTAAAATAAATAAAAGGCTTAATTATTGGGCTTGGCCCATATAGACGGATGAACTGGACTGGACTGATTCCAATCAACGACCTTCTCATTTGGTCGCAATTTTGCCCCGTCAGATTGCCACGTCGGATCCGACGTGGTGTGGGCAGATTGCCAGTGACCAAAACAATTGGTCGTAGAACCAACGACCTTTTGTTTTGGTCGTTAAGTGTCGCTGCTCCCTCTGCGGGCGATGGCGTTGCTCCTCAGCCATGTCGAGCCGGTGCCCAAGGACCCCATCCTCCGACAAAATCAACGTCAGCGTCGTACCTGCTCTCTCGCTCCTTTGTTAGGTTTTCCCCCACCCCACCCAAGGGCGCCGCCGGCTATCTCCTCCAACTCCGCCCCCACACCCGTCGCCGCTCGAGCCCGACCCCGCCCCGTCCCTCATCACCGGCCGACGCCGTCCCCCGACCCAGCCCCGCCCTCACCGCCAGACGCCGGTGAGTCCCTCTGCTCTCTCTTCTCTTCTCGTCTCGTATCCACTCCTCTCCTCTCCTCTCGTGTGCGTTATTGCTCTAGTGTGATTTGTTAGTCTGCATTGGATTGGTGGCTGCGAGTGAAATAATTGTGTATGCTACTGTCAGTGTTCAGCATGAATTTGTTGGTACAGACAATGCTGCTGCTAGTGTGAATTTGCTGCCGCTGCTACCGGTTCGTTTTGGAGTACAGTGGCTAGTGTGACCTCAGATTAGCTATTCCTTTTGGAGTCCTAGGCTGGATGATGTAGAGTAAAGAACATATTTTAGACTCTGGTTGCCCTCTTGGATCAGTGTACTATCACAGTTCTGACTGCGTACGTGCCCTCGCTGTTGCATTTAAGTAGAAACCCCTCTTCTCATGGTACTTTATGATGGCCATCGTAGGTGGAGGTAGCACGTGTTCTATCTCCCCGCAGTTGGTCTTTTGAGTCAGCTAACAGGAAGTAGCATATCACTGAACGTCTGCAAACATGCGGGTACAATTTTCATACAGTTTTGCATGTGTTAACTGGAGCATAAGTAATTAAGTTGGGGTGTGATAGGGAAAGCTGCACCTGTTTGACACATCTGCATTGCCACAGACTTTCTAGGTGAAACATAATTGATGAGCTATGCAGCGCTTCAAGTCAAAAGAATATATGATTTTTTAGGTTTCTATGAACAAAATGAACCAAAAGTTGTGCCACTCAACGTCTAAAGACATCCACGTATTTTTTTGGTTAGCTAGCTAGTTCAATGTGTGATAATCCTGCAACAATAGTTCAATGTGTGACAAGTTTGGAACCCAACTAGAGATATTTTTTCAGATTCCTGAAACTAGATAAAACCAAACTGAACGACATTCAACTAAAGTTCAGTTTAAACTTTAATGAAACATAACTAGTTACCTACGGTGACTACTTTGGTTGAGGGATATTCAACAAAAGTTAGCTGACTACTCACTTGAGTGTTATACATTGTCAGAGGCATTCTTGACTGGACAGTGGACACTGAGATATGATTTGTTCTGAATGATCAGATATGTACATGTACACATAGATATGATTTGCTCTGCTCCCTCTGTGCTAGTGCTTGGGCTCCTTGTTCTGTTCATGTACAAGGAGACCGTGCAGGAGTGCGTCTTCGAGTTCATCTCCTTCATCACCAGCGAGTGAGTGCCCCTGCCCTGTTTTGCCTGCCTGAATGAAGCTATGTACATATGGTTTAGCCGGTCTGCTGCTGACTTGTCCTTGTTTTGTTTTGTCTGTACTTCTGCAGGGTGAGCGACAAGTGCGAGAAGGAGAAGCGCAAGACCAGCAATAGCGACGACCTGCTCTGGGCTATGGCGACGCTGGGGTTTGAGGAGTACATCGAGCCCCTCAAGGTTTATCTGCAGAAGTACAGAGAGGTGCGTGCCCAATTAGTCGTGTGGGCGTTTTTTCTGAACAAATTGGGGATGGATTAATGCTTTGGGAGTTTGGTAGGCCCATCGCTAATATGCTGCTGCTGTAGCCTAAATTAGCTCTGTTTGGCACTTTGGTTAGTCTTAGTTGGCAAGTTTGAACACTCATGTTCAGCTTGGTGACTGATGAGACCCCACACTGCCCGGCACCAATCAGCTTATTGTCCTTGGAACAAGTGTTGCTTTATCCTTCCGATTACTGTCATTCAGATCTTTTATTATTTTTATACTGTTAATTCAGGTAACTGAATGATACGGAAGCACTAAGAATTGACCCCGGAATCCATTATTAAAATGAGGAATTTTTTCAACTGGGACATGCATGCGTACACCACTTTCTCTTGTGCAGGCCCCAGCTATTTGACCCGGTTAACAGCAATTTAGTAGATGTAAGATTTATAAGAAAAGTTCAGAACTTGTTAAGAAAGTTCCTTGCTTAATGCTATGCATCATACTTACAAGTAAAAAGGCATGCATAATCTAGCTTAAAGAATAAAGACCTGATGTGTATCTAATACTTGTTAACACAGCTTATAATTTTTGCACCATATGCTATCTAGTTGTTGGGTGCTAATTCTAGTTAATTTATATGAACCAACACTTATCTTGCAGCATCTAATATGCAATTCTAATAATATGTGGTATCCTGATTTGTTTAGTTGTATATGTCATTCATGCATGAATTCCTTTTCTTATGTACCAGCTTCCTAATCATGTTTTTTGATTTTTAGGTTACTATCTTAGGAGAACCTCATGTCCTATATGGGGAAGCAAAGCAGCAGCTCACAACTCCGACCTGCAACTCCAGATGAAGGGCACAACGACGCACCATGCTGCTCCCTTGGAAGGTCGGCTCCTAGACCGTAACTTTCTCTTAGTTTGTACTCTGCTTGGTACCAGTTCCTTGTAATGATGTTGCATTGATGCTGAACAATATGCTCTTAGTAATATGTTGCTATATTCTTACAAAATGCACTAGGCTGGTACTTACCATTTGCCCTTTTACAAATATATCTTAGGTTTGCTGTTATGAGAATGTTATGTGTACGGTTTCATATCAGATCTCAAATTCTACAGCTATTTTTCATTGTTAGGAGAATGTTATATGCACGGCTTCACCTGATTATGTTCCCAACTTTTCTGATTTATAACCTGCAGATGATGGCCTTCATTCATCAGAAGTTGGTGTACAAGAGCTCCAGGAGAAGAATCCTGAAGAAAACCCGCACCCAGCAATGTATTTTAGCTCATTGGAGCTGGTCATGTTAATATTTAGCTGTATTTTATAGCTGAATATCCGATTTGTACTGCCATGCTTGTAAAGTATTTTGTTTGGCTGTTGTATAAAATATTATGTGTTATTGGCGTTGTTTAAATCAAGCTATTGATTATTGCACAAATAGAGAACTGCTGTGTGGGACCTAAACAGTACACCTGGTGCCCATTTCATTAGTGGGTCCTCTAAAATGGGAGAGAAAGGAAATAAAACTGACAAGTGGGGCCTCCTCCAAAATGGACTGTAAAAAGGCCAAGGCCTAAACAAGAAATGGATAGTAATAAGGCCTTTTGGCCTGGAAAATAGAAAGGCTGAATTGTTGGGTTGGCCCATGTAGCAGACCGGAATTTACAGCAACTAAAATAAATAAAAGGCTTAATTATTGGGCTTGGCCCATATAGACGGATGAACTGGACTGGACTGATTCCAATCAACGACCTTCTCATTTGGTCGCAATTTTGCCCCGTCAGATTGCCACGTCGGATCCGACGTGGTGTGGGCAGATTGCCAGTGACCAAAACAATTGGTCGTAGAACCAACGACCTTTTGTTTTGGTCGTTAAGTGTCGCTGCTCCCTCTGCGGGCGATGGCGTTGCTCCTCAGCCATGTCGAGCCGGTGCCCAAGGACCCCATCCTCCGACAAAATCAACGTCAGCGTCGTACCTGCTCTCTCGCTCCTTTGTTAGGTTTTCCCCCACCCCACCCAAGGGCGCCGCCGGCTATCTCCTCCAACTCCGCCCCCACACCCGTCGCCGCTCGAGCCCGACCCCGCCCCGTCCCTCATCACCGGCCGACGCCGTCCCCCGACCCAGCCCCGCCCTCACCGCCAGACGCCGGTGAGTCCCTCTGCTCTCTCTTCTCTTCTCGTCTCGTATCCACTCCTCTCCTCTCCTCTCGTGTGCGTTATTGCTCTAGTGTGATTTGTTAGTCTGCATTGGATTGGTGGCTGCGAGTGAAATAATTGTGTATGCTACTGTCAGTGTTCAGCATGAATTTGTTGGTACAGACAATGCTGCTGCTAGTGTGAATTTGCTGCCGCTGCTACCAGTTCGTTTTGGAGTACAGTGGCTAGTGTGACCTCAGATTAGCTATTCCTTTTGGAGTCCTAGGCTGGATGATGTAGAGTAAAGAACATATTTTAGACTCTGGTTGCCCTCTTGGATCAGTGTACTATCACAGTTCCGACTGCGTACGTGCCCTCGCTGTTGCATTTAAGTAGAAACCCCTCTTCTCATGGTACTTTATGATGGCCATCGTAGGTGGAGGTAGCACGTGTTCTATCTCCCCGCAGTTGGTCTTTTGAGTCAGTTAACAGGAAGTAGCATATCACTGAACGTCTGCAAACATGCGGGTACGATTTTCATACAGTTTTGCATGTGTTAACTGGAGCATAAGTAATTAAGTTGGGGTGTGATAGGGAAAGCTGCACCTGTTTGACACATCTGCATTGCCACAGACTTTCTAGGTGAAACATAATTGATGAGCTATGCAGCGTTTCAAGTCAAAAGAATATATGATTTTTTAGGTTTCTATGAACAAAATGAACCAAAAGTTGTGCCACTCAACGTCTAAAGACATCCACGTATTTTTTTGGTTAGCTAGCTAGTTCAATGTGTGATAATCCTGCAACAATAGTTCAATGTGTGACAAGTTTGGAACCCAACTAGAGATATTTTTTCAGATTCCTGAAACTAGATAAAACCAAACTGAACGACATTCAACTAAAGTTCAGTTTAAACTTTAATGAAACATAACTAGTTACCTACGGTGACTACTTTGGTTGAGGGATATTCAACAAAAGTTAGCTGACTACTCACTTGAGTGTTATACATTGTCAGAGGCATTCTTGACTGGACAGTGGACACTGAGATATGATTTGTTCTGAATGATCAGATATGTACATGTACACACAGATATGATTTGCTCTGCTCCCTCTGTGCTAGTGCTTGGGCTCCTTGTTCTGTTCATGTACAAGGAGACCGTGCAGGAGTGCGTCTTCGAGTTCATCTCCTTCATCACCAGCGAGTGAGTGCCCCTGCCCTGTTTTGCCTGCCTGAATGAAGCTATGTACATATGGTTTAGCCGGTCTGCTGCTGACTTGTCCTTGTTTTGTTTTGTCTGTACTTCTGCAGGGTGAGCGACAAGTGCGAGAAGGAGAAGCGCAAGACCAGCAATAGCGACGACCTGCTCTGGGCTATGGCGACGCTGGGGTTTGAGGAGTACATCGAGCCCCTCAAGGTTTATCTGCAGAAGTACAGAGAGGTGCGTGCCCAATTAGTCGTGTGGGCGTTTTTTCTGAACAAATTGGGGATGGATTAATGCTTTGGGAGTTTGGTAGGCCCATCGCTAATATGCTGCTGCTGTAGCCTAAATTAGCTCTGTTTGGCACTTTGGTTAGTCTTAGTTGGCAAGTTTGAACACTCATGTTCAGCTTGGTGACTGATGAGACCCCACACTGCCCGGCACCAATCAGCTTATTGTCCTTGGAACAAGTGTTGCTTTATCCTTCCGATTACTGTCATTCAGATCTTTTATTATTTTTATACTGTTAATTCAGGTAACTGAATGATACGGAAGCACTAAGAATTGACCCCGGAATCCATTATTAAAATGAGGAATTTTTTCAACTGGGACATGCATGCGTACACCACTTTCTCTTGTGCAGGCCCCAGCTATTTGACCCGGTTAACAGCAATTTAGTAGATGTAAGATTTATAAGAAAAGTTCAGAACTTGTTAAGAAAGTTCCTTGCTTAATGCTATGCATCATACTTACAAGTAAAAAGGCATGCATAATCTAGCTTAAAGAATAAAGACCTGATGTGTATCTAATACTTGTTAACACAGCTTATAATTTTTGCACCATATGCTATCTAGTTGTTGGGTGCTAATTCTAGTTAATTTATATGAACCAACACTTATCTTGCAGCATCTAATATGCAATTCTAATAATATGTGGTATCCTGATTTGTTTAGTTGTATATGTCATTCATGCATGAATTCCTTTTCTTATGTACCAGCTTCCTAATCATGTTTTTTGATTTTTAGGTTACTATCTTAGGAGAACCTCATGTCCTATATGGGGAAGCAAAGCAGCAGCTCACAACTCCGACCTGCAACTCCAGATGAAGGGCACAACGACGCACCATGCTGCTCCCTTGGAAGGTCGGCTCCTAGACCGTAACTTTCTCTTAGTTTGTACTCTGCTTGGTACCAGTTCCTTGTAATGATGTTGCATTGATGCTGAACAATATGCTCTTAGTAATATGTTGCTATATTCTTACAAAATGCACTAGGCTGGTACTTACCATTTGCCCTTTTACAAATATATCTTAGGTTTGCTGTTATGAGAATGTTATGTGTACGGTTTCATATCAGATCTCAAATTCTACAGCTATTTTTCATTGTTAGGAGAATGTTATATGCACGGCTTCACCTGATTATGTTCCCAACTTTTCTGATTTATAACCTGCAGATGATGGCCTTCATTCATCAGAAGTTGGTGTACAAGAGCTCCAGGAGAAGAATCCTGAAGAAAACCCGCACCCAGCAATGTATTTTAGCTCATTGGAGCTGGTCATGTTAATATTTAGCTGTATTTTATAGCTGAATATCCGATTTGTACTGCCATGCTTGTAAAGTATTTTGTTTGGCTGTTGTATAAAATATTATGTGTTATTGGCGTTGTTTAAATCAAGCTATTGATTATTGCACAAATAGAGAACTGCTGTGTGGGACCTAAACAGTACACCTGGTGCCCATTTCATTAGTGGGTCCTCTAAAATGGGAGAGAAAGGAAATAAAACTGACAAGTGGGGCCTCCTCCAAAATGGACTGTAAAAAGGCCAAGGCCTAAACAAGAAATGGATAGTAATAAGGCCTTTTGGCCTGGAAAATAGAAAGGCTGAATTGTTGGGTTGGCCCATGTAGCAGACCGGAATTTACAGCAACTAAAATAAATAAAAGGCTTAATTATTGGGCTTGGCCCATATAGACGGATGAACTGGACTGGACTGATTCCAATCAACGACCTTCTCATTTGGTCGCAATTTTGCCCCGTCAGATTGCCACGTCGGATCCGACGTGGTGTGGGCAGATTGCCAGTGACCAAAACAATTGGTCGTAGAACCAACAACCTTTTGTTTTGGTCGTTAAGTTTCATTAAAGATGGTCAGCTTTTGACCAATTGTTTTTGGTCACAAAAAGGTCACAAATGAAAAATAATGACCATTCGGTGACGAATATTAATGGTCGCAAGTTAGCATATTTCTTGTAGTGATGATGAGAACAAAGTTGCTACTTATGATGATCATTGTGATGATACTTATGTTATAAAAAGTAGTGATAATTATTGTCATAATTTTGAATATCCTTTTACTGAACATTACTCTTTTAATGTGGAACCAATTTGTAGTATTCAATTCTTTTATGATACTCCCACTATTAGTCATGAGAAGAAATTTTCTTGTGTGGAGAGTAGTAAAATTTCTATGCTTGTAGATCGTGAAAAGAATGCTTTATGTGCTGGTTATGTTGTGAAATTCCTTCATGATGCTACTGAAAATTATTATGAGCGAGGAACATATGCTTGTAGGAATTGCAATAATATCAAGTTTCCTCTCTATGTGCTCAAAGTTTTGAAGTTATGCTTGTTTTGCCTTCCTATGCTAGTTGATTCTTGCTCCCATAAATTGTTTTCTCGCAAAATCCCTATGCATAGGAAGTGGGTTAGACTTAAATGTGCTTGTCATGAGATTCATGATGCTCTTTTGCATGTTTCAATTATTATTCCTATGTGAGCATCATTGAAATCATCATGCCTAGCTAAAAGGCTTTAAAGAAAAGCACTTGTTGGGAGACAACCCAACACTTTTACTTTCTGTTTTAGTGTGTTCACATGATTAAGCTACTGTAGTAATAATGTTTTATAGATTTTGTTTCAATAAAGTTCCAAGTAAAGCCTTTGGGATAGTGTTGATGATAGTTGACTTGATTCTGTGCAAAAACAGAAACTTTTGCTCTCAGTCCAGGAATTTTGTAAATTCACTGGAACGTGCTTTTGATCTGAATTTTTTACACATGATTGATATACAAATTTACTGGATTGTCCTAATGTTTCAGAATTTTTCGAGACAGGGACGTATGGCCATACTACAGATCTTCAGAGACTGTTCTGTTTTTGACAGATTCTGTTTTGCATGCATAGTTTGCTTGTTTTAGTGTTCCCCTAGCTTATATTCAGTGATATAAATTATGGGAATGATAGAATACAGTAGGTATCATGTGGTAATAATTATGAATCTTTTCTTGACAGTACCTAAGTGAATGATTTACCTTTATTACACTAACGCTTCTCACGAAGTTCCGTTAAGTTTTGTGTGATTGAAGTTTTCAAGTTTTGGGTGAGACACCGATATGAGGAGAACAAGGAGGGACAAGAACCTAAGCTTGGGGATTCCCAAGTCACCCCCAAGGTAATATCCAAGGAATACTCAAGCGTCTAAGCTTGGGGATGACCCGGAAGGCATCCCCTCTTTCGTCTTCAACACTATCGGTATATCTTACTTGGAGCTATATTTTTATTCTTCACATAATATGAGTTTTGCTTGGAGCGCAATTCTATTTTGTTGTTCTCTGTTAGGTGTTATTTATAATCTTGTTTTTCAACAAAAAGTTCCAAGAATTGCCTTAGGATGCTTGCATTGCATGTTTGATGTGTGCTGTGTAAAAACAGAAACTTGTGCTGTAGTGTTTGAATTTTCATATTTTAGTGGAACGTGGAAAGTTTCTGAAATTTTTACATAGTGTTTTCATATAAATTTTATAGCATGTCCTAAATTTTCATAATTGTTTGAGTTACAGAAGTACACTGTTTTCATGAATTGCTACAGACTGTTCTGTTTAGACAGATTTCTGTCATAGTTTCGTCATCTACTTATCCTATAGTTTCCATAGCCTATATTGGTAGATATAAATTGTGGAAATGATAGTATACAGTACCTAATGTTTGATAATTATTGTGCAACTTGTCTTGGCATTACATAAAGAGTTTATTTATTATTATGTGCACTAACCTATCTCACGAGTTCTTTTCAAGTTTTGTGTGGATGAAGTTTTTGAGAATAGGTGAAACCATGATATGAGAGGATTGAACAAGATACAAAAGCTCAAGCTTGGGGATGCCCAAGGCACCCCAAGTAAATATTTCAAGAAGTATCAAACATCTAAGCTTGGGGATGCTACGCATCCCACCTCTCTTCATCAACAATTATGGGTTAGCCTATGTTGAGCCTAAATTTTTATTCGTTCACATGATGCGTGCTATTCTTGGAGTACTATTTTTATTTTGCTTGCTGTTTAATAAAATACTCAGATGTGAAAATATTTATTGAGAGAGAGAGAGAGTCCTCACATAGCTACTTAATTGTTTGACTACTCATTGATCTTCACTTATATGTTTTGTAGTAGTTTTGTCATTTACTTTCGTGCTTCACTTATATCCTATGAGTAAATGGTTGAATGAATTGAATATCATAAATCTCAAATTAAATATGCTTCATATACTTATCCCATGGGAAGTAATGACTTCACACATAATAAGTATAGGTGGTAAAATTTATTGAAAGTTAGCAAACACCGCATTGGTCACTTGAACAATTCATGAAAGAATATTGAAGGAAGAGAGATTCCACATATAAATATACTATCTTGGACATCTTCTATGATTGTGAGCTCATTAATTATTTTCAAACTCGAGCAAATTAGTTGAAATTGGACAAGGAAGACAACTTAATGAGTTATGTTGGGTATATTTGTATAGAAGTTATATTGTTATGGATCCTCCAACATGTGGTGCTTGCTTCCACCTCATACTAGCCAAAACTTCCGCACCAAGTAGAAATACTGCTTGTGCATCCAAACACCCTTAAACCAGTTTTGCCATGAGAGTCCACTATACCTACCTATGGATTGAGTAAGATCCTTCAAGTAAGTTGTCATCGGTGCAAAAAGCAATAAAAATTGCTCCTAAATATGTATGATCTTTTATTGTAAGGGAAAATAAGCATTGTACGAACTTGTGATGGTAAAGAAATAAAAGCGACGGACTGCATAATAAAGGTTGCTATCACAAAGGGCAATACAACGTGACGTTCCTTTGCATTAAGGGTTTGCACATCCAAAAACAAAAAGCGCATGACAACCTCTGCTTCCCTCTGCGAAGGGCCTATCTTTTACTTTCTAGTACTTACCTTTATGCAAGAGTCATGGTGATCTTCACCATTTCCTATATTTTGCCTTTTTCTCTTGGCAAGCATCATGTGTTGGGGAATGATCTAGACATATATATCCACACAAATATATTTGATCATGAATTATTATTGTTGACAATTATCTATATGATAAATAAGTTGGGAGGCGAAACATTAAGCCCCTATCTTTCTCTGTGTTCGATGGATGTTATTTGTTCTAAAAACATGCTTTGAGTGTCAATAATCATGGAAGACTATATGATAGTTGAGTATGTGGAATTTGCTAAATCGAAGCTCTTACCTAGACCCTTCCTGAAAATAAGATGAATTGCAATTGTTCGATGACTAGGAATATGGTTTGTTAGTTTTCAAGAAACTTTCTGGTCTATACTTTAACATGTGAATAGCTTGTTACTTGATCATGAGGAGTTTTATGAGATGAGCAACTGTTTATGGTTTATGTTAATGCTAGAAAAAGTTATTGGAATTATCATTGATCAAACTTGTGCCCTTGCTAGCATTCACACTTCATAAATTATTTCTTTTATCATTTACCTACTCGAGGACGAGCAGGAATTAAGCTTGGGGATGCTGATACGTCTCCAACGTATCTATAATTTATGAAGTATTCATGCCATGTTTACAATAATTTTATATGATTTTGGTATGATTTGATTAGAACTAACCCGGATTGACGCTGTTTTCAGCAGAACTACCATGGTGTTGTTTTTGTGCAGAACTAAAAGTTCTCGGAATGAGCTAAAAAATTACGAAGAATATTTTTGGAAAATATAAAAAATACTGGAACGAAGAGTCACCGGAGAGGAAGGCCGAGGAAGCCACAAGCCACAGCCCCCCCCCTAGGGCATGCCCCCCTGGCTTGTGACCTCCTTGGGAACCTTCCGGACGTGGGACCAACGCCATATTCTCCTATAAATACCCAAAACACCAAAAAGAAACCTAGATCGGGAGTTCCGCCGCCGCAAGCCTCCAGAGCCACGAAAAACCAATCGGGAGCCCGTTCCGGCACCCTGCCGGAGGGGGAAACCATCACCGGAGGCCATCTTCATCATCCCGGCGATCTCCATGACGAGGAGGGAGTAATTCACCCTTGGGGCTGAGGGTATGTACCAGTAGCTATGTGTTTGATCTCTCTCTCTCTCTCGTGTTCTTGAGATGACACGATCTTGATGTACCGCGAGCTTTATTAATATAGATGAATCATATGGAGTTCTCCCCTCTCTATCTTCTTGTGATGAATTGAGTTTTCCCTTTGAAGTTTTCTTATCGGATTGATTCTTTAAGGATTTGAGAACACTTGATGTATGTCTTGCGATGGGATATCTGTGGTGACAATGGGATGTTCTATTGATCCACTTGATGTATGTTTTGGTGATCAACTTGCGGGTTCCGTGACCTTGGGAATCTATGCATAGGGGTTGGCACATGTTTTCGTCTTGATCCTCCGGTAGAAACTTTGGGGCACTCTTTGAAGTTCTTTGTGTTGGATTGAATAGATGAATCTGAAATTGTGTGATGCATATCGTATAATCAAACCCACGGGTACTCAAGGTGACATTTGGGTATCTAGATGACATTAGGGTTTTGGTTGATGTGTATCTTAAGGTGTTATTTTATTACGAACTCTAGGGCTGTTCGTGACACTTATAGGGATAGCTCATAAGATTGATCGGAAAAGATAACTTTGAGGTGGTTTCGTACCCTACAATAGTTTCTTCGTTTGTTCTCCGCTATTGGTGACTTTGGAGTGAACTCTTTGTCGCACGTGAGGGATTTACATATGATTCAACTATGTTAGTATTGTTGAGAGAACTTGCACTAGTGAAAGTATGAACCCTAGGCCTTGTTTTCAAGCATTGCAATACCGTTTTTGCTCACTTTTGTTACTTGCTACCTTGCTGTTTTTATATTTTCAGATTACAAAAAACTATATCTACCATCCATATTACACTTGTATCACCATCTCTTCGCCGAACTAGTGCACCTATACAATTTACCATTGTATTGGGTGTGTTGGGGACACAAGAGACTCTTTGTTATTTGGTTGCAGGGTTGTTTGAGAGAGACCATCTTCATCCTACGCCTCCCACGGATTGATAAACCTTAGGTCATCCACTTGAGGGAAATTTGCTACTGTCCTACAAAACTCTACGCTTGGAGGCCCAACACAAGAAGAAGGTTGCGTAGTAGACATCACCGACCATATCGAGGCCCCATACTGCGAACGGCCAAGTGATCGGGATCGTCTTGAGTGCAGATGCTGGCTTGTGGGACTTATTCTTGTAGAACTGACACGCAACACACAGGTCTACTAGGTCCCTTGCTTCTTCATTGGCTCGGGGCCAATAAAAACCTGCTCGGAAAGCTTTAGCGACCAAAGTCCGAGAGGACGCATGGTGGCCACAAGTTCCCGAGTGGATTTCATGTAAGATTTGCAGCCCTTCCTCTGGGGAGATGCATTTTTGGGTGACTCCTGTGGTGCTATTCTTGTACAACTGGTCTCCCATAACTTCGAATGACTTGGATCGACGGACAATCTGATGGGCTTCTTCTTCGTCTTCGGGGAGTTCTTGTCTGAGCAAGTATGCCAAATAGGTTTGAGTCCACTCGGGAGTGATTACCAGCATTTCGTGGGCCAGATCCACTATAGCTGGAACTTCAACCTCAGTCGGATCGGATGGACCGAGTGCTTGCGGGGGCTCCTCTGTGAAAGGATCTTCTGCGATTGTTGGAGCGCGCAGATGTTCAAGGAATATGTCTTTCGGGACCGCTCGCCGAGTGGACCCAATCTTTGCCAGGTCGTCTGCTGCCTGATTCTTTGTGCGAGGAATGTGATGCAGTTCTAGGCCTTCAAAATTGTTCTCCAGCTTCCTGACCGCGTTGCAGTATCTGGTCACTGCTTGACTCCGAATGTCCCACTCCTTCATCACTTGGTTGACAACGAGGTCCGAGTCACCGTAGACCATCAAACGACGAATGCCGAGTGGTATGGCCATGCGGACCCCGTACAGGACGGCTTCATACTCGACCTCATTGTTTGATGAGTCGAAATGGATTTGGAGGACATAGTTCAGCCGGTCTCCTTTGGGAGAGACAAGAACCACGCCAGCCCCCGAGCCATTGAGCATCTTGGATCCATCGACGAACATAGTCCAGTGTTTGGGAACACTCAGAATTGGTTGCTCCTGCTCGATCCACTCGGCCATAAAATCAACCAATGCCTGGGACTTGATTGCTTTCTTAGCTTCAAACTTGATCTCTAGCGGAAGGAGCTCGATTGCCCACTTTGCCACTCGGCCGGCGGCGTCCCTGTTATGCAGGATCTCCGACAGGGGAGCGCTGCTGGCGACCTTGACCGAGTGATCTTGGAAGTAATGAACTACCTTTTTGGTAGTCAGGTAAATACCATAGACCAGCTTTTGGTAGTGCGGGTACCTTTGCTTGGAAGGGGTTAGCACTTCTGAGATGTAATATATGGGTCTTTGAACTTTGAATGCTTTTCCTGGCTCTTCACGCTCTACCGCAAGGACTGTGCTCACGACCTGGCTGGTCGCCGCAATGTACAGGAGTAGAGGTTCCTGGCTGCCCGGAGCAGCTAACACCGGCTGGGTGGAAAGCAATGCCTTGAGTTCTGCGAATGCGGCTTGCGCTTCATTGGTCCACTCGAATTTGTCGGACTTCTTCATCAATCAGTAGAGAGGGAGTGCCTTCTCTCCGAGTCTTGAAATGAATCGGCTCAGGGCCGTAAGGCATCCTGTCAACCTTTGTACATCGTGTAAACGCTCCGGTTGCTTCATTCGGACTATGGCGCCGATTTTGTCAGGATTGGCATCAATTCCTCGTTCCGAAACGAGGAAACCGAGTAACTTTCCTGCTGGCACTCCGAATGTGCACTTAGCTGGATTCAACTTTATCCCAAAGCGCCGCAGGTTCGCGAAGGTCTCGGCGAGGTCAGTCAGGAGGTCGGAACCTTTCCTAGACTTGACTACGATATCGTCCATATAGGCCTCCACGTTCCGACCGATTTGCTTTTGCAAGCACTTCTGGATCATGCGTTGAAAAGTGGCTCCCGCATTCTTCAAGCCGAATGGCATAGCAAAAGCACCCGAATGGGGTGATGAAGGCTGTTTTTATTTCATCGGGGCCGTACATTCGGATCTGGTGGTACCCGGAGTACGCATTCAGGAACGACAGATGTTCGCATCCGGCTGTAGAGCCTACTATCTGATCTATCCGAGGTAAAGGAAAATGATCCTTCGGATAGGCCCGATTGAGATGTTTGAAGTCAATACACATACGGAGCGACTTGTCCTTCTTTGGTACCAAGACTACATTCACGAGCCACTCAGAGTGGTAAATCTCGCGAATGAACTCGGCGGCGAGGAGCCGAGCTATCTCTTGACCAATCGCCTTGCGCTTCTCGACGGAGGATCGGCGCAAGTACTCCTTGACTGGCTTGGCCTTGGGATCGGTTCGGAGTCGGTGCTCAGCCAGTTCCCTGGGAACACCAGGCCTGTCAGACGGCTTCCATGCGAAGAAGTCCCAGTTCTCACGGAGGAGCTGGATGAGCTCGGCTTCCTATTTGTCTCCGAGTGAAGTGGAGATGTTCGTCGGAGCGGCACTCGGGTCACTCGGATGAACATGGATTTGCTTAGTCTCACCAGCCGACTAGAAGGCTGATTCTGAAGTTGAGCGCTTTGATCTGAGTAGATCAGTAGTATCTACTTCTTTCTTGTACCCTTCAAGCTTGACTGCTAGCACTTGTTCATTGGCTATCTTTGTGCCCTGCTGAAGGCACTCTTCGGCGACCTTCCGATCAGCAGTGATTGTAATCACACCCTTAGGTCCTGGCATCTTGAGCTTGAGATACACGTAACATGGTCTGGCCATGAAACGTGCGTAGGCGGGCCTACCCAGGATGGCGTGATAAGCACTGCGGAAGTCAACCACCTCAAAGGTTAGCCTTTCCTTTCGGAAATTCTTCTCGCCGCTGAATACTACGTCCAGAGCGATCCGGACGAGTGACTCTGCCTTCTTTCCAGGGACGATCCCATGGAAATGCATGTTGCTCTTGCTCAATCGGGACATTGGGATGTCCATAGGCTTGAGCGTGTCGGCATATATGATATTAAGCCCGCTGCCTCCGTCCATTAGGACCTTGCGCAGATGGACACCACCCACTGTCGGGTCAACGACCAACGCTTGCCTCCCAGGGGTGGCAATGTGAGGCGGATGGTCGGACTGGTCGAAGGTGACGGGCGTCTTCGTCCAGTTGAGATACTTGGTAGCAGTCGGAACTGCCATATAGACCTCCCGATTGATAACCTTCAGCTGCCTCTTGCTTTCAACGTCAGCGAAAATCACGTTGAGAACCTTGTCGACTCTCGGATACTCGGAAGCATCTTCCTCATCGTCGACATCGACCTTCTCACTCGAGGGCTCAACGCCCATCTCCTTCTTGAGCAGGCGACATTCCCGAGTGGTGTGCTTCGTATGAATCTGGCATGGTTGGTCAAGAATGTCGGATTTGTACTCGGACTTTTTCTTGGGAATCCATTCTTTCTTCTTTTTCTTGGGCTTCGGCTTGCCTTGCCCTTGCCCTTGGACGGCTGCGACCTCCGCCTTGCCGGAGGCGTCAGCTTTCCGCTTCTGATTTTTCCCAGCATTGCCTCCCGATTGAGGGGCGTTGCCGGCTCTCGCTTTGCCGCTTCCGAGGCGGTCTTCTTCCTCGCCATTGGCGCACTTGTTCGCAATTTCCATGGCCCGACTGAGGGACAGATCCCCAGATCGACCGAACTTCAAGACTAACTCCCGATACCGAGTGCCTGCCTTGAAGGCGCACATGGCCTGATGTTCGGTGACATTTTCCACGGTGTTGTGCAACGTGGTCCAGCGCTGAATGTACTCTCGGAGAGTTTCATTGTTCTTCTGAACGCAGTGCTGGAGCTCTGTCAATCCACCCAGGCGTTTGTAGGTGCCTTCGAATGTTTTGACGAACACTCGGGCCAAATCTTCCCAACAATAAATGTAGTTGGCAGGCAACTGATTTGGCCACGCCCGTGCATATCCTTCCAACATGAGCGGAAGGTGCTTCATGGCAACAAAATCGTCGCCACTGCCAATCTAGACAGTGACTCGATAATCTTCTAACCACGTTTCTGGCTTGGACTCGCCATTGAACTTTCCGATTCCGGTTGCCAGTCGCTAATTGGGGGGTATTTCTGCCTCTCGGATGTATCTGCTGAAGCACCTGAGACCGGTAACTCCCCAGCCGCTCGCTCGGTCTCTGTCATATCTGTTCCGATCGACCACTCGCTGAGTGATGTCCGATCGGGCATCATAGCCCCTGTGTCGAACAGGGCTCCGCTCGCGGTTTCTCCCGAGTGGGTAGCCTCCGTCATATGGACGTTGGCCACGCCGACCGTCCCTCGGAGGGGGAGTCCGACTGAAATCGCGGTCGTCGCGCCCGCGTCCTTCATACAGGCCTCTCGGATGAGGAGGAGTTCGCGGGTCCTTCCTCGGCGCAAGCGGACTGTGAGCCGACTTCACAGTATCTGCCCGAGTAGATTCATTCTGAATGCGCTGATGAGATTGTGATACCTCTAAGTTTTGCTGCAGGGCGGTCTTCAGCAAAGCCTGGATCTGCCGAATGCCCTCGCGTGCCACCGAATTGGACGGCTGGATCGAATCTGCGATCCGAGTGGCCGCGGCCATATTCATCAAAGGTGTACGCATCGTCGGGATGGTGTATGGGCGATCCTTCGTGAACGTCAACTGGCGGCGGCTACGGCTGAAACTGGGAAGTTCCCTTGCTGCGCGTTAGTCGAGTGAATGCTGTAACCGCTCGAGACAATCGCGCTCGGCCAGAGTGGCTTGGCGAGCGACCTCCAGGGCTATCTCTTCGGGGGTGTTCCCCGCAATGGGCGTCTGGAGGACTTGGTCGTTCCTGTGCTTGATTTCTTCCCGCTGCTCTCGAGTGAGTGGTCGGGGAACGTAGCCGTCGGTGCTGGCGTTGCGGCGGTCGCCGTCCCGATCGCGGGTGTCTCCCGCCGAATGTCCTGGAGAGGCAGCGTCTCGGGTCGGGCCGGCCATCAAGACCTCCGCCACTTCGCCGCTGCTCTCGAAACCGGCAGCATCGGAGGAGTCGTCATCCGAAGACGAGAAAAGGCAGTGGACTGACTAGTCAGCTTTGAGTGCAGCCACTTGCTGCCCTGCGGCCTGAGCCGCCGCAGCATGCTTGATCCAGCGCTGCAGCCGAGAGCGCCCGGAGTGCCGGCGAGAAGACGCAAGACGAGTCGGAGAAGTCGGTCGATAGGGTGTAGACGGTTGCTGGAGGAGAACTCCGAACGTCGTCGCACTAAAGTGCACTGCGCCGCGGGCGGGCAGTGCCTCAGCCTCCAGCGGTGCCTCCTGCAGCCACGCCGAATCGTCGACGGCGAGGCTGAGGGACCCGTAGAGGATCTCGCCGCCGAAAGCGTTCATGATGAACGGGAGAATGGAAATTCCACCTGCGCTAGAATCCGCTAGATGCACGGCCCCACGGTGGGCGCCAACTGTCGTGGGAATGACCCTGACAATAGTACTAGGGGGTACGAATGGAGGGGCGAAGTCTAGCCACGGCTCAGGTGTTTCACACGGATGTGTACGAGTTCAGGCCCCACTCAGAAGTGGTAAAAGCCCTACGTCTCGAGCCCGGAGGCTGGTTTGTTTTGCTTATGGGGGAGTAGGAGAATACAAGTGTCGGAACCTTGCTACGGCGTCCAGTGGTGGCTTATATAGAGTGCGCCACCACCAGCCGAGCGCCGCAATAAATGCTAGTTAAAGCTACTTTACAGGAACTGCTGCTTTAACTAGAGCATTACTGGTAACGCACGATTGATTAATCCCAGAGGACATCTCTTCATAATACTCAATGCTACGTCTCCTGAACCGTTGAGTTCCCATTGACCGAGTGTGGCTGTGGCCATCCGAGTGTATCTTCAGGTGCGTCCGAGTGACTTTTCAGGTCTGACCGAGTGCACTTCCACCTCTGGAGCTTCAATGTCGATGAGGATCCCTAGGTGGGCCAAGAAGTCAGCCTTGTGACCCTACCCATGGTAGACGACCTCATCAGTCACCAAAGTCATCACGTGGGCTCACCAAAGTCTTCCTGCCGGCTCATTTCTGTTGGAGATACGACAGACAAGAAAACAAAGAAAATCATAGACACAATGATTTTAACGTGAGAAACGTCTTCAATGAGACGACGGGGAAATGACTGACGTCAGGTAGCGAAACTTTACTACATCGAAAGAGGTTACAAACGTCAGAGATTTATAATAATGATCTTATCATGTGCGGTGGTTTATAAACGATATATATAGCAGTGATGACAAGTAGATATTGATCCATAGAGAGGAAGGCGGTGGGATACCCCCCCCTACCACCACCACCACCATCCCAGGTGTCCATGGCACGGGGTGAAAAGTTAAACCCCCACTCTGACCGGTAGCGTCCAAGGCTCCTGGCGATGGGCCTCTCCTCCGTTCCGTTAGAAGTTAAGTCTTTATAGGAATTTTGATCACAACATAAAAAACTCCACCTGTAGACAAATTCGATCTTGTAACATGAAAGAAAACTTTCTTCATAAACAACAAAGAAAAACACTTTCAGCGCAAAATACCCAGTAGTGCTAAACAGTTCTACTAAACAGCCTGGACCAGCAGCCACCGTGTGCAACCTGACATTTCTCGTCGGTGCAACCCCACACATGCCTAGTTCGTTGTATTTTGAAAATGGGCCATGGTAGACATGCATCATCAGAGAGGAAGTGCCTGTCCTCCACCTCCCATGATAAATGGGCCATGGTAGATTTCGGGAGAGCACGGAGACCTGCAGTACAAGTAAATTGCATGACGTAGCTCAAAGACCTAGTTTTCTCCAATAGGTCTAGTTTACTCCAGTCTATCAGACATAGTACGGATCTGGATTTTGTTATTTCAAAACCGGACTTATCTTGAGCCTCCTTTTTTCTATCTGCATGCGTGCATTATGGCATTCTATGAAAAAGAAAGTCTGCCATGTTGGTTGGTTCATCTTTGATTACTTCTGATTCAAATCAAATTAACTTAATTGGCTCCCCTTCTCTTCTTTTGGATGTTGCATGTACTGTAACTTAATTGGCTCGCCTTCTCTTCTTTTGGATGTTGCATGTCCATTTATCGTGTTGTTCTCTCAAATATTAAACATTTTTTCGATGGCTGCCACTGAGGGTTTAATACTCGGCAGACGATAGAATATGTTTATTCCAAGTATGTGCGAGATCAGGCATGCAGCAAGGTCGATGTTGTCAAGGTGGATTGTTCGTTTGGGTTGAAGAACTTCATCATCTTCGTTCAGTTCATCGTCATTGCAGTTTCTATGGCTTTGGTGTGCTGATCGTGTGTAAGATATAGTAGCAGTGGATGAGCTCACTAAGTAGGATACAAGGTGAGCACAACTCTATGCACGTATGCAACCAAAGAACATGCACTCGTCTAACCACATACAATGCGAGCAATCAAACGCCGAGCGAGGAGGCGTCGCTACGATGCAAGAAGAGGATATGCAGACAACCAATCAATATGCAGATGTTGGTTTTTTGTCCATATATACTCAGTCAAGCCTTAGTGAAACAAATATGCAAAGTGTCTCACTAAGGCTTGCAAAGTGTCGGAAAACTTCGTCTCCCTCGCGTCGTCTCCCTCGCGAGGCGACCCGAGGGCCCCCAGATCCTAGAAACCCTCGGCCCCACCTCCCCTCCCCCGCCGCCGCCGGCGTGCACCGCCGGGCAAAGCCCGTGCGGTGCCGGCGGTGGTGGGACTGCTCTGGCGGCGGCCGGTTTTTCCCCTGGCGTCGCAGCTCCGTGGGCGGGCGCGGCCGCGGGTGGATCTGGCGCGGCGTGACTGCGGTTGGGCGGCAGTCCCGGCTGCTTCGCGCGGTGGATGGAGGCTTGCCCCTCTTCGGCGGCGCGCCGCAGTGTAGGAGATATGCCCTAGAGGCAATAATAAATGTTATTGATTATCTCCCTGTTCATAATTATGTTTATGTTCCATGCTATAACTGCAATGATTCTCGAGTCTGCAAATAAAACGAGGCATGGAGGGAAACTCATGTGCACGTGTGGGATAATAAACGGTAAAATGTATTCCTAGTCAAGCCTCTATGACCGGCTCAAGTATTGCATGATGATCTTGTTTTCCTGATCATGGGCATGGCTATGCCGGCAATTTTGAGGGCACAATTGTTGGTAGAACACTTGTGTTGAATCGACCCGAATTGATGTTATGCTATGAGATTCATTCGTCATAAGTTAATGGTTAATAACACAGAGATGGTTAACGTTTGCATGATTCCTTAGACCATGAGAGTATCGAGTTTCTTCATGCTTGCTTCATGAACTTTGGGGTTTGTTAAACGTCATCCGTAAATGGGTGGTTATTACGGCGGCTTATGGGTTCATGGAAAAGTATGTCAAGTAACTTGATAGCTCAAGATTGGGATTTGCTCCTCCGACGATGGAGAGATATCTCTGGGCCCTCTCGGTGTTACGGTATCCATCATCGTCTGGCCAGACACAGGGTGATTTGATCACAGGGATGCCGGAACACGGGAACGAGAAAAGAGAACAATACCGGTAACGAGGTAACTGGCATAGTGGACAAGTTGTTGATCCACGGGGATGCCTACATGTCTCACCTCGGGTATTTGTAACATATCGCGAAGCAACAGGAATAGCACACTGCAACTGGAGGTTCACTCGAATATTCATTCGTGTGGGTATAGGGGTCAATATGGGTGTCCACGGCTCCGATGTTGATCATTGATCGGAAGGGGTTCCGAGTCATGTCTATACTTCACCGAACCTATAGGGTCACACGCTTAAGGGTCATCTATCTGCTGAATACTAGACAGGGAGTCGGAGAGAAAGTTTTCGGAAAAAGTTTTCGGAGACAGCGGAAAAGTTCCGGAGAGAGAGAACACCGGAAGAGTTTCGGTAAAACCGAAAAGTTGTTTCGGAGTGTACCATTAAGTCAAATTGGTTTCGGCACATGCCTGGAAATTATTGGAAGGTACCAGAATTGTTCCGGTAACTTCTGAGATTTTTCAGAGACAAAAATCGGAAATGTTCCGGACTGCCGGAACCGCTTTAGTTGCTTTTCACAGATGAAAATCACTAAACCGAAAAGTTGTTTCGGAGTACACCATAAAGTCAAAATGGTTTCGGCACATGCCTGCTAATTCTTGGAGGGTGCCAAAATCGTTCTGGAATTTTCCGGGATGAAAACCGGAAATGTTCCGGAGCTGCCGGAACCGTTTGAGATGCTTTTCGCAGATGAAAATCACTAAACCGGAATTGTTGCGGAGCGCGTTGAAAATTATTTTAGTGGGTACTGGAAATGTTCTAAGCCCACATAAATATTTTCAGTTCAAACAGACGCTGAAAAATGTCGTCGTGAATAGTGAAAGTGCTTTTTGGGTGGCTTCTTGGAGAAGCCACCTTGAGGGCCCTTTGGTATTTTCCCACTTGGCTTCTTGGAGAAGCCACCCTTGGGCTTGGCCTATAAATAGGGGTGGAGTGGGCTGCCTAAAGACTTACTCTTTCTCACATACACATGCCATCTGATGTTATCTGGCTTCTCTCTCCCTCCCAGCGAAATAGTTTCGTAGAGCCGAAAGGTTGTCTGGGTTCCGGTGGGAACTAGTTCTGGACGGCGAAGCCCTGCCGGATAGATGACCCCGTATGTGTGCAACTCTGTAGAGAGATCGTAGTTTCGGTCTTAGTTCGAGAGTGCCTCCCGAAGGGCTGTCCGAGTGACCGTCCGAAATTCTGAGGTCCTCCCGAAGGGCTGTCCGAGGATCCGTCCGGTGGGACTATCCGAGGGACTGTTCTGAGGTCCTCCCGAAGGGCTGTCCGAGGATCCGTCCGGTGGGACTATCCGAGGGACTGTTCTGAGGTCCTCCCGAAGGGCTGTCCGAGGATCCGTCCGGTTGGGACTATCCGAGGGACTGTCCTGAGGCCTCCCGAAGGGCTGCCCGGATATCCGTCCGGGGAGCAGGCGAGGGAGTACATCCTTGCGGTTGGGAGGTTGTAAATCCTAGCTGCGGGGATCTGCATCGCCGATCGTCATCGACTCTACTTCCGTTGCGCTACGAGTCGGTAACGAAAATGATCAAACCTTGTATGCAGTCTCCATAGTGGTCCTGGGCTGGTGCGTTGGTCGGAAATTTTTGTTTTCTGCTGCGTTACCCTACAGTGGCATCAAGAGCCGTACTATGCGTAGATGCAGGTTGCGATCTAGAATACATAGAGATGTATGGGTGTTGCACAATATAATTAGGTAGTAGATGAGATCTATTGCTGAAAATTATTTGTGCGGGTAGCAGATGAAATCTGTTACCCGATGTTCCTGTTGCTTCCCCTGAATTTGCGTAGTCCTGATCTTGATGGCATGGTGGAATCTCACAAAGTTCTGGCAATCCGCGATCCTTTCATGCTGCTCCTGAGTATGCTGATTGACAGATCAATGAAGTGCTAACAGTTCTTTGGGTTCCACCATAGTTGAGAAAGATGGATGTTTCGCAGATGAAAGGGCAATGCAGATGTGATCTGCACGGGGGTCACGCGTATGACGAAGTTTAGTATGGGGCTCGAGATTTTATTATCTCGTGTTTCATACACCCTGGAAGGTTAATCTAGCAACTTGGATTATCATGCTTGATGATGGACGTTGGTAGCTTCGGTTTGTTTCGAAACCTTAGAAGCCACGAAAAACAAGTTTTTGCATGAACCGATTAGAGGCGTCTAACTTGGTTTTGCAGGATGGTTTGCATGTGCATGTGATGTGGTATAGCAGTGTTCATAAAAATTTGATTATGTATGAGATGAATATATGATGTAAATTGATTATCATGACCTGCGTGTCATGATTCGACATGATGGCTGGAGCCATATGATTGCACTTTAATGACCTGCGTGTCAACCTTATGTAATGCACTTATTTTATTAGCTATAGAGATAGCAATATTATTTGGTGCATCGACAAGGTGGTGGCAATCTTCGCGAAGGTGAACACCGACGCGAATGCCGAAGACGAAGAAATGAAAGACTTCTCCGTCAGAAAGGGCTATACCATATCTTGCTATTATGAATTGCCTGAGATGTTTATCCCTTATGATGCACCCTTTTGATTGCGCGGTAGTCGCTTTTATTAGGGTAATCTCTCAAAAAATATCAAGTAGTTAGTGTTCTCCCAAGTGTAGCACCGTCACGGCAATTTTCTTTTCGGGGTATCACATGGATGCATGGGTACGAACGATTAGACATGTGTGAGGCGGGTGAGTTGAGACCTCGCAGCGAGATCACTTGGTTGTCTTGACGTTCAGGCATGAAAGTCATGAGCTCGGAACACACGCATCGAAAGATGAACAAGAGTCACATAGAGATGTGATTGGCAAGTTGGCCTACCAAATGAAATTCTCGTCACTTGAGATGGATGCATCCTTGGCGTTGAATTGAAATTTGGATCTTGAATCGCTCACAATCAATTATGAGAGATATTGATTTGAGTGGGAGCGCACTGTAGAATTACCTTGTTTAATTCTCGGTGCAATTTATTATGGACACTGTCTAAGTGTGATTTGCATAATAGTTGTAGAATAATGGCTCGCGTTTCCACCTTCCCTGTTAAAATTGAATAAGCTATTAAATATCTGGTTAAAACTTTACGGTTGGTAACGTAATGTGAGGATTGTCCTCAAGAGTGCCGAGAAGGACTTTGTCCTATCGCATGCTTTCGGTATTCTCCCGCTAATGCTATGGATCATGTGACTCTCGTCCTTCGATCCAAAAGCTAGAATTCCTTTTCAGTCAAAGTGCAATATGTTTGCTTCCATGAGACCCGAACTTTGAAAGTTTGGATAGTTATGTGATATTCATGGAATCTGAAAATCATTTTCAGAGACAGACAAAGGCTAAAAGATATGAGATATCCAAAGCAATGTTTGTTTGCAAACTATTAGTAAAGGAGTTTACTATGCATTAGACTGATAAGAGAGGGATCCAGGAGAACGCCTGTCATATGATGAAAGGTGAATAAAACAACAACTTAAAGAGAAAGGAAGTGTCCGAAGGGTGTTAGTAAGATTTTCACGCCTAGGAAGTCCGGGGCTAACGCCACTCTTAAGTTGGATGCTTCTTCTGAGAGTAGGAGAAATACTGAAAGTTAAACTGTTAGAAGTATAATGGCAAAAGGATAGAAGACTGGAATATCCAGCTCATGTATGAATGTCATATAGGTTTTTGATGTATAGAAGGCTGGTCAAAGATATAGTTCTTGGGAATTATGGTTAAACATGTTAATCACTAATTCTTGGGTATTGTGAGTTAATCACAAAGATACCCGCTCGATTGCATTCTGTTGCAACTCGATGTAAGAACTACTATGGCCTGAAAGACTAGCCAGGAATGAGGTTAGATACACGCATGGAACATAGTAAATGTTACTATGCCTTCCATGGGTGTATTCCCTATGTATTTACTTTCATAATTCATTTTAGAGTTTCACACTCTAGCCCTTTGCATAAGGTATCTTGCAAGAAGGTTGTTCATAAGAGAACTTTTGATGTTCGGTGTTATGAATAACATAAGGGCCATACTTTCATTATGAATGAGACGTATGTTATGAATATTGATAATAATACATAACCTCTATGTTTACTTTCATAATTCATTTTAGAGTTTCATACACTCTAGCCCATTGCACAATGTTTGTTCCAAAAGAGTTGTTCATAAAAACAACAATTGTTGTTCAGTATTATGAATAACATGAAGGGCCATGCTTCCATCCTAGATGGGATGTATGTTATGAATATTGATGGAAATATGATACATCCATAACACTGACGCTAAATGTCGCAAGACTAAAAGAATACCACACAAGTGTGGCACTGCATTTGGTCACATTGGAGAAACCCGCATGGAAAATTCCATTATGATGGATTTTGAAGTCGTTTGATTTTGAATCATCTGACACTTGCAACTTTCCTCTGAAAAGTGAAGTGACTGAAATACCGTTCACAGGCCATAAGGAACGAGCAAAGAACATATTGGTGATCATACATTATGATGTGTGTAGTCCAATAAATGTTGTTGCAAGTAGTGGATTTATCTATCTTCAGAAATGACTCAAGTAGATATGTGGATATTTACTTGTTGAGACGTAAGTCTGGATCTTTTGAATTCATTCATAAGGTTTTCAAAAATGAAGTAGAAGTTGTTGTAACAAGAAAATTATGTTTCTACAATTCGATTGCAGAAAGGAATATTTGAGTTACAAGTTTAGCGAATGTCTGATGAGTTGTGAAAAGAGTTTCATAACTTGCACCTCCCGGAACACCACTGCAAGTGGAAAGACCGTGAAGATGTAATCGAACCATTCTTGACATGGTAAGATCAAAGATGACATAAATAAATTTGCCGTTATCACTTTTAAAGAGTGATGCTTTAGAGACTGTGGCTTTTACACTGAAAAGAGCTCCATCAGGTCTGTTGAAATAACGCCATGGTATGGTACGCCCAACCATGTTATATCTTTTCTTAACATTTGAAATATGGGGCTTGTGTAAAAGGTTACAAACCTATTCCAAATCAGACAAGTGCTGCTTTGTAGGTTATCCCAAGTCATTGGGTATTCCCCCACCACTATACCGAGGCAAAGGATTTTGCCACAAAACGGTATGCTTTTAAAGAGAATAGTTCTTACAAAAGGTGAGTGGGAGGACAGTGCAACTCGACGAGATAACCAGTATCTTCGTCATCAGGTCAAAGGAAAGGAACCTTGGAAGTGATTCTGGAGTTTCCTACTGCGACTGATACGGAAATCTCTACAATAAAATGTATGGACTTCGGTCGAACTTGCAGCTGAACTGCGTAGGAAAAACTCATGCAAACCTCTCAGGTGCGCATACGAGATATTGTTGTTAGACAACAGTATACCTACGATACACAAGGAAGCGTTGATGGGCCCTGACTCCGGAATTGGCTAAATGCCAATACAATCCGAGATAGTTTCCATATATGTGATTCAAGATTAAAATCTTGATACACCTTTCGGAAGACTTAGAGTCTAACGAATATTTATGGAACTAAAAACTGATACGGATAAAATGTTTTATCCATAAAGCTCGACTTGTTGCAATAACAAGTTCAAGGAGTTGACTACGATGAGATTGTCTCACCGTAGCGATGCTTGAAGTCGGTTCGGGTTAAACTAGCAATTAATACATATTTCAATCATGAGATATGAAACATGGATGACAAAAGGATTTCCATCTCATAGAAATGAAACCTAGGACTTGTATGTGATATAGTCCAAAGTAATTTGTCGATCCAGAGGATGCTAGTAAGTATGCAAACTTCAGAGTTCCAGCGATGGACAGAAGAGAGCAAAGTGGAGTTGGAATCTTCGTTTTTGATGAAATGGTCAAAAGAGTTTGACTTCATCAAATGGGTATCGAAGATGCTTGTGATTCAAGAAAGTAAGTGGGAGCATAATAATATTTCTAAAAACCGTGTGTACTTGACACATTGTTAATTGGAAATAAATTTCTTGACACGAATTAGGACTTCATTTGAAAATAGTTTTTCGATGAAGTGCTTAGGCTAAATAGCCTCAATATTAGGCATGATGATCTATGGAGATGGATTTACCTAATGGGGCTAAGCAATGAATACATATTGACAAGATGTTAAAACCTTTTAGCATTTAAAATGCCAAGGAGTGATTCTTGCCGAAGTCACATGGAAAGAGTTTTTGCGAGACTCGGTGTCCCAAAACACTGATGAGTAAAATACATGATGGAGATTCCACACACTCTTGTGTTTGGATTAATCATGTATTCCATGGTATGTAAAAACAACCAGATATGTCCAATACTCCAAAGTTGTTGCGAGTATAGATACCATAGTGATCAAAGTACTGATCATGGGACAACAGTGAAAGATGTCATTGAATACTAGAGCAGTACTGATGACATGTTTTCTCGCAAGCGGAGATCATGAAGAGTTCGTTGTAAAAGGTTACATCGATACAGTCTTCATCAATGCTCCATGCGATTTTTGATTTAAGTTAAGGGTTTTGTGTAATACACAACCTGGTGGCACGGTAGATGGAAATTGTTCCAAACAAGATACTGTGGCGAATTCTATAACAAAGGCTAAGTATGTTGACGCTTTAGAAGCGACAAAGAAGATGTTGAATCATATAGTTCATTCATGAACTTAGTATGGTTCCAAGATGGCTTTGGTCTATGGGACACTATTGCAGATAGTTGCTCCATAGCTCAGTCTGAGGAATCAGGTTTCGACCAATGATTCACACATATGCAAAGCCAAGTCCACACAAAATATGAATTTTGTGAAAGCGTGAAAACGCGAGGATATGCAAAGTTACACACGGAGCTGAAGTTGTCAGATCCGTTGGACATCAGGCTATACCACAAGCGAAGCATATTTTACACCAGTATGCCATAGGTGTAAAGTGCATTAGCATTGACTAGATTATTGACTCTAGTGCAAGTGGGAATCTGTAGGAGATATGCCCTAGAGGCAATAATAAATGTTATTGATTATCTCCCTGTTCATAATTATGTTTATGTTCCATGCTATAACTGCAATGATTCTCGAGTCTGCAAAAAAAACGAGGCTTGTAGGGAAACTCATGTGCACGTGTGGGATAATAAATGGTAAAATGTATTCCTAGTCAAGCCTCTATGACCGGCTCAAGTATTGCATGATGATCTTGTTTTCCTGATCATGGGCATGGCTATGCCGGCAATTTTGAGGGCACAATTGTTGGTAGAACACTTGTGTTGAATCGACCCGAATTGATGTTATGCTATGAGATTCATTCGTCATAAGTTAATGGTTAATAACACAGAGATGTTTAACGTTTGCATGATTCCTTAGACCATGAGAGTATCGAGTTTCTTCATGCTTGCTTCATGAACTTTGGGGTTTGTTAAACGTCATCCGTAAATGGGTGGCTATTACGACGGCTTACGGGTTCATGGAAAAGTATGTCAAGTAACTTGATAGCTCAAGATTGGGATTTGCTCCTCCGACGATGGAGAGATATCTCTGGGCCCTCTCGGTGTTACGGTATCCATCATCGTCTGGCCAGACACAGGGTGATTTGATCACAGGGATGCCGGAACACGGGAACGAGAAAAGAGAACAATACCGGTAACGAGGTAGCTGGTATAGTGGACAAGTTGTTGATCCACGGGGATGCATACTTGTCTCACCTCGGGTATTTGTAACATATCGCGAAGCAACAGGAATAGCACACTGCAACTGGAGGTTCACTCGAATATTCATTCATGTGGGTATAGGGGTCAATATGGGTGTCCACGGCTCCGATGTTGATCATTGATCGGAAGGGGTTCCGGGTCATGTCTATACTTCACCGAACCTATGGGTCACACGCTTAAGGGTCATCTATCTGCTGAATACTAGACAGGGAGTCGGAGAGAAAGTTTTCGGAAAAAGTTTTCGGAGACAGCGGAAAAGTTCCGGAGAGAGAGAACACCGGAAGAGTTTCGGTAAAACCGAAAAGTTGTTTCGGAGTGTACCATTAAGTCAAATTGGTTTCGGCACATGCCTGGAAATTATTGGAAGGTACCAGAATTGTTCCGGTAACTTCTGAGATTTTTCAGAGACAAAAATCGGAAATGTTCCGGACTGCCGGAACCGCTTTAGTTGCTTTTCACAGATGAAAATCACTAAACCGAAAAGTTGTTTCGGAGTACACCATAAAGTCAAAATGGTTTCGGCACATGCCTGCTAATTCTTGGAGGGTGCCAGAATCGTTCTGGAATTTTCCGGGATGAAAACCGGAAATGTTCCGGAGCTGCCGGAACCGCTTGAGATGCTTTTCGCAGATGAAAATCACTAAACCGGAATTGTTGCGGAGCGCGTTGAAAATTATTTTAGTAGGTACTGGAAATGTTCTAAGCCCACATAAATATTTTCAGTTCAAACAGACGCTGAAAAATGTCGTCGTGAATAGTGAAAGTGCTTTTTGGGTGGCTTCTTGGAGAAGCCACCTTGAGGGCCCTTTGGTATTTTCCCACTTGGCTTCTTGGAGAAGCCACCCTTGGGCTTGGCCTATAAATAGGGGTGGAGTGGGCTGCCTAAAGACTTACTCTTTCTCACATACACATGCCATCTGATGTTATCTGGCTTCTCTCTCCCTCCCAGCGAAATAGTTTCGTAGAGCCGAAAGGTTGTCTGGGTTCCGGTGGGAACTAGTTCTGGACGGCGAAGCCCTGCCGGATAGATGACCCCGTATGTGTGCAACTCTGTAGAGAGATCGTAGTTTCGGTCTTAGTTCGAGAGTGCCTCCCGAAGGGCTGTCCGAGTGACCGTCCGAAATTCTGAGGTCCTCCCGAAGGGCTGTCCGAGGATCCGTCCGGTGGGACTATCCGAGGGACTGTTCTGAGGTCCTCCCGAAGGGCTGTCCGAGGATCCGTCCGGTGGGACTATCCGAGGGACTGTTCTGAGGTCCTCCCGAAGGGCTGTCCCAGGATCCGTCCGGTGGGACTATCCGAGGGACTGTTCTGAGGTCCTCCCGAAGGGCTGTCCGAGGATCCGTCCGGTGGGACTATCCAAGGGACTGTTCTGACGTCCTCCCGAAGGACTGTCCGAGGATCCGTCCGGTGGGACTATCCGAGGGACTGTCCTAAGGCCTCCCGAAGGGCTGCCCGGAGATCCGTCCGGGGAGCAGGCGAGGGAGTACATCCTCGCGGTTGGGAGGTTGTAAATCCTAGCTGCGGGGATCTGCACCGCCGATCGTCATCGACTCTACTTCCGTTGCGCTACGAGTCGGTAACGAAAATGATCAAACCTTGTATGCAGTCTCCATAGTAGTCCTGGGCTGGTGCGTAGGTTAGAAATTTTTGTTTTCTGCTGCGTTACCCTACACGCAGCGGCTATGGTGGCTGGGATCTTCAAGGCTGCGTCTCCGGCGGGTGGCAGCCATCGTGACGGCGTCGTCGGGCTACTGGGCTGCGGTCCGGTGCTCCTGCTAACGCGTCGGGGCGGGGTGGCGGCCCCCCCTTCCGGCCTTTGGTGACTCCTCCGCGGGCGTGCCGGCTGCTGCCGGCCTTGGGTGGCCTCTGCGACGATGCTGCAGCTGGAGGTCGCCGGATCTGGTCGTCCTGGCCGGGTTCGGCTCGTCGGCGTCTGCCGGTGGCGAGGTGGATGGCTCCGGCGTGGTGGTGGCGCCGCCACGGCGCCGGGGGTGTGCGGATCAGCGGATCTGCGGATCAGCTGCAAGCTCCCTGCTGGTGGCTGGTTGCGTGGGGGTGTGGAGGCCAGTGCTCCGGGTGATAGCCTGCGTGGCTTCTGCCGACACCGACGACGCGGCGCCCGTGGGCGTCGTTCTTCCTTCCTGAAGGGTCGTCGTGGAGCTCTCTGGCCTTGTCCACCTTCTGGGTTCGTCTTCGGGTGAAAGCCTATGGCCCTGTCGCAGGGTCGGGCGACGGCGTCGTTTCTGCGTCGCTTCCCCTCTTGAGGGCGTCGTCTTGAAGACTTGTTCCCCTCCGCGCTTTCCATGGCCTGGTCGTGCACGGCATCAAGGTTGGCTGGTGCCCAACCGGTGATGCGAGGTGTTGGCGTTGCGACTTGTGCGGCAATGACGATGGTGGCGCGTGAAGCTGGGTCGCGGCTGGTCCTTTTGATGTCGGCGGTCCGGTGCGCCAATGGGTGTGCCTATGTTTGCGTCTCGCTGTGACAGAGAAGTCGGAGCTGCGCGTGGCGGGGCCCCTGCGGCAACGATGACTCCATGAGGGCGGATTCAGCGGACGGTGCTCTCCGGAGGTTGCGATGGACTAGGTCGGTGCGAGGCTTGCAACTTTCTCACCTGAAGCGCATCAACAAAATCGGAGCTGCCGGTCTTCGACATCTCGGCCGATTGTTTGGCTTTGGCCGATGAGGTCCTCGGGTGTCGTTCGTTCGGAGGGGTCTTGACGGGTCGTCAGCGGCGAAGTCGGAGTCGCCTGCTCGGGGAGAGGTGATGACGATGAAATTGCAGGCAACCTCGACGGTGCCTTCTCCTCGACGGTGTGTGTGATCTTGTGGGTGCCAGGTCGGCCGGTGTGCCCCTTCGATGGGCGTGTTGTGACGGTTTTCGCCCGGGTTCCCGTTAATTACCGGGCAACTCTCTTCTGCTTAATTAATGAAAATGGCAAATCTTTTGCCTCGTTTAAAAATATATATATGCAAAGTGTCTAAAAACAATGTGAGCAATCAAACACGCCCTAGACACAAAAATGTGTTCGCTGCCAGCTGGGGCGGTAGACTAGTGACCCCACACGCATGTGTTACCAAACCCACCCATCCAGCCTTTTCCGATGCCACGTAGGAAATCTATGTTTGGATATAGTCTCAAGGTTAAAAACGATAGGACTATAAACGACAGGAGATTCAGAGGTGAGGCTTCATTTTTTTTTTTTTGCGAAACATTCATAATTTTATTATTCATTTGTCAACATATTACAATCGTTTTGGATACATCTTTCAAGGAAAGGAGGAGTAGTTCCAGCCCACAAGCTACATACATTCTCACTATTAGCTTGTTGCGCACATATGTGGGCAGCAAAGTTAGCCTCACGTCTTACAAAGATCAAATTACAACATAGCAATTGTGAAGCGATCTCTTGAGTCTGATGGAGGATTCCCATAATTTCAGACCTATGATGTTGACGAGCCTCCCAAAGCTGCACCAAATTATGACAATCAGTTTCGACCATTACTCGTTGGAAGTTCAAAGTATTTGCAAGAACAACACCATCGCGGTATGCGAGCGCTTCCACCGACAGGGCATTGGCCACAGAATTGTACCACCGACTTCTTGCAGCAAGGAGACGACCCATACTATCTCGCGCCACACATCCAGTAGCCCCAGTACCAGTTGTAGGATTAAAACTTCCATCTACATTTATTTTGATAGTGTTTTCAGGAGGTGGTTTCCACTTAACTAATTTCTTTTCATGGTGAACAGTGTGATAAGTAACATTGTATATCTCCTGTAGCACCTCTGCTACCCATCGGGCAACTTTGTTTGGCGAGAGGATCTGATCTCCCCTTTTTTCCTTGTTTCGACTGGTCCATATGGCATACGCCGCTGTTGTGATTGTCTCAGCATCCTTTGCAGAACATATCTTCCCGCTTATTATATCTGACGCCCATGTTTTTGGGTGAAGATGAGGGAGTTTGACGCCGGTTGCCTCATTTACAGCTTTCCATATTAACTTACTAGATGGACACGATATTATCGCATGGAAGATAGACTCATCATTATTTCCACAGAAAGAACATGCCCCAATATGTTCAATATGTCGTCTCTTTAAGATAGCCATGGTAGGAATGAACTCATGAGGTACTCTCCACCAGAAATGCTTTATCTTTGGGAGAACTTTGAGTTGCCAACATAGCCTCCACATGGGATGACCAGAACCTCGTGATGATGTTGGATGAATGTGCCGGCTTGCAGTTGCATTATTCAATAAACAATGATAAGCTGAACGCACTGAATACATACCATGTTTCTCGAATGCCCAGGCTAAAGTGTCACGGTCCAAACCACCTAGAGGAATGGAGAGGATTGCATCAGCATCCGGAGGGAGGAAAGAGTTTCTTATGAGACGATCATCCCATGTTTCATCTTCGCGAATGAGTTCACACACTAGAGTTAGATGAGTATTATCAGGTTGCCACAAGGGGCGTAGTGACGGATTAGACGGGATCCATTTATCTTCCCAAATATTAATCTCTGTGCCTGTTCCCACCCTTTTGATGAGGCCCATGTTTAGGACTGTACGCCCACTAATAATCGCTCGCCAAGTATGCGATGAGTTTCTTCCTTTCTTAGCATCCATAAAATCGCAATGCGGGTAATATTTTCCTTTTAATACCCTAGCAAATAATGAGTGTGGCTTCATACATTAAACGCCACCCTTGTTTCCCAAGCATTGCCAGATTGAAGGTAGGGAGATCACGGAAGCCCATACCATCATGCAGTTTGGAGCGAGTCATGTCCGACCAATTTAACCAATGCATTTTCCTCTTCTCTGGACATCCCCCCCCCCCCCCCCCCCCCCCCCCAAATAGTAGCTGGATATTGACGATGTAATTTTCTTGCATGTAACCGGACTGAGCTTGAAACAGTTCATTGAATAAATTGGCATGGCTTGCGCCACTGACTTGAGCAGGACATCTCTGCCGGCTGCATTTAGCTTCTTCTCGCACCAACCTGATACCAATGATCGTACACGTTCAGGAATATGCTCGAAGGCTTCGTTAGTGGACCGACCAACAGCCGTAGGTAATCCCAAGTACTTAGCACCAAGAGCTTCATTGTGGATACCCAAACTATTACACACTTCCATCTTAACATCATATTCTGTATTTGGACTGAAGAAAACTGAGGATTTTTGTTTATTGACTAGTTGGCCTGAAGCTCGGTTATAATCCTCAATCACAGCCTGAATCCTGTCCGCTCCTTTCTTGAAAGGTTCACAAAAAATAATGCAATCGTCCGCGAACAAAAGATGTGACACCCAGGGAGCATGGATGACAATTCTGATTCCTTTTGCTAAGTGCCTTGGACCATAATTCTTCAATAAAGAGGAAAACCCTTCAGCACATAATAGAAATAAATACGGTGATATGGGATCACCTTGTCGAAGTCCTCTGGATGGCCTGAAGAAACTTGAATATTCTCCATTCACACGCACGGAAAAAGAGACCGTACGGACACATTCCATTATTCGTTGTGTCCAAGCTTCACTAAATCCCAGTGCACGCATTATTTCTTGAAGATATTGCCATTCTACGTGGTCGTAGGCCTTGGCCATATCAATTTTGATGGCACATCCACCAGCCTTTCCTTTCTTCCTTTTAAGGTAGTGAATGCGTTCATACGCCGTTAGAACATTATCAGATATGAGTCTTCCTGGGATGAAGGCACTCTGTTCTTCCCCAATAATATCATCAATAATTATTCTCAAGCGATTAGCAAGCACCTTGGAGCAAATTTTATATAAAACATTGCATAAGGAAATAGGGCGGTACTGTGACAGAAATTGCGGGTGTTTAACTTTGGGGATAAGAACCAGTACCGTCTTATTAATATCTTCAGGCATCACTCCACCATTCAAGAAATCCAGCACAGCCTATACTACGTCATCTTTGACTAGATCCCAATGTTTTTGAAAAAAACCCGCCGTGAATCCATCTACACCCGGGCTCTTATTTGGTCCCATACTAAATAGAACTTTTGAGATTTCATCCTCTGTAAATGGTGCATCCAGGATCAAATTCATGGCCGTAGTCACTTTCTTCTGAACAAAACGAGTGACTAGTGATGGATTCAGTTCCTCTTGAGCTAGGAAAAGTTTAGCAAAGAAATCCTCGGCCATTGCCTTAAGTTCAGATTAGTAGTGAGAGAACCATCTTCTTTAGTTAGAGGGCCAATATGGTTTTGACGGCTGCGTTCCCTTGCTTTGGCATGAAAAAATGCAGTATTTCTGTCTCCATCTCGAAGCCATTGCACCCTAGACCGTTGCCTCATCATTGTTTCCTCTCGGTTTAACATGATATTTAGCTGATGGATAAGGTTATGCTCTTCCATCGTTCCTCCACGGTAAAGAGATACAGAGCGAAGCTCTTCCAATTTTTTCCGAATCACCTTAATACTTTTGCGGACTGAACCAAATTTATTATAACTCCAGTGTTGCAAATCATTCTGAACTCTCCGTAAGGTGGAAGCAATACCATTCAAATCATTCTGAACATTGTTTCTCTTCCATGCACCCTTAACAACATATTCGTAGTCCTCATGCGAACACCACATATTTTCATACCTGAAGGGTTTTGCGGCCCTTTTATAAGCATTTGGACTGTGGCCTCTTTTAATTTCTATCAGCAGAGCACAATGGTCTGACATAGTGGTCTGCACATGCTGAACCCATGAATTTTCAAAAGCATCTACAAATTCGACATTGGCTAAGGCTCGGTCGAGGCGGATCTTAACATTGTTGTTTCCGTGTTGCCGATTATCCCAAGTATATGGAACTCCAACATAACCAAGATCAATGAAATCACAGTAGTCGACGACTTCACGAAAACCATCCATCTGCCATTCCTCCCTTACCCCAGAACCAAAATATTCCGAGTTGGAGAGCACTTCATTGAAGTCCCCAACACATAACCAGGGGCTTTTGAACTGTCTCTTTAGATACTTCAGCAAGTGCCAACTATCTTTTCGATGTTCACGACGAGGCTCGCCATAGAATCATGTAAGCCTGAATTCCTTCCATTCCGGAATATCCAAAGAGATAAACACATCTATGTGGGCTTTAGCAAAAGATTTCAAGCTCACACATATTTCTCTTTTCCACCACAGTGCAACACCACCACTTCGCCCATCAGATTTAACACACAGTCCATGGGGAAAACCCATCAGCCATTGCAATTGTTCACGCTTGTCCTTGCTCATCTTTGTCTCCATTAAGAATATGATGTCAGGACGGTGGTAATTCACAAGATAGCGGAGTTCCGGAACTGTTTCAGATTTTCCGCAACCTCGACAATTCAGACTAAGGATTTTCATTGTTTCCGACCACAAAGGACATCAAGGAATATTGGAGCAGAGGATTCCTATGAATATTGAAGGATTAAAGAAGAAGAGAAAATTGGTAGTAGTAAAGAGAAGAGAAAGCAAGGTGTGTACGTTAGATTGATGAAGGTCTAGAAGGAGAGTCGGATTAAGATTTCAGAAGTTGCAGTTAGATTAAAGGAAGGAAGCAAGGCATGCGCTGCTAGATAGATTTTGGGGCTAAATTTGAGGATTACTAGAAGGGAGAAGAACGAGATGAACAGAGATCTCTGACCGTAGCAGAGTTCGGCGGCAACTAACCACAGCAAGTCAGCCACGAATCAAAAGAGGGAAGGAGGAAAAATTTCTATGGGGAATGAAGTGGAAGGAGTAGATCAGAAAGGGAAATCAAGAGAGATAGAACAAGATAAGAAAGGGAAAAGGCGAAAAACTGTGAGATCTGAGAGGAAGAACGATGGAGAAGGCTGGTATAGATCTATCTGTAGATGAGGAAGAGTAGAAAGATGAATTAATCGCTGGATTTGGAATCAAGAAAGAATGGCAAGATGTCGCCACTTAGGCAGTCTCTAGAAGTCTCGTGAGGCTTCATTTTCGGCGGGCTTCTTGTCGTGGGCTGCGGCTTGTGTCTTCAAACAGTGATTTTTGCCTGCACTGTTTTCTTCGTGTGCAAGAAGGTTGAATAACGTGTGCAAGACACGCGAACAAACTATTTTGTCCTTTTATTTCTTTGCGGGGGTCAAGTCTGAGCCAGCTAGACGCCCTAGCCTAGTGTGGCCTCGACTGCCGGAGTCGAAAGCGTCCTGCCGCGATACTGTTCGCTCCGTGTTCCTGCCAGCAATACTGCAGTGGAGCAAGCTGGGTCTGTCAACGGAGAAGACACGTCTATCAGCTCTCTGTGATGTGTCATTCAGAAATAAATAGCAGGGGAATACTCAACGGAGAAAACCTGTCACCGCATGACGCGAGTGCCGTCCTTTTTTGTACTTGAACTCACTAGACTCGAGCAGCTAGCTCTTTTTTAAGGGAGACTCGAGTAGCTGGTTTTTTTAGGGTAACTCGAGTAGCTAATTATTAGCTAGCTTACGCTCGATTTGATTACCAAATCGGAAATAATTCAATAAAAGTTTGACATATATTACATTAAACAAAAACGGACGTGGCATTTTTGTTAATATAGTGATTTTTTTACATAGAAAAAGTTGCCCTACTCTAAATCTTCACCAGCCATTTGCACGTCCATGTTTACGTCTTTCTGTTCGCCTGACGTGGCCACGTATGTGTCACATGTCTTACTCTTTCTCATCGAAGTTGAGGTCCATGATCTACGTGTATAGGCCTGCCACTTGGTCATTGCGGTGCGTGCGAGCGACGCACGGCTGTCGGTGTTGGCACCGTTTCTGTTCGCCATCACCTTTGATGTCTGCCTCTGCCTAGGACCAAAGCAGCCACTCCTTGCGCCGAGCGGTGCGGGCGCTACGCATGCAAACTCGTACAACGCCCGTTCCTGGTTGAAAAGCCCGGGTCCTTCGAGACCACGACCGCGACGACCTGCTCGTCGGCGATCTACGCCTCGGCCAGCCGGTGATGCGTGAGGAGCAAAAGGTTGTATCTTCGTTACCGGTTTTGTTTTCTTTACTCGTATATGTGTTTCGGTATCTCGCGATCATAATACAAGTGTCTGCACATATGATAATTATACCGTAACATCGAATGGGCTCAGAGACTATCACCCTATCGTTAGAGGAGCAAATATCAGTCTTGTACTATCGATACCGAGACATATATTTCTGGTATAACCGTAAGTGGCGTTTATTCACATCCAATTATGAAGTGATATTCCGTAACCCTAAAGTAACCATCTGGTATGTTGGCACACGATGTTCTTAGGCTCAAAGGAACTAAGTAGACGTGAACTATTATTGAAAATTACCGACGACATACTAATGATACATCTCTCAGTAATTTATAGGTTGGGTAACAATGTATTCTCATTATTAACAACATACTTGTTAGTTGACAAAGCTTATGATCAGGAAAATAAGATTATTATCAATACATGAGCCTGTCTTAAAAGCATGACTAGGGATCATATTGGTGCTTATGTTTTCACACATGTATTTGGGGGTTTATCTAAATCTCATATTCAAGAACCAATACAATTATAGCACACAAAAATAAACTTAATTATAAACATGAAAAACATAATGATACATTTATTGTTGCCTATATTTCTAACATGAAGTACCAACAAAACGTTCAACCATGTCCCATTGATACACCCATGTATACATACACTCTGGGTTATCATGATCACTCATCGAAACCCATGGGAGTTGGCCGTCCAACTGGCAAGTGCTCCCAACTCCAGACCAATGAGAGTATCTTCAGACCATCGATATTTATTTTCTTTGCCATAGTGGTGTTCTTTGAATCAATGCCCTTAGGGCAAGCCTAGTCGAAGTACACACACATAGGAGAACTATGTAAATACAAAGTAGAGGATTGTGAAGATACTATGTACAACTAGTTACCTGGTGGTACAAATAAGGTAGTGATAGGCACCCCAACTGAGTCCATGCTTTCACCCAGAAAAAAAACTTAAGCCACATAAAGGAAGCGTTCATGCTAGTGCCATCAGAAAAAAGAACCCGGCTGATTACATACCAAAAGTATGCCCGGGAATGCGACTGCACCATTTCACCATCTTCCGCGGCATCAGCTGGGCACTCCTCAAAGTTATCAGCAATCCAATGATAAGTTGCACCGGTGGACTTCCCTTCGCACCCTGGGCTCCTTCCCGATGAGTCCAACCATAGTGTCAGCTCATCCCTTAGAATTTGTGCTAAAACAAACAAGATTTCCTTTGAGAGGAAGTTCCAGGATCATCGAAACATCTTGCAAAGCCATTGTCATCCCCCCCTCACACACACAATGTATGTGAAAAGTATTTGTCTAAGGACACCGTCGGACAACGAGTGTCTTGATCGCACAAGAGTTCAGCTTCGGTGTCGAATGAGACACAAATGTGATTAAACGGAGAAGCCCAGTCATCCGGATATAATTTGTGTATCACCCATCATACTTCATCTTATCATGAACCCCACACCACCTCCGATGAAGTTTGTCAAAAACCCTTCCTTCATCTATCATATACCGCGCACCATGCAATTTATCGTACGACTCATGGATTAGAGAGACATCTTGCAAAATTGCAAGAAATCGTAAGCCTTGGTGTTATTGTGCAAATATTGATGCAAATGCAAATATATACACAAAAGTTTGTATATAGTGCAAATATTGATGCAAATGCAAATATGTACACAAAATTTTGTATATAGTGCAAAATTGCAAGGTATCATAAGCCTTGGTGTTATTGTGCAAATATTGATGCAAATGCAAATATATACATGTGAAATATCCATAGACAAAATTTTGTATATAGTGCAAATATATACATAAGCGCAAATATCCATACAAGTGCCGATACAAGTCTACATGTGGAAATATCCATACAATAAATTTTGTATATGCATACATGCGCAGATAAATACATACGCGCAAATATCCATACATGTGTACATAGGTGCACACATTTACAATTATCCATATAAGTGCCATGCTATATTTGTGACAAACCCTAACCCATACCTAAAAACTATAAGACCCAACTATACATACAAAATCCGTAAAAATAGCATACAAATCCTAAACCATAACTAACAAATATATACAAGTGCAAGAATGAATAAAATGTGAAAAACTGGATGAACTAGGATTTCTCCAAGTTGGTACAATGCAAAGATTGCAACCAATAAAAAGATAATACCTTGAGGATTTGAAGGGAAAGAAGATTCACCGTTTTTTAGCTTCGGTCAGCAGGATTTGACCACCAATTTGGGAGGGGGGAGAGAGGCGAAGGGGGGAGAGAGGAATAAAACAAGAATGTACAGAGCCCTCTGGCTCGGGGTGGGAGGCCTTGTGCTATGATTTTTTTTCAAAACTGGCACGTTTTTTGTAACAATTTCGAAAACTAGCAGTGCTTACACGTATTTTTCAAAAATAGCACCCCGTCGGTCATTCATTGGCCGAAGAGGGCCTTTTCGGCTAGCCGAAAACTGAAGAGGCCTCTTCGGTTACGCGTAGGCCAAAGATTGGGTGAGATGGGCCGAAGACGGGCCTCTTCGGGCAACCAGCAGCCGAAAAGCTTTTCGGCTAACCAGAGGCCGAAGACAGGCCTTTTCGGCTAACCAGCGACCGAAGAGGTCGTGGATAAGCTCGACCCGGTTTCTTCTTCCTCTGGCTGTTCTTGCGAGGTCTCTCTCTCGTTCCTCTCTATAGCCTCGCCCCCCCCCCCCCCCCTCGCTGATCTCTCCATTTCTCCACCCATTTTCAAATCCAAACCACATAATCGGTAGATCGTAGCCATCTCCATCGGCCTACGGTCATTTTTTTCCAATGGGATAGCTATTTGTGCGTACAAGTGAGTTGGAGTCATGGTGGGGTGAGGAGAAGGAGGAGGCGGTTTGGCTAGTGAGGAGGAGGTGCAGCTTCTTGCCGCCGAGTGGGTGGCGTTGGTGTTGTCCGTTGGTGCAAGTTCTCCGTGAGGTGGCCACACGTGTCGAAGGTATAATCACACTTCACATTTTTTTAGTGTTAATTGGTTTGTGATGTCATTTTAGCGGTTAGTTAGTGTAGCGGGGTAATAATTTTGTTCATTGTGATTAATGAGATGGAAGTGTCTGACAGGTTAAAATGTCTGAATCAGTAAATTTGACTGTTTACTATGGCCCTGGCAATGTTCGATATAATGAGTTGGGTGTTGATCTTAGCGAGTATAAAAAATGTGTCATGACACTTCCAGACCCGGACAGACTGGACATTAGACAGTTGAAGTACTGGTTGACAACTAGTTTTGGGCTGGATCCTGGGGTATGTTCCGTCAGTATTCAAGCATTGTGGACCAAATCGTGTAAAAATGTGAAGTGGGAGTTGATGCTGATAGATAGGAGCCAGAAGTGGTTGACCCTATTAAGGCGTTGCAGAGACCGAAAAATCCACCCATATGCACTAGTTCAACCTGTGGCGAAGGAAGAGAATACCGGACAACCAGAGGGGGGGGGTATGAACCCGGGCAGGGCAGTCAAGTGGCTAACGAGATTTATTTATCCGGGTCACAGCCAATGGATGTGGATGCTAGCCAACCCGAGGAAGAGCCAGATTACGTGCTACACAATTTGTGTGGTAACGATACTGGGCAGAGTAGTCGGTCGCTAATATTAGATGGTTCTGGTTTTGCTGATGGCGATGAGGAAGGGGAGGAAATGCAGAGGGTGATGGAGGAAGAGGACGAGGATGGACTGGCTGAGGATCTGGATTCTGAAAATTCCGAGGATGAAGTGGAGGTACCGATTCCTGTCGCATGGGATCAGGACCTATCGACCGGTCTCACGGTCAACGATGGCCATGAGACTCCATGGCAGTATCATCAGAACCAAGTCCAGATAGGTTCTATGTATGATACAAAGAAGAAATTGAAATATGCGGTGGTAAAGTGGGCTATGTCCACGTAGAGGGTTTTCCGGACACACATATCAAATCGAGCAGACTATACCGTGAAATGTGTTGAAACAGGTTGTCCTGGGAAGGTGCACGGGCACGTGCCGAAGTATAACATCCATTGGGTTGTCACTGATGTTGTTCCACATACTTGTGTGAGGAAAAACCTTCTGGTGAATCATCCGAACCTGTCTTCAACTCTCATTGCGCAACTCATGTATACTGAGATAGTGGAGAAGAAAGATATGGAAGCAAAACACATCCAGACGGCAGTGAAGGTCAGATGGAATTATCTCATTCCTTACGGGAAGGCTTGGAGGGCTAAGCAGAAGGCTATGGAGGAAAGGTTTGGAACGTTCTTCGACTCATATGATAATGTTGTGCGGCTCCTTCAAGTATTGAAGGAGAGGAATCCCGGCACTTATGTTAACGTACAACACACAAGATTGGCGAGTATAGCAGATTTTAAGGTGTTGAAGAGAGTATTCTTTTCTTTTGCTATTTGCATCGAAGCTTTCCGGCATTGTCCTCCTGTGATGTTTGTGGATGGCACATTCCTGACTGGTCAGTACAGAGGGCAAATCCTTACTGCTATTGGTGTTGACGGGAACAATCAAATCATCCCACTTGCCATAGCATTCGTGGAGGGTGAGAACTTTCCAAGCTGGATATGGTTCTTGAGGCAAGTGAAAATTGCCATCGTGAAGGACTGACCGAACGTGTGTGTCATTCATGACAGACATGCTGGTATATTGAAGGCCGTGAAGACACTGAGGGATCCAACTGAGAACGAATCAACACCATGGAAGGACCTGCAGAGCCGGTGGTGCATGCGCCATCTTGGGGCAAAAATTTTCTCTCAGTTCAAGAACAAGCGGTTGATGAACTTGTTCAAAAAATTATGCACGCAGAATCAGCCACGGAAATACAATTTTATTTGGTCAAAACTAGATGAGTTTACTAAGAAGCAGGTTAAAGCCAGACAGAAAATGGAACAAGATCAGGTTAAATTAGCAATAATCATCGCGGAGCTAGAGCAGCCTGTAGCTCTTTGTGACTTGCCAGCAATTGACCCTCCTGGGACTAAGAGGCCGAATGGTAGGGCAATAAAGATTTTTACTCAGTGGATAGAGAAAGAGCCTCCCGTGAATTGGTCTCTCCTGCATGACACCCATGGAGCTAGGTATGGCCACATGACAACCAACCTTGCTGAGGTGTATAACTTTGTACTCAGAGGGAATAGAGCATTGCCACTCACAACTATTGTGGAGGCTGTATTCCATGGCACTTTGAGATATTTCAGAGAAAGGCTCGATTTAGCAAAGAAGCATATTGCAGATAATCCGAAGACACCTTATTGTAGCCGTGTCATGGAGTACATGGCAAAGAAGATAGAGAAAGCAAAGAAGCACACTGTCAGACTCATAGGTAATCAGGAAAGGAGGTATGAGGTTCAGCTACCTACCGATGGTTTTGGTACGTCAAATGAGGTGAAGACGCATGAGGTAAAAATTGGAACGGAATTTTATCCAACGTGTGAATGTACATGCAACAAACCGAAGTTGTTGCACCTTCCTTGCTCACATGTGTTGGCTGCGTGCGGCCAGATTCAGTTGGATGCCATCTCCTTCGTGTCCCCACACTATTTGAAAGAGTCAGTACGCAACACATGGACCGGTGAGATGACAGGGTTTAGAGTCGTCGGCAATTTCAACAAGGTAAACGATGATGAGAGAGTATACATCCCGGATCCTGATCTTCGGCGAACCAGTAGGGGTAGACGTAAGGTCCGTCGAATCCGTAATGATATGGACCAATCTGAAGCTGGTGGAGCAACCAGACAGTGTTTGCTATGCGCGAATTATGGGCATATGATGAAATATTGTCCCGACCTTAACAAAGACGGTGCGTCCACATCGACGAGTGCGACAACAGGAGCAAGAGGCGGACGTGGTCGAGGCAGTCGAGGCCGAAGGGGACGAGGAGGAAGAAATAACTCAGAAGCTATATAATGAGTCAGACTATGTTATAATTTGTAATATGTCGGACTGTGTTTTAATTTCTAATATGTCGGACTATGTTTTAATTGGTAATATGTCGGACTATGTTATAATTTGTAATATGTCAGACCATGTTTTAATTTGTAATATGTCGGACTATGTTTTAATTTCTAATATGTCGGACTATGTTTTAATTAGAAATATATGTCGGACTATGTTTTAATTTCTAATATGTCGAACTATGTTTTAATTTCAGATATGTCTTCGTATGCGTTGCTTAAAGGTACGATCGATAAAAAACACCGGGCCGCACTTATGCAAGCGGGCAAGAATTTAGATGTGTTGATGCCTCGCACCCCAAAGTCTAACTGGATGATACACCCTGAATGGGTTGATAGGTATGTTTGCATATCATGTTTTAATTCGTCTACTCTACAGGATGTGTCTTACTTGTTGGGATTACCGTTGGCCGGTGCTGCCATAGGTCCTTTAGAGGCAGAACCTGGCTGGCTAGCTACGATGCAGGCCCGTTTTCTAGCTGCGGTGCCAACTGCTGTGGCCTTAGAGAACGATCCTCACGGGCCTCGTTTTAAGTGGTTGAGCCAGTTTCAGGTAACGTTCTCAGTCAGCTAAATTAATGTTGTTTTTATAGTTGTCCTCACTACATAGAATAATACAGTCGTTTGGGTTATATGTAGATTGTCGCGTTAGGATACCCCGGAGTTCAGTTGTCCGAGGCACATGTTGAATGGTCCCTAGAGGCATATATTCTTTGGTTGTTCGGGAAGACGATGTTCACGGAGAACCACGTGACCACTGTCGATTCGCGCCTCATCAGCATTGCACGAGAGATAGCTGACGCTCGTTGCCCAGGGGACATTATGCAGAGGAGTTTTGGTTCTGCTGTGTTGGCAGCTACGTACAGAGGCCTGTGCAAAGGTTGCATGTTGAGCTCCCATAGATCAGGTCTGGTTGGATGTCCACTATTGTTGCAGCTCTGGTCATATGAGAGGTTCCCTATAGGACGACCCTATGTCTGCGTTGATAAACCATTTGGGTTGGTAGACATAGCAGGGGCTTATGTGCAACATATCGGCGACTTGCCTACTGTGGGATCTGTTTGGGCGCGAAGAGAGGTAATTTTGTATTACGTAACATTTCGTTAGATTATTTCTTGGCATGCAATACTATTACTAATGTTTATTTGTTGTCATGCACAGAGACAGTATGCGGGTATGCAGGTGAAGAGCTGCTACCCGTCCTTCACGTCGCAGTTTGATGCTTTGCACGAGGATGTTGTTATCTGGGAGCCCTACTCGCATCATGCTATAGCAACTAGGTATCCAGTTGGGATATCTGCCTTGTGCACTAGAGATCGACACTACTGGATGAGCAAGGCGAGATTGGTGTTCGACGTGACGGTGGAGGAGATGGCTCTTCATAGGGTGATGAGACAGTTCGGTCGATGTCAAGAGGATGAAATTCCAGTTATTCCACACATACCAGATCACGTGCACAAGTAAGTAATTTCTATTTTAGTTGTCAGCACTGCTTTCAAAATGTTGCTTACCACGTTACCCGGGTTGTTAATGTCAGGTTGAGCCGCGTAGGAGGGAACAAGTCCATGGCTTTCTGGCTTCAGACCATTGGCCCTTATGTTCTAGAATGGACGACCGCGCCAACACATATCTGGGATGAGGTTGGACCCTTTGACTGGGACAAGTTCGGGTTGTATCTGCAGCGTTACAGGCATTCAACGAGGATCTACTTGGTTCCAAGTGCTGCTCCTAATCAGATTGAAGCGCCTCAGACCAGCGATATGTACCCAACTTCCTCTATTATGGGAACCAGACACCACGCGGTACGTACCCAACTTCCTCTATTATGGTTCTAATATGTGTACTCATGTCATAACCTGAAGATTTACAATTGGCTAACTCTTCAATGTACAGAGTGACTTGACAGTCGAGGCGCGAGAGGAGGTTTCCGCTTTAATGCGGCGGGTTGACAGGGGGGATACTATCCCACAGCCAGATCTTCGGACATGGTTGAAGCGTTTTGATGAGAAGCTACGAGGGATTTACGCAGCAGTGACATGTAGAAGATCTTCGGACGTTGCGGTTCCTCGTCCAGCACTTCGTCCGCCACGTCCGTCTGTGCATCGTTCAGAGTCACGACACATGGCTTCACCGGCGCCACCTCCTTCACAACCAGGAAGGTCGTCATGGCATGAGCCACCTCCTTCACATCCAGGGAGCTCCGCATGGCAAGAGCCATCTCCTTCACAGCCAGGGAGCTCGGCATGGCAAGAGCCATCTCCTTCACAGCCAGGGAGCTCGTCCTGGCATGAGCCACATCCTTCACACCCAGGGGGGTCGGCCTGGCATGAGCCACATCCTTCACACCCAGGAGGGTCGGCATGGCATCAACAAATGGGGCCAGGTAACTTTACTTTTGGTTTTTCTTTTAAGCAGTGTACGTTCGCAATTCAATTTGACATGTGCTTCACTACTACAGTCAGCAACCAGCCGCATCCGTTCACGCATGTCGTGCAGTCGCCGATGCTTAGTGGTGATGGTTCGTTCTTAGACGGCTACAGCAATGACGATGACCAAGCTGCAAACACGTATGACTTCTCTCAGCCGCTGTATCATACTCCACCACCACCACCGATGCAGGAGACACAGACCGTGACAGGCGAGGTTATGTACGGTCGTGGTTTTCGTGACCCTCGCCCACCGCGTCAGCGCTTATCGCCTTCCGGTCCTCGTCAGAGGAAGGTCCAGACTCGTCGCCGTCCCCAGTAGTGATATGATTATATATGTATGAGACACCCATGTTAGTTTCAGACTATTCTCATGTGTGAGGACTTATCTATGTATCAGACACCCTTCATGTTTGTGTTACTATCTATGTATGAGTCATTATCTATGTAAGAGACTGATTTGTTTTCAAGACACTTGTCTACTTCATATTAGTAGTACATCTTAATTAAACGGTACGACTCAACTAAACGGTACGAGATACATTTCCAAACAGACTACAACAGATAATTAAGATAGAAGTACATCTGAATTAAACGGTACGACTTAACTAGAAAAATACATCCCACAAACTACATGAAGTCATCGTCGTCATCCTCCGTTGATGCAGCACTCTTCCCCTTCAACGGTGCGGTAGTCTTGGACTTCAACGACGTGGTTCTCCTAGCCTTGGTGCTTGGCATGAAGTCATCGTCGTCATCCTCCGTTGATGCAGCACTCTTGCCCTTCGACGGTGCCGTACTCTTGCACTTCGACGATGCAGGTATCTTGGGCTTGGTGCTCGGCATGAAGAGGTCGTCTTCGTCCTCACTGTCTGCTGACCATAAATCTGAATTATTTACGGCAAGCCTGAGGTAAGATTCACCTTTATGCAGTTGCTTCTGCCATCTGCCATGCAACCTGAGCAGTTCTTTCCGTATCTCCTCATATGTCCTGGGAGGCCACCCACTCCTAGCTAATGAGTGAGCCAACTCATTCATTATGGTGTCTCTACTGATGAGTTCCTCCCATGGAACTACTCTATCGTCGATCTTGAAATTGGCAGCTAGACGGAGAAGACGATCGGACATACCAGAGTGAAAACTACGATCAAAAGGATAATGGGACATCTCCAGGAAACTACACTTGCCTGCTCACCCACCTTATATAGGTTCAGAAGAGAAGATGGCAGGAAAGAATGGCGGGAGAGAAAGGCGGGAAAGAAAATGGCGGGAGAGAAAATGGCGGGAAAGAAAATGGCGGGAAAGAAAATGGCGGGAGAGAATGGCGGGAGTGAATGGCGGGAAAGAAAATGGCGGGAGAGAATGGCGGGAAAGAAATTGGCGGGAAAGAAGGGTGGGAAAGAAAATGGCGGGATAGTAGGGCGGGAAAAGAAAATGACGATCACTGCGGCAGAGGGCTGAACACAACAGCAAGCTCCTAATCACGCTCTTTGAAGGTTATGAGCACCAAATTGTTTACTTCAATAGACGATGCCCGAAGAAAATTACCGAAACCTTCCTTGTTGAACACCATTCTACCACCCAAGCCAATAAAGTAGGAACAAGGAATGCTCACAGATATATCATCATCTTCAGAATCCAAAGTAATTTCAAGAGTTAAAGAACCAGTTCTAGGAATTGACAAAAAATCCTTCAAACTCCTCACAACCATGCTCGGAATAACCTGACAAAAAACATCAAGTTATATGATGTTCAGCTTACAAATTTAAAACAGTATACTAGAGCAAAGAACAAATAAATAAACAGTAGCCAAAAACAAAGCTCACCATATGTTGACCATTAACATTCATGGAATCAATCCTATGAATAAAAGGAGTACACAATATGTAGTTGTCATCAAAGAGCTGTCGCGACATGACATACATTTGGTGATAATTCAGACTCAAGACACCACGACTATAAAAACAACTGTTAACAAGTTCCCTCTGAGTTTCACTCAGATCGTCAAGAGCTACAAAAAAATAATTTCACAAATTGAGCAGAACAGCAAAACGTATAAGCTGAAACAAAACTTAAAATCACTCAAAAAAAACTTACCAACGCAGGGTAAATGGAACAACATAACACCTTCCCGATGAAAATCAACACCAATCATAGTTCCATAGTGCTGAAGCCTAACAGTCATCATGTCACGATGACGGAGACCATAATCATTCACAAGTTCCTCCCAGGAAGGACCATGGAATTTACTGCTCACCCGACCATGTCTAAACAGAACACCATATAAGTTACCCTCACTGTTGTGAAGAGCAAGATCAATATCCGTGTCACCCCTCCGAATAGCTAAAGCTCTGCACTCCTCAATGTACCGAGCAAGATGTGATCTAACACTGCACGGAACATACTACAAAAAGAATGGAAGCAAACATCATAATCATATAAACAAAGGCATTAGAGAATACATTCCAACCAAAACAACATCAACCATATGCCACAATCATATAAACAAGATATAGAATCTTACAACACGCCTTGAACAGCGACGATCCAGCACAACAGTGAAGACAGACGCACAAGAATCAAAGGAAGAACAAGGGCCACCTGGAGCTCGGCAAAAGGGGCAAGCCATTACCTGCAAAGAAACGGTGACAAAAAAAATCACTAGACTTGCCTGCTCACCCACCTTGCTGCGGAGGGGGTTTTATAGGGTCAGAAGAGAAGATGGCAGGAGAGAATGGCGGGAAAGAAGGGCGGGAAAGAAGGGCGGGAAAGATGGGCGGGAAAGATGGGCGGGAAAGAAAAGGAAATACCGAAAAGGACTCTTCGGCCAACGAAAGACCGAAATGTCTCACATGCAACTTCGGTCAGGCGCTGACGTAAAGTGCATGAACTCTTCGGCCAACGAATGACCAAAGAGGACTCTTCGGCCATATACTGGCCGAAGACAGGTCTTCGGCCCAGCACAGCATGTCTTCGGCCAACGGATGACCGAAAACCCCCTCTTCGGCCAACGGATGACCGAAAACCCCCTCTTCGGCCAACGAACGACCGACGGGGTGCTACTTTTGAAAATAACGTGTTCGCACTGCTACTTTTCAAATTTGCTACAGAAAACGACCTAGTTTTGAAAAAAAATCTCGTGCTATAGCCTGCACGTTTTCTTCAACGAAGGGCATGGCGCCTGGGCCAAGGCTTTATGATTCTGAGCATGGTGCCTTTGTCTGGTGTCATACTACATCAGCTGGGGTGTTCGGTTCAACGTGGCAGGTCAGCTCTGACCTCAAGGTGCCCTTGCCCAGGGCGTCATCTAGCATGACGCGCTGGCTGGGCGTCATGAAAATAGGTCATTTTTTATTTTTCAGACAAAGTTCAGTTTGTGCTTATGTTTTTGAGAAGGGTCGAATTTGTCCTTTTCACTATTCTGCCTAGAGGGCATCTCGAACGTGAACACTCAAACCACCCGCAAAATTCTAGGCTAAGTGGTTCGGAAGCACTCAAACCACCCGCAAAATTCTAGGCTAAGTGGTTCTGAAGCACTTTACCATCCAACACGATACCCATCTGTCTTCGTCCGGAATCCCACAAACTAGAAGCCAAACAAGGGTGACTTTGTAGAAGTCCAGACATCTGCAACGTAGGACTCCGACATCCTCGACCCACCGAAAACTGAGCAGAAAACCCTTCTTGCTCCACCCTTTTTGATCCGATTGCTCCCGGTCTCGTTGCCACCTGGGTCCACTTGACGAGTTGTCGGAGCCGACGGAGGTGAAGGCTCTACAGAATGCGGGCCCGAAAGATCAACTTGACGACACGGCAAACCCTCCACCTCATAGTGAATTCAAAGGATGGGGCGGCTGGCAAAAAGAAGGACAACGACCAGAGCCTTGGTCGGGGTGCTGGAGCCGGACGGTGCGCAGCCACCGCAACGCTTGGCGTCCAATCCTACGATGGAGGAGAAGAGCGGCGGCTAGTAAGAGCATCTACAGCCGCAACTTGCAAATCCGGCCCCTCAAACGCCCGGGGACGCGCCCGGGCGCGTCCGCGGCCACTGACCGGTCACGCCTCAAATAATGCATTCTACATCCGGATACCTCAAATCTCATATCTCAAATCCATACAAACCATGCAACTACTACGTCGATGCATTACACACATCATCCGGCTACACCATCATTACTAACATGCCATCGGACTACCAAAATTTGGCATTTTGGCTATGGTGGAGATCATCCACGACTGCCCTTGCCCTTCCCGGTGCCCTTGTCGTCCTTATCGTCGAAGTACCGGTCGAAGACGCGGTACGGATCTATCTGGATCTGCTCATCGCCGGAGCTGTCCTCGTCGTCGCTTACCTCCTTCTCTTCCTTCGGTGGCAGTCCGGCCATTTCACAGATCGCCCGATTCTGCTCGCGGACGAGGGTGCGCGTGTTCCTCTGCAGCCGTTTCTTCAAAATGCGGGCGCGGATGGCTTCCTCCTCTGCGGCCGCCCGCGCCGCCGCATCAGCCGCCTCCTCCGCCTCCGCCTCCGCCTCCGCCTCCGGCATTTCCTCCGGGAAATAGGCCTCGACGACCCTTATCCTCTCCTTCCCACGACGGGCAGCCCGTTCCCTGTGGGACTCCAAGTCCGCCGACCGGTCGATGGATCCGCCCGCCAGGAACTTGACGATCCCACCCCAGAGGAACCGAGCGCCCGTTGAGCGCACGCTATGGAGTCACGGCGGACAGATCCTGCTTCGGGACGGGCGCTGTCCTCGCGGGAGCGGCGGGGTGCAATGTGAACCGCCATTGCCTCCTCCAATCCGCAGAGGATGACTCCCCAGTCGATGGATCCGGACTGGTCGGAGTCGGATTCGCTGCCCTCCATGCTGGAGAAGGCCGGAGATCGCCGTAGGTGAGCTAGGGTGGTGGATGGGAGTGAAGGGAAGTGGCTAGGTTTGGTCTGACAACGGATAAGGACGAATATGTGTGGGGTCGATCCGGCCAGTACGGGCCAGGCGGGCGTGCCCAGGCTCTCCCATATCCACCCATATTTAGGCTGGATATGAGAGATGACGGTAAGCCCGGACGTTTGGGCCATTTGAGAGGACCGATTGGGTCGTTTTTTTGTGACTCATCAAACATTGGAGGGAGAAAGGACGAGGGTCCGACTATAGATGTTCTAAGCAGGCTGTTGGTGATGAGGAACCGGCAGCGGAGTGAGCAAAGAGGGTCGGATAGTCAGGCTGGAACGGCCAAACAAATCATATTTTTACAGTGACTTCCGCGACTAAAACTTTTTTGGTCAGACGTACGAAGAAACCGGTAGCGGAGTGAGCAAAGAGGGTCGGTTCATTTTGCATGACACGACAACACCCTGCAGGAGTAATGAGCAGCCATGTAGAGTACAACCAGCACTACCTTGACCGTGGTCCACCGCTAGGGACCCGTCTTTCACTCCTCTGCTGTAGGGTACATACCATAAGTACGCACCAAATGCCTACACCTAGGTCCTAGTAGGTAGCTATGTGCACCGGTATTAGAGTTACTAATTTTTTTTTGAGGGAAATTAGAGTTACTAAATGGACTGGGAAACTGCCCTGCAGCTGATAATGGTCTGATGCTCTTCGGCCCATAGCCCGAATCTATCTCAAGGACACTTGACATGATAAGGGGTGTGTGCAGTCCAAAGATCAAAGCTAACACCGGTGGTCATTTGTATGGAAAGGCTCTTGCATGAGTTGCCGAGGCTAAGAGCAACGACTCAAACGACTTCTCGTACATTCGTGAGCTTATATCCGTGGACATGCTCGGTCATTGATCGGACAACACAGAAGAAAAATATCAGTCCGCCGCGACCACATTTTCACACATGTTGATCGCAACAAATCGAAATTGTTGGTACTGCTACACTGAGGAAAAGCTTATGTAGACGAGCAGAATAATAATAATTCACAAGTTACACAATTTGCCATGCCGCCAAAGTAGATCTAGCCACAAGAAGCTAGAGCTACTACTAGTCATCATCACCATGGCAGGTAAACTGCTACTAAACCATCCGTTGCTTAACGTTACCAGATCAACAATAAGTCTAAACGCAAGCACTAGTACTTGCTTAGGAGCTGGTAGAATTTGCAGGACACGGGACGACGGCCATCCATCAATCACCTCAGTAGTCCTCCTCAGAGGAGCTATACTCATCGGAGTAATAGGAGACATCTTCCTCCTCCTCCTCCTCCTCTTCAGAGTCAGAGCAGGAGTAGTCACCGGTGAGGAGCTTCCGGCCGACCTCGAAGGAGACGAACGCGTCGATGCAGGCGTACTTGATCTGCTCGTGGGAGAGGCGGTAGGCGTCCCATGCTCCCGTCCTCACACGCTGTGGCTTGTCAAGGCTGGCCCCCATGACGGCGCCCGTGATGTCCTTGAGCCCGGCCTGGCGGAGCCACGGCCTGCCCATCCCGTCGGCCGCGAGGCCGCGCAGGTCGACGGTGTTGTTGACCACGAGGCCGTGGTCGTTGCTGAGGCGGTTGGCGTCGTCCTGCACGCCGACGCCGACGAACCGGAAGACTCGGTCGGCGAGGAAGCTCTCGAGGGCCCGAGGGACGTAGTCGGCGTGGAGGAGCTGGAAGACGAGGCAGCGGCGGCCGACGCAGAGCTGCAGCAGCGCGACGCGGTTGTACCCGGGGCCGAAGCTGGGGCGCCACTCCACGTCCAGCCCCACGATGAGCTTGTGGTACACCCAGCGGTAGGCGTACCGGATCTTGCGGAGCCAGGCCACCACGGCGTCGCCGGAGGACGTGACGGTGGTGGCGATGACGTCGTCCTCGAAGGCCACGTCGGTGACGAACGTCTCGGTGCCCATTGCGATCTGTGTTGGACCTTGGACGAGCTACTTGGGAAGAGTGCGGAAACAGAGGAAGAGATCAGAAGAAGGCGAAGACCAAGGGAACGAGACATCTATTTGGTATTTATTGCAACGGGACTGCTATTTCACATCTAGATGCAATATATTACCTCACATCTAAGTCTTCAACCACATGATTAATCTCTACTTCTAAAGTCTCACTTGGTAGCTTCTCCTCACCGGTTTTATTTTGCTGGGTTTTTTTCGTCTCATCTCCCACCACCGGTTTAATTTCGCCTCACCTGCCACTGGTCTAATCATAATCAACAACAATAAATTAAGGGTCCGTCTATATCACATCTAGATGTGAGATAATACCTCACATTTAAGGTGACATCATCCCTGTAATGTGGTCCCGCTCCCTCGTTGACAATTCTCTCGATCGTTCCCTTCCTCTCGATCGCCCCCTTGTTTGACAGGGCTTCTTTGTTTGTTTGCCAACGCAACACGGTCACCTCCCCCCCCCCCACCCACCCACCACTGCTGGGCCTTTGTTGTTGGGCTTTTTCATGGGCCTGTTTGTCCCGGTTGTTTGTTTGTTTGTCGTGGCCCAACAAAAGAATACAACCTGTGTAGATCCCTTGTAGAATTCCTTCTGTGTGTGCTTGTATGCATGTCCAGCTAAAAACAGAAACCAAACAACCCATAGCTAGATCAGTGCATACCAGTGTGTTTGTGCAACTATATCAGTCCATAAGCAGGATTGAAAAGGAGAGGTAAAACTAACTGAACAAAAAAGAATAAAACACAAGAAAAACTTCAATTTCTTCAGCTTTGCATATTTAGATAGTCTCCACATGTCCAAAAAGTATAGCACAGATGATGCACAAAAAAATTAACTACACAAAAAGTGTTATCCCTGGCACACGTATCACTGTGCCTGCGTATCGGAGATTCAGAGTGCATTTTCAGTTTGAGAGCCTGAGAAACTTATTAGACTATAACTAACCTATTGGTACATTCGTTCATGAGAAGACAGCAAAATGACAAAAAAAGGAACATAAGATGAATAGCTTCCTTGATGAAAACTTCATTTTGACTATATAATTACATAGATGAACAACAAGATAACCCGCAAAGTTAGATCAGGTCAGGTGCCCCTCGCGCTTAAGAAAACATATAATGGTAGAAACGACATCCTATACCAAACACAAGCAGCAGCAGATTCAAATATAACATTTAGGTAGTTGTGTGAAGACCAAACCATGTGAACGACAAAAAATAATGATGGAACTGAAGAAGCAGGCATCTCGATGAAAAAAACTGCCTGAATTTTGAAACCCCTAGAACTGACTGTTCTTATACACATACAGACAGACATGCAAAAAAAGCACACCACTAGCACATACAGGTAGTGGTGAAGAAAAACATCATTTCAGTTGCATCAATCACTTGCAGATAAACACACTACAGCTCATTGTGTGAATGTGCCCACTTTCTGACTATTCTTATTCACATGCTTAATTTTGTTTCCAACACTGACTGAAGTTACACATTGTGTGAATGTGCCCACTATCTGAATTTACACTCTGTAAAACAAAACAATGCAAATTTATACAAAAAAACAGTCTAAATTTAGAGAGAAAAAATGAAATCAACAGTGTGAATCCATACTATGTTCAACCCCCCTAGGCCATGAACATGGACAAAATATCTACCACCCCAACTTCCTGTGACCTCACCAAGTTGTTGTAGGGAAGAACAACCACATACACCCCCCCTTGTAGCAAAGATGATGCACGAAAAAGTTGAAGTGCTATATAATTCATTCAAAAGCAAATAAAAAAAACCATGCCATAAATATCACTTTGCCTATATAAAAATCATAGTCAGTTTTCAAAAATCTGAATCCCTACTAGACCTATTAGACTGTGCCATAGTTTGATATGCTACAGTGCTATATTGTGGCCCCTACGCCACGGCATGCCGTCATCGGGCGCGGCAAAAAAGTTTAGTAGAATGTGGAGGTATAATAGAAGACTGGCCCCGCGGCAAAAACATTCAACATGGGCATCAAACAAACTGCGGCAAAAAAAAATTAGTAGAACACCCAGGTTGTGAGTCAGGACCTGGCTTGCAACTGGGGCAACCTACAAGTACAAAAAAGGGGGCCACTTGCAAGTCAAAGCTTGACTTGCAACTAGCTAGAATTAACAAAAAGCCACCCGGTTGCAAGTCAAATGGTTGACTTGCAACTGTGGCCTCGAGTTGTGAGTCAAGGTCCGACTTGCAATTGGGTCAACTACAACTACGAAAAACAAGCACCCAGTTGCGAGTCAAATGTTGACTTGCAACTAGGTGGCCTCGAGTTGCAAGTTAGGGGCCGGCTTGCAAAGTCAGGGGCCGACTTGCAACTGGGTAAACTACAACTATGAAAAGACAAGCACCCAGTTGCGAGTCGAAGGTTGACTTTCAACTAGGCACCGTCAAGTTGCGACTCAGGGGTCGGCTTGCAAGTCGAGGCTTGACTTGCAACTAGTTTCAACCCCCCCCCCTAGTTGCAAGTCAAGGTCCGACTTGCAACCGTGGCCTCGAGTTGCGAGTCAAGGACTGACTTGCAAACTTGGAGCAACCTACAACTACAAAAAAAATCAGGGCCAGTTGCAAGTCGAGGCTTGGCTTGCAACTATAAAAAAGCCCCCGAATTGCAAGTCAATGGTTGACTTGTAACTATGGCGTCGAGTTGCGAGTTAGTGTCCGACTTGCAACTAGGTCAAGTAGAACTATGAAAAACAAGCACCCAGTTGCGAGCCAAAGGTTGACTTGCAACTAGGGGCCGTCAAGTTGAAACGCAGGGACCAACTTAAGTCGAGGGTTGACTTGCAACTAGGTTCAACAACAACCGCGAAGAAACAAAGTCCCCGCCCCAGTTGCAAGTCAGGGTCCAACTTGCAACTATAGCCTCTAGTTGCGAGCCGGGGTCTGACTTGCAACTGGGTCAACTACAACTACGACAAACAAAACAAAGCCTCCCTAGTTGTGAGTCGAGTGTTGACTTTCAACTCGAGGCCCTTGAGTTGCGAGTCGAGGGCCGGCTTGCAACTGGGACAACATACAACTACAAAAAAAGTTGGGGCGAGTTGCAAGTCAAGGCTTGACTTGCAACTAACAAAAAAAACAATTGTGAGTCACATGGTTGACTTGCAACTCTTGCCTCGAGTTGCGAGTCAGTGTCCGACTTGCAACTGGGTCAACTACAAACTAAAAAAACAAAGCACCCAGTTGTGAGTGAAAGGTTGACTTGCAACTAGGGGCCCTCGAGTTGTGAGTCAGGGGCCAGCTTGCAAATCGAGGCCTGATTTGCAACTAGCACTAGTACATAACAGGGCTTTGGTCCAGGCCGGGCCAGCCCATTAGCCCCGGTTCAGTCACGAACCGGGACCAATGGGGGCAACGGTCCCGGTTCGTGAGGCCAGGGGGCCGGCCGGGCCTCGTGGGGCATTGGTCCCGGTTCGTCTAGACCCTTTGGTCCCGGTTCCAGACACGAACCGGGATCAATGTGCCTCGCTCCTGGCCCACAACCATTGGTCCCGGTTCGTGGCTGGAACCGGGACCAAAGGGGGTCCTTTAGTCCCGGTTCCAGCCACGAACCGGGACCAATGAGATGCCTATATATACCCCCTCGCCAGCGAGCAACGCACTCCACACTGCTCTGTTTTTCTGGCCGGCGAGGGGAGAGCTTTGTGGTGCTCTAGCTCACGTCCTATGCACATGAGGTGTTCGATGAAATGCCCGAGCCACACTTAAGCTTTCTCCTCTCGAAGCTCCTTGTCCAAGCTCCATTTTCCTCAAGATTTGTTTAGGTTTGGCGGTCCGTCCTGTCCCGTCCCCGTCCTCACCGCCGTCGATCGCCCGCGCCCATCTCGGCGTCGGCACCACCGTGGTTAGCCTCTTCTTCTTATCTTCTTTCTAAAAGAAAAAAGTTCTTACTTGTATCATTTAGATAGATACTTGTGTAATTTTCTTACTTTTATTATTGTTTGTTATTATATAGTGCCATGGTCATGGTATCCGCCCACGTCGGCCCTCGTCCGGTCTATGATTCGGATGTGGTATATATTATCTTTTATAACTATTTGTTTTATTTAGTGTTTATGACAATTATGCCGACCAACGTGACATAGATTTTTTAATCTAGGAGGTATGTGAACCGGATATTCCAACCGACATAGAAATTCTTGTCGAGAAGTTAAATTTGGTTGAAAAAGAAAACAATTACTTGAAAGAAAAATTACAAAGAGTTGAAGAGGAGAAGATGAAGTTGGAGTTGCATGTTGCCGATGTCGTCGACGATCACAAGATCAAGATGGATGCAATGCGCTTGAAGATTAGAAAGATTAGGAAATATGCCATTCATACTGAGGCTTGGTATCATTATGCCGTTGGATCAATTGGTACCTTAGTTGCGGTTATGATCGCATTTGTTGTTGCATTTAAATTTTATAGTTTCAATGTATGTTTTAATTAGATGCTCTAGAGAGCTATATGTTGTTCAATAATGAGAACTATGTATGAACGTTATGTATTTATTTTGGTCACTACTGTACTTTGGCTTTAATGTGATGATGAATTTCTATTAATTTGGTCACTTCTCTATTCATGATATGCACGCAGATGAACCGGCAATGGATGTACGGTGACCGACGCACCTCCGAGTATATTAAGGGCCTACATAATTTTCTCGAAGCGGCTGAGGTAAACAAGCAGAATGGTTTTATGCATTGTCCATGTACTGTCTCTGAGAATACGAAGGCTTTCTCCAACTATAAAACCCTTCACTTCCACCTGCTTCAGAAGGGTTTTATGCCACACTATAATGTTTGGACCAAGCACGGAGAAAGAGGGGTTATGATGGAAGACAACGAAGAAGAAGAGGATGACGACAACTACCCGCCCCCTGAATACGGTGATGCTGCAATGGGGGAAGCTGAAGATCAAGAGGAACCAAACGATGTGCCCGATGATGATCTTCGCCGGGTCATTGTTGATGCACAGAGAGAATGCGAAAGTGAAAGGGAGAAGTTGAAGTTCGATCGCATGTTAGAGGATCACAAAAAAGGGTTGTACCCAAATTGCGAAGATGACAACAGAAAGCTCGGTACCACACTGGAATTGCTGCAATGGAAGGCAGACAATGGTGTATCTGACAAGGGATTTAGTTCGCTACTGAAAATAATGAAGAATAAGCTTCCAAAGGATAATGAATTGCCCGGCAGTACGTACGAAGCAAAGAAGGTTCTATGCCCTCTAGGATTGGAGGTGCAGAAGATACATGCATGCCCTAATGACTGCATCCTCTACCGCGGTGCGTACGAGGATTTGAACGCATGCTCGGTATGCGGTGCCTTGCGGTATAAGATCAGAAGTGATGACCCTGGTGATGTTGAGAGCCAGCGCATCGGGAAGAGGGTTCCTGCCAAGGTGATGTGGTATGCTCCTATAATACCACGGTTGAAACGTCTGTTCAGAAACAAAAAGCATGCCGAGTTGATGCAATGGCACAAAAAAGATCGTAAGAAAGACGGGAAGTTGAGAGCACCCGTTGACGGGTCGCAGTGGAGAAAGATCGAGAGAAAGTGGAGCGACTTTACAGGTGACCCGAGGAACGTATGATTTGGTTTAAGTGCAGATGGCGTTAATCCTTTTGGGGAGCAGAGCAGCAAGCATAGCACATGGCTTGTGACTCTATGTATGTATAACCTTCCTCCTTGGTTGTGCATGAAGCGGAAGTTTATTATGATGCCAGTGCTCATCCAAGGCCCTAAGCAACCCGGCAATGACATTGATGTGTACCTAAGGCCATTAGTTGATGAACTTTTACAACTATGGAATGGAAGAGGTGTACGTGTGTGGGATGAGAACGAACAGGAGGAATTTGACCTACATGCGTTGCTGTTTGTAACCATCAACGATTGGCCTGCTCTCAGTAACCTTTCAGGACAGACAAACAAGGGATACCACGCATGCACACACTGTTTAGATGACACCGACAGTATATATTTGGACAAATGCAGGAAGAATGTGTACCTGGGGCATCGTCGATTTCTTCCGACCAACCATCAATGTCGAAAGAAAGGAAAGAATTTCAAAGGTGAGGCAGATCACCGGAAGAAGCCCGCCCTCCGTACTGGTGATCACATACTTGATATGGTCAATGATTTACAAGTAATATTTGGAAAGGGTCCTGGCAGACTATCTGTTCCGACTGACGATGCGGGACGCGCACCCATGTGGAAGAAGAAATCTATATTTTGGGACCTACCCTATTGGAAAGACCTAGAGGTCCGCTCTGCAATCGACGTGATGCACGTGACGAAGAATCTTTGCGTGAACCTGCTAGGCTTCTTGGGAGTGTATGGGAAGACAAAAGATACACCGGAGGAACAGCAACGTGTGCATGAAAAAGACGGCATGTATCCAAAGCAGTATGAAGGTCCTCCCAGCTACGCTCTTACCAAAGAAGAGAAGGAAATCTTCTTTGAATGCCTGCTCAGTATGAAGGTCCCGTCTGGCTTCTCGTCGAATATAAAGGGAATAATAAATATGGCAGAGAAAAAGTTCCAGAACCTAAAGTCTCATGACTGCCACGTGATTATGACGCAACTGCTTCCGGTTGCATTGAGGGGCTTCTACCGGAAAACGTTCGATTAGCCATTGTGAAGCTATGTGCATTCCTCAATGCAATCTCTCAGAAGGTGATCGATCCAGAAATCCTGCCAAGGTTAAGGAGTGATTTGGTGCAATGTCTTGTTAGTTTCGAGCTGGTGTTCCCCTCGTCCTTCTTCAATATCATGACGCACGTCCTAGTTCATCTAGTCGACGAGATTGTTGTTCTGGGCCCTGTATTTCAACACAATATGTTCCCCTTTGAGAGGTTCATGGGAGTCTTAAAGAAATATGTTCGTAACCGCGCTAGGCCAGAAGCAAGCATCTCCATGGGCCATCAAACAGAGGATGTCATTGGGTTTTGTGTTGACTTCATTCCTGACCTTAAGAAGATTAGTCTCCCTCAATCACGGTATGAGGGGAGACTGACTGGAAAAGGCACGCTAGGAGCGGACTCAATAATATGTAGGGACGGGCATTCTTGGTCTCAAGCACACTACACAGTTCTACAGAATTCTCCCTTGGTGACCCCGTATGTCGATCAACACAAGAATATTCTGCGCTCCAAACACCCAGAGCAGTGTGACCACTGGATTACATATGAACACATCAGGACTTTCGGCAGTTGGTTGCAAACACGTCTCATGGGTGACAACACTGTTTCTGATGAGTTGTACTCGTTGGCCAGGGGACCATCTTCGACTGTACTGACTTACAAAGGGTACGAGATAAATGGGAATACATTTTACACGATCGCCCAAGATCAAAAGAGCACCAACCAAAACAGCGGTGTCCGCTTTGATGCAGCAACCAATAGGGGAAAGGACACATATTATGGTTACATAGTGGACATATGGGAACTTGACTATGGACATGATTTCAAGGTCCCTTTGTTTCAGTGCAAATGGGTCAATCTGTCAGGAGGCGGGGTACAGGAAGACCCACAGTACGGAATGACAACAGTGGATCTGAACAATCTTGGGTACACAGACGAACCATTCGTCCTAGCCAATGATGTGGCGCAGGTTTTCTATGTGAAGGACATGTCTACCAAACCGAGAAAAAGAAAAGATAAGAAAGCGAATACATCATACGATGAGCCAAAGCGCCACATAGTTCTTTCAGGAAAAAGAGACATCGTGGGATTGGAGGGCAAGACAGACATGTCTGAAGATTATGAAAAGTTTCATGAAATTCCTCCCTTCAAAGTTAAGGCTGACCCAAGCACCCTCTTAAACGATGAAGATTATCCATGGTTACGGCGCAATAAGCAAAGGACACAAGCGAAGAAAAAGTGAAGACTTTCTCTCCACAACTATATCATTGCAGTTACATGTGAAGAAATGAAATGCCTTTTGTAACAGATGAGTTTTCGTATGAAACCCTAATACTTCGAAAGAGATTGTCCGTTTTGTACACGAAGTACATCCAGTTTTTGCCGTAACCCTCTCAACTCTTTATAACCTTGGGCGGTGAAGGTCGTACCAATAAGGAAGAAGCACACTGATCGTGTGTTTCTTTCAAGCGCTTGTGAGCTGTTGGATCAGCACTATAATGACTTGTCCCGGTTCGTGCTAGCAACCGGGACTAAAGAGGCACGCGACCCTATATATAACCCACCTCTCGGACATGTTCGACACTTAGTGTGTGTACTCATTCGGATTCCCTGCATACGGTCCAACGGTGCATTTCATATTTCCACCGTTGGGTAGTATGCAGGGGAAACCGTGTGTTTTGTTGATCTATCTAGAAATCCTTTAGTTCATCGACCGAATACAAATCATTCGGATTCCCTGCATACGGTCCGACGGTGCATTTCATATGCGGGCACTCACGAGCCACCGTCGGGCTGTATGCAGGGGAAACCGTGTGTTTTGTTGATCTATCTAGAAATCCTTTAGTTCATCGACCGAATACAAATCATTCGGATTCCCTGCATACGGTCCGACGGTGCATTTCATATGCGGGCACTCACGAGCCACCGTCGGGCTGTATGCAGGGGAAACCGTGTGTTTTGTTGATCTATCTAGAAATCCTTTCATTTTCCGATGGTATATTTCATTTTTCCAACTCCATTTTTACAAAGACACTTAGAAAGAAACAAAAGACAAATAGAAAGGATGATGCTCAATTGTCCGTTTTGTACACGAAGTGCATCCAGTTTTTGCCGTAACCCTCTCAAATTTTTATAACATGCTATGTGGGTGAAATGATGATACCATGCCAACTTTCAACCTTTTCAGAGTTCATTTGTAGTGCTTTTCAATTTCAGGGTCATTTAGCTCAAAAAAATCAGTAAATGCATGAAAAATACCAAATGAAGTCAGAAAGGGTTGAAAATTGATGATGTGGCTTTGAATGGTGCATTTTGAACACACAAAAAGTTTGGAGTTCAAATAAGTTCAAAAAAATGAAACCCCTTTGTAACAGATGAGTTTTCGTCTGAAACCCTGATACTTCGAAACAGATTGTCCATTTTGTACACGAAGTGCATCTAGTTTTTGCCGTAACCCTCTCAACTTTTTATAACATGCTATGTGGATGAAATGATGATACCATGCCAACTTTCAACCTTTTCAGAGTTTATTTGTAGTGCTTTTCAATTTCAGGGTCATTTAGCTCAAATAATGAACTAATAGCAAAAAGAATGAACTAGCAAACTTTTATGAAACTCTAATAGCAAAAAGAATGAACTAAAAATAATCAATTAAAATATTCTGTTATGATCAACTAAAACAAAACTATAATATTCTTCAATAGCAAAAACAATCAACTAAAAAGCTTTTATAAATCTCTAATAGCAAAAGGAATCAACTAAAAAGCTTTTATAAACCTCTAGTATTTTTTAAACTAAAATTATATAAAATTTATGCAACTAAAATTATCAAAGAATTTTTTGTTCAAAACATTAATAGCAAAAATAATTTTCATAAATAAATTTTATGTTAGAAACTTTAATAGCAAACTAAAATAACCAAATCTGTTTTTGATTAAAACAGACATTTAAAATAACCTAAAACTTACCAAATTGAATATAATGATAAAACACAGTAATATTAAATAGCAGGAAAAAGAATCACTCAAAAATATATTTTTTTAGTAAAGTTATTCACAAACTAGTGATTCACACAAATTTCAAAAAATTCTAATTTAAACTATTCAAATTTGAAAACTAAAGGCACTAACAGAAAGTTTATAATTTGTGTGACCTAAAAGCAAAAAGAATCACTGAAAAACAGTAAGTAGGAACAAAATAAAATAAATAAAGCAAAAAACAAAACAAAAAACTGGGTTTTTTTTTAAAATGCCACCTACTGGGCTGCCACTGCCTGAATACAACTTGAAACCCAACCAGCTTGTTGGGCCAGATTCAGCCCGCAGTAGGCCCAATAGGCCCACAGGCAGTGACAAATTAGGCCCGGAGGCCTGCAGTTGAGAGGAGCTCGAGAGGGTATGCGCAGCAGCGCTTATAAACCACTCTCGAGCTCTCTCGGCTAGCGAGGTGGGACTAAAAATTTGGCCCCGGGCAGAACCACCCTTTGGTCCCGGTTGGTGCCACCAACCGGGACCAATGCCGCCCTTTAGTCCCGGTTGGTGCCACCAACCGGGACCAATGCCCCCTTTGGTCCCGGTTGGTGCCACCAACCGGGACCAAAGGTCCCTGTTTCCCGCCCTTTGGGCTGACAAAAAGAGACCTTTGGTCCCGGTTGGTGCCCGGTTGGTGGCACCAACCGGGACCAAAGGTGGGCATTGGTCCCGGTTGGTGCCACCAACCGGGACCAAAGGCTCTGGGTATATATAGCCCACACTTAGCGTTTTCCAGTCCCAGTTCATCTTCCCCCCCCGACGCCGCGCGCCGCCCCGTCGCCGACGCGCCCTCGCCGTGCCCGCCGTCCTCGTCCCCATCGCCGCGCGCCGCCCCGCCGCGCGCCGTCCCCTCGCCGACGCGCCCTCGCCGTGCCCGCCGTCCTCGTCCCCGTCGCCGTGCGCCGCCCCGAGCCCGCCGTCGTCGTCCCCGTCCCCGTCGCCGCCCCCGTCGCCGCCCCGTCCCCGTCGCCTTCCCGTCGACGCGCCGCCCCGTCGCCGCCCCGTCGCCTCCCCGTCGCCGCCCCGTCGCCGCCTCGTCGCCTCCCCGTCGCCGCACCGCCCCGTCGCCGCCCCGTCGCCGCCCCATCGCCGCCCCGTCGCCGCCCCGTCGGCGCCCCGTCATCGCCCCGTCGCCTCCCCGTCGCCTCCCTGTCGCCGCCCCGTCGCCGCCCCCCAGTGAGCCACCCCTTTCCCATGGTCCCCTGCTCGGATACGGCGACACGAGATATGTCATTTTCCAAAAACAGCCCATCGGGGACACGGCAAGTATATATAAAGATAAATGAAAATATGTCAGTTAAAGAAAGAAAAATAACGAGAAAGAGATCGCCCCCTCCCCGATAACTTCGACATGAGGGGGGGGTCGATATACATTTTTTCCATGTATGTATGTCGTTGTCGTTGAGTTAAAGAAAGAAAAATAATGAAAATATGTCATGAGTAATGAAAATATATAATATATGTATGTGGCTATGTATGTAAAGATGGATAGCATTTTTTTCCATGTATGTATGTCGTTGTCGATATACCCCCTCCCCGATAACTTCGACATGAGGGGGGGGGGTCGATATACCCCCTCCCCGATAACTTCGACATGAGGGGGGGGGGGGTCGATATACCCCCCTCCCCGATAACTTCGACATGAGGGGGGGGGTCGATATACCCCCCCTCCCCGATAACTTCGACATGAGGGGGGGGGGTCGATATACCCCCCTCCCCGATAACTTCGACATGAGGGGGGGTCGATATACCCCCTCCAGATAACATTTTTTTTCTAAGTTACTTAGGTAAAATGTTCACCCCCCCTCTCGATATACCGGGCGAGATGAAGCCGTGGTTTTCTTGAATCCTTTGACACTAGACAACGTGACATATAGAAGGGTAGATGAGATCAGGAAAAATATGGACCATTTTCTGCACATCCAGAATGGCGCCATTTTGGTAAATCCCTAAAAGGTTAAGAGAATCCCGGCCGTCTCGCCCTACCCAATAAACTCTCGAGGCCACCCAAACCCTAGAAGAAAGAGCGTTCTCGATCTCCTACCCCCTCCCGTCCCTACCCGATAAACTCTCGAGGCCACCAAACCCTAGAAGAAAGAGCGTTGTCGAGGCCACCCCAAACCCTAGAAGTGTTGTCGAGGCCACCCCAAACCGGACATCAGACATTCATGAGAGAGGCGGTCCGGACGTCGGACGACATTCATGTTTGTATATTAATTGCCATGTTGTAATATTTGCAGAAACTATGGATCCAAGAGACTTGGAACAAGAACAGTTGTTGGGGGACATAATCCACGACGGACGTGATATCTTGTCGTATCTCAACGACACCGATGATCTAGAAGGAGAGGATGATGGCTCCGGTGATCGAACAATGGAGGAGGAAGGACATGATCATGATGGCTCCGGTGACCGAATGCCGGACAAAGAAGGAGACCATGATGACGGCTCCGGTGACCGAACGGAGGAGGGAGCTGTTGCAAAGTCCGGCGAGGTATATATATTAATTAAGCCTGTGCAGACTAGCTAATTGATGCATTAATTGTTTTGGTATGTACATATATTAATTAACTCTTCTTTCTTCTTTTATTGCCCTCCGGATCGAGCCAAACTTCGGTAACGAGACGAGGCCCGAAAAAGAGGTTGCGCAAGGATGAAAGGTTCACGATCACAGCACTCGCGCACGATGGCCATCCGATTAAACCCAAGCGGACCAAGGACGCATTTTCTGCTCAGTGCGGAGCTATTGTTAGGGACTACATCCCGATCAGCATCAAGCAATGGAATAAGCCTAAGGACGGCGCCCCTGATGGTGATTATGTCACCGATAGACAGAAAGATGATCTTTGGACCGCGCTGAAGGCAAGTTTCACCCTACCGCCAGAGGAGGATCCGAATAAGCCAGTTATAGAGCCACTGGTCAAGGCGTGTGCTCTTAAGAAGATGGCAGATCTATTCAGGAGGTGGAAGAATGAGTTGAAATCAAAGTTTGTCGACAAAGGGAAGACTCCAGAATTCACCGGCCGATTTGAGAAGATAGGTGATCACTGGCCCGCATTTGTGGCCTACAAGACATCGTACAAGAGTAAGAAAATGTCAGAGACAAACAAGATCAATGCTGCAAAGAAGTAGTATCACCATCACACGGGGTCAGGTGGCTACCTCAAAGGCCGGCCGTTGTGGGACAAAGCTGAGAATGACCTGATTGCTAAAAACGTTGTACCACAGACATTGAACTGGCCAGACCGTTCAAGGACTTGGTTCTTCGGGGTTGGGGGAACTTTGGACCCTGAAACAGGGAAGTGCCGTTGGACGAACGAGCAACTTGCAATACCCACGAACAAGCTTCAGGAGTATATCACCGCAGCGCAGGAAGGGACGTTCATTCCCGACAGAGAGAAGGACGAGCTGACTGAGGCCCTAGGGAATGCTGAGCACCCTGGACGAACACGAGGCACACCAGGCTCCGTTCCATGGAAGGTTGGGTTTCCCGACGCAGGCGGTTACAGAAGCCGGGAGAGAAAGAGGAAAGCGGAGCTGAGCGAAATTCAGAACCTCAATGCAAGACTACAAAAGCTAGAGGAAGCTGAGAGCCAGCGAGCTGCCGGCCAACCATCTCAGCGGCACGAAGCTACCCCAGAAGCTACCCCGCCATCTCAGCGGAGAAGCAGCGTCGCTTCCACGGAGCCCGTTCAGCCTGACTTCACGTCTCCTAGCTACCCCGTGGATACTATCACGGAGGCTCAACATTGCAAGCTTATGACGAAATGCCGGAACCTCACTTTATTGGCGGCTGTCGGCTCTGTTGCACCTCCTCAACCCAACGGAACTTTTCACTGCCGTCCGATTCCACATGGCTATGCTGTTGTGATGGTGGATGAAGTAATGGAGGGATTTGAGGAGCTCGAGCTTGACCACTCTACAGGTGAAGGGGAGAATCGGCTGGGTCGTGCCCTGAGGAGTACATGTCTTTGGCAGAAGGAGTACATCAAGCTTCCAAACTGGACAACTCCGCCTCCTCCTCCTCCTCCGGCGAGTCAGGGCACTCCGCCTCTTCCTCCTCCTCCTCCTCCGGCGAGTGATCAGGGCACCGCGCCTCCTTCTCCGGCTCCTCCGACGCGTGAGGGCACTCCGCCTCCTCCTTCGCCTACTCCGGCATGTCGGAGCAGTACGCCTCCTCCTCAGCCTCGTCAGCAATGGCGGAAGACAGACGCCGCCTCCTTCTCTGCCTCGTAAGCAACGACGGAAGAGAGACGCCGCCGCTCCGGCGGCTAGCAGTACAAGCAGAGGCGGGAGGGAATACAGATACGGTCCATCTCTCAAGCCTCTGGAAAAGTTACCATATGAGAGGACCGAGTCTGAAAACGAGGAGATATGTCAGGAGCAATTGAGGGCCCATTTTGCAAAGAAAACTCCACCTCCGAAGGAGAAGCTAGATCCGGTGAAAGTGAAGCGCACTATCGATGCCCTGAAGCGACCACCACCGCCTCCGCCGGATTCCAACTATGTCCGGATTATTAAAAAGACATATGTAGAAGCGCGGCGGTCGGGAAGTACTTCTAGTGATGCAAGGTTAGCAGAACGAAGAAGTGGGAAAACAATTCCCCAGCTCGGCGAACAGGAGAAGCAATCGTGCCCTCCGCTCAAGGTGTCTACCGATATCGTCGCTAATCATCCGGGGATGGTGCCCGGTACCAATCCTGGTGATTACTTGGGGGATGATGTAATTTTTCAAACGGCTGAGGTAACAGAAGAATATGAATACTTGCACGGGAAGCCTCTCGTCAAACCTGATCATCCTCCTCTAACAACGATGATGTACAAATTGCATGAGTGGTACATGAAAACCTGCAGGGAGTCTGGGAGAGACACTATGTATATGGCAGTGAAACCAGAGCACGAATTCATTGGACTTTCCGTGATGCCTGTTGAATTTGTGGAGTTATTTCAGTTATACAATCAACGGGCCCTCGACAAACAACTCATGACTGCCTACTGTCTGTAAGTATTACTTCTATAGTTAAGTCTCTAGCTCAGCTTGTTCATTGCATGTATATATAATTATCCTCACTATATTATGCAGATTGAAAATCGTCGAATGCAAAAAACTAGGAATCTTCGACGTTGGGTTCATTAGCCCAGATGCCGTAAATGAATGGACGGTACGAAACTCAATCAAAGAGACCGAGAAGAACTTGCTAAAGTCGTTCCTTATACATCAAAACAAAAGGGAAATACTCTTTCCTTACAACTTCAAGTGAGTGTTGCTGTCTTCTCTGTATACTCGGTTTCGCTTACTCGAGGTTAAGTAATGTAATTGATGAGTTATATATGCGTGCGCAGTTACCACTTTATTCTGCTATCAATTAAGCTTGACGGGGCATTAGTAACTGTCTTAGACTCGACACGTAAAGATCCCGAGAATTATGCGGACATGACTGCAATGCTCAAGAAGTAAGTTCAGTCAATACCGGGACCATATCGGCATGCAACTTTCATTAATTTCCTGATATCAAGTAATCATTTTCTTTGCCTGGCAGGGTTTGGAAGAAGTTCACCCGAAAGGTTCCCGTTCTAAACTCGGAGTTGCGATCTACGCACCCGAAAGTAAGTAGTACTAGCTAGTTCCGCGCATCTCTAATTGATTCAAATTTTCATCAATATATCATTACCATGCTTGCTTATCAGTTTGATTGAACTCTATTGTTGTAAAGTGCTTGTACCAGAAAGAAGGGACTTCTTTATGTGCATACTAGGTATGCGAGTTCATTCGCCACTCGACCTCTGAGCAGGGCTTCTCTGACAAACAATTTGAAGTACGTAAATAATATTCACAATTTTATTTTATATATTACCATCAATTGTGTTCAGTTTTATTCATATATATGCATGTATTGACCCCCTTCTTTAAATTAGATCTGGCAGATGCGGGATGAACTCCTACCACATGATCGCATACGAGTAATTCAAGAGGAATTGGCGGGATTCTTTCTTGACCACGTCATACCTAAAGACGGAGAATACCATGCGAATTTGTGATTGGATCTTAGGTACATGATGTTAGGGATTGTAAAAGATGTTATATTGTATATATGTAGTAGCGTCTGATAGATATACGAAAACTTGTTGTTCGACCAATCTCTCGGAGAAAGAGAGGTCGATCACTTCTCTCTGTATATGTTCATGACGATCTTATGTACTTACTGGTTCCTTCATTTGCTTACTACCTAGCGTGTCGAGTTCTCTCTATAGTAGCTAGCGTCGACCAAGCACGGAGAAAGAGAGGACACTTCTCTCTATTAGCTAGCTAACACAATATGAAACCCCTAAATTAACCCTACAAAACCCCAAAACCCTCCCTTCCAAAAAAAAAACCCCCAGCGGCTGCGAGCTGCTGACGCGTGGCTGCCCTTTGGTCCCGGTTGATGTTACCAACCGGGACTAAAGGTCTTCCTTCCTGGGCTCCCCGCAGCGGCCACGTGGTGGGCCTTTGGTCCCGGTTCGTAAGCAAACCGGGACTAAAGGTTTTGGGCTTTAGTCCCGACCCTTTAGTCCCGGTTCCAGAACCGGGACTAAAGGCCCTTACGAACCGGGACAAATGGGCCGTTTCCTACTAGTGTAGGTTCAACAACAACCACAAAAAACAGAGCCCCCTGCCTCCACACCAGTTGTAATTGTGGCCTCGAGTTGCGAGTCAGGGTCCGACTTGCAGAATCGGGTCAACTACAACTACATCAAAACAAAGACCCCCGGTTGCGAGTCAAGTGTTGGATTGTAACTCGAGGGACTCGAGTTGCGAGTCAGTGGCCAACTTGCAACTGGGGTGACCTACAACTACAAAAAAGCCCCCAGTTGCTAGTCAAATGGTTAACTTGCAACTGATCCCTCGAGTTGCGAGTCAGTGTCCAACTTGCAACTGGGTTAACTACAAAATACAAAAAAACAAGCACCCAATTGTAAGTCAAAGGTTGACTTGCAACTAGGGTCCCTCGAGTTGTGAATAAGGGGCCAGCTTGCAAGTCGAGGCTTGACTTGCAAGTTGGTTCAACAACAAACACGAACAACAAAGCCCCCCCCCCCCCCCCAGTTGCAAGTGAGCGCCAGACTTGCAACTATGGCCTCGGGTCGCGGGTTAGGGCCCAACTTGCAACTGGGTCAAATACAACTACTACAAAAGCAAAGACCCGCAGTTGCGAGTCGATTGTTGGCTTGCAACTCGGGGCACTCGAGTTGCGAGTCAGTGGCCGGCTTGCAACTGGGGCGACCAACAACTACAAAAAAGCCAGGGGCTTGTTGCATGTTTAATTAGGCTTGACTTGCAACTAACAAAAAGCCCCCGGTTGCGAGTCAAATGGTTGACTTATAAAAGTTGCCTCGAGTTGCGAGTAAGTGTCCAATTTGCAACTGGGTCAATTACAAAATACAAAAAACAAGCACCAATTGTGAGTCAAAAGGTTGACTTGCAACTAGGGGCCCTTGAGTTGCGAATAAGGGACCAGCTTGCATGTCGGGGCTTGACTTGCAAGTTGGTTCAACAACAAACACGAAAAACAAAGCCCCCCTAGTTGCAACTCAGTGCCAGACTTGCAACTATGGACTCGAGTTGCAAGTTAGGGCCCGACTTGCAATTGGGTCAACTACAACTACCACAAAAACAAAGCCCCCAGTTGTGAGTCCGAGTGTTGACTTGCAACTCGGGGCACTCAAGTTGCGAGTCAGGGTTTGACTTGCAACTCGGGGCACTCAAGTTGCGAGTCAGGGTTCGACTTGCAACTGGATCAACTAGAACTATGAAAAACAAGGACCCGGTTTCGAGTCGAAGGTTGACTTGCAACTAGGTTCAACAACAACCACGAAAAACTAAGCCCCCTGCCCCATTTGCAAGTCAGGGTCCGACTTGCAACTGTGGCTTCGAGTTGCGAGTCAGGATCCGGCTTGCAATTGGGTCAACTACAACTACGACAAAACAAAGACCCCCAGTTGCGAGTCGAGTGTTGGCTTGCAACTTGGGGCACTTGAGTTGCGGGTCAGTGGCTGGCTTGCAACTGGGGCAACCTACAACTACAAAAAAAACCGAGGCCAGTTGCAAAAATCGAGGCATGGCTTGCAACTAACAAAAGGCACCCCAGTTGCGAGTCAAAATGGTTGACTTGCAATTGTTGCCTCGAGTTGCAAGTTTGTTCCGACTTGGGGCACTTGAGTTGCAAGTCAATTCCGACTTGCAACTGGGTCAACTACAAACTACAAAAAAAACAAGCACCCAGTTGCGAGTCAAAGGTAGACTTACAACTAAGGCCCCTCGAGTTGCGAGTCAGGGGCCAGCTTGCAAGTCGAGGCTTGAATTGCAACTAGGTTCAACAAACAAACACGAAACAAAGCCCCCCCCCCCCCCAAATTGCAAGTCAACGTCCGACTTGCAAGTGTGGCCTCGAGTTGTGAGTCACGGTCCGACTTGCAACTTGGTCAACTACAACTACAAAAAACAAATGGTCAACTTCCTCCAATTTACCACTGATGTGTGTGGTTTCATACCCCCTGTACACATCCACATCGTATCTGCGGCCGTGCGCTCTCAAGTTCATGAAACCACCAGACAAGTGCTGGGGAACTGGCCCTGGCAGAGCATGGGAGTATCCGGAAAAAAAAAGATATGAACTTGTGCAAATAAAATAGACGAAACTGTCAAAACTAGAAACTGATGTTCAGACACACAAAGTAACTGACAAAAAACAAAAATAGTTTCAGAAGATACAACACAGAAAAAACATGAGATCTACTAACACAAAAATCACCCAAAAAATTAGAAAATGAAAACACACATAGTATACTGAATGAGATATATCAAAATCAAAGAGAATCACTGCTTTCAATTGTTGCATGTAGTACCAAAAAAGAGGCAGATGCACACATGTACTCTCTGCTTTGCATCCTAAGTAGCAATCCAAACTTTATAAGAAATAAAGTGCTCTACTTACGAAGAACACCATCAGTATGAGCAATGCTTGTGTAGAAAACAAAAAAGGACAGATTCTCAACTGTTAGAAGTGGTTTGCATTCACTACTAGTCTATTATCATGCATAACTGCTGCAGATACTCAAACAAGACCAGATGAAAACTCCATCTATAGACATATCAATGATAGATTCTCGATGATACTGGTTGCCATCATTCAAGGACATGAGCAAGAATTCATAGCCTAAATGAAAGGAACTTACAAAAACATCGATAGCATTAGTGCTCAACCATAATCATAACCTGACACAACTGATCCGAATGCTCACTAAGTCAAACCCATTACAAAAATCATAGAAGCACATGCATAAAAACAAAAGCTATGATACTGGACAAACCTTAACAGAGTTATACTGACATGAGAAAATGGGACAACAAGAATCTAGACTGAAAAAGAATCCCAACCCATTCCTACCAACCAGACACAAGCATTAGCTCAATGGGAGAACATGAATCTATATTGAGAGAAAACAAAACTTGATTCTCATAAAAAATGTGCTTGTGATTTCAAACCCGACACTAATCCTCCACCCCCAACACCATCACTACCTACCCCCCCCCCCCCCCCCCCCCCCCCGCGCCGCGAAAAGAAACCCCGCTGCTCCACACTTACAAACCTAGCAACCCCAAAATTACCAACCCCATGAAACCTCTGTTCGATTTGGACAGAAAAACACTAGATCAAAATCAACTTATTGCTGAAAAAGGAACGGGGTCCTGCCATCTAACTGAACATCTAGACGCATGTTGTTTCTTCCTCACGTAACCAGCTCTAATTGACTCGGACTGACACGACATGCCAACAAATTCAGAGCAGAACCATGGTGCTAATCCCCTTGATAACTACTATTGTTTCAGAGAAGAACCATTGTTTCTTAATTACAAAACGCGACGAACACAAGTAACTCATATACACACATGCAACTAGTAACTATATATAGTCTGGACATCACACACTGACAAACAAACTTAGTTTCAGAGATACAACTAACATAAAACATAAAAATATGGTGGATCTCTTTTAAAACACTCTCACACAAATCACAAAAAACCTATACTAAAAATCAACCACTCATCACCCGTCCCCCCACCCCCTATCAAAAAAAAAACATCATCCCCACCATCTAAATCTGCCACCGAACTACAAAGAAACATTTGCTAAAAAAAAGGTCTATACACAATTACAGCCCTACTGCTACGATTTTTTTTGAAACTATGATGATTTTTATAGCTAATTCGGAAACTATACACCCTAATGCATAAAAATCAAAAGTATCACCCCGTCGGACTCCTGTTGGCCGAAGAGGGACTTTTCGGCCTACCGTTGGCCGAAGAGGGACTCTTCGGCCAACCGTTGGCCAAAGAGGACTCTTCAGCCAACCGTTGGCCAAAGAGTCCCTCTTCGGCCAACGGTAGGCCGAAAAGTGGTCTTCGGCCAACACCTGCTCTCCTGTTTTAGAAAATTCATATCAATTAGGCTTTTTAGTATTTTAATTTGATTCTTTTTGCATTAGATTAGAAATTTTATGAAGTTTCTGTAGATATCAAGTTTGACTAGATTTGAAAGTTTGAATTTGAATTTTCATGAATTTGCACAAATCACTAGATTGCCTATAATTTGAGCTAGGAGTATTTTTTTAGATGATTCTTTTTGCTACTGGTTCTTTGTGACTTTGTTTATCAGTTGTAATTAATTGGCGAATTTTAGTATTATTTAAAATTAGGTGTTTACGAAAACAGTTCTGTTTTAGTGTTTTATAGGTTTTGTGCTATTTCTTTTAATTTTAATTGCTTTAAATTGTTTTCTTTAGTTTTTTTGACATATTCCTTTAGTTTCTGTTAAGTTATCAGTAGCTATTTTATTTGTAGTAAATTTTTTTGTATTTTATTTCTTTTATCCTACTAGAAAACTTGTTTTCACCTTCATAGGAGTTTATATTTAAAAGTTCCTTATAAATCCTGTACAACCATTGCCGTTTTATACATGAAAAAATATACTTTCCCGCAATCTTTTTCCCTCCATTTTCTTTCCCGCCATTAAGTAGGTGCGGGTGGCCTGCAAGGACCTTTGAGGAGATACGAAAAGAACTTCTCAGGTTGCATGGAAGGTGGAAGAAGTAACAACATAAGGGTGAAGCATTCCTAAAGGCTGCAGCAGAACATACTTATTTATGGACCCAAGACAGCGAGGACGAAGACGATATTTTCATGCCGAGCACCAAGGGCAAGAGTACCGCATCGTCGAAGGGCAATAGTACCGCATCGTCGAAGGGCAAGAGTGCTGCATCGACGGAGGATGACAATGATGCCTTCATGTGGAGTGTGAAACACTGTCTGAGAGAAGTCATAAGTGTGAAACACTCTCCGATGATGATGACGAAGCTGCAAACACTTATGACTTCTCTCAGACAGTGTTTCACACTCCACCAGCAGCACCGACACAAGAGACACAGACCGTGTCAGACGATGTTATCTACGGTCGTGGACACCGTGAGGCTCGTTTTATAAGTTGAGAAGAGAAGATGGTGAGAAAGAAGATGGCGGGAAAGAAGATGGCCGGAAAGAAGATGGCGGGAAAGAATGGTGGTAAAGAAAATGGCGGGAAAGAAAATGGCGGGAAAGAAAATGGCGGGAGAAAATGGCGGCAAAGAATGGCGGGAGAGAATGGTGGGAGAAAATGGCGGCAAAGAATGGCGGGAGAAAATGGCGGCAAAGAATGGCGGGAAAGAAAATGGCGGCAGAAAATGGAGGGAAAGAACGGCAGGAAAGAAAATGGAGGATAAAAGAAATAAAATACAAATTTTTTTTACTGCAAATAAAATAGCTACTGATAACTTAACATAAACTAAAAGGATATGTCAAAAAAAACCAAAGAAAACAATTTAAAGCAATTAAAATTAAAAGAAATAGCACAAAACCTATAAAACACTAAAACATAACTGTTTTCATAAGAACCTAATTTTAAATAATCCTAAAATTGGCCAATTAATTACTACTGATAAACAAAGTCACAAAGAACCAGTAGCAAAAAGAATCATCTAAAAAAATACTCCTACCTCAAATTATAGGCAATCTAGTGATTTGAGCAAATTCATGAAAATTCAAATTCAAACTTTCAAATCTAGTTAAACTTGATATCTACAGAAACTTCATAAAATTTCTAATCTAATGCAAAAAGAATCAAATTAAAATACTAAAAAGCATAATTGATATGAATTTTCTAAAACAGGAGAGCAGGTGTTGGCCGAAGAGCACTTTTTGGCCTACCTGCGGCCAACAGGAGGCCGACGGGGTGATACTTTTGATTTTTATGCATTAGGGTGTATAGTTTCCGAATTTGCTATAAAAATCATCATAGTTTCAAAAAAAAATCTACTGCTACACCGCTACTGATGGAGTAAAAGAAGAAAAAGGAATGGATCTAGGCAAATAATCTACCCACGCACACTGAATCTACATGTTACGGTTGGGCAAAAAACACTAGATCATAAAACAACTCACTGAAAATCCTACCCCGTCCACTGAATCTTACCCATCCCGCTGAATCTCTAGAAAACTTACTCTGCCCCAACCCCAATCCTACCAACTCCCCCGCACATTTTACAGCAAAAAATTGGTCGATTGTGGCAAACCCTAGGTCAAATGGATACGCAAAAAAGAAGAACACAAACAAAGAACGAAGAAACATAGGGAGGGGGGGGCTCACTTCGCTGCTGCTCTCTCCACCCTTCTCACTGTCGACAGCGCCATCGTCTGGAGACCCTTCGGAGAGGAAGGCAAGTGGACTGGGAAGAGCCCCTCCCCTCGCAAGAGAAAAGTATAACGGCGCTGAGAAGGAAAACAGGCCTAGTACGAACAACCCGAGACAAACAACGGCCCGCCAGCCCAACAACTGTCCGCCCCCCACTCGCATGGGCCTCAGCACGGGCAGCCGCGCGCGAGCGACCGATCAACTTGCACGAATATTAAAGAAGACAAAGATCCAACGGTCCTGGGTTTAGATGTGAGGTAACTATTTTACATCTAGATGTGAAATAGCAAAACTGATAAATTAAATACAATTGTCGCCTTTCCTAACGCTAAAACTCCATTCTCAGCTAAATCAAAACTTTCCAATAAAGTTCTCCTTGTCATACCCCAATCGTGGATCTCCTAATCACCGTGAGGCATTATTTCCATCTATTTCTCATCTGAATCAGAACTTTCCAAAACTTCGACTGACTGAATCACAATTTTCCTTCCTCCCCTGTCATATCTCAATCGAATTACGAGCACCTCGCCGCAGGCCCTGCCCGTTCGCCACCGGTAACCTCGCCTCGCCGTTCGGTCCCACCGCCGGATCTGCACGACTCCGCCGCCCTGTACCGTCCTCGCCGGGCACAGATCATGGTGGCGCGGACACTGGATGTAGTGGCTACAATCAGAGGCGCAACGGCTCGGGCCCAGACCCCGAGCTCGTCGTGGCGCTCCGCGCAGCTTCCCTCGCGCCGGCTGACTCATGCATGCATCCACAATCTAGCTAGCTAATTCGTCCCTTGACTGCTATTTTCTCTGGTTGTACTGTTCTACAGCGTAGGGATCATCTACACAATCCATCGTCTCATGCATGCACAATCTAACTAATTTTTCTACTGACTGCAGTTTATGAATTGCTCCACATATCATTTATACAGATGATTTCAGACTTAGAAGTTTTGAGGAATAGTTTTGAAGTTGTATTCACGACATCATGATGCTCTAAATCAAATGAAAATTTGATGGATTCAAGAAGAAAAAGGTCAGGTATGTTTAGTACGTACTATAGTAGAAATTTCACTCCTGATCATCTTGGGATACTTGTACATGCTTGGTGTTACAATAATTCTACTGATTAATTGCATGAAAGTGCTGAACTTTGCTCCAGTGAACAACAAACCCACTGGGTAACATATTCCAATGCCATAGAAGTGGATCTGCATTTTTTCATCAAGGTGTTGTCTCATCTTTTAATTTGCATCGTCACTCTTGAATAATCAGTTTTCATAGAGATTTTATCTTTGATGTGAGCATTTTAAACTTTATTTATGTATAACCTTGATAAAACAATTGACAACAAATAATTAGAGAAGACTAGCCAGCGAGAGGAGGAGAGGAAAGAAGTGAGAAGAACAGAGAAAATACAGTAATGATAAATCAATTTAAAGTCATAGCAACGCACATCCTTCTAATTATATATCTTTATTTGATCGGTCACAAGTTGTAGTGGTGGTAGTAGTATTCACTATAATTGTTTGTACAAACTCACATTAACAACAAAGTCGCACATAAATCACAACAATTGTGTGCTAAAACACATAATCTTACCATATTTCCCAGGGTGCTGTCAGTTTTCATGTTTGTAGTTGTAGTGGGAAAGAAAACAAATAATCTGGTTGGTATACAATTGGAATTTTTTATGTGCATAATCTTACCATTACGCAGAATGGTTATGCATGTGCTCCCGGGAGCCAAATTGAGTTTCCGTATATAAATGCAATTTTCTTGTCCCATATACTGGAGTTCACATCAAAAATTTATCCTAGATGAACTAGACATTCAGTATGCCGTTGTGCAGCTAGCTGGTGCTGTGCTCACTCGGCGTTCTAATTAATATTATTCGAGCTCTAGGCCTGGATTAATTTTTATCTTAATTGGATATTAAACGATTCATCAAACATAGTTGTTCACCCAGACTGCATATGTCTGATTGTATTAGTGTCAGCTTTTTGAAGTCAAGTACTACAATGGCCGAAGGGAAATACTTTTAAATTGATCGCCCAAATGATACAAGACAATATATAAATTTAATCAATCTTAATGTCTACATGTTTTATTTGCTCCCATGCATGTTCACTTCTTTCAAGTTACAACCTCATGGTACTCTTGATTCTTTTGACATTTGTATTAACCGACCATTATTTGGGGCACACAACACGGTTATCCATTGGCTACCTATAGTCTTTCAGCACTCGGTTAATACCCCCAGTCTGCCTCTTTCCCAAAGCCGGACAGACATGGTTGTGTCAAAACCAGACTATGCATATATTGTTGTCTCTGGTGAGGTTACCAAGTGACACGTCCCTCGTGGTTGTCTTCTAATGATCTAATGGCTCTGTAGCTAATTCACTCTTGACATTGCTTATTCAAGTTGGAACCATGATCTTGCTTTAAGTATGTATATACAATTTTTGTTACTGATTGTGAATGAACCCCCTAGCAGTTTTGTGTTAAAGATTTCCAATATTATTTCTTTGTAGTTATCAAGTAGGTTATTTGTAGAGTCAATGATAGATAGATCTGCATGACAACATTATTTGTTCAAATTACCCTTCATCTTCAGACTAAATTCTGATGTGCATATTTTGTTTGCAGGAAATAAATAATGCTGACGTCTTGGATGAAAGTTAACATGATAGCTTGTCTTCTTTTCTACATGAAATAGTAAAAAGGGTGTGATTTTGTTGTAATTGCTTGCCCTGAGTTACAATCTTCACTGGACGCAATATAATTTTTGTACTACCCTCTTCTCTGGGTAGTTATGCATCAAGTTTTTTTTTATTGTTGATCTCCTTTTGCATGCATATTTTCTCCATTTTTGGTCTTTGCACAATATCATAGCCATATATTCATACCGATTGTTGCGCATGGCTGATCAAAGTAGAAGTTTGTTGTTATATTTCTTGCCACTATACACAATGGCACAATTTTATTGTATGTTCAAGAAGTTGGAAAAATATTTTTTCTAGGTTATATGTGACTAACATTTCTAAAAATATAGTAAGTTGATGCTATTGAGTCTTCACTGTTTGCTTCACAAAACTATTGTAGCCATACAAACAAAAGCCATCATGGAGTACATACAACATGGTTTTTCTATTGTGTTAATTGTTCTGTGACTCTCTGCTTCTAATATATGCGATAATTTGAGATGAACCCCAATCTCTCTTTTTTCGCTTAAAAAAGTTATCCGCCTTTCTTAGAAAAACTGTTTGAGTAAACTTTATTTATCATAGACATATTTCAAGTATTAAATAAATTCCGTGGTCAGCATCAAATGTTTATTCTGTGGAATGTGCCAGTGTCACAATCTTGACAAAAGCTACAAAGAGATTATCTTGAAAATTGATTGCATAGCGTATGAGGTATCGCCCTGAATTTTATCTCTCACAGGACATTTGGTATCCCTTTTTGTTATGCTTACTCGGGGCACATATAAGTTATCTATATTGTAAGGGGATGACCAACCTTTGAAAATTATCAAAGTTTGACAAGCCACTTAATATTTTGATGCAAGGTGGTTTTGCGGGAAGAAAACAAGGAGAAGAAGGATTGTGGGAGGAAGGAAGTGGAGTGTCACGTGGTGGCTAAGAAGAGGGAGGGGGCATGAAGATGATGAGGAGATGCATTTATCTACTACATCAGGAGCATGAGATATCATCACATGTAAATAGTATATCACTCATATCAAACGACCTTTCTCTTTGTAAAAACATTTTGCTAGCACATTTCTTGTTGTACATATAGTTTTTTAGCTGTGGCAGCACACGGGCTTCCAATTATGTGAATAGATTCACTTTTGGTCTATTTGCAAACTTTCTAATTGCCTTCTTAATACTCACGATGGATCTTTGTATGAAAGTATGATTGGACATATACATGAAAGAACTAGGAATCGGTATGGACTAGGGCGCATGCCTTGGTGGCGGATCGACACGTACACATGGGGAGGGGATCAGGGTGGAGAGCAGTGCGGTTGGCAAGGGACTCTTCTTTGGTGGTCGGTGGGGAAGTACAGTGTGAAGGAGAGAGGCGCCATGACGAAGGTGAGGTGGGCGTCACTCAGTTTTAAAGGAGAGGGCTATATTAGGAAAAGGAAAGGGTGTGTCATGGGGTTTCTATGTTGGGCCCACATGTTGGAAATAACATGGCGGATAATCCAGACAACCACATTTCTTCCCCACATATGGTCTGCATTTGGGGGAGCCCGGACTGTCCAAACGGTTTAATTTTGGGGAGCCTGTTGGGCGCACCTTTGAAGTCCGAACACACCCGAGGGAGAAATGAGCTTCGACCTAGACAACCAACTATAGCCCGTAGCAACGCACGGGCGTTCTACTAGTTTCTATAAGATTCGTGTAAATTGTTTTTTTATGTTTTGTCAATTCAGTTATCTCCCTGTCAAGATTCGTGTATTTGGAGTGGTGTATTTGGAGTGCTCGTTGTCGTTGTTTTTTTTATCGCTGGCGAGAAGCGAGCCTGACAACTCATTTGTGTGGCCCGTTTCCTTTTTTTTTTTTGAGAATTGCCAACACTTTATTGATCAATGTGGATATCCATGGGAATACAAGAAGGGTCATGCGGAGAAATTAGCCACAAGTGGCGACCCTGATCAAGCAAAGAAGAGTGTTTGGCAAGTGAATGAGCTTCATAGTTCGAAGCTTTATTATCAAAGGTAACAAAGCAACTATCTAACTTACTAGCCCTAATATTGAATTCCCTAACAATAGCCTCATACCTGCCTCCTTTTCCCTCCAAGATGTCATTCACCACTATCTTGGATTCACATGCAATAACAATCTTAAGAGATAGAGAGATCTTCAGATAACGACAAAGCTTCGCGGCATGCTAGGATTTGCAACGTTGCCTCGTCAGTGGTGCCATGCATAACAATAGAAGAAGATACCAAGTATATGCCATCTCTAGTCCTGCATATTGCAGCCGACGCACAGGCCTTGCCATCCGCGGAAAGGTCTCCCGCTACATGAATTTTACAGAACCCTTCTTTCGGTTGCCTCCAGGAGGTTGGCACAGCAGTACGAGGAGAGCACCTCGTCGCCGCTCTAGTCGTGATAGTACTGATGGAGTCAAGCTCACCGATGAACCGTTGAATAAATAAATGAGTATACATCAGACTTTGGAATATTTGTTCATGAATAGCCTTTCTCCGAGCGGTCCAAATCGCCCACAAAGTCACAACCAACTTGACAAACTGGGCACGCGGTAGTGAATCCCGGAGCTCAAACAACCATCTCTTCGCGCTCGGATTGTTCATCTCAACAAGTTTTTCCGATAGATCCTCGTCCACGAGAGCCCAAACACATCTAGCTGATGTGCATTCCACAAGCGAGTGTTTCCAAGAGTCCATTGAACCACACAATTGGCAATTGTCTGCATTACTCATATGGCGGTGATGACGGACATCCTCTGTGGGCAGTGAATGTCTAGCAAGACGCCAAAGAAAAACTTTGATCTTCGCCGGGACCTGAGTGTTCCATAATGATGTCCAACCTTTCTCCTCATAAGTGTTATCTGATGAGCCAGCTCGGCCGTCCAGCACCTCCTCCCTGTTCTTCTTTATAGACGCAAGTAACCTGTATGCCGAACGAACAGAGAAAGCTCCTGATCTCTCAAACTGCCATGCCCAGAAGTCATAGATGTTACTTGTACATAATGGTATATTTCGGATAGCATGAACATCCGCTGGGAGGAAGAACTTTTCCAGCACATCAACTCGCCAAGAAGCGGAAGTGTGATCAATGAACTCATTAACATAGACTGGGGGGTTCGAGGCTAGACATACTAGGGGTCGCATATTTGATTCCCTTGGAATCCAATTTTGGTCCCAAACCCTAGTAGTTGCTCCATTGTCAATTCTTCGAATAATTCCATGTTTGAGCGCGTCCCTACACTCCAGAATTGCTCTCCATACCTGTGATGGGTGAGAGCACAACTCGGCCTCCAGAATAGTAGAATTGCGGAAGTAAATTGACTTCAGAAGTTGCGAGCTTAAGGCTTCAGGTGAAGCTAGGATCCTCCATGCCTGCCTGGACAGTAATGCTATATTAAAGAGCTCCAAACCCTGAACCCAAGACCACCACAATGCTTTGGTTGGCACATGTCCTTCCATGCTACCCAGCTCGGTTTACGCTGCCCTTCTTTACTGCCCCAAAAGAACTGCCGAATTAGCTTGCTCAAATGTTCACATAAGCCTCTTGGCAACTTGAAACAAGACATGGAATACACCGGGACAGCTTGGGCGATAGATTTGATCAAAATTTCTTTCCCCGCTGCGGAGATCAATTTCTCAATCCATCCTTTCACTTTCCCCCATAGCATGTCCTTGAGATACTTAAACGCACATGTCTTTGACGCCCCAATATCAGAAGGCATTCCGAGGTATTTCTCATTCAACGTCTCATTCCGCACATTCAACACCCCTTTTACCTTGTTCTTGATAGTATCTGGGCACCCTTTACTGAAGTAAACAGATGACTTACTATTGTTAATTCTCTGTCCTGAAGCTTGACAGTATGATTCGAGCAGGTTTGAAACCTCTATCGCTCCCACACCATTCGCCTTAAAAAACAACATGCTATCGTCAGCAAACAATAAATGGTTAACCGATGGCGCCGAGGGGGCCACTTGTATTCCACTTAGTTGAGACGACTGATCTCTAGATTTGAGGAGGCCTGAAAGGCCCTCTGCTGCTAAAAGGAAAAGGTAGGGTGAGATTGGATCTCCCTGCCGTATACCCCTGGTTGGAACAAACTCATCAAGCACTTTACCATTCAAAGAAACAGAGTTCACCAAGCTCATAACTTGTGTTACCCATTTTTCTGAAAAACCCAGTTTCCTCATGATGGCCTCCAGATATGGCCACTCAATCCTGTCATATGCTTTCATCATATCGAGCTTCAGCGCACAAGGACGGTGCTTTAAAGCTTTATTTCTCTTCTTGAAGTGTAGGCATTCATATGCCACAATAATGTTATCAGTGATAAGGTGACCAGGGACAAAGGCAGACTGCTCCGTAGAAATAATCACGGGCAAAACCTCCTTCAGACGGTTGGCTACTACCTTGGAAGCAATCTTATACAGAACATTACATAAGCTTATAGGACGAAATTGTGTCAAGGAGGATGGGATTTTTACCTTTGGTATTAGGACCTAAATAGTATTATTAATCTCTCTTACACTCTCCTCTCCTTCCACAATCCTTAGTACCACCTTTGTCACCTCGTCACCACATATGTCCCAGTGCTTCTGGAAGAAATGGGCCGGGAACCCGTCTGGCCCTGGAGCTCGAGTAGGGAACATTTGGAACAATGCTGTTTTAACCTCCTCGACAGAGTATGGAGCATTAAGCATAACATTCATGGCATGAGTAACCTTAGTCGGCACTGAATCAAGGACAACCTGCATGTTGGCAACCCCCTCTGAGGTGTACAAGTTCTTATAGAATTGTGTAGTCTCCTCTTCAAGTTCTACTGGATCACTGATGATGTCCCCATTGGCCTTTCTCAGATTTTTGATCAAATTTTTCCTTCTCCACATGCACGCTCTAATATGAAAATAGCGTGTGTTCTTATCTCCGCTAATCAACCACTCGATTCTGGACCGTTGTCTCCAAAAGATCTCTTCCCTATAATACAATTCTATTAACCTCTCTGAAATTTTTAGCTCTTCATGGCTAGGACTCAATCTACCCGGAACTGCTCTTAGTAACTCGAGATCCCTCTTCAACTTCTTTATTTCTTGTCGCACATTACCAAAAGTTTTTCGGTCCCAGCTTGCGAGATCCCCCGAGAGCCCTTTCAATTTTTCATGAAGATCTTTGACGGAAAGACTGTTTGGTTTCTTCTGCCAACCCGAGTCAATGAAAGTTTTTAGCTCAGGGTGCGTATCCCATATGAGCTCATATTTAAACGGACACGACCCTTGACGCTGCATGAAATCGTCAGAAAACTTGAGAACAATCAGCACATGGTCCGAGCAGGCTGCTGTAGCATGAGTCACATGTGATAATGGGAATAGATTGGACCAAGTCGGGTGTGCGACCGCCCTGTCAGGTCGTACCCTCGTGTACGTTCCTCCAGCGACCTTATTCTCAAATGTCCAAGGCTGACCTGAGAAACCCAAGTCCAACAAACCACATACATCAAGAGCGTCCCTGAAGCCATCAATCTGCGCCTGGCTTCGTTGGCCAATTCCATCATGTTCTGAGTGAAAAAGAACCTCGTTAAAATCGCCAATCATAACCCAAGGTTGCACTGGCGATGCACAAAGTGACCTTAGGGTGTCCCATGTCTTCTCCCGATCCGTCACTTGGGCCTCACCATAGATGCAAGTTAATCTCCATGGTTCCGATCCTAGATCAGAGATAACTATGTCTATATGATACTTAGAGTACCCCTTAACTTCAAGAGTTATTTCCTCATTCCAAAAAATCACAATACCACCACTCCTACCGGAGCTGCTAACTGCAAAACATTTATTATAACCAAAAGAAAGCGAAAGAATTTCTGCACGTGCCCTATCTATCTGAGTCTCAACAAGACATAGCACGGCAGGGGCAAACTTAGTCGCGAGCTCGCGAACTTCTCGAACTGTCGCGGGGTTGCCCAACCCGCGACAGTTCCAACTGAGCAGACTCATTGCGCCCGGCGGCACCCCTCGAGGGGGTCCGCTGATATTGCTTCATTAGGGTTCACTACCGGGATGACCATCTATGCCGACGGCCAGGCCCAAAAACCGTCGAGATCGGCCTATGCCGACGGCCACCGTCGGCATAGGGCCGTCGGCAACTCGTACGTCGGCGTATCTCGGCCAGGCCGTCGGCGTAGAAAAGCCGTCGGCATAGCTGCCTATGCCGACGGCCTCCGTACACCCGTCAGCATAGAATAGCCGTCGGCAAAGTTTCCCGTATGACGGCGGCTGACGTCGCCGTCGTCGAGTTCTGACCAGTAGAAGGGCGACGCGTGGCGAGGCTATGCCGACGGCTAAGCCGTCGGCATAGTTTTAAATCTATGCCGATGGCTTAGCCGTCGGCATATACGCGCCACGTGGCGCGATCTGGTGCTTCATGGCAAAACATACGCCGATGGCTAAGCCGTCGGCGTATGTTTTTGCCATGAAGCACCAGATCACGCCACGTATCACCTATGCCGACGGCTAAGCCGTCGGCATAGTTTTAAATCTATACCGACGGCTTAGCCGTCGGCAAGGGTGACACGTGGCGTGATCTGGTAGCACGGCGGCTATCTATGCCGACGGTTATGCCGTCGGCATAGCTCCTGTCTGATTTTTTTTACAATTTTCTGTTTAATTCAATTCAAATGCACAGCAAATTCACAGCACATATATATAATCAAATGCACATAAACAACACATATGAATATCATCATCACCACCAACATCACAACAACATAAGTATCATCATCACAATCACAATAACATAAGAGTGTGATCATAAGTATCATCACCACAACAACATAAGTATCTCACAATCACACATCATCATCGCAATCATCAACGACGGGCACTACCACCGCCAAGGTCGTCACGCCCAGACCGCCAAAGCCGAGGTCGTCACTGCTTGCGGTAGCGCTACTGCCAAGACCGGCACTGCTACCGCCACCGCCACCTCCTCGGTGGATCGGAGTGACCGGGCTCCGTGACTCGGAAGTGATGCCAAGACCGGCACCACCACCAACGAATGATCCACCGGTTCCCTGGATGTTTGAAAAGACATGTTAAGGGGATATATGATTGTGTTGAATAAACGGTAAGCGGTGGTAGAATAGTTTGGGGATCTACTAACCATCGTAGTCCCCATGTGCTGTGCCAGAAACTCCTCAAAGGTAAGCAGCACTGGAGCTGCTCCAGGATGTGGTGGTGGTGGTTCCATTACAGGAACCGTGCCGGCCGCCATGCTCTCAAAAACCAGCTGCATGTTAATTGACAAAGCAAACACGAATGTCAGAAGAAATGAAAGTGCAAATATGGAAGTGAACTGAAAGGGGCTAAACTAGCCGTCATCATGCGAGTGCTGTGGTCCTGGACTGCTGCAACTTTCGCATGCCACGCCATGGTCTCCTGGCGTGTGTACTCCATGTAGGCCTGCAATATGAGATGACTCATAAAACATCTCAATGCGGAAAATAAAGTGAGCAATGAATATAAGAGGGAAAATACTTACAGAGTGCCGCTTGGCTAGGAGGGAGTGTGACTGCGCACTGGTCGTGGTCATGTAGGTGCGCTGGCTCAGGCTCGGGTCAGTAGCTCGGAGCTATGTGTAGGAGATAGAAGGAGTGACCACGACATCCAGAACCGGCTGCCGACCATGAAGCCTCGGCCCCATGCCCACCACGACCCTGTCGTCCAGAGCCACCATCATGGGGTCAGGTGTGCCAGGATGTAACCTCAGATACTCCTCGTTGTAGGCCTTCTTCTTCTGCGCGGTCTTGCCGTAGTACTTGCCCTCGCCAGCCTTGGGGTTCCTCCGCGTATGGGCGATCTCCCACGCCTCCATGTGTGAGAGCGACCGCTTCAGTTTCTCCTCCTGCACTAGTAGAAAACAGGGCTTTAGTGCCGGTTCGTAAGGGCCTTTAGTGCCGGTTCAGCAACCGGCACTAAAGTGTGGGGACTAAAGCCCCCCCCCCTTTAGTACCGGTTCAACACGGCCCGGGACCAAAGGCCCACCACGTGGCACGAGCCGGCACCGGGGGCTGGGGGACCTTTAGTCCCGGTTGGTAACACCAACCGGGACCAAAAGTACCACGTGGCACGAGCCGGCGCCGGGGGCTGGTGGACCTTTAGGGACCAAAAGTATTAGGGGTTTATGAATTATGGTTTATTTTTCCTTTTAATTTTGTGTTTTCCATTTAATTCTTTTTCATTTCAAACATATTTTACGTTACTACATATTGTACACGTTATGCATATATATATATAAATAGAATTTCTCGTAGAACCGATCATATATATATCATCGAATTTCTCATACGACCATTCACATACACACATATATATATACAATTTGGTATATACAATTTCTCCTACAATTTGCGGATCATTACATGCAGGCATTACAGCTTGTAATGGTATTCTCCTTTGGGATCTATGACCTGGTCGACCAAAAATCCCGCTATTTCCTCTTGAATTGCTCGTACGTGATCCTCCGGTAGGAGCTGGTCCCGCATCTCCGTCAGCTTTAAAGAAGGAGATCAAGATGAATATATTAGTTGTGTGTATATATATTAGATCATGATAAAAAAATTGTGGATAGTGTTCTGGCAAACGTACCCAAAGATGTCTTTCATATCTGCTCTTTTCGGGCGTCATCATGCGAATGTTCTCGCAAACGTAGTATGCGCATAAATTATTCCCCGGCGCCTGGCTCAGGCACTTTACGAGAATAAAATTCAATCAGATAATAATTAATCAAGTATGATAATGGTATTGAAACTAGAATTAAAGAGATGCACGGACGTAGCTAGCTAGTACTACTTAATTACGTTGGGTCGCACCCATTTCAGTTGTTGTTTCCATTCGCCTTTAACCTCTTTGATGAACTTTTGCCAAGCCCTGCCCGCCGCCAAAGAAAATGAATAAATGAGTTATTAATTAGTTGATATCAGGAAATGAACTAAAGAGGCCGACATAGTGCGATAATGATTGAAATTACCTGTCGACCACCCCCCTCATGATTGCGTATTCGGATGCTTCTTTATATAGTGAGTCCAGTACTTGAACTTTTCCCTTGTCAACTTCAATGATTAACAAGATCCAGTGGAAACTGCATGCGCACACGTTTGTATAATTAAGCGGGCATGTGCATAACTCATCAACTACACTTATTAACATCTAGTAAGCAAAAATAGAATTTGTAGTACAAGATATAGTAACACTCACCCGAAGTTGTAAGGAAGTACTATTTCTGGTTGGGTATTTAGTCGCTTCAAAAACTCTAGCAAGCTTCTCTGTGTGTCTTTTCTCGACGTCTCAAGTGAGCATGTCTCTTGATTAATGGTATTTGGGTCAATGAACCCAATGCCATAGCGTCCTTCTCTTTTCATTTCATACATCTTCATTCTGCATAATATATACCACAGAAAAGAATATAGTGAGGATAATTACAGGTAATGAACGAGCACAACTAGAGACTTAAATTATAGAAAGAAATCACTTACAGACAATAGCAACTGAAGATAGATTTGTCGAGTGCGTCTTGATTGAATAACTGAAACATCTCTTGAAACTCAACCCACAAATCTTTTGCATGGTAGTAATGCTCTTCCTTGACTTTCACCATGAGGGACTCTCGATCGGTCTTTCTTGCTTCTGTCATGTACCACTTATGCAAATTGTACATTCTCGTTGGTAGAAGCGGGATCTGCTCAGGCTTGACCAGAGGTTGGGCGCGGACATATTTCCATCTTAGTTCCTCCTCTTTAAACACGGGGAGTTCCTCGATGCCTAGGAGTTGTTCAACAGTGAGACCGGCCTCTTTAGCCTGCCTTCTATGATCGTCGGTTATTACCAGCTGATCGGCGGTACTCACATGTGTTTGTACAATGAGCGGGGGGATCGATTGCACTGCCTGTTCTCCCAGCTGGGGAACAGTTTTCCCGCTTTTTTTGCCAACTGCTTGGCTCAAGCTCGAGCTCGACTCCTTCTTTTTTTGTGCCTGATATAACTTCTTGATAGAGCGCTCATAGTCTGAGTTCGTATGCTTGACAGCCGGTTGAGCATTATCAATAAAGTGTTGTATGATATCCTCAGGTACTTTCTCCTTTGGCGGCAGGGGCGGTTTCGGTCCAAAATGGGCCTTCAATTGGGCAGCCACTTTGGCGTTGTTTTCCTCCTCAGTCTGGTGGTAAGACAACTTCGGAAGAGGCTTGAGGCTTGGACCATATTTGTATTTCTTGCCTGTTGTACCGCTAGCCGCCGTAGCTGCGGCGCCTCTCTTCTGCTGTTGCTTAGGCGGCGGAGCCCGCTGAGGCGGCGGAGACGGCTGACGCGGTGCCGGACTTGGAGGAGGAGGAGGAGGCTGATGCGGTGCCGGACTTGGAGGAGGAGGAGTTAGCTGACGCGGTGGCGGACTTGGAGGAGGAGGAGTCGGCTGACGCGGTGCCGGACTTGGAGGAGGAGGAGTCGACTGACACGGCGGCGGACTTGGAGGAGGAGGAGTCGGCTGACGCGGTGGCGGACTTGTTGCAGCAGGAGTCGGTGGCCTTGGAAAGACGATGCAATCCTTTTTCCATAGAATGATACGATGTATGGCCTGTCCCAGTGTGCTCTCCTCGTCACCTCCAGGAATGTCAAGCTGTAGCTCGTAATATCCTAACATCACTTCATCAACCCCGACACGAGCATAGCCAGCTGGAATCGATTTGCAATGGAAGGTTGCTTCAGAGGGATTTGTTAAATCATAGCCGTCCGCCACCTTCATGGATAAGTTCTTCACTTTCATGTGTAGATCACAAGTAGTCCTATCTTTGATATCATCCACATGGTATCTAGCCAGCAGTGCATCATCGGCCGGGGTGGAACCCACGCTGCTTCTCGGCATAGATGGGACGGTGCTATCCAATGCTGGATCGATCTGCTCCTGCTGCCGCTGAGATGCCCTTTCCTGGCTAAGTGAGTCGATCTGCTCCTGCTGCCGCCTGAAAGCGCATTCCAACTCCAAGTGCTTTGATTCTAGGCCTTCAAGGTGGAGTGCTTCCTCCTTCCTCTGCTCCTCCTCCAGCTTCCTCTTTTGCTCCTCCTACTGCTTCTTTCTCGCACGGTTTCTGTAATCGGCGTTCCAATCCGCAAACCCCTCAAACCACGAAACAACGCCTTTGCCTCGTGTTCTTCCCGGGTGTTCAGGATTCTTCAGGGCGGGCGTAAGCTTGTCGTTCTCTCTGTTGGGCGTGAACACCCCCGTTCGAGCTTCTTCTATTGCAACAAGTAAATCGTCCTGAGCTTTTTTAAGACTTGCCCGCTCCATAATCAGCCCTGTCTCTGGGTCCAACTTCCCCCCATGCGCATAAAACCAAGTCCTGCACCTGGGGGGCAGTTCAATGTAACTGGAGTGACCCCTGCAGCCATCATCTTTTGCTCAGCGAGATCCCACTTAGGGAAGGCCACCTGGTAGCCACCTGGCCCCAGAGTATGGTGCCACTGCTTTTTCGCAGCATTAATCTTGTTTTGTCTCGACTGTTCCTGAGCTAGTTCCGATTCCTTGAACTTCACGAAAGCATCCCAGTGATCTCTTGCCTTCTCCAGTGTTCCCTTGAATTCTAGAGTCTGCTTTCCTGCTCTGACGTATGCGGCCCATATATTTTTCTTGTGGGTGTTGAATGCTATCGCCATCTTCTTAAGAGCACTCTTCCTGACTTTCGCCAGATCTGCATCTGTCAAATGATCTGGTAGGGTGAAATGTGACATGAGCGATTCCCAAAGCAGATCTTTTGCTCGTTCGTCGACAAAAGTAACTCGTGGATCTCCCTTTGTTGCCTTTTTCCATTCCTGAACGGAGATCGGGATTTGGTCCCTGACAATAACTTCGCATTGATGAGTGAACTTGGTTGCATTCTTCTTAGGTTCAAGCGGTGCACCATTTGATTTGATGGCATCGATGTTGTACTTTACGCCAGGCTGCAACCTTTTGGCCGGGCCTCGAACTGCCCTGCCGCTTGTAGAAGATTTGCTCGATCCGGAGGGCTAAAAGAAGAAAGATCGATTCGTTAATATATATAAATCAATTAATACATGTAATGATCACCAGATGGCTTATATAATAAATATACCTCGCCGGTCTTTGTTATTTGAAGAACATTTCCTTCGTCATCATTGTTGTCGCCTTCATCTATTCGTTCATCTTCATCAAACATCATACCCTCACCCGAAGTGTTCAGATATTGCGAGCCGTCATCAGCTGGGCTCGGGGAGCGTATGATGTCGAACAGAGCCTCTTCTCCTTCTCTGTTGGTATTGTCCATTGCTATTATTTAACTAATCCAGAAGAAAGATAAAACAATTTAGTATTCAAATTAGAATGCATGCAATCAATAAGGAAAAACTGAATCATAGTAGATAATCCAGATAATTATATAAAAACGGCTATAGGAAGATGGCACGGAGTTTGGTGGCCCCCAAACCCGGGATGGTGTTAAAAATTGGGGGCAATATGGTCATTCCTTTTGTCCCGGTCAACGTAGGCTGGCCTCGGGGAGGAGAACGCAACCGGAGCAAAATGGGCTCCGACCCGGGCGTCCACGGTCCCGTCGGAGAGCCGTGGTGGAGGCCGCGACCCGGGAAGACCACCTTCCGCGTCCCGGGCACGTCCGCACCACGCGTTGTCACAAACGAAACCGCAAATGACCGGATCTCTCTCTCTCTCTCTCTCTCTCTCTCTCTCTCTCAATTTCGTTTCCCGCCCAAAGTTTCGTGTCCCGCTCGAAATACCGACTCGCGCCCGTTCATCATATTTCGATCCCGCCCTTTATCATATTGCGGGCCTGCATCCTGGCCCAACTAGAGGTTGGGTTTCTACTCGTATGCAGGCCGTAGCGGCCCAGTAGGCAGGCTTTTTATTATTATTTTTTTAACAGTTTTTTTATGCTTTATTTATTTTCTTTGGTTTCTGAGTTGTTTTTTGCTTTATTTAGAGTTTCTGAGTGAATCTTTTTGGTTTAGGTCACAAAAATTATAAACTTTCTGTTAGTGACAGTAGTTTTCAAATTTGAATAGTTTAAATTTGTATTATTTGAAATTTGTGTGCATCACTAGTTTGTGAATAACTTTACTTTAAAAATAGATTTTCAGTGATTCTTTTTTCTGTTGTTCAATATTAGTGTGTTTTATCATTATATTCAATTTGGCAATTCTTAGGTTATTTAAAAAAATGAAATGCCTTTGTAACAGACGAGTTTTCGTCCGAAACCCTGATACTTTGAAAGAGATTGTCCAGTTCATACATGAAGTGCATCTAGATTTTACCGTAACCCTCTCAACTTTTTAGCACATGCTATGTGGGTGAAATAATGATACCATGCTAACTTTCAACCTTTTCAGACTTCATTTGTAGTGCTTTTCAATTTCAGGGTCATTTAGCTCAAAAAAATCAGTAAATGCATGAAAAATAACAAATGAAGTCAGAAAGGGTTGAAAAGTGATGACGTGGCTTTGAATGGTGCATACTGAACACACAAAAAGTCTAGAGTTGAAATAAGTTTAAAAAAATGAAATGCCTTTGTAACAGACGAGTTTTCGTCCGAAACCCTAATAGTTCGAAAGAGATTGTCCAGTTTGTACACGAAGTGCATCCAAATTTTGCCGTAACCCTCTCAACTTTTTAGCACATGCTATGTGCGTGAAATGATGATACCATGCCAACTTTCAACCTTTTCAGACTTCATTTGTAGTGCTTTTCAATTTCAGGGTCATTTAGCTCAAAAAAATCAGTAAATGCATGAAAAATAGCAAATGAAGTCAGAAAGGGTTGAAAATTTGTTTGTACATAATATTTCTTCGCGTTTCAAATGCCAAAACACATAAGTACCCTAACTATTACAAAGATTCCCTCCGGTTTGTTCGAAGTGGGACTTTCCACATATATAAGTCCGGAAACTCACTAGAGAAGAAAATGATGACAGTGAAGCCGGTCACATCCCAGACTGGGATCTTTGGGTATAAAACTTTTGCTTCGCGTGTGTCCCTTTGCGCCGTAACCATGGACAATCTTCATCGTTTAACTGGATGCTCGGGTCAATATTCACTGTGAAGGGAGCAATTTCATGAAACTTTTCATAATCTTCTGACATGTCTGTCTTGTCCTCCACTCCCACGATGTTTCTTTTCCCTGAAAGAACTATGTGGCGCTTTGGCTCATCGTATGATGTATTTGCTTCCTTATCTTTTCTTTTTCTCGGCTTGGTAGACATGTCCTTCACATAGAAAACCTGCGCCACATCATTGGCTAGGACGAATGGTTCGTCTGCGTACCCAAGATTGTTGAGATCCACTGTTGGCATTCCGTACTGCGGGTCTTACTTTACCCCGCCTCCTGTCAGATTGACCCATTTGCACCGAAACAAAGGGACCTTCAAACCACGTCCATAGTCAAGTTCCCATATCTCCTCTATGTAACCATAATATGTGTCCTTTGGCCTATTGGTGTTTGCTGCATCAAAGCGGACACCACTGTTTTGGTTGGTGCTCTTTTTATCTTGGGAGATCGTGTAAAATGTATTCCCATTTATCTCGTACCCTTTGAAACTCAATATAGTCGAAGATGGTAACTTGGACAGCAAGTACAGCTCATCTGCAACAGTGTCGTCATGCATGAGACGTGTCTGCAACCAACCGGCGAAAGTCCCCATTTGTTCATGTGTAATCCAGTCGTCAGACTGCTCCGGGTGTTTGGAGCGTAGAATATTATTGTGTTCCTCGATATACGGAGCCACCAAGGCGGAACTTTGTAGAACTGTGTAGTGTGCTTGCGCCCAAGAATGCCCGTCATGGCATATTACTGAATTCTTTCCGAGCGTGCCTTTTCCACCCAGTCTGCCCTCATGCCGCGATTCAGGAACACCAACTGGCTTTAGGTCAGGAATAAAGTCAACACAAAACTCAATGACCTCCTCTGTTTCATGGCCCTTGGAGATGCTTCGTTCTGGCCTAGCACGTTTATGAACATATTACTTTAAGACTCCCATGAACCTCTCAAAGGGGAACATATTGTGTAGAAATACAGGACCCAGAATGGCAATCTCTTCAACTAGGTGAACTAGGACGTGCGTCATGATATTGAAGAAGGATGGTGGGAACACCAACTCGAAACTGACAAGACATTGCACCAAATCATTCTCTAACCTTGGTATGATTTCTGGATCGATTACCTTCTGAGAGATTGCATTGAGGAATGCACATAGCTTCACAATGGATAATCGAACGTTTTCCGGTAGAAGCCCCCTCAATGCAACCGGAAGCAGTTGCGTCATAATCACGTGGCAATTATGAGACTTTAGGTTCTGGAACTTTTTCTCTGCCATATTTATTATTCCCTTTATATTCGACGAGAAGCCAGACGGGACCTTCATACTGAGCAGGCATTCGAAGAAGATTTCTTTCTCTTCTTTGGTAAGAGTGTAGCTAGCATGACCCTGATACTGCTTTGGATACATGCCGTCTTTTCCGTGCATACGTTGCTGGTCCTCCCGTGCCTCCGGTGTATCTTTTGTCTTTCCATACACGCCCAAGAAGCCTAGCAGGTTCACGCAAAGATTCTTCGTCATGTGCATCACGTCGATTGCAAAGCAGACCTCTAGGTCTTTCCAATAGGGTAGGTCCCAAAATATAGATTTCTTCTTCCACATGGGTGCGCGTCCGTCAGCGTCATTCGGAACAGATTGTTCGCCAGGACCCTGATACATCTCCAACGTATCTATAATTTTTGATTGTTTCATGCCAATATTCTACAACTTTCATATACTTTTGGCAACTTTTTAAACTATTTTTGGGACTAACATATTGATCCAGTGACCAGTGCCAGTACCTGTTTGTTGCATGTTTTTTGTTTCGCAGAAAATCCATACCAAACAAAGTCCAAATGGGATAAAAACTTACGGAGATTTTTTTTGGAATATATGTGAATTTTGGGAAGTGGAATCAACAGAAGGCGGTGCCCGAGGGGCCCACAAGCCACAGGGGCACGCCCTGGGGGGTAGGGCGCGCCAGGCTGGCTTGTGGCCACCCCGTAAGGCGGTTGGTGCCCTTCTTGTGCCGCAAGAAAACTACTATCCAGATAAAAATCGTGTTAAAATTTCAGCCCAATCTGAGTTACTGATCTCCGGGAATTTAAGAAACGGTGAAAGGCCAGAATCTGGGAACGCAGAAACAGAAGGAAACAAAGAGAGAGATCCAATCTCGGAGGGGCTCTCGCCCCTCCGCCGCCATGGAGGCCAAGGACCAGAGGGTAAACCCTCCTCCCATCTAGGGGGGAGGCCAAGGAAGAAGAAGAAGGAGGGGGGTTCTCTCCCCCTCTCTCCCGGTGGCAGCGGAACGCCGCCGGGGCCATCATCGTGACGGCGATCTACACCAACAACTTCGCCGCCGTCATCACCAACTCTCTCCCCCTCTATGCAGCGGTGTAACACCCCTTCTCCCCACTGTAATCTCTACTTAAACATGGTGCTCAACGCTATATATTATTTCCCAATGATGTATGGCTATCCTATGATGTTTGAGTAGATCTGTTTTGTCCTATGGGTTGATTGATGATCATGATTGGTTTGAGTTGCATGTTTTATTATTGGTGCTGTCCTATGGTGCTCTCCGTGCCGCGCAAGCGTGAGGGATCCTCGTTGTAGGGTATTGCAATGTGTTCATGATTTGCCTATGGTGGGTTGCTTGAGTGACAGAAGCATAAACCCGAGTAGGTGGGTTATTCCATTTGGGAGTAAAGAGGACTTGATACCTTATAATGCTATGCTTGGGTTTTACCTTAATGATCTTTAGTAGTTGCGGATGCTTGCTAGAGTTCCAATCATAAGTGCATATGATCCAAGTAGAGAAAGTATGTTAGCTTATGCCTCTCCCTCATATAAAATTGCAATAATGATTACCGGTCTAGTTATCGATTGCCTAGGGACAAATAACTTTCTTGTGACAAAAAGCTCTCTACTAAAACTAACTCAGTTGTTTCTTTATCTAAGAAGCCCCTAGTTTTTATTTACGTGCTCTTTATTATCTTGCAAACCTATCCTATCACACCTACAAAGTACTTCTAGTTTCATTCTTGTTCTAGGTAAAGCGAATGTTAAGCGTGCGTAGAGTTGTATCGGTGGTCGATAGAACTTGAGGGAATATTTGTTCTACCTTTAGCTCCTCGTTGGGTTCGACACTCTTACTTATCGAGAAAGGCTACAATTGATCCCCTATACTTGTGGGTTATCAAGACCTTTTTCTGGCGCCATTGCCGGGGAGCAATAGCGTGGGGTGAATATTCTCGTGTGTGCTTGTTTGCTTTATCACTAAGTAATTTTTATTTTTCTGTTATTAACTTTTTTTTCTATCTTTAGATATGGGTAGGAAATGCAAAATACCAAAAAAAATTAGATGTACTTGCTGCTCCAAAAGTTGAGGAACCACTAGTGTTCCGTACCACCGAAGAATATTACTTGGGTCATCTTCAATCCATTTGTGCTCGTGCTGAAACCCCAACTAGCTTAGTTAAGGGCAAATCATTAAATGAGCATGCTTATTATGTGCGACACCGCTTATCTCAAAAAGGGAAACTATTATGGGATCAAATTCATATGTTGAAATGGTATGCTTGGAATCTATGCTTGAGATATGATATTACTTGTTGCTCTAGGATGAAGGCTAAACACCTTCCCTTTTCATGTAAATTTAATGATAATGAAACCTTGGCTTCTTATGCTAATGGTATATATGATTACTATGATGTGGAACAAATAGAAGAGTTTGTTGCTTTTAAGGGTGCTTATGAAATTGAAGCTTTGTTTGAAAAATATGAAGATTATGATGATGCTGTTTACCGATCTCAAAATTTGGCTATGATTCGTTATTGTTATGCCAATTATGAATATAATGCCCATATTGATCAATTTATTGAGAAAGTCTCTGCTATCCAAGAAGAGACTAATATTTTGCAGGAATCTATGGAAGAAGAAATTGATGACACTGTGAGCTCATTGGATGAAAAAGATGAGGAGGAGAGTGAAGAACAAAAGGAGGAAGAGCGGATTAGCTACCCGTGCCCACCTTCTAATGAGAGTAACTCTTCAACTCATACATTGTTTAATTTCCCTTCGTTCTTACCGAAGGATGAATGCTATGATAATTGCTATGATCCCTTGGATTCGTTTGAAATATCCCTTTTTGATGAACTTGATGTTTGGTATGCTTGTGGCCATGATGCCAATATGAATTATGCTTATGAAGATGAACTTGCTATAGTTCCTTATGTTAAGCATGAAATTGTTGCTATTGCACCCACACATGATAGTCCTATTATCTTTTTGAATTCTCCAAACTACACTATATCGGAGAAGTTTGCACTTATTAAGGATTATATTGATGGGTTGCGTTTTACCATTGCACATGATGATTTTAATGAATATAATATGCATGTGCTTGCTGCTCCTACTTGCTATTATTATGAGAGAGGAACTACATCTTCACCTCTCTATGTTTCCGATACAATAAAATTGCAAGAAACTATGTATGCTATGCATTGGCCTTTACTTGGTGTGAATGATTTGTTCTTGTATGACATGCCGATGCATAGGAAGAGAGTTAGACTTCATTGTCACATGATTTATATTACTTTGTGCTCACTACTTAATTACAAATCATTGCTAATTAAAATTGGCTTTGATATACCTTGGGATCCGGGTGGATCCATTACTTGATCACTTTATGCCTAGCTTAATGGCTTTAAAGAAAGCGCTGCCAGGGAGACAACCCGGAAGTTTTAGAGAGTCATTTAATTCTGTTGTGTGCTTTTATATAGTTTAAAAACAAAAAAATAAAGAGGGGAACCTAAAACCTTTTCAAAAAGAAAAGTGAAAGTGAGAGGGACGAGCATTGTGAAAGTGGGAGCTAGCCTTGACCTTTGTTCATACCCATGGAAACCTTCTGAATCTTAATTACAGAAACTTTTCAACAAAAATAATTATCCCCTTGTATAAATCCATTGTATTATAAAAATAATGTGCCAAGAATTACCTTTAGGGTGTTTAAATTGCTTGTTTGATATGTGCTGTGAAAAAACAGAAACTTTTGCTGCAGTGTTTGAATTTTAATATTTTACTGGAGCATGCAAAAATTCTGAAATTTTTACACAATACTGTTATACAAATTCTTGACCACATCCTAATTTTTCAGAATTTGTAGAGTTACAGAAGTATGGTGAATGTTCAGATTGCTAAAGACTGTCCTGTTTTTGACAGATTCTGTTTTTGATGCATTGTTTTGCTCGTTTCGATGAAACTATCGATTTTATCGGTGGTATAAGCCATGGAAAAGTTATATTACAGTAGCTAAAATGCAAAAACAAAATATGAATTGGTTGGCAACAGTACTTAAAGTTGTAATTTGCTTTATTATACTAACGGATCTCATGAGGGTTTTGTTAAGTTTTGTGTGATTGAAGTTTTCAAGTTTTGGGTGAGATCACGATGGATGAAGGAATAAGGAGTTGAAAGAGACTAAGCTTGGGGATGCCCGAGGCACCCCAAGGTAATATTCAAGGACTCCCAAGAAACTAAGCTTGGGGATGCCCCGGAAGGCATCCCCTCTTTCTTCTAACAACCATCGGTAATTTTACTTGGAGCTATATTTTTATTCGTCACATGATATGCGTAAATCTTGGAGCGTCGTGTGCTTTTTATTTTTCTTTTAATAATGCACCATGCTGGTATGAGAAAGTCCTTGGTTGATTTATAGAAGGCTCTTTGCACCTCACTTATATCTTTTGAGTATGGCTTTATAGAATGCTTCATGTGCTTCACTTATATCATTTGAAGTTTGGATTGCCTATTTCTCTACACATAGAAAACCGCCATTTGAAGAATGCTCTTTTGCTTCACTTATATTTTTTAGAGCGTGGGCATATATTTTGTAGAAAGAATTAAACTCTCATGCTTCACTTATATCTATTTAGAGAGTTAACAGGAATTGGTCATTCACATGGTTAGTCATAAAATCCTACATAAAACTTGTAGATCACTGAATATGATATGTTTGATTCCTTGCAATAGTTTTGCGATATAAAGATGGTGATACTAGAGTCATGCTAGTGAGTAATTGTGGATTGGTATAAATATTTGTGTTAAAGTTTGTGATTCCCGTAGCATGCACATATGGTGAACCGTTATGTGAAGAAGTCGGAGCATGATTTATTTATTGATTGTCATCCTTTGTGTGGAGGTCGGGAGCGCGCGATGGTTAACTCCTACCAATCTCTCCCATAGGGGCATGCGTCTAATACTTTGTTTCGATAGCTAATAGATTTTTGCAATAAGTATGTGAGTTCTTTATGACTAATGTTCAGTCCATGGATTATACGCACTCTCATCCTTCCACCATTGCTAGCCTCTCTAGTACCGCGCAACTTTCGCCGGTGCATTACACCCACCATATATCCTTCCTCAAAACAGCCACCATACCTACCTATTATGGCATTTCCATAGCCATTCCGAGATATATTGCCATGCAACTTCCACCGTTCCGTTTATTATGACACGCACCATCATTGTCATATTGCTTTGCATGATCGTAAGATAGCTAGCATGATGTTTTCATGGCTTGTCCGTTTTTTGATGTCATTGCTACGCTAGATCATTGCACATCCCGGTACACCGCCGGAGGCATTCATATAGAGTCATATTTTGTTCTAGTATCGAGTTGTAATTCTTGAGTTGTAAGTAAATAAAAGTGTGATGATCATCATTATTAGAGCATTGTCCCATGTGAGGAAAGGATGATGGAAGCTATGATTCCCTCACAAGTTGGGATGAGTCTCCGGACTTTACAAAATAATAAAAGAGGCCAGCGAAGCCCAAATAAAAAAAGAGAGGCCAAAGATGCCCACCAAAAAATAAAAAAATAAAAAAAAATGAGAGAAAAGAGAGAAGGGACAATGCTACTATCTTTGTTCCACACTTGTGCTTCAGAGTAGCACCATGTTTTTCATATAGAGAGTCTCCTATGTTGTCACTTTCATATACTAGTGGGAATTTTTCATTATATAACTTGGCTTGCATATTCCAATGATGGGCTTCCTCAAACTGCACTAGGTCTTCGTGGGCAAGCAAGTTGGATGCACACCCACTTAGTTTCTTTTGAGCTTTCATACACTTATAGCTCTAGTGAATCCGTTGCATGGCAATCCCTACTCACTCACATTGATATCTATTGATGGGCATCTCCATAGCCCGTTGATACACCTAGTTGATGTGAGACTATCTCCTTTTTGTCTTCTCCACAACCACCATATTCTATTCCACCTATAGTGCTATATCCATGGCTCACGCTCATGTATTGCGTGAAAGTTGAAAAGGTTTGAGAATACTAGAGTATGAAACAATTGCTTGGCTAAAACCGGGGTTGTGCATGATTTAATACTTTGTGTGATGAAGATGGAGCATAGCCAGACTATATGATTTTGTAGGGATAACTTTCTTTTAGCTATGATATTTTGAGAAGACATGATTGCTTTATTAGTATGCTTGAAGTATTATTGTCTTAATGTCAAATGATAGACTATTGCTTTGAATCACTCGTGTCTTAATATTCATGCCATGATTAGATTATATGATCAAGATTATGCTAGGTAGCATTCCACATCAAAAATTATCTTTTTTATCATTTACCTACTCGAGGACGAGCAGAAATTAAGCTTGGGGATGCTGATACGTCTCCGTCGTATCTATAATTTTTGATTGTTTCATGCCAATATTCTACAACTTTCATATACTTTTGGAAACTTTTTATACTATTTTTGGGACTAACATATTGATCCAGTGCCCAGTGTCAGTTCCTGTTTGTTGCATGTTTTTTGTTTCGTAGAAAATCCATACCAAACGAAGTCCAAACGGGATAAAAACTTATGAAGATTTTTTTGGAATATATGTGAATTTTGGGAAGTGGAATCAACAGAAGGCGGTGTCCGAGGGGCCCACAAGCCACAAGGGCGCGCCCTGGGGGGTAGGGCGCGCCAGGCTGGCTTGTGGCCACCCCGTAAGGCGGTTGGTTCCCTTCTTTCGCCGCAAGAAAGCTAATATCCGGATAAAAATGGTGTTAAAATTTCAGCCCAATCGGAGTTACGGATCTCCGAGAATTTAAGAAACGGTGAAAGGCCAGAATCTGGGAACGCAGAAACACAAGGAAACAAAGAGAGAGATCCAATCTCGGAGGGGCTCTCGCCCCTCCACCGCCATGGAGGCCAAGGACCAGAGGGGAAACCCTCCTCCCATCTAGGGGGGAGGCCAAGGAAGAAGAAGAAGGAGGGGGCTCTCTCCCCCTCTCTCCCGGTGGCACCGGAACGCCGCCGGGGCCATCATCGTGACGGCGATCTACACCAACAACTTCGCCGCCGTCATCACCAACTCTCTCCCCCTCTATGCAGCGGTGTAACACCCCTTCTCCCCACTGTAATCTCTACTTAAACATGGTGCTCAACGCTATATATTATTTCCCAATGATGTATGGCTATCCTATGATGTTTGAGTAGATCCGTTTTGTCCTATGGGTTGATTGATGATCATGATTGGTTTGAGTTGCATGTTTTATTATTGGTGCTGTCCTATGGTGCTCTCCGTGTAGCGCAAGCATGAGGGATCCTCGCTGTAGGGTGTTGCAATGTGTTCATGATTTGCCTATGGTGGGTTGCTTGAGTGACAGAAGCATAAACCCGAGTAGGTGGGTTGTTGCATTTGGGAGTAAAGAGGACTTGATACCTTATAATGCTATGGTTGGGTTTTACCTTAATGATCTTTAGTAGTTGCGGATGCTTGATAGAGTTCCAATCATAAGTGCATATGATCCAAGTAGAGAAAGTATGTTAGCTTATGCCTCTCCCTCATATAAAATTGCAATAATGATTACCGGTCTAGTTATCGATTGCCTAGGGACAAATAACTTTCTTGTGACAAAAAGCTCTCTACTAAAACTAACTCAGTTGTTTCTTTATCTAAGCAGCCCCTAGTTTTTATTTACGTGCTCTTTATTATGTTGCAAACCTATCCTATCGCACCTACAAAGTACTTCTAGTTTCATACTTGTTCTAGGTAAAGCGAATGTTAAGCGTGTGTAGAGTTGTATCGGTGGTTGATAGAACTTGAGGGAATATTTGTTCTACCTTTAGCTCCTCATTGGGTTCGACACTCTTACTTATCGAGAAAGGCTACAATTGATCCCCTATACTTGTGGGTTATCAAGAGACCCTTTCCAAAGATTACTTTTAAATCCTTGACCATATCAAGTATATCATCACCAGTACGGTGGTGAGGCTTCTTCCGGTGATCTGCCTCACCTTTGAAATGCTTGCCTTGCTTTATTACGGGATGCCTGCTCGGAAGAAATCGATGATGTCCCAGGTACACATTCTTCTTACATTTATCCAAATATATGCTGTCGGTATCATCTAAACAGTGCGTGCATGCATGGTATCCCTTGTTTGTCTGTCCTGAAAGGTTACTGAGAGCAGGCCAATCATTGATGGTTACAAACAGCAACGCTCGCAGGTCAAATTCCCGCTGTTTGTGCTCATCCCACGCACGTACACCTTCTATACTACACAGCTCTAAAAGTTCTTCAACTAATGGCCTTAGGTACACATTAATGTCGTTGCCGGGTTGCTTGGGGCCTTGGATGAGCACTGGCATCATAATGAACTTCGGCTTCATGCACAACCAAGGAGGAAGGTTATAGATACGTAGAGTCACATGCCATGTGCTATGATTGCTGCTCTGCTCCACAGAAGGATTAATGCCATCTGCACTTAAACCAAACCATACATTCCTTGCGTCATTTGCAAAGTCCTTCCACTTTCTCTCGATTTTTCTCCACTGCGATCCGTCAGCGGGTACTCTCAACTTCCCGTCTTTCTTATGGTCTTCTTTGTGCCATCGCATCAACTTGGCATGCTCTTTGTTTTGGAACAAACGTTTTAACCGTGGTATTATAGGAGCATGCCACATCACCTTGGCAGGAATCTTCTTCCTGGGGCGCTCGCCCTCAACATCACCAGGGTCATCGTGGCTGATCTTATAGCGCAATGCACCGCATACCGGGCATGCATTCAAATCCTCGTACTCACCGCGGTAGAGGATGCAGTCATTAGGGCATGCATGTGTCTTCTGCACCTCTAATCCTAGAGGGCAGACAGCCTTCTTTGCTTCGTACGTACTGTCGGGCAATTCGTTGTCCTTTGGAAGCTTCTTCTTTAATATTATCAGCAACTTTTCAAATCCCTTGTCAGTTACACCATTCTCTGCCTTCCATTGCAGCAATTCCAGTGTGGTACCCATCTTTTTCTTGTCATCTTCGCAGTTTGGGTACAACAATTTCTTGTGATCCTCTAACATGCGCTGCAACTTTAGCTTCTCCTTTTCACTTGCGCAGTTTCTCTTTGCATCGGCAATGGCCCAACAAAGATCATCAGCGGGCTCATCTGATGCCTCTTCTTCAACTTCTTCCCCCATTGCCGGCTCAGCTTCTTCCCCCATTGTTGTACCATCGTATTCAGGGAACCCATGGCCAGGATAGCTGTCGTCATCCTCTTTTTTTCATTCTCTTCCATTAGGACCCCTCTTTTTACGTGCTTGGTCCGACAGTTATAGCCGGACATGAAACTAGACTCAAACAGGTGGACGTGAATGGCTCTTGAGTTAGAGTAATTTCGATCATTCTTACAGCCAGCACATGGACAATACATAAAAACATCCGCCCGCTTGTTTGCCTCAGCCTCAACCTGAAAAGTATGCATGCCATTAATGAACTGGGGAGAGCATCGGTCATCGTACATCCATTGCCGGCTCATCTTCATTACACAACACCGAAAAGACCAAATTAATACAAGTTGATACATAAAGTTCATACACACTTGTTCTCATAAAACAACATACAAACTCTCTAGCTAAAGCATTTAAATGCAACAACAAATGCGATCAAGATCGCAACTAAGGTAACAATTGATCCAACAACATAGTGATACCAAGCCTCACTATCAATGGCATATTTTTTAAATTTTCTAATCTTCAAGCGCATTGCATCCATCTTGATCTTGAGATCATCGACGACATCGGCAACATACAACTCCACTTTCATCTTCTCTTCTTCAATTCTTTTCAATTTTTCTTTCAAATAATCGTTTTCTTTTTCAACTAAATTTAACTTCTCGACAAGAGGGTCGGTTGCAATTTCCGGTTCACCTACCTCCTAGATAAAAATATCTATGTCAACTTGATGGGCATAATTGTCATAAACACGAAATGCAACAAATAGTTATAAAAGAGAATATACCACATCGGAATCATAAACCAGACGAGGGCCCAAGGGGACGGATATCAAAACCATGCCACTATGTATGACAAACAACATACGGGTAAGAAAATTATACAAGTAACTATCTAAATCACACAAACATGATTTTCTTTTTATAAAAAAAGGATAAGAACAAGAGGCTCACCAAGGTGGTGCCGGCGATGGGACGGTGCCGACGATCGACGGTGGTTAGGACGGGGACAGGAAGGCACTAAGTAAACCACACCTACACATTCAAACTAAGAAGTTAATTTGAGCTCAAATTGCATATAAATCAAATAAACTACCACATATAAATACTCCCAAACTAAAACCCACAAATCACTATACTTATAGATCATTGCAAGAGCTAATCTAGCAATGAGAGATGAAAGGACAAAGTTGCTAACCTTTGTGAACACTTGGATGGACGGGGTGCCTCCAAATCTTGACAAATTTTGGCAAAAATGGAGGATGAGCTCGAGGAAGCGGGGAAGAACAGAGAGGAGTGGAAAGGGGAAGAACAGAGAGCTCGGGCTGGACGAAGGGTTTATATAGGAGCATGTTTAGTCCCGGTTCGTGACACAAACCGGGACTAAAGGTGAGCCTCTAGTACCGGTTCGTGACACGAACCGGGACTAAAGGTGATCGTGGGGCCCCAGCCTGCCACCACCCCTTTAGTCCCGGTTCGTGTCACGAACCGGTACTAGAGGTTCAACACGAACCGGGACTAATGATGCCCCCCCCCCTAGCCATTGGAACCGGGACTAATAGTCATATTAGTACCGGTCTGTTTCCAAACCGGAACTAATGGGGATCACGTAAAGTCCTTTTTGTACTAGTGCTGCACCACCAAACAGAGGTTAGTCATACATAAGAAAGTGACGGTAAATAGAAGAAGAATGTTTAATGTACATAGATATACCTGAAGTTTCTTGTGGACAAAGTGGTTCCGGCTTCCCTGAGCATGTACTCCCTCGGTCCCTTGGTTGGCCCTGTTTATCATGCTCTTAGCAGCCCACTCTCCATCCTGACCGAGCCATAGATCCACCAATGCCACCCATCCATAGGTTTTTCCATAACACCAACCAGGACACACCTACATAATGAAGGCATAATGGCATGTCAACAAGAAACAATGAAATTTACCACAAACGTCGGAATGAAATAATCTGTTATACTTACCATCAAGTACTCCTCCTTCTCCAAGGTAAACTTCCGCCTCCGAGCCTCTTCCTTGGTCATCTTCTCGCCAAGAGCGTCGTGATAATATTGCGAGATGGCCACCCAGCGCACCTCGTACTGCAGCTGGCGGGCCTTCTACCTGGCTTGGCGCAGCACGATCTCGTCGGCAGTGGACCTGTGCTCCTCAAGAACTCGATAGTATTTCTACAATCATTCAGAAAACCAGAATGGAAGAAGCCATGAGTTAAACCATTCGATGATAAACTAGGAATGAAACTCAAGACTCGTGCTTCTGAAGAGAATTCACCCAAAAATTTGTGATCACGGCCTTAGCATGCGTATCATGGTCTGGGTGGGGGGCCGCTTCCCAGTGGTCCCAGCTCGTGGCCAAAACCCTGAGATCCGGCTGCCTCACTGGACCCAGAAGGAACAGCCCCGGCCAGTGTTCCTTCAGCAAGATGGTGATGAGGCCATTTGGAAGACGGGCTCCATTAGGAATTATCCAGTTGCTGCAAAAGATATAAACAATGAAAATATTAGCATGTGTATAAGCAAAAGAATTAAATTATCGAGTTGCTGCAAAAGATATGATTAAGTGACACTTACTCTTTCCCCGTGGGCTCAATGAGCCACTTCTGCTCCTCAGTAGCAGGAAGGGTAGGGAGCTTTGCACTACCGCGCAACCACCCCTTCTTGTTTCCAACCCCCTCGCTGCCTCCACCATCCTCCCCGCCACCACCATCCTCCTCGCCTGCCTCCTCCTCCTCTTCCTCGTGCCCCTCCCCAACATCCTCCTCCTCCTCCTGAACCTCCTCGCGAACCTCCTCCTCCTCCTCCTCCTCCTCCTCCTCCTTGGCAGAGGGTGCCTCACTAGAGGAGGGCCTCGAAGACAACACCCCTAAGTCGGTGAGGGAGCATTGTTTCTGGCCCCGACCCCCTCTAGTGGCTCTTCCCCCACCCCCTCCCCCTCTAGGGGCTCTGCCCCACCCCCTCCTCCTATAGGGGCACCTCTCCCTCGACCTCCCTGTGAGGAGTCATCCTCAAGTAGTCGGGAGGGAAGAGTACGGTGTCGACCACTCCTACTAGCCATGCCGACGACCTTGGCTAGGAAATCCGTGCCGTCGGCCTTCCCCTTACCCATGTTCCGCGAACCACCTGCATTGAAAAGAGAATAAACAATTAGTACATTACTAATGAAGAAAAAAGCATAATAATAAGAAATAAAAAACACATTAACAAATAAACATAAAAAGAAATATTCCTAACCATGGAAAAAAAGACATGAAACGTACATCTACTAGAACCCATACGAATCATCACTGTTGTAACCGATTCCTCGATCAGTCTCATCATCACTATCATGCATATCATCTTCATTGTCTGACGGAGGCTCCGACTCTTCCTCGTCGTCAGCGACTTCGTTTAACTTTTCTAGCATAAGTATGTCATTTTCATTAACAATGGTCTCACCATCATTCCGTGCATCGTCATTGTTTGGATCCACATCATCATCACCCAAGGCCCCAGCGTCATCGTTTCTGACCACATAATCATCAGGTTGCTCTTGATAGAACACTCCCTCGTATGTCATGGGGTCTATGTTGTAGTAATAATCGTCTTCGTTCGGGTCCGGTAGCTTACCATGTGGCGACACCTTGAACACAACTTCCCAACCCTTTAGGTACTCTTTTTGGCATGGGTAAGGCAGATAATAAACTTGTGTGGCTTGGGTAGCCGCAATAAAGAGATCGGCTCCAGCATAGACGGTTGATGGTTTAACTTCGACCAAACCAATGGAAGGCGTAAGTCTCAACCCCTCCCGCGGGTCAAACCATCGGCATTTGATTACAGGGAGAGTTCGGGTTTCGCGCCCTTTGCTGAATGTAAGCTCGTATATTTTTCCTACCTTTCCGTAGAAGTCAACTGAATTTTGACCGGGGGTGTACACTCCGGTATTTATAGTTTTGGGATCAGGCTGGCTGTTCTGGTGCTCCTCTGTATGGAAGCGATACCCATTCACATCATACTTTTTACATGTCATGACGGCAGGGTCAAAACCCATGGAAATCCATCTCTATACATCATCCATAGATATGTTCCGATCTTTTCCCTACAAGTTTAATTGAAAATGTTGGGTGCATTAGTTCGGTTAACTAATAAATGTTGAACTGGGTATTTAATAGGGGAATGTGAAAAATTACTTTCTGCATGAACCAAGCAACAAAATTTTTACGTGCAGGGTTTCCATGTCGGAGAAGAGTAAGTGCCTCCGCCTCAGTAGGAGGAATCATTCCCGTCCATTCCTCTTGAACGAATTAACTAAAAGAAGAAAAAGCGGTGTTAGACCGGGACTAAGTGAACATAGAACATGATGTTGTGCAAGACATAAAGGAATGGTGTAGTGGTATTACCTCATCCACACATCCTCAACTTCCTTGATGTTGTGCAACACATAGAACATGAGGTCCTCCCACTCTTGTCATGGCATGTTATAAGGTTTCAAGCCCCTAGCCCTGCCACCTTGCCCGCTGAATAGATGGAGCTTGGGTTCATACTTGGGCTCTTCTATATTGTATCGAGGCACCTTATTATGCAGAGTGGGAACGTGGTCTGGATAGTATGATGTCCTGAGGTCTGACACCTCCTCTAGGATAACTGCCTCAGCTATGGAAGCTTCAATCTTAGCTTTGTTTCCACATTTCTGTCGGAGATGCTTGTTCTGTCTCTTAGGGCCGTACTGCCAACGATTCTGCACAGGCCCCCCCAACAATACCTCGTTCACGAGGTGCACAATGAGATGTGTCATCGGAGTAAAGAAGCCTGGCGGAAAGATCTTCTCTAGCTTGCATATCAACTCCGGTGCCTTCTTATGCAATTGTTCAATCACGTCTTTACTTACTTCTTTAGCACAGAGCGTGCGGAAGAAATGGCTTAGCTCGGCAAGCACTCGCCAGACATGCTCGGGGACATAGCCTCGAACCATCACCGGCATTATCCGCTCAATCCATACATGATAGTCATGACTCTTGAGCCCGGTCACTTTGCCTGTTGAAAGATTGACCCCCTTTCTTATATTCGATGCATAACCATCAGTGAACTTCACAATGAGTTTGAGCCACTTCAATACCTGTCTTTTCTGGCTTTTTAAGGACGAAGTCAGCATCTGGCTTGAGCCAGTTTATTCGACCGCCTGTGGGAGGCTTCATGTTTAGACGTGGTCTATCACAAATTTTCTGTTGATCGGCTCTAGCTTTAACGTTATCCTCCATCTTATCAGGAATGTTGAGGATCGTGCGGAAAAGGGACTCTGCGACATTCTTTTCGGTGTGCATCACATCGATGATGTAAGGAAGTTTGAGGTCCTTGAAATAGGGAAGCTTCATGAAGGGGCTAATGTGAGTCCAGTTGTGCGTCTCATCATATCCCTCGAAGCCTTTGGCTTTCCCTTTGCCTTTGCCTTTGCCTTTAGTCTTGAGAGCTTTTAGCTGAGTAAGAACATCTGCCCCCGAAAACGTTGGAATCTCATTTACTTCATGGACAACCCGGCCTTTTGTGAAGTTCTTCTTGTCTTCCCTGTCTGGATGGTCTGGAGGGAGGAACTGTCGATGCAGGTCAAAGGCTACATACTTGCGACCCTTATTCATCCAAATGAAATGTAGAGCCTGCATGCACACTGGGCATTGCATCTTCCCACTTGTACACCATCCGTAGAATAGGGCATAGCCGGGAAAGTCATGCATGCAATAGTGCAACCAAACTTTCATCAAGAAATTTCTCTGTAGATCCCGGTCGTATGTCAACCTCGGGAAGTACCAAGAATGGTGCAAATCATCCACCAGCGGCTTCATAAACACACCCAAATTCCTCCCCGGGTATTCAGGCCCCGAAATGATGAGCGACAAGAACATGGTCTTGCGTTGCATTAAGGCACCGGGAGGGAGATTGAGCGGAATAACAAACACGGGCCAACAGCTGTATGCATTGGACGACATACCATATGGATTGAACCCATCACCTGATATGGCAATTCTGACATTCCCAGCCTCAGCTGCTTCCTCGGGGTATTCTTCATCGAACGACTTCCATGCTTCTGCTTCCGATGGATGTACGATTTTATGCGGATGGTACCTTATACCTTGCTTGTGCCACTTCATCATTTTGGCAGACTCCTCCGTGAGGAAAAGGCGCTGCAGTCTTTCTATGAAATGGAGATACCGAAGAACCTTTGCGGGGATGGCTAGCTGCCTCTTCTCACCATCCTCACCGACCACCTCAAGGTACCGAGAGGAACCGCACTCCCTACAGTACTTGTCATCCGCATACTCGTGCCTAAACAAAAGGCAATTCTTCGGACAAACATGTATTTTCTCATAATCTATAGAGAGTGCCTTCATGATTTTCTTTGTAGCGTACATACTTTTCGGCAGTTCATGACCCTCAGGGAGGCTGTTAGCCCATACTCTCCGAAATGCTTCGAATCATTTCCGGCTACAGCCATACTTAGCCTTGACTGCAATCAGTTGTGAGATGGCATCCAGCTGAGATAGTTTGGCACCCGCATAAAGAGGTTTCTTCGACGAGGCCAAGACCTCCAAGAAGGCCTTTGCGGTTGCCTCCGGCTCCTCTGTTTCATTCTCTGAAGGTGTCGCATGTGCCGTTTCTGTAGCAATGACATCATCTAGCATGTCTCTGACCCCGTCGTCCGCATAACCACCGATGCGTTGTCGCATCACCTCCTCTCTACCACGGTCCCGCTCGGCAATGTTTATCGCCGGCATGTCAAATTTTGGCATATATCCATGCGTGCGAAGGTGCTCAGTCATGTCCTGCTGATTTCTATGGTGACGTCTGGCACATTTCGCACAGGGGCATGGTGGGATAACTCTCATTGGACGACGGAATATCTCCTTCAAATACACATCGGTTTTCGTGACCCACTCTGGTGTTACTCGATTCTGACGGATAAAACCACTGTACATCCACTGATTATCTGCCATCCTCTGCTTTATTGGGAGCCACACAACAAAATTAAGGATTCATTTAAATTAATCACATCAAATTTTTATTTTCTACCACGTTGAATCCACCTACATCTCTAATAGGTAAAGATGGGTCCTAATCCCACCCGAGGATGTGTAGATTGAGGACGTTCTCCATGCTCTACCCCGTTCCGAGACAAAATTTCGGCAGCACCTCCCCGCTGTTCTCCAGATACACATCTCGGCAAATAGCCGAGAGAATGTGCTCCGGAGAACAACGGGGAGGCGCCGCCGAAATCCTGTCTCGGAACGGGGTAGAACATGGAGAACGTACCCAATCTACACATCCTCGGGCTATCCGTGGAAAACGCTGGACAATCCGAAAGAGCTGCGGTGATAAATATGCAATAGAATGCATATTTATCGATGCAACCCTTTCGGACGGGAGACGCCTAGGTTACGCGACTTGACTTGAAAATGAAATCTAGTGACATGAAAAAAAGAGAGGAGGAGTTGGATTTGTAGCTCACCCTCGGCTGTAGAGGAAGTAGTCGAACAGCAGAGGGATGCTCAAGGACCAACTCGTTGGACGATGGTGACTCCGATGAAATGCGACACCACAAAGCCTACAAATTCCACCGAAAGAACAACTTAGATCATCACATCTCAGTCAAGTGTAAAAATTTTGTCTTCTATTTTTTTAGCAAGATCATCACGAGTATCAATTTTTTTAGCAAGATCATCACATCTTAGTCAAGTGTCAAAATTTTGTCTTCAATTTTTTTAGCAAGATCATCATGAGTATCAATTTTTTTTAGAAAGATCATCACATCTCAGTCATGTGTCAAAAAAAATTCTTCAATTTTTTTAGCAACATCATCACATCTCAGTCAAGTGTAATTTTTTTGTCTTCAACTTAGATCATCACTTCACAAAACATCTATCTATATATCATATCGAGTATCTAACCAACATTACATCATATCAATCTATCCATTCATCCAACATCTCAATCCCTCTAACACTACAACAAGTCAATCCCTCCAACATATCAATCCATTCAAAAAAACTAAAAATAATTGTAGCCAACATATCAATTCATTCAACATCCGTGATTCATCCATCCATCTAAAAAACATCAGCTAACATACATTCATCTATCCATCCCAAATGAAGAGAGGGGTGGGATGAGAGGGAGAGGAGTTCACTGTGGGTGGCGGCCGAGACGAGGCAGGGGCGGGGCCGGGTGGACGGTGGTCGGGGCGGCGGTGGAGGAGGGCCGGGCAGGGGCGCGGGCCGGAGGGAGCAGCAACAGAGGAGGGGCCGGGCAGGGGCGCGGGCCGGCCGGAGCTACGGCCAGGCGGGGGCAGGGAGGCCCGAGCCGGCGGCGACGACAAAGAAGGCCGGGGCCGGTCCGGAGCAGGGCAGGGCCGAGGCGGCGGCCGGCGGGGGCGATGGCTGCTGGGCGAGGCAGAGCAGCGCGGGGCAGAGGCAGCGGCCGCCGGGGCGAGTGGAGAGGGTGGCGGCGGCGGCGAGTGGAGAGGATGGCATCGGCGGCGGCGGCGAATGGAGAGGGTGGTGGGTCGGGCTCGGCGGCGCGAGAGGGTGGCGGAGGCGGTGGCGGCGGCGAACAGAGAGGGTGGCGTTGGCGGCACACGCGGAGAGGGTGTCGGCGGCGGTCGGGGTCGAGAGAGAGAGAGGGAGATTGGGGTCGTGTCGGGAATGAGTGGAGGAGGAGGAACGGCCGAGTGGATAAGGGGGCACTATGCCAACGGTTGTGCCGTCGGCATAGCATGGGTCCCATGTGTCAGGGGCAGCTGCCCGAGTGGATAAGGTGGCACTATGCCGACGGCTTGGCCGTCGGCATAGCATGGGTCCCACGTGTCAGGGGCAGCTGCCCGAGTGGATAAGGTGGCACTATGCCGATGGCTTGGCCGTTGGCATAGCATGGATCCCACGTGTCAGGGACAACTGCCGGAGTGGATAAGTTGGATATATGCCGACGGCTTTGCCGTCGGCATAGATAGGAGGTCGCCGTCGGCATAGATGTGACTCTCAGCAAACTTTAAAATAGTACCACCTCGCAGAGAGACAAGCAACATGACCAGTTTAAATAGTCGGCTAATCCAGACGAAGTAAGCTCCCGTATTCATTACACTCCTGTTAAGAAAATGGACAATTACTGTGAATCTTCAGTGCCCGGTAGGTTCCGGGCACTGAAGACTCACAGTGAGAGGCCATTTTCCAAATGATGGATGCCGGTGTTTTTTATTAAATCAATTATTACTATTTTTGAGTTTGCTGTCTGTGTGAGGACACTAGTAGAAAACGGCCCATTTGTCCCGGTTCCAGAGGCCCATTAGCCCCGGTTCTGGAACCGGGACTAAAGGGTCGGGACTAAAGCCCAAAACCTTTAGTCCCGGTTCGCTTACCAACCGGGACAGAAGGGGCTCCACGTGGCCGCTGCGGGGAGCCCAGGCAGGAGGACCTTTAGTCCCGGTTGGTCACACCAACCGGGACCAAAGGGCATCCACGCGTCAGCATCTGGCAGGAGCTGGGGTTTTTGTTTTTTTTAAGAGGGGGGGTGGGGAGGTTTTGGAGGGTTAATTTAGGGGTTTCATATTGTGTTAGCTAGCTAATCGAGAGAAGTGTCCTCTCTTTCTCCGTGCTTGGTCGACGCTAGCTACTATACATATAGAGAGAACTCGACGCTAGCTAATAAGAAAATGAAGGAAACCATTAATTACACAAGATCGTCATGCTGAACATATATAGAGAGAAATGACATCTCTTTCTCCGTGCTTGGTCGAACAACCACTACTAGGAAAAAGCCTAGTAGTAGCGCTGGTTTTCAGCCTACTAGTAGCGCTGGACCCAGCGCTACTGCTAAGGCGCTACAACTAAGTTATAGCAGTAGCGCTGGTAAGTGCAGCGCTACTGCTAAGTATGGTTAGCAGTAGCGCTGCACTTACCAGCGCTACTGCTAAATATCTGTAGCGCGGCAAAAATGAAAGCGCTGCTGCTAATCCAGCGCTGCTGCTAAATGGTTTCCAGCGCTGCTGCTAGTACTACGGCTTTCGCAGATTCATACCCCCTCTACGTATTTGTGATGTATTCATACAGGCTCTATACAGTAGTTTCATTCATACATGCTCTATACAGTAGTTTCATCATGGATTTTATTCATCCAAATGAATCAAAAGTGATCAAAAGTTGAATTAGTAGGACGACGATCCTACTAATGCAACTTTTGGTCACTTATGATCCATCGACACGAATCTAATTCGCTTTTCTTCCCCCAATGATATAATAACTAATCATGATCATAATAACAAGTTGGTCACTAGTCATAATCACAACTCATCATCATCATCATCAACTCTTAACAAATTGTAGCACATAATAACACATTGTACCTACGACCTACTCCTCTCTCATAGGACCTACTCTACCCTCTCTTAGGTAAAATATCATAAAACAAGATAGGCCCTGACTCTCCATTATGGAGAATGGAGATCATCCTGTCTCCAATTCTTGGCCTACGCACAATGTTGCTTCCAAGTAGCTCTCTAGGATTGACCATACATTTTTTCCACTCTTTGATTGTCATGTCTTCATTGGTTTTAGAAATCCGGTATGGACAGGAGTGATGCGTAGGCTGACCTGGCCGTGCTGGCCGTAAGCTCATAACATCAACGTGACCGCTCGGAAACATCAGATTAGGCACACAATCCGTCGGGATTTTCTGTTGAAAAACATAGTAATAACTTGTAGTTAGCAATGTAGTTTAGTTTTAGAAGAATTTATGCAAAAGATGCACGGATGTCGTAATAGTAGAAAATCTTACCATGCAATCTCCATGGATGTTACCGTAGTTCACCACGTGCACTAGTGGCACGTATTGACCATAATGTGGAGGAGTTTGATAATAGCTATTGTAATTCTCAAGATGATTAATAAATGCGACAAGATGATCTTTCTCCTTACAAGTTAATTCTGCTTTATCACTGTAGTAGTAGGTTCTGTCTACCATCTCCCGTACATTTTTTGAAGAATGAAAATAAGCTGTCAATGGAAATTAGTTGTCAACTATTTTTAAATAAACAATATAAATTACTTAATAAATATGGTTGAGAAACTCACATAATGGTAGAACTGGAGGCGTCTGCACATCGACCCAGATGTCGATATTACCTTCAATTTCATCTTCCGGACGAATATCAAAGGTGATAAGCATATTAGGCTCAAATGCATAAGCCTTGCATAGTGCTTGCCAACTTTTGCATTCAAAAAAGGAGTAGCTGTCTGCATTGTACAATTTTACGGCAAAAGTATAACCATGCTCGGTCCTCAAGTGAACTCTCTTTACCTCCATATTTTTGTTAGTATTAAAACCAATCTTATCCAAGACAAATCTTCTTGCATGGCAGGGGATACGCTAGTAGAATAGTAAAAAAATAAAATTATAAGTTGAAGCAAAAGAAGAAAAAGTCATGCTTAATTACGAAAAAAGACTTGTCGTTCTGACTTACTGTATCCACTTCGAAGGTCTCATCCAGCACGATGCTGAAGCGCCTACCATCAACTAGGTGAGTCGTGTCGCACAGACCGCGCTCGTCTTCGCAGTATTCGCACATACCGAATTCCCTTTCGCTATCGTCGTCAGACATTTCCTATGTTCATAGTTGAAACATTTAAAATCAAAATATGCAACGGGTTGACTTTAGGTCTGTCGAGTCTTTCCTTCCTAAACTCTCATCTCACGTATATGGTGGGCACTCCCTCTGATATTGCGACCGTCGGTGATGGTGGCTCCTCCATTCGTCCCCGAGTGCATTACACCAAAATGTCTAGCACACGGGAACGAAGGAGAAGCGACCCCCACGACAACAGTCGGGATTCTTCCTCTCTCATATTTCGACCGTCGGTGATGGTCGCTACTCCTCCTTTCCCTAGTGCATTACAAATATCTAGCACAAGGAAAAGAAGGAGAAGCGACCCCCACGACAACAGTCGGGATTCTTCGTCTCTCATATATATATATGGTGGACACTCTCCCTCACTGAAAGACACACAAGGAGCCGAAACAGACCTAAAGTCAACCCGTTCCATATAATGAACTCGAATATAATATCACTAATACATTTATAATGAACTCGAATATAATATCACTAATACATTTATAATGAACTCGAATATAATATCACTAATACATCATCAAATATTAACTAATACAACTCGAATATTATCATGTAAGATCACTAATATAGATCGAATATCCTAGAATCCAAAGTGGAGGACGGTGAACTCAGTTCACTAGCGGTCTCTGAGTCGCTGGCGGTGGACACCCAAAGATAAGGAACCATCACCGGATCATAACTCGGGTGAGATCCCTGAAGAACCTGCCAGGTATTGGAGAACCTGGCGTCCAAAGCCGCCATGTAGCGACGGACGTGCTCATCCTCCTCCCTGACATGGCGACGTACAACCTCCGGGGGGGGGGCGCTCCCTCTGAACCGAAAGTGGCCCACGCGACCGCCACCAAAGAAGCTCCGGGTCGACGACGAGACCATGATTCCTCACCAAGCTCCGAGCCCGGGAAGGTAGCACCTCCCAGTGCTAGCCCGGTGGAGCCCACTCCCGGACATTGCGCCTCTCAAGGATGCCGACTCGACGACGACGAGGGTGCGGGCCAGGCATCGTCGACGTCGAGACAAATTCCTATGAGAACATTTTCTTATCGTTTAATGTTTTGCTATTTCAGAAATGCTTAATTTCTTAAACTCATTTTAGACTCATTTTTGACTTGGTTTTCCGGAATGCCGTTTCCCAGCAAATCTCGGCACTCGATATGCCTACTTTCTAGCACAAGTCATGCCAAAATTTCGACATGACCTTTGCTAAAAAGTGGACATATCGAGCGCCTGAAATTCACCGGAACGGAAATGAATCAACATTCCGGCGAAACATAGGCCACTCGGATCATTTGCATATAACAGTAAGAAAAATATAGAACTTGAAGAAAATGCAATAAGCCTTTTCTTCACAATATTTGAAACTAAATTCAGCCTACCTAAATTTCTGTCCTAATTTGAAACCTAGTTAAATTTCTGTCTAATAAGGCACTTGGGCACAATTATATAGGGCACTTGGGCACAATTATCGAACAATTCAAAGTACTTGGGAACTTGGGCACATTCATATTTTGCTCTAAACTAATTTAGCTAACAAACCTAACCCTAGAATCAACCTAACCCTAGAATCAACCTAATTAACCCTAGAATCAACCTAACCCTAGAATCAACCTAATTAACCCTAGAATCAAGAGGGGGGTGAAGGGAGTGAGGGGAGAGGGAAGAGGGAGGAAGGAGGGAGTAGGGGCTACCTGCGGTCGGGTCGGGGCTCGGGGGTAGGAGACGGCGAGGGAGGGGCGCGACGGTGGCGGCGTCGAGAGGCGATGGCGACGGTGGCGGTCGGGGGAGACGGCGAGGGAGGGGGCGCGACGGTGGCGGCGTCGAGAGGCGATGGCGACGGCGGCGGTCGGGGGAGACGGCGAGGGAGGGGGCGCGACGGTGGCGGCGTCGAGAGGCGATGGCGACGGCGGCGGTGGGGGGAGACGGCGAGAGAGGGGGCGCGACGGTGGCGGCGTCGAGAGGCGATGGCGACGGCGGCGGTCGGGGGAGAGGGAGAGGGGATCGAATGGGGAGAGAGGGAGACGGTGGGAAAGGTTCGTAGGTGGGTGCGACGAGAAGCAGTAGCGCTGGAACAGAAATCCGCTACTGCTAAGTATCATAGCAGTAGCGCTGGTCGGAAACCCAGCGCTGCTGATAATCGGGGCCCACCTGCTAGCAACGTATAGCCATAGCGGTAGCGGTGGTCCACAGACACACGCTACTGCTACCGCAGTAGTAGTAGCGCCGGTTTTGGACAGCCGCTACAACTACAGGTAGCCACCGGCACTGACAACGGGACCACTTATCAGTAGCGCTTGTTCGGTAGCCCGCGCTACTGCTACTAGTCTACTTGTAGCGCCGGTAGGTTTCCCGCGCTACTACTACTTATCAATAGCGCTTTTCCTCTTTCGAGCGCTACTGCTAAAATCCTGTCTATAGGCTTTCTCCTAGTAGTGAACAAGTTTTCGTATATCTATCCGACGGTACTACATATATACAATATAACATCTTTTACAATCCCTAACATCATCTACCTAAGATCCAATCACAAATCCACATGGTATTCTCTGTCTTTAGGTATGACGTGGTCAAGAAAGAATGCCGCCAATTCCTCTTGAATTGCTCGTATGCGATCATGTGGTAGGAGTTCATCCCGCATCTGCCAGATCTAATTTAAAGAAGGGGGTCAATACATGCATATATATATGAATAAAAATCAACACAATTGATGGTAATATATAAAATAAAATTGTGAATATTATTTACGTACTTCAAATTGTTTTTTAGAGAAGCCCCGCTCAGAGGTCGAGTGGCGAATGAACTCGCATACGTAGTATGCACATAAAACAGTCCCTTCTTTCTGGTACAAGCACTTTACGAGAATAGAGTTCAATCAAACTGATAAGCAAGCATGGTAATGATATATTGATCAAAATTTGAATCAATTAGATGATGCGCGGAACTAGCTAGGGGTGCGTAAATCGCAACTCTTTGTTTAGACCGGGAACCTTTCGGGTGAACTTCTTCCAAACCCTGCCAGGCAAAGAAAATGATTACTTGATATCAGGAAATTAATGAAAGTTGCATGCCGATATGGTCCCGGTATTGACTGAACTTACTTCTTTAGCATTGCAGTCATGTCCGCATAATTCTCGGGATCTTTACGTCTCAAGTCTAAGACAGTTACTAATGCCCCGTCAAGCTTAATGGATAGCAGAATAAAGTGAAAACTGCGCGCGCATATATAATTCATCAATTACATTACTTAACCTCGAGTAAACGAAACCGAGTATACAGAGAAGACAGCAACACTCACTTGAAGTTGTAAGGAAAGAGTATTTCCCTTTTGTTTTGATGTATAAGGAACGACTTTAGCAAGTTCTCAGTTTCTTTGATTGAATTTCGTACCGTCCATTCATTTACGGCATCTGGGCTAATGAACCCAACGTCGAAGATTCCTGCTTTTTTGCATTCGACGATCTTCAATCTGCATAATATAGTGAGGATAATTATATATACATGCAATGAACGAGCTGAGCTAGAGACTTAACTATAGAAGTAATACTTACAGATAGTAGGAAGTCATGAGTTGTTTGTCGAGGGCAGTTGATTGTATAACTGAAATAACTCCTCCAATTCAATAGGCATCACGGGAAGTCCAATGAATTAGTGCTCTGGTTTCACTGCCACATACATAGTGTCTTTCCCAGATTCCCTGCAGGTTTTCATGTACCACTCATGCAATTTGTACATCATCGTTGTTAGAGGAGGATGATCAGGTTTGACGAGAGGCTTCCCGTGCACGTATTTATATTCTTCTTTTGTTACCTCAGCCGTTTCAAAAATTACATCATCCCCCAAGTAATCACCAGGATTGGTACCGGGCACCATCCCCGGATGATTAGCGATGATATCGCTAGACACCTTGAGCGGGGGGCACGATTACTTCTCCTGTTCGCCGAGCTGGGGAATTGTTTTCCCACTTCTTCGTTCTGCTAACCTTGCATCACTGGAAGTACTTCCCGACCGCCGCGCTTCATCATATGTCTTAGGAATAATGCGGTCATAGTTGGATTGCGGCGGAGGCGGTGGTTGTCGCATCAGGGCATCGATAGTGCGCTTCACTTTCACCGGATCTAGCTTCTCCTTCGGAGGTGGAGTTTTCTTTGCTAAATGGTCCCTCACTTGGGCACGACATATGTCCTCGTTTTCCTGCTCGGTCCTCTCATATGGTAACTTTTCCAGAGGCTTGAGAGATGGACTGTATCTGAATTGCCTCCCGCCTCTGCATGTACTGCTAGCCGCCGGAGCGGCGGCGTCTCTCTTCCGTCGTTGCTGACGAGGCGGAGAAGGAGGCGGAGTGCTCCGACATGCCGGAGGAGCCGGAGCGGCGGCGTCTGTCTTCCGCCGTTGCCGACGAGGCGGAGGAGGAGGCGGACTGCTCCGACGCGCCGAAGTAGGCGAAGGAGGAGGCGGAGTGCCCTCACGCGTCGGAGGAGCCGGAGAAGGAGGCGGAGTGCCCTAATCACTCACCGGAGGAGGAGGAGGAGGAGGAGGCGGAGTGCCCTGACTCGCCGGAGGAGGAGGAGGAGGCGGAGGCGTCCAGTTTGGAAGCTTGATGTACTCCATCTGCCATAGACATGTACTCCTCAGAGCACGAACCAGCTGATTCTCCCCTTCACCTGTAGTGTGGTCAAGCTCGAGCTCCTCAAATCCCTCCATTACTTCATCCACCATCACAACAGCATAGCCATGTGGAATCGGAAGGCACTGAAAAGTTCCGTTGGGTTGAGGAGGTGCAACAGAGCCGACAGCCGCCTTGAAAGTGAGGTTCTCGCATTTCGTCATAAGCTCGCAATGTTGAGCCTCCGTGATAGTATCCACGGGGTAGCTAGGAGCAGTGAAGTCAGGCTGAACGGGCTCCGTGGAAGCCACGCTGCTTCTCCGCTGAGATGGCGGGGTAGCTTCGTGCCGCTGAGATAGTTGGCCGGCAGCTCGCTGGCTCTCAAATTCCTCTAGCTTTTGTAGTCTTGCATTGATCTTCTGCATGTCGCTCAACTCCGCTTTCCTCTTTCTATCCCGGCTTCTATAACCGCCTGCGTCGGGAAACCCAACCTTCCACGGAACGGAGCCTGGTGTGCCTCGTGTTCGTCCAGGGTGCTCAGCATTCCCTAGGGCCTCAGTCAGCTCGTCCTTCTCTCTGTCGGGAATGAACGTCCCTTCCTGCGCTGCGGTGATATACTTCTGAAGCTTCTTGACGGGTATTGCAAGTTGCTCATCCGTCCGACGTCACTTCCCTGTTTCAGGGTCCAAAGTTCCCCCAACCCCGAAGAACTAAGTCCTTGAACGGTCTGGCCAGTTCAATGTCTGTGGTTCGACCCCTTTAGCAATCAGGTCATTCTCAGCTTTGTCCCACAACGGCCGGGCTTTGAGGTAGCCACCTGACCCCGTGTGATGGTGATATTGCTTCTTTGCAGCATTGTTCTTGTTTGTCTCTGACATTTTCTTACTCTTGTCCGATGTCTTGTAGGCCACAAATGCGGGCCAGTGATCTCTTATCTTCTGAAATCGGCCGATGAATTCTGGAGTCTTCCCTTTGTCGACAAACTTTGATTTCAACTCATTCTTCCACCTCCTGAATAGATCTGCCATCTTCTTAAGAGCACACGCCTTGGCCAGTGGCTCTATAACTGGCTTATTCGGATCCTCCTCTGGCGGTAGGGTGAAATTTGCCTTCAGCGCGGTCCAAAGATCATATTTCTGTCTATCGGTGACATAATCACCTTCAGGGACGTCGTCGTCCTTAGGCTTATTCCATTGCTTGATGCTGATCGGGATGTTGTCCCTAACAATAGCTCCGCACTGAGCAGAAAATGCGTCCTTGGTCCACTTGGGTTCAATCGGTAGGCCATCGTCCGCGAGTGCTGTGATCGTGAACCTTTCATCCTTGCGCAACCTTCTCTTCGGGCCTCGTCTCGTTACCGAAGTTTGGCTCGATCCGGAGGGCTATAAAAGAAGAAAGAAGAGTTAATATATATACATACCAAAACAATTAATGCATCAATTAGATAGTCAGCACAGGCTTAATTAATATATATACCTCGCCGGACTTTGCAACAGCTCCCTCCTCCGTTCGGTCACCGGAGCCGTCATCATGGTCTCCTTCTTCCTCCGGCATTCGGTCACCGGAGCCATCATGATCATGTCCTTCCTCCTCCATTGTTTGATCACCGGAGCCGTCATCCTCTCCTTCCAGACCATCGGTGTCGTTGAGAAACGACAAGACATCACGTCCGGCGAGGATTATCTCCCCCAAGAACTGTTCTTGTTCCAAGTCTCTTTGATCCATAGTTTCTGCAAATATTACAACATGGCAATTAATATACAAACATGAATGTCCGACGTCCGGACCACCTCTCTCATGAATGTCCGACGTCCGGACCGCCTCTCTCATGAATGTCAAACAAGGGATTCTCTTAACCTTTAAGGGATTTAACAAAATGGCACCATTCTGGATGTGCAGAAAATGGTCCATATTTTTCCTGATCTCATCTACCCTTCTATATGTCACGTTGTCTAGTGTCAAAGGATTCAAGAAAACCATGGCTTCATCATTAGCCGGAAGTAACAGGCGCATAATGGTACGAAGCTCTCCAAAATTGTTTTGGAACGGAGTCCCGGATAGGATAATTAATTAGCTTTTTTGTACGAAGTTCAGCAAGAGCCTTCCGAATATCGCTATTTGGAAGGCCTTTGCTGAAATTCGTACCAAAAAGCGAATTATTCTATCCGGAACTCCGTTCCAAAACAACTTTGAAGAGCTTCGTAGCATCATACGCCTGTTACTTCCGGCTAATGATGAAGCCATGGATTTCTTCAATACTTTGACAAACAACGTGACATTATAGAAGAATATATATATAGATGAGATCAGAAAAAAATTGGATCAACTTGTGCACATCCATAATGGGGCATTCTTGATAAATCTATGTTACCGGAGTTTTCTATATGAACAAAAAAAATTGGGTGGCCTCGACAACTCTTCTAGGGTTTGGGGTGGCCTCGACAACGCTCTTTTAACTCATTTAACTTGGTAAATTTGGGTGGCCTCGACAATGCTTCTAGGGTTTGGGGTGGCCTCGACAACTCTCTTTCAGTCCCGGTTTGGGTGGACTCGAGAGTTTCTATGAGCATAAAAAAAATCTATACAAAAAACTTACTTCTATGAACAAAAAACTTTCTTCTATGAACAAAAAACTTTCTATGAACATCATTGCTTATATATCAATGCATACATCCATGGATCATCATTGCTCATATATCCATGGATCATATATAAAAACTTTCTATGAACAAAAAAAACTCCTATGAACAAAAAAAAGTTATATGAACAAAAAAATTATACATCAATGCATACATATCCATGGATCATCCATACACATCTGCATACACATCTGCATACATATACATCAATGCATACATATCCAAAAATCATCCATACATACATCATCCATACATCTGCATATGAACAAAAAAAAGGCAGAGGTAGCGGCGGCGGCGCGGCAAGCAAAGCGCGGCGGGCGGCGGCGGCGGCGCGGCAAGCAAAGCGCGGCGGGCGGCGGCGTCGGGGCGCGGGGGGGGAGGAGGAGAGGAGGGGAACGGCGCGGCGGCTCACAGTGGGAGCGGGCACGGCGTCGGGGCAGCTCGGCGACGGCGACGACGGCGAGGTGGAGCAGCCTGACGGCGTCGGGGCAGGGCTCGGCGCCGACGGCGACGAGGAGCAGCCTGGGGGCGTCGGGCGGAGAAGAACAAGTGATTTCGAGAAACTGCTAAGTGTGGGCTTATATACACAGAGCATTGGTCCCGGTTGGTGGAACCAACCGGGACCAATATCACCCTTTTGGTCCCGGTTGGTGCCACCAACCGGGACTAAAGGTCATTTTCAGCAGCCCAAAGGGCGGGAAGCAGAGACCTTTGTTCCCGGTTGGTGGCACCAACCGGGACCAAAAGGGTGATATTGGTCCCGGTTGGTGCCACCAACCGGGACGAAAGGGTGGCATTCGTCCCGGTTGGTGGCACCAACCGGGACAAAAGGGCTGCGGCTGGCACGGCGTCCGGCGGGTGGATGTTTAGTCCCACCTCGCTAGCTAAAGGGCGCCGATAGTGGTTTATAAGCGCTGGTGCGCCTCCCCTTTCGAGCTCCTCTCTTATGCAGGCCTACGGGCCTAAACGCGTCTCTCTGCCTGTGGGCCTACTGGGCCTGCATCCTGGCCCAACTATGCAGGCCATGGTGGCCCAGTAGGCGGCATTTTTTTTATTTTTTTCCTGTATTTTTGTTTTGTTTTTTGCTTTATTTATTTTCTTTTGTTTCTACTTACAGCTAAATACTTTTTGAGTGATTCTTTTAGCTTTAGGTCAACAAAATTATAAACTTTTTGTTAGTGCCATTAGTTTTCAAATTTGAATAAATGGGTGTTTTAATCAAAAACAGATTTTGTTATTTTAGTTTGCTATTAAAATTTCTAACAAAAAAATACTTTATGAAAATTCTTTTTGCTATTAAGTTTTTGAACAAAAAATACTTTGATAATTATCGTTGCATAAATTTTATATAATTTTAGTTTCAAAAATACTGGAGGTTTATAAAAGCTTTTTAGTTGATTCTTTTTAGTTGATTCTTTTTAGTTGATTTCATTTTTTTTAACTTATTTCAACTCCAGACTTTTTGTGTGTTCAAAATGCACCATTCAAAGCCACATCATCAATTTTCAACCGTTTCTGACTTCATTTGGTATTTTTCATGCATTTACTGATTTTTCTAGCTAAATGACCCTGAAATTGAAAAGCACTACAAATGAACTCTGAAAAGGTTGAAAGTTGGCATGTTATCATCATTTCACCCACATAGCATGTGCTAAAAAGTTGAAAGGGTTACGGCAAAAACTGGATGCACTTCGTGTACAAAACGGACAATGTCTTTCGAAGGATCAGGGTTTCGGACGAAAATTCATCTGTTACAAAGGGATTTCATTTTTTTGAACTTATTTGATCTCCAGACTTTTTGTGTGTTCAAAATGAACCATTCAAAGCCACATCATCAATTTTCAACCCTTTCTGACTTCATCTGGTATTTTTCATGCATTTACTGATTTTTTTGAGCTAAATGACCATGAAATTGAAAAGCACTACAAATGAACTCTGAAAAGGTTGAAAGTTGGCATGGTATCATCATTTCACCCACATAGCATCTGCTAAAAAGTTGAGAGGGTTACGGCAAAAAATGGATGCACTTCGTGTACAAAACGGACAATCTCTTTCGAAGTATCAGGGATTCGAACGAAAACTCATCTGTTACAAAGGGAATTCATTTTTTTGAACTTATTTGAACTCCAGACTTTTTGTGTGTTCAAAATGAACCATTCAAAGCCACATCTTCAATTTTCAACCCTTTCTGACTTCATCTGGTATTTTTCATGAATTTACTGATTTTTTTGAGCTAAATGACCCTAAAATTGAAAAGCACGACAAATGAACTCTAAAAAGGTTGAAAGTTGGCATGGTATCATCATTTCACCCACATAACATGTGATAAAAAGTTGAGAGGGTTACGGCAAAAACTGGATGCACTTCGTGTACAAAACGGACAATCTCTTTCGAAGTCTCAGGGTTTCGGACGAAAACTCATCTGTTACAAAGGTATTTCATTTTTTTGAACTTATTTGAACTCCAGACTTTTTGTGTGTTCAAAATGAACCATTCAAAGCCACATCATCAATTTTCAACCCTTTCTGACTTCATCTGGTATTTTTCATGCATTTACTGATTTTTTTTAAGCTAAATGACCCTGAAATTGAAAAGCACTACAAATGAACTTTGAAAAGGTTGAAAGTTGGCATGGTATCATCATTTCACCCACATAGCATGTCATAAAAAGTTGAGAGGGTTACGACAAAAAGTGGATGCACTTCGTGTACAAAACAGACAATCTCTTTCGAAGTATCAGGGTTTCATACGAAAACTCATCTGTTACAAAAGGCATTTTATTTCTTCACATGTAACTGCAGTGTATTCTAGATCAAAGGCATCATCATACTAGTTGTGGAGAGAAAGTCTTCACTTTTTCTGCCCTTGTGTCCTTTGCTTATTGCGCCGTAACCATGGATAATCTTCATCGTTTAACAAGGTGCTTGGGTCAGCCTTGCCTTTGAAGGGAGGAATTTCATGAAACTTTTCATAATCTTCAGACATGTCTGTCTTGACCTCCAATCCCACGATGTCTCTTTTTCCTGAAAGAACTATGTGGCGCTTTGGCTCATCGTATGATGTATTCGCTTCCTTATCTTTTCTTTTTCTCGGTTTGGTAGACATGTCCTTCACATAGAAAACCTGCGCCACATCATTGGCAAGGACGAATGGTTCGTCTGTGTACCCAAGATTGTTCAGATCCACTGTTGTCATTCCGTACTGTGGGTCTACCTGTACCCCGCCTCCTGACAGATTGACCCATTTACACTGAAACAAAGGGACCTTGAAATCATGTCCATAGTCAAGTTCCCATATGTCCACTATGTAACGATAATATGTGTCCTTTCCCCTCTTGGTTGCTGCATCAAAGCGGACACCGTTGTTTTGGTTGGTGCTCTTTTGATCTTGGGCGATCGTGTAAAATGTATTCCCATTTATCTCGTACCCTTTGTAAGTCAATACAGTCGAAGATGGTCCCCTGGCCAACGAGTACAGCTCATCAGAAACAGTGTTGTCACCCATGAGACGTTTTTGCAACCAACTGCCGAAAGTCCTGGTGTGTTCATATGTAATCTAGTCGTCACACTGCTCCGGGTGTTTGGAGCGCAGAATATTCTTGTGTTCATCGACATACGGGGTCACCAAGGTAGAATTCTGTAGAACTGTGTAGTGTGCTTGAGACCAAGAATGCTCGTCCCTACATATTATTGAGTCCGCTCCTAGCGTGCCTTTTCCAGTCAGTCTCCCCTCATACCGCGATTGAGGGAGACCAATCTTCTTAAGGTCAGGAATGAAGTCAACACAAAACCCAATGACATCCTCTGTTTGATGACCCATGGAGATGCTTCCTTCTGGCCTAGCGCGGTTACGAACATATTTCTTTAAGACTCCCATGAACCTCTCAAAGGGGAACATATTGTGTAGAAATACAGGGCCCAGAACGACAATCTCGTCGACTAGATGAACTAGGACGTGCGTCATGATATTGAAGAAGGATGGTGGGAACACCAGCTCGAAACTAACAAGACATTGCACCAAATCACTCCTTAACCTTGGCAGGATTTCTGGATCGATCACCTTCTGAGAGATTGCATTGAGGAATGCACATAGCTTCACAATGGCTAATCGAACGTTTTTCGGTAGAAGCCCCCTCAATGCAACCGGAAGCAGTTGCGTAATAATCACGTGGCAGTCATGAGACTTTAGGTTCTGGAACTTTTTCTCTGCCATATTTATTATTCCCTTTATATTCGACGAGAAGCCAGATGGGACCTTCATACTGAGTAGGCATTCAAAGAAGATTTCCTTCTCTTCTTTGGTAAGAGCGTAGCTAGCAGGACCTTCATAATGCTTTGGATGCATGCCGTCTTTTTCATGCACACGTTGCTGTTCCTCCTGTGCCTCCGGTGTATCTTTTGTCTTCCCATACACTCCCAAGAAGCCTAGCAGGTTCACGCAAAGATTCTTCGTCACGTGCATCACGTCGATTGCAGAGCGGACCCCTAGGTCTTTCCAATAGGGTAGGTCCCAAAATATAGATTTCTTCTTCCACATGGGTGCGCGTCCCGCATCGTCAGTCGGAACAGATAGTCCGCCAGGACCCTTTCCAAAGATTACTTGTAAATCATTGACCATATCAAGTATGTGATCACTAGTACGGAGGGCGGGCTTCTTCCGGTGATCTGCCTCACCTTTGAAATGCTTTCCTTTCTTTCGACATTGATGGTTGGTCAGAAGAAATCGACGATGCCCCAGGTACACATTCTTCCTGCATTTGTCCAAATATATACTGTCGGTGTCATCTAAATAGTGTGTGCATGCGTGGTATCCCTTGTTTGTCTATCCTGAAAGGTTACTGACAGCAGGCCAATCGTTGATGGTTACAAACAGCAACGCATGTAGGTCAAATTCCTCCTGTTCGTTCTCATCCCACACACGTACACCTCTTCCATTCCATAGCTGTAAAAGTTCATCAACTAATGGCCTTAGGTACACATCAATGTCATTGCCGGGTTGCTTAGGGCCTTGGATGAGCACTGGCATCATAATGAACTTCTGCTTCATGTACAACCAAGGAGGAAGGTTGTACATACATATTGTCACAGGCCATGTGCTATGCTTGCTGCTCTGCTCCCCAAAAGGATTAACGCCTTCTGCACTTAAACCAAACCATACGTTCCTTGGGTCACTTGTAAAGTCGCTCCACTTTCTCTCGATCTTTCTCCACTACGACCCGTCAGCGGGTGCTCTCAACTTCCCGTTTTTCTTACGGTCTTTTATGTGCCATTGCATCAACTCGGCATGCTTTTTGTTTCTGAACAGACGTTTCAACCATGGTATTATAGGAGCATACCACATCACCTTGGCAGGAACCCTCTTCCCGGTGCGCTGGCCCTCAACATCACCAGGGTCATCTCTTCTGATCTTATACCGCAATGCACCGCATACCGGGCATGCGTTCAAATCCTCGTACGCACCGCGGTAGAGGATGCAGTCATTAGGGCATGCATGTATCTTCTGCACCTCCAATCCTAGAGGGCATAGAACCTTATTTGCTTCGTACGTACTGCCGGGCAATTCGTTATCCTTTGGAAGCTTCTTCTTCATTATTTTCAGTAGCGAACTAAATCCCTTGTCAGATACACCGCTGTTTGCCTTCCATTGCAGCAATTCCAGTGTGGAACCGAGCTTTCTGTTGTCATCTTCGCAATTTGGGTACAACCCTTTTTTGTGATCCTCTAACATGCGATCGAACTTCAACTTCTCCCTTTCACTTTCGCATTCTCTCTGTGCATCAACGATGACCCGGCGAAGATCATCATCGGGCACATCGTCTGGTTCCTCTTGATCTTCAGCTTCCCCCATTGCAGCATCACCGTATTCAGGGGGCGGGTAGTTGTCATCATCCTCTTCTTCTTCGTTGTCTTCCATCATAACCCCTCTTTCTCCGTGCTTGGTCCAAACATTATAGTGTGGCATAAAACCCTTCTCAAGCAGGTGGAAGTGAAGGGTTTTAGAGTTGGAGAAAGCCTTCGTATTCTCACAGACAGTACATGGACAATGCATAAAACCATTATGCTTGTTTGCCTCAGCCGCTTCGAGAAAATTATGCAGGCCCTTAATATACTCGGAGGTGCGTCGGTCACCGTACATCCATTGCCGGTTCATCTGCGTGCATTATATAGTTCTCATTATTGAACAACATATAGCTCTCTAGAGCATCTAATTAAAACATACATTGAAACTATGTAAAAAAATTAAATGCAACAACAAATGCGATCATAACCGCAACTAAGGTACCAATTGATCCAATGGCATAATGATAGCAAGCCTCAGTATGAATCGCATATTTTATAATCTTTCTAATCTTCAAGCGCATTGCATCCATCTTGATCTTGTGATCGTCGACGACATCGGCAACATTCAACTCCAATTTCATCTTCTCCTCTTCAACTCTTTGTAATTTTTCTTTCAAGTAATTGTTTTATTTTTCAACCAAATTTAACTTCTCAACAAGAATTTCTATGTCGGTTGGAATTTCCGGTTCACATACCTCCTAGATTAAAAAATCTATGTCACGTTGGTCGGCATAATTGTCATAAACACTAAATGAAACAAATAGTTATAAAAGATAATATATACCACATCCGAATCATAGACAGGACGAGGGCCGACGGAGGCGGATACCAAAACCATCGCACTATATAATAACAAACAATAATAAAAGTAAGAAAATTACACAAGTATCTATCTAAATCATACAAGTAAGAACTTTTTTCTTTTAGAAAGAAGATAAGAAGAAGAGGCTAACCACGGTGGTGCCGGCGCCGAGATGGGCGCGGGCGATCGACGGCGGTGAGGACGGGGACGGGACAGGACGGACCGCCAAACCTAAACAAATCTTGAGGAAAATGGAGCTTGGACAAGGAGCTTCGAGAGGAGAAAGCTTAAGTGCGGCTCGGGCATTTCATCGAACACCTCATGTGCATAGGAGGTGAGCTAGAGCACCACAAAGCTCTCCCACAGCCGGCCAAAAAAACAGAGCAGTGCACTGCTCTGCTCGCGGGCAGGGGGTATATATAGGACAACCATTGGTCCCAGTTTGTGGCTGGAACCGGGACTAAAGGACACCATTTGGTCCCGGTTCCAGCCACAAACCGGGACCAATGGTTGTGGGCCAGGAGCGAGGCCCATTGGTCCCGGTTCGTGTCTGGAACCGGGACCAAAGGGGTCAGACGAACCGGGACCAATGGCCCACGAGGCCCGGCCGGCGCCCTGGGCTCACGAACCGGGACCGATGCCCCCATGGGTCCCGGTTCGTCAGTGAACCGGGATTAATGGGATTTCAGGCCTGGACCAAAGCCCTGTTTTCTACTAGTTGGACCCGGTGCGAAGCTCTGGTGGCCGTTTCCCCCCTCCGTGCGACGGCGGCAGCGACGTCCGTGAGGGGGGTCACACCCCGGAGCCGCGTGCTGGGTGCTTGCACCTGCCACCACGCTTCCAGATGTGTAAGAGGGCCCAGCGCAAGACCTGGCGGCATAGCTACCCCCCCAAGTACACCGTCCCGTCTAACCCTGAGACAGTCGACCGGCGGATCTAGGCCTTTGACTTTCACCGGACGGGGTTTGACCGGTGGACCTTTTCACCTGGTTGTGATAGGCCAGCCCATAGCTACGCCCCCGAACTCGGTCCGGGCCCAACCCACCGCAAGATTCCCTCCGTGTCGGCCCGACGTGGTCGTTTCTTCCCTCCGTGTGACGGCGGCAGCGACGTCCATGAGGGGGGTCACACCCCGGAGCCGCGTGCCGGATGCTTGCACCTGCCACCATGCTTCCAGACGTGTAAGAGGGCCCAGCGCAAGACCTGGCGGCATAGCTACCCCTCCCCCCCAAGTACCCCGTCCCGTCTAACACTGAGACAGTCGACCGGCGGATCTAGGCCTTTGACTTTCGCCGGACGGGGTTTGACCGTTGGACCTTTTCACCTGGTTGTGATAGGCCAGCCCATAGCTACACCCCTGAACATGGCCCGGGACCAACCCCCCGCAAGATTCCCTCCGTGTCGGCCCGACGTGGCCGTTTCTCCCCTCCGTGCGACGGCGGCAGCGACGTCTGTGAGGGGGGTCACACCCCGGAGCCGCGTGCCGGGTGCTTGCACCTACCACCACGCTTCCAGACGTGTAAGAGGACCCAGCGCAAGACCTGGCGGCATAGCTACCCCCCAAGTACACCGTCCCGTCTAACCGTGGCACAGTTGACCGGCGGATCTAAGCCTTTGATTTTCGACAGACGAGGTTTGATCGATGGATCTTTTCACCTCGTTGTGATAGTCCAGCCCATAGGCGCACTTCCGATCAAGGTCCTGGCCATACCCACCGCAAGATTTCCTCCGTGTCTGCCCGACGTGGCCGTTTCCCCCCTCCGTGCGACGGTGGCGGCGACGTCCGCGAGGGGGGTCACACTACGAAGCCGCGTGCCGGGTGCTTGCACCTGCCACCATGCTTCCAGACGTGTAAGAGGGCCCAGCACAAGACCTGGTGGCATTGCTACCCCCCCAAGTACACCGTCACGTCTAACCCTTGCACAGTTGACCGGCGGATCTAGACCTTTGACTTTGCCGGACGGGGTTTAACCGATGGACCTTTTCACCTGGTTGTGATAGGCCAGCCCATAGCTACACCCCCGAACACGGTTCGGGCCCAACCCACCGCAAGATTCCCTCCGTGTCGGCCTGACGTGGCCGTTTCCCCCTCCGTGCGATGGCGGCAGCGACGTCCGTGAGGGGGGTCACACCCCGGAGTCGCGTGCCGGGTGCTTGCACCTACCACCACGCTTCCAGATGTGTAAGAGGGCCCATCGCAAGACCTGGTGGCATAGCTACCCCCCCCCCCCCAAGTACACCGTCCTGTCTAACCCTGACAAAGTTGACCAGCGGATCTTGGCCTTTGACTTTCGCCGGACGGGGTTTGACCGATGGACCTTTTCACCTGGTTGTGATAGGCCAGCCCATAGCTACACCCCCGAACACGGTCCGGGCCCAACCCACTGCAAGATTCCCTCCGTGTCTGCCCGATGTGGCCGTTTCCCCCCTCCGTGCGACGGCGGCAGCGACGTCCGTGAGGGGAGTCACACTCCGGAGCCGCGTGTCGGGTGCACCTGCCACCACGCTTCCAGACGTGTAAAAGGGCCCAGCGCAAGACCTGGCGGCATAGCTACCCCCCCCCCCCAAGTACACCGTCCCGTCTAACCCTGGCACAGTTGACCGGTGGATCTAGGCCTTTGACTTTCGCCGGGCGGGGTTTGACTGTTGGACCTTTTCACCTCGTTGTGATAGGCCAGCCCATAGCTACACCCTCGAACACGGTCCGGGACCAACGTAAGACCTGATGGCAGAGTTACCCCCCAAGTACACCGTGCCGTCTAACCCTGGCACAGTTGATCGGCGGATCTAGCACTTTCAAGATTCTTATAAAAAACATATAGAACTTTTCAAACTAATTGTAATTATCAATTGTTTGTGATTTTAATAAAGTTTAGGAACCTATATGCAAAAGAACATGTGGTCACATTACTAACATACTCGAAAACAAATACAAACTACATATTCATAATCTATGAAAAATTCTACACAAATCTATATATAGTTTATTATATATGTTTATGTTTAGATAAGGCACATTTAAGTTAATCAAATTTTAATTTAAAAAATAAATAAAATACAAAAATAAGTATAAAAAACCCAGATAAAACAGAGCTATGCCGTCGGCATAGGTGTGCCCACGGATCGACCAGCCGACACGCCTCGGATCGATGACGTGGCACGCGTCGCGGATCGGTGACGTGGACCACACCTACGCCGATGGCTTTGCCGTCAGCATAGCTATGCCGACGGCCGCCGTCAGGGCCATCAGCATAGATATGACGGCATCAAACTCCCACAGACGGAGGCTCACCGGGCCCACATCTATGCCGACGGCCCTAGTATGCCGACGGCCACTGTAGGCATATATCACGATATGCCGACGGCCTAACTACGCCGACGGCCACCGTAGGCGTATCTCTATGTATGCCGACGGATTTTCTACACCGACGGCTTCGCCTAGGCCGTCGGCATAGCTCCGTATATGCCGACGGGGGCCTTCGGCATAGCCCAGGCCGTCGGGATTAGGGGCGATTCCGGTAGTGGTTTGTTGATTCGTCACTTGACGCAAGTTCACCACCGATGGCATGCTCGACACTAGTCACACTGTCCTGCATCCCTATCATCTTAGGCCTTTTGTTTTGTTTTCTCGGAGATACACAGACTGGAGGTAAGGGAGGTACAGTATGTCCCTGTACGACTACTAGTGCTAGATCATCTGAGCCACTAGCACTAGTATCTGTAGCCACTGGAGGCGTAACAATTTCAGCAGATTGTCGTTTGTACGACAATGAAAGGTTCAGGTTCCACAACTGAGAACTCGAACGGATACTAGCCACCAATTTGGTTTGTACAACTGAGAACTAGCCACCAATTTGGTTTGTTGCTCCCTAGTGAAATTGTTTCCCAACAACCCACCTTCAGTAACATTATTCTGGGCGTTGAAGCGCCAGCTAAGTGAGGGGTCATATGCAGTTGTAACACCAGCGCCCAGTGGCGAGTCTAATGGGCAGGCTTCAACAGGCTGAAGCCTGCCCTCCAAAAGCCCAATTGTTTGTCCATTGTTTTTACTAGTACTCTTTTTGCTCTGCCAATTAGTCCAGCTTTCGTGTCTCAGCCAGTGGCGGAGCCAGGGGTCTTCCCTGGACTTCCATGGAATACCCAAGAATGGATGATTCATTGGTATACTGTTGCTAGCTTGATGTATATTTGTTGTCATATTTCTATTACATTGCACAGGTGAATACCAATGAATACCCAGAAGAAAATTCCTGCCTCCGCCACTGGTCTCAGCCCATGTGCTCCACATTTCCACGGTTGAACCATGGAGCTCCAGTCCTAGCGAGAGGACGTGGGGCAAGCTGGAGCCGGTGGCCAGCAAGGTAGCGCCCCTGGTTGTACGGGCCGGCGGGGAGTGCCGTGCGCCCACGCCGCCACGTCCTCGCCCGGGCTGCGTCGCCCTCGCTGACGGCCGGCCTTAAAGTTGCTATTTAGCAAGGCATACCCAAATAATCTACAGTGCATACTATTTTATCTTATTTAGACAAAAGAATTAGGAGATGATGCCTATTTTGCTAAACAGATTTAAATTTTGGATTAAAATTTCATTTTGCTTTTAAAAAAACAGTAAATATTCCGTGTTTCCAGTTGTAATTTGGGAAATGTTAAGATTATTTGGACAAAACTATTGCAGATGATGCCTAGATTCAAAAGGGTATATAGTTTTTTTTTATTGTAAGTTTGAGCCCACCCTTCATTTTCTTGCTAGATTCGCCACTGCCAGCGCCTGTATCTCTCCGATGTTCAGAGTCGTTTTCATGTTCAGTCTCGGCATCGGCCGTAGCCGCCACAGGATCCGCAGCTCCCCTACCACCGTAAGGATCTCCTCTTCTTCCATGGCCTCGGCCTCTTCCTCGGGTGCTATCCCAGCCAGAATCACGTCTGCCTACACCTGAAGCACGACTCCGGTTGCCACCGCCGATACTTCTGGACGCTAGCAAGAACGGACCCCACTCAAACTTGGAGGTGTCGTGCTCCCCCGTGCCACATTCCTCATACCAATGACCCATCATGCCACACTCATAACAGAAGGTCGGCAATTTCTCAAACTTAACACTGTAGCTTCCGTCTCACCAGCCTTTGTAAATCTAACAACCCTTGTGAGCTTTTTTCCAACATCCAGTTTAACCCGAACCCTAATAAACTCCCCCACAAAGCCATTAGGGAGCGTAATTTGTAGTTCTTGAACCTCTCCAATGCGCCTAGCAAGGTTTTCCAGGAAACTTTTGTTCATCAGGACCCCATCAGGAAGCTTGTGGATTTGAGCCCATGTCTCCAGTTTGTCGAGCTTCACCTTTTCTGGATTGGAGAAACCGTCATACTCCGCAAGGATTAGGGCAAATCCCTTGAAATCCCAAGGCCCCTTATGCATGGACTTATTCCAATCTCCCAAGCAGTTGAATTGGATGGAAAAGAGGTTAGGGTTAATCCTTCTCCAGACCACAGCTTGCGCTGGGTTCCAAGCGGCTCGCATGTCCGCAATCAAGGCGTTCTGACTGAAAGTTCTTGACGTGAGGAGCCGCCCCAAGGCCAGCCACTTTGGTCTTGTTTCTGCCGCCTCGATCTCCTCTTCCCACACTAGATCATCAAGTTGGTCCTCCTGCAGGGTTAGCCTATCCAGCAGATCGCTAGCACCATCGACTCCGAGACCCTTACCCATCGTCTCCTTGGTGCTTGCCATGGCGATCAGATCTTTAGAAGAAACGAAGAAAGCTCGAAACCCTAGTAACCACGCCTCACCAACGGAGTGGAGAGGTGGCGGAGAGTCCCGGCGAGGAGAATAACGGTGGCTATCACCGGAGAGATAGACTCACGACGGGAATCGTCGGAGGACAGTCGAACCCTAGGCGCGCCGCCACAGGGGAAAACAAAGAGTCGCTGCTAGCGAGTTAAGTGCACGAGTGTGTGGCCCGTTTCCTGTTTTGCCGTACAAGACTATGTGGGCTTCTTTTTTCTATCGTGTATTAGGCACATCTTTGTCTGTTGGGCTGCATGTCATATTTGTTTTCCATTTTCATTTGAGTTTTTTTTTTCGGGCATTTTCATTTGAGTTGTTGGCCTGATGAGTTCTCTCTCTCTCTCCAACGTCATTTATTTTCCTACGCGGCTAGAGTTACATACGGCTAACTGTAGATCATTGTACAGCTGATTGTACATGCCCTTAGAGATGTAGTGGTGGGGGATAAACGGGGAGTCATTTTTTCTTTTATTTTGTTGAGCGTTTTGATTTTCCATGCATTTTTAGCTTGTTTTATTTTGAAAAATCCATTACCTACTTCTTATTTATTTTGTAGATGAATTTGATGAGGATTAGCTACGTCACATCAGAATTTACCACCAGACGATATACTTTGTTGCAAGATTTGTGTGACTCCAGCAGTGGCGAGAATGCCTGGTTTTTGGGCCGTCTCCTCTTGTCCGTGGCGCGAGGCTGATGTATTGGGGTTTTTGGTCATTGTTGGGCCACGTACAGGCCGCTCTGATTTATTTTGTTTCTTGTCACATTTTTCCTCGATGGGCTATAAGATTGGTACTCGAAAAACACTCGCTCGTGCGCACCTAAAGAAGTTTCTTTGGTGTTTCGTTTTGTCGTTGTTTGTCTCGCGTGGACTCCGCACGTCCTTTTTATATGTGTGCGAGCCATGAGTTTTTTTGTCTAGGCTGTGATTCTTTTTTGAGTTTTTTCGCTTGGCTCTGGATATTTTTCATGGGTTGTGGTATTGTTTTTATTTTTTCATTAGGGTACAAGCACTCGAGCAAATGTTTTTTCACTTCGGTTGTAGTTGCATGTTCAATTAGATTGTTTTGTGTCGTGTGCACCATTTTTGTTCTAGTTGCAAGTCTACCTTCACTATGCAACTGGTCGCTCGATCAATCTTGTCTCAGTTACAACTCCACCCTCTATACGCAACTGGTGGTTCGATCCATTTTTTTCAGCTGCAAGTCCATCCTCGGCACGTAACTGGGGGGCAACCATTTTTTTTCCTGGTTGCAGCTCCAACCCTAATTGGGTGACTGTCTTTTTACTTATCCCACTTGCAACTCCAACCCTATTTTTTTTGTTTTATTTGTACATCTACCTTTGATAAGCAACTGACCGGACCATTTTTTCTCTCATTTGCAAGTCCGCCCTCGATATGCAATTATGTCGATCCATTTTTGTCCTATGCAAATCAACCCCCAACATGCAGTTGGGGCCACCTTTTTTTATCCTACTTACAAGTCCATCCATGATACGCAATTGGGCCCGACTCATTTTGTCCCATTTGCATGTCCACCATCGACACGCAACAGGGAGGCCAACCATTTATTGTTCGAGTTGCAACTCCACCCCCCAACATGCAATTGAGGAGCCACATTTTTTTGTCCTATTTGCAAGTCCACCCTCGACTTGCAACTGGGGCTGATCTTTTTTGTTCCAGTTGAAATTCACGCTCGACTCGCAAGTGGGGCCCGAACTTTTTTTGTCCAATTGCAAATCAACCTCGACTCACAACTAGAGCCCGGACTTTTTTCCCAGCTGCGATCCCACCCTTGACTCGCAACTAGGCCTCGATATTTTTTTGTCCCAGTTGCAAGTCCACCCTCGACTCGCAACTAGGGCCAGATCATTTGTTGTCCCAGTTTGCAAGTCTACCATTGACTCGCAACTGGGGCCCAACCATTTTTGTCCCTTTTGCAAGTCCACCATCGACTCGCAAGTGCGGCCTGATCTTTTTTAGTCCCAATTGCAAGTCCACCCTCAACTCGCAACTAAGTCTCGACCTATTTTTGTGCTAGTTGCAAGTCCACCACCAACACTAGTAGGAAAGGGCCCATTTGTCCCGGTTCGTAAGGGCCTTTAGTCCCGGTTCTGGAACCGGGACTAAAGGGTCGGGACTAAAGCCCAATACCTTTAGTCCCGGTTCGCTTACGAACCGGGACCAAAGGCCGTCCACGTGGCCGCTGCGGCGAGCCCAGGCAGGAGGGCCTTTACTCCCGGTTGGTAATACCAACCGGGACCAATAAGCATCCACGCGTCAGCACCTCAGGAGCTAGGGTTTTTTTTTGAAAGGGGGGGGGGGGTTGGGGGTTTTGGAGGGTTAATTTGGGGGTTTCATATATTGTGTTAGCTAGCTAATAGCTACCTAGCTAGAGAGAAGTGACCTCTCTTATCTCCGTGCTTGGTCGACGCTACGTACTATACGTATAGAGAGAACTCGACACGCTAGGTAGTAAGCAAATGAAGGAACCAGTAAATACATAAGATCGTCATGAACATATACAGAGAGGAGTGATCGACGTCTCTTTCTCCGGAGAGATTGGTCGAACAACAAGTTTCATAATAACAAGTCATACTAGATCATCATCACCATAGTCATCTAACCAACCATACTTAATTGTTCTTAGCACATGATCATGAGTATTAGCTAGGACCTAACTACCCGGCCTCTCTTAGGTAAAATAGCATAAAACAAGATAGGTCCTGACTCTCCATTATGGAGAATGGAGATTATCCTGTCTCCAATTCTTGCACGTCGCACAATGTTGCTTCCAAGTAGCTCCCTACGATCGACCATACATTTTTTCCAATCTTTGATTGTCATGTCTTCATCGGTTTTAGAAATCCGGTATGGACAACGGTGATGCATATGATGACCTGGTGGCAGTAAGCTCATAACATCAAGGTGACCTTTCGGAAACATCAGATGAGGCACACAATCATTCGGGATTTTCTGTTGAAAAACATAGTAATAACTTCGTAGTTAGCAATGTAGTTTAGTTTTAAAAATAATTTATGCAAAAGATGCACGGATGTCGTAATAGTAAAAAATCTTACCATGCGATCTCCATGGATGTTACCGTAGTTCAACACGTGCACTAGTGGCACGTATTGACCATAATGTGTAGGAGTTTGATAATAGGTATTGTAATTCTGAAGATCATTAATAAATGCGATAAGATGATTTTTCTCCTGACAAGTTAATTCTGCGCCATCGGTGTAGTAGGTTCTGTCTACCATGTTCCGTACATTTTTTGAAGAATGAAAATAAGCTGTCAATGGAAATAAGCTGTCAATTATTTTGAAATAAATAATATAAATTACATAATAAATATGTTTAACAAACTCACAAGGAGGCAGAATCGGAATCATAATAAATATGGTTGAGAAACTCACATAATGGTAGAACTGGAGGTGTCTGCACATCGACCCAGATGTCGATATTACCTTCAATTTCATCTTCCGGATGAATATCAAAGGTGATAAGCATATTAGGCTCAAATGCATAAGCCTTGCATAGTCCTTGCCAACTTTTGCATTCAAAAAAGGAGTAGGTGTCTGCATTGTACAATTTTACGGCAAAAGTATAACCATGCTCGGTCCTCAAGTGAACTATCTTTACCTCCATAGTTTCTTTAGTATTGAAACCAATCTTATCCAAGACATATCTTCTTGCATGGCAGGGGATACGCTAGTAGAATAGTAAAAAATTAAAATTATAAGTTGAAGCAAAAGAAGCAGAAGTCATGCTTAATTATGAAAAAAGACTTGTCGTTGTGACTTACTGTATCCACTTCGAAGTTCTCATCCAGCACGATGCTGAAGCGCCTACCATCAACTAGGTGAGTCGTGTCGCACAGACCGCGCTCGTCTTCGCAGTATTCGCACATACCGAATTCCCTTTCGCTATCGTCGTCAGACATTTCCTATGTTCATAGTTAAAACATTTAAAATCGATCGAAGGCAACTACCAGGAAACTGATCAACACACAGATCACTATTACTCAAAATATGCAACGGGTTGACTTTAGGTCTGTCGAGTCTTTGCTTCCTAAACTCTCATCTCACGTATATGGTGGGCACTCCCTCTGATATTGCGACCGGCGGTGATGGTGGCTCCTCCATTCGTCCCCGAGTGCATTACACCAAAATGTCTAGCACACGGGAACGAAGGAGAAGCGACCCCCACGACAACAGTCGGGATTCTTCCTCTCTCATATTTCGACCATCGGTGATGGTCGCTACTCCTTCTTTCCCTAGTGCATTACAAATATCTAGCACAAGGAAAAGAAGGAGAAGCGACCCCCACGACAACAGTCGGGATTCTTCCTCTCTCATATATATATGGTGGACACTCTCCCTCACTGAAAGACACACAAGGAGCCGAAATAGACCTGAAGTCAACCCGTTCCATATATCGAGCAATGACATAGAAAAAATTCCCTATGTTTTGCCGCAATGACTGGCAAAACACAAGCACTCGATATTAACTAATACATCATCCCGAACAATCTAGTTAATGCATCATCAAATATTAACTAATACATCTCGAATATTATCATATAAGATCACTAATACAGATCGAATATCCTAGAATCCAAAGTGGAGGACGGTGAACTAGGTTCACTAGCGGTTTCTGAGTCGCCGGCGGTGGACACCCAAAGATAAGGAACCATCACGGGATCATAACTCGGGTGAGATCCCTGAAGAATCTGCCAGGTATTGTCGAACCGGGCGTCCAACGCCGCCATGTAGCGACGGACGTGCTCGTCCTCCTCCCTGACACGGCGACGTACCACCTCCGCGGGGGCCCACTCCCTCCGCACCACCGAAAGTGGCCCGCGTGACCGCCACCACAGAAGCTCCGGGTCAACGACGAGACCTGGATTCCTCACCAACCTCCGAGCCCGGGAAGGTAGCACCTCCCAGTGCCAGCCCGGCGGAGCCCAGTCCCGGACATGGCGCCTATCAAGCAGGCTCTCGCGGACCACTCGACGACGAGGATGAGGGCCGGGCATCGTCGACGTCGAGACAAATTCCTATGAGAACGTTTTCTTATCGTTAAATCACTAATTTTTCATAAAACCAATTTTTTTTTGTAATCTAACATACACATACTAATTTTTTCCTAAGACTCCTAATAATTTTAACTTAGAGTTACATGCATCCATATAGTTACATCCATCCATTCATCCATCCATACATACACATACATATATACATGGACATATACACACATATACATGAACATATACACATAAATGAAAAAAACATGGCGGCGGGTGACGGGCGACGGGGCGCGGGCGGACGGCGGGCGGCGGGCGGCGGGCGGCGGGCGATGGCGTCGGGGCGCGGGGGGGGGGGGAGGAGGAGGAGAGGAGGGGAACGGCGCGGCGGGCGACGGCGTCGGGGGCGCGGGGGGGGGGGAGGAGGAGAGGAGGGGAACGGCGCGGCGGGCGACGGCGTCGGGGCGCGGGGGGGGAGGGGAGGATGAGAGGAGGGGAACGGCGATGCGGCTCATAGTGGGTGCGGGGACGGCGTCGGGGGCAGCTCGGCGACGGCGACGACGGCGAGGTCGAGCAGCCTGACGGCGTCGGCAACGAGGAGCAGGGCATCGGGCGGCGACGGCAACGAGGAGCAGGGCGTCGGGCGGAGAAAAGAACACGATTTGGAGAAACTGCTAAGTGCGTGGCTTATATACACACACCTTTAGTCCCGGTTGGTGGCATTAACCGGGACCAATGCCCACCTTTGGTCCCGGTTGGTGCCACCAACCGGGACCAAAGGTCTCTTTTCGTCAGCCCAAAGGGCGGGAAACAGGGACCTTTGGTCCCGGTTGGTGCCACAAACCGGGACCAAAGGTTTCTTTTCGTCAGCCCAAAGGGCGGGAAACTGGGACCATTGGTCCCGGTTGGTGGCACCAACCGGGACCAAAGGTGGGCATTGGTCCCGGTTGGTGGCACCAACCGGGACCAAAGGGTGGTGCTGCCCGGGGCCAAATGTTTAGTCCCACCTCGCTAGTTGAGAGGGCTCGAGAGTTGTTTATAAGCGCTGCTGTGCACAACCTCTCGAGCTCCTCTCAACAGCAGGCTTACGGGCCTAATTGCACACCCCTGCCTGTGGGCCTTCTATGCCGGCAGCGGGCCCGCAGTAGGCCGCATTTTTTTAATTTTTTTCTACTTTTTTTTGTTTTCTTTTTTGCTTTGTTTATTTTCTTTTGTTTCTACTTACAGTTTTTCAGTGATTCTTTTTGCTTTTAGGTCACAAAAATTATAAACTTTCTGTTAGTGCCATTAGTTTCCAAATTTGAATAGTTTAAATTTGAATTCTTTTAAATTGGTGTGAATAACTAGTTTGTGAATAACTTTACTAAAAAAATAGATTTTTTAGTGATTCTTTTTCCTGCTATTTAATGTTACTGTGTTTTATCATTATATTCAATTTGGTAAGTTTTAGGTTATTTTAAATGTCTGTTTCAATCAAAAACAGATTTGTTTATTTTAGTTTGCTATTAAAGTTTCTAACAAAACGGACAGTCCCTTTCGAAGTATCGGGGTTTCGCACGGAAACTCATCGGTTACAAAAGGCATTTCATTTTCTTGAACTTATTTGAACTCCAGGCTTTTTGTGTGTTCAAAATGCACCATTCGAAGCCACATCATCAATTTTCAACCCTTTCTGACTTCATTTTGGTATTTTTCATGCACTTACTGATTTTTTTGAGCTAAATGACCCTGAAATTGTAAAGCACTACAAATGAACTCTGAAAAGGTTGAAAGTTGGCATGGTATCAACCTTTCACCCACATAGCATGTGCTAAAAAGTTGAGTGGGTTACGGCAAAAACTGGATGCACTTCGTGTACAAAACGGACAGTCCCTTTCGAAGTATCGGGGTTTCGGACGGAAACTCATCGGTTACAAAAGGCATTTCATTTTCTTGAACTTATTTGAACTCCAGGCTTTTCGTGTGTTCAAAATGCACCATTCGAAGCCACATCATCAATTTTCAACCCTTTCTCACTTCATTTGGTATTTTTCATGCATTTAATGATTTTTTTGAGCTAAATGACCCTGAAATTGTAAAGCACTACAAATGAACTCTGAAAGGGTTGAAAGTTGGCATGGTATTAACCTTTCACCCACATAGCATGTGCTAAAAAGTTGAGTGGGTTACGGCAAAAACTGGATGCACTTCGTGTACAAAACGGACAGTCCCTTTCGAAGTATCGGGGTTTCGGACGGAAACTCATCGGTTACAAAAGGCATTTCATTTTCTTGAACTTATTTGAACTCCAGGCTTTTTGTGTGTTCAAAATGCACCATTCGAAGCCACATCATCAATTTTCAACCCTTTCTGACTTCATTTTGGTATTTTTCATGCACTTACTGATTTTTTTGAGCTAAATGACCCTGAAATTGTAAAGCACTACAAATGAACTCTGAAAAGGTTGAAAGTTGGCATGGTATCAACCTTTCACCCACATAGCATGTGCTAAAAAGTTGAGTGGGTTACGGCAAAAACTGGATGCACTTCGTGTACAAAACGGACAGTCCCTTTCGAAGTATCGGGGTTTCGGACGGAAACTCATCGGTTACAAAAGGCATTTCATTTTCTTGAACTTATTTGAACTCCAGGCTTTTCGTGTGTTCAAAATGCACCATTCGAAGCCACATCATCAATTTTCAACCCTTTCTCACTTCATTTGGTATTTTTCATGCATTTAATGATTTTTTTGAGCTAAATTACCCTGAAATTGTAAAGCACTACAAATGAACTCTGAAAGGGTTGAAAGTTGGCATGGTATTAACCTTTCACCCACATAGCATGTGCTAAAAAGTTGAGTGGGTTACGGCAAAACTGGATGCACTTCGTGTACAAAACGGACAGTCCCTTTCGAAGTATCGGGGTTTCGGACGGAAACTCATCGGTTACAAAAGGCATTTCATTTTCTTGAACTTATTTGAACTCCATACTTTTTGTGTGTTCAAAATGCACCATTCGAAGCCACATCATCAATTTTCAACCCTTTCTGACTTCATTTTGGTATTTTTCATGCACTTACTGATTTTTTTGAGCTAAATGACCCTGAAATTGTAAAGCACTACAAATGAACTCTGAAAAGGTTGAAAGTTGGCATGGTGTGCGTGCTTGCCAACAATGACAACCCACTTTTTTGTTGCATTTTGTTCTCAGCCACAATCGGAATTTAAGAAAAAACTGAATTGAAAAGCACTACAAATATATAATAGCTAGAGAGATATGTAATATATATATAATAGTTCAGATATCCATTACAGAAAGTACTCATCCAAGCGAACACTACTAGCTAGTCTGAATCAGAAGAATATTCCAATGGTGGTGGTGGTGCGAGGTGACGCTGCCCATAGTTCACGGTTCGAATCTTGCGGTACAACTCATATGCAACGTATGCATCTTTTGCTGCATACTCAATGTTGATAGGCTGAAGTGGGGTCCTCTCCCACTCTTTGTGCTGCGCCCGGGGGAATTTGGTCTTCATATCTCCGTAATAGTCGTCGATCAAGGCGACTGCCATAGAAGCCATCGAAGTCCTCTCATACCGAAGCCTGAATATGTCTTGGATATCAATAAGGCAGCCAGCTGGTATCTCAATACCGAAGCTGCGCCTCATCTTCAGCTTGTCATTTCTTACATCAACGCTAGCAAAATGTATGCCGCTGCGTAGGAAGTCCATGAGTGCTGGGCAGTGCTTGTCACTACTGCAACATCAACAAATTAAAATGGAACAAATGTTAAATACTGCTGCAACAAGTATATTTCGGCAGAATTATAATATGCAACTATATATATAAAGGAAAATTATTTCGCTGCAACAAAAGAGGAAGACGCAGAGTTTTTGCTCCCCGGGCTCATTTGAGCCCGGTGAACAGTAATATCATAAAAAAATTGAAAATTATTTCACTACAACTTAAGAGAAATTGATCTTTGCCATAGGATTCAAAATAGAACATATATATTGCTATATCCTATATATATGCAATTTTCATATCCTATGAATTGATGAAGAAACCCTAAATTAACTATATGACATATATGTTCTCCCACGTTTTGCAACAAGGAAAATTGTTTCACTACAAACTTAAAAGAAATATTGATCTTTCCCATAGGATTCAAAATGGAACATATTTCTATCCTATGCAATTTTCATAATAATCTATAAATTATTAATTGATCAAAGAAAACCCTCAAAACTCACCTTGCCCATTGGAAGATCATGACATGTTTCTTGAAACATAGCTGGATGACGGCAACATCTTCTTGCTTGGCCGTGTACTCGAGATCAAGCCCTATGAACTTGTCTTTCTCATCCGCCACTTGAAGCCATTTCTGCAAAAGGGAAAGAAAATGCGGCACCATGGCGCTGTCGTTTGTGTAGACGACATCGAGATTGGTACTGCCATGTGCGAGCACCTTCCCGTAGCGAGTGATTGGATTCATGGTAGAAGATATGGGGGAAGAAGAGAGGAGAAGATGAGAAACGGGCGAAGTTACTGTAGCCCTCGCCGAGGAACAGTTCATTTATCCTCCTGTTTCTCGGAGCGCGAAACGTCATGGGATGCGAGACGTTCGAACCTTTAGTCCCAGTTTGAACCACCAACCGGGACTAAAGGGGCGCGCACCAGGCGAACGGTTACCCATTTGGTCCCGGTTCCTTCCACGAACCGGGACCAATGGTTGTGGGCCAGGAGCGAGGTGCATTGGTCCCGGTTCGTGTCTGGAACCGGGACCAAAGGTTCCAGACGAACCGGGACCAATGCCCCACGTGGCCCGCCCGGCCGTCTGGCCTCACGAACCGGGACTGTTGTACCCATTAGTCCCGGTTCGTGACTGAACCGGGACTAATGGGCTGGCCCGGCCTGGACCAATGCCCTGTTATGTACTAGTGCAACTTGCAACTGGATTCCGACCTTTTTTTCCGAGTTGTTAGTCCAACCTCAACTCACAACTAGGGGCCAACCTATTTTTTTCTAGTTGCAAGTCCACCCTCGACTCACAATTGGGACCCTTCATTTTTTTGTCCTAGTTGCAAGTCCACCTTCGAATCGCAACTAGGGTCTGACCTCTTTTTTGTCCCATTTGGAAGTCCACCCTTGACTTGCAACTTGGGTCCGACCTTTTTTGTCCCAGTTGCAAGTCCACCTCGACTCGCAGCTGGGGCCTGAACTTTTTTCGTCCCTGTATCAAGTTCACCCTCGACTCACAATTGGGATGCGACCTTTTTTTTCTTCTAGTTGCAAGTCCGTCCTCGACTCGCAACTAGGGCCTAGCCTTTTTTTGTCTCAGTTGCAATCCCACCGTCAACTCGCAACTGGGGCTCGACCTTTTGTTTTGTCTTAGTTGCAAGTCCAACCTTGACTCGCAACTAGGGCCGACATTTTTTTGCCCAAGTTGCAAGTCCATCCTCGACTCGCAACTGGTGCCCGACTCTTTTTTGTCCCAGTTGCAACTCCACCCTCAACTCACAACTGGGCCGACCTTTTTTGTCCCAGTTACAAGTCCACCCTCGACTTGCAGTTAGGCCCATAGTTTGTTCTTTTCCCAGTTGCATGTCCACCCTCGACTCGCATATGGGCATGTGTTTTGTTTTTCATCCCAGTTGCAAGTCCATCATCGACTCGCAACGGAGCTCATAGTTTGTTGTCCCAGTTACAAGTCCATCATCGGCTCGCAAAATGGTATCATAGGTTTGTGTAGTTGTCTCAGTTGCAAGTTCGCCCTCGACTCGCAACTGGGTTCATAGTTTTTTAGTGGTCCCAGTTGTAAGTCCACAATCGACTCACAACTAGGCCCATAGTTTTGTAGTTATCCCAGTTGCAAGTTCACCTCTCTTCTCGCAACTAGGTCCATAGTTTATATCTAACCAAGTGAAATCCACCCTCCACTTGAAACTAGGTTCATAGTTTTGTATTTGACCTAGTTGCATGTCAACCCTTTTGTGGCAACTAAGCCCATGTTTGTTTTCATCCCATTTGCAAGCCCATCCTTGACTCATAACTGGGGATTGTAGTTTGTGTTCTATCCTGGTTGCAAGTCACCCTCGACTTGCAACTGGGGCTCGTAGATTGTAGTTATCCTAGTTGCAAGTTCACCCTTGACTCACAACTGGTATAATACTTCTGTGTAGTTGTTTCAGCTGCAAGTCCATCTTGACTCGCAACTGCGCCTGTAGTTTTTTCATCCCAGTTGCAAGTCCACCCTCGACTTGCAACTAGACTCGTAGTTGTCTCAGTTGCAAGTCCACCCTCGACTCGCAACCCGTCTTGTAATTTTTTGTGTTGTCCCAGTGCAAGTCCACCCTCAACTCGCAACTGTGTATGTAGTTTGTTTTCATCTGAGTTGCAAGTCCACCATCAACTCGCAAATAGGCTCGGTTTTGTTGTTGTTTCAGTTTGCAAGTCAACCCTCGGCTTTCAACTAGCATTGGCCATTTTTTGTTCTCTGCTCCTAGTGTCATGCCCACTCTTTACTTGCAATCATGCTTTTTTTCCACCCTTTATTTTGTTGCCTTAGTTACAAACCCATCCTTGTTTTGTGAGTAGGCCGTCCTTTTTTATTCTTCGTCCCAAGTGCATGTCCTCCACTGACTTGCAATTGGGTTTCAAGTGTTTTTTGTCGTAGTTACATGTCCATCATCGACATGGAACTCGCCTCGACCCAGCTCAGTTTCATGTCCAACCTCGACATGCAACTCGTCCAGCCCCAACTGCATGTCCACCCTCGACCTGCAACTCGCCCAACCTGACCCATTTTCATGTACATCCTCGACACGCAACTCACCCTGACCGAGTTGCATGTCCATCCTTGATATGCAAATTTATTATTTGTTATTTTTTCCTTTTTGATTTTTTTCGCTCATGCGAATTTATACAACTTTCTTTTTTGAGCCAAGACTCGCTTGGGAGAGACCTGCAGCTGGGAAGACCCTTTTATTCATGGATCAACCCATTTTATCTCTGTTGCATGTCCACCAACGAGTGGCAACTGGCCGATCTTTTTATTTGTCCAAGTTGCAAGTCCACCATTGACATGCAACTGGGCTCTTTGATCTATTTTTCTCAGTTTGCAAGTCCATCCTTTGATTCACAACTAAGTCTATTTTTTTTGCCTTAGTTGTAAGTCCATCATCAACTCGCAAATAGGGCTGATTTTTTTGCCTCTTATGTGACTAAGCGCAACAATTCATTTTCCGAATGTGGATTTTTTTTGCTATGCGCATATCACCACACTAATACATGCATTAGTTGATCCTTAGATGAGCTTTACACATGCATGCATGTCAAGGTACGTACTAGTACATGCATATATGCAAGGCCAAGGTATAAAAGGCATACATGACAATCAGCACATACAAATACACACTAAAAGGCTACAAAGGTTCACCATACGCTAAAAAAAATTAGTTTATTGAAGTTAATGTTCATCGTATATGAAAAATAATTCATCCTGCCCTAAAAAGGTTAAGTTTTTTAAGAAATTATGAATGTCAAAACATGCTTTCATTTTCAAAAATTGTTCACAAATTCAAAAGAATGTCCATGTTTTCATCGAAAATGTTCAAATTTTCCAAAAATGTTCCCATATTCGAAAAAATGTGCTTTTGGTAAAGTGTTCATGTTTTCAGAAAAAATTAGGAATTTTAAAAAATTATTTGCAGTAAAAAAAATAAGGATTTAAAAAAAATGTGTCTTAAAAAAAAAGGGTTCCAAAACTTCTGTGAGTTGTCAAAAAAGATTCGGCATTTTCAAAATTATTCACAATTTCTCAATGTATGTTCAAAAGGGTTTTCAGATCTGACACCGAGCGGGTTATTAACTGTTCGCGTTTATAATTATGCGAAAACAGTCCTTAGTTCCAGCGGCTATAATTTTGTGTTTAGGAGTAGGAGGTTGGAAGTTCGACTCCTGGTACGTGCGCTCTATTTATTGTGTCTTTTTTTTTCCAGAATCTGAGCCGGATAAAAAAAAACAAACAATAAAACAGCAGCTTGGCTGGACAACTAAAAAAAAGAATCAGTGGAAAAAAGTTGAAAAAACAAACAAACAATAAAACAGCAGCTTGGCTGGACAACTAAAAAAAGAATCAGTGGAAAAAAGTTGTCCACAAACAGGGATGACATCATCTTAGATGTGAGGTATTATCTCACATCTAGATGTGATATAGACAGACCTTATTGCAAACCAAACATATCGTCATGGGAAGGGACGAGTAGCCCAGCCGGAGACCAGGTCTAATTCAAATTAAAACTCCTTCCATGCAACATGTACTATAATTCAAATTTGTTTCATGGATCAACTTTGAATTTATAATTCAAAGGTGTATAATTTCCGGGACAGGAGAACAGCCACGTCCGATCATTATTAGACCTCATGCAAGCAATTTGTGGAGGCACTTAATTCAGTCTTGCATGCTTAGCCGTTTTCACGTCTAGGAATTGAATCAATCTAATTAATGCATGCGGCAACGGCAAGAGCAGATTGGGCATGCATGCGGCAACGGATTTATTAGCACGCAAGCGAGCAGCATGGAGGTCTCTACAGAGGATTATTTTTTGACAATAATTAACAGAAGAAACTTAATGTGATTAAGGAGCAACCTAGGTGGCCTTGGTCATGTTGATTTAGCTCTTTCACCTTCTACTCTTTTTTTTGAACTACCAAATTGGCCCGCTCGATGTAAGGGCTAGAATTTTACAAAGTTTAATAATGATAACATATTATTTGTTTTATCTTAAAAACTGAAACTAAATGCGATGACATTTATAAATATAAGACTTCTTTCTTTAAAAGAAAATTCAGGACTTCTGCGAACATAATTTTATTAAGAGTCACGTTCTGCAAATTTTGTTTGTATCATTTTTCGGCATTTTACTCATGTTGCATTGTAATAATTTTTTCTTGTAAGCACAAACTTAATACTGAACCGGGCTCAATTATTTGACCCATTCACTCCCTGTCACCTTTGGGTTGGCCTTCCGCTTTCGCTTTCGTGAATCACTGCCATCTAGCAGGGCACGCACCATGCTATCCTCTGAACAACAAACGTAACGCGATAAATAGTCGACAATATTGTCCCCGCAGCATTCATGTTCCGTGCTTCCATCAAGCAGGTGGTAGGCGTTAATTCTTGGCCGGTAGTTGGGCGACTCGTCCCCGTCGCGGCACACGTAGACCGTGTCAGCACTGATGGATGAGGACAGCCCGACGGGCACCGATAGCGTGCGGCCAGTACCTAAGAACACGGCGCGCCCGCGCAGCCCGTCCATGCGCACCATCTTGCCCGCGGCTAGATCCACCTGGTACGCCTTGTACCATGTTGTGATGGTTCTTGTCCGTCACACCAAAATCAGTTCACCGCCGTTGTCGACAAGGTTCACAAAGTCAAGGCGGCACAGGAAGATATCTTCATTCAGCTCAACAGCCACCACCAACTGCGGTCCGCGAAGGACAATGTTGTAATCATGGGATCAGAACCGGGTAGTGCACACCGGCTCCATCGCTCCATATTGGGCTTGGCGATCGCTATCGCTTGCCCATAATCATCGAAATCGAGCGCTATAGTCGAGTCATCTGCGAGGCCGGCGCCGTACATTTGCAATCTTTTCAGCCTACTGCTCCAGTTTTTATCCTCGTTGTTGAGCGAACACAAGAGTGTGGTCGCGTTCAGGAGGGACGTGAGCTGCCGGGTGAGCGGATTAAGGAGCCGGACGACATAAGTGCGCTTGTCGCCCATCAGGATGAGGCCTTCAAAGGTGAGCCCAAACATGAATTGACGCCGGAGCTCTGGGAGGTCCACCTGGATGCGCTCCCCGGTCGAAACGTTGAGGAAATCGCGGCGCTTGTGCTTCCAGATGTCGTCTAAGGTCTGCCGTGGGAGCATGATCGACCGCCGGGGGTGGAACCGGCGGTCCATACAGTTGCACGCGTGCGGGGACTCGGTGCATCGCCGCCACTGGCTGCACACCGCACGGAAGCGGAGGTAGTCGGCGACATCGTCCACAAGGACACGCTCGGCGATCTTGCCCGCTGGCCCGTCCGTTAGGTTGCCCCAGTCTCTCCTGCAAGCCATGCATAACGAGTCGAGTCGTGTCATGTGAGACTTTTTTTTTAACCATAACCATACAGAAAGATTAATGCACCAGATCATATTACATAAGAAGAGAATCCCAACAGAATACGTACATGCATGAGATCTATATGCACTAGTACATTATGAAACGTAAGGAGCGGATGCAGATTGTGGTCTGCATCGACGACATCTGGAAGACAGAACGTGTGCTGGGTTCGTGGTTGATGGATGGCAGGTGTGGTTTCCTCCTTCGGCGTCTTAGTCATGGTGGGATGTCAGATCTGGAGTTCGATGGCGTGTCCGGGGTGTTGCTCCGGCCTGATTCGTTCAACAGCAATGGCTTCAATTTTGGGGAGCCACCTTGGAGGTCCGCAAAGCTGCATATCAGCGATGGAGCCACGTCAAGCTCGGGTGAGGAGGTGATTGTCAGGGCCGGATTTCCGGGACACAAAATCCCAGAAATTAACCCCTCGTGTCACCACCAGCCCCAGGATTACTGTTACTGGTGGACACGACCTTGTTACAGATTACCAAGCAATTACAAGAATTGGATACAAGACCATAAAGGTCTAAAGATACAACAATGATTCCGGTGGTGGATGACGGAAATGACTCGTGGTTCTCCAACGTCGATGGGACTCCATTTCCACAGGAACAGCTGACCCGGATAATTCCTATCCCACGTGGCTGCTATCCTAGGCTCCGCACGGACGTCGCTATGGTACTCCTCGCAGAAATCCTGACCTGGCCAAGTAAATAGCCAGGGACAAGCCTGTGAGTACGTTGGAATGTACTCGCAAACATAATGAACAAAACATATACCAAAATGCATATGCTCATGGTAGATTTTGTGAAATGCTCATGCTGAACTATATTAATTATATGCATACTGACAGGATTTAAATCATGACACGATAAATTATTAGCATGTGCAGAGGTAAAGTGTTAGTGACAAACAAGGAAAGTTAATGGAAAATCGGACGACACGAGACCATCCGAGAATCCAAAGAAAATAAAAAGAAAATGCCGGTCGGATGTCGAAAGTGACACCACGATAGGTCTTGAAGAGAAATGCCAAACGTGTGTCTAAAAGAGAAATCGGACGTGACATGACCATCCGAGAACTCAAGCGACTCCACGAGAGGTCTTGAAAACAATTGCCAAACGGGTGTCTAAAAGGAAATTCGGGCGAGACAGGACCGCCCGAACATCCAAGCGACGCCACGAGAGGTCTTGAAAAGAAATGCCAGTCGGGTTTCAAAATGTGACGCCACGGCCGGTCTTGAAAAGAAATGCCAAACGGGTATCTACAAGAGAGTCGGGCGAGACAGGACCGCCCGGGAACTCGAGAGACGCCTCGTAAGGTCTTGAAAATAAAAACTGAATGACCGGGTAGTCTAGCCAGCCCCTAAGACACTCAGGAAATAAAATAAGAAAAACGGGTTAGTCCATAATAATATTCAAGCAGCAACAATACTCACAACAATAGTAATCATGATAAAAATATTCATGACAGCATTAGTGATAATATCCTGCAAAAATGAATCATGCTCAGTTTTGATTATTTCCTCCGGAGACCGACTCTAAGACCGACACTTGACCAACCTAGACTGTAGTCCTTAACCGCGGACACGGCTATTCGAATAGGTATAACTTTGCAGAGGGTGTACTCTTTACCCACAAGTAAAGTATTTCTTTAGCCAGCACCGGGACGCTGACTAATTCCAATTAAGGCCTTTGGGTTGAAAACACACCTAACCAGCACACACCAGCTTAACTTTCCGGATGTCAGGAATCACCCAAAACATCGTTCAAGAAAAACTCTAAGTCGGGGAGACTACAATCTCGAATAGCATGGGATCACTATTCATACGCGCGGATTACAAGGGGTGCCCCCCTCTCGGCTACAACCGGAAACACCCATGCCACCTGACCCGATGACAGGAATTAGTCCACGATCGTGGAAACCCTCATCGTGGCCCTCTGTGTGGTGTGTGCACGGAAAGGGGTTAACAGCTTACTGAACTGTACCCCACCTGTGGCATGGACAAGTGGCAGCACGAATCAAGTATGGGGGTTACCGGAACAAGACTCAATCTACGGTCGACTCAGGATGCTTATGTTTCCTGCAGTGATTAGCACAATAAAGAGTCCTTTCGACAGTAGCACCAAAACAGGGCTACAACCCTTGCATGCTCCAACATGCAAAACCAGCAAGGCATGATCACGCTCCAACGTGACCACCCTTCAGCTGGTAACGGTATTTTACTTATGCCTGCTCCTGCAAGTTAGTCACGATATGCACACTTGCACGGTACGAGGATTCATGACAACACTACATGCACGCAAATATAGCAACATGCAAACTCTATATGCTTTCAACCTATTCATAATTCGATTATTCTAGCAAACAAGCAACTATGCATTCGCCATATCAAGTGTTCAAAATGCTTGCCTTGAGCATGCAGAAGTGTGGGGTGCACTCCAAGAGTTTGAAATATTTATCTTCCCTCCATTTCCTATTTTCAAAAATATTTAAATTACCACATAATTCTAAAACAGTACTAAAAAGTGCTTCAAATATTTTTGAAATAAATACTAAAATAAACTAGATGAAAAATAAGAAATAACAGGAGAAGATTCAATTCATTTGGAGTTCATATGATTTACTTATGGAATTTCTAAGCTGGAATCAACAAGGAAAAGGACTATTTAATAGATCCAGTAGAAACAAGGCTTAGGAAAAAAATGTTCACCTAATCTAGATAAATAGAGCATGATTTTATAAGACTGTAGAAATTTGAATTACTGGATTTGGATTTGAAAAGGTTTCTGTGGAATTATTTGAACTAAACTGAAAAAGAAGAAAGGACAAGAATATATCTGCGCCCTGAGCGCTATTTAACCGAGCGGTGCTACTGGGCCGAGCCCAGCCGATCGGCTGCGCGGGAGGTTGCAACGTCGAAAGCGTACTCAGCGAAATACGCTTCCTTCGCGCGAAAACGGCTTCGAGGAAACCGTCTCCACTTAAAACAGCTCCGACGTGGCACTGACGCTGACGCCTGGGACCCACTTGTCGGGTTTGACCCTGGTCAGCTGGTCTTCTCCCTCCCACGCGGCAGAGCAGAGGCGACTCGCCGGCGGCGATTTCCCGCGAACGGCGGCATCTCTCGAAGAGCTGAGGCCACCTAAGTGACCAGGGGATCAGGGCGATCCCGTGGAGGTAGGGAATGATCGAAGAGAGGCACGAGGTCGCCGGCGGCGAGGTCCTCCCGAAGACTCCGACGGGACCAAATTGGGGATTTCGTCTATAGGCCATCTCCGGCCAAATTGAGGACGGGAACGGATCCGTGAGATCATTGGGAGGTTGTCGGTGAAGAGAGTGGAGAGAGGGAGGCCCTGGTGGTGTTGGAACCAACCGAACCGCGGCGGCGGCAGAAGTTGCCGGCGTTGGAGAAGCTGACCATCTCCGGGTCGTTTGAGGGCTCCGCGAGTTGTGCAGGTGAGAAGGGAGTGGCTACCGTGATCGAGGAGAGCCGGGGAAGGGATTTTATAGCGCGGCCGAGGCGGTTACATGGCTTACCGAAGAAGCCATGGCGGCGGCGGCCATTAACGCGACGGGTGAGGCCATTGGGAGGCTGGTGAGGGTCGGCGTGGTAGGTGAGGGCGGTGGCCGTCCGTAGTTACACCAGGGACGCACTGGCTGGCGAGGAGGCGAGCACGCGAGCACGCGTCCTGGACGGTGCCGTGCCCGAACAAATGACGGCGGCGGCGACTCTAGACGGTGATGGTCGGCGCTAGAGGCCAGGCCCGAGTGTCGGCAGGTTTCCTGGCATGCCCACGAAGCCACTTGGGGTGGATCACATGCAGGGAAGGCAGCAGAGAGCAGCGGCAGATCGATGCCAGAGGCTGCAGTCCAGGCGCTCTGCTCACGCGTTGAGCATGCCCATGAGCTGCTCGACAAAATGCCAGGGTAACTTGGGCTAGTCCAAATTAGCTAATTTTTAACAGTGTGATGCTTAGAGGGATGACATGGGTACTGGACATTCTGGTTTGGCCAGATGAGCTAGTTCCATTGGAAGTTTTAAAAGGTTGTCAAATTCTGTCATGTACATGAGGTGCTCGACAGAATGCTAGGGTGACCTAGGAGGTTCTTCTGGATGGGAGATTTGGCAGTATGTTGTCTCATTAGATGGGAGATATGATGGTGGAGTTGGGTTGGCAAGAAGAGATACTTGCTAGTGCAAGTTTTACTGAAATTTATTTCTGGACAGAAAATGCTCGGAGTCATTTGGTGCAATAAAAAGAGGAAATTGGAACTGATCTTATGGAGTTAAATGTTTGGTTTGAAGAACTATAATATGGCCAAGTTTCAGAATTTTTGGAGAAAGAATTAATGGGGTTGTAGTAGAAACTCAAATACAGGACAGAATGGAAAAGGGGAAGGTTCACTTAGAATTTCCAAAAGACCAAACCGGGTTTTTGCATAAAAGTGATCCATAGGCATCACATGACCTCCCATAATTTTTTGTGGAATTTATAAAGAATTATTTAAAATGGTTGTAGTGCAACATAGGTATTTAAAGTATTGAAAATGCCTTTCTAATGAATTGATTTGGGAAATTTTTTATTATGAAAAATAATTCCTACTGTTATTAAACTATAAATGAAATGATTAAGACAACTACCAAAGGCCACAATGATTAACAAAAAATTCTATATGGAGGGAAGAATTTTGAAAGTCAGAAACAGAAAAGGCTCCAAAAATTAATAAAAGACCTAATATAAATCAAAATTTTATTTCTGGCTAAATTTTATTTAATAAAAATGTGGTTAAATTTTTGGGGTGTTACAGTGATCCGTCATTCTATTCTTCGGTGGCTACTGTGGTGGTGCCGGAGGCAGGTGATGGACGTTGGTGTCAAACTCAGAGATGTTCTGCTATCTTTTCAGTTTTGTCATGTCGGTCCTTACGTGACTTGTAATTTGATCTTTATCATATGAATGAGACACGTATTACCATGCAAAAAAAAACGTAGGGAGTAATAAGATTACAGTTTACGTACAAAGCCAGAGCACAACCACAAATTATATTTATGTTTTGCGATTAACGATGATGGTATGATGGATCGAGATCCGATCGAGAGGAACGGGGAATCCTTCCTACGCACCAGTTGGGGTGGGCGGAGATGATGGCACGCGGCGAGTCGACGACGATGAGCTCAGTGCGTGCTTTCTTTGCACTGTGGCCAATCGGAGCCGCCATCTTCTCCTTGAAATCGGGGCCGCACTGGAGGGCTAGCTGTATTATTGAACCTTGACATTTCTGCCTCCATTAAGGTAGAGAAGTTCCCCCAATTTTGTAGGTGCCCCTCGTGCCGCCCCGTGGGCGACCCGGGGGGAAACCCTAGCCGCCCTGCCTCTCGAGCCCTCCCGCCTCCCACACTCCTCGCCGCCGTCCACAGCGCCACCAGGCAAAGCCTGGCCGGCAGGGCGGCTGCGGGACTTCTTCCCCTTCGAGCATCTCCACCGGCGCGGGACGGCTGGATCGCGAGGAGGCGCTGGGTCTACATGGGGTCCGGCGGCGCGACGGGCGGGCTACCCTTGCCGACGTCGTGCGCGGCGCGGTGGCGGGATCCCATCTCACGGCGTGGTGACAGCTATGTGGTGGGCTCAGCCAGGTGGTTGCGGGTACCGCCGGGTTCAGATCGGATCTCGATCTGATGATGGACGCGGTCGGCCAGCGCGGGGTGGTGGTCTTCGCCGCTGGCCACGTCGGATCGGCTGATTCGGCGCCTGGATATCTACTGCGGATGTTCTTCTCGACTCCTGTTGGGTTGAGCCCCATGGCAATCTCATCTATGTTGGTTTCGGTTCTTGGCTCGCTGCCGGATCCGGAGCAGACGAAGGTTTGGTGATATAGGGTGGGGACCGGAGGAAACTTTGGTCGGCTGGTCTGGCCCGGCATCGGCGGCGTCCCTCAAACGTCGTTACCCTTCCTGGACGCGAAGCCGAGGTCCCTCCTATCCACCTCCGAACACCTCCCGGACGAAAGTCCAAAATTCAGACTGGATTGGGCGGCGGCGGCGTCTTGCGCCTCATAACCTCCATGGAGGCGCCGTCTTGGGAGGCTTAGATGTTCGGGAAGAGGTGCTATGGGTGCTGGGCTCCGCGTAGCTCCAGCAGCGGCGACGGTGTGAAGGTTGGCAGGAGGAGCGGCGTTGTATCTACCGCGTCGAGGACGACGAGTATTGGCGGCATGGTGCAGCTGGATCTCGACGACAGATGTGGCTGGATAGACGAGCGCAGGGCGGTGGGGTTGTTTGGCGCCATGGCGGCGTCGACGGCAGCTAGACCGGGCAAGGTTGATGTGTCAGTATAGCTCTGAAGATGGATTGGTGGCAGTTGGCGGCGGCGGCCTCTGAGAGTGCGCCTGACCGGTGTGTGCCTCATACCCGGCAAGTGGCTTGTTTAGGGCCTCAGGTCTTAGATGTTAGGCTTGGCTGCGAGGTCTGTTTGGTATTAGGTCCGGACTATCAGCATCCCTTCATCAACTGGATAAGAATAGCGACAGATGTTGCCTAGACGGTGGCTTCAGACTTACTGCTGTATTTCTTTGTAAGGTCTTTTGTGAATAATTAATAAAGTGGCTGCATGCATCGCCCACATGCAGAGGCCGGGGGTCTTCCTCCTTTTCTAAAAAAAAACTGTATTATTATTAGACAAAAACTTGTGGGTGTTTGCGTCGCGGGTTTCGTCCAAGTAATATGATTTGGTGGAGACGTGGTTTTCTTGTGCTCTCCGGAAACGACTCCTCCAAGAATTCCAGTCCGATCGAAGCCCAGCCAGGCCCAAAGTATAATTTCTAAATCGGGCAAAAAATTATATATCATGCTAAAATTTATAAATTTGCCATGCAATAAACGTATAGATTTCTCATACCGTAGAGTGTAAAAAATTTGCATACATAAAAAACAACAAAATGCACACGTAGTTGCCATGCTGTGTAGCATAACAGAAATGCCATGACATGCAGTATAAATTTGCCATGCTAAAGAGCAAAAATATTTTTTCCGTGTATTGAAACAAAACACAAAAATAAACGTACAAAATTCCCATGATATAGAGCATAAAAATACCGCCTGTCTAGATACAAAATCATATATAAACAAAAGCAACATACAAAAAATATTGAAACAAATAGTCTCATGAAAAAATTAGATAATTTTGTTCCTTGCAAAACATGGCAGATTTTGAAAAGGTTTATAATGATCACATGGCAAAATGAGATAATTCTCATTCCTACAAATCAAGGCGAGGATTTAAAAAAATGTAAAAGTGCCTGCATCACAAAGTTTAGGGAAAATTGTTCTCTACCAACAAGACAAATTTTGGAAGTGTTTCTAATGATCACATGGCAATTTTAGGAAAAACTGTGTTTCCTTAAAATCGTGGCAAGTTGTAGAAAATTTGTAAGTCACATGGCTAATTAAGAAAAAACTTGTCAGCGAAGGCTTGCCAGCGAAGAAGTTGATGTCACCAGCATACTAGACGAGGCAGATGCGGTGGTGCCAGCATGGGGGCACCGGCGGGAAAGACTCCTCCACGTGGTCATCACAAGATATGCCCTCGAACTCAGCGGAGCTCTGTGTCTTGAGTGTTTGACCAAAAACTATCACATTTCAGGCATCCGTCCCACAGAACTATCACATTTTAAAAGTGACCGAAAACTACCAAAAAATTGTAATTTCGTGACTAATAACTACCAAGTTGAGTTGATGAACGATTTAACGCTTTTAAGAGCGTTTCTGGCAGGGGTGGCGCACTAGTCAGATGGACGAACGCGCTAACGGCTAACGGTGCTCGCCTGCCGCCCGTTAGAGCCGCCTGTCGGTCGCACCTAGTCGGACCAGGTCAAACTGTGCTGACCGGCTCCCTCCCCCCTTCCCAACTCACTCTCCCTCGACCTCTCGACCCTAGCCCTAGCCAACTCACTCTCCCTCGAGCTCTCATCCCTAGCCCTAGCCGTCTCAAACGGGTTTTTCCGGTTTCGGAACCTTCTAGGAGGTTCCTGAACCATTTTTTTCTATTTCTGTTTCTTATTTGATTTTATTCTTTCCTGTTTTTTGCTTTTCTCTCATTTTTCCTTTTTTGTTTCTTTTCCTTTCAATCTTCGTTTTCTATTTTTCCTTTTCCAATTGTTTGTTTATATGTTCATGTTTTTCAATAATTATTCACAAATGTCATCACGAAAAATCGTTCATGTTTTCGAATTTATTCGGGAGTTTCAAAAAAGGGTTACGTTTGCAATAAAAGTTCTTGTTTTCAAAAATTGTTCGCATTTTTCAAATAATGTTAACAATTTTAAAAAAATGTTTGCAATTTTCAGAAAATGTTCATGTTATTGAAAAATGTTTAGAAATTTGATTTTTTTTTGTGTTTCTGTAAAATGTTAAATTTTCTTAAAAATGACCATGTTTAAATTTTGAAAAAAAATTCACCAAATTTTAAAATAGTTCATGTTTAATTTTTTTCAGAGTTTCAAAAAATGGTCCAGTATAACAAATTTTTCGCAAATTTCAAAAAATGCTCAGAATGTTTTTGTTCAAAATTATCACAAATTTTCAAAAAAGGTTCCCGTTTTAAAAAATTGTTCACACATTTTTAAAAAGGTTCATGTTTCCATTTTCCCAAGATTTTAAGAAATTGGTTGCAAATTGAAAAAAATGTTAATGTTTTCAATTTTTTCTGGAGTTTATTTTTTTTCACCTTTTCAAATTTTGTTCTAGAATTATAAAAATGGACCTGTTTCAAAAAATTGTTCATGATTATCGAAAATGTTGGAGTTTTTTTTTAAATTATTCACGGTTTTCAAATGTAATTGCGTTTCGCAAAACATTCAGTTTTTTTTAAAAAAGCGCTTGAAATTTCAAAAAAAAAAATCGGATCTACGCTTGGTAGTTGGTTCTTAAAGGTTTGTGCTGTATTGGGAGTAGTAAAGCTTGGTAGCAGTACCAGTAGTAGCGCGTTGTCGTTAGGACGAGATCATTGGTTCGATCCCCGCAGGGCGCCTTTATTATTTAGCTACGATCTCGATCTCGGCCCAGTCGTAGACCCCCTGTGCATGAGGGCCACAAAGAGCTCCGGAACTGGGAGCTCCTATTTCCCGCTCTTTGCAGCAAATTGTTGGCCGCACGCACAGGTGAATATCCGACTGGGCCAGTGGTGAGGATGAGTTGTCGTGTACAGGTCGACTGAAAAGTATCATGTGCATAGCATTGCTCGTCTCAAAACCCCAACCAGGCCAGGACACGAGCCTTGGCAACCGGTAAGTAGCACAAGAGCAGCAGGTTAGGGAGCGCGGCCCACCTATGGGAATTCGATGAGGACTACGGTGATTTATTCGTTTCGCCGAGGAGTCCGGATAAGACTTGGTCATACGACGAAAGGACCGCGTTGATTTGTTTGTTTCGCGGAAAAGCCCGACGAGACTTGGTCATACACGTCGAGAGATGAAATGTTTATATATATTTACAAAAAAAGAATATTTCTTCTCGACCTTCCTCTGAGCGTGTGTTTAATCATGTCGGGACAGGCAGGCGCGCAGTTTTAAATACTGTTGGGACAGCCGGCGTAGTCTGTCGTTGGGCACGTAGTTTCACTGCAAGACAAATTGAGCACCTTGAAATATACAAATGTACTACGTACAAGCTGGTACATACCTAACACTGCTCATTAATTACTACCTCGAGTAGAAAATTGCAGAGTAGCGATACACTCGAGATAGCCTACCACATGCTACGAAACATGCATTGTTGGTGCTTCATTTGTAAGTTGTGACGAGCATATATTGATCCTGTCAATTACCTGTCGTATTACACAGCGACTTGCAGGCGTCAGAGCACTATACATATCGTTTTGCTGTTTTGGACGACGACAATAGCGCCTGGCGTACGTAGTTGTATATATCTTCAATTTTTGGGTACTAGGGGTGAGCTGTACAACGCTGGTTTATCATTATCAAAACTGGGTTTAACCATATTCACGTACTACATGAACACGCCATTAGAGCATCGAATTCTATGTGAGAAAAGGAAATGTCATTTGCAACTATCAACGAGGGCTCTTGAGATAGGATGATCAGCCAATACAACTCTTAGCCAAGGAGAACATAGCCTACAAAAGAATGTCTTTGTGTTCTAATTTTTGTACAAATGTGTCTTCTTCATTTGGTGGTGTTTTGGGTTTGGGGTGTTGGTTGGGTAATTCCGCTTATGCCATTCCAAGTGTCAACTTTTTGTTACTTAGCCGGTTCCAAGCCCAGAGAAAGGAGGGACCAACCATGTAATAGTTTTTTTCCGAAAAGAAGGATTACCCCCGGCCTCTGCACCGAAATGATGTCCTCAGGCAACGACCAAGCCATTTTACATGATGTTGTGTAGCTACTCCACTACTTGTTCATAACTATTGAAGAGTTTGATGGTCTGTGGATCAAATTTCAGAGTTGCTTCAGCATACCAGTGGAATTGGCAATCCATCGTGTTTCACTACCTACACTCGTGAATAGATAATGCTTGTATGCCTTCCCTTGACTTTGACTCATAACATATTGGGAGGAACAGATCTATAATCTACTCTTCGTCGATCCAAGGTTTAGCTTGGATCGAATGCTTTTCCATGATATTTAGGATGACTTGGATTCCAAAAAGACCCGTCGCTTGGGTCGCTCCACAGAGGAGCGGCTCGAGCGAACCGCGGCGCCACCGTCACACCCCCACCCCCTCCCCCGCTACCCCTCGCCGCCGCCGGGCAAAGCCCACGCGGCGGCTGGCGGCGACGGGTCTCTCTCGCACGGTCGCAGCGTTATGGCCAGTCCTAGACGGCGTAGCGCGTTTGGCGAGGCAAGGCGCCAGGGCGACAGCCCCCGATTCTCTCTGCGGTGGAGGCGGCTGCGGTGGCTCGGAGGTCGGGGCCGGGTGCTCGGCGCCCGGCGGCTCGGCGGGCTGCAGCGGTTCGCGGCGTGATGGGGCGGGCCCGGTTTGGGCCCATATGGGCAGCGGTTGGGTGGCCAAAGAGGTGATGGCGGCGGGCGGTGTCCCGGTGGGAGGGGTTGGAAGATCCCTGCGGATATGTGGCGGGTTCTGCTACGGCGGCGCGGCTCTGTGGCGACGGCTGCGGGAGCTGGTGGCTGTGAGGCTTCCGCTGCTGCAGACAATGAGCTCCACCTTCGTGTGAGCTGCCGGTGTGGACGTCGTGTGTCGCTCTGGATCTGGCGATGCTGCGGCGGGCAGATCTTCTAGCCGGATGGAGGAACTTGGGGGCTCCGATGTGATGGCGGTTCCGCCATTGCTTTGGCAGTGTGCTGGCCAGCGGGTGGGAAGACCGGTGGTGTTGCGCTTTCGGTTGCGTGGGCCTATGGGGCTGGACTACTCCGGGAGAAAGCCTCGATGACACGGCGCCCGCGAGTGTCCCTTCCTCCATGGGGGGGGGGGGGGTTGTGGAGTGCCTTGTTGCGACCCACTCCTAGATCATGTCCTTTGGGCAAAAGCCTAAGACACCGACGTGGGTCGGGTGACGGCGTCATTTCCACATCGCTTGCTCCTTTGGGGTGTTGGCTTGAAGGCCATCGATCCCTTTCGCGCTCTCCTAGTGCTGGACGCCCACGACACTGCGTTCAGCAGGTGGCTGGCCGACAGTGTAGGTGGGGATGTCGGGACGGTTGTCTTGCATCTGGTGGCGTTGCGACTCATGTGGAATGATGGTGGTGGCAAGAGAATCAGGGTCGCGAGATGTCCTTCATCGTCGACCATTTGACATGTCCTTGAGCATGAGGTCAGGGTTGTAGCGTTGCGGGGGCGATGTGGCGGCAACGATGCCATGTGATGGACATGTCAGGCTATGCTTGTGGAAGGTGTGCTTCTTTCAACAGCTAGACTCGTGACCGAACCCGGAGTTGCCTGGTCCTCGACGTGTTTGGCTGGTTGTTTGGCATAGGCCGACAGGATTCCCTTGTGTCATTCGTTCGGAGAGCTCTTGGTGGGTAGTCTGTGGCGAGGATGGAGTTGCTTGCTCGGGAGAAGTGGTGACGATGACACTGTTTACAACCTCGACGGCGTTCCTCTCCTTGGAGGTGTGTGTGGGTGTTCTGGGTAGCCAGCTTGGCTGGTTGCCCTATCTTATGGGCGTGTTGTAATTGTTTTCGCCCGGTTCTCTACTAATTAACTGTGCAATTCTTTCTACCTTTTTTAATGAATCGAGTCCTAAGGGTCAAGGTATCCCCTTGTTTCCTCCCCAAACCCTAGGTGGCTAGCACAAACTCTCCCCTCCAGACTTGACCGGCGAACCTATGGATTCACCTCGCCTCTGCCTGCCGCTCTGGAGGCCGGTGGCGGGGAAGGGAATCTCGGTCGCTCTGTTCCGATTAGTAGTTTAAGTTAGGGTTTTTTACTCCTCATATGCGGGGCGCTCGGGCGGATGGCGGCGCTTCTTCTTCGAGATTGTTTTCCGGACTCTGATCCTCCTCGAGTTCGTCTGTCAGGACGTAGTCGACGGAGCTCCGGTGTAGATTCATGCCATCTCCTTCGGGCGATGAGGTTAGGGTTTCTTGTCATGTGACGAGATTAGGTGTCAGGTGTTTCAGATCTATGCAAAGGTTCAACGGCGACAACTATGGCTCCAGGGCACTGATCGTTAGGGGCACGTGCAAGAAGACTTCCCGGCTATCATCAATAAGGTCAAGCCGGCTCCGGTAGGGGAGCGGTGATAGCGGCGCGTCGGCGGCTCGTTTTGGTGGTAGTAGTGGTCGTTCGATGGTCTGGAAATCTCAATGTAATTTTTACTATGTTTGAGATGCTTTATGCTTCCAATGAATTTTTATAATAAATCTGATCATTTTCGAAAAGGAGTCCTAAAACTAAAAAAAAAGATGACTTGGAGTATCACGGAAGGGGGGGGCGGGGGGGGGGGGGGGGGGGGGGGGGTTATACACATCGACTGGTGTGTCATCATAGACGGCATTGGCTGAGATCCGGAGTGGACACACTAAGGACAGTACCCAACGCCTTTTCCACTCCCTTGCTGTAATTCTGCTCCTACCAAACCAGCTCGTTAGAGCCCATCACGTATGAGCCAACGCGGATGGTGGCGGTTTGGCAACAAGTACCGCAACAACGGCACCTTAGGCTATTCGTAATGGGTAGTATCATAACTTAGTATCATGCATATGATATTAGTGTATAATACTACCTCTCTAATGCATAGTATTATATATTAGTATCATAGATGATCTTATTTATAGCCATGCATGACACATAGTAGTAGTATAGCATTTATTATGATACGGTATCATGATATGATATTTAATCCTTTCTTTCTTCATTTAATTCTATGCTAGCTCATCAAAATTGCATAGTTGGCATGCATGATACTAATTATGATACTCCCATTATGACCAGCCTTAGGAGTGCGGCCCACCTTTGGGAATTGGATTCAGCAGGTCACAGCCCGTGAGCAGGCGAGGATCGCGCTTGATTTATTTGTTTCGTGGAGGAGTCTGATGCTAAGACTTGGTCATACACGTAGAGAGATAAAGGTTTTTTTTAAGGGAAAAACTTCGGATCTATTCATATTCAATCATGGTAGTACAACAAATATTAAAAATAATAGTAATTACATCCAGCTCCATAGACCACCTAACGACGACTACAAGCACTGAAGCAAGTCGAAGCCGTGCCGCTGTCATCGCTCCTCCCTCACCGGAGCTGGGCAAACCTTGTTGTAGTAGACAGCCGGGAAGTCGTCGTGCTAAGGTTCCATAGAACCAACGCACCAGAACAGCAACCGTCGTCGATGAAGAGTGTAGATCAGAAGTATTCAACCTGAATACACACGAACATAAACGAACGACGAACAGATCCGAGCAAATCCACCAAAGACAGATCCGCCGGAGACACACCTCCACATGCCCACCGACGAATGGGGGCTAGGCGGGAAGACCTTTATTCCATCTTCAGGGAGCCGTCGCTGTCTCGCCTTCCTAAGTAGGACATAAACCCTAACAAAACTCAAAAAAAAAAATCTAAAAACAGAGCCCTCTCACCGGCAAGGGCCGGCATCCACTCCGCCCCCATGGCCCTAAGGCCAACAGAGACGAGGCGGACCAACGACGGCACCGGTGAGAGTCAGAGGAACACTAGCTTTTTGGGGAGGCGGCTGGCTAGGTCATCATAAGTTCATAACTAAGATCTTATTATCCAGCTTTCTTGGCGTGCTTTTAATCCTATTGGGACAGGAGCTTGGATATGTACGAACCTTAACTGAACGCCAAATTTGGTTGCCGGCGTTGCCGTCCAACCTCGATGCATGCATTATTATCATAGATTAAAATCACGGGAGAAACGATTTCGCGGCAGGCTCTCCCAGCAGCTATAGCGCCGCCATAGCGGGCAATTGCGGCAAATAGCGGAATTTTTTTGGTGGGAGAGATGATTTCTAGAGGGTTTTGCTTCTTTTTGAACCATTTAGAGGAATATGTGAATGATTTCGCGGCAGCGGCCATAGCGTAGCGGCGAGGCTCCTGGACAGCTATAGCGCAGCTATCGCGGCTATTTTGCGGGCTATTTTGTTCTATGATTATTATACCATCGTTTGATGCTAATTGGTGTCAGCTGCCTGTTGTAAATTGCGACGAGCATATATTGATCCTAATGATCTGTCGACACAGCTACTTGCAGGTGTCAACTCACTATGTATGTCGTTTTGCACGACAACAACCACCCCTAGTGTACGTAGTTGTTCAGTTCGAAGCTATCTTGAACGATCGTGTCCTAGGGGTAGGCTGTACAGCGCTGGCTTATCATTATCAAAACTGGATTTAAATATCAATGATGACGTTGGTCACTATTTCCAAACGAAGAAGGGATTGTGACAATGTGACTCTCTATCCCATGCTATTCAATATAGTGGCCGATATGCTAGTGATCATGATTGAGCGTGCCAAGGTTGATGGCCAAATTGATGGGGGTAGTAAATCATCTAGTTGTTGGCGGTCTCTCTATACTTCAATATGCCGACAATACGATTCTCTTCATGGATCATGACCTCGAGAAAGCGAGAAATCTGAAATTAATTTTATCAGCATTCGAGCAACTCTCAGGTCTTAAGATCAATTTTGATAAAAGTGAATTATTTTGTTTTGACGAGGCTCAAGACGAGGCTCAACTGTACGCCGACCTATTCGGATGCGGGTTAGGCCAGTTTTCGATCACATATTTGGGAATACCGATACATTATCGGAGGCTCACAAATGTTGAATGGAAACACATCGAGAAGAGACTGCAAAACAGATTAGCAGTTGGAAAAGCAAACTGTTGTCTCCGGCGGAAGATGGTCCTCATAAATTTAGTACTAAGTAATATGGTACTATATATGATTTCCTTCTTCCAGTTACCGAAAGGAGTTTTACATAGATTAGATTATTTCCAGTCAAGATTCTTTTGCAAGAATATAGTGAGAGAAAGAAATATCGACTGGCTAAATGGAGTGTGGTTTGTTGTCCCAAAGACCAAGGCGGGTTGGGCATTGATACGTCTCCAACATATCTATAATTTATGAAGTATTTATGCCATGTTTACAACAATTTTATATGGTTCTGGTATGATTTGAATGGAACTAACCTGGACTGATACTGTTTTCAGCAGAATTACCATGGTGTTGTTTTTTGTGCAGAAATAAAAGTTCTCCAAATGCAGCGAAACTTTTTGACAAATTTTTTGGAATATAAGAAAACCCCGAAGCTTCGTGGAAGGACCAGAAGAGCCACGAGGGCCCCACAAGCCACTTGGGCGCGCCCAGGGTAGTGGTGGTGCCGTGGTGGCTTGTGGGCCCATCTTAGCCCATCTTCACGTGATTACAACGCTGAAAAATCCTATAAATAGAAAAACCAACAGAAATAATCCTAGAACTTGGACTCCGCTGCCGCACGCCTCTGTATCCTCGAAATACCATCTGAAGCCCTATTCTGATACCCTGTCGGAGGGGGAAACCATCACCGGAGGCCATCTTCATCATATCGGCGGTCACCATGACGAGGAGGGAGTAGTTCACCCTCGAGGCTAGGGGTATGTACTAGTAGCTATGTCTTTGATCTCTCTCTCTCTCTCTCTCTCTCTCTCTCGTGTTCTTGATATGGCACGATCTTGATGTATCGCGAGCTTTGTTAATATAGTTGGATCATATGGTGTTTCTTCCCTCTCTATCTTTGTTGTGATGAATCGAATATTTTCCCTTTGAGGTTCTGTTATTGTCGGATTGAATATTCAGATTTGAGAACACTTGATGTATGTCTTGCGTATGAATACCCGTGGTGACAATGGGGTATTATATTGATCGACTTGATGTATGTTTTGGCACTCAACTCGTGGATTCCCGAGGTGACATTGGGGTAATCTATGCATAGGGGTTGATGCACGTTTTGATTATCTTTTCTCCGATACAAACTTTGGGGTCTCCTTGAAGTTCTTTGTGTGGATTGAATATTATGATTATGAAATTGTTTGATGCATATCGTATAATCAACTCACAGATACTTGTGGTGACATTGGAGTATCTAGATGACATTAGGGTTGGTTGATGTGTATCATATGGTGTTATTTTAGTACGAACTCTAGAGTTGTTTGTGACACTTATAAGAATAGCTCAATCCATCGGAAGGAATAACTTTGAGGTGGTTTCGTACCCTACAAACAATTTTTATCTTATGTTCTCCGCTAATAGGAACTTGGGAGTGATTCTTTATCGCACGTTGAGGGATGGTTATATGATCCAATTATGTTAGCATTGTTGATAGATTGCACTAGTGAAAGTATGCACTCTAGGCATTGTTTTCAAGCATTGCAATACCGTTTGTGCTCACTTTTATCAATTGCTACCTTTTTGTTTTTTTTTCAGATTATAAAAACCTATTTCCGCTATCCATACTACACTTGTATCACCATCTCTTCGTCGAACTAGTGCACCTATACAATTTACCATTGTATTGGGTGTGTTGAGGACACAAGAGATTTCTTGTATTTGATTGCAGGGTTGTTTGAGAGAGACCATCTTCATCCTACGCCTCCCATGGATTGATAAACCTTAGGTCATCCAGTTGAGGGAAATTTGCTACTGTCCTACAAAACTCTGTGCTTGGAGGCCCAACACGAGTCTACAAGAATAAAGTTGCGTAGTAGACATCAGGCATTCATGACCTTGAGGTTAAGAATATAGCCCTCCTCGGCAAATGATTGTTTAAATTACTGATGGAAGACGGTGTATGGAAAACCCTCCTCAGGACAAAATATATGGCTCCCAAGGTAGTATCGCAGGTATACTGGAAGCCTAGGGATTCTCACTTTCGGGCGGGGCTAATGGCTACGAAGAAGTATTTCTTCTGCTATGGATCCTTCTCGATTAAGGACGACTCAGAAATTAGATTCTGGGCGGATAAGTGGCTAGGAAATGCCACACTCCGGGAACAATATCCGGCTCTATCCAAGATTGTGTGTCACAAGGGTGATACTATCGCCACGGAATTGGAATAATTTCCGCCAAATGTGACGTTTAGAAGGGATTTAATTGGACCCAGACTCCAATCATGGAACTGTTGAAAAAATGCCCTAGAGGCAATAATAAATTAGTTATTATCATATTTCCTTGTTCATGATAAGGATTTATTATTCATGCTAGAACTGTATTGACCGGAAACTTAAATACATGTGTGAATACATAAACAAATACCGTGTCCCTAGTAAGCCTCTACTAGACTAGCTCGGTGATCAAAGATGCTTAAGATTTCCTAACCATAGACATGAGTTGTCATTTGATAACGGGATCACATCATTAGGAGAATGATGTGATGGACAAGACCCATCCGTTAGCATAGCATATGATCGTTCAGTTTATTGCTACTGCTTTCTTAATGTCAAATACATGTTTCTTCGACCATGAGATCATGCAACTCCCGGACTCCGGAGGAATGCCTTATGTATATCAAATGTCACAACGTAACTGGGTGATCATAAAGGTACTCTACAGGTGTCTCCGAAAGTGTCTATTGAGTTGGCATAGATCGAGATTGGGATTTGTCACTCCGTATGACGGAGAGGTATCTCTGGGCCCTATCGGGCATACATCATCAGAAGAAGCTTGCAAGCAAAGTGACTAAGGAGTTAGTTGCAGGATGATGTGTTACGAAACGAGTAAAGAGACTTGCCGGTAACGAGATTGAACTAGGTATGAAGATACCGACGATCGAATCTCGGGTAAGTAACATACCGACAGACAAAGGGAACTACATATGTTGTCATAAAGGTTCGACCGATAAAGATCTTCGTGGAATATGTAGGAATCAATATGGGCATCCAGGTCCCGCTATTGGTTATTGACCGGAGAGGTGTCTCGGTCATGACTACATGATTCCCGAACCCGCGGGGTCGCACGCTTAACGTTCGTTGACGCTAGAGTAAGTATTGGGATATTTGATGAGTGGTAACCGAATGTTGTTTGGAGTCCCGGATGAGATCCCGGACGTCACGAGGAGTCTCGGAATGGTCGAGAGGTAAAGATTTATATAAGGGAAGCCATATTTTGGGTTCCGGAAAAAGCTGTAGTTTTTTCGGTATTGTACCGGGAAGATTCCAGAAGGTTCCGAAAACTTTCAAAGGGGTCCGGAAGTCCACCAAGGGTTCCACCACGTCCCAAGGGTCAGCATGGGCTGAGGGGAGGTGCCATGGCCTTATTGGGCCAGCCGCACAAAAGTCCCTCATGGCCCATGCAGTTGGGAAAGGTGGAAAGTCCACCTTTGTATGGAAGGGAAGGAGGAGGACTAGGATTCCACCTCCTCCCCCTTGGCTGCGCCTTAGGGTTTGGAGGGGCTGTTCCCCACGCCCCTCCACCTATATATAGAGGGGAGGGGGCGCCCCAAGAGGATAGACCAAGCCCTTGGCGCCCCTCTCTCTCCTGTTACTCCGTAGTTCCACCGCCTCGTCCCGGCGACTCTTAGCGAAGCGTTGTCGGTGCTCCACCACCACCATCACCACCACGCCGTCGTGTTGCTTGTGATGCCATCTACTTCTCCTCTCCCTCTTGCTGGATCAATAAGGAGGAGATGTCATCGAGCCGCACGTGTGCTAAACTCGGAGGTTCCGTCCGTTCGGCACTAGATCGGTTGGATTGTGATCGGATCGCGAAGAGTATGACTACATTAACCGCGTTATATACGCTTCCGCTTAGTAATCTACAAGGGTATGTAGATGCTCTCCCCCTCTCGTAGCTATGCATCTCCATGGATAGATCTTACGTGTGCATAGAATTTTTTTTGTTTTCCATGCAACATTTCCCAACAGTGGCATCATGAGTCAGGTCTATGCGTAGATGATATGCACGAGTAGAACACAAAGGAGTTGTGGGCGTTGATGTTCATATTGCTTACCACTAATGTCTTATTTTGATTCGGCGGTATTGTGGGATGAAGCGGCTCGGACCAACCTTACATGTCCACGTACATGAGACTGGTTCCACCGATAGACATGCAACTTGTTTTGCATAAGGTGGCCGGCGGGTGTCAGTTTCTCTCACTTTAGTTGAATCGAATTTGACTATGGCGGTCCTTGCAGAAGGTTAAAAGACAACTTGATAATCACCGTTGTGATTTTGCGTAGGTAAGAACGGTTCTTGCTAGTTCCCCGTAGCAGCCACGTAAAACTTGCAACAACAAAGTAGAGGACGTCTAACTTGTTTTTGCAGGGTATGTTGTGATGTGATATGGTCAAGACATGATGTGATATATGTGGATGTATGAGATGATCATGTTTTGTAATAGGTTCACGACTTGCATGTCGATGAGTAGGGCAACCGGCAGGAGCCATAGGGTTGTCTTTAATTTATTAAATCATCATGTAATTGCTTTACTTTATCGCTATGAGTTAGCAATAGTTGTAGAAACAAGAGTTGGCGAGAGGACCACGTGACGACCCGATGATGGAGATCAAGATGATGGAGATCATGGTGTCATGCCGGTGACGATGGAGATCATGCCGTTGCTTTGGAGATGGAGATCAAAAGCACAAGATGATGATGGCCATATCATGTCACATATTTTGATTGCATGTGATGTTTATCCTTTATGCATCTTATTTTGCTTAGAACGATGGTAGCATTATAAGATGATCCCTTCACCCAAATTTCAAGATAAAAGTGTTCTCCCCGAGTATGCACTGTTGCTAAAGTTCGTCGTTTCAAAGCACCTCGTGATGATCGGGTGTGATAGACTCTACGTTCACATACAACGGGTGTAAGCCAGTTTTGCACATGCAGAATACTTGGGTTAAACTTGACGAGCCTAGCATGTACAGACATGGTCTCAGAACACTGGAGACCGAAAGGTCGAACATGAGTCATAAAGTAGATATGATCAACATGGAGATGTTCACCATTGATGACTAGCCCATCTCACGTGATGATCGGACATGGGTTAGTTGATTTGGATCATGTATCACTTAGACAACTTGAGGGATATTGATTTAAGTGGGAGTTCATTAGTAATTTGATTAATTGAACTAAAATTTATCATGAACTTAGTCCTGATTGTCTTTGCAAATTATGTTGTAGATGAATAGATCACGCTGTAGCCCCCTATTTTAATACATTCCTAGAGAAAGACTAAGTTGAAAGATATTGTAAGCAATTATGCGTACTAGGTCAGTAGTCTGAGGATTGTCCTCACTGCTGCACAGAAGGCTTATGTCCTTGATGTACTGCTCGGTGTACCAACCCCTAGCGTCGTCTGTGGATGTTGTGAACGTCTGGCAGGCACGTTCTGATGACTACTCGATAGTTCAGTGCGCCATGCTTTAAGGCTTAGAAATCAGGGCCCCAAAGACGTTTTGAACGCCACTGAGCATATGAGATGTTCCAAGTGCTGAAATTAGTATTTCAGGTTCATGCCTGTGTTGAGAGGTATAAGACCTCTGACAAGTTCTTTGCCTGCAAGATGGAGGAGAACATCTCAGTGAGTTAGCATGTGCTCAAAGTGTCTGGGTGCGACAATCGCTTGAGTCAAGTGAGAGTTAATCTTCCAGATAAGACAGCGGTTGACAGAGTTTTTTCAGTCACTGCCACCAAGCTATAAGGGCTTTGTGATGAACTATAATATGCAAGGGATGAAGAAAACGATCCTCGAGCTATTTGCGATGCTTAAGGCCGCGGAGGTAGAAATCAAGAAGGAGCATCAAGAGTTGATGGTTAAAAAGACCACTAGTTTTAAGAAAGGCAAGGGAAAGAAAGGGAACTTCAAGAAGAACGGTAAAACAGTTGCCGCTCCCGTGAAGAAACCCATGGCTAGACCCAAACCGGAGACTGAGTGCTTCTACTGTAAGGGGAATGGTCACTGGAAGCGGAACTGCCCCAAGTACTTGGCAGATAAGAAGGATGGCAACGTCAACGTAGGTATATTTGATATACATGTTATTGATGTGTACCTCACTAGTGCTCGTAGCAGCGTCTGGGTAGTTGATACCGATTCAGTTGCTAATATTAATAACTTGAAGCAGGAGCTGCAGAGTAACGGAGACTAGCTGAGGGCGAGATGACGATGTGTGTTGGAAGTGTCTCCAAGGTTGATATGATCACCATCAACACACTCGTAATACCTTCGGGATTAGTATTAAACCTAAATAATGGTTATTTGGTGCTTGTGTTGAGCATAAAACATTATATCTGGATATTGTTTATTGCAAGACTGTTATTCATTTAAGTCAGAGAATAATGGCTATTCTGTTTATATGAGTAATATCTTTCGTGATCATGCACCCTTTGTGAATGGTTTATTCTTGTTGAATCTCGATCGTAGTGATACACATATTCATAATATTGATGCCAAAAGATGCAAAGTTAATAATGATAACACCACATATTTGTGGCACTGTCGCTTAGGTCATATTGGTGTAAAGCGCATGAAGAAACTCCATGCGGATGGACTTTTGGAATCACTTGATTATGAATTATTTGATACTTGCGAACCATGCCTCATGGGCAAGATGACTAAAACTCCGTTCTCCGGAACAATAGAGCATACTAGTGACTTGTTGGAAATAATACATACCGATGTATACGGTCCGATGAGTATTGAAGCACGCGGTGGATATCGTTATTTTCTAACCTTCACAGATGATTTGAGTAGGTATGGGTATATCTACTTGATGAAACACAAGTCTGAAACATTTGAAAAGTTCAATGAATTTCAGAGTGAAGTAGAGAATCATCGTAACAAGAAAATAAAATTTCTACGATCTGTGAATATTTGAGTTACGAGTTTGACCTTCATTTAACACAATGTGGAATTGTTTCACAACTCACGCCACCTGGAACACCACAGCGTAATGGTTTGTCCGAACGTCGTAACCGTACTTTATTAAATATGGTGCATTCTATGATGTCTCTTACCGATTTGCCGCTATCGTTTTGGGGTTATGCATTAGAGACAGCCGCATTCACGCTAAATAGGTCACCGTCTAAATCCGTTGAGATGACACCGTATGAACTATGGTTTGGCAAGAAACCTAAGCTATCGTTTCTTAAAGTTTGGGGATCTGACGCTTATGTCAAAAGGCTTCAGCCTGATAAGCTCGAACCCAAAGTGGAGAAGTGCGTCTTCATAGGATACCCTAAAGAAACTATTGGGTATACCTTCTACCACAGATCCGAAGGCAAGATCTTTGTTGCCAAGAATGGGTCCTTTCTAGAGAAGGAGTTTTCTCTCGAAAGAAGTGAGTGGGAGGAAAGTAGAACTTGATGAGGTAGTTGTACCTTCTCTCGAATTGGAAAGTAGCACATTAGAGAAAACCATTCCCGTGATGCCTACACCAACCAGAGAGGAAGCTAATGATAAAGATCATGAAACTTCAGATCAAGTTACTACTGAACCTCGTAGGTCGACCAGCGTACGTTCCGCACCAGAGTGGTACGGTAATCCTGTCCTGAAAGTAATGTTGTTAGACAACGGCGAAACTACGAACTATGAAGAAGCTATGATGAGCCCAAATTCTGACAAATGGCTTGAGGCCATGAAATCTCAGATAGGATCCATGTATGAGAACAAAGTGTAGACTTTGGTGGACTTGACCGATGATCGGCAAGCCATTGAGAAGAAATGGATCTTCAAGAGGAAGACGGACGCTGATGGTAATATCACTGTCTACAAAGCTCGACTTGTCGCAAAAAGGTTTTCGACAATGTTCAAGGGGTTGACTACGATGAGACTTTCTCACCCGTAGCGATGCTTAAGTCTGTCAGAATCATGTTAACAATTGCCGCATTTTATGATTATGAAATCTCGCAAATGGACATCAAAACTGCATTCCTTAACGGGTTCCTTGAAGAAGAGTTGTATATGATACAACCAGAAAGTTTTGTCGATCCTGAGAGTGCTAACAAAGTGTGCAAGCTCTAGCGATCCATCTATGGACCGGTGCAAGTATCTCGGAGTTGGAATATACGCTTTGATGAGGTGATCAAAGCATTTTGGTTTTATACAGACTTATGGTGAAGCCTGTATTTACAAGAAAGTGAGTGGGAGCTCTGTAGCATTTCTGATATTATATGTGGATGACATATTGTTGATTGGAAATGGTATAGAATTTCTGGATAGCATAAAAGGATACTTGAATAAGAATTCTTCAATGAAAAAAAAAACCTCGGTGAAGCTGTTTACATATTGGGCATCAAGATCTATAGAGATAGATCAAGACGCTTGATAAGACTTTCAATGAGTACATACCTTGACAAGATTTTGAAGGAGTTCAAAATGGATCAGTCAAAGAATGAGTTCTTGCCTGTATTGTAAGGTGTGAAGTTGAGTAAGATTCAAAGATCGACCACGGCAGAAGAAAGAGAAAGGACGAAGGTCGTCCCCTTTGCCTTAGCCATAGGCTCTATACGGTATGCCATGCTGAGTACCACACCTAATGTGTGCCTTGTAACGTGTCTGGCAAGGGGGTACAAGAGTGATCCAGGAGTGGATCATTGGACAGCGGTCAAAATTATCCTTAGTAACTAGAGTACTAAGTAAATGTTTCTCGATTATGGAGGTGATAAAGAGTTCGTCGTAAAGGGTTACGTCGATGCAAGCTTTGACACCGATCCAAATGACTCTGAGTAGCAAACCGGATACGTATAGTGGAGCAGTCATTTGGAATAGCTCCAAGTGAAGCGTGATAGCAGCATCTACAGTATGACATAATGATTTGCAAAATACACATGGATCTGAATGTTGCAGACCCATTTGACTAAAACCCCTCTCACAAGCAAAACATGATCAAACCCCAGAACTCATTGGGTGTTAATCACATGGCGATGTGAAATAGATTAATGAATCTAGTGCAAGTGGCAGACTGTTGGAAATATGCCCTAGAGGCAATAATAAATTAGTTATTATCATATTTCCTTGTTCATGATAAAGGTTTATTATTCATGCTAGAATTGTATTGACCGGAAACTTAAATACATGTGTGAATACATAAAGAAATACCGTGTCCCTAGTAAGCCTTTACTAGACTAGCTCGTTGATCAAAGATGGTTAAGGTTTCCTAACCATAGACATGAGTTGTCATTTGATAACGGGATCACATCATTAGGAGAATGATGTGATGGACAAGACCCATCCGTTAGCATAGCATATGATCATTCAGTTTATTGCTACTGCTTTCTTAATGTCAAATATATGTTTCTTCGACCATGAGATCATGCAACTCCCGGACTGCGGAGGAATGCCTTGTGTGTATCAAATGTCACAACGTAACTGGGTGATCATAAAGGTACTCTACAGGTATCTCCGAAGGTGTCTGTTGAGTTGGCATAGATCAAGATTGGGATTTGTCACTCCGTATGACGGAGAGGTATCTTTGGGCCCTCTCGGTAATACATCATCACAAGAAGCTTGCAAGCAAAGTGACTAAGGAGTTAGTTGCAGGATGATGTGTTACGGAACGAGTAACGAGAGTTGCCGGTAACGAGATTGAACTAGGTATGGAGATACCGACGATCGAATCTCGGGCAAGTAACATACCGACAGACAAAGGGAACTACGTATGTTGTCATAAAGGTTTGACCGATAAAGATCTTCGTGGAATATATCAGAATCAATATGGGCATCAAGGTCCCGCTATTGGTTATTGACCGGAGAGGTGTCTCGGTCATGACTACATGATTCCCGAACCCGCAGGGTCGCACGCTTAACGTTCGTTGACGCTAGAGTAAGTATTGGGATATTTGATGAGTGGTAACCGAATGTTGTTCGGAGTCCCGGATGAGATCCCGGACGTCACGAGGAGTCTTGGAATGGTCGAGAGGTAATGATTTATATATGGGAAGCCATATTTTGGATTCCGGAAAAAGCTGCAGTTTTTTCGGTATTGTACCGGGAAGATTCCAGAAGGTTCCGGAAACTTCCAGAGTGGTCCGGAAGTCCACCAAGGGTTCCACCACGTCCCAAGGGTCAGCATGGGCTGAGGGGAGGCGCCATGGCCTTATTGGGCCAGGCGCACACAAGTCCCTCAAGGCTCATGCAGTTGGGAAAGATGGAAAGTCCACCTTTGTATGGAAGGGAAGGAGGAAGACTAGGATTCCACCTCCTCCACCCTTGGCTGCGCCTTAGGGTTTGGAGGGGCTGTTCCCCACGCCCCTCCACCTATATATAGATGGGAGGGGGTGCCCCAAGAGGATAGACCAAGCCCTTGGCGCCCCTCTCTCTCCCGTTACTACGTAGTTCCACCGCCTCGTCCCGGCGACGCTTAGCGAAGTGCTGTCGGTGCTCCACCACCACCATCACCACCACGCCGTCGTGTTGGTTGTGATCCCATCTACTTCTCCTCTCCCGCTTGCTGGATCAATAAGGAGGAGGAGTCATCGAGCCGCACGTGTGCTAAACTCGGAGGTGTCGTCCGTTCGGCACTAGATCGGTTGGATCGTGATCGGATCGCGAAGAGTATGACTACATCAACCGCGTTATATGCGCTTCCGCTTAGCGATCTACAAGGGTGTGTAGATGCTCTCCCCCTCTCGTAGCTATGCATCTCCATGGATAGATCTTGCGTGTGCGTAGAATTTTTTTGTTTTCCATGCAACGTTCCCCAACAGGAACACCCTGCTCTAGCGCTTGTCCACGGTGCAATTGTAACATGGGTGCGATGTATTCCGACTGAACCTACATGGGAGTGGACAATTCTCACTGGAGTCTATGTGTATAGAGCGTTAATACAGTCTGATGTGCCAGTGGATAATAACAAGAAGATCTGAAAGATGAAGATACCTCTTAAGAATAAAAAAATTCATGGTATCTTCGTCGCGGAGTCATTCTTACTAAAGATAACCTTGTTAAGAGGAATTGGCATGGAAGTCCGCAATGTGTCTTTTTCACCATGATGAGACAATAAAATATTTATTCTTCCAATGCAAATTGGTCGTTATATAAGGAGTTCAAGGGGGGCCGATAAACATCTCAGGCAATTCATAATAGCATGATATGGTATAACCCTTGGCCTCGGGGATGTCTTCATGATCCTCCAAGGTCTTCATGAAAGTACTCCGGGATGATGCCGTAGCCACCACCATGATCTCCAGCGCCTGGTGAAGCCAGGGGTCCTCCATAGCACGTCCGTCACAACTCCGTCAATAAAATAACGAGGTTGACACACATGCCATTAAAGTGACAATCCTTTGGCTCCAGCCATCATGTCGTACCGTGTCGCGCAGGTCACTTAGCGTTACATCATATAACCATCTCATACTTTAACTCATAACCATGACAAAAGCTATACCACTTCACATGCATCCTGCAAAACCAAGTTAGACGTTCTCTAATCGGTTTGGCAAATTTTAATTGCATGGCTTCTAGATTTTCCGGACAACTCTAGCTACCTACGTCCACCATTAAGGCAATAATTCTTGTTGCTAGATTAACTTTGTGGGGTGTGTGAGAGAAGAGACTTACTTAAAAATCTCCAGACCCACACTAAACTACGTCATCACGCATGACTCCCGTGAAGATCGTTCATCATCATTGCCCTCTCGTGTTTGTGACAATTCACTATTCTTGACTATGATGAAGCCCGAATAACTGTTAGCAGATTGTCGACAGCTAGAGCCGATCGATTGTCAGAACATTGTGCAAAGCTACATCATAACATCAATGAATTGAACCAAAGCAACACTTGAGGGAAGCAAACAAGATCATCAAACCCTCACATCCACATGTGATCTAGATCGAAACTGGCATCTACTCATAGAATCGCTCATGATTCCACTGTTGGAAACTTAGTAGAAAAAAATTTGCCCTACGATCAAACCAGGAACACTATGAAGATACATTAACGGTTTAGATCGAATCATTACCAACTCCGAGTTGCAGCGGAATAAGAGATGGTGTAGATCGTCGATGAAGTCCCTCGAACCGTTCATGAATGATTCCTCAAACCGAAGACCAAAAGCACCGCCTCGCCACAGATTGCAAGCGTACGGTCTTAACGATCCAGCAGCGCTTCGCCGTGCAGAGCTAATCGTCGCCGAAGAATTAGAGGGAGGAGATTAGAACCACACTGGGCTTCTAATTTTGAGGATTAGAGAGGATTAGGTCTAGTTCTAATTATCTCAATTAAAACTAGAACTACATAACTAGAGGAGGCTCCAAAAACTTGTGTAGAAATAGGGCCAACACCTCTAGTATGTATAGGTGGAGGGAGGGGAGAGGGGCACCACAAGGGGGGAGGAATCACTCCCCCTTGCGCCTCCACCTATTGGGCCCAAGTGGCCAATATCTTACCACCACTTGGCCTTTTAAGGACCGTTGATATTAATTTAAATTTAAAAGCCTCCTAACTATTATTAGAGCCTTTTATTATTAATTTAACATCTCCGGAAACATTTTCCACCTATATATCATTTATCGGTAATACCCGTTATTATCTGGTAAACTCTGGAACCCTTCCGGTGACCCCGAAACGCTTTCGGTTCCTCTCAAAACTATTCTGAATATTAATGAAACAATTTCATAAATATTTCGTCATTCTGTCCTACTAACGCTCGGCAGATCGTGATTACTTTAAGCTTGTGACCCTGTAGGTTCGGTAAAATATAGACATGAACAAAACCCCGCTGTTCAATGATCGATATCGGAACCGTAGACATCAATATCAATCCCTATGAGTACACGAATGTCATTCGAATAAATCTTTGGTTATCATGTGCTATTCCCTTTACTTCGCGATACTTTATCCCTTAGCTTTGCGACACTTTACAAAACCCGAGGTGAGATATATGGGTATCCCCTTGAGTCATTCTCATGCTCACTATACCGGTCTCCTCTTTACCGGTTTTGTTCTTCTTTCTCGTTGACATGTTCCAGCATCCCCGTGACCTAGTCACCTGAGTCTGACCAGATGATGATGGATGTCGTCACACCGAGAGGGCCCTAATAATATCTCTCCGTCGTCGGAGGACCAAATACCACTCTTGAGATATCTAGTTCCTTGTCAAACTTTCTGATGAACCCATAAGTCGTTGTCGTTATGATTACCCTGTTACAGATGACTTTTGAGAAACCCCAAAGTCCATCGTACGGTAAGAAGAAACTACGTACGATACTCTCATGGTCTGAGGAACTTAAGCATATGTTAACTCTCCATGTTATAACAATTGACTTGTGACGTATGTGATACATGGGTGTAACATATGTGAGTGTGAGTGTGAATGAATGGCCGTGTTATATGGTTGTAACTTATCTGAATGTGAATGAATGGATGGTTGAAAAAGGCTGGTCGTTGTCATTTGCGATGAGATGCACATTGCAAACGGTTGTTAGGCATTCTCCGTTTGCGATGTGTGGCACATCGCAAACGTGTTGTCACCCGTTTGTGATGAGTCTCTCACGTCAGCGACAGGCCGGTAGCGGCGGGCCCATAGACCGTGTGTGATGATGGTATTTAACCGTTTGCGATGTGGTGTTCTGTACTAGTGGGGAGGCGACATTCCCGACGATAGAAAGGTACCAGTGGTGACTTCGTCAATTTTGTGTGAGTGTGTGGATGTGGTGATGGTGTGTGTGCGTGTGTGTGCGTCTACGTTGTACTCGGTGTTTCTAAAAAAACACATAGCCAAATAATCAACGAAAGTAAACATGACACAGCAGTTAATAGCAATAATCTTGATTTGAAGTAATATATTAAAATGTACAATAAGAGGAAGGATTCATCTCTCGTAAACATTTAAAAGATACAGCAATCCGATGCACACGAGTAACATGGAAATGGTAAATTGAACAACATGTGGTAATTAATCCTTATTATAATAAAAACCATCACACAACGAAAGAACTGAAGATGGATCCAGCTTAAGTTATTGCGTGGATCCAAGCAGCAAATTGGAAGGTGGCTCCATTGTTGATTTGCACTGCAAAGAATACTTCAAGTGAAGACGAAAGAGGGGTGACCGTGTTTCATTAAGTTTGCATTATTGGGGATATTCCAGGAACAAAACTTTGGGCGTATTAGGATGGCCGTATGCAATTTGTAGCAGTTCATCTTTTGTGGTATCGTCAACTTGATGATGGAGGGCGACTTCCTGGAGTTTTGCCATTCGTGTGATTTCCATGAGGGGATTACCAGGAATACCGTGCAGATCTTGGCAGAGGATATGAAGTGACACAAGATTAGGCAGCGGGCGAGCTGCGATTGCTACTTCCAGCCTTTGCTTGCACACGACGCATATCCGCTCAATAGCTTTGAGGTGCTCAACTTCAGACAGTATGTCGAGACGCCCAAGGTTATCTTCAATAAGCTTCAGATATTTCAGTCCCCTCACCCTGCTCAGCCCGGCTCGAATAACCTCCCAACTCAGACCAGTCAAACAAAGGCACAGCTCCTCGATAGCACTAAGCCCTGCAACAAAAGGAGGGAATTGGGCCAGGTTGCCGCGCAGCTTGAGCGAGGCGAGTATGCCAGCAACTTGGCTGATATTATTCACGTACTCTCCCGAGCATTCTTCGAATTCAATGGACAGGGACCGATTAAGATCAGGCTGAGTGACACCAGCACCAATGAATTCCGTAATGGATTTTGAAAGAACTTTCACGTTTCTTTCGCTAGCGTCGGATTCGAACCATATCTTCACCTTCCGCAATTGCTTCATAAGATTCAACAGTTGTGGAAATCCTAGTCTCTCATTGGTGACAAATCCTGCCAGCGTCTCCAGCTTACTCTTACGTTTCAGGAACTCTTGTAGACCTGATGTTAGTAACCATCCCGGAGTGAAGGTATCTTTTTTGGAAAGCTGAAACCTCCCAAAGAGGTGCTTCAATTTGGGCAACAGGAGGACTTCTTTGAACACCGTCACAGTTTGGCTTCCACTCAGGTCGAGTGTCTCTAACTGATCCAGGTGCTTGATTGAGCTATTAATCTCATCAATGCTGCCCAAATTGATGCTCAGATATTTGATCAGCACCTGGCCCCAGATATCTCTGAGATGTTCTTCGCTCAGGTGAGCACATTCTTTCAGATCCAACACCCGCAGCACTTCATACCTGGCAAAATCTAAAACATCTTCATAAGTGGCGAGATTCACCTCACCTGCAGGGAATACCGCCAGGGTCCGGAGACGAGACAGATCCTGAGGCAAATTCAGTTGCACATTTGCAGAAGGATGCACAGACAGCCTGCGGGCGACTTGGGCCTGCAATAATTTCGCTTGCGATGGTTGGGCCGCGCCATCACAGAAAAATACGAAATTCTCTGATACCGACTGTTGGGAGATGTACCGGAACGTCTCGTCGGTAGGTTGGCATCTCCTTACCTCCCCATTGTTGCTTCTCTGGATGGAACTGAATATACTTGAGTTGGTGAGAATTTTCAAATTCTTGACTGCGAGCTGTTCTCCTTGTACTAGTCCTTCGGCCAGCCATCTCCTTGCTAGGGGCTTAGTCCTGACTTGATGATTACGAGGGAACAAGCACAAATATAGCAAGCAGTTGAGGTTATAATCACCAAGATTCTGAAGCTCTGCGGGGACATCAGCAGCCCCTAGTCCTTGTGCAATTCTGTCATCCTCTTCTGCAAGGAAACTAAACTTCTGTATCCTGTTGGTCGTATTAGCCGATATTTCCTTGAGTATGACAATCTGTTTGGCAAAATCCTTGAGGACCATCTTCTTGGCATCGAAGCGGTCGATGCAGTCTTCGATGTCATATGCCAGCCGCCTCAGTTGTGCAATGAATACTGGACTCAAACAACGGACATGTCTTGATACCTTTGCAAAATAATCAAAAAATTAGATAATGAAAGAACACCTCCCGGCCTCTGTACGCAAAGATTCACACGGCCAACTATTCCAAAGATCTCATGTCACTAGGTTTGATAAGAAGAAAAGGCAAAAGAAAAAACAACAAGCCGACAACAAGCTATAAAAACTTGAATTTTCGAGAGAAAAGAAACTGACATGTTCGCGATTGGGACCATGAAGGTCAATGGCAGCTTCGATCGCCTCCAGATCCTCTTTGATGCACCTAACATCAGCTCTAATTTCCGGGACCTTCTTTAAAATATTTTCCATCACCACGCAGAGCTTCGAGATGACGACGGCAGCTACCGCGCTAAATGTGGCTACACCAAACTCCATCGATCTCTCTTCCCTTGGCTCCACAGATCACACCTCCTCCCTAGATCTGCATGCATGGCAAAGTGGGGTTAGTGTTGCCTGGAGTTAAAAGGAGGGAGCGGAGGGGCGATACCTTAACCGTAGTGGAGGGCTCGGCATATGGGAGCTTCGGTTTTGTCTCCAATCGGTTGCAAAGACTACATGGAGTTCCGAATGGACAGAAGGAGTACTGGCCGGGTTAACATCTTCTATATACTATGAACTTGTTGGGTAACCTTTCCCCGGGAACACCCTCAATTAATAGTCCACCATCACTTGCTTTTTCATGAGGCTCTGGATCCAACTCCATTCAGTTTTATTTTTTGTATTTACTCAGATGTATAATTTAAGCTAAGGGATGACATATACGGTTACTGTAGGGTGGAGGCGGCACTCCAGCGGTGTATTTACTCAGACGTACGAAGCATGCACGACAGCCCCTGACGATGCAAGATCTACATGCAGCGGCACTCCGGTCCTCCCCCGGGGTTGGTGGAAACTGCTCCAGCTCACCTCCTCCTTCGGCACCACAAGCCAAATATATTGTTGCTATTTTTTTGCTATTTTACGCCGATCAAGCTGCACGCACACAATTTTTAGATAAAATATGTAACTGCTCAATTCATGTTATATAAAAATTAATGCTTAGGATAGTCGACTTAGAAATAAGAATTTCTCAGTTGATTTTCATCCACTGAGTAAAATATGTTTAATGGGATGCGGCCACACGCAATTATTGTACCTTTTAGTCTAAGTTAATGTTCACTTTTTAATAAATATTATCACGACAAAATAGCAGCAGCAATAATGTGGCAGTGTGGCAAACGTCATCAGAAATATCTTAATCAATGATATACAAATAACACCAATACTTTGAGTTTGATTTTAACAATAATGATAGTAATAACAATAACAATGATAGCGTAAATAATAATAATAATAATAATAATAATAATAATAATAGTGCGACTAAATCTCAGTCGGTTGACATCAGCAATGCTTTAGCATAGCAAAATTTAGATCAAAGAATTAATTTAGTACATTATGTTTTACTTATATGTTTTAAAATCCAAAATAAAAAGAAAAAAACATGTTGATTATAGAAAAATTAGGAGGAACCTAGAATTAGAGTCTTATGGGCAAGGACACTATTGCTGATTTACTAACCTCTATAAAAAACGCGGACATGAATAAAAAAGGAACAGTTTGAGTAGTATCTATAAATACTACCGAAAACATTGTTGAAATACTTCTACGAGAAGGTTTTATTGAAAGTGTTTGGAAACATTGATCGCTGTTGTTTGCCTGCATACGTATTCCTTCTTCCTTGTTCACACCGGGCCTTTTCTCTTGGGAAGGTTTTATTGAAAGTGTTTGGAAACATTGATCGCTGTTGTTTGCCTGCATACGTATTCCTTCTTCCTTCTTCACACCGGGCCTTTTCTCTTGGGTTTTGCTAGTTGCTCTTATTTGTTTGCTCTAACTTGTTGCGCTTTTCTGTAACTAGTATCTCGGCCGAATCAGGCTCGTGGCCAGGAATCAACTCCGTGTTCGGCCATATGCTAGTAATTCTTTTTTCTTTGTTTCTAGCTGCTTTTTTTCTGCTAAAAATTAATGTGCTGGGTTTTTTTTCTTGCTTTGGGTTGGCTTTTGAGATGCGTTTGTTGTTTGTAGTGGCCTTGTGTTTGTGTTTGTCATCCTTTTTTTTTGTTTGTGGGAGTGTTTGTCTACCTTTGTAGGACTGCTAGTCCCTGGGTTATAAATCGGCTTGAGCTTTTGTCAAGCTTTCAAATGCTTTGGGAAAACAACAAATATGTAGTGAATTGAACCACCCTACTATAGTGCCACTGTACCAAAAGTGGCACGCGAAAAATCAAGAATAAAAGGCATACTGTGGATAGAAAAATAAATAAAAAATTATATGCGGTTATAATCTAGGAATGTTCAACTACCCCGGCGTGTCCACGGCATATTTTTCCCACCATATTTCCATGTTGTCGATTTGTCCAATTTTTAAAAACAAAACGCACTTATATCCCCCATCCCGTAGTTGCATGTAGCATGCGGACATGCAACTCGGGGTAATATTTTTGGAAACAAATGCATTTACCACCCCCACCCACCCATTACTTGGGTGCGGCCAGCAAGTGTGCAATCAGGGCAATAATTGTTCAAAAAAGAATACAAACATGCACCTATCGCACCCCCACCCCTTAGTTGCACGTGGTGGTTTGTTAAAAAAAAGGCAAATATTGCAACTATAACCCCACCCCTTAGTTGCACGCAGCCGACGCATGTGCAACTGTTGGTGATATTTTGAGAAAACAACTTAGTTGCACGTGGCCCGCGGATCGCAAATTTCCTTCCTAGCGTGAGCTCCACGGTCCCTCCTATACCTGGCCATCCGCTGGGCCGGGCCGGGCTTCGGGCCGGACCTGACCAAGCCCGAGGTAGAAAACTCAGGCCCGGGCCCGGCCCGGCCCGGCCGTCGGGCCTATTTTTCAGGCCCAAGCCTGGCCCGCCACTACAAAAGCCCGCTGGGCCTCGGGCCTCGGGCCGGGCCTCTTCAGTAAAGCGCAAAAACAGCGGGCCCGGGCCCGGCCCGGCCCGGCCTTCAGGCTCAAAACCTAGGCCCAGGCCCGGCCTGGGAGCAACGTCGGGCCGGGCCGGGTCGGGCTTTTTCGGGCCGGGCCGTTCGGGCCGGGCTGCCCATGGCCAGGACTACTCCCTCCTATCTAGACAAGGGCGATGTTTTTGAAAAGAACAAACAAAAATCGACCAATCGCAACCTACACTTTAGTTGCACGCGGCCAGTAGATGTGCAACTGGGGGCGGTATTTGAAAAAAAAAAGGTGACAAAAATGTAACTCCCCCCTTGACAAAAACCCCACCGGTTTGCACATCGAAAAACGAAGGTTTAATTGCACGCGAGGTGTCCAGTGTTGGAGTCGCATGAACGGTGGAAAAGAAAAAATGATATTTTTTTCATGGGAGTGATGTCGTGTCGTGAAAAAAATCAACAACGCGCATATGCATGGTATCGTGTACACCATTGAATAAATATAAAGAATAGACAAAAATGCCAGACCCATTGTTTGCGTCGCGTGTAGTCAGTGTCGGAGCCAGGATTAAGGCAAAGCCCGGGCCCAATTTTTTTTCCGGCAACATTGAAAGACTATGGCACTTATAACCACCCGAAAACACATCATGACATTTTAGAAAAGACCATATGCGATAACATACAAATTAGAACTCAATTTTACAATAATTCTAGAATTTAACCTCGGTGCTTAACAATCCAACAAAAGAGATAAAACATGATAAAACTAGAAATAATTATGCGGGGATACAAGAGAGTGCCAAATTAGCTGTTTATTTCATTTGTGCCTCGCATAGCATGATCAACGGCAGAAGAAGATCAAACACCTTCAAGACATCAAAAGTATCATTTCATAAGAGAAGTCATATACATAGTGAACTAACTAAAATGTTGGAGTTCATATCAACAATACATATAGCATATAGGCAGGACTATGACTGAATAGTTGGTTCAAATTTTAATTGAACTTTTTCATACATCGACAGGGCCTATACATACATTTTTTACATACTCATTGACAGATTGATTCTTGGTTGGTTCAAGATTCTGCTACAATTCGAATCAGGGGAAAAGTTGGTTCAACTTTCGATTAAACACAAGGAAACAGAGCAGTTATTGAGATTTTGAATAGTCTCAGAAAATTGGTTGCAAAGGAATAGAGATTTTGAGTTGTCTAACAAAATTACCCAGCCAAGAACCATCAAATCATAGTCCTAGTCTCCTGGAGGACCTGGACGGACTCCTGGTTGTGTGGGGAGACGGGGAGAGGATGGAGCAGATCGGCGGCGGCACCCGGCTAGAGCAGCAGCAGCGGCGACGACCGGCCGACTGGGAAACTTGGGGGCCGCAGGCGCGCAGCCACAGGGACGGCCGGGAAGGAGGCGGGTGGCAGGGAGCGGAACATTCTCTGGCAGGAGCGTGGAGGAAGGTGTCGCGGTCGCCCTCCCGCATGCCTACTCCTAGGTCATGCGTCGTGGGCTCGCTCGTGGCTTGACTGAGTGTCTTGCGCCTTGGCTATGTTGTGGGCTATGCCCCGGGCCCATATGTAAAACATACCATGGTAATAGCTAAAAAAAATGCCACGCCCCGGACCTGGGCCTGGTGGCCTGGGGTGTAGATCCGCCCTGCGTGTAGTTGCATGTTCGTCACACACTAGTAGAAAACAGGGCTTTGGTTGAGGCCAGGATAAGGGCATTAATCCCGGTTCACTCACGAACCGGGACCAAAGGGGGCATCAGTCCCGGTTCGTGAGGCCAGGGCGCTGGCCAGGCCTCGGGGGCCATTGGTCCCGGTTCGTCTGACACCTTTGGTCCCAGTTCCAGACACGAACCGGGACCAGTGGGCCAGCACCTTTAGTCCCGGTTTGTGGCTGGAACCGGGACCAAAGGTTGTCATTTAGTCCCGGTTCTAGCCACAAACCGGGACTAAAGAGAAGCCTATATATACCCCCGCCCCTACCCGCTCAGTGCTCTGTTTTTTGGCCGGCCGTGTGGGAGAGGTGTGTTGCTCTAGCTCTCACCTCCTATGCACATGAGGTGTTCGATGAAATGCCCGAACCACACTTAAGCTTTCTCCTCTCGAAGCTCCTTGTCCAAGCTCCATTTTCGTAAAGATTTGTCTAGGTTTGCCGGTCCGTCATGTCCCGTCCCCGTCCTCACCGCCGTCGATCGCCCGCGCCGATCTCGTTGCCGGCACCACCGTGGTGAGCCTCTTGTTCTTATCTTCTTTGTAAAAAAAATTCTTACTTGTATGATTTAGATAGATACTTGTATAATTTTCTTAATTTTATTATTGTTTTTTATTATATAGTGCGATGGTTTTGGTATCCGCCCCCGTCGGGCCTCGTCCTGTCTATGATTCGGATGTGGTATATTATCTTTTATAACTATTTGTTTCATTTAGTGTTTATGACAATCATGCCGACCAACGTGACATAGATGTTTTTATCTAGGAGGTATGTGAACCGGAAATTCCAACTGACCCTCTTGTCGAGAGGTTAAATTTAGTTGAAAAATAAAACAATTACTTGAAGAAAAACGTGAAAAGAATTGAGGAGGAGAAGATGAAATTGGAGTTGCATGTTGCAGATGTCGTCGATGATCACAAGATCAAGATGGATGAAATGCGCTTGAAGATTATAAAGATTAAAAAATATGCCGTTAATCAAGAGGCTTGGTATCACTATGCCGTTGGATCAATTGTTAACTTAGTTGCGATCTTGATCGCATTTGTTGTTGCATTTAAATGTTTTACATAGTTTCAATGTATGTTTTAATTAGATGCTCTAGAGAGCTATATGTTGTTCTATGAGAACTATGTATGAACTTTATGTATTTATTTTTTCAGTAATAACATTTGATCACTACTGTACTTTGGTTTTAATGTGATGATGAACTTCTATTAATTTGGTCACTTCTCTATTCATGATGTTCTGTAATGGTTTTTGACAAACTTAATTATATATAATGCACGCAGATGAAACGGCAATGGATGTACGGTGACAGACGCACCTCCGAGTACATTAAGGGCCTGCATAATTTTCTCGAAGTGGCTGAGGCAAACAAGCAGAATGGTTTTATGTGTTGTCCATGCCCTATCTGTGGGAATACGAATGATTACTTTGACTCGAAAACCCTGCACGTCCACCTGCTTGAGAAGGGTTTCATGCCACACTATAATGTTTGGATCAAGCACGGAGAAAGAGAGGTTATGATGGAAGACAACGAAGAAGAAGTGGATGATGACAACTATCGGCCCCCTGAATACGGTGATACTGCAACAGTGGAAGCTGAAGATCAAGATGAACCAAACGATGTGCCCGATGGTGATCTTCGCCGGGTCATTGTTGATGCACAGAGAGAATGCGAGAGTGAAAAGGAGAAGTTGAAGTTCGATCGCATGTTAGAGGATCACAAAAAACGGTTGTACCCAAATTGCGAAGATGGCAACACAAAGCTCGGTACCACACTGGAAATGATGGAATGGAAGGCAGAGAATGGTGTATCTGACAAGGGATTTGAGAAGCTACTGAAAATAATGAAGAAGAAGCTTCCAAAGGATAACGAATTGCCTGACAGTACGTACGGAGCAAAGAAGGTTCTCTGCCCTCTAGGATTAGAGGTGCAGAAGATACATGCATGCCCTAATGACTGCATCCTCTACCGCGGTGAGTACGAGGAATTGAACGCATGCCCGGTGTGCGGTGCATTGCGGTATAAGATCAGACGAGATGACCCTGGTGATGTTGATGGCGAGCGCCCCAGGAAGAGGGTTCCTGCCAAGGTGATGTGGTATGCTCCTATAATACCACGGTTGAAACGTCTGTTCAGAAACAAAAAGCATGCCAAGTTGATGCGATGGCACAAAGAGGAGCGTAAGAAAGACGGGAAGTTGAGAGCACCCGCTCACGGGTCGCAATGGAGAAAAATAGAGAGAAGGTGGGGGGACTTTGCAGGTGATGCAAGGAACGTATGGTTTGGTTTAAGCGCGGATGGCATTAATCCTTTTGGGGAGTAGAGCATCAATCATAGCACCTGACCCGTGACTCTATGTATCTATAACCTTCCTCCTTAGTTGTGCATGAAGCGAAAGTTCATTATGATGCCAGTGCTCATCCAAGGCCCTAAGCAACCCGGCAACGACATTGATGTGTACCTAAGGCCATTAGTTGAAGAACTTTTACAGCTATGGAATGGAAAAGGTGTACATGTGTGGGATGAGCACAAACAGCAGGAATTTAACCTACATGCGTTGTTGTTTGTAACCATCAATGATTGGCCTGCTCTCAGTAACCTTTCAGGACAGACAAACAAGTGATACCACGCATGCACGCACTGTTTAGATGACATCGAAAGTATATATTTGGACAAATGCAGGAAGAATGTGTACCTGGGACATCGTCGATTTCTTCCAACTAACCATCAATGTCGAAAGAAAGGCAAGCATTTCAAAGGTGAGGCAGATCATCGGAAGAAGCCCGCCCTCCGTACTGGTGATCACATACTTGATATGGTCAATGATTTACAAGTAATCTTTGGAGGCACGGGAGGACCAGCAACGTGTGCACGAAAAAGACGGCATGCATCCAAAGCAGTATGAAGGTCCTGCCAGCTACGCTCTTACCAAAGAAGAGAAGGAAATCTTCTTTGAATGCCTGCTCAGTATGAAGGTCCCGTCTAGCTTCTCGTCCAATATAAAGGGAATAATAAATATGGCAGAGAAAAAATTCCAGAACCTAAAGTCTCATGACTGCCACGTGATTATGACGCAACTGCTTCCGGTTGCATTGAGGGGGCTTCTACCAGAAAACGTTCGATTAGCCATTGTGAAGCTATGTGCATTCCTCAATGCAATCTCTCAGAAGGTAATCGATCCAGAAATCCTACCAAGGATAAAGAATGATTTGGTGCAATGTCTTGTCAGTTTCGAGCTGGTGTTCCCACCATCCTTCTTCAATATCATGACGCACGTCCTGGTTCATCTAGTCGACGAGATTGCCATTCTGGGCCCTGTATTTCTACACAATATGTTCCCCTTTGAGAGGTTCATGGGAGTCTTAAAGAAATATGTTCGTAACCGTGCTAGGCCAGAAGGAAGCATCTCCACGGGCCATCAAACAGAGGAGGTCATTGGGTTTTGTGTTGACTTCATTCCTGACCTTAAGCCGATTGGTCTCCCTCAATCGCGGTATGAGAGGAGACTGACTAGAAAAGGCACGCTAGGAGCGGACTCAATAATATATAGGGACGGACATTCTTGGGGTCAAGCACACTACACAGTTCTACAGAATTCTACCTTGGTGACCCCGTATGTCAATGAACACAAGAATATTCTGTGCTCCAAACACCCGGAGCACTGTGACGATTGGATTACATGTGAACACATCAGGACTTTCGGCAGTTGGTTGCAAACACATCTCATGGGTGACAAAATTGTTGGAGATGAGCTGTACTCGTTGGCCAGGGGACCATCTTCGACTGTATTGACTTACAAAGGGCACGAGATAAATGGGAATACATTTTACACGATCGCTCAAGATCAAAAGAGCACCAACCAAAACAGTGGTGTCCACTTTGATGCAGCAACCAACAGGGAAAAGGACACATATTATGGTTACATAGTGGACATATGGGAACTTGACTATGGACATGATTTTAAGGTCCCTTTGTTTCGGTGCAAATGGGTCAATCTGTCAGGAGGCGGGGTACAGGTAGACCCGCAGTACGGAATGACAACAGTGGATCTCAACAATCTTGGGTACACAGACGAACCATTCGTCCTAGCCAATGATGTGGCGCAGGTTTTCTATGTGAAGAACATGTCTACCAAACCGAGAAAAAGAAAAGATAAGGAAGCGAATACATCATACGATGAGCCAAAGCGCCACATAGTTCTTTCAGGGAAAAGAGACATCGTGGGAGTGGAGGGCAAGACAGACATGTCTGAAGATTATGAAAAGTTTCATGAAATTGCTCCCTTCAAAGTGAAGGCTGACCCAAGCACCCTGTTAAACGATGAAGATTATCCATGGTTACGGCGCAATAAGCAAGGGACACACGCGAAAAAAAGTGAAGACTTTCTCTCCACAACTATTCTTCGAAAGAGATTGTCCATTTTGTACACGAAGTGCATCATGTTTTTGCCGTAACCCTCTTAACTTTGTAGCACATGCTATGTGGGTGAAATGATGATACCATGCCAACTTTCAACCTTTTCAGAGTTCATTTATAGTGCTTTTCAATTTCAGGGTCATTTAGCTCAAAAAAATCAGTAAATGCATGAAAAATACCAAATGAAGTCCGAAAGGGTTGAAAATTGATGATGTGGCTTTGAATGGTGCATTTTGAACACACAAAAAGTCTGGAGTTCAAATAAGTTCAAAAAAATGAAATCCCTTTCTAACAGATGAGTTTTCGTTCGAAACCCAGATACTTCGAAAGAGATTGTCCATTTTGTACACGAAGTGCATCCAGTTTTTGCCGTAACTCTCTCAACTTTTTAGCACATGCTATGTGGGTGAAATGATGATACCATGCCAACTTTCAACCTTTTCAGAGTTCATTTGTAGTGCTTTTCATTTTAAGGGTCATTTAGCTCAAAGAATGAACTAATAGCAAAAAGAATGAACTAGAAAACTTTTATAAAACTCTAATAGCAAAAAGAATGAACTAAAAAGAATCAATTAAAATATTCTGTTATGATCAACTAAAACAAAACTATAATATTCTTCAATAGCAAAAAGAATCAACTAAAAAGCTTTTATAAAACTCTAATAGCAAAAGGAATCAAATAAAAAGAATCAATAAAAAATAAAATTTATGCAACTGAAATTATATAAAATTTATGCAACTAAAAAGAATCAATTTTTTTTGTTAGAAACTTTAATAGCAAACTAAAATAACAAAATCTGTTTTTGATTAAAACACCCATTTAAAATAACCTAAAAATTACCAAATTGAATATAATGATAGAACACACTAATATTAAATAGCAGGAAAAAGAATCACTCAAAAATCTATTTTTAAAGTAAAGTTATTCACAAACTAGTGATTCACACAAAAAATTTAAACTATTCTCGACGCCTTGCTTATAAACCACTCTCGATGCCTCTCAGCTAGCGAGGTGAGACTAAACATCCACCCGCCCGACGCCGTGACAGCCGCAGCCCTTTCGTCCCGGTTGGTGGCACCAACCGGGACCAATGCCCACCTTTCGTCCCGGTTGGTGGCACCAACCGGGACTAAAGGTCTTTGCTTCCCGCCCTTTGGGCTGCTGAAAATAGACCTTTAGTCCCGGTTGGTGGCACAAACCGGGACGAAAGGTGGGCATTGGTCCCGGTTAGTGCCACGAACCGGGACCAATGCTTTGTGTATATAAGCAAACACTTGGAAATTTTTCAGTTTTCATCTACCAGTTGCCCCCGACGACGCCGAGCACATCGACGCCGCCAGGCTGCCCGAGCTCGCCGTCGACGCCCTCGGCCTGCCCTGCCCCGAGCTCGCCGTCGACGCGCCGCCCCGTGCCCCTGCCCTGCCCCGATGGCCCGTGCCGCCCCGCGCCCCTGCCCTGCCCCGAGCTCGCCGTCGACGCGCCGCCCCGCGCCCCTGCCCTGCCCCGACGGTGCGCGCCGCCCCGCGCTCCTCCCCGTTCAGTCCGGCCGGCCTCCTTTCCTCCTTGTCCTCCTCCCCTGTTTTTTTTATGATTTTGTTGATAGATGATGATGTTGTTGATAGATGATTGTTAGATGATATGAGTTCTTTGATGAAATGATGATATGATATATATATAGTTCTTTGATGATGATGATGATGATATGATATATATATATAGTTCATTATGTTAGATAATTTGATGAAATGATGATATATATATATAGATGATATGATGATATATATATGATGCTCTGTTGGAAACAATTAATTTTTCTGTTGTAATTTTATTAGATAATTTTTTCTGTAGTATATATAGATGATATGATGATGATATATAGATGATTTTCATTATGGTGATATATATATAGATTATTTTCATTATGGTGATATATAGATTATTTTTTCTTTAGAATTTTTCTGTAGATGATATGATGATGATGATGATATATAGAGTTCTTTGATTGTGATGATAGATCATAATGATATATATATATATATATATATATATATATATATATATATATATATATAGAGAGAGAGAGAGAGAGAGAGAGAGAGAGGGAGAGAGAGAGAGAGAGAGTACTTTGATTGTATGAAAACTTGGTCAATTTTTTTCGGTAGCTCCTCGTCGCCGTCCCTGCCGCAACGCCGAGCACCTGATGCCGGCCGCCGCTCCCTGCCCCAACGCCGAGCCCCCGACGCCGGCCGCCGCTCCCTGCCCCGACGCCGGCCGCTGCTCCCTGCCCCGACGCCGAGCCCGCCGATCTTTAGCTCATGTGAACATATTCCCATTGTTTTTTTTGTTCATAGAATATTTTTTTTGTTCATAGAAATTAGTTAAAATTTACCAAGTTACTAAGTTACTAAGTTAAAATGTTCATATATTCAAAATGAGTTAATTAAAAGACTCACTAAGTTAAAATTTACCCCCTCCCCGATAACTTCGACATGAGGGGGAACGTCGGACATGCATGAGAGAGAGGCGGTCCGCTCGCCCGACCAACTATCGAGGCCACCCAAACCCTAGAAGAAAGAGCGTCGTTGTCGATCTACCCCGGCCCTCCCCGATAACTTTGACATGAGGGGGGACGTCGGACATGCATGAGAGAGAGAGGCGGTCCGCTCGCCCGACCAACTATCAAGGCCACCCAAACCCTAGAAGAAAGAGCGTCGTTGTCGATCTACCCCCTCCCCGATAACTTCGACATGAGGGGGGACGTCGGACATGCATGAGAGAGAGGCGGTCCGCTCGCCCGACCAACTATCGAGGCCACCCAAACCCTAGAAGAAAGAGCGTCGTTGTCGATCTATCGTTGCCGGCATAGGTCAATGGGGTAGAATGCATGGATAGTTTGATCTCCTCCATAGCGATTATTTTTTGCAAAGTGTCCTCTCCTGAAAGTATAACCCCGATAACTTCGACATGAGGGGGGACGTCGGACATGCATGAGAGAGGCGGTCTATGTTTCCTCTCCCCGCAACTAATCCATTGCTCATATATGCATATAATTCCTGTTGTGATTAGCTAGGTCTATGTTTGCCACTAATCCATCTCTCATGTTTGTATATTGCCATGTTGTAATATTTGCAGAAACTATGGAAAGAGACTTAGAACAAGAACAGTTGTTGGGGGATATAATCCTCGCCGGAGGTGATGCCTTGTCGTTTCTCAGCGACACCGATGGTCAGGAAGGAGAGGATGACGGCTCCGGTGATCCAACAATGGAGGAGGAAGGAGATCATGATGGCTCCGGTGACCGAATGGCGGAGGAAGGAGATCATGATGACGGCTCCGGTGACCGAACGGAGGAGGGAGCTGTTGCAAAGTCCGGCGAGGTATATATATATATATATATTAATTAAGCCTGTGCTGACTTGATGCATTAATTGTTTTGGTATGTACATATATTAACGCTTCTTTCTTCTTTTAGCCCTCCGGATCGAGCCAAACTTCCGTAAGGAGACGAGGCCCGAAGAAAAGGTTGCGCCAGGATGAAAGGTTCACGATCACAGAAGTCGCGAAAGATGGCCAACCGATTGCTCCCAAGCGGACCAAGAACGCATTTGTACATCAGTGCGGAGTTGTTGTTAGGGACAACATCCCAATCAGCATCCAGCAATGGAATAAGAATAAGGACCCTGAAGTTTCTTATGTCCAGGATAGACAGAAAGATGATCTTTGGACCTCGCTGATGACAAATTTCAGCCTACCGCCAGAGGAGGATCCGAATAACCCGGTTATAGAGCGAAAGGTCAAGGCGTTTGCTCTTAAGAAGATGGCAGAACTATTCAGGAACTGGAAGAAAGAGTTGAACACAAAGTTTGTCGAGAAAGAGGAGACTCCAGAATTCATCGGTCGATATGAGAAGATAAGAGATCACTGGCCCGCATTTGTGGCCTACAAGAACTCGGAGAAGGGTAAGAAAAGGTCACTGACAAACAAGGAAAATGCTGCAAAGAAGAAGTATCACCATCACACGGGGTCAGGTGGCTACTACAAAGCCCGGCCGTTGTGGGACAAAGCTGAGCAAGACCTGCTTGCTAAAGGGGTCCAACCAGCGACATTGCACTGGCCATATCGTTCAAGGACTTGGTTCTTCAGGGTTGGGGAACTTTGGACCCAGAAACAGGGGAGTGTGTTTGGACAGACGAGCAACTTGCAATACCCATCCCGAAGCTTCAGAAATATATCAAGGCAGCATAGGAAGGGACGTTCATTCCCGACAGAGAGAAGGACGGGCTGACAGAGGCCCTCGGGAATCCTGAGCACCCTGGACGAACACGAGGCACATCAGGCTCCATTCCATGGGTGTATGGGTTTCCCGACAGCGGTGGTTATAGAAGTCGATAGAGAAAGAGGAAAGAGGCACTAGTAGAAAACAGACCTTTCGTCCCGAGCATTAGTCCCGGTCTGGTCACGAGCCGGTACTAAAGATGGTATTAGTCCTGGTTCGTGCCGGCTCCAACGGCTAGGAGCAGGGCGACCTTTAGTACTGGCTCGTGAGCGATCTTTAGTACCGGTTCGTGTCACGAGCCGGTACTAAAGGGGGCGTGGCAGGCTGTTGGTCAGACTTGGGCCCCGCTTGCACCTTTAGTACCGGCTAGTGATACCAACCGGTACTAAAGGGCAACCTTTAGTACCGGTGCGTGTCACCAGCCGGTACTAAAGACTTCCTACATATACGGGCTTCGTCCGCAGCCGATCGAAGGGGCTCTCATTTCTCTGTTTTCTCCCCTGTTCTTCTTCTTGCTCTCGAAGCTCATCCTCCATTTTGCCAAGGATTTATCAAGATTTAAAGGCACCCCATCTATCCAAGTGTTCATAAAGGTTAGCAACTTTGCTCCTTCATCTCTCATTGCTAGATTAGCTTGTGGTATGCTCAAAGATATGTGATTTGTGGGTTTTAGCTAGGTTTTGGAGGAGTGGTCATTATGTGGGAGTTTATTTGATTTATATGCAATTTGAGTTCAAATTAACTTGTTAGGTTGCATATGTGTAGGTGTGGTTTATTTGGTGCCTTCCCATCCCCGTCCTAACCACCGTCGATCGTCCGCACCGTCGAGTTGCGGCACCGGCCACCTTGGTGAGCCTCTTGTTCTTCTTAAAACCTTTTTGTTAAAAAAAATTACTTGTATGATTTAGATAGCTGCGTGTACGATTTACTTACTTGTATTATTGTTAGTTATTCTATAGTGTCATGGTTATGGTATCAGCCCACGTCGGCCCTCGTCCAGTCTATGATTCAGATGTGGTATGGCGTTATCTTTTATAACTATTTCACACATCATCTAATGTCTATGACAATTAATTATGCCACCAAATTGACGTAGATGTTTTTATCTATAGGAAGTAGTTGAACCAGAAATTCCAACGGACTATGCAATTCTGCTCGAGAAATTAACACAAGCTAAAAAAGAAATTGATCATTTGAAAGAAAAATTGAAAAGAACTGAAGATGAGAAGATGGGATTGGAGTTGCATGTTGCCGATATCGTCGATGATCACAAGAACAAGATGGCTGGAATGCGCTTGAAGCTTAGAAAGATTAGAAAATATGCCATTGATAAAGAGGCTTGGTATCATTATGCCGTTGGCTCAATTGTTACTTTAGTTGCGATTATGATCGCATTTGTTGTTGCATTTACATGTTTTAGATAGTTGTATGTTGTTTTATGAGATGTATGTATGAACAAGTATCTATTATTTGCAGTAACATTTGGTCACTGCTAGCTCTACTTTTGGTTGTAATGTGATGATGAAGTTGTATTAATTTGGTCACTTCGATGTTGTGTAGTGAACATGAGCCGGCAATGGATGTACGATGACCGACTAAGTCCAGGGTTTCTTAATGGCATGCATGATTTTCTTCGTGTGGCTGAGGCAAACAAGCAGAATGGTTTCATGTGTTGTCCATGTCTTGACTGTAAGAATGATAGGAATTACTCTAACTCAAAAACCCTTCACGTCCACCTGCTTGAGAAGGGTTTCATGCCACACTATAATGTTTGGACCAAGCACGGAGAAAGAGGGGTTATAATGGAAGACAATGAAGAAGAAGAGGATGATGACAACTATCCTTTCGCCGATACAACAATGGGGGAAGCTGAAGAAGAGGCATCAATGGGGGAAGCTGAAGAAGAGGCATCAGATGAGCCCGCTGATGATTTGGGTCGGGTCATTGCTGATGCAAAGAGAAACTGCGAAAGTGACAAGGAGAGGTTGAAGTTGAAACGTATGTTAGAGGATCACAAGAAATTATTGTATCCAAATTGTGAAGATGACCAGAAAAAGCTGGGTACCACGCTGGAATTGCTGCAATGGAAGGCGAAGAATGGTGTAACTGACAAGGGATTTCAAGAATTGCTGATAATGATAAAGAAGATGCTTCCAAAGGATAACGAATTGCCTGAAAGTACGTACGAAGCAAAGAAGGTTGTCTGCCCTCTAGGATTAGAGGTGCAGAAGATACATGCATGCCCTAATGACTGCATCCTCTATCGCGGTGAGGAGTACGAGAATTTGGATGCATGCCCGGTATGCGGTGCACTGCGCTATAAGATCCCCCGCGATGACCCTGGTGATGTGGAGGGAGAACGCCACAGGAAGAGGGTTCCTGCCAAGGTGATGTGGTATGCTCCTATAATACCACGATTGAAACGTTTGTTCCAAAACAAAGAGCATGCCAAGTTGTTGCGATGGCACAAAGAAGAACGTAAGAAAGACGGGATGTTGAGAGCACCCGCTGATGGGTCGCAGTAGAGAAAAATTGAGAGGGAGTTCGAGGACTTTGCAGCTGACGCAACGAACTTATGGTTTGGTCTTAGTACAGATGGCATGAATCCTTTTGGGGAGCAGAGCTCCAGTCACAGCACCTGGCCCGTGACTCTATGTATCTACAACCTTCCTCCTTGGTTGTGCATGAAGCGGAAGTTCATTATGATGCCAGTGCTCATCCAAGGCCCTAAGCAACACGGCAACGACATTGATGTATACCTAAGGCCACTAGTTGATGAACTTCTACAGTTGTGGGAAAAACCAGGTGTACGTGTGTGGGATGCGCACACACAGAAGGAAATTGACCTACGAGCGTTGCTGTTTGTAACCATCAATGATTGGCCTGCTCTTAGTAACCTTTCAGGACATACAAACAAGGGATACAATGCATGCACGCACTGTTTAGATGATACTGAAAGTATATATTTGGATAAATGTAAGAAGAATGTGTACCTGGGACATCGTCGATTTCTACCGATCAAGCATATCTTAAGAAAGGCAGGCAACCATTTCAAAGGTGAGCCAGATAACCGGAAGAAGCCTGGCCTCCGTACTGGTGAATATATATTTGATATGGTCAAGGATTTACAGGTAATCTTTGGAAAGGGTCCTGGCGGACAATCTGTTCCGAATGACGCCAATGGACACGCACCCATTTGGAAGAAGAAATCTATATTTTGGGAACTTGAATATTGGAAAGCCCTAGAGGTCCGCAATGCAATCGACGTGATGCACATGACGAAGAATCTTTGTGTGAACCTGCTAGGCTTCTTGGGCGTGTATGGAAAGACAAAAGATACACCGGAGGCACGGGAGGACAAGCAAAGAATTAACGAAAAAGACGGCATGCCTCCAAAGCAGTATCAAGGTCCTGCCAGCTACGCTCTTACGAAAGAAGAGAAGGAAATCTTTTTTGAATGCCTGCTCAGTATCAAGGTCCCGTCTGGCTTCTCGTCGAATATAAAGGGAATAATAAATATGGCAGAGAAATATGACCGACTTTCAAAGTTGGAACAGAAGTACGAGCAGCAGCAGAGGCAGATACAGTTACTGACCCAGCAAAGGGAAACTCCGCAGCAGGAGGCAGGGGAACCCGTCCCATCTACACTGCCGAAAAGCAGCGTGGGTTCCACGGGGGCACCGCTGGGTCACACCCCCGTGGATGATATCACCGAGAAGACATCTTGTGAGCTAATCCAGAAAATGAAGAACATACCCGTGCGGGTCGCGACGGGCTATGCTTTACCAAATACACCTGGTGTTCTCTGGCATTGCAATCCGGTTCCAGCTGGGTATGCTCGTGTCGCGGTGGACGCAATAGAGCCAGCATATGATGACCTATTGCTTGACATCCCTGGAGGTGAGGGGGAGTCCACACTGGCAGAAGCCGGCCGTGGTCTCATTCTATGGAGTAAGGACTGCATCGTATTTCCACAAACGGCGCTAAGGCCACCGGCTCCGCCGAGTATCGATGTCCAGCGCGAGGGATCCCAGCCAGAGGCATCGCAGCGCCAGCAGTCCTCCCCACCTCGCCAGCAGTCCTCCCCACCTCGCCAGCAGTCCTCCCCACCTCAAGAGGCGTCCCACCTCGCCAGCAGTCCTCCCCACCTCGCCAGCAGTCCTCCTAACCTCGGGACGGAGCACGACGTGAGTCCATATCATCGATATCGATCTCCGCCGCGTGAGCCGACTCCACCCCGGCAGCGGTCCCGCCAGCAGGGCTCCCAAAAGAGGAAGGCCACCAGCAGTCCTCTTCGGAGGAAAGCAAAGAAGAAACCCGAGCCTCCGGCCAAAAGGAAGCTGCCTTACGACATGACAACAGAGGAAAACGAAATTGAATGCGACCGCCAAGTGAAAGCCTTTTTTGCAAAGAAGACCGTGACGCCAAAGGAGGTAATACCCAAGGAAGTCCAAGAGCACTTTATGGAACACTTTATTGATCGACCCCCGGCATATGTCGAGCGTATGCCGACAGACTATGAGCGACAGATTCAGAAGGCAAGTGAGCAGAGAAGTCGGCCCAGCCCAAGGAAGAAGTCGGGAAGTACGTCATCAACGACAGGTGGTACTACTACCGGGAAAACAGTTCCCCAGCTCGGAGAACAATCCAAGCAATCGATCTCTCCGCTCAAGGTGAGTACCAATCCAAGCAAGCAATCGATCCAACCAGTCGACGTGCAAGGCAACCCAATCGACCTCGAAGAAGTAGAGGCTGCAGGTCTCACTCTTGGCCAAATCCTTGGCACCGAGGAAATCCAAAGGTACAGTGCAACTGAGTACGCAATGCAATATGCCAAAGGAAAACCACTTGTCACACCCGAGGAGTACAAGGAACTACCAACTGCGATGCGACGGTTGCATGATTGGTACCTGCGTGAAGTAGAGCGAGGGGAGACGGCGGTCATGGTCAAAGTAAGGAAAGAGCATTACGTCAATGCATGTGACATATGTCTTGAATTCTCAGAACTTTTCCAGTTATACCGCATGGACTCTATCGACAAAACTATCATCAGTTGCTATTGTCTGTAAGTGATTTATATCTTTAATAATTTAAGTCTCTAGCTAAGATATCGTTCATTGGCTTATCCTCACTATATATGTTCTTTTCTACGCTATTATGCAGATTGAAGATGTGGGAATTGAAACAAGAGGGAATCGATGACATTGGGTTCATCGACACAAATACCGTTCATGGTCATGTGGTAAAACATTATGCCAAGGACACAGAAGATCTCTTGGAAAATTTTCTAGAGGCACTAATGAATACCAAATCTACTATAATATTTCCTTACAACATGGGGTGAGTGTTTACTCTCTTGTATACTACAAATTCTATTTTTGCTTACTAGCTCGCTGTCAAGTGTAGTTGATGAGTTATATGCATGCCTGCTTAATTATATAAACTTCTGCGCAGAGACCACTATATCCTCCTAAATATTATCCTCGCGGATGGACTTGTTCAAGTGTACGACTCACTAGATACACGAGAACAATCATACGTGGACTTGTATTTTATGATAGAACGGTAATTTCAATCTTTATCGACCTCGCTTTCTTTCATTATTTCCTGATATCAAAAGTAATTATAATAACTCTTTCGTTCTTTTTCTTTGCCGCGTAGTGTTTGGAAAAAGATGATAGAAAAAAACCATCACGGTCGTCAATGGAAACCGAAGCTAAAGTGGAGAAGGATGCAGGTAATTAAGTAGTACTACTAGGTCCGCTCATCTCTTTAATTCTAGTTTCAATACCATTATCATGCTTGATTATTAATTATCTTATTGAATTCTATTCTTTTGCAAAGTGCGCGAAGCAGCCACAGGGGACAAATTTATGTGGATACTTCCTCTGCGAGAACATTCGCCTCCAGACCGAAGGCCGTATACGTCGCAGAGGAGCACGTGAAAGACAACTCCAGGTTTGGCAGATGATGTCGAAGCTCTCACCCGAGAAACGCTTTGTAGCACTTCAAGAGGAATTTGCGGCATTTCTTCTTCAACATGTCATTGATGTAAACGGAGAGCACTATTACTTACCGCCGCCTCAATAATTAATGCCAGCAAATCAGTACTAGAAAACTGAGATTTCATCCGGAGCACTAGCTAGCTAGCTAGTCCCGGCCGGGTTTTGGGCCTTAAGTTATAAGTCCAGAATATATATGGATGTGTAATTCCATTTGTATATATACTGTGTATGAGATATTGTATATTATATTACATATATATATATGCATATATATATATATATGCATCAACTTGTGTAATTAATGTTTACAGTATGTAGCACCGTAAAATAAATTTGAAATGAATGGAAAACACAATAAATAGAGAGGAAAACTAAAACCTAATTAAAAGAGAAAACAAAAAAAAACAGAACACTTAGTACCGGTTGGTATCACCAACCGGTACTAAAGGTCCTCCACCACCAGCCCACGCAGGCAGCCACGTGGTGGGCCTTTAGTACCGGTCCGTGGTCCAACCGGTACTAAAGGTCTGGACCTTTAGTCCCGACCCTTTAGTACCGGTTGGGGAACCGGTACTAAAGGCCCATCCCGACCGGGACTACTGATCGACATTCTACTAGTGAGGAAGCAACCGAAATGCAGAGGATCAATGCAAGATTAGCAAAGCTAGAGGAACTTGAGAGCCAGCGAGCTACCGGCCAACCATCTCAGCGGCACGAAGATCCTTGCTTCGACGCTGCCCCAGAAGCTACCCCACCATCTCAGTGGAGAAGCAACGTGGCTTCCACGGAGCTCATTTAGCCTGATTTCATGGCTTCTCGCTACCCCGTGGATAGTATCACGGAGGCTGAACATTGTGTTCTAATGACGAAATGCCAGAACCTGACCTTGAAGGCGGCGGTCGGATCTGTTGTACCTCCTCAAGCTGAGGGAACTTTTCATTGCCGTCCGATTCCACATGGCTATGCTATTGTGACGGTGGATGAAATAATGGAGGGATTTGAGGAGCTGGAGCTTGACTACCCTACAGGTGAAGGGGATATTCATCTGGAAAATGCTTTAAGGAGTACCTGTCTATGGAGAAAGGAGTACATCAAGCTTCCAAACTGTACGCCTCAGCAGACTCAGCCTCCTCCGGCGCGTCAGGGCACTCCGCCTCCTCATCCTCCTCCTCCTCCGGCGAGTCAGGGCACTCCGCCTCCTCCGGCACGTCAGGGCACTCCGCCTCCTCCTCTGCCTCCTCCGACGTGTCAGCGGACTCCGCGGCGTCAGCAACGGCGGAAGAGAGACGCCGCCGCTCCGGCGGCTAGAAGTACAAGAGGTGGTGGGAAGAAATTTAAATTTGGTCCAAGCCTCAAGGCTCCTCCAAAGTTACCATATGAGAGGACTGACGAGGAAAACAAGGACATCAGTGATGCTCAAGTGCGGGCCCATTTTGAACGGAAACGTCCAGAAAAGAAGGAAATAGTAGATCCGGTGAAAGCGAAGCACACTCTGGATGCCCTTAAGCGACCACCACCGTCTCCGCCGCAATCTAACTATAACCGCTGTATTGGAAAGACATATGCTGAAGCGCGGCGGTCAGGAAGTACTACCACTGCTGCAAGACGAAGTGGGAAAACAATTTCCTAGCTCGGCGAACAAGAGAAGCAATCGTGCCCCCCGCTCAAGGTGTCTAGCGATATCGCTAATCATCCGGGACTAGTGCCCGGTACCACTATTGGTGATTACGTGGGCGATGATGTACAGTATGAAATTGCTGAGGTAGTACCTCCCTTTAAGTACGAGCACGGGAAGGATCTCGTCAAAAGTGATGATGAGCTAAAGAAACTACCAACGATGATGCGAAGATTGCATAACTGGTACTTAGAAACATGCAGTAAGTCTGAGGCCCAAAGTAAGTAGTACTAGCTAGTTCCGCGCATCTCTCATTGATTCTAATTTCATCAATACCATTATCATGCTTGATTATCAGTTTGATTGAACTCTATTCTCGTAAAGTGCTTGTGGCAGGAAGGCGGGAATAATTTATGTGGATACTACGTTTGCGAGTTCATGCGCCACTCGACCTCTGAGCGGGGCAACTCTGACAAACAATTTCAAGTACGTAAAAAATATTCACAATTTTATTTTATTACCATCAATTGTGTTGAGTTTCATTCATATATATGTATTGACCCCCTTCTTTAAATTAGATGGGGGTGATGCGGGATGGACTCCTACCACATGATCGCATACGAGCAATTCAAGAGGAATTGGCGGGATTCTTTCTTGAACACGTCATACATGAAAAGGGAGAATACCATGTGGAAATTCAAGATGATTTTCGGTAGATGATATATGTCAGGGATCGTAAGAGATGTTATATTGTATATATGTAGTAGCTTCGGATAGATATACGAAAACTTGTTGTTCGACCAAGCACGGAGAAAGAGAGGTCACTTCTCTCTATATAAGTTCATGATCACGATTGTGTGTAATTAATTAATGGTTCCTTCATTTGCTTACTAGCTAGCGTCGAGTTCTCTCTGTATGTAGTAGCTACCGTCGACCAAGCACGAAGAAAGAGAGGTCACTTCTCTCTATATGTAGTAGCTATAGCTAACACAATATGAAACCCCTAAACCCTCCAAAACCCCTAAACCCCCCCTTTCAAAAAAATAAAAACCCCAGCGCCTGGGAGCTGCTGACGCGTGGCTGCCTTTTGGTCCCGGTTGGTGTTACCAACCGGGACTAAAGGTCCTCCTCCCTGGGCGCCCCACAGCGGCCACGTGGAGCCCCTTTGGTCCCGGTTCGTAAGCCAACCGAAACTAAAGGTTTTGGGCATTAGTCCCGATCGATTTGTCCCGGCTCCAGAACCGGGACTAAAGGCCCTCTAGAACCGGGACTGATGGGCCGTTTTCTACTAGTGACGGCCCGTGCAGTTGCACGTGTGGGGTCAGGTGTGCAACTAGTGCCCCTGACCCACCAGTTGCGCATTGGCACAATGCGTGCAGTTGGACGTTGGTTCGTATCACGTGTAGTTGCGCCTTGGCCGCATCATATGGGAAAAAACCCTAGTTGCCCGTATGGTATGGCACGTGCAGTTGCGTGTGTAGGGGCAGACATGCAACTAGTAGTGGATTTTTTTTTTGCAAAAAAGCACCAAATTGCACCTTTGTCGCGTCGCTTGTAGTTGCAAATTGGCCGCGGCGCATGCAGTTGCAAGTGGGAGGGTCGGTGTGTGTAACCTTGGTTGTTATGTCACAAAAAGAAAAGAAAAAAGAAAAAGCAAACTGAGCATAGCTCAGATGGTTAGGGCTCACCAGGTTACTTGTTGGATTTATTTCAGACTTTCCGGCGATGTTCATTCAGTGCTAGGAGACATTCCTGTCGACTACGAGGCGCCTGTTGTGACTTCGTCAATCTCAAGATGTTGTGCCGGCTCAGTATGTCGGAGGTGCTCATAAGAATAGGATGTGTATGCGTGCATTCATATGGATGAGTGTATGTGAGCATCTGCAATTTTACTGTGTTAAAAAAAAGAGATTAAGAAAACCCTAGTTGCACATGTTGTATGGCGCATGCAGTTGCGCTTTGAGTGGCAGATATGCAGCTGGTAGTAGATTTTGCAAAACAAAAAAAACCTGCGCCAATTACGCATTTGTTGTGTCAGTTGCAGCAGGTGGAGGGTCGGTGTGTGGAACCTTGGTTGTTGTGTCCCATGGTTAAAAAAAAGAGAGTAAGAAAACCCTAGTTGCACGCGCGGGATGGCGCGTGCAGGTGCACATTGGCACGACGCGTGTAGTTGCGCATTGGACATGACTAACTTTGCTCTAATTATTGTCCATTATTTTTACAGCACAAGATAGTATGAGCTGAGGATGGGACCACACAATTTGCAGCACAGGTAGGACAATGCGCATCACCAAATAACATGAATCATAACACCAAAAAATCAAACACCCTTTAATGTAAGCAAAACATAAATTATCTTGGTTAGCAATGCCTTAACCAACGAGAACAAGTACAATTATAGCTTTAAAAAATTGAACAAAAACTAATTATGTACTCCCTCCGTTCCTTGATATAAGGTGTATAGTTTTTTGAGAAAAAATCCGAAATATAAGGTGTATTGTATTGCACCACTCGTTCGGATATTTGTTTTAGGGATTTGATTACATTTCCTTATATAAGGCAAGCTCCTCTATTTTCTGATGTTAATTAGTCAGGTGTAATCTCGCCCAAAACTTGTGAAATTTTCCCTCCACGTGCGTTCTTTAATTTCCGTGCCAAAAACTATACACCCTGTATTTAGGAATGGAGGGAGTACTAAAGAAGCAAGGCATAAACCAAAAAAAAAAACGATGCAGGAAAAACACAAAACGAAAACTCATTTTTATTTGAACAAAACATGAATACATAACAAATAAATGGAAAATACATTTTTATAAAGTGTACCGTATTTCCAAAAAATGAAAGGAAAAAATATATAATATAAAAGGAGAAACTAAAAAAGGAAAAAATAAATTTATCAAAATAAGAAATAGAAATAGAAGACAAAAAAGAGAAAAGAAAAATCGATACATGCTCTCAGATGCTTCAGTACAAAATATCCATCTCTACAACACCAAAGGCCCGACGTGCATCCTCCATAACCAAACGGGCCGCAATGGAAAAAAAAAGATATAAAAGCACAGGTCAAGAGCGAGGCGTATCGCTCGCCCACAGGAAAAGACTGTCCATACCCCTAAAAAGAAAAAGGAAAGGCCCGTCCATCCGTCGGGTACGGCACGTCTGCGCGTCAACTTCACAAGACAGAAAAAACAGTGCCCTGCACGAATTTTGGCACCGAGATCCCGCGGCTACCGAATTGACTGAGATTTAACTAATTTTCCGTCAAGAATTCGCAAAAACATAATAATAACTAGATGACACCCCGCACGTTGTTGCTGGAATATTATGCAACATTTTCAATGAGATTGACTGCATAAAACATGAATATTTTGAATAATAATATAAGAGCTAAAACTGATAATACATATTAGTTATTGTATTTGATTATTGTATATTGGTAAAATATTTATTAATATAAATAACATAATGAAATGAAAATTGTCATGTATGTTTGCATCTTGAGGTGAGTCTTTTTTCATACATGTTGCATGATATGTGGTATGCTTGCATGTTGAAAGAAATAGGGTAGTTGATGTGGGCCTTTTTCCATGCATGTTGTGTGATGAGATGGCATGCTTGTATGCCGAAAGAAATAGGTTAGTGGGTGCTAGCTATTTAGATATAAAAGATACGACTATGAAGCCACGGTGCTTAGCATGCCCGGTCACCCAGTAAGACGTGGGGAGGCACATCAGCGTGTTAGGACCATAAAACAATGCTTTTTTTTATGAGCCGAATAACAATACTCTACTGTGACAGTACGGTTTTGTTTAAAGGAGAGTAGCACCCAATACTCTCTCTCCTTCCCCTATGAAGAGGGGCTTCAAAAAAAAGAAGAGGGGCTTCTTCTGTTATCCACGCTCTACAATCTATCATCTGATACCCTCCGCGTCGTGCTCGTCAGAATTGAGATTTCCTTGGTAATGTTTCCCCTCGTCCCATGTTCTCTTTCTCGTGCACGGATACAATTAGAAAATTTAATCGTCTTGTTCTTACTTCAGTTTGCTGATGGATGTTCTGGTACATCAATAATTGACGTTCTCAGCGAAGATGGAAGATCCAGATGCTGCATCCCCTCAGCCGGAGACGCCGGATCCTGATCCTACTTCTCTTCAAGAGGCGATGCAAGATCCTGTTAATGTTTGGCTGGGGCCCGTCGGCCCCCTCCTCCGGAAACTCCATTCGCTCACGGCTTTCGGACAGAGTCTGCCAGATGGGCTCAGTGCGGATGAGATTGATCTTCTCAGAGATGGTCTCAAGAAATTGTGTGCCCCCCTGCAGGATATGTCGGAAGACGAGGTCGACGCTAGCGTCATGGCCCGGTGGTGGATGAAGATAGTTCGGGAACTTTGTTATGACACGGAAGATCACCTGGACGAGGTCGTCGGCGCCGGCGCTCATCTCGATTTTTCAGAATTTCTTGCTCGTGTGAAGGATGCGAGTAAAAGACGCGAACGTTTCCAGTGGTGGACTATCAAACCAGCAGACAGTGACCGGAGGGAAGCCGGTGTCAGCCGCCTCACGTCCCCCGAGCTGCCGGCTCCTATCTGCGGCCGTAGTAGCACAGTTGGTGTTGCGGAGCCCCCAAAGAAGCTTGTCGATCTGCTGGCTTTAGACGACGACGACAAGCAGACACTCAAGGTGATATCTATAAGTGGATGTGCAGGTACTAATCTACGGCCGGACCACCGGAGTCCTCTTCAACTCGAATTTCATGTCTTCTCTCTGCTCAAGTTTTTATCTTCTTCCTTTTCAATTTGCAGGTGTCGGAAAGACAACAGTTGCCAGAACCTTGTATCACAAGCATGCAGGGAAATTTCAGTGCCGGGCTTTCGTGGCTGTGTCCCGGAATCCAGATACGAGGGGATTTCTCGCCAGCATGCTCTCACAACTTAAGGCAACACGGCCCCATGGCTTTCCTGATGTGCCGGACCTTATCGATGCTATCAGCAAACATCTCCAAGGCAAAAGGTAACTAATCTCTGCCGTTTATATAAGCAAACTGTGTGTTCTCCGAACAAAGCACAAAAATATTTGCGGGGTTGTTTTGGACTGTTCAGGGCAGTAAATAAATAAACATTGCTTGTGTTTTTACACGACATGTGAATGTGATTATCTTTTCAATTTTTTGACCGGTGAGCCTGCAGATTAGGATGGCGACTTGCCAACTGCGCAAACAAAGCGACTCCTTCTTGGTGTAAGATAGATGTTGATTCGATTCACCTATGTCAGTTCAAACCTGACAGGTCCCTCACCCCCACCCCCCACACACCCATCAAAACCGAGTTCAAACCTGACGCTGCCGAGAACCATGTCATCGATGCTGGACCTGATCATGCCACCTGGCTAGATCTGCTTGCCATCGATTAAGCTCGCCTGTGCCGCGCACTGAGACCATGGCGCACCTAAAATATCATAGATGGGTGGGCTAAAAAGCATATATGTGATGTCTTATTTATCATAGACGGGTGGCCCGTCTGTGATATGTATTTTAAGAAACTCATCAGAGGTGAAGTAGGGGTGCGATCGGGTCAGGGTGGAGGCAAGATTGTGGCGCGGTCGAGTTAAGATGACAAGGTTGTCGCCTGAGTATGCGCCTTGCGCAGCTTGGCTGGGACACCGCCATGCCTCCTAGCTGGACAGTGTGTTCACTACTCCTCGTAAGCTGTTGTTGATGCTGAAGGGCGTGTTCCTCCGTCGATGGAGGAGAAGAAGGGGAGGGGTCACCCACAGTGGAAGGGAGAAAGGTGGATTGGTCTTTTTGGATTGTGCATTGAGAGAAAGCGTGGATGATATGACCGTCGTGACTGTGTATATAATTATAAGGGAAGACCACCTATTCACACGGGTAAGGAACCGAACCACCTAGGATAGGCACATGTCACTGATTGGCTCGCAAAAAATCGCCTAAGACAAGAACATGTCTATGACAGGTCAGAGAACAACTGTATGAGGTGTAAGTCTAGACCAGGGTATTGGTTACCGCTCGAGAAATTCGGTTACCGGGCGGTAACCGCAGATCTAGATGCCCACGAGAAAACACCTTACCAAGCAAAATATCCCGAATTTTTGAATTTAAATGAATTTTGACTGAATTTTTAATGAATTTTATACGGATTCAAAATTCAATAAAAAAAATCGTTCGGTAACCACTCGATATTTGTCGGTTACCGCGGTAACTGAAAATCTCGGTGCCCCACAAGAATTTTTTTCCCTCTGGGATCCCAAACCTTGGTCTGGACACAAGCCGCGTCAAGCCAGGCTCGGCTCGAGCCTGCCACCAGCTTGCCTCACCTCGGGATGAGCTGAGCCGAGCCGAGCTCGATGCTGAGGCGAGCCGTAGATCGAGGCTCAGCCCGTGCTTTCCTCTAGCTTAGTCCAGCTCATGAGCTTAATCGTGAGCACCTGAGGGCATGGTGGCGCTCGCCGCCGGTGGACAGTTGGAGGCCTTTGCCGCCGCGTTCGGAGTGTTGGGGACGTAGACGAACGGCGGAAGCACGAGGCTAGGCGCGGCGCTCGATGGTCTAGGTGTGCGGCGGCTAGATGCGTGCTAGGGGGTGGATACGTGCGGTGGCTCTCTCTCTCTCGGGCTTTGTACCGTGAATCAGTCGCATATTGGTCTGCTCCGGGCGATTCCCCGCTCAACTGGGCTGTGAGCTTTGGGCTCATGAGCTGGACCGAGCCGAGCCTAGGCTCGGCCCAAGGTTGAAATCAGCTCATTTCCGGAGCTCGGCTTGGCCTGCTGCCCTTCTAGGCCGAGCCTGGCTCGCACCGAGCCGGCGCAAGCTCAGTTCAGGGTCCAAAAGCTCGGGCCGAGCGTTCAGATTTAGTGGCATGGTACAATACATGCTGGTCATTTTTGGACTGTAAGACCATCTCCAACAGTCTTTTTTGCGCTAAAATAATTTTTATAGCATCGAAATAGTCTTTTTTAGCGCGCAGCAGAGTGCTGGCTCCAACGGCCGCTGCAAAATATGGCGCGAGCGAGCAGCTCCAGCAGACGCTGCAAAAAACGGCGCGTGCGAGCAACCGGTACGACGATGCAACACATACAAACAATATGAAACAACATATAGATAAAATTCAAACATCATAGTTCAAGCCAACACCACAAACTAGTCCATACGATACAAATAAAAATAGATAAAAACGATACTACGATGCAAATATACTAGCAACTACTACTCGTTGTCGTCCTCCTCCTCCGTGGTGTAGTCCGACGATAGAAAGGCGTCTTCACACCGAGGATCATCCTCGTCAAAGGTCGACGCAGATCCCAGTTCGCCTGCGCTATCGCCAGTGCCTTCCGCTCACGTCTGTCCACCCGTTCCGCGGCTCGCTCCGCCCTCCTCTGCGCCCAGAAGTCGTTCTCGGCGGCGACATCATCTGGGAAGCGCCGGAGCCACTCCGCCATGGAGTACTCGTCCGCCTCGGCGATGAGGAGGCGGCACTCCCGCCTACGCTGGATGCGGCGGTCCTCGTCGGTGATTAGCCGCGACGGAGGCGCGAGGTCCTGCGCCTGCTGGCGCGCCCGGGCGTCCGAGAAATTCATCTGCGAATGTGGCCGGTTGAGGCGCGACGCCGCCACGTCATACGTGCGGGCGGCCTCGTGGGCGGTCTCGAACGTCCCGAGACCGAGGCGTATATCACCGGTGCGGATCTCCGCATAATACACGCCGGAGGGGCGGGCGCGGACGCTGCGGTAGCCGGAGGCGCCCCGCGTGCGTGGCGGCATGTCGGCGGCGGGGGAGAAGGCGCGGCGTCGGCGGCGGGGCGCTGGAGGCGAGGAAGAAAGGCGCGGCGGGGAAGAAGAAGGCTATGGAGTGGTGATTGACGGGCTCGCGCGCGCGGCTTTTATAGAGCGCGCCCGACGCCACGCGCCAAATCTGCCGCGTGCCAAGCCGCTTTTTCGCGCGCGCGCACTGCTTTTTCCCGCGCCTGCTAGAGCGCGCCAAACAGCCCCACGCGCGCTAAAAGTAGCTTTTTCCCGCGCGCGCGATATCTAGCGCGTCTGTCGGAGATGCTCTAAGAGATGAGGATAGTTTTGCGAATTGAACAACCAAAGTCCGATATGTGCTCAATCTTTGACGAGCGTAAAATGAAATGTGAGAGACGTAGATGCATCACATGCAGTTCTTCCTTGTGGCTATCTCTGTCGGCTTTTTGGGATGACCCGCCTCGGATGAGCTCTTAACTCAAGCAGTTTGTTTGACCAGTCTGTACTACTGGTGGCATCCAACACATAATTGCATGGTGAGCATGTCCGCATCCAACACAGGAGCCACAAGCTGCTTTGATCGGCATGGGTCAATAGATTCTGATTCAATAGGGAGTGGCATTATATTGCCTAATTAGTCGACTTAGAAATAGTTATTTCTCACTCAGCATTGACAACCGTCCAATCAACTTCTTCTCGTTGCTTTTGTACTCGCATGAATCTCGTTCTTAGATCGGATAGTTCTTAACTAGAAGCGTTAGCGCGCTTTGCTGCGCCGTTGAACTGTTACGAAATTGTGTCTCACATGCTACTATGATCCTGATATATGATCCGCTGGTTGGATTCTTTTTGTCCTAAATACCTTTCCACAGATGTGAACTGAACACGTATATCTCTTGCCCGTACAGTTGAACTGTAAAATAGATATAGAAGTGGTTAAAGCAAACAGTGATTTTGAATACAGCAAACTGAAAGCAATAGCATATGAGAATATATTAAAAATGAAATCTCAATCTCACACTCCAATCGACGTCGAAAAGAAAGAGAGCAGAACAACCTTGTTTTATGTTCCAAAGAAAATATCAAACAGTCATCACAGAGCAAATACACTCGAATTGGTAGTTTCACCAACTGATAGTAGTCGGAACTTGAGGACTACATGGTTCAGTAATAGCATAAGGGCGCTTTTACAAATTAAGTTCTAAGTCTATTGTTGGCGTATAGTAGACATGCTTGGTGAGGCATGGTGCTCCCCTGCTACATCATGCCTGTTTCGAGTGCAAGTCAAAGCCATGTAGATAGTATGCCATATGCATAAGTTCATGATGACAATCTGAAGGGGAGAAACAAGCTCAAAACGTTACCTTTTTGGGGCAGATACAAAAGCAAGCCCCAGCAAATATAGTGAACTGAATAAGAGTACTGAATATCTGATTTGCCTGAGGTCATACAGAGGAGCAAAAACGGTTGATTATTCCTCATATATTAGGAATCATCAAGCAACTCAAGCGAAAAAGTTAAAATGGTACCATCCTTGTAACGTATGGCTAGATAGACAATTATTTATGTATTCGCCTTCACAACCTTAGAATTTGCAACCAGTTTTCTGGAACTGTGAGCCATAAACAAATAGAGCTAATTCTTTATCATGCGTTGAGAGCACTCACAAGTCATAACACACGGACTTATGGACCATATATGTGAATATTACTTTCAATAGAAAATTTAGATGTACATGAATCATATGAACTATTTATGTTGAAGGAATCAGCAATCTTGGTAGATAAAGCAAATCAACATAAGTACCTATTTCAACTCAAGTTTAGGAGGCTGCTCCTTGCAAAAAGGTTTGTATAGGTTCTGCTTTACTCCAGGCCCGTCCGAAGCTGTTTAATTGCAGTATCCTAAGCTCTACTGAGCAATTAATTAGTTCGGATAACAAATATACGATCGGGTTTACATACATAAATATTATGGAAGTAGCTGCGACCTTGGATTTTTTTTTCCTGCAAATTCCTTTATTCCAGTTCCTTAGCATGATTTTTTTTCGATTAAAAGGGGCCACACACCCAGCTCCATTTTCATTCAGAAAGCAAAACCAACACAAGCATCCAAACCTCAGGCGCGCCAGGCCCAACCAATGCCACACAAATATAAAAAAAGAAAAAGAAAGCGTCTACATCTCCGGACCAAATTCAGAGGCACCATTCAACAGAGCACCCTTAAAATAGCAAAAAAAACCTGTAGGAAATCTAATAAGGAGCATCATCACACCAGGAACTGTTGATGGCATGAATCTCATCATGTCAAACAAACATGCAAGAAAATGTCAATATGGAAGTGACAGCCTGAAAGGTTTAGTAGTTTGTTCTCATTTGACCTGTTCAGAAAGTCAATAATTTCAGCGTAAGAAAAGATCAATTGTTGGTAGTATATTTAATGCTTTTCTGTAGTCAATGAATTACTGCAATGCAAATAAAAATCTTGAGAATTTCAATGCCAAGTAACCAATTAACTGAGATCTACGCCTACCATGGATCAATGAACTAGCATGTAGTAACATAGCTAGTTACTCATAGTATGAGTAACATCACACATACCAAGACAAGAAGAGTCTACAACCTAATAAATACAGTGTTGCATGACACCACATATATGTTAGGCTGGTTGTAATGGGGAGTACCGTATACTAGTATCACGCATATGATACTAGTGTATGATCCTACATCCGTAGTGCATAGTATCATGTATGAGTATCATAGGATAGTTCATTTATTGTCATGCATGACACATAGTAGCACATCATTTAATATGATACAGTATCATGATATGATACTCAACCCTCTCTTTCTTCAATTAATTTTCTGCCACCTCATAAAAATTGTCTAGTTGGCATGCATGATACTACCTATGATATTCCCATTACAACCAGCCTTACTCCCCATTATAGAGGTAGTAACATAGGCTAGTAACATATGCATGTTACTAGTCTAAGTTACTCCCCATTGTGACTAGTCTCAAGCCGCGGAGTATAAGTTTAGGAGGTGGTGAACGTCCCTGTATGGGGGCGCCGACCACTGATGCAGCGTGTCCTCTTTGACAGCACGAGTGCACGACGCACGACGACGGCATGGCAAACTCCCGCGCCGCCTCGGCAACTGCCGCCACCTGCTCTTCCAGGCTTCGTACATCGCCTCGCCGCGGGATGGCGCGTACTAAGCCTCGTGTGCAAGTTCCACCGCACCACGACCGAGTTTGTTGACCACGTCGCTTACATCCTATTATCCTGAAAAAAATAAAAATAAAAATGAGTCTACCGTGATGCTCTTGGGCATCTGCAAGCGAAGCTGAGGCGATATGAAGAGATGAATAGGGGGAGGGGAGTTCCTTGCGAGTAGCGATGAACCTGCCCGGTGGCCATGAGAGAGGAGGATCGATCTCGTTATCGCCTCGTGGTGGCTAGCATCATCGGCCATTGCGCATCCTTCGCATCCTCCCTCCTCCCCGCCCTTTCTCTTCCCCCTCTTCCCTGAGGAACAAGGGGATAGCGGGTGCGTTGGTGTCACTCGTCGACATCCGGCAAGCTCGTTCTGCATCAGATTCGGCCTGCCTCTTCTTCACACTGAACGAATCTTTCGACTGGGATGAGAAGGAGATTGAGGAGAAGCTGTGGGATAAGAGGCGTATGGGATAAGACTGGGGGACACGTGCCACGGGACAGCTTAAAAACACGACACGAGGCATCGAGGTGGACCAAGCGCGAGCCCACACACTCCAGCAAATTGACATGCGGGTCCCATAGCCCGACGACCAAGTCAAAATCAAGCTACACAATCCGAAATCCACAGCCTCAATTGGCTGTGAGGCCTTTAAATTTAGGGAGCATAGTGATATAGTATATGAAGGTTTGACGGCTATGAGCTTCATATGCACAATTATGAAAGGGCTAATCAATTTTATACCCCTGGTTGCGTCCCACTCGGCAGTTTTGCCCCTAGTTTTCAAAAACCCTTGGTCCTGCCCAAGCCACTTTGCTCTTCTTGGGTCTGCAGATTATATCCCATCTGGTCAATCTGTATTTCGTTTTCACATCATCACTTTACCAGAAAAAACGAGATCGATAGAAATCTAATCTTTTGCGTACCCCTACCGGTACTTCAAAAAAAGATAGTAGGAACATCGGCATACTAGTTAGAACCAAGTTTATCAGCACTAGCCGCCCCCCATGTGACATAAGCTAGCCCTTCTAGCAGCTTAGTTTTTTCTCAAATCGATCTTCAAGGCATTTCCACTCCTTATTCGATAATTTCCGATGATGAATTGGTATCCCTAGGTACGTGAACGGTAAGGATCCCATTTCACATCCAAACAATTGTCTATACGCATCCAAACAATTCACTTTTGTTAAAATTAATTTTCAGTCTCAACAATTGTTCAAAAAGGCAAAGAACTAGCTTCATATTTCTAGCCTTTGCGAGATCATGTTCCATGAAGATAATGGTATCATCAGCGTATTGTAGTATGGATATTCCCCCATCCTCAAGATGCGGAACTAGTCCTCCTACTTGCCATTCTCCTTAGCCCGACCGATGAGAACCGCCGACATATCTGCTACTATGTTGAACAGAATAGGAGACATCGGGTCTCCCTGTCGTAAGCCCTTATGTGTCTGAAAATAATGACCTACACCATCATTCACTTTGATTCCAACACTACCTTTTTGAATAAAGGAGTCGACCTGTTCCATCCAGGCGTCATCGAACCCATTCATTCGCAAGGCCTGCTATAAGAAGGGTCATTTGACCTTATCGTATGCTTTCTCGAAATCCACTTTGAAAATAACCCCATCCAGTTTCTTTGAATGGATTTCGTGAAGAGTTTCGTGTAAGACAACCACCCCTTCTAGGATATGTCTCCCCGGCATGAATGCAGATTTTGTTGGGTGCACCACCGAATGTGCAATCTGCGTCAACCTATTCGTGGCAACCTTAGTGAAGATTTTGCAACTCACATTGAGTAGACAAATCGGCCTGAACTGCTCAATGCGTACAGCCTCTTCCTTCTTTGGCAATAACGTTATTGTTCCAAAGTTCAGGTGGAAAAGATGTAGGTTACCGTTAAACAATTCATGGAACATGGGAACAGTAAGGATCTCTTATAAAACTCTGCTGGAAAACCATCTGAACCAGGCGCATTATTCTGTTTCATCTGTGTCACCGCCTCGAACACCTCTTGGTCAGTAAATGGAGCAGACAATATGTCATTCTCGTCTGTTCTAAGCTGGGGCACGTCCCCTACCGCGGACTCATCGAGCGACACATAACTCTCCTCGGGAGCCCCAAAAAGTTTTTTATAATAATTCGAGATGTACAACTTTAGGTTCTCATGCCCAACAATAGTACCCTCATCCTGTTCTAGCTAGATAATTTTCTTCTTCCTGTTTTTCCCATTTGTGATTATATGAAAGAACTTGGTGTTTTCATCACCTTGGACGACCTTCCTCACCTTAGCTCTCGGAGCCCATTTTATCTCCTCTTCTCTAAGAAGAGCACGTAACTTCTGCATAATGACATTCGAAGAAATATGATGAATTGATTCATCGTATCTATTTTTGATTGAAATATCGGAACGAGACAACACCTTTATTATACATGGAGTTGACGGAAGATTGATGGTTTTGGTGAAAATTCCATCTAAAGGCGGCCACATAAGTTATTCCATGCAATCAAAATTTTCCCAATCTGAACCCGGCGAAATGCCTTAGTTTTTAATATATAGTAAATATATTTCACTAATTGTATGGATGTTTGCTAAATTTAAGACATGGTCAGGAAAAAGTTAGGTGTCGTATTATTTGCAATATATACTCTTTATGTATTAATTTGATGTTTCTGTCTGACCTATTGAACATACAAAATTATGCAGGTACTTCATCGTAATTGATGATTTATGGCTTGCATCCATATGGAATATTATTAGCCGTGCTTTTCCTCAGGGTGATTATTGCAGCAGAATAATATCAACTATACAGATTGATGATGTAGCACTGGCATGCTGTAGTTATGACTCAGGTTATATATATATGATGAAACCTCTTAATGATCATGAGTCTAGAAAGTTATTCTTCGGCAGAGTGTTTGGCTCCGAAGATGGCTGTCCAACAGATTTCTTAGAAGTTTCATACAGGATTATCAGGAAATGTGGTGGTTTGCCATTAGCAATTGTAGATATAGCCAGTCTGCTAGCAAGCGAATCCAATATCGTATTGGAAAAATGGAAGCACGTACAAGATTCTTTGCCGTCCACTTCCGAAGGGGTGAAAGATTTTCTAAACCTAATCTGCAATAGCCTTCCACACCTTATCTACAGCAGTCTTCCACCTCGGTTGAGGACATGCTTGTTATATCTCAGCATGTATCCACAGGGCTACGTGATCAAGAAGGATGAGTTGGTGAAGCTCTGGGTAGCTGAAGGTTTTCTCAGTGTTGTGGGAGGGCGAGACACACAAGAAATTGCCGAGGGTTATTTTGCTGAGCTTGTGAGCAGAGGAATGGTCCAAGTCGTGGATACCAATAATAACGGCGAGGTGTTTTCGTGTACAGTTCACCAGATGGTACTGGATTATATTAGGCACAAATCCATGGAGAAGAATTTCGTCATGACCGTGGACTATTTTCAATCAACTGTAGCACTTTCTGAAAAAGTTCGCCGGTTGTCGGTCCAGTTTGGAGGGGTAAAAAGCGCATACATACCGGAAACCATTGTAACATCCCAAGTTCGATCACTTATATTTTGGGGTTTCTTCGAGTGTGTACCTTCTTCCATAAAGGATTATGGATTTCTTCGAGTTCTGATTCTTCATATTTGGGCTGACGAAGACAACGAGAGTTTTGACCTCACTGGAATCGGGGAGCTATTTCTTCTCAAGTATCTCAAGATTGAATGTAATATCACTGTCGAACTTCCAGACAAGATTCAAGGGCTGCAACACTTGGAAACACTGGAAGTATATGCAAAAGTAATTGCTGTTCCATCAGATATTGGTAATATGAAGAGATTACTGCACCTCTGCCTTCCGAGCGAGTATATTCAGCCCAGTGTAGTTGCCCACATGACATCTCTTCGCACACTCAGGTATTTTGATCTCAGCAGGTACTCAGTAGAGGATGTTTTACATCTTGGAGAGCTGACCAATCTCCAGGATCTTCAGCTCACCGGTTCTACGGTACAGCCAGCAGAAAATCTGGAAAGGAATGTGCAACTCCTAGGCTCGATTCTTGAGAAATTCCGCGTCCTGCAGTCCGTAACTCTGGTACCAGCTGCTTCAGGCTCCTCTTGTGTATATATTCCCCGTGATGGCTTCAGCATGGTGTCTCCTCCTACGGGCCTGCTTCTTCGGAGGATCGAGCTGTCATGGCGCTGTTGCATCTTCTTCAGCCTCCCTGAGTGGTTTGGGGAGCTCAGGAAACTCTGCATTCTTAAGATTGCAATTAGGAGGATATCAATGAATGATACTGATATGCTGAAAGGACTTCCTGCCCTCACTGCTCTAACCCTGTATATCCAGACAGCCCCTGCAGACAGGATCGTCATCAAGGAGGGATTCCAAGTACTCACGTACTTCAAGTTCATCTGTGCTGCACCATGTGTGTCCTTTGTTCCAGGAGCAATGCCCAAAGTCCAAAAGCTCAAGCTAGGCTTTAATTCAAACGGAATGAAGCAACATAGCTTTCGAATGGCTGGCTTACGTTTCTTGAGAGGCCTTACAGAGTTCTCTGTAAAATTTGGGGTTGAGGATGCTGAAAAATTCGACATAAAAGCTGCCGAGTCTGAAATGGAGGCTGCCATATGGAATCCCCCAAACACTCCAATAATGAGAGTACGATGTGTTGATGTGATTTTTTGCGCCGAGGAGGATAAGAGTACAGCGACTGAAGAAATAGAGGAAAAGCTGGAAGACAAGAAAAAGGAAGATATTGATACTCATATGCTTAAATACCTCCCTATCCCAGTCACAGATTTTCTTCCCGATCAGTTGTCAGATTCTTCAATGGCCAAGATTAACACATACAAAAATCCCACCCAATTGGATTACACTAAAATCGAAACAGATCCAGTGGGATACCGAAGCATAGGCTTACAGAAGAGGGAACGTTCGGAGGAAAAGCGACATGAAATTGAGGAAAGCAAGAAAAAGAAGATGAAACGTTCGGTGGAACATGCGAACAAGCCATTACTCGATAGCAGGTACGTGTTTTTCTTCCTAGATTAAACCTGCCCTTTTTATAATCCTCTCTCCATTATCGTGCCCATTTGTTCACCATTTTCCCTTGGATCTTACCAGATATGCGATAACAGATCGTGTCGACGTCGTGACGGGCACCATGGGCTCCCTCCTCCCCAAGCTGCTCGAGCTCCTCAAGGACGAGTACAACCTGGAGGCCAAAGTCAAGGCCAGTGTCGAGTCCCTCCACTTCAAGCTGGAGAGCCTGCAAGCTTGCCTCTGGGGGTTGGCATGGCCGGAGCCCAAGCGGCTGGATGAGATGCTCAACGGTTGGGCCAGGGCTGTAAGGGACTTCTCTTATGACGCGGAGGATGCCCTCGATTCCTTACCCTTGCGCATCGAGGGTTCTCGGCGACTCATTACGTGGGTCACTGGGTGGTTAAGTAGAAAGAAGGCTCACAAAGAGATCGCCGACACGATCAATGGCATCAAGAAAAAGGCACGGGATTTGTCCACTCTCCATCAAAGGTGCTTGGGCAACGTCCACCTTGCTGCGCATCCAAATGCCGCAACTAGCAATTACCCTCGCTTATTTGCTACGTATGCAAATCCGACAGAGTTGGTTGGCATCGAAGTTCCAAGGGACGAGGTGATATGGAAGCTGACACGTGGAACTGGTGATGTGTTCAGGAAGCCGAAGATAGTCTCCATTGTTGGAATGGGAGGATTGGGGAAGACAACTCTTGCTAAAGCAGTGTATGACAAGATTCAAGTGCAATACGATTACAAGGCTTTCGTTTCGATGTCTAGGGATCCTGACATAAGGCAGGTTTACATGGACATCCTACTTATAGTTGACAAGCAATCGTCTATGGGTCCCAGTTTGGCAAAATTGAGTAAAGGAGATCTTCATCAGAAAGTCAGGAAACTACTTGCGCACAAGAGGTATATATGCATCCACCTTTTATACTCAAGTTCACGCAATTTAGCTCTAAAGCGAGTACTATCGGCCTGAAGAGATATAAATTTGAAAGTATCATTTAATATGAGTACAACATTTACCACACGTGGCTAGAGAGTAAGACTACCCACAATGGAAGTAACATAGGTAGTAACATAGATGCCACCTAAGCAAAAAATATGATGTGGCAGCTAATTAATGAGGAGAGACAAATTGAGTAACATAGCTAGTTACTCATACTATGAGTAACATCACACTTACCAAGACAAAATGAGTCTATAAGCTAATAAATGAAGGGTTGCATGACACCATATATATGTTACTCCTCACTATAAAGGTAGTAACATAGAGTAGTAACATGTGCATGTTACTATTCGAAGTTACTTCCCACTGTGGGTAGTCTAAAGGACACAATGCAACATGACATTTATCAGGTTCACGCATCTCCGAATCTTAGCACTAATCGCGAGCCAATGCATGCAACTTTTGCAATAAATATCATGCATGTAACCATTGCAATTAAAACACATGCATGCAGATGATCCAAAAACGAGGGCATGCAACGCCAACTGGTTTGTATGAGAGTTATGGGATTTAATACTGCATAGTTAAACGCTTAATAAGGAACAATAATTAGAGGATTTGCATGGTGGGAATCTTCCTTGGTAGTGCTATTTTCCAAATGAGCCTCCTTCTTTCTTGTTTGAAGGGCCCAATTCAACAATCTCCCAAGGCAGACGGTGAGTGGTGGAATAAATTCCGTAGTTTGCAAAAGAACTCAACTAGTGCACTTGTTTTTGTCAAAAAATCGTGTTTACTGATACATCGGCAGATGGTGAGTGGTGGAATAAATTTCGTAGTTTGCAAAAGAACTCAATTAGTGCATTTGTAAGAATTAGTGCTTGAAAGTAATCTAATTAAGCCCATTACATCTAGAAGGTTCGTCGTAGGCCGAGCCAGCAGATAGTTTGTGCATGAGACCTTCTATACTTTTTGTGTGATATTATATAGTTACGTTGTACTAATGTTTATAAAGCAATTGGTCGATTGGAAATATTTTTCAATCAACAAAATCAAGAGTAATCGTTTTTCATTGGTCATGGGTGAGGGTGACTGAGCATAATTAGTGAAACAAACTGAGCAGTCACTAACGCATTTTTTTTTTTGCGGGGGAGTCAGTAACGCCTTGATGGTAGTAATACCGCAAATTTAGCCATGCCTGCACTATTGATTATGTGTGCAGTCGCAGAAGATGCAAATAGATATATGCAGTCGCAGAAGATGCAAATAGATATAGACCGAGCTAGCCTATAGTTCGTGCAAGAGATGATAGACCGTTTGTGTGCAGTAGTATATATAGTTACGTGAAAATATTGTTTGTATTATGAACTGGTCGACTGCCAATATATTGCAATCAAGAAAACAAAGAGTAATTGGTTTTCCTTGGTAGAAAAAAGTTCATTTTATTAGCTTGAAGAAAATGGCTGGTTCACATAACCCTCGGATCATTTTTTTTTCTGTTCCCTTAACACCCTCGATCCATCCAATACCGTTCAGAAATCGTCCTGGGTGGGTTTGCTCGGGTGGTTTGTCGACGTGAACATAGTCAAAGCGGTATTTGACCTGCGGGTGGGTCCCTCTCGTCGGGTGAGGATATGAACTGATCTCTCGTCCTACATAAGTTAAATCCCCTGGCGGTGAGGTTAGCCCTGCGAGAGCACAGGCTGCCCGCCCTGGTTCGAGTCCTGGCCAAGGTTTTGGTTACCGGTCGAAATTTCGAGATTTCCCGTGGTTACCGCGTATTTCGGTACCCCTCGGTAAATCTCCATATCAAGCAAAAAATACCGATTTTTTTGAATTTTTTGAATTTAAGCGGTCGATTTATAGTAAAGTACATAGGATCTAATTAATGCCATGAAAGTTGGTTCTGGTGTGTTGGTAGCAACCTAGTTCCTGTTTTGAGAGGTCTCTGGTTCGAATGTTCGTTCATTCACTTATTTGAATTCAAAATTCAACTACAAAATTCGTTCGAAATATTCTCGGTAACCGTGGTAACCACGTTTACCGGTCCCCCTCGGTAAAAATGCCCCATTCGGTAACCAAAACATTGGTCCTGGCACGGTCGAGGGGGTGCTTAGAGATTTTCTTCTATAAAAATATGCCGCCAAGGGCTAGTCCTGGCTGGTCTCTTAAAAAAAAAAAATCCCCTGGCGATCCGAGATAGAGAAGAAAGGGCGGCCATGGCGCCATGAACGTGTGGTGCAGCGGCTCGTCGGAGCCGACGGAGCTACCTGGTAGCGAGGTAAGGGAAGGCAGGCAAGGAGGTCTTCCCGCTGCGCATCCGGCGACCCCCAATCCCCTCACCCGACAAGCTCCCCGGGCGGCGATCCGATGCCGCGTCCGCCGCCGGACGAAGCCAGCAGGCGTGTGCAGGCCCCTGGCGCCGGCATCCCTCCACCACCTACTCCCAGTTTGCAAATGTGTTGGTACTGAATGATAAAGCGATTCGGCTCTGATATAGATGGACAGATGGATAGGCTCTGGTCTCCGGCAGTGACGCTGGGGAGCTGGTATCCGGCGGCGGCGCGTCGCCGCAGAGTAGGGGCAACCGGGCAACGTAGGGGCAGCCCGGTGGAGCCGGCATCCCTTCGAGCGGAGTCGATCCGATGGCCGGCGGAGGCGGAAGCAGCGGCAAACATAAGTAGCACGAATCAGGTGAGACGACGCCGATCTGGAGCAGGGGAGGTCGATCTACAGGTAGATCGTGGTGATGGTGTGGCGTTGACTGAGCGACGTGGTCCTGTGGATGAGATTGGGTGCAGTGCAGGTCGAGATTGGGGCCTTGACCAGGCAGAATCCACCGGAGGTTAGCGGTGACGTGGACCGTAGATAGCGACAGCAACAGTGAGAAAGAAACGGCAGTGACGGGAGGTGGGATCAGCAGCAGCGGCCAAAAAAGAGGTGACGGTGGCCCGACGGGGATCACATCCTCACCTGACGAGAGGGACCCACAGGTCAAATACTGCATTGACCACGCTCAGGTCAGCAAACCACCCGAGCAAACCCACTCACGACGATTTATGAATGGTATTTGATAGATCAGGGGGTTAAGAGAGCAGAAAAAATGATCAGGGGTTATTGAACCAGCCATTTTCTTCAGGATAGTAAAATGGACTTTTTTCTCCTTGGTATGTGCGGATGGTAACCGAGGATAATTAGTGAAGCTAACTGAGTAGTCAGTAACTCCTGCACTATTGATTTTGTGTGTGGTGGCAGAGGAAAGAAATAGATACAACTTTTCCTAAATATTAAGCCAAAATTTTGTTAGAGTTGATAAGTTGCATATCTAAAAGTATATTGGCTCACAATATGCAAATAATGGATCAATGTACTTCACCTGCCATGTGGATTGTAAGTGTTTATCAAAAGGCACTTTTAAAATTGAAAGAACAGACAACCAATTAATCTTCACACGTGTATATAACCATGTTGTTTGTGTTAATTTGGTGGTGAAAAATTTTGTGGGTGGAATTATTGATAAACTTTTCTTTTCTACTCCGTGTTATGTAGTTACTTAGGCAAAATGATATCAATACTCGATTTTTTTTATAAACGACCATGTATATGCAAATTCTATATACCTCAAACAAAGAGTAATTGTTTTTCCTTGGTATGTGCGGATGGTAACTGAGGATAAATAGTGAAACTAAGTGAGTAGTCAGTAACGCCTACACTATTGTTTATGTGTGTGGTCACAGAATAAATAAATAGATATGACTTATCCTAAATATTAAACCAAACCATTGTTAGAGTGAAAGTAAGACACAAAAAATGCCGGGTAAGGATACGATATATAGATACATTTTAGGTTCAACCGATCGTAAAAGATCATCTGAATTAGTACTTCAACTCGCATATTACTGTAGAGAGATTCCTAGATATTTTACAACAATTATAGCTTTAAATAAAAGTTGCTAAAGTTAATTGTAGTTTTCTTAAATCAGACGATATAATATGACTACTATAAACACTAATATGATTTTGGTAGTAAATTATTTGGGTCTGACATGCTAAAATTTATGACTAAATTGGTATATTTTTATGGACTAGCCGATTGTTCCTTTTACTAATCCGGCCGGAAAGTGTAGTATAGATCATGTCAGCAAATTGGAGTTCGAATAGCAAACCATTAGTCCACATGAGATGAGTACAGTAGTCTAAGAGATAAGTACCATGGGATTAAATACCAAGGCCGCTGAGCTGGCTGTTGGTTCATACCCGAGACATACCGTGTTTAGGAGTGTAGAAGGGAAAGAATAGGCTGTGCAACACAATTGCATTGATCGGTGCACCAGGCACATATATATGAGTACAGAGGGGGGCCACAACCTCAACTATACAGATGAACTAGGAGGTGGGCCCAAGACACAATATACACGTACACAATATATTCAACACCCCTCGCAGTCGAAGCGGCGCCGGAGACGCAGAGACTGGAATGAAACTCCTCGAGGGTGGAAGTCGGCAGTCCCTTAGTCATCACATCGGCGAACTGTTGTGCGGTCGGAACATGAAGGACCCAGATGCGCCCAAGGGCCACCTGCTCACGCACAAAATGAATGTCCAGCTCAATGTGCTTAGTCCGGCGATGATGAACGGGGTTGCGGAAAGGTACACCGCAGAGACGTTGTCACAGTAGACAACCGTAGCCTGGGAGACGTGATGATGCAACTCCTGAAGTAGCTGTCGTAGCCAGGTGCACTCGGCGACGGCGTTAGCCACCGCTCGGTACTCAGCCTCCGCACTAGAGCGCGAAACCGTGGGTTGTCGCTTGGACGACCACGAGACGAGGGAAGGACCGAGGTAGACGCAGTAGCCAGAGGTGGACCGACGAGTGTCAGGGCAGCCAGCCCAGTCCGCGTCGGAGTAGGCCACCATCTCCAATGAAGGGGATGCCGTGAGGGTGAGCCTAAGAGCCATCGTGCAGCGGATGTATCGGAGAATCCGCTTCACGAGGGTCCAATGAGAGTCACGAGGGGCGTGCATATGGAGACACACCTGCTGAACAACATACTGAAGATCCGGCCGGGTGAGAGTCAGATACTGAAGAGCACCAACAATGGACCGGTAGAAAGGAGCATCCGACGTGGGCGAGCCCTCGAGAGCAGAAACCTTGGCCTTCATGTCAACAGGAGTAGCAACGGGATGGCAGTTGAGCATGCCGGCACGCTCAAGTAGCTCGTGTGCATACTTCTGCTGATGAAGAAAGAAGCCGTCGGGTCGCCGAACAACCTCAATGCCAAGGAAATAATGTAGAGCGCCCAGGTCCTTAATGGCAAACTCATCACGTAGCCGGAGAGTAATCTGCTGAAGAAGGGCTGCGGAGGAGGCCGTCAGGATGATGTCGTCGACGTAGAGGAGCAAATATGCAGTCGTGTCGCCGCGTTGATAGACGAACAACGAGGCATCCGAGCGAGTAACGCTGAAGCCCAGTGTCTGAAGAAACCCGGCGATACGCTGGTACCAGGCACGAGGTGCTTGCTTGAGCCCGTAGAGAGACCGGGACAGCAAACACACATGCCCAGCAAGAGATGCATCGACGAAACCGGTGGGCTGCTCACAGTAAACCTGCTCCTCAAGATGGCCGTGAAGGAAGGCGTTGGAGACGTCCATCTAATGAACCGGCCAGCCTCGGGAAACCGCCAGCTGGAGAACGGTGCGGATCGTGCCCGGTTTGACAACCGGCGCAAACGTCTCAGTGAAGTCGACGCCAGCGCGTTGCCGAAAACCACGGACCACCCAGCGAGCCTTGTAGCGCTCAAGTGCACCATCCGAGCGGGTCTTATGGCGAAAGACCCACTTGCCGCTGATGACATTGGCGCGAGAAGGCCGAGGAACCAGGGTCCAGGTACGGTTCCGCTGCAGAGTGTCGAACTCTTCCTGCATCGCAGCGAGCCAGTGAGGATCACGAAGGGCTGCTCGGGTGGACGCAGGGATCGGTGACGGCTCGGCAGTGGAGGCGGCGAGGAGATACTCGTCGCTGGAGTACCGCAGACTCGGACGGTGGATGCCGGCGCGGGCCCGAGTGAGGGGGCGAGACGGCAACTCCGGAACGAAGTCCAAGGAGGCGGCCGGCGAGGCTGCCGGCGAAGCGGCCGGCGAGGCAGACGGCGTGGCGGCCGGCGAGGCGGCCGCCGAAGCAGCCCAGGAGGCCGCCACCGCGGCACCTGAGGCGCCCGAGGCGTCAGGAGAGGGTGTCGGCAGCGACGCCGGCGGAGACGACGACGGCGGCGTGGGGGCACGAGGCGCAGCTCGTCCCACGACGCGGGGACCGCCAAAGCCCGGAGGCGGCCCGAGAGTCGAGCGGGGCCGTCCACCTGACGGGGTCGCCGATGGGCCGCCGGTGGCCGGCGGCGACGGAGCGACGAGAGGTACCTGCTGCTGAAACGGAAACACCTTCTCATCAAAGTAAGCGTGCCGGGAGGTGAAGACGCGATGTGAGACAGGGTCGTAGCAGCGGTAGCCTTTGGTGTTAGGTGGGTAGCCGAGAAAGATGCAGGCGACGGAGCGGGGTGTGCAAGCTTATGAGGCGCAGTGGTGGCGATGCTAGGGTAGCAGAGACAGCCGAAGATGCGAAGCTCATCATAAGAAGGCGGTGCACCGAAGAGGAGGTGATGAGGTGTAAAGTTGCCGCGAGTGCGACAGGGTCGGATGTTAATGAGAAGTGATGCGGTGGCGAGAGCGCCAGGCCAAAAGCGCGGAGGCACATTGGCATGAAAGAGAAGTGTCCGAGCGCAGTCGGTAAGAGTGCGAAGGACATGCTCAGCGCGACCGTTCTGCTGCGAAGTGTACGGGCATGTGAGACGAAAAATCATGCCATGTGTGGTGAGGAGAGAGCGAACAGCTAAGTTGTCAAATTCCTTCCCGTTATCAGTCTGAAGCGCGAGAATGGGGCGACCAAACTGCGTGAAGACATAGGAGTAGAAAGCGGCGAGAGTGGAGATGACATCCGACTTACGACGCAACGGGAAGGTCCACACATAGTGAGAAAAATCATCAAGAATAACAAGATAATAGAGAAAGCCCGTATTACTTGCAACAGGAGAGGTCCAAACATCACTATGAATTAACTCAAACGGGTACGATGCAACATGAGAAGAAGTCTGAAACGGAAAACGAGCATGTTTGCCTAGACGACATGCATGACAAGAGTGATCATCGATCTTATTACACGTGAAAGAAAAAGTCCGAAGTATATGACGAAGTGTGGCGGGGTTGGGATGACCCAAGCGAGCGTGCCAAAGGTCCACACCGACGGCGAGATCAACAGGCGCGGTGGAGGTGGTGCGGGCGGTGGAGTGGACCGGGTAGAGGTCGTCGGGGCTGTCATATCGGTGGAGTACCATCCGGGTGCGAGCGTCCTTAACAGAAAAACCACACTCGTCAAATTCAACGGTAGCAGGATTTTCACGTGTAAAAGCTTTAACAGAGACAAGATTTTTAATAAGATCAGGGGAAACTAAGATGTTAGACAATGATAATGGAGTGGATGTAGACGGAAAAGATGCATGCCCTATGTGAGTGATGGGAATAGAGGAACCGTCGCCGACGGTGATGCGAGTGGAAGTGTGGACGGGATAGGAAGAGTGGAGGTTACCGGGATGAGCAGCCATATGTGCGGTAGCTCCGGTGTCCATGTACCAGTCGCCACCGCCAGTGTAGTTGGACGGAGTCGGGGCGGCGTGCAGAGCGGCCAGGAGCGCCGGGTCCCACGGCGCGGGTGGGAGAGCGGTCGGCTGGTGCGGAGCCGTCAGGGGCAGCAGGGGCGGCGCGGCCGGCTGCGGCGCCTGTCCGTAGGTGAGAGGCCCGTAGGGCGCCACATAGGGCTGCGGCGCGGCATACATCGCCTGGTGGGACGGGGGCAGCGCGCCGAAGTTACCCGGGGCAGGGGCACGGGGAACCGGCATGGAGTAGGCATGCACGACGCCGGTCCATGGGTTCTGGCCGGCGTGCCACGGGGCCGGCTGGTACTGCTGCTGCTGGGGGCGGGCCGCTCCTCCCTGAGCGCCCGCGCCTTGCTGCTGCTTTCGGCCTCTGCGGCGGCCGCCGCGGCGACCCCCGTTGGCGGCCGGCTGGGGCAGCGGGGCCGGCGCTGGCGGGAAGGCGGGCGTCGGCAGGAGGGCCGGCGCTGGACGGGGCGGCGGCGGCGCCTGGCCTCCGCGGTTGCCGGCGATGAGCGCGGTATGGGTCGCCCGAGTCCGGGCCATCTTCATCCGGCGCTCCTCCAGTTTAAGGTACGCCACCACCTTAGCGAAGGTAGGATCCGGGATGAGGGTGAGGTTGGAGGCGGCGTTCCCAAAGTCCTCGTTGAGGCCGGCGATGAGGGTGCTGATGAGGAGCTCGTCGCCAACCGTCTCGCCAAGATCGCGGAGCTCATCGGCAAGCTTTTTGAGGCGCATGCAGAAATCGTCGATGGACGAGTCAAGCTGCTGGCACCCATAAAACTCGCCATGGAGGAGGACCCTGCGCTGCAGTTTGTTGTCGGTGAAGAGACCGTTGAGCTTGGTCCAGACGGCGTAGGCGTCATCGTCATCATTCACCACCGTGTGGAAAAGGTCCTTGGAGATGGTGAGGTAGAACCAGCGGATGATGGTGGCGTCGAGGATCATCCACTCCTCGTCGTGAATCATGAGACTCGAGTCCACGGTGCCATCGACGTGGCCGTGGAGCAAGTACTCACGAAACACCAAGGAGAAGTACCGCTTCCAAGCGGAGTAGGAGGCGGTGGATTGATCAAGCACCACCGGAACATGCTCGTGGATGTTGAGATCACGGACGAGAGTGACATCGGGACCGGCGAAGGGGTCGGAGGCGGTGGAGGAGGCGGAACTCATGGCGCAGGGAGAGAAGAGCTAGGGGTTAGGTGAGGATGGCGCGGCGGGAAGAAAGGAGCGGAAGCGGGAGGCGGCGCGGGGACCGGCGGCAGCGGCGGCTAAGAGGGCCGCGGCGGCGGCGGCGGCTAAGGAGGCCGCGGCGGCGGCGGGTGGCGCGGCGGGTGGTGGGTAGGGCGGCGGCGGCGACCGAGAAGGTCGGTGGCGGCGGCGGCGGCGGGAGGGGGCAGCGGCGGCGCTGGGGCGTGGCGGCGGCTAGGGCTAGGGTTAGGATCTTGCTGCGATAGATACCATGTAGAAGGGAAAGAATAGGCTATGCAACACAATTGCATTGATCGGTGCACCAGGCACGTATATATGAGTACAGAGGGGGGCCACAACCTCAACTATACAGATGAACTAGGAGGTGGGCCCAAGACACAATATACACGTACACAATATATTCAACAAGGAGAAACGGTCTGCATCACACATGGATCTTCAACAACATATTTTCCACGTTGATAGTTATCATGGCCAAAATCCGGTGCGAGGCGAAGAATCGGGGGTTTGCAGGCGCAATTCCTTTGTGTAATCTTATGCGGGGAGAGTAGGCTTTTGTATTACCGGCTACTTGCCCTAGGGCGGCCAAACTTGTTTCTAAACTCTCTCTTAATTAATGAATGTAGCAAGTCTTTTGCCCTTTTCAAAAAAAATATGTTTTTGAATATGTAGCTAAGAGCGGTGGGTTGTCAAACTACGAACTGCAAGCTACTCTCCATTTCCCTATAGGTGTGTAGGCCTGCACAGGCTTAGAACAAAAAACAAATTTTTTTTTGCGGGTGAAAAACAAAAATATATTTACTACTCCCTCTGTCCCGTAATGTAAGACGATTTTTGACACTACACTAGTGTCAGAAAACGTCTTACATTATGGGACGGAGGGAGTACTATATTTGCATCATTGCTTAAATATGGTTAGATGATTATAATATGTGAACTAACAATGATATGCATAGTTCGTTCTCATCAACTCTCTGTCCGCTTCACTCTTTCCTTGGTCTATTCGGATGGTGGCTAAGGACCGTAATCGTGAAACAAGTATAGTAAGTGATGCCTTGTGATGGGATAAATTTACCCATTCTTGCACTATTGATTGTAGGCACAACAAGAGAAGATGTAAATAGATGGCGCTTAATCTAGAGTATTAAACTTATTTTTGTCAATTTGTCAAAGTGGAAGTCTAGAAAGATCCATAAATAAGGAGCGAGTAGAATATAGACAATCTTAAAAAGAGTATTAGCCAGTTAATTGTGAAAACTAAAACATTATATATCGCACATTTAAGGAACAACACAACACTTTAAGGTATATACATTATTAAGAGAAATTCATAGATTCATTAGATAATCAAGATTTAAAGGATAATTGTAATTTGACTAAACCAAAGGATATAATAGATTTAGCCTAAACATTAATATAGTTCTGGTAAAACTTTATTAGGGCTTGACAGTCAGCTCAATTTATATGTCTAAATTTAATTAAGATGTTGCTAATGCATGTCGACCACCACACTTGCAATAAGTCAAAACCTGCAAGTATGAGAAACAAATCCAAAAAAGGCTAGCTAATCCTGCCCAACTGCTAAGATGTTTGTAACACCATCAGGTTAGAGACAGATAATGTAATCATTTTAAAACATACCATGGCTCTGTCTCTAGGTAATTCATGGGACAGCTACGATACTGAAAGCGGCAGCAGAAAACAAAATAAAAAGGTTATACTGATGTTTATCATGGTGCCAATGAACGTTTCCATCCCGAGTAAGGCATCACAAATGAATGTTAGCAATGGAACAAAAATGTACTGAATGCAGGATGAGGCTTAGGACGATCAGGTAGACTGGAAAACTCCATAGTATCAGTGTGCCATTCATATATGGAGGAAACATTATTCATTTATTTCCAAAGATGTGTCACTAATAAATAGAGTATGCCTCAAGAAGTCTAAACCGTTGCCCAAAGTATCGTGCCAAGAAAATGAATAATTGATATTGCATCCATTGAAAGCAAGAGCCAAAATACAGTGGTCAAGAACTGAATTAGATTTGGATCAAATAAATACTACATGTTCCACATAGAAAGTAGGTCCAATTATTAAACTTTGTAACAAGAGATACAGAAAGCAGTGAAGCATCTGAAACAATTCCAATTTTTAACTTCTACACATAATTGGAGGTGCTTATCTGAACCTTGGTTGAAGTTTTTGTGTCGAGGAAGCCCTTCAAAATTTTCCAGATCACCTTGAAAACAGTGCCTACATTCACAACAAAAATATGATGCAAGGTCTGCAGTTTTAAAATTTAAAATTATAATCGCGCCACACCATAATACTTATTTTAAACTATCATACTTGTATACTAACTATTTAGTATCTACAACTAAGTAAAATTACCTCCAATAATAGTCGGTCCTTATCTTCTGCATATGAGTATCCACAGAACTGATAAGCAAGGACATCTACACGATATACTCTGGTGAAGCACATCACAGGCAGGTAACCTTCGCATATAGCAACAAACAGTACTACGGCATTCAGCCATGAATGACACAGACACATAATCTAAGAAATCGTACGTCTACATGAAGGCTAAAGCAATGAAACATGAGTGGTTGTCCCCGTGAAGTACTTACCTGACCAGCCGCCGTTGAAGATTGTCCAGTGAAAGAATTCCCCAAATCTAAATGTTAGAACCAGTGTCCAAGGTCTTCCTGAAATTGAGCATAACAGGGATGAAAAGCACCTGTACAAAATTGGGGTTGAGAAGATATTAGCACAACCTAATCGTTCGGTGGAAGAGGGATCGTACAGGAGAAAAATGCAGATAGAGAGAAACCTTGCCAAGGACCATGGGCGTGAGCCTCAGGAAACGAAGAATATATGCAGGCGCATATACAGTGCGGGCCAGGAAATAGAAACGCACAACTCCATTACTTGCCACCAGCGAGTGTGCGCATCGACTGCGATGAATGCTCCCTGGAACTGATGATTGATTGCCTCCTTCAATCCCAACTGTTCGGCTTCAATCCTCCGAACAGTCCACCGCCGCTTCGCCTCTACCTGGTCTCGGTGGCTCGAACCAGGTCGACCTTATGATCTTGCTCGCGACCGGGAAGGCCTAGAATATAGAGGATGCACAGAATGAGGAGAGATACATAGACCTATAGAGGATGGAGGAAGTGAAGCCGTGGTCAACTAATAGCTAAGCACACGAACATGCTTGATATTGTCAGAAGGCCACACACTCGCCTGATATTACTCCCTATTTAATCCAAAGCACAAATAGCATTGCATAACACAAATATTCACCTGAAATTAACCAATTCAGACTTATCAGGTTTCAGCAATTCGAAGAATCATCATTTCATTACTGCATATTTAACACATATCGCACAGCATGTGGGAATTCCAAAATACTCCGGTCTGATTACAACAGTACGGGAACAAACCGAATGGAGATTCCTTCTCCCTGACCGAAGCCTTGCAGACGGCTCGGAGTCTCGACATCCACCGGAGGCGACGCTCACAGGAACTTCCTGTATGGTCGGCCTGCGTCCTCGTCATGCATATGCTGCATCCATTCCAACCACGCCCAGATTTGTTTTAGGGTTTGGAGAAGAGAGAACGAGATGTGGGCAGAGATGGGTCTGGATCTTACGAATTCGGGAACGATGCCCTTGTAGACGAGAATGGGGACGGCGAGGCTGAGGCGGGTAAAGTGAAAGTTGAGCTCAAGGTTCTCCCGGATGGTGTTCCACTCCTCGACCCACCGGTTCTTGTTCACCTCCATGCCCCCACCCTTCTTCTCGTCTCGTCTCCTTGATCCACCGCCTCCTGCTTCCTCTCCCCTCTGAGAATGTGCCAGTGATCTCTTTTTTCGTTTGAGATTTGGAGGCTCGGTCTAGAATGGGATCGATCTGAGCGGCTCCACTCTGCCATGATGTGCTTGGCGACCCATTTTGGCCCACCGTTGCCATTGTCATCACTCTCTCTCTCTCTACGACCACAGCGGCGGTGCATCCGGAGGAGTTGGGCGTGTGGAGTGGGGTGGGTGTGGGAAGCGGAGAGAAGGGCGAGTGGGTGGAGCTACGAGGACACGAAGCAGAATCAGTTCCGTTCGTTCATTAGCCCGTGTCAGTGAACGAGAGACTTCGGTTTCGGCCACGGGAATAGCGGCCCAGGACATCCAGCCCAGTATCAGCCCATTCCGGAGAAAACAATGTGTAGGACAACTAAGGATGGCCAAGACGCGCGATCCAATGGCTGAAATCAGTGAGGACGTGAGAGAGCTCGGAAAGGGTTCAGTTTTACTATCCTTAATTCGTACACTTTCCCTGGCCCTATGGAAGGCGCCTAGATTGCCCTAAATGTTTTCTTACAGCACTCAAGAGACTAGTTCATCGGCTGATGTTATGTATATACTGTGTTTCAAAGTACTTCTCAACCTCTAGAGACATATCTTATCTATACGTAGAATATAGCATGGTATATTATAGGTTGTGTGCATCTTCGGATGCAGAGACCGGGGGGGGGGGGGGGGGGGGGCTTTTCCTCTTCCATTATCTAAAAAAACTGCTCGATGATAACTTTTTTTTGCATACAATACGCATATTAGCAAGCCTTATGTAATGCTAAGAAATTATAGATAGATATACTAACTCCTAACTCTTGCGTTGTCATGATGATAAATAGGTACTTGATTGTTATCGATGATATATGGGAAGAATACTCATGGAAAGCAATCAATGACGCTTTGATGAATGATGAAGCTGAAAGTAGAGTAGTCACAACTACTCGGAATCACACAGTAGCCAACATGGCGGATGATGTTTACAGGCTAAAAGCTCTTTCGCATTTGCACTCTAAAGAGTTACTCAATAGAAGACTATTTGATGGTAAAGACAACGTCCCTAGTGATGTACTGGAGGTATCAGAAAAGATTTTATCGAAATGTGGTGGTGTACCACTAGCTATCAATGAAATGGCTAGTTTTTTTTACATGATACCAAGGGTTCATTGGTCTAAGGTGTATGACAATGCCGGTTATGGGTCAGATGTTGGAGGCAATGCAGATGTCTGGAAGGCGACGAGAGAGGTACTATCATCTAGTTATTATGATATGCCTGATTTTCTGAGGGCATGTTTATTGCATCTACACATTTTTCCAGAGGACTGTTTAATCAAGAAAGAAACTTTGATCTGGAAGTGGGCAGCCGAAGGTTTAATCGTTGAGGAACCAAGGAAAGGGTTATCTGAGCTTGGAGAACGATGCTTCCAAGAACTCATAAATAGAAACCTGGTCATGTCGGTAGAGGACGACTCACATTGTGGGAAGGTAATTGGTTGCCGTGTCCATTATTTGGTGCTTGATATGATCTGTTCCTTATCAACTCAAGAGAACTTTGTTACCGTCCTGGATGGTAGCAAGCAACACCCCCCTGTTGCATGCAAGACTCGCAGGTTGGCTGTCCAAAAGAGGGTCGCAGAGCAGGGCGACCCTCTGACTAACATTCGCCCGGAAAATCTGAGGTCATTTAATACCATGGGGTGTCATTTTAGTACGGATCTATCACTTTCAAGCTTTGAACGTCTCCGTGTGGTTGCTATAGAGGAATGTACTTTCAGTGAAGGGGAGAGTTATAATCTTAAGTATCTTGGGAGATTACTTCAGCTAAGGTACCTCGGACTATATAACACACGTATTGATGAGCTACCGGAAGACATAGGGGATCTAAGAATTTTGCAGACACTGGACTTGAGGGGAACCAGGGTCAAAGAATTGCCAGGGAGAGTTGCTCGCCTAAGGCAACTCAAGTGCCTGCGAGCTGATGAAGGCACAGCAGTGCCGGATTGGATGGGGAATCTGACATCCCTAGAGGAGCTGCTGCTGGGCGAAGTCGGCAAGTCGGTAAACTTTGTGAATGAGCTGAGCAAACTGACAGAGCTGAGGAAGCTAGAGATTCGGACTGAGAAGTTGGATAAGAACCAAAGCAAAGCTTTGGTGCAGTCTATGAGAAATCTAGAGAAAATCCAAGTCCTAAGACTTACGATGCGTTATTGGTGGCCATCACTTGGTGAGCTCAACTGGGGAGACTTTGACCCACCTAGACAACTCCGTGAGTTGCACCTAATGAGCATCGCATCCTCTCAGCTGCCTGCGTGGATCAACGTCTCCCGTGTTCCGGTTCTCTCACACTTGTATGTGAATGTGATGGCTGTGAAGGACCAGGATCTAGAGAACCTTGGGAGATTGCCAGAGCTCATTAGTCTGGAGCTGCTGACGCCGTCGAACATCTTCCCTACCATCAAGGGAGACCGTGCATTCCCCAAGTTGAGGTGCTTTCACACGTCCACATCATTCAGTTTTTCAGAGGGAACTATGCGAAGCCTGGAATTATTTCACTTCAAAGTCGACATCTCAGCCTTGAAGGATGCCAACATTAACTTTGATGACGGCTTTGTTGCATCAACATTGAAGAACCTCCCTTCGCTTCAGAAAGTCGAGGCGGAAATCAGCTTCACCGGTGACGTCGAGGCGATACATGAAGCGCTGAAGCGTGCAGTGGACGAACATCCGAACAGTCCCAGCCTTCATGTCAAAACTAATCAGGTACGTACTACCGTGTGTCTCCTCATCACACCAATATGTCTAGCGAACTTTTTCTCGGTCTAACACATAATCTTTTAAAGATTTCAGAGTATATACATACATGTACACACACGTCTGCGAATTAATTCGCAAAAAAAGAATGTACACGCATGTCTGATTGTTTTTCCAACCATGCTTGATTTCTTACGTCACGTTATTTTACAGGTTGCCACTGCGCAGAAAAGACTACTGTAATCATGTCACCGGCTGCAGGGCCACCTCGTCAGTCTTTGAGCTTAGTTCATGTTTGAAGGGGCAAAAACACCAAGAAAAACTGTCAAAAAGAAAAAAAAAGAAGGAAAAAAATTGTCTTTATGTTGCTTACATATATTGTAAAAAATCTAGTTTGGTGAACCAAGTTTGCTCAGTGTGTAATAAGTCTAGTTTGGTACCCTGCCAGGTTTTTTGTCCCTTAGGTTATGTTCCCAGCGAATGTAACTAGAGGGTTTTCCTGGTGCGCATCGAACTCAGAGGACCTATTTCATTTTCCATTGTTGTGTTGTATACTGTCTACATTCTTGTAAGATAAAACTCTGTGATCCTCTATTCTGTTCTTGCTTACCTCGGTTCTGAAACCATTACATTTCTAAGATCCTCAGTTCACTGCCTGAAAGCTAGCTAGCTCGTGATGAACTATCTATTTTCACTTTCCATCCAAATAAGTAGCTCATGATGTACTAGTTCACTTCTTTGTGATGTACAGTACTACCGGCTTGTTTGCCGGCCGCCTCTGCTGCCCTCATGGCTGCTTTCAGACTCCTTTTTGTCTTTCTCAAAATCAATAAGTGAAGCCCTACTCAGTTTGTTTATTTGGATGCCTATTTATTTTCTTCGTTCCCAGTGAGCTGATCTGCAATTGTTCAGTTCAGAATTAGTGTCCCACTGGAAACAGGGCAGCTACGTATTTTTGGTGTTCGTATCATGTAGTAAAACATATTGAGTTCACATTATGATCTCAAGCAGGCAATTTTTACAGAACACGAAGAATACAAGTTCTCACTAATAGTATGCACTAACAGTTTCACTTTCACTTGTGAATTTCTTGTGGTGTCAACAAAGGAAACTTCATAATCTGAAAGTTTGAACAAGTCTAATTAGGAATGGCCACGGTCGGCCTTTCAATTGCGAAATCTCTCGGTAAATTACAGAGCATTGCTCACCAAGTTGCCGTGCGCCGTGCCGCCGGCCGCCCTCGCCGTCGCCGATCTGCAGCGGTTTGATGCCTTCTGGTTATGGCCTTGCGCAGGTTGGGGGCTCGCCGGTGCTGCTCGCCCGGCTATTGCTAACTGGAGCGCCGATGATCCACCGTACGCCGGAGTAAAAAGTCCCACCGGAGGAGTCGCCGCCGTAGGTCCCCTGCCGCCTCCGGTCGTCGGCGCACGCAAACAGAACAGTCTCGAGCCAACAACGATGGGCGACGAGTGAAGTCTGTTTTAAACCCTAAGGATATAGAGCGCGAAGCAAATGAACCCCAACGTTTAAATCCCTGAAGTCCATACCCCAACCTCGCTGATCCTGGTTGTTTTTTTACCTTTGGGTCGTATCCAAACGGAGGGATTCCTCCGTGCGGAAAGGACGGGATCGGGTTAGTCAGCTACCTGCACATGGGTCCCATACGCCCATGGTCGCCTGGCTCGCTCTGCAGACGCGCTCCCGGTGCATACCCTCGAAGGCCGAACCTGATGCGGATCCCGGCGGGTCGTTTTCTCGCTGTGGTGACCTTCTTGTTTTGATGCGGCCATCGGAGCACAGGATCGAGAACTCAAACCCTTTCTCGACGAGCTAATGCATAGGACCTGCAGCTGCTGGCCTGGACACGAGTCGAGCTCAGCGGGAGCGGAGGAAGTCACGTACGAGCTGGATGTATTCCTTCTTGAGATACCTATGTACGCAAGCCATGCTGATCGATTTGATGGACATACACAGGTCAGGACGCACACACGGGACACGCTGGGTGTATTCCTTCGGAGATACGTATATGCAAGGATTGGCTGTGACTGTGGGAGGCCGGCACTTACGTGCGCGCGAGCTCCAGGGCGTGGTCTGTAGCGGCGCCATTCGCAGGGCATGCGCACGGCACCCAATCCATGTGGCGTCTTTAATTTGCAGTCCCACCCTTCCACAGTGCCACGTCAGCGAATCCAGTCCGAAAACAGGCGTAAGGGTGATTACAACCGGGATCAAAGACGTCAGGGTATGGACTTCAGGGATTTAAACGTCGAGGTTCATTTACGTCGCGCTATACATCCTCAGGCAGGGGCGAATCTACTGTACAGGCTTTAACAGGCTTGAGCCTGCCCTCTAACCGGATCAATTAGGCCTATACTGCTCATGACCAGGGCGCAGCCCAGGAAATTGGCTTCTTTTTGGCCCATCTCAGTGCGTCCTCACTTGTTTGAGCCTGCCCTATGATTACGTTCTAGATTCGCTGCTGTCCTCAGGGTTTAAAACAGACTTTCACGAGCGTGTGGACTGCTTCGCTGGCTAGCGACCGCGTCCACCCCCAGCTTCCAAGCTGCGTACGTTTGGGCCTGCCCAACATAGCTCGTTTCTGGTTTTGTGAAGGTTAACCTACCCAAACCGGTTTTCCTTTTTATCTTGTCTTCTACTTTGGGGCTTTTCGTCTTTTTCATTCTATTTTTTCCTTTTCCTTTTCCTTTTTCTTTTTTATCTTTTTCGTAAATCTTCCCTTTTTCTCTTTTATTTTGTGAACAATTTGCAAATTCATGAACTTTTTTGAAATCATGAAATATTTAGGAAATCACAAACATATTTAAAAATTCGTGAACATTTTTTGAGATCATTTTTCAAATCCGTTAGGATTTAATTTTTTTAAAATTGTTAAAAAATTTGAAATTAATGAACGTTTTTTGTATTCAATCGGCAAACAGTTTTGAATCGATGAACTTTTATCGAAATTCAGGAAAGATTTTTAGCAATTCACGACCAATTTAATTTTTTTAGAAAATTCTTTCAAAAATTATGAACATTTTCAAAATTCATGAAAAAAAATTGAACACGCAAACTTCTTATTTTTGCAAACATTTTTTACGAATCATGAACATTTTTTGAATAAACGAGCATTTGTTACAACTTCGTGAACATATTTTGAATTTGTAAATATTTTATTAAACTCGTGAACATTGTCTTGAAACTCGTGAACAATATTTTAATGATTTCTAGAACATTTGTTTCAAAATCCATATTTTTTGGAATTTTGGAACCTTTTTGTAATCCTGAATTATTTTAAAGAAGAATAAAAGCAAAACTGGACAAAGAAACACAAGGCGCATCCAGCACCGAGAATCAGCCAGGCCAAAGTGGCGCGACGGGGGTAAGAGAAGGTGGGCGCTGGCTCGTTCACCAGCGCGCACCGCACTATATAGGAGCTCCCGTGCCGAGGGCACGGCTATGTGCCGCCCGCACCGATTCCTATCGCAGGGTCGTCTGCCGCTGGTGGATTGGCCCAGTGACCGCGCATGCTCACGTCACACTGCGTCATTCAAGTTTTTTTTCTTTTTTCTTCTTATTTTTGTTTTCATTTTTAATTTTAATTTTATTTTTTTGTTTCAAAATATTCCAAACATAAATATTTTACAAGAAAACTTTACATTAAATTTCAAAAAAATGTTAACCATGCATTTGAAATATGTTAAACATGTATAGAAAAATGGTAATCATGTGTTTACAAAATGTTTGTGACATTTCAGTGCGTGTCATTTTATAAAATGTACAAAAAGTGTTCGTGTAATTCAAAAACAAACCGCACATTGAAAACACAAACGTTACATTTAAAAAAATGTTAACGATCTTCAAAAATGTTATTTTGGATATTTTCAAAGAAAATGTATAAAATATAATAAAAATCGAGCCATTAAAAAAATGTGTGTGACATTTCAAAGGAAAATTCGAATGATTAAAAAAAATCATGACATTTTGAAAAATGTTTATACAATGTTCAAAAAATGTTCTGTGGGTTAAAAAAATGTTTATTCCATTAAGAATTGTACGTGACATGTTAAAGATATGTTAATGTATTTCCTATGAATGTCCATGAAAAAATAAAAATATCTATACAATGTAAAAAATTATTCGTGTAGTTTACAAAAATGTTTATTGCCATTTAAAAATGTACAACGTGGATCTGGAATATGTTATTGTGTATTCAAATAAGTTTTGAAAACATCTTTTTTTATATGTACATCATGTATTTGTAAAATGTCCAAAGTGTATCAAAGAATGTTTCACCTGTGCTCTAAAAAAGTACATTATGTACTCACAAAAAGTGGACATGTGTTAGAAAAAGGAAACTAGATAAAACCAACAAATAAAAAAATAAAAGCAACGAAAACTGAGGAATACGAAGAAAACCAAGAAAGAAACAAAAAAGAACCAAAACTATAGCGAAGAAACAAAAATCCAAAAATCCTATGAAGAAACAAAGTATAAAGAAGGACAAAAGAAAAACCAAAGAAAACCAGTGAAAAACAAAGAAAACAAAAGAAAACAAAAAACTGAAGAAAACCGGAGCGAGCGAGAGAACCTAGAGCGACGCTATAGCGGTAGCAAGCGATCCGCTAATGGGCTGGCCCGATTCGCTCACCTGTAGGACGATTAATAATAGGAATCATTACATCTTTCTAAAAAAAAAAGGAATCTTTACATGCGAGGCATAGCCCCGGCGGCTATCGGGGGCTTTCCTTGGGCGCTCTCCCACGTCAACTTTAGGCTAGTCATAGTGGGGAGTAATTTAGGCTAGTAACATGCATATGTTACTAATCCATATTACTACCTTCAAAGATCAGCCGGGTCGCGAGCCGTCGGATTTGTCACATCGTGCGAGACGAGCGTGTCTTCATCACTGCAACATGGGTCTTGTTGCAGAATTATTTCTGCAACATAGGCCTTGTTGCAGAATTTTTTTGCAACCTTTTTTGTTGCATTTTTTTTGCAACTGAGGTTTTGTTGCAAAATTTTTTTGCAACTGAGGTCTTTTTGCGGAAAATTTTCACAACAGAGATTTTGTTGCAAAATATAGACCCGTCGTAAACGATTGCAACACCGTATATGTTTCAGAAACATAGTCCCCGTTGTAGAATCACTTTGACAAAGGGCGGTATGCGGATCCTCACTTGGACGCGTGTCACGCAGTAGAGGTGGCGGACGCAGCCGCTGTGATCCGTCGGGTGATGGTAAGGTTTTCCCTACCTTCATAGTGGGTAGTCTCAGATGTGATAACATAGAGAGCTTCATTTATTACTTTGTAGACTCATTTTACATTGGGAACCGCTATGTGATGGTAACATATTATGTTACTCCATTTGCATCTCTCCTTATTAATTACTTGCCACATCATATTTTTTACCTATGTGGCATGCATGTTACTACTTATGTTACTCCCACTATGAGCAGCCTAGGTGGTCGGCGTATCTGCTTCCGATCGTTACCAATAAATTGATCGCTACACACATCTCCCAGCAACCAAGCAGACAGTTTGTTTCCTTCTTTTTTCCTCTTTCAATTTTTTCACTTCATCTTTTTCGGTCTATTGAAGTTGGTGATTCACCCTTCAAAAATTTGAACTCTAAATCATCTTACTGATGACTTCAGAAAGTTAATTAAATGTTTGGAATCAAACTCCTCTCTAGAATTTTTAACGAGGATCTGGGTATCATAAGATTCATCGCTAGAGAGGGGGCCATTGGTGAAGAGTACATCATTTTCTTCATTCCTTGCAACTCGTGTAAAAGAAACATTTCTTCAAAAGCGGTAGCGATCCGCTTTGGGCCATTGATTATCACAACATTATCACAAAAAGTATCTAGACACAAGTAGTGAATATGATGCGCATTCTTATAAATCTTATCAAGTATGGTGCATTCTACCCCCATAGTTCTTATTCTGCGAAGAATCTCACCGGCACCTACAATAAGTACTCATAGTTGTATGGCCTTTATACTTCGCATTCTTCACAAAGTAGAGAGTACGATAGCACATATCATTGAGGAATATCTATTCACCAATTTCAACCATCTTTTTACTGTCGCTTCTTTGATAGCCAAACGTGGTAGCATTGTATTATCTCTCATCCCAGTATTTCGTGAGTTGTCATCTCAGAAGACATGATTAGTAGAGTTTATTTAAAACATGGGGCTTAAAAGAAAAATAGTAAGATAAATGGCAACAAAAAAATAAACTATGCGCGAGCGGGTAGGTAATCAGCAAGCGCTATGCTCTTCGGCGATGGCGCCAGAAAATGTTTGATGTCCTGCAAGAGCACAGGGTGTAATTAAGGACAGTATAACCGCACCTAATCCCTGCCCTCACTGCGATTTGGGTTTTCGGCCGTCCGTTTTATTGATCCGGGTGTTCCTGGCCGTCAGATTTCCTATCTATGGTGATCTGTTCCGCAATCTGTTTAAAATGGCCCAGCTGTCCTGTGGGCTGCTGCTCCACGGGCCAAAACGGACGCCTCTGGTGCATTGGGCCTTCGGCGAGACAGCAGCCCATTCGAAGGAGGGAGGCCTGCGAGCGACCGCGTGAGGTGCATCCACTCGCGAAACCTAATCCAGTCCCAATCGAGACGGCATCGACTCCAGTCGGTCCATCCACTCGCCCAATTCCGATCGAAGCTGAGGGGAACGAGACTGCCGGTCGATCCATCCACTCGCCCAATCCCGATTGAGGCTGAGGGGAACGAGATTGTCGGTCGATCCCAGCGACCGGAGGAGAGGAGCAGCCGGTGCAACTGGTTCCATCAATTGAAGACGGGGTGAGGGATGGGATCGAGTCCATCACCCGCCGCCGCTGCCACCATTCCGCCTCCCTCCTCTCTGCCTGACACCTGCGACGACCACGCCGCCGGGAGGAATCCGCCTCCGCCGCGTCATGCCGCTGCCGGGGTGGTCAGGGGTCGCCACCACCGCGAGCCAGGGGAGCATAGGAGCAGCGGCCGCGGCTGGACGCCTCCCCGATCCTACGTGGTCGCAAAAGCTACTCCGTTGAGATTTGATGCTAGCCGATGCGTGCGATGCTTCTCCTTTCTTTTCCCCTGAAGATGAAGCAGAGGATGGGATGTAGGATCTGAAGGGTTTTCGATCGACTGCCCACGTCCACGCGGTAAATCCTAACCCAAACTCTCCCCCCTTTGTAGTTCTCGATCTGACAACCCTAACTTTTCCATGACGCCAACGTGTAATCCCTTACAGAATTGTACAGTTTACCCTCCTCCTGTGCGATGTACGCACTCCATCCACCGAGTTTCTCATGCCAATGTTATTGATGACAGATCTGGTGCCAACCGTGGTGGCTGCTGATTGGGAGTTGCACTACATAACTTGATGCACCATCGTGTGGTTTTTGTGGTATTTTTACTTTTGAAAATTGGTGATTGTTGAGTCTACAAAGAGGATATATAGTTGACAAGTTTAGGCACATCCTAAGTTGCAGGGCTCATGCTGTCAATTTTTTAGAATTTCATTGGTAATAGTTAGTATTTCCTAGAATAAGCAATTCTCAAAATATGTGTTTTCCTCTTATGTGCAATAATTTTTTTCTATAACATTAATAAATCCGCCTTGCAGCTAGGATATGCTATTCACAGAAACTGCTTACGTGAAAATGATATGCATGGTTGGAGGTGATTTCAGATATCTGGAGGACAGTAGTGGGTGAAAATGCAATAAACGTAGATCAGTGTCATGTGCTTCCATCGGAATTGACTTATAAGCAGGTATATGTTGAAGTTCAATACAAAATTCTGGAATATGTAATTATGCGTGCTTTAACTTACTACTTTCATTTGGCTTTTCATATGTGTAGTCACAGTTCTCCTTTCAATTTTTCATAGTTTTGACTTTTACATGGGCAATCAAGTACTACTTTTTATATAATATACTCACAAATGCCATGTGTCTTAACAAACAACTATTAGAATGTGTGATGAATCCTATAAAGGATCCACATTCCTTTGTTACTTAGGTAGCCCGGCAGATTCCATGTGTCAAGTTTGTTCATTTTCTGAAACTATGCACCTTCTGAAATTTTAATGCCTCCTTGTGAGTTGTGTGTTGGGATCATTCATTAACCTTAATGAGTGTTGAAGGTGCCAAAGTACATAGGATTTTACAACTTAGGTTGTCCTTGGTAACGCCAATGGATAAGTTGTGACAATTAAATTAAACTGACCTAACTGAAATCTCGTCCAATGTGTGTATGCAAGCTATGCAAGGAAATGCCTCAAATTGTTGATAAAATTTGAGAAATTAGTACCAATGAATTTTGAGACACAGCTAGCACAAAGAATACATGAAAACTAAGATGCGAAACCTCAGAATGCACAAACATTCCAAGTATTCACTCAAATTGATGAAACAAGACTGTTTTCGGTTCATAGTATCTGCCTATATCTTGCGGTAGGGGCGCAAAGCTCTACTTCTCCTCTATCTGCAATGTTCATATCTGTTCGAGCAGAGCATAAACATATATGTTGAAAACCACAATCTGGAGATGTATCTGGACGTTTGCTGTTCATTATACAAAAATAAAATGTTGCAGAAAAATAGGATCGACCTTAGCATTCGGAAGCTTTTTCAGTTCAGAGAACTGAACTTCACAATCCGAACTAGAAGAGACACACATAAGCATTACAAAGAAACATTAGAGGGGATCTATGCAGCGTAGAGATCAAATTAAATATATGGTAGAAACTATGAAGCAACATAATTTCAGAAACATTGGGCAGTCCATGGCAGAAACACAAAAAGATAGATTGTGCCTTTTAAGTGTTACCTCTCAAGTGTAATGTTTCGTTCATGGTCATGTTTCGTATTTGTCCCATGACCTATACACTACTGTTAATAAGAATGCAATAGTGAACTTCTTCAATCTATATTTTGTCAACCCATTTAAAGAATTGGTGGGTATTGCGAGCTTTTATGCCACCACTTCAATTACTATTTGTCTTAATTTGGTTCATCCATGCCATTGTATTTACTAGCAACCATTTTTTAACTAAATTATGTATCTGACACGAGGTGTATCAGCTTATTTAATATACCTGAGGTGTAAGTAAAAAATCAATTCCGAGTATGTGAAAACAGGAGTTCTCTATAGTTTGGTTAATGCTTGCCTTTTCTTTATGAATCCCTGCCCTTCAGTTTTCGTAACAAAACAAAAGAGTTTTCTATATCTTTATGAATAATGCCTTTCTTCAAGTCATGACATCATACAGAACACCCTCGGATTGTGTTCAGAGTACCGATGGAACTCATGTTGGAAACATGGCAATGGCGAACCCAACGATTTCGAAAGGATTATAAAAGGGAGTGTAGAGCATAAAAATGTGATTTACTGTAGCAGTAATGTTTTTCTTCTAATAGTGGGTGATATGTTTTTCTTCTTAGGAATGAGCATGTGTGTACAAATTATATCATAATATATACAGTTTATATTGCATCGTTACTTTATTGCTCACTTGTGTCTCTTTTCCATCGGATTTAGTGAAAGCTCGATGAAGGTGCATCTTCAAGTGCCGGTGATTGCTATGCATCCAGTGAATCAACTGAATGTTCCATTTGATTCTATAACTGATGTTGTGGTATAACTACTCTTTGCATCGCTTTCATATAATCAAGTTTGTAATGTACAACCAAGTGCGGCTCCATTTACCTTTTACGATCCTTATTATGTTGTAGAATCACCATGAAGGATAGGGGCGGCCAAGATGTCTGTGTGTCTGCGTCGGCTCACCTTGCCCTAAACCGTGCGACCAATCAATCCGCTCGTTCTCTCTCTTGCAGCAACCGACTGATTGACTCTTGTGGACTGCGGGTCGGTTAGCTTAATAGGATATGGGAAAGAGGCCTAATTTCCCAGAGGGCTTCAAGTTTCCTATGGAAAAGCAGCCCTATAGGACTTTTGGCCTAGGAATCAGGAAGGCGTGCCACTACAGGAATCAGCTATTTTGCCGTCTGGCAAGTACAGACGGTAAAGAGCGATATACAGACGGCAAAGAGTTTGCCGTCAGCCGGTTGACGGCAAAGATAGACGGCAAAGTGAAAGTCGGCAAAGATTACTTTGCCGTCAGCTTTTCATCGGGCAGACGGCAAAGATTTTACCGTCAGCCAAACTACCTTTGACGTCATCCACGTACACTCCAGACGGCAAAGAAAAGCATCTTTGCCGTGAGCCATTATCTGCCTTTGCCGTGAGCCATTATCTGTCTTTGCCATCAGCCTCAAATATCACAGACGGCAAAGAATTATTTTTATATGAAAAAAGAAACGAACGGATCACGACGAAAACCACAATATCCATCGACGGTTGTTCCAAGACTCGACGAATGGATTTTACAGTACAAAATTGTTTCATTTCACAAGATAAACAGATTACACACAAACGGAATACACAGCGTATACACAAATAAAGTATTACACACAAATGACACAAAATACAAGAACACGTAGCAACAAAAAGAATACATGAGCCACGACCGAGCAGCTCAAGCCTTCCCTTCCGCAAAAAAAAAACTCAAGCCTTCCGCCGTCGCGCCGGAGCTTGCCATCCTCATACGGGAGAGGGTGCTCCACTGCAGCATCGAGGGATGGGGTCGGGTACGGCGAAGGCATGTGGGGACGGCGAAGCAGGACAGGGTGGGCTCGGTGGTGCCGGAGGCAGAGAGGAAAGGGGCGGTGGCCGGCGAGGGCGACAGGGGGGGCCGGGGCCGGCGGACGACCTTGGCGACGGGGGACGCGGCCGGGGCCAGCGGAGCCGGGGCCGGCGGTCGGCGGGGCCGACGGGCCACGGGGCCGGGGCCGGCGGCCGGCGGGGGCGACGGGCCACGGGGCCGGGGCCGGCGGCCGGCGGGGGCGACGGGCCACGGGGCCGGGGCCGGCGGCCGGCGAGGGCGACGGGGACGCGGCGCTGAGGTTGCCGCAGGGCATGGGTTCACTGGCCGGCGAGGGAGACGACGGACGGGGCACTGAGGTCGGCGAGCGAGGCCGTGGCTAGCGAAGCCGGGGCCGGCAGGCAAGGTGGTCGCGGTCGCCGGTCTCTGGATCGAGGGAGAGGGGGGTTCAGAGAGAGAATCGGGGTGTGGGGATAAGGACGAGAGAGAGTGGTGAGGGATAAGGTAGAGAGAGAGAGAATCGGGGCGTGGGGGCGTGGGGAGGTGGTTTTGCATCGTGGGATGTGTGGACTAGATTCTGCCATGTCACCGATCCACGTGATCGATCCGTGGCCTGTGTTTCTTCTTTGCCGTCTGTGTTAATTTCTGTAGACGGCAAAGTGAGCTCTTTGCCGTCTGTATTTTTTTCGCAGACGGCAAAGTATATTTTGCCGTCAGTTTTTCTTTGCCGTCTGTTGATGATGGCAAATCGTTACTTTGTCGTATGTTCGACGAAAAACTGACGGCAAAGACGCCTCATGACGGCAAATTAGCTGTTTCCCGTAGTGTGTAGATCGAATTAGACAGCAACCGCAACCCTTGGGAGAGGTGCCATCTACATAGGCTTGGCCTAGATACAGCGATTGGAACACCATGATAACCTGACAAACATAGAAAAAAACACATTATGTATATGATCAGTTTTAAATTTGAGTATGTGAAATGATGCAGAAGTTTAAATGAATATTCACAAGAAGCTTATGACAACATACTAGAAAGAGAAATGAAATTCTACTGGGCTTATTTACAGATATTCCTTTTTGTTGAATTGCCCCCTACGGCTGCTTTTGTTTATTTGATTTCCATACTAATCGAAATCCTTGTTAGCACTCATCTCCATGAATGTGATGCACTGCACAAGAGTGAAGTGCCATGGTGGACTTCTCCAAACTAATGGTATTTAGCTTGCTCGCCTAATTCTTCATTGTTGCTAAACATGGCGACCCTTTGAGTAAAGTGGCATTCGAAGATTTCAATGATACACCCTGTATATAATCTACAATGGCAAGTTATGTCTCCTGTTGCATGTTTCTTTTTGCTGCTGCTTATTATCTATCATGGCTGTATTGATTGGTTGTATTTACTACATACATTGTGTGTGTTGTCATAAACCAATTTGTATATTTAAAGCTTGCTTTTTACCGAGTATATACATATGAGATTTTCATTGATTATTGACTAATATAAGGTTATGTTTGTACACATATAATATGTTTCATGTGCCCATGTATCTACAAAAAAATCATACCATTTATTGTACAAATAGATGGGCGCGGCATCACGCGCCATCAATGATCTAGTAACACTTTTACGATAAGTAGAGTGTCGAACCCAGAGAGAGCGAAAAGGAAGGACTACTAACCCTGTAACTACGTCGTCACCAGCATAGCTCCGTACACACCCAAACCGGAGTTTGGAAATAGCCTATTCTATAAGTTGATGAGGAAACAAAATAAAAAAGGAGGTTTTACCAAACTACGAACAGAAAGGTAAAAATAAGAAATATAAATATGCTAAGTTAGTAAAGGTGGTGATGTAGTAGTAAGGTATTCTCAAGGGTTCAGAGTCATCACTAATATGATTCGCGCAACATATGTGGAGCATAGCTCTCTGTCGTATCCCTAAGCTACTCTTTATGTGTCTAAGTGGGCGGATCCGGGTACATAATACGTTTTACTCTAGGTAGACTTCGTATCACGCATGCCACTACCGTAATTTCCCCACTCATGTTCTCACTGCTGTAATCAAGGGTTTCTTGTGGACGCGGCCTCACCAAGGGTTCTCCGTTACTCCCTTACCAAATGCAAAGGAGAGTTAGAGAGGATTTTACTGCCACCTCGAATTACCTCATCATCCTAACCTTCACAAAGACAATAATATGGTTCATAGCCAAACAAGTCAATAATGTCAGCGAGGCCTCCTTGCAACATTCATACAGGCTATTAAATCAAACATCAACAGAAGATATTGGCCAAGCTCCAGGGTGAAAACCCTAGGCCTGACCTTAATGGTTATTCCTAGCAGTGGCGGTGTTTTTGCATTATTTTCTTGTTGAAGGCATTACTTGGAGGTTGTTCGGACTTTACCTTCAAGGTGAAAACACATGATATGACTTTTACTGGTTGGATTTAACAACGACGGCGCAAGGTGCGTCGTTCCTTTCCTGGAGGTGTTGCTCGTGGAGAACCATTCTCGTAGTAGGGTGGCCGGTGTAGCTGCTTGATGTGGATCATCGTTTTTTCTTTTTTTCTTTTTGTAATTTGGTTGTGTGCATGCTTAATGTCTTGAATAGCTTTTGATAGTGTGATATTATTGAGGCAGGATATAATTGATATCTTCTTGATATTAATATATTTCCTTTGTAAAAAAAAAGAAACAAGTGAACAGGAGTGCGTTCGGTTTCCTCTTCTCCATGGGTCTTCGGTCTTAGTATATTTTTCCCAATATATACAATTGACCGGCTCGGAGTCTATAAAGGATGAACCTTGAGCCACACCGCATGCGGCAACCACTACGCACAGGCACATGCTTGAGCAACGAACCAAGAGAGCCTGTGTTCCGATAGAAAGCAAGAGAGCAAGATTGATTGACCCTGCCGAGGCCCTCATTCCCCCTCTGCTGGCACCTTTGGAAGCACGTCCCTTCCTCAACGTTGTTGTCTTTAGAGGTCAGCCCCTGTAGGAGATATGCCCTAGAGGCAGTAATAACAGTTATTTTGTATCTCCAAGTTTGTAATGAATGTTTATGATCCATGCTATAACTGCAATGATTCTTGAGTCTACAATAACCACGAGGCTCGGAGGGAAACTCATATGCACGTGTGGTATAATAAACGGTAAAATGTATTCCTAGTCTTGCCTCTAAGACTGGCTCAAGTATTACATGATGATCCTGTTTTCCTGATCATGGGCATGACTATGCCGGCGATTTTGAGGGCACAATGTTAGGAGAACACTTGTGTTGAATCGACCCGAATTGATGTTATGCTATGAGATACATTCGTCACAAGTTAATGGTTTATAACACAAAGAAACTTTACGTTTGCATAAATTCCTTAGACCATGCGAGTATCGAGTTCCTTCATGCTTGATTCATGAACTTTTGGGTTTGTTAAACGTCATCTGTAACTGGGTGGCTATTACGGCTGCTTACGGGTTCATGAGAAAGTATGTCAAGTAACTTGATAGCTCAAGATTGGGATTTGCTACTCCGACGATGGAGAGATATTCTTAGGGCCCTCTCGGTGTTACGGTATCCATCATCGTCTGGCCCGACATAATGTGATTTGATCACAGGGATGCCGGAACACGAAAACGAGAAAAGAGAACAAAACCGGTAACGAGGTAACTGGCATAGTGGACAAGCTGTTGATCCACGGGGATGCCGATAATCTCACCTCGGGTGTTTGTAACATATCGCGAAGCAACAGGAATAGCACACTACAACCAGAGGTTCGCTCGAATATTTATTCGTGTGGGTATAGGGGTCAATATGGGTGTCCTCGGCTCCGATGTTGATCATTGATCGGAAAGTGTTCCGGTCATGTCTATGCTTCACCGAACCTATAGGGTCACACGCTTAAGGGTTATCTATCTGCTGAATACTAGACAGGGAGTTTGAGAGAAAGTCACCGGAAAAGTTTCGGAGACAGCGGAAGAGTTCCGGAGAGGGAACACCGGAATAGTTTCGGTAAAACCGAAAAGTTGTTTTGAGGTGTACCAATAAGTCAAATTGGTTTCGGCACACACCTGGAAATTCTTGGAGGGTGCCAGAATTATTCTGGGAACTTCTGGGATTTTTCCGGAGAAAAAACCCGGAAATGATCCGTAGCTGCCGGAATCACTTTGGTTGCTTTTCGCAGATGAAAATCACTAATCCGTAATTGTTTCGGAACGCGTCCAAAATTATTTTAGTGGGTACTGGAATTATTCTAAGACCTACAGAAATATTTTCGGATTTAACGGTCACGGAAAAATGTCTCCATGAATAGTGAAAATCACTTTATGGTCACTTTTTGGGAAAGCCACCTTTTTGGGCTTTGCTCCAAAATATCTTGGGGATGACATGGATGGATGAGAGCTCCTCATGGGGGGCCATCTCAAGGTGGCCGGCCAAGGAGGAGCCCCTCCATGGAGCTCCTCTAGCCTTCCCTTTATGCCCCTTTGGAAACTCCATATGATGGGTTTTTTGGGTATTTCAGGTGCCACCCTTCCCCTTAGGTTTTCCTATAAATAGAGGTTGAGAGGCACTCTCCACCACTACAAAAAAAGACACATCCGTGAAATTATGGCCCGAACGAAAAAAAAATCTGTCATCATTATGACACTTCTATGACGATAATTGTGACAAAAACACGTATCATCATAGAAGTGGTGGGCTCCTACTTCTATGACAAAAAACCATGATAGAAAATGGGCTTTTCATCCTGGGCGGGCCGGGGATGCACCTGCATGACATTCTTTGGGCTGTCCATGACATAAAAATTCGTGGTAGAAGTGAGGCCGAGGAAATTTTCGCGGAGTTCCCGGTTACGGTGGGTGGTCGGGGCCGAGCTGTAGGAGATATGCCCTAGAGGCAATAATAAATGTTATTGTTTATCTCCCTGTTCATAATTATGTTTATGTTCCATGCTATAACTGCTGTGGTTCCCGAGCCCGTATATCCATAAAGGCTCTGGGGAAAACCCATGTGCACGTGTGGAATAATAAACGGTAAAATGTATTCCTAGTCATGCCTCTAAGACTAGCTCAAGTGTTTCATGATGATTATGTTTTCCCAATCATGGGTATGTCTATGCCAGCAACTTTGAGGGCACAATGTTAGGAAGAACATTTGTGTTGAATCGACCCGAATTGATGTTATGCTATGAGATACATTCGTCATGAGTTAATGGTTAATAACACAGAGATGGTTAACGTTTGCATGATTCCTCAGACCATGAGAGTATCGAGTTTCTTCATGCTTGATTCATGAACTTTGGGGCTTCTTAAATGTCATCCGTAACTGGATGGCTATTACGGCGACTTACGGGTTCATGGGAAAGTATGTTAAGTAACTTGATAGCTCAAGATTGGGATTTGCTCCTCCGACGATGGAGAGATATCTCTGGGCCCTCTCGGTGTTACGGTATCCATCATCGTCTGGCCAGACACAGGGTGATTTGATCACAGGGATGCCGGAACACGGAACGAGAAAAGAGAACAATACCGATAACGAGGTAACTGGCATAGTGGACAAGATGTTGATCCACAGGGATGCCAACATGTCTCACCTCGGGTATTTGTAACATATCGTGAAGTAAAAGGAATAGCACACTGCAACTAGAGGTTCACTCGAATATTCATTCGTGTGGGTATAGGGGTCAATATGGGTGTCCACGGCTCCGATGTTGATCATTGATCGGAAGGGATTCCGGTCATGTCTATACTTCACCGAACCTATAGGGTCACACGCTTAAGGGTCATCTATCTGCTGAATACTAGACAGGGAGTCTGAGAGAAAGTTTCCGGAAAAAGTTTTTCGGAGACAGCGGAAAAGTTCCGAAGAAAGAGGTCACCGGATGAGTTCCGGTGATACTGAAAAGTTGTTTCAGAGGATACCATAAAGTCAAATTGGTTTCCGCACATGCCTGATAATTCTTGGAGGGTGCCAGAATCATTCTGGAAACTTCTGGGAATTTTTCGGGATGAAAACCGGAAATGTTCCGGAGCTGCCAGAACCGCTTCAGATGCTTTTCGCAGATGAAATCACTAAACTGGAATTGTTCCAGAACGCGTTGAAAATTATTTTAGTGGGTACTGGAAATGTTCTAAGCCCACATAAATATTTTCAGTTCGAACGGACGCTGAAAAATGTCGTCGTGAATAGTGAAAGTGCTTTTTGGATTATTTTATGGAAAGCCACCTTTTGGGGCTTTACTCAAAAGATCTTGGGGTGTGACATGGATGGATAGGAGCCCCTTTGGGGGCCCCACATGGGGGAGTGGCCGGCCACACTTGGGGCTCCACCATGGAGCCCCTCTTGTTCCTTGGTTTCACCTTTATGCCCTTGAGGAAGGACTTCATTCATGTGCACTTTGGGTTTTCTTGTAAAACCACCCTACCCCTTGGGTTTCCTATAAAAGGAGGAGAGGGGGCTGCCCAATCCATCATCCATTCTCACATACACATGCCATTTGACTTGTCTGGCTTCTCTGTCCCTCCCAGCGAAATAGTTTCGTAGAGCCGAAAGGCTGTCTGGGTTCCGGCAGGAACTTGTTCTGGACGGCGAAGCCCTGCCGGATAGCTGACACCGTATGCGTGCAACTCTATAGAGAGGTCGTAGTTTCGATCTTTTGTGCCCGAGGGGCTGTTCGAGAGTGCCTCCCGAAGGGCTGTCCAAGTGACGGTCCGAGTTCTGTGAGTCCTCCCGGAGGGCTGTCCGAGTGACCGTTCGAGTTTCGAAGGTCCTCCCGAAGGGCTGTCCGGGTGGCGGATGAGGGTATACATCCTCGCGGTTGGGAGGTTGTAAATCCTAGCTGCGGGGATCTGCACCGCCGATCATCATCAACTCTACTTCCGCTGCGCTACGAGTCGGTAACGAATAAGATCAAACCTTGTATGCAGTCTCCATAGTGGTCCTGGGCTGGTGCGTAGGACGAATTTTTTTTGTTTTCTGCTGCGTTACCCTGTAGTGGCATCAAGAGCCGTGCTATGCGTAGATGCAGGTTGCGATCTAGAATACATGAGATGTATGGGTGTGGCACAATATAATTAGGTAGTAGATGAGCTCTGCTACTGAAAATTATTTGTGCGGGTAGCAGATGAAATCTGTTACCCGATGTTCTTGTTGCTTCCCTGGAATTTGCATATTTCTGATCTTGATAAAAGCATGGTGGAGTTTCAATGTTCTGGCAATCCGCGATCCTGATTGATCAACGAAGTGCTAACAGTTCATTGAATTCCACCGTAGTTAAAAAAAGAAAGAAAGATGAAATTTCGCAGACGAAAGGGCAATGCAGATATGATCTGCACGGGGGTCATGCGTCTGACGAAGTTCAGTATGGGGCTCGAGATTTTATTATCTCGTGTTTCATACACCCCGCGAAGTTAATCTAGCGACTTGAATTATCATACTTGATGATGGACGTTGGTAGCTTCGGTTTGTTTCGAAACCTTAGAAGCCACGTAAAACAAGTTTTTGCGTGAACCGATTAGAGGCGTCTAACTTGGTTTTGCAGGATGGTTTGCATGTGCATGTGATGTGGTATAGCAGTGTTCATAATAATTTGATTATGTATGAGATGACTATATAATGTAAATTGATTAACATGACCTGCGTGTTATGATTCGGCATGATGGCAGGAGCCATATGATTGCACTTTAAAAGACCTGCGTGTCAACCTTGTTGTAATGCATTATTTTATTAGCTATAGAGATAGCAATATTATCTGGTGCATCGACAAGGTTGTGGCAATCTTCGCGAAGGTGAACACCGACGCGAATGCCGAAGACGAAGAAATACAAGACTTCTCCGTCAGAAAGGGCTATACCATATCATGCTATTATGAATTACCTGAAATGTTTATCCCTTATGATGCACCCTTCTTGATTGCGCGGTAGTCGCTTTTTATTAGGGTGATCTTTCACAAAAATATCAAGTAGTTAGTGTTCTCCCAAGTGTAGCACCGTCACGGCACCTAACTTCTCGGGGTGCGCCATGGATGCATGGGTACGAACGATTAGGGATGTGTGAGGCGGGTGAGGACAGACCTCGCAGCGAGATCACTTGGTTGTCTTGACGTTCAGGCATGAAAGTCATGAGCTCGGAACACACGCATCGAAAGATGAACAAGAGTCACATGGAGATGTGATCGGCATGTTGACCTACCGATTAAAATTCCCGTCATGAGATGATGATTCTATGGCGATGAATTGGAGTCTGGATCTTGAATCACTCACAATCAATTATGAGAGATATTCATTTGAGTGGGAGCGCGTTGCAGAATTATCTTGTTTAATTCTCAGTGCAATTAATTATGAACATTGTCTAAAGTGTGATTTGCAAAATGGTTGTAGAATAATGGCTCGCGTTTTCACCTTCCCTGTTAATATTGAAGAGCTGTTAAATATCTGGTTAAAACTTTACGGTTGGTAATGTAATGTGAGAATTGTCCTCAAGAGTGCCGAGAAGGACTTTGTCCTGTCGCATGCTTTCGGTATTCTCCCACTAATGCTATGGATCATGTGACTCTCGTCCTTCGATCCAAAAGCTAGAATTCCGTTTCAGTCAAGTGCAATATGTTTGTTTCCATGAGACCCGAACTTCGAAAGTTTGGATAGTTATGTGATATTCATGGAATCTGAAAATCATTTTCAGAGACAGACAAAGGCTAAAAGATATGAGATATCCAAAGCAATGTTTGTTTGCAAACTATTAGTAAAGGAGTTTACTATGCATTAGATTGATAGGAAAGGGATCCAGTAGAACGCCTGTCATGTAAATGAAGGTGAATAAAACACACAACTTGAAGAGAAAGGAAGTGTCCGAAGGGTGTTAGTGAAACTTTCACGCCTAGGAAGTCCGGGGCTAACGCCACTCTTAAGTTGAGTGCTTCTTCTGAGAGTAGGAGAAATACTGAAAGTTAAACTGTTAGAAGTATAAAGGCAAATAGAAAAGAAGACTGGAATATCCAGCTCACGTATGAATGTCATACAAGTTTTTGATGTATAGAAGGCTGGTCAAAGATATAGTTCTTGGGAATTATGGTTAAACATGTTAATCACTAATTCTTGGGTATTGTGAGATACCCGCTCGATTGCATTCTGTTGCAACTCGATGTAAGAACTACTATGGCCTGAAAGACTAGCCAGGAATGAGGTTTAGGTATACACAGGGAACATAGTAAATGTTACTATACCTTCCATCGGTGTATTACCGTCTGTATTTATTTTCATAATTCATTTAGAGTTTTACACACTCTAGCCCATTGCATAAGGTATCTTGCAAGAAGGTTGTTCATAAGAGAACTTTTGATGTTCAGTGTTATGAATAACATAAGGGCCATACTTTCATTATGAATGAGATGTATGTTATGAATGTTGATAATAATATATTACCTCTGTGTTTACTTTCATAATTCATTTTAGAGTTTCATACACTCTAGCCCATTGCACAATGTTTGTTGCAAAAGAGTTGTTCATAAAAACAACAATTGTTGTTCAGTATTATGAATAACATGAAGGGCCATACTTCCATCCATGATGGGATGTATGTTATGAATATTGATGGTAATATGATACATCCATAAACACTGACGCTAAATGTCGCAAGACTAAAAGAATACCACACAAGTGTGGCACTGCATTTGGTCACATTGGAGAAACCCGCATGGAAAATTCCATTATGATGGATTTTGAAGTCGTTTGATTTTGAATCATCTGACACTTGCAACTTTCCTCCGAAAAGTGAAGTGACTGAAATAACGTTCACATGCCATAAGGAACGAGCAACAAACTTATTGGTGATCATACATTCTGATGTATGTAGTTCAATAAATGTTGTTGCAAGTAGTGGATTTATCTATCTTTAGAAATGACTCAAGTAGATATATGAATATTTACTTGATGAGACGTAAGTGTGGATCTTTTGAAATCATTCGAAAGGTTTTCAAAAATGAAGTAGAAGTTATTGTAACAAGAAAATTATGTTTCTACAATTCGAATGCAGAGAGGAATATTTGAGTTACAAGTTTAGCGAATGTCTGATGAGTTGTGAAAGGGGTTTCATAACTTACACCTCCCGGAACACCACTGCAAGTGGAAAGTCCGTGAAGATGTAATCGAACCATTTATGATATGGTAAGATCAAAGATGACATAAATAAATTTGCCATTATCCCTTTTAAAAGAGTGATGCTTTAGAGACTGCGGCTTTTACACTGAAAAGAGCTCCATCGGGTCTGTTGAAATGACGCCATGGTATGGTACGCCCAACCATGTTATATCTTTTCTTAACATTTGGAATATGGGGATTGTGTAAAAGGTTACAAACCTATTCCAAATCAGACAAGTGCTACTTTGTAGGTTATCCTAATTTATTAGGTATTCCCCCACCACAATACCGAGGCAAAAGTTGTGTTGCCACAAAGCGGTATGCTTTTAAAGAGAATAGTTCTTGCAAAAGGTGAGTGGGAGAACAGTGCAACTCGACGAGATAACATTATCTCCGTCATCAGGTCAAAAGAAAGAGACCTTGGAAGTAATTCCAGAGTTTCCTACTGCGACTGATACGGAAGTCTCTACAATAAAATGTATGGACTTCGGTCGAACTTGCAGCTTAACCATGTAGGCAAGGCTCGTGCAAACCTCTCAGGTGCGCAAACGAGATATTGTTGTTAGACAACAGTATACCTACGATACAAGGAAGCGTTGATGGTCCCTGACTCCGGAATTGGCTAAATGCCAATACAATCCGAGATAGTTTCCATATAAGTGATTCAAGATTAAAATCTTGATACACCTTTTGAAAGACTTAGAGTCTAACGAATATTTATGGAACTAAAAACTGATATGGATAAAATGTTTTATCCATAAAGCTCGACTTGTTGCAATAACAAGTTCAAGGAGTTGACTACGATGAGATTGTCTCACCGTAGCGATGCTTAAAGTCGGTTCGGGTTGAACTAGCAATTAATACATATTTCAATCATGAGATATGAAACATGGATGACAAAAGGATTTTCATCTGATGGAAATGAAACCTAGGACTTGTATGTGATACAGTCCAAAGTAATTTGTCGATCCAGAGGATGCTAGTAAGTATGCAAACTTCAGAGTTCCAGCGATGGACAGAAGAGAGCAAAGTGGAGTTGGATTCTTCGTGTTTTGATGAAATGGTCAAAGGGGTTTGACTTCATCAATGGGTAACGAAGATGCTTGTGATTCAAGAAAGTAATTGGGAGCATAATAATATTTCTAAAAATGTTTTGTGCTTGACACATTGTTAATTGGAAATAAATTTCTTGACACGAATTAGGACTTCATTTGAAAATAGTTTTTCGATGAAGTGCTTGGGCTAAATAGCCTCAATATTAGGCATGATAATCTATGGAGATAGATTTACCTAATGGGGCTAAGCAATGAATACATATTGACAAGATGCTAAAACTTTTTAGCATTTAAAACGCCAAGGAGTGATTCTTGCCGAAGTCACATGGAAAGAGTTTTTGCAAGACTCGGTGTCTCAAAACACTGATGAGCAAAATACATGATGGAGATTCCACACACTCTTGTGTTTGGATTAATCATGTATTCCATGGTATGTAAAACAACCAGATATGTCCGATACTCCCAAGGTATTGCGAGTGTAGATACCAAAGTGATCAAAACTACTGATCATAGGACAACGGTGAAAGGTGTCATTGAGTGCTAGAGTAGCACTGATGACATGTTTTCTCGCAAACGCAGATCATGAAGAGTTTGTTGTAAAATGTTACATCGATACAGTCTTCATCTTTTCTCCATGCGATTTTCGATTTAAATTGAGGGTTTTGTGTAACACACAATGTGGTGGCACAGTTAGTTGGGAAATGTTCCAAACAAGTTACTGTGGCGAATTCTATAACAGAGGCAGAGTATGTTGCCTCTTTTGAAGCAACAAAGAAGATGTTGAATCATATAGTTCATTCATGAACTTAGTATGGTTCCAAGATGGCTTTTGTCAATGGGACACTACTGCAGATAGTTGCTCCATAACTCAGTCTGAGGAATCCAGGTTCGACCTGTGATTCACATACATACAAAGCCAAGTCCACACAAAATATGAATTTTGTGAAAGCGTGAAAACGCGAGGATATGCAAAGATACACACGGAGCTAAAGTCGTCAGATCCGTTGGACATCAGGCTATACCACATGCGAAGCATATTTTACACCAATGTGCCATAGGTGTAAAGTGCATTAGCATTTACTAGATTATTGACTCTAGTGCAAGTGGGAGTCTATAGGAGATATGCCCTAGAGGCAATAATAAATGTTATTGTTTATCTCCCTGTTCATAATTATGTTTATGTTCCATGCTATAACTGCTGTGGTTCCCGAGCCCGTATATCCATAAAGGCTCTGGGGAAAACCCATGTGCACGTGTGGAATAATAAACGGTAAAATGTATTCCTAGTCATGCCTCTAAGACTAGCTCAAGTGTTGCATGATGATTATGTTTTCCCAATCATGGGTATGTCTATGCCAGCAACTTTGAGGGCACAATGTTAGGAAGAACATTTGTGTTGAATCGACCCGAATTGATGTTATGCTATGAGATACATTCATCATGAGTTAATGGTTAATAACACAGAGATGGTTAACGTTTGCATGATTCCTCAGACCATGAGAGTATCGAGTTTCTTCATGCTTGATTCATGAACTTTGGGGCTTGTTAAACGTCATCCGTAACTGGATGGCTATTACGGCGACTTACGGGTTCATGGGAAAGTATGTTAAGTAACTTGATAGCTCAAGATTGGGATTTGCTCCTCCGACGATGGAGAGATATCTCTGGGCCCTCTCGGTGTTACGGTATCCATCATCGTCTGGCCAGACCCAGGGTGATTTGATCACAGGGATGCCGGAACACGGAACGAGAAAAGAGAACAATACCGATAACGAGGTAACTGGCATAATGGACAAGGTGTTGATCCACAGGGATGCCAACATGTCTCACCTCGGGTATTTGTAACATATCGTGAAGTAAAAGGAATAGCACACTGCAACTGGAGGTTCACTCGAATATTCATTCGTGTGGGTATAGGGGTCAATATGGGTGTCCACGGCTCCGATGTTGATCATTGATCGGAAGGGATTCCGGTCATGTCTATACTTCACCGAACCTATAGGGTCACACGCTTAAAGGTCATCTATCTGCTGAATACTAGACAGGGAGTCTGAGAGAAAGTTTCCGGAAAAAGTTTTTCGGAGACAGCGGAAAAGTTCCGAAGAAAGAGGTCACCGGATGAGTTCCGGTGATACTGAAAAGTTGTTTCAGAGGATACCATAAAGTCAAATTGGTTTTGCCACATGCCTGATAATTCTTGGAGGGTGCCAGAATCAGTCTGGAAACTTCTGGGTATTTTTCGAGATGAAAACCGGAAATGTTCTGGAGCTGCCGGAACCGCTTCAGATGCTTTTCGCAGATGAAATCACTAAACTGGAATTGTTCCAGAACGCGTTGAAAATTATTTTAGTGGGTACTGGAAATGTTCTAAGCCCACATAAATATTTTCAGTTCGAACGGACGTTAAAAAATGTCGTCATGAATAGTGAAAGTGCTTTTTGGATTATTTTATGGAAAGCCACCTTTTGGGGCTTTACTCAAAAGATCTTGGGGTGTGACATGGATGGATAGGAGCCCCTTTGGGGGCCCCACATGGGGGAGTGGCCGGCCACACTTGGGGCTCCACCATGGAGCCCCTCTTGTTCCTTGGTTTCACCTTTATGCCCTTGAGGAAGGACTTCATTCGTGTGCACTTTGGGTTTTCTTGTAAAACCACCCTACCCCTTGGGTTTCCTATAAAAGGAGGAGAGGGGGCTGCCCAATCCATCATCCATTCTCACATACACATGCCATTTGACTTGTCTGGCTTCTCTGTCCCTCCCAGCGAAATAGTTTCGTAGAGCCGAAAGGCTGTCTGGGTTCCGGCAGGAACTAGTTCTGGACGGCGAAGCCCTGCCAGATAGCTGACACCGTATGCGTGCAACTCTATAGAGAGGTCGTAGTTTCGATCTTTTGTGCCCGAGGGGCTGTTCGAGAGTGCCTCCCGAAGGGCTGTCCAAGTGACGGTCCGAGTTCTGTGAGTCCTCCCGGAGGGCTGTCCGAGTGACCGTTCGAGTTTCGAAGGTCCTCCCGGAGGGCTGTCCGGGTGGCGGATGAGGGTATACATCCTCGCGGTTGGGAGGTTGTAAATCCTAGCTGCGGGGATCTGCACCGCCGATCATCATCAACTCTACTTCCGCTGCGCTACGAGTCGGTAACGAATAAGATCAAACCTTGTATGCAGTCTCCATAGTGGTCCTGGGCTGGTGCGTAGGACGGAAATTTTTTGTTTTCTGCTGCGTTACCCTACACGAGCGGTGGGTGGTCGATCGGGGCCGAGCGATGCAGTGTGGTTTGCGCGTTTCTCTCTCGTACGCGCGCGTGGTGCGAGCCATGTTCGCTAGCTATAACTGAACCCGAGCGAGGCGTTCGCTTACTGAACCCGAGCGATCGCACTAGCTACGTACTGAAGCCGATCGATCCCTTCGCTGCTAACTGAACCCGACCGACTCCTTCGCTGCTAACTGAACCCGATCGATCGCGGCTGCAGCATGCTTACTGAAGCCGATCGAACCCCCGTGCGAGATGTAGCTAGCCGGCCGGTTGGGTTGCCTCTGGATGAACAGTGCCCGTTGCTGCCGAGCGCGCGATACGTACAACGAGTCGAGACGTGCTGAGTCCAGCAGCCGGTTGGTTGGCTATGGATGAACAGTTCCCGGTGGGGCTTGGATGAACAGGACCCCGGCCGTGTAGGCGGTTGCCGCTGGATGAACAAGACCCGTGGTAGTAGGCGGTTGCCGCTGGATGAACAGGACCCCGATCGAGGAGGTCGCCCCACAGCCCAGCTGGTTGGGGTGGATGAACAGGACCCCGTGGAGGCTAGATGAACAGTAGCCGGTGGAGGGTGGATGAACAGTATCCCGTGGATGAACAGTGCCTGGTGGAGGCTGGAGGAAGTCGACGGTGTATGAACAGTAGCAGGTGGAGGCTGGAGGAAGTCGACGGTGGATGAACAGTAGCCCGTGGAGGCTGGAGCTAGTCGACGGTGGATGAACAGTACCCCCGTGGAGTCTCGTTTTACGGTATGCCACACCCCTCCCGATGAACAGGACCCCCGTTTCGACCGTAGGCAGTCGAACAGAGTCCGTTTCCTCCGTTTTGCGGTACGCCAGACCCCTCCCGATCAACAGGACTCCGTTTCGACCGTAGGAGCTTGAACAGAAGTCCGTTTCCTCCGTTTTGCGGTACGTCACACCCCTCCCGATCAACAGGATCCCCTTTCGACCGTAGGCGGTCAAACAGAAGGCCGTTTCCTCCGTTCTGCGGTACGCCAGACCCCGTTTCGGCTGTTCCGTCCAAGCCGGTTGGCTCCTGTTGAACATGACGCATTCCGACCCAGTCGATTTCCTCCCGATGAACACAACGCTGTTTCCTCCGTTCCGACCCAGCTGGTTGGCTCCAGATGAACAGGACGCTGTTGCTGCCGTCCGTATGCGCGAGTACGTGTTCGAGAACACGCCCGTATGTACATACGTGGCCGTATTTTTTGGCATGTGACTGTACGTATGTGTACACGATTTGGACGGGACTGCCTGAACTGCTACGTCGGGGGCTCTACTACGACACGTGCCGCTACTTACTCGACCACGGTTAATCGTTACAGAGAGACCGATCGACTATTATGTACGTACACGTTTGCGACTAGACAGATAACCGTACATACGCTTCGACTTGGTAGGTCCCAACTGTCAGTGGGATAAGGACGCACATCCTTGCGTGCGAAGATATAGCTGGTGGGTCCCAACTGTCATGGGGAGGAATCTTATATTTTTTCACGTAATAAGGAGGCACTTCTTTGCATCCGAAGATGTAGCTGGTGGGTCCCAGCTATCAGGGGGAGGAAACATTTTTTTCCGCTTAATAAGGAGGGACTTTCCTTGCGTGCGACTCATTGAGGTGCGACCATGGACCTTGTGGGTCCCAGCTATCAGCCTCTCCACGTACAGTCCTCATCCGATGACTCTCGTTTGTTGATCACGCCGCGCCGAGCACGGCAAGGCGGTGGACGACGGCGAGGCCCCGGACGGGAACGACCTGGAGATGGGGAAGATGCGGCAGTGGAGTCGCAGCCGGAGAGGAGTACAACGTACGACGGTTGACTGGTTCAGTGCGGCCGGGGGTTGCAGTCGGCTGAGAATAACAGGAGGTGTGGATGGGTGGAGGGATGGCCTGGTCGGAGGTGGACTAGCGCTTCGCAGCGAGGCGTGCGAAGCAACGCCGCGGGCCGCCGGAGGCGGGAGCAGGAAGTCCCGCCGGCGCTGGAGGAAGAAGACGAGAGATTGAAGTTGCATGCCGGCGGCCGTTGGATGTACATCCAATGACTACAGATGTTAGAATCATTTTGTTGACTAATTTTGACAATGCCTTCCGTAGGCGACCTAATGGCCCACATGTCAGGGTCCTTGCGTGCGAAGATCTAGCTGGTGGGTCCTAGCTGTCATGTGAGAAATAATGTTTTTTTTTCATAATAAGGAGGCACTTCCTTGCGTCCAAAAATGTAGCTGCTGGGTCCCAGCTGTCCGGGAGAGAAAACATTTTTTCCGCGAAATAAAGACGCACTTCCTTGCGTGCGAAGATGTAGCTGGTGGGTCCAAGCTGTCAGAGGGAGGAATAATATTTTTCCCACGTAATAAGGAGCCAGTTGCATGCGTGCGTTCCTGAACAGGTGCGTCCCCACTGTCAGCCTCTCCACGTACTGTCCTCGCCCAATGACTCTCGTTTGTTGAGCACGTTGACTACGCAGCGCCGAGCGCGCCAAGGCGGTGGACGACGGCGAGGCCCTGGACGGGAACGAGCCGGAGATGGTAAGACGCGGCAGTGGAGTCGGAGATGAAGAGGAGTACGAGGGTTAACTGGTTCTGCTGCGGCATGGGGCTGCAGTCGGTGGAGAATAACAGGAGGTGTGGAGGGGTGGAGGGATAGCCTGGCCGGCGGTGGGGTAGCGCTTCGCATCGATGCATGCTAAGCAGAGCCGCTAGCCGCCGGAGGCCGGAGCAGCCTGTCCCGGCTGCGCTGGAGGAAGAAGACGAGAGATTGAAGATGCATGCCGGCCGTTGGATATAAATCCAATGGCTATGCATGTCAGAATCATTTGTTGACTAAGTTGACAACGCCTTGCATAGGCTTCGACCTATTGGTCCACATGTCAGCCTGCAAAAATGCGAAACATATTTAACCCTTTTCTTTTAGAGAGAGAAACATATTTAACCCATGTTTTCTAGAATTTACAGTCAATTTGCTTGGCTGGGTGAACAAATAATGTATCGTCAATGCGTCCCATTTAATTTTTTTCTAATAAATCACAGCAGATTTGCACTTTCTTAAAATACACGAATTTGCTGGGCTTGTTGTAAATATAATGATAGGTTAGACTGTGCAATTAGTATCAAAAAATAAACGGGAGCTGGACATTTTATTATATATAAAATTAGCTAATTAGCGAGTTATTGCTCAAAAGAAAAACAAGTGCGTTATTATTACATTGGTGCTTAAATCTTCGCAACTTTTGTGCCGCAATCAACAGGATTTTCATTGCCTTAGACATGATTTTCCTTGCCAACTTTTGTTAAACAATTATTTTTATAAGTTGATAAGATGCGGGAAGTTTTTATAATGTATATATAAGTTTCTATTAAATATACGATAATAATAATTATAATATAAATATATATAAAATATGGTTAGAAGGGAAAACATAAAGGACTGTTATATCTTCTAAACGTTCGGATTATATGTATAGATCCGAACGATCCCACATAGCGATCGCATGCAAGCTCCGTGACAAACCGCATGCAAGATGCGTTAAATGCTTTGTTTATTATCAAATGAATTCAGCCTAACCCACTGCATGCACATAAAAATATAATTGATGACGTCACAAAAGATTCCATTAGAACTACAAATTCAAAATGTTTTGTAACTCAAACCGTTGCTCGGATTGAAAAACCGTTTTCACATAAAAAAATCGTCTCGACGAGACCTACGAAACTAGATCCCATGTTGATATGTTTCGATGACTTTTTTTTTCCAGGTAAAAAGTTACCACGCTTAGGATACACAAGTTATTATGTCTGTGCTATATAAGTTACCACAATGTTTATATATGCAAATTCTGGGCATAAAAATGACTTATTCCAACTTTCTCGCACGTGCAAATGCACTAAAGGTGCAGAAAAACTAATGTCATCGTAGATTCTTTATTTTGAAAGTTCAGAATGTTTTGTAGCTCAAACGTCTCTTCGATCCAAAATCCGTTTTCACAAAATAAATGTCGCGACGAGACATTCGAAACTAGATACCATGTTGGCATGTTACGAATACTTTTGCTATGGGCTAAATAAGTTATCAGTTTTGGTATGCATACATTACCATGTTATTTACATCCATCCTACCGGAATATGTTTTCAACACAAAAAATCATGGGTCAAAGTTATCGTGGTGTTCGTACCCAAGTTATCAGGACCGGGAGCCTTTATTATCATGCTATTTACACAAAGTTACCAGAGTATGTTTTCAACAACTTTTTTTACGGATCAAAGTTATCATGGTGTTTGTATCTAAGTTATCAGGTCCGGGGAGCCTATATTACCATGTTATTTACACGAGAAATTATCAGTGGTATGTTTTCAACATTTGTTTTCATGGGTCAAAGTTATCCTGCTGTTTGTACCCATGAGTGTGTATTACCATGTTATTTACACAGGAGTTACGAAGGTTTATTTTCAGAAAAAAAATTCAAGAAACTAAGTTGCCGTGGTGTTTGTATCTTAGTTATTATGTTTGTGGTGTGTATATTATCATGTTATTTATACATAACTTACCGGGGGTATATTTTGAATAACTTCTTTTTCCCTTGGTAAAGTTAGCGAGGTGTTTGTACCTAAATTATCGTGTCGGTGGTGCGTATATTACCATGTTATTAAACACAGAAATTACCGAGATATGTTTTCAACACACACCCCAGGGCAAAGTTACCGTGGTGTTTTGTACATAAGTTATCAGCTCTGTGGTGTGATATTATCATGATATTTACACTGAAATTACCTGGGTAGTTTTTCAGTAACGTTTTTCTCCGGGGCAAAAGTTACGTGGTGTTTATACGTGAGTTCTCAACTCTTATGTGTGTGTGTATTACCTTGCTATTTACACAGAGGTTATCAAATACTCTCTCTGTTCCTACATATAAGTCTTTTTAGAGGTTTCACTAGAAGACTACATATGGATGTATATAGACATAGTTTAGAGTGTAGATTCACTCATTTTGTTCCGTATGTAGCCCTCTAGTGAAATCTCTAAAATGACTTATATTTAGGAACGGAGGGAGTATATGTTTTTAAACAACTTCCCCCAAGTCAAATGTTATCGCCGTGTTTGAACATGGGTTGTCAGCTGTGATGTGGGTGTATTAACATGTTATTTACACAAATGTTTCGAAGTGGTATATTTTTTAACATTTTTTCCTAGGTCAAACGTTATCATGGTGTTTTATGTCCTCTAGTTCATTTGCACGCGGGGAAAAGGTTGGGTGATCATTTTTATGCCACGGTAATTTCTATATAAACAATATGGTAAGTTATGTGCCACAAGTGTGATAACTTACGTAGCACACATGTGGTAACTTTTTGAACGAAAAAAAGGTCATCGGAACATATCAATATGGCATCTGGTTCTCAAGGTCTCGTCGTGACGAATCTTTTATGTGAAGACGGTTTTTCGATCGGACCTACGGTTTGGGCTACATATCATTTTGAATTTTTGCGTTGGAAAGAATCTTTGATGACATCATCATTTTTTGCATGCATACATGTAAGTGGCTGAAATAAACATGCATGCCGGGGATGTTTTGGTGAAAGCCACATGCGGGTGATTAGGAGAAAGGAAAGCGACATGCATGCGCTTGTTTAACAGGAAAGGTACGACCGCATGCAGCTCTAGATAAAGAAACGACGAGGTGAAATGTGTTCGGATCTGTTCCCAAAATCCGAACGTTTGGAAGTTACATATGTCGAAACATAAATTGGACCGGGCATTTTTATTCTTATATATAGAAAAATAGAACAGAGATCTGTGTTTTGTTAAAAAAAGATAAATTGGGCTGCCGATCTTTAAGAAAAAATAAAACCTAGGCGGGGCGGCCCATAGGCCGGTACATACATGATGGACCTCAAAAAATTAAGTTGAAACCACGGTCTTGGTATGTCGTGGGCTGCGCATGTTAAAAAACAAAACCTAGGCTGAGCTGATACTTGTTCGCCCTCTGAAAAATACTAGTATGTACGCACGTGCGATGCACGTCAACAAAAGTGTTTTTGGTGAAAGAAAAAAGCATTAGGCTACGCTGCAAAAAGGAAATACGAAATAATATACTCTATGTATGAATGCAACAAAGAATATTCGAAGAGTGTAATTCCTATTGATTGGTGACAGAGTTGTAAAAAGGGAAAATAACCAGCGGAATTCATATTCATTAATTGTTTAATTTAGATTTCTTCTCTGTCGTTTTCATTTTAGACCCATCTCAAGCCACCCAGCACGTCCTCTGCTGACCGAGCATGCATGAGCGGCATGCACCTTTTATAAAGCGATGGTTCTAGAATACATTGGAGGCAGCTGTGGGTACTGTTCATGCGAATCCCATTGCTTTCAACCATTAGATTGAGGATAGCAACGATCAGGATTGATGCTCTGGACCCATTGAAAACTGATACACTATATAGTGGTACAGATATGATACCTGCTAGATCCCCGATACCCCTAAAAAACAGCTCCACGATGACAGTCTTCGTTGTAAAAAATTTTATTTACTGACTAGGTTTACAAACCCGTGGGCCCCAACGTCAGTATACAGTTAGGAGGAAGCTTTTTTTTCGAACATACCGCAGTAGCCCCGTGCATACAGCCCTCCCACCCAAAAGATGTGCTGTCCGGTGCAGTTGAAAAATATGTAATTTTTTGCCTCAGCTATTACTGAGATGTGGGTCCCGCCATGTCCTCTACACACACCACCTCCACCGCTTGCCAAAATTTCGACCCTAGTTTACCCAGTTTTTCGCACGCTGAACATTGTCTTGGCATTTTGAAAATAGCATATCTTTTTTTACTGTGCATCATATGAAGATGTGCTATATATGAATGTTGACCAGCATGATGTTAACTTGTTGTTTGTTCCATTTTCGACCATGAATAAAATTTCCAACATTCTGTTATCCATGTTTGAAAAGTGCGTGTTGGTTTAAATGCTCTGCTTCTGAAACTTGCAGTTTCTTCTCTGAAAATCACTTGGACAGGCAGCCATCGCCAGTGGTGGATTGGATGCCGCGCTTCTTCAATCCCCCGGCAGCGCGAGGGGGAAGAAGATGAAACTTCCGTCCCGTGCTGGCGGTTGGGGAATGGAGCGAACTGGATTTAAGAGGGGGCGGGGGGCACGGCGCGAGGCAGTGCCGCCGGCTCCTGAGCGGCAGCAGGCAGTCCGGCCGCGCTGCTGGTTTGGGCGGCGGGAGAAGAACCAGAGGGAAGACTGAAGAAGCACATCAGACGCGAATTATTATTTTTCAGTGGATGACTCTCGATGGCGGGTTTTTTTACTTGTCTCTGCATGATACAACTTGTATTTTTAGCCTCCCAGTCCGTGGCGGACCAGCAACCCATTTGCTGGGCGGGCCAACCTACAGAAAGCAGCACATGATTTTTATCAAGGCCCAAAAACAATGCAGTAGTATGTTATTTTTAGGCCGAAAACATTATGGCGGGGGTTGCGCGGGGAGGGGGGAAGACTGAGCAAAAAGATAAAAAAAAGAGCTGATGTGGCGTTGCTACCCTAACAAGCAGGTGCCATTCTTCCTGGGACGAAGGTGTGCCGTGTGACACTCACACGTCACAATCCCACAGTATACATTCTAACTAGCACACACACAAGTACAACAGAAAAGGTAAACATTCAAATCAAACTCAGGTTCACAGGAGACGTTCATATTCATAGCCAACATTGGCAATCAACAACTCAAAAGATTCATGTATAGACAAGTTCAGCATGTCTATGCATCCAAATGATTCATAGATCACAATTCGTAGCTAACATTCACAAAAAGATTCAGATATACACAAGTTCAGCATGTTTACGCATCCAAATGATTGAGAGAACACAACCAATATCATCCATCGACACACTTTAATTACCTAGGGTACAGACTGGTAAGTGATGTTCACTTGGTGGTACTTCTTGCTAAAATTAATGCTTATCTGAGCTAACTTTCGAGTACATAAGAGGCAGCACATACTATCTGAACTTTGCTTGTAGGTTTATCCTCATGATAGTGGCCTTGATGCCGCGAGAGGTTTGAGCAACTTGGCCACTACTTTCATCCAACTAGTTTACTGGCCCATCTTTGTAGTGTATCTCGCCAAAATTCTACATTGCAGACAACAAACGAGGCGGTCGACAAAATGAACCACCCAAAGTTTTTGTGCAGTTCAACTGAAATGGAGCATCCAGGGCATGCATACTGGTTGAGTGCCATATGAATATATGCGTCTACCAACTTGTCTGGAATCTTTAGACTCCATGGCATACAGTTCACTACCAGCATACGAGCCAATAACCAAAAAGCGCAGGTTGGGACCAAAGACTGGACTGCGTTTTCCAGGGCTATGCGCCAAGCAATATTGTTGGCGTTCACTCTGCACTTCTTCTTGTCAACATCAATGCTTCTCTGAGTGAACTTGGGAGTACATGGCAGCAGCATAAGTATCTGTCCATCTGATCTTTTTGTGCAGTTCTACTGAAATTGGCCAATGTAACGATTTGCCTGCGAGTTTAGGCTCACAAGTTACTCCTTTATGAAATCGGCCAACAGTAGCACAATACAAAATTACCATTAGATATGACAAGCACAATAATCAGGATGAAGACCGGTACCAACCTGTGTGAGGAAGCATATTAATTAGTGCTTCCTTTGACTGGAAGCCGAGATAAGCGACTGAAAGGAAAGGAAGGAATCAGTCGAGGCAATGAACCACCCAAAGTTTTTGTGCAGTTCAACTGAAAACGAGCATCCCTGTTGGCACATATATTGAGGATCGTCTCACATGTAAGGCAGACGTTGTTGGAGCCCTTGAATGGCCTCGACTGAGGCCTCGGCTTCAGGAAGATCACCTTGGCACTGTTGATCGTGTAGAGCTGGGTCACACATGCATCCAGAATCCAGTTAATTAGTATGATGTGTCGTCAAGCCAAGTACTACTCTGCTACGTACTACAAGTGCATTTCTTCAAGTAAATTAATACTAGTAGCAACACAGCAATACAATACCACTAGTAAGATGTCAGGATAACATAGGACGGTACCAGCGTGTGATCTTTTTCATTTCCTTCTTCTTCTTCGTCTTCCTCTTCTTGCTCTATTTCTCTTTCTCCTCACCAATTGGTGAAACCAAGTACATGATTGGCCTTCTATGTCAGATTTGGTTTTGTCAGTGAGGGAGTACAAGTGTACTAGTAAACAATAGCATTATTTTCTGAGTCAATTACATCACTGGTGTTAAAACTTGGCGTAAAGATTCAGTTTAGTGCTAAAACTTGCGGCATACATTGAACCGGTGCCACAACTTGGCTTTGATGTGCATATACGGTGCAAAATCATGTTTTTATACGAACACTGGGTTGACTATACACGCTGTCAGGAGGCGGTGCATGTAACCTGTTATTTTACGGAAACACACTCGTAAATTTTCTTCTCATGAAAAAGCCCTCGTGACCCATAAATAATAATAAAAATTGCGCACTTCTGATGAACCAATGACCTGCAGTAGGTAGGCTAGCGCGGCTAACCACCTGATCCAGGATAGTTTTATGTCCAATGTAGATACATATTTAATATATTCCTTAAAGCTTAATTATTAAGAGGGTTGCAGCCCGTGCAGACCATTTGCATAGTTTTTGTTAAAAATGACTATATGTAAATTATAATCATGAACTTAAAACAGTAGACATATAAATATAATAAATTACATTATAACAATAATCATGTATTAATTTACGCATTTATCCATATAATTAAATTATAAATTCCAAAATATTCATGTAATAATGTGCATATATAATAAAAATATATATTCAATGAACGCTTATATAGTTTGAAATTGTTCACTGTATTAACAAAATATTAATACATTATATAAATGTGTTCATACTTTAAGAAAGTTTTAATATTTATTTATATTTCCATAAATGCATATATAAGTTTAAAAATGTTCACAGTTTGAACATAATAATCATGTAGTATATAAAAGAGTTCATGCTTTAAGATACATATATTATATAGTGTAAAAATAGTGGCTAGGATTCAAACCAGCGACATGTAGTCATCACGTGCACGTGGGTAGCACCCCACCCAGTTGCGTTATTTTTTCTAGAAATTTATAAAATATATGTAAATTGTAATTTTATGTTATAAATAAATATGTATATATAATATTACATTATAAAATATTCACGTATTTTTATGAAAATTGTTCATATAATTAAATTAGAAATTAGAATTACGTAATAATTTGCTTATTCAACAAAAATATCAAAGTATTTTCATATTTTTATATATGAAAATAAATTCTAATATGAGTTTAACATTTTCAGGGTTTTAATAAAATATTTATGTAGTATATAAAAGTGTTCATTTTACTTTGAAATTTAATTTATTAATAGCACATGATTCCAATTTACTGATATTTTATAAAAGTTTTTTAAAAATAACAGTGCAAAATGGGCCTTAAGAACTCGAGCCTGCTAAATATTTTACAGGATATGTAGTTCACGTAACCACTTAAAACAAAGAATTCTTCCTGCTGTGTTTGTCTGGCTGTCGCATCTGGAAGTCACAAGTCTCGTCTTCGAATCCCAGCTGACTCAATTTTTTGCACATTATTCGTAGACCGAACCGCTCCAGGGGCTCCTCCGAGAAAAAATTTCCAAGACCCATGCGAGGGCTTTTTTGTGAGAAAAAAGAAATTTCAAGGGTTTTCCTGCAAAAAACTGGCCACATGCACTGCCTCTCTCGTTTGGTGGCTGACAACGGCCCCACGCCACGCTGGCGCGCCTAGTCAGCACAATGTTCGTATACAAACACGTTTTGCACTGTATATGCACGCAAAAGCCAAGTTGTAACATCAGTTCAATGTATGTTGCAAGTTTTAGCACTAAACTGACTTTTCACGCCAAGTTTTAGCACCGGTGGTGTAATTGACTCTTATTTTCTCATGGCAGTTGCAAAATAGAGGTGAACACATGCATTAAATATCATTCTTACCTAAAGGAAGGTAAGGATGCCAATATGGAGGATGAAGATTGGAGCACAGATCTCCCTTTGTGCAGTTCCACCGAAATGAACCAATGGTTCCGGGGTGCCGTGCTCTGGAAGAAATCGCCGACCGGCGCCGCGGCCGCGACGAGGGCGGCGTCATCGTGCTCTCCGACAGCGACGACGAGGCCACTGCGCCGAGCGCGCCGGTCCGCAGTGGCGAGCCAGGGGAGGGCTGCAGCCAGGCCGCCCCGCCTAAATATCAATGAAATTGCCTATAATTCGTCGAAATTAACTGAACTTCCTCGCCTTTCGGCATTTTAATTATTATTTTTTTGGCCGACGCCGTTCACTTTAGCCACCTATTTGTATGTGTGGATAGCAAATCTAGTCCTGGTCATACCACTGTGTACATCGTTTCCCCTATATTTCCCTTTTCGACAAAGAGACTGGTTGGATGGCCAGTCTGTACTACTTTCACCCCCTTTCTTTCCTGTTTGTACCAAGTCCTATGTACTCCTTTATTTCCTGTTTGAACCAAGTACAAGATTCGACTCCATGAAGTAGCTTTACCTCTAACAAAAGAAAAAAAAATTAGGTGACGTTGGACCATGCGATCGAGCCTAGCTACGAGGGGGCTGAGGTAGAAAATGATGCACATGCAGCGACGTAGCAAGCTGGGGAAGTAGAGCTAGGCCGGTTTTGAAGGAAGATATACCTGAAGGTCATCGGGGTATGGCTAGGTGGGCGGCGGGAGGCTCGATCCGTCCACACTAGGGCAGCGACGAAGGGATCGGAGGACCTCCCGCATCGGCGCTCGGCCAGAGATAACGGTGCGGCCGGCAGTGGGTCTCCTCCCTTGCCGTTGACGACGGCCTAAACGCTGCACCTCCTCCCCTTCCCCGGCGGAGGGGATGCGTCCGGATCTGTAAGCAGCGGTGAGGATAGAAAGACAGTGTGACAACCGCTGTCTTGTTTAGATTTGGAGAGGATGAGAGTGTGTGAATAGAGCAACCCTAGCAAGCAAGCGCGGAGGCTCCTGCCTACATATATATGTGTATAGTGGGGTAGTTTTCTTTTAGTCTCTCGAAGGTGCTCATAAGGGTAAAGTGTGCATGTGTGCGTTCATAGGGGTGAGTGTATGCGCGTATATATGAGCGCTTGCGTCTGTACTGTGTTCCAAAAAAAATTGTGTACGTGCCAGGTCGCCGTTTTTTTGAGTTGTTGATTGTTTTTTGAGATAGCTACCCACTTATTCCAATCCAAGCGGTGTGCAGGGGTGGATTAACGAGCTGCTCGGCTCGTTAAGTTGGTGCTTGTTAAGCTCTTGCTCGTTAAGGCTCGGCTCGTTAAGCTCAGAAGGATTAACGAGCAAAAGAACCCTGCTCGGCTCGGTTCGTTTGAAGCTCGTTAAACCCGTGAGCGCTTGTTAACAATTTTGTCACGTAAGATGAAACATATGGTGTGTTGTTACTAACGAACTTAGCGAGCTACTCGTGAAACTTGTTAGCTCGTTAAGAAATTGATGATTGGCATTGTTCATTAAGAAGCGACCCACGAGCATAACAAGCCGAACTAAGGAGCGCTCATTAAGCTCGCGAGCTACGAGCTTTTGGTCCAACCCTCGGTGTGCCAGGTCGCACTTTGTATCGTTCACGTCTGGTACTAGACCCTCCATTAGGCTACTCATAGTGAGGAGTATCATATACTAGTATCATGCATATGATACTAGTGTATGATACTACTTTCATAGTGCAAAGTATCATAGATTAGTATCATATAGGCTGGCCATAGTAGTAGTATAACATTAATTATGTTACGGTGTCTACCTATGTTACTCTAACCCTCTCTCTCTTCTTTAATTGTCTGCCACATCAGCGTGTTTGCTAGTCCCAAGTGCATGATACTAGCTAGGATACCACCACTATGGCCAGCCTTAAGTGAACAACCACCGCCTCGTAAAATTTGTGAACAAGCCCACGGCTCAAATTATCGGAAACGTGGGTTGCACCAACATGCAATATTATTTATATTTTCTATGTGGGAGTACAGTTAATCCTCAAAAACAAAATGTGAGAGTACATTTTTTATGGAGTACTACTATTGCCAGCTCCTCCTCTGTCGTCCAAACTCTATGACTAGCCGCTCTAATACATTGTTTCACGGACATGCGGGACATCAAGAATTCGGGCCCGCGTGCCATCCACCAAATCATAGCGAAGTGCTATAGTCGAGACTCACCAGTCACCCCGGTGTGGCCGTCATGACCCGTCATATCACAAAACCCATACCTTTACTAGCAGTGGTAAAGTGGCCTCGTAAGTGGACGGGACGAAGCAACCATCATTTCACTGGAACGCTCGTTGAAGCCCTTTCTCCCTATCTTGAAAAAAACCTCACTCCAGGCTACTCACTTCCATTTTTCTTCTGTACTACGAAGGAAAGGTGGGCGAATCAGTGATGCTACTCTATTTTCATTCCAAGAATCTTCTTTTTGTGAAGCACCGACCGATTCTCACTGCCTATTCTTTTCCCGTTTTCATTGCGATTGTGGTTTCCTTTCGATTGCTTTTTGTTTGTCAGTTTATTGATGGATCCTGGACCAGTAGGCAAAGAGTTGCCGATGGACAACCCACTCGAGACAGAGATCTCCAGGAAGCGAGCGCCGGCCAACGAGTTGGCGAGCCAACCCATGGAGACGAAGAACTCCAAGAAACAAGCACTGGCCAAAGAGTTGACGACATTGGCGGTGTTGGAATAAGCCACGTCCCGTGATGGAGACCGGCGTGTGTGTGTGCGTCCAGGTTGTGTCCGTGGCGTGTGTGCGTGCATGTGTGCGCGTGTGTGTGGCGTGGTGGTACGAGAGCCCACAGCCTGGTCAGCTAGCTAGGTCGTTTAGCGATGCGTAAGGAGCGGCTGCGTTGTGCGCGTCGTGGGCATGCATGGCCGGGCATGCAGATCGTGCATGCGCTTGACTAGGAGGAGTAGGCAGTGCCTGTGTGTGCGCCTGGGATTCAAATACCTTGTACTGCTGCCTGTAGTTAGTGCTTGGGGGTGAGAGTTTGAGCTCTGGAAAAGGCTGTTTGAGCAGCAGGCGTTCGTCGTCGAAAAAGCCATCCGTGTCTCCTCTTTCTTCTTCATTCGTTCCAACGCACGAGAGAGAGCGAGAGCAAGGGTCTGTCCCAACAGGCGGACGGACTCTTGAACAAAGAAAGCTGGAAGAACAGCAAGGGCCCCACCGTGCCTACCCCAGAAACTTTAATGGCCACCTATGAGAGGCTCAAGGCCGGGTTTGAGGAGATAGTCGCCATTGAGAAGTAGTATTTCCCTGTCATGGCGATGGCCCCCTTCGAGGAGATGGCCCCCGGAGGGATGGGATCCCCCGGTGAGCTGCACAAGGTTAAAAAAATGGCTTACCATAGTTGTGGTTTTTGATTATTTGCAATCTGCTTGCTAATATGTTAGGGTTGTGCAGGTCCCGGTGGACGTCCTTGATGATTCCGTTGTCGCGGAACGTCCTGTGGACATTGCCCCAGAGATCGATTCCCATGCCGTTGTTCGTCCTGTGGACATCGCCCCAGAGATCGATTCTCACCATGCCGATGTCTGTCCTGTGGACATTACCCCAGAGATCGATTCCCATGCCATTGTCCGTCTTGTGGACATTGCCCCAGAGATCGATGACAAGAAATAGTTGGTCGCGCTAATCTTTCAACGTAGTTTGCATTGTGTTTAATTACCAAAACGATGCGTTTTATCAAACCATCTTAGGGCTAGTGCACTGTCTTGTGTGGGCGGTACTTGCTACTTTTGGTTAATAGTGAATCATGCGAACCCTCTCCGAGTTATGGAAATAGTTGTATCCTCACCAGCTTTTGATGTAATATATGGCATGCTTAGACGTAAGTTTGAACTATTTATCATATAAGCAGGGCTTGTTTGATGAAAAATAGTTTGATGATTCTTGGTGTCAAACCTCGACTGATTCCGCGCTGTTAGGTGGCTAGCTACTGTGCGAGCTATAGTAGTACTTGCAAACACTCACCGTAAGAGAAATGTTGGGGCTGATCAGCTGGTTGTACGCTGATAGGTCTGGTCGTCGTTCGATCAATAGCCCAAGCTCCTAAAATTGTGTGGTAGCAGTATTGCTGGTACAGTAAGTTTTAGTCGGCAACAAAACCATAGTACTACAGAGACGTATAAATCCTAGAACATTGGCGTTAGGCGGGCTAGTTTGGCCTAGTGGGTTTTAGTGATATGACGTGCTACAGCGCCGTCCAGTCTTCGCGTGTGGAAGCAGTATTGCTGGTACAATAAGTTTTCTTGAAGACGCGGATTCAACGAAGTCATGATGGTTCCTTCATCCGAGCATGGCCCACCTCACATTATCACCATATTTCTTGGAGTCCGTGCACATCGGGCGGCCGATCTCTTCTCCCTCCCCATCTCTCTCTTCTCAGAAGACGCTCGGCGGGCGATGAGATTTCGGCAATCGTCGGTTTATTTAATTGCAGTCCCACATGTCAGTGAAAATGCAAGACAACGCGTGTCGCCTTTGGTGAGCGGCGTGCCAGACCGACTGTCGGGGGTGCGGCGCGAACGCGACAAGCGATCTTTAAAGTGTGCCGCATTATCCTTTTGAACTTGCAAAGTGTAACATTTTCTACTCTTTTCTTTCGCTTGTCCGTGCGATCGATCGATAGAAATCCAGAACAAAATGACGAGGGCGGGGCTTTCCCGCGCGTTAGGTGGTCTAGTTTGGCCTAGTGGGTTTGAGTGATATGACGTGCTACAGTGTCATCCAGTCTTCGCCTGTGGTACTAGCAGTATTGCTAGTGCAGTGAGTTTTCTTGAAGAAGCGGATTCAACGAAGTCATGATGGTTCTTTCGTCCGAGAAAGTTACAGTGGGAAATGTTGGGCCTGCGATTTGACGGCTCATTAGTCATTATTACTGTGGCGCTATGAGGTTTGGAAGATTATGTAGGGTATGTAGCACATCTTCGTAGGTGTAGCATTTTCGCACTACGAGCGGGGTGAGTCTCCCCTACAGTTCTGCGAGATGCACTCTAATTTTGGTGCATGGTAACTGGTAAGTGGACCAGGATCGGCGACGTCCCACATGTCGGCGAACGAAAGTATTCTTTCCGATATCGAGGACGAGCAAGGAAACAGGGCGGTATAGTGTCACTGCTCTTTTATACTACTAGAACAATGCCCGCGCGTCTCGTGGCACAGCTCCGGCGGGCCGCGTAGTGCATTGCCCGGCTATGTAAGTCGACCGGAGGCACCGAAACCCTACCATCCCTCTCTCGCTCCGGCGCTCTGCCCAAGCGCCGGCACTCCGCCATGGTCCGGAGCAACATCACCTACTATGCCATGCTGACGCCGGGGTGCCTCTACGAGATCCAGCAGCAGATCCGGGCGAGGGAAGCCACGCGCGCCGCCCGCATCGCTACCGGGCTGCCTCCGGACTCGCCGGAGCCAGAGGAGGAGGAGGAGCAGCCGGGGGAAGAGGAGGACGAGGAGATGGCTCCGATGGAGGTGGAGGAGGCGGAGGAGCCAGACTAGCAGGTGCCGGCCTTCAACATGGAGCAGGCGGAGGCGGAGTTCGCCGTCGCCCGGTCCGACGAGATGGCCGAGCAGCAGGCCATCCTGGAGTCCATCCAGGATGAGGCCTATGTGGAGGCCAACTGGGCGTTCCTCCAGCGGGAGCAGGAGGAGTCCGACGCGCTCTTCTCCGAGCTCGACGCGGAGATAGAGGCGGAGGAGGCCGGAGCGGAGCAGCCGGAGGAGCCGGAGCTGCAGCTGTGCTACTTGTAAACTGCGTTGGATTTTTATCCCCGAAGAGGAGAGGATGATGCAGCATAGTAGAGTAAGTATTTCCCTCAGTTAAGAAACCAAGGTTATCAATCCAGTAGGAGAACCACGCAACACCACCTAAACAGCACCTGCACACAAAACGCAAACCTTCGCACCCAACGCAAACGAGAGGTTGTCAATCTCTCGATGGCTAAGTAACGAGATTAAAGGTATATGATAGATTGATAGATTGATAAATAAATAAAAGATAAAAATATGCAGCAAATATTTTTGGTATTTTTGTATAAGAAAACAAGATAGATCTTATGATAAAAGTAGACCCGGGGGCCGTAGATTTCACTAGAGGCATCTCTCAAGAAAATAGCGTACGGTGGGTAAACAAATTACTATTGGGCAATTGATAGAAAAGAAAATAATTATGACGCTATCCAAGGCAATGATCATGACATAGGCATCACATCCAAAACAAGTAGACCGACTCCTGCCTGCATCTACTACTATTACTTCACACATCGACCGCTATCCAGCATGCATCTAGTGTATTAAGTCCATAAGAATGAAGTAATGCATAAAGAACGATGACATGATGTAGTCAAGATAAATGCAAATAAGAATTCATCCCAACTTGTTATCCTTAATGGCAACAATACTTGTGTGTCAACTCCCCTTCCGTCACTATGACTGAGCACCGCAAGATCGAACCCATTACCGAGCACCTCTCCCCATTGCAAGAAGATCCAATCTAGTTGGCCAAACCAAACCAAAACTTCGGAGAAGAAATACAAGGCTATTCTAGATCATGCATAAAAGAGATCAGAGAAGAACTCATATAAAACAAGGATAGATCTGATCATAAACTCACAATTCATCGGATCCCAACAAACACACCACACAAAGTCATTACATCGGATGGATCTCCATGAAGATTATGGAGACCATTGTATTGAGAAACATAAAGAGAGAGAGAGAGCCATCTAGCTACTACCTACAGACCCGTAGGTCTATGGTGAACTACTCACGCGCATCATCGGAGAGGCGGCAAGGTTGATGTAGAGCCCCTCCGTGATGAGTTCCCCCTCCGGCAGAGTACCGAAAAAGGCCTCTAGATGGGATCTCGCGAGAACAGAGACTTGCGGCGGCGGAAAAAGTGTTTCGTCTGCTCCCCTAGGGTTTTTGGAATTCTTTTGAATTTATAGAGGTGGAAGTAGGGCAAAAGGACGCAGAGGGGGCCCACATGACATCAGGGCCCCCCCTGGGGCGCGCCCTGGTGCCATGTGGGGCCCTCCAGAAGCTTCTTCCTTGGCTTTCAAGTTGACGTTGATCCTTATCTCCAGAAAAAAATCTCCAAAAAGTTTCGGGACGATTTGATCTTATCTGATATTGATTTTCTGTAAAACAAAAACAGGGCAGAAAACAGGAACTGGCACTGGGCACTAAGTTAATAGGTTAGTCCCCAAAAATGATATAAAAATGTATAAAATGATATTAAAAACATCCAAGAATAATAATATCATAGCATGGAACAAGCAAAAAAAATAGATACGTTGGAGACGTATCAAGCATCCCCAAGCTTAACTCCTGCTCGTCCTCGAGTAGGAAAGTGCTAAAACATATTTTTGATTGTGGAATGCTACCCAACATACTTCATCAAGTTATTTTCATAGCATAGACATGAGGACTTGTATGATTCAAAGCAGTAGTCTATAGTTTGACATGAAGACATAAATACTCAAGTGATGCTAACAAGCAACCATGCCTTTCAAAATAACAATGCTAAAGAAAATTATCCCTAGCCCATTATGCTCAATCATTGATCCATTCATGAAACACACTCGAATATCAATCATACTCGATGCACACACATGATCACATGACCCCCTAGTTGGTGCTTTTAATGAGAAGGATGAGACTCAACATAAAAATAAATAGAAAGGCCCTTCGCAGAGGGAAGCATTGATTTACAGAGGTGCCAGAGCTCAAGTTTTAAAAGAGATGAAAATTTTATTTTGGGAGGCATGCTTTTCTCGTCAATGAGAATGACTTAGAGTTCCCAATACCTTCCACGCTAGATACATCATAGGCGGTTCCCAAACAGAAAATAAAAGTTTTGCTCCCCATCATCGTTCCATGGTTTTGAGACTTTTGTCCCTTTTTTTCATTCACATCCGAAGGAGTTTGTTTTTCCACCTTTCCTTTCACAATCCATGGCTAGCCGTATTCACGGGTGGCCTCCATACCAACACATTCCAGGAAATTCAATTTATTTTTGGGACTGGGCATCCCTTTTACAGCCACACTCTCGTGCAATGACAAGTGAATAAACACTCATCGTGAGAATGACATATCCAACATGGAATTCATCGGCCACCCCTCACCGCTTCATGAGCGATACGGGCACACAAAAGAGAAATTATTTTTGAGAATTTTTTAGAGATGGCACATGCAAATTTACTTAGGACGGCATTGAAATACCATATATAGGTAGGTATGGTGGACACAATTGGCAAAACAAGCTTAATGTAATGGATGTACAAGCAGAATTCCCACTTAGTACAAATCAAGGTTAGCAAAAAGATTGAGAAGCGACCAACTAAGAAACCATAATGATGCACATGCATACATAAAACATAACCAACACCGAATAATGCACCACATGTAGGATGTAACTTGATTGCATAACTATTGACTTTACGTGCTTGCATAGGGAATCATAAACCTTAACATCACTATTCATACTAGAGCATAATTACTCATGAACATAACTCACATATCATCATCTACATATCTCAAAACTATTGCAAAGAATCAAGTTTTTCATGTCCCATAAATTTTTTATGCTAGTTTTCATTATTGCTCTTGAATATTCATCATATGGGGACCAAGCTCATAGCTTGTACTTTTTACCATAACTATTTTCAAACTCTCAAAAAGATATAAGTGAAGTATGAGAGCAACATTTCTATAAAATTTCTAGCATTCTCAAAAAGATATAAGTGAAGCATGATAACAAGTTTCTTCAAAACAAAAGGCACCACCGTGCTCAAAAAGATATAAGTGAAGTACTAGAGCAACCACATAGCTCAACAAATTTAAGTGAAGCACAAAGAGCAATTCTAACAAATCATGATGACGTGAAGCTATCTCAAGCAAATGTGTTAAGTGGTGATGATTGTGATAAACTAAAAATAAACAAAGCAAAGACTCATATCATACAAGACGCTCCTAGCAAAACACATATCATGTGATGAATAAAAATATAGCCTCAAGTGTGTTACCGATAGTCGTTAGAAGAAAGAGGGGATGCCTTCCGGGGCATCCCCAAGCTTAGACGCTTGAGTCTCCTTAGATATTACCTTGGGGTGCCTTGGGCATCCCCAAGCTTAGGCTTTTGCATCTCTTCATTCCTTCATCCATCGTTGCCACACCCAAAACTTGAAAACTTCAATCACACAAAACTCAACAAAACATTCGTGAGATCCGTTAGTATAACCAAACAAATTACCACTATAAGTACTATTCAAAACTCATTCAAATTTTATTTTGCATTATAGGTACTATGTTCTCACTTTCCCATGGCTTGCACCCCCCGATACAATCCATAGTTTCATCAAAACAAGCAAACAATGCATAGAAAACAAAATCTGTCAAAAACAGAACAGTCTGTAGCAATCTGTCGAAAAGCCATAATTCTGTAACTCCAAAAATTCTGAAAAATTAGGACAACGTGGAAAATTTGTATATAAATCACATGCAAAAAATTAAGACTCATTCGACGCTCTGACGAATTTATAAAAATTCTGGACTGGGCGTCAAAGTTTCTGTTTTTCACAGAATTGCGTTCACAAGCATCCACATCATCCCAAAGGTCTTACTTGGCACAAACACTAATTAAAATATAAAAACCAACTCAAAACAGAGGTAAATAAAGGATAATCAAAAGAAAAGAACAAAAGAGTTAAAAATAAAAATTTATTTTATTCGTTGGGTTGCCTCCCAACAAGCGCTATAGTTTTACGCCCCTAGCTAGGCATAAAGCAATACATCAAGTATTGTCATCCTTGGATTTTGCTATCTTGTTAAGATTTCGTTCAAATCCAGGAGGCTCTTTACGCTTCCCATTTTCCGAAGAAGAAGAAGCCATTCTGAGATCTAAGATATCCAACCGTTTATTGCAAAGGGTGAGTAGAGTATTAGTACGGTTGATATTCCCACAAACATGTTTGAGAGGTTCATGGGACTTTTGTAGTTCAACCATATTTTTCTGCAAGTCACCCAACTTGTGCAAAATTTGGGCACCCTCTTTAGTGAAGACAAAAGCTTTTTGCAATGGGGGTGTTCCCAACATATCCACTATTATTTCATAAGCGGTGCTGGCCTCATTTTCAACAAAGTTCCCCTTTGCGGCAAAATCCAAAAGTTGTCTATGATGCATAGCCAAGCCAATATAAAAGGTGCGAATCAAGATTTTCAAATCTCCTTCGATAGAGCAAATACGAAAGGATTCTAACAATCGATACCAAGCATCTTTAAGATTTTCTCCTTGTTTTTGTTTGAAGTAAAGTACTTCAAAATCTGGTGACAAAGGAGGGATAGAAGCGCTAGCCATAGCGATAAAAACGACGAACACAAAAATGGCGAAGGAAAAGAGGCAAATAAAAGTGGGAAAAGAGAAGGCAAATATTTTTGTAAAAAATTTTAGAAGTGGGGGAGATGAAAACGAGAGGCAATTGGCAAATAAAATAAATGCAAAGGTAAGGGTTGAGAGTGTAGGTACTTGGTAATGTTGATGATGTCTCCCCGGCAACGGCGCCAGAAATTGGCAAGTTGACGGGAGACGATGTTGACTTGATCCTCCCCGGCAACGGCGCCAGAAATTCTTCCTGCTACTTGTAAACTGCGTTTGATTTTTAGCCCCGAAGAGGAGAGGATGATGCAGCACAATAGTGTAAGTATTTCTCTCAGTTAAGAAACCAAGGTTATCAATCCAGTAGGAGAACCACGCAACACCACGTAAACAGCACCTGCACACAGAACGCAAACCTTCGCACCCAACGCAAACGAGAGGTAGTCAATCTCTCGATGCCTAAGTAACGAGATTAAAGGTATATGATAGATTGACAGATTGATTAATAAATAAAAGATAAAAATATGCAGCAAATATTTTTGGTATTTTTGTATAAGAAAACAAGATAGATCTTACACTGGTAGAAAACAGGGCACTAGTCCCGGTTCCAGAGGGCCTTTAGTCCTGGTTCTGGAACCGGGACAACACGATCGGGACTAATGCCCAAAACCTTTAGTCCCGGTTTGCTTACGAACCGGGACCAAAGGGACTCCACGTGGCCGCTGCGGGGTGCCCAGGCAGGAGGACCTTTAGTCCCGGTTGGTAACACCAACCGGGACCAAAAGGCAGCCACGCGTCAGCAGCTCGCAGGCGTTGGGTTTTTTTTTGGAAGGGGGGTTTTGGGGTTTTGGAGGGTTAATTTTGGGGTTTCATATTGTGTTAGCTAGCTAATAGAGAGAAGTGACCTCTCTTTTTCCGTGCTTGGTCGATGCTAGCTACTACACATATAGAGAGAACTCGACGCTAGCTAGTAAGCAAATAAAGGAAACCATTAATTACACAAGATCGTCATGAACATATATTGAGAGAAGTGACATCTCTTTCTTCGTGCTTGGTCGAACAACAAGTTTTCGTATATCTATCTGACGCTGCTACATATGTACAATATATAACATCCCTTACAACCATTTCAATTTCACATGGTATTCTCCGTGTTCAGGTATGACGTGGTCAAGAAAGAATCCCGCCAATTCCTCTTGAATTGCTCGTATGCGATCATGTGGTAGGAGTTCATCCCGCATCTGCCAGATCTAATTTAAAGAAGGGGGTCAATACATATATATGAATGAAACTCAACACAATTGATGGTAATATATAAAATAAAATTGTGAATATTGTTTACGTAGTTCAAATTGTTTCTCAGAGAAGCCCCGTTCAGAGGTATAGTGGCGAATGAAATCGCATACGTAGTATCCACATAAATGAGTGTTGGGTGCCTGCAACAAGCACTATACGAGAATAGAGTTCAATCAAACTGATAAGCAAGCATGATAATGGTATTGATGAAACTAGAATCAATGAGAGATGCGCGGAACTAGCTAGTACTACTTACTTTGGGGTGTGTAAATCGCAGCTCCTTCTTCAGACCCGGAACCATAGCGGTGAACTTTTTCCAAACCCTGGCAGGCAAAGAAAATGATTACTTGATATCAGGAAATGAACGAAAGTCGCCGATATGGTCCCGGTATTGATTGAACTTACTTTTGGAGCATTGCAGTCATGTCCGCATAATACTTGGGATCTTTACGGAGCGAGTCTAAGACAGTTACTAATGCCCCGTCAAGGTTAATGGATAGCAGAATATAGTGGAAGCTGCGCACACATAACTCATCAATAGCATTACTTAACCACGAGTAAGCGAAACCGAATATGCAGAAGACAGTAACACTCACTTGAAGTTGTAAGGAAAGAGTATTTCCCTTTTGTTTTGATGTCTAAGGAACGCTTCTAGCAAGTTGTCCTCGGTATCTTTGGCCTCCTTTCGTACCGACCATTCATTTACGGTATTTGGGCTAATGAACCCAATGTCATAGATTTGTTCTTTTTTGCATTCGACCATCTTCAATCTGCATAATATAGTGAGGATAATTATATATACATGCAATGAACGAGCTGAGCAAGAGACTTAATTATAGAAGTAATACTTACAGACAGTAGCAAGTCATGAGTTGTTTGTCGAGGGCCTCTTGATTGTATAATTGAAATAACTCCACAAATTCAACAGGCAGCACGTCGACTACATGGAAGTCATGCTCTTTTTTAATTCCGACAAACAAACTGTCTTTCCCAGACTTCCTGCAGGTTTCCATGTACCAGTCATGCAATTTTTGCATCATCGTTGTTAGATGAGGATGATCAGGTTTGACGAGAGGCTTCCCGTTCTCGTATCTAAAACGTCTACTACTACCTCAGCCGTTTCAAACTGTACATCATCGGGCAGGTAATCATCAAGAGTGGTACCGGGCAGTACCACCAGATGATTAGCGATATCGCTAGACACCTTGAGCGGGGGGCACGATTGCTTCTCCTATTCGCCGAGCTGGGGAATTGTTTTCCCACTTCTTCGTTTTTTCGCTCTTGCAGCACTGGAAGTACTTCCCGACTACTGCGCTTCAGCATGTGTCTTAGTAATTATGCGGTCATAGTTGGATAGCTGAGTCCGTGGTGGTCGCTTCAGGGCAGGCAGAGTGCGCTTCACTTTCACCGGATCTACCGTTTCCTTCGGAGGTGGATCCTTCCGAGCAAAATGGGCCTTCACTTCGGCTACACTGATTTCAGCGATTTCCTCTTCGGTCCTGTCATATGGTAACTTCGGAAGAGGCTTGAGGCTTGGACCAAATTTGTAATTCTTCCCACCTATTGTACTGCTAGCCGCCGGAGTGGCGGCGGCGACTCTCTTCCGCCGTTGCTGATGCGCCGGAGGAGGCGAAGGAGGAGGCGGAGTGCCCTGACGCGCCGGAGGAGGCGAAGGAGGAGGCGGAGTGCCCTGACGCGCCGGAGGAGGCGGAGTGCCCTGACGCGCCGGAGGAGAAGGAGGAGGCGGAGTGCCCTGACGCGCCGGAGGAGGAGGAGGCGGAGTCTGCTGAGGCGTCCAGTTTGGAAGCTTGATGTACTCTTTTCTCCATAGACAGGTACTCCTCAAAGCATTTTCCAAAAGAATAATATCCTCTTCACCTGTAGGGTTGTCAAGCTCCAGCCTCTCAAATCCATTCATTATTTCATCCACCGTCACAACAGCATAGCCTTCTGGAATCGGACGGCAATGGAAAGTTCCCTCAGCTCGAGGAGGTACAACAGAGCCGACCGCCGCCTTGAAGGTCAGGTTCTGGCATTTCGTCATTAGCTCGCAATGTTCAGTCGCCGTGATACTATCCACGGGGTAGCGAGGAGCCGTGAAATCAGGCTGAACGAGCTCCGTGGAAGCCACGCCGCTTCTCCGCTGAGGTGGTGGGGTAGCGTCGAAGGAAGCATCTTCGTGCCGCTCAGATGGTTGGCCGGTAGCTCGCTGGCTCTCAAGTTCCTCTAGTTTTGCTAATCTTGCACTGAGCTTCTGCATTTCGCTTGCTTCATGTTTCCTTTTTCTCTCTCGGCTTCTATAACCACCGCTATCGGGAAACCCATGCTTCCACGGAACGGAGCCTGGTGTGCCTCGTGTTCGTCTAGGGTGTTCAGGATTCCCGAGGGCCTCTGTCAGCTCGTCCTTCTCTCTGTCGGGAATGAACGTCCCTTCCTGCGCTGCCTTGATTACTGCCTGAAGCTTCCGGAAGGGTATTGCAAGTTGCTCATCAGTCCAAACACACTCCCCTGTTTCTGGGTCCAAAGTTCCCCCAACCCCGAAGAACCAAGTCCTTGCACGATCTGGCCAGTGCAATGTCGCTGGTTGGACATTCTTAGCAAGCAGGTCTTGCTCAGCTTTGTCCCACAACGGCCGGGCTTTGTAGTAGCCACCTGACCCCGTGTGATGGTGAAACTTCTTCCTTGCAGCATTTTTCTTGTTTGTCAGTGACCATTTCTTACCCTTCTCCGATTTCTTGTAGGCCACAAATTCGGGCCATTGATCTTTTATCTTCTCATATCGACCGACGAATTTCGGAGTCTCCTCTTTCTCGACAAACTTTGTGTTCAACTCTTTCTTCCAGTTCCTGAATAGTTCTGCCCTCTTCTTAAGAGCAAACACCTTGACCTTTCGCTCTATAATAGGGTTATTCGGATCCTCCTCTCGCGGTAAGCTGAAATTTGCCATCAGCTCGGTCCAAAGATCATCTTTTAGTCTATCATGGACATAAGAAACTTCAGGGTCCTTATTATTCTTATTCCATTGATGGGTGTTGATAGAGACATAGTCCCTAACAACAACTCCACACTGATGTACAAATGCATACTTGGTCCGCTTGGGACCAATCGGTTGGCCATCTATCGCGATTTCTGTGATCGTGAACCTTTCATCTGGGCGCAACCTTTTCTTCGAGCCTCGTCTCCTTACCTTGTTGGACTTTGAGACAATTGAGGCTCCCTCCTCCGTTCGGTCACCCGAGCCGTGATCATGATCTCCTTCCTCCGCCGTTCGGTCACCGGAGCCGTGATCATGATCTCCTTCCTCCGCCATTCGGTCACCGGAGCCGTCATGATCTCCTTCCTCCTCCATTGTTGGATCACCAGAGCCGTCATCCTCTCCTTCCTGATAATCGGAGTCGTTGAGATACGACATGGGATCACCTCCGGCGTGGATTATATCCCCCAACAACTGTTCTTTTTCTAAGTCTCTTTGATCCATAGTTTCTGCAAATATTATACCACTACAAGAAATATGCTAACTTGCGACCATCAATATTGGTCACCGAATGGTCATTGTTTTTCATTTATGACCTTTTTATGACCAAAAACAGTTGGTCAAAAGCTGAGCGTCATTAATGGAAATTAACGACCTTTCTTCTGGATTGGTCGTAGACGTTTACGACCAAAAAAAAGGTCGTTGGCCCTACGACCAATTGTTTTGGTCGCTGGCAGTCTGCCCAGGCCACGTCGGATCCAACGTGGCAAGCTGACGTGGCAAAATTACGACCAATTGGATTGGTCGTTGATAAGAATCGGCCCGGTCCAATTCGGGGCTTTACATGGGCCAAGCCCAACAATTCAGCCTATTTGTATTGTTTTTTCTGTAAATTCTGGTCATCTAGATGGGCCAAGCCCAACACTTTTGTGCATTTTCTGGGCTACATCCTTTTACGGTCCACTTATTTGGGCCTTGCGTTTTTTATTTTAAACATGGTCCACTTGTCATTTTTCTTTTGTTTTTTATTTATTTCAGAGCAGGTCCCACTAGTCAAATGGGCCCAGCCCCAGTTCTTAGGAATGTTTTTACGTCCCACACATCAGCTCCCATTTGTGCAATTACCAATAATTTCATTCAAACAGAGCCTATACTGCATAGTATTTTATACAACAACGAAACAAAGTACATTACAATCGTGCACAGTACACATCTGGTATTCAGCTATAAAAATACAACTAAATACACACATAACTAGCTCCACTAAGCTAGAACACATTGTTGGGTGCGGGTTTTATTCGGGATTCTTCTTTCTGGAGCTCAACTTTTGAAGAATGAAGGCCAGCATCTGCAGGTTATAAATCAAAAAGTTAGCAACAGAATCAAGTGAAGTCGCGCACATAACATTCTCCTAACAATGAAAAATTGCTGCAGAATTTGAGATCTAATAAGAAACCATGCATATAACATTCTCATAACAACAAAACTGAGATATATTTGTAAAGGCTAAATGATAAGTACCAACCCAGTGCAAGATACCACAGAAACTATGTCAAGTTAATCATGCATCAAGCATTAGGCCAACAAGCATCAGGATTAGTACAGTTGTGAAGCAAAGTAAGCTGATCAGATGACATAGAGTCAGGATTTTATGCTTATTGTTAAGAGAAAAGTTAAAGTTAAGCCTTTGCTTAATAGTAGGCCTAAGGAAATCAACTGTGCATTTGGTGAGAATATAGCAACAGATTAAGAGCATATTGTCTAGCATCACACAGATAGTAGCACAATGCTACAGGCAGCTATTGGCATAAAGTAGAGATTCTGCGGTATGTGACAGATATGAAGGACCAAGCAAACTGTTCCAGAATAGATAAATTACAGAAGAAGCATGTATTCACCATCCTACTGGTAGCAAGGACATAAAGATAATCATTTAACAAGCAGCACGAACATGATTAAATCACATAACTAAGTACAATCCAGTATACCAGCTGAGAGCGAACATGTATTCGACATTTCCCGCATTTCAATGCATGCACGACAGAGAATAGCACTCTGTTCTTACCACGGCACGAGCGAGATGTCCCTCGACAATGCCCTGCTTCTCCATGTCGCGCTCGAGGCTCAACCAGCTCTGCGGTGTGGACGACGCCATCCTTGCTCTGTCCGGACGACGGGCACGGACTCGGAAGCCCTACACATTGCAATTTGCGCAAATGCAACAACAATATAAGGAACCGGTATCAAGCAGAACAGAAGTTGAGAGAAGGTTAAGTTCTAGGAGCCGACCATCCAAGGGAGCTGCATGGTGCGCCATCGCGGTGCCTTCATCTGGAGTTGCAGCTCGGAGTTGTGAGCTGCTGCTTTGCTTCCCCATATATAGCACGCCTAGGTTCTCCTAAGATAGGAACCCGAGAAACAAAAAACATGATTAGGGAGCTGGTACATCAAAAAAGGAATCCATGCACGAATGACATATACAACTAAAAAATCAGGATATCACATATTATTAGAATTGCATATTAGATGGCTGCAAGATAAGTGTTGCTTCATTTAAGATGTTTGGATACAACATAACCAGGATTAGAAAAACAGAGCATAAATGGGCAGTTTGGCATTTGCTATGTTGTGCAGCATTGAGCTGCTGAATTTAGTTACTTATGCAGAAACTTTCCTGATCCGAGTAAACTTACAATCCAGATGTTCTCCACACCACCGAGCACAGCAACAGCCAGCTTGGATCTGAAGGGGTTCCACACCCTGTACTCAACCTTGGATCCATCCTCGTTCTGTACAATAACAAAACAGTAATAAACAACAGTCTACTGCATCTGTAGAACAGTAATGAACATCATTTCACAACAGCACCGATAAGTGCATATCTCAGCCAGTAATTGCGTCATTTACATATATAGGCATAAAAAAGTGCATCTTTCAAACAGCAATGAACATCATTCACATGCTCTGGGAGCAGAACAGAGCATAAAAATCCATCAATAGAACTTGAAGCCAGTGAATATATCTAAAAACTACTGACATAAGCGTATCATTTGCTCCTTTAGGAACTAACAATAGCCGAATCTAAGCTGATGACCCATCTGAATCGAAGTTGGTTAGTGTTCTTTCACCAGTACTACAAAATTCAGATTACTCTACTTCTGAACTTGCACAACCATGTACTATAGCTGGTGTGTGTGATCTGGACTGGTCAAAAGAATTACTACAACTTGCTAAACCATGTAATCCCGTAAAAATTTCAAAGCATTACTACTAGTGAAAGCATCATCTCAACTTCTGAATAATTAGGTGCTCACAGTTTGAGCTTGGCTGCAGTAAAATTCAACTACAACCAGAATTACCTCCGGTGAAACGGCAACTGCTGCTCCTCCTCCTCCTGGCCGCCACACTCCCGCCCCCGGCCACGTCCTGGCTCGGCGACAACGAGCCCCCTCCTCCCCCGTACCCGCACGCCCACCAGAACTGGGTCAAGAGCGGCGGCGGTGCTGCCAGTGGTGGTGCGAGCCGCGTGCTCACCACCGCACTCGTCGTCGCTGCTGGCCGTGCTCCTGCTCTACCTCTGCATCGCCAACGCAGTCCGCCACATCCGTGGCAAGGGGGAGGGCGGCCGCACGTCGCAGCAGGCGTCGCAGTCCTCCCGCGCCGCCGCCACGGCCTGCACCACAGCTGCTGGGCCTTCACGTACGAGCAGCTCCGCGCCGCGCGCAATCTCGGGGACGGCGGCTCCCCTGCCAAACCCTCGCCTCCGTCGCAGTCGCGCGGGAGAACTAGATGCCGCCCCCGCTTAAACGCCTCGGCCCGCCTCGTCTCTCCGCTGAAACTTCTACAGCTGTGCCATTTTTGCCTTGAGTGAATCGCCTGGCGCTGTCTCGGGGTCAAGATCGAGATCGAGAGAGGGTGTAAGCGGTGGAGGAGCTAGGGACTGGGATGGCTGCTGATCTGGCTCGGGATGGGAGGTGGATCTGGAGAGCATGCGAAGTGGGCTCGGTGGTGGCGGATCTGGCCGGAGGAAAGGGAGCAGCGGAGGCAGGGGAACTCGGATCTGTTCTGTGCGCCGGCGAGGGATGTTGGAACTCGTCGGAATCGGGGCGGGAGAGGGCTGGGGCGGCGACGGCGAGGGATGGGGTGCGATGGGGGGATCTGAGCTAGGGTTTGGGCTGCGGGTGGGGGTATCTCTTTTTCTTTTCTTTTTTCTATAGATAGATGGATGGATGGATGGATGTGGGATGGAGAGATGGATGGATGTTGGATGGAGAGATGGATGGGCGCCATGTCATCGATCCGTGGGAAGAGTTCTAATTGGTTCGAAAAATCAGTGATTTAAAATAGTTTTCAAGTACTAAAAATAGAGGGATTTTGTGAAGCAGCTATCAAAAATATTTTGCAAAAGGGCACCACACAAATTTTCACTAGAGTTAGACCACGTTTTATGGATGAGGACCAATTTGTATGCATTTTTTTTATCTTTCTAGCTATTTTTAATCATTTTCCGAGTGGCAAAAATGGTTTTTTTTGTAAGGAACCTACCAAATATTTGTTGCAAAATTGGACTCCGTCAATTTTCTAAAGTACTAGTCCATATTTAATATACAATTTACCAAATGGTTGGGTGTCAAAAGTTTTGATCCAAAAGTTTTCCAAGATTCAACCACTAGCGAGGAACGGTCATTCCTGCCGTTGTGACCGCATTTTGAAATGGGCATGAAAAATTCAAAAAAAATCAAAAAATTGGAAAACCTTCGCACTGTGTCATTATATGTGGCCAAGTTACCAGTAAAAATAATAAACTTGTAATACAGTAATTATTTTAAAAAAGTGTTCTCAGAAACGAGCTATCATGTGTGAAGATCAATGGCTTTCAAGCCAAATGATCAATGTTATGGTAGCATTCATGGTATAGTTTGTTCAAATGACCTCATATTGTGCACAAGGGTGCATCTTGTAATGGCAAACAATGTTGGCTAAGGAAGTTTTCAATTTCTTTTGACGAAAAAATCATTTTCCATTTTTCGAGTGCCCAAAATGAGTTTTTTTGTGAAGGACCTACCATATATTTGTTGCAAAATTGGACCAAATCATTTTTATAAAATATTAGGCCATATTTAATGCAAAATTGATCAAATGGTTGGGTGTCAAAAGTTTTGATACACCTCTCGTGAAAAAGTCAAATTTCCGCCGATTCAGTAGGAAGCGGGTCAAATTTGAACTGCAGTTGCCTTATAGTTTGCTCTTTATTTTTTCCAAAAATCATTTCTAGGTACATAAGTATCTATTTAATCATAGAAACACCAAAAAAAATTCCAAGATTCAACAACTAGCTAGGAACGGTCATTCCTGCCGTTTTGACCGCATTTTGAAACGGGCATAAAAATTAAAAAAAAATCAAAAAATTGGAAAACCTTCGCATTGTGTCATTATATGTGACCAAGTTACCAGGAAAAATAATATACTTGTAATATGCACTACTGGAATCAGGATCTTTGCCGTCAGCCAGCTCTTTGCCGTCTGCTAGCTGACGGCAAAGAAGGTCTTTGCCATCAGCTTACAGAAAACTGACGGCAAAGAAACTGCTGACGGCAAAGATCATGTTTGCCGTCAGCCAGCTCTTTGCCGTCTGCTATCAGATGGCATAGAAGCTTTGCCGTCTGCTAGCAGACGGCAAAGAGGGAGGGTGGCCCACTAGCGAGAACCATCTAACGGCCACTTTCTTTGCCATCTGCTAGCAGACGGCAAAGAAAGTGGCCAACCTAATGGCCGTTTCCCCCGGCCCCACCCCACGAGCTAGGCTCTTTGCCGTCTGCTAGCAGACGGCAAAGAGCTTTGACCTAACAAAAAACGGTCAGCACCCGTGCCCCACCCCTCTCTCTCTCCCCTCTGTCTCTCTCCCCTCACCTCACCCGCGCCGTCCCCGTGCCCGCCGACCCCCACCGCCCCCGACCCCCAAGGCCGCCCGCCGCCCCGCCGCTCAGGCCGCCCGGCGCCCCGCCGCCCGCCGCCTCTCCGTCCAGCCACCCCCCGCCGCCCGGCGCCTCTCCGTCCAGCTACCCCCCGCCGCCCGGCGCCGCTCCGTCCAGCCGCCCCCTGGTGAGGTTCTTCCCTTTGTTTTCTTTCTTTTTTTTCTTGTTGTTTTTTGTTTAGGTTAGTTGATTTAGGTTGATTTAGGTTAGTTGATTTAGGTTGTACTGTTAGTAATTTGGGTTAGTTGCTTTTTTTAGGTTAGTAGATTTTTGGGGATTCCTGCGGTCGATTCCTCCGCATCGATCTGCTTTTCTCCGCATCGATCTTAACTAAGAGAGGGGGGCTCAGACCAGCATCACTGCCCAAATCAGATGTAGTATCTGTCTTATCAGTAGAAAACTAGGAAAGTAACAGCCAAAACCAAGTATAGCATTTGTTCATAGGCTATTAGAAAGAGACCAATAGGAATAGCCAAACCAAGTGGTATCTGTTCATATCAGTATTAGAAGTAAAACAACTAAGAACAAGTGAGTATCTGTTCATGAGTAAAGTAACTATAGCATAGAAGAAATAGCAGGGTAGCACCCCAAATGATTATCTGCTTTTGCAGAACACAGCACCACACTTGCACCTGGTATTTTTCTGCAGTTAGGGCACTGCACCCACAAGCACAGGGGGCTAGTACCATTATAAACTGCTACTGCAAGTAATAGCAGCAGCAGCAAATAACAACAGAAGTGATAACTAATTTCCAAAGGTTAAACAGACCAATGGAAAAGAAAATGTAACACTAGAGATTCAGTTAACTGAATTAAGTTACCATCAACAGCTAGTAAGATAGCTAACAGTAGCAACAGCAGGGAGAGGTCCAAGCCCACACACATGAGTAGCTACTGACCAAAGTAACAACTCCAGGAGCAACTACACAGAACAGAGCAGTACATGAGCATATATACTTCACAAATACACATAGATGGCCACTGACCAAAACCCTGACACAGCAAGAATCCATCACAGAGAGCTCCAACACAAGTTGATGCTCATCTACAGCAGCTAACCACAGCTAATAGAGCCTCACATCCAACAAGATCAAGAGCTACATCTATGAATTAGAGAGATCAGAGGAGGGGAGCAAGGAGAAGCTCACCAAGAGGAGTTGTGGCCGAAGCAGGATGCATCCACACCATCACTATGGTGTGACCAGCAGCACAACCAACACCACCACAGCACGCCGGAGCTCGCCAGAGAGCACCACAACGAGGGTCTAGGGGTCGAGGATCGAGGTGTCGAGGGGTCGAGGGTCGAGGGGAAAAGGGGTCGAGGGGTCGAGGATTTGCCATCCCGACCCCGACACCCCGACCCCCTGACCCTGACACCCCGACCCCGACACGACACCCCGACCCCCTGACCCCGACACCCCGACCCCGACACGACACCCCGACCCCGCTCGACACCCCGACACCGCGACCCCGACACAGCACCCCGACCCTGACACGGCACCCCCGACCCCGACACAGCACCCCGACACGACACCACCGACACCCCGACCTCCGACACGACACCCCGAGACCCCGACATGGCACCCCCGACCCCGACACAGCACCCCGACCCCGACACGACACCCCCGACACCCCGACACGGCACCTCCGACCCCGACACAGCACCCCGACCCCGACACGACACCCCCAACACCCCGACCCCCGACACCTCCCGAAAAAGGTGGTCTTCGGCCTTCCAGAGGCCAACGGGGTCATATATTTGTGAATTATGAGTTAGGTCAGGTATTCAATTATTATTATGTACATATATATATTATTAATTAGTTCATGTTATTAGGTATTCAATTTTTTATTATGTTCATCATGATGATACACACTTAATTTTTTTATTATGTTTATGGTGTACTAATTTCATTTACTCTTTGTCATTGCAGGTGTTGACAGATGGTGGGCGCGGGTCGAGAGCGTTCTGAGCCTCCTTCCTCGGCGCGTGCTGGGAGGGGTGCTATTATTCCACCCCAGCACCTCCGGAGAGCGCTGGAACACAGTATGCAGACACCGGCGGGCGCTTCTTCTTCGGCCGGGAGAGGTCGGGGGAAGACGAAGAGGGCTGCTAGAGGTGGACGTGGCGGCGGGAGAGGTAGGCAGGCTGCTGCGCCTTCCTCGCCGCCACCCCCAGCTGATTCTCCCGACCACAGGAGTGCTCCGTCTCAGGTGGACCCGTCTGACTTGGACCCGTCTCGGACACCGGTCCACGAGCCTCGGGCCGACGAGCCTCGGGTCGCCGAGCCTTCGTCCCAGGAGACTCCGGTCCCAGAGTCTTCGTCCCAGGAGACTCCGGTCCCAGAGTCTTCGTCCCACGTGACTCCGGAGGCTAGTGGCCATGCTGATGGGGGCGAGGACAGCTTTTCTAAGGATAGCTATAGCGAGGGCGAGCTGGTTGAGGAGGGCAAGAAGGTCTACCAGCGTGGTGGTACAAAGCTCCCGCCCGTGCCGGCGACCCGCGATCAGAGGTGGTTGATTGTGCCTAATGGGGAGAAGTAAGTGCATTTACTCTTTTTTAACCTTTTGCCTTCATGTTTCTTCAAATTAATATCTAATGTGTTGGCCTTGTCATACTGCAGGGGTTGGAAACACGCCCCTGGTGTCCGCAGGCCGAACCAAGTCCTTGGTGTGCTTCTCCGGCACCACTTCCCGGGGTGGATCAAATTGCCCGGTGAAGGTGAGGCTCCACAGCTAGCACTGACCTGGGAGCTGTACGTGGCTGCCCCGGCCCCGCCGGAGGAGAGGGTCGACGGTGTCTTGTGCGAGACGGTGGCCGACATTGTGATCCGGCGGTTTTGGGTAATTTCTCCTTTACAGAATTAAAAATCCACAGCACCTAGTGATTGTACTAATCAGTGTTGTCTTGTTTGATTGCAGACCTTCTACAGGTGTCTTGAGGAACATGAGGCGGACGCGGCTATTGTTCTTGTAGCCGAGTGCAAGCGCCTATTTCAGAACTTACGGCACGAGGCTCGGGTGCAGGCTGTTCGAGACTACTACGCCTCGACTAACATTAAGAGGGCCAAGAAGAAGTGCCGCGCCAAATTTCTGAGTAAGGGGAAGTACATGAAGGTAATTACCTATTCTTAAGGCCTTGTACTTAGTTTCCTTGATTTGATTCGTGGCGTAGCGCTGAAATTTCTCTTGTCTAACTTAGGTGCCCCCGAGATGGTGTGCGGATAGGATGGACTGTTGGGAGGCGTTGTTGGATGAGTGGTGCTCTCCCCAATGGCTAGCCGTCCACGACAAGGCCAAGGATAAGCGTGCCCAAATGAAAGGTGTGCCACACCATCAAGGGAGCTCCAACCTGTTTGAGTTCGGGGATCACTGGGTATGTGGTTTGCTTCATGATTCATGCAATTTCATTCTTCATGCTAGCTTGGGCCCTTAACTAATATTTTGTTCCTCTCTTTTAGGTGCGACACAACAAGAAGGAGGTGCCACCGCTGTTCGACCTCTATGCCATGGCCCATACTGCCCCGTACAAGAAGGCCAAGGCATTCTCTGAGGATGATCTCGATGATCCAGAGAGCTTCAGCAACATCTCCTCCCACAACAAGCTCGTGAGGTACAGAGATGAGGGGAAGACGAGGAAAGGGGAGGACTTCAACCCGAGCCAGAGTCCTTTTGATCCAGAGCTCGTGATGATATCTGGTGGCGGGAGGCCCCATGGCTCGATAGCCATTGGGGATGGACTGATACGTTGTCCTAGAACTCTCCCGGAGATCAAGAAGCGCCAGACGAGCTCCGATCCTGAGATAAGGCCTCGTCCACGGCCAATGGAGCTTGCCATTGAGTCTAGGGCCCAGGAGCTTCTGGCGGAGGCAAACAGGCAGGCGGCGGAGAGGGAGAGGGACATGGAGGAGAGGACGGCTAGGCTGGTGGAGGAGGAGAGGAACCGGAATGACGCATCTCACCCGGCCCTATACGAGCTCCTCGTGGTAAGTTTCTCCTGCATATTAGCCAAATCATGCACGTAATGTTCGTTTCATCACTAACTAATATGACTGACTCGTGAAAACAAAATGTGCAGACCGTGTGCCAGAACAACGGTCAGACCCCTCCACCGATGCCCCAGATTGGTATAGGGGCCACGGTGAGTTTCATTTGAATGGTCATTAGTTACTAGTATTCACATTTGAGTTGCATCGTGCTAACGAGACATTGCAAATGATCTTTGGTGCAGCATGCCTCCCGACAAGCATCGACCGATCCTTCTGCGTCTGCCACAACCCCGACCGGTCCTTCTCCGTCTCACACTAGCGCAAGCCCGACCGGTCCTTCACCTCCGTGATGATGGTAAGTTTTCCCAAGTGTTTTGCTTAACAAATGCATACTTACCTTAAGAAATGACCTACTTAGCTCCAAAATGACCTACTTAGCTCCAAAATGACATAATAACCTTATTTAGCTCCAAACTGACATACTTTACCTAGGATAGCTATAAATATGCTTAGTTAGCTCAAAAATGGCATAACTACCTAGCTTAGCTCTAAAATGACCTACACTTAGCATTTTTACCTAGCTTAGCTAAAAAATGGCAGTTTTACCTACCTTAGTTAGAAGAAGAAGAAGATAAAGAAGAGGAGAGGAGAAAAAGAAAGAGAAGAAAATTTCTTCTTCTTCTTCTTCTTCTTATTCTTCTTCTTCTTCTTCTTTTTCTTCTTCTTTTTCTTCTTTTTCTTCTTCTTCTTCTAGCTAGTCTTCTTCTTCTTCTTCTTCTAACTTTCTTCTTTCCCAATTTGCAGATTTGCTTTAGATGAGGAAGCTTGCGTTGATGGAGTCTACTCTTCTCCTTGTGCTTCCTTTTTGTTTTGATTTTGTACGATGAACTTTGTTGTTGGATATGTTGTTGGAAACTTGTTGTTGGATATGTTGTTGGATATGTTGTTGGAAACTTGTTGTTGGATATGTGTTGGTATGCTTGTTGAAAGTATTTTCAAATGTGTATATATATATCTATGAAATTCTGTGAAATTGAATGAATTTAAGAAAAAACAGAAAAAACAGGGGCTATACAGGCTCTTTGCCGTCTGCTGGCAGACGGCAAAGAGCTTTGCCATCAGCCAGCAGACGGCAAAGCTGCCACGTGGCAGCTACCTGTGCAACCTGGGGGGGCACTGGGCTGGCCTATGTGGTTGCTTTGCCGTCTGCTGGCAGACGGCAAAGAACTTTGCATCTTTGCCGTTTGCCAGCAGACGGCAAAGTGCCCTTTACCGTGGCTTGTTCAGCCGGATGTGGTGCCGTCTGCTGGCTGACGGCAAAGACCTTTGTCGTCCGCTATGCATGCCTTTGCCGTCAGCCATGGCAGACGGCAAAGATCCTGATTCCAGTAGTGATGGCAATTATTTTAAAAAAGTGTTCTCAGAAATGAGCTATCATGTGTGAAGATTCATCGCTTTCAACCAAAATGCTCAATCTTATGGCCACATTCATGGCATAGTTTGATTAAATGATCTAATATTATGCACAAGGGTGCATATTGGAATGGCAAACAATGTTGCCTAAGAAAGTTTTCATTTTCTTTGGACGGAAATTTCATTTTCCATTTTTCGAGTGCCCAAAATGAGTTTTTTTGTGAAGGACCTACCATATATTTGTTGCAAAATTAGACCAAATCATTTTTATAAAATATTAGGCCATATTTAATGCAAAATTGATCAAATGGTTGGGTGTCACTAGTTTTGATACACCTCTGGTGAAAAAGACAAATTTCCGCCGATTTAGTAGGAAGCGGGTCAAATTTGAACTACAGCTGCCTTATAGTTTGCTCTTTATTTTTTCCAAAAATCATTTCTAGGTACATAAGTATCTATTTAATCATAGAAACACCAAAAAAATTCCAAGATTCAACCACTAGCTAGGAACGGTCATTCCTGCCGTTTTGACTGCATTTTGAAACAGGCATAAAAATTAAAAAAAAATCAAAAAATTGGAAAACCTTCGCATTGTGTCATTATATGTGACCAAGTAACAGGAAAAATAATAAACTTGTAATATGGCAATTATTTTAAAAAAGTGTTCTCAGAAATGAGCTATCATGTGTGAAGATTATTCATGGCTTTCAACCCAAATGCTCAATCTTATGGCCACATTCATGGCATAGTTTGTTTAAATGATCTAATATTATGCACAAGGGTGCATATTGGAATGGCAAACAATGTTGCATAAGAAAGTTTTCATTTTCTTTGGACGGAAATTTCATTTTCCATTTTTTGAGTGCCCAAAATGAGTTTTTTTGTGAAGGACCTACCATATATTTGTTGCAAAATTGGACCAAATCATTTTTATAAAATATTAGGTCATATTTAATGCACAATTGATCAAATGGTTGGGTGTCAAAAGTTTTGATACACCTCTCATGAAAAAGACAAATTTCCGCTGATTCAATAGGAAGCGGGTCAAATTTGAACTGCACCTGCCTTATAGTTTGCTCTTTATTTTTTCCAAAAATCATTTCTAGGTACATAAGTATCTATTTAATCATAAATACATGGTTTGGTGGCGATACGTCGAGGTTTGGACGGTGGCCGATGGCCCCAAGTCCAGAGCGCGTAAACTCGCATGCCCGCTGCGTGGTCACCGCGTGACCATGGCATTGCCATGTGTTCTAGATGGCATAGGCATGTCTAGTGGGCTGGGCACTCCCCAGGTAGGTGCTAGGAAGAAAATTACAATAGAAGAATCTCACGAGGAGACCGAACTATGCTCAAACATGAATTAGCAGCCAAGTGTTTGATTAGCGATACGGGAAATGCACATGGCCAATGGGCGTGAATTTTGGCTGAGGATGATCATCTACTAAGAAGACTGTCTTCAAAAAATTTCATATCAAATGGAGGAGCCTAAGTGGCACTTGCTTTGCAAAGTACCACACTGGACAGAAATATGAATGTTGAAGCTGGGATCCAATGAATGAATGGATCGAGCTGAAATTTGGTGGAGGATGGTTATTTGGGCACAGGAAACCACTGTAGAAAATTGATACCATTTGGACATGCCAAAGTGGTACTTCCTTCACAATGCTCTTCTTTGGACATAAACTTGGGAAAATTAGTGAGAGAAATTGGTTAAATGAAATGAGCTCAAATTTGGTGTAGGTAAGTTACATAGGTATGGTCATGCCCTGGTAAAGTTTCAGAAAATATGAAGCAATATATAATATAGTTACTTCACAAACTGAAAATATGACAAGAATAAAAGATTGGATGATGAGCTCACATGGTTTGTTTGATAGAGCTCAAATTTTGTGAAGAGTGATTATTTGAGCATATGGAAGATTTGGAAAAATATAAGATCATTTGGATAAGCCTGGCTAGTACTTACTTCACAAAGCTTCTCTCTGGATAGAAACTTTGGAAATTTGCTGAGGAAGATTTATTAGAAAAATGGAGCTGAATATTATCATGTGTCAATGATTTGGGTATGGAAGAGTGCCCAAAAAGTTTGAGGGTAATAGGAGGGGTCTAGATAGCACTTGCCTTGCAATGTGCCAATCTGGCCATAAAATAGAAATTGAACCTGGGCTCATATAGATGATTTGATTGAGCTGAAATTTGGAGGAGGGTGATAATTTGGGCATATGAAGGCACTGTATAAATTTCATGCCATTTGGATATATAAAAATGGTACTTCCTTCACAATGCTCTCCACTGAACAGAAATTTGGGGAAAATATTGAGGGAAAATGGTTAAATTAAATGAGCTCAAATTTGGTGGAGGGAGGTTCTATAGGCAGGGTCATGTCCTGGTAAATTTTCAGCAATTATAAAGCAATAGAAAATATAGTTGTTTCACAAACTGAAAATATTACCAGAAACAAAGATTGGATGGTGAGCTCTCATGGATTGTTAGATGGCGATAAAAATTTGTGGAGAGCTATGATATGGGCATATAGAGGATGTGGCAAAAATTCAACTCATTAGGATATGCATAACTAGTACTTCCTTCACAAAGCTTCAAGCTGAACAAAAACTTTGGAAATTTGCCGAGGAAGATTTACTAGACAAATGGAGCTGAATTTTGTCATGAGGCAATGATTTGGATAGTAAAGAGTGCCCAAAATTTTTGAGGGCAATCAAGAATATATAAATAGCACTTCCTTCACAAAGTCTTGTTCTGAACAGAATAGGAAAATGAATATTGTTGAATTATTTTTGAACTAGGCAAGGTAGGTTTTTGAAATATTTGACAAAGATATGATCCAAAGAATTTATGAGAATATTTTGGGAATTTTGGGAATAACAGAAATATAGGTTGTTTCACAACCTAGGGCAAAAATTGACACATGGACATGACACATAGGCAAAACTGATGAGGTGGCGCCTAGTCATCGCAACCCACCACAATTTACAAGGTTATGACCATCTATATTGGTCCTGATCAGCTAGAAATAAGGCAGCGGACCAGTGCTGTCTGCTTTACGACCAATTCGTGTAAGGAAATTTCGACCTTTCTGACCAAAATGGTCGTTATGGTTTAGGTTTTGGAGCCCTCCGAACAGCTTACGACCAATTGGTCTCAAATGGTCGTAGATTTACGACCATTTCTTCCAGGGTCACTGACAGAAGGTCACAAGTTGACATATTTCTTATAGTGTACAACGTGGCAATATACAAATATGAGATATATATGCAAATCAATACAAGGCAATGCAACAATACGATCATATAATATCACTAATACATCATCGAATAGTATTATATAATATCACTAATACAGATATAGTTGACGTCTTGCGGCGCAGGCAGTGGACACCCAAAGTGAAGGAACTATGACAGGATCATAGCTCGGGTGAGATCCCTGAAGAACCTGCCAGGTATTGGAGAACCTGGCGTCCAACGCAGCCATGTAGCATCGGATGTGCTCGTCCTCCTCCCTGACACGACGACGTACCACCTCTGCACCGATAGTGGTCCACGCGACCGCCACCAAAGAACCTCCGGGTCGACGACGGGACCCTCATTCCTCACCAAGCTGGGCGCCCCGGAAGGCAGCACCTCCCAGTGCCAGCCCGGCGGAGCCCAGTCCCGGACATGGCGCCTCTCAAGCAGGTGGTTGCCACCGAGTCGACGACGAGGATGCGGGCCGGGCATCGTCGACTCAACGGCTACGCTATGCAACTAAACATTTAAATATCTAATTAAACATATATCTGCCAAATATAAAATCGTCGATATCGTCGAGGACTCTCGCTCCCTCACCGACGATCGTCGGGTACTCTCCCTCACCGACGATCGTCGGGGACTCCTCGATACCGCGTCACCGACAACCCACGATACTACATTATTTCCAACTAAAACAACTAAAACATAAAAAAACTAAACAACTAAAACATAAAACAACTAAATTAACTGAAACTGAACATCTAAAACTAAAACTAACAACTAAAACAACTAAAACTAAAACTAAACCCTAGGAGGAGGGGGCAGGAGCAGGGGGCAGGCCAGCGGCGCCGGCGCACGCGGCCGGTGTGGCCGCCGAGGAGGGGGCAGGAGCAGGGGGCAGGAGCTCACCGGTGACGACGGGCTCGGGGAGGAGGCGCGGGCGGCGACGACGGGGCTCGGGGAGGTGGCGCCGGCGGCGTCCGGCGTCGGGGGCGGCGACGACGCCGACGAGCACGAGGAGGCGCGCGGGGACGGGCTCGGGGCGGCGGCGAGGAGGCGTGCGGGGACGGGCTCAGGGCGGCGGCGAGGTCAGGCTCGGGGGGCGGCGGTAGGACGGGCTCGGGGGCGGCAGCGATGACGAGGACGGGTTCGGGGGTGGCGGCGACGACGAGGACGGGCTCGGGGGCGGCGGCGACGACGAGGACGGGCTCGGGGATGGCGGCGACGACGAGGACGGGCTCGGGGACGGCGGCGAGCTCCGGCAGCCTGGCGGCGTTGGGGCAGGGCGTCGGCGTGGGGGCGAATGGGAGAGATTGGGGGAAATTTCGACAAGTCCCGCCTTATATGCGAAGACCTTTGGTCCCGGTTGGTGGCTCCAACCGGGACCAATGCCCCCCTTTCGTCCCGGTTGGTTACACCAACTGGGACTAAAGGTCAATTTCCAGCAGCCCAAAGGGCGGGAAGCAGAGACCTTTGGTCTCGGTTGGTGGCTCCAACTGGGACTAAAGATGGGCATTAGTCCCGGTTGTAGCCACCAACCGGGACTAAAGGGTTGGTCCTGGCTGTGGTGGGAGTTTAGTCCCACCTCGCCAAGCGAGGGGCGCTCGCACCGGTTTATAAGCCCGCCCCTCTCTGCCATGTTGAGTTCCTCTCAAAGTGAAAATAGATGCCCTTGTACGGAAAATAGATGCCATGTTGAGTTCCTCTCAAAGTTTGAATTTTCCCTATAAGCACATCTATGTTCATTTTTTGCTATTTTTTATGTTATTTTTGCCCACATCCATCGACTGTCTACGGTCAGGCATCAGCAGTGCCGAGCACAGATGCACGCAACGAGATAGCAGAGCGTGACAACACAGCTTGCAATCGCCACGTAGTCCACGATAGCTCCGGTGGCCAGCCCGTTTTCTGCCCAAGCCCGCCCTCTCGAGGCTTCTGAGTGCTCACAACATGACAACACCTCCGGTGTGATTAATTTCCCTCTGACCTCTTCTCACGGCGGCGACCACCAGTGTACTGCCGCCCCTATCTCAGCTACTCCGCTCTATAAAGATCTCCAACTCGTGTTCCAGCCCACCAATTTTCTCGGTGTAGTGCAGTCTCGTCCTCAAGGCTTGAAGCTAACTAGCTAAGCAAGGTGCAGGTGAGCACCTGCGCCTCTCCGTCAGCGCTCTTCATCTCTGCACTCAGTCCAGGGACACTTGTCTTTATTTCTTGTGCCTAATCAGTTATAAGACCTTTTGAGCTAAGATGACCCTGAATTGAAAAGCACTGCAAATGAACTCTGAAATGGATGAAAGTTGGCATGTTATCATCATTTCACCCACATAGCATGTGCTAAAAAGTTGAGAGGGTTACGGCAAAAATTGGATGCACTTCGTGTACAAAATGAACAATCTCTTTCGAAGTATCAGGGTTTCAGACGAAAACTCATTTATTACACAGGGATTTCAATTTTTAAAACATATTTTAACTCAAGACTTTTTTTGCATTCAATATGCACCATTCAAATCCACATCATCACTTTTCAAACCTTTTCTGACGTTATTTGCTATTTTTCATGCATTTCATGATTTATTTTGAGCTAAGATGACCCTGAATTGAAAAGCACTGCAAATGAACTCTGAAATGGTTGAAAGTTGGCATGGTATCATCATTTCACCCACATACAATGTGCTAAAAAGTTGAGAGGGTTACGGCAAAAACTGGATGCACTTCGTGTACAAAATGAACAATCTCTTTTGAAGTATCAGGGTTTCACACGAAAACTCATTTGTTACAAAAGGCATTTCATTTCTTGACATGTAACTGCAGTGATATTCTAGATCAAAGCCATCATCAGAATAGTTGTCGAGAGAAAGTCTTCACTTTTTCTTCGCGTGTGTCCCTTGCTTATTGCGCCGTAACCATGGATAATCTTCATCGTTTAACAGGGTGCTTGGGTCAGCCTTCACTTTGAAGGGAGGAATTTCATGAAACATTTCATAATCTTCAGACATGTCTGCCTTGCCCTCCACTCCCACGATGTCTCTTTTCCCTGAAAGAACTATGTGGCGCTTTGGCTCATCGTATGATGTATTCGCTTCCTTATCTTTTCTTTTTCTCGGTTTAGTAGACATGTCCTTCACATAGAAAACCTGCGCCACATCATTGGCTAGGACGAATGGTTCGTCTGTGTACCCAAGATTGTTCAGATCCACTGTTGTCATTCCGTACTGCGGGTCTTCCTGTACCCCGCCTCCTGACAGATTGACCCATTTGCACAGAAACAAAGGGACCTGAAAATCATGTCCATAGTCAAGTTCCCATATGTCCACTATCTAACCATAATATGTGTCATTTCCCCTGTTGGTTGCTGCATCAAAGCGGACACCACTGTTTTGGTTGGTGCTCTTTTGATCTTGGGCGATCGTGTAAAATGTATTCCCATTTATCTCGTACCCTTTGTAAGTCAATATAGTCGAAGATGGTCCCCAGGCCAACGAGTACAGCTCATCTGCAACAGTGGTGTTACCCATGAGATGTGTTTGCAACCAACTACCGAAAGTCCTGATGTGTTCACATGTAATCCAGTCGTCACACTGCTCCGGGTGTTTGGAGCGCAGAATATTCTCGTGTTCATTGACATACGGGGTCACCAAGGTAGAATTCTGTAGAACAGTGTAGTGTGCTTGAGAGCAAGAATGCCCGTCCCTACATATTATTGAATTCGCTCCTAGCGTGCCTTTTACAGTCAGTCTCCCCTCATACCGCGATTGAGGGAGACCAATCGGCTTAAGGTCAGGAATAAAGTCAACACAAAACCCAATGCTTTCCTCTGTTTGATGGCCCATGGAGATGCTTCCTTCTGGCCTAGCACGGTTACAAACATATTTCTTTAAGACTCCCATGAACCTCTCAAAGGGGAACATGTTGTGTAGAAATACAGGGCCCAGAATGCCAATCTCGTCAACTAGATGAACTAGGACGTGCGTCATGATATTGAAGAAAGACGGTGGGAACACCAGCTCGAAACTGACAACACTTTGCACCAAATCACTCTTTAACCTTGGTAGGATTTCTGGATCGATTACCTTCTGAGAGATTGCATTGAGGAATGCACATAGCTTCACAATGGCTAATCGAACGTTTTCCGGTAGAAGCCCCCTCAATGCAACTGGAAGCAGTTGCGTCATAATCACGTGGCAGTCATGAGACTTTAGGTTCTGGAACTTTTTCTTTGCCATATTTATTATTCCCTTTATATTTGACGAGAAGCCAGACGGGACCTTCATACACAGCAGGCATTCAAAGAAGATTTCCTTCTCTTCTTTGGTAAGAGCGTAGCTGGCAGGACCTTCATACTGCTTTGGATGCATGCCGTCTTTTTCGTGCGCACGTTGCTGGTCCTCCCGTGCCTCTGGTGTATCTTTTGTCTTCCCATACACTCCCAAGAAGCCTAGCAGGTTCACGCAAAGATTCTTCGTCACGTGCATCACGTCGATTGCAGAGCAGACCTCTAGGTCTTTCCAATAGGGTAGGTCCCAAAATATAGATTTCTTCTTCCACATGGGTGCGCGTCCCTCAGTGTCATTCGGAACAGATAGTCTGCCAGGACCCTTTCCAAAGATTACATGTAAATCATTGACCATATCAAGTATGTGATCACCAGTACGGAGGGCGGGCTTCTTCCGGTGATCTGCCTCACCTTTGAAATGCTTTCCTTTCATTCAACATTGATGGTTGGTCGGAAGAAATCGACGTTGCCCCAGGTACATATTCTTCCTGCATTTGTCCAAATATATACTATCGGTGTCATCTAAACTGTGCGTGCATGCGTGGTATCCCTTGTTTGTCTGTCCTGAAAGGTTACTGAGAGCAGGCCAATCATTGATGGTTACAAACAGCAACGCATATAGGTCAAATTCCTCCTGTTCGTTCTCATCCCACACACTTACACCTTTTCCATTCCACAGTTGTAAAAGTTCATCAACTAATGGCCTTAGGTACACATCAATGTCATTGCCGGGTTGCTTAGGACCTTGGATGAGCACTGGCATCATAATGAACTTCCGCTTCATGCACAACCAAGCAGGAAGGTTATACATACATAGAGTCACATGCCATGTGCTATGCTTGCTGCTCTGATCCCCAAAATGATTAACGCCATCTGCACTTAAACCAAACCATATGTTCCTTGGGTCACCTGTAAAGTCCCCCCACTTTCTCTCGATCTTTCTCCACTGCGACCCATCACCGGGTGCTCTCAACTTCCCGTCTTTCTTACGGTCTTCCTTGTGCCATCGCATCAACTTGGCATGCTCTTTGTTTATGAACAAACGTTTCAACCGTGGTATTATAGGAGCATACCACATCACCTTGGCAGGAACCCTCTTCCCGGTGCGCTGGCCCTCAACATCACCAGGGTCATCTCGTCTGATCTTATACCGCAATGCACATCATACCGGGCATGCGTTCAAATCCTCGTACGCACCGCGGTAGAGGATGCAATCATTAGGGCATGCATGTATCTTCTGCACCTCCAATCCTAGAGGGCAGACAACCTTCTTTGCTTCGTATGTACTGTCGGGCAATTCGTTGTCCTTTGGAAGCTTATTCTTCATTATTTTCAGCACCTTTTCAAATGCCTTGTCAGATACACCATTGTCTGCCTTCGATTGCAGCAATTCCAGTGTGGTACCGAGCTTTGTGTTGTCATCTTCGCAATTTGGGTATAACCCTTTTTTGTGATCCTCTAACATGCGATCGAACTTCAACTTCTCCCTTTCACTTTGGCATTGTCTCTTTGCATCAACAATGACCCGGCGAAGATCATCATCGGGCACCTCGTCTGGTTCTTCCTCTTGATCTTCAGCTTCCCCCATTGCAGCATCACCGTATTCGGGGGGCGGATAGTTGTCATCATCCTCTTCTTCTTTGTTCTCTTCCATCATAACCCCTCTTTCTCCGTGCTTGGTCCAAACATTATAGTGTGTCATGAAACCCTTCTCAAGCAGGTGGACGTGTAGGGTTCTCGAGTTAGAGTAATCCTTCGTATTCCCACAGATAGTACATGGACAATACATAAAACCATTCCGCTTGGTTGCCTCAGCCACTTCGAGAAAATTATGCAGGCCCTTAATGTACTCGGAGGTCCGTCGGTCACCGTACATCCATTGCCGGTTCATCTGCATGCATTATATAATTAAGTGTATCAAAAACCATTACAAAACTTCATGAATATAGAAGTGACCAAATTAATAGAAGTTTATCATCACATTAAAATCAAAGTATAGTAGTGACCAAAATAAATAAATAAAATTCATACTTCTAGAGCATTTGAAATGAGCTAAACTAGCAGTGAGAGATAAAACGATGAAGTCGTTAACTTTTTATTAGAACACTTGTGTAGTTGGTGCACCGCCAAACCTAAACAAATCTTAGGGAAAATGTAGCTTGGAGGTCGAGCTTGGCGAGAAGAAAACTTAAGTGTGGATGCGGCATTTCATCGAACACCTCATGTGCATAGGAGGTGAGAACAGAGAGCAACACACCTCCCAAACGCCGCCCGGCCAAAAAACAGAGGAGTGAGCGGGCAGGGGCGAGCATATATATAGGCGTTGTATAAGTCCCGGTTGGTGGCTAGCACCGGGACTAAAGGTGCCTCTTTAGTCCCGGTTCCAGCCACCAACCGGGACTAAAGGGGCTCGGCCAGGAGCGAGGCCCTTTAGTCCCGGTTCGTGTCTGGAACCGGGAATAAAGGGGTGACACGAACCGGGACTGGTTCCCGCCGAGGCCCGGCCGTCCTCCTGGCCTCCCGAACCGGGACTGATGCACCCATCAGTCCCGGTTCGTAACAAGACCGAGACTAATGCAATATTCTAGCCCGTTTCAAAGCCCTGTTTTCTACTAGTGTTATGATAAAAGTAGACCCGGGGGCCGTAGATTTCACTAGAGACATCTCTCAAGAAAATAGCATACGGTGGGTAAACAAATTACTGTTGGGCAATTGATAGAAAAGCAAATAATTATGACGCTATCCAAGGCAATGATCATGACATAGGCATCACATCCAAAACAAGTAGACCGACTCCTGCCTGCATCAACTACTATTACTTCACACATCGACCTCTATCCAGCATGCATCTAGTGTATTAAGTCCATAAGAACGAAGTAATGCATAAAGAATGATGACATGATGTAGTCAAGATAAACGCAAATAAGAATTCATCCCAACTTGTTATCCTTAATGGCAACAATACTTGCGTGTCAACTCCCCTTCTGTCACTAGGACTGAGCACCGCAAGATCGAACCCATTACCGAGCACCTCTCCCCATTGCAAGAAGATCCAATCTAGTTGGCCAAACCAAACCAAAACTTCGGAGAAGAAATACAAGGCTATTCTAGATCATGCATAAAAGAGATCAGAGAAGAACTCAAATAAAACAAGGATAGATCTGATCATAAACTCACAATTCATCGGATCCCAACAAACACACCGCACAAAGTCATTACATCGGATGGATCTCCATGAAGATCATGGAGACCATTGTATTGAGAAACATAAAGAGAGACAGAGCCATCTAGCTACTACCTACGGACCCATAGGTCTATGGTGAACTACTCACGCATCATCGGAGAGGCGGCAAGGTTGATGTAGAGCCCCTCCGTGATGAGTTCCGCCTCCGGCGGAGTACCGGAAAAGGCCTCCAGATGGGATCTCGCGAGAACAGAGACTTACGGCGGCGGAAAAAGTGTTTCATCTGCTCCCCTAGGGTTTTTGGAATTCTTCTGAGTTTATAGAGGTGGAAGTAGGGCAAAAGGACGCAGAGGGGACCCACAAGGCATCAGGGCGCCCCCCCCCCCTGGGGCGCGCCCTGGTGCCATGTGGGGCCCTCCAGAAGCTTCTTCCTTGGCTTCCAAGTTGACGTTGATCCTTATCTCCAGAAAAAAATCTCCAAAAAGTTTCGGGACGATTTGATCTTATCTGATATTGATTTTCTGTAAAACAAAAATAGGGCAGAAAATAGGAACTGGCACTAGGCACTAAGTTAATAGGTTAGTCCACAAAAATAATATAAAAATATATAAAATGATATTAAAAACATCCAAGAATAATAATATCATAGCATGGAACAGGCAAAAATAATAGATACGTTGGAGACGTATCAAGCTGCCGCCCATGCTGCCGGAGCCGGGCACGGAGATCGTCGTGATCTCCGACGAGGAGTAGCTAGGATCGACGTAGTACGTAGGTTCTCTTTCCTTTTGCATGTCTTTGTATGGATATAAAAATCGAGTATGAGATGTCCGGATGCAACAAGTGAAATTTGAGGTGTGCCCGGTCACTGTCCGCCGACGCGTCCGGGCGTGTCCGCGGGCGTTTGAGGGGGCGGATTTGCCATATGTGGCTGTAGATGCTCTAAGATAGTACGTACATACTCCCTCCGTTTTTTTTAGTCTGCATGTAAGGTTTGGTCAAAGTCAAGCTTTGTGAAATTTGACTAAGTTTATATTCAAAAATATTCATGCGCACCCAGGTAGCATCAGGGTGGTCGAACAAGCCGCCGTCCATCTAGTATACGTGGCATCTCAAACCTGGATACATGATCTGGGTCCGATCGTGATAGATCGTGGCACCTTGTTGCCCTTCAATGGTACCATGCGTAACGACTGCTAAGATAGTACGTACATACGTCCCAAGTGGGAGTCGTCAGTTACAAGGTTCCACGTGAGACCGAATGCCCCATGCACATCCACGATCGGCGATCTGATTTTGATCGAGGGATAGCTGTTCCCTGCAAAATAATCGAGCACTGTTAGGGATTATAGTCATTATTACTGCGGAGACCACACTTAGTACTAGCATATAACGATACAAAGTACGACCATACACGTAAACAAATATCCAACCTAATATGTGCCTGCAATTAAGATAGTAGAGTACTTAGGCACGTACATCATAATATCACCGTGCATTGCACGGTAGTAAGACAAATGCCTATTTGCCACGCAGGTTCATACTATTTGTGCCTGTCTACTTCACTTACTGCGCTACGTTACTCAGGTTCATACATCCCTGGTACATGTCCGTCTCGTGGTTCCAGTCCCACGTGTTCTTCATAGATGGCACGATCCATAACGGTGGGCAACGGGAGTCCATATCATGGCAGCTTCTTAGTGTGGCTCCCCACGATGGAGACTCATCCAAACTGAAGTGGCATACTGAAGTGGCATAGATCAGGGATAGGGGCGTTCAAGATATGAATCCGTCGGTGCGCAATGAAGACACACCCGTTCTTCATGAACGGCAGGCCGTCGACGTCGTGCACGGAAGGTGGCATCGTTTTCACTATAGGGTAGCTGTCCCCAATGAAAACCGAGTACTCTCCAAGTGTGTTCATGCGCACCCAGGTAGCATCACGGGGGTCGAACACGCCGCCGTCCATCTGGTACACCTGGCATCTCAAACCTGGATACATGTTGACGTGCATGGTTAAGGTCCATGCAGGATAAATGTTGTGCAAGCAAGTATAATAAGGTGACGTAAGCAGAGCATACGGATTAGAGCAAGTATAATAAGGTGGCGTAAGCGGGCTGTAAGGATTAAAATATTATATTATTGCTGAGTTGGAAGAGAGAGAAGAGGAGAGAGAAGAGAAGCGGGCTGTAGACTTACAGCAGGCTGTAGCACGAGCTCCAAGAAACTTCGTGAGAGTGGAAGATGGACCATATGTTGACAAAGTAGGAGTACTTTCTATACGTGTTGCCTATTACTCCCTCCGGTCCTTTTTACTTCGCATATAAGATTTGTTTGAAGTCAAACTTCGTCCACTTTGACCAAATTTATATGACAAACTATCAACATCTACAATATTAAAGTTATACGATATGAAAATTACACTCATGACGCGCCTAATGATATTGATTTTGTTTTGTGAATGTTGATATGGGGTAGCCTAATGGGATTATGGCTACCTGGTAGTAGTAGCTAGTACTACACGGAATTGAAATTGTTAAGTCCTATACAGTTTGCTACAACTGGCATTATAAAGTTGCGTAGATGACTATCCCAATCAATAAAAAAGGAAAGAAGTACTCCTGCTCCTGGAGTATAGAGACATGTACTGAAATGTTATAAAGATGACATGGCAATAAGATATACGATAGCTCCTGGCACTACCACTCTTAGATCGGAGAGAATGGATTACCTGGGTACAAGATCAGGGTCCGATCGTGATAAATCGTGGCACCTTGTTGCCCTTCAATGGTACCATGGGTAATGTCTGCTAAGATAGTACGTCCCAACTGGGTGTCGTCAGCTACAAGGTTCCAAGTTAGACCAAATACCCCATGCACATCGACGATCGGCGATTTGATTTTGATCGAGGGATGACTTTGCCCTGCATAATCGTGCAAACAAGGCGGAATTCATATAAACCGGACGGAAATCATTACATTTCGAAAACTTTTCAAATAAACCGGACGAAATACATTATAGTTTTCATACAAACCGGAGTAAAACCTACTCTAAACATATTCTAAATGATCGCCGGCGTCCGCCCCCCATGTCCGGCCATGAGCCCCGAGAACTGAAGCTCCGGCTATTGCCTTCGCCTTTTCCTGTTCCGACTCGGGCTGAGGAGGAGGATGACTGCGGCCATGGTTGGGGCTGAAGTTTATATAGTCGGCGAATGGCGATGAGCGGCGGCAGGTGGACGGACGGGTGATGCCGGAGTAGGTTCCTCGGCAGGTGCATGTCATTAATGTGGGCGGCACACGGACGAATGGCCGGCCGTGGTGTCATTTCAACGCGGAGCAGTCGCGTGCACCGGGAAGCGGCGCACTCTCGGCCGTCGCGCTGCTTCAAAGCCGGCGCCAGTGAGAGGTCGCCTCCGCTCTGGCCGGGCATTAATGCGGCACTGACGCTCTGGGGCGACGCTGACCGTTCCAGGCGGGAAGAGCGTGCCGGCATGGGAGGGGGTTTGGGTGGGCCAGGGCGGTCAGACGTGGGCATGGTGGTGGTATTGATTTTGTACCGTTTCAGGCGTAGTACTAGTTTGCAAAACTACTCAATTATTGCACTAAGTTTCCTAAGAATTTGTGGTTAAAAACGTTAATTGCAATGCATGCATGCGTGACCAGTATAAATGACCAATAAAAAACTACTGCATGCATGCAACGATTTAATGCACATTGTAATCTCAACATGTGATGGAGAGCTCTAAATTTGAATTTGAAACTTATAAAACGGAAAACCTAAACAAATAAACTGGAAGAGAGGGAGTATACCGTACGATGTGCTCCATATGAAACAAGTCCCCTAGTTTGTCACCGCGAAGATGCGGTTAAAAAGGAGCACAACGTCTTCGTACTCGTACGGCAACAAATCGGCCGCAGACAGCGTGGTCCACCTTCGACCGCCGCGTGCAGGATGGATCGTGAAAGCAATCGCAATGTCGAACACCGCGATGAGACTGTAATCTTTGTTGGCGCACGACCTTGTCGGGGCTTCCGGGATTGCTATCTTCTTCAATCTCACCGTGGTTCCATCGTACCAAGTCAGGCGATGGCCCATTGCATGGCCGATCCCAATGTTGGTCAAAGGTTCTACGGGAACGGTGTCACCGTTGTAGATGTTGTGCAAATTGATGTTGGTACCCTCCCATACATATGCAAGCCAATCTCCATTGGCACCAAGCCTAACCTGTGAAACAGTGGGCAGCGGGGGAATTATGAAATGGACACGGAAGTAGTCTTTAGAATGCATTTACGTGATCAAACTCATCACTTACCTGCTCATCGGACAAAATCCGAGTGCCTCTCAACGTCGGCATCTCAAGGGGCGTCAACTTGCAACTACGGCCACGCCGCGTTGGAGAGACCCCCCAGGAAACATCGTCGTCCTCGAGGATGCATCGCAGACCAACTAGCATGGCCTTCTCCCATGCATATTTACGCATCCTCTTAAAATATTTGGTGCAAGTACCGCTGAGTCTTGCGGATGTGAGGAAGTCGGAGCGACTTACGATTTCTCCCAAATGATCGTCGTCCAAGGTCTCCCAACCTCGACGAGGATGAGAAGCACCACCGCCTTGCGAATCAATGGCAATGGCGATGAACCGCCTTGTCCCTTGGGGAGCTGGTTTACACGAGATGAGATGGTAACTGCAGGGCTTCGTCCCTTCGGAAAGGATGTTCTGCGGGCGCGCACTTGTGCAGTTTATATTTGAGATTAGGGAGCTGGCGGGCGGTTCATTGTACGGGACATTCGCGTGCATCCACTACCCCAGAATACGCGGCGCTTCTTCGGTGGAGTAACTGCATGTGCATTTGGGTCTGTGACAAGTGGGCCAGCTACTTGTTGGGCCCACATGTCACTGACACAAATGCACCTGCAGTTACGGCACCGAAGCTCATTTTGGAATACACACGACATTTACAGCGACTGGGATTAGTTTATTTTTCGGGCGCATGGTCCAACACGGACTAGCGGACCTCGTCGCCCTTTTTTCGAGCACGACTTCGACAACTACGTGCGTGACATGCGTGCATGCAAATCTTGCATGACCAAACCATGCGAGGCGGAGCGGTAGGCTGTCGAACTACAGCCTGCATGTTGTAGCCATGTCATCTAGACGCAACCTAAGGCCAATTCATACTCCGCTGGTGTATGTACTACCTATACTGTAGTACTATGCATTGTTTGGCACGAACGTTCCTTGGAGCTCGTGCTAGCTGCAGCTGGCGTACTCCACAGCCCGCTTCCCTTCTCCTTCCTCTTCCACCGCCCGGGCACATCCGCGGGAAACGACCGGTCAACCCTAATATAGTACTAGTACTAGCACAAAAAATGCATGCATGACCCCTAAAATTTTCTTTCTTTTATCTCTATGAAATAAAATGTGGCGTGAGACTCAAAGCCCTTTAAGTCTTGAGTATAATGGAAATCTATTTTTTTAGACGAGCCCTTTAAACCCGAAAGGAGGGAGTATTAGAAGTATGTTTTTTTTAACAAAGGCGCATACCATGCAATAGGAGTAACTACTACTCGTACATAACTAAGCTAGACCACACTACTCGTCGTCGGAGATGGGTAGGCGGCCGCATGCTGCAACTCCAGCTCCTCCTGCTGCTCCTCCAGTTTGGTGAACATCTCGTTGATCCCCACTCCCGTTGGCGGAGGAACCGGCGGTTGGCCTCCACCTCGGCCTCCGACTGGATGGACTCGAGGATGGCCTGCTATTCCGCCACCCCCTCCGCTTGGGTCAACTCCACCATGGCGAAGCATGCAGCCGGTGGCGCCGGCTCTGCCTCGCCCGCGTCGTCGTCATCCTCCTATTCCGGCTCCGCGTCGCCCGCGTCGTCGTTCTCCTCCTCCGGCTCCGCGTGCTGCTCCGCCTCCACCGCCTCCTCCTCCGGCTCCGGGTAGTCCGGACTCCGGAGGCAGGGCGGCTGCGATCCGGGCTTCGCGCCGCCTCCAGATCTCCGAAAGTAGCTCAAAGCGCCGCTCCGGCGGGAGCATGGCGTATGTCATTACCTTCGGCCACCATGGCTATCGGGCGACGGCGACCGAAGAAGAGGCAGCGAGAGGGGAATGAATGCGGCTACTATTTGGGTTCGCCGTCCGGCTTAAATAAATTCGCTCCATCACGTGTACCCGCATGTGCACAAATTGTACACATACGGGTCTGCTTAGGGGGCGTGATGTAACTGGTATGTGTGTGAGATTCTGAGAGACAGAGCGTGTGTGTGCGCCTCTACTCTTCGGACATGTACTCCACCTTTTGCATCGGGATATAAGTATGATGGCACTACACGTGATTTACGTGGCCATATTAAAGTGGTTGTGTAAATAAAAATGTCACTTCCTGCTCGTGATTTGCGTTGTATAATTATGAGAAGTTTACTAACTACTAAAATAAAGTGGAATTTGTCCATGTTATATAAGTAAATTAAGGTGATTGATTATCATACGGGTAAGGTTGGACGAAGGGTGGTAGGAACAAATGCTCCACCTAGAGCATGTGTGTGTGAAATGGAGTCTGTGTGTGTGTGTGTGTGTGTTTGTGTGTGTGTGTGAAACGGAGTCTTCGGTAGGGAAAGTAATTAAGTGTGTGTGGCTTCATCGTAGAGAGGTGATGTGTATGGCAGAGGCCTCCAGCGAGGGGTGTGCGAGAGAGAAGAGGCCCGTAAAGAGGGAAGAGAAGGTGTGTGCGCGTGAGAGGAGTGGACATCGAGATAACGTGTTTGTTCGAGAGACACCGAGGAATACTACTATCGATGGTGCATATAGGCGGGAATTAAGCGAATGGATGGTCTTATTGGTCTCAGTGATAGAGGGAAGGAGTGAGAGAGGGGGGTAGCTAGAAGGAGATAGTTAAGTGTGAGTGTGTGTTTTAGAGAAGAGACCCAGCCAGACGGAAGTCATGTGCACACAAGAAGAGAAAGATCCGATGTGGGGTGAGGGCTGAGGGTAATTAACTTCGTATGGAGACATATGAGACCTTGAACGTGCATGTGTGAGAGGTATGCATGCATGTATATGTGGGTTGTGTGTGTGCGCGCGCGATCGAGATAAAAGAAAGGAGACATAAGTCATAAGATCAACGGGATGGGGGAGATGGATCGGTATGACAATATGCATGCATGTGGGAGTGGAGGGAAGAAGGCCCGATGGTTGAGCATGTGTTTTTGTCTTTAGGAGAGAGTGGAGTGGGCTGGAGCATGCATCTATGTCGAGCAAAGAGAGCGAGACACAACGTTTGTGCAAAAGAGATCGACCTATAGATGCATGTATAGAGAAACTGATATAGTGTGCGTGATAGGAAGCAAGAGTGCCTGCGAGAAACAAGGTTGACGGAGAAACACATTGATAGAGAGATATAGATGCTAGCTAGAGGGACATCGGCTACTTTGTGTGATAGAGATAAGAGTCGAGTGGATCAGAGGGGTGAGTTATGTGTGTGTGAGAGAAAGATAGAAAGAGGGTGCATGACTGCATGTAGAGAGAAACAGATATAGTGTGCATGATAGGAAGCAAGAGTGTGGGCGAGAAAGAAAGGTTGATGGAGAAACTGAGAAATAGAGAGATAGAGATGCTAGCTAGAAGGAGATCGGCTAGTGTGTGTGTTAGAGATAATAGTCGAGTGGATCAGAAGGTTGAGTTATGTGTGTGGGTGTGAGAGAGATACAGAGAGGGTGCATGTGAGTAACATACAAATGAATATTAAAGAGAAATGAGATTCCGAGAGACGGAGTTTTGTGTTTGCGAGAGAGAAATATATTTCACAAGGAGAGTCGTAGCTAGAGAGACGTATTAGAGAACGCAAGATATCCCTGGGAAGAGAGGCTGTGTGTGAGCGGCATACAAGGGAATGGTGGAGAGATATGAGAACGTGGGAGACGGGGTTTGTGTTTGTGTGTGAGAGAGAGACATTTAAGAGGGAGAGCCGTAGCTATTGAGACTCAGAGAGCACGCACTAGTAGGAAAACCCCCATTTGTCCCGGTTCGTAAGGGCCTTTAGTCCCGGTTCTAGAACCGGGACTAAAGGGTCGGGACTAAAGCCCAAAACCTTTAGTCCCGGTTCGCTTACCAACCGGGACAGAAGGGGCTCCACGTGGCCGGTGCTGGGAGCCCAGGCAGGAGGACCTTTAGTCCCGGTTGGTAACACCAACCGGGACCAAAAGGCAGGACCTTTAGTCCCGGTTGGCAACACCAACCGGGACCAGAAGGCACCGGGGTTTTTGTTTTTTTTTTTGAAAGGGGGGGGGGGGTTTAGGGGGGTTTGTAGGGTTAATTGAGGTGTTTCATATTGTGTTAGCTAGCTAATAGAGAGAAGTGTGTCCTCCCTTTCTCCGTGCTTGGTCGACGCTAGCTACTATAGAGAGAACTCGACACGCTAGCTAGTAAGCAAATGAAGGAACCATTAAGTACACAAGATCGTCATGAACATATACACAGAGAAGTGATCGACGAACAACAAGTTTTCGTATATCTATTCGACGCTACTAGCTACGTATATACAATATAAGATCTCTTACAATCCCTAACATTTAATGTCAAATTCCACATGGTATTCTCCGGCTTTATTTATGACGTGGTCAAGAAAGAATCCCGCCAATTCCTCTTGAATTGCTCGTATGCGATCATGTGGTAGGAGTTCATCCCACATCTGCCACGTCTAATTTGAAGAAGGGGGTCAATACATATATATGAATGAAACTCAACACAAATAATGGTAATAAAATAAAATTGTGAATATTATTGCTTACGCACTTGAAATTGTTTTTCAGAGTAGCCCCGCTTAGGGGTCGTCGCGTTGTAGATGAACTCGCAAACGTAGTATCCACAAAAATTATTCCTTTTTGCTGCCACAAGCACTTTACGAGAAATAGAGTTCAATCAAACTGATAATCAAGCATGATAAATGGTATTGATGGAACTAGAATCAATGGGAGATGCGCGGAACTAGCTAGTAGTACTTACCTTCGGGTGTGTAAATCGCAGCTCCCTCGGCAGTGCCGGAACAATTGTGGTGAACTCTTTCCAAACCCTGCCAGACAAAGAAAATAATTACTTGATATCAGGAAATGAACAAAGTTGCCGATATGATGCGATATTGATCGATTGAACTTACTTCTGGAGCATTTCAGTCATGCCCGCATATTCCTGGGGATCTTTTCGTTTCGAGTCTAAGACGATTACTACTCCCCGCTCAAGCTTAATCTCTAGCAGAATAAAGTGAAAGCTGCGCACGCATGCATAACTCATCAATTACATTACTATAACCTCGAGTAATAAGGGAAACCGAATATGCACAAGACACTAACACTCACTTGAAGTTGTAAGGAAAGAGTATTGTCCCTTTGTTTTGATTTTTAAGCAACGATTGTAGCAAGTTGTCCTCGGTTTGTGTGACATTGTTTTTAACCGTAAACTCATGTATGATATTTGGGTTAATGAACCCAATGTCATACATTTGTGCATTTCTGCATTCGACGATCTTCAATCTGCATAATATAGTGAGGATAATTATATATACATGCAATGAAAGAGCTGAGCTATATATAGAGAGAGACTTAATTAGAGAAGTAGTACTTACAGACAGTAGGAAGTCACGATTGTTTTGTCGAGGGCCTTTTGATTGTATAACTGGAATATCTCCTCAAATTCAACATTCAACAGATCCATTCCAACGAGGTCGTGCTCCTCTTTAATCTTCAGCGTCAAAGCATCCCTCCCTGACTCGCGGCAGGTTTTCATGTACCATTCATGCAATGTTCGCATCATCGTTGTTAGAGGAGGATGATCAGGTTTGACGAGAGGCCGCCCGTACCGGTAACTGAATTCGTCCACCTCCAACAGCTCAAACTGTACATCATCGCTCAGGTAATCACCAGCATTGGTACCGGGCACCATCCCTGGATGATTAGCGACGATATCGCTAGACACCTTGAGCGGGGGGCACGATTGGTTCGCCTGTTCGCCGAGCTGGGGAATTTTTTTCCCACTTCTTCGTTTTGCTAACCTTGCATCACTGGAAGTACTTCCCGACCGCCGTGCGTCTTGATATGTCTTTTTAACACAGCGGTCAAAGTTGGAATCCGGCGGAGGCGGTGGTGGTCGCTTCAGGGCATCGATAGTGCGCATCACTTTCACCGGATCTAGCTTCTCCTTCGGAGGTGGAGTTTTCTTTGCAAAATGGGCCGTCAATTCGGCCTGACATATCTCCTCGTTTTCAGACTCGGTCCTCTCATATGGTAACTTTTCCAGAGGCTTGAGAGATGGACCGTATCTGTATTCCCTCCTGCCTCTTCTTGTACTGCTAGCCGCCGGAGCGGCGGCATCTCTCTTCCGTCGTTGCTTACGAGGCGGAGCAGGAGGCGGAGTGCTCCGACGCGCCGGAGGAGCCGGAGCGGCGGCGTCTGCCTTCTGCCGTTGCCGACGAGGCTGAGGAGGAGGTGTACTGCTCCGACGTGCCGGAGTAGGCGAAGGAGGAGGCGGAGTGCCCTCACGCGTCGGAGGAGCCGGAGAAGGAGGCGGTGTGCCCTGATCACTCGCCGGAGGAGGAGGAGGAGGAGGAGGCGGAGAGCCCTGATTCGCCTGAGGAGGAGGAGGAGGCGGAGGCGTCCAGTTTGGAAGCTTGATGTACTCCTTCTGCCATAGACATGTACTCCTCAGAGCACGAGCCAGCTTATTCTCTCCTTCACCTGTAGGCCGGTCAAGCTCAAGCTCCTCAAATCCCTTCATTACTTCATCCACCATCACAACAGCATAGCCATGTGGAATCGGTGAGCAGTGAAAAGTTCTGTTGGGTTGAGGAGGTGCAATAGAGCCGACAACCGCCTTGAAAGTGAGGTTCCGGCATTTCGTCATGAGCTCGCAATGTTGAGCCTCTGTGATAGTATCCACGGGGTAGATAGGAGCCGTGAAGTCAGGCTGAACGGGCTCCGTGGAAGCGACGCTGCTTCTCCGCTGAGATGGCGGGGTAGCTTCTGGGGTAGCTTCGTGCCGCTGAGATGGTTGGCGGCAGCTCGCTGGCTCTCAGCTTCCTCTAGCTTTTGTAGTCTTGCATTCAGCTTCTGAATTTCGCTCAGCTCCGCTTTCCTCTTTCTCTCCCGGCTTCTGTAACCGCCTGCGTCGGGAAACCCAACCTTCCATGGAACGGAGCCTGGTGTGCCTCGTGTTCGTCCAGGGTGCTCAGCATTCCCTAGGGCCTTAGTCAGCTCGTCCTTCTCTCTGTCGGGAATGAACGTCCCTTCCTGCGCTGCGGTGATATACTCCTGAAGCTTGTTCATGGGTATCGCAAGTTGCTCGTTCGTCCAACAGCACTTCCCTGTTTCAGGGTCCAAAGTTCCCCCAACCCCGAAGAACCAAGTCCTTGAACGGTCTGGCCAGTTCAATGTCTGTGGTACGACTTTTTTAGCAATCAGGTCATTCTCAGCTTTGTCCCACAACGGTCGGGCTTTGAGGTAGCCACCTGACCCCGTGTGATGGTGATACTGCTTCTTTGCAGCATTGATCTTGTTTGTCTCTGACATTTTCTTACTCTTGTCCGATGTCTTGTAGGCCACAAATGCGGGCCAGTGATCACGTATCTTCTCAAATCGACCGGTGAATTCTGGAGTCTCCCCTTTGTCGACAAACTTTGATTTCACCTCATTCTTCCACCTCCTGAATAGATCTGCCATCTTCTTAAGAGCACACGCCTTGACCAGTGGCTCTATAACTGGCTTATTCGGATCCTCCTCTGGCGGTAGGGTGAAATTTGCCTTCAGCGCGGTCCAAAGATCATCTTTCTGTCTATCGGTGACATAATCACCATCAGGGGCGCCGTCCTTAGGCTTATTCCATTGCTTGATGCTGATCGGGATGTAGTCCCTAACAATAGCTCCGCACTGAGCAGAAAATGCGTCCTTGGTCCGCTTGGGTTCAATCGGATGGCCATCGTGCGCGAGTGCTGTGATCGTGAACCTTTCTTCCTTGCGCAACCTCTTCTTCGGGCCTCGTCTCGTTACCGAAGTTTGGCTCGATCCGGAGGGCTATAAAAGAAGAAAGAAGAGTTAATTAATATATGTACATACCAAAACAATTAATGTATCAATTTGCTAGTCAGCACAGGCTTAATTAATATATATACCTCGCCGGACTTTGCAACAGCTCCCTCCTCCGTTCGGTCACCGGAGCCGTCATCATGGTCTCCTTCTTCCTCCGGCATTCGGTCACCGGAGCCATCATGATCATGTCCTTCCTCCTCCATTGTTCGATCACCGGAGCCGTCATCCTCTCCTTCCAGACCATCGGTGTCGTTGAGATACGACAAGACATCACGTCCGGCGTGGATTATGTCCCCCAACAACTGTTCTTGTTCCAAGTCTCTTTGATCCATAGTTTCTGCAAATATTACAACATGGCAATTAATATACAAACATGAATGTCCGACGTCCGGACCACCTCTCTCATGAATGTCCGACGTCCGGACCGCCTCTCTCATGAATGTCAAACAAGGGATTCTCTTAACCTTTAAGGGATTTAACAAAATGGCGCGATTCTGAATATGCAGAAAATGGTCCATATTTTTCCTGATCTCAGCTACCCTTCTATATGTCACGTTGTCTAGTGTCAAAGGATTCAAGAAAACCAAGGCTTCATCATTAGCCGGAAGTAACAGGCGCATAATGGTACGAAGCTCTCCAAAATTGTTTTGGAACGGAGTCCCGGATAGGATAATTAATTAGCTTTTTGGTACGAAGTTCAGCAAGAGCCTTTTAAATATCGCTATTTGGAAGGCCTTTGATGAAATTCGTACCAAAAAGCGAATTATTCTATCCGGAACTCCGTTCCAAAACAACTTTGAAGAGCTTCGTAGCATCATACGCATGTTACTTCCGGCTAATGATGAAGCCATGGATTTCCTCAATACTTTGACAGACAACGTGACATATAGAAGAATATATATATAGATGAGATCAGAAAAAATTTGGATCAACTTGTGCACATCCATAATGGGGGCATTCTTGATAAATCTATGTCCCCCCTCATGTCGAAGTTATCGGGGAGGGGGTAGATCGACAATGACGCTCTTTCTTCTAGGGTTTGGGTGGCCTCGATAGTTGGTCGGGCGAGCGGACCGCCTCTCTCACTCATGCATGTCCGACGTCCCCCCTCATGTCGAAGTTATCGGGAAGGGGGTAGATCGACAATGACGCTCTTTCTTTTAGGGTTTGGGTGTCCTCGATAGTTGGTCGGGTGAGCGGACCGCCTCTCTCACTCATGCATGTCCGACGTCCCCCCTCATGTCGAAGTTATCGGTGAGGGGGTAGATCGACAACCACGCTCTTTCTTCTAGGGTTTGGGTGGCCTCGATAGTTGGTCGGGCGAGCGGACAGCCTCTCTCTCATGCATGTCCGATGTCCCCCCTCATGTCGAAGTTATCGGGGAGGGGTAAATTTTTACTTAGAGTTACATGTATCCATATAGTTACATCCATCCATTCAACCATCCATACATACACATACATATATACATGGACCAAAAACTGCTATGAACAAAAAAATATTCTATGAACAAAAAAAAAACATCATATGAACATGACTAAAAAATTCATCATATCAAAAATAAGTATAGCATTTTGGTGTGACAATGATCACATCTATTTTTTTTGACCAAAGAATGCTATGAACAATTTTTTTTGACACACACATATATTACATATAAACATATACATAAACATAAACATAAACATTATAAAAAAAAGGCCGGGGCGGCGCGACGGCTCACAGCGGGGCTCGGGCGCCGATGGGGCAGGGGCGCGGGGTCGGGGGCGAGGACGCCGACGGCGACGACGGGGCAGGGGCGCGGCCGGCGACGGCGGGGACGGGCCGGGGCAGGGGCGCGGCCGGGCTGATCGGGGGCGTGGCAGGGGCGCGGGCTCGGGGGAGGGGCGACGGCGACGGCGGGGGCGGGCCGGGGGCAGGGGCGCGGGCGACGGTGACGACGGCGACGGCGACGGCGGGGGCGGCCCGGGGGCAGGGGCGCGGGCGACGGTGACGACGGCGACGGCGACGGCGGGGGCGGCCCGGGGGCAGGGGCGCGGGCGACGGTGACGATGGCGACGGCGACGGCAGGGGTGGCGGACGGCGTCGGGGCAGCCTGGCGGCGTGGATGTGCTCGGCGTCGTCGGGGGCAAATGGTAGATGAAATCTGAAATTTTTCACAAGTGCTGCTTATATACACACATCATTGGTCCCGGTTGGTGTCTCCAACCGGGACTAATGCACCCCTTTAGTCCCGGTTGGTGCCACCAACCGGGACCAAAGGTCTCTTTTCAGCAGCCCGAAGGGCGGGAAGCAGAGACCTTTGGTCCCGGTTGGTGGCACCAACCGGGACCAAAGGTAGGCATTGGTCCCGGTTGGTGCCACCAACCGGAACGATAGGTACACATTGGTTTCGGTTGGTGGCACCAACCGGGACCAATAGCCTGGCACAGCGGTGTGGTGGAAGTTTAGTCCCACCTCGCTAGTTGAGAGGCGCCGAGAGTGGTTTATAAGCGCTGATGCGCCAACCCTCTCGAGCTCCTCTCTTTAGCAAGCCTACGGGCCTAAACGCAATCTCTACCTGTGGGCCTACTGAGCCTTATGCGGGCCTGCATCCTGGCCCAGGTAGCCATATGCAGGCCTGTTGGCCCAGTAGGCGGTATTTTTTTTAAAAAAAATCCAGTATTTTTGTTTTGTTTTTTTCTTTATTTATTTTCTTTTTAGTTCATTCTTTTTACTATTAAAGTTTTTAACAAATAAATACTTTGATAATTTTAGTTAATATTATTTTGATTCTTTTTAGTTGATTCTTTTTGCTATTGAAAAATATTATATTTAATTGATTCTTTTTAGTTCATTCTTTTTACTATTAAAGTTTTTAACAAATAAATACTTTGATAATTTTAGTTAATATTATTTTGATTCTTTTTAGTTATTTCTTTTTGCTATTGACAAATATTATATTTAATTGATTCTTGTTAGTTCATTCTTTTTGCTATTAAAGTTTTTAAGAAATAAATACTTTGATAATTTTAGTTAATATTATTTTGATTCTTTTTAATTCTTTCTTTTTGCATGGTTGAAAGTTGCCATGGTATCATCATTTCACCCACATAGCATATGCTAAAAAGTTGAGAGGGTTACGGCAAAAACTGGATGCACTTCGTGTACAAAATGGACAATCTCTTTCGAAGTATAATGGTTTCGGACGAAAACTCATATGTTACAAAGGCATTCCATTTTTTTAAGTTATTTCAACTCCAGACTTTTTGTGTGTTCAACATGCACCATTCAAAGCCACATCATCAATTTTCAACCCTTTCTGACTTCATTTGGTATTTTTCATGCATTTACTGATTTTTTTGAGATAAATGACCCTGAAATTGAAAAGCACTACAAATGAACTCTGAAAAGGTTGAAAGTTGCACTAGTAGAAAACGGACCTTTCGTCCCGAGCATTAGTCCCGGTCTGGTCACGAGCCGGTACTAAAGATGGTATTAGTCCCGGTTCATGCCGGCTCCAACGGCTAGGAGCAGGGCGACCTTTAGTACCGGCTCGTGAGCGATCTTTAGTACCGGTTCGTGTCACGAGCCGGTACTAAAGGGGGCGTGGCAGGCTGTTGGTCAGACATGGGCCCCGCTTGCACCTTTAGTACCGGCTGGTGACACCAACCGGTACTAAAGTGCAACCTTTAGTACCGGTTGGTGTCACCAGCCGGTACTAAAGACTTCCTACATATACGGGCTTCGTCCGCAGCCGATCGAAGGGGCTCTCATTTCTCTGTTTTCTCCCCTGTTCTTCTTCTTGCTCGAAGCTCATCCTCCATTTTGCCAAGGATTTGCAAGAGTTAAAGGCACCCCATCTATCCAAGTGTTCATAAAGGTTAGCAACTTTGCTCCTTCATCTCTCATTGCTAGATTAGCTTGTGGTATGCTCAAAGATATGTGATTTGTGGGTTTTAGCTAGGTTTTGGAGGAGTGGTCATTATGTGGGAGTTTATTTGATTTATATGCAATTTGAGCTCAAATTAACTTGTTAGGTTGCATATGTGTAGGTGTGGTTTATTTGGTGCCTTCCCATCCCCGTCCTAACCACCGTCGATCATCCGCACCGTCTCGTCGCGGCACCGGCCACCTTGGTGAGCCTCTTGTTCTTCTTAAAACATTTTTGTTAAAAAAATTACTTGTATGATTTAGATAGCTGCGTGTACGATTTACTTACTTGTATTATTGTTAGTTATTCTATAGTGTCATGGTTATGGTATCAGCCCACGTCGGCCCTCGTCCAGTCTATGATTCAGATGTGGTATGTCGTTATCTTTTATAACTATTTCACACATCATCTAATGTCTATGGCAATTAATTATGCCACCAAATTGACGTAGATGTTTTTGTCTATAGGAAGTAGTTGAACCAGAAATTCCAACCGACTATGCAATTCTGCTCGAGAAATTAACACAAGCTGAAAAAGAAATTGATCATTTGAAAGAAAAATTGAAAAGAACTGAAGATGAGAAGATGGGATTGGAGTTGCATGTTGCCGATATCGTCGATGATCACAAGAACAAGATGGCTGGAATGCGCTTGAAGCTTAGAAAGATTAGAAAATATGCCATTGATAAAGAGGCTTGGTATCATTATGCCGTTGGCTCAATTGTTACTTTAGTTGCGATTATGATCGCATTTGTTGTTGCATTTACATGTTTTAGATAGTTGTATGTTGTTTTATGAGATGTATGTATGAACTATAAGTATCTATTATTTGCAGTAATAACATTTGGTCACTGCTAGCTCTACTTTTGGTTGTAATGTGATGATGAAGTTGTATTAATTTGGTCACTTCGATGTTGTGTAGTGAACATGAGCCGGCAATGGATGTACGATGACCGACTAAGTCCAGGGTTTCTTAATGGCCTGCAAGATTTTCTTCGTGTGGCTGAGGCAAACAAGCAGAATGGTTTCATGTGTTGTCCATGTGTTGACTGTAAGAATGATAGGAATTACTCTAACTCAAAAACCCTTCACGTCCACCTGCTTGAGAAGGGTTTCTTGCCACACTATAATGTTTGGACCAAGCACGGAGAAAGAGGGGTTATAATGGAAGACAATGAAGAAGAAGAGGATGATGACAACTATCCTTTCGCCGATACAACAATGGGGGAAGCTGAAGAAGAGGCATCAATGGGGGAAGCTGAAGAAGAGGCATCAGATGAGCCCGCTGATGATTTCGGTCGGGTCATTGCTGATGCAAAGAGAAACTGCGAAAGTGACAAGGAGAGGTTGAAGTTCAAACGCATGTTAGAGGATCACAAGAAATTATTGTATCCAAATTGTGAAGATGACCAGAAAAAGCTGGGTACCACGCTGGAATTGCTGCAATGGAAGGCGAAGAATGGTGTAACTGACAAGGGATTTCAAGAATTGCTGATAATGATAAAGAAGATGCTTCCAATGGATAACGAATTGCCTGAAAGTACGTACGAAGCAAAGAAGGTTGTATGCCCTCTAGGATTAGAGGTGCAGAAGATACATGCATGCCCTAATGACTGCATCCTCTATCGCGGTGAGGAGTACGAGAATTTGGATGCATGCCCGGTATGCGGTGCACTGCGCTATAAGATCCCCCGCGATGACCCTGGTGATGTGGAGGGCGAACGCCACAGGAAGAGGGTTCCTGCCAAGGTGATGTGGTATGCTCCTATAATACCATGATTGAAACGTTTGTTCCAAAACAAAGAGCATGCCAAGTTGTTGCGATGGCACAAAGAAGAACGTAAGAAAGACGGGATGTTGAGAGCACCCGCTGATGGGTCGCAGTGGAGAAAAATTGAGAGGGAGTTCGAGGACTTTGCAGCTGATGCAACGAACTTATGGTTTGGTCTTAGTACAGATGGCATGAATCCTTTTGGGGAGCAGAGCTCCAGTCACAGCACCTGGCCCGTGACTCTATGTATCTACAACCTTCCTCCTTGGTTGTGCATGAAGCGGAAGTTCATTATGATGCCAGTGCTCATCCAAGGCCCTAAGCAACCCGGCAACGACATTGATGTATACCTAAGGCCACTAGTTGATGAACTTCTACAGTTGTGGAAAAAACCAGGTGTACGTGTGTGGGATGCGCACACACAGAAGGAAATTGACCTACGAGCGTTGCTGTTTGTAACCATCAATGATTGGCCTGCTCTTAGTAACCTTTCAGGACATACAAACAAGGGATACAATGCATGCACGCACTGTTTAGATGATACTGAAAGTATATATTTGGATAAATGTAAGAAGAATGTGTACCTGGGACATCGTCGATTTCTACCGATCAAGCATATCTTAAGAAAGGCAGGCAACCATTTCAAAGGTGAGCCAGATAACCGGAAGAAGCCTGGCCTCCGTAGTGGTGAATATATATTTGATATGGTCAAGGATTTACAGGTAATCTTTGGAAAGGGTCCTAGGGGACAATCTGTTCCGAATGACGCCAATGGACACGCACCCATGTGGAAGAAGAAATCTATATTTTGGGAACTTGAATATTGGAAAGCCCTAGAGGTCCGCAATGCAATCGACGTGATGCACGTGACGAAGAATCTTTGTGTGAACCTGCTAGGCTTCTTGGGCGTGTATGGAAAGACAAAAGATACACCGGAGGCACGGGAGGACAAGCAAAGAATTAACGAAAAAGACGGCATGCCTCCAAAGCAGTATCAAGGTCCTGCCAGCTACGCTCTTACGAAAGAAGAGAAGGAAATCTTTTTTGAATGCCTGCTCAGTATTAAGGTCCCGTCTGGCTTCTCGTCGAATATAAAGGGAATAATAAATATGGCAGAGAAAAAATTTCAAAATCTAAAGTCTCATGACTGCGACGTGATTATGACGCAATTACTTCCGGTTGCACTTAGGGGGCTTCTACCGGAAAATGTTCGATTAGCCATTGTGAAGTTATGCGCATTCCTCAATGCAATTTCTCAGAAGGTAATCGATCCAGAAATCCTACCAAGGTTACAGAATGACCTGGTCCAATGTCTTGTCAGTTTTGAGTTGGTGTTCCCTCCATCCTTCTTCAATATTATGACGCACGTTCTAGTCCACCTAGTCGAAGAGATTAACATTCTGGGTCCTGTATTTCTACACAATATGTTCCGCTTCGAGAGGTTCATGGGAGTCTTAAAGAAATATGTTCATAACCGTGCTAGGCCAGAAGGAAGCATCGCCAAGGGATATGGAACAGAGGAGGTTATTGAGTTTTGTGTTGACTTTGTTCCTGACATTAAGCCGATTGGTCTTCCTGAATCGCGGCATGAGGGGAGACTGGGTGGAAAAGGCACATTAGGAAAGAAAGAAGCAATAAATATGGACGGGCATTCTTTCACTCAAGCACACTACACGGTTCTACAAATTCCACCTTGGTGACTCCATATATGGAGGAACACAAGGATATTGTACGGTCCAAGAACCCGGAGCAGTCTGACCCCTGGATTGAACGTAAACACATGGAGACTTTTGCCGGTTGGTTGCAAACAAAGCTCATCAATGACAACGATGTTCCAGATGAACTGTACAGGTTGGCCAAGACACCAAGTTCGACTGTAACGACTTTCAAAGGGTACGAGATAAATGGGAATACATTTTTACACGATCGCCCAAGATAAAAAGAGCACCAACCAAAATAGTGGTGTCCGCTATGATGCAACCAACTTTCAAGACACATATTATGGTTACATAGAGGAGATATGGGAACTTGACTATGGACCTCATCTTAAGGTCCCTTTGTTTCGGTGCAAATGGGCCAAATATACTGGAGGCGGGGTACAGCTAGCAGACCCACAGTACGGAATGACAACAGTGGATCTCAACAATCTTGGATACACAGACGACTCATTCGTACTAGCCAATGATGTGGCTCAGGTTTTCTATGTGAAGGACATGTCTAGCAAACCGAGGAGAAAAAAAGATAAGCAAGCGAATACATCATACGATGAGCCAAAGCGCCACATAGTTCTTTCAGGGAAAAGAAACATTGTGGGAGTGGAGGACAAGACAGACATGTCAGAAGATTATGAAAAGTTTCATGAAATCCCTCCCTTCAGAGTGAAGACTGACCCAAGCATCCTGTTAAATGATGAAGATTCTCCATGGTTACGGCGCAATCATAAGCAAGGGACAAACACACAGAAAAAGTCTTACACCGCGAGATCCCACTCTGGGATGTGACCGGCTTCACCGTCATCACTTTCTATGTGAAGGACATGCATGCATTTTCTAGCATGGTATCTTTGTAACAGTTTGTACACGAAGTGCATCCACCAGTTTGTACACGAAGTGTAACAGTTTGTAACAGTAACCAGTTTGTACACGAAGTGTAACAGTAACCAATTCAGGGATGTGGGTGGGTGAAATTATGTGAAATTATGATGTCATGCCAAATTATGATGTCCGGAGTTAAAATAAGTTATTAAAAATGGAGAGGCGCAATGCTCACCTACACGTTGCTTAGCTTCAGGCCTTGAGAAACTGCAGATAGCTCCGTGCAGTCTACACCATTTCCTCAAGGCCTGAAGCTAAGCAACGTGCAGGTGAGCATTGCGCCTCTCGCTTCATCGTCTCTGCACTCAGGGCTTATAAACCGCTGCGAGTCCCTCTCGCTTGGCGAGGTGGGACTAAATTTTAGCCACTCCCAGGACCGAGGTCGTACCAATCAGGAAGAAGCACATGGATCGTGTGTTTCTTTCAAGCGCTTGTGAGCTGTTGGATCAGCACTATAACTAGTCCCGGTTCGTGCTAGCAACCGGGACTAAAGAGGCACACGACCCTATATATAACCCACCTCTCGGACATGTTCGACACTAAGTGTGTGTACTCATTCGGATTCAAATCATTCGGATTCCCTGCATACGGACCGACGGTGCATTTCATATGCGGGCACTCACGAGCCACCGTCGGGCTGTATGCAGGGGAAACCGTGTGTTTTGTTGATCTATCTAGAAATCCTTTAGTTCATCGACCGAATACAAATCATTCGGATTCCCTGCATACGGTCCGACGGTGCATTTCATATGCGGGCACTCATGAGCCACCGTCGGGCTATATGCAGGGGAAACCGTGTGTTTTGTTGATCTATCTAGAAATCCTTTAGTTCATCGACCGAATACAAATCATTCGGATTCCCTGCATACGGTCCGACGGTGCATTTCAGATGCGGGCACTCACGAGCCACCGTCGGGCTGTGTGCAGGGGAAAGGATGATGCTCAATTGTCCGTTTTGTACATGATGTCATGCCAAGTTCCAGCCTTTTCAGAGTCCATTTGTAGTGCTTTTCAAATTCAGGGTCATTTAGCTCAAAATAAATCATTAAATGCATGAAAAATATCAAATGAAGTCAGAAAGGGTTGAAAATTGATGATGTGCCTTTGAATGGTGCATATTGAACACACAAAAAGTATGGAGTTCAAATAAGTTATTAAAAATGAAATCCCTTTGTAATAGATGAGTTTTCGTCCGAAACCCTCATACTTCGAAAGAGATTGTCCAATTTGTACACGAAGTGCATCCAGTTTTTGCCGTAACCCTCTCAACTCTTTAGAAGTTGCTATGTGGGTGAAATTATGATGTCATGCCAAGTTACAGCCTTTTCAGAGTTCATTTGTACTGCTTTTCAAATTCAGGGTCATTTAGCTCAAAATAAATCATTAAATACATGAAAAATATCAAATGAAGTCAGAAAGGGTTGAAAATTGATGATGTGCCTTTGAATGGTGCATATTGAACACACAAAGAGTATGGAGTTCAAATAAGTTATTAAAAATGAAATCCCTTTGTAATAGATGAGTTTTCGTCCGAAACCCTCATACTTCGAAAGAGATTGTCCAATTTGTACACGAAGTGCATCCAGTTTTTGCCGTAACCCTCTCAACTCTTTAGAAGTTGCTATGTGGGTGAAATTATGATGTCATGCCAAGTTACAGCCTTTTCAGAGTCCATTTGTAGTGCTTTTCAAATTCAGGGTCATTTAGCTCAAAATAAATCATTAAATGCATGAAAAATATCAAATGAAGTCAGAAAGGGTTGAAAATTGATGAGGTGCCTTTGAATGGTGCGTATTGAACACACAAAAAGTATGGAGTTCAAATAAGTTATTAAAAATGAAATCCCTTTGTAATAGATGAGTTTTCGTCCGAAACCCTCATACTTCGAAAGAGATTGTCCAATTTGTACAGGAAGTGCATCCAGTTTTTACCGTAACCCTCTCAACTCTTTAGAAGTTGCTATGTGGGTGAAATTATGATGTCATGCCAAGTTACAGCCTTTTCAGAGTTCATTTATACTGCTTTTCAAACTCGAGATATGACATTTCAAATGCCATTTAATCAAATTGTCTTATACAGCAGTTGAAGTTGTTCAAACAAGCATGGAAATGCCATAAAAAGATTCTTCATATTTTTCTGATAATTTTTTATATATTATTTATTTCCATTGGAGTCATAGATTTTTTTCTATGATTTTTTAAAGTTTAGGGGTTTTCCTGAAAATAATAATGAATATTGAATTAAAAAACCTTTAGTACCGGTGCTAGCCACGCACCGGTACTAAAGGTCCACCGCCCCGCGCATTTTTTGGGGAGGACCTTTAGTACCGGTGCGTGGCTCGCACCGGTACTAAAGGGTCTTTAGTACCGGTGCGAACCAGGCACCGGTACTAAAGGGGTGCGTGGTATAAATAGGAACGCCCTTAGTCCCGGGCCGAGCCACGCACCGGGAGAGCTCAGTTTGCGCCGCCAAGATGCCGAAATTAGCCCCCGCGCCCTCGCCGTCGCCCTCGCCGCCGTTGCACCACAACCGCCGCCCACGCCCCGGCCAGCCCCGCCCCTCCCCAGTCCCGCCCCACCGCTCTGGTCCCGCCCCGCGACGCCCTCCGCCGCCTCGTTCCTCCCCAGCCCCTCCCCGACCCGCCGACCGCCGCCCCCGCTCCGGCCCTGCCCCGCGACGCCCTCCGCCGCCCCGTCCTGGCCCGTCCCCGACCTGCCGTCGGCCCCCGCCACGGTCCCGCGCCGCCCAGCAGTCCGTCGCCCCGCTGCCCCGTCCTGCTACGTCGGGGACCCGCGTCGGTGAGGCCCCTTAGATGAATTTGATGATGTTTGTATATATGAATTTGATGAATTTGATGATGTTTGTATATATGATGAATATATGATGATGTTTATGTTCTGTAGTTAAATTTGATGATGTTTTTAGATGAATTTGATGATGTTTTTAGATGAATTTGATGATGTTATTAGATGAATTTGATGATGTTTGTATATATGATGAATATATATATGATGATGTTTGTATATATGATGAATGGTTTTATCCGTCGGAATCAAGTGACAATAGAGTGGGTCGAGAAAACCGATGTGTTCTTGAAGGAAAAAAAGGAAAAAGAAAAAAGGAAAAGAAGAAAAAATAAGAAGAAGAAGAAGAAGAAGAATAAGAAAATGAAGAAGAGGAGGAGGAGAAGAAAAAAGAAGAAGAAGAAAAAAAGAGGAGAGGAGGAGAAGAAGAAGAGGAGGAGAAGAAAAAAAGAAGAAGAAGAAGAAGAAGAAGAAAAAAGAGGAGAGGAGGAGGAGGAGAAGAAGAAGAAGAACAAGAACAAGAAGGAGAGGAGGAGGAGGCCCCCCTGCTAGATTTTGTTTAGGTTTATTTAGATTGTCGGGGGTCGAGGATCGAGGGGACACCCCGACACGGCACCCCCGACACCCCCCGACACCCCGACCCCGACACGACACCCCGACACGGCACCCCCGACCACGACACAGCACCCCGACCCCGACACGACACCCCCGACACCCCGACCCCGACACGACACCCCGACACCCCGACACGGCACCCCCGACCACGACACAGCACCCCGACCCCGACACGACACCCCCGACACCCCGACCCCGACACGACACCCCGACACCCTAACACGGCACCCGCGACCACGACACAGCACCCCTACCCCGACACGAGACCCCCGACACCCCGACACGACACCCCCGACACCCCGACCCCGACCACGACACAGCACCCCTATTTAGTTGGTTAGTTAGTTAGTTTAGTTAGTTAGGTTAGTTTAGTTAGTTAGGTTAGTTTAGTTAGTTAGTTAGTTAGGTTCTTAGGTTATTAGGGTATGTGTTAATTTTGTTAATTTTGTTAGATGCTAAGTGTTATTTAATTTGTTAAGTGTTATTTAATTTGTTAGATGCTAAGTGTTAATTTTGCTAAGTTTTATTTAATTTGTTTTCATAATTAAGTGTTTCTTCTCGACGTCGACGATGCCGATCCCGCATCCTTGTCGTTGAGTCACCGGAGGAGGTCACTTGCTTGAGCCGAGGGGCCCTGTCAGGGACTGGGCTCCACCGGGCTGGTACTGGGAGGTGCTGCCTTCCGGGCGGCGCAGCTTGGTGAGGAGCCAGCCCGTCGTCGACCCGGAGGTTCTATGGTGGCGGCCGCATGGGCCACGGACGATTCGGAGGCTTGAGTCCCCCGTGGAGGTGGTACAGTACCATGTCAGCAAGGAGAACGAGCACGTCCGTCGCTACATGGCAGCTTTGGAGGCCAGGTCCGACAATACCTGGCAGATTCTTCAGGGATCTCACTGGAGCTATGTTCCTATGATGGTTCCTTCTCTTTGGGTGTCCACCGCTCGCCCCGATATCCGCCGGGCGCTAGGGTTCTAGCTAGATCGATATATTAGCTACTATATATGTATTATTATGATGTATTAGCTAGATCGATGGATTAGCCGATGTATTAACAATTATCCGAGATTATGAGATGAGATCTTTTCTAAGAACTACTATATATGTATTCGATGATGCATTATTAATTAACTATCAGTTATTTTGCTTCTTGAATGCATGCTAATTTGAATACTAATTTGTTTTATCTATATTATTATGGATTAGTTATTAAGCTATGGACAATACCGGTAGAGCTCATGAAGAGGACATCTTCGACATGATACGCTGCTCCGAAAACCCAGCGGACCTTCAGGGTGAATCACATGATGATGACGGCTCACAATATTTGAACGATTACGGTGATGGATGTGAGGCCGAGGAAGAACAAGTTATGTTCCAAAATCCGGAACAACTAACAATGTCCGGCGAGGTATATACACATATTAGCCTCTGGTGATCATTACATGTGTATTAATTGATATATATATATATATATATATATATATATATATATATATATATATATATATATATTAACAAATCTTTTTTATTTTAATTATCAGCCCTCCGGATCGAGCCAATCTAGTAGAAAGGTACGAGGCGGTGCCAAAATATTGGACGGCAACGTAAAGCTCAATCTTGATGCTTTCAAACCTAATGGCGCACCGACTCACCCTGATGCCAATGCCAGGACATTTGTGCGTCAATGCGGAGTGGTTGTTAGGGATGGAGTCCCGATCACAATGCAAGAATGGATTCAACCAAACAACCCAAAACCAGGAGTGAATTATGTCGATACAAGAATTAAAGATGCCCTTTGGCGAGATCTCATGGAGCATTTCATCCTACCAGATTCTCTCTCGGAGCGCCAAAGGAACAAAGTCAAGGAGTTTGCTCTCCATAAGATGGCCGACGCGTTCCAGACTTGGAAGAAAAGATTATGGACCGAGTACAACGCTAGAGGCCAGAAGGCGCCCAAATTCATAGGAATATACGAGAAGGTAAGGAATCACTATGACGTATTTATCGAGTACAAGACATCGGAAGCTGCTATGGAGAAGTCGGCAAAGAATCAGATAAAGGCGAAGAAAAAAAGTATCACCATAAACTAGGGACAGGTGGATACAACTCAGCCATTCCTAAGTGGGATGCATTAGAGAATAAGATGCTTGCTGAAGGGATCACTCCAGTAACCTTCAAGTGGCCCAAGAGGTGCAGGAATTGGTTTTTTGCGCATGGGGGAAAGTTGGACCCAGCAACAGGGAAGATTATTGCACTGGCCAGTCTGAAGCATGCATCAGATGAGTTGATTGAAGCAATAAAAGCTGCCCAAGAAGGACGGTTTCACCCCGATAGAGAGAACGGCGAGCTTACACTCGCCCTCGGGAATGCCGAACACGGAGGACGAACACGAGGCGTGGGCGTTGTTCCGTGGTACGAGGGGTTTGCGGGATGGAAGGACAGTTATAAAAGCCGTTCGAGAAAAAAGAAGGTGGAAGCAGACCGACTTTCAAAGTTGGAACAGAAGTACGAGCAGCAGCAGAGGCAGATACAGTTACTGACCCAGCAAAGGGAAACTCCGCAGCAGGAGGCAGGGGAACCCGTCCCATCTACAGTGCCGAAAAGCAGCGTGGGTTCCACGGGGGCACCGCTGGGTCACACCCCCGTGGATGATATCACCGAGAAGACATCTTGTGAGCTAATCTAGAAAATGAAGAACATACCCGTGCGGGTCGCGACGGGCTATGCTTTACCAAATACACCTGGTGTTGTCTGGCATTGCAATCTGGTTCCAGCTGGGTATGCTCGTGTCGCGGTGGACGCAATAGAGTCAGGATATGATCAACTATTGCTTGACATCCCTGGAGGTGAGGGGGAGTCCACACTGGCAGAAGCTGGCCGTGGTCTCATTCTATGGAGTAAGGACTGCATCGTCTTTCCACAAACGGCGCTAAGGCCACCGGCTCCTCCGAGTATCGATGTCCAGCGCGAGGGATCCCAGCCAGAGGCATCGCAGCGCCAGCAGTCCTCCCAACCTCGCCAGCAGTCCTCCCCACCTCGCCAGCAGTCCTCCCCACCTCCCCAGCAGTCCTCCCCACCTCGAGAGGCGTCCCACCTCGCCAGCAGTCCTCCCCACCTCGCCAGCAGTCCTCCCAACCTCGGGACGGAGCACGACGCGAGTCCATATCATCGATATCAATCTCCGCCGCGTGAGCCGACTCCACCCCGGCAGCGGTCCCGCCAGCAGGGCTCCCAAAAGAGGAAGGCCACCAGCAGTCCTCTTCGGAGGAAAGCAAAGAAGAAACCCGAGCCTCCGGCCAAAAGGAAGCTGCCTTACGACATGACACCAGAGCAAAACGAAATTGAATGCGATCGCCAGTTGAAAGCCTTTTTTGCAAAGAAGACCGTGACGCCAAAGGAGGTAATACCCAAGGAAGTCCAAGAGCACTTTATGGAACACTTTATTGATCGACCCCCGGCATATGTCGAGCGTATGCCGACACACTATGAGCGACAGATTCAGAAGGCAAGTGAGCAGAGAAGTCGGCCCAGCCCAAGGAAGAAGTCGGGAAGTACGGCATCAACGACAGGTGGTACTACTACCGGGAAAACAGTACCCCAGCTCGGAGAACAATCCAAGCAATCGATCTCTCCGCTCAAGGTGAGTACCAATCCAAGCAAGCAATCGATCCAACCAGTCGACGTGCAAGGCAACCCAATCGACCTCGAAGAAGTAGAGGCTGCAGGTCTCACTCTTGGCCAAATCCTTGGCACCGAGGAATTCCGCCGGTACGGTGCAACTGAGTACGCAATGCAATATGCCAAAGGAAAACCACTTGTCACACCCGAGGAGTACAAGGAACTACCAACTGCGATGCGACGGTTGCATGATTGGTACCTGCGTGAAGTAGAGCGAGGGGAGACGGCGGTCATGGTCAAAGTAAGGAAAGAGCATTACGTCAATGCATGTGACATATGTCTTGAATTCTCAGAACTTTTCCAGTTATACCACATGGACTCTATCGACAAATCTCTCATCAGTGCTATTCTCTGTAAGTGATTTATATCTTTAATAATTTAAGTCTCTAGCTAAGATATCGTTCATTGGCTTATCCTCACTATATATGTTCTTTTCTACGCTATTATGCAGATTGAAGATGTGGGAATTGAAACAAGAGGGAATCGATGACATTGGGTTCATCGACCCAAATACCGTTAATGGTCATGTGGTAAAACATTATGCCAAGGACACAGAAGATCTCTTGGAAAATTTTCTAGAGGCACTAATGAAGACCAAATCTACTATAATATTTCCTTACAACATGGGGTGAGTGTTTACTCTCTTGTATACTACAAATTCTATTTTTGCTTACTAGCTCGCTGTCAAGTGTAGTTGATGAGTTATATGCATGCCTGCTTTATTATATAAACTTCTGCGCAGAGACCACTATATCCTCCTAAATATTATCCTCGCGGATGGACTTGTTCAAGTGTACGACTCACTAGATACACGAGAACAATCATACGTGGACTTGTATTTTATGATAGAACGGTAATTTTAATCTTTATCGACCTCGCTTTCTTTCATTATTTCCTTATATCAAAAGTAATTATAATAACTCTTTTGTTCTTTTTCTTTGCCGCGTAGTGTTTGGAAAAAGATGATAGAAAAAAACCATCATGGTCGTCAATGGAAACCGAAGCTAAAGTGGAAAAAGATGCAGGTAATTAAGTAGTACTACTAGGTCCGCTCATCTCTTTAATTCTAGTTTCAATACCATTATCATGCTTGATTATTAATTATCTTATTGAATTCTATTCTTTTTGCAAAGTGCGCGAAGCAAGAGCAGGGGACAAATTTATGTGGATACTTCCTCTGCGAGAACATTCGCCTCCAGACCGAAGGCCGTATACGTCGCAGAGGAGCACGTGAAAGACAAATCCAGGTTTGGCAGATGATGTCGAAGCTCTCACCCGAGCAACGCTTTGTAGCACTTGAAGAGGAATTTGCGGCATTTCTTCTTCAACATGTCATTGATGTAAACGGAGAGCACTATTACTTACCGCCGCCTCAATAATGCCAGCAAATCAGTAGTAGAAAACTGAGATTTCATCCGGAGCACTAGGTAGCTAGTCCCGGCCGGGTTTTGGGCCTTAAGTTATAAGTCCATAATATATATGGATGTGTAATTCCATTTGTATATATACTGTGTATGAGATATTGTATATTATATTACATATATATATATATATATATATATATGCATCAACTTGTGTAATTAATGTTTACAGTATGTAGCACCGTAAAATAAATTTGAAATGAACGGAAAACACAATAAATAGAGAGGAAAACTAAAACCTAATTAAAAGCGAAAACAAAAAAAAACAGAACACTTAGTACCGGTTGGTATCACCAACCGGTACTAAAGGTCCTCCACCACCAGCCCACGCAGGCAGCCACGCGGTGGGCCTTTAGTACCGGTCCGTGGTCCAACCGGTACTAAAGGTCTGGACCTTTAGTCCCGACCCTTTAGTATCGGCTGGGGAACCGGTACTAAAGGCCCTTCCCGACCGGGACTACTGGTCGACATTCTACTAGTGTTGGCATGGTATCATCATTTCACCCACATAGCATGTTACAAAAACATGAGAGGGTTACGTCAAAAACTGGATGCACTTCGTGTACAAAACGGACAATTGAGCATCGGAAATATACCGTCGGAAAATGAAAGGATTTCTAGATAGATCAACAAAACAGACGGTTTCCCCTGCATACAGCCCGACGGTGGCTCATGAGTGCCCGCATATGAAATGCATCGTCGGACCGTATGCAGGGAATCCGAATGATTTGTATTCGGTCGATGAACTAAAGGATTTCTAGATAGATCAACAAAACACACGGTTTCCCCTGCATACAGCCCGACGGTGGCTCGTGAGTGCCCGCATATAAAATGCACCGTCGGACCGTATGCAGGGAATCCGAATGATTTGTATTCGGTCGATGAACTAAAGGATTTCTAGATAGATCAACAAAACACACGGTTTCCCCTGCATACAGCCCGACGGTGGCTCGTGAGTGCCCGCATATGAAATGCACCGTCGTACCGTATGCAGGGAATCCGAATGATTTGTATTCGGTCGATGAACCAAGGGATTTCTAGATAGATCAACAAAACACATGGTTTCCCCTGCATACAGCCCGACGGTGGCTCGTGAGTGCCCGCATATGAAATGCACCGTCGGATCGTATGCAGGGAATCCGAATGATTTGTATTCGGTCGATGAACTAAAGGATTTCTAGATAGATCAACAAAACACACGGTTTCCCCTGCATACAGCCCAACGGTGGAAATATGAAATGCACCGTTGGACCGTATGCAGGGAATCCGAATGATTTGAATCCGAATGAGTACACACACTAAGTGTCGAACATGTCCGAGAGGTGGGTTGTATATAGGGTCGTGTGCCTCTTTAGTCCCGGTTGCTAGCACGAACCGGGACTAGTCATTATAGTGCTGATCCAACAGCTCACAAGCGCTTGAAAGAAACACACGATCCGTGTGCTTCTTCCTGATTGGTACGACCTTCACCGCCCAAGGTTATAAAGAGTTGAGAGGGTTACGGCAAAAACTGGATGCACTTCGTGTACAAAACGGACAATCTCTTTCGAAGTTTTAGGGTTTCATACGAAAACTCATCTGTTACAAAAGGCATTTCATTTCTTCACATGTAACTGCAATGATATAGTTGTGGAGAGAAAGTCTTCACTTTTTCTTCGCTTGTGTCCTTTGCTTATTGCGCCGTAACCATGGATAATCTTCATCGTTTAAGAGGGTGCTTGGGTCAGCCTTGACTTTGAAGGGAGGAATTTCATGAAACTTTTCATAATCTTCAGACATGTCTGTCTTGCCCTCTAATCCCACGATGTCTCTTTTTCCTGAAAGAACTATGTGGCGCTTTGGCTCATCGTATGATGTATTCGCTTCCTTATCTTTTCTTTTTCTCGGTTTGGTAGACATGTGCTTCACATAGAAAACCTGCGCCACATCATTGGCTAGGGCGAATGGTTCATCTGTGTACCCAAGATTGTTCAGATCCACTGTTGTCATTCCGTACTATGGGTCTTCCTGTACCCCGCCTCCTGACAGATTGACCCATTTGCACTGAAACAAAGGGACCTTGAAATCATGTCCATAGTCAAGTTCCCATATGTCCACTATGTAACCATAATATGTGTCCTTTCCACTATTGGTTGCTACATCAAAGCGGACACCGCTATTTTGGTTGGTGCTCTTTTGATCTTGGGCGATCGTGTAAAATGTATTCCCATTTATCTCGTACCCTTTGTAAGTCAATACAGTCGAAGATGGTCCCCTGGCCAACGAGTACAACTCATCAGAAACAGTGTTGTCGCCCATGAGACGTGTTTGTAACCAACTGCCGAAAGTCCTGATGTGTTCATATGTAATCCAGTCGTCACACTGCTCCGGGTGTTTGGAGCGCAGAATATTCTTGTGTTCATCGACATACGGGGTCACCAAGGTAGAATTCTGTAGAACTGTGTAGTGTGCTTGAGACCAAGAATGCCCGTCCCTACATATTATTGAGTCCGCTCCAGTCAGTCTCCCCTCATACCGTGATTGAGGGAGACCAATCTTCTTAAGGTCAGGAATGAAGTCAACAAAAAACCCAATGACATCCTCTGTTTGATGGCCCATGGAGATGCTTGCTTCTGGCCTAGCGCGGTTACGAACATATTTCTTTAAGACTCCCATGAACCTCTCAAAGGGGAACATATTGTGTAGAAATACAGGGCCCAGAACGACAATCTCGTCGACTAGATGAACTAGGACGTGCGTCATGATATTGAAGAAGGACGGTGGGAACACCAACTCGAAACTAATAAGACATTGCACCAAATCACTCCTTAACCTTGGCAGGATTTCTGGATCGATCACCTTCTGAGAGATTGCATTGAGGAATGCACATAGCTTCACAATGGCTAATCGAACGTTTTCAGGTAGAAGCCCCCTCAATGCAACCGGAAGCAGTTGCGTCATAATCACGTGGCAGTCATGAGACTTTAGGTTCTGGAACTTTTTCTCTGCCATATTTATTATTCCCTTTATATTCGACGAGAAGCCAGACGGGACCTTCATACTGATCAGGCATTCAAAGAAGATTTCCTTCTCTTCTTTGGTAAGAGCGTAGCTGGCAGGACCTTCATACTGCTTTGGATGCATGCCGTCTTTTTCATGCACACGTTGCTGTTCCTCCCGTGCCTCCGGTGTATCTTTTGTCTTCCCATACACTCCCAAGAAGCCTAGCAGGTTCACGCAAAGATTCTTCGTCACGTGCATCACGTCGATTGCAGAGCGGACCTCTAGGTCTTTCCAATAGGGTAGGTCCCAAAATATAGATTTCTTCTTCCACATGGGTGTGCGTCCCGCATCGTCAGTCGGAACAGATAGTCCGCCAGGACCCTTTCCAAATATTACTTGTAAATCATTGACCATATCAAGTATGTGATCACCAGTACGGAGGGCGGGCTTCTTCCGGTGATCTGCCTCACCTTTGAAATGCTTTCCTTTCTTTCGCAATTGATGGTTGGTCGAAAGAAATCGATGATGCCCCAGGTACACATTCTTCCTGCATTTGTCCAAATATATACAGTCGGTGTCATCTAAACAGTGTGTGCATACGTGGTATCCCTTGTTTGTCTGTCCTGAAAGGTTACTGAGAGCAGGCCAATCGTTGATGGTTACAAACAGCAACGCTCGTAGGTCAAATTCCTCTTGTGCATGCTCATCCCACACACGTACACCTCTTCCATGCCATAGCTGTAAAAGTTCATCAACTAATGGCCTTAGGTACACATCAATGTCATTGCCGGGTTGCTTAGGGCCTTGGATGAGCACTGGCATCATAATGAACTTACGCTTCATGCACAACCAAGGAGGAAGGTTATACATACATAGAGTCACAGGCCATGTGCTACGCTTGCTGCTCTGCTCCCCAAAAGGATTAACGCCATCTGCACTTAATCCAAACCATACGTTCCTCGGGTCACCTGTAAAGTCGCTCCACTTTCTCTCGATCTTTCTCCACTGCGACCCGTCAGCGGGTGCTCTCAACTTCCCGTCTTTCTTACGGTCTTTTTTGTGCCATTGCATCAACTCGGCATGCTTTTTGTTTCTGAACAGACGTTTCAAACGTGGTATTATAGGAGCATACCACATCACCTTGGCAGGAACCCTCTTCCCGGTGTGCTGGCCCTCAACATCACCAGGGTCATCTCTTCTGATCTTATACCGCAAGGCACCGCATACCGAGCATGCGTTCAAATCCTCGTACGCACCGCGGTAGAGGATGCAGTCATTAGGGCATGCATGTATCTTCTGCACCTCCAATCCTAGAGGGCATAGAACCTTCTTTGCTTCGTACGTACTGCCGGGCAATTAGTTATCCTTTGGAAGCTTATTCTTCATTATTTTCAGAAGCGAACTAAATCCCTTGTCAGATACACCATTGTCTGCCTTCCATTGCAGCAATTCCAGTGTGGTACCGAGCTTTCTGTTGTCATCTTCGCAATTTGGGTACAACCCTTTTTTGTGATCCTCTAACATGCGATCGAACTTCAACTTCTCCCTTTCACTTTCGCATTCTCTCTGTGCATCAACAATGACCCGGCGAAGATCATCATCGGGCACATCGTCTGGTTCCTCTTGATCTTCAGCTTCCCCCATTGCAGCATCACCGTATTCAGGGGGCGGGTAGTTGTCGTCATCCTCTTCTTCTTCGTTGTCTTCCATCGTAACCCCTCTTTCTCCGTGCTTGGTCCAAACATTATAGTGTGGCATAAAAACCTTCGTATTCTCACAGACAGTACATGGACAATGCATAAAACCATTCTGCTTGTTTGCCTCAGCCGCTTCGAGAAAATTATGCAGGCCCTCAATATACTCGGAGGTGCGTCGGTCACCGTACATCCATTGCCGGTTCATCTGCGTGCATATCATGAATAGAGAAGTGACCAAATTAATAGAAATTCATCATCACATTAAAGCCATAGTACAGTAGTGACCAAAATAAATACATAACGTTCATACATAGTTCTCATTATTGAACAACATATAGCTCTCTACAACATCTAATTAAAACATACATTGAAACTAGAAAATTTAAATGCAACAACAAATGCAATCATAACCGCAACTAAGGTACCAATTGATCCAACGGTATAATGATACCAAGCCTCAGTATGAATGGCATATTTTCTAATCTTTCTAATCTTCAAGCGCATTGCATCCATCTTGATCTTGTGATCGTCGACGACATCGGCAACATGCAACTCCAACTTCATCTTCTCCTCTTCAACTCTTTGTAATTTTTCTTTCAAGTAATTGTTTTATTTTTCAACCAAATTTAACTTCTCGACAAGAATTTCTATGTCGGTTGGAATTTCCGGTTCACATACCTCCTAGATTAAAAAATCTATGTCACGTTGGTCGGCATAATTGTCATAAACACTAAATAAAATAAATAGTTATAAAAGATAATATATACCACATCCGAATCATAGACCGGACGAGGGCAAATGTATAGAGAAGTGAATAGAGAAGTGATCAAATGTTATTATTGAAAAAATAAATACATAAAGTTCACACATAGTTCTCATAGAACAACATACAGCTCTCTAGAGCATCTAATTAAAACATAAATTGAAACTAACATACAACTATGTAAAACATTTAAATGCAACAACAAATGCGATCATAATGGCAACTAAGGTAACAATTTATCCAACAGCATAATGATACCAAGCCTCATTATCAATGGCATATTTTCTTATCTTTCTAATCTTCAAGCGCATTGCATCCATCTTGATCTTGTGGTCATCGACGATATCGGCAACATGCAACTCCAATTTCATCTTCTCCTCCTCAATTCTTTTCAATTTTTCTTTCAAATCCTCGTTTTCTTTTTCAACTAAATTTAACCTCTCGACAAGAGGGTCGGTTGGAATTTCCGGTTCACATACCTCCTAGATAAACACATCTATGTCACGTTGGTCGGCATAATTGTCATAAACACTAAATAAAACAAATAGTTATAAAAGATAATATATACCACATCCGAATCATAGACCGGACGAGGGCCGTCGTGGGCGGATACCATGACCATGGCACTATATAATAACAAACAATAATAAAAGTAAGAAAATTACACAAGTATCTATCTAAATGATACAAGTAAGAACTTTTTTCTTTTAGATAGAAGATAAGAAGAAGAGGCTAACCACGGTGGTGCCGGCGCCAAGATGGACGCGGGCGATCGACGGCGGTGAGGACGGGGACGGGACAGGACGGACCGCCAAACCTAAACAAATCTTGAGAAAAATGGAGCTTGGACAAGGAGCTTCGTGAGCAGAAAGCTTAAGTGTGGCTCGGGCATTTCATCGAACACCTCATGTGCATAGGAGGTGAGCTAGAGCACCACAAAGATCTCCCCTCGCCGGCCAGAAAAACAGAGCAGTGTGGAGTGCTCTGCTCGCTGGCGTGGGGGTATATATAGGCATCTCATTGGTCCCGGTTCGTGGATGGAACCGGGACTAAAGGACCCCATTTGGTCCCGGTTCCAGCCACGAACCGGAACCAATGGTTGTGGGCCAGGAGCGACCCCCATTGGTCCCGGTTAGTGTCTGGAACCGGGACCAAAGGGTTCAGACGAACCAGGACCAATGCCCCACGAGGCCCGGCCGGCCCCCTGGCCTCACGAACCGGGACCGTTGCCCCCATTGGTCCCGGTTCGTGACTGAACCGGGACTAATGGGCTGGCCCGGCCTGGACCAATGCCCTGTTATGTACTAGTGACGAGACATCTCTAGAGTGAGAGGGTGTGTGTGAGTGGCATACAGGGGAATAGTAGAGAGAAATGAGACCCCGGGAGACGAAGTTTGTGCTTGTGTGAGAGAAAGAGATTTCACATGGAGAATCATAGTTAGAGACAGATAGTAGGGAGCGAGATATAGGAGTACTTAGTGAGAGATAGAGTGAAGGTCGAGGGAGAGAGTACCGTTAGTGTGTTACGAAGATAAAAGACTGCTATCACCATACAAGTAGCACGAGAGATACCCGAGAGATGGTGAAGGCAGGTCTCGAGAGACATATAAGGCATGAGTGATAGCTATATGAGACGAATATATGGATTAAAGGGGATTCAAATATTTAAACTAGAGACCAGGACATCGATAATATCATAACGAAAATTGGTCTATCAAACATGCATATTAATTTGAATTCAGGGACATGTGTAATGTTATTTAGTTTATCAATATTAGTGATCCATAGATTTTTTTAATTAGAGACAATGCATGGTTTATATGCAATTAATGTCTAAACGGGATTACACTATATGTTGCGTGTGTCAAACACATTACATGTGTTTGAGAAGTAATAAAAAAATCGCATGAAACACACATTAATTGGAGACGGTTAGCGAGGAATGCATATATTGGATTTCAACATAAAGTGGTTTCAAATATTTGAAAATTCAAATTAAGATGGATTCAGCCTTATGAATCTGAGATCATGCCATTTGTAAACCATATTTATGTATAAAGGGTGTTGTGCTATTGAAAGTATATATATAAAAAAGATGCATATAGATTTGTATTGGAATACAAAATGGATCCTGCCAGAAAAAAATAGAATACAAAATGGATTCGAATTGAGTTGGCACGGTAAACGTGCAAGCTTTTTCTCCCAAAATTTGAATGAAGCGGCGAAACACGCAGTCCCTGCTCGGCCGTGACCGCCCGAAACCAAAATCGGGGAGATGGAAATTACTGCCTATCCCTGACACGCAAAACTTGTTGGCTCGATTTGTATAGGTGTATATATGGGAAGGTTTGTTATTTAACTCAAACATGACATAACCGCCTCTCACCCCGATTCATACACGGTGGGCGCCAAAACACAGTTTCTCCTCGGCCGAAATTGCCTCTCACCCCGATTCATAGACGGTGGGTGGCAAAACAAACTCTCCTAGGCCGAAATCTCCATCGACCATCGGCAAATATTCGGTGTATGCGAGATTACCGTCCTATCCCCAATAGCCCAATATTGCTGTGATGTCTGAAATTTTAAACGGGGGATACATTTGTAACTTTCCCCGCATTTGAGACAAGCGCGTCCCAAAGACATGCCCCCCCTCTCTCCCTCCATTACCCATTCGTACTCCGTGGGCGCCAAAACACCTCTCCACTCTAGCAGCCTCCTCCATCCGCCACCCCATCCACCGCCGTCCTCCTCCACCATGCCAGAACTGATAACCCGACGCCGTCGTCCATTACAAGAGATCGACCTCTCTCATCCACGGCTTCGGACCAGAATCCTTGCATCGCATCCTCTCGCTTCATCCGCGCCGTCGTCCACCTTGCCGGGGCCGCTCCTACGACCATCTCATCCACCGCGCCGGGATATTCCCCCCTCCCCCCCGGCCACCATCTGCCCTCCTAGATCTACTTCCACGCCGCCGACAGCCATCGCTACAGCAGCACCCGCAACATCTCAGTAGATGCTTACATGGCACCACACCAGAGGCGGTACTCTTTCGTATCTGCTCAAGTTATTTATCTCAGCAACAAAATAGATCGCCACTGCTTTACTGTCATTTCTTGTCCATCACTTAGAATCTTACTTGTTAGTTGAAAGCAAACATTGGTTGCGAAGTTGCCTTTGTCCGGTTTGCACCTTCAGATCCGCCATGGCACGCTCAACACTATACTCGCAATGCTTATGGTTTTCCCCTTTTGTATTCCACATTAGCTAAATGACACTCGACTGAATTTCAATTTGGGGTCAGTGTATTTTTGAGAGTTCGGGGGAGTTCGCCGGAGGGAAGGAAGGGGCTCGCTGGAGGGCTGCCCCATTATCTATCTTAGGGTTTCGGTTGTGGACGGTGGTTGTGGGGGCCGGTCGTCGCGCTGTGGTGGGGCCTCGCCGGAGGAAAAACTCGACGCGGGTGGGAGGGGGGGGGCTAGAGGGATGGCCGGGGGTGGCGGAAGACCGGCGGTGGTGGGCGGTTTAGGGGAGGGCGGGAGGCGGTGGTTCGGCCGGCGGCCTGTGCGGTGGTCTGTAGGGGAAGAATAAGAGGCGAGGAAGAAGAAGGGTTAGGAGATGTAGGATCTTCATCCAACCGCCTGAAATGGTCGACCGACCCAAATGACGAAAGTCAGGCGACTTGCATGTAGACATTCCCACATATTTAGTACCATCGTCTTAGGTGCTTCAAGACGTGCTAGCACTACTCCTCAACCCATCAAGCTAAACAACATGCCACTCATAATTCCAAACTTAGTTGCTCAAATACAAATCTGATATGTTGTTGTTATTACTAAAACAGAGAATGTTTAATTGGTCAGCTAATGTTCCTACTTTACTTTCGAAAAGCAAGTGCGCCACATATCGAGGGACAACAGGGAGTTGCATTCTTTATGTGCTCTGGTTCATCATCTGTGGGCAAAGAACATTTTATTATCCAAAATTTGCTTGCTCTTCTTTAGCATGTTGCTCTTCTGTTCTTCTTTAGTAAGTACTCTCGATGGATCGGAGTGATCGGGCTCCGTGACTCGGGAGTGGTGCCATGATTGGCACCGCCACCAACGGATGATCCACCGGTTCCCTGCATGTTTGAAAAGAGATGTTCAACAGATATATGATTGTGTTGCATAAACGATAAGTAGTGGTTGAATAGTTTGGGATGTACTAACCGGAGTCGGACAGTGCTGTGCCAGAAATTCTTCAAACGTAGGCAGCACTGGTTGTGGTTCCATTACACCAGCTGGTGGTGCTGGTTCCATTACAGGAGCCGTGCCGGACGCCCAGGAGTCAAAAACGAGTTGCATGTTAGTTGACCAAGCAAACACGAAGGTCAGAAGAAATGAAACTACAAATATGAAAGTCAAATGAAAGGGGCTAAAATAACCTTCATCATGCGACTGCTGTGGTCCGCGACTGCTGCAGCTCTCGCGTTCCATGCCATGGTCTCCTGACGTGTGTACTCCATGAAGGCCTACAATATGACATGATGAAACTCATCAAACATCTCAATGTGGAAAACAAAGTGAGAAAAAAGGAAGATAAGAGGGAAAATTCTTACAGCGTGTTGCTGGGCTTGGAGGGACTCTGAGTGTGCATGGGTCGTGCTCGTGTGCGAGCTCAGCGTCGGGTTGGTAACTCGAAGCTGTGCGTAGGAGATACAAGGAGCGACCACATCATCCAGAACCAGGTACCGACCATGACGCTTTGACCCTATGCCGACCCCCGCCCTATCATCCGTAGCCTCTTTTATGGGGTCAGGAGTGTCAGGATTGAACCCCAGATACACCTCCTTGTAGGACTGAAGGTGCTCGCCGGACTTGCCATAGTACTTGCCCTTGCCATCCTTGGGCTTACTCCGCACATGGGCTAGCTCCCACGCCTCCATGTCTGAGAGCGGCCGCTTCAGTTTCTCCTCCTGCACCACGAAACAGCACCAAACAGAGGTTAGTCATACATAGAAGAAGAAGAATGTTTCATGTACATAGATATACCTGGAATTTCTTGTGCCTCTAGTGGTTCCAGTTTCCCTGACCATGTGTTCCGTCAGTCCCTCGAATAGCCCGGTTTTGGCTGCTTTTAGCAGCCCACTTCTCATCATCACCGAGCCAATTATCAACCAATGCCGCCCATGATTCCTTTTTCCATAACACCAACCAGGACACACCTACATAATGAAAACATAATAGCATGTCGACACGAAACAATGAAATTTACCACAAACATCGAAATAAAAAGTCTGTTATACATACCAACATGTACTGCTCCCTAGTCAAGGTAAGATGCTCCTTCTTCGCGTATTCCTTGGGCACCTTCATGTCACGATATGTGTAATAATATTGCGAGATGGCCACCCAGCGCACCTCGTACTGCATCTGGCGGGCCATCTTCTTCGCAGCTCTCACAAACAACTTGTCGGCAAGGTGCTTATTCTCCTCAAGAACTCGATAGTATTTCTACAGTTATTCATAAAACCAGAATGGAAGAAGCCATGAGTTAAACCATTCAATGATAAACTATGATTCTGAAGAGAACTTACCCAAAAATTTGTTTTCACGGCCTTAGCATGTGTCTCATAGTCCGCATGGGGAGCCGCTTCGTAGTGGTCCCAGGTCATGGCCAAAACCAGGTGCTCCGGGTGATTGTCTTTGTCTGGAGCGAACAACCGCGGCCAATATTCCTTCAGCAAGATAGTGATGATACCATTTGGAACACGGAACTTTTCAGCAACTGTCCAGCCCCTACAAAAGATAGAAAATATGAGCATGTTTACAAGCAAAAGAATTAGAATATGATTAAGGGGCACTTACTCTTTCCCCGCTGGCGTAATGATCCACTTCTGCTCCTCGGTAGCAGGAACGGGGGGGGGGGGGGGGAGTTTTGCACCACCACGCAGCCACCCCTTGTTGTTGCCAACCCCCTCCCTGCCACCACCAACCTCCTCCCCCCCCCCCAAACTCCTCCTCCTCCCCCCCAACTCCCCCTCTTCCTCCTCAACCTCCTCGTGAACCTCCTCCTCCTTAGTAGAGGCTACCTCACTAGAGGAGGGTACCTCACTAGAGGAGGGCCTTGTAAACGACACCCCTAAGTCGGTGAGGGAGCGTTGTTTCTGGCCCCGACCCCGCCCTCCCCTAGGGGCTCTCCCCGCACCCCCTCCACCTCTAGGGGCACCTCTCCCTCGACCTCCCTGTGAGGAGTCGTCCTCAAGTAGTCGGGATGGAACAGTACGGGCTCAACCACTCTGACTAGCCATTGAGGTGAGTTTGGTTAGTAAACCCGTGCCATCGGCCTTGCCCTTGCCCATGCGTAGCAAACCTGCATTGAAATGAGAAAAAACAATTAGTATACTAATAATGAAGAAAAAAGACATTAATAAATAAGCATAAAAAAGCATATTAATAAACCATAGAAAAAAGACATGAAACGTACATCACTATCACTGTTGTAACCGATATCATCTTCACTATCACTAGCACACATATCATCTTCATTGTCGGACGGAGGTGGAGGCTCTTCCTCGTCAGTGTCTTCATTTAACTTTTCTAACATAAGTATGTATTTTTCATCAATAATGGTCTCACCATCATTCCGTGCCTCGTCATCGTTTGGATCCACATCGTCATCGTCATCATTTGGATCCACGGCATCGTTTGGATCGTCATCGTCATCGCTTCTGACCACATCATCATCATCACCAATCTGCTCTTGAAAGAACACTCCCTCGTATGTCATGGGGTTAATGTTGTAATAATCGTCATCGTTCGGGTCCGGTAGCTTACTATGTGGCGACACCTTGAACATAACTTCCCAACCCTTTAGGTACTCTTTCTGGCATGGGTAAGGTAGATAATAAACTTGTGTGGCTTGGGTAGCCGCAATAAAGAGATCGGCTCCGGCATAGACGGTTGATGGTTTAACTTCGACGAAACCAACGGAAGGCGTATGTCTCAACCCCTTTACTGGGTCGAACCATCGGCATTTGAACACAGGGAGACTTAGGGTTTCACGCCCATGGTTGAATGTAAGCTCGTATATTTTCCCTACCGTTCCATAGTATTGAACTCCATTTTGACCTGGGTGTACACTCCAGTATTTATAGTTTTGGGCTCGAGAGCTTCTAGCTGAGCAAGAACATCTGCCCCCGAAAACGTTGGAATCTCGTTTACTTCATGAACAACCCGACCTTTCGTGAAGTTGTTCTTGTCTTCCCTGTCTGGATGGTCTGGAGGGAGGAACTATCGATGCAGGTCAAAGGCTACATACTTGCAACCCTTCTGCAGCCAAATTAAACGTAGAGCCTGCATGCACACTGGGCATGGCATCTTACCACTTGTACACCATCCGGAGAATAGGGCATAGCCGGGAAAGTCATGCATGCAATACATCAACCAAACTTTCATCAAGAAATTTTTCTGCAGATGTCGGTCGTATGTCAACCTTGGGAAGTACCAAGAATGGGGCAAATCATCCATGAGCGGCTGTATAAACACTGCCAAATTCTTCCCCGGGTATTCAGGCCCTGGAATGATCAGCGACAAGAACATGGTCTTGCATTGCATTAGGACACCGGGAGGGAGACTGAGCGGAATAACAAACACGGTCCAGTAGCTGTATGGATTGGACGACATACCATATGGATTGACCCCATCACCTGTTATCGCAACTCTGACATTCCCAGCCTCGGCTGCTTCCTCAGGGTATTCTTCATCGAATGACTTCCATGCTTCACCTTCCGATGGATGCACGATTTTATTTTTATGGTACCTTATCCCTTTCTTGTGCCACTTCATCATTTTGGCAGACTCCTCCGTGATGAAAAGGCGCTGCAGTCTTTCTATGAAATGGAGATATCGAAGAATCTTTGCGGGGATGCCTAGCTGCCTCTTCTCACCATCCTTACCGACCACCTCAAGGTACCGAGAGGAACCGCACTTCCTACAGTACTTGTCATCCGCATACTCGTGCCTAAACAAAAGGCAATTCTTCGGACAGACATGTATTTTCTCATAATCCATAGAGAGTGCTAATGGGGATACGTACCTAGGGTAGCGTAATAGGCCTGACCTACATACCCTACCTAAGGACACTACCGTATCAAGCTTAAGGACTACAAGGAAGTCTCCGACTAAAATCACCAAGGCGTATGAGTCACTCGACAACATCCACTCGGAGGTCTCTTCCTCCACTCGACGGTTACCTTTCACTCGGAAGAGCCAGAAGACAGTCGACTGCAGAAGACCAGAAGCCACTACGGGGAGGCCAACGGGCAGGCGTTCCGCTGGAACATAAGTAGCATTTATTACATACGTTACCAGTAACATCCATCTTTATTGCCACGATCGAACCCTTGGTTGCTGGGTATTGATGAGGGGCAGCGCACTCTATATAAGCCACCCCTCGCCTCTGGCACAAGGGTTCGCACCCCCTGTAACTCTCATATTCCACATGACAGAAAGCTCCGGAGCACTGAGACGTAGGGCTGTTACCTCCACGAGAGGGGCCTGAACTCATACATCTATGTGTACATCCTCGCCGTAGCTAGGACTCTGCCCTCTCCTTTCGTACCCCTACCTTCTACTGTCAGGCTCGTTCCCACGACAGTTGGCGCCCACCGTGGGGCAGGCGTCTAAGCGACTTCCGGCGAGGTTGCATTTTTGCTCCTTCGTCATGTCTTCCGGCGAGGTTGCATTTTTGCTCCTTCGTCATGTCTTCCGGCGGTGACTTGTTCTTGGGCCACGAGATCCGTTTCGGAGCGCTCATCTTCATCGCCGACGACTCGGCATGGCTCCAGGAAGCGCCTCTAGATGTTGAGGCGCTCCCGATTCGTGGGGCGGCGCACTTCCGCGCGAGCTCCTGGGGCGTTCTTCTACGGCAGCCGTCGACTCCGTACTTGTCGGACCTCCCCGCTGTTCGTCGCCGCAAGCGATCCGGTCGTTCGCGGCTCCAGCGCTGGGTGAGGCATGCGGCGGCTCGCCAAACTTCGTCTCCGCAGATTGCGGCTATCGAGCCCGCCGAATCACTTCACGGCGTGTTCGACTCGGCGTCAGATCAGTCTGACGTACACTCCGAGTGTGAGAGCTGCGATCCTGTGGCTGAAGTTCTTATGGCTGGTTCGCATCAGAATCCGCCGCCTGGCTTCGGCCGCGGCAGACGCGAGGCTGGAGGACCGTCGGATGAGCAGCAGCGCCGGGATGAGGAGATTCTCCATACTCCCATCATCGGTGCGACTGCTGAGGCCCAGGCCATGGAGGCCACGCGCCTTTGGCTCAAAGATATACAAGGGGCACTCGACGAGCGTGCCCGACAGCATCCACCCGTTTCCAGGCGACGTCAGCGACAACTGTTTCCGAGTGGATCTCATAACAATGTCAAGGTATTCCGTACTCCAATTCTGAATGTTGCAGCATCTGCTAAGATTGCAGATTCCATTCAGCCATCCCGTTCGGTGGCTGGCAGAGGTTTGCAGCAGATCCGAGCGTTGCTTGATGCAGCGCAACAGCAGAATTCGGCTGTTTCTCAGTCGCGCAACAGATTACATAGTAACTCTCCCATAGCAGACACAGTTCAGTCGGCGCACAGTCCAAGGTCACCTCTGCGTCGTAGGGGCGGAGGTTACCGTGAGGATCAGTATCGAGATCAGGGGCGAGATCATTTTGCTCCTCGTTACCACCGTGATGACCGTCGTCGTGCGCCTACTCCTCCGCGAAGTGGTTCATATGTGCCCCGACACAATGACGATAGGCGCCCGTTAGGCGATGAGCGGAATCCTGGGTTCGACGCGAGGAATGTCCTTGCACAAAGGCGGATCGACAGAGGCAGAGCCTACAGGGATGGTTATGACAGAGACTATCCGATTGGAAGTGGTGCCGTTGTTTCTCGCCCCGAATGTTTTAGCAGAGCCATTCACTCCGCAGAGGTTCCCCCCAACTTCAGGTTGGCGGCTGGAATAAGCAAGTTCTCCGGCGAGTCGAAGCCGAAAACATGGTTAGATGATTACAGAGTGGCTGTGCAAATTGGTGGAGGAAATGACAACGTAGCCATGAAGCATTTATCCTTGATGTTGGATGGTTCGGCCCGGGCGTGGTTGAATCGTTTAGCTCCTTCTAGCATCTATTGCTGGGAAGGCCTTGCCCGAGTGTTCATCAGTACTTTTGAGGGCACTTGCAAGCGTCCTGCGGGTTTGATCGATTTGCAGCACTGTGTTCAGAAGCCCAATGAGTCCTTGAGAGATTACATTCAGCGTTGGTCCACCTTGCATCACACAGTGGAGAATGTTTCCGAGCATCAAGCTGTTTGTGCTTTCAAGGCCGGTGTGACGTACAGAGAGCTTTACCTGAAGTTTGGGTGGATAGGTGACATTTCCCTCAGCAAGATGATGGAGATTGCCACTCGGTACGCCAATGGCGAAGAGGAAGATCGCCTCCGCAGTGGCATAGGAAAAGCAGTCGACAATGATGCCAGCGGCAATTCCAGTCATAAACAGAAGCGCAAAGCTGATGGCCCTGCTCAGGCAGAGGCGGCCGCTCTGGCGGCGCAAGGAAAAAAATAAGGGGAAGTCCAAAGGGCAGTTTACCCCCAAGAAAGGGAAGAATCAGTCGGGAAGTGACGTTCTGGATTTACCATGTGCAATCCACATGAAGAAAGATGAGGAAGGCAATTTGATATTGCCCAAGCATACCACTCGACAATGCCATTTATTGATCCAGCAGTTCAAGGAAGGTCAGTCGAGTGAGAAAGCTACTGAAAAGGAGGATGACGAAGACAAAGAAGAGTTTCCTGAGGTTAATGCAACTCTGTTGATTTTTGCTGATGTAGAGCGCAAGAGTCGACTGAAAGTTATCAACAGAGAAGTCAACATGGCTGTTCCTGCCACCCTCACGTACCTGAAATGGTCTCAGACTGCTATCACGTTCGATCAGTCGGACCACCCTGCTCATATCGCTACCCCCGGTCGATAGGCGCTGTTGGTGGACTCGGTTGTGGGGGGCACTCGGCTCCGCAAAGTCCTGATGGATGGTGGGAGCGGTTTGAACATCTTGTATGCAGATACCCTAAAGGGGATGGGCATTCCGATGCCTCGACTCAGCGAAAGCAACATGCAGTTCCACGGAGTCATCCCTGGGAAGAAGGCCAAGTCACTCGGCCAGATAGCATTGGATGTGGTGTTCGGCACCGACAAGAATTTTCGCAAAGAGAAATTGATGTTTGAAGTTGTGGACTTCCAGAGCGCTTACCACGGCATCCTTGACCCTCCGGCTTATGCCCGTTTCATGGCCCGTCCATTCTACGTGTATCTCAAGCTGAAGATGCCCGGGCCCAAGGGTGTGATCACAGTCACTGGCAATCGACAGAGGGCTGAGGAGTGCCTTCAGCAGGGCTCCAAAATTGGCGATCATCAGATGGCTGTGGTCGAGTTGGAGGAATACCTCAAGAGTGCTGATCCTGCCGATCTGCTGCGTTCCAAGAAGCCCGCCTCTGAGTTAGCTTTCCAGTCGGCAGGCGAAGTGAAGCAAGTGCACATTCACCCGACGGATCCAAATGCTGCCCCGACCAACGTTTCAACGACACTCGACAGCAAATAGGAAGCCGAGCTCATCCGGTTCCTCCGTGAGAACTGTGACATCTTCGCATGGAAGCCTGCTGACATGCTGGGTGTAACCAGGGAACTGGTTGAGCACCGACTGAGAGTCGACCCGAAGGCCAAGCCTGTGAAGGAGCACTTACGTCGGTCGGCAGTAGAGAAGCGGAAGGCAATCGGCGAGGAGGTGGCTCGTCTCTTGGCGGCTAAGTTCATACGCGAGATTTACCACTCCGAGTGGCTCTCGAACGTCGTTATGTTCCCCAAGAAAGATAAGTCGCTCCGCATGTGTATTGACTTCAAACATATCAATCGGGTCTACCCGAAAGATCATTTTCCGCTCCCCCGCATCGACCAGATTGTCGATTCGACCGCGGGGTGCGAGCATTTATCTTTTCTTGATGCATACTCTGGTTACCATCAGATCCGTCTGTTTGGTCCGGATGAAATAAAGACAGCCTTCATCACCCCATTCGGGTGTTTCTATTATATCACCATGCCTTTTGGTTTGAAAAATGCTGGCGCTACTTTCATGCGCATGATTCAAAAATGCTTGCTTGATCAGATCCCTCGGAATGTTGAAGCATACATGGATGATATAGTCGTCAAGTCTCGCAAAAATACTGACTGACTTGGCTGAAACATTCGCCAACCTGAGGAGGTATGATATCAAGTTAAACCCGACTAAGTGCACTTTCGGTGTTCCTGGTGGCAAGTTACTCGGTTTTCTTGTTTCCGAACGAGGAATCGACGTCAATCCTGAAAAGATCAGTGCCATTACCCGAATGAAAAGTCCTGAGCGTGTGCACGATGTCCAGAAGCTCACAGATTGCCTGGCGGTGTTGAGTCGATTCATTTCTCGTCTCGGTGAGAAGGCATTGCCTTTATACCGACTGATGAAGAAGTCTGATATGTTCGAGTGGACTCCAGAAGCCGAAGCAGCGTTTGTCGAGCTCAAAGCCCTGCTTTCCACCCAGCCGGTGCTTGCTGCTCCGCACAGCAAAGAGCCCTTGCTCCTGTACATCGCGGCCACTAATCAGGTCGTTAGTACAGTTCTCACTGTCGAGCGGGAAGAGGAAGGCAAAGCTTACAAAGTCCAGCATCATGTTTATTACATCTTTGAAGTGTTGACTCCTTCAAAGCAAAGGTACCCACACTACCAGAAGCTCGTATATGGTATATATCTGTCAGCGAAGAAGGTGGCACACTACTTTCAAGGTCACTCAATTTCAGTCGTCAGTGATGCTCCATTGTCTGAGATCCTCAACAATCGAGATGCGACTGGTCGATTGGCCAAATGGGCTATTGAGCTCCTTTACTTTGATATCAAGTTTGAAGCGAAAAAGGCAATCAAATCTCAAGCACTCGCTGATTTCCTGGCCGAGTGGATAGAACAGCAGCAGCCAATCCAAATCCACTCGGTACACTGGACCATGTTCTTTGACGGATCGAAGATGCTGAATGGGTCTGGTGCTGGCGTAGTATTGGTATCCCCAAAAGGCGACAAACTCAGTTATGTCCTGCAGATTCACTTTGATTCCTCCAATAACGAAGCCGAATATGAAGCACTTCTGTATGGGTTGCGTACGGCCATTTCACTCAGCGTCCGACGCCTGATGGTATACGGTGACTCTGATTTGGTGGTCAATCAGGTGATGAAAGAGTGGGATGTCAGGAACCCTGCTATGACTGGATACTGCAACGCTGTAAGAAAGCTTGAGAAGGAGTTCGAAGGTTTGGAACTCCATCATGTTCCCCGAGTGAAGAATAAGGCAGCTGATGAGCTAGCAAAGATTGTATCCACTCGGAAGCCTGTCCCCAGCAATGTGTTTCTGGAACACCTACATACTCCTTCAGTGCAGGAAGATCCTTTCACTGAAGAGCCCCCGCAAACAAAGAGCGCCTCTGATCTGGCTGAAGTTGATGTCCCAGCGGTCATAGATCTGGTCATGGAGATTTTGGTGATCACGCCCGACTGGACAGTACCTTATATTGCATACATTCTGAGGCAAGAACTCCCAGATGATGAGGTTGAAGCTCGACAGATCGTCCACAGATCCAAGGCCTTTACTGTTATGGATGGACAACTTTACAGAGAAAGCGTAACTGGCGTGACTCAGCGGTGTATCACTCCTAAAGAAGGTCGATTGATTTTGGAGGAAATTCACTCGGGGACCTGTGGTCATCATGCGTCCTCTAGGACGATTGTTGCCAAAGTGTACCGAGCTGGTTTCTTCTGGCCGCGCGCCAATGAAATGGCTAAGAAGATTGTCGATCACTGTGAAGGGTGCCAGTTCTATTCGAACTTGTCGCACAAGCCTGCATCTGCCTTGAAGACTATTCCAGTCGTCTAGCCATTCGCTGTATGGGGTTTGGATATGGTCGGACACCTTCGAACATGCCAGAGTAGATTTACTAACTTGCTTGTAGCCGTCGACAATTCACTAAGTGGATTGAGGCTAAACCCATAAAGAAGCTGAACTCGCGCACTGCAATCAAATTCATGAAAGAGATAACATTCCGATATGGAGTTCCCCACAGTATCATTACAGACAACGGCTCAAACTTTGACTCGGAAGAGTTCAGACACTTTTGCTCTTCTCAAGGCACTCGGGTGGATTACGCATCTGTTGCGCACCCCCAGACTAACGGTCAAGCTGAGCGAGCAAATGGCCTTATCCTTCAAGGGCTGAAACCTCGACTCATGCGAGATCTTGATCATGCAGCTGGAGCTTGGGTTACTGAATTTCCGTCTGTTCTGTGGGGCTTGAGGACGACTCCTAACCGGTCGACTGGGCGCAGTCCTTTCTTCATGGTGTATGGAGCCGAAGCCGTTTTGCCAGATGATGTCCTTCACAATTCCCCCCGAGTAGACCTTTACTCCGAGCCTGAGGCTGAACAAGCACGACAAGATGGTGTAGATCTCCTGGAAGAAGAATGCGAGATGGCTCTGATTCGGTCGACTGTATATCAGCAAGATCTGTGCCGCTTCCATGCGAGGCACGTCAAGAGTCGGTCGTTCCACGAAGGTGATCAGCAGCGACCTCACAAGCTGGCCCCAGCATGGGAAGGCCCTTTCGTCGTCACCAAAGTGCCGAACAATGGAGCCTACCACCTCTTCAACCTCAAGAAGAATATCGATGAGCCACACGCCTGGAACGCGGATTTACTTCGACGTTTTTATACTTGACGAATGAGTTGTTTTCATGTAATAGGAATACTTCAGACAGTGTCGTTTGTCAAAGTTATGACTCCTGTAGTCTATTGTTGATTCCGATCACACAATTTCGCATTCAAAACCTTCTCCGAGTGACGAGCGATCCTCTCACTCGGGGGCTTAGCTGTGAACCAGTTTTCGCCTAAGTTAAAAACCGTTCCGAGTGGATAGTATTCCATTCACTCGGAAACTTAGCTGCGAACCAGTCTTCGTCTAAGTTCAAACCTTCTCCGAGTGACGAGCGATCCTCTCACTCGGGGGCTTAGCTGCGAACCAGTTTTCGCCTAAGTTAAAAACCCTTCCGAGTGGATAGTATTCCATTCACTCGGAAACTTAGCTACGAACCAGTCTTCGTCTAAGTTCAAACCTTCTCCGAGTGACGAGCGATCCTCTCACTCGGGGGCTTAGCTGCGAACCAGTTTTCGCCAAAGTTAAAAACCTTTCCGAGTGGATAGTATTCCATTCACTCAGAAACTTAGCAGCGAACCAGTTTTCGTCTAAGTTCAAACCTCCTCCGAGTGATGAGCGATCCTTTCACTCGGAGGCTTAGCTGCGAACCAGTTTTCGCCTAAATTAAAAACCCTTCCGAGTGGATAGTATTCCATTCACTCGGAAACTTAGCTGCGAACCAGTCTTCGTCTAAGTTCAAACCTTCTCCGAGTGACGAGCGATCCTCTCACTCGGGGGCTTAGCTACGAACCAGTTTTCGCCTAAGTTAAAAACCCTTCCGAGTGGATAGTATTCCATTCACTCGGAAACTTAGCTGCGAACCAGTCTTCGTCTAAGTTCAAACCTTCTCCAAGTGACTAGCGATCCTCTCACTAGGGGGCTTAGCTGCGAACCAATTTTCGCCTAAGTTAAAAACCCTTCCAAGTGGATAGTATTCCATTCACTCGGAAACTTAGCTGCGAACCAGTCTTCCTCTAAGTTCAAACCTTCTCCAGGTGACGAGCGATCCTCTCACTCGGGGGGCTTAGCTGCGAACCAGTTTTCGCCTAAGTTAAAAACCTTTCCGAGTGGATAGTATTCCATTCACTCGGAAACTTAGCTACGAATCAGTTTTCGTCTAAGTTCAAACCTTCTCCGAGTGACGAGCGATCCTCTCACTCGGAGGCTTAGCTGCGAACCAGTTTTCGCCTAAGTTAAAAACCCTTCCAAGTGGATAGTATTCCATTCACTCGGAAACTTAGCTGCGAACCAGTCTTCCTCTAATTTCAAACCTTCTCCAGGTGACGAGCGATCCTCTCACTCGGGGGGCTTAGCTGCGAACCAGTTTTCGCCTAAGTTAAAAACCTTTCCGAGTGGATAGTATTCCATTCACTCGGAAACTTAGCTACGAATCAGTTTTCGTCTAAGTTCAAACCTTCTCCGAGTGATGAGCGATCCTCTCACTCGGAGGCTTAGCTGCGAACCAGTTTTCGCCTAAGTTTAAAAACCCTTCCGAGTGGATAGTATTCCATTCACTCGGAAACTTAGCTGCGAACCAGTTTTCGCCTAAGTTCAAAATTCTTCCGAGTAACGAGCAAACTTAACCAAGCAAGAGATCGGAAAGCAAAATGCAGATAAATCCAGAATCTCTAGCACGGTTAAAAGTTATTCGCGCAAAGGAAAGTATTCAGGCCCAAGGCCCGAACGAAGTTTTAATCGGTTACACCATCACTTGGCATACCGAGGCAAATAAAGTTTCAACTGCAAGGGAAGTATTTTTTAAGCACTAGTGGGGCTCCACGGCTCGACGAAGGTGTCCAGGTCAATTCCATCGGCGATCCGAGTGGCTGCTTCGATGAAGGTCTCCATGAAGTCTTCGAATTGAAGTTTCTTCGTGTTGATCACCCGTAGAGCCTTCAGTTTGTCCTCCTTCGCCTCCTTGCAATGGACCCGGACGAGTGAAAGAGCCACGTCGGCTCCGTGGCGAGCAACAAATTTTTTCCACGCCTGCACTCGACCAGGAATCTCATTGAGGCGGGTCATCATCGACTCGAGGTCAGTCTGGAGGGTGTCTTCTGGCCACAGTTCTTTGTCGACCTTCTCCAGCGCAGCCTTCAGTCGAGTGATATATCCTTGAACACTCCTGAGACGAGCTTCAAGTCGAAACATGTCCATGGCCACGGCGTCCCCGACAGGTGACTTGGTGGGATCCAGATTTGGTTCGATCTCCTCAGTCACCTTTTCAAAATCTTGACAGAATTCCGCGCGAAGAGAAAATGAAAAGATGATAACACTGCTGTTCTGAAGAGATCAAAAAAATTCACTCGCCGGAAGAAAGTTACCTTCAAGCATGCCGAACATCTTCTTCGCGAAGTCTCCCAAGTATTTCTCCAGAGTGCTCCTTCTTCTGGTCAGCTGTTCAACCTTCTTGATCCAGTCGGCCTGGTCCCGCTTGAGTTTGGCGTTCTCTTCTTCCAACTTATTGGCTGCAGCAAGCTTCTTCTCAGCAGCCTCAGTTTTCTCCCTCGCCACCTTCTGAGCGTCGGCGAGTGCCTTGTCTTTATCTTCAAGCACCTTCTTCATGGTATCTAAAGAAATAACATTGTTGAGTCGCGCTCGGAGTCGACGGTTCTCATCACGCACGTCTGTTCGAGTGAGGACACTCGGTTCAAAGGATAGAAGATAAAAGTGATAGTGCAATTGGTCAACAAGGATTACCTCCCAGAGTCTTCACCTCAGTCTGTGCATGGTCCAGGTCATTCTTGGTCACTTCCAGATCCAGCTGAAGTTGGTTTTTCTCCTTCTCCAGGTCGACGTACTTGGTCCCTAGCTCACAGGCTTTCTGAAATCAGCAAACAAGTAGTTCAGTTGACATGAATATTTCTCTACCCCCGAGTGGAAAGGTACAAGTTCAGTCGACTGGACGACGGCCCGCCACCCCAACCCACACCCCTATACAGCGTCATTTCATGGTTGATGGAAATGATGTCCATGAAACCTGCAGGATAGTTCTTAATACTACTGCCCATCGTAAACGATCGACAGTAGTCTCAGGGACTACACCCAGTGGGTGCACTCAGCGTGCCCCCACTGGACCAGAGAGCACTCGACCAGGTCCGTCCTATCCGAGTATATATAAAAAAAAGAGAGCAAACATGCAAATATTGTCTCTATCAGACCCCCGCCGATGCAAGCACTCGACGGTGGTCTCCGGGACTACACCCAGTGGGTGCACTCAGCGTGCCCCCACTGGTCCTACTATAACTCGACTAGGTCCGTCCTGTCGAGCAACAAGCAACTATCAAGACAAATCTAAGACCCCCGCCGATGTCTTCATCATTCGACAGCGGTCTCGGGGACTACACCCAGTGGGTGCACTCTGCGTGCCCCCACTGGACCAGAAACCACTCGACTAAGACCTGGTCTACTCGAGGAGAAAACAAGCAAGTATGCATCAAAAGAAAACACTCAGTGGGTGTAGAGTCAAGATGGACAGGAATTCAATCGGAAATGAACTTACAATAGCACTTACTCGGACATTGGCACGAAGCGCTGAACTGGCATCATAAGCCAACTTGCTGGCCTCATACGCCTCCTTCGTACGCAACATCATTTGTCCAGCATGGATCATGGCTTCTTTCGCAGCTCCGGTCTGGTCCTCTGGGACGTGGTACAAAGGATATGCAGACCTCGGATGAGTCGGAGCTGTAGCTGAGGTAGCAAGAGGTGCTTGAGGCTGTCCAATCGGCGCTGAAACCACCAGAGTCGAAGTTGCTGGCGGAGCACTCGACAGCGGAATCACAAGATCAGCCCTGGCTCGGGAAGAGTCGGCAAGGACTCGAGACGATGCAGCGGTCGACCTACGAGGCGCCTGTCCCGACGATGTTCTCCGAGCGCGTACGTGTGGAGTGTCCAAGGGCACAACTTCATCCTCTGCTCCCCGCTGTGGCTCCTCATCGTCTTCCAGTTGGATGACGTCGTCATCTACCAATCGACAACCTTAACTCAGTCAATCGACGATTCTTCTTCAAAAAACAGAGTAGAGTGTAGATTTGTTATACCTCGTTGAGAGGTGGCCACATCAGCAGTGTCCACTTCCATGTGGTCCTCTTCATCTCGCTGAGGCGATGTCACCGAGGTAGCAGCTCTGGCAAACAAATTCCACTCGATCAGTATAGACATGAAGTTCCACAACAGCGGAAAAAGGAAAATGAACACTCACGTTGAGGCGAGGGGCACGGCGATCTTTATACGGGGCAGAGCCTTCCGAGGCTTTGGTGCGTCAGACCTGGGCTGTTTCGCAGCCTTTTCAGTCGACCCAGATGCTGCAGCATGGTCGCGCTTCGGGTTCCTGGTGCTTGATGCCAAGGTTTTGCTTGGGACGGCCGCTAGATCTTGGCGCTGCTTCGAACGGTTCTCTGTGCGCGGAGGAGACCGCATCTCTTCCTCGCTCCCCTCCGGGTCATCACCACTGCCCTCACTGTCCTCGACGTAGTCAACGTCTGCGCTGCCACCTGCGCTCCCTTCTTCCTCATCAGGCTGCTCTCAATTCGGCACGGGCGAATACAAGTTCGTAAACTCCTGCAAGATACAAACTATAAAGTCAGTCGACTAAAGATGCAATCACTCGACGAAACATGAAAGCACTCGACAAAGATATAACTCACCAGGTTCGTCGGTGGGTTCAAAGCAGAGAAGGGCAAGATTCGCTTGGCTCCCAGAGGGTTATCACAGGCTCCGGTGATGCTTCTGAGCCACTGGGCAATAGTCTCGTCAGAGACTTCCTCTGGATGTGTCCGAGTGGTGTCTTCGGGCCCAGAATAGTGCCACATAGTCTGGTCCCTTGCTTGAAGAGGCTGGATTCGCCGACTGAGAAACGCCTCAAGGAGGTCCATACCAGTCACTCCGCCACGGATCAGATCTACTACTGCATTCACCAAAATTCCTACCTGGACTTTCTCTCCCCCCATCACGTTCAGTGTTCTGGGAGTAGTGGGTCGATCCAATGTGAAAGGGGGAAGGCCAATTGACATATTAGGAGATGCAACATCTTTGCAGTAAAACCATGTCGACTGCCAACCCCGAACAGATTCAGGAAAGGTCATCGATGGAAACGCACTCCTACCCCTCTTTTGGAGTCCCAGGCCACCGCACAGCTGAATGACATGGGTCTTCCTATCACTAGGATTGGCCTTTTTGACACATTGGGACCGGATGGTGAATATGTGTTTGAACAAACCCCAATGAGGAGAACAACCCAAGAAGCATTCGCACAGAGTTATGAACGCAGCAAGATATGAAATGGCATTCGGAGGAAAGTGGTGGAGTTGCGCTCCGAAAAAGTTCAAAAACCCGCGGACGAATGGATGAGGGGGCAGGGAAAAACCTCGCTCAACGTGGGTGAGGAGGAGAACTCGCTCCCCATCGCGCGGCTCTGGCTCGATCTCCCCGTCCGACAGCCTCCACGAGCCTTCGGCTATGAGCCCGTCGGCGACAAGGTTCTCGACGTCCCCCTCCGTGACCGTCGACGCGAGAAAATCTCCCTGGATCCACCCCGACGGCGCCATGAATCGGGCGCCCGACGGCTTCTTCGCCTTGGCCCCTCCCTTCTTGGCGCGCTCGAGCTTCTCCGTCTTGCCTTTCGTCATCGCGGCGGCGGTCGTCGAGGCGGAGTTGAGCGGCGCGCGTGGAGCAGGGGAGGCGAAGGAAAAGAGAGGATTTGGGGGAGAAGTACTGTGCTGTCCACGGCACGGTCTAATCTTATATCATCTCGAGTGAGTCTCTGACCTGCGGGCCCGCCAGATCTCTGTGTATCTCTGCCGCAGAAGTCGCGCTGTACGTGGCGTAATGGGCGGCGCAGAAATCGAGGCGTTATGCTCCCACTTGCCCCAGTCATGGCGTCATCTTCGCGCAGCGCGCGCTTCCCAAATTTTTGAATCCCGTGAAATCCCGGGCCTGACGAAGCGACCCGTCTCATCAGAAGACCCTGCTGACCGCCTTGACATGATTCCGAGCTCAAGTTCACTCGGACACATTTCAAGACAGAATCGATCAGGGTGAATAACAAAGATACCAATCAACGCAGACTTTTGTGAAGTCCTAAAATGCATTCGGAGTTTTTGCATCTTATCAGAACCCGCATCGATCCCTTTTCACTCGAACCCCGATCCATTCGGGGGCTAATGATGGGGATACGTACCTAGGGTAGGGTAATAGGCCTGACCTACATACCCTACCTAAGATCACTACCATATCAAGCTTAAGGACTACAAGGAAGTCTCCGACTGAAATCACCAAGGCGTATGAGTCACTCGACAACATCCACTCGGAGGTCTCTTCCTCCACTCGACGGTTACCTTTCACTGGGAAGAGCCAGAAGACAGTCGACCGCAGAAGACCAGAAGCCACTCCGGGGAGGCCAACGGGCAGGCGTTCGGCTGGACCATAAGTAGCATTTATTACATACGTTACCACTAACGTCCATCTTTATTGCCACGATTGAACCCTTGGTTGCTGGGTATTGTTGAGGGGCAGCGCACTCTATATAAGCCACCCCTCCCCTCTGGCACAAGGGTTCGCACCCCCTGTAACTCTCATATTCCACACGACAGAAAGCTCCGGAGCACTGAGACGTAGGGCTGTTACCTCCACGAGAGGGGCCTGAACTCATACATCTGCGTGTACATCCTCGCCGTAGCTAGGACTCTGCCCTCTCCTTTCGTACCCCTACCTTCTACTGTCAGGCTCGTTCCCACGACAAGTGCCTTCATGATTTTCTTCATGGCGTACATGCTTTTCGGCAGTTCATGACCCTCAGGAAGGCCGTTAGCCCATACTCCCAGAAATGCTTCGATGCAGGCTCGGCTACAGCCGTACTCAGCCTTAACTTCCATCAGCTGCGAGATGGCATCGAGTTGAGAGAGTTTGGCACCCGCATATAGAGGCTTCTTTGACGAAGCCAAGATCTCCAAGAAGGACTTTGCGGTTGCCTCCGGCTCCTCCGGTTCATTCTCTGAAGGTGTCGCATGTGTCGTCTCTACAGCAATGCCATCATCTAGCATGTCTCTGACCCCGTCGTCCACATAACCACCGATGCATTGTCGCATCACCTCCTCTCTACCACGGTCCCGCTCGGCAAAGTTTATCGGCATGTCAAAGTTTTGCATATATCCGTGCGTGTGAAGTTGCAAGGTCATTTCCTCCAAACCTTTACGGTGACGTCTACCACATTTCGCACAAGGGCAATGTGGTATAATTCTCATTGGACCATGGAATGTCTCCTTCAAACACACATCGGTTTTCGCAACCCACTATGTTGTTACTCGATTCCGACGGATAAAACCATTGTACATCAACTGATTATCTGCCATCCTCTGCTTTATTGGGAGCCACACAACATAATTAAGAATTAATTTAATTAATCACATCAAATATTTATTTTCTACCGCGTTGACGACACTGAATCGCACCCGAGGATGTGTAGATTGAGTACGTTCTCCATGCTCTACCCCGTTCCGAGACAAAATTTCGGCAGCACCTCCCCGCTGTTGTCCAGATACACGTCTCGGCAAAAAGCCAAGAGAATGTGCATCCGGAGAACAACGGGGAGGCGTCGCCGAAATCCTGTCTCGAAACGGGGTAGAGCATGGAAAACGTACCCAATCTACACATCCTCGGTTTGTCCGTGGAAAACGCTGGACAATCCGAAACAGTTGCAGTGATAAATATGCAATTGAACGCATATTTATCGATGCAACCATTTTGGACGGGAGACGCCTAGGTTACGTGACTTGACGTGAAAAGAAAATCTAGTGACATGATTAAATGAGCATAGGAGGTGAAGGTGGATTCGTAGCTCACCCTTGGGTGTAGAGGAAGTAGTCGAACAACGGAGGGACGATCGGGGACCAACAGCTCCGACGTCGACGATCACTCCACCGAGATGCAAACACCACAAAGCTTGTAAATTTCACCGATAAAAAGACTTAGGTCATCACATCGCATACAACATCATCACATCATCATGATCAAATAACCACTCATCATATCCAAATAAACACAAAACATCTATCTATCACATTGAGTATTTATCTAAAAAGCATAAAACTACACAAAACAAACAAAAATTTGTCCACCTAATTAATTTCACATTTCTACTCTCTACCATTTCATCCATCTATCTATTCATCTATCAAACATCCATCTATCTATTCATCTATTTCTACTAAATACTACACACCGTGCATTCATCATCATTCATACAAAAAAATCAAACATCATACAAAAAAATTGCCACCGGAGAGTTTCATACAAAAATCATACAAACATCATACAAAAAGCAAACGTCATCATTCATCATCATCAACATTAACCTACCTAACTACGGAGAGTTTCATACAAAAAAATTGCCACCGTGCATTCATCATCATTCATACACTCATCATATGCATCATCATTCAAACAAAAAAATCAAACATCATTAAAAAAAATGCCCGTTGCTCACCTCCCGCCGGAGCAGCAGCCGATGCCGGGGCAGAGTAGCAGCCGAGGCAGGGGCAGGGACGAGGTAGGGCTGGCCAGGGCGAGGCACGGCGGTCCGGCCGGATTCGCGGCCGGGATGGGATGGGGGAGGAGAGGGTGGGGGCGCCGGTCGGGGTCGGGGCCGGGGGCAGCGGCCGGAGACGGGGAAGGGGCCGGGGGCGCCGGCCGGGGACGAGGCCGGGGGCGCCGGCCGGGGTTTGGAGCGGGCCGGTGGCGGCGGCGGCGCTCGCGGTCGCGTGGGCGGCGGCCGGGGTTCGGAGCGGCCGTCGCGGGAGGCAGAGCGGCGACGGCGGCGGCGCTTGCGGTCGCGTGGGCGGCGGCGGTTGCGGGCCGGTGGCGGCGTGGGTCCGGTGGCGGCGGCGACGGGCGAGGAAAGGGTGGCGGCGGCGGTTTCGAGCGAGAGAGATAAGGTTGACAGAGAGAGAGCGAGAGAGAATGAGTGGAGGAGGGCTGGGCCGAGAGGATAAGGCCGGGCTATGCCGACGGCCGTCGGCATAGCACTGGAGCCACGTGGCGGGTTATGCCGACAGCATAGCCGTAGGCATAGTAATTTTCGTTTTTTTTTTGGCTCGTTTTTTTTTCGGTTCATACACATCCAACATCATCCCGCAACAGCATAACTAACTCCTACTCCAAGTGGCCCATCGGCGTCAGCCGCTACGAGTACGACCAGCTCCGGGTACGTAGGCCACGCCACGCCACGCACGCATATACAGTGTGCCGATGGTGAAACTTAGGCATAACGGACTTCATGGCGCCGGCCCGGCGCTGACTGACGTGTCGTCCTTGATTGATTATGATCGCATGCAGGCGCCGGTTGGCGGGCGGGTCTACTTCACCGGGGAGCACACCAGCGAGCACTACAATGGCTACGTCCACGGGGCCTATCTTGCAGGTCTCTTATCTTCTTCCGGCACCTCACGCGAGGTGGATGCACTGTTTTAAATAGCGGGAGAAAGGATTTAGCGGCAGCCCAAAATGAGGAGAAATGCAACACTAAAAACCGCTATAGCGTCGATATATCCGCTAAATCGCACGTAGAAACAAATAGCGTGACCTTATGAAAACCGCTATAGCGCCGATATATCTCCGATATATCCCGCTATTTAAAACTATGGGTGGATGTGGTTTCCCTTTGCTAATTAGGCGTTGCTGCCTCCTTTGCGTTGCAGGTATAGACTCTGCGGACATTCTCATGAACAAGATCTTCAACAACGTGGACTTTAAAGTCCGTCCTAAGTATGACGACGAGCTGAAAGCTGAGGTACTCGTCAACGTTTGATCTCTTGGTGTCTGCACCAAACTAAGCCACATGCAGTAACTCTCTTTAGTTTTTTTTTCTTTAGAATTTATTTAGGGAAATTATTTCTGTTCTTTTTATTACACATCGATCTATGCTATACGTGTGTTAATACTTTCACCGGACCGTCTAACTACGTCCGCGATGAGGTCACACTACGGACCCGTGTGCCGGGTGCTTGCACCTGCCACCACAGTTACAGACATGTAAGAGGGCCCAGCGCAAGACCTGGCGGCATCGCTACCCCCCCAAGTACCCCGTCCTGTCTAACCCTGGCACTGTTGACCGGACGGATCTAGGCCTTTGAATTTCACCAGGCGGACTTTGACCGAGGGACATTTCCACCTGGCTGTGATAGGCCAGCCCATAGGTACACTTCGGATCAAGGTCTGGGCCCAACCCACCGCAAGATTCCCTCCGTGTCTACCCGACGTGGTCGTTTCCACCCTCCGTGTGATCGCGGCAGCGACGTCCATGAGGGGGGTCACACTACGGAGCCGCGTGCCGGGTGCTTACACCTGCCACCACACTTCGAGACGTGTAAGAGGGCCCAACGCAAGACCTGGCGGCATTGCCACCCCCCCCCCCCCAAGTACCTCGTCCCGTCTAACCCTGGCACTGTTGACCGGACGGATCTACCCCTTTGACTTTCACCGGACGGGGTTTGACCGAGGGACATTTTCACCTGGCTGTGACAGGCCAGCCCATAGCAACATATTAGAACAAGGTCCGGGCCCAACCCACCGCAAGATTCCTTCCGTGTCGACCCGACGCCACCGTTTTCCCCCTCCGGGTGCCGACGGCAGCGACGTCCGTTAAGAGGGTCACACTCTCGAGACGCGTGCCGGGTGTTTGCACTCGCCACCACATTTCTAGACGCGTAATAGGGCCCAGCGCAAGTCCTGTCGGCATAGCTACCCCCCCCCCCCCCCAAGTCCCCCGTCCGGTCTAACCCTGGCTCAGTTGACTGGACGTGAAAATAAAATCTAGTGACATGATTAAAAAAGCATAGAAGGTGAAGGTGGATTCGTAGCTCACCCTCGGCTGTGTAGGAAGTAGTTGAACAACGGAGATTCCCTTCGTGTCTCCCCGACGTTGCCGTTTCCCCCCGCTCCGTGTGATGGCGGCGACGACGTCCGCGAGGGGGTCACACTACGGACCCGTGTGCCGGGTGCTTGCACCTGCCACCACACTTACAGACGTGTAAGAGGGCCCAGCGCAAGACCTGGCGGCATCACTACTCCCCCAAGTACCCCGTCCCGTCTAACCCTGGCACTGTTGACCGGACGGATCTAGGCCTTTGACATTCACCGAACGGGGTTTGACCGAGGGACATGTCCACCTAGCTGTGATAGCCCAGCCCATAGGTACACTTCGGATCAAGGTTGGGGCCCAACCCACCACAAGATTCCCTCCGTGTCTACCCGACGTGGCCGTTTCCACCCTCCGTGTGATGGCGGCAGCGATGTCCGTGAGGGGGGTCACACTACGGAACCGCGTGCCGGGTGCTTACACCTGCCACCACATTTCCAGACGTGTAAGAGGGTCCAGCGCAAGACCTGGCGGCATTCCCACCCCCCAGGTCCCATATCCCGTCTAACCCAGACGATGTTGATCACACGGATCTGCCCCTTTAACTTTCACCGGATGGGGTTTGACCGAGGAACATTTCCACCTGGCTGTGATAGGCCAGCCCATAGGTACACTTCGGATCAAGGTCCGGGCCCAACCAACCGCAAGATTCCCTCCGTGTCTCCCCGACGTGACCGTTTCCACCCTCCGTGTGACGGCGGAAGCGACGTCCGTGAGGGGGGTCAACCTACGGAACCGCGTGCTGGGTGTTGGGGAACGTTGCAGGGGAAACAAAAAAATTCCTACGCACACGCAAGATCTATCCATGGTGATGAGTATCTACGAGAGGGAGAGTGGATCTACATACACTTGTAGATCGCTAAGCGGGAAGCGTTAAGAAACGCGGTTGATGTAGTCGAACGTCTTCACGATCCAAATCGCCGAGCGTACCGCGATCCAATCACGATCCGTCCCGATCTAGCGCCGAACGGACGGCACCTCCGCCTTCAGCACACGTACAGCTCGATGACGATCTCTGCCTTCTTGATCCAGCAAGAGGGAGTGGAGAGGTAGATGAGTTCTCCGGTAGCGCGACGGCGTGGCGGCGATGGTAGTGGAATTATTCCAGCAGGGCTTCGCCTAAGCACCGCTGAAACGATCTAGAGGAGAAACTACGATCTCGAGGAGAGGGTAGCCCGTGGCTGATTTTCTGTGTTGAAAAACCCTCAATACCTCTAGTATATATAGGAGGAGGGAGGGAGGAGACTTGGCCCCCAAGGGGCCAACCCTTGGTTCGGCCGAAGTGGAGAGAGGAAGAGTCCTCCTCCAATCCTAGTAGGATTAGGACTCCCTCTCTCCCACATGGAAACCTCCTTTCCACCTTGGGTTTCTCCACCCAGCCGCATGGGCCTCTAGTGGGGCTTCGGCCAGCCCACTAGGGGCTGGTTTACTTCCTCCCACAACCCATGTAGCCCCTTGGGTCGAAACACCCCTCCCGATGGTCCCCCGGCACCCTCCCGGCACTCCCGGTACACTATCGATGAGCCCGAAACTTTTCCGGTGACCAAAACAGGACTTCCTATATATCAATCTTTACCTCCGGACCATTCTGGAGCTCCTCGTGACGTCCGAGATCTCATCCAGGACTGCGAACAACCTTCGGTCACCACCATACATAACTCTATACTACCGAAACGTCACCGAACCTTAAGTGTGCAGACCCTGCGGGTTCGAGAACTATGTAGACATGACCGAGACACCTCTATGGTCAATAACCAATAGCGGGACCTAGATGCCCATATTGGTTCCTACATCTTCTACGAAGATCTTTATCGGTTGAACCTCTAGGTCAAGGATTCACTTAATCCCGTACGTTGTTCCCTTTGTTCTTCGGTATGTTACTTGCCCGAGATTCGATCGTCGGTATCTCTATACCTAGTTCAATCTCGTTACCGGCAAGTCTCTTTACTCGTTCCGTAATACAAGATCCCGTGGCTAACACTTTAGTCACATTGCTTGCAAGGCTTGTTGTGATGTTGTATTACCGAGTGGGCCCTGAGATACCTCTCCGTCACACGGAGTAACAAATCCCAGTCTTGATCCATACCCACTCAACACACACTCTTGGAGATACCTGTAGAGCACCTTTATAGTCACCTAGTTACGTTGCGACGTTTGATACACAGAAGGCATTCCTCCAGTGTCAGTGAGTTGTATGATCTCATGGTCATAGGAACAGATACTTGACATGTAGAAAACTATAGCAATAAACTGACACGATCATATGCTATGTTTATAGTTTGGGTCTTGTCCATCACATCATTCTCCCAATGATGTGATCTCGTTATCAAATGGCATCTCATGTCAATGGCTAGGAAGGCTTGACCATCTTTGATCAACGAGCTAGTCAACTAGAGGCATACTAGGGACACAGTGTTGTCTATATATCCACACATGCAATGTGTTTCCAATCAATACAATTATAGCATGGATAATAAACGATTATCATGAACAAGGAAATATAATAATAACCATTTTATTATTGCCTCTAGGGCATATTTCCAACAGTCTCCCAATTGCACTAGAGTCAATAATCTAGCTCACATCATCATGTGATTTACATTGTAATGAATCGAACACCCATACAGTTCTGGTGTTGATCATGTTTAGCCCTTGGAAGAGGTTTAGTCAACGGGTCTGCAACATTCAGATCTGTGTGCACTTTGCAAATATTTATGTCCTCCTCCTTGATGTACTCGCGGATGGAATTGAAGCATCGCTTTATGTGTCTGGTCCTCTTGTGAAACCTTGGTTCCTTGGCCAGGGCAATGGCACCAGTGTTATCACAGAACAGATCCACTGGATTCAGTGCACTGGGCACTACTCCAAGATCTGTCATGAACTCCTTCATCCAGACACCTTCCTTCGCTGCCTCCGAGGCTGCGATGTACTCCGCTTCGCATGTAGAATCGGCTACCACGCTCTGCTTGGAACTGCACCAGCTTACCGCTCCCCCATTAAGAATAAATACGTATCCGGTTTGCGACTTAGAGTCATCCGGATCAGTGTCAAAGCTTGCATCGACGTAACCCTTTACGACGAGCTCTTGATCACCTCCATAAACGAGAAACATTTCCTTAGTCCTTTTCAGGTACTTAAGGATATTCTTGACCGCCGTCTAGTGCTCCATTCCTGGATCACTTTGAAACCTTCCGGCCATACTTATGGCAAGGCTGACATCGGGTCTTGTGCACAGCATTGCATACATGATAGAGCCTATCGCTGAAGCATAGGGGATGACACTCATCTTCTCTCTATCTTCTGCAGTCACTGGGCCTTGAGTCTTACTCAACTTCACCCCTTGTAACACAGGCAAGAACCCCTTCTTGGACTGATCCATTTTGAACTTCTTCAAAACTTTATCAAGGTATGTGCTCTGTGAAAGTCCGATTAAGCGTCTCGATATATCTCTATAGATCTTAATGCCTAATATGAAAGCAGCTTCTCCTAGGTCCTTCATTGAAAAACTCTTGTTCAAATATTCCTTCACGCTTTCCAGCATTTCTATATTGTTTCCAATCAGTAATATGTCATCCACATATAATATTAGAAATGCTATAGAGCTCCCACTCACTTTCTTGTAAATACAAGCTTCTCCGTAAACTTGTATAAACCCGAACGCTTTGATCACCTCATCAAAGCGCAGATTCCAACTCCGAGATGCTTGCACCAGTCCATAAATGGATCGCTGGAGTTTGCAAACTTTGTCAGCATTCTCTGGATCGACAAAACATTCTGGTTGCATCATATACAACTCTTCCTTAAGGAATCCGTTAAGGAACGCTGTTTTGACATCCATCTGCCAAATTTCATAATTGAAAAAGGCAGCTATTGCTAACATGATTCTGACGGACTTAAGCATCGCTACGGGTTAGAAGGTCTCATCGTAGTCAACTCCTTGAACTTGTGAAAAACCCTTTGCCACAAGTCGAGCTTTATAGACGGTGACATTACCGTCCGCGTCCGTCTTCCTCTTAAAGATCCATTTGTTCTGAATGGCCTTACACCCTTCAGGTAATACTTCCAAAGCCCATACTTTGTTTTCATACATGGACCCCATCTCGGATTTCATGGCCTCTAACCATTTCTCGGAATCCGGGCCCATCATCGCTTCTCCATAGCTCGTAGGTGCATCGTTGTCCAACAACATGACCTCTAAGACAGGGTTGCCGTACCACTCAGGAGCAGTACGCGTCCTTGTCGACCTACGAGGTTCGATAGCAACTTGATCCGAAGCTTCATGATCATCATCATTAACTTCCTCTTCAACTGATGTAGGCTCTACAGAAACATCTTTCTACGCTGCGCTACTCTCAGGTTGAAGTAAAGGTTCAACAACCTCATCAAGTTCTATCTTCCTCCCACTCAATTCTTTCGAGAGAAACTCTTTCTCAAGAAATGTTCCGTTTTTAGCAACAAAAACTTTGCCTTCGGATCTGAGATAGAAGATATACCCAACTGTCTCTTTTGGGTATCCTATGAAGATGCATTTCTCCGCTTTGGGTTCCAGCTTTTCAGGCTGAACCTTTTTGACATAAGCATCACATCCCCAAACTTTAAGAAACGACAACTTTGGCTTCTTGCCAAACCACAACTCATATGGCGTCGTCTTAACGGATTTCGATGGTGCCCTATTTAAAGTGAATGCAGCTGTCTCTAATGCATAACCCCAAAACGATAGTGGCAAATCGGCAAGAGACATCATAGATCGCACCATATCCAATAAGGTTCGATTACGACGTTCGGACACACCATTACGCTGTGGTGTTCCAGGCGGTGTCAATTGTGAAACAATTCCACACTGTCTTAAGTGACTGCCAAACTCATAACTCAGATATTCTCCTCCTCGATCAGATCATAGGAATTTAATCTTCTTGTTATGATGATTCTCAACTTCACTCTGAAATTGCTTGAACTTTTCAAACGTTTCAGACTTGTGTTTCATTAAGTAAATATACCCATATCTACTTAAGTCATCAGTGAAGGTGAGAAAGTAACGATAACCACCGGGCGCCTCAATGCTCATCGGACCGCACACATCAGTATGTATGATTTTCAACAAGTCACTTGCCCGTTCCATTATTCCAGAGAACGGCGTCTTAGTCATCTTGCCCATGAGGCACGGCTCACATGTGTCAAGTGATTCAAAATCAAGTGACTCCAAAAGTCCATCAGCATGGAGCTTCTTCATGCGTTTTACGCCAATATGACCTAAACGGCAATGCCACAAGAAAGTGGTATTATCATTATCAGCTCTATATCTTTTGGCATCAATGTTATGAACATGTGTATCATCACTATCGAGATTCAATAAGAATAAACCCCTCACATTGGGTGCATGACCATAGAAGATATTACTAATATAAATAGAACAACCATTATTCTCTGATTTAAATGAGTAACCGTCTCGCAATAAACAAGATCCAGATATAATGTTCATGCTTAACGCAATCACTAAATAACAATTATTCAGGTTCATCACTAATCCCGATGTTAATCGAAGAGCGAGCGTGCCGACGGCGATCACATCAACCTTGGAACCATTTCCCACGCGCATCGTCACTTCGTCCTTTGCCAGCCTCCGTCTATTCCGCAGTTCCTGTTTTGAGTTGCAAATGTGAGCAACCGCACCGGTATCAAATACCCAGGCACTACAACGAGAGTTGGTAAGGTACACATCAATAACATGTATATCATATATACCTTGTTTGTTGTTGGCCGCCTTCTTGTCAGCCAAATACTTGGGGCAGTTCCGCTTCCAGTGACCAGTTCCCTTGCAATGAAAGCACTCAGTTTTTGGCTTGGGTCCAGCCTTGTGTTTCTTCACGGGAGGGGCAACTGCTTTGCCACTCTTCTTGGAGTTACCCTTCTTACCCTTGCCATTCTCCTTGAAACTAGTGGTTTTATTGACCATCAACACTTGATGCTCCTTCTGAATCTCAGACTTAGCGACTTTCAACATCACAAACAGCTCGGCGACTGACTTGTTCATCCCGTGCATGTTATAGTTCAACACGAAGCTCTTGTAGCTAGGTGGCAATGATTGAAGAACTCTGTCAGTGATAGCCTCTGGCGGAAGGGGCATCCCCAATTCAGCCAGACGGGTGGAGTACCCAGACATTCTGAGTATGTGATCACTGACAGACCCGTTCTCCTCCATCTTGCAAGCATAGAACTGATCGGAGGTCTCATACCTCTCGATCCGGGCATTCTTCTGAAAGATAAACTTCAACTCCTGGAACATATCATATGCTCCATGACGTTCAAAACGTCTTTGAAATCCCGGTTCTAAGACATACAACATTGCACATTGAACTATTGAGTAATCATCGGAACGAGCCTGCCAGGCGTTCACAACGTCTGGAGACTCAACTGGAGCGGGTGGATCACCAAGCGGTGCATCAAGGACATAAGCCTTCTGGGAAGCCGTAAGGATGATCCTTAGATTACGGGCCCAGTCCACAAAGTTACTTCCATCATCTTTCAACTTAGCTTTCTCTAGGAACGCATTAAAATTCAGGGGTGCTACCGTGCGAGCCATGATCTACAACATAAATATTGCAAAGACAACTTAGACTATTGTTCAAGATAATGAGTTTAGTTAATCATATTACTTAAAAACTCCCACTCAAATTGACATCCCTCCGGTCATTCGAGTGTCACATGATCCAAATCAACCAACTCAAGTCCGGACCTTTCGGTCTCTTGTGTTCCGAGGCCATGTCTATACATGCTAGGCTCATCAAGTTTAACCCGAGTGTTCTGCACGTGCAACACTGGCTTGCACCCGTTGTATGTGAACGTAGAGTTTATCACACCCGATCATCACGTGGTGTCTCGACACGACGAACTTTCACAACGGTGCACACTCGGGGAGAACACAATTCATCTTGAAATTTAAGTGAGGGAACACCTTATAATGCTACCGTCGTCCTAAGCAAAACAAGGTGCATAAAAGGATTAACATCACATGCAAATCATAAGTGACATGATATGGCCATGAACTTGTGCTTTTTATCTCCATCTCCAAAGCACCGGCATGATCTCCATCATCACCGGCATGACACCATGATCTCCATCAACGTGTCGCCAACGGGGTTGTCGCGCCGACTGTTGCTTCCACGACTATTGCTAACTCATAGCGATAAAGTAAAGCAAAATGGCGAAAATAATTAAAGACAATCCTATGGCTCCTGCCGGTTGCCGTACTCATCGACATGCAAGTCGTGATATTCTATACAATACATGATCATCTCATACATCACATATATCTCATCATGTAATTGGCCATATCACATCACAACATACCCTGCAAAAACAAGTTAGACGTCCTCTAATTGTTGTTGTAAGTTTTACGTGGCTGCTACGGGTATCTAGCAAGAACAATTCTCACCTACTCAAAAGCCACAATGGTGATACATAAATTGCTATACAACCTTCTCAAGGACCGCCTCTGTCGAATCCGATCCAACTAAAGTAGGAGAAACAGACACCCGCCAGCCATCTTTGTGCAACAAACTTACACGTCAGTCGATGGAACCGGTCTCTCGTAAGCGTACGAGTAAGGTTCGTCCGTGCCGCTTCATCCCACAATACCGCTGAATCAAATCACGACCAAGGGAAGAAGCAACCTAAGCATCAACGCCCACAAACTCCTTTGTGTTCTACTCGTGATCTCATCTACACATAGACCTAGCTCATGATGCCACTGTTGGGGAACGTTGCATGGGAAACAAAATTTTTCCTACGCACACGCAAGATCTATCCATGGTGATGAGAATCTACGAGAGGGAGAGTGGATCTACATACCCTTGTAGATCGCTAAGCGGGAAGCGTTAAGAAACGCGGTTGATGTAGTCAAACGTCTTCGCGATCCAAATCGCCGAGCATACCGTGATCCAATCACGATCCGTACCGATCTAGCGCCGAACGGACGGCACCTCCGCGTTCAGCACACGTACAGCTCGATGGCGATCTTTGCATTCTTGATCCAGCAAGAGGGAGCAGAGAGGTAGATGAGTTCTCCGGCAGAGCGACGGCGTGGCGGCGATGGTAGTGGAATTATTCCAGCAGGGCTTCGCCTAAGCACCGCTAAAACGATCTAGAGGAGAAACTACGATCTCGAGGAGAGGTTAGCCCGTGGCTGATTTTCTGTGTTGAAAAACCCTCAATACCTCTAGTATATATAGGAGGAGGGAGGGAGGAGACTTGGCCCCCAAGGGGCCAACCCTTGGTTCGGCCGAAGTGGAGAGAGGAGTCCTCCTCCAATCCTAGTAGGATTAGGACTCCCTCTCTCCCACTTGGAAACCTCCTTTCCACCTTGGGTTTCTCCACCCAGCCACATGGGCCTCTAGTGGGGCTTCGGCCAGCCCACTAGGGGCTGGTTTACTTCCTCCCACAGCCCATGTAGCCCCTTGGGTCGAAACACCCCTCCCGATGGTCCCCCGGCACCCTCCCGGCACTCCCGGTACAGTACCGATGAGCGCGAAACTTTTCCGGTGACCAAAACAGGACTTCCTATATATCAATCTTTACCTCCGGACCATTCAGGAGCTCCTCGTGACATCCGGGATCTCATCCGGGACTCCGAACAACCTTCGGTCACCACCATACATAACTCTATACTACCGAAACGTCACCGAACCTTAAGTGTGCAGACCCTGCGGGTTCGAGAACTATGTAGACATGACCGAGACACCTCTACGGTCAATAACCAATAGCGGGACCTGGATGCCCTTATTGGTTCCTACATATTCTACGAAGATCTTTATCGGTTGAACCTCTATGTCAAGGATTCACTTAATCCCGTACGCTATTCCCTTTGTTCTTCGGTATGTTACTTGCCCGAGATTCGATCGTCGGTATCTCTATACCTAGTTCAATCTCATTACCGGCAAGTCTCTTTACTCGTTTCGTAATACAAGATCCCATGGCTAACACTTTAGTCACATTGCTTGCAAGGCTTGTTGTGATGTTGTATTACCGAGTGGGCCCTGAGATACCTCTCCGTCACACGGAGTAACAAATCCCAGTCTTGATCCATACCCACTCAACAGACACTCTCGGAGATACCTGTAGAGCACCTTTATAGTCACCCAGTTACGTTGCGACGTTTGATACACATAAGGCATTCCTCCAGTGTCAGTGAGTTGTATGATCTCATGGGCATAGGAACAGATACTTGACATGTAGAAAACTATAGCAATAAACTGACACGATCATATGCTATGTTTATAGTTTGGGTCTTGTCCATCACATCATTCTCCCAATGATGTGATCTCGTTATCAAATGACATCTCATGTCAATGGCTAGGAAACCTTGACCATCTTTGATCAACGAGCTAGTCAACTAGAGGCATACTAGGGACACAGTGTTGTCTATATATCCACACATGCAATGTGTTTCCAATCTATACAATTATAGCATGGATAATAAACGATTATCATGAACAAGGAAATATAATAATAACCACTTTATTATTGCCTCTAGGGCATATTTCCAACACCGGGTGCTTGCACCTGCCACCACACTTCCAGACGTGTAAGAGGGCCCAGCGCAAGACATGGCGGCATTGCCACGCCCCAAGTACCCCGTCCCGTCTAACCCTGGCACTATTGGCTGGACGGATCTACCTCTTTGACTTTCCCCGGACGGGGTTTGACCGAAGGACATTTCCACCTGGTTGTGATAGGCCAGCCCATCGGTACATTTCGGATCAAGGTCCGGGCCCAACCCACCGCAAGATTCCCTCCGTGTCTACCCGACGTGGCCGTTTCCACCCTCCGTGTGACGGCGGCAGCGACGTCCGTGAGGGGGGGTCACCCTATGGAGCCGCGAGCCGGATGTTTGCACCCGCCACCATATTTCGGGACATGTAAGAGGGCCCAGCGCAAGACCTCGCGGCATAGCTACCCCCCAAAGTCCCCCATCCCGTCTAACCCTGACACTGTTGACTGAACAGATCTACCCCTTTGACTTTCACCGGACGGGGTTTGACCGAGGGACATTTTCACCTGGCTCTGATAGGCCAGCCCATAGCAACATCTTAGAACAAGGTCCGGGCCCAACCCACCGCAAGATTCCTTCCGTGTCGACCCGACGCCACCGTTTTCCCCCTCCGGGTGCCGGCGGCAGCGACGTCCGTGAAGAGGGTCACACTCTGGACACGCGTGCCCTGTGTTTGCACCCGCCACCACATTTCTAGATGCGTAAGAGGGCCCAGCAAAAGACCTGTCGGCGTAGCTACCCCCCCCCTCCCCAAGTCCCCCGTCCGGTCTAACCTTGGCTCAGTTGACTGAACGTGAAAAGAAAATCTAGTGACATGATTAAAAAAGCATAGAAGGTGAAGGTGGATTCGTAGCTCACCCTCGGCTGTAGAGGAAGTAGTTGAACAACGGAGATTCCCTTCGTGTCTCCCCGACGTTGCCGTTTCCCCCCCTCCGTGTGATGGCGGCGACGACGTCCGCGAGGGGGTCACACTACGGACCCATGTGCCGGGTGCTTGCACCTGCCACCACACTTACAGACGTGTAAGAGGGCCCAGCGCAAGACCTATCGGCATCGCTACCCCCCCAAGTACCCCGTCCCGTGTAACCCTGGCATTGTTGACCGGACGGATCTAGGCCTTTGACTTTCACCGGATGGGGTTTGACCGAGGGACATTTCCACCTAGCTGTGATAGGCCAGCCCATAGCTACACTTCGGATCAAGGTTCAGGCCCAACCCACCGCAAGATTCCCTCCGTGTCTACCCGACGTGGCCGTTTCCACCCTCCGTGTGATGGCGACAGCTATGTCTGTGAGGGGGGTCACACTACGGAACCGCGTGCCGGGTGCTGACACATGCCACCACACTTCCAGACATGTAAGAGGGTCCAGCGCAAGACCTGGCGGCATTCCCACCCCCGAGGTCCCCCATCCCGTCTAACCCAGACGATGTTGATCGGACGGATCTACCCCTTTGACTTTCACCGGACGGGGTTTGACCGAGGAACATTTCCACCTGGCTGTGATAGGCCAGCCCATAGGTACACTTCGAATCAAGGTCCGGGCCCAACCAACCGCAAGATTCCCTCCGTGTCTCCCCGACGTGACCGTTTCCACCCTCCGTCTGATGGCGGAAGCGACGTCAGTGAGGGGGGTCAACCTACGGAGCCGCGTGCCGGGTGCTTCCACCTGCCACCACACTTCCAGACGTGTAAGAGAGCCCAGCGCAAGATCTGGCGGCATTCCCACCCCCAGGTCCCCCATACCGTCTAACCCAGACGCTGTTGACCGGACGGATCTACCCCTTTGACTTTCACCGGACGGGGTTTGACCGAGGAACATTTCAACCTGGCTGTGATAGGCCAGCCCATAGGTACACTTCGGATCAACGTCCGGGCCCAACCCACCGCAAGATTCTCTCCGTGTCTACCCGACGTGGCCGTTTCCACCCTCCGTGTGACGGCGGAAGCGACGTCCGTGAGGGGGGTCACCCTACGGAGCCGCGTGCTGGGTGTTTGCACCCGCCACCACATTTCGGGACGTTTAAGAGGGCCCAGCGCAAGACCTCGCGGCATAGCTACCCCCCAAAGTCCCCCGTCCCGTCTTACCCTGACACTGTTAACTGAACGGATCTACCCCTTTGACTTTCACCGGACGGGGTTTGACCGAGGGACATTTTCACCTGGCTCTGATAGGCCAGCCCATAGCAACATCTTAGAACAAGGTCCGGGCCCAACCCACCGCAAGATTCCTTCCGTGTCGACCCGACGCCACCGTTTTCCCCCTCCGGGTGCCGGCGGCAGCGACGTCCGTGAAGAGGGTCACACTCTGGACACGCGTGCCCTGTGTTTGCACCCGCCACCACATTTCTAGATGCGTAAGAGGGCCCAGCAAAAGACCTGTCGGCGTAGCTACCCCCCCCCCCTCCCCAAGTCCCCCGTCCGGTCTAACCTTGGCTCAGTTGACTGAACGTGAAAAGAAAATCTAGTGACATGATTAAAAAAGCATAGAAGGTGAAGGTAGATTCGTAGCTCACCCTCGGCTGTAGAGGAAGTAGTTGAACAACGGAGATTCCCTTCGTGTCTCCCCGACGTTGCCGTTTCCCCCCCTCCGTGTGATGGCGGCGACGACGTCCGCGAGGGGGTCACACTACGGACCCGTGTGCCGGGTGCTTGCACCTGCCACCACACTTACAGACGTGTAAGAGGGCCCAGCGCAAGACCTATCGGCATCGCTACCCCCCCAAGTACCCCGTCCCGTGTAACCCTGGCATTGTTGACCGGACGGATCTAGGCCTTTGACTTTCACCGGATGGGGTTTGACCGAGGGACATTTCCACCTAGCTGTGATAGGCCAGCCCATAGCTACACTTCGGATCAAGGTTCAGGCCCAACCCACCGCAAGATTCCCTCCGTGTCTACCCGACGTGGCCGTTTCCACCCTCCGTGTGATGGCGACAGCTATGTCCGTGAGGGGGGTCACACTACGGAACCGCGTGCCGGGTGCTGACACATGCCACCACACTTCCAGACATGTAAGAGGGTCCAGCGCAAGACCTGGCGGCATTCCCACCCCCGAGGTCCCCCATCCCGTCTAACCCAGACGATGTTGATCGGACGGATCTACCCCTTTGACTTTCACCGGACGGGGTTTGACCGAGGAACATTTCCACCTGGCTGTGATAGGCCAGCCCATAGGTACACTTCGAATCAAGGTCCGGGCCCAACCAACCGCAAGATTCCCTCCGTGTCTCCCCGACGTGACCGTTTCCACCCTCCGTCTGACGGCGGAAGCGACGTCAGTGAGGGGGGTCAACCTACGGAGCCGCGTGCCGGGTGCTTCCACCTGCCACCACACTTCCAGACGTGTAAGAGAGCCCAGCGCAAGATCTGGCGGCATTCCCACCCCCAGGTCCCCCATACCGTCTAACCCAGACGCTGTTGACCGGACGGATCTACCCCTTTGACTTTCACCGGACGGGGTTTGACCGAGGAACATTTCAACCTGGCTGTGATAGGCCAGCCCATAGGTACACTTCGGATCAACGTCCGGGCCCAACCCACCGCAAGATTCTCTCCGTGTCTACCCGACGTGGCCGTTTCCACCCTCCGTGTGACGGCGGAAGCGACGTCCGTGAGGGGGGTCACCCTACGGAGCCGCGTGCTGGGTGTTTGCACCCGCCACCACATTTCGGGACGTTTAAGAGGGCCCAGCGCAAGACCTCGCGGCATAGCTACCCCCCAAAGTCCCCCGTCCCGTCTTACCCTGACACTGTTAACTGAACGGATCTACCCCTTTGACTTTCACCGGACGGGGTTTGACCGAGGGACATTTTCACCTGGCTCTGATAGGCCAGCCCATAGCAACATCTTAGAACAAGGTCCGGGCCAAACCCACCGCAAGATTCCTCCCGTGTCGACCCGACGCCACCGTTTCCCCCCTCTGGGTGCCGGCGGCAGCGACGTCCGTGAAGAGGGTCACACTCCGGAGACGCGTGCCGGGTGTTTGCACCCACCACCACATTTCCAGACGCGTAAGAGGGCCTAGCGCAAGACCTGCCGGCATAGCTACCCCCCAGGATTGGTCTAACCACCCCATGATTTTAGCGCCTATACACACAGCTAAAGAGATGATGCATTGTAAAAACTATGTGTAGTAGATAACTAAATAGACTATATATTACATGGACATGGGCTATAGACTTCCTAAGTAAATCAAATTTTCATTTAGGGAAAAAGGCAAGAAAAAAAATACATAGCTATGCCGACGGCCTAACCGTCGGCACAGCTATGCCACCGTATTGGCACGCGCCTCGGATCGATGACGTGGCACCTGCCGCGGATCGATGACGTGGACCAAATCAGCTATGCTGACGGTGGCCATCAGGGCCATCGACATATCGTTCACGGCGTCAAACGACCGTAACCTACCGGGTGGATGGGCCCGTATATGTACCGACGGGGCGGCTATGCCGACGGTCACCGTAGGCATAGATCCATCTATGGCGAAAGCCTGTGTACGCCGACGGCTGTCGTAGGCAAAGAGGGAGCTATGCCGACGGCTTTTGTACGTCGACGATTTACCGGAGGGCATCGGCATGGGGGATTATACACCGACGGGGGCCGTCGGCATATCTTAGGCCGTCGGCAACGAGCCTGATTCCGGTAGTGCGTCAACAAAAGAAACTCTTCCTAAATCTGAAATTTGAACAAGTCTAATTAGGAACGGCATTCGATTGCGGAATTTGTCGGTAAATAACAGAGAATGGCTCACCTAGTTGCCGTGTGCCGTGCCACCGGCCGCCCTCGCCGTCGCCGATCTCCTGCTTCTTGCTGCCTTCTTGTTATGCCTTGCGCAGGTTCAAGGCTTACCGGTGCTGCGCGCGCCGCTACTAGTAACTAGACTGCCGACGAGCCACCATCCACCTCCATCGGAGTAAAATCACATCGGAGGGGTCGCCGTCGTAGAAGCTTCCGGTCGTCGGCGCACGCAAAAGAACAGTCTCGAGACAAAGATGGGTGACTGATACGATTCACCTTCAGCCTTCTTTAGAAGCGTGTGGACTCCTACACGTCCGCCCATTGTGGCCCAACTAAGAGAAAGACTAAATGGGCTCATAGCCATTGCTGCCATAGAAGAGAGATCTTGCGGAATCACTATTTAAAAATCACTCTTTACAAAGATCACTCCTGCCTTCCTAAGTTGAGACAAGTGTAGTCGCAACCTGAGAGTTTTTTTTAGATTCATTTATTCAAAACATTTTATCTTTAAAATAATGCATCTAAATCATGAACCGTTTTCATAATAGGATTTCCCGCGTCGAGATTTTCAAAACTAAATCTCATATTGATAGGTATTGATGAACTTTTTTCATGGAAACAGGACAAAAAAAACGTACAAGAAAATTGAACCAGGAGAACGTTTTTTTTCCGAGAGGCACGGCACAATCCATGCCTATCGCGGAATCAAATATGTGCCTCTCTTGGAAGGAAGAAAACGTGTATTTTTTTCCGTTTCAAAGAGGCACGGCCGTGCCTCTCGCAGAAACAAATCCGTGCCTCTTGCAGAAGCAAAACCATGCCTCTCGCGGAAGGAAAAAAAAAGATAAATCGCGATTTTTTCGTTTCAGAGAGACACGTCGTGCCTCTCCCGGGAGGGGAAAAAACATGTTTTTCGCGCATTTTTTTTTCCCAGAAGCTAAGAAAGACCGGCGAAAAAACGATTTTTTTTATCAAATTAAAAGGCCGAAAACGCGGGTAGAAAAAAAATCGGAGGGAGCGTCCAGAACGGCTTTGAGCCGAGCGCGCCCCAATTTGACACTTCGGGCAGTTGCCATCAGACTCCTTCGATAGGCCTCGAGGGCTTCAAAGTTCTCGGGGACGACGAAGACGTCGGATCCAAGGCTCACCTCTTCTGTCCCCGGCATGTAATTGTCATCATTGGGCTCGTCGGAGGGCAGGTCCTCCCCAGTGTAGTTGATGTGTTTGGTAGTGACATCTTCGACGTCGCCCGCTTCGTTTACGTCTGGAGGGATGTTCATCATCTCCTCCTGTGTCGTCGCGGGGGGTATCCACCATGGAGACATCATAGGTAGAAGTCTCCACCCACTTTCCTGTCTTGCGTTGTTTGATGCCTAGTATATTCCCGATGTCTTCATCCGTGTCGACATCTTCTGATGCATAGTCGTGGGCATCAGTAAGGTCCTCGATCGTTGTGACTAGGTGGGTGGTCGGTGGGTAGTGAATTTCCAGTGTATCGGCTTTACATCCGACTTGACCGTAGAACGAAGTCTTCCCGTCCGAGATCCCAAGGCTCTGGATTCGATCCAGCATCTTGTTTAACAGCGAGAGTTTGGTTGGGTCCATTGCTTGGCGTTAAGCTGCGGTGATTTGGAGTATGTTTGCTTGAGCCGTGATGACCCACAAGTATAGGGGATCATTCGTAGTCCTTTCGATAAGTAAGAGTGTCGAACCCAACGAGGAGCAGAAGGAAATGATAAGCGGTTTTCAGCAAGGTAATTTCTGCAAGCACTGAAATTGTAAGTAGCAAGTACTTTGATAGCAAGGTAATTTGTGATGAGCAAGTAACGGTAACAATAGGTAAGGTGCAGCAAGGTAGCCCAATCCTTTTGTGGAAAAGGACAGGCCAAAACTATCTCTTATGATAAGCAAAGTGTTCTTGAGGGTACACGGGAATTTCATCTAGTCCCTTTCATCATGTTGGTTTGATTCGTGTTCGCTACTTTGATAATTTGATATGTGGGTGGACCGGTGCTAAGGTGTTGTTCTTACTTGAACTAACAACCTACTTATGATTAACCCCCTCGTAAGCATCCGCAACTACGAGAAAAGTATTAAGACAAAGTCTAACCATAGCATTAAACATGTGGACCCAAATCAGCCCCTTACGAAGTAGCGCATAAACTAGGGTTTAAGCTTCTGTCACTCTAGCAACCCATCATCTAATAACTACTCCACAATGCATTCCCTTAGACCCAAGGATGGTGAAGTGTCATGTAGTCGACGTTCACATGATTACTTGCAACATGATTTCTCCCGTGACCTCAAGAACAAAGGTAACTACTCACAAATAATATGCATGCTCAAGATCAGAGGTGTATTGAATAGCATAATGGATCCGAACATATGATCTTCCACCAAATAAACCATATGGCAATCAACTACCCATGGTAATCAACACTACTAGTCACCCACAGGTACCAATCTGAGGTTCCGGTACAAAGATTGAACACAAGAGATTAACTAGGGTTTGAGAAGAGATGGTGCTGTTGAAGATGTTGATGAAGAATGGCCTCCCCAAGATGAGAGGGTTGATGGTGATGACGATGGCTTCGATTTCCCCCTCCGGGAGGGAAGTTCCCCCAGCGGAATCGCTCCGCCGGAGGGCAAAAGTGCTCCTGCCCAAGTTCCGCCTCGAGGCGGCGGCACTTCGTCCCGAAAGTCCTCCTCCTAATTTTTTTAGGTTTTTTGGGAATTTATACCAGAAGATGGGCTCCTAAGGTGGGCCAGGATGGGCACCCTCCACCACGGCGCGGGTAGGGGGCCTGGTGCGCCCTGGTGGAGGGTGGCCACCTGGTGGCCCCCCTCCGGTAGTTTTCAGCTCCAGTATTTCTTATATATAGTATAAATAATCTCCGTAAAATTTCAGCTTCATTGGGGATGTGCAGAATAGGCACTAGTAGAAAACAGACCTTTCGTCCCGAGCATTAGTCCCGGTCTTGTCACGAGCCGGTACTAAAGATGGTATTAGTCCCGGTTCGTGCCGGCTCCAACGGCTAGGAGCAGGGCGACCTTTAGTACCGGCTCGTGAGCGATCTTTAGTACCGGTTCGTGTCACGAGCCGGTACTAAAGGGGGCGTGGCAGGCTGTTGGTCAGACTTGGGCCCCGCTTGCACCTTTAGTACCGGCTGGTGACACCAACCGGTACTAAAGTGCAACCTTTAGTACCGGTTGGTGTCACTAGCCGGTACTAAAGACTTCCTACATATACGCTTCGTCCGCAGCCGAGATCGAAGGGGCTCTCATTTCTCTGTTTTCTCCCCTGTTCTTCTTCTTGCTCTCGAAGCTCATCCTCCATTTTGCCAAGGATTTGTCAAGATTTAAAGGCACCCCATCTATCCAAGTGTTCATAAAGGTTAGCAACTTTGCTCCTTCATCTCTCATTGCTAGATTAGCTTGTGGTATGCTCAAAGATATGTGATTTGTGGGTTTTAGCTAGGTTTTGGAGGAGTGGTCATTATGTGGGAGTTTATTTGATTTATATGCAATTTGAGCTCAAATTAACTTGTTAGGTTGCATATGTGTAGGTGTGGTTTATTTGGTGCCTTCCCATCCCCGTCCTAACCACCGTCGATCGTCTGCACCGTCTCGTCGCGGCACCGGCCACCTTGGTGAGCCTCTTGTTCTTCTTAAAACCTTTTTGTTAAAAAAATTACTTGTATGATTTAGATAGCTGCGTGTACGATTTACTTACTTGTATTATTGTTAGTTATTCTATAGTGTCATGGTTATGCTATCAGCCCACGTCGGCCCTCGTCCAGTCTATGATTCAGATGTGGTATGTCGTTATCTTTTATAACTATTTCACACATCATCTAATGTCTATGACAATTAATTATGCCACCAAATTGACGTAGATGTTTTTATCTATAGGAAGTAGTTGAACCAGAAATTCCAACCGACTATGCAATTCTGCTCGAGAAATTAACACAAGCTGAAAAAGAAATTGATCATTTAAAAGAAAAATTGAAAAGAACTGAAGATGAGAAGATGGGATTGGAGTTGCATGTTGCCGATATCGTCGATGATCACAAGAACAAGATGGCTGGAATGCGCTTGAAGCTTAGAAAGATTAGAAAATATGCCATTGATAAAGAGGCTTGGTATCATTATGCCGTTGGCTCAATTGTTACTTTAGTTGCGATTATGATCGCATTTGTTGTTGCATTTACATGTTTTAGATAGTTGTATGTTGTTTTATGAGATGTATGTATGAACAAGTATCTATTATTTGCAGTAACATTTGGTCACTGCTAGCTCTACTTTTGGTTGTAATGTGATGATGAAGTTGTATTAATTTGGTCACTTCGATGTTGTGTAGTGAACATGAGCCGGCAATGGATGTACGATGACCGACTAAGTCCAGGGTTTCTTAATGGCATGCATGATTTTCTTCGTGTGGCTGAGGCAAACAAGCAGAATGGTTTCATGTGTTGTCCATGTGTTGACTGTAAGAATGATAGGAATTACTCTAACTCAAAAACCCTTCACGTCCACCTGCTTGAGAAGGGTTTCATGCCACACTATAATGTTTGGACCAAGCACGGAGAAAGAGGGGTTATAATGGAAGACAATGAAGAAGAAGAGGATGATGACAACTATCCTTTCGCCGATACAACAATGGGGGAAGATGAAGAAGAGGCATCAATGGGGGAAGCTGAAGAAGAGGCATCAGATGAGCCCGCTGATGATTTGGGTCGGGTCATTCCTGATGCAAAGAGAAACTGCGAAAGTGACAAGGAGAGGTTGAAGTTGAAACGCATGTTAGAGGATCACAAGAAATTATTGTATCCAAATTGTCAAGATGACCAGAAAAAGCTGGGTACCACGCTGGAATTGCTGCAATGGAAGGCGAAGAATGGTGTAACTGACAAGGGATTTCAAGAATTGCTGATAATGATAAAGAAGATGCTTCCAAAGGATAACGAATTGCCTGAAAGTACTTACGAAGCAAACAAGGTTGTCTGCCCTCTAGGATTAGAGGTGCAGAAGATACATGCATGCCCTAATGACTGCGTCCTCTATCGCGGTGAGGAGTACGAGAATTTGGATGCATGCCCGGTATGCGGTGCACTGCGCTATAAGATCCCCCGCGATGACCCTGGTGATGTGGAGGGCGAACGCCACAGGAAGAGGGTTCCTGCCAAGGTGATGTGGTATGCTCCTATAATACCACGATTGAAACGTTTGTTCCAAAACAAAGAGCATGCCAAGTTGTTGCAATGGCACAAAGAAGAACGTAAGAAAGACGGGATGTTGAGAGCACCCGCTGATGGGTCGCAGTGGAGAAAAATTGAGAGGGAGTTCGAGGACTTTGCAGCTGACGCAACGAACTTATGGTTTGGTCTTAGTACAGATGGCATGAATCCTTTTGGGGAGCAGAGCTCCAGTCACAGCACCTGGCCCGTGACTCTATGTATCTACAACCTTCCTCCTTGGTTGTGCATGAAGCGGAAGTTCATTATGATGCCAGTGCTCATCCAAGGCCCTAAGCAACCCGGCAACGACATTGATGTATACCTAAGGCCACTAGTTGATGAACTTCTACAGTTGTGGAAAAAACCAGGTGTACGTGTGTGGGATGCGCACACACAGAAGGAAATTGACCTACGAGCGTTGCTGTTTGTAACCATCAATGATTGGCCTGCTCTTAGTAACCTTTCAGGACATACAAACAAGGGATACAATGCATGCACGCACTGTTTAGATGATACTGAAAGTATATATTTGGATAAATGTAAGAAGAATGTGTACCTGGGACATCGTCGATTTCTACCGATCAAGCATATCTTAAGAAAGGCAGGCAACCATTTCAAAGGTGAGCCAGATAACCGGAAGAAGCCTGGCCTCCGTAGTGGTGAATATATATTTGATATGGTCAAGGATTTACAGGTAATCTTTGGAAAGGGTCCTAGGGGACAATCTGTTCCGAATGACGCCAATGGACACGCACCCATGTGGAAGAAGAAATCTATCTTTTGGGAACTTGAATATTGGAAAGCCCTAGAGGTCCGCAATGCAATCGACGTGATGCACGTGACGAAGAATCTTTGTGTGAACCTGCTAGGCTTCTTGGGCGTGTATGGAAAGACAAAAGATACACCGGAGGCACGGGAGGACAAGCAAAGAATTAACGAAAAAGACGGCATGCCTCCAAAGCAGTATCAAGGTCCTGCCAGCTACGCTCTTACGAAAGAAGAGAAGGAAATCTTTTTTGAATGCCTGCTCAGTATCAAGGTCCCGTCTGGCTTCTCATCGAATATAAAGGGAATAATAAATATGGCAGAGAAAAAATTTCAAAATCTAAAGTCTCATGACTGCCACGTGATTATGACGCAATTACTTCCGGTTGCACTTAGGGGGCTTCTACCGGAAAATGTTCGATTAGCCATTGTGAAGTTATGCGCATTCCTCAATGCAATTTCTCAGAAGGTAATCGATCCAGCAATCCTACCAAGGTTACAGAATGACCTGGTCCAATGTCTTGTCAGTTTCGAGTTGGTGTTCCCTCCATCCTTCTTCAATATTATGACGCACGTTCTAGTCCACCTAGTCGAAGAGATTAACATTCTGGGTCCTGTATTTCTACACAATATGTTCCGCTTCGAGAGGTTCATGGGAGTCTTAAAGAAATATGTTCATAACCGTGCTAGGCCAGAAGGAAGCATCGCCAAGGGATATGGAACAGAGGAGGTTATTGAGTTTTGTGTTGACTTTGTTCCTGACATTAAGCCGATTGGTCTTCCTGAATCGCGGCATGAGGGGAGACTGGGTGGAAAAGGCACATTAGGAAAGAAAGAAGCAATAAATATGGACGAGCATTCTTTCACTCAAGCACACTACACGGTTCTACAAAATTCCACCTTGGTGACTCCATATATGGAGGAACACAAGGATATTGTACGGTCCAAGAACCCGGAGCAGTCTGACCCCTGGATTGAATGTAAACACATGGAGACTTTTGCCGGTTGGTTGCAAACACAGCTCATCAATGACAACGATGTTCCAGATGAACTGTACAGGTTGGCCAAGACACCAAGTTCGACTGTAACGACTTTCAAAGGGTACGAGATAAATGGGAATACATTTTACACGATCGCCCAAGATAAAAAGAGCACCAACCAAAACAGTGGTGTCCGCTATGATGCAACCAACTTTCAAGACACATATTATGGTTACATAGAGGAGATATGGGAACTTGACTATGGACCTGATCTTAAGGTCCCTTTGTTTCGGTTCAAATGGGTCAAATATACTGGAGGCGGGGTACAGCTAGCAGACCCACAGTACGGAATGTCAACAGTGGATCTCAACAATCTTGGATACACAGATGACTCATTCGTACTAGCCAATGATGTGGCTCAGGTTTTCTATGTGAAGGACATGTCTAGCAAACCGAGGAGAAAAAAAGATAAGCAAGCGAATACATCATATGATGAGCCAAAGCGCCACATAGTTCTTTCAGGGAAAAGAAACATTGTGGGAGTGGAGGACAAGACAGACATGTCAGAAGATTATGAAAAGTTTCATGAAATCCCTCCCTTCAGAGTGAAGACTGACCCAAGCATCATGTTAAATGATGAAGATTCTCCATGGTTACGGCGCAATCATAAGCAAGGGACAAACACGCAGAAAAAGTCTTACACCGCGAGATCCCACTCTGGGATGTGACCGGCTTCACCGTCATCACTTTCTATGTGAAGGACATGCATGCATTTTCTAGCATGGTATCTTTGTAACAGTTTGTACACGAAGTGTAACAGTAACCAATTCAGGGATGTGGGTGGGTGAAATTATGATGTCATACCAAATTATGATGTCCGGAGTTAAAATAAGTTATTAAAAATGGAGAGGCGCAATGCTCACCTACACGTTGCTTAGCTTCAGGCCTTGAGAAACTGCAGATACCTCCGTGCAGTCTACACCATTTCCTCAAGGCCTGAAGCTAACGTGCAGGTGAGCATTGCGCCTCTCGCTTCATCATCTCTGCACTCAGGGCTTATAAACCGCTGCGAGTCCCTCTCGCTTGGCGAGGTGGGACTAAATTTTAGCCACTCCCAGGACCGAGGTCGTACCAATCAGGAAGAAGCACACGGATCGTGTGTTTCTTTCAAGCGCTTGTGAGCTGTTGGATCAGCACTATAACTAGTCCCGGTTCGTGCTAGCAACCGGGACTAAAGAGGCACACGACCCTATATATAACCCGCCTCTCGGACATGTTCGACACTTAGTGTGTGTACTCATTCGGATTCAAATCATTCGGATTCCCTGCATACGGTCCGACGGTGCATTTCATATGCGGGCACTCACGAGCCACCGTCGGGCTGTATGTAGGGGAAACCGTGTGTTTTGTTGATCTATCTAGAAATCCTTTAGTTCATCGACCGAATACAAATCATTCGGATTCCCTGCATACGGTCCGACGGTGCATTTCATATGCGGGCACTCACGAGCCACCGTTGGGTTGTATGCAGGGGAAACCGTGTGTTTTGTTGATCTATCTAGAAATCCTTTAGTTCATCGACCGAATACAAATCATTCGGATTCCCTGCATACGGTCCGACGGTGCATTTCATATGCGGGCACTCACGAGCCACCGTCGGGCTGTATGTAGGGGAAACCGTGTGTTTTGTTGATCTATCTAGAAATCCTTTAGTTCATCGACCGAATACAAATCATTCGGATTCCCTGCATACGGTCCGACGGTGCATTTCATATGCGGGCACTCACGAGCCACCGTCGGGCTGTATGTAGGGGAAACCGTGTGTTTTGTTGATCTATCTAGAAATCCTTTAGTTCATCGACCGAATACAAATCATTCGGATTCCCTGCATACGGTCCGACGGTGCATTTCATATGCGGGCAATCACGAGCCACCGTCGGGCTGTGTGCATGGGAAAGGATGATGCTCAATTGTCCGTTTTGTACACGAAGTGCATCCAGTTTTTGCCGTAACCCTCTCAACTTTTTAGCACTTGCTATGTGGGTGAAATGATGATACCATGCCAACTTTCAACCTTTTCAGAGTCCATTTGTAGTGCTTTTCAATTTCAGGGTCATTTAGCTCAAACAAATCAGTAAGTGCATGAAAAATACCAAATGAATTCAGAAAGGGTTGAAAATTGATGATGTGGCTTTCAATGGTGCATTTTGAACACACAAAAAGTCTGGAGTTCAAATAAGTTCAAAAAAATGAAATCCCTTTGTAACACATGAGTTTTCGTCCGAAACCCTCATACTTCGAAAGAGATTGTCCAATTTGTACACGAAGTGCATCCAGTTTTTGCCGTAACCCTCTCAACTCTTTAGAAGTTGCTATGTGGGTGAAATTATGATGTCATGCCAAGTTACAGCCTTTTCAGAGTCCATTTGTAGTGCTTTTCAAATTCAGGGTCATTTAGCTCAAAATAAATCATTAAATGCATGAAAAATACCAAATGAAGTCAGAAAGGGTTGAAAATTGATGATGTGCCTTTGAATGGTGCATATTGAACACACACAAAGTATGGAGTTCAAATAAGTTATTAAAAATGAAATCCCTTTGTAATAGATGAGTTTTCGTCCGAAACCCTCATATATACTTCGAAAGAGATTGTCCAATTTGTACACGAAGTGCATCCAGTTTTTGCCGTAACCCTCTCAACTCTTTAGAAGTTGCTATATGAGTGAAATTATGATGTCATGCCAAGTTACAGCCTTTTCAGAGTTCATTTGTACTGCTTTTCAAATTCAGGGTCATTTAGCTCAAAATAAATCATTAAATACATGAAAAATATCAAATGAAGTCAGAAAGGGTTGAAAATTTATGATGTGCCTTTGAATGGTGCATATTGAACACACAAAAAATATGGAGTTCAAATAAGTTATTAAAAATGAAATCCCCTTGTAATAGATGAGTTTTCGTCCGAAACCCTCATACTTCGAAAGAGATTGTCCAATTTGTACACGAACTGCATCCAGTTTTTGCCGTAACCCTCTCAACTCTTTAGAAGTTGCTATGTGGGTGAAATTATGATGTCATGCCAAGTTACAACCTTTTCAGAGTTCATTTATACTGCTTTTCAAACTCGAGATATGACATTTCAAATGCCATTTAGTCAAATTGTCTTATACAGCAGTTGAAGTTGTTCAAACATGCATGGAAATGCCATAAACAGATTCTTTATATTTTTCTGATATTTTTTCATATATTATTTATTTCCATTGGAGTCATAGATTTTTTTCTATGATTTTTTAAAGTTTAGGGGTTTTCCTGAAAATAATAATGAATATTGAATTAAAAAACCTTTAGTACCGGTGCGAGCCACGCACCGGTACTAAAGGTCCACCGCCCCGCGCATTTTTTGGGGAGGACCTTTAGTACCGGTGCGTGTCTCGCACCGGTACTAAAGGTTCTTTAGTACCGGTGCGAGCCACGCACCGGTACTAAAGGGTGCCTAGGTATAAATACTATCCCTTCGTCCCGGGCCGACCCACGCACCGGGACAAGGACAAAACGACGCCGTCAGGCTGCCGAAATCTGCCGTCGCCGCCGCCCGTCGCCATCGCCGCCGCCCGTCGCGCACGAGCCCGCCCCCCCGACGCCGCTCGCCGCCCCGAGCCCGCCGCCCCGACCCCGCCGCCCCGACGCGGCGCGCCGCCCCGAGCCCGCCGCCCCGACCCCGCCGCCCCGACGCCGCGCGCCGCCCCGACCTCGCCGCCCCGACGCGTCCTCCCCCCTCCGGAGAGCTCCCTCGGTGAGCCTCTCCCCTCCCCCTTGCCCCTCCGCGCGCCCACCCGATCAAGTCAACTCCGGCGCGGCTCGCCGGAGCAACTCCGGCGCGACCTAGTAGTGACGTGGAGGAAAAATAAAATGTTAATGTAAAAAAACCTAGAAGAAAAAAAAAGAAGAAAAGAAGAAGGAAAAAAAGGAAAAATAAAAAAGGAAAAATAAAAAAGGAAAAGAAGAAAAAATAATAAGAAGAAGAAGAATAAGAATAAGAAAAAGAAGAAGAGGAGGCGGAGAAGAAAAAAGAAAAAGAAGAAGAAGAAGAAAAAAAGAGGAGAGGAGGAGAAGAAGAAGAGGAGGAGGAGAAGAAAAAAAGGAAAGGAAGAAGAAGAAGAAAAAAAAAGAGGAGAGGAGGAGGAGGAGAAGAAGAAGAAGAAGAAGAAGAAGAAAAGGAAGAAAAGGAAGAAGAGGAAGAAGAAGAAAAGGAAAAATAGGAAAAAAAGAAGAAGAGGGGAAGAATAAGAAAACGACACCCCAACACGAGACCCCCGACACCCCGACCCCGACCACGACACAGCACCCCTATTTAATTAGTTAGTTAGTTAGTTAGTTAGTTAGGTTATCAAGTTAGTTTAGTTAGTTTAGTTAGTTAGGTTAGGTTAGTTTAGTTAGTTAGTTAGTTAGGTTCTTAGGTTATTAGGGTATGTGTTAATTTTGTTAATTTTGTTAGATGCTAAGTGTATTTAATTTGTTAAGTGTTATTTAATTTGTTAAATGCTAAGTGTTAATTTTGCTAAGTTTTATTTAATTTGTTTTCATAATTAAGTGTTTCTTCTCGACGTCGACGATGCCGATCCCGCATCCTCGTCGTCGAGTCGCCGGAGGAGGTCACTTGCTTGAGCCGAGGGGCCCTGTCAGGGACTGGGCTCCGCCGTTCTGGTACTGGGAGGTGCTGCCTTCCGGGCGGCGCAGCTTGGTGAGGAGCCATCCCGTCGTCGACCCGGAGGTTCTGTGGTGGCGGCCGCATGGGCCACGGACGATTCAGAGGCTTGAGTCCCCCGCGGAGGTGGTATAGTACCATGTCAGCAAGGAGAACGAGCACGTCCGTCGCTACATGGCAGCTTTGGAGGCCAGGTCCGACAATACCTGGCAGATTCTTCAGGGATCTCACTGGAGCTATGTTCCTGTGATGGTTCCTTCTCTTTGGGTGTCCACCGCCCGCCCCGATATCCGTCGGGCGCTAGGGTTCTAGCTAGATCGATATATTAGCTACTATATATGTATTATTGTGATGTATTAGCTAGATCGATGGATTAGCCGATGTATTAACAATTATCCGAGATTATGAGATGAGATCTTTTCTAAGAACTACTATATATGTATTCGATGATGCATTATTAATTAACTATCAGTTATTTTGCTTCTTGAATGCATGCTAATTTGAATACTAATTTGTTTTATCTATATTATTATGGATTAGTTATTAAGCTATGGACAATACCGGTAGAGCTCATGAAGAGGACTTCTTCGACATGATACGCTGCTCCGAAAACCCAGCGGACCTTCAGGGTGAATCACATGATGATGACGGCTCACAATATCTGAACGATTACGGTGATGGATGTGAGGCCGAGGAAGAACAACTTATGTTCCAAAATCCGGAACAACTAACAATGTCCGGCGAGGTATATACACATATTAGCCTCTGGTGATCATTACATGTGTATTAATTGATATATATATATATATATATATATATATATATATATATATATATATATATATATATATATATATATATATATATATATATAGACACTCTATTACGCACCCAGGGTGAAGAATAACTTATTTCTCACCCTAGCCTTTCACCGAGCCATGTATTTTTTCACAAGCAGAACGTAAATTTCTAGCATGCATGTTGTAAATTACCTCGCTTTCTGTAGTAAAATTACCTCACTTCTATTATAAAATTACGGCAACATCTTTTAGTGTCATATTGCCGCACCACATTTTTTCTTACATGCAGAACGTGACTTTATATCATGCATGTTGTAAAATTACCTCACTTTTTTTGTACGGTGGAAGACAAAGTTCCGTCCCCAAGAGTGTAATATTACCTCAAGGCTATTTTTCTTCTTACGGTCGTGGAATTGGAATGGGGTGAGGAATAAGAATTCCTCACCCAGGGTGACGAATAGCGCGACCCTATATATATATATATATATATATATTAACAAATCTTTTTTCTTTTAATTATCAGCCCTCCGGATCGAGCCAATCTAGTAGAAAGGTACGAGGCGGTGCCAAAATATTGGACGGCAACGTAAAGCTCAATCTTGATGCTTTCAAACCTAATGGCGCACCGACTCACCCTGATGCCAATGCCAGGACATTTGTGCGTCAATGCGGAGTGGTTGTTAGGGATGGAGTCCCGATCACAATGCAAGAATGGATTCAACCAAACAACCCAAAACCAGGAGTGAATTATGTCGATACAAGAATTAAAGATGCCCTTTGGCGAGATCTCATGGAGCATTTCATCCTACCAGATTCTCTCTCGGAGCGCCAAAGGAACAAAGTCAAGGAGTTTGCTCTCCATAAGATGGCCGACGCGTTCTAGACTTGGAAGAAAAGATTATGGACCGAGTACAACGCTAGAGGCCAGAAGGCGCCCAAATTCATAGGAATATACGAGAAGGTAAGGAATCACTATGACGCATTTATCGAGTACAAGACATCGGAAGCTGCTATGGAGAAGTCGGCAAAGAATCAGATAAATGCAGCGAAAAAAAAGTATCACCATAAACTAGGGACAGGTGGATACAACTCAGCCATTCCTAAGTGGGATGCATTAGAGAATAAGATGCTTGCTGAAGGGATCACTCCAGTAACCTTCAAGTGGCCCAAGAGGTGCAGGAATTGGTTTTTTGCGCATGGGGGAAAGTTGGACCCCGCAACTGGGAAGATTATTGCACTGGCCAGTCTGAAGCATGCATCACATGAGTTGATTGAAGCAATAAAAGCTGCCCAAGAAGGACGGTTTCACCCCGATAGAGAGAACGACGAGCTTACACTCGCCCTCGGGAATGCCGAACACGGAGGACGAACACGAGGCGTGGGCGTTGTTCCGTGGTACGAGGGGTTTGCGGGATGGAAGGACAGTTATAAAAGCCGTTCGAGAAAAAGGAAGGTGGAAGCAGACCGACTTTCAAAGTTGGAACAGAAGTACGAGCAGCAGCAGAGGCAGATACAGTTACTGACCCAGCAAAGGGAAACTCCGCAGCAGGAGGCAGGGGAACCCGTCTCATCTACACTGCCGAAAAGCAGCGTGGGTTCCACGGGGGCACCGCTGGGTCACACCCCCGTGGATGATATCACCGAGAAGACATCTTGTGAGCTAATCCAGAAAATGAAGAACATACCCGTGCGGGTCGCGACGGGCTATGCTTTACCAAATACACCTGGTGTTCTCTGGCATTGCAATCCGGTTCCAGCTGGGTATGCTCGTGTCGCGGTGGACGCAATAGAGCCAGCATATGATGACCTATTGCTTGACATCCCTGGAGGTGAGGGGGAGTCCACACTAGCAGAAGCCGGCCGTGGTCTCATTCTATGGAGTAAGGACTGCATCGTCTTTCCACAAACGGCGCTAAGGCCACCGGCTCCGCCGAGTATCGATGTCCAGTGCGAGGGATCCCAGCCAGAGGCATCGCAGCACCAGCAGTCCTCCCCACCTCGCCAGCAGTCCTCCCCACCTCGCCAGCAGTCCTCCCCACCTCAAGAGGCGTCCCACCTCGCCAGCAGTCCTCCCCACCTCGCCAGCAGTCCTCCCAACCTCGGGACGGAGCACGACGCGAGTCCATATCATCGATATCGATCTCCGCCGCGTGAGCCGACTCCACCCCGGCAGCGGTCCCGCCAGCAGGGCTCCAAAAAGAGGAAGGCCACCAGCAGTCCTATTCGGAGGAAAGCAAAGAAGAAACCCGAGCCTCCGGCCAAAAGGAAGCTGCCTTACGACATGACACCAGAGGAAAACGAAATTGAATGCGACCGCCAAGTGAAAGCCTTTTTTGCAAAGAAGACCGTGACGCCAAAGGAGGTAATACCCAAGGAAGTCCAAGAGCACTTTATGGAACACTTTATTGATCGACCCCCGGCATATGTCGAGCGTATGCCGACACACTATGAGCGACAGATTCAGAAGGCAAGTGAGCAGAGAAGTCGGCCCAGCCCAAGGAAGAAGTCGGGAAGTACGGCATCAACGACAGGTGGTACTACTACCGGGAAAACAGTTCCCCAGCTCGGAGAACAATCCAAGCAATCGATCTCTCCGCTCAAGGTGAGTACCAATCCAAGCAAGCAATCGATCCAACCAGTCGACGTGCAAGGCAACCCAATCGACCTCGAAGAAGTAGAGGCTGCAGGTCTCACTCTTGGCCAAATCCTTGGCACCGAGGAATTCCGCCGGTACAGTGCAACTGAGTACGCAATGCAATATGCCAAAGGAAAACCACTTGTCACACCCGAGGAGTACAAGGAACTACCAACTGCGATGCGACGGTTGCATGATTGGTACCTGCGTGAAGTAGAGCGAGGGGAGACGGCGGTCATGGTCAAAGTAAGGAAAGAGCATTACGTCAATGCATGTGACATATGTCTTGAATTCTCAGAACTTCTCCAGTTATACCGCATGGACTCTATCGACAAAAGTCTCATCAGTTGCTATTGTCTGTAAGTGATTTATATCTTTAATAATTTAAGTCTCTAGCTAAGATATCGTTCATTGGCTTATCCTCACTATATATGTTCTTTTCTACGCTATTATGCAGATTGAAGATGTGGGAATTGAAACAAGAGGTAATCGATGACATTGGGTTCATCGACCCAAATACCGTTAATGGTCATGTGGTAAAACATTATGCCAAGGACACAGAAGATCTCTTGGAAAATTTTCTAGAGGCACTAATGAATACCAAATCTACTATAATATTTCCTTACAACATGGGGTGAGTGTTTACTCTCTTGTATACTACAAATTCTATTTTTGCTTACTAGCTCGCTGTCAAGTGTAGTTGATGAGTTATATGCATGCCTGCATAATTATATAAACTTCTGCGCAGAGACCACTATATCCTCCTAAATATTATCCTCGCAGATGGACTTGTTCAAGTGTACGACTCACTAGATACACGAGAACAATCATACGTGGACTTGTATTTTATGATAGAACGGTAATTTCAATCTTTATCGACCTCGCTTTCTTTCATTATTTCCTGATATCAAAAGTAATTATAATAACTCTTTCGTTCTTTTTCTTTGCCGCGTAGTGTTTGGAAAAAGATGATAGAAAAAAACCATCACGGTCGTCAATGGAAACCGAAGCTAAAGTGGAGAAAGATGCAGGTAATTAAGTAGTACTACTAGGTCCACTCATCTCTTTAATTCTAGTTTCAATACCATTATCATGCTTGATTATTAATTATCTTATTGAATTCTATTCTTTTGCAAAGTGCGCGAAGCAAGATCAGGGGACAAATTTATGTGGATACTTCCTCTGCGAGAACATTCGCATCCAGACCGAAGGCCGTATACGTCGCAGAGGAGCACGTGAAAGACAACTCCAGGTTTGGCAGATGATGTCGAAGCTCTCACCCAAGCAACGCTTTGTAGCACTTCAAGAGGAATTTGCGGCATTTCTTCTTCAACATGTCATTGATGTAAACGGAGAGCACTATTACTTACCGCCGCCTCAATAATGCCAGCAAATCAGTAGTAGAAAACTGAGATTTCATCCGGAGCACTAGCTAGCTAGTCCCGGCCGGGTTTTGGGCCTTAAGTTATAAGTCCAGAATATATATGGATGTGTAATTCCATTTTTATATATACTGTGTATGAGATATTGTATATTATATTACATATATATATATGCATCAACTTGTGTAATTAATGTTTACAGTATGTAGCACCGTAAAATAAATTTGAAATGAATGGAAAACACAATAAATAGAGAGGAAAACTAAAACCTAATTAAAAGCGAAAAAAAAAAAAAAACAGAACACTTAGTACCGGTTGGTATCACCAACCGGTACTAAAGGTCCTCCACCACCAGCCCACGCAGGCAGCCACGTGGTGGTCCTTTAGTACCGGTCCGTGGTCCAACCGGTACTAAAGGTCTGGACCTTTAGTCCCGACCCTTTAGTACCGGCTGGGGAACCGGTACTAAAGGCCCTTCCCGACCGGGACTACTGGTCGACATTCTACTAGTGAGGTATCTCTGACATGCTTTTTTCAGGTACTGAATTCCAGTTGCCGGCATTCTCCCTCTTGGTGTAAACCTTGCAAATTGTGAGAGAAAAGGCATTAGAATTACTCCCCAAAGTATTATTGTGCTTAAAAACATTATAATAACAGTAGGAAAACATGATGCAAAATGGACGTATCAACTACCCCAAGCTTAGACCTCGCTTGTCCTCAAGCGCAAGCCGATATCGAACAACAAGCCCACATGGTTTGAGAGAGAGGTGTCGACAAAAACAAAATACGGACATAGTAGCATCATGCTTATTATTATAACAACAACAAAATTTAACATAAAACTTTGTCATAGAACTTTTATTTCATAACAATATCATATAACTTGTTATGAGCAAGTAACAATTCATCACAACGTGGAAGTATAAAGCATAAACCTTATTGAAAACCAACAAACTATGTTTTCAGTCAACTTTGCAACTACAATTCATCATATTTTTAGGAAGGGTCTCATGTAGGAGCCTTTTGGCAAGTCCACATACTCAACTATCATGTAGTCTTCTATGATTGCTAACACTCATAGCATACCCATGAACAAAAAGTTTCAACCGGACACATATAAAGATAGGGGTTTATAATTTGCCTCCCAATGTTTTAACCTCAAGGGTGATGTCAACAATAATAACTCATGCCCACTCATATCCAACTGGATATATGTTCCTAGATCTTTTCTCACCACATGATGCTTGCCAAAGGAGAAAAATAAAAAGAAGTAGTGAAGAATACTTTGACTCTTGCATAAAAGTAAATACTTAAAGGTAAAAGATAGGCCCTTCGCAGAGGGAAGCAGAGGTTGCCATGCGCTTTTTAGTTTGTATGCCAAATCCCTTAGCGCAAAAGAACGTCACGTTGCATTGCTCCTTGTGATAGCAACCTTTATCATGCAATCTTTCGCTTTTATTACTTTGCCATCACAAGTTCGTGCAATGCTCAATTTTCTCTTACACTAATTGATCCAACACTTTTAGAAGCAGTTTTTATTGCCTTGATGCACCGATTACAACTTACTTGAAGGATCTTATTCAATCCATAGGTAGATATGGTGGACTCTCAAACATGAGCTTGGGTTTTGTGTTTTTGGATGCACAAGTAGTATCTCCACTTAGTGCGGCGGGGGGGGGGGGGGGGGGGGGGTTAGTCCCACTAACCCGAGCGGGGAGTGGGCGCGGCCGCCCACGACGCGGCGCCGACGAGGTCAACGCCGGCGGCCGGCGCGGGAGGGCAAGGCGACGGCCAGCGACGGCGCGATGGCGGCGGGTAGCTGCAGGGGCGCGGGAGCAGCAGAGGGCAGCGACGACTGGCCGGGGCGTGGCCTCGCGTGGGAGGGCGCGAGCGCCGGTGAGCGCGGGCACAGGCGCGGCCAGGGGCGCCGGCGGTGGGGCTGGCCGCGGTGAGCGCGCGGCATGGCGGTGTGGCGAGCGCAGCAGGGGCGGGCGGGTGGCGGGGCCGCAGCGGCGGCTGCGACGCGCGGCGCGCGCGGTGGTGCGGTCCCCAGGACGAGCTGGGGGGGGGGGGGGCGGAGCGGCGCGAGGGGGGGCACGGCGAGTGCGGGCCGTGAGCGCGGAGAGGCGGGCGCGGGAAGCAGGGGGTGCGGCGAGCGGCGCGCGCGGCAAGGGAGAGAGGAGAGGCACGGCGGCCTCACCGGCGATGCAGGGTGGCGGGGGCGGCGAGGCGCGATGGAGCCAGCGGGGACAAGGTGCGGCGACGGCAGGGGGCGCCGGGCCGACGCGGTGGGAGGCGACGGCGTCGGCAGCGGGGCGACGGCGGGGGCGCTCTGCCCCGATCCAGATCCGGATCGGGACGAGAGCGAGGGGGACGCGGCCACTAATGTCGCTAACGACTCGGACACGGCCACACACCGGTGTCCGACCTGAACTAGTGCACACACACGCACGTACTCACGCACACACGCACACGTCACGACGCTGAGCACACCCAGTGCGCACACACACACCGGTCTCCTACTGCTGCGTCGAGTATTATTTTCCTAACATGGCTTCCTTGTTTGGCCCACATGTTACCGTCAAGCCTGGTATGGATCTGCCTTTGACGCCAAATGGATAGGGAATGCTGTTGCACGTCACGTTCCACTCAGTGGTCGGCTCCGGCGGTAGCCCGAGTCCCCGCGAGAGCGTTCCATGGGGGATCACTGAGAAGAGGACGAGCACGAGCGGGTGGAGCCGCCATGCATGCGGACACGGCAGCCGCCGCGGCAGATCTGCTCTATCTTCTGCCTTGTCCTACTAGTGGAAGATGGCTTGACCTTGATCAAAGGATGTGCGTGTCCATGCCCGCCACCACGGAGCATCACACGCGCGTCTAAAGGGAGACTAATGGTATATGACCAACAAGATTTGAATCCTTGTTGAAAAATTAGGCAATTTCGTGCGGATGCCTTGTTCTAAGACCGAGCTCATGCGAGCTAAGTTGAACAGTAAACTCAAAGAATTGAAACAAATTCCAAAAGAAACTGAACTTTTTTTGTGTGAAACATTGACAAATTTTTTGTTAGCTTGCAAAATATCATGACATTCGTGAAAATCGTGGCAAAAATAAAACAAAATAGATGCTCCAAAATGAGTTTGAAAGTAACATTTCGGAGCATCGGTTTTGTTTTTTTGCCACGATTTCCACGATTGTCATATGGTGATGAAATTTTGCAAGCCAACAAACGTTTTGTCAATGTTTTACACAAAAAATACATATTTTTGTGAATGTCTTTTCTATTTATTTTTATTTTACTGTTCATCATTTTGTGACTAATTCCAAAATATAAATCATGATTAAAAGTATTATTAGCATGCATCTGTTCAACATACTAGATTCCAAATTATAAATCATGCGGATACAAAACATTATGACCCATACCCGGGCTTTGCATAACGAAGATGCACGCAGCCAAAATTCCGAAAGTCTGACAAAAAGAAGATAAATTAAAAACTGACATAAAGAATTGACACCAACCGGATGTTGACCTAACCTTGTCGTTGACCCAATTCGAATCGAATACACCATAAGATTGAAGTTTAATCTTTGATGTACCAAAGGCATAAGTTTCGGTTATGAACCAAATATCAAAAACTTGGTTTCATCATTATAAAATGGCTCTCTTTATGAACATATTAAAACCTTGCACACATATATACGTCAACACGATATGCGGCCTAGATGCACAAATGTAAAGCAAATAATTTTTGGAGTTACATAAGTACGAATTACATTTACATCTTTGCAGACCATTCTGTTTTGACATGTTTTGGTTATATACCATTGTTGTGTGCAATTTTATTGTTCCTATTCGGTGTGTGAATGGTAGAATTGCTGAACTAGGGGAGAGATTCCTTCCCAAGTCGGCTGCCCCTTGGCATCCTCCACAAACATGTACGTGTGGGAGAGCTCCCACTAGAGCACATCAAACCCAAGGAGGAGCTCTCCCACATAGCTACGGTCTAATATCTTCGGTCTAATAGGTCAGAAAGATTAGATTCTCAATTAGATGGATTCCTCGATCTAATTGGGCTAATAGAATTAGACTTCTAATTAGATGGGAACATCACTTTTCTCTCTCTAGTATTCTCGGAGATCTTTTTCCTAGACACCAGAGTGCTGCCAGATTACTACTTCGGAATGCGTGGGTACCTCGGAAGGGTCGTCTACTTCGATACTTGATTGGCGGTTCACTTCGGAGAAATTATCACGGATGGGAGGTATAACCTAGCCACAAAAATCGTTGCCCTTCACCGATAAAGTACACTGCTTCCGCTACTCTGCTCGTCCCTGAGATTATGGACACACACCATCTTCATAGTATTCCTGGGTGTCATCCTGTAGAATAAACTTTTTGTTGCATAGCACGTTCGTCTGCACTCTCCCACTGAGATATTTTATGAACATGATTATTATGGTCTACTATGCACTTCTATTATTTTAGATTTTGTTGGGCCTACAAGCGTAGAGGACTATGGGACATCAATATTTTTCTCTTTATATATGATTTTCTATTCGGATAGACGATACTTTTTTCTTTATATCATGGGAATTTGTATGTTTGTTTTCACTTTTTTTTTGCATGAAACTGTTTTGCTCGATAACATGACAAATTTATACTATATGTCATGCCAAATTTATTATGATATAAAATATGACAACTTTGTGTGCATTTTTGTTTTGTTTTGGGATATATGCATAGTTTTTACGCTCTATGGTATTGGAAATTTATATGTCATATCTTCTTCGGTACAACCCCTAAACACAAGGACGACTCAGATCATCTCGTATCCCTTCATAAAAAAAGGGCAAAATCGTCCTAGCAATAAAAAAAACCTGCCCGACGTACCAGTGTACGCGGTCTCCCCGGGCGACCTACACGTACGGATGCATGCCCGCGTGTTTTACACGTACGACACGTATGCCGCATCACCCGGCGTGACGTGTGGCGTACCCGCGTCAGCTCCACGGCGTGCGCGGTCGTCTGGTCAGCCGTGTGGCATCGTTTCCCATGGATCCGTCCGTTCCCGAGGCCGCCGTCATTACTCCTTTTGAATGGAGAAAATTGCTTCTATACCATCGACAACCTCTGCAATGGCTTATTTGCCATCCAACAAAGCTTCAGTGCTTATAGACCAAACACAAACAAATTCTGTTGCTTATTTACCACTAGCAGTTAGTCTACTGTTAACTCAGTCCGGTAAGTGGCCAAAATGACTGTCCTGCCTCAATGGCAAATAAGCAAACAAGAGACCATTCCGCCTCTATTTCCAGCATTCCAGCAAAAATATAGTGACTATCTAACAATTCCAGCCTATAAATAATTCAAGAAACAGAGTTATACTCAACATGAAGAGGTGTGATACATAAATATATTTTGGCCAAAATACCACAACCATAATCAGTACCAAATTCACACAATTTTGAAGAGATTCAGCAAACACCATATTAAATCTTACATGATCAGTACCGAGTTAACATCATCCAGAACCAAAATACCACAGCCATAATCAGTACCAAGTTTCTATTTTAGAGGTGTGATACATAAATAATACGCGAGAGTTCAGAGAATTTCACACTTTCAACTTTTTCTTGCTTCGACTGGCAATTGCTTGGCTGTTAGGCGCAGCTCTCTTCTTGCTTCAAGTGCCCATTGCAGGGCTGTCAGGTGCAGCATATATGGCCTTTGATCTACATCAAAAAATTTGATTACATACTATGGCACACTCATAGAATATAAGTAAATTTGGTGCATTCGTCAGCCATGCCGTCCTCCTCGTCGGGCATGGAAATCTGGGGCAGAGGGGCTGCTGCAAGTGCGCCCACAAAAGAGTTGATCTTGGGGAGGGCCTCGGCCGTCGGCGCCACTGCCCCGCTCTCCACCTCGCTGGAATCCCCAATCCTAGGGTTCTGGGTGACATGGCTGCTGGGAGAGGTTGGCGCTGCCAGCCCGTGTGCGGGGGGCGTCGAAGACGCGGTGGACGAGAGGGCTAGAGGCGCGGCAGCGATGGGACCGTGCGACAGGGGCTGTGGAAGCGCCGGCGGCGGTTCCGCCATGAAGCGTCGCCTGGAGAACGTCGGAGATGCGGTGGGCGAGAAGCATGGGGAAGCGCCGGCGGCGGTTCCACTATGATGCAGCACTGGCAGGGGGTGGGGGACCGGCGGCAGGGGCTGTGGTGGCGCCGGCGGGGGTTCCGCCATCGTGGCTCGCTGGAGGCCGTCGATGTGTGTGCGTGTGTGTTGATTGGGGCTGGTCGCGTGCGTGCGTGGAGTCGTGGAGATGGGGAGGGTCGGGTGCGTGCGTGAGTTGATTTTTTTTTAATCTAAAGTGAGGGTAAAATTGGATTTTGTGAGAAAACTTACAGGAAAACGGAGACTATCTAACGGCAGACTAACGGCCATGGCAAATAAGCAATAGAATTTGTTTGTGTTTGGTATATAAGCACTGGAGCTTTGTTGGATGGCAAATGAGCCATTCCAGATGTTGTGGATGGTATAGAAGCAATTTTCTCTTTTGAATGCCGGCCGCCCGTCCACCGGTTCCTGAAGCTGCCGCTATTACTACTTATGAACGTTGCCCGCCCGTCCGCTGCCTACCCGTCGCCCGGTCAGCCTAGCGTCGGTTCCTGTGGCCCGTCATCTCCCGAGGCTGCCGCCATTACTGCGGGAGTAACGTCGGCACCCGTCCGCCTACCTGCCCCGTCGCCCTATGGGCTATAAAAGGCACCGTCGTCCTCACCCCGTCGCTCACACCCGGCGCCTCTCCACTCCCCTGTCGTCCTCTCAAACCGACGCCTCTAATGCTCTCCCCCTCACCCGATGATGGCGTCCTACGGCGGTGACAACATCTTCGGCGGCGGAGGCGACGGAGACGGCCTAGCATCTGGCCGTCGAGCCTTGGCAAGCCGGAGACGGAGGAGTTGTACCGCTTTGGGCTGCTCGTGTCGCCTGGGTGCCGGCTACCCCACGATTGGGAGATCGACAAAGACGGCTACGCGTAGATGGGCCCTGGCGCCACTGCGGAGGAGCGCCGAACCTACCTGGGCGGCTGGTGGAACAACATCGGCAGTCACCAATTTTGGGACGTCAAGTCCTACGCCGACGTAATCGGCAGTTCCGGCAAGCGGCTGTGGGCACCGCCCTCATGTCCGGCGGAGCACAACGGTGCGGAGGTGCCGGACGCATTTCCAGCGGGCGGCGACCTGCGACTGGCACCCGTGTTCGCCGCACAGACGCCACCTGTGTCTGCCCTGTCGGAGGTTATCGTCCCGCCGGAGGTTACCCCGACGACATGCGTGGTACGTCATCGCTCTTCGGGCATCGTAGGATCATAGTTTTAAATAGCCGGCTATAGCCAGGCTATAGCCCCGCTATAGCCTTTGGCACATGCTGCGGCTAAGTGCATTAGCCCAGCTATGTAGGGTTAGAACTTTTAAATAGCCGGCTATAGCCAGGCTATAGCTGTTTTCACAGGGTGCGGCTATTTGGCTTAGCCGGCTATTTAAAACTTTGCGTAGGATGCGGCGGCGGCGCCGGCGTGGGAGGCCGCGGCGGTAGCGACGGCGATGGAGGCGGCCACCGTAGAGGAGGACGACCGGGTTGATTGGGATGACCTCGGGAGTAGCACTGACGACGACGATCGAGCTGCAAGCGGCGGCCGCCGACAATATCGACTTCGTGGCGAGCGACGACGAGGAGTAGTTTAGGATTTTTTTTTAAAATTTTAGTTCGGTAAAAAATGTAAAATATCGTAATGTTTAAATTTTTAGTGTTTATATTCAATGAAATATTTATGAACTAAATTTATGTTTGAATGAAATTTCCGTCTTTCGGTTTGGTTGAAAATAAATAAATAAATAATATGAAACAAAAATCAAAGGAAGGAAAAGAAATGATATAAACGGAAGAAAATATAAGAGAAATGAAACAAAATGAATAAAATAAATAAAAGGGAAAAAGTAAAACAAAAAATAACTAAAAATAATAGAACAAATCAATAGAAAGAAAAAAAAGGAAAACCAATAAAATGCAAGGTTTGAATGAATTCTAACATTGTACGCAACTTTTACCAGCAGGTGTGCATGCACCTTGGACCACTCCATGCAACATTTGAACGAATTCGAACACCGAACATACATTGCATCACGTTGTAGGGTTTTGTGTCCAAGGATTTTTTTTTTTGCCAGGAAAATCCTATAAAATGCATAGCATTCCAAAATTCATTCAAACTTTGCATGGATGATTGCCATGGTCATTCTAGTGTGTGGATTTTTTAACCCATTTGATGGATGTAAGAAAAAGTTTGCATCACAACAACCCTTCCGCCCTAACCGAAACCTCTCCGTTGTACATGATGTACCCGTGGCCATTCTTGAAATCCACAAAAAAATTGCCATCGGGTGGGCATGCCCATCCCAGTAACCCACGCAAAATTTGGACGAATTCGAACACCAAACACACGTTGCGTCACGTCCGGGCAGTATTCTGAGGTTTTTCGCCATAAAATCCTACAAAATGCATGGAATGACAAAAATCATTCAAACTTTGCATAGATGCTTTCGATGGTCATTCTAGTGTGTGAAAAAAAATTGAGTCCATTTGATGGATGTGAGAAAAATTTGCATCACAAAACCCTTTCGCTTAACCGAAACCCTTCCGTTGTACATGATGTACTTGTGGACATTCATGAAATATATCCAACTTTGGCCAGCAGCTGGGCATGGCCGTTGGATCACTCCACGCAAAATTTGAATGAATTCAAACACCGAACGCTCATTGCATCACGTCCGGGTAGTATTCTAGGTTTTTTTCGCCGAAAAAATCCTAGAAAATGCATACAATGCCAAAAAGCAGTCAAACATTGCATGGATGCTTGCCGTGGTCATTCAGCGTGTGAAAAAATTAGGGATCACCCGGAAGAAATTACGTACATGAGTGTGATACTTCTATCTTCACATGGAAAGTGATAAGGAGTATCCTTTACTGCTTCAGCTATCAGATATAACTAGCTTAATAGTATCACCATCTCAATGCCCACGTTTCCAAATAGGGAATACCCAAGGATTATGCTCTCAAATACGTCCCATGTGAAAATACAAGTATCCCACTCAAGCTGTCTAGGAAGAATAAGAATTGGAAGTGCAAATTGCATATCAGGCCATCCTTGAAGTCAAACATTCTACATTCGTGTCACATTGGGATTAGCCCAAGATGGAAGAAAAGACAGCCATTCCGAATATGATGACATTTGAGTTCATTACCATCCTACTCTCAAATTAGGGAGTAGGATAGTAAAGAACTCGAAAGCCATTATGTTGTGAATGATTCTCTTCTTCCAACGTAGCGAAACCGCTATGTGTTAGGAATGAAGGATGATTGACTTCAAAATTAAGCTCGCAACCATCATACACTAATATCGACAAGTCAAACTGTAGATGAAACAAAAGACAGAAATTCCAAATATAATATTAATTAGGTTCACAACCATCATACAAGTACCAAAAGATCCAAGGCGTGGACACATTGGCTCTCCGCCGACTGCATCAAGGGGTTGTCGCGGTCCCGGCCATGACAAGGGCGGCCATCAAGGTATCTACAACTGCACGAGCTCTCTCAACTGATGCAGCCGCCCTATCGGCCGCCGCACGAGCGCTCTCCTCGCAGTCGGTCACCCTCTCGGCCGCTGCACGAGCGATCTTTGAGAGCCACCTCCTGGGAGGCCGCCGCCCTCCATGCCGCTGCAGCCGCCCTGTCGGTGGCCTCGGTTTCCCTGGCAAGACGTTTCCAAGTCCTCATATTTCTGGTCTGCTACTGAACACGCAGACCTAACCTAACATGAAGAAAAAACATATTCAATTTGGAATCAAAAAGGAGGAGAATTAGAAAGACCGACAGCCTATAACAACAAACCTAACCTAACAGAACATGAAGTTAATCCTAAAAGACTTGTTTATTTGGCTTGTGGGTTGACTTTCAGTCCGCAAGGCTCCCTTCGACAACTTTCATCTCTTAAATGGTTGTATATATGATGGACACACTCTCTCTATCTGGTATTTTGACTATCGATGATGGTCGTTCCGCCCAATCTCTCCTCGTGCGTTACCAAGGTCTCAGAGGAGCAGATGGAGCGGAACGACCCACTACGACACTAGTCAGTATCATTCCTCACAGAACATCTCTTAAGCGTTTGTATACAAGGGGACACCCATTCACTGGTAGTTCGACTGTCGGTGATAGTCGTTTCACTACATCTCCTTCTCCGTTACCAAGGTCTCCGAGAAGAAGATGAGGAGGAACGACCTCCGACAACAACAGTCGGGATCCTTCCTTCGATAAAAATCTCTCATCTCTCAAGTGGAAGCCACATCGGACTGAAAGTCAACACACAAAGCTGATAGCTAGTCTTTAAGTTCGCTGATAAACATCCGAAGTCTACTACTACAACAGTCATCACTTCAACACTACTACTGCATAGATCACCATTAAATGTCCAAATAGTTCAGCACTACTACATACATCATCACTTCAACACTACTACTAGATAGATCATCACTACTACATAGTTGAACACCACTACTACATATAACAACAGAACTAATCGTCATCCGAGTCGATGAGCACCACATTCCCGCTGGAAGAGCCCACCTCCTCCTCATCATCAGAGCTGTCAAACAAGACATCCCTCTCCATTTCCTCGAAATCCCTAACGACTGCTTGGAAATAATCCAATCTATCTCCTCGTCCTCCTTCCTCCGCTCCTTCTCCTTGTTAGCGTAGAACTGAATCTCCTGCGCCAACAGATGGGGATTGGTCCCGGCGTAAGCCGCCATGGCCGCCTCATCCATCGCCCATATCCGACGAGCCTTCTCCTCCGCAGGGGAATAAATGCGGTAATGGGAGGCGACGAACGCCGCCGTCTTCGCATCTAAAATCTCGGGGAAGTTGAGATTAGACCTGCTCCGGCCGTACAATCATGCCACCACGTCCTACGCGCGCGCGGCAAGCTCGGGAGTCTTGAAAGTGTCGAGCCACAGCCGATCACCCTTACAGGTGATCTCGGCGGCATAGCATTTCGATCAGAATCCAATGCCATGATACCGCCGAGGCAGCGACGACAGACGTCGTGGCGGCATCCGCAAAGAACTGTGCAATATACAACAAATTAACCTACAACTATACATACAAATCATATATAACTACAAAACAAAACTATAATTACCCTATAACTATATATACATGCAAAGAACAATATATGACACTAGTAATTAAACTATAAGTATACAACCAATTAAACTAAAACTAAAATTATAAGCTAGAAATTCTGAATTAACCCTAAAAATGAAACTATAATTGTAAGCGATAAGTATACAAAAAAAAATCAGATACAACTCACAAAACTAAAACTAAAATGGAAAAACAAGTACCGGCGGTGGAGCAGGGTGGCTGCGACGGTGCTGCCGTGGGGGAGGCGACGGTGGGGGGCGATGGCGGGAGCGCGACGGCGAGGCGACGGCGGCGGGCGACGACACGGCGACGGCACTAAGGTGAGGCAGACGACGGGGTGTGACGACGATGGAGCGGGTGAGGCGGACAACGATGGAGGGGGCAGGTGGGATGGCGACCGAGGCGGGCAGGGAGGACACTTACGACGGAGGAGGCTGACGTGGAAGACGGGAGGGCACGACGGGGCGGGGCAGACGGCGATGGCCAAGGTTGTCAGAATCGCAATTCCGTCATACGATTCTACGACTTTACGATCCAAACTGACCCCTTTGATTCTACGGTTTTAGTTCATAGAATCTACGTTTCTACGATCCTGGTAGTGAAGATTCTACGATTTGCGATCCTACCATCTGAGCTCCGATCAGATTCAAACTCACGATTCTGACAACCTTGGTGACGACAACGGGGGGAGGGGCGGACCGCAATGGCGACGGCGGGGGTGGGCGGGGCGGGGACAGGCGGCGGGCGGATGCGACGTCGCGGTGGGGTGGAATGAGATGTGAAATTTGTTGGGGGCTGCAAATATCGGCCACGGGTCTTTGCCGAGTTCGGCACTCGGTAAACGGTGCCTCCGTGCGCACGTGCACGCATTTTCAGCGAAATATTTTTCCTGTGCAACTATTCCCAAGCTCTGCGGAACGGATCTTGAAAAAGGGCCTAGATCTAGGTCAACTCACCCTTACCAAGATCTCGAAACCAGGATCTCGACAAACAAATATTTACCCAATAATTGTTTACTTCCATTTTAATTTATTATTTTTCTCTTACATTACTTGTACGGGTGAAAACAAGTACATGCCAAATATTTTTTCTGAGCAACTTTCATATATAAAATATTTTCATCCGAGTTACGGATTATTTTATATTAATTCTTAAAGTTTTATTAATAATCAGAAATTAAAATAGATTATTTTAATTCAATCATTCAATTATGACATCGGCATGATGTCATGCTGACATCAGCAGTCAACAGTCCTGTTGACTGGTCAAACTGACTAGGGGGTCCCACATGGCAGTGACACAGTTTATTTGAATGATTAATTAACTTTTAATCAGGTTAATTAGTGGGGTGGGACCCACCTGTCATACTCTGTTAAACCTAATTAATTAACAGAATTAATTAACAAGTTTAATTAATTAACAGAGTGGTTACTTAGTTTAATTAATTAACAGAGTGGTTACTCAGTTTAATTAATTAACAGAGTGGTTACTTAGTTAATTAGAGGTCAACGCCGGCGGCCGGCGCGGGAGGGCAAGGCGACAGCCAGCGACGGCGCGATGGCGGCGGGTAGCTGCAGGGGCGCGGGAGCAGCAGAGGGCAGCGGCGACTGGACGGGGCGTGGCCTCGCGTGGGAGGGCGCGAGCGCCGGTGAGCACGGGCACGGGCGCGGCCAGGGGCGCCGGCGGTGGGGCTGGCCACGGTGAGCGCGCGGCAGGGCGGTGCAGCGAGCGCAGCAGGGGCGAGCAGGCGGGCGGGGCCACAGCGACGGCGGCGACGCGCGGCGCGCGCGGTGGTGCGGTCCGCAGGACGAGCTGGGGGGTGCGGTGAGCGGCGCGCGCTGCAAGGGAGAGACGAGAGGCACGGCGGCCTCACCGACGATGCAGGGTGGCGGGGGCGGCGAGGCGCGATGGAGCCGGCGGGGACGAGGTGCGGCGACGGCAGGGGGGCGACGCGGTGGGAGGCGACGGCGTCGGCAGCGGGGCGACGGCGGGGGCACTCTGCCCCGATCCAGATCCGGATCGGGACGAGAGCGAGGGGGAGTGGGGGGCGCTGGGGGCTAGGGTTGCCCCGGGGGGGTTGTAGCCCCTGGGGTGGGCCGGCCAGCTGGGCTGGGCCCAGTGGGGGATGGGGGTTTCTCTTTTCTTTTTTTTGTTTTTGTTATTTTTTATTTATAACTTTCTGTTTTAAAATAGATTTAGAAATAAATTACCCGTACAAAAATAAGCGAACATGCCCAATATTTGCAATGGAATATTTGGCATAGTCACATTAATTTTGGAGGCCTATTGAAAATATTTGAAAAATATTATTATCCCAAAAGGCATTTAATAATTGTTTCGGCATCTGTTTAAATAGTTTTTGAGGCACCTAACCACATGATAACATGTTGGTTCCAATTTTTGAATAGCTTAGGGAATAATTGCAACCTAAGCATGATTTTTAATTTGAGGTTTGCAAAACTGTTAATTTCACTTTTCAAATAATTTTGAACTGCATTGGCATTTGAACGAGAGTTTGATTCCAACAGCGATCACACATGGATTAGCAAAAATGGATTAGCATAATCCTCAGAGTACTGTAGCTTGATTACAGAGATTACTGTAGCTGCAAATCCAGGGCGTCACAACTCTCCCCTACTAAAAAGAATTCTCGTCCCTTGAATTAAGAAGTAGAAGGAAAGAGCCCGGGGTATTCGGCACGAAGATGATCTTCGCGTTCCCACGTGGCTTCATCTTCGGAATGATTTGCCCACTGCACTTTGAAGAATTTGGTAACCTTCTGACGAGTCCGACGTTCAGTTCCATCAAGAATGCGGACTGGTTGCTCCTTGTAAGAAAGGTCTTGTTGCAGCTCAAGCATATCATGATCCACTGCTCGAATATGATCCTTGAAGCAGCGACGAAGTTGTGACACATGGAACACATCGTGAACCTGAGAAAGGTTTGGCGGCAGTTCCAGTTGATATGCCACCTTACCACACCTTTCGAGAACAGTGAAAGGATCAATATATCGAGGAGCCAGCTTGCCCTTGATCCCAAAACGGTGTGCACCTCTCATTGGCGTGACTCGAAGATAAGCCTTTTCGCCAGGTTCATAGACCATATCTTTGTGATGACGGTCATACTGACACTTTTGACGAGACTGAGCCGCCTTCAGATTTGCATGAATAATGCGGACTTGATCTTCTGCATGTTGGATAATATCCGGACCGATAAGCGTACGTTCCCCAGTTTCTGACCAATTCAGAGGAGTTCGGTACTTACGTCCATATAACACTTCAAAGGGAGCCATCTTCAGACTAGCTTGATAGCTATTGTTGTAGGAGAACTCAGCATACGGGAGAGATTCCTCCATTTCTTGCCGAAAGAAATGACAGAAGCTCGAAGCATGTCTTCGAGAATCTGGTTGACTCTTTCAACTTGTCCCTGGGATTGAGGGTGAAAAGCGGTGCTGAAGGACAAATGAGTTCCCATAGCTTCCTGGAAACTTGCCCCGAATCTTGAAGTGAATAAGCTGCCACGGTCTGAACTAATCACCAATGGAATACCGTGGAGTGAAACAACTCTGGACATATATAGATCTACCAGCTGATTAGCAGTAATAGTTTCCTTGACAGCCAAAAAATGTGCAACTTTGGACAACCGGTCCATGACGACAAGAATAACATCATTACCTTTCTGCGATCTGGGAAAACCAGTAATGAAGTCCATTTCAACATGATCCCATTTCCATTCAGGAATAGAAATAGGTTGCAGAGTTCTAGCAGGCTTTTGATGTTCTGCTTTGATCCGACGGCAAATGTCACATTCTGAAACATAGCGTGCAATGTCTTGTTTCATGTTTGGCCACCAGAACCTTTGACGGATGTCTTGGTACATCTTGGTACTATCCGGATGAATAGACAGCGGTATATCATGAGCTTCCTTCATCACCTTTACATTCAGGTTTTCCTTCGTAGTGGGAACGAATAAACGATCCTTGAAGTACAAGACGCCATCATCAGCCACGGTGAAGAATGAGGGTTTACCTTCCGTCAGAGAGCGTTTAATCTTTTCGACTTCACTGCAATAGCGTTGCATAGTTTTGATGCTGCCCACGATATCTGGTTCAACAACCAGGTTACTCAAAGAACCCTGGTTAACAACACGAAGGTTCTTCTTGCGAAACTCCGATGGAGGGGGAACGAGATAACCCTGAGGAACAATATGGAGGTTCAGTTTGCGGAATTCCTTTTGAAGAAGGGGGTGAACCTTGTGAACCTGAAGGTGGTTGCAGTATGACTTGAGGCTCAAAGCATCAGCCATTACATTAGCCTTGCCTGGTGTATAAGAAATACCCACGTTGTAATCTGCTATGCGCTCCATCCATCTCTGTTGACGGAGGTTCAGATCTGGCTGAGTAAACAGGTACTTCAGACATTGGTGATCGGTGTAGATCTCGCAACGATTACCAATAAGGTACTGCCGCCACTCTTTTAGTGCATGAATTACTGCGGCAAGTTCAAGGTCATGAACTGGGTAGTTCCCTTCATGAGGATGTAATTGACGAGATGCATAAGCAACCACTCTGCGCTCTTGCATTAAGACACAGCCTATTCCCTGACGCGAAGCATCACAATAAATGACAAAGTCCTTACGAGTATCCGAAGGAGCAAGCACTGGAGCAGATGTCAGCTTGTCCTTAAGTGCCTGAAAGCCCTCCTGACATTTTTCTGTCCACTCATATTTAACACCTTTGTGAAGCAAATTGGTTAAGGGCTTTGCAATCTTGGAGAAGTTCTTGACGAATCGACGGCAATAGCTGGCGAGTCCGAGAAAACTTCTGACTTGCTTAACATTCTTCGGGGGAGTCCAGTCAAGAATAGCCTAAACTCGTTCAGGGTTGACCGCAATACCATCCTTGGAGATCACATGACCAAGGTAGGTTACTTCGTCCATCCAGAACTCACACTTTGAATACTTTGCATAAGTTGATGTTCTCGAAGCCTCTCCAGTATAAGACGAAGATGTTCAGCATGCTCTTCTTTATTCTTGGAGTAAACCAGGATATCATCTAGATAAACCACGACGAATTTATTAAGGTAATCCATGAATATATAGTTCATCAGGCGAGAGACGGTTGCTGGAACATTGGTTAAGCCGAAGGACATGACGGTGTACTCGTATGAACCATAGCGAGTAACAAATGCAGTCTTGGGAATATCCTCTTCACAAACCCGGATCTGATGGTAACCCAACCTCAAGTCGAATTTCGAAAACACTGATGAACCAGCAAGTTGATCATACAGATCGTTGATCCGAGGAAGCGGATATTTGTTTTGAATCGTTGCTTGGTTGATGGGACGGTAATATTGGACCAATCGATTCATACCATCTTTCTTCTTGACAAAGAGAGAAGGTGCTCCCCAAGAAGAGGAACTCGGACGAATGAAACCTAGACGAAGCGAATTGTCAATTTCTTGCTTAAGTTCAAGGACTTCATGTGGTGGCATCTTATACGGACGCTTGGCTATAGGAGTGGTACCAGGTACCAAGTCGATGACAAACTCGACAGCTCGTACACGGGGAATCCCTGGAAGTTCTTCTGGAAAGACATCTTGAAAATCATGGACCATTGGAATGTTTTCAATCCCCTCAGGAGGTGACCGATTTAATGCATTCAAAGTATATAACCGGGCTTCATCATTTAATAGCTTGGAATGACATGATCGAGTACAACTCATAACCAAAGAACATTACTAAGAGGTGTTGATTTGCAATGCGTACTCGATTCAGATATCAGTGTCCTTGATTGTCCAACAACTCAGAACACGAGGAAACTGGAATCAGTGAAACATCGTAGTTTATTAGTAGCTCATAAGAAGTTATGAAGCTCCATGATATTTATCAAGATACCAGGGATAATACTCGGAGGCAGATCAGAATAGAGGTTAGACTAGTGTATTGATCTATGGAGGACAAGCACTTTAACTTGTCTGAGAACGAGATCAAAATAGAACAACATGGTCGGAATCACGATTGCAAAGGACAAGATCACAGATACCGGATCAAATTATACCAAGAGAAATTTATTGTTACGAGAAGCTTCTATGATAAGATCAACATTGCTTCCATGGGCATGAGCACAAAGTTCAAGGTCGACTCCCACTTCATCAATGCATCACCTTCCATTTACTCCTCGCCTTTGATAAAGTTGTAGTTTTGAAAGTTTAACTGGCAAAACACTAGGAGAGTAAGATGCGTGAAAACTGTCGGGTTCACACGAATTAAGGAAGGCATAGGTCCAACCCATCGGGGCATCTTAGGAACATATATCAGAAGCTTCAAGAGTAATTAACACATGCTTGACAAAAGAGCATGACTGACAAAAGCATAATTTAGCAATGGCATCATGTATTAGGGGAAGAACATCACCATAATTTTGAATGTGAAAGATGCTATCAGATAATAACCCAACAATGGGTCTGGCGGTCCACAAAGGACCTAATGTGAATACCGGTGCTCAATCAGAGGGAGAAGAATGCAAGGCATCAGGTTATAGAACATCCAATAATTTGATGCTTAAATAACCCAAGGAATTAAGATTTCCAAAATGGTGTATCGGAAACAGATGCTCCGATCAACTACAAGTAAGATGAAAGGACTTAGATGGACAATCAATCAAGGTTGATTTGTCGGGACCCAACTCATGTTTGGAAAGACGTCTGAGTCGGACGGATAATTTATGATAAACAACTGATGACTGCGTGCATTCACACACAGGTTGAATCAATAAAATCAAATGAAAACCACAAAGGATTTACTTAATATTGCTAGACATATGGAATTAACCATAATGCAAGCAGGTGAGAAAAGTCAAGAGCAAAAGGCTACTAAGGATTACGGAAGATCGATAGCGTTTCAAAGAATTCTGTGAAACACATGATACACCGAGGAAGAACGAATCTCCGGTAAGATAATTCGATGTACCTTGTAATAACAAGAGCAACTGGATATGAAAGTATGAGCGACAATTGCATGTAGTCATCCATAGGGGTTGACGGTGGAAGGGAATCGCAAAAGCGATGAGCACAAGTTCTCGGGAGAACATTGATAATCCCCAAGTGCAAGGAATCATCGTAGCAATTTCCAAAGGTGGAAGTGATAAGTATGGAGTGTCGAACCCACAAGGAGCTAAAGGTAAGATCAATATTCTCTCAAGTCCTATCTGCCACCGATACGACTCTACGTACGCCGAACGTTTGCTTCCAACTAGAAACGGGAAATAAAACTACGTTGTGGGTATGAAGAGAATAGCTTTGCATGATATCGGAGAGCTAAAATATAAAAATAGGTGCTGGTATCTTAAAGTTAGAATATATTACAATGTATTACAAACAGCGAGGGTGGAATAATGATGGGTCGGTGTGCGGAATTATCCTAGGCAATTGTTAACAAGATCGGTATTCATCATTGCAATTTTATATGAGGGAGAGGCATAAGCTAACATACTTTCTCTACTTGGATCATATGCACTTATGATTGGAACTCTAGCAAGCATCCGAAACTACTAAAGATCATTAAGGTAAAACCCAACCATAGCATTAAAGCATCAAGTCCCCTTTATCCCATACGCAACAACCCACCTACTCGGGTTTATGCTTCTGTCACTCAAGCAACCCACTATAAGCGAATCATGAACGCATTGCAACACCCTACAATGGGAATCCTTCACGTGTGCGCGGCACGGAAGGCACAATAGGACAGCACCAAAATAAACATACAACTCAAACCAATCTATATCATCAATCAACCCAAAGGACAAAAGTAATCTACTCAAAACATCATAGGATGGCAACACATCATTGGATCATAATATGTGGCATAAAGCACCATGTTCAAGTAGAGGGTACAGCGGGTTGCGGGAGAGTGGACCGCTAAAAGGAGATGAGGATGGTGATGAAGAAGGTGATGTTGATGAAGACGATCACCGCGGCGATGGTTCCCCCGGTGGTACTCCGGCGCCACCAGAAGAGAGGGGGAGAGGGTCTCCCCCTTGTGCTTCCTGCTCCATGGCCTCCCCCCTGAGTGGGGAGAGGTTCTCCCTCTGGTCCTTGGCCTCCATGGCGATGATGGCGCCTCCGTCCACCTCCTCCATGGTCTCCGGTGAAGGTGACCCCCTCCGGCAGGGTGCCGGAGAGGGCCAAGATTGATCTTTCGTGGCTCTGGAGACTTGCGGCGGCGGAACTTCCGATCTAGGTTTATTTTCGGAGTTTTCTGGATTTATAGGAGAGGTTGGCGTTGGAATCACGTCAGAGGAGCGCTCGAGGGGCCCACAAGCCAGGGGGGCGCGCCCTAGGGGGGGGCGCCCCTGTGGCTTGTGGCCTCCTCTGCCTTCCTCTCCGGTGACTCTTTGCTCCAGTATTTTTTATATTTTCCAAAAATATTCTCCGTACATTTTCAGCTTATTCCGAGAACTTTTATTTCTGCACAAAAACAACACCACGGTAGTTCTGCTGAAAACAGCGTCAGTCCGGGTTAGTTCTAATAAAATCATACCAAAATCATACAGAATTATTGTAAACATGGCATGAATACTTCATAAATTATAGATACGTTGGAGACGTATCAGCATCCCCAAGCTTAATTCCTGCTCGTCCTCGAGTAGGTAAATGATAAAAGAAATAATTTATGAAGTGTGAATGCTAGCAAGTGCACAAGTTTGGTCAATGATAATTCCAATCACTTTTTCTAGCATCAATATAAACCATAAACAGTAGCTCGTCTCATAAAACTTCTCATGATCAAGTAACAAGCTATTCACATGTTAAAGTATAGACCAGAAAGTTTCTTGAAAGCTAACAAACCATATTCCTAGTCATCAAACAATTGCAATTCATCTTATTTTCAGGAAGGGTCTATGTAAGAGCTTCGATTTAGCAAATTCCACATACTCAACTATCATATAGTCTTCCATGATTGTTGGTACTCAAAGCATATTTTTAGAACAAATAGCATCCATCGAACACAGAGAAAGATAGGGGCTTAACGTTTCGCCTCCCAACTTATTTATCATATAGATAATTGTCAACAATAATAATTCATGATCAAATATATTTGTGTGGATATATATGTCTAGATCATTCCCCAACACATGACGCTTGCCAAGAGAAAAAGGCGAAATATAGGAAGTGGTGAAGATCACCATGACTCTTGCATAAAGGTAAGTACTAAAAAGTAAAAGATAGGCCCTTCGCAGAGGGAAGCAGAGGTTGTCATGCGCTTTTTGTTTCTGGATGCACAAACCCTTAATGCAAAGGAACGTCACGTTGTATTAGCCTTTGTGATAGCAACCTTTATTATGCAGTCCGTCGCTTTTATTTCTTTACCATCACAAATTCGTGCATCGCTTATTTTCCCTCACAATAAAAGATCATACATATTTAGGAGCAATTTTTATTGCTTTTTGCACCGATGACAACTTACTTGAAGGATCTTACACAATCCATAGGTAGGTATAGTGGACTCTCATGGCAAAACGGGTTTAAGGGTGTTTGGATGCACAAGTAGTATTTCTACTTGGTGCGGAAGTTTTGGCTAGTATGAGGTGGAAGCAAGCACCACATGTTGGAGGATCCATAACAATATAACTTCTATACAAATATACCCAAACATAACTCATTAAGTTGTCTTCCTTGTCCAACTTCAACTAATTTGCTCAAGTTTGAAAATAGTTAATGGGTTTTCGCAATCATAGAAGATGTCCAAGATAGCATATTTATATGTGGAATCTCTCTTCCTTCAATATTCTTTCATGAATTGTTCAAGTGACCAATGCGGTGTTTGCTAACTTTCAATAAATTTCACCACCTATACTTATTATGTGTGAAGTCATTACTCTCCATGGGATAGGTATATGAATCATATTTAATTTCAGATTTATGATATTCAATTCATTCAACCATTTACTCATAGGATAAAAGTGAAGCACGAGAGTGAATCACAAACTACTCCAAAAAGATATAAGTGAAGAGCAATGAGTAGCCAACAATTAAATAACCATGTGAGGACTCTCTCATCTAAGAATTTCAGATCCAATGATTTTATTCAAACAGCAATCAAAAGAAAAATAGCACTCCAAGAATAGCACGCATCATGTGAACGAATAAGAATTTAGGCTCAACATAGGCTAACCGATAATTGTTGATGAAGAGAAGTGGGATGCGTAGCATCCCCAAGCTTAGATACTTGATACTTATTGAAATATTTACTTGGGGTTCGTTGGGCATCCCCAAGCTTGAGCTTTTGTATCTCGGTCAATCCTCTCATATCATGGTTTTACCTATTCTCAAAATTTTCATCCACACAAAACTCGAAAAGAACTCGTGAGATAGGTTAGTACTCATAAGAATAAATCAACACTTCATGTACTGCCAAGACAAGTTGCACAATAATTTTCAAATATCATCTACTGTTTACTATCGTTTCCTCAATTGATATCTACCAATATAGGCTATGGAAACTAGAGGATAAGTAGATAACAAAACTATGACAGCAATCTGTCCAAACCGAACAGTCTGTAGCAATTTATGAAAACAGTGTACTTACATAACTCAAAAAATTATGAAAATTTAGGACATGCTAAGGAATTTATATGACAATACTGTGTAAAAATTTCAGAAACTTTCCACGTTCCAGTAAAATATGAAAATTTAAACACTTCAGCCAAAGTTTCTGTTTTTACACAGCACTCATAAAAACATGCAATGCAAGAATCCTAAGGCAATTCTTGGAACTTTTTATTGAAAAACAAGATTATAAATAACACCTAACAAAAAATAACAAAATATAATGACGATCCAAGCAAAGCACATATTATGTGATGAATAAAAATATAGCTTCAAGTGAGGTTACCGATAATGTTGAAGACGAAAGAGGGGATGCTTCCGGGGCATCCCCAAGCTTAGGCGCTTGAGTCTTCCATGGATATTACCTTGGGGTGCCTTGGGCATCCCCAAGCTTAGGTTCTTTTCACTCATTATTCTCCTCATATCGGTGTCTCACCCACAACTTGAAAACTTCAATCACACAAAACTTAACGGAACTTCGTGAGAAGGGTTAGTGTAGTAAAGATAGATCATTCACTTGGGTACTGTCAAGACCAGATTCATAATTGTTCCCACATGAAACCTACTACATTCTATCATTCCCATAATTTATATCACTAAATATAAGCTATGAAAACACTAAAACAAGCAAACTATGCATGCAAAACAGAATCTGTCAAAAACAGAACAGTCTGTGAAGATCTGTAGTGTAACCATACTTCCCTGTCTCTAAAAATTCTGACAAATTAGGAAAAACTAGACACTTTGTATATCAAGACTTTGTAAAAAGTTCAGATCAAAAGCACGTTCCAGTGAATTTACAAAATTCCTGGACTGAGAGCAAAAGTTTCTGTTTTTTGCACAGAATCAAGTCAACTATCATCCACACTATCCCAAAGGCTTTACTTGGCACTTTATTGAAATAAAAGGCACAAAACATGATTACTACAGTAGCTTAATCATGTTAAAACACAAAAACAGAAAGGGTAAATATTGGGTTGTCTCCCAACAAGCGCTTTTCTTTAATGCCTTTATAGCTAGGCATGACATTGATACACTTCCAAACCCAATTCCGATGGAAATTTTATTCATACTCTAAAAGATATAAGTGAAGTTCATAGAGCATTCTACAATTAATATAGATTAACCAATATCCAAGCTCAAAATATATAAGTGAAGCACACGAAGCATTCTATAAAGCCATACTCAAAAGATTTAAGTGAAGCACAAAGAGCATTCTACAAAGCCATGCTCAAAATATTTAAGTGAAGCGCATGAAGCATTCTACAAAATCAATGAAGGACTTTCTCATACTAGAAGGGTGCATAAAAGGAAAAGAAAAACGCATATCATGTGAACAAAACAAAAACCGAGGTATACCGATAATTGTTGAAGAATAAAGATGGGATGCCTTCCGGGGCATCCCCAAGCTTAGATGCTTGAGTCTCCTTGAAATATTTACTTGGGGTGCCTTGGGCATCCCCAAGCTTTAACTCTTGTCTCTCCGTATTCTTCTTATATCGATACCTCCTCGATCTTCGAACACTTCATTCACACAAAACTTAACAAAACCCTCGTGAGATCCGTTAGTATAATAAAGCAAAATACTACTTTAAGTACTGTTGTGAACTCATTCCAAATTCATATTAGCATTATATATACTGTAGTACAACTTCACCATGGTTCATACCTCCCGATACTACCCATAGATTCATCAAAATAAGAGAACAATGCATAGAAAACAGAATCTGTCAAAAACAGGACAGTTTGTAGCAATCTGGAAACTTCGTATACTTCTGTAACTCAAACAATTCTGAAAATTTAGGACAAATTAAACAATTTGTTTAGAAGTACTGTGTAAAAATGTCAGAAACTTTTTACTTTCCAGTAGGAAATGTAAATTCATGCACTACAGTCAAAGTTTCTGTTTTTGCACCGCACAAAGCAAACAAGCAATCTAATCATCCTAAAACCAAATATTGGCACATTATTTTTATAATACAATGGATATATACAGGGGATAATTATTTTTGAGAAGCTTCCATGAAAAATTCTACATTGTTTCCATGAGCATGAACACAAGTGTTCAAGGTCGACCCTCACTTCTCCAATGCACTACTTTCCAATCACTTCTCTTTTTGAAAAACTTCTTAGGCAGGAGGCAAGTAATTCTTTTTGTATTTTTAATTATTAGAATTTTTTTGTATGTTTCACCCACAACTAAAGAAAGCAAAAAGGGAAAACAAAATCTACTAATGAAGAAAGCAAACAAGCACACACGAGAATATCAACCCCACGCTATTGCTCCCCGGCAACGGCGCCAGAAAAGAGCTTGATAATCCCCAAGTGCAAGGAATCATCGTAGCAATTTCCAAAGGTGGAAGTGATAAGTATGGAGTGTCGAACCCACAAGGAGTTAAAGGTAAGATCAATATTCTCTCAAGTCCTATCTGCCACCGATACGACTCTACGTACGCCGAACGTTTGCTTCCAACTAGAAACGGGAAATAAAACTACGTTGTGAGTATGAAGAGAATAGCTTTGCATGATATCGGAGAGCTAAAATATAAAAATAGGTGCTGGTATCTTAAAGTTAGAATATATTACAATGTATTACAAACAGCGAGGGTGGAATAATGATGGGTCGGTGTGCGGAATTATCCTAGGCAATTGTTAACAAGATCGGTATTCATCATTGCAATTTTATATGAGAGAGAGGCATAAGCTAACATACTTTCTCTACTTGGATCATATGTACTTATGATTGGAACTCTAGCAAGCATCCGCAACTACGAAAGATCATTAAGGTAAAACCCAACCATAGCATTAAAGCATCAAGTCCCCTTTATCCCATACGCAACAACCCACCTACTCGGGTTTATGCTTCTGTCACTCAAGCAACCCACTATAAGCGAATCATGAACGCATTGCAACACCCTACAGCGGGAATCCTTCACGTGTGCGCGGAACGGAAGGCACAATAGGACAGCACCAAAATAAACATACAACTCAAACCAATCTATATCATCAATCAACCCAAAGGACAAAAGTAATCTACTCAAAACATCATAGGATGGCAACACATCATTGGATCATAATATGTGGCATAAAGAACCATGTTCAAGTAGAGGGTACAACGGGTTGCGGGAGAGTGGACCGCTAAAAGGAGATGAGGATGGTGATGAAGAAGGTGATGTTGATGAAAACGATCACCGCGGCGATGGTTCCCCCGGTGGTACTCCGGCGCCACCGGAAGAGAGGGGGAGAGGGTCTCCCCCTTGTGCTTCCTGCTCCATGGCCTCCCCCCTGAGTGGGGAGAGGTTCTCCCTCTGGTCCTTGGCCTCCATGGCGATGATGGCCCCTCCGTCCACCTCCTCCATGGTCTCTGGTGAAGGTGACCCCCTCCGGCAGGGTGCCGGAGAGGGCCAAGATTGATCTTTCGTGGCTCTGGAGACTTGCGGCGGCGGAACTTCCGATCTAGGTTTATTTTTGGAGTTTTCTGGATTTATAGGAGAGGTTGGCGTTGGAATCACGTCAGAGGAGCGCTCGAGGGGCCCACAAGCCAGGGGGGGCGCGCCCTAGGGGGGGGCGCCCCTGTGGCTTGTGGCCTCCTCGGCCTTCCTCTCCGGTGACTCTTTGCTCCAGTATTTTTTATATTTTCCAAAAATATTCTCCGTAAATTTTCAGCTCATTCCGAGAACTTTTATTTCTGCACAAAAACAACACCACGGTAGTTTTGCTGAAAACAGCGTCAGTCCGGGTTAGTTCTAATAAAATCATACCAAAATCATGTAGAATTATTGTAAACATTGCATGAATACTTCATAAATTATAGATACGTTGGAGACGTATCAAACATCGGAGAGTATCTTCGAAGTCTTCTGATGAATCGAGCCATCGTCTGAAATGAGGTGCTCTCCGGGAGGAGTAGTTACGAGAACCTAGAGTTAGAGTTAATAAAGTATTTAACCCGAAAGAGAAGAGGGATCAGAACCCAGAGTATAGATGAGGAATAAAAGATCCTAATACCACCCGATTGAGATGTGGGCCCGTAAGCCACACAACAATGTTAGTAAAAGTTTTTCAAGTACTAGACTCAACTTCGGCCAAGGATTTGGAAAGGGGGCTACCTACAGGCAGTCGGCTCTGATACCAACTTGTGACGCCCCCAATTTCGACCATACGCTAATCATACACGCAATGCGTACGACCAAGATTAGGGACTCACTAATTGATATCACAACACAACACTAGACAGAAATTAAAGTCATACAGCTTCATATTAGAAGCCAGGGGCCTCGAGGGCTTGAATACAAAGCTCGACAAGCACGAGTCAGCGGAAGCAAATAATATCTGAGTAAAGACATAAGTTAAACAAGTTTTGCCTTAAGAAGGCTAGCACAACATAACAACGGAATCGAAAGAGGCGAGGCCTCCTGCCTGGGAACCTCCTAACTACTCCTAAGCGTCGGCACTCTCCACGTAGTAGTAGGCTCCAGCGGTGGTGTAGTAGTCATCTCCGGCGTACTCCATCTCCTAGGCTCCGTCATCTGAACGCGGTAATCGTATTGAAGGGGAAAGAGAATGCAAAGCAGCGGTGAGTACTCATGCAAAGTACTCGCAAGACTGACATCAGAACTAAGCTAGGTATGCATCAGTATCAAGGAATGGGGTTATATCTGGACTGACTGCAGAAAGCAAGAATGAGGGGGAAGGCCTAGTCCTATCGAAGACTAGCATCTTCAGCATCTTGCAGCATTAGAAGAGAGTAGACTGGTATCTCAACTATAGCCATATTATTGTAGCAAAATTTTATTAAGTAATCACGCCCAGAGATTCTTCCTCGACTCCCTGCGAGGAAGCAATCTCGGAGCCAACATTCATTTCAAATTTAAGTCGCAGTTATAGTTGTAGAAGGTCAAAGTACAACGCCAAGTCGTCCTGTTACCGTGGACACGGCTATTCGAATAGATGAATTCATCCCTGCAGGGGTGCACCGTATTTCCAACACGCTTGATCACCTCCGGCCGGACACACTTTCCTGGGTCATGCCCTGCCTCGGGATAGCAACACGTCGTCGCCCCACCTAGGCTCAACAGAGAGGCCAGCCCGCCGGTCTAAATCCTAAGCACACATGGGTCATGGGCCCACTTGCCCTCTGCGCTCCTGCACGATGCATGGGCGGCCAAGGTCAGCCCTAGCACACTCTAGTCCAAGAGCTGTACCGTCCAGGCCACTCGGGCGCGCGCCGCTCATTTGCTGACGTCCGAAGAGCTTCGGCTGATACAACGACGCTGAGTACCCATAACTTGTCCCACGTGAAGGTTTAGTGCGTAAAAGGTCAAATGACCAACTCAGATCAAATACCCAACCCATTAGCATTTTATTAATGCGGGGAAAGTGCGACCCATGAAGGGCGGTCCCGTCGCCCCGTCTCGAGGATGTGTGGCAAGGACCTCTCCTGCCCATCCACGCCTCATCATCATCAAACTGTGGGTACCCCTCAGGGCCGACCCATCACCAACATGTTTCTGTAACCAGGTCATAGTAACTGTGTGTATAAAACATCAAGACGGAACCTGAGGAATCACCCTCAAAGGGTCCCGCTCGATGAAACCGTCAAGGTGGACTTAGAGGAATCACCCTCGAGGGTCCCACACTTGAGGGGTTGCACGACAGAGTCATCGTCGGGAGTGGTGAAGGAGGAATCACCCTCGATAACCACGACCGACTAGCTGCACTACAGAGTTAGCATTATGAGTACTTCACGAGGTGTCACCCTCGGTACTCGATAGTAGCTCTGCAGGGTCATACAACTAAGGGGTGTGCGGTGATGTGAGGTGCCTGGCTCGTCGGTCGGTTGACCGAGTCTTCGAGTCTTCGGGTCGTCGGGTCGTCGATGAAGAAGCAGGGGCGACTGGGACTAAGGGGGTCACAGGGGATTCATTGATCAACCTATACTAAGCAGTTGATATAACAGCAGGTATGGTAGCAGTTTATCAAAAACAGGCTATGCATCAGAATAGGAGCTAACTAATACGGTAGCAAAATCTAATGCAAGAAGGAGAGGGAAAGAAATGGGCGATATCGGAATGCTCAAGGGGGGGTTGCTTGCCTTGCTGCTCTGCGGCAAAAGCCTGATCGTCGGCGGTGTAGTCGTACCCGGCAGCACCGTCAGTCTCGGGGTCTACTGGTAAGAAGAGGGGGGAGAAACAATAAATATAAAGCCGACAAATGCATCACGATGCATGACATGGCAATATGCAGAACTAGGCATGCACTAACGCAGTATTACACGTCGCAGACGGGTCGGAAGAATATCTGACGATATTTTCCGGGTCTCTGACTATTACCGGACAGATGATCCTAATGCTAAATGCCCAAGTTCATCATGCTAGGAGCATGTGACACATGAATAGACAGCGTATTTGGATCTGTGAGATTTTTCTGAGCAACTTTCATGTATAAAATATTTTCATCCGAGTTACGGATTATTTTATATTAATTTTTAAAGTTTTATTAATATTCAAAAATTAAAATAGATTATTTTAATTCAATAATTCAATTACGACATCAGCATGATGTCATGTTGACATCAGCAGTCAACAGTCCTGTTGACTGGTCAAACTGACCAGGGGGTCCCACATGTCAGTGACACAGTTTTAATTAATGTTTAATTAACTTTTAATCAGGTTAATTAGTGGGGTCGGACCCACCTGTCATACTCTGTTAAACCTAATTAATTAACAAGTTTAATTAATTAACATAGTGGTTAATTAGTTTAATTAATCTTAATGAAACTAATTAATTATTTAATTAACTAATTAATTGTTTTGATAATTAATTACTTTTAACTAATTATTTTTTATTTCCATTTTTATTTATCTATTTCTTTTTTTTATTAGTTTAGGGGGTGTGGGCCCCCTCTGTCATAGAGTGTGGGGGTGGTTAGTGGGGGTGTGTTAGTCCCACTAACCCGAGCGGGGAGTGGGCGCGGCCGCCCATGACGCGGCGTCGGCGAGGTCAACGCCGGCGGCCGGCGCGGGAGGGCAAGGCGATGGCCAGCGACGGCGGCGGGTAGCTGCAGGGGCGCGGGAGCAGCAGAGGGCAGCGACGACTGGCCGGGGCGCGGCCTCGCGTGGGAGGGCGCGAGCGCCGGTGAGCGCGGGCACGGGCGCGGCCAGGGGCGCCGGCGGTGGGGCTGGCCGCGGTGAGCGCGCGGCAGGGCGGTGTGGCGAGCGCAGCAGGGGCGAGCAGGTGGCGGGGCCACAGCGGCGGCGGCGACGCGCGGCGCGCGCGGTGGTGTGGTCCGCAGGACGAGCTGGGGGGGCGGAGCGGCGCGAGGGGGGGCACGGCGAGTGCGGGCCGCGAGCGCGGAGAGGCGGGCGCGGGAAGCAGGGGGTGCGGCGAGCGGCGCGCGCGGCAAGGGAGAGAGGAGCGGCGAGGCGCGATGGAGCCTGCGGGGACGAGGTGCGGCTACGGCAGGGGGGCGCCGGGGCGACGCGGTGGGAGGCGACGGCGTCGGTAGCGGGGCGACGGCGGGGGCACTCTGCCCCGATCCAGATCCGGATCGGGACGAGAGCGAGGGGGAGTGGGGGGCGCTGGGGCTAGGGTTTGTCCGGCGACGAACGCCCGGCCGCTCAAACGGCTGTTCTTTTTCAGCTCAAAACTGGAACACACCAGTGCCTATAGACGAGCAGGGCAGGAGGCTTATAACGAGCTGCTGCACATACCACACAGCCCACCCCTCCATTGTGCGAGCGACTCGCTCAGCTCGGCCGCCCGCTCCGCGCGCCATTACGCGTACGACGCGGCTGGCTTTGAACTGATCGCACGCACTGCCACTAATGTCGCTAACGACTCGGACACGGCCACACACCGGTGTCCGACCTGAACTAGTGCACACACACGCACGTACTCACGCACACACGCACACGTCACGACGCTGAGCACACCCAGTGCGCACACACACACCGGTCTCCTACTGCTGCGTCGAGTATTATTTTCCTAACATGGCTTCCTTGTTTGGCCCACATGTTACCGTCAAGCCTGGTATGGATCTGCCTTTGACCCCAAATGGATAGGGAATGCTGTTGCACGTCACGTTCCACTCAGTGGTCGGCTCCAGCGGTAGCCCGAGTCCCCGCGAGAGCGTTCCATGGGGGATCACTGAGAAGAGGACGAGCACGAGCGGGTGGAGCCGCCATGCATGCGGACACGGCAGCCGCCGCGGCAGATCTGCTCTATCTTCTGCCTTGTCCTACTAGTGGAAGATGGCTTGACCTTGATCAAAGGATGTGCGTGTCCATGCCCGCCACCACGGAGCATCACACGCGCGTCTAAAGGGAGACTAATGGTATATGACCAACAAGATTTGAATCCTTGTTGAAAAATTAGGCAATTTCGTGCGGATGTCTTGTTCTAAGACCGAGCTCATGCGAGCTCAGTTGAACAGTAAACTCAAAAAATTGAAACAAATTCTAAAAGAAACTAAACTTTTTTTGTGTGAAACATTGACAAAAATTTTGTTAGCTTGCAAAATATCATGACATTCGTGAAAATCGTGGCAAAAATAAAACAAAATAGATGCTCCAAAATGAGTTTGAAAATAATATTTCGGAGCATCGGTTATGTTTTTTTGCCACGATTTCCACGATTGTCATATGGTGATGAAATTTTGCAAGCCAACAAACGTTTTGTCAATGTTTTACACAAAAAATACATATTTTTGTGTATGTCTTTTCTATTTATTTTTATTTTACCATTCATCATTTCGTGACTAATTCCAAAATATAAATCATGATTAAAAGTATTATTAGCATGCATCTGTTCAACATACTAGATTCCAAAATATAAATCATGCGGATACAAAACATTATGACCCATACCCGGGCTTTGCATAACCAAGATGGACGCAGCCAAAATCCGAAAGTCTGACAAAAAGAAGATAAATTAAAAACTGACATAAAGAATTGACACCAACCGGATGTTGACCTAACCTTGTCGTTGACCCAATTCGAATCGAATACACCATAAGATTGAAGTTTAATCTTTGATGTACCAAAGGCATAAGTTTCGGTTATGAACCAAATATCAAAAACTTGGTTTCATCATTATAAAATGGCTCTCTTTATGAACATATTAAAACCTTGCACACATATATACGTCAACACGATATGCGGCCTAGATGCACAAATGTAAAGCAAATAATTTTTGGAGTTACATAAGTACGAATTACATTTACATCTTTGCAGACCATTCTGTTTTGACATGTTTTGGTTATATACCATTGTTGTGTGCAATTTTATTGTTCCTATTCGGTGTGTGGATGGTAGAATTGCTGAACTAGGGGAGAGATTCCTTCCCAAGTCGGCTGCCCCTTGGCATCCTCCACAAACATGTACGTGTGGGAGAGCTCCCACTAGAGCACATCAAACCCAAGGAGGAGCTCTCCCACATAGCTACGGTCTAATATCTTCGGTCTAATAGGTCAGAAAGATTAGATTCTCAATTAGATGGATTCCTCGATCTAATTGGTCTAATAGAATTAGACTTCTAATTAGATGGGAACATCACTTTTCTCTCTCTAGTATTCTCGGAGATCTTTTTCCTAGACACCAGAGTGCTGCCAGATTACTACTTCGGAATGCGTGGGTACCTCGGAAGGGTCGTCTACTTCGATACTTGATTGGCGGTTCACTTCGGAGAAATTATCACGGATGGGAGGTATAACCTAGCCACAAAAATCGTTGCCCTTCACCGATAAAGTACACTGCTTCCGCTACTCTGCTCGTCCCTGAGATTATGGACACACACCATCTTCATAGTATTCCTGGGTGTCATCCTGTAGAATAAACTTTTTGTTGCATAGCACGTTCGTCTGCACTCTCCCACTGAGATATTTTATGAACATGATTATTATGGTCTACTATGCACTTCTATTATTTTAGATTTTGTTGGGCCTACAAGCGTAGAGGACTATGGGACATCAATATTTTTCTCTTTATATATGATTTTCTATTCGGATAGACGATACTTTTTTCTTTATATCATGGGAATTTGTATGTTTATTTTCACTTTTTTTTGCATGAAACTGTTTTGCTCGATAACATGAAATTTATACTATTTGTCATGCCAAATTTATTATGATATAAAATATGACAACTTTGTGTGCATTTTTGTTTTGTTTTGGGATATATGCATAGTTTTTACGCTCTATGGTATTGGAAATTTATATGTCATATCTTCTTCGGTACAACCCCTAAACACAAGGACGACTCGGATCATCTCGTATCCCTTCATAAAAAAAGGGCAAAATCGTCCTAGCACTAAAAAAAACCTGCCCGACGCACCTGTGTACGCGGTCTCCCCGGGCGACCTACACGTACGGACGCATGCCCGCGTGTTTTACACGTACGACACGTATGCCGCATCACCCGGCGTGACGTGTGGCGTACCCGCGTCAGCTCCACGGCGTGCGCGGTCGTCTGGTCAGCCGTGTGCCATCGTTTCCCATGGATCTGTCGGTTCCCGAGGCCGCCGTCATTACTCCTTTTGAATGGAGAAAATTGCTTCTATACCATCGACAACCTCTGCAATGGCTTATTTGCCATCCAACAAAGCTTCAGTGCTTATATACCAAACACAAACAAATTCTATTGCTTATTTACCACTAGCAGTTAGTCTAGTGTTAACTCAGTCCGGTAAGTGGCCAAAATGACTGTCCTGCCCTCAATGGCAAATAAGCAAACAAGAGACCATTCCGCCTCCATTTCCAGCATTCCAGCAAAAATATAGTGACTATCTAACAATTCCAGCCTATAAATAATTCAAGAAACAGAGTTATACTCAACATGAAGAGGTGTGATACATAAATATATTTTGGCCAAAATACCACAACCATAATCAGTACCAATTCACACCATTTTGAAGAGATTCAGCAAACACCATATTAAATCTTACATAATCAATACCGAGTTAACATCATCCACAACCAAAATACCACAACCATAATCAGTACCAAGTTTCTATTTTAGAGGTGTGATACATAAATAATACGCGAGAGTTCAGAGAATTTCACACTTTCAACTTTTTCTTGCTTCGACGGGCCATTGCTTGGCTGTTAGGCGCAGCTCTCTTCTTGCTTCGAGTGCCCATTGCAGGGCTGTCAGGTGCAGCATATATGGCCTTTGATCTACATCAAAAAAATTGATTACATACTATGACACACTCATAGAATATAAGTAAATTTGGTGCATTCGTCAGCCATGCCGTCCTCCTCGTCGGGCATGGAAATCAGGGGCAGAGGGGCTGCTGCAAGTGCACCCACAAAAGAGTTGATCTTGGGGAGGGCCTCGGCCGTCGGCGCCACTGCCCCGCTCTCCACCTCGCTGGAATCCCCAATCCTAGGGTTCTGGGTGACATGGCTGCTGGGAGAGGTTGGCGCTGCCAGCCCGTGTGCGGGGGGCGTCGAAGACGCGGTGGACGAGAGGGCTAGAGGTGCGGCGGCGATGGGACCGTGCAACAGGGGCTGTGGAAGCGCTGGCGGCGGTTCCGCATGAAGCGTCGCCTGGAGAACGTCGGAGATGCGGTGGGCGAGAAGCATGGGGAAGCGCCGGCGGCGGTTCCACTATGATGCGGCACTGGCAGGGGTGGGGGAGCGGCGGCAGGGGCTGTGGTGGCGCCGGCGGGGGTTCTGCCATTGTGGCTCGCTGGAGGCCGTCGCTGCGCGTGCGTGTGTGGAGATTGGGGCTGGTCGGGTGCGTGCGTGGAGTCGTGGAGATGGGGAGGGTCGGGTGCGTGCGTGAGTTGATTTTTTTTTAATCTAAAGTGAGGGTAAAATTGGATTTTGTGAGAAAACTTACAGGAAAACGGAGACTATCTAACGGCAGACTAACGGCCATGGCAAATAAGCAATAGAATGTGTTTGTGTTTGGTATATAAGCACTGGAGCTTTGTTGGATGGCAAATGAGCCATTGCAGATGTTGTCAATGGTATAGAAGCAATTTTCTCTTTTGAATGCCGGCCACCCGTCCACCGGTTCCTGAAGCTGCCGCTATCTATATATATATATACCTACTAATAAAGCAAGGTGATATTCTTGGTTTCGTCCCGCTTAACGGCTTAGGTTATTTTTTCTATCCGAGGTGGTACTAAAATTTCGTCTGTATTTTGTTTGGGATGTACCTCTTTTTTTCCGTCCGTCCGTACGTTTGGAATTTCGCCCGTCCGTCATAGGCCAACCCACGTGGTTCAGGGAAGGAGAGAAAAAAATATATGTGCAATGTTGAGAGTCGAACATAGGACCTCACGTTCAATTTTCCTGGACACGACCAACTGACCGCCCCGGGACTTTGTCAAGGAAACATGTTCACATCTTTTACATTGTCCCACCCCAGTTCTTTACATAAAATCTGATCGACTTATATACGCGTGCAAATTTATATCAATAAGGAGCCTAGCAAATAACAAGCGGATCGGTCTCTCCATAGGAATAAAATTGTGGAATTAAATGAGAGAGAAAGACCAGTTTAAACCAGCTCATGTTGCAGCAATCCGCGCCTCAATATATAAGGAAAGTGTAATGAGCTAATTAAGCGGGTATATATAAGAAGAGATTGATGAGAGAGAGAGACAGACAGAGAGGAGCCGATCTGCTCATGCACACCAATAAGGCGGTATATAAGGAGAGTTTAATGAGTTAATTAAGCGGGTATATATTAAGGAGAGATTTGATCCGGTCGATGTACTTCTTGCCAGGTATGGAAAGTCTCCAGAAAAAGGTATAATTCAATCTCAACTCTGTACTGCAAGTGCCGGCTGGATTGGTGTTTGAGGTCCCCTCAAAAAAAAATGCACAGGGTTAGCACACACACGGCAAGCACATATGCCTGCACGATTTATACACAAAAGCAAATATAAAACAAAATTGTCTTAGAAGTTATGGTCAAAGAGTCTGATCTTAATGAAGTTGTTGTTCTGGACCAGGAAGAAAATATCATGCTTAACGCCCTCCACCGTCACCATCCAGTCCGGAGGAGCCAGACCTAGGGTTTCCCCTGAGCACGAAGAGGGACAAAACTGAAGGCCGTAGCAGCGCCTCCAAGAAGCAAAACGGCAGGCAAGCCGAGCAGGGGTTACTCCCTGGCCTGAGGCTGAGCAATCCCATAGCCACCAGCAATGGAATCGAGGATGAGGAGGCCGACACTGGTCGAGTTGGTCATGGCATGAGAATCGAACAAATAAGAATAGCCTAGATTGATTCAATGTCGTACTGAAGTTGGATGAAAAATATTGTGTCTACATCAATGCTCTACAATATCCTTTTTTATTTCCTTAATTGCATCCAGGAAAAACATGACACTCGGTCAACACATCCGCCGGCATTGATTGACCCATTCATGCTTACTTCAAATGTTATATAGGGATAGCGCATGACAAAAGAATGTTATTTGAACAAAAACTATATATTAAGCAATAGTACCTTAGTTTATTAAAATATCTTGGGTAATTAGGGATATTCAATTTGGCTCTAGGAACCACATGCTCCTGCGTGTTAAAAGTAATCACCCCAAAAAATTTGCCAAAAAAAAATGCCGAAGGACAAAGAGAGAATACCAAAGTTTTGGCTAACATCAACTTCAAACCTGGAAGGTAAAATGGCTACACAACTTTCGAAAAGAACCGTGTGAGGAGCTGAAGTACAATATTAACAACACGCAGTACAATATTAACAACATACATACATACATACATACATACATATATATATATATATATCATATATATATATATATATATCATATATATATATATATATATATATATATATATATATATATATATATATATTTGTCACCCTGGGTGAGAAATAGTTATTCTTGACCCCCTCTATTTTAACACCAATGCATCGTATTTTTATGTCCCGTAAATTTTTTCTTACTTCATACATAAAAAGAAAACGTAAGAAAATATTAGATCACCGTAAAAAATATTTTATGTCACGTAAAATTACGAACGTAAAAAATAGTGTAAAATGCATATAAAATGTATTTTTTATGGTCTTATGACCAATAATTTTGCTTTCTTATGCCAAAATTTTACGTAGTGAATCAATCTATTTGTATACCAAATATAATTTATTCGTAAAATGATTGTAAGATTACCTCGGATGAAGAATAACTTATTCTGCACCCTGGGTGATGAATAGTATTACTATATATATGTATATAATGTTGATGTCCAATGTAACTAAAGTGACTTATAAGTATACACATATGTTTTATTTATGATACAAAATCTATTTAGTTTCTTCTTTTTAATAACCATAATATATTCATACTATGTAGAAATTCTCATGCAGCCAAGCAATTTGGGTCGCTATCTCCAGTCCTGGATGCCAAAGAACAAAGAAATAAGAGAGATGGAGAGCGGTATGCACGTATGAACTATGAAGAAAAACGGGAGAAACTGAAAAGGCTACGTCAAGCCTATCAGCAAAATAAAACAATTAAAGATTCAACTCAGTTGCAAAGAAAATGCACACAAGGCAGAAAGAAATATGCAAATATGGAGCTAGCACAAAAAACAAAAAATGTGCAAGAGAAAGAAAACATATATGCAAATATGCAGTCGGAGCAAAAGAAAGCTAGAATACGGTAAATTGCAACCAACCGTGAATTGAGGCGCAACACACCATGAAAGGAATCAATTGCGATGGAGAACCCAGCATATGTCGCAACCGAAGATGAAGTTAGTACATCTATACGACGAGGACTTCACGGTTAGCATACACACAACGGAAGCATATATGCACGCGCAGTCAATGAAGTATACGGCATTTTATTATATTATGTAATCACTCTTATGTGTTTTTTCTCACTCTTTTCCTTCCTTACACTCTTGAGATAGGTGTGTATGTTTTAAAATAATTTATGTTGCAACGCACGGGCATGTTTCCTAGTTACTACTTATGAACGTTGCCCGCCTGTCCGTTGCCTACCCCGTCGCCCGGTCAGCCTAGCGTCGGTTCCTGAGGCCCGTCATCTCCCGAGGCTGCCGCCATTACTGCGGGAGTAACATCGGCACCCGTCCGCCTACCTGCCCCGTCGCCCTATGGGCTATAAAAGGCCCCGTCGTCCTCACCCCGTCGCTCACACCCGGCGCCTCTCCACTCCCCTATCGTCCTCTCAAACCGACGCCTCTAATCCTCTCCCCCTCACCCGATGATGGCGTCCTACGGAGGCGACAACATCTTCGGCGGCGGAGGCGACGGAGACGGCCTAGCATCTGGCCGTCGAGCCTTGGCAAGCCGGAGACGGAGGAGTTGTACCGCTTTGGGCTGCTCGTGTCGCCAGGGTGCCGGCTACCCAATGATTGGGAGATCGACATAGACGGCTACGCGTAGATGGGCCCCGGCGCCACTGCGGACGAGCGCCGAACCTACCGGGCGGTTGGTGGAACAACATCGGCAGTCACCAATTTTGGGATGTCAAGTCCTACGCCGACGTAATCGGGCAGTTCCGGCAAGCGGCTGTGGGCACCGCCCTCATGTCCGGCGGAGCACAACGGTGTGGAGGTGCCGGACGCATTTCCAGCGGGCGGCGACCTGCGACTGTCACCCGTGTTCGCCGCACAGACGCCACCTGTGTCTGCCCTGTCGGAGGTTATCATCCCGCCGGAGGTTACCCCGACGACAAGTGTGGTACGTCGTCGCTCTTCAGACATCGTAGGATGCGCCGGCGGCGCCGGCGTGGGAGGCCGCGGCGGTAGCGACGGCGATGGAGGCGGGCGCCACCGTAGAGGAGGACGACTGGGTTGATTGGGATGACCTCGGGAGTAGCAGTGACGACGACGATCGAGCTGCAAGCGGCGGCCGCCGACATTATCGACTTCGCGGCGAGCGACGACAAGGAGTAGTTTAGGATTTTTTTAAAAAAAATTAGTTCGGTAAAATATTTAAAATATCGTAATGTTTAAATTTTTAGTGTTTATATTCAATGAAATATTTATGAACTAAATTTATGTTTGAATGAAATTTCCGTCTTTTGGTTTGGTTGAAAATAAATAAATAAATAATATGAAACAAAAATCAAAGGAAGGAAAAGAAATGATATAAACGGAAAAAAATATAAGAGAAATGAAACAAAATGAATAAAATAAATAAAAGGGAAAAAGTAAAACAAAAAATAACTAAAAATAATAGAACAAATCAATAGAAAAAAAAGGAAAACCAATAAAATGCAAGGTTTGAATGAATTCTAACATTGTACGCAACTTTTACCAGCAGGTGTGCATGCACCTTGGACAACTCCATGCAACATTTGAACGAATTCGAACACCGAACATACGTTGCATCACGTTCTAGGGTTTTGTGTCCAAGGATGTTTTTTTGCCGGGAAAATCCTATAAAATGCATAGCATTCCAAAAATCATTCAAACTTTGCATGGATGATTGCCATGGTCATTCTAGTGTGTGATTTTTTTTAACCCATTTGATGGATGTAAGAAAAAGTTTGCATCACAACAACCCTTCCGCCCTAACCGAAACCTCTCCGTTGTACATGATGTACCCGTGGCCATTCTTGAAATCCACAAAAAAATTGCCATCGGGTGGGCATGCCCATCCCAGTAACCCACGCAAAATTTGAACGAATTCGAACACCAAACACACGTTGCGTCACGTTCGGGCAGTATTCTGAGGTTTTTCGCCGAAAAATCCTAGAAAATGCATGGAATGACAAAAATCATTCAAACTTTGCATAGATGCTTTCGATGGTCATTCTAGCGTGTGAAAAAAAATTGAGTCCATTTGATGGATGTGAGAAAAATTTGCATCACAAAACCCTTTCGCTTAACCGAAACCCTTCTGTTGTACATGATGTACTTGTGGACATTCATGAAATATATCCAACTTTGGCCAGCAGCTGGGCATGGCCGTTGGATCACTCCACGCAAAATTTGAATGAATTCAAACACCGAACGCTCATTGCATCACGTCCGGGTAGTATTCTAGGTTTTTTTCGCCGAAAAAATCCTAGAAAATGCATACAATGCTAAAAAGCATTCAAACATTGCATGGATGCTTGCCGTGGTCATTCAGCGTGTGAAAAAATTAGGGATCACCCAGAAGAAATTACGTACATGAGTGTGATACTTCTATCTTCACATGGAAAGTGATAAGGAGTATCCTTTACTGCTTCAGCTATCAGATATAACTAGCTTAATAGTATCACCATCTCAATGCCCACGTTTCCAAATAGGGAATACCCAAGGATTATGCTCTCAAATACGTCCCATGTGAAAATACAATTATCCCTCTCAAGCTGTCTAGGAAGAATAAGAATTGGAAGTGCAAATTGCATATCAGGCCATCCTTGAAGTCAAACATTCTACATTCCTGTCACATTGGGATTAGCCCAAGATGGAAGAAAAGACAGCCATTCCGAAAGCCATTATGATGACATTTGAGTTCATTACCATCCTACTCTTAAATTAGGGAGTAGGATAGTAAAGAACTCGAAAGCCATTATGTTGTGAATGATTCTCTTCTTCCATCGTAGCGAAACCGCTATGTGTTAGGAATGAAGGATGATTGACTTCAAAATTAAGCTCGCAACCTTCATACACTAATATCGACAAGTCAAACCGTAGATGAAACAAAAGACAGAAATTCCAAATATAATATTAAGTAGGTTCACAACCATCATACAAGTACCAAAAGATCCAATGCGTGGACACATTGGCTCTCCGCCGACTGCATCAAGGGGTTGTCGCGGTCCCGGCCACGACAAGGGCGGCCATCAAGGTATCTACAACTGCACGAGCTCTCTCAACTGATGCAGCCGCCCTATCGGCCGCCGCACGAGCGCTCTCCTCGCAGTTGGTCGCCCTCTCGGCCGCTGCACGAGCGATCTTCGAGAGCCACCTGCTGGGAGGCCGCCGCCCTCCATGCCGCTGCAGCCGCCCTGTCGGTGGCCTCGGTTTCCCTGGCAAGACGTTTCCAAGTCCTCATATTTCTGGTCTACTACTGAACACGCAGACCTAACCTAACATGAAGAAAAAACATATTCAATTTGGAATCAAAAAGGAGGAGAATTAGAAAGACCGACAGCCTATAACAACAAACCTAACCTAACAGAACATGAAGTTAATCCTAAAAGACTTGTTTATTTGGCATGTGGGTTGATTTTCAGTCCGCAAGGCTCCCTTCGACAACTTTCATCTCTTAAATGGTTGTATATATGATGGACACACTCTCTCTATCTGGTATTTTAACTATCGATGATGGTCGTTCCGCCCAATCTCTCCTCGTGCGTTACCAAGGTCTCAGAGAGCAGATGGAGCGGAACGACCCACTACGACACTAGTCAGTATCATTCCTCACAGAACATCTCTTAAGCGTTTGTATATAAGGGGACACCCGTTCACTGGTAGTTCGACTGTCGGTGATAGTCGTTTCACCACATCTCCTTCTACGTTACCAAGGTCTCCGAGAAGAAGATGAGGAGGAACGACCTCCGACAACAACAGTCGGGATCCTTCCTTCGATAAAAATCTCTCATCTCTCAAGTGGAAGCCACATCGGACTGAAAGTCAACACACAAAGCCGATAGCTACTCTTTAAGTTCGCTGATAAACATCCGAAGTCTACTACTACAACAGTCATCACTTCAACACTACTATTACATAGATCACCATTAAATGACCAAATAGTTCAGCACTACTACATACATCATCACTTCAACACTACTACTACATAGATCATCACTACTACATAGTTGAACACCACTACTACATATAACAACAGAACTAATCGTTATCCCAGTCGATGAGCACCACATTCCCGCTGGAAGAGCCCACCTCCTCCTCATCATCAGAGCTGTCAAACAAGACATCCCTCTCCATCTCCTCGAAATCCCTAACGACTGCTTGGAAATAATCCGATCTATCTCCTCGTCCTCCTTCCTCCGCTCCTTCTCCTTGTTAGCGTAGAACTGAATCTCCTGCGCCAATAGATGGGGATTGGTCCCGGCATAGCCGCCATGGCCGCCTCATCCATCGCCCATATCCGACGAGCCTTCTCCTCTGCAGGGGAATAAATGAGGTAATGGGAGGCGACGAACGCTGCCGTCTTCGCATCTAAAATCTCGGGGAAGTTGAGATTAGACCTGCTCTGGCCGTACAATCATGCCACCATGTCCTACGCGCGCGCGGCAAGCTCGGGAGTCTTGAAAGTGTCGAGCCACAGCCGATCACCCTTACAGGTGATCTCGGCGGCGTAGCATTCCGATCAGAATCCAACGCCATGATACCGCCGAGGCAGCGACGACAGACGTCGTGGCGGCATCCGCAAAGAACTGTGCAATATACAACAAATTAACCTACAACTATACATACAAATCATATATAACTACAAAACAAAACTATAATTACCCTATAACTATATATACATGCAAAGAACAATATATGACACTAGTAATTAAACTATAAGTATACAACCAATTAAACTAAAACTAAAATTATAAGCTAGAAATTCTGAATTAACCCTAAAAATGAAACTATAATTATAAGCTATAAGTATACAAAAAAATTCAGATACAACTCACAAAACTAAAACTAAAATGGAAAAACAATTACCGGCGGTGGAGCAGGGTGGCTGCGACGGTGCTGCTGTGGGGGAGGCGACGGTGGGGGGCGATGGCGGGAGCGCGACGGCGAGGCGACGGCGGTGGGCGACGACACGGCGACGGCACTAAGGCGAGGCAGACGACGGGGGGTGACGACGACGGAGCGGGTGAGGCGGACAACGATGGAGGGGGCAGGTGGGATGGCGACTGAGGCGGGCAGGGAGGACACTGACGAAGGAGGAGGCTGACGTGGAAGACGGGAGGGCACGACGGGGCGGGGCAGACGGGGATGGCCAAGGTTGTCAGAATCGCAATTCCGTCATACGATTCTACGACTTTACGATCCAAACTAACCCCTTTGATTCTACGATTTTAGTTCATAGAATCTACGTTTCTACGATCCTGATAGTGAAGATTCTACGATTTGCGATCCTACCATACGAGCTCCGATCCGATTCAAAATCACGATTCTGACAACCTTGACGACGACAACGGTGGGGAGGGGCGGACCGCAATGGCGACGGCGGGGGTGGGCGGGGCGGAGACAGGTGGCGGGCGGATGCGATGTCGCGGTGGGGTGGAATGAGATGTGAAATTTGTTGGGGGCTGCAAATATCGGCCACGGGTCTTTGCCGAGTTCGGCACTCGGTAAACGGTGCCTCCGTGCGCGCGTGCACGCATTTTCAGCGAAATATTTTTCCTGCGCAACTATTCCGAAGCTCTGCAGAACGGATCTTGAAAAAGGGCCTAGATCTAGGTCAACTCACCCTTACCAAGATCTCGAAACCAGGATCTCGGCAAAGAAATATTTACCCAATAATTGTTTACTTCAATTTTAATTTATTATTTTTTTCTCTTACATTACTTGTACGGGTGAAAACAAGTACATGCCAAATTCAATGTGTCTGACTCTCCTCATGCAGTTAAGACGACGTGCCCATCCATGCCGGGCCCACCCTCTAGATGGTGTGCGCAGGGCTGGGCATGGACAGAAGACCGCGAGCAAGGACTTCCAGCCCTTTTTGTTTATAATTTTATGTGGCCGCTGCACCGCTTAGGGGTGGGCACTCTTGAACCGAAAACCGAAAAACCGAACCGAACCGAACCGTATTAACCGATTTATCGATTAATTCGGTGGTTGGATTTTTAGTTCGGTGGGAATTTGTAAGGATGTTCAGTGTTTGGATTTTGTTCGGTTTTCAGTGCCCACAAACCGAATAGACTGAACAAACCGATATGTAGGTTAGCCGTGTAATTAGGGTTGGGCATCACACATATTCTTCCATACATAATACATGTCACGTCCCGTGTGATATTTCCACTTAATTATGCTCACTAGTTAGCTTCACCAAATAAAGCATTGACTGATGTTAAGTTTGCTAGCACCTGTGATTATTTTATGCATTATGTACAATGCATATCAGTACTAATGAGTTATTACGCTTATACTGACAAGTGCATGTATTTTGGTTTTCCGGTTAACCGAACAAACCGAACCTATATATAATGGTTAATATGGTTCGGTTTCTAAATTTTGTGTGATTATTTCGGTTTCCATTTCTTCAAAACCGAAATTATAAAAAACCAAATAAACCGAACCGTATTAACCATATAAACCGAACGCCCAGCCCTAGCACTGCTCTTGAATTTTCCGCACAAAGCCCCGGAAAAGCGGGAAATGCACAAAATACGGCTGGCGACACGCGAAAATGCCGAGGACCTGGCACGTGCCTTCAAATGGAACCTCACGAGTGCAGAAAAAGTTGAGGCCAACGGAGGAACGGGCCCGCGCCCCCTTCACAAACCGAACGCATCCCCACTCGAAATCTAGATCCTTCGCACGACAAGGTCCCGTTTGCACTAATCCTCCGTGAAGGCTTATCTGAAATGGCCTCAGATTTTTACCACGGCCTCCAGGGGCCGTGGGAAGACGCCGCGCCAGGTGCCATGAATTTCCGGGCTCCCGGGAATTTCTGGGGATTTAAACGACAGCAAGACGGGTGTCGGCGACGCCCCCCCCCCCCCTGCGTGCCTCACACCGGGCCCACCCTATCGATTGTGTGCGCAGGGCCTGGGCATGGACAGAAGACCGCAGCGGGGGGAGGGGGGGGGACTCCTTCCCTTTCCTTCCATGATTTCATGTGGCCATGGTCCCGTTCTTGAATTTCACACATAAACCCCTGGTAGTGTGGGAAATACACAAAATATGGTTGGCGGCTCCAGAAAAAGCCAAGGAACTAGCACGTGCCTTCGAACGGAACAACACGAGCGTAGGAAAAGTTTCGAGGCCAGCGGAGGAACGGACCCCCACCCCCTTCACAAACCGGACGCATCCCCCCTTGAAAGCTAGATCCTTCGCATGACAAAGTCCCATTTTCACTAAGCCTGTGTGAAAGCTAGATCCTCCAGGGGACATGGGAAAACGTTGCGCCAGGTCTTGTGAATTTCCGGGAATTTAAATGGAAGCAAGACAGGCCCACCCTCTCGGTTGTGTGCGCAGGGCTGGGACATGGATAGATGACCATGGGTGGGGACTCCCAGCCCATTCCGTCCATAATTTCATGTGGCCACTGCATCGCACTTGAATTTTCCGAATAAACCCCTGCATATGTGGGAAATGCACAGAATATGGCTGGCGGCCCCCGAAAAAGCCCAAGACCTAGTGTGTGCCTTCGAACGGAACCTCACAAGCGCAGAAAAAGTTTCGAGGCCAACAGAGGAATGGCCCCCGCACCCCCTTCACAAACCGGACGCATCCCCGCACAGGACAAGGTCCCGTTTGTACTAACCTCCGTGAAGGCTTATCCGAAATGGCCTCTTATTTTTATGACGGCCTCCAGGGGCCGTGGGAAGACGCCGCGCCAGGTCCCGTCAATTTCCAGGCTCCCGTGAATTTCCGAAGATTTAAACGGCAGCAAGACGGGTGTCGGCGGCCTCCCCGTGCCCCACGAGTAGCACAGCTTTGCCAACCTGTAGATTTGTTCCCACGATCTAATCCTTCCGCCCCTCCTTGTTGTGGAAAATGCTTCCGTGCGTGTCCATCTTGTAAGCTCCATTAGTAGTGACACCCCCTGCTCCAAGCCGTAGTCCAGCAAAACCTTCTTCAGTCGGGATGGGAGTGATGGTAGCTACCTTCTTAGATAATCTGTGGAATGCCATCGTGGATGATAAGCCAAAAAGAGCACTCATGTCAGACCGTCACACATGGACGCAAACAAATATGGATATAACTTACAAGAACATACCAATACGTGTTTGATGATAATATTTTTGTTCGTTAGGTCTAGGCGAGTCACAAATGGCACCCAGGTGTAGATATTGTTCGGCGGTAGTATGTCAAGGAGGTGGCCAGTCTCATCATCGTCGAGCCTGATTCTTCTGTTTGAAGACGTAAGAATGAAATGGGTCATCCTCGCCCGAATCGTCGACATAGACAGCCTGCATCGTGGGAACTGGTCCTGTCAGCAAGAGGTGTTCGGCGACGAGGTTGTAGGGGTGGTGGCCGGCGACGAGCTTGGGGAGCCGTGTGGCGATGAGGGTGCCAGCAGCCTCGGCCGACGCCGGATCCGACCGGTTGGCTCAGGCCGCGACGACCAGGTGGTAGGTGGGTAGGCCCGGCAGCGGCGACAGAATCACGCGGGGACGAGTGGCGGCCTGCCCTGATTGATAATTCTATGTGGGCGGCGGCTAGGGTTGGCTGGTTTAAATACCGCATAGTATGGAGTACCTTCCATCGGGGTCTCGGCAAAAGATGCCCACCGCCACGGGACCGTCAGCTGCAAACGGCAATGCCATGTGGCTCGGACGTGGATTTTTGGGGCTTAGGCTCTTGGACACCTCCTATCATGAACGTTCAATATTGCTTTGAGATCCGTGCTACACAACTAACTTAATACATGCGATTTTCTCTTTTTTGTTTCTTCAAAACAAAACAACATATGAACTTCAAACTTTGCAGAACAACAAAACATTCTTACTATAGTGTGGGATAAAACTTTCAGATTTTTTTGCCCAACATAAATATACAAAATGACATTTTTTCGATTAAAAAATCATATGTTTAGTATTTATGATGCACGTAAAAATCTGAAAGTTTTTCCCACATTCTAGTTAGAATGCTTTGTTGTTCTACAAAAGTTTGAAGTTCATATGTTGTTCTATGTGAGAGAAACAAAAAAGAGAAAAGTACTTGCATGAATCGCGATGCGGAATTGGATGCCTAGATAAGGGGGTGTCCATGAGCCTAAGCTCCACAATATGTTTTCGTACTCTTATTTGCCGAGTGCCTTTGAATATGTTCTTGGCATACTAAGCGTAAGCCGAGTTCCTTTATGTTTGCCGAGTACCTTCTGTTACGGGCTCGGTAGCGCTTCCCATGTGTCGTGTCATGCTGTTTGACGAGAGTCGTACTCGGCTTACAAAGCTTTTACCGTGATCCAGTTTCAGTACTCGGCAAACAGGAAAGAACTCGGTAATGAGGATTTTTCCAGTAGTGATTCCCAAAAAGAGACATTGTTAAGATTCCATAGCCTCTTCTGTGCAGAGCTATACACTCTTTTTTAACGGTAGACAAGAATATTCTCTATCGGTCTCTTGCCTTTATTTTCTATATAGAAGAGGTTGTGCATACTATACACTGACCATATTTCTTGGACACAAGTTTATGCACCGTTGTCATGTGAGCCGTACGTGTCTACCCGTACCCAGATGGCCCGGTCAGAGATGCTTTACCAAGAGAGAAACGGCAGCTTCTTCTGGGTACGTGGCGTAGAGCGTGACATACAAGAGCCCGACGGCGCCAATGGCCATGACCAGCACGACGAATAGGATGACGGGTCTCTTCCCCCGTTGCCCCATGATGCCGAGTGCAAACGGGTAGAGGAGCACGAGGGTCCCCATGTTGAACACCATCCCGAGCAGCACGTGCCGCGCCTGGTCCGTAGAAAAACCCCATGTTGCCGCCTTGCCGATCGCCGCCCCGACGGCCACGACGTTCACGACGAGCACCGCGGCGGTCGGGATCAGCAGCGGCACCCATCGCACCGTGTACAGGTTGGCGAACTTGTCGCGGGAGCAGGCCTCCGTCTGCTTGGATGTGAGCCTGAAGTGCATCCCCTTACCCGTGACGAGCTTCAACGCCATGTACAGCACGGCTGTCGGGTACACGCCGGTCGCCGCGATCAAGTAGAACTGCTCGTTGCGGCACCAGTCGAGCAGCGTGATCCCCGCCCATTTAACCTCGAACATGCCGATCACGTGCATCATCGCTATGACGGCCACGAGGTACGCGATGTACGTGCCAAACGGCCTCTGAATGTACAACTGCTCGGAGAAGAGCCACATGACCGGGAAGAAGTTGTAGGCCAGGATGAACACCGTGACGATCGGGTACGTCGACATGTTGAAGTACGCGATGCGTTGCAGAGGGTGGAGCCGGCGGCCAGCCATAAGGGCATTGTTGTGGGAGAAGAACACCTCGAGGGAGCCGCCGGACCACCGGAGCACCTGGTAGAGGCGCTCGGTGAGGTTGATCGGAGCCGTCCCACGGAACGCGGCCGGCTCCATGGAGCAATACATGGAACGCCACCCTTGGCGGTGAATGCAGAATCCAGTCACCACGTCCTCCGTCGCAATGTTGTACACCCATCCGATGTCTCTCCCCCATGAACTCCTGTCCTCGTAAGAGCACGTGATCAGGGCGGCCAGGTCATTGCTGAGCCCCTCGTCGACCAACGCCGGGGTGATAGATCGCTCTTGGATCGCGCCATTGGGCATCGAGTTCGTGAACGACGTCGACATACCGAACTCATCTGCATTACATACAAGCTTAATGTTCTCCGCCCGATACCGTGGCGGCTCCATGCCGTAGAGTGTGACACGGCGGAACATCGTGCCAGTGCCAAGGTAGGAAGGCCCTTGGAGACCGTTGAGCGCGAGCATGGTGCCGTCGAAGAAGACACGGTTGTGGTTGGCGTAGCGATCTGTCGGGTCGACGTCGTTGAAGCGTTGTGGGAATTGGACGAAGGCCGTGTTCTGACCGTCACGAGGGTCGAGCATGAAGCACATAGGGGCACGGAGAGCTTGCGAGTTGTTGATGTAGTGGTCGCAGTCAAAGTTAACGATGAAGGGCGCGTTGGAGAGCAACGCCGAGACACGGAGCATGGCGTTCATGGCGCCTGCCTTCTTTTGGTTGTCATAACCAGGCCGCTTCTCCCGGGATATGTAGACAAGCATCGGGAGTCTCATATCAACGTTGCTGAAGTCAAGGGGATTGTCGGTGCTCGCCGATGATCCAAGCCGTGGTTTACAACCTGGATGGTCTAGTATGACCTGTCAAAACAGCATAGTAGTTCCAACAACTTTGTTAATCAAATAAATTGGAGCAAATTGCTACAGTCAACTGAACATCAATATTTTATATGATAAATACACGGTACAACCAAAAATAAAGAGACATGTTAACTATACGGACTAGGCGATTCGGTGCCTAGGCTCAACTGCACTCGCGATAAACAGAAAATTCAAAAACAGTAATAGCAAAATTAAAAAAAAATCAATATTTTTTGCATGGAAGATAATTTGGTGCATGAGGTGCGCTTCAAATTTAATGTATTGTTCTAACCCAATTTGTCCCTTTTGCTGAGAGCTACTCATATGTCCAAATGATCTAAAATTTGGAATGCACCTCATGCATCAAATTATTTTCCATGCAAAAAACAATTAGAATTATTTGAATCTCTCATCATTTTACTAGTTTTTGTGAATTTTCTTTTCACCGGGTGCAAATGAGACTGAGCTCAGAAATAGATATTTGTAACTGTACATCTTATACACAAGAGGCACAATACATGGAAAAGAAAATTGAGAGAGATATGTTAGCAATTCTCATAAAAAATGCAAAATATCCGGTTGCCAATTTGGTGGACTATCTCTTTGTTAACTAGACGGTGTCCCGCGCGTTTGCTGCGGGGACCTTGTTAAAATAATGTATAGATAAGTGGTAGAAGACTAAATTGGATGCAAAAACAAAACAAATATAAGAGTGTCTTGCATGGCTTAATTACCTAATAGGAAAAGAGGATAGGTCACAACCATTATATCTACATAATCGTACCAAAACATATTATAATCACAATCGATAGATTATCACAGTTGCACCTACAGATATCACACACGAAAAATACTTTTATGTGCACATTACACCCTATTATCACAATCTTCGAACATGAGCATCGATGAAGGAATACATAAATGAGTGTTGATTACTGGAATCGAATGCTTGAGAGTGTGATTGTTATTGATTTCTTAACAATTTCGTCTTTTTAGGAGATGGATACAATTGTATATGCAAGCAAGAACCTGAACACAAAACATATTTTCTTTGCGAGAAATATAGGAGCGGATCGGATTACTTTGTATAGCCATGCACAAAATTACAAAGAAGCATACAGTTGTAGAGCTAAACTAGCCAACATACGACAACTCATGCAGCGAGCATGTGGATTGCGGGTTAGTTTCGTTGATATCCTCACATATCACCGGCTGACTGTATAAACATGTATTTTTTAAAAGAAAAGTATCAATATCGTTAGATTTTCCATAAATGTTTTCCCATTTTTTTGTTATTTCTTAGCAGCATAACATATATAATAAATGTCAAAGTTACACCTTAGAAAATGTTTCCATGTCTAAAACACCCTGCCTTTTGCAATGGAGGTAAATTTCTTATTTCCTTTTTGTCCTTTCCATTTTGTGTTTTAAGCCACGAAATCACTATCCAACGACTAGTCACGTCAGACTGAGCTTTAAGACTGCGATCTAGCTAGATTTAGAGGAGTTGAGTAATCGAAAGGTGCAACTTAATTATAACTTTTACCTGAATGAACAGATAGAAAAACTTTTATTTACCTGAACAATTCCAGCATGTTGTGCTCTTCGATGGTTCTCAGCTTGCTCAATCCATGTACCCGGCCATGGTGCCCCATCGGCCATCCAAGTGGCATGTACGCCATCTCCATTGTTGTATGCATGGGATCGCTGGCGGATGGTTGCAGAAAGGGAATCTATTCTCACCATGAACTCATCGTATTCTCTGCGCACACGCCTACGATCCCTCGTGAAGTCTCCCGCCATACTCCCGGCGTACGGCTGAGATTTCATCCTAAAGTAGTTCTCTGGGGACCTTGGCTCGACGCAATGCTTCCGACAGAACGGGACCCACAACGCAGCGAAACTGGCCACTTGGGTCATCGCCTCGTAGTGCACCAGCGTGCCACCGTCATCTGAGAGGTAACAGGTGTACTTGTCGATGGGGTAGTCGGCGGCGAGGATAGAGAGAACGGTGTTGACCGTGTAAAGGACGGGTTCGTCCACTGGGTCGACAGTGGTGACAAAGACGTCGATCCCTGGGAGGATGGTCTCGCCGTGCTGCTCCGCGAGGGCGGAGAGGTCGGGGACGCGTTTGATGGGGTTGAGCTTGGTGAGCTGGTTGAGGAGCCATGAGAAGCCGAACCAGGCGTCCGCTACCATTGACGTGGCCCAAAGCCACATGCCGTCGTGGTTCCTGTGCTCCAGGCGCCACGTGAAGAAGGCGGCGACGGCGACCAAGCGCACGAGAATCAAGAACCTGTTGTTTCCAAAAGAAAAAACAATCGTCGTACTGAGAAGTCTTGAAGAAGGCTTTCGTCCCGCTTTATAAATAAAGTCATCACCACATCCATACAACAAATTCAATTGCAATGACCTGTAAGGATGCAGGATGCTTCCCTTGACCTTCATGGTACGGAACAGCAGCGGCTGGTTGCCGTCAGCGCCACTGGTTCCCTTGTCCGCGGATACCCACACGTCGTCCTTGGCGTCAAGAATTCGCTTGGCCGCGGGGGAGTTTGCGGCGTCAGCGTTGCCATCCGGGACCTCGACTCGGAGGGCGTTGACTCTGCGAGTGACCTCCACGGCCATGGCGTGGTCGATATGTAAATGTAATGCACGTGCACCTAGACTAGACAGTTGATGGTCGATGCTGATGCTGGTGTCCCTTGTTGGTGTCGACGAGACGCTTGTCCGGTGGGGGCTTATATAGCCAGCGCGTGGGCAAATGGGGAGCACGTACCCACGCACCGCACCCAAAGAGAAAGGGGCACGCGCAAGCACGTACTTGTTCTCATACACACACGCCGACATCCTTCCAGCGTGGTGCATGCATTTTCCATACATGTTTTCGTCATCGCTTTTGCGTTTTAGTACTCGTATTTATTAGTTTTGTCTAGGTGTTGTCCTTTTGCTCTATTTTATCAGGACATGAAAATTATGATCTTCTTTTGGAGCATTTATAGGGCTGGACGAAAAGGTCGAAGCTCGCGAGCATAATGAGCGCTCGGTTGTTCGGCTCGTTTCAGCTCGTGCTCGTTAGTTAATGAACCAAGCTGAACAGTGGTTTTTGGTCGTTAAGATTAACGAGCTTAATGATCGAGCAAACGAGTTTCGCGAGCTAACTCGTTTAGCTCGATAATTTCCAATAGTTTGACTTTTTCTTTCTTTAGTAAATCCAATGGTTTTTGACTTGAGGCTCCCATAGTGTCTAACTTGTTTAATTTATGGCATTGTGAATATTTTATGGGATCATGGAATTCTTTTGTGTAATATATGCCATTGTGAAATTTTAATGGGATCATGGGATTCATCTATATTGTTTATTACCTTAACGAGCACTCGTGAACGCTCGCGAGCATAACGAGCTCTTAATGAATCGAGCCGAACAGAGGTTTTAGCTCGTTAATATTAACGAGCTTAATGATAATGAGCTTAACGATAATGAGCTTAATGATAACGAGCTGAACGAGCCGAGCAGCTCGTTAATCCAGCCCTAGCTAGGCATCTTATTTGAGGTGTATTATGCTAGCAATTGTGATGAACTGGTGGAGGAGGACGCTTTTGATTTATCTCCTTTAATGTTTTGTTTTACTTCCTTGAACGATTTCCTTAAGCTGGGGACATTATTAAAGATTGGTGAATTGCCCATTCCAAAAGACCAATATTATGAATTGTTTGCCTACATTGATAGCGAAAGGTAATCTTTTAAAGTTATATAGATCTCTAACCCTCTCGATACAGATATATAAGGAGACATGCTCACCATGCTCGGTGCATCAATTCTCGCTTGAGAGTGAGGACTTATTTACTTACATGATACCAATGCACCGTAAGCGGGTAAGAATCTGACCAAACTTTGCTCTGAGATGCGCCAAACTATAGTTAGAAATAAAATAATTACACCGTGGGTCGATATCCCATGGGATTCGGCTAGATGAATGGAGCATCGAATCCTGGCTATATGACTATAAAGAAAGCAATTCCTGAGAAGCAACTCAGAAGTTAGTAGGTTTCTTCCTTAGGTTTGTGTATTGAGTTTAGATCGCATTCGTGTTTGCATGGGCACTTTTATTTTTGCATGGATTGGCATAGGATTTGGTTTGGGACTAATCTTGGAAAGGTAAAACTCATTAGTCGCTAAAAATATATATATGTGTGGTACGAAGACTTGGTAAAACTTCTCGATATATATGCTCCATTTGGATGTTAAAATAATAGTGCATGTCCTTATACGTTTTTTGGAGGAAACTGTTTTTCCAGGTATCATAGGGTAGAAGACGATGAGTGGTACGACTAGCCTCGATCATACCAGCGGTTGAACTACTCTCTCGGAACCCAACTAGAGTTAACAAAAGAGAAGACGGGGTTAGGTATAAGCGACCACCTCTCACACCAAGTTGGCAAAATTCTACCAGGACCTCTAGAAGAGAAGATGTGACATGGTACTACTGGCACCGGTCATACCAACGCGCATGTCAAAGGGTGTCGGCCACACCAATGTCAATAGAAGAGAAGTCGTTTAGTAGTGAGTTTTCATAACTTAAGTGGGATCTCCTCCTTTTAATTAAGCACGCAGGAGGTTCCACACTTGTTTTTATAACTTGTCTCACTCACATTCACTTATAATCGAGGAGTATCTAAAACCACAAGACTGAGTTTGTTAACTTAAGCAAGGTTCTTAGGTTGACGAATTAATATTTATGAGAGGTAGATGTTTTCCTCACTTGTGAACTAACCATTGTGCTTCAAAAAGAAAACAGAAAAACATCCTAAACACAATAAAATCTTGTTTTTTCTTTCTTTTCGTTTCTAGCGGGTTCTCCGGGGAGGTAGTCACGGAACCATATAACAAAATCATTAAAGCAAAGGTCCATGTCCATTAAAGGTGAGGTAATTTCTGCCTAAATGGTAAAAGTGTAATAACCTTGACTAAATCTTAAGCTCGGGAGATCACACTTCTCACACTTTATCTTAATAACTGCATTTTCCTTTTTCGTTTCATAATCTGCTCGGGCTTAGTTCTTTCAAAGTCCTAAGCTTGGGGAGGTTATTTTTACATGTGTAGAGTCTTGTGTAATGATCTGTGTCTTATAGTTCTCATGCAATTAAGAGCCTTGCTGTTTTGACTTTTGACATTGCTGCTTAAGTAAGATTGTTTTGTATGTTTAAAATACTTTGATGTACACTGTGCATGTTTTTCAACTAGCTTATGAGACATAATATATTGTGGTCCTCTGAAAGACATTGTCATGATTTGCACATAAAAAATTAATAAAGGAGTCCTTTGAAGACTCGATGGTTGTCACTGTTTAGCATTGTCATAAATGAAATAGTGATAGAGTCGCTTGACCCCATAGTGTTTAATTTAATGGACTCAATAGTGCCTGCGGAAGAAGTTGTCTTACATACCAAAATTTGTCTTGTAATATTATAAGATAATGCTTTACACGTGTCTTATGAACATTGTCATGCTCCGCGAGGAAGCTAACAACTCCAGTGGCCAACGAACTATCTACCTGACAAATTCTCATATTTGGGCTATTGTGTAGATTTAACATCTGTAACGACAATGTTATGACGGGTAGTATTTTTGGCTTTCTCAAAGAATTGTGTTTCGCCTTGGGCAGAGTTGAGCACTCCTCTAACAACGGAGCGATCAACCTGGGGTAATTCCCACATATCAGTTATGAGTGGGGTCTCTATTGTAGCAGCAATACTGCACCGGACATTTTAGCTTACCGCACCACAAAAAACTCAAATTGTATACATCAGTTTTTGGTATGATGTCATTACCAAGGAACAAAAGTTCAAGAAAATGATGAAAGAAGGAGCACTGGAGAGCCTTGACTTAGTGACACTAGTAGGTAGTATTGAAAAGCTCTATTTCTTTCCTTCTTGACTACTACCAGTGCTCAGCTTTGCTGTTTATGAAAATGAATGAATAAATGATTAAGTAGGAGGATCCAAGTAGGTGCTCTCATGCTAAATTTAACTTTGACAAGGTACATAGAAATTTTGGCCGAAGCTCTAGTCGTATGGATCTCAAACTATTTTACATAACCGAGCTTGTGTTACCCTATATGACTACATCTATCTTGCTTTGAGCTCGCAGGGAAAATAAGGATACACCTTTAGGTAATGATCCTTATTGGTAAGCTAGATGGATAATATCTTTGAGTTTATCAACATTTTTGCTCGAGGACGAATAAGGTTTAAGCTTGGAGATGTTGATGAGTGGATTTTATGATCACTTTTAGAGCTAAATGGTTGCATATTCTCGTGGATCCGACCAGGATCTGTGCGCGAATTCCCTACCTGGCGTGCCAACTGTGAGTGTAATTTCTCGGCAACATTGTTCATAGGACTACGCATGCATAGGGATTGCAGACATGTGCACACGAGACAAGGATTTACCCAGGTTCAATCTCTTGAGGTAAGGTAATACCCTACTTCCTGTCTTTATGGAATTGTATTGCTCCCATCATTGTAATCCTCGATATATAAGAAAAGAGCAAGGCAGGAAGTAGGCCTTTTCCTCACCTTGGAGGCTTGAACAGAGTAAATCGTGTGCCCACCTTACTTATATTCTTGATCTACTGGTATATTGACGTGACATCCACAAAGTCCATGTACTAGCTCTATTACCAACCACAGTCAGGACCAAAATCCGTCGACAGAGTGATACGTGGCTAAGACAGTAACACATATCCTACTTTAGCTCCACTCTCAGAAATGCATATGATTACTCTCAAATATTTAAGATGGTAGTGAGGGTCGTGTACATATCTTAGTTTAGCTCCACTCCCACACATATCTTACTTTGAGTACATCTTACTTTAGCTCCACTCTCACAGATCCTACCTGCCAGCAACAGCGTCGGGGAGCAGCAGCGCATTATTGTTTTACTGTGCACATTGTGTACACAACTGTTATGCTCCACGGCAGTGGCCAGTTCAATTTTGAAGGAGGCTGACACACTGACCGGATGAGCAAAGGAGAAAAGGCATAGGCAGACCCGAACAGCAGAAATAGGTGCGAGTGCTAAGGCATAGGAATAGACGGCTGTTCCGCGTTGTCCACCATCCACTTGTCAAGTGTATCCAGAGTTTTCCGTGTGCACGATGACCGGCCCGGGAGACCCCGATGCTGTGCTTGCAGGTGGGAACACGACCGTGTCGACGGATCTGAGAGAGTGGAGCTAAAGTAAAGATATGCACAAGATTATTATGATCATCCGCTTACTATGGCAGTTAATTAGAGCGCATGGTTTCATAGATATTATGGCAGTCAAATCTACTCCCTCAATAAACAAATACTAGAAGGCGTCTTAGATCATTAAAATAGTGACCTAAAACATCTTACATTTATTTACAGAGGGAGTAGCGTGTTTAGAGCAAGTAATAAAGCCGCGTCATTTCTCTTTATCCGTGGGGATCATTTTGTTTGTTGGTGTCTTTTTAGAGGTGTTGATGGTATGGTGCAGAGGAGCGGAAGGTCGGCAGTGCAGCGGATCCACCCCTTCCACGCAGAAACTGCACAACAGCCCTGCACAACACTCATAGCAGCAACAAAAAAATACATAGACCAGGGCTGCCCCTTTTCACACATGCGTCGACCAGACAACTTCACCACGTTCCATTAGTGCGCATCATACCAATGCCGACATGTGAGACGCAAAAAGCATGTTGATCAACCGGAAATTCGCAGGGGCACGCTGGTGTGGGAAGACGCACCTGCCAGCCCGGCCGGGTCACCCGATTGCCCCACTATCCGCGAAGCCGTTGGATCTCGAACGAGGGCACACCAAGTTTTATGTTTAGTTTTGGAAACTTTGTAGTTTCTAAAACTTTGCGATTTACTCATTCACTCGCCCTAAGTTTCAGATTTTGACGTTTGGAGTTTCTGAAACTTGTTATTTTGTCGTTCGCTCGCACTAAGTTTTAACGGTTGAAACTTAATGAACTTTTAAAATTTATTCAAATCATATTCAAAATGAATCTAATTTGAAAGCCCTCGTCACAAGCAACATGTATCAGAAAACGAAACTTAATTTGAACTTTTGGTTAAAAATATATTAAAAAATCTAATTCGGAAGCCAAAAGAAAAACCATGTGCGAGGAGCTCAGTGCCCCCGCACCTGCGTGCCACAAATCCTCTTCCGTCGATCAACTGCAAATATACCCAAGTTGGACAAAGTTCACTGCAGATTATGTACAAAAATTTCTTCATACTTGAAAATCGCATTTGTTAAAAATTCACTGGTTTTTCATCATACTTTACAGGTATGTTTGTGCTAGCAATTGTTGGTGGCATAAGCCTTATATGTCTAGTTCCTGGTATCATATTTTTCATGCGGACGTTAAAGGCTCGACAGGCTAAGAGGCTTAGGGCGAAGTACTTCAAACAAAATCGGGGTTTGTTGTTACAACAAGTAGTGGACAAAGACATTGCTGAAAGGATGATTTTTAACTTAGAAGAACTTGAGAAGGCAACAAACAAGTTCGATGAGGCCCGTGAACTTGGTGGAGGTGGTCATGCTACCGTGTACAAAGGAATACTATAAAATCAGAATGTGGTTGGAATCAAGAAATCAAAAGTTACAATCCAAAGAGAAATCGAAGATTTCGTAAACGAGGTTGCCATCCTTTCACAAATTAACCACCGGAACGTCGTGAGGTTATTTGGATGCTGCCTAGAGACACAAGTCCCACTATTGGTTTATGAATTCATTTCAAATGGAACTCTTTCTGATTATCTTCATGTTGAAGGCGCCATATCCTTGTCCTGGGGGGATCGAACGAGGATTGCTCTTGAAACCGCAAGTGCTGTTGCCTATTTGCACTCCTCTGCTGCGACATCCATAATCCACAGAGATGTTAAATCTGCCAACATTCTACTAGATCAACGTTTAATTGCTAAAGTATCAGATTTTGGAGCTTCTCGAGGTATCCCTATCGATCAAACAGAAGTGACAACTGACATCCAAGGTACATTTGGGTACCTGGACCCCGAGTACTACCAAACAAGTAGGTTAACAGATAAAAGTGATGTTTATAGCTTCGGTGTCATACTTGTGGAGTTGCTCATAAGAAAAAAACCATCTACCATCATGCACTCAGTAGGCGGAAGCCTTATTGCACAATTTATCTTGGTAATAAGCCAGGATAAGCTATGTGAGATATTAGATCCTCAACTCATATCGGAGTGTCTGGAGGGTGCAAAAGATGTTGCATCACTGGCATTGACATGCCTAAGCTTGAAGGGTGAAGATAGGCCAACCATGAGACAAGTGGAGATGGCACTGGAAAGGTTGTTAGTAGCAAATAAAAACACTGGACAAGTGGAGATGTCACTGGAAAGGTTGTTAGTAGCAAAGGGCGTTCAGCCGAGCTAAACTACACACCAGCTCAAATAAGCAATAACAATGATGACAATAGCAAACAGTATAGTGCCGAGCAGGCACTCTTAGAGCATCTCTAGCAGACGCCGTAAAAGTCGGACCTAGAAAACGCGTTTACAGTTCGCTGCAGATCAGATTTGCGGGGCGAATTCGTGCGCTGCAGATCAGACCCTGTATATGAAACTGTAAAATTTGAAAAAAAACATTCGCGGGAGAAACTTGCAATGAAATTCATCATACATAGTTGATCATCATACTACATCATAGATAGTTGTTCATCATACTACATCATAGTACTACATAAGGGGGGGGGGGGGGGATCTGCGGGCCGTGCAGCGTACCCGAGCCTAGGCTACCAAAATCGACGGGTGCGGCGGCGATGATGCGACGGAGGAGCCGGAGGAGCTCAGTCCTCGTCGGAGTCGAGGTCGATCCAGACCTTGGCCTGCTCGGCCTTCATGACGCGGAGGTCCGCCTCCTTGGACGCGTGCGCCTGCGACGCCCTGCTCGAGGAAGATCTCCTCGATCTCGAGCTCGCGGCGGCGGCACGCGTCGGCCTCCTCCTCCTCCCTCGCCGAGCGCTCCATGATGGCGCGCTCGAGGGAGGTAGTCTTCGGGGCCGATGACGCCTCGACGCGGCGGGTCCGCGTCGGCCTCGAACTTGATAGCGAGCGGCCCGAGCTCCTCCGGCTCTCTCTTGACCGGAGTGAGCCGCGAGCTCGAGGCGCCCGCGGATGAGCTCACCGTGGCAGAGGAGCCGGAGGAGGCGCGGCGGTGGACCGCGAGCTCGCGGCGTTCGAACGTTGGCGGCGGCCGGCTCCCATAGTTTAGCCACTTCGGCGCCCCCCGCTTGCGTGCGGCGGCGGCGGCGCTCCGCGTCATCCCCACCACTTCTGTAGCCGTCCATGGGTCGGGAAGGGTCGCTAGGGCTTTTTTTAGGCTCGCCGGCGGCGAGAAATTGGGGCGGAGGGGGAGGGGAATCGCGGCAGAGCGGCGGCGGAGGCGGATAGGGTTTGACCCATATTCAAGCGGTGGAGAGGGTCTTTTTCGGGGCCACGGTAAACTTTTTACTGGCCGGGCCCGGGATACGGAGTCTATTCTGGGAAGAAAAACGGGCCTAACCCGTATACTCACCGGAATTATACGGGTTCGGCCCTTTTACGGGGTCTGCTAGAGATGCTCTTACTATCAGCAAGCTTTCCTCGCTGATCCGCTTCCCGGTCCCTGTTGCATGCTTCCGAGCACTTCTGCATGTTCACTTCATGCTCCTTCTGTTCTGTGTAAGCGAGATGAACTTAATTATGTGTGCTTTTGCCTGTACTATTTATTTGGTGTTGTTCAGTTTGTAATAAGGATAGTTTGGTGGCACGCCAGGGTTTTTGTCCCTCAGATTATGGTCCCAGCGAATGTAACTAGAGCGTTTTCCTGGTGTGCATCCAACTCAACAGTCCTATTTCCATTTTCTACTATTGTTTGGTTGAATACTGTCTACACTCTTGTAAGTTAAAATTCTGTGATCCTCTATTCTGTTCTTGTTTTCCTCGGTTCAGGAACCATTACACTTCTAAGGTCCTCAGTTTTACTGCCTGAAAGCTAGCTAGCTCGTGATGAATTATCTATTTTCACTTTCCTTCCAAATCAGTAGCTTGTTTGCGGGTGCCTCTGCCGCCCTAATGGCTGCTTTAAGACTCCTTATTCCTTTCTCAAAATCAATAGAGTGAAGCCCTAGTCAGTTTGTTTATTTGGATGTATCACTTTTTGTTTCTAGCCCTACAAATAACTATTTATTTTCTTCATTGCCGGTGAGCTGACCTGTATTTTGGTTCAGAATTAGTGTCCCACTGGAGACAGCTAGACAGGGCAACGATGTAGTTTTGGTGTTCGTATCATGTAGTAAAACAGCTTGAGTTCACATTATGATCTCAAGCAGGCACTTTCAACAGAAAACGAAGAATACAACTTCTCACTAACAGTTTCACTTGTGAATTTCTTCTGGTGTCAACAAAAAAGAACTTCCTAATCTGACAGTTTGAACAGTTAGGAATGGCCAAGGTCGGCCTTCAATTGCGGAATTTCTCGGTAAATTACACGTGTGCCGTGCCGTCGTCGAACTGCTGCTGCTTGCTGCCTTTTGGTTATGGCCTTGCGCAGGTTGACGGCTCGCCGGTGCTGCCCGCTCGGCTACTGCTAACTAGAGCGCCGACGGATGGGTCGCCGCCATAGGTCCTCTGCAGCCAACAATGGGCGACCGATGGATTCGCCTCCGGCCTTCACGAGCGTGTGGACTGTTTAACTGGCATACTGTGGCTATCTGCCGCCCGCAGCGATTCCTATAGCAGGAGCCGCTGCTGGGCTGGCCCAGTGACTGCACATGCTGACGTCACCCATGATTTCCGTTTTTTGATTTTTTACTTATGTTTATATTTCGAAATATTCTATTCCAAATATAAATATATTACAGGAAACACTTTACGTAAAATTTTAAGGAATGTTAATCATGCATTTGAAACATGTTAAACATGTATAGAAAAATGTTAATCATGCGTTCACAAAATGTTTCAGACATCTAAAATTGTCACTTTCAAAAAAAGGTATGTGCCATTTTATAAAAAAGTTTCTGCGTAATTCACAGAATATTTTGTAAAACCAAAAACATATGTTACATTTAAAAATATGTTCACGACCTTCAAAACCGGGTTTCAGACATCTTCAAAGAATTGTATACAATGTAAAAATAAATATTTGCGTAATGTATAAAAATATTTTGAACAATTAAAATGTATGAGTGACATTATAAAGAAAACTTCCAATGATTAAAAAAATGGTGACATTTCAAAAAATGTTTATACAATGTTCAAAAAATGTTCTGTCGGTTAAATAATGTTTATTCCATTAAAAAAATGTACATCAAATTTTAAATAAATATTCACGTGTTTCCAAAGAATGTGCACCAAAATAAATAAATGACTATTCAATGAGAAAAGTGTTAGTGTAGTTTAAAAATATGTTTATTGTTTAAAAAAAATGTACAACGTGTATTTGGACAACGTTAATGTGTATTCAGAAAAGTGTTCTTAACATCTATTTTTTTAAATGTACATCACATATTTCAAAAATGTCCAATGTGTATCAAAAGAATGTTTCACGTGTGCGCTAAAACGGTACATTATGTACTCACAACAAGTAGACATGTGTTAAGAAAAGGAAAGCGATTAACACCAACAAAGAAACAAAAAAGAGAAGCAACAAAAAACAGAGGAATACAAAGGAAACCAAGATATAAACAAAATATAACCAAAAGTATAACGAAGAAATAAAAAGCCGAAAAACCCTATGAAGAAACAAAGAAAAACAAAGTATAACGGACGAAGTCAAACCAAAGAAAAAACGAACAAAACCAGTGAAAAATTAAAAGAAGACAAAAAAGACGACGAAATCCGGAACGAGCAAGCGAACCTACAAGGAGGCTATAGCCGCAGCCAGAGATAAGCTGATAGGCTGAACCTACAAGAACCTACAAGTGTGTGTTTGTTTCAGCTCCATAGAGCCGCTTTTACGGCTTCCCGGGCTACAGAAGCCGGGGCCGCGGCAAAGGCCTATTTTATGGACCGGCTCTATGCAGCTGCGAGGCGGAGCGCTCCGCAAAAGTGGACCGGAAGCCGCAACTGGTATTTCGGGCTGGAGCTCCTCGCAACCGGCTCCAACCCAGTCTTTTACCAGTTTACCCTCCCCCCAATCTCCATAATACAACGGCATTGCCACAAAACGGTTCGCCATCCCGGGCTTGGCCTTGTGAGGGCACGGGCGTGGTCGACCACTATTGGGAAAAGGCTTATGGCTGAATCCAAATGTGTGACGGGCGGCCCGTGTCACCCGCCACTGCTAGTAGCTGTGGCGGGTGACAAATAGTGACCGTCAGAGCTTATGCTCTAGTACTGACGGGTGCAATATACGACCGGCCACAAATCAGCAACGTTGAGTATGGCCACATGCTGAATGTGGTTAATGGCGGGTGCGTAACATCACTCGCCACTGCTCAGGAAGGCAGCACTGGCGGGCGTGCCTTAGTGCTAGTCAGAGTTTAGTACGTGCAACAGTTCCCACCCCAAATCGGATTTGCCGCCCGCCACCCCAAAGCAGCAGTGGCGGGCCAGTTGGTGCGCCTCTCGCAGACGGCGAATTTACACGACTACACGCGCCCGCTCCTCTCCCGGCCACACTTCACTTCACTCTCTCTCACTCTCACTCTCCCCCGTCGGCGTCCGCTGCCGCCGTCGTCGTCCGTTTCCTCCGTTGCCTCCATCGCCCTCGCCGATCGACGATCCGCCCCGTCGCCGTCCACTCGATAATACATCGCGATCCCCACCTTCCCCGTCTCTCTCTCCGGCTTTCCTCATTGCCACCCGCGGCCGCGTCGCCGCGCACACGCAAAGCCGCGACATCAGCTACGCGCACGCACAGCCGCGGCAGCAGTCACGCACACGCACACGCACACGGCTAGGGTTAGGGTATATAGTTCAATAATTTCTTTTAGGAAGGGCAGACACACACGCACACGACTAGGGTTAGGTTATATACTCATTGTGGTTTGGTAGTAGAAAGTATTAACTGGAAATAAATCTATGTTGATCCCACATGATATCGAACATTTGATCGCATGCAGCCGGTTAGAGATTCGGTTGCAAAGGATATCAAGTAAAAAAAATCGTTATCATCTATCAAGCCAAATTGCGCTCAGAAGTAGAGCTGAAGGACTAAATTTTGCCGTAGCATGGAGAAAAAAGTGATATGACATAAAATATATAATCATCTAATATGAACATATTAAGATAAAAGTAGGATCTATCACCAAATAAAGTGTTTTTTTAGGTTATCACCAAATAAAGTTGATAAGACAATATCAATTTAAAACATGGAATCAATCTTTTTAAAATAAAGTTGATATTGATATTGTGTTGTAGTAGATGTATTCATTTCATTACAGGGATTCATACTATAAGCGCTGAAGTTTTGGCGAAACGTTGATTTATTTTCGTTTCGCCAAATTTCTAGCTCTTAATGTGTCCATTTTTATGCAGAGGTCATGCCATTTTTTTTGTTTATTTTTAATTCAGATTGTGTTGTTGAAGATTTCTTCGGTTCTTTCACCAATTTTTTTTATCTGCATGTTTTAGGTCATTTTTTCCAGAAATGGCAGACAACGGCATGTACGATGGTGTTGTCCAGAGGTCCTGGGGGAAGTGGGGTGCCCAAATCCAGAACCCTGTCACTGGCAAGAAACAATGGCTCGGCACGTTCAACTTCGCCGAGGAAGCGGTGCGCTCTTACAATGCCAAGGCGCTCGAGTACCCGGGGCGAAGCAGGGTCCAGCTCAACTTTCCTCAGGATGCTAGGCCTGTGAGTGAGATAGCGCCTCCTAATACGAGGATAGTCTCCAAGGCAGAGGAGCGGGAGCACCTGAAGGCTGAGGCGCTCCTCAGGGCTCGTGAACGTCAGAGCACCGATCCCTTGGTGGAACGGTATCTTCGGGAGGATCCACATCTGTACGGCATTAATGAGGCGTCGCTGATCACTGCACGCAACCAGAAGGATGCCGAAGATGACCCGATAGACTGGGATGATCTCGCCAAGCATGACGACGAGAATTAGATTAGGAGTTGATCTCTCTACCGTGCCTAGTCGTATAACTCTGTGCTTTAGATGTTTGAACCTTTAATGTAGTACTTATGAATCTTGCTATGACGTATTATATATGTCCGTGACTTCGTGATAAGCCTGCTTATATATATATATATATATATATATATATATATGTATATATGTATATGTATATATGTATGTATGTATGTATGTATATTACTTTCATGTCATAGCACCAATGATAATAGTGTTGAACTTTTTGAAGGAGGGGATCATGGTGCTTAAGATCTGCAATATCTGCAAAAATTGATGTAGGGATAGTTTATCACATGCAGTAGAATTCGGGGTCTTTTTGAGGGATGGATTCGAAAAATCTGTGGTAACAATGTTCTTTTCATCATTCAATTCTAACCGGTTGCTGTTGCTGACTTGTTGTACCATTAACTACTAACTGCATTATTCTTAATTGTTCCATAGTGTATCCCATGCAACGTAAGGGTCCAATTCAATAATTTAATTGGTGACAGTTTCAACTTTTCGGATGGTCAAGGGCAATCGTACAAAATTGATGTTTGTAAACAAAAGGATAAAACCCATCATAGGAGGCGACGAATGGACCAAGTGCATTTCAAATAATAAGCTCACCGGGGGGAGGACATAGGCTTTTACTTGAAGAAAGCGGTCAGCAAGTTGAGGATTAAGTATTTCTCCGACCAAGATGATGAGCTTGACGAGGATGATGCTGAGGATTCCCAGGATGATGATGATGATGATAAGAGCCAAGATGATGATCATGCTAGCGAGGATGACGATAGTGTTGGAAATATGCCCTAGAGGCAATAATAAAATGGTTATTATTATATTTCCTTGTTCATGATAATTGTTTATTGTTCATGCTATAATTGTATTAACTGGAAACCGTAATACATGTGTGAATACATAGACCACACCATGTCCCTAGTGAGCCTCTAGTTGACTAGCTCGTTGATCAATAGATGGTCATGGTTTCCTGACCATGGACATTGGATGTCGTTGATAACGAGATCACATCATTAGGAGAATGATGTGATGGACAAGACACAATCCTAAGCATAGCACAAGATCGTGTAGTTCATCTGCTAGAGCTTTTCTAATGTCAAGTATCATTTCCTTAGACCATGAGATTGTGCAACTCCCGGATACCGTAGGAATGCTTTGGGTGTATCAAACGTCACAACGTAACTGGGTGACTATAAAGGTGCACTACAGGTATCTCCGAAAGTGTCTGTTGGGTTGGCACGAATCGAGACTGGGATTTGTCACTCCGTGTGACGGAGAGGTATCTCTGGGCCCACTCGGTAATACATCATCATAATGAGCTCAATGTGACTAAGGAGTTAGTCACGGGATCATGTGTTACGGAACGAGTAAAGAGACTTGCCGGTAACGAGATTGAACAAGGTATAGGGATACCGACGATCGAATCTCGGGCAAGTAACATACCGATGGACAAAGGGAATTGTATACGGGATTAATTGAATCCCCAACATCGTGGTTCATCCGATGAGATCATCGTGGAACATGTGGGAGCCAATATGGGTATCCAGATCCCGCTATTGGTTATTGGCCGGAGAGGTGTCTCGGTCATGTCTGCATGGTTTCCGAACCCGTAGGGTCTACACACTTAAGGTTCGGTGGCGCTAGAGTTGTAATGGGAATTGTATGTGGTTACCGAAAGTTGTTCGGAGTCCCGGATGAGATCCCGGACGTCACGAGGAGTTCCGGAATGGTCTGGAGGTGAAGATTTATATATGGGAAGTCCTATTTTGTCCACCGGAAAATGTTCGGGATTTTTCGGTATTGTACTGGGAAGGTTCTAGAAGGTTCCGGAGTGGGGCGCACCTGCATGGGGGGACCCACATGAACGTGGGTAGTGGTGGCAAGGCCCCACACCCCTGGTCAAGGCGCACCAAGATCCCCCTTAGAAGGAATAAGATCATATCCCGAAGGGATAAGATCAAGATCCCTAAAAAGGGGGGATAACAATCGGTGGGGAAGGGAAAGGATGGGATTTCTTTCCTCCCACCTTTGCCAACGCCCCAATGGACTTGGAGGGCAAGAAACCAGCCCCCTCCACCCCTATATATAGTGGGGAGGCGCATGGGAGCTGCACCCCTTGCCCCTGGCGCAGCCCTTCCCCCTCCTACACCTCCTCCTCCTCCATAGTGCTTAGCGAAGCTCTGCCGGAGAACCACGAGCTCCACCGCCACCACGCCGTCGTGCTGCCGGAGCTCTCCCTCAACTTATACTCCCCCCTTGCTGGATCAAGAAGGAGGAGACGTCCCCGGGCTGTACGTGTGTTGAACGCGGAGGCGTCGTCCGTTCGGCGCTTGGATCGGATCTTCCGCGATTTGAATCGCCGCGAGTACGACTCCATCAACCGCGTTCTTTGCAACGCTTCCGCTTAGCGATCTTCAAGGGTATGAAGATGCACTCCCTCTCTCTCTCGTTGCTAGCATCTCCTAGATTGATCTTGGTGACACGTAGTTAAATTTTGAATTATTACTACGTTCCCCAACAGTGGCATCATGAGCTAGGTCTATGCGTAGATTCTATGCACGAGTAGAACACAAGTAGTTGTGGGCGATGATTTGGTCAATTTGCTTGCCGTTACTAGTCCTATATTGATTCGGCGGCATTGTGGGATGAAGCGGCCCGGACCGACTTTACACGTACGCTTACGTGAGACTGGTTCCACCGCCTGACATGCACTTGTTGCATAAGGTGGCTAGCGGGTGTCTGTCTCTCCCACTTTAGTCGGATCGGATTCGATGAAGAGGGTCCTTATGAAGGGTAAATAGCAATTGGCATATCACCGTTGTGGCTTTTGCGTAGGTAAGAAACGTTTTGCTAGAAACCCATAGCAGCCACGTAAAACTTGCAACAACAATTAGAGGACGTCTAACTTGTTTTTGCAGGGTATGCTATGTGATGTGATATGGCCAAAAGGATGTGATGAAATATATGTGATGTATGAGATTGATCATGTTCTTGTAATAGGAATCACGACTTGCATGTCGATGAGTATGACAACCGGCATGAGCCATAGGAGTTGTCTTAATTTATTATATGACCTGCGTGTGAATCAAAAAATGCCATGTAATTACTTTACTTTATTGCTAACCGTTAGCCATAGTAGTAGAAGTAATAGTTGGCGAGACAACTTCATGAAGGCACGATGATGGAGATCATGATGATGGAGATCATGGTGTCGTGCCGGTGACGATGGTGATCATGCCGCGCCCCGAAGATGGAGATCAAAGGCGCAAGATGATATTGGCCATATCATGTCACTTTATGATTTGCATGTGATGTTTATCATGTTTTTACATCTTATTTGCTTAGAACGACGGTAGCATAAATAAGATGATCCCTCACTAAAATTTCAAGAAATGTGTTCCCCCTAAGTGTGCACCGTTGCGAAGGATCGTTGTTTCGAAGCACCACGTGATGATCGGGTGTGATAGATTCTAACGTTCGCATACAACGGGTGTAAGCCGGATTTACACACGCGAAACACTTAGGTTGACTTGACGAGCCTAGCATGTACAGACATGGCCTCGGAACACGAGAGACCGAAAGGTCGAACATGAGTCGTATAGTAGATGCGATCAACATGGAGATGTTCACCATTGATGACTAGTCCGTCTCACGTGATGATCGGACACGGCCTAGTCGATATGGATCATGTAACACTTAGATGAGTAGAGGGATGTCTATCTAAGTGGGAGTTCATTAAATAATTTGATTAGATGAACTTAATTATCATGAACTTAGTCTAAAAATTGTCTTTACAATCTATCTTGTAGATCCAATGGCCCACGCTAATGTTGCCCTCAACTTCAACGCGTTCCTAGAGAAAACCAAGCTGAAAGACGATCGAAGCAACTATACGGACTGGGTCCGTAACTTGAGGATCATCCTCATAGCTTCCAAAAAAGCATATGTCCTTGATGCACTGCTAGGTGACGCACCCATTTTCCTAGCAACTCAAGACATTATGAACGCCTGGCAGTCATGGAGTGATGATTACTCCCTGGTTCAGTGCGGCATGCTTTACAGCTTAGAACCGGGGCTCCAAAAGCGTTTTGAGCAACACGGAGCATATGAGATGTTCCAAGAGCTGAGAATAGTTTTCCAAGCTCATGCCCGGGTCGAGAGATATGAAGTCTCCGACAAGTTCTTCAGTTGTAAGATGGAGGAAAATAGTTCTGTCTGCGAGCACATAGTCAAAATGTCTGGGTTGCACAACCGCTTGTCTCAGCTGGGAGTTAATCTTCCGGATGACTCGGTTATTGACAGAATCCTCCAGTCGCTTCCACCTAGCTACAAGAGCTTTGTGATGAACTTCAATATGCAAGGGATGGAGAAGTCCATTCCTGAGTTATATTCGATGCTGAAATCAGCGGAGGTGGAGATCAAAAAGGAACATCAAGTGTTGATGGTGAATAAGACCACCAGTTTTAAGAAAGGCAAGGGTAAGAAGAACTTCAAGAAGGACGGCAAAGCAGTTGCCGCGCCCGGTAAACCAGTTGCCAGGAAGAAGCCCAAGAATGGACCCAAGCCTGAGACTGAGAGCTTTTATTGCAAGGGAACCGGTCACTGGAAGCGGAACTGCCCCAAGTACTTAGCGGATAAGAAGGCCGGCAACGTCAAAGGTATATATGATATACATGTTATTGATGTGTACCTTACCAGCGCTCGTAGTAGCTCCTGGGTATTTGATACCGGTGCGGTTGCTTACATTTGTAACTCAAAACATGAGCTGCGGAATAAGCGGAGACTGGCGAAGGACAAGGTGACGATGCGCGTCGGGAATGGTTCCAAGGTCGATGTGATCGCCGTCGGCACACTACCTCTACATCTACCTTCGGGATTAGTTTTAAACCTCAACAATTGTTATTTAGTACCAGCTTTGAGCATGAACATTGTATCTGGATCTCGTTTGATGCGAGATGGCTACTCATTTAAATCCGAGAATAATGGTTGTTCTATTTATATGAGAGATATGTTTTATGGTCATGCCCCGCTGGTCAATGGTTTATTTTTATTGAATCTCGAACGTGATGTTACACATATTCATAGTGTGAATACCAAACGATGTAAGGTTGATATTGATAGTCCCACATGTTGGGGAACGGAGCATGAATTTCAAAAATTTCCTACGCTCACGCAAGATCTATCCATGGAGATGCATCGCTACGAGAGGGGAGAGTGTGTCTACGTACCCTCGTAGACCATTTAGCGGAAGCGTCTCACAACGCGGTTGATGTAGTCGAACAATCCTTCGAGCTCCACCGACCGAGTACCGAACGTACGGCACCTCCGAGTTCTACACACGTGCAGCTCGGTGACGTTCCTCGCCTTCTTGATCCAGCAAGACGTCGAGGTAGTAGATGAGTTCCGTCAGCACGACGGCATGGCGACGGTGACGGTGAAGTGATTCCGGCAGGGCTTCGCCTAAGCTCTCCGAAAATATGACCGAGGTGGAAAACGGAGATCGGGGCACCGCACACGGCTATGGGACAATTGTGTGTCTCCAAGGGGTGACCCTCCTCCGTATATAAAGGAGGGAGGGGGGAGGAGGCAGCCAAGGGGCTGCGCCCCCTTAGGGAGGCCGAATCCTCCTAGGGGTGGCGCCCCCCCCCCCCCCAATCCTACTCCAAGTAGGATTCCTACTTGGAAGGGGGGGAGAGGGAGAAGGAAGGGGGGCCGGCCCCCAACCCTAGCCCAATTCAGTTTGGCCCCCTAGGGGGGGCGCACCAGCCCCTTGTGGGCTGTTGCTCCTCGCCTACATGGCCCATGTGGCCCCCCGGGGGGTTTCGGTAACCCCCCGGTACACCGATAAAATATCCGGAACCTTCCGGAACCTTTCTGGTGTCCGAATACCACCTTCCAATATATGAATCTTTATCTCTCGGACATTCCGAGACTCATCGTCATGTCCGTGATCTCATCCGGGACTCCGAACAACATTCGGTCACCAATCACATAACTCATATAATACTATATCGTCATCGAACCTTAAGTGTGCGGACCCTACGGGTTCGGGAATGATGTAGACATGACCGAGACGACTCTCCGATCAATAACCAACAGCGGGACCTGGATGCTCATATTGTTCCTACACATTCCACGAAGCTCTTTATCGGTGAACCTCATATGTCAACATACGTTGTTCCCTTTGTCCGGCGGTATGTTACTTGCCCGAGATTCGATCGTCGGTATCCAATACCTAGTTCAATCTCGTTACCGGCAAGTCTCTTTACTCGTTCCGTAATACATCATCTTGCAACTAACTCTTTAGTCACGGTGCTTGCAAGGCTTCTGTGATGCTGTATTACCGAGAGGGCCCAGAGATACCTCTCCGATAGTTGGAGTGACAAATCCCAATCTTGATCCATGCCAACTCAACAAACACTTTCGGAGATACCTGTAGTGCACCTTTATAATCACCCAATTACGTTGTGACGTTTGATACACCCAAAGTATTCCTACGGTATCCGGGAGTTGCATGATCTCATGGTCAGAGGAACGTGTATTTGACATAGTGAAAGCAATAGCATTAAACTGAACGATCATATGCTATGCTGACGGTTGGGTCAAGTCCATCACATCATTCTCCTAATGATGTGATCCCGTTATCAAATGACAACTCATGTCCATGGTCAGGAAATCTTGACCATCTTTTGATCAACGAGCTAGTCTAGTAGAGGCTTACTAGGGACTCAGTATTTGTTTATCTATTCACACATGTATTAAGTTTCCGGTCAATACAATTCTAGCATGAATAATAAACCATTATCATGAACGGGGAAATATGATAATAATAAACACTTTATTAATTGCCTCTAGGGCATATTTCCAACACCACATACTTGTGGCACTGCCGCCTTGGTCATATTGGTGTCAAACGCATGAAGAAACTCCATGCAGATGGACTTTTGGAGTCTCTTGATTATGAATCATTTGACACGTGCGAACCATGCCTCATGGGCAAGATGACTAAGACTCTGTTCTCCGGAACAATGGAGCGAACAACCAACTTGTTGGAAATAATACATACCAATGTATGCGGTCCAATGAGCGTTGAGGCTCGCGGTGGCTATCGTTATGTTCTCACCCTCACTGATGACTTAAGCAGATATGGGTATGTCTACTTAATGAAACACAAGTCTGAGACCTTTGAAAAGTTCAAGGAATTTCAGAGTGAGGTAGAGAATCAACGTGACAAGAAAATAAAGTTCTTACGATCTGATCGTGGAGGAGAATATTTGAGTCACGAGTTTGGCACGCACTTAAAGAAATGTGGAATTGTTTCACAACTCACGCCGCCTGGCACACCTCAGTGTAATGGTGTGTCCGAACGTCGTAATCGCACTCTATTGGATATGGTGCGATCTATGATGTCTCTTACTGATTTACCGCTATCATTTTGGGGATATGCATTAGAGACTGCCACATTCACTTTAAATAGGGCACCGTCTAAATCCGTTGAGACGACACCGTATGAATTATGGTTTGAGAAGAAACCTAAGCTGTCGTTTCTGAAAGTTTGGGGATGCGATGCTTATGTCAAGAAACTTCAACCTGAAAAGCTCGAACCCAAATCGGAAAAGTGCGTCTTCATAGGATACCCTAAGGAAACTATTGGGTATACCTTCTACCTCAGATCCGAAGGCAAGATCTTTGTTGCCAAAAATGGATCCTTTCTAGAGAAAGAGTTTCTCTCGAAAGAAGTAAGTGGGAGAAAAGTAGAACTTGATGAGGTAATTGTACCCCCTCTCGAACCGGAGAGTAGCGCAGCGCAGGAAAATGTTTCTGTGGTGCCTGCACCGACTAGAGAGGAAGTTAATGATGATGATCATGAAACTTCGGATCAAGTTACTACTGAACTTCGTAGGTCCACGAGGACACGTTCCACACCAGAGTGGTACGGCAACCCCGTCCTGGAAATCATGTTGTTAGACAACGGTGAACCTTCAAACTATGAAGAAGCCATGTCGGGCCCGGATTCCAACAAATGGCTTGAAGCCATGAAATCCGAGATAGGATCCATGTATGAGAACAAAGTATGGACTTTGGTGGACTTGCCCGATGATCGGCAAGCCATAGAAAATAAATGGATCTTTAAGAAGAAGACTGACGCGGATGGTAATGTGACCGTCTATAAGGCTCGGCTTGTCGCTAAGGGTTATCGACAAGTTCAAGGAGTTGACTACGATGAGACTTTCTCACCCGTAGCGATGCTGAAGTCCGTCCGAATCATGTTAGCAGTTGCCGCATTTTATGATTATGAGATCTGGCAAATGGACGTCAAAACGGCATTCCTTAACGGTTTCCTTAAGGAAGAATTGTATATGATGCAGCCGGAAGGTTTTGTCGATCCTAAGAATGCTGACAAGGTATGCAAGCTCCAGCGCTCCATCTATGGGCTGGTGCAAGCATCTCGGAGTTGGAACATTCGCTTTGATGAGGTGATCAAAGCGTTTGGGTTTATACAGACTTATGGAGAAGTCTGTATTTACAAGAAAGTGAGTGGGAGCTCTGTAGCATTTCTCATTTTATATGTGGATGACATATTGTTGATGGGAAATGATATAGAACTTTTGGAAAGCATAAAGGCCTACTTGAATAAGTGTTTTTCAATGAAGGACCTTGGAGAAGCTGCTTACATATTAGGCATCAAGATCTATAGAGATAGATCGAGACGCCTCATTGGTCTTTCACAAAGCACATACCTTGACAAGATATTGAAGAAGTTCAATATGGATCAGTCCAAGAAGGGGTTCTTGCCTGTATTGCAAGGTGTGAGATTGAGCACAGCTCAATGCCCGACCTCGACAAAAGATAGAGAAAAGATGAGTGTCATCCCCTATGCCTCAGCCATAGGCTCTATTATGTATGCCATGCTGTGTACCAGACCTGATGTGAACCTTGCCATAAGTTTGGTAGGGAGGTACCAAAGTGATCCCGGAATGGAAGACTGGACAGCGGTCAAGAATATCCTTAAGTACCTGAAAAGGACTAAGGATATGTTTCTCGTTTAGGGAGGTGCCGAAGAGCTCGTCGTAAAGGGTTACGTCGATGCTAGCTTCGACACAGATCAGGATGACTCCAAGTCACAAACCGGATACGTATATATTTTGAATGGTGGGGCAGTCAGCTGGTGCAGTTGCAAGCAAAGCTTCGTGGCGGCATCTACATGTGAAGCGGAGTACATAGCTGCTTCGGAAGCAGCGCAGGAAGGAGTCTGGATGAAGGAGTTCATCACCGACCTAGGAGTGATTCCCAATGCGTCGGGCCCGATGACTCTCTTCTGTGACAACACTGGAGCTATTGCCATTGCCAAGGAGCCCAGGTTTCACAAGAAGACCAAGCACATCAAGCGCCGCTTCAACTCCATTCGTGGTTACATTCAGGATGGAGATATAGATATTTGTAAAGTACATACGGATCTGAATGTCGCAGATCCGTTGACTAAACCTCTTCCACGAGCGAAACATGATCAGCACCAGAACTCTATGGGTGTTCGATTCATCACAATGTAACTAGATTATTGACTCTAGTGCAAGTGGGAGACTGTTGGAAATATGCCCTAGAGGCAATAATAAAATGGTTATTATTATATTTCCTTGTTCATGATAATTGTCTATTGTTCATGCTATAATTGTATTAACCGGAAACCGTAATACATGTGTGAATACATAGACCACACCATGTCCCTAGTGAGCCTCTAGTTGACTAGCTCGTTGATCAATAGATGGTCATGGTTTCCTGACCGTGGACATTGGATGTCGTTGATAACGAGATCACATCATTAGGAGAATGATGTGATGGACAAGATCCAATCCTAAGCATAGCACAAGATCGTGTAGTTCGTCTGCTAGAGCTTTTCTAATGTCAAGTATCATTTCCTTAGACCATGAGATTGTGCAACTCCCGGATACCGTAGGAATGCTTTGGGTGTATCAAACGTCACAACGTAACTAGGTAACTATAAAGGTGCACTACAGGTATCTCCGAAAGTGTCTGTTGGGTTGACACGAATCGAGACTGGGATTTGTCACTCCGTGTGACGGAGAGGTATCTCTGGGCCCACTCGGTAATACATCATCATAATGAGCTCAATGTGACTAAGGAGTTAGTCACGGGATCATGTGTTACGGAACGAGTAAAGAGACTTGCCGGTAACGAGATTGAACAAGGTATAGGGATACCGACGATCGAATCTCGGGCAAGTAACATACCGATGGACAAAGGGAATTGTATACGGGATTAATTGAATCACCGACATCGTGGTTCATCCGATGAGATCATCGTGGAACATGTGGGAGCCAATATGGGTATCCAGATCCCGCTATTGGTTATTGGCCGGAGAGGTGTCTCGGTCATGTCTGCATGGTTCCCGAACCCGTAGGGTCTACACAGTTAAGGTTCGGTGACGCTAGAGTTGTAATGGGAATTGTATGTGGTTACCGAAAGTTGTTCGGAGTCCCGGATGAGATCCCGGACGTCACGAGGAGTTCCGGAATGGTCCGGAGGTGAAGATTTATATATGGTAAGTCCTATTTTGGCCACCGGAAAATGTTCGGGATTTTTCGGTATTATACCGGGATGGTTCTAGAAGGTTCCGGAGTGGGGCCCACCTGCATGGGGGGACCCACATGAACGTGGGTAGTGGGGGCAAGGCCCCACACCCCTGGTCAAGGCGCACCAAGATCCCCCCTTAGAAGGAATAAGATCATATCCCGAAGGGATAAGATCAAGATCCCTAAAAAGGGGGGATAACAATCGGTGGGGAAGGGAAAGGATGGGATTTCTTTCCTCTCACCTTTGCCAACGCCCCAATGGACTTGGAGGGCAAGAAACCAGCCCCCTCCACCCCTATATATAGTGGGGAGGCGCATGGGAGCTGCACCCCTTGCCCCTGGCGCAACCCTTCTCCCTCCTACACCTCCTCCTCCTCCGTAGTGCTTAGCGAAGCTCTGCCGGAGAACCACGAGCTCCACCGCCACCACGTCGTCGTGCTGCCGGAGCTCTCCCTCAACTTATCCTCCCCCCTTGCTGGATCAAGAAGGAGGAGACGTCCCCGGGCTGTACGTGTGTTGAACGCGGAGGCGCCGTCCGTTCGGCGCTTGGATCGGATCTTCCGCGATTTGAATAGCCGCGAGTACGACTCCATCAACCGCGTTCTTTGCAACGCTTCCGCTTAGCGATCTTCAAGGGTATGAAGATGCACTCCCTCTCTCTCTCGTTGCTAGCATCTCCTAGATTGATCTTGGTGACACGTAGGAAAATTTTGAATTATTACTACGTTCCCCAACAGATAGCAGCCAGGAGCATGAGAATGAGGATGAGGAAGATGATGAGGGTAGCGGAGATGATGATGATCCATACAATTATGCAAATTTCTCTCAAAGAATGAAAAAACTTAATGAGGATGAGAAGGCCAAACTCATCGCGATCCTATCATCAAGTGTGCACTACTTGGGGAGGCCATTTGTGCATCATTTTACCAAGACCAACATCATGAAACACACCATGGTATATTTTGTATCTTTTCTCTCTTTTTTTCCTGTTCATAACACTATATGGCAAGAGTCTAACATAGCGTGCTCTATTTTGTTTTTAATCACGGGGATCATAAAAACATATGAACATGATTTGGGCCTAGGACATCCTTGCTGCCGGCATGGCCGGAGTAAGCCTTGGAGCAGGAGGTCCTGTCACCAACGTTCGATACAAGACGGACACAAACGACCGCATATCGTTCTATGAGGTCGACTGGCGGGAATTCCTGAAGGTAAAGAGATGATGACTAAGGGTTGACACAGCAGCGGTCATCACGATAAGGAACAACAGGAACAACAACTTCCGGATGATAGTCGTTGTAGATCTTAATTAGAAATAAGGTCCACTCAAATATCTCCTAGCCGATGAATTCTTAGTTTTACTTAAGATGCATGTAATATTTTGATGTTGGTTTGCTAACTCGAACAAACTTGAAGTGTTACTAGTTGTTATAAAGAGTACTAATTACCGTGTGAACTTGCATGCCTAAGCATACAATACGTGCTTCATTTGCTGTTTATATTATATTTGTGCAAAACGTATCGATGGCTGCACAATTGGTGTTGTGGCTGCCATGAGTAAGCCCCGCAGTGGCGGACGAGCCATTACGCCCGCCATTGCAACATGAACAAGTAGTGGCGGGCAGGAACGTATGGCCCGCTACTGAAAGAAGATAACCAGTGGCGAGCGGCCCGTCACTGATGCCATAATAGCAGTGTCAGGAGGTCGATGGCGGGCGGACCTGAGAGCCTTGCTTGCCAATACTAGGCCTTTTACGCCCACTACTGCTGGGCATTCCTGCAGTATTGGATGCGGCTCAATTGGCTGGTGCAGGAGACCAATGTGATGCAGTCGGGGAGTGGCATCAGCGACGGCAGGAATCAGGGAAAATAATCAGCGACGGGAGGAATCTACAGCAGCAGAGCTGGGCTTGTGGCTCGAGAGAACAAAAAGGGATCAGGAGAGATAGTTATGTGTTAAAATATGTGAAAATGGCCATTTGTAGCTAAAACAACTATTAAACGAGGCATTAATAGTAATAGCCATACACTGGGCACTAAATCAGTTTTACAGAACATCAAAGGGCATCATGGTCACCTTAGCAAATTTCTACACCAGCCGCAGCTACTACAATACAATTACCAAACGACTGCATCTCAACTCCAACCTTCCAGCCGTGGCTAGCAGCTGCAGCCGCAGAAGTTGTAGCCCAAACAAACACACCCCTAATAGGAAACATTACATCCGACACAGAATTTGGCGGGTGCTCCTATGAAGCGCTTCAGGCGCTGGCGAAGCCAAATGGCGCCCATGCGCCTGTTCTAATGGCCCGGCCAGTCAGACGCGACGTGGTCGCTCGTAGCACGCGGCTGCCCAACTTCGTTCGATCGAGTCAACGTCAACATGTTGACGTTTAACATTTTGAAAAAGTATAAAAAAATGAAAAAAGTACACCTACTCAATAAAAGTTCATCAATTTTGAAAAAAGTTCACAAATTGAAAAAAGGAACATAAATTTCAAAAAGGTTCATAAACTTCAACAAAGTCCATCAATTTGAAGAAAATGTTCTCACATTTCAAAAACAGTTCATTGGTTTAAAAAGAGTCATCGAACTGAAAAATAGTTCATCGATTTGAAAAAAGTTCATCAAATTTGAAAAAAAAAATCAAACTTGACAAAAAGTTCATTCGATTTTGGAAAAAAAGGTTCATCCAATGTGAAAAAAGCTCATGGAATTTGAAACAAAGTTCACTGAATTTTTCAAAAAGTTCGCAAAACCTGAATAAAGTTTTACGAATTAAAAAAATATCATTGAATTTGAAAAGCATTCGTTCAATTTAGAGAAAGGTTCAAGAATTAGAATAAGTTCTTTGATTTTGGAAAAAAAGTTCACAAATTTAAAATAGTTCATCGATTTTGGAAAACAATGTTCACTAATTTGAAAAAAAAATCACGCATTTAAAAAAAAACACCGAAAAGAGAAAAATGAAAAGAAAAAGGAAAAAAAGAAATAAAAAAGAAAAATGGAATAGAAGCCGCAAACTAAAGGAAGAAAACAGAGTAAAGTAAGTAATTGTACACGTGCGGGGAAGATAGCTCAGTGGTTACCGCTGTTTGCTTCGACACAGAGCAACCGTGACCCGTAACTTTTTTAAAGTTTTAAACAAAAAAAAGGTATATGGACCGACCCAGAGCGGAGCGAGAGCTGTGCGCCACTTTACAGTTTGCAATGTAACTGGCGTCTGAAGCGCCGAATAGGAAGCGCACAACTTGGCGGCTGTTGGTGGCTTCCCTCGTGCGCGTTCCCATGTCAACTTTAGGTGTACCTACGTATCTGCTTCCGATTGTTACAGAAAAATTGATCGCCACGTGCGCCTACCAGCGAGGGAGGGGCCAGTTTGTTTACTTTTTTCCACTTTTAATTTGTTGAGTTCATTTTTTCGCTCTATTGAAGTCGGTGATTCACCCTTCCAAAATTTCAACTCTAAATCATCTTTACTAATGACTTCATAAAGGTCGTTTAGACAATGGTTGGAATCAAAGTCCTCTAGATACAAAAAATCGAGGATCTGGGCATCATAAGATTCATCGCTAGACACGAGGTCATTGGTGGAGAGTACATCATTTTCTTCATTCCCTGCAAATCCTGTAAAAGATACTTTTCTTCCAAAGCGGTAGCGATCTGCTTTGGGCCATTGATTATCAAAGCTTTATAACAAAAAGTATCTAGACACAAGCAATGAATTATATAAAAAAATCCTATCAAGTAAACTGAGGCTCGCAGCGGTATGGGACGCCCCTTCCACCGACAGATTGGATTCGATGCGGCTTGACAGGTGACACATGTGTCTCTTCCGGAGCCGTCAAGACATACTTGTCGCAGGTACGTGCAGCCACCAGCGGGTGGTATGCATAACGCCTCATGCCGGGACGTCAAGTCATGTCTACTATCGGCAAGTGTTGTATGGTGGCTCTCGCGGAGGTGTCATGTTTTGTCTATTTCTGGTGGATCGAAGCCCGTTTACCATGTTATAATGATCAAAATACCCATGGACCAACATGCCGGCTCTCCCTCTATCTCGCTACAATAAAGTGTGGGTTCCACTTGATCCCAACAACGTTTTTATTTTCCTCTAGAATTATTCGCTTCCATACTCTTGGCAAGTGGGGCTCATACTTATCATTATGTGATAGAGAAGGCTGACATGTTGTTCTAGGGGTATTTGTTGGAAATATGCCCTAGAGGCAATAATAAAATAGTTATTATTATATTTCCTTGTTCATGATAATCGTTTATTATCCATGCTATAATTGTATTGATTGGAAACTCAAATACATGTGTGGGTACATAGACAACACTATGTCCCTAGTATGCCTCTAGTAGACTAGCTCGTTGATCAAAGATGGTCGATGTTTCCTAGCTATAGACATGAGATGTTATTTGATAACGGGACCACATCATTAGGAGAATGATGTGATGGACGAGACCCAAACTATGAACGTAGCATATGATCGTGTCAGTTTATTGCTACTGTTTTCTGCATGTCAAGTATTTGTTTCTATGACCATGAGATCATGCAACTCACTGACACCGGAGGAGTACGTTGTGTGTATCAAACGTCGCAACGTAACTGGGTGACTATAAAGGTGCTCTACAGGTATCTCCGAGGGTGTTAGTTGGGTTGGCATGGATTGAGACTAGGATTTGTCACTCCGTATGACGGAGAGGTATCTCTGGGCCCACTCGGTAATACGACATCACAAAATCTTGCAAGCAATGTGACTAAGGAGTTAGTCACGGGATCTTGTATTACGGAACGAGTAAAGAGACTTGCCGGTAACGAGATTGAACTAGGCATGGAGATACCGACGATCGAATCTCGGGCAAGTAATATACCGATAGACAAAGGGAACATCATACGGGATTATCTGAATCCTTGACATAGAGGTTCAACCGATAAAGATCTTCGTAGAATATGTAGGAACCAATATGGACATCCAGGTCCCGCTATTGGTTATTGACCGTAGAGGTGTCTCGGTCATGTCTGCATAGTTCTCAACCCGCAGGGTCTGCACACTTAACGTTCTGTGATGAATTGGTATAGTAGAGTTATGTATGTTGGTGACCGAAGGTTGTTCGGAGTCCCGGATGTGATCCCGGACGTCACGAGGAGTTCCGGAATGGTCCGGAGACGAAGATTGATATATAGGAAAAGGGTATTTGGGCTCCGGAAAGGTTTCGGGCACTTCCGGTAGTGTACCGGGAGTGACGAATGGGTTTCGGGGGTCCACCGGGAGAGGTCCACCCACCCCAGGGGCCACATGGGCCTGAGAGGTGGTGCACCAGCCCCTAGTGGGCTGGGCAGCCAGCCCCTAAGGGCCCTTGCGCAAGGGGGTGAGAGGAGGCCAAGTGGGGAGGGAGTCCTACTAGGACTCCACCTCCCTTGTTGGAGGTGGACTCCTCCACCTTGGGGGCGGCGGCCAAGGCCCTAGGGGAAACCCTAGGGCGCCCCACCTACCCCACCTTCCTCCTATATATAGTGGAGGGGAGAGAGGGCAGCAGCACCCTAATCCAAGGCGCAGCCCTCTCTCCCTCCCTCTAGTTCGTTCCTCCTCTAGATCGGTTCGGTAGTGCACGGCAAAGCCCTGCCGGATCAGCTCCACCACCATCTCCGCCACGCCGTCGTGCTGCCGGAGAACTCGTCTACCTCTCCGCCCCCTCTTGCTGGATCAAGAAGGCGGAGATCGTTATAGAGCCGTACGTGTGCTGAACGCGGAGATGCCGTCCGTTCGGCACTTGATCGGGAGTTCGCGGGACGGATCGTGATTGGATCGCGAAGACGTTCAACTACATCAACCGCGTTCGTTAACGCTTCCGCTTAGCGATCTACAAGGGTATGTAGATGCAATCTCTCCTCTCGTAGATGGTCTTCTCCTAGATTGATCTTGGTGAGCGTAGGAAATTTTTTGTTTCCCATGCAACGTTCTCCATCAGTGGCATCATGAGCTAGGTCTATGCGTAGATGACATCACGAGTAGAACACAAAGGAGTTTGTGGGCGTTGATATTCAGATTTCTTCCTCCCTTAGTCTTTTCTTGATTCAGCGGTATTGTGGGATGAAGCGGCTCGGACCAACCTTACTTGTCCACGTACGAGAGACTGGTTCCATCGACTGACATGTGACTTTGTTGCATAAAGATGGCTGGCGGGTCTCTGTCTCTCCCACTCTAGTTGGATCGGATTCGACTAAGGCGGTCCTTGTATAAGGTTGAATAGCAATTTGTGTATCACCGTTGTGGTTTTGCGTAGGTAAGAAGCGTTCTTGCTAGATACCCATAGCAGCAACGTAAAACATGCAACAACAATTAGAGGACGTCTAACTTGTTTTTGCAGGGTATGTTGTGATATGATATGGCCAAATACATGATGAGATATATTTGATGTATGATATGATCATGTGTTGTAATAGTTCATATCGACTTGCATGTCGATGCATACGGCAACCGGCAGGAGCCATAGGGTTGTCTTTAATTATTGTATGACCTGCGTGTCAATCATTAAGCGCTATGTAATGCTTTACTTTATCGCTAAACGGTAGCAATAGTAGTAGAAGCATGGTTGGCGCGACAACCCCGATGGCGACACGTTGATGGAGATCAAGATGATGGAGATCATGGTGTCATGCCGGTAACGATGGAGATCATGCCGGTGCTTTGGAGATGGAGATCAAAAGCACAAGTTCATGGCCATATCATGTCACTTTTGATTTGCATGTGATGTTAATCCTTTTATGCACCTTGTTTTGCTTAGGACAACGGTAGCATTATAAGGTGATCCCTCACTAAAATTTCAAGATAAAATTGTGTTCTCCCCGAGTGTGCACCGTTGCGAAAGTTCGTCGTTTCGAAGCACCACGTGATGATCGGGTGTGATAGACTCTACGTCCGCATACAACGGGTGCAAGCCAGTGTTGCACATGCGGAACACTCGGGTTAAACTTGACGAGCCTAGCATGTACAGACATGGCCTCGGAACACAAGAGACCGAAAGGTCGAACATGAGTCATATAGTAGATATGATCAACATGGAGATGTTCACCATTGAAACCACCTCATCTCACGTGATGATCGGACTTGGGTTGGTGAATTTGGATCATGTAACACTCGGATGACCGAGGGATGTCAATTTGAGTGGGAGTTTTAAGTAATATGATTAACTAAACTCTTTATCTTGAACATAGTCTAAGTTGCAAATTTTATGTTGTAGATCAATGGCTCGCGCAGTAGCACCCCTGAATTTCAATGCGTTCCTAGAGAAAGCCAAGCTAAAAGATGATGGAAGTAACTTTGTAGACTGGTCCCGTAATCTGAGGACTATCCTCACGGCTTCCCAAAAGTCTTATGTCCTTGATGCACCGCTTGGTGCGCCACCCCCTCCAGAGTCGTCTGCAGACGTTATGAACGCTTGGCAGGTGCGTTCTGATGACTACTCAATAGTTCAGTGTGCAGTGTTATATGGCTTAGAACCGGGACTTCAAAGACGTTTTGAACGTCATGGAGCATATGAGATGTTCCAGGAGTTGAAGTTTATTTTTGAAAAGAATGCCCGGATAGAGAGGTATGATACCTACGATAAGTTCTATGCTTGCAAGATGGAGGAGAACGGGTCTGTCAGTGAACACATACTCAGAATGTCTAGGTATTCCAACCGCCTGGCTGAGTTGGGAATTGCTCTCCCGACAGAGGCAATCACTGACAGAGTTCTTCAATCACTGCCACCTAGCTACAAAAGCTTTGTGTTGAACTATAACATGCAAGGGATGAACAAATCACTCGCCGAGCTGTTTGCGATGCTGAAAGTCGCTGAGTCAGAAATACAAAAGGAGCATCAAGTGTTGATGGTCAATAAAACCACTAGTTTCAAGAAAAATGGCAAGGGGAAGAAGGGTAACTCCAAGAAGAGTGGCAAAGCAGTTGCTCCTCCCGTGAAGAAACCCAAGGCTGGACCCAAGCCAGAAACTAAGTGCTTTCATTGCAAGGGTACTGGCCACTGGAAGCGGAACTGCCCCAAGTATCTGGCTGACAAGAAGGCGGCCAACACCAAACAAGGTATATATGATATACATGTTATTGATGTGTACCTTACCAACTCTCGTTGTAGTGCCTGGGTATTTGATACCGGTTCGGTTGCTCACATTTGCAACTCAAAGCAGGAACTACGGAATAGACGAAGGCTGGCAAAGGACGAAGTGACGATGCGCGTGGGAAATGGTTCCAAGGTTGATGTGATCGCCGTCGGCACGCTCGCTCTTCGATTACCATCGGGATTAGTGATGAACCTGAATAATTGTTATTTAGTGCCTGCGTTAAGCATGAACATTATATCTGGATCTTGTTTATTGCGAGACGGTTATTCATTTAAATCAGAGAATAATGGTTGTTCTATTTATATGAGTAATATCTTTTATGGTCATGCACCCAATGTGAGGGGTTTATTTTTGTTGAATCTCGATAGCAATGATACACATGTTCATAACATTGATGCCAAAAGATGTAGAGTTGATAACGATAATACCACTTTCTTGTGGCACTGCCGCTTAGGTCATATTGGTGTAAAACGCATGAAGAAACTCCTTGCTGATGGACTTTTGGAGTCACTTGATTTTGAATCACTTGACACATGTGAACCATTTCTCATGGGCAAGATGACTTAAACCCCGTTCTCCGGAACAATGGAGCGGGCAAGTGACTTGTTGGAGATCATACATACTGATGTGTGCGGTCCAATGAGCATTGAGGCGCGTGGTGGATATCGTTACTTTCTCACTTCACTGATGACTTAGGTAGATATGGGTATATTTACTTAATGAAACACAAGTCTGAAACATTTGAAAAGTTCAAGCAATTTCAGAGTGAAGTTGAGAATCATCGTAACAAGAAGATTAAATTCCTGCGATCTGATCGAGGAGGAGAATATCTGAGTTATGAGTTTGGCACTCACTTAAGAAAATGTGGAATTGTTTCACAGTTGACGCCACCTGGAACACCACAGCGTAATGGTGTGTCTGAACGTCGTAATCGAACCTTATTGGATATGGTGCGTTCTATGATGTCTCTTGCTGATTTGCCGCTATCGTTTTGGGGTTATGCGTTAGAGACAGCTGCATTCACTTTAAATAGGGCACCATCTAAATCCATTGACACGACGCCGTATGAACTGTGGTTTGGCAAGAAACCAAAGTTGTCGTTTCTTAAAGTTTGGGGATGCGATGCTTATGTCAAAAACCTTCAGCCTGAAAAGCTGGAACCCAAAGCGGAGAAATGCGTCTTCATAGGATACCCAAAAGAGACGGTTGGGTATACCTTCTATGTCAGATCTGAAGGCAAAGTGTTTGTCGCTAAGAACGGGTCATTTCTTGAGAAAGAGTTTCTCTCGAAAGAATTGAGTGGGAGGAAGATAGAACTTGATGAGGTTGTTGAACCTTTACTTCAACCAGAAAGTAGCGCAGTGCAGAAAGATGTTTCTGTGGAGCCTGCATCGATTGAAGAGGAAGCTGATGATGGTGATCATGAAGCTTTGGATCAAGTTGCTATCGAGCCTCGTAGGTCGACAAGGGCACGTACTGCTCCTGAGTGGTACGGTAACCCTGTCTTAGAGGTCATGTTGTTGGACAACGATGAACCTACGAGCTATGGAGAAGCAATGATGGGCAAGGATTCCAACAAATGGTTAGAGGCCATGAAATCCGAGATAGGATCCATGTATGAAAACAAAGTGTGGACTTTGGAATTATTACCTAAAGGGCGGAAGGCCATTCAGAATAAATGGATCTTTAAGAAGAAGACGAACGCGGACGGTAATGTAACCGTCTATAAAGCTCGACTTGTGGCAAAAGGTTTTTCACAAGTTTAGGGAGTTGACTACGATGAGACTTTCTCACCCGTAGCGATGCTTAAGTCCGTCAGAATCATGTTAGCAATAGCTGCATTTTTCGATTATGAAATTTGGCAGATGGATGTCAAAACAGCGTTCCTTAACGGTTTCCTTAAGGAAGAGTTGTATATGATGCAACCAGAAGGTTTTGTCAATCCAGAAAATGCTAACAAAGTATGCAAGCTCCAACGATCCATTTATGGACTGGTGCAAGCATCTCGGAGTTGGAATAAGCTCTTTGATGAGGTGATCAAAGCGTTTGGGTTTATACAAGTTTATGGAGAAGCTTGTATTTACAAGAAAGTGAGTGGGAGCTCTATAGCGTTTCTAATATTATATGTGAATGACATATTGCTGATTGGAAACAATATAGAACTTTTGGAAAGCGTGAAGGAATACTTGAATAAGTGTTTTTTAATGAAGGACCTAGGAGAAGCTGCTTTCATATTAGGCATCAAGATCTATAGGGATAGATCGAGACGCTTAATAGGACTTTCACAGAGCACATACCTTGACAAAGTTTTGAAGAAGTTCAAAATGGAACAGTCCAAGAAGGGATTGTTGCCTGTTTTGCAAGGTGTAAAGTTGAGTAAGACTCAATGCCCAGTGACTGCAGAAGATAGAGAAAAGATGAGCGTCATCCCCTATGCTTCAGCCATAGGCTCTATCATGTATGCAATGCTGTGCACAAGACCAGATGTCAGCCTTGCCATAAGTATGGCCGGAAGGTTTCAAAGTGATCCAGGAATGGAACACTGGACAGCGGTCAAGAATATCCTGAAGTACGTGAAAAGGACCAAGGAAATGTTTCTCGTTTATGGTGGTGATCAAGAGCTCGTCGTAAAGGGTTACGTCGATGCAAGCTTTGACACTGATCCGGATGACTCTAAGTCTCAAACCGGATACGTATATATTCTCAATGGGGGAGCGGTAAGCTGGTGCAGTTCCAAGCAAAGCGTGGTAGCTGATTCTACATGTGAAGCGGAGTACATAGCTGCCTCGGAGGCGGCTAAGGCAGGTGTCTGGATGAAGCAGTTCATGACAGATCTTGGAGTTGTGCCCAGTGCACTGGACCCAATGACTCTGTTCTATGACAACACTGGTGCCATTGCTCTGGCCAAGGAACCAAGGTTTCACAAGAGGACCAGACACATAAAGCGACGTTTCAATTCCATCCGCAATTACATTGAGGATGCAGACATAAATATTTGCAAAGTACACACGGATCTGAATGTCGCAGACCCGTTGACTAAACCTCTTCCACGGGCTAAACATGATCAGCACCAGAACTGTATAGGTGTTATATTCATTACAATGTAAATCACATAGCGATGTGAGCTAGATTATTGACTCTAGTGCAAGTGGGAGACTGTTGGAAATATGCCCTAGAGGCAATAATAAAATGGTTATTATTATATTTCCTTGTTCATGATAATCATTTATTATCCATGCTATAATTGTATTGATTGGAAACTCAAATACATGTGTTTACATAGACAACACTATGTCCCTAGTATGCCTCTAGTAGACTAGCTCGTTGATCAAAGATGGTCGAGGTTTCCTAGCCATAGACATGAGATGTCATTTGATAACGGGATCACATCATTAGGAGAATGATGTGATGGACGAGACCCAAACTATGAACGTAGCATATGACCGTGTCAGTTTATTGCTACTGTTTTCTGTATGTCAAGTATCTGTTTCTATGACCATGAGATCATGCAACTCACTGACACCGGAGGAGTACCTTGTGTGTATCAAATGTCGCAACGTAACTGGGTGACTATAAAGGTGCTCTACAGGTATCTCCGAGGGTGTTAGTTGGGTTGGCGTGGATTGAGACTGGGATTTGTCACTCCGTATGACGGAGAGGTATCTCTGGGCCCACTCGGTAATACGACATCACAAAAGCTTGCAAGCAATGTGACTAAGGAGTTAGTCACGGGATCTTGTATTACGGAATGAGTAAAGAGACTTGCCGGTAACGAGATTGAACTAGGTATGGAGATACCGACGATCGAATCTTGGGCAAGTAACATACCGATAGACAAAGGGAACATCGTACGAGATTATCTGAATCCTTGACATAGAGGTTCAACCGATAAAGATCTTCGTAGAATATGTAGGAACCAATATGGTCATCCAGTTCCCGCTATTGGTTATTGACCGTAGAGGTGTCTCGGTCATGTCTGCATAATTCTCGAACCCGCAGGGTCTGCACACTTAACGTTCTGTGATGAATTGGTATAGTAGAGTTATGTATGTTGGTGACCGAAGGTTGTTCGGAGTCCCAGATGAGATCCCGGACGTCACGAGGAGTTCCGGAATGGTCCGGAGACGAAGATTGATATATAGGAAAAGGGTATTTGGGCTCCGGAAAGGTTTCGGGCACTTCCGGTAGTGTATCGGGAGTGACGAATGGGTTTCGGGGGTCCACCGGGAGAGGTCCACCCACCCCAGGGGCCACATGGGCCTGAGAGGTGGCGCACCAGCCCCTAGTGGGCTGGGCAGCCAGCCCCTAACGGCCCTTGCGCAAGGGGGTGGGAGGAGGCCAAGTGGGGAGGGAGTCCTACTAGGACTCGACCTCCCTTGTTGGAGGTGGACTCCTCCCCCTTGGGGGCGGCGGCCAAGGCCCTAGGGGAAACCCTAGGGCGCCCCACCTACCCCCCTTCCTCCTATATATAGTGGAGGGGAGAGAGGGTAGCAGCACCCTAATCCAAGGCGCAGCCCTCTCTCCCTCCCTCTAGTTCGTTTCTCCTCTAGATCGGTTCGGTAGTGCACGACGAAGCCCTGCCGGATCAGCTCCACCACCATCGCCGCCACGCCATCGTGCTGCCGGAGAACTCGTCTACCTCTCCGCCCCCTCTTGCTGGATCAAGAAGGCGGAGATCGTCATCGAGCCGTACGTGTGCTGAACGCGGAGGTGCCGTCCGTTTGGCACTTGATCAGGAGTTCGCGGGACGGATTGTGATTGGATCGCGAAGACGTTCGACTACATCAACCGCGTTCCTTAACGCTTCCGCTTAGCGATCTACAAGGGTATGTAGATGCAATCTCTCCTCTCGTAGATGGTCTTCTCCTAGATTGATCTTGGTGAGCGTAGGGAAATTTTTGTTTCCCATGCAACGTTCCCCATCAGTATTTTGGTCATATAACATGTTCAACAGGTTTTCCTTGACAACAACGGTGCCTAATGACATTTTGCCTGAAAATATCTAATGGAACGATGACATTTTTTAGGTATCTAAAGGCATTTTTGAGCAAGCATCTCACGAAACGATGGCATTTTTGAGCAGTTGTAACTTTGTGATGGCAAAAATGAGTGCTGGGATACAATTAGTGGCATAAATGATAAAACCCCTAAATAATATATAGTTGTGTGCATCTCTTGATGAAGAGGCCAGGTGATGGCCTGCAATACACACAGGGTGGTGTAGCACTTTCATGAAAGTATCCCAATTGGTAATCGTCCCAACGAAAAGTGAAGGAGAATATTTATAGGAGCACTTCTGTCACACACAAATTGCCACAATTCTTATCTGAAGTAACAGTTTATGATTCTGCAAATATTGTTACTGTCCTAAAAGGCAAATGAACCAGAGTAATAAGAATGATGAGTTTATAACAATGAGGGTAATAACACTCGAAAACAAAGAGCATAAATAATACTGAAAATTGAGTTTTGTTTCCTGCAATGGAGAGGTTAGGTGCGGAGAGAATTCAGTTCATGGTATACATCAAGTGTGCCAGTGTGACAATAATACCAGTTACCTTGTATCATGGATATGGTATTTGATTTGTTTGTTCGGTAGGCGGATCACCATAAGATTGTGGAACTCCTCCTCGCGGGATTATATTTCATTATATGGTCCTACTTCGTCGTTGTCACAGAGTGGTCATCTCCACAATTAAGATCGTTAGACCGGAACGAAGCATTAAGTTTAATGGATCACCTTTATCTCATATTGTTTTCGGTCCTCATAGATGTCCCCACCTGTCACATCAGAGGTGGCGGATTTCCTAAACAATATGTGTTACCTGCGTAGATCTTGAGATCATGTTGTATGGACCCTTAAATTGGATAACACGCATATAGTTCACCACAATATAACAACTTACTAGACGAATCATAAGACTACAAACACAAATGACGATATATAGGATAGACACAAATGAATCTTACCACTTACCTACATCTCCCACGCCTAGGAGGAACTACTCACGCATTGTTAGAGAATAGCCAATCATCTCGGAGAATAAACCAAGGAAAACCATATTAATAACAAAGGGAAGATCCACAACGAAATGCATGATCAAAATAGTCTTTATCTCCAGACGAGTATGAATAGAGTTTACAACTCGTTCTTACAACTTGGTATTCCTCTTATAATAGTGAAGGATGAAATGATGATGGAGAGGAAATGACCAAAGCTACGCACTAGAGTTTGTACTTCTACCCCGTCAAGAGGCTCTCCCACAACGCGCTAGAGCTCGTAATTATGGCGGAGAGGTTGCATGGAGGATGATGTGTTTTGTGTCGGACGTGGTGTGATGCGGTTTGTGTCGGACGTGGCCTCGTTCAAATAGCAGATGCCGGCCAGACCACGCGGCGGGGTGTGTTGATGCGGACTCCGGAGTTGGTTTATCGGCCGGCGTGCCTCTTTAATGACGGAAAGCGGACGAACGGATCTACCGTTTGAATGCGGTAGATATCCGTCCAGTCACATCTCTTCGGCGTTGAACAGATGTAGACAGCGGAACGCGGCTTGCGCTGCGAAGTCAGCCGGCGCGCTGCTTCCGTGCCCACACCAGTGAGAGATCGCGTTCGCTCTGGGCCGGTATGAATGTGACGCTGGTGCTCTGGACCGACCCTTGATCGGCATGAATGCGCTGCAACGGCTTCGTGGGGGAGAAGGCACGGGAGAGATTTTCGGATGAAGGTAAGCGTTGGAGATGCCCTAAGGTTATTAGGTTGTAAAATTGTAGCTTTCCCCAATTTAAGCATCTTGAGCATCAACATTGCTCGGACGCGCGCTCCACCGATTAACAACAATGGAGAGCACCGTGGTACACCACATGCCCTTTGAAATGCGCAGAAACTTTTGTCCGTGACATATGCTTCCTTGATAAGATGAATGCACTCAAAGACACGTATGCTCCTTTTTTTTATCAGCATGCATCAGTCGGGACGTCTGGTTGACATGTGCATACCAACTCAACGACAAATATCTTGCCTAAACACTGATTAGCATACCTAACGTTGGCTTGCCCCTGTCGTCACATGCAGTTTGAATACACTCAAAGATGCTTTGCAAGTTTGCGTTGAATTTTTGCCTGTCCCACTCTAACAGTATAGTACAGTACAAGTGTGTGTATCATAACTATTTAGCCGTAGGGAGAGGCGTCACATCGTTCTTGTTCAATGGCGCCCCTTCACCGCCCCGACGAGTTGCTTCCCTTATTCCGATGGCGCTATATAAACCATCCGTGATCCGCCAACGGTGGCCTGTACAGCATCACTTGATCGATCGGTCCGTCCGTGCATGCATTTTACCACATGTCGAACACGAACACTAAACTAATCGGGTGCCGTTCCTTGACGCCGGCGAATCGCTGGCAGGCGGATGGCCGTCCTCATCGAGCCTTCCTCCTCTCGGTTGCTCCCCGGTGGGTGCCAAAGGCTGGCTCGCACCGTCATGGAAGTAGCCCGCTTGACCTCCCATCCGGCTGCTTCGCCGTCCACGCATCATCCAGCTCCAGGCTTCCTTCCACTGAAGCACGCCGCCTCGAGTTCCTCTCTCCTACTCGACCTCCGCTTCACCAGATCGAGCGGACAGGCCCGACGATTCACTCTTGTTCTGGTATGATTCCTGGTCTGCTAGGACTGGTATTTTTTTTTAGGGGTTTTGCCTTGCACGGTTGTACCAGCTCGTTGAGACCTCAATAGAGTGCTTAACACATTTCTAGTCCTCGTCTCGTCTTTCATATATTTTTAAGACTATTTCTCTTAGAGTACCTACGATCAAATTCCTCACTTTCTACTATGTTCGGATAGACTGTCTTATTTGTGCGGACTGTCGGACACCTTTTAAAGTTAGCCCATATAACGGGAGAAGGGGGATTTAAGGACGTTCGGACATGTCCGGGAGATCCGACGTGGCAGATAACCGTACGAGGCCGCCCCGAGCACCGAGCTGGCCGCCGTCGAAGATGGCCATCTAGGCTGTGCTAGCCAGGCCGGCCCGCTAGTACGCCTCGCATGGCCATGGCACCATGGGCTAGGCACGGCACGGGCTAAACGGCCGTGCCGGCCATGCCAGCGTCTGAAGGCTGGACATGACCCTTTTTTTATATATATTTTTGAGAAAAAAATATTATGCATATAGCGTGATAGTCTAAATGTAGTTCAAACAACAGCCCAGTAGACCTATCAACACATGGGCTGACGTGTCTTGCATGCTCATGAGCTGGCCCGATTAGCAAAGGGGCCGTGTCTGGGCTGGAGGCTGCACCACATGGGACGGCACGGCACGACCCAGCTAATACGTTCCACGGTGGGCCGTGCCAGACACAATTATCATGGGCCATGCTGGCCTGTTTGGCCGGCACTGGCCCCCCCCCCACTGCCTCGCCTCCTTGCTCCTTTCCCTATCCTGTCACCATGCTACTACTCCGCGACCTGCTCCTGCTCTGCGCCCGGCCCAGCTCCCACGTGGCCTCGTCCTCCCAGATCGGTGTGTGGCCACGGGACGAGCATGGAGGGCAGCCCCACTGGCGAGGCAGCGGTGGCGATGCTCAGCGTCAAGCCGACGGGTCCGTGCTGGCCGTGATTTCCAATAGTTGTGCGCGGTGTGCAGTGTTGTGTGCGTGACGACCAGCAGCTCATGTTGGAATATTAGACAAATTCCTGATTAATTCCAGTTAATAATTTATAACTAAAACAGAAAATAGCATGCAAGAATCTAGCATACTGGTTGAACATGAAAACATGCACAACATCATCGCACATGTAACATTAACTACTCGTAGAGACATGATTATATTACAATGGACGTACTGTTCGTTAGCTGCTGCGGAAGCGACGTTGTTGATGACGATGTTAGCGACGATCTGTTGTTGACGGCGATGTAAACGACAATGAGTAGCATCGTCTGACTTGGACGGAAGACAATCAGTGCTGACAAACTTGAGCAGTCGCGCGGAGCTCCTCCCAAAAACTTAATTCGTCCTCTCCAGGTGCAGGATCGCAAGGATGAACGGTTCCGGAGACCTGCTCTCCCATAGGCCGATGCACGCCGGCATTAGGGATAGAGTAGACTACGGTGGCGGCGCAATTTGTGAGAAGTGGCAAAACCTTAGGTGTTTTCTGTGTTTATTTGGACGAGACCGGTAATCAGTATATATAGGAGGACCAGAGGCGGTATCGTGTTGCGATCACAATCTCAAATCGACTTGGTTTTCAAGTCAAACTTACCAGTCAAGGAAACAATCAACTTGGCTGTTAAGACCCCGACCCGATCTCGTCACTACTAGGGATAAGCCTATCATTAGCGTGGGCCCCATGCTACTGCTAGGGCGCTGCAGCTAACTTATAGTAGTAGCGCGGGTATGGCCCCGTGCTGCTACTACTTATGTTAGCAGTAGCGTGGTGTTGGCCCCGCGCTACTACTAACTAGCTGTAGCGTCGGGTATTCCCGCGCCACTACTATACCTCGTATTTCATTTTTGCGTATTTATACACCCTTATACAATTTTTGTATAGTAGCAATGATATAACAACCATCATCATCGTAGTGATATAACAACTCATTATCATCATAGTGATATAACAACTCATAATGATCATAATAATATAACAATGTCTCACCACAATGATCATCATAAATAACCACTACTAGCTAATTGTTATCATCCTAGGTAAATAACTTCCGAGCATATGACAAGTACTAGGACCTACTCCTCTCTCCTAGGTAAAATGTCATAAAACGGAAAAAGGCTCCTTCTCCATGATGAAGCACAGAGATCCACTGGTCTCCAATTTGTGGCCTGCGCTCATTTACTATTTCCCTCCATCCTTCAATTTTGATGCTTCCTTGTGGTTTGCGTTCAGTCGAGTATAGATAATTGAAAGTGGCCCTCAAAGGGCTAGCAATTGTCATCTCACCTCTGGCATCCATAAGCAGAGGCACAACAACATTTGGGAGCTTCTTTAGAAAAACATAATAGTAACATAGTTAGGAATGTAGTTTACTTAAGAAGAATGTATGGAAAAGATGAACTAGTGACACAATAGTAAAAAACCTTACCATGATACTTGCACGAATGTTAGCGTGGCTCAACCTGTGCACTAATGGCATGTATGTTGTATAATTTTGGCCAACATCATAATAGATGTCCTTAAAAGACAGAACATCATTAACAAATGAGATAAGAGAATTCTTCTCCTCCCAAGTTAGCTATGATCCATCAGTGTAATAGGTCTCGTCTACTATCTTCCGTGTATCTCTCATAGAAAGGAAATAAGTTGTCAATTACAAATAAACAAGTTAAGTAGGGGTGAATAACAACTATTTTCAAATGAGAAATATAAATTATTTAACACATTTGTTTAACAAACTCGCACGGAGGTAGAATTGGAATCATGTACAGGTCCACCCAAATGTCGTTATCATGTTAAGGAATGCCAGTATCGAAGGTAATTTCCAAACCCTCATCAAATCTGTAAGCCTTGCATAACCCTCTCAAATTTGAACAACCCAAATACTTCATTGTAGAATTTAGCCTAAAAAATGAAACCATGTTTCGTCTTTAGGTGAAATTTACTCGTCTCCACCGTTTCCATGTCAGCGAAAGAGAGCTTCTATAGGACATGCGGTCTTGCATAGCATGGGATGCACTAGTCGAAATATATAAAAAAAGAAAATTGCAAGTTAAAGCAAAAAATCTTAAGCCAAGCTTAATTAAGAAGATATACGTGTCGTTGAAGTTATATACCGTAAAATATTCAAACTCCTCCTTAAATGTGACGGAGAAGCACCTATAATTGTCCAAGTATGGCCTATCGCACATACATCCGTCGTCGGTACAGTCATCGCACTGGGGGATCCTATCGTCGTCATCCATTTGCTGTGTTCGTAATTAAAATATTAAAAATCAACAGGAAATACTAGAAAATCGACGGCAGAGAAGGCAAAACGACCCCCACAACAATAGTCGAGATCTTTCCTCACCGATACTTCGACCGTCGGTGATGGTTGCTACTCCCTTCTTCCCCGAGTGCATTACCAAAAGGTCTAGTACATGGGAAAGAAAAGAGAAGCGACCCCCATAACAACAGTCGGGATTCTTCCTCACTCGTATTTGTTGGTATACATGGTGGACACTCCCCTCATTGATATTATGACCATCGGTGATGGTCGTTTTCTCCTTCTCTTCGTGCATTACCAAAAGGTCTGTCATGAAGAGAAGGAAGAATAGCGACGCCACAACAACAGTCGGCATTCTTCCTCTTGACAGAAATTTCGTCATGACCTTTGCTAAAAATATGAAATATCAAGGGCCCGAAATTTACCTGAACGGAAATTAATCAACGTTCCAGCAAAACATAGGCACTCGTAAGTTCCCTGCAAAACATTCCATCATATGTGGATTCACAATTCCATAGTAATTCAGCCATCATCTATATAAATGCCATGCTATGTAAAAAATAAAAAACTGTCGTACTATACAAAACTACCACCCTCCACATAAAATACAATTTTCAAATGTTAATAATAAAAACTACCATCCTCCTAATAACAAAAATGCCTTGCCCTTAATCATAAAAATGTCATCTAACTAATTTTTAAAATTCATGCTCTTATTCCAAATGTGAATGAGGGAGGAGGGAGGGAGGAGGGAGGAGGGAGGAGAGAGGGAGGAACTGGAGGGAGGAGGGAGGAGAGAGGAAGGAGGGAGGAGATAGGAAGGAGGGAGGGATGAGGGAGGAGGGAGTACCTCGGTGGAGGAGGGGCGACGGCGGTGGCGGGAGGAGGAGGGTCTGAGAGTGAGGTAGTGAGAGGAACGTACGGGAAGGAGATACGATGGGCATAGTAGTAGCGCGGGGTGTCGGACCCGCGCTACTGCTAACGCAAGTACCTGTAGCGCTGGGCGGTGGGGCCGCGTTGCTGCTAAGCGAGGCCCACCAGCTGGCCACGTGTACCCATAGTAGCATCGCGGGGTATAGGGACCACGCTACTGCTACCAACTTAGTTACAGCGCGGGAACGTACCCAATGCTGGTACTGTGGCCTGCCCCTCGGGGTACCGTGGGGACTCGTTACTAGTAGCGCGGGTTTCCCAGGCCGCGCTGATACTATTCTATACTTGTAGCATGGTGTACATCCACACGCTACTACGAACTAACAGCAACACTGGATCACCACCCAGCGCCACTACTAAGTGTCTGCCTATATGGCTTTTCCTAATAGTGCGTGCCCGAGCCCGACCAGGCGAGGCGAGCGAGCGTGCGCATGTGGTATTCCTTTTCTCTTCTTCATACCTCAATAATTTTGATGTGGAGAACCCAATATATAAGAGAGAATTCCTTATTTGGCCCTTTCTTAAATTTTGCTTCCCTTTTTGGCCCAAAAAGTTTTTTTTTCCTTTCTTGACACTTAAACTTCATTTTGTTCCCTACGTGACACTTTCATCCATTTTTTCATCAAATGGTGTGAACTTGCATGTACAAAGACAATTTTGCCCCTGATGGCAGTATGTCAGCAAAAAATGGAAGAGAAGGGGTGTAAACATGAATGGATATAAGTGTTGCATGTTAGAGAGCCCACTTTCAAATATTCATATCCATCACTGCCCACCAGTCGTGTTGCAGCTCCATCGGCGAGAGCCGGGCACGGCGTGTATCCGCGAGAGCCACGCCAGCGCCCAGCAGCAGCCGGCCGCAGGCACACAACACAAGTACTCCTACACAACAAGCATGCACACAGACTCAGCAAGCACGCGCGCATGCAAACGGCAGCAAGCACACACAGCCATCACGCATGCAGCACGAGCACGGCACCAGCAAGGCAGCAAGTACCGGGCTTCCCGTGTCCCCGGCGTGTCGGCGCCGTCTCGACGGCTGTATCACCATTTTTTCTTTATCTTTAAATCGAAAACAAGATACTGTACGGATTCCCGTATTGGACGTATCAGCGTATTGGCGACGTATTATACACAGACACGCTAATCCTAGGTGCTTCAGAGTAGCTAACACACGAGTGCGTGCAAAGCTAGCACAAGAAGCAAGGAAGCTAGCAACTTGATTTATTTTGCCACAACAGAGGCTGAATGGGTCGTCATTGTTCCACTCCTAATGTAATAATTATGATTAGTCCCCTGAAACATTTTATTACTTTTAGACATATAGTACTATTTTTTGTTTGTTTATTCAACTACGACAAAATATATATCGTGTTACCTCTGTGTTTGCATGTAAGTAATCTGGTCACATACTACACTAGGGGTAAAATAGTCTTTTTAGGTCAGACTTAACTCCGTTACTAGCAAAAACTAACGGAAGTGTCACATAAGGAATAAAATGAAGTTTAAGTGTAAAAAAGGAAGAAACATATTTTTTTGGCCAAAAAGGGAAGCAAATTTTAAGAAAAGGCTAAATAAGGAATTCTCTCAATATATAAAGAGGTCCAACTTTTTCTCAACTTCCGGGGCGGGACTAAACTTAGAGCCACCACTTGCTATTTTATTCATGGGCCACTATATGAGATTTCATAAATTTTCATGGGCCTAGTCCATTTATTTCTAACAATCCCCACCAGATCTCTAATACCCATTTATAGATTTGCCTTTCTCACCACTTGTTTAATATACGAGTGTTTGAGCAGAGACTGTTAAGTTGAACTTCTGTCTAAAGGTTTAAGCGACATCCAGCCACAACTTGACAATTGATTATGTCTTGAATTGCTAGTTTTGTGTGAACATATTTCACTCAAAGTCTTAACCAGTACCTGGCTGACAGTAGGCTACCCCGCGGTTTGAAGAATATACGTCGTACTCCCTAGTCTCTTCGTGAGCTTACTAGAGACCACCCAAGTCTCATAGACTGCGACATTTACAATCGAAACTCATATAGGTGTGTTCTTTTAAGACTGCTATGTAGGACAACATCTTTGCTAATCATAGTCAGTAGAACCACATTAAGGCATGTTTCCAACCTACCTTACATCTCTAAGCCTTACAACTCTAACAATTTTGCATCTTCACCTAGAGACGGTCACATATTACTCTCCTCAGTTAAACAATAGCTTGTTCTTCCCAGGTTCTAATTTACGGAATCTCTGATCACAAAGGTTGGATTACTACTATAGTGTAACATCTATGGGTCTCATACCCATCTCCCTCGATGCAATATCTATTTCATGATAGTCCCTTTGTAAAGGGATCTGCCAGGTTTTTGTCTGTTTGAATATATGTAACCATTATTACTCTGGAGTTTCTCAACTGAGACGTTTCTTGATGACTTTGCATTGTCCTTAGAATTGTTCACCTTAGCGATAACCATTTGGTTGTCACAATTCATAAGAATAGCCAGTACAAGTTTTTTAACCACTGCCAAGTCCATCAAGAGCTCACATAGCCATTCTGCCTCAACAATGGTTGTGTCTAATGCAGTTAGTTTTGCTTCCATAGTTGACTTAGTCAATATGGTATGTTTGCAAGACCGCCATGACACTGCGTCACCTTCGTGAATAAATAAATACCCACTTGTGGTGTAGACTACATCAACATCGGAGATCCAGTTCGAATCCCTATATCGTTCTATTATAGTTGGATGTCCCAAATAGTGAATTCCCTAACTCATAGTACCTCTCAGATAGCGCAAGATCATTTATAATGCATGACAATGATCACCACCCAGGTTGGACATGAACCAGTTTGCTCACAGCAAAAGAGATATCTGGTCTTATTGCGCTAGCTAAGTACATTAATGAACCGACAGTTTGATAGTATCTTAATTGACCCCTCATGTCTTTCTTGTTCTTTCTAAGTGTCACACTAGGATCATAAGGTGTTGGAGAAGGCTTGCTATCCATAAAGCTAAACCGGCTCAAGACCTTCCAAAGACGGGATAGGCTTGGGCCTCATTCCATGAGCCTGTCCAAAAGCCTGAAAAAAGCATGTGAAACATGTGTTTTGTGGACATTATATGAAATAGGTATAATATTCCATTTTTAAATCCTTAAATAGGTTATGTATTAACTCGAAATGCGAAAGTAGCCATTTTCCTAGCCCGAGCATGCATAGTGAGGTCGGTTTTCGTAATGCCCGTCCTGAAACCCGCTCATTTGGGATAATGCCCATGTCTTGGACTACGGCAGGTTGGTTCTAGCAATTTTATACCATTTAGAGGGGTTTTAAAAGGGAATACTATCTAGTGTTGTTTATTCAAATGAACAGAGCGTTTAATTGTTTACCGTATACGATAAAATAGAGATGTGGGGTCGTCATCCTAGAACAAAGTACACTTGGAGTCATGAGTATGCATAGGTAGTTTTTGCGCCCCTACGTTAGCATCCCCTACAGAATGATTCAAAGTCACCGAGCCAATTCTATGTGCCTTATGGAAATGATAAACATGGATCCCCATATAAGGACTTCAAATCTCAGTAACACTGTTGCATGTCTCAATAAGTTCTAGCGAACCCAATTCAACTATTACCGAAGAACATTTTGGGATTCAAGCATCTAGAGGCCTCTCTATAACACCATTTCCTCGGCAGTGGTGGCAAGTTTCTAGCTGAGATTAGATTTCACTTTATAACTCTAATCTTCCCTTTGGCATTGAGTTGGATTATGATAATCCACCTTGCCAACACAAAGTTTTGTCTCCTCTTTTCGGTTAACTACTTTTTTATCATTCCGAGGTTATATTATCAGCAGATTATGAAACAAAACCACCTCAACAAAATTTAGGAACCCTGAACTCAGACTTAGCCCCCATGCAAAAAAATAATCCGAAAAATGGCACCCAAAATTAGTAGTGCCAAATAACTTATCCCTCAAGGCCAAGTCATACACAACTTTGCGTGTTGCAGCATTATTATGTCCTTCTTGACATCAGGTGGCTTGTAGTTACCACCACACCTCTGCCGAATCACAAATTACAATATCTCTTCAAGGATATATTCTAGAGACTATTGTTCGATGTTCGTCTCAGTACATTGCACGTTCAAGTCGACCCTTGGACGCTCATCCCTTTGACTCCCTCCAAGTCAGTGATGTCTCTGTTAACCTGGCCATCGCATAAGCTAGAAAGTTAGTGGTGGCGAGGTTCAAGGAAAAGGTTGGAGACCACTCTTTCAATGGTCATTTCCTTAGCTAGATGTTAGAAAATCTCAAGCTCAATCTGGAATTGACGTTACCAAACATGGCGAGAGAGTGCAATAAAGTTCTTGGGAAACCATCGACCCATGTGGTGCTATGTTGGATAGGGAAAAACCATAGAAGCCCAAAATTGTTTTATTTTGATGTGCAGCCAAATGAGGAGGGTCGTTAGAAGGAGGCGAAAGTGGAGTTGTGAGGGCAGCTTGGTGCGGTTGCTTGATACAATCACGTTGTTTGTATCAAGGCTTTTTTAAGCCACTTTTTGGTAGGGTCGGAAAAACTGGTTTCCGAAAAATCTAGATGTTTTACTGCTTGAAAAATTCAAATAAAATTTTAATTCAAATTTATTTGGCTCTAGTATATAAATATGTGACAGCTGATATCTAAATATAAGAGCATCTCCAATAGATGACGTAGATATAAAAATAACTAACGTATGCATCTCCGAGGTCCGAAAGACCACCTTCAACAAATAATGTAGATGCAAAAAAAAAAAAAATACATCTCCACTTTCCGGAGATGTAAAATACAACACCTGGACATGAAAAATAAATACATCTCCACCTTCTGAAGATGTAAAATACAACTAGAGATGCAAATTTGCATCTCCGTCTCGAGGAGATGTAAAACTAACGGCCGTGCGCCAATTGCCCAACCCCCTTCATTTTCTTTTCGTCCGCCCGCCTACGCCCACCCGCTGCCCGCCGACCCCGCTGCCTCCTCCGCTGGTCTGACCCACCTCGCCGCGGCTACCGCCGGTGCGACCCCCTCCATGCCGCCTCTGCCTCCATGCCGCCGCCCCAGTTTTGCCTTACCCCGGCCGACCGCCATCGCAAATGCGCCACCGGCGAAGAAGCAGCGGGCCAGCAATCCCCGCGGTGGTGGTGTGAAGCGGCCGGCTTGGCGCAACCCGGCGACGAACCCATCCTGGGCGGCGAAAAAATGGAAGGCGAACGCGGTTGTGTCGGCCGATTCGCTGCCGACGGCGGTCATGACGTTTGCATCCATTCAAAGAACCCCCAACCCACTTCTTCCTCCGCCGCCGCCGACCATGGAGGAAGACATGGTCACGCCCACAGCCATCGCATACAACGTGTTCGACTAAATGTCGCGCGGCCGTTGGCCGGTTTTACATCTTCAATTGCATCATCTATTGGATTTGGAGTTTTAATCATCAATATACATCATCACTTGGAGTTGCCTCTTTTTTAAAGATGTAAAATGCACCTTTTGATAATGTAAATTATACATCATTTAGTTTTACATCTTCAAATTTGCATCATCTATCGAAGATGCTCTAATAGAGAATTCCTTTCAAGTGGTCAATATTGTTCGTCTCAGGGGTCCGAGCTCTGCATGCCGCACCCTCTTTTACCTTTATTAACTACAAAGGGCTCACACACCCCTCTCTCTCTCTCTCTCACACACACACACAAAGAGAAAAAGACAAATGTATTTAAGGGTCGTCTGGATTTGATCTTGCGACAACGCGCACGCACATGAATACCGGTTACCACAATGCCATGTTGTACAATGTATATATACTTGCATACACATCTTAGTTGACCCTAAGGAGACCCTCTTTCAACATTCAAATTCAATTTTTATTTTATTTTTTGAACATTAACGATGTTTCTCGGAAGGCAACAAAAAAAAAAGGGTAACCAGTCTAGTCTGTATTGATGTATGGTGTGAAACCACATACTCAAGTGCGGTGTTGGATTGCGGGATTGGAGGAGCACATAAAGCAAACTCCCTCCGTCCTATAATATAAGAGCATTTTTGACACTAGTGTAGTGTCAAAAATGCTCTTATATTATAGGACGGAGGTAGTATTTGTTAAGCATTTGGGTCCATACCACCTACATATTAATTAAGCATGAGGGTACACGCACATTTCTCTCTATTAATCTTTGTAAGAGAATGGCTAATAATAGAGCCAACTGTCTTGGTCATGTCATTTACCTACAGATATAGGAATTGTGGGTTTTGTCAGTGGGGGAGGGGGGCAGCAACGCGGTACCATCCTATGTGATGTAAATGTATATACATGAGTGATGCACTAGTTGATTTGTGACACACATGTGTTTTCTTCAAACAGCTATTACAGAGAGGATGTTTGTAGGAGAAAACGCAAGCCTCCAAAACACGGTATGAACATCATTGTTGATCCTTGTTTTGATTAAATGTTTGAGGAATCTCTCATTTCATTCTTATCTCCACTAAGTATAATGTTGCATATATACAAACTAGGAACGGTTAGCTAGAATAAGGAAGCAACTCCTAAGACCTGAATTGTATCCATCATCCTACGACACCGCCTGGGTGGCTATGGTGCCGTTGTCGGGTTCCCCTCATAGTCCATGCTTCCCTCGGTGTGTTGAATGGGTACTACAAAACCAGCAGAGAAATGGATCTTGGGGTCAGAGTCAAATAGACTCCTCAGTTGACAAGAACATCCTCTCATCTACATTGGCTTGTGTACTTGCACTTAAGAGATGGAATATTGGTACTAAGCATATCCAGAGAGGTATGAACAAAGATGATTTACTGTTGTTGTTTCAGGTTCTTAATGGTCCTTTGATGTGCTGAAAATGGTACTAACAGGTCTTCGCTTTATTGGAAAATATTTTTCCATTGCAATGGATGAGCAGAGTGTTGCTCCTATAGGCTTCAATGTCATTTTTCCTGGTATGCTTAGCCTTGCCATTGGGGTGGGTTTGGAATTTCCAGTTCGACAAACGCATGTTCATCGGATTCTTCACCTCCGGGAGAAGGAACTCAAAAGGTTTGGGATTGACAATTCTGGCATGAAAGTTGTGTTATGTTTCCCTTTATTCAAACTTGTTTGCAATTTAGTGACGCCCGGTTCTTGATGTTTGTTTCCAATGACTACTTATGTTAACGGAAATTTATTATCTGGTTTTTTCTTACTTTCCCTTTTGAAAAGATGAAATTCATTAAGTAGTTTATTGTTTGAAAGTTTTTCTAAGAACCACAATTGAAAAGGGATAATGTTGTCATATGTGAATGTTATTCATATTTGTCTTGTCCTTAGTGATGAATCACCAGTCAGAATTTGAGTATGCCATGTATATATTGACCTAATTCAGAATTGCTGAGGACAAATCTTATGGAAAAGAAGCGTATATGGCTTATATTTGTGAAGGGCTAGGAAACATGTTGGACTGGAATAAAGTTATGAAGTTCCAGAGGAAGAATGGGTCCTTGTTCAACTCTCCTTCGGCAACTGCTGCCGCTTTAATCCACAATTATGATGAAAAAGCCCTCGAGTACCTAAATTCTCTTGTCAGTAAATTTGGTACTTCAGGTGGGTCTTCCTATCATCTCTTGCCAAGAATTTGCAAGGGTACACTATGTTCTCGAATCTAATGACATTAGACTGTTGCAGTACCAACTGTATATCCAATAAATATATATTGTCAGCTTTCAATGGTGGATTCTCTTGAAAAGATTGGTATATCTCAACATTTTCTTAATGAAATAAAGGGCATCCTTGATGTGACATACAGGTAACTCGTGACGAATGATATTTATTTTTCGTAGATCGTAAACTTAACATATCCTCTTTCCAGTTTGTGGTTACAGAGAGATGAGGAAATCATGTTGGATGTAGAAACATGCGCACTGTCGTTTCGTCTTTTACGGATGAATGGATATGGTGTTTCCTCTGGTACTTCCTTTGACAGGAATTCCCTATCTTATCAGAATTATCTTGCTCTTTATATTTTACCACCAATTGCACAGGTGCAAGACACGTCTTGAGTAACATAAATTAAATAAGGAAATAAATATTTATTTAAAATTTCACATATCATGCATATCTCCAAGAATAAACACATGAACCTATTTTGTTAAAAGTAGCTTTTCAGAAAATTATTTGATCAAGAGAAGGTAACGTAGACAAAATGAAATTAATATTGTTCTATTAGAGGCAAGAAGTACAATTACGAGGCTATATACTAAAAAAAGAGTGATTGCTATTCATCCAAAGCTATTGGATGCAGAATTCTGGAATTAGATTAAATACCCGGGCAGCATAGATCAAAAGCATCACATCCAGCTCGTACTTTTTCATTTATACTGTTATTTGACCCAATAATTACTATTTGATGCAGATGAGCTTTCCCATGTTTATGAAGCCTCCACATTCCATAATTCACTTCAAGGATATTTAAGTGATACAAAATCTATAATGGAATTATACAAGGCCTCAAAAGTGAGTGTATCGGAAAATGATTTGGTACTAGATAACACAAGCCACTGGTCTGGCAGCTTATTGTCAGAAAAGATGCTCTCTGATCGGGTGCAAACAAGGCCAATCTTCGGAGAGGTGCTTGCATGAAATTGAAAGTCCAGAAAATAAATTGACCCGTTATTTTGTTGGGGGTTCAGCGTATGCCCATTAATGTCCTTTTATAATTGCAGGTGGAATATGCTCTCAAATTTCCCTTTTATGCCACAATGGAACGTTTGGACCACAAGAGGAACATCGAGCACTTTGATACTAGAGGTTCTCGGATGTTAAAGACAGAATACATGTAAGTACCTCATTTCTCAAAAATAATACTAGCCCGTCTAGTCAGATATGATTATAGGAGTTAAACACATTTGTGGGGGGGGGGGGGGGGGGGGGGGTGAATCAGGAAATGTCGGGTCAACCAAGATTTTCTTGCTTTGGCGGTTGAAGATTTCACCTTATCTCAATCTGTTTACCAGGATGAACTCCTTCGTCTTAGAAGGTATTTGGAAACTTATGCTCCCTTTTCTTATAAACTTCCTTTGTTAAAGAATTTGCAGAATTTTGTTGCAACAGGTGGGTGAAGGAGAACAAGCTGGACAAGCTACAGTTTGTACGACAGAAGCTGGCGTATTGTTACCTCGCAGCAGCTGCTACCTTATTCCTTCCTGAACAGTCTGATGCTCGCATTTCGTGGACCAAAAATTCTGTACTCGCAACTGTTGCTGATGATTTCTTCGATGTTGTGGGGTCGAAGGAAGAGTTGGAAAATCTTGTAGCACTAGTTGAGAAGTACGATTCTTTTGACTTCATCTCTCTTTGTCTGTTCTTTCTTTGTTGGCACCGCGAATTGTGGGCAAGAATCTACATTGTCTTCTCGCAAAAAAAAATCTACATTGTCTTATATAGGACTAAGCATGGAGGGAATTCATTCATCAATTGTCTCATAGAGAACTGAGTGATGCTCGAGTAGCTAGAGCGCTAGGTGTGTGTGTGTTGATCAAAGATGCCGAGGAGGCTTCTCCCTAGTTGGCCGTTCGTTTCTTAAGTAGTGCTAGTGCATCATGCATATCTAACGTGTCATTTTTTTCTGATTACCTATTTTTTGTCTTAGGTGGGATGAGCACGCCAAAGATGAGTTCTACTCCGAGGAAGTGAAAATATTATTTTGTGCTATCTATACTACAGTGAATCAACTTGGAGCATTGGCTTCTGCAGTCCAAAACCGCGATGTTAAAAAGCACATGATAGAATTAGTGAGTTTCTTGTGCATCATCTGATTTTAAAGTTCATTTGTGTTCAGCTTTGACATTTGGGTTTCATCTGCAGTGGGTACAACTACTAAGGTCTATGATGACCGAGGCAGAATGGCGGATGAGACGATATATGCCAACTATTGAAGAATACGTGGAAAATGCAGTTGTATCATTCGTGCTGGGGCCCATTGTGCTCATAACAATGTATTTCGTTGGGGAAAAGCTCTTTGGATGTGTTGTTAAAGATGAAGAGTACAACACATTATTCAGGCTAATGAGCAAATGTGGTCGTCTCCTCAGCGACATCCAAGGCTTTGAGGTATTGGCGCCCTTTTATGGCTTAGAATGTGCGTCAAATAAGATTTACTATATCCCGGCACTAAAAGATGATTTAGTATAGCTGTGTAAGCATATGACTGTTTGATTTTACATTGATGTGGTTACACATATCCATACATGCAAATTCATCAATCTTAGTAAATAAAAATATTTTGTGAGATTGGAGGCCCCAGTATAATCCTATTGGATTACAAATCCTGACAAAAATCCAGATGAGTAGTCATTCATGATACTATTAAGGACAAGTTTGATTAGTTTGATCGTAAAAACACATGAATAGAAAATACGCTAGATAGGAGTATATTATTGAAAGGGTGTTTAATTTCCAAGAGATTGGGTTGGATGAAAACTTTTTGAAAAAAATCTAGTTCAAATAAATCATGAAGGGAAAATTGATAAAGCTTGCAATCCTACAAATCAAACAACACACGTAGGAAAAAATCCTAAGAATTAGAATCCCCAAAACTCCTTTAAAATCTGGAATAAAAAAGGCTAACAGTTTAGAACAATGTAATCTCGTGTTCTCTATGAGAAAATAGAAGTTTACTCATCGTTTTTACGTATTTATCCTTCTAAATTATAATTGTGTTGTCCTCATAGATATTTGATCCATTGTTGCAGAGGGAGAGCAGTGAGGGAAAACTAGATAGTGTTTCACTGCTTGTTCTACATGGTGATGGCTCTGTGTCCATCCAAGCAGCGAAAGAGTCGATAATAAGATCCATAGCCTCATGTAGAAAAGACTTGTTAAGGTTGGTCCTTAAGGAAGAGAGTGTTGTTCCTAAGCCATGCAGGGAGCTATTCTGGAAGATGTGCAAGACATGCCACGTGTTCTTCTCTCACACTGATGCATTCAGCTCGCCAAGCGAGATGGTCAGCGCAGTGAGTGCAGTAATCAACGAGGTCCTCAAACTCCAGATTAGCGATACATCTTTGCACGTGCATTCAGAAAGATAAAGGTTGTGAGTATTTCACCATGTTCATATATATTGGTCAACTAGTAAGGTGCACTTTCAAAAACAAAACCCGTATGCAGTAGTTGTTGCAAGAGAAACAATGCCAGTTGGTTTTTAACATCTTTGTTAGTACAGTTTTTACTGTTTCGCGTGTAAAGTTGGTGTCAGTCTTGGCGTTGTACTTGTTGGTGGTGCATCTTCCCATCTTGATGCAAATATATGCTTGTACCATGGTCTAGAAAATAGCAGGATCCATATATTTTCCGACAAAGAATGTATTTTATTGGGTTGAAACGGAGCATCAAGACGATGCAAACACAATAAACACACACCCGGTCTCTCCATAGTTAGAATGCACACAGACAAAAACAAACACAAGCACACAAAAACAAGCCAACAAATAATAAAGTCATATAAGATGGAAGCTATACGTAGGCGAGGAAAAACCCAAAATCGATCAAATCTGCTATGAGAAAACTACAATTATGACCATATTCGCACCAAGCATCTCATGACACCACATGAACGACGATGTTCTTCAACAGTAGCATCTTCAGGAGGGGAGCGACGCTCAAGCGCTGTTGTCACCGGATCCAACCACCCAAGGCAGAATCTAGATTTTCACCTTGAAGAACCAGCCAGAGAATATCCGAGCAATGTCGTCAACAAGGTAACAACGTAAAAACATCGCCATTGCCGGGTATAACCTGTAAAAACGGAGAGAAAGTGTATGGCTCAGGCAGGGACGCGTGCGTGTATATATGTTGCGTACATGTTACAAGGTTTGGTAGGATTTCCTAACTTGATCTCCACGTTAGCTCTATACAAGGATAGAGATCAGTCAGGAGAAATCCTGCCTATAATTAGAACAACCCAAACAACGCACGCACACAGGTTACAATATTCATTTTAACACCCTCCCTCAATACAACTTATCTAAGTTGAGATTGCGTCTGAATGCCTCCAGTTGTCGAACAGAAAATAGTTTCGTGAACCCATCCTGTCGTGGTATTTTCACGGCAGATGTCCTCATAGGACTTGATCTCGAAGCCATCGCGTAAGTAGTAGACCGAAGGGGTTAAACGAGGAACACGGGAGGCAAGGTTTACCCAGGTTCGGCCCCTCTCGTGGAGGTAAAAGCCTACTCCTGCTAGATGTATTGAAGATCTCGATTACAAGGGTTTTGGAACTTGTCTAGCCCTAGCTCTCGAAAGGTTTCAACGTGATCTCTCTAGCCCCAGGGCTCCCCCTTTATATATAGGCGGAGGTCCGGAGCTTACATAAGAGTCCGGGTCGGGATAGCAATCCGAGCCCAACTCTCCTTTACTTATTTCCTAAGTTATACCTCGAGGCGGTTTGCACATACCGCCTCTCACGGCGGGTCTTGGGCCGGCCCTTCCTTGGGCGGCTCTTCTTCTGGGCCTCTTGAGAACGCTCCGGCCCAACTAGCCTATCTTCAATAAAGATCCCCAGAACCCGGCCCTAAACGGGCGGGTCTCACCGAAAGATATTTCCCTGACATTAGCCCTCAGGTTGACTTGAACTGGTTCTGGACAACCTTGTCTTCATACAAAACTGTCTTTGACATTTGGCGAGTCTCCGCAGAACCCGCCACTTCTGAATATTTCTTAATTGTTTTTCTTTTAAACCTGTTCGCCTTGTGACATCACCGAATCTTTAAAACGGATATTTCCATGACATCATCCATATCTCAAATGAATCGATTAGGCACGAAAATCGGGGCGTCGGGGTACTGTAGATCCATAATTTCCGCCCCGACTCTTGAGCGTCCCATCCTCTTATAAATACCCCCTCGGGTCATTACTTTATCATTTCCTCGTCTTCTTCCTCCTGCCGCCCGAACCGTCGCGTCCTTGCGCCACCTCTCGAGCTCGCCGGCTACTGGAAGGAGAAGCAGCCCCGACGCATCGCCGTCGCCCGTCCGCAACCGCGCTGCGCCGCCGTCAATCCAGGTAATCCCTGTCCCTTTTCATCTCTCTTAGGGTTCCGCCATTATAGAGCTTCAACTCCACCTCGGCTTCTCCGTGGCCGCCGCCGCCGGCCTCATCTTAAGGCTTCCTCGGCATAGAAACGGCGCCGTTGAACTCCCCTTTATCCCAGGAATCAAATCTGCGTTAGAATAGATCTAAGAAAAATCCATCAGTGATGACTTGCTGCAGCTGGACGAACAGTAGCATGAACTGCTCTTTTCCTTATTTTTACAGGCTTCTTGATCCAAAATTTCACCTTCCTCGGTAGAAAACTGTTATCAAAGGCTTAGTAAAAAATTTCACCTCGCCAAGCAGCTCTCACTTGTGGCGACTTATGTAAGCCGCCGTATATATTCAATGATTTCTCCAACCATATGTCTCAGGCCCTAGGAACATAATCCAACTGCCGTCTTTCATTTCTTGTAACATCCCTTACTTTGTGCCGAAAGCCGCTAACTCAACTCCTTGCTCCATTAACTAGGATGACAAAGAAAACAATTGAATGCAACTGGGTTCCTTCTGAGATCACCAAAGATTTTCTCAAAAATGCCATTCAGACAGGCATACTGAAAGGGGCTACCAACACCCGACTTGGAAGAGGCGAATGTCCCCCAACTCCTAAAGAAGGAGAAGTTATTATATTCCTTGATCATGTGGAGAGGGGATTTTCCCCTCCCGGCTCCAAGTTCTTTAGGGACCTTCTGAACTTCTATGGGTTGCACCCACAAGATCTTTCCCCCAATTCAATTGTCAACATGAGCCAGTTTGCAGTGATATGTGAAGCTTATCTTCAGATAGAACCTACAGTTCTATTGTTTCGGGAATGCTTCTATGTCAACAAACAAACTGAAACCGCCCAAGGCCGTCATCAAGAGCTTGGTGGTGTTTCTTTCCAGAAACGACGAGGAGTCACCTTCCCCGGAGCTGATCTGCTAAGCCACCCCAAGGGCTGGGGCAAGTCTTGGATATACTGTAAGGCGCCTGTTCCTGAAGGAGAGCACCCATTGCCGGGTTTCAGGCCAGGGCGCTTGGATCACAAAAAGAAATACCCTCCCAGGCCTACACCCGCGGAACAAGCAGAGCTGAAACCTTGGATGGATAAGATATCTGCCTTGGCCGCCAACGGCCTGGAAGGTGCCGATTTAATCCGTTGCTGGCTATCATGGAAAATCCAGCCACTGAGTCTCCGGAGTAAACTGATGCATGAATACTCCGGCTTACAGGATCCACAAAGGATCAGCGCTACAGACATCTCCTTGTCATCTGTAATCAATCAGATGAGAATTATTGTTAACTTGCCAGACAAATACACTGGCGAGTTTGGATTGGCGCCTTTCACCAGTACTAACCCGCCACCAGCAGTAAGAAACTTTCAAGCAATCTTTCATTTTTCTGCTTAAACTTTCATATCATGAAAACCTTTTCTCTGATAAACCACAGGCGGATAGCTCCTTCTGGCAAGCGAGGCCGATGTTGAAAGAAATAGCTACGAAGGGCCAGAAGAAGACGGGGAAAAAAGCCGTCGCTAAGAAGAAGAAACAGAATACCATCAATCCTTTAGAGGTGGATCCGTCCATCTTAGAATCCTCTAAAGATGAGTCAGAGGCAAGTATATAACTTGAATCAATCTGTCTTTCATCTGCAACTTTCTGCTAATAATTTTAATCTGTAACTTTCCAGGACGAAGAAGAAGAAGAAGACCAGGATGAAACTGAGGTAACTTCGACCTTGTCTGACTTCGACATTCGTAACCCTAAGAAAAACAGAGTAGCTGTGAGAAAATACCCTTTTTCTCATCCTTTTGCTCGTTTGGACCCAAATTATTCATGGAAGACGTCTCAGCACGCCGAGCTCCGCCAAACTGATTGTGGCGGCTCTAGGACTGGTACGGGCGGGTCTGACGCCGATGCGGGCGGCTCTCATAAGCGCCCTCGTGAGGTACTTCTTCACCCGACTCTTCTGTTTCCCAAAGCCGGCTTGTTTAAACGACCTCTTAATCCCGAAGATCCGGACTATCAGGACACATCCTCTGATGATGACGCCTCAGAGTCGCCAGATACGACTTTTGTTATTAAAGCAGGGTAAAGATATGATCACCCTTATTCTCACTCCTCTTACATAAAGCAAAAGATAGTAGTTATTGAGATCTTTGTCGAAAATGCAGGGTTACCTCCAAGAAACTAAAACCCACAACTTCTGCCTCGTCTCCGCCTCCTGAAGGTTCTGAAGACCCGGCCAAAGACACAGAGGAAAGGGCCAATGATCCTCCTCTGCCAGATGTTTCCACCGCTCCAGAAACTCAGGTTTCTTTAGAACCAGAGATGGCAGCGCCGGCTGATAACATTGAACAACAGCCGGATACTATTATCCCCTCCTTCGATATTGAAGAGGGTACTGTTGCTACTGCCACTGCCACCGCCCGGCGGCTTTGGGCAAATCTTCCTTTGAAGCCATGTCTTCTAAAGAGAAGAATAAATTAGATCTCTCCTCCTTGGAGAGCACTGATTTAAATGATCTTCATGAAGCCCTTTAGACTCGACTACTTGAGAGTCAGGAGATTGCCAAGACCTTGGCCAACAAACCAAAGGTGAGTCATAATTTACTTATGGCCCTTATTAGTCGCCCAAACCTGCATATTACTGATTTCATAGTTGTATGAAGGTTTGTAAGCTTACATATTTGAAAATACGTAAATACACACATGCAGTCCCCAAGAGCCGGCTGTTTTCTTGAAACAGCCGGGTCTTACATGGAGCAAAGAACCACATGCTTATATAGAACAAAGAGCCAATTGTAGTCCCCAAGAACCGGCTGTCTTCTTGAAACATCCGGGTCTCAGAGCAAAGAACCACATGTAGTCCCCAAGAGCCGGCTGTCTTCTTGAAACAGCCGGGTCTTAGAGCAAAGAACCACATGTAGTCCCCAAGAGCCGGCTGTCTTCTTGAAACAGCCGGGTCTTAGAAGCAAAGAACCACATGTAGTCCCCAAGAGCCGGCTGTCTTCTTGAAACAGCCGGGTCTTAGAGCAAAGAACCACATGTGTCCAAGTCTTAAATGCTTCCAGCTATTCGATAATATTCCTTTGTAAAACTTCGGGATTGCATTAGCCCCCAAGTGCCATGTGGATTACTTGTAATCAATATGGAACTTCATCTGCATAAATAACTTGAACTTTTCCTTTCTTTCAGGTTCAAATAACTTCCCTTCACACCCAGCTGGCTGACAGTCAGAAAGAGCTGAAAACTGAGCAAGAGCTGAGAGTCGCCGCTGAAGAAAGGGTGAAGACATTGGAGGAAGCCGCGTCTGAGGCGGCCACCAAGCTGGCTGCTTTGACCGCTGAGCATGAGAAGGAGAAGCAACTCCTTGTTCAACGTGCTAAAAACGCCGAAGGCCGCCTGAAGACTGCCTCCGATGAGCTCAGCGGATTAAAATTGCACATCCAACAAATGAGCAGCGCCATGTTTGGTAAGTCGCCTGTTTATAATCCCTATTTTGATAATCTTGATAACTCTGACACTTTTCCCTTGCAGGTCCTAGAAGTGATAAACTGGCGAAAGAACCCGTAATGCAGCTCAAGGCGGCTTATGACTTCCTTGAACAGTTATACACTGGGAGTCGGCGGGCTATTCAAGCTGCCTTCTATGGAAAAGAAAACCCATCCACCATCAAGGAAGTCCTGAAGACTTTATCCACTCTGCCTGCTCAGCTGCAGATCATGAAAGAGTCCAGCGCCCGCATCGCCACTATGCACACCATGGCCCGCGCTAAAGCTCATTATGAGGATTTAGAACTTTCAACTTTAGTTGGCGGCTTTCTCGAAACTTATAAGGGGCAAGCTCTTGATCAGCTCACCTATAATGCTTTGAAGAAGGAGACCTTTGTCCCTGCAAGCCAATTGGTCCAAGAGATGAAGCTTACAAGGTTTCAGTCAGCCTACAGCGAAGACGGAAAACGCGTAAAGCCCGGTCCTCTTCCGCCTCTCGATCTTATTCCTGAAGGCCGTAAGGACGAGTTTGCTCCGGATATTGATTCTTCAGATCTTATTGATGATGGAGAAATTTTTGATGCCCTTGCCACTGTTGACTGGGCTGCCGATTAAGCCAAGATAGATCTTTCAACAGACGCGGCCCAAGCCGAAGGCAGCAAGACCCGGGAGTAAAACCGGAACCTTGAAAGTCGCCAGTTGTTTTAACTGCTTGTAATATATGTCTTGAACAATGATTCTGAAATGCCCTCTAGTGGCCTTTTGTAATAGACTTAGAAAAAAATTCTGTGTAAATTCATACTGGCTTCCTTGGGAAGCAAGTCTGCTTCTTTTGCCCGAAGCTTCCTTATGAAAAGTTATTCTGGCTGCTTCTGGAAGAAATTGAATCCTTTGACGCTGGCGGCTCTTGGCCAAACATCAAGACAGTCATAAAGCTTGATAAGATGTATAATTTATTCTTAACAAGTATTAAACCAATAACTAAAGCAGTCATGGCGGCTTATAACCAGTAAACTTGCAGATGCTTAAGGTGTAGCCAATATAATACAACTGGCGGCTCTTGGCCAAATACGAACATTAAAAAGAGCTCATAAGAGAGGTCATAAAACTCTTTAAAGCAGTATATCTTAAATAAAAGCTTTAGCGAATTTCTAAAGATTGCAAAGTCCCCAGTATGGTGGCGACTCTTGGATCACCCCCAACCAGATCAGTTATTTCTTTTCCTGTGTGGTGGCGACTTCTGGCTTGCCAGTTAGTTCGGCCCATAAGGTTGATTATTTCAAGATGGTAAAGCCTTCTGGATTACCAGCAGGCAGCATCCCAGCTAAATCGTTTGTGCCCGTACACGGATGAAGGTTCTGGATTACCAGTAACACAGCCCGTTTGTTAGGTCTTTTTCCCAATATGGCGACTTCTGGTTTACCAGTAAGTTTAGCTTCATAAGGGCTGAAGGTCCCAAGATGGTGAAGGCCTCTGGATTACCAGGAGGCTCAACCCACATGAGTCTTTTATGCCTGTACACGGATGAAGGTTCTGGATTACCAGGAACACAGCCCATTTATTAGGTGCCTGTACACGGATGAAGGTTCTGGATTACCAGTAACACAGCCCGCTTATTAGGACTTTGACCCGATATGGTGGCGACTTCTGGCTTACCAGTAAGTTCGGCCCATAGGGTTAACTGTCCCATGATGGTGAAGGCTTCTGGATTACCAGGAAGCTCATCCGAAGTGGGTCTTTTGTTTCTGCACTTTCACAATATATGTATGATAAAGCACAAGTAATAATGTAATAAAACTTACTCATCATGTTGGATGGAAAACGATGCTGAGCGAAAGCATCCATAATGTGGCACTGTTCCCAAGTATGCCTTGCTGGTCTCTCTTTGGTACCGTGTTTTGGACATGGCCCCTTGAGGAACTCATCGAAGTTTTGTGGCTTAAAAGGTCTGTTACCAGAACCACCCTTCTGAAACTTAGCCCCTGCATTGGTATTAGCCACCAGCTCAGATCCGGCTTCTGGACCCTTACGCTTCTTATCATTGTTCTGCTGCTGACTCTTGCCACCAACAGGCTTTTTACCTTTCGGATCAGGAACCTCTGGCTCATCACCTCCTGGGTCCTTCGTAGGATCAGACTCAGCATACTTGGTGAGAGCATTCATGAGCTCCCCCATATCTTTGACACTCCGTTTGAGCCGCCCTAACTTCTGCGTGAGAGGCTCATAGTGGCAAGCCTTCTCTAGCACCAAAACTGCCTGAGGGGCGGAGATATTATCTGAAGAATGAATCATCTCTGCAACTCGGCTGACCCAATGGTGAGCCGACTCTCCCTGCCGCTGAACACAATGCTGAAGATCAATGATAGTCTTCGGACGCTTGCAGGTACCTTGGAAGTTTTTGATAAAACGTTCCCTTAACTCGCCCCATATCTTGATGGAATTCGGGGGTAAATTCTTCAGCCACGTACGCGCTGCTCCTTCCAACATCATGGTGAAATATCTTGCACAAGCCTCATCGCTGACCCCCTGCATATCCATGGCAAGCTCATAACTTTCTATCCACTGGGCCGGGTCCTGGTCTGGTGTATAACTGGACACCTTCCGCGGGCCCTTGAAATCCCTGGGCAGGGGTGCGCTGCGGAGAGCCGGGCTCAAGCAAGGCACTCCAATGGATCTTCCTGTCGGGGTGACTGTTGTAGTCACGACTGGCGCGAGAGCCGCCTCCTGAGCCGCGAGAGCCGCCGCATGAGCCGCCTCCTGATCCGCCGCGTGAGCCGCCGTATGTGCTGCGTGAGTCTCATGTACTCCGTGCCCTGGGATCATGGGATTTGGTGAATACGGCAAGTCCCCAGGCGCACCCCGATGATGGCGGGTGCTAGACACCGCAGGGCTTTCAGCGTGGCGGCTTCTAGTGCGGCTTCTGTTAGGAGCGGGTGTAGAATGCAGTCGCTCCCGGCTGTACGAATAATTTGCTTGCTGGACCACGGCAGTTTTCAGTTTTGCAATTGCATTGCGAACCTCGATCTCAAGGGGCGTGTCTCCATTGATGGGCAGACGTGCCAGCGCCGTGGTAGCCGCGTAGAGGTTGTCCACAGGGTTCGTAAAGTGCCCTTGTGCCGTAAGCATCGGTACCTCTGGCCGCTCCCCATGATCCGCCGAGCGTCGGGTTCCCGGGTCTGGCGACCTCTGGGGAGTTCCTGTTGCTGGACCTCGAAGGCGTTCCCCTGGCGGGGTGCTGAACTGCAGGGCCTGACCTTCAACCTCGGCCGTAAGCCGGCTCCGGTGTCGTCTGTGATGAACCGCGTCAGACTCCACCCGGCGCTGCTCCAGATGATAATTCTCCTGTTGCAGACGCGCCGATTCTTCCCGTAACTCTCGTTCACGAGTCGCCAGACGGACGTTCTCCGCATCAATGCCAGCTTGAGCCTGTACCATCTGATCCTTGATCCTGACGATCTCTGCATTGAGCTCTGCCTGATTTTCCGCAGTGACCTGTGTGCCCAGCAGTGTAGTCAACGTAGCCGTCAATCCCACCAGGGTCTGTGCTGGCGAAACTCTTGACACCGCATTGGAGGTTCCAGCATCCGCTGCCGGGTCTGGTATATCAGCCGCCCCCGCCATGTAGACAACAGGGCGAGCGGGCGGGCCTAAAGAATCCTGCGCCGGCGAGTTCTGCTGAAAGCCCCCAAGATCCTCTTGGTGAAGAGAATAAAGCGACTCTCCGCCAGAGGAATAGCCACCATCAACGTAAGTCGCCGAGCCCTCCGTGGAAGCCGACGATCCAGAATACTCCACCCCTTGAGTGAAGCCAACGAAGACGTGCTCTCGCCTGGCGGGCTGCGTGTCCTGGACCGGCTTGAAGGTGTCGGTGAAGATATCCGGCCCAGATCCAGATCCGCCGGCCTGCACAGGAGCCGGAAGCCTAGGGGCGGCTCTCGCCACGGCGGGTTGCGCGCGGCGGGCCGTTTCAACGACCTCCGTGGAGGTGGCCGGCTTAGAGCCGCCGGCCTTCCCGATGAAGACATGAATTCCGCCAAAGGGGACCCGGTACCCGTACTCAAGAGAGTCGGCCTCGGGGCCCCAGCCTGAGTCATCGATGAGCAGATTGCCGCGGCGACTCTTGGTTATCCGGCCAATCACGTATCCCTCGAGTCCTTGGGGAGGACCCTTCGAATACTCAACACCACCATGCGATAGCCCCACGGTGGGCGCCAACTGTCGTGGTATTTTCACGGAAGATGTCCTCATAGGACTTGATCTCGAAGCCATCGCGTAAGTAGTAGACCGAAGGGGTTAAACGAGGAACACGGGAGGCAAGGTTTACCCAGGTTCGGCCCCTCTCGTGGAGGTAAAAGCCTACTCCTGCTAGATGTATTGAAGATCTCGATTACAAGGGTTTTGGAACTTGTCTAGCCCTAGCTCTCGAAAGGTTTCAACGTGATCTCTCTAGCCCCAAGGCTCCCCCTTTATATATAGGCGGAGGTCCGGGGCTTACATAAGAGTCCGGGTCGGGATAGCAATCCGAGCCCAACTCTCCTTTACTTATTTCCTAAGTTATACCTCGAGGCGGTTTGCACATACCGCCTCTCACGGCGGGTCTTGGGCCGGCCCTTCCTTGGGCGGCTCTTCTTCTGGGCCTCTTGAGAACGCTCCGGCCCAACTAGCCTATCTTCAATAAAGATCCCCAGAACCCGACCCTAAACGGGCGGGTCTCACCGAAAGATATTTCCCTGACACATCCGCTACTTGATCACCGGTCGGTATGAATCTGATATTTAATAGCTTGTTAGCTACCCTTTCATGAACAAAATGATAGTCCAGCTCAATAAGCTTGTTAGAGTTAACCTTGTTGTATAGGTGTTTACATCATGTCTGATTTGTTTTGTGTTGAGTCATGCATGTCACCTTGTCCATTCACTAAGCTGCGGCATGTGTACTCACATAAGATGAGATCATGTGGGTGCATGCAAGCTAGTAGTGGATTAGTTTAGTTAGTTGATTTAGTCACGCATGGAGTTTGTTAGCTAGCCATGTGCGTGTGCATGCAGGCCGTTGAGTGGACGATGGCAAGCACCGGACGTGTGCGTGTAATTAGGGATTAGCTAGTGCATGGGTTAGTTGGTTAGGTGTGTACGTATGCGTGGTGGCCGAGTCTTGTGCATCGTGGAGATATTTCAGGGGTGCATGGTCTTGGCGTAAGTTTAGGATCAGCAGATGTGTGAGTCGCTGCTATCTTGTATTGTGTATTTAAGTTGAGATAAGGAATGAGAAAAGTGGCCGTGAGGGCTGAGCAGAAAAGATGTAGCGTTTGTATTAGCCAAGGAAGGCCGCCTTTTGGCAAAGTCGTTGGTGCTCTTCCTTGTGCATATGTGTGTGCGTGTGTGTGTGTTGAGTCTTCTCACCATGTGTGTGTTCTTGAGAGAAACCACAGGTGAGAGTTGTGTGAGGAAGAAGAAGAGTGGCGCTGCAAGGAGGCGGCGCCAACAAAGCTTTGTCCTGGCATGAAACAATATCATACCTCTGCTTAAAATCCTTAGCTACCAGACGTGCTTTGTAGCGATCAACAGTACCATCTGATTTTCTTTTGACTTTAGAAACCCATTTACAGTCAATGATATTATTACCAGATTGTCGAGGAACAAGATGCCATGTCTGATTGCACAACAATGCAGAGAACTCTTCATCCATAGCATGCTTCCATTTAGGATCACCAAGAGCTTCATGAAGATTATCTGGCTCGCCAGTACTGCGAAAATTACTCCAACGAATACAACCATCTTTATATTCTTTAGGAAGAAAAATACCACTTTGTGAGCGAGTATGTGCCCGAATAGGTAAAACAAGGGGCTGTTGCACTACCCTGGCCGCAGGAGATCCGGTTTCAGCAGCAGCAGGCTCGGGATTCGGAGTGCTGGTGCGATCTGAGACGGATCCATGCGAGCCAACCTTATCAGCAGACGCAACGCTCGAGCCCCATGCAGATTCGTTGAGAGCCGGAGAAGAGGCGCCAAGTGGCGACCCGTGGTTGGGCACCACCACCTCATGCACCCGTGATAGGGACGCATCAACCCGTGGCTCATAGGGGACACTGGGGCACGCGCACCCGCGCCCCTCGTTCTGGAGAAGCTAGATGGAGACGCGGGCCTGGCGGGACCGGGCATTGCGCCAGCCGAGGCCTCCCATGCGGGCTCGTCCTGCATGGCAGGTGAGGATCCCGAGGAAGCTGGAGTCTCCCCTCCGGTTGTTCCTTCATTATTTGATGCAGAATTCTCTTCCTCGTGAGGAAAATACGGAGAGGCGGCTGCTGGCGATTGCGAGGCGATCGTCACAGAAGCTAGGGTTAGGGTTTTCCTGCGGTGGTGGGGTTGGTTTCCGGTAGTGCGTGGAGGAGCAACGGCACTCCCCCGTGTGCGGATCGGTGAGTTTCTCTCTCCGGTGGCAGAGCCATGGCGGAGAGGACAAGGAACGGCGGGGCTGCTACGCCAAGGGCGGCAGCAGTCGAGAAGACAGCGGCAACGCCAAGGGCGGCAGCAGTCGAGAAGACAGCGGCAACACCAAGGGAGTCGACAAAATCGGCAACGGCGACCTCTCTGAGGAGTACGCTGAAGAGTACGCATAGCAGGAACTCGTCGCAGTCGGTTCGGCAGATGCAAGCTTGTTACTGGATTGTGTAACCCCAGCTGTTACAGATGGCATGAATGCGAGCTTAACGGCTGCCATCATGGATGACGAGATTGAGGCGGCCCTATCCCAGATGGGACCAACAAAGGCGCCAGGGCCGGATGGCCTACCGGCCATGTTTTACCAACGACACTGGTCGCTGGTGAAAGAGGACGTCTGTCATGCAGTACGTGACTTTTTGGGAGGAGTAGCGCCACCGGACAATTTTAATGCAACAGTTATTGTGATGATACCGAAGGTTAACTCACCGGAGTTACTTTCGCAGTTCCGGCCTATCAGCCTCTGTAACGTTCTGTATAAAATTGCTTCGAAGGTCCTAACTAATAGGCTCAAGGGGTTCCTCCCTATATTAATCTCCGAAGAGCAGAGCGCCTTCGTTCCCGGACGTCTCATCACAGATAATGTTATTGTGGCTTATGAGTGTGTGCATGCCATAAGGACAAGGAAAAGAAGGAAGCCGTTGTGTGCGGTGAAACTAGATATGATGAAGGCGTATGACAGGGTAGAATGGATTTTCTTAGAGCAAATGCTTGCACGTTTTGGTTTTGCGACGGAGTGGATCACCATGGTGATGAGATGTGTCACGTCGACGAGGTTCTCAGTCAAGCTAAATGGAGGATTTTCGAGGAGTTTTTTACCTTCAAGGGGGCTACGGCAAGGTGACCCGCTGTCACCATATTTGTTCTTATTTTGCGTGGAAGGCTTTTCTGCCCTATTAAGGAAGGCTCAAGAGGAAAACAACATTAAAGGTGTTTCATTTGGGAGCACCGGCCCTCATGTGACACACCTTCTATTCGCAGATGATAGCATTGTTTTCTTGGAGGGCTCTCAGGACAACTTGGGTGCACTGAAGGAAATTCTGAGGAAATATGAAGTGGCGTCAGGGCAAAGGGTGAATCTTCAGAAGTCATCCATTTTCTTTGGGCGAGGCTGTCCGCAAGATGGTAAACAAATTCTTAAGGATACTATTGGTATTGAGACGGAGGCTCTTGGTGAGAGATACTTGGGGCTCCCGACAGTGGTTGGGCGCTCGAAGGATGGGACTTTCAAACATGTAACGGAATCCTCCAAAGGCAAAGTCTCAGGATGGAAAGGGCAGGGCCTATCTAAGGCTGCAAGAGAAGTTTTAGTAAAATCTGTGCTTCAAGCAACACCGACCTATACCATGAGCTGTTTTCAACTCACGAAGAAGATGTGCCGGAACCTGTCTTCAATCTCTTCCAAATTCTGGTGGGGGGCAGCTGGTGGTGAACGGAAAATGCATTGGATAGCATGGGACAAGATGTGTACTGCTAAACGAGATGGGGGCATGGGATTTAGAGATCCGATGGCATTCAACCAAGCTCTGTTGGCCAAGCAGGCCTGGAGGATTTTACAGGTGCCGTCCTCCTTGTGTGCAAGGGTGCTTAAGGCGAGATATTTTAGGGACGAGAGCATTATGACCACTACATGCCCGGCTGGGGCATCATACACATTCCGAAGTATCCTATATGGGCGTGACTTGCTGCGGGAGGGCACTATCTGGCGCATAGGAGATGGCCAAAAGGTGCACATCCACCATGCGAATTGGATACCCAGGGAGGGGAGCATGAGGCCACTTGGGCAGGAATATGTACATGGTGTGGCGCGAGTAAGTGACTTGCTAGCACCAAATGGACTGGAATGGGACATGGAGAAGCTGGAAGAGATGTTCTCCCAGAGCGACATCGATGACATCAGGCAAATACAGATTGGGGGACCCGGGATGGGTGATTACCTTGTGTGGAATTATACTACATCGGGGCAGTTTTCGGTAAGGTCAGCGTATCATTTGAGAATGTCCATGAACAGGGCGAGGACCGGACGGCCAGAATCCTCAAACTCGGTTCATAAGCATAGAGGATGGATGGCATTATGGAGTACTAATGCCCTGAACAAAGCCAAGGTTCATATGTTGAGACTAATGAGGAACGGACTAGCAGTTGGTGCTGAGCTATCATGACGAAGCATCAAAAATGGTGTGTTTTGTGCAGCTTGTGGAAGGGAGGAAACACTCTACCACCGGTTCTGGGCTTGCCCACACTCGTTGATGTTTTGGAAGACTTTGCGTTCGGAGAAAGGAGTTGCGGTGGCGATCCCGCCGTGTCCACAAGACTCCTCGAGCGCGCTCTCGAGCTGGCTGTTAGGGTGGTTTGCCGACGCTTCGGATGATGAGAGAGCTGCAATGATTCAGTCCATATACGGGCTTTGGCTAGCAAGGAACGAGACGAAGGAAGGGAAGAAGATAGCTGAGCCACATGCAATAGCTACAGCGGTCATGGATTATATGGATGAATGGAAAATAGTGAATGAGAGGAAACCTCCGGCTAGGAAAGCTCCAGAAGTGCAACGTTGGGCTGCGCCTGAAGCTGGTTGGGTCAAGGCTAATGCTGACGGAGCTGTATCCAGGAATGGCAGCAAGGGAGGGGGTGGCGTTATCCTCCGGGGTGACAAAGGCGACTTCCGAGCTGCAGCTTGTGTCTTCTTCGATGGAGTTACGGATGCTGAAACTGCAGAATTGAAAGCATGCCGACGGGCTGCCGAGCTAGCTGCAGAAATCAACGTACAGAAGCTGCATCTAGAGACAGATAGCAAGGTGGTTGCGAGCATGCTCGAAGACGCGAACAAGAACCTGTCGGCAGCAGGCCGTGCGTGGAGGAGATTAAGGAAATGATGCGAGCCTTTACTGATGTCAAAGTATCATGGGTACGTCGATCTGCAAATTATGCCTCTCATAGATTAGCTAAGGTAGGTGTAGGAGAAGAGCTTTGCAAATTATGGCTGATGATGCCACCAGACTTTGTTTTAGACATGGTCTCGGATGAGATCCCAGACTTTTGATTTTAAATAAAGCGGCGTGATTGATCCTCAAAAAAAAGAATTCTCTTCCTGTAAAAAGCCAGACATGCTCTTGTCGAAAAGAATGTCAGCGGCAGGCATATGGTCATTATTCTGAACATCCCCATGACCAGGAGAAGGAGAATTGCGAAGGAAAGATGGAAGGATAAGAATTTCCATACGAAGTTGGGCACCGGCATTGGGATGAAGTGTGGAAAAAGGAAAAATGTACTCGTCAAAAACGACATCGCGAGAAATATAGACCCTACCAGTGGAAATATCAAGACATTTATACCCCTTATGAAGACTGCTATAGCCAATCAAAGCACATTGTTTAGAACGAAACTCAAGTTTATGTTTATTGTAAGGATGGAGATTTGGCCAAACAGCAAACCCAAAAATTCGAAGGAAAGAATAGTTGGGTTTTGTTTTGAACAATTTTTCCATAGGGGGTTGTATTGAATGACCTTACCGGGAAGTCTATTAATGAGATAAACAGCTGTGAGATAAGCCTCATCCCAAAATTTAAGCGGCATTGATGCATGCTCTAACAAAGAGAGCCCAACCTCTACAATATGACGATGGTTGCATTCAACAAAACTGTTTTGTTGATGACCATAAGGACAAGAAACATGATGCGAGATCCCAATGCGCTCAAAAAATGAGTTTAATTTGAGGTATTCACCACCCTAATCGGATTGCATCGCAATAATTTCCCTGTCAAATAAACGCTCAACAAGATTTGCACTAGTAGAAAAAGGCCCATTTGTCCCGGTTCCAGAGGCCCATTTGTCCCGGTTCTGGAACCGGGACTAAAGTGTCGGGACCAAAGCCCAAAACCTTTAGTCCCGGTTCGCTTACGAACCGGGACCAAAGGGGCTCCACGTGGCCGCTGCGGGGAGCCCAGGCAGGAGGACCTTTAGTCCCGGTTGGTAACACCAACCGGGACCAATAGGCGGCTACGCGTCAGCAGCTCGCAGGCGCTGAGGGTTTTTTTTTTGGAAGGGGGGGTTTTGGAGGGTTAATTTAGGGGTTTCATATTGTGTTAGCTAGCTAATAGAGAGAAGTGTCCTCTCTTTCTCCGTGCTTGGTCGACGGTAGCTACTATAGAGAGAACTCGACACGCTAGCTAGTAAGCAAATGAAGGAACCATTAAGTACACAAGATCGTCATGAACATATACAGAGAGAAGTGATCGACCTCTCTTTCTCCGAGACATTGGTCGAACAACAAGTTTTCGTATATCTATCCGACGCTACTAGCTACATATATACAATATAAGATCTCTTACAATCCCTAACATCTAATGTCAAATTCCAGATGGTATTCTCCGGCTTTATTTATGACGTGGTCAAGAAAGAATCCCGCCAATTCCTCTTGAATTGCTCGTATGCGATCATGTGGTAGGAGTTCATCCCACATCTGCCACATCTAATTTGAAGAAGGGGGTCAATACATATATATGAATGAAACTCAACACAAATCATGGTAATAAAATAAAATTGTGAATATTATTGCTTACGCACTTGAAATTGTTTTTCAGAGTAGCCCCGCTTAGGGGTCGTCGCGTTGTAGATGAACTCGCAAACGTAGTATCCACAAAAATCATTCCCGGTTTCCTGCCACAAGCACTTTACGAGAAATAGAGTTCAATCAAACTGATAATCAAGCATGATAAATGGTATTGATGAAACTAGAATCAATGGGAGATGTGCGGAACTAGCTAGTAGTACTTACTTTCGGGTGTGTAAATCGCAGCTCCCTTGGCAGTGCCGGAACAATTGCGGTGAACTCTTTCCAAACCCTGCCAGACAAATAAAATAATTACTTGATATCAGGAAATGAACAAAGTTGCCGATATGATGCGATAATGATTGATTGAACTTACTTCTGGAGCATTTCAGTCATGTCCGCATATTCCTGGGGATCTTTTCGTTTCGAGTCTAAGACGATTACTACTCCCCGCTCAAGCTTAATCTCTAGCAGAATAAAGTGGAACCTACGCACGCATGCATAACTCATCAATTACATTACTATAACCTCGAGTAATAAGGGAAACCGAATATGCACAAGACAGTAACACTCACTTGAAGTTGTAAGGAAAGAGTATTGTCTCATTGTTTTGATTTTTAAGCAACGATTGTAACCGTAAACTCATGTATGATATTTGGGTTAATGAACCCAATGTCATAGATTTGTGCTTTTCTGCATTCGACGATCTTCAATCTGCATAATATAATGAGGATAATTATATATACATGCAATGAAAGAGCTGAGCTATATATAGAGACTTAATTACAGAAGTAGTACTTACAAACAGTAGCAAGTCAAGATTGTTTTGTCGAGGGCCTTTTGATTCACTAGTAGAAAAAGGGCCTTTAGTCCCGGTTCCAGAGGGCCTTTAGTCCCGGTTCTGGAACCGGGACTAAAGGATCGGGACTAAAGCCCAAAACCTTTAGTCCCGGTTCGCTTACGAACCGGGACCAAAGGGGCTCCACGTGGCCGCTGCGGGAAGCCCAGGCAGGAGGACCTTTAGTCCCGGTTGGTAACACCAACCGGGACCAAAAGGCATCCACGTGGCCGCTGCGGGGAGCCCAGGCAGGGGAACCTTTAGTCCCAGTTGGTCACACCAACCGGGACCAAAGGTCATCCACGCGTGAGCATCTGGCAGCAGCTGGGGTTTTTTTTTTAAGGGGGGGGGTTGGGGGGTTTTGGAGGGTTAATTTAGGGGTTTCATATTGTGTTAGCTAGCTAATAGGGAGAAGTGTCCTCTCTTTCTCCGTGCTCGGTCGACGGTAGCTACTATACATATAGAGATAACTCGATGCTAGCTAATAAGAAAATGAAGGAAACCATTAATTACACAAGATCGTCATGCTGAACATATATAGAGAGAAGTGACATCTCTTTCTCCGTGCTTGGTCGAACAACAAGTTTTCGTATATCTATCCGACGGTACTACATATATACAATATAACATCTTTTACAATCCCTAACATCATCTACCTAAGATCCAATCACAAATCCGCATGGTATTCCCCGTCTTTAGGTATGACGTGGTCAAGAAAGAATCCCGCCAATTCCTCTTGAATTGCTCGTATGCGATCATGTGGTAGGAGTTCATCCCGCATCTGCCAGATCTAATTTAAAGAAGGGGGTCAATACATGCATATATATGAATAAAACTCAACACAATTGATGGTAATATATAAAATAAAATTGTGAATATTATTTACGTACTTCAAATTGTTTGTCAGAGAAGCCCCGCTCAGAGGTCGAGTGGCGAATGAACTCGCATACGTAGTATGCACATAAAACAGTCCCTTCTTTCTGGTACAAGCACTTTACGAGAATAGAGTTCAATCAAACTGATAAGCAAGCATGGTAATGATATATTGATGAAAATTTGAATCAATTAGAGATGCGCGGAACTAGCTAGTACTACTTACTTTGGGGTGCGTAAATCGCAACTCTTTGTTTAGACCGGGAACCTTTCGGGTGAACTTCTTCCAAACCCTGCCAGGCAAAGAAAATGATTACTTGATATCAGGAAATTAACGAAAGTTGCATGCCGATATGGTCCCGGTATTGACTGAACTTACTTCTTGAGCATTGCAGTCATGTCCGCATAATTCTCGGGATCTTTACGTCTCGAGTCTAAGACAATTACTAATGCCCCGTCAAGCTTAATGGATAGCAGAATAAAGTGGAAACTGCGCACGCATATATAACTCATCAATTACATTACTTAACCTCGAGTAAGCGAAACTGAGTATACAGAGAAGACAGCAATACTCACTTGAAGTTGTAAGGAAAGAGTATTTCCCTTTTGTTTTGATGTATAAGGAACGACTGTAGCAAGTTCTCCTCGGTCTCTTTGATTGAGTTTTGTACCATCCATTCATTTACGGCATCTGGGCTAATGAACCCAATGTCGAAGATTCCTACTTTTTTGCATTCGAAGATCTTCAATCTGCATAATATAGTGAGGATAATTATATATGCATGCAATGAACGAGCTGAGCTAGAGACTTAACTATAGAAGTAATACTTACAGACAGTAGGAAGTCATGAGTTGTTTGTCGAGGGCCAGTTTATTGTATAACTGAAATAACTCCACAAATTCAATAGGCATCACGGGAAGTCCAATGAATTCGTTCTCTGGTTTCACTGCCATATACATAGTGTCTCTCCCAGACTCCCTGCAGGTTTTCATGTACCACTCATGCAATTTGTACATCATCGTTGTTAGAGGAGGATGATCAGGTTTGACGAGAGGCTTCCCGTGCACGTATTTATATTCTTCTTTTGTTACCTCAGCCGTTTGAAAAATTACATCATCCCCCAAGTAATCACCTGGATTGGTACCAGGTAGACGACAACGACGTTCACCCCTCATGTCATGTCCGACGTCCCTCCTCATGTCGAAGTTATCGGGGAGGGGGTAGACGACAACGACGCTCACCCCTCATGTCCGACGTCCCCCCTCATGTCGAAGTTATCGGGGAGGGGGTACAGGTGGCCTCGAGAGTTGGTCGGGCGAGCGGACCGGGAGTAAGTAACTTTTAACTCATTTTGAATATATGAACATTTTAACTTTTACGGGTAGGGGCGGGAGGGGGTTGATCGACGTCTCCCCCCCTCATGTCGAAGTTACCGGAGTTTTCTATATGAACAAAAAAAATCCACATGACATGTCCGACGAGCGGACCGCCTCTCTCTCATGCATGTCCGACGTCCCCCCTCATGACAAAAACTTTCTATAAAAAAAAAGCATACATCTATGAACAAAAAAAATTCTACGAACAAAAATAAAATTGTATCAATGCATATATAAAAACTTTCTATGGATCATCATTGCTCATATATCAATGCATATATAAAAACTTTCTATGGATCATCATTGCTCATATATAAAAACTTTCTATAAACAAAAAAAAACATACATCTATGAACAAAAAAAAATCTATTAACAAAAATAAAATTGTATCAATGCATATATAAAAACTTTCAATGGATCATCCATCCATACATACATACTGCATATACATACATACAGCATCCATACATACATACATACATACTGCATATACATACAAAAAAAAAGGCAGATCCGGCCGGGGCGGCGGTGGCGGTGGCGGCGGCGCGGCAAGCAGAGCAGGGGCACGGCGCGGCAAGCAGAGCAGTGGCGGCGGCGCGGGGGAAGGGGGGGGCTCACTGGGGGCGGCGTCGGGGCAGGGGCAGGGGGCACGGCGGGCGGCGTCGGGGCAGCAGGGGCGCGGGGAGCGGCGCCGGCGTTGGGGCAGAGGGCGTCGAGGGCATCGGGGCAGTGGGGGCTCGGCGGCGATGGCGACGAGGAGCAGCCTGACGGCGTCGATGGGGCAGAGGGCGGCGAGGGCGTCGACGGCGAGCTCGGGCAGCCTGGCGGCGTCGATGTGCTCCGCGTCGTCGGGGGAAACTGGCAAATTTTCCCAACTCCCGCTTATATAGGGAGACCTTTGGTCCCGGTTGGTGCCACCAACCGGGACCAATGCCCACCTTTAGTCCCGGTTGGTGCCACCAACCGGGACCAAAGGTCTCTTTTCGTCAGCCCAAAGGGCGGGAAGCAGAGACCTTTGGTCCCGGTTGGTGGCACCAACCGGGACCAAAGGTTGGTATTGGTCCCGGTTAGTGGCACCAACCGGGACTAAAGGGTGGTGCTGCCCGGGGCCAAAAGTTTAGTCCCACCTCGCTAGCTGAGAGGGCTCGAGAGTGGTTTATAAGCGCTGCTGCGCCAGCCCTCTCGAGCTCCTCTCAACTGCAGGCTTACGGGCCTAATCGCACACACCTCTGCATGTAGGCCTTCTGGGCCTTCTGCGGGCCTGAATCCTGGCCCAACTAGATGGTTGGGTTTCTAGTCGTATTCAGGCCGTGGTGGCCCAGTAGGCGGCATTTTTTTTAATTTTTTTCTACTTTTTTTGTTTTCTTTTTTGCTTAATTTTTTTGTTGTTTCTACTTACAGTTTTTCAGTGATTCTTTTTGCTTTTAGGTCACAAAAATTATAAACTTTCTGTTAGTGCCATTAGTTTCCAAATTTGAATAGTTTAAATTTGAATTCTTTTAAATTGGTGTGAATCACTAGTTTGTGAATAACTTTACTATAAAAATTGATTTTTGAGTGATTCTTTTTCCTGCTATTTAATATTACTATGTTTTATCATTATATTCAATTTGGTAATTTTTAGGTTATTTTAAATGTCTGTTTTAACCAAAAACAGATTTTGTTATTTTAGTTTGCTATTAAAGTTTCTAAAAAAAATCTTTATGAAAATTCTTTTTGCTATTAATGTTTTGAACAAAAAATACTTTGATAACTTAGTTGCATAAATTTTATATAATTTTAGTTTCATAAATACTAGAGGTTTATAAAATATTTTTAGTTGATTCCTTTTGCTAAATGACCCTGAAATTGAAAAGCACTTCAAATGAACTCTGAAAAGGTTGAAAGTTGGCATGGTATCATCATTTCACCCACATAGCATGTGCTAAAAAGTTGAGAGGGTTACGGCAAAAACTGGATGCACTTCGTGTACAAAATGGACAATCTCTTTCGAAGTATCAGGGTTTCGGACGAAAACTCATCTGTTACAAAGGGATTTCATTTAATTTCTTCACATGTAACTGCAATGATATAGTTGTGGAGAGAAAGTCTTCACTTTTTCTTCGCTTGTGTCCTTTGCTTTTTGCGCCGTAACCATGGATAATCTTCATCGTTTAACAGGGTGCTTGGGTCAGCCTTGACTTTGAAGGGAGGAATTTCATGAAACTTTTCATAATCTTCAGACATGTCTGTCTTGCCCTCCAATCCCACGATGTCTCTTTTTCCTGAAAGAACTATGTGGCGCTTTGGCTCATCGTATGATGTATTCGCTTCCTTATCTTTTCTTTTTCTCGGTTTGGTAGACATGTCCTTCACATAGAAAACCTGCGCCACATCATTGGCTAGGACGAATGGTTCGTCTGTGTACCCAAGATTGTTGAGATCCACTGTTGTCATTCCGTACTGTGGGTCTACCTGTACCCCGCCTCCTGACAGATTGACCCATTTGCACTGAAACAAAGGGACCTTGAAATCATGTCCATAGTCAAGTTCCCATATGTCCACTATGTAACCATAATATGTGTCCTTTCCCCTCTTGGTTGCTGCATCAAAGCGGACACCGTTGTTTTGGTTGGTGCTCTTTTGATCTTGGGCGATCGTGTAAAATGCATTCCCATTTATCTCGTACCCTTTGTAAGTCAATTCTGTAGAATTGTGTAGTGTGCTTGAGACCAAGAATGCCCGTCCCTACATATTATTGAGTCCGCTCCTAGCGTGCCTTTTCCAGTCACTCCTTAACCTTGACAGGATTTCTGGATCGATCACCTTCTGAGAGATTGCATTGAGGAATGCACATAGCTTCACAATGGCTAATCGAATTTTTTCCGGTAGAAGCCCCCTCAATGCAACCGGAAGCAGTTGCGTCATAATCACGTGGCAGTCATGAGACTTTAGGTTCTGGAACTTTTTCTCTGCCATATTTATTATTCCCTTTATATTCGACGAGAAGCCAGAAGGGACCTTCATACTGAGCAGGCATTCAAAGAAGATTTCCTTCTCTTCTTTGGTAAGAGCGTAGCTGGCAGGACCTTCATACTGCTTTGGATGCATGCCGTCTTTTTCATGCACACGTTGCTGTTCCTCCCGTGCCTCCGGTGTATCTTTTGTCTTCCCATACACTCCCAAGAAGCCTAGCAGGTTCACGCAAAGATTCTTCGTCACGTGCATCACGTCGATTGCAGAGCGGACCTCTAGGTCTTTCCAATAGGGTAGGTCCCAAAATATAGATTTCTTCTTCCACATGGGTGCGCGTCCCGCATCGTCAGTCGGAACAGATAGACCGCCAGGACCCTTTCCAAAGATTACTTGTAAATCATTGACCATATCAAGTATGTGATCACCAGTACGGAGGGCGGGCTTCTTCCGGTGATCTGCCTCACCTTTGAAATGCTTTCCTTTCTTTCGACATTGATGGTTGGTCGGAAGAAATCGACGATGCCCCAGGTACACATTCTTCCTGCATTTGTCCAAATATATACTGTCGGTGTCATCTAAACAGTGTGTGCATGCGTGGTATCCCTTGTTTGTCTGTCCTGAAAGGTTACTGAGAGCAGGCCAATCGTTGATGGTTACAAACAGCAACGCATGTAGGTCAAATTCCTCCTGTTTGTGCTCATCCCACACACGTACACCTTCTCCATTCCACAGCTGTAAAAGTTCTTCAACTAATGGCCTTAGGTACACATCAATGTCATTGCCGGGTTGCTTAGGGCCTTGGATGAGCACTGGCATCATAATGAACTTCCGCTTCATGCACAACCAAGGAGGAAGGTTATAGATACACAGAGTCACGGGCCAGGTGCTATGATTGCTGCTCTGCTCCCCAAAAGGATTAATGCCATCTGCACTTAAACCAAACCATACGTTCCTTGCGTCACCTGCAAAGTCCCCCCACCTTCTCTCGATTTTTCTCCACTGCGACCCGTCAGCGGGTGCTCTCAACTTCCCGTCTTTCTTACGGTCTTCTTTGTGCCATCGCATCAACTTGGCATGCTCTTTGTTTCTGAACAGACGTTTCAGCCGTGGTATTATAGGAGCATACCACATCACCTTGGCAGGAACCCTCTTCCTGGGGCGCTCGCCCTCAACATCACCAGGGTCATCTCGTCTGATCTTATACCGCAATGCACCGCATACCGGGCATGCGTTCAAATCCTCGTACTCACCGCGGTAGAGGATGCAGTCATTAGGGCATGCATGTATCTTCTGCACCTCCAATCCTAGAGGGCATAGAACCTTCTTTGCTTCGTACGTACTGCCGGGCAATTCGTTATCCTTTGGAAGCTTCTTCTTCATTATTTTCAGCAGCGAACTAAATCCCTTGTCAGATACACCATTGTCTGCCTTCCATTGCAGCAATTCCAGTGTGGTACCGAGCTTTCTGTTGTCATCTTCGCAATTTGGGTACAACCCTTTTTTGTGATCCTCTAACATGCGATCGAACTTCAACTTCTCCCTTTCACTTTCGCATTCTCTCTGTGCATCAACAATGACCCGGCGAAGATCATCATCGGGCACATCGTCTGGTTCCTCTTGATCTTCAGCTTCCCCCATTGCAGCATCACCGTATTCAGGGGGCGGGTAGTTGTCATCATCCTCTTCTTCTTCGTTGTCTTCCATCATAACCCCTCTTTCTCCGTGCTTGGTCCAAACATTATAGTGTGGCATAAAACCCTTCTCAAGCAGGTGGAAGTGAAGGGTTTTAGAGTTGGAGAAAGCGTTCGTATTCTCACAGACAGTACATGGACAATGCATAAAACCATTCTGCTTGTTTGCCTCAGCCGCTTCGAGAAAATTATGCAGGGCGTTAATATACTCGGAGGTGCGTCGGTCACCGTACATCCATTGCCGGTTCATCTGCGTGCGTTATATAGTTCTTATTATTGAACAACATATAACTCTCTAGAGAATCTAATTAAAACACACAAGTAAGAACTTTTTTCTTTTAGAAAGAAGATAATAAGAAGAGGCTAACCACGGCGTTGCCGGCGCCGAGATGGGCGCGGGCGATCGACGGCGGTGAGGACGGGGACGGGACAGGACGGACCGCCAAACCTTGACAAATCTTGAGGAAAATGGAGCTTGGACAAGGAGCTTCGAGAGGAGAAAGCTTAAGTGTGGCTCGGGCATTTTATCGAACACCTCATGTGCATAGGAGGTGAGCTAGAGCACCACAAAAGCTCTCCCACGGCCGGGCAAAAAAACAGAGAAATGCATTGCTCTGCTCGCGGGAGGGGGCTATATATAGGCCAACCATTGATCCCGGTTCCAGCCACAAACCGGGACCAATAGTTGTGGGCCAGGAGCGAGGCGCATTGGTCCCGGTTCGTGGCTGGAACCGGGACAAAAGGGGTTACCTTTAGTCCCGGTTCTAGCCACAAACCGGGACCAATGGTTGTGGGCCAGGAGCGAGGCACATTGGTCCCGGTTCGTGTCTAGAACCGGGACAAAAGGGGTCAGACGAACCGGGACCAATGGCCCACGAGGCCCGGCCGGCGCCCTGGCCTCACGAACCGGGACCGATGCCCCCATGGGTCCCGGTTCGTGAGTGAACCGGGACTAATGGGCTTCTCAGGGGTGGACCAATGCCCTGTTTTGTACTAGTGATTGTATAACTGGAATAACTCGTCAAATTCAACAGACAACTGATCCATTCCAGCGAGGTCGTGCTCCTCTTTAATTCTCAGCGTCAAAGTATCCCTACCAGACTCGCTGCAGGTTTTCATGTACCAATCATGGAATCTTCGCAATATCGTTGTTAGAGGAGGATGATCAGGTTTGACGAGAGGCTGCCCGTACCGGTATCTGAATTCGTCCACCTCCAACGGCTCAAACTGTACATCATCGCTCAGGTAATCACCAGGATTGGTACCGGGCACCATCGCCAGATGATTAGCGACGATATGGCTAGACACCTTGAGCGGGGGGCATGATTGGTTCGCTTGTTCGCCGAGCTGGGGAATTTTTTCCCACTTCTTCGTTTTGCTAACCTTGCATCACTGGAAGTACTTCCCGACTGCCGCGCATCTTGATATGTCTTTTTAATACAGCGGACAAAGTTGGAATCCGGCGGAGGCGGTGGTGGTCGCTTCTGGGCATCGATAGTGCGCTTCACTTTCACCGGATCTAGCTTCTCCTTCGGAGCTGGAGTTTTCTTTGCCAAATGGTCCCTCACTTGGGCACGACATATCTCCTCGTTTTCAGACTCAGTCCTCTCATATGGTAACTTTTCCAAAGGCTTGAGAGATGGACCGTATCTGTATTCCCTCCCGCCTCTGCTTGTACTGCTAGCCGCCGGAGCGACGGTGTCTCTCTTTCGTCGTTGCTTATGTGGCGGAGAAGGAGGCGGAGTGCTCCGACGTGCCGGAGGAGCCGGAGCGGCGGCGTCTGTCTTCCGCCGTTGCCGACTAGGCGGAGAAGGAGGCGGACTACTCCGACGCGCCAGAGTAGGCGAAGGAGGAGGCGGAGTGCCCTCACGCGTCGGAGGAGCCGAAGAAGGAGGCGGGGTGCCCTGATCACTGGCCGGAGGAGGAGGAGGAGGAGGCGGAGTGCCCTGACTCGCCGGAGGAGGAGGAGGAGGAGGCGGAGTGCCCTGACTCGCTGGAGGAGGAGGAGGAGGAGGCGGAGTGCCCTCACTCGCCGGAGGAGGAGGAGGAGGAGGAGGCGGAGGCGTCCAGTTTGGAAGCTTGATGTACTCCTTCTGCCATAGACATGTACTCCTCAGAGCATGAACCAGATGATTCTCCCCTTCACATGTTGAGTGTTCAAGCTCGAGCTCCTCAAATCCCTCCATTACTTCATCCACCGTCACAACAGCATAGCCATGTGGAATCGGAAGGCAGTGAAAAGTTCCGTTTGGTTGAGGAGGTGCAACAGAGCCGAGAGCCGCCTTGAAAGTGAGGTTCCGATGTTTCGTCATAAGCTCGCAATGTTGAGCCTCCGTGATAGTATCCACCGGGTAGCTAGGAGCCGTGAAGTCAGGCTGAACGGGCTCCGTGGAAGCCACGCTGCTTCTCCGCTGAGATGGCGGGGTAGCTTCTGGGGTAGCTTCGTGCCGTTGAGATGGTTGGCCGGCAGCTCGCTGGCTCTCAGCTTCCTCTAGCTTTTGTAGTCTTGCATTGAGCTTCTGCATTTCGCTTAGCTCCGCTTTCCTCTTTCTCTCCCGGCTTCTGTAACCGCCTGCGTCGGGAAACCCAACCATCCACGGAACGGAGCCTGGTGTGCCTCGTGTTCGTCCAGGGTGCTCAGCATTCCCTAGGGCCTCAGTCAGCTCGTCCTTCTCTCTGTCAGGAATGAACGTCCCTTCCTGCGCTGCGGTGATATACTCCTGAAGCTTCGTGACGGGTATTGCTAGTTGCTCGTCCGTCCAACGATACTTCCCTGTTTCAGGGTCCAAAGTTTCCCCAACCCCGAAGAACCAAGTCCTTGAACGGTCTGGCCAGTTCAATGTCTGTGGTACGACCCCTTTAGCAATCAGGTCATTCTCAGCTTTGTCCCACAACGGCCGGGCTTTGAGGTAGCCACCTGACCCCGTGTGATGGTGATACTGCTTCTTTGCAGCATTGTTCTTGTTTGTCTCTGAAATTTTCTTACTCTTGTCCGATGTCTTGTAGGCCACAAATGCGGGCCAGTGATCTCTTATCTTCTCAATTCGGCCGGTGAATTCTGGAGTCTTCCCTTTGTCGACAAACTTTGATTTCAACTCATTCTTCCACCTCCTAAATAGATCTGCCATCTTCTTAAGAGCACACGCCTTGACCAGTGGCTCTATAACTGGCTTGTTCGGATCCTCCTCTGGCGGTAGGGTGAAATTTGCCTTCAGCGCGGTCCAAAGATCATCTTTCTGTCTATCGGTGACATAATCACCTTCATGGGCGTCGTCCTTAGGCTTATTCCATTGCTTGATGCTGATCGGGATGTTGTCCCTAACAATAGCTCCGCACTGAGCAGAAAATGCGTCCTTGGTCTGCTTGGGTTCAATCGGTAGGCCATCGTCCGCGAGTGCTGTGATCGTGAACCTTTCATCCTTGCGCAACCTCTTCTTCGGGCCTCGTCTCGTTACCGAAGTTTTGCTCGATCCGGAGGGCTATAAAAGAAGAAAGAAGAGTTAATATATGTACATACCAAAACAATTAATGCATCAATTAGCTAGTCAGCACAGGCTTAATTAATATATATACCTCGCCGGACTTTGCAACAGCTCCCTCCTCCGTTCGGTCACTGGAGCCGTCATCATGGTCTCGTTCTTCCTCCGGCATTCGGTCACCGGAGCCATCATGATCATGTCCTTCCTCCTCCATTGTTCGATCACCGGAGCCGTCGTCCTCTCCTTCCAGACCATCGGTGTTGTTGAGATACGACAAGACATCACGTCCGGCGTGGATTATGTCCCCCAACAACTGTTCTTGTTCCAAGTCTCTTTGATCCATAGTTTTTGCAAATATTACAACATGGCAATTAATATACAAACATGAATGTCCGACGTCCGGACCGCCTCTCTCATGAATGTCCGACGTCCGGACCGCCTCTCTCATGAATGTCAAACAAGGGATTCTCTTAACCTTTAAGGGATTTAACAAAATGGCGCCATTCTGAATGTGCAGAAAATGGTCCATATTTTTCCTGATCTCATCTACCCTTCTATATGTCACGTTGTCTAGTGTCAAAGGATTCAAGAAAACCAAGGCTTCATCATTACCCGGAAGTAACAGACGCATAATGGTACGAAGCTCTCCAAAATTGTTTTGGAACGGAGTCCCGGATAGGATAATTAATTAGCTTTTTGGTACGAAGTTCAGCAAGAGCCTTCCGAATATCGCTATTTGGAAGGCCTTTGCTGAAATTCGTACCAAAAAGCGAATTATTCTATCCGGAACTCCGTTCCAAAACAACTTTGAAGAGCTTCGTAGCATCATACGCATGTTACTTCCGGCTAATGATGAAGCCATGGATTTCTTCAATACTTTGACAGACAACGTGACATATAGAAGAATATATATATAGATGAGATCTGAAAAAAATTGGATCAACTTGTGCACATCCATAATGGGGGCATTCTTGATAAATCTATGTTACCGGAGTTTTCTATATGAACAAAAAAAAATTCACATGACATGTCCGACGTCCCTCCTCATGTCGAAGTTATCGGGGACGGGGTAGATCGACAACGACGCTCTTTCTTCTAGGGTTTGGGTGGCCTCGATAGTTGGTCGGGCGAGCGGACCGCCTCTCGCACTCATGCATGTCCGACATCCCCCCTCATGTCGAAGTTATCGGGGAGGGGGTAGATCGACAACGACGCTCTTTCTTCTAGGGTTTGGGTGGCCTCGGTAGTTGGTCGGGTGAGCGGACCGCCTCTCTCTCATGCATGTCCGACGTCCCCCCTCATGTCGAAGTTATCGGGGAGGGGGTAGATCAACAACGACGCTCTTTCTTCTAGGGTTTGGGTGGCCTCGATAGTTGGTCGGGCGAGCGGACCACCTCTCTCACTCATGCATGTCCGATGTCCCCCCTCATGTCGAAGTTATCGGGGAGGGGGTAGATCGACAACGACGCTCTTTCTTCTAGGGTTTGGGTGGCCTCGATAGTTGGTCGGGTGAGCGGACCGCCTCTCTCTCATGCATGTCTGACGTCCCCCCTCATGTCGAAGTTATCGGGGAGGGGGTAGACGACAAAGACGATCACCCCTCATGTCATGTCCGACGTCCCCCCCTCATGTCGAAGTTATTGGGGAGGGGGTAGACGATAATTTATGAACAAAAAATATATATGAACAAAAAAACATCATATGATCATCTATGAACAAAAAAAACATCATATGAACAAAAAAACATCATATGATCATCTATGAACAAAAAAAACATCACATGATCATCTATGAACAAAACAAATCATCATATATATGAACAAAAAAAAACATACATCAATGGACAAAAAAAAGCATACATCAATGGATCATCCATACATCAACATACATCCATATATTTAGAAAAACAATATGCATACATATCCATTTACTAAAAATTTATATGAACAAAAAATTTCTGTACGAAAAAAAAATGCAGAGGGCGTTGGTTTGGCTTGCTCGAACAAGCACTCAAGGCCGCGTTCGGTGGTGGCCACGAACGGAGCTGGGGAGGGCGGATTGGTCGCCGGCGACGATGGTTGGTGGCAGCGCTTACGGGTGGCGTGCGGGGACAGCGATGAGAAGGAAAGGGGAGGAGTCAGGGGCTCACCACGTTGTCGTAGGGAACGGCAGCGGGCTCGGGGAGGGCTCGAGGTCGCCGGAATCGGTGGCGGCAGTGACGAACGGCGTGGTGCTTCCCCGGGCAAACGAACGGGTAGAGGCGACGAGGTCGAGCGCGGGGAGGCTTCCGGGCCGGTCGGAACGGCGAGAGGAGGGCGGCACGTCGGGGCAGGGCAGGGCGAGGGCGTTGACGGCGACGGCGACGAGGAGGCAGGGCGCGGCGATGGGAGAAATTGGGGAAAAATCCTAAGTGTTGGCTTATATAGCCACATCTTTCGTCCCGGTTGGAGCCACCAACCGGGACCAATGCCCACCATTCATCCCGGTTGGAGCCATCAACCGGGACCAAAGGTCAGTTTTTGCCAGGCGAAAGGGCGGGAAGCATAGCCCATTGGTCCCGGTTGGAGCCACCAACCGGGACCAATGCCCACCATTCGTCTCGGTTGGAGCCACCAACCGGGACGAATGGTGGGCATTGGTCCCGGTTGGAGCCACCAACCGGGAGCAATAGCCTGGCCCAGCGGTGTGGTGGAAGTTTAGTCCCACCTCGCTAGTTGAGTAGCGCCCCGACTGGTTTATAAGCGCCGCTGCGGCAACGGTCTCGAGCTCCTCTCTATTGCAGGCCAATGGGCCTAACCAATCTGTCTCTGCCTGTTGGGCCTACTGTGCCCGCGGGCCTGCATCCTGGCCCAATAGTAAGGTTACTAGTCGTATGCAGGCCGTGGGCCCAGTAGGTGGCGTTTTTTTTATCTTTTAATTTTTAGTCCAGTATTTTTTTAAATTTTTTGATTTTTAGTTCATTCTTTTTACTATTAAAGTTTTTAACAAATAAATACTTTGATAATTTTAGTTAATATTATTTTGATTCTTTTTAGTTGATTCTTTTTGCTATTGAAAAATATTATATTTAATTGATTCTTTTTAGTTCATTCTTTTTACTATTAAAGTTTTTAACAAATAAATACTTTGATAATTTTAGTTGATTCTTTTTAGTTTATTCTTTTTAACAAATAAATAATTTGATAATTTTAGTTAATATTTTAGTTGATTCTTTTTAGTTGATTTCATTTTTTTGAACTTATTTGAACTCCAGACTTTTTGTGTGTTCAAAATGCACCATTCAAAGCCACATCATCAATTTTCAACCATTTCTAACTTCATTTGGTATTTTTTATGCATTTACTGATTTTTTTAGCTAAATGACCATGAAATTGAAAAGCACTACAAATGAACTCTGAAAAGGTTGAAAGTTGGCATGGTATCATCATTTCACCCACATAGCATGTGGTACAAAGTTAAGAGGGTTACGGCAAAAACTGGATGCACTTCGTGTACAAAATGGACAATCTCTTTCGAAGTATCAGGGTTTCGGACGGAAACTCATCTGTTACAAAGGGATTTAATTTTTTTGAACTTATTTGAACTCCAGACTTTTTGTGTGTTCAAAATGCACCATTCAAAGCCACATCATCAATTTTCAACCGTTTCTGACTTCATTTGGTGTTTTTTATGCATTTACTGATTTTTTTTAGCTAAATGACCATGAAATTGAAAAGCACTACAAATGAACTCTGAAAAGATTGAAAGTTGGCATGGTATCATCATTTCACCCACATATCATGTGCTACAAAGTTAAGAGGGTTACGGCAAAAACTGGATGCACTTCGTGTACAAAATGACAATCTCTTTCGAAGTATCAGGGTTTCGAACGAAAACTCATCTGTTACAAAGGGATTTCATTTTTTTGAACTTATTTGAACTCCAGACTTTTTGTGTGTTCAAATTGCACCATTCAAAGCCACATCATCAATTTTCAACCCTTTCTGACTTCATTTGGTATTTTTCATGCATTTACTGATTTTTTTAAGCTAAAAGACCCTGAAATTGAAAAGCATTACAAATGAACTCTGAAAAGGTTGAAAGTTGGCATGGTATCATCATTACACCCACATAGCATGTGCTAAAAAGTTGAGAGGGTTACGGCAAAAACTGGATGCACTTCGTGTACAAAACGGACAATCTCTTTCGAAGTATCAGGGTTTCGGACGAAAACTCATCTGTTACAAAGGTATTTCATTTTTTTGAACTTATTTGAACTCCAGACTTTTTGTGTGTTCAAAATGAACCATTCAAAGCCACATCATCAATTTTCAACCCTTTCTGACTTCGTCTGGTATTTTTCATGCATTTACTGTTTTTTTTAAGCTAAATGACCCTGAAATTGAAAAGCATTACAAATGAACTCTGAAAAGGTTGAAACTTGGCATGGTATCATCATTTCACCCACATAGCATGTCATAAAAAGTTGAGAGGGTTACGACAAAAACTGGATGCACTTCGTGTACAAAACGGACAATCTCTTTCGAAGTATCAGGGTTTCAGACGATCTCTAGATCAAAGGCATCATCATACTAGTTGTGGAGAGAAAGTCTTCACTTTTTATTCGCTTGTGTCCTTTGCTTATTGCGCCTTAACCATGGATAATCTTCATCGTTTAACAGGGTGCTTGGGTCAGCCTTGACTTTGAAGGGAGGAATTTCATGAAACTTTTCATAATCTTCAGACATGTCTGTCTTGCCCTCCAATCCCACGATGTCTCTTTTTCCTGAAAGAACTATGTGGCGCCTTGGCTCATCGTATGATGTATTCGCTTCCTTATCTTTTCTTTTTCTCGGTTTGGTAGACATGTCCTTCACATAGAAAACCCGCGCCAAATCATTGGCTAGGACGAATGGTTCGTCTGTGTACCCAAGATTGTTCAGATCCACTGTTGTCATTCCGTACTGCGGGTCTTCCTGTACCCCGCCTCCTGACAGATTGACCCATTTGCACTGAAACAAAGGGACCTTCAAATCATGTCCATAGTCAAGTTCCCATATGTCCACTATGTAACCATAATATGTGTCCTTTCCCCTCTTGGTTGCTGCATCAAAGCGGACACTGCTGTTTTGGTTGGTGCTCTTTTGATCTTGGGCGATCGTGTAAAATGTATTCCCATTTATCTCGTACCCTTTGTAAGTCAATACAGTCGAAGATGGTCCCCTAGCCAACGAGTACACCTCATCAAAAACAGTGTTGTCACCCATGAGACGTGTTTGCAACCAACTGCCGAAAGTCCTGATGTGTTCATATGTAATCCAGTCGTCACACTGCTCAGGGTGTTTGGAGCGCAGAATATTCTTGTGTTCATCGACATACGGGGTCACCAAGGTAGAATTCTGTAGAACTGTGTAGTGTGCTTGAGACCAAGAATGCCCGTCCCTACATATTATTGAATCCGCTCCTAGCGTGCCTTTTCCAGTCAGTCTCCCCTCATACCGCGATTGAGGGAGACCAATCTTCTTAAGGTCAGGAATGAAGTCAACACAAAACCCATTGACATCCTCTGTTTGATGGCCCATGGAGATGCTTGCTTCTGGCCTAGCGCGGTTACGAACATATTTCTTTAAGACTCCCATGAACCTCTCAAAGGGGAACATATTGTGTAGAAATACAGGGCCCAGAACGACAATCTCGTCGACTAGATGAACTAGGACGTGCGTCATGATATTGAAGAAGGATGGTGGGAACACCAGCTCGAAACTAACAAGACATTGCACCAAATCACTCCTTAACCTTGGCAGGATTTCTGGATCGATAACCTTCTGAGAGATTGCATTGAGGAATGCACATAGCTTCACAATGGCTAATCGAACGTTTTTCGGTAGAAGCCCCCTCAATGCAACCGGAAGCAGTTGCGTCATAATCACGTGGCAGTCATGAGACTTTAGGTTCTGGAACTTTTTCTCTGCCATATTTATTATTCCATTTATATTCGACGAGAAGCCAGACGGGACCTTCATACTGAGCAGGCATTCAAAGAAGATTTCCTTCTCTTCTTTGGTAAGAGCGTAGCTGGGAGGACCTTCATACTGCTTTGGATGAATGCCGTCTTTTTCATGCACACGTTGCTGTTCCTCCCGTGCCTCCGGTGTATCTTTTGTTTTCCCATACACTCCCAAGAAGCCTAGCAGGTTCACGCAAAGATTCTTCGTCACGTGCATCACGTCGATTGCAGAGCGGACCTCTAGGTCTTTCCAATAGGGTAGGTCCCAAAATATAGATTTCTTCTTCCACATGGGTGCACGTCCCGCATCGTCAGTCGGAACAGATAGTCCGCCAGGACTTTTTCCAAATATTACTTGTAAATCATTGACCATATCAAGTATGTGATCACCAGTACGGAGGGCGGGCTTCTTTCGGTGATCTGCCTCACCTTTGAAATGCTTTCCTTTTTTCGACATCGATGGTTGGTCGGAAGAAATCGACGATGCCCCAGGTACACATTCTTCCTGCATTTGTCCAAATATATACTGTCGGTGTCATCTAAACAGTGTGTGCATGCGTGGTATCCCTTGTTTGTCTGTCCTGAAAGGTTACTGAGAGCAGGCCAATCGTTGATGGTTACAAACAGCAACACATGTAGGTCAAATTCCTCCTGTTCGTTCTCATCCCACACACGTACACCTCTTTCATTCCATAGCTGTAAAAGTTCATCAACTAATGGCCTTAGGTACACATCAATGTCATTGCCGGGTTGCTTAGGGCCTTGGATGAGCACTGGCATCAAAATGAATTTCCGCTTCATGCACAACCAAGGAGGAAGGTTATACATACATAGAGTCACAGGCCATGTGCTATGCTTGCTGCTCTGCTCCCCAAAAGGATTAACGCCATCTGCACTTAAACCAAACCATACGTTCCTCGGGTCACCTGTAAAGTCGCTCCACTTTCTCTCGATCTTTCTCCACTGCGACCCGTCGGCGGGTGCTCTCAACTTCCCGTCTGTCTTACGGTCTTTTATGTGCCATTGCATCAACTCGGCATGCTTTTTGTTTCTGAACAAACGTTTCAACCGTGGTATTATAGGAGCATACCACATCACCTTGGCAGGAACCCTCTTCCCGGTGCGCTGGCCCTCAACATCACCAGGGTCATCTGTTCTGATCTTATACCGCAATGCACCGCATACCGGGCATGCGTTCAAATCCTCGTACGCACCGCGGTAGAGGATGCAATCATTAGGGCATGCATGAATCTTCTGCACCTCCAATCCTAGAGGGCATAGAACCTTCTTTGTTTCGTACGTACTGCCGGGCAATTCGTTATCATTTGGAAGCTTATTCTTCATTATTTTCAGTAGCGAACTAAATCCCTTGTCAGATACACCATTTTCTGCCTTCCATTGCAACAATTCCAGTGTGGTACCGAGCTTTCTGTTGTCATCTTCGCAATTTGGGTACAACCCTTTTTTGTGATCCTCTAACATGCGATCGAACTTCAACTTCTCCCTTTCACTTTCGCATTCTCTCTGTGTATCAACAATGACCCGACGAAGATCATTATCGGGCACATCGTCTGGTTCCTCTTGATCTTCAGCTTCCCCCATTGCAGCATCACCGTATTCAGGGGGCGGGTAGTTGTCATCATCCTCTTCTTCTTCGTTGTCTTCCATCATAACCCCTCTTTCTCCGTGCTTGGTCCAAACATTATAGTGTGGCATAAAACCCTTCTCAAGCAGGTGGAAGTGAAGGGTTTTAGAGTTGGAGAAAGCCTTCGTATTCTCACAGACAGTACATGGACAATGCATAAAACCATTCTGCTTGTTTGCCTCAGCCGCTTCAAGAAAAATATGCAGGCCCTTAATATACTCGGAGGTGCGTCGGTCACCGTACATCCATTGCCGGTTCATCTGCGTGCGTTATATAATAAAGTGTATTAAAAACCATTACAGCATATCATGAATAGAGAAGTGACCAAATTAATAGAAATTCATCATCACATTAAAGCCAAAGTACAGTAGTGACCAAAATAAATACATAATGTTCATACATAGTTCTCATTATGGAACAACATATAGCTCTCTAGAGCATCTAATTAAAACATACATTGAAACTATAAAATTTAAATGCAACAACAAATGCGATCATAACTGCAACTAAGGTACCAATTGATCTAACGGCATAATGATACCAAGCCTCAGTATGAATGGCATATTTTCTAATCTTTCTAATCTTCAAGCGCATTGCATCCATCTTGATCTTGTGATCGTCGACGACATCGGCAACATGCAACTCCAACTTCATCTTCTCCTCTTCAACTCTTTGTAATTTTTCTTTCAAGTAATTGTTTTCTTTTTCAACCAAATTTAACTTCTCGACAAGAATTTCTATGTCGGTTGGAATTTCCGGTTCACATACCTCCTAGATTAAAAAATCTATGTCACGTTGGTCGACATAATTGTCATAAACACTAAATAAAACAAATAATTATCAAAGATAATATATACCACATCCGAATCATAGACAGGGCGAGGGCCGACGGAGGCGGATACCAAAACCATCGCACTATATAATAACAAACAATAATAAAAGTTAGAAAGTTACACAAGTATCTATCTAAATCATATAAGTAAGAACTTTTTTCTTTTAGAAAGAAGATAAGAAGAAGAGGCTAACCACGGTGGTGCCGGCGTCGAGTTGGGCTCGGGCGATCGACGGCGGTGAGGACGGGGACGGGACAGGACGGACCGCCAAACCTAGACAAATCTTGAGGAAAATGGAGCTTGGACAAGGAGCTTCCAGAGGAGAAAGCTTAAGTGTGGCTCGGGCATTTCATCGAACACCTCATGTGCATAGGAGGTGAGCTAGAGCACCACAAAGCTCTCCCACGGCCGGCCAAAAAAACAGAGCAGTGCACTGCTCTACTCGCGGGCAGGGGGTATATATAGGCCAATCATTGGTCCCGGTTTGTGGCTGGAACCGGGACTAAAGATCACCATTTGGTCCCGGTTCCAGCCACAAACCGGGACCAATGGTTGTGGGCCAGGAGCGAGGCCCACGAACCGGGACCAAAGGGGTCAGACGAACCGGGACCAATGGCCCACGAGGCCCGGCCGGCGCCCTAGCCTCACGAACCGGGACCAATGCCCCCATGGGTCCCGGTTCGTGAGTGAACCGGGATTAATGGGCTTTCCAGGGCTGGACCAAAGCCCTGTTTTCTACTAGTGTTGGCAAGTCATGGAATTTCTGAAAAACATCAGATTTATTTTTGAGCAGACAGATCCAAGTAAATTTACTAAAATCATCGATAAAGCTCATATAATACTTGTAACGAGACCAACAGAGACAAGACCAGGTCCGCATACATCCGCGAAAATAAGCTCTAAAGGAGTACTAGACACACTAGTTGAGCAAGGGTAAGGTAACTGATGACTTTTTTCCCTTTTGACACATATCACAAATTGACTCATCACCTTTACTAGAGAAAGGTAGCTTATTATTTCTAAGAATTCGCTGAATGACTTGAATAGATGGATGTCTGAAACGTCCATGCCACCGAGCGGAAGAAGGTTTAGTTGCACTAAGAACTTGCTTGGGCTCATCAGGAGACACACTTTGCAAAGGATAAAGGCCACCTCTACTCGCACTAGTGCAGAACCGGCCACTAGTCCCGGTTGGGAAGGGACTAAAGTATAGGGACTAACCCCCCCCTAGTCCCGGTTGACCAGGAACCGGGACTAAATACCGGCCACGTGGCCGGCTGCGCCCGCGGTGAGCCGGGGACCTTTAGTCCCGGTTGGTGAGACCAACCGGGACTAAAGGTTTTGGCTTTATTGTTTGATTTTCCTTTTCATTTTGTGTTTTCCATTTATTTATTTTTCATTTCAAACATATTTTACGCTACTACATAATGTATACGTTATGCATATATAATAAAATTTCTCGTAGAACCAATCATATATCATAGAATTTCTCGTACGACCATGCATACACACATATATATATATATATATACAATTTGGTATATACAATTTCTCCTACAATTTGCAGATCATTACATCTTCAAATTGTATTCTCCGTCGGGAGCTATGACCTGCTCAAGCAAAAATCCCGCCATTTCCTCTTGAAGTGCTCGTATGCGGTCCATTGATAGGAGCCTATCGCGCATCTCCACCATCTTTAAAGAAGGAGATCAATATGAATATATTAGTTGTGTGCATATATATTAGATCATGATAAATAAAATTGTGAATAGTATACGTACCCAAAGATGTCTTGCATCGATTTTCTTTTCGGTCATAAAGCGAATGATCTCGCAAACGTAGTATGCACATAAATTAGTCCCCTGTGCTTGTTTCATGGACTATGCGAGAATAGAATTCAATCAGATAATAATCAAGCATGATAATGGTATTGAAACTAGAATTAAAGAGATGCGCGGATGTAGCTAGTACTACTTAATTATAATTACCTTGGACCGTCGCCATCTCAGCTCTGGTTTCCATTTACCGTCAATCTCTTCGATGAACTTTTTCCAAACCTTGCCCAGCAAAGAAAATGAATAAAGGATCTATTAATTACTTGATATCAGGAATTGAACTAAAGAGGCCGACATAGTGCGATAATGATTGAAATTACCTGTCGAGCATGAAATACATGTTTTTGTATTCCGTAGAGTCTTTATTTAGTGAGTCCAGTACTTCAACAGTTCCCTCGTTAACTCTAACGATTAGCAGGATCCAGTGGTATCTGCGCACACGTTTGTATAATTAAGCGGGCATGCATTGTGCATTCAACTACACACTTAACATCGAGTAAGCAAAAATAGAATTTGTAGTACAAGACAGTAAAGGCTCACCTGAAGTTGTAAGGAAGTAGTATTTCTGGTTTGGTACATAGGCTCTTCAAAAACATTAGCAAGCTTTTCTCTGTGTCTTTTTCGTACTTAGTTAACACCTCTTCATTAACAGTATTTGGGTCAATGAACCCAATGCCATGGACTCCATCTCTATTCAATTCAAAAATCTTCATTCTGCATAATACCACACAAAAGAATATAGTGAGGATAATTAATTATAGCCAATGAAAGAGCTGACCTAGAGACTTAAATTATAGCAGAAATGAATCACTTACAGATAATAGCAACTGACGAGAGATTTGTCGAGTGCGTATTGATTGAGTAACTGATAAAGTTCTTCATTTTCAATCCACAAATCTTTACCATGGGAGTAATGCTCTGGCTTGACTTTCACCATGAGGCTCTCTCGCCCGACCTTTACTTTTCTCAGGTACCACTGATGCAACTTGTACATTTGCGTTGACAGAAGCTTCACCTCTTCAGGACTGACCAGAGGCTTCCCGGGGACATATTTCCATGCTAGGCCCTTCTCATCCGTTGTGGGGATTTCCTCAATGCCTAGGAGTGCTTCAATAGTGATACCGATCTCTCTAGCATTCTTTCTATCCTCGTCGGTTATCTTATAGGTACTCACCTTGAGCGGGGGGGTCGACTGCACTTCCTGTTCTCCGAGATGGGGAACAGTTTTCCCGCATTTTTTACTACCTGTACTCTGCGACTGCTGTTTATTATATGACTTGCTAATAGAGCGATCATAGTCTGATCGCATTTTCGTCGCAGCCGGCGGTTTAGCAAGATTCAGAAAGTGTTGTACGAATTTCTCGGGTATTATCTCCTTTAGCGGCGCGGGTGCTTTCGGTCCAAAATGGGCCCGCAGTTCGGCAGCCACTATGAGATCGATTTCCTCTTCAGTCATCTCGTAAGATAGCTTCTTTCTGGCAGGAGGATCGGGTTTATTCTTTGGTGCTCTCTTCTGCTTTGGAGTCGGCTGATGCGACGCAGATCGATATCGTGGACTCGCGCTGCGCTCCATTTTGGGGTGGAGTGGATTCGGCGGGGGCGGCGGACTCGCGCTGCGCTCCGTCTCGGGGTGGGGTGGATTCGGCGGGGGCGGCGGACTCGCGCTACGCTCCGTCTTAGGGTGGGGTGGATTCGGCGGGGCCGGCGGACTCGCGCTGCACTTCGTCTCGGGGTGGGGTGGATTCTGCGGGGGCGGCGGACTTGGAGGAGGAGTCTGTGGCCTTGGCACCGAGTTTGGAAACACGATGAATTCCTTACTCCATACAATGAGACACCGTATGACTTCTCCTAGTGTACGATCCCCTTCACCTCCAGGATAGTCAAGCTCTAGTGAGTCATATCCCGGCAGAACTTCATCCACCCCGACACGAGCATAGCCAGGTGGAATCAGATTGCCGTGGATGGTTGCTCCAGGTGGATTCGGTATAGCATAGCCGTCCGCCACCTTCATGAATATGTTCTTCATCTTCATGTGTAGCTCACAAGTTGTCGTCTCTTGGATATCATCCACGGGGTAGTGAGCCAGCAGTGCATCATCGGCCGGGACCCCCGTGGAACCCACACTGCTTTTCGGCATAGATGATGGAATGGTACCATCCAATGCTGGATCTGGTTGCTCCTGCCGCTGAGACGCGCTTTGTTGGCTAAGTCTGTTGATCTGCTCCTGTTGTAGCATGTATTTGCCTTCCAACTCCGCGTTCTTTGATTCTACCATTTGAATCCGGTCTAGTCCGTGCTTCCTCTTTCTCTTACGGCTTCTGTAAGTCTCGTTCCACTCCGCAAACCCCTCAACCCATGGAACAAGGCCTTTGCCTCGTGTTCGTCCCGGGTGTTCAGAATTCTTGAGGACGAGTGTAAGCTCATCGTTCTCTCTCTCGGGCTGGAACACCCCCGTTTGAGCCTCTTCTATTGCTTTAAGTAAAGCGTCTGAGGCGTCTTTAAGACTTGCCAGTACAATAATCTCCCCAGTCTTTGGGTCCAACTTCCCGCCATGCGCATAAAACCAAGTCCTGCACCTTTCGGGCCAACCCGTTGTTTTTGGAGTGACCCCTGCGGCAATCATCTGTGCCTCAAATTCATCCCACTTAGGCAACCCAGCCTTGTAGCCACCTGTCCCCAGCTTATGGTTATCCTGTTTTTTGTCAGTATTTATCTTGTTCTTTCTCGACCGTTCCTTAGCTGCTTCCGATTCCTTGAACTCCACAAATAAGTCCCAATGATCTCTTGACTTCTCTAGTTGTCCAATGAATTGTGGAGTCTTCTTTCCATCGCTGACGTATTTTGTCCATATTCTTTTCTTGAAAGTCTGGAAATGTATGGCCATATTCTTAAGAGCACACTTCTTGACTTTCTCCCGTTGGAGATCTGTCAAACTCTCTGGTAGGGTGAAATGTGACATGAGCGTCTCCCAAAGCGTATCCTTTGCTCTTTGGTCGACAAAACTAACTCGTCGACCTTCCTTTGGCTTATTCCATTCTTGAATGCTGATCGGGATTTGGTCCCTAACAATAACACCACATTGAGCTGTAAATGTGTCCGCATTCTTTTTAGGAGCAATCGGTTCGCCATCTTCTCTGATTACATCGATGTTGAACTTTATGCCAGCGTCCAACTTTTTGGCCGGGCCACATTTAACCCTTGTAGAAGATTTGCTCGATCCGGAGGGCTAAAAGAAGAAAGATTCGTTAATATATATACAAATCAATTAATACATGTAATGATCACCAGAGGCCTTATATATACCTCGCCGGACTTCGTTAATTGAAGAACATTTCCTTCGTCATCATTGTTTGTATGCCCTTCATCTCTTGGTTCTTCCTGAATTCCCTCACCGGAATCCTCTTCACGGTCTCTTCCGCTACCATCCATAGCTTTAACTAATCCACAAGAAAGATATATAAAACAACTGAGTATTCAAATTATAATGCATTGATTGTTTCTAGCAACATCATCATATAATATCACTAATATATCTCGAATAATCCAGTTAATGCATCATCGAACATTATCAAATATTGTCACTAATGCACCTCGAATATTATTATCATATAACATCAGTACTACAGCTCGAATATTATAGCTCGAATACAACGCGGGCGGGCAGTCGACACCCAAAGAGAAGGAACCATCATGGGGTCATAGCTCGGGTGAGATCCCTGAAGAACCTGCCAGGTATTGGAGAACCTGGCGTCCAACGCAGCCATGTAGCGTCGGACGTGCTCGTCCTCCTCCCTGACACGGCGATGTACCTCCTCCACGGGGGCCGGCTCCCTCCGCACCGACAGTGGTCCACGCGACCGCCACCAAGGAACCTGCGGGTCGACGACGGGAGCCTGATTCCTCACCAAGCTGCGCGCCCCGGAAGGTAGCACCTCCCAGTGCCAGCCCGGCGGAGCCTAGTCTCGGACATGGCGCCTCTCAAGCAGGTGGTCGCCGCCGAGTCGACGACGTGGTTGCGGGATGGGCATCGTCGACTCGAGAACTTATAAACTTGGGATTTGCATAACAATGATTATCATTTTATTAAGCTACTCATATTTATAAACAAATTCAGCAACATCTAAACACATCTAAACATCAAACATCTAAACATCAAACATCTATCTAAACATCAAACATCAAACAACTAAACATCTAAACATCTATCAAACATCTAAACATCTAAACATCTGAATGGATTTGGGGATCAAGGGCCTCACCTTGACGAACGAGCCGGCCGGACGGGAAGAGCTGGAGGCAGGGGGGTCGATGGAGGCGGCGGCACCGGGGTAAGACTAGCAACCTTTCAAGAGACATAAATAAACAAATGTTACTTTTACTAAATGTGAGACCTATCTCAAATAAAAAAATACACTGCTATCCTAATGTGAGAATTACATTCTTGTAACAAATTATAAATGTAAGTATGCCTTCAATTCAAAATCATGATCTTAATTTTACTAAATGTAAGTATGCCTATCTAATCTTTGATCTTGTGCATTCAAAATGTATCTCACTAAAAATCTTGTGAAGGACCTATTATGTTCACTCGAGACACTTTAGCGATTGCAACAGCCGCAAGACACCAATCAAAATAGGGGGTCTGAATAATAATAATTCAGATAACAGGTAATTTTAGTTTCTAAATGCATAAGCACAGTGTACCATCAATATGCAACATTCAAATAACAAGATGCATGCTAGACATAATTCCAATAGTCGAACTGCGAACTGCCACAACAGCCACAACTGACCACAATGGAACTGCCCGTGCACAAGATGGTCTAAACTTGTAGCAATCATGTTCGCTTACCAGACATGAATTCTGCATTTGAGGAGTCAAAATAAGCTAATGAATTCTGCATTTGAGGAGTCAAAACAGCCACAATCAGTGATGCAAAACAGCCACAATCAGTACTAGTGCTCGGGCAGGCCGGCGGCCATGGCGTCACCGCGCACGGGCAGGCCGGCGGCCATGGCGCCACCACGCTCGGGCAGGCCGCCGGCCATGGCGCCGCCGCGCGCGCTCGGGCATGGCGAGGGGCCGGGCACGACGAGGTCGGGGCGGCCGAACAGAGAGGGGGGAAGGAGGCGGAGGCTCACCGTGGGAGGAGTGGGCGCAGCAGGGGCTCGTCGACGGGCAGCAGGGGGCGGGCCGACGTCGAGGTCTGGCGGCGAGGAGCGGCGACGGAGACGAGCAGCCTGGCGGCGTGGTGTGGTTTCGGCGTCGGGGGGGGAGAAAATGAGGAGGGAGCGCGCACTTTAAATACACCGGGACACTTTAGTCCCGGTTGGTATTAGCAACCAGGACTAAAGACCCTTTAGTCCCGGTTGCTATCACCAACCGGGACTAAAGGGGTGCCTTTAGTCCCGGTTGGTGTATCCAACCGGGACTAAAGGTCCATCTTTCGGCGGCCCAAATCCCGCGCGGGAAGGGACCTTTAGTCCTGGTTGGATACACCAACCGGTACTAAAGGACAATTTTTTATTTTTGTTTTTTGTTTTGTTTTTCTAAACAGGACAATTTCTATTTTTAGATTTGGAATAACTTTTAGAATATTTAGAGTTTTTGAATGAATCTTTTTTGCTTCAGGTCAAAAAAATTATAAACTTTGTGTTAGTGCTAGTAGTTTTCATATTTAAATAGTTTAAATTTGAATTCTTTTGAAATTTGTGTGAATCACTAGTTTGTGAATGACTTTAGTTTAAAATTAGATTTTTGAGTGATTGTTTTTCATGTTGTTTAATATTAGTATGTTTTATCATTATGTTCAATCTGGGAACTTTTAGTATATTTTAAATAGGAGTTTTAATCAAAACCAGATTCTGTTTAACTCTTTTAGTTTTATACCTTCATCTCTTACAAATGCATTTCATTTTTTTAAACTTATTTCAACTCCAGACTTTTTGTGCATTTAATATGCACCATTCAAAGCCACATCCTCAAATTTCTAACATTTTCTAACTTCATTTGCTATTTTTCAAGCTTTTAATGATTTTTTTGCGCTGAATGACCCTGAATTTGAAAAGCAGTACAAATGAACTCTGAAAAGGTTGAAACTTGGCATGTGATACGTATCCATCGTATCTACTTTTCCAAACTCTTTTGCCCTTGTTTTGGACTTTAATTTGCATGATTTGAATGGAACTAACCCGGACTGTCGCTGTTTTCAGCAGAATTGCCTTGGTGTTATTTTTGTGCAGAAATATAAGTTCTCGGATTGACCTGAAAATTTACGGAGAATATTTTTGGAATTAATAAAAAATACTGGCGAAAGAATCAACCGGAGAAGGCCCACCACCTGGCCACAAGCCAGGGGGGCGCCCCCCCTAGGGCGCGCCCCCTGTCTTGTGGGGCCCCTGGAGCTCCTCCGGCCTCATCTCCAACTCTATATATTCCTATTCGCGGAGAAAAAAATTAGAGAGAAGAGTTCATCGCGTTTTACGATATTGAGCCGCCGCCACCTCCCGTTCTTCCTCGGGAGGGCAGATCTGGAGTCTGATTTGGGCTCCGGAGAGGGGAAATCGACGCCGTCGTCATCACCAACCATCCTTCATCACCAATTTCATGATGCTCTCCGCCGTTCGTGAGTAATTCCATCGTAGGCTTGCTGGACGGTGATGGGTTGGATGAGATTTACCATGTAATCGAGTAAGTTTTGTTAGGGTTTGATCCCTAGTATCCACTATGTTCTGAGATTGATGTTTCTATGACTTTGCTATGCTTAATGCTTGTCTCTAGGGCCCAAGTGCCATGATTTTCGATCTGAACCTATTATGTTTTCATGAATATATATGTGTTCTTGATCCTATCTTGCAAGTTGTAGACACCTATTACGAGTTATGATCCGCATCCCCCAGGGTGACAATAACTGGAATTCTTTCCGGTGATTACCGTAGTTTGAGGAGTTCATGTATTCACTAAGTGCTAATGCTTTGGTCCGGTTCTCTATTAAAAGGAGGCCTTAATATCCCTTAGTTTCCATTAGGACCCCGCTGCCACGGGAGGGTGGGACAAAAGATGTCATGCAAGTTCTTTTCCATAAGCACGTATGACTATATATGGAATACATGCCTACATTACATTGATGAATTGGAGCTAGTTCTGTATCACCCTATGTTATAACTGTTGCATGATGAATGCCATCCGACATAATTATCCATCACTGATCCATTGCCTACGAGCTTTTCACATATTGATCTTTGCTAAGTTACTTTTCCGTTGCTCCTGTTACAATCACTACAAAACTGCTACTGTCGCTTTGCCATCGTTACCGTTACTTCCATACTATTTTGCTACTGAATACTTTGCTGCAGATATTAAGTCTTTCAGGTGTGGTTGAATTGACAACTCAGCTGCTAATACTCGAGAATATTCTTTGGCTCCCCTTGTGTCGAATCAATAAATTTGGGTTGAATAATCTACCCTCGAAAATTGTTGCGATCCCCTATACTTGTGGGTTATCAGCATGGTATCATAATTTCACACACATAGCATGTGCTAAAAAGTTGAGAGGGTTACAACAAAAATTGGATGCACTTCGTGTACAAACTGGACCATCTCCTTCGAAGTATGAGGGTTTCGGACGAAAACTCATCTGTTACAAAGGCATTTCATTTTTTTAAACTTATTTCAAATTCAGACTTTTTTTGCATTCAATATGCACCAATCAAAGCCACATCCTAAAATTTCAAACATTTTCTAACTTCATTTGCTATTTTTCATGCTTTTAATGATTTTTTTTGCGCTGAATGACCCCGAAATTGAAAAGCGGTACAAATGAACTCTAAAAAGGTTGAAACTTGGCATGGTATCATCATTTCACACACATAGCATGTGCTAAAAAGTTGAGAGGGTTACGACAAAAACTGGATGCACTTCGTGTACAAACTGTGCCATCTCCTTCGAAGTATGAGGGTTTCGGACGAAAACTCATCTGTTACAAAAGGCATTTCATTTTTTAAACTTATTTCAACTCCAGACTTTTTTTCATTCAATATGCACCATTCAAAGCCACATCCTCAAATTTCAAACATTTTCTAACTTCATTTGCTATTTTTCATGCTTTCAATGATTTGTTTTGTGCTGAATGACCCTGAAATTGAAAAGCGGTACAAATGAACTCTGAAAAGGTTGAAACTTGGCATGGTATCATAATTTCACATATATAGCATGTGCTAAAAAGTTGATAGGGTTACGACAAAAACTGGATGCACTTCGTGTACAAACTGGACCATCTCCTTCGAAGTAAGAGGGTTTCGGACGAAAACTCATCTGTTACAAAGGCATTTCATTTTTTTAACTTATTTCAACTCCAGACTTTTTTTGCATTCAATATGCACCATTCAAAGCCACATCCTCAAATTTCAAACATTTTCTAATTTCATTTGCTATTTTTCATGCTTTTAATGATTTTTTTGCGCTGAATGACCCTGAAATTGAAAAGTAGTACAAATGAATTCTGAAAAGGTTGAAACTTGGCAAGGTATCATAATTTCACACACATAGCATGTGCTAAAAAGTTGAGAGGGTTACAACAAAAACTGGATGTACTTCGTGTACAAACTGGCCTATCTCTTTTTCTTCGCGTGTGTCCCTTTGCGCCGTAACCATGGACAATCTTCATCATTTAACAGGACGCTTGGGTCAGTCTTCACTGTGAAGGGAGGAATTTCATGAAACTTTTCATAATCTTCTGACATGTCTGTCTTGTCCTCCACTCCCACGATGTTTCTTTTCCCTAAAAGAACTATGTGGCGCTTTGGCTCACCGTATGATGAATTCGCTTCCTTATATTTCCTTTTTCTCGGTTTGGTAGACATGTCCTTCACATAGAAAACCTGCGTCACATCATTGGCTAGGACGAATGGTTCCTCTGTGTACCCAAGATTTTTGAGATCCACTGTTGTCATTCCGTACTTCAGGTCTACCTTTAGCCCTGTCTGATTGATCCATTTGCACCGAAACAAAGGTATCTGTAATTCAGGTCCATAGTCAAGTTCCCATATCTCCTCTATGTAACCATAATATGTGTCATTTTCCCTATTGTTGTTTGTTGCATCAAAGCAGACACCACCATTTTGGTTGATGCTCTTTTTATCTTGGGCGATCGTGTAAAATGTATTCCCATTAATCTCGTACCCTTTGAAAGTCAATACAGTCGAAGATGGTGATTTGGACAACAAGTACAGCTCATCTCCAACACTGTCATCATTCATGAGATGTGTCTGCAACCAACCGCCGAAAGTCCCCATGTGTTCACGTGTAATCCAGTCGTCAGACTGCTCCGGGTGTTTGGAGCGTAGAATATTCTTGTGTTCATTTATATACGTGGCCACCAAGGTGGAACCATGTAGAACTGTGTAGTGTGCTTGAGTGAAAGAATGCCCGTCCCTACATATTATTGCTTTCTTTCCTAGCGTGCCTTTTCCACTCAGTCTCCCCTCATGCCGCGATTCAGGAACACCAATCGGCTTAAGCTCAGGAATATAGTCAACACAAAACTCAATAAGCTCCTCTGTTTCATGGCCCTTGGAGATGCTTCCTTCTGGCCTAGCACGGTTATGAATCGGTTATGAACATATTTCTTTAAGACTCCCATGAACCTCTCAAAGGGGAACATATTGTGTAGAAATACAGGACCCAGAATGGCAATCTCTTCGACTAGGTGAGCTAGGACATGCGTCATGATATTGAAGAAGGATGGTGGAAACACCAACTCGAAACTGACAAGACATTGCACCAAATCATTCTGTAACCTTGGTAGGATTTCTGGATTGATTACCTTCTGAGAAATTGCATTGAGGAATGCACATAGCTTCACAATGGCTAATCGAACATTTTCCGGTAGAAGCCCCGTCAATGCAACCGGAAGTAACTGTGTGATAATCACGTGGCAGTCATGAGACTTTAGGTTTTGAATTTTTTTCTCTGCCATATTTATTATTCCCTTTATATTCGACGAGAAGCCAGACGGGACCTTCATACTGAGCAGACATTCAAAAAAGATTTCCTTCTCTTGTTTGGTAAGAGCGTAGCTGGCAGGACCTTCATACTGCTTTGGATGCATGCCATCTTTTTCGTGCATACGTTGCTGCTCCTCTCGTGCCTCCGGTGTAGCTTTTGTCTTCCCATACACGCCCAGGAAGCCAAGCAGGTTCACGCAAAGATTCTTCGTCACGTGCATCACGTCGATTGCAGAGCGGACCTCTAGGACTTTCCAATACTCTAGCTCCCAAAATATAGATTTCTTCTTCCACATGGCTGCGTGCCCGTCAGCGTCATTCGGAACAGATTGACCGCCAGGACCCTTTCCAAAGATTACTTTTAAATCCTTGACCATATCAAATATATCATCACCAGTACGGTGGCCAGGCTTCTTCCGGTTATCCGCCTCACCTTTGAAATGCTTGCCTTTCTTTCTTAAGGCATGCTTGATCGGAAGAAACCGACGATGTCCCAGGTACACAACCTTCTTACATTTATCCAAATATATACCTTCACTCTCATCTAAACAGTGCGTGCATGCATTGTATCCCTTGTTTGTCTGTCCTGAAAGGTTACTAAGAGCAGGCCAATCATTGATCACTAGTAGAAAACAAGGCTTTGGTCCAGGCCGGATCAGAGCTTTAGTCCCGATCGTGTTACGAACCGGGACTAATGTGAGCATTAGTTCCGGTTCGAGCGGCTAGGACGCCGGCCGGGGTTCGTCACGCATCAGTCCCGGTTCGAACGGGACCTTTAGTCCCGGTTGGTGACACCAACCGGGACTAAAGGGTTGTGGCAACCGTTCGCCTGGCACGAGCCCTTTTAGTCCCAGTTCATGGCTCAAACCGGGACTAAGGTCCCAACCGTTCAAATCCCGCGCCTTGGAAGTTGTTCCGCGCGAGATCATATACTTGGGAAACGCTACAGTAACGCGACCCGCCTCCATTTCTGTTCATCTCCCTCTCCTCTCTTCTTCCCCATCCTCCACCATGAATCCAATCACTCGCTACGGGAACGTGCTCGCACATGGCACGACCAATCTCCATGTTGTCTACACGAACGACAGCGCCAAAGTCGAGGGTTTTCTTTCCATGTTCGAGGAATGGCTTCAAGAGGAGAAACACAAGTTCATGGGCCTCGATCTCGAGTACACGGTCGATGAACGCAATGTTGCCGTCGTCCAACTTTGTTTGAAGCAACATGTCATGGTCTTCCAGTGGGCAAGGTAATACGAAACTTGTCATATAGTTTTAATTGGGGCTTTTCTTTGATTCATAGGATAGGAAAATTGCACAGGAATAGGAGGATTGGGAATGTCGAGAACATGTCATAGTATCCTTGATTCATAGGAAAAATGCATTGGAAAATTGGGTCTTTTCTTTGATTCATAGGAAAATTGGGTCTTTTCTTTGATTCATAGAAAATTGCATAGGAATAGAAAATTGCATAGGAATAGGAGGATTAGGAAAATTGCATAGGAATAGGAATAGGATAGGAAAATTGCATAAGAATTTTCCTTGTAGTTGCATATTGGCCATCGTGGGAGAACATGTCATAGCTAGTTTAGGGGCTTCTTTTGATTCATAGGATAGGAAATGCATAGGAATAGGAAACTTGCTATGATTCTTAGTATACTTGTTATGATTCTTATTAATTATACTTGTTCCGAATTATACTTGTTATATATGATTCTTATTATACTTGTTATATGATTCTTATTATACTTGTTATGATTCTTATATTATAATTGTGCCGAAATATACTTGTTATGATTCTCATTATACTTGTTCTAAAATATACTTGTTATGATTCTTATTATACTTGCTCTAAAATATACTTGTTGCAGCAGTATTTAACACATTTGTTCCATTTTGTTGTTGCAGTAGTGACAAGCACTGTCCAAAACTCATGGAGTTCCTTCGCATCGACATATATTTTGCTAGCGTTGATATAACGAATGACAAGATCAAGATGAGGCGCACCTGGGGTATTGAGATACCAGCTGAATGCCACATTGATCTTCAGGGCAGGTTCAGGCTTGAGCATGACAAGACTTCAATGGCTGATATGGCAGCCGCCCTGATCGACGAGGACTACGCTGATATGAAGACAAAATTCCCCAAGTCAGGGCACCAACATTGGGAGAAGACCCCACTTGACCCTATCAACATTGAGTATGCAGCAATAGATGGGTACGTTGCATACGAGTTGTACGGCAGGATTGGCATCTTCAATTATGGGCAGCGTCACCTCGTACCGCTAGTATCTCCTGCTTGGGGGTATTCTGATCCGGACGACGAGTAGTGTTTGCAATGGCGAACACTTTTATCTCTATTATGTAGTGCTTGGGGGTCTCCTGATTCGGACGAGTAGGTTTGCAATCCGGAAGAGTAGGATTGGTATCTTCAATTATGCAGTACTTTCTGTAATGGATATCTGAACTATTATTTCTATTATGTCCCTGTTTAAGTATGGTTTGTGTGTAAGAATATTTAGTATGATGTGAGCAAGCTTTCTGAAGCATTGTGATGTATGTGATGAAGATTGTCCATGGTTACGGCGCAATAAGCAAGGGACACACGCGAAGAAAAAGTGAAGACTTTCTCTCCACAACTATTCTGATGATGGCTTTGATCTACAATATCACTGCAGTTAAATATAATATTAACTAAAATCATCAAACTATTTATTTGTTAACAAGAATGAACTAAAAAGAATCAACTAAAATATTAACTAAAAAGAATGAACTAAAAAGAATCAACTAAAACATTAACTAAAAAGAATGAACTAAAAAGAATCAAAATAATATTAACTAAAATTATCGAAGTATTTATTTGTTAAAAAGAATGAACTAAAAAAATCAACTAAAATATTAACTAAATCACCCACATAGCATGTGCTAAAAAGTTGAGATGGTCTAGTTTGTACACGAAGTGCATCCAGTTTTTGCCGTAACCCTCTCAACTTTTTAGCACATGCTATGTGAGTGAAATGATGATACCGTGCCAACATTCAACCATTTCAGAGTTCATTTGCAGTGCTTTTCAATTCAGGGTCATTTTAGCTCAAAATAAATCATGAAATGCATGAAAAATAGCAAATGAAGTCAGAAAAGGTTTGAAAAGTGATGATGTGGCTTTGAATGGTGCATATTGAATGCAGAAAAAGTCTTGAGTTCAAATATGTTTAAAAAATTGAAATCCTTTGGTAACAGATGAGTTTTCGTCCGAAACCCTGACACCTCGAAAGAGATTGTCCAGTTTGTACACGAAGTGCATCCAGTTTTTGCCGTAACCCTCTCAACTTTTTAGCACATGCTATGTGGGTGAAATGATGATACCATGCCAACTTGCAACCATTTCAGAGTTCATTTGCAGTGCTTTTCAAATCAGGGTCATTTTAGCTCAAAATAAATCATGAAATGCATGAAAAATAGCAAATGAAGTCAGAAAAGGTTTCAAAAGTGATGATGTGGCTTTGAATGGTGCATATTGAATGCAAAAAAAGTCTTGAGTTCAAATATGTTTAAAAAATTGAAATCCTTTTGTGACGGATGAGTTTTCGTCCGAAGCCCTGACACTTCGAAAGTGATTGTCCAGTTTGTACACGAAGTGCATCCAGTTTTTGCCGTAACCCTCTCAACTTTTTAGCACATGCTATGTGGGTGAAATGATGATACCATGCCAACTTGCAACCATTTCAGAGTTCATTTGCAATGCTTTTCAATTCAGGGTCATTTTAGCCCAAAATAAATCATGAAATGCATGAAAAATAGCAAATGAAGTGAGAAAAGGTTTGAAAAGTGATGATGTGGCTTTGAATGGTGCATATTGAATGCAGAAAAAGCCTTGAGTTCAAATATGTTTAAAAAATTGAAATCCTTTTGTAACAGATGAGTTTTCGTCCGAAACCGTGACACTTCGAAAGAGATTGTCCAGTTCGTACACGAAGTGCATCCAGTTTTTGCCGTAACCCTCTCAACTTTTTAGCACATGCTATGTGGGTGAAATGATGATACCATGCCAACTTGCAACCATTTCAGAGTTCATTTGCAATGCTTTTCAATTCAGGGTCATTTTAGCTCAAAATAAATCATGAAATGCATGAAAAATAGCAAATAAAGTCAGAAAAGGGTTGAAATGTGATGATGTGGCTTTGAATGGTGCATATTGAATGCAGAAAAAGTCTTGTGTTCAAATATGTTTAAAAAATTGAAATCCTTTTGTAACAGATGAATTTTCGTCCGAAACCCTGACACTTCGAAAGAGATTGTCCAGTTCGTACACGAAGTGCATCCAGTTTTTGCCGTAACCCTCTCAACTTTTTAGCACATGCTATGTGGGTGAAATGATGATACCATGCCAACTTTCAACCATTTAAGAGTTCATTTGCGGTGCTTTTCAATTTCAGGGTCATCTTATCTCAAAATAAATCATGAAATGCATGAAAAATAGCAAATAAAGTCAAAAGAGGGTTGAAAAGTGATGATGTCGCTTTGAATGGTGCATATTGAATGCAGAAAATGTCTTGAGTTAAAATATGATTAAAAAAATGCAGAAAAAGTCTTTTATAAAACTGTAATAGCACAAAGAATGAACTAAAGAGAATGAATTTAATATAATATTCTTCATTAGCAAAAAGAATAAAAATAATATTAACTAAAATTATCAAAGTATTTATTTATTAAAAACTTTAATAGTAAAATGAATTTTCATAAAGTATATTTTGTTACAATCTTTAATAGAAACTAAAAAGCTTTTATAAAACTCTAATAGCAAAAGGAATCAACTAAACAGAATCAATAAAAAATAAAACTTATGCAACTAAAATTATATAAAATTTATGGAACTAAAATTATATAACTAAAAATAGCATATGCAAAAAATAACATTAAAAATCATAATATATGCAAAAAAGGCCCGCCTACTAGGCACGACGGCCTGCATACGACTAGAAACCCTAAAAATGGGCCAGGATGCAGGCCCGCAGTGCTAGCAGGCCCAACAGGGTGTCAAATAGGCATGTACTGCCTGCATTAGAGAGGAGCTCGAGAGGGCTGCGGCAGCAGTGCTTATAAACCACTCCGAGTCCCTCTCGACTAGCGAGGTGGGACTAAACTTTTGGTACGGGAAGCACAACCCTTTAGTCCCGGTTGGTGGCTCCAACCGGGACTAATGCCCACCTTTAGTCCTGGTTGGTGCCACCAGCCAGGACTAAAGGTCTCTGCTTCCCGCCCTTTGGGCTGCTGGAAATTGACCTTTAGTCCCGGTTGGTGGCTACAACTGGGACAAAAGGGAGTCATTAGTCCCGGTTGGAGCCACCAACCGGGACTAAAGGGGGGGGGGGCTATATAAAGGGCACTTAGAAAAATTTCCAATCCATTACAGTTTCTTCTCTCCTCGCCGCCGACGACGACATCAACGCCGCCAGGCTGCTGGATTTTGCCGTCGCCCTCGCCGATGCCCTGCCGTCCCCGAGCCCGCTGACTGTCGCCGGCGCCGGACCTCCTCGTGCGCCCTCCTCTCCGTCGCCGTCGCCGCGCCCTGCCCCGCCGTCGCCGTTGTCGCGCCCCTGCCCCTACGTCGTCGTCACCGTCGCCGCGCCCTGCCCCTACGTCGTCGTCGCCGTCGCCTCGCCCTGCCCCGCCGTCGTCGCGCCCCTGCCCCTACGTCGTCGTCGCCGTCGCCGCGCCCTGCCCCTACGTCGCCGTCGCCGTCGCCTCGCCCTACCCCGCTATCGCCATCGCCTGACCTGCCGTCGCCGTCGCCTCGCCCTGCCCCGCCGTCGTCGCGCCCCTGCCTACGTATATGTTTACCGTATATGCTTTTTGAGAGTTCTTGTTTATTGCCGTATCCCGTATCGCCGTATCGCCTTTTTGCTTATATATGTTTACCGTATATGTTTACCGTATCAATGTCCAGTCCATGTCATTTTATTATTACTTATATATGTTTACTATGCCGTATCCCCCACAGTGAGATTTTTAAAATGAGACAGTCCATGTGATTTTATTATTACTTATATATGTTTACCATATCGCCTTATTGCTGTTTTTAGAAATTGCCGTATCTCGTATCGCCGTACCCGTATCAATGTATCAATGTCGCTGTATCGGTGCTTCGTAGGTTGCCAGTCCCACCATATGAACATAATGCACTTGAGAATTTTCATATGTTCGTAGAATGATAACTTTGACATGAGGGGGGTGGGGGTCCGCAAGTATCCTCGAGGACCATGAGAGAGGCGGTCACGGGTTCAAACCCGTTTCAGTAATACCCGAACCCGAAACCCACCATCCCCGTCAAAATACTACGCTAAGCATATTGGGCCATTCAGCCTTCACTACAAACGACCATGAGAGAGTCGGTCCGCAAAGTATCCTCTCTCGAAAGATAGGGCGGCTCATCAGACATGAGGGGGGAGGAGTCCTCGATGATCGTCTGAAACTGACTGTTATAAAACTTGTGAACTTTGCATGATGTTTCCCACTAATCCATTTCTCATATGCATATGATTCCTTGTTGTGATTAAGTCTATGTTTGCCACTAATCCATCTCTCATGGTTGTATTTTGCCACGTTGTAATATTTGCAGAAACTATGGCGGACAGAGACTTAGAAAAAGAACAGTTGTTGGGGGATATAATCCGCGACGGAGGTGATATCGATCTCACCTGCTTGTCATTTCTCAACGAGACCGATGGTGAGGAAAGAGAGGATGGCGGCTCCGGTGAGGAGGAAGGAGATCATGACTGCTCCGGTGATCGAACTGGGGACGAAGGAGATCATGACGGCTCCGGTGATCGAATGGAGAAGGGAGCCATAACTGCTTCAAAGTCTGGCGAGGTATATATTAATTAATCCTCTGCTGACTAGATGCATTAATTTTTTTTGTATGTACATATATTAACGCTTCTTTCTTCTTTTAATTAGCCATCCGGATCGAGCTCCACTTCGGTAAGGAGACGAGGCCCGATGAGAAGGTTGGACGCGCAAGAAAGGTTCACGATCGAAGAAGTCTCTCCAGAAGGCCAACCGATTGCTCCCTACCGGACCAAGAACAAATTTATACATCAGTGCGGAGTGGTTGTTAGGGACATCGTCCCGATCAGCTGCCAAGAATGGAATAGGAAGAAGGACCCTCAAGTTCCTTATGTCAACGATAGACTGAAAGATGATCTTTGGACCAATCTGATGAGAAATTTTAGTCTACCGCCAGAGGAGGATCCGAATAACCCAGTTATACATCGAAAGGTCAGGGCGTTTGCTCTTAAGAAGATGGCAGAACTATTCAAGAACTGGAAGAAAGTATTGAACAGGAAGTTTGTCGAGAAAGACAAGACTCCAGAATTCAGAGGTCAATATGAGAAGATGAGAGATCACTGGCCCGCATTTGTGGCCTACAAGAAATCGGAGAAGGCTAAGAACAGGTCACTTACAAATAAGAAAAATGCCGCAAGGAAGGAGTATCACCATGTTACTAGGTCAGGTGGCTACAGCAAAGCCTGGCTTACGTGGGACAAAGCTGAGCAAGACCTGCTTGCTAAAGATGTCCAACCAGCGACATTGCACTGGCCAGATCGGGCAAGGACTTGGTTCTTCGGGGTTGGGGAAACTTTGGACCCAGAAACAGGGAAGTGTGTCTGGACGAAAGCTCAAGTTGCAATACCATTCAAAAAGCTTGAGGAAACAATCAAGAAATCACTGGAAGGGACGTTCGTTCCCGATAGAGAGAAGGACGAGCTGTCATTTGCCCTCGGGAATCCTGAACACCCTGGACGAACACGAGGCACATCAGGCTCCGTTCCGTGGAAGGTTGGGTTTCCCGACAGCGCTGGTTACAGAAGCCGACAGAGAAAGAAGAAAGAGGAAGCAAGCGAAATGCAGAAGTTGAATGAAAGATTATCGAAACTAGAGGCACTTGAGAGCCAGCAAGCTACCGGCCAACCATCTCAGCGGCACGAAGATCCTTCATTGGAGACTACCCACGATGCTACCCCACCATCTCAGCGGAGAAGCAGCGTGACTTCCACTGAGCTCGTTCATCCTGATAGCACGGCTCCTCGCTACCCCGTGGATGGTATCACGCAAAATGAACATTGTGTGCTAATGGCGAAATGTCATAACCTGACCTTGAAGGCGGCGGTCGGCCATGTCTTACCTCCTCGACCAGATGCAACTTTCCATTGCACTCCGGTTCCAGCTGGCTTTGCTATTGTCGGGGTGGATGAAATAATGGATGGATTTGATGGGCTGGAGCTTGAGTACGCTACAGGTGAAGGAGAGCTTCTTCTTCGATATGCCTTAAGGACTACCTGTCTATGGAGAAAGGAACACATCGTGCTTGCATACTGGACGCCGCCTCAGCAGACTCAGGTGGAGGAGGCCCCGGTGCCTGAGTCGTCTCCGGTGCGTCAGCCGTCTCCGGTGCGTCAACCATCTCCGGTGCGTCAGCCGTCTCCGGTGCATCAGCCGTCTCCGGTGCGTCAGCCGTCTCCGCCGCCTCAGCGGACTCCGACGGAGGAGGCCCCTCAGCAGAATCCTCCTCCGCCTCAGTTGTCTCCGCCACGTCATCGGACTCCACCTCCTTCGCCGCCTAAGCAACAGCGGAAGAGAGTCGCCGCCGCTCCGGCGGCTAGCAGCAGTACAAAAACAAGGAGATTCAGATACGGCCCAAGCCTTAAGGTTCCTCCCAAGTTACCATGCGAGAGGTCTGAGGAGGAACTCAACAAGATCGTGGATGCCGATGTGAAACGTCAGCTCGCACCGAAACGCCCACCTGAAGAGGAGAAAATAGATCCGGTGAAAGCGAAGCGAACTCTGGATGCCCTTAGGCGACCACCACCGCCTCCACTGCCATCAAACTATGACCGATGTATTCAAAAGAAACATGATCAAACGAGGCGGTCGGGAAGCTGAAGTAGAAGTGGCTCAAGAAGTGGGAAAACAATTCCCCATCTCGGCAAACAAGAACTACAATCGTGCCCTCCGCTCAAGGTGGTTACCGATATCGCTAATGATCCAGAGAAAGCAGCCGATGGTTTTGCTATCACTGTTGATGATTACTTACCCGATTCGCTATAGTTCGAAACGGCTGAGGTAGTACCATCCTTAAGCTATGAGCACGGGAAGCCTCTCGTCACACGTGAGGAGCTCAAGGGTCTACCAACAAGGATGCAACATTTGCATGAATGGTACTTGCAAGCCTGCAAGGAGGGGAACAACAATATCTTCGTGGGAATAAAAAATGAGAACTTCTTCAATGGAAAGCAGATGTTGTTCGTTGAATTTGAAGAAAATTTTCACTTATACAACCAAAAGGAGCTCGACAAAACTATCGTTAGTTCCTATTGTCTGTAAGTATTTTTTCTGTAATTAAGTCTCTAGCTGAGCTCGTTCATTGCATGTATTAATTATCCTCACACTATATTATGCAGAATGAAGATCCTCGAATGCAAGCAACTACAAATCTATGACATTGGGTTCATTGACCCAAATTTCATAAATGAACGTACGTTACAAGATTTTCCTGCCGATCCAGAGAAAAACTTGCTAGATGCGTTACTTGGACAACAAACCAGAAAGGAAATACTATTTCCTTACAACTTCAAGTGAGTGTTACTATCTTGTGCACATTCTGTTTCGCTTACTCGAGATTAAGTGCAATTAACGAGTTATGCGTGCGCAGTTTCCACTTTATTCTAGTAGACATTCATCTTGAAGATGGAAAAGTATTTGTCTTGGACTCGAGACGTAAAGACCCTAAGGAGTGGACAAGCATGAGGCAAATGCTTCAGAAGTAAGTTCAGTCATTATCGCACCATATCGGCAACTTTCGTTCATTTCCTGATATCAAGTAATCATTTTCTTTGTCGGGCAGGGTTTGGATAAAGTTCACCAAACAGGTTAAGGGTGTCAAATGGAAAAAAGTGCTGCAATTTTTACACCCCAAAGTAAGTACTACTCTAGTACCGCGCATCTCTCGTTGATTCTAGTTTCAATACCATTATCATGCTTGATTATCATTTTGATTGAACTCTATTCTCGTAAAGTGCTTGTGGCAGGCACCCGGGACTAATTTATGTGCTTACTACGTTTGCGAGTTCATTCGCCACTCGACCACTGAGCGGGGCCGGGGCATATCTTTAGAACAATTTGAAGTACGTAAACAATATTCATATTTTTATTTTATTACCATCAATTGTGTTGAGTTTTATTGACCCCCTTCTTTAAATTAGATCTGGCAGAAGCGGGACGAACTCCTACCAACTGATCGTGTACGAGCAATTCAAGAGGAATTGGCGGGATTCTTTGTTGAGCATGTCATACCTAAAGACGGAGAATGCCATCAGGATTGGTAATAGAAGTTAGGATCGTAAGAGATGTTATATTGTATATATGCATGAACGTGTACTACATGTAATAGCGTCGAATAGATTTACGAAAACTTGTTGCATATTGTTCGACCAAGCACGGAGAAAGAGAGGTCACTTCTCTCTATATATTGATCATGACGATGTTGTGTAATGGTTCCTTCATTGCTATATGTAGTAGCTAGCGTCGAGTTGAATGAAAAGCGTAAAATATAACTGGTAAACACAAAAATAAAAGGGGGAAACACAATAGGAAAACCCCTAAACCCCTCCTTTCAAAAAAATCCCCAGCGCCTGGCAGGTGCTGACGCGTGGCTGCCTTTTAGTCCCGGTCGATGTTACCAACCGGGACTAAAGGTCCTCCTGCCTGGGCGCCCCGCAGCGGCCACGTGGAGCCCCTTTGGTCCCGGTTCGTAAGCAAACTGGGACTAAAGGTTTTGGGTATTAGTCCCGTTTGGTTTGTCCCGGTTCCAGAACCGGGACTATAGGCCCTCTGGAACCGGGACTAGTACCATGTTTTCTACTAGTGGATGGTTACAAATAGCAACGCTCGTAGGTCAAATTCCTCCTGTTCGTGCTCATCCCATACACGTACACCTTTTAAATCCCACAACTGTAAAAGTTCATCAACTAATGGCCTTAGGTACACATCAATGTCGTTTCCGGGTTACTTAGGGCCTTGGATGAGCACTGGCATCATGATGAACTTCCGCTTCATGCACAACCAAGGAGGAAGGTTATAGATACATAGAGTCATGGGCCAGGTGCTATGATTGCTGCTCAGCTCCCCAAAAGGATTGATGCCATCTGCACTTAAACCAAACCATAAGTTCCTTGCGTCATCTGCAAAGTCCGGCCACTTTCTCTCGATTTTTCTCCACTGCGACCCATCAGCGGGTACTCTCAACTTCCCGTCTTTCTTACGGTCATCTTTGTGCCATCGCTCAACTTGGCATGCTGTTTGTTTTGGAACAAACGTTTCAACCGTGGTATTATAGGAGCATACCAATTCACCTTGGCAGGAATCCTCTTCCTGGGGCGCTCGTCCTCAACATCATCAACAGGGTCATCGCCCCTGATATTATAGCGCAATGCACCGCATACCGGGCATGCATTCAAATTCTCGTACTCCTCACCGCGGAAGAGGATGCAGTCATTAGGGCATGCATGTTTCTTCTGCACGTCTAATCCTAGAGGGCAGACAGCCTTCTTTGCTTCGTATGTACTTTCGGGCAATTCGTTGTCCTTTGGAAGCTTATTCTTCATTATTTTCAGCAACTTTTCAAATCCCTTGTCAGATAGACCATTCTCTGCCTTCCATTGCAGCAATTCCAGTGTGGTACCGAGCTTTGTGTTGTCATCTTCGCAATTTGGGTACAACCCTTTTTTGTGATCCTCTAGCATGCGCTACAACTTCAGCTTCTCCTTTTCACTTTCGCAGTTTCTCTTTGCATCAGCAATGACCCGACCAAGATCATCAGCGGGCTCATTTGATGCCTCAACTTCTTCTTCTTCATTCTCTTCCCCCATTGTAGTACCATCATATTCAGGAAACCCATGATAGTTGTCATCATCCTCTTCTTCTTCATTCTCTTCCATTAGAACCCCTCTTTCTCCGTGCTTGGTCCAACAATTATAGCCGGACATGAAACCGGACTTAAACAGGTGGACGTGAATGTGTTTTGCGCTAGAGTAAGTCTTATCATTCTTACACACACCACATGGACAACACATAAAACCATCCCGCTTGTTTGCCTCAGCCGCACGCAGAAAACTATGCCGCCATTAATGAACTGGGGAGAGCGTCGTTCATCGTACATCCATTGCCGGTTCATCTTCATTACACAACACCGAAAAGACCAAATTAATACAAGTTCATACATAAAGTTCATACACACTTATTCTCATAAAACAACATACAACTATCTAGCTAAAACATTTAAATGCAACAACAAATGAGATCAAAATCACAACTAAGGTAACAATTGATCCAACAGCATAATGATACCAAGTATCTTTATTAATGGCATATTTTCTAATCTTTCTAATCTTCAAGCGCATTGCATCCATCTTGATCTTGTGATCATCGACGACATCGGCAACGTACAACTCCAATTTCATCTTCTCTTCTTCAACTCTTTTTAATTGTCCTTTCAAATCCTCATTTTCTTTTTCAACTAAATTTAACTTCTCGACAATAGGGTCGGTTGGAATTTCCGGTTCAACTACCTCCTAGATAAAAATACGTATGTCAACTTGATGGTCATAATTGTCATTAACACGATCGAAATGCAACAAATAGTTATAAAAGAGAATATACCACATCCGAATCATAAACCGGACGAGGGCCGACGGGCATGGATACCAAAACCATGGCACTATGTATAACAAACAATCATACAAGTAAGAAGATTATACAAATAACTATCTAAATCATACAAATAAGATTTTCTTTTATAAAAAGGATAAGACCAAGAGGCTCACCAAGGTGGTGCCGGTGACGGGAAGGTGCGGGCGATCGACGGTGGTTAGGACGGGGACGGGAAGGCACTAAGTAAACCACACCTACACATATGCAAGCTAAGAAGTTAATTTGAGCTCAAATTGCATATAAATCAAATAAACTCCCACATAATTACTCCCAAACTAAAACCCACATATCACTATAATTATAGAGCATTGCACGAGCTAATCTAGCAATGAGAGATGAAAGGACAAAGTTGCTAACCTTTGTGAACATTTGGATGGATGGGGTGCCTCAAATCTTGATAAATCTTGGCAAAAATGGAGGATGAGCTCGAGCAAGGGAAGAGAACAGAGGAGAGAAATGCGAAAACAGAGAGCTTCGGCCGGGCTGGACGAAGCACTATTTCTAGTGATACCAACCGGGACTAAAGGTCCATCTGTAGTCTCGGTTGGTGATACCAACCGGGACTAAAGGGCCTCGCGGGGGCCCCAGCCTGACACAACCCTGCCACCACCCCTTTAGTCCCGGTTGGTGTCACCAACTGGGACTAGAGGGTCCTCACGAACCGGGACTAATGCTTATCCTCACGAACCGGGACTAGTGGACACATTAGTCCCGGTCCAAAACGTGACCGGGACTAATGCTCCGGTCCAAAGGCCTGTTTTCTACTAGTGTCATGCCGTGAAGAACTTTCCGCGCTTCCTGATCCTTAATAGAAAAGAAATTGGGGTGAACCTTCACGTAAGCATTATTATCATGACCAAGCTTAGATGCGGAAATAAGACTTTTAGATGCCTCAGGAACATGTAAAATATTTCTAAGATGAATAGGACGGTCAGGGGTATGAAAAGAAGTATGACCAATTGATACGTCCATTTTGCATCATGCTTTTATATTGATATTTATTGCATTATGGGCTGTTATTACACATTATGGTACAATACTTATGCCTTTTCTCTCTTATTTTACAAGGTTTACATGAAGAGGGGGAATGCCGACAGCTGGAATTCTGGACTGGAAAAGGAGCAAATATGAGAGACCTATTCTGCACAACTCCAAAAGTCCAGAAAAGTTACGGAGAATTATTTTGGAATATATAAAAAATATTGGGCGAAAGAAATACCAGAGGGGACCCACCAGGAGGCCACAAGCCTGGGGGGCGCGCCCTACCCCCCAGGGCGCGCCCCTGTGGCTTGTGGGCCCCCTGGCAGCCCTCCGGTGCCCATCTTCTGCTATATGGAGGGTTTTGACCTGGAAAAAATCACAAGAGACCTTTCGGGACGAAGCACCGCCGTCTCGAGGCGAAACTTGGGCAGAACCAATCTAGGGCTCCGGCGGAGCTGTTCTGCCGGGGAAACTTCCCTCCCGGAGGGGGAAATCGAAGCCATCGTCATCACCAACGATCCTCTCATCGAGAGGGGGTCAATCTCCATCAACATCTTCACCAGCACCATCTCCTCTCCAAACCATAATTCATCTCTTGTATCCGATCTTTGTCTCAAAACCTCAGATTGGTACCTGTGGGTTGCTAGTAGTGTTGATTACTCCTTGTAGTTGATGCTAGTTGGTTTACTTGGAGGAAGATCATATGTTCAGATCCTTAATGATAATTAATACTCCTCTGGTTATGAACATGAATATGCTTTGTGAGTAGTTACGTTTGTTCCTGAGGACATGGGATAAGTCTTGTTATAAGTAATCATGTGAATATGGTATTCGTTCGATATTTTGATGAGATGTATGTTGTCTCTCCTCTAGTCGTGTTATGTGAACGTCGACTACATGACACTTCACCATTATTTGGGCCTAGGGGAAGGCATTGGGAAGTAATAAGTTGATGATGGGTTGCTAGAGTGACAGAAGCTTAAACCCTAGTTTATGCGTTGCTTCGTAAGGGGCTGATTTGGATCCATATGTTTCATGCTATGGTTAGATTTATCTTAATTCTTCTTTCGTAGTTGCGGATGCTTGCGAGAGAGGTTAATCATAAGTGGGAGGTTTTTCCAAGTAAGGGCAGCACCCAAGCACCGGTCCACCCACATATCAAATTATCAAAGTAACGAACGCGAATCATATGAGCATGATGAAAACAAGCTTGACAGAAATTCCCATGTGTCCTCGGGAGTGCTTTGCTTTATATAAGAGTTTGTCCAGGCTTGTCCTTTGCTACAAAAAGGATTGGGCCACCTTGCTGCACCTTTGTTACACTCGTTACTTGTTACCCGTTACGAATTATCTTATCACAAAACTATCTGTTACTGATAATTTCAGTGCTTGCAGAGAATACCTTACTGAGAACCGCTTGTCATTTCCTTCTGCTCCTCGTTGGGTTTGACACTCTTACTTATCGAAAGGACTACGATAGATCCCCTATACTTGTGGGTCATCACCAATATGTTGGATTTCCATACCTTGTGCACTAGCAGTATGGACTTGCTCGTTGCCGGTGCAACGGTCATGACAGTGAGTTTTTCAAGTTCACCAGTGATACGATCAGTGGCTCCGGTATCTAGATACCAATTGGTATCAACTCCATATGAGGAGTTCGTCGCCACATGTACTTGAGGGTCGATTGGTGTCGGTGTCAAATCCGGCATATCTCGTAGTAGGGGTCCTAAGCTAGGCGTCTTGGAGCGATGGTAACATGGACACAGGATTTTACCCAGGTTCGGGCTCTCTTGAAGAGATAATACCCTACGTCCTGCTTTTGATTGTATTGATATGGGGATAGTACAGAGTACATGTGTCTTCCACGAGATTATGATATGTAATGTAATGATCTATTAACTAGCCTGGCCTCGGTTTATTTATGCACCGTAGGCCTAGGGTTTAGAGGAGTCCTTGTCTTGTGCGCCAAGTCTTGTGGAATCCTCCTTGTATTCGGCATGGGCTGCCCGATGTGGCCCATGAGTGAACCGTCATCGGGGTCCTCGGCCCGACCCACCTGGTCGGGAGACGACGCAGTGCGTACCCCCTAGTCCGGGACACCCTCAGTAGCCCCCTTGAACCGGTCTTCAAGTTGGGGACGCTCCTCGGTTCTTCCTAACTGTTCTTCGTCTTCGGTCGTCGGTCTTGAAAACTGGTTCAACAAATCTTCCCATCTCCGATCTCGAGAATCGCCGATGTGTATCCGAAGAGTTCATACGTCAGGCATCCGAGGAGCCCTTTTAAATTATCGGCTTTTATCAATGTCTTGTAATTTTTACGCCACACCTCGGGTAATTTTTTCCCGTGGGGCGATATCCTCTTGCATTCGAGCTCCAACGCCGAACTGCATCCGAGGTGTATTTTTAGCCGAGCTCCAACGCTGGTCGGCATCCGAGGTGTCATAGACTACCTCGGTCATGAAAAGTTTGGAGGAGTTCAACCGAACATAATGCCGGAAAAGCCCTCTCGGGAGACAACCACTCGCGTCCGAGCTGTCTTTTTGTAGCCGAAGTCTAATGTTGTTCGGCATCCGAAGTGTCATAGATTACCTCGGTCTTGGAAAGTTTGGAGGAGTTCGGCCAAGCTTATTGCTGAAAACGTCTTCTGTGGAGCCAGCCACTCGCGTCCGAGTTTTATGCCAGGCTGCTTCCGAGGTGGTGCTCCACCTCGGCTTTAGGCTGGTATATCTTACGGATTTTTTCCGAATGGTGCAATTTATTCTCTGCCGAGATGTATAGCCAGTAGCCCACAAGGTGTGTGTCGGTCTAAAATCCGAGACGCACCTGAAGGATGACATAAGACCGCTGATCCCAGTAGCCCCTGAGACTCAGGTCGATTCGCGAAATCGGCCTGAGGATCAACTTCGAGCTCGGCCGCATACTTAGGAACACAAAAGCGGTGTGCACAGACCTCGAGACTCAGGTTGGGTGCGGTCGACCAACCTGAGGATCATAATCTCCTCGGAAACTGTATTGCACTTAAATTTTCTGCATTGAATTGTCAATACAGTAGCCCCCGAGACTTGGGTTGGGCTGTTGGAAATATGCCCTAGAGGCAATAATAAATTGGTTGTTATTATATTTCCTTGTTCATGATAATCGTTTATTATCCATGCTATAATTGTATTGATTGGAAACTCAAATACATGTGTGGGTACATAGACAACACTGTGTCCCTAGTAAGCCTCTAGTTGACTAGCTCATTGATCAAAGATGGTTAAGGTTTCCTAGCCATTGACATGAGATGTCATTTGATAACGGGATCACATCATTAGGAGAATGATGTGATGGACAAGACCCAAACTATAAACGTAGCATATGATCGTGTCAGTTTATTGCTATTGTTTTCTGCATGTCAAGTATCTGTTCCTATGACCATGAGATCATGCAACTCCCTGACATCGGAGGAGTACCTTGTGTGTATCAAACGTCGCAACGTAACTGGGTGACTATAAAGGTGCTCTACAGGTATCTCCGAGGGTGTCTGTTGGGTTGGCATGGATCAAGACTGGGATTTGTTACTCCGTGTGACGGAGAGGTATCTCAGGGCCCACTCGGTAATACAACATCACAATGAGCCTTGCAAGCAATGTGACTAAAGTGTTAGCCATGAGATCTTGTATTACGGAATGAGTAAAGAGACTTGCCGGTAACGAGATTGAACTAGGTATGGAGATACCGACGATCGAATCTCGGGCAAGTAACATAACGAAGAACAAAGGGAACAGCATACGGGATTAACTGAATCCTTGACATAGAGGTTCGACCGATAAAGATCTTTGTCGAATATGTAGGAGCCAATATGTGCATTCAGGTCCCGCTATTGGTTATTGATCGTGGAGGTGTCTCGGTCATGTCTACATAGTTCTCGAACCCGCAGGGTCTACACACTTAACGTTTGGTGACGATTAGTATAGTTGAGTTATTTTGTTGGTGACCGAAGGTTGTTCGGAGTCCCGGATAAGATCCCGGACATGACGAGGATCTCCGGAAGAGTCCGGAGGTAAAGATTGATATATGTGATAATAGTGTTTTGATCTCCGGAAGGGTTCCGGAATTCACCGGAAGGGGTTCCGGATGTTTACCGAAGTGTTCGGGTGCAGCAACACTTTATATGAGCCAAAGGGGTAAAGCCCACGAGGTATTGGAAAGTGCAAAAGGAAGTTTTGCTGCTGCCTTAAGCGGTACTACCGTTGTAAGGCAGTACTGTAGGGTAACGCAGCAGAAAACAAAAAATTTCCGACCTACGCACCAGCCCAGGACCACTATGGAGACTGCATACAAGGTTTGATCATTTTCGTTACCGACTCGTAGCGCAGCGGAAGTAGAGTCGATGACGAACGGCGGTGCAGATCCCCACAGCTAGGATTTTACAACCTCCCAACCGCGAGGATGTATACCCTCATCTGCCCCGCGGACAGCCCTCCGGGAGGCGGTCGCACAGTCCCCCGGACGGTGTCGCAGACAGCCCTTCGGGAGGACCTCCAAAACTCGGACGGTCACACGGACAGCCCTTCGGGAGGACCTCCAAAACTCGGACGGTCACACGGACAGCCCTTCGGGAGGCACTCTCGAACTAAGACCGAAACTACGATCTCTCTACAGAGTTGCACACATACGGTGTCATCTATCCGGCAGGGCTTCGCCGTCCAGAACTAGTTCCCACCGGAACCCAGACAGCCTTTCGGCTCTACGAAACTATTTCGTGGGAGGGAGAGAAGAAAGGCAGATCATGCATGCCATGTGTGTGAGAGTTAGAGTGAGTATGGAGAGCTCCTCTCCACCTCCTTATATAGTGGTGGAAGGGGTGAGGGGGGGGGCTGAAATTTCAGCCCACAAAACAAGCACCCACCAAACAAGGAAACATGTTCCCACCAAACATGGAGAAAACATGTTCCCTTGTCCATGGTGTTCCCCCATGGGGCCCCACCTTCCTCCCAACACTCTCCACCATTTGTGGGGGCTGCCCCCCACCATGGGGGGGCCCCCCAACACTTTGTCCAGCCACAAGGGGGCTGTCCCCTAAAGGGGGCGCCCCCAAAAACAGCCCAAAAACAGCCCCCACGATCCGTGGGATCTTGTCCCCTCTCGCTGGGACAAGATGTTTTCCGAAACTATTTCTTCTGAAAAATTCCGGAAGGTCCCAGAACATTTCCGGCACCCTCTAAAATTATCTAGACGCGCTCCGGAACATTTCCGGTATGGTGGTTTAATTTAAAACCATCTTCGTTTACCCGGTAAACAATTCCGGCAGCTCCGAAAACCTTTTTTCGGTTTTTTCTCCGGAAAAATTCCAGAAATTACCAGACCAATCTGGCAACCTCCAAAACTTTCCCGGTGCTTGCCGAAACCTTTTTGGATCAATGGTTTTATCCGAAACAACTTTTCGGTTTTACCGAAACTTTTCCGGTGTTCTCTTCGAAACTTTTCCGTTGTCTCCGAAACTTTTCCAGTGACTTTCTCTCGGACTCCTTGTCTAGTATTCAGCAGATAGATGACCCTTAAGCGTGTGACCCTATAGGTTCGGTGAAGTATATACATGACCGGAACACTTTCCGATCAATGATCAGCATCGGAGCCGTAGACACCCATATTGACCCCTATACCCACACGAATAAATATTCGAGTGAACCTCCAGTTGCCGTGTGTTATTCCTGTTACTTCGCGATATGTTACAATTACCCGAGGTGAGAAACATCGGCATCCTCATGGATCAACACTTGTCCACAATGCCAGTTACCTCGTTGCCGGTATTGTTCTCTTTTCTCGTTCCCGTGTTCCGGCATCCCTGTGATCAAATCACCCTGTGTCTGGCCAGACGATGATGGATACCGTAACACCGAGAGGGCCCAGAGATATCTCTCCATCGTCGGAGGAGCAAATCCCAATCTTGAGCTATAAACTTATGACGAATGTATCTCATAGCATAACATCAATCGGGTCGATTCAACACAAGTGTTCTACCAACAATTGTGCCCTCAAAATTGCCGGCATAGTCATGCCCATGATCAGGAAAACAGGATCATCATGCAATACTTGAGCCAGTCATAGAGGCTTGACTAGGAATACATTTTACCGTTTATTATCCCACACGTGCACATGAGTTTCCCTCCAAGCCTCGTTTTATTTGTAGACTCGAGAATCATTGCAGTTATAGCATGGAACATAAACATAATTATGAACAGGGAGATAATCAATAACATTTATTATTGCCTCTAGGGCATATCTCCTACAGACTCCCACTTGCACTAGAGTCAATAATCTAGTCAATGCTAATGCACTTTACACCTATGGCATACTGGTGTAAAATATGCTTCGCATGTGGTATAGCCTGATGTCCAACGGATCTGACAACTTCAGCTCCGCGTATAACTTTGCATATCCTCGCGTTTTCACGCTTTCACAAAATTCATATTTTGTGTGGACTTGGCTTTGCATATGTGTGAATCATTGGTCGAAACCTGATTCCTCAGACTGAGCTATGGAGCAACTATCTGCAATAGTGTCCCATAGACCAAAGCCATCTTGGAACCATACTAAGTTCATGAATGAACTATATGATTCAACAACTTCTTTGTCGCTTCTTAAGCGTCAACATACTTAGCCTTTGTTATAGAATTCGCCACAGTATCTTGTTTGGAACAATTTCCAACTACCGTGCCACTATGTTGTGTATTACACAAAACCCTTAATTTAAATCGAAAATCGCATGGAGCATTGATGAAGACTGTATCGATGTAATTACTTACAACGAGCACTTCATAATCTCTGCTTGCGAGAAAACATGTCATCAGTACTACTCTAGTACCTAATGACATCTTTCACTGTTGTCCCATGATCAGTACTTTTGATCACTTTGGTATCTATACTCGCAACAACTTTGGAGTATTGGACATATCTGGTTGTTTTACATACCATGGAATACATGATTAATCCAAACACAAGAGTGTGTGGAATCACCATCATGTATTTTTGCTCATCAGTGTTTTGGGACACCGAGTCTCGCAAAACTCTTTCCATGTGACTTCGGCAAGAATCACTCCTTGGCGTTTTAAATGCTAAAAGGTTTTAGCATCTTGTCAATATGTATTCATTTCTTAGCCCCATTAGGTAAATCTATCTCCATAGATCATCATGCCTAATATTGAGGCTATTTAGCCTAAGCACTTCATCGAAAAACTATTTTCAAATGAAGTCCTAATTCGTGTCAAGAAATTTACTTCCAATTAACAATGTGTCAAGCACACAACGTTTTTATAAATATTATTATGCTCCCACTTACTTTCTTGAATCACAAGCATCTTCGATACCCATTTGATGAAGTCAAACCCCTTTGACCATTCCATCAAAGACGAAGATTCCAACTCCACTTTGCTCTCTTCTGTCCATCACTGGAACTCTGAAGTTTGCATACTTACTAGCATCCTCTGGATCGACAAATTACTTTGGACTGTATCACATACAAGTCCTAGGTTTCATTTCCATGAGATGGAAATCCTTTTGACATCCATGTTTCATATCTCATGATTGAAATATGTATTAATTGCTAGTTCAACCCGAACCGACATTAAGCATCGCTACGGTGAATCAACCTCATCGTAGTCAACTCCTTGAACTTGTTATTTCAACAAGTCGAGCTATATGGATAAAACATTTTTATCCGTATCAGTTTTTAGTTCCATAAATATTCGTTAGACTCTAAGTCTTCTGAAAGGTGTATCAAGATTTTAATCTCGAATCACTTATATGGAAACTATCTCGGATTGTATTGGCATTTAGCCAATTACGGAGTCAGGGCCCATCAACGCTTCCTTGTGTATTGTAGGTATACTGCTGTCTAACAACAATATCTCGTTTGCGCACCTGATAGGTTTGCACGAGCTCTGCCTACGTGGTTCAGCTGCAAGTTCGACCGAAGTCCATACATTTTATTGTAGAGACTTCCGTATCAGTCGCAGCAGGAAACTCCGGAATCACTTCCAAGGTTTCTTTCCTTTGGTCTGATGACGAAGATACTGGTTATCTCGTCGAGTTTGCACTGTCCTCCCACTCACCTTTTGTAAGAACTATTCTCTTTAAAAGCATACCGTTTTGCGGCAAAACCCTTTGCCTCGGTATAGTGGTGGGGAAATACCCAATGACTTGGGATAACCTTACAAAGTAGCACTTGTCTGATTTGGAATAGGTTTGTAACCTTTTACACAAGCCCCATATTCCAAATGTTAAGAAAAGATATAACATGGTTGGGCGTACCACACCATGGCGTCATTTCAACAGACCTGATGGAGCTCTTTTCAGTGTAAAAGCCGCAGTCTCTAAAGCATCACTCTATAAAAGGGATAATGGCAAATTTATTTATGTCATCTTTGATCTTACCATGTCATAAATGGTTCGATTACATCTTCACGGACTTTCCACTTGCAGTGGTGTTCCGGGAGGTGCAAGTTATGAAACCCCTTTCATAACTCATCAGACATTCGCTAAACTTGTAACTCAAATATTCCTTTCTGCAATCGAATTGTAGAAACATAATTTTCTTGTTACAACAACTTGTACTTCATTTTTGAAAACCTTATGAATGAATTCAAAAGATCCAGACTTACGTCTCAACAAGTAAATATCCACATATCTACTTGAGTCATTTCTGAAGATAGATAAATCCACTACTTGCAACAACATTTATTGGACTACACACATCATAATGTATGATTACCAATATGTTCTTTGCTCGTTCCTTATGGCCTGTGAACGGTATTTCAGTCACTTCACTTTTCAGAGGAAAGTTGCAAGTGTCAGATGATTCAAAATCAAATGACTTCAAAATCCATCATAATGGAATTTTCCATGCGGGTTTCTCCAATGTGACCAAATGCAGTGCCACACTTGTGTGGTATTCTTTTAGTCTTGCGACATTTAGCGTCAGTGTTATGGATGTATCATATTACCATCAATATTCATAGCATACATCCCATCCTGTATGGAAGCATGGCCCTTCATGTTTTTCATAACACCGAACATCAAAAGTTCTCTTATGAATAACCTTCTTGCAAAATACCTTATGCAAAGGGCTAGAGTGTATGAAACTCTAAATGAATTATGAAAGTAAATACAGAGGCAATGTATTAATATCAATATTCATAACATACGTCTCATTCATAATGAAAGTATGGCCCTTATGTTATTCATAACACCGAACATCAAAAGTTCTCTTATGAACAACCTTCTTGCAAGATACCTTATGCAAAGGGCTAGAGTGTGAAACTCTAAAATGAATTATGAAAGCCAATACATAGGGAATACACCGATGGAAGGCATAGTAACTTTTACTATGTTCCCTATGTGTATCTTAACCTCATTCCTGGCTAGTCTCTCAGGCCATAGTAGTTCTTACATCGAGTTGCAACAGAATGCAATCGAGCGGGTATCTTTGTGATTAACTCACAATACCCAAGAATTAGTGATTAACATGTTTAACCATAATTCCCAAGAACTATATCTTTGACCAGCCTTCTATACATCAAAAAAAAAACTTGTATGACATTCATACATGAGCTGGATATTCCAGTCTTCTATCCTTTTGCCATTATACTTCTAACAGTTTAACTTTTAGTAATTCTCCTACTCTCAGAAGAAGCACCAAACTTAAGAGTGGTGTTAGCCCCGGACTTCCTAGGCGTGAAGGTTTCACTAACACCCTTCGGACACTTCCTTTCTCTTTAAGTTGTTGTTTTATTCACCATCATCATATGACACGCGTTCTTCTGAATCCCTCTCTTATCAGTCTAATGCATAGTAAACTCCTTTACTAACAGTTCACAAACAAACATTGCTTTGGATATCTCATATCTTTTAGCCTTTGTCTGTCTCTGAAAATGATTTTCAGATTCCATGAATATCACATAACTATCCAAACTTTCGAAGTTCGGGTCTCATGGAAGCAAACATATTGCACTTTGACTGAAAAGGAATTCTAGCTTTTGGATCGAAGGACGAGAGTCACATGATCCATAGCATTAGCGGGAGAATACCGAAAGCATGCGATAGGACAAAGTCCTTCTTGGCACTCTTGAGGATAATCCTCACATTACGTTACCAACCGTAAAGTTTTAACCAGATATTTAACAGCTATTCAATTTTAATAGAGAAGGTGGAAACGCGAGCCATTATTCTACAACTATTATGCAAATCACACTTAGACAGTGTTCAAAATTAATTGCACTGAGAATTAAAAGAATTCAATTCTACAGTGCGCTCCCACTCAAAACAATATCTCTCATAATTGATTGTGAGCGATTCAAGATCCAAATTACAATTCAACGCCAAGGATGTATCCATCTCAAGTGACGAGAATTGCAATCGGTAGGCCAACTTGCCAATCACATCTCTATGTGACTCTTGTTCATCTTTCGATGCGTGTGTTCCGAGCTCATGACTTTCATGCCTGAACGTCAAGACAACCAAGTGATCTCGCTGCGAGGTCTCAACTCACCCGCCTCACACATCCCTAATCGTTCGTACCCATGTATCCATGTGATACCCCGAAAAGTTAGGTGCCGTGACGGTGCTACACTTGGGAGAACACTAACTACTTGATATTTTTGTGAGAGATCACCCTAATAAAGCGACTACCGCGCAATCAAGAAGGGTGCATCATAAGGGATAAACATCTCAGGCAATTCATAATAGCATGATATGGTATAGCCCTTTCTGACGGAGAAGTCTAGTATTTCTTCGTCTTCGGCATTCGCGTCGGTGTTCACCTTCGCAAAGATTGCCACCACCTTGTCGATGCACCAGATAATATTGCTATCTCTATAGCTAATAAAATAAGTGCATTACATAAGGTTGACACGCAGGTCATTAAAGTGCAATCATATGGCTCCAGCCATCATGCTGAATCATGACACGCAGGTCATGTTAATCAATTTACATCATATAGTCATCTCATACATAATCAAATTATTATGAACACTGCTATACCACATCACATGCACATGCAAACCATCCTGCAAAACCAAGTTAGACACCTCTAATCGGTTCATGCGAAATTTTATTTTACGTGGCTTCTAAGGTTTCGAAACAAACCGAAGCTACCAACGTCCATCATCAAGCATGATAATCCAAGTCGCTAGATTAACATTCCAGGGTGTATGAAACACGAGATAATAAAATCTCGAGCCCCATACTAAACTTCGTCATACGCGTGACCCCCGTGCAGATCACATCTGCATTGCCCTTTTGTCTGCAAAATTTCATCTTTCTTTTTAACTACGGTGGAATTCAATGAACTGTTAGCACTTCGTTGATCAATCAGGATCGTGGATTGCCAGAACATTGAAACTCCACCATACTGTTATCAAGATCAGAAATATGCAAATTCGAGGGAAGCAACAAGAACATCGGGTAACAGACTTCATCTGCTACCCGCACAAATAATTTTCAGCAATAGATCTCATCTACTACCTAATTATATTGTGCAACACCCATACATCTCTATGTATTCTAGATCGCAACCTGCATCTACGCATAGCACGGCTCTTGATGCCACTGTAGGGTAACGCAGCAGAAAACAAAAAATTTCCGACCTATGCACCAGCCCAGGACCACTATGGAGACTGCATACAAGGTTTGATCATTTTTGTTACCGACTCATAGCGCAGCGGAAGTAGAGTCGATGACGAACGGCGGTGCAGATCCACGCAGCTAGGATTTTACAACCTCCCAACCGCGAGGATGTATACCCTCATCTGCCCCGCGGACAGCCCTCCGGGAGGCGGTCGCACAGTCCCCCGGACGGTGTCGCAGACAGCCCTTCGGGAGGACCTCCGAAACTCGGACGGTCACACGGACAGCCCTTCGGGAGGACCTCCAAAACTCGGACGGTCACACGGACAGCCCTTCGGGAGGCACTCTCGAACTAAGACCGAAACTACGATCTCTCTACAGAGTTGCACACATACGGTGTCATCTATCCGGCAGGGCTTCGCCGTCCAGAACTAGTTCCCACCGGAACCCAGACAGCCTTTCGGCTCTACGAAACTATTTCGTGGGAGGGAGAGAAGAAAGGCAGATCATGCATGCCATGTGTGTGAGAGTTAGAGTGAGTATGGAGAGCTCCTCTCCACCTCCTTATATAGTGGTGGAAGGGGTGAGGGGGGGGCTGAAATTTCAGCCCACAAAACAAGCACCCACCAAACAAGGAAACATGTTCCCACCAAACATGGAGAAAACATGTTCCCTTGTCCATGGTGTTCCCCCATGGGGCCCCACCTTCCTCCCAACACTCTCCACCATTTGTGGGGGCTGCCCCCCACCATGGGGGGGGGCCCAACACTTTGTCCAGCCACAAGGGGGCTGTCCCCTAAAGGGGGCGCCCCCAAAAACAGCCCAAAAACAGCCCCCACGATCCGTGGGATCTTGTCCCCTCTCGCTGGGACAAGATGTTTTCTGAAACTATTTCTTCTGAAAAATTCCAGAAGGTCCCAGAACATTTCCGGCACCCTCTAAAATTATCTAGACGCGCTCCGGAACATTTCCGGTATGGTGGTTTAATTTAAAACCATCTTCGTTTACCCGGTAAACAATTCCGGCAGCTCCGAAAACCTTTTTTCGGTTTTTTCTCCGGAAAAATTCCAGAAATTACCAGACCAATCTGGCAACCTCCAAAACTTTCCCGGTGCTTGCCGAAACCTTTTTGGATCAATGGTTTTATCCGAGACAACTTTTCGGTTTTACCGAAACTTTTCCGGTGTTCTCTTCGGAACTTTTCCGTTGTCTCCGAAACTTTTCCAGTGACTTTCTCTCGGACTCCTTGTCTAGTATTCAGCAGATAGATGACACTTAAGCGTGTGACCCTATAGGTTCGGTGAAGTATAGACATGACCGGAACACTTTCCGATCAATGATCAGCATCGGAGCCGTGGACACCCATATTGACCCCTATACCCACACGAATAAATATTCGAGTGAACCTCCAGTTGCCGTGTGTTATTCCTGTTGCTTCGCGATATGTTACAATTACCCGAGGTGAGAAACATCGGCATCCTCGTGGATCAACACTTGTCCACAATGCCAGTTACCTCGTTGCCGGTATTGTTCTCTTTTCTCGTTCCCGTGTTCCGGCATCCCTGTGATCAAATCACCCTGTGTCTGGCCAGACGATGATGGATACCGTAACACCGAGAGGGCCCAGAGATATCTCTCCATCGTCGGAGGAGCAAATCCCAATCTTGAGCTATAAAGTCCCTTGACATACTATTCCATGAACCCGTAAGCCGCTGTAATAGCCACCCATTTACGGATGACGTTTAACAAACCCCAAAGTTCATGAAGCAAGCATGAAGAAACTCGACACTCTCATGGTCTAAGGAATTATGCAAACATTAACTTCTCTGTGTTATTAACCATAAACTTATGACGAATGTATCTCATAGCATAACATCAATCGGGTCGATTCAACACAAGTGTTCTACCAACAATTGTGCCCTCAAAATTGCCGGCATAGTCATGCCCATGATCAGGAAAACAGGATCATCATGCAATACTTGAGCCAGTCATAGAGGCTTGACTAGGAATACATTTTACCGTTTATTATCCCACACGTGCACATGAGTTTCCCTCCAAGCCTCGTTTTATTTGTAGACTCGAGAATCATTGCAGTTATAGCATGGAACATAAACATAATTATGAACAGGGAGATAATCAATAACATTTATTATTGCCTCTAGGGCATATCTCCTACAAGTACTACCGCGTAAGCGGTACTACCGCTTGTGTGAAGCGGTACTACCACTCGTGAGCGGTACTACCGCTTGTGCGCGGTACTGTAGGGATCCGAGTTGGACTCTTTCCCTGCGGGCCAAACCGACCTTGTGCGGGCAAAACCGACCTGGAGGAGGCTTTTACTCCAAGTTTAGACCCCAAGGCTCAACATATAAATAGAGGGGCAGGGCTAGCACACGGGATACATTAAGATTTCCCAAGCCGTGTGTCGGCAACCCTAACCCTCTAGTTCTCCCGTCATAATCTCCGTAGTGCTTGGCGAAGCCCTGCAGAGATTGTTCCTCACCATCATCACCACGCCGTCGTGCTGCCGGAACTCATCTACTACTTCATCATCGCTCGCTGGATCGAGGAGGTGAAGGCGTCATCAAGCCGTACGTGTGTTGAACGCAGAGGTGCCGTCCGTTCGGCACTAGTTCGTGATCGGATCGAGGGACGACTTGCGATTTGGATCGCGGAGACGTTCGACTACATCAACCGCGTTTCTTAACGCTTCCGCTTAGCGATCTACAAGGGTATGTAGATTCACTCTCCCTCTCGTAGATGCTCATCACCATGGATAGATCTTGTGTGTGCGTAGGAAATTTTTTGTTTCCCATGCAACGTTCCCCAACAGTGGCATCTGAGCTAGGTCTATGCGTAGATGAGATCTCGAGTAGAACACAAACGAGTTGTGGGCGTGGGTGTATACATATTGCTTGCCGTTACTAGTTGATACTTGATTCGGCGGTATTGTGAGATGAAGCGGCCCGGACCAACATTACGCGTACGCTTACGCGAGACAGGTTCCTTCAACCGACATGTAACTTCGTTGCATAAAGATGGATAGCGGGTGTCTGTCTCTCTCACTTTAGTTGAATCGATTTCAATGAAGAGGGTTCTTTTAGAAGATCAAAAAGCAATCACTACACCACGTTGTGGTTTTGCGTAGGTAAGAACGGTTCTTGCAAATCCGTAGCAGCCACGTAAAATATGCAACAACAATTAGAGGACGTCTAACTTGTTTTTGCAGGGTATGTTGTGATGTGATATGGCCAATTACATGATGAGATATATGTGATGTATGAGATGATCATGTGTTGTATAGAATAATCACGACTTGCATGTCGATGAGTACGGCAACTGGCAGGAGCCATAGAGTTGTCTTTAATTATTTTCGCCGTTTTGCTTTACTTTATCGCTATGAGTTAGCAATAGTCGTGGAAGCAACAGTCGGCGCGACAACCTCATGGCGACACGTTGATGGAGATCAAGATGATGGAGATCATGGTGTCATGCCGGTGACAATGGAGATCATGCCGGTGCTTTGGAGATGGAGATCAAAAGCACAAGTTCATGGCCATATCATGTCACTTATGATTTGCATGTGATGTTAATCCTTTTATGCATCTTATTTTGCTTAGGACGACGGTAGCATTATAAGGTGATCCCTCACTTAAATTTCAAGATAAAATTGTGTTCTCCCCGAGTGTGCACCGTTGCGAAAGTTCGTCGTTTCGAGACACCACGTGATGATCGGGTGTGATAGACTCTACGTTCACATACAACGGGTGCAAGCCAGTGTTGCACATGTGGAACACTCGGGTTAAACTTGACGAGCCTAGCATGTACAGACATGGCCTCGGAACACAAGAGATCGAAAGGTCGAACATGAGTCATATAGTAGATATGATCAACATGAAGATGTTCACCATTGAAACCACCTCAACTCACGTGATGATCGGACTTGAGTTGGTGGATTTGGATCATGTTACACTCGAATGACCGGAGGGATGTCAATTTGAGTGGGAGTTTTTAAGTAATATGATTAACTAAACTCATTATCTAGAACAATAGTCTAAGTTGTCTTTGCTATATTTATGTTGTAGATCATGGCTCTCGCAGTAGCACCCCTGAATTTTAATGCGTTCCTAGAGAAAGCTAAGTTGAAAGATGATGGAAGTAACTTTGTGGACTGGGCCCGTAATCTAAGGATTATCCTTACGGCTTCCCAGAAGGCTTATGTCCTTGATGCACCGCTTGGTGATCCACCCGCTCCAGTTGAGTCTCTAGACGTTGTGAACGCCTGGCAGGCTCGTTCTGAAGATTACTCAATAGTTCAATGTGCAATATTGTATGGCTTAGAACCGGGACTTCAAAGACGTTTTGAACGTCATGGAGCATATGAGATGTTCCAGGAGTTGAAGTTTATCTTTCAGAAAAATGGCCGGATCGAGAGATATGAGATCTCCGATAAGTTCTATGCTTGCAAGATGGAGGAGAATGGGTCTATCAGTGATCACGTACTCAGAATGTCTGGGTACTCCACCCGTCTGGCAGAATTGGGGATGCCCCTTCCGCCAGAGGCTATCACTGACAGAGTTCTTCAATCATTGCCACCTAGCTATAAGAGCTTCGTGTTGAACTATAACATGCACGGGATGAACAAGTCAGTCGCCGAGCTGTTTGCGATGCTGAAAGCCGCTGAGTCTGAAATTCAGAAGGAGCATCAAGTGTTAATGGTCAATAAAACCACTAGTTTCAAGAAAAATGGCAAGGGTAAGAAGGGTAACTCCAAGAAGAGTGGTAAAGCAGTTGCTCCTCTCGTGAAGAAACCCAAGGCTGGACCCAAACCAGAAACTGTGTGCTTTCATTGCAAGGGAACTGGACACTGGAAGCGGAACTGCCCCAAGTATTTGGCTGACAAGAAGGCGGCCAACAACAAACAAGGTATATATGATATACATGTTATTGATGTGTACCTTACCAACTCTCGTTGTAGTGCCTGGGTATTTGATACCGGTGCGGTTGCTCATATTTGCAACTCAAAACAGGAACTGCGGAATAGACGGAGGCTGGCAAAGGACGAAGTGACGATACGCGTGGGAAATGGTTCCAAGGTTGATGTGATCGCCGTCGGCACGCTCGCTCTTCGATTACCATCGGGATTAGTGATGAACCTGAATAATTGTTATTTAGTGCCTGCGTTAAGCATGAACATTATATCTGGATCTTGTTTATTGCGAGACGGTCACTCATTTAAATCAGAGAATAATGGTTGTTCTATTTATATGAGTAATATCTTTTATGGTCATGCACCCGATGTGAGGGGTTTATTTTTATTAAATCTCGATAGTAATGATACACATGTTCATAAAATTGATGCCAAAAGATGTAGAATTGATAATGATAATACCACTTTCTTGTGGCACTGCCGTTTAGGTCATATTGGCGTAAAACGCATGAGGAAGCTCCATGCTGATGGACTTTTGGAGTCACTTGATTTTGAATCACTTGACACATGTGAGCCATGCCTCATGGGCAAGATGACTAAAACGCCGTTCTCTAGAACAATGGAACGGGCAAGTGACTTATTGGAAATCATACATACTGATGTGTGCGGTCCGATGAGTATTGAGGCGCGCGGTGGTTATCGTTACTTTCTCACCTTCACTGATGACTTAAGTAGATATGGGTATATTTACTTAATGAAACACAAGTCTGAAACATTTGAAAAGTTCAAACAATTTCAGAGTGATGTTGAGAATCATCGTAACAAGAAGATTAAATTCCTACGATCTGATCGAGGAGGAGAATATCTGAGTTATGAGTTTGGCAGTCACTTAAGACAATGTGGAATTGTTTCACAACTGACACCGCCTGGAACACCACAGCGAAATGGTGTGTCCGAACGTCGTAATCGAACCTTATTGGATATGGTGCGATCTATGATGTCTCTTGCCGATTTGCCACTATCGTTTTGGGGTTATGCGTTAGAGACAGCTGCATTCACTTTAAATAGGGCACCATCAAAATCCGTTGAGACGGCGCCATATGAACTTTGGTTTGGCAAGAAGCCAAAGTTGTCATTTCTTAAAGTTTGGGGATGTGATGCTTATGTCAAAAAGCTTCAGCCTGAAAAGCTGGAACCCAAAGCGGAGAAATGCGACTTCATAGGATACCCAAAAGAGACAGTTGGGTATACCTTCTACCTCAGATCCGAAGGCAAAGTGTTTGTCGCTAAAAACGGAACATTTCTTGAGAAAGAGTTTCTCTCGAAAGAATTGAGTGGGAGGAAGATAGAACTTGATGAGGTTGTTGAACCTTTACTTCAACCTGAAAGTAGCGCAGCGCAGAAAGATGTTTCTGTAAAGCCTACAACAGCTGAAGAGGAAGTTAATGATGATGATCATGAAGCTTTGGATCAAGTTGCTATCGAACCTCGTAGGTCGACAAGGACGCGTACTGCTCCTGAGTGGTACGGCAACCCTGTCTTAGAGGTCATGTTGTTGGACAACGATGAACCTACGAGCTATGGAGAAGCGATGATGGGCCCGGATTCCGAGAAGTGGTTAGAGGCCATGAAATCCGAGATGGGATCCATGTATGAAAACAAAGTATGGACTTTGGAAGTATTACCTGAAGGGCGTAAGGCCATTCAGAACAAATGGATCTTTAAGAGGAAGACGGACGCGGACGGTAATGTCACCGTCTATAAAGCTCGACTTGTGGCAAAGGGTTTTTCACAAGTTCAAGGAGTTGACTACGATGAGACCTTCTCACCCGTAGCGATGCTTAAGTCCGTCAGAATCATGTTAGCAATAGCTACCTTTTTCGATTATGAAATTTGGCAGATGGATGTCAAAACAGCATTCCTTAACGGTTTCCTTAAGGAAGAGTTGTATATGATGCAACCAGAAGGTTTTGTCGATCCAGAGAATGCTGACAAAGTTTGCAAACTCCAGCGATCCATTTATGGACTGGTGCAAGCATCTCGGAGTTGGAATCTTCGCTTTGATTAGGTGATCAAAGCGTTCGAGTTTATACAAGTTTACGGAGAAGCTTGTATTTACAAGAAACTGAGTGGGAGCTCTATAGCGTTTCTAATATTATATGTGGATGACATATTACTGATTGGAAACAATATAGAAGTGTTGGAAAGCATGAAGGAATATTTGAACAAGAGTTTTTCAATGAAGGACCTAGGAGAAGCTGCTTTCATATTAGGCATCAAGATCTATAGAGATAGATCGAGACGCTTAATAGGACTTTCACAAAGCACATACCTTGACAAAGTTTTGAAGAAGTTCAAAATGGATCAGTCCAAGAAGGGGTTCTTGCCTGTATTGCAAGGTGTGAAGTTGAGTAAGACTCAATGCCCAGTGACTGCAGAAGATAGAGAAAAGATGAGTGTCATCCCCTATGCTTCAGCCATAGGCTCTATCATGTATGCAATGCTGTGCACAAGACCCGATGTCAGCCTTGCCATAAGTATGGTCGGAAGGTTTCAAAGTGATCCAGGAATGGAACACTGACGGCGGTCAAGAATATCCTGAAGTACCTGAAAAGGACTAAGGACATGTTTCTCGTTTATGGAGGTGATCAAGAGCTCGTCGTAAAGGGTTACGTCGATGCAAGCTTTGACACTGATCCGGATGACTCTAAATCACAAACCGGATACGTATTTATTCTTAATGGGGGTGCGGTTAGCTGGTGCAGTTCCAAGCAAAGCGTGGTAGCTGATTCTACATGCGAAGCGGAGTACATCGCTGCCTCGGAGGCGGCGAAGGAAGGTGTCTGGATGAAGGAGTTCATGACAGATCTTGGAGTAGTGCCTAGTGCGCTTAACCCAATGACTCTGTTTTGTGATAATACTGGTGCCATTGCTCTAGCCAAGGAACCAAGATTTCACAAGAGGACCAGACACATAAAGCGACATTTCAATTCCATCCGCGATTACATCAAGGAGGACGACATAAATATTTGCAAAGTACACACGGATCTGAATGTTGCAGATCCTATGACTAAACCTCTTCCAAGGGCTAAACATGAACAACACCAGAACTGCATGGGTGTTCGATTCATTACAATGTAAATCACATAGTGATGTGAACTAGATTATTGACTCTAGTGCAAGTGGGAGACTGTTGGAAATATGCCCTAGAGGCAATAATAAATTGGTTATTATTATATTTCCTTGTTCATGATAATCGTTTATTATCCATGCTATAATTGTATTGATTGGAAACTCAAATACATGTGTGGGTACATAGACAACACTGTGTCCCTAGTAAGCCTCTAGTTAACTAGCTCGTTGATCAAAGATGGTTAAGGTTTCCTAGCCATGGACATAAGATGTCATTTGATAATGGGATCACATCATTAGGAGAATGATGTGATGGACAAGACCCAAACTATAAACGTAGCATGTGATCGTGTCAGTTTATTGCTATTTTTTTTACGCATGTCAAGTATCTGTTCCTATGACCATGAGATCATGCAACTCCCTGACATCGGAGGAGTACCTTGTGTGTATCAAACATCGCAACGTAACTGGGTGACTATAAAGGTGCTCTACAGGTATCTCCGAGGATGTCTGTTGGGTTGGCATGGATTAAGACTGGGATTTGTTACTCCGTGTGACGGAGAGGTATCTCAGGGCCCACTCGGTAATACAACATCACAATGAGCCTTGCAAGCAATGTGACTACAGTGTTAGCCACGAGATCTTGTATTACAGAACGAGTAAAGAGACTTGCCGGTAACGACATTGAACAAGGTATAGAGATACCGACGATCAAATCTCGGGCAAGTAACATACCGAAGAACAAAGGGAACAGTATACGGGATTAACTGAATCCTTGACATAGAGGTTCGACCGATAAAGATCTTCGTAGAATATGTAGGAGCCAATATGGGCATCCAGGTCCCGCTATTGGTTATTGATCGTAGAAGTGTCTCGGTCATGTCTACATAGTTCTCGAACCCGCAGGGTCTACACACTTAACGTTTGGTGACGATTAGTATAGTTGAGTTATTTTGTTGGTGACCGAAGGTTGTTCAGAGTCCCGGATAAGATCCCGAACATGACGAGGATCTCTGGAAGAGTCCGGAGGTAAAGATTGATATATGTGATAATAGTGTTTTGATCTCCGGAAGGGTTCCGGATGTTTACCGAAGTGTTCGGGTGCAGCAACACTTTATATGAGCCAAAGGGGTAAAGCCCACGAGGTATTGAAAAGTGCAAAAGGAAGTTTTGCTGCTGCCTTAAGCGGTACTACCGCTGGTAAGGCAGTACTACCGCGTAAGCGGTACTACCGCTTGTGTGAAGCGGTACTACCGCATAAGGGGTACTACCGCTTGTGTGAAGCGGTACTACCGCTCAAGCGGTACTACCGCTCGTGAGCGGTACTACCGCTTGTGCACGGTAATGCAGGGATCCGAGTTGGACTCTTTCCCTGCGGGCCAAACCGACCTTGTGCGGGCAAAACCGGCCTGGAGGAGGCTTTTACTCCAAGTTTAGACCCCAAGGCTCAACATATAAATAGAGGGGCAGGGCTAGCACACGGGACACATTAAGATTTCCCAAGCCATGTGTCGGCAACCCTAACCCTCTAGTTCTCCCGTCATAATCTCCGTAGTGCTTGGCGAAGCCCTGCAGAGATTGTTCCTCACCACCATCACCATGCCGTCGTGCTGCCGGAACTCATCTACTACTTCATCATCGCTCGCTGGATCGAGGAGGTGAAGGCGTCATCAAGCCGTACGTGTGTTGAACGCGGAGGTGCCGTCCGTTCGGCACTAGTTCGTGATCGGATCGAGGGATGACTTGCGATTTGGATCGCGGAGATGTTCGACTACATCAACCGCGTTTCTTAACGCTTCCGCTTAGCGATCTACAAGGGTATGTAGATTCACTCTCCCTCTCGTAGATGCTCATCACCATGGATAGATCTTGTGTGTGCGTAGGAAAATTTTTGTTTCCCATGCAACGTTCCCCAACAGTGGCATCTGAGCTAGGTCTATGCGTAGATGAGATCTCGAGTAGAACACAAACGAGTTGTGGGCGTGGGTGTATACATATTGCTTGCCGTTACTAGTTGATACTTGATTCGGCGGTATTGTGAGATGAAGCGGCCCGGACCAACATTACTCGTACGCTTACGAGAGACCGGTTCCTTCAACTGACATGTAACTTCGTTGCATAAAGATGGCTAGCGGGTGTCTGTCTCTCTCACTTTAGTTGAATCGATTTCAATGAAGAGGGTTCTTTTAGAAGATCAAAAAGCAATCACTACACCACGTTGTGGTTTTGCGTAGGTAAGAACGGTTCTTGCAAACCCGTAGCAGCCACGTAAAACTTGCAACAACAATTAGAGGACGTCTAACTTGTTTTTGCAGGGTATGTTGTGATGTGATATGGCCAATAACATGATGAGATATATGTGATGTATGAGATGATCATGTGTTGTATAGAATATCACGACTGGCATGTCGATGACTACGGCAACTGGCAGGAGCCATAGAGTTGTCTTTAATTATTTTCGCCGTTTTGCTTTACTTTATCGCTATGAGTTAGCAATAGTCGTGGAAGCAACAGTCGGCACGACAACCTCATGGCGACACGTTGATGGAGATCAAGATGATGGAGATCATGGTGTCATGCCGGTGACGATGGAGATCATGCCGGTGCTTTGGAGATGGAGATCAAAAGCACAAGTTCATGGCCATACCATGTCACTTATGATTTGCATATGATGTTAATCCTTTTATGCATCTTATTTTGCTTAGGACGACGGTAGCATTATAAGGTGATCCCTCACTTAAATTTCAAGATAAATAGTGTTCTCCCCGAGTGTGCACCGTTGCAAAAGTTCGTCGTTTCGAGACACGCCGTGATGATCGGGTGTGATAGACTCTACGTTCACATACAACGGGTGTAAGCCATGTTGCACGTGCGAAACACTCGGGTTAAACTTGACGAGCCTAGCATGTACAGACATGGCCTCGGAACACAAGAGACCGAAAGGTCGAACATGAGTCATATAGTAGATATGATCAACATGAAGATGTTCACCATTGAAACCACCTCAACTCACGTGATGATCGGACTTGAGTTGGTGGATTTGGATCATGTTACACTCGAATGACCGGAGGGATGTCAATTTGAGTGGGAGTTTTTAAGTAATATGATTAACTAAACTCATTATCTTGAACAATAGTCTAAGTTGTCTTTGCTATATTTATGTTGTAGATCATGGCTCGCGTAGTAGCACCCCTGAATTTTAATGCGTTCCTAGAGAAAGCTAAATTGAAAGATGATGGAAGTAACTTTGTGGACTGGGCCCGTAATCTAAGGATTATCCTTACGGCTTCCCAGAAGGCTTATGTCCTTGATGCACCGCTTGGTGATCCACCCACTCCAGTTGAGTCTCTAGACGTTGTGAACGCCTGGCAGGCTCGTTCTGAAGATTACTCAATAGTTCAATGTGCAATATTGTATGGCTTAGAACCGGGACTTCAAAGATGTTTTGAACGTCATGGAGCATATGAGATGTTCCAGGAGTTGAAGTTTATCTTTCAGAAGAATGCCCGGATCGAGAGATATGAGATCTCCGATAAGTTCTATGCTTGCAAGATGGAGGAGAACGGGTATATCAGTGATCACGTACTCAGAATGTCTGGGTACTCCACCCGTCTGGCAGAATTGGGGATGCCCCTTCCGCCAGAGGCTATCACTGACAGAGTTCTTCAATCATTGCCACCTAGCTACAAGAGCTTCGTGTTGAACTATAACATGCACGGGATGAACAAGTCAGTCGCCGAGCTGTTTGCGATGCTGAAAGCCGCTGAGTCTGAAATTCAGAAGGAGCATCAAGTGTTGATTGTCAATAAAACCACTAGTTTCAAGAAAAATGGCAAGGGTAAGAAGGGTAACTCCAAGAAGAGTGGCAAAGCAATTGCTCCTCTCGTGAAGAAACCCAAGGCTGGACCCAAACCAGAAACTGTGTGCTTTCATTGCAAGGGAACTGGACACTGGAAGCGGAACTGCCCCAAGTATTTGGCTGACAAGAAGGCGGCCAACAACAAACAAGGTATATATGATATACATGTTATTGATGTGTACCTTACCAACTCTCGTTGTAGTGCCTGGGTATTTGATACCGGTGCGGTTGCTCATATTTGCAACTCAAAAAAGGAACTTTCCAACACCTCGTGGGCTTTACCCCTTTTGCACTTTCCAATACCTCGTGGGCTTTACCCCTTTGGCTCATATAAAGTGTTGCTGCACCCGAACACTTCGGTAAACATCCGGAACCCCTTCCGGTGAATTCCGGAACCCTTCCGGAGATCAAAACACTATTATCACATATATCAATCTTTACCTCCGGACTCTTCCGGAGATCCTCGTCATGTCCGGGATCTTATCCGGGACTCCGAACAACCTTCGGTCACCAACAAAATAACTCAACTATACTAATCGTCACCAAACGTTAAGTGTGTAGACCCTGCGGGTTCGAGAACTATGTAGACATGACCGAGACACCTCCACGATCAATAACCAATAGCGGGACCTAAATGCCCATATTGGCTCCTACATATTCTACAAAGATCTTTATCGGTCGAACCTCTATGTCAAGGATTCAGTTAATCCCGTATGTTGTTCCCTTTGTTCTTCGTTATGTTACTTGCCCGAGATTCGATCGTCGGTATCTCCATACCTAGTTCAATCTCGTTACCGGCAAGTCTCTTTACTCATTCCGTAATACAAGATCTCGTGGCTAACACTTTAGTCACATTGCTTGCAAGGCTCATTGTGATGTTGTATTACCGAGTGGGCCCTGAGATACCTCTCCGTCACACGGAGTAACAAATCCCAGTCTTGATCCATGCCAACCCAACAGACACCCTCGGAGATACCTGTAGAGCACCTTTATAGTCACCCAGTTACGTTGCGAAGTTTGATACACACAAGGTACTCCTCCGATGTCAGGGAGTTGCATGATCTCATGGTCATAGGAACATATACTTGACATGCAGAAAACAATAGCAATAAACTGACACGATCATATGCTACGTTTATAGTTTGGGTCTTGTCCATCACATCATTCTCCTAATGATGTGATCCCGTTATCAAATGACATCTCATGTCAATGGCTAGGAAACCTTAACCATCTTTGATCAACGAGCTAGTCAACTAGAGGCTTACTAGGGACACAGTGTTGTCTATGTACCCACACATGTATTTGAGTTTCCAATCAATACAATTATAGCATGGATAATAAACGATTATCATGAACAAGGAAATATAATAACAACCAATTTATTATTGCCTCTAGGGCATATTTCCAACAGTCTCCCACTTGCACTAGAGTCAATAATCTAGTTCACATCACTATGTGATTTACATTGTAATGAATTGAACACCCATGCAGTTCTGGTGTTGTTCATGTTTAGCCCTTGGAAGAGGTTTAGTCATCGGATCTGCAACATCCAGATCCGTGTGTACTTTGCAAATATTTATGTCGTCCTCCTTGATGTAATCGCGGATGGAATTGAAACGTCGCTTTATGTGTCTGGTCCTCTTGTGAAATCTTGGTTCCTTGGCTAGAGCAATGGCACCAGTATTATCACAAAACAGAGTCATTGGGTTAAGCGCACTAGGCACTACTCCAAGATCTGTCATGAACTCCTTCATCCAGACACCTTCCTTCGCCGCCTCCGAGGCAGCGATGTACTCCGCTTCGCATGTAGAATCAGCTACCACGCTTTGCTTGGAACTGCACCAGCTAACCGCACCCCCATTAAGAATAAATACGTATCCGGTTTGCGACTTAGAGTCATCCGGATCAGTGTCAAAGCTTGCATCGACGTAACCCTTTACGACGAGCTCTTGATCACCTCCATAAACGAGAAACATGTCCTTAGTCCTTTTCAGGTACTTCAGGATATTCTTGACCGCCGTCCAGTGTTCCATTCCTGGATCACTTTGAAACCTTCCGACCATACTTATGGCAAGGCTGACATCGGGTCTTGTGCACAGCATTGCATACATGATAGAGCCTATGGCTGAAGCATAGGGGATGGCACTCATCTTTTCTCTATCTTCTGCAGTCACTGGGCATTGAGTCTTACTCAACTTCACACCTTGCAATACAGGCAAGAACCCCTTCTTGGACTGATCCATTTTGAACTTCTTCAAAACTTTGTCAAGGTATGTCCTTTGTGAAAGTCCTATTAAGCGTCTCGATCTATCTCTATAGATCTTGATGCCTAATATGAAAGCAGCTTCTCCTAGGTCCTTCATTGAAAAACTCTTGTTCAAATATTCCTTCACGCCTTCCAACATTTCTATATTGTTTCCAATCAGCAATATGTCATCCACATATAATATTAGAAACGCTATAGAGCTCCCACTCACTTTCTTGTAAATACAAGCTTCTCCGTAAACTTGTATAAACTCGAACGCTTTGATCACCTCATCAAAGCGAAGATTCCAACTCCGAGATGCTTGCACCAGTCCATAAATGGATCGCTGGAGTTTGCAAACTTTGTCAGCATTCTCTGGATCAACAAAACCTTCTGGTTGCATCATATACAACTCTTCCTTAAGGAAACCGTTAAGGAATGCTGTTTTGACATCCATCTGCCAAATTTCATAATCGAAAAAGGCAGCTATTGCTAACATGATTCTGACGGACTTAAGCATCGCTATGGGTGAGAAGGTCTCATCGTAGTCAACTCCTTGAACTTGTGAAAAACCCTTTGCCACAAGTCGAGCTTTATAGACGGTGACATTACCGTCCGCGTCCGTCTTCCTCTTAAAGATCCATTTGTTCTGAATGGCCTTACGCCCTTCAGGTAATACTTCGAAAGTCCATACTTTGTTTTCATACATGGATCCCATCTCGGATTTCATGGCCTCTAACCACTTCTCGGAATCCGGGCCCATCATCGCTTCTCCATAGCTCGTAGGTTCATCGTTGTCCAACAACATGACCTCTAAGACAGGGTTGCCGTACCACTCAGGAGCAGTACGCGTCCTTGTCAACCTACGAGGTTCGATAGCAACTTGATCCAAAGCTTCATGATCATCATCATTAACTTCCTCTTCGGCTGTTGTAGGCTTTACAGAAACATCTTTCTACGCTGCGCTACTTTCAGGTTGAAGTAAAGGTTCAACAACCTCATCAAGTTCTATCTTCCTCCCACTCAATTCTTTCGAGAGAAACTCTTTCTCAAGAAATGTTCCGTTTTTAGCGACAAACACTTTGCCTTCGGATCTGAGGTAGAAGGTATACCCAACTGTCTCTTTTGGGTATCCTATGAAGACGCATTTCTCCGCTTTGGGTTCCAGCTTTTCAGGCTGAAGCTTTTTGGCATAAGCATCACATCCCCAAACTTTAAGAAACGACAACTTTGGCTTCTTGCCAAACCAAAGTTCATATGGCGTCGTCTCAACGGATTTTGATGGTGCCCTATTTAAAGTGAATGCAGCTATCTCTAACGCATAACCCCAAAACGATAGTGGCAAATCGGCAAGAGACATCATAGATCGCACCATATCCAAGCAGGTTCGATTACGATGTTCGGACACACCATTTCGCTGTGGTGTTCCAGGCGGTGTCAGTTGTGAAACAATTCCACATTGTCTTAAGTGACTGCCAAACTCATAACTCAGATATTCTCCTCCTCGATCAGATCGTAGGAATTTAATCTTCTTGTTACGATGATTCTCAACTTCACTCTGAAATTGTTTGAACTTTTCAAATGTTTCAGACTTGTGTTTCATTAAGTAAATATACCCATATCTACTTAAGTCATCAGTGAAGGTGAGAAAGTAACGATAACCACCGCGCGCCTCAATACTCATCGGACCGCACACATCAGTATGCATGATTTCCAATAAGTCACTTGCCCGTTCCATTGTTCCAGAGAACGGCGTTTTAGTCATCTTGCCCATGAGGCATGGCTCACATGTGTCAAGTGATTCAATATCAAGTGACTCCAAAAGTCCATCAGCATGGAGCTTCCTCATGCGTTTTACGCCAATATGACCTAAACGGCAGTGCCACAAGAAAGTGGTATTATCATTATCCATTCTACATCTTTTGGCATCAATGTTATGAACATGTGTATCATTACTATCGAGATTCAATAAAAATAAACCCCTCACATCGGGTGCATGACCATAAAAGATATTACTCATATAAATAGAACAACCATTATTCTCTGATTTAAACGAGTGACCGTCTCGCAATAAACAAGATCCAGATATAATGTTCATGCTTAACGCAGGCACTAAATAACAATTATTCAGGTTCATCACTAATCTCAATGGTAATCGAAGAGCGAGCGTGCCGACGGCGATCACATCAACCTTGGAACCATTTCCCACGCGCATCGTCACTTCGTCCTTTGCCAGCCTCCGTCTATTCTGCAGTTCCTGTTTTGAGTTGCAAATATGAGCAACCGCACCGGTATCAAATACCCAGGCACTACAACGAGAGTTGGTAAGGTACACATCAATAACATGTATATCATATATACCTTGTTTGTTGTTGGCCGCCTTCTTGTCAGCCAAATACTTGGGGCAGTTCCGCTTCCAGTGTCCAGTTCCCTTGCAATGAAAGCACACAGTTTCTGGTTTGGGTCCAGCCTTGGGTTTCTTCACGAGAGGAGCAACTGCTTTGCCACTCTTCTTGGAGTTACCCTTCTTACCCTTGCCATTTTTCTTGAAACTAGTGGTTTTATTGACCATCAACACTTGATGCTCCTTCTGAATTTCAGACTCAGCGGCTTTCAGCATCGCAAACAGCTCGGCGACTGACTTGTTCATCCCGTGCATGTTATAGTTCAACACGAAGCTCTTGTAGCTAGGTGGCAATGATTGAAGAACTCTGTCAGTGATAGCCTCTGGCGGAAGGGGCATCCCCAATTCTGCCAGACGGGTGGAGTACCCAGACATTCTGAGTACGTGATCACTGATAGACCCGTTCTCCTCCATCTTGCAAGCATAGAACTTATCGGAGATCTCATATCTCTCGATCCCGGCATTCTTCTGAAAGATAAACTTCAACTCCTGGAACATCTCATATGCTCCATGACGTTCAAAACGTCTTTGAAGTCCCGGTTCTAAGCCATACAATATTGCACATTGAACTATTGAGTAATCTTCAGAACGAGCCTGCCAGGCGTTCACAATGTCTAGAGACTCAACTGGAGTGGGTGGATCACCAAGCGGTGCATCAAGGACATAAGCCTTCTGGGAAGCCGTAAGGATAATCCTTAGATTACGGGCCCAGTCCACAAAGTTACTTCCATCATCTTTCAACTTAGCTTTCTCTAGGAACGCATTAAAATTCAGGGGTGCTACTGCGCGAGCCATGATCTACAACATAAATATAGCAAAGACAACTTAGACTATTGTTCAAGATAATGAGTTTAGTTAATCATATTACTTAAAAACTCCCACTCAAATTGACATCCCTCCGGTCATTCGAGTGTAACATGATCCAAATCCACCAACTCAAGTCCGATCATCACGTGAGTTGAGGTGGTTTCAATGGTGAACATCTTCATGTTGATCATATCTACTATATGACTCATGTTTGACCTTTCGGTCTCTTGTGTTCCGAGGCCATGTCTGTACATGCTAGGCTCGTCAAGTTTAACCCGAGTGTTCCGCACGTGCAACATGGCTTACACCCGTTGTATGTGAACGTAGAGTCTATCACACCCGATCATCACGGCGTGTCTCGAAACGACGAACTTTTGCAACGGTGCACACTCGGGGAGAACACAATTTATCTTGAAATTTAAGTGAGGGATCACCTTATAATGCTACCGTCGTCCTAAGCAAAATAAGATGCATAAAAGGATTAACATCACATGCAAATCATAAGTGACATGATATGGCCATGAACTTGTGCTTTTGATCTCCATCTCCAAAGCACCGGCATGATCTCCATCATCACCGGCATGACACCATGATCTCCATCATCTTGATCTCCATCAACGTGTCGCCATGAGGTTGTCGCGCCGACTGTTGCTTCCACGACTATTGCTAACTCATAGCGATAAAGTAAAGCAAAACGGCGAAAATAATTAAAGACAACTCTATGGCTCCTGCCAGTTGCCGTAGTCATCGACATGCAAGTCGTGATATTCTATACAACACATGATCATCCCATACATCACATATATCTCATCATGTTATTGGCCATATCACATCACAACATACCCTGCAAAAACAAGTTAGACGTCCTCTAATTGTTGTTGCAAGTTTTACGTGGCTGCTACGGGTTTGCAAGAACCGTTCTTACCTACGCAAAACCACAACGTGGTGTAGTGATTGCTTTTTGATCTTCTAAAAGAACCCTCTTCATTGAAATCGATTCAACTAAAGTGAGAGAGACAGACACCCGCTAGCCATCTTTATGCAATGAAGTTACATGTCAGTTGAAGGAACCGGTCTCTCGTAAGCGTACGAGTAATGTTGGTCCGGGCCGCTTCATCTCACAATACCGCCGAATCAAGTATCAACTAGTAACGGCAAGCAATATGTATACACCCACGCCCACAACTCGTTTGTGTTCTACTCGAGATCTCATCTACGCATAGACCTAGCTCAGATGCCACTGTTGGGGAATGTTGCATGGGAAACAAAAAATTTCCTACGCACACACAAGATCTATCCATGGTGATGAGCATCTACGAGAGGGAGAGTGAATCTACATACCCTTGTAGATCGCTAAGCGGAAGCGTTAAGAAACGCGGTTGATGTAGTCGAACGTCTCCGCGATCCAAATCGCAAGTCGTCCCTCGATCCGATCACGAACTAGTGCCGAACGGACGGCACCTCCGCGTTCAACACACGTACGGCTTGATGACGCCTTCACCTCCTCGATCCAGCGAGCGATGATGAAGTAGTAGATGAGTTCCGGCAGCACGACGGCGTGGTGATGATGGTGAGGAACAATCTCTGCAGGGCTTCGCCAAGCACTACGGAGATTATGACGGGAGAACTAGAGGGTTAGGGTTGCCGACACACGGCTTGGGAAATCTTAATGTGTCCCGTGTGCTAGCCCTGCCCCTCTATTTATATGTTGAGCCTTGGGGTCTAAACTTGGAGTAAAAGCCTCCTCCAGGTCGGTTTTGCCCGCACAAGGTCGGTTTGGCCCGCAGGGAAAGAGTCCAACTCGGATCCCTGCAGTACCGCGCACAAGCGGTAGTACCGCTCACGAGCGGTAGTACCGCTTGAGCGGTAGTACCGCTTCACACAAGCGGTAGTACCGCTTATGCGGTAGTACCGCTTCACACAAGCGGTAGTACCGCTTACGCGGTAGTACTGCCTTACCAGCGGGAGTACTGCTTAAGGCAGTAGCAAAACTTCCTTTTGCACTTTCCAATACCTCGTGGGCTTTACCCCTTTGGCTCATATAAAGTGTTGCTGCACCCGAACACTTCGGTAAACATCCGGAACCCCTTCCGGTGAATTCCGGAACCCTTCCGGAGATCAAAACACTATTATCACATATATCAATCTTTACCTCCGGACTCTTCCAGAGATCCTCGTCATGTCTGGGATCTTATCCGGGACTCCGAACAACCTTCGGTCACCAACAAAATAACTCAACTATACTAATCGTCACCAAACGTTAAGTGTGTAGACCCTGCGGGTTCGAGAACTATGTAGACATGACCGAGACACTTCTACGATCAATAACCAATAGCGGGACCTAGATGCCCATATTGGCACCTACATATTCTACGAAGATCTTTATCGGTCGAACCTCTATGTCAAGGATTCAGTTAATCCCGTATACTGTTCCCTTTGTTCTTCGGTATGTTACTTGCCCGAGATTCGATCGTTGGTATCTCTATACCTAGTTCAATCTCGTTACCGGCAAGTCTCTTTACTCGTTCCGTAATACAAGATCTCGTGGCTAACACTGTAGTCACATTGCTTGCAAGGCTCATTGTGATGTTGTATTACCGAGTGGGCCCTGAGATACCTCTCCGTCACACGGAGTAACAAATCCCAGTCTTAATCCATGCCAACCCAACAGACATCCTCGGAGATACCTGTAGAGCACCTTTATAGTCACCCAGTTACGTTGCGACGTTTGATACACACAAGGTACTCCTCCGATGTCAGGGAGTTGCATGATCTCATGGTCATAGGAACAGATACTTGACATGCATAAAAACAATAGCAATAAACTGACACGATCACATGCTACGTTTATAGTTTGGGTCTTGTCCATCACATCATTCTCCTAATGATGTGATCCCGTTATCAAATGACATCTCATGTCCATGGCTAGGAAACCTTAACCATCTTTGATCAACGAGCTAGTTAACTAGAGGCTTACTAGGGACACAGTGTTGTCTATGTACCCACACATGTATTTGAGTTTCCAATCAATACAATTATAGCATGGATAATAAACGATTATCATGAACAAGGAAATATAATAATAACCAATTTATTATTGCCTCTAGGGCATATTTCCAACAGTAGATTCACTCTCCCTCTCGTAGATGCTCATCACCATGGATAGATCTTGTGTGTGCGTAGGAAAAATTTTGTTTCCCATGCAACGTTCCCCAACATGGGCAACATGGCCGATCCTAGGATCGTACCTCCTCGGGAACTAGTTCAACCGTCATGTATGTTTTGACAACACCGAGGTGGAGTTCAGCAGGAAAGATGTCGAACTGTAGTTTAGAAAAGAGTTTCCTAGCAAGACCATCACATCGAACACCTCAACCAAGAGAATGTCCCGCTTCCTGAAAGGAAAACATAAAATAGGTGAAAGATGTTATAAGCTCAAAAGACCAAAAAACTTGCGTAAAAAACTTTACGTCTAGATTGAATCAAGCTTTTTGGTGCCAATACGAAATTGGTCTTAAAATTGTGCTTTCGTCGTGCTTTGACATGACACATCCGATTTCTAGACTTCAAGTGGGTCAGCCTTCGGCTTCAACCTCCCTATCCCGAAGGCGGAGTGTTTCTCAGGCCAGTTTAGCGAACTAAACGCGAGCGGCTTTAGAGAGAAACCAGGCTACCCGGCTATTGATCATACACTTGAGTCGAGAAAGGAGTGGTAGAAAAAGACTTTGCAACGACTAAGAAGAAAACATCTATTATAAAACGGCTCATATTAATTTAAGAGCCCCCAAGTGACTTGGGTAAAAGAATTTTATGTATAATGATTGTATGTACCGAAGTACTTATATAATATCTGTGTTCGCCCAAACTTTGAACGCGTCTTAACCGACCGTTGGCTTCTCCCTCTTCGGCCAAGGGCCGAAAAGTGTTATCTACTCCGCCTACCGAGAATATCGGCGGTGTTTCGGATAACCAGGCAATCAGGCCATGAGGCTGTAACAGACAAAGCGCGCCCAGGGAACTTATGCTATATTACTTATGTAACGTAAGAAGCATCTTCAAAGAAAATAGTGCCCCCAACGGTACCTTTCTTTGGTCGCTCATGATTACTATGAGACTTGTGCAATAGATTTGTGTACACGTGAGTTCCGTTGTGTGCCGACCATAGTTGAAAACAATAAGAGCGCTAGCTTTCGGCTTCACCCGTCTGAGGTACGAGTTCGGATGACCCGATCGTAACAATCGCAGAGGTGCTCCCTTTACTCCCTAGCCGAACAATCGGGAACGTAGGGGTAAGCACAGGAGCCAGGCAACCCAGCTTTGCGGAACACTTAAGTCAACATGATGCATATTTAGGCATAATACACGAGCAAGGAAAGAAGCTGTACAATAATAATCACATGCAAAGAGAAAAGGTTTCATAAAGGAAGCCCCCAAGTAAATGGGGTATTTGAATTTGTTTGTAACAAACAAAGTTTTGACAAAGAAAGTTTTTCACAAACAACTTTTTGTCGAAAAAGTATAACGCTTGGTCGAACCGAACAAAATTAGAAAGCTGAAAATATTTTAACATGAAAGCGACTTAGCTGGTTAATGTGCTCGGTGTCGATGACGCGATCCGGGCTTGTGGCGGGACGAGGACGCCCATCGAACTTTTGACAGATCCGATATGGTGCATAGTTTTTGGCATGACCGAGGTCCCAGCCCCCAAGCCCGAGATGACCGAACGAGGAGCTCGGCATTCCGAAGTAGTGACACGGCTCGGCCTATGTGGTGAGGCGAAGCCCCCGGTCCAGCCAAGGTGGCGGAGTAGGTCGGCAAGGTGACGCCGAACTGACCGCGCGATGCAGCCGAAGCCGATTACCTGCACACATAAAATAGTGCAAGCCAAGAGTAATAACAAATAAAGGTAATAATATATTTAAAAAAAATTCTTCTACTTAGTTAATTTAAGTGAAGCAAATAAGTAAAGGAATATGGCCTGGGCGCCGAGGTGCCTGAACGAAGAGTTCGGCTTGACGAAGTGGCGACGTTGCACGGTCGATGTGGCGAAATGAAGTCCTCGATCCAGTTAACATGGCGAAGCTGTGATCGGCGTACGCCGAAGTCTCATGCAGGTCGGCTGGTGACGCCGAAGTCGCCGGAGTAGGTTGATGAAGGGATGCCAAAGCCCCGGTCTAGCCGAGGTGACGGAGCAGGTCGGCTGGTGACGCCGAAGTCCCAGGCCAGCCGAGGTGTTGAAGCAGGTCGGCTGGTGGATGTCAGCTTGAAAAAGTAACGGCGCGGCGATGCCGACGCAGGTCGGAATTTGTGACGAGGTCAATGCTGGCTTGATGAAGCAACGGAGCCCCCGACCCGTACGACCCGCGGATGACGAGGTTCGCTTGATGATTATTCGGCCCTCGCGATGCCGAACTCTTGGTCGGATGACCGAGATGATGAGAAAATTTCCTTCAAAAAGGACGTCCGACAACCCGTTCATGAAAAAGATGAATCCGGGTCGGATTCGTTTTCGCGCAGAAAATAGATCAAAATTCGTTGTACTAATCGGATGTTTCCCGGAGTTTGGACGGTCGGATTGAGCTGAAATTTTGAGGGGTGATTGGTATGGGAATTCCGAAGCCGATGAATGGTGGGATATTCCAAACGATGTCCGAGCTGGAAGCTGGACACCTCGCCCTAAACTCATCCCGATTCCCGTCCAGATTCGACAGGGCTCCGGTATTTCGTAGATCGCCGAAGATTCCTCCATCGAAATACGACGATATTTTACGAGGTCATTAGAGACTCAATTCCACACAGTTCCACCAAAGCAATCGTCAAGGCGACGCTCGAGGAAAGCGGGGACGACGAACGCGAGTCGCTGTCCAGAAAAACTGCACGGTTGCTCGAGGACGATGTCAACATCGAGCCCCCGAGCTCCATGGATGATTTCCCGTGATCTTGATAGAGATCGGAGATGATGACGATGAAAGTATCCGTCCGATCTTGACGATCCGGCACGGAGCGCAGTCCTCGGTCCAGCCGAGGTGACCAGTCGAGCCGGCGACGAAGATGCCGACATCGACAACAAAGCTCGGTTCCAACGCGTAGATCGCGCCGGAGACGATCTGAATTCCCATCGCACCGCGGCAATTGCCAGCAGGCTCTCAATGAAAGCACCAATGTCGGTGTCAAATCCGGCATATCTCGTAGTAGGGGTACTAAGCTAGGCGTCTTGGAGCGATGGTAACATGGACACAGGATTTTACCCAGGTTCGGGCTCTCTTGAAGAGATAATACCCTACGTCCTGCTTTTGATTGTATTGATATGGGGATAGTACAGAGTACATGTGTCTTCTATGAGATTATGATATGTAATGTAATGATCTATTAACTAGCCTGGCCTCGGTTTATATATGCACCGTAGGCCTAGGGTTTAGAGGAGTCCTTGTCTTGTGCGCCAAGTCTTGTGGAATCCTCCTTGTATTCGGCATGGGCTGCCCGATGTGGCCCATGAGTGAACCGCCATCGGGGTCCTCGGCCCGACCCACCTAGTCGGGAGACGACGCAGTGAGTACCCCCTAGTCCGGGACACCCTCAGTTGGCGTGACGAAGTTGCGATCATACCGCTTGAAGCAACGATAGGCCAGATGACCCGGTTTCTTGCAAATTTATCACGGAGGGCCTTTTGGCTTGTCACCCCCACATTGTTGTTGGTAGGAGCCGCCGCCGGCATGATAGCCACCGCCACCACTGCCGACGGAGTAATTGTTGCCACCGCCATAGGAGGTACCACCACCACCATGGTAGCCGCCCCCGCCACCACCATGATAGTTGTTGTGATCATCGCTACCTTGGCCGCGGTTGCCGCCACCGGAGTTTCCGTTGTTGTGATTGCCACCGTTGGAACGAAAACTTCCCGGCTGTCTACTATAATAAGTTTTTCATGGCTCCAACGATGGTGGGACAATGACAGTGGCGCGCCTTCGACTCGCTTCAGTGCTTGTAGTCATCACTAGGTGGTCTACAAATATGAATCTATCTATTATTATTTCTAGCGTTCATTGTACTTCCGTGATTGAAGACTAATATAACGGAGGTTTTTTCCGCAAAAAAGAGTCTCTATAACATTTTTTGCACCTATGATAAGCAAGCATATGCTCTAGAATTCTCTGTTTCCCCATACACCATAAGGTAGAAAAACATACACACTATACACCTTCGTCGAGTTATTTGTTTTTTTTACTGAATCGTCGAGATATTTGTTAGGCATTATGTTTTAGAGCTCTCAGCCTAGGTATTCAATAATACCAAAATTGACCACAATACATACATATACACTATAATTCATTTGAGTGCCACAAGAAAATAGGTTGATGTATGTGATTTGGTCATTTTACTTCTTCTTGCTGTAGATATACTTGATTAAATAAAATATTTCCTAAGGCAATGCATAAAAGATGATAATAGTTAATATACCTTTCGATGCAAAACAATATTTCGTTCGAACTGCATTTCGAATGACATGTGCTAATAATTTATAATAATATTGCATCTTATATAATTTAGCTATAGTATCAAAGGATCAATTTCATTAAGTGTAATAGAAAACTATAGTTGAGTACAAAATTTGCATGTATTTGAATCTCACATTACTTAGTATCCCTAAACGAGTGACATATACACAACCTATTTAAGATTTATTTTGCGAGGGATAGAGATTTGCTACATATTTGTAGAATTAGTATTACTCAAGTGTACTATCTGAATTCGGTGTACTGTCTGAATTGGATGTCCTCCAATTTACTTAATCTGTTTCTTTCGTCACTGAGTAAGGAGTTCCGCGTGGTAGGTCTGTATGTTTGATTGTTATAACATGGGAAATACCATTGTGACTGACTGTCACACCCTGAGTTTGTAACACAACAACAAATTAAGAATTAGATAATAAATATGTGGATCAATAAGAATGTATCGAGCTTATTTGGTTTGCTTCTTATTTTTATCTTTTTGACTTAGTAAGAAACTATTATTTTATCAATTCAAGTTAGCCCCAAATGAAATTAGGTATGATATGCTTAAGATCTAAGATAATAATATGCTTAAGATATTTCAGAAAATGATTTGCATTTTGAAATTAGCTTTGATACTTGTTCGTTCGTATGTGTACACACTTAATTTTGAATATTTGAGATAATTCCTATTTTTAGTACATTTTTTTAATTTTGTGTGTCCACACATATAATTAGTGGATTACTGATCTCCTGCATACTCCCGCACTACATTTTGTTGTCTAACATACTATCTTTCAAAATAGATGATGTTGGCTCAATTAAAATTGATTTTGAAACTTCAGAAGGTTATTGCCTCAAACCATCCGCGAGAGTCATGGTTTGCTGATCTTTAAATCTTTGGGGCATCTCAAAGGTAGAAGCCTCCTCCCCACACAAAAACGCATGCCCAACGGTCTCCCCAAAAGCAGGGCCAAATGTCCCAAACACAACACATATTTAGGTGAGAAACCCAAGAAACCCTTGTCCGGTCCTCACACTCTCTACTCTATTACTCCCTCCATCCGAAATTACTTGTCGCACAAATGGATAAAAATGGATGTATCTAGAACTAATTAAAATACATTTAGATACATTCATTCCCATGACAAGTATTTTCGGACGGAGGAAGTATTTCCTTGCAGCTTCTCCCAAACCTAGCTTCGACCCGCCCACCATTCGTCATCGCCATGGGCTGTGCCGATCCATCATCAACAGAGGGATTGGACGACGTCAACTCGGAGCTCCTGGCGGCGGAGGATGATGTGAAACTCGCCCTCCATCGATCAATGGTGGACATAGGAGGCCGTCCGCCGTCCCCACCACCCCAATGTGGGCTGGGTAGCCACGCAACCCCCCCCCCCCCCCCCACACACACACACTCTGACGCGGGTCAAGCGGGAGTGGCTCACACCCAGGCACTAGGTCCTCGCCCATTGCCTACTATCCCCACTGTCGCACCATGCGGCGCGTCGAGCGATAATGTTTGTCCTTGACACCTTGACATGGTGGAGCAGCGACGACGCATCTAGGTCGTCCAGTGTGTCGTGTGTGGCAAACCTCTTCAAGATACTAAGCCGGCACAACATCCTGAGATTGTCAAACTCACCATAGACGCCTCGTAGTCGACGAAAACATCTCTTTCCATTGAACGAACATCACCGAAAAGTTTTAAATAAATCTCGCAAAATGCAAGAATCGGTGCCATGTTTAGAACTTAATTCTGGTGGGCTAGTTCCACCACAAAGAACCTAACCATCACAGCGTAGCCCTTCGAGATGCCCTTATACCAAGGGACTCATTGTTTTCTTTGGCTGACTGTAAATCAGAGTCTACCCCACAACATGATCGATTAATCTTCTCTACTCACATCACATAATAATTCAGCTTGGCCAACACACAAGCAATGAACAAGCACATGCAAGAGAGAGATGAATTCAAACACTACAACCAACAGCCGTTCTAACCCCCATGCTCTAAACCAGATGCTAACCATGGTTTTGGCTCGAGGTTAGGTACCATCACTAACACCAGTCCAAGCATCAATTAATAATATGCCACCACACCAAGCTACAAATACAGGTAGGTTCCTTGTCCCTTTCATTACCCAGCGACAAAATAAATAAGTACGCTCCTGATGCATCTCCATTCGACGGCTGAGGGCCACTTGGGCTAATTTTAGATCACAAGGCGTCAAAATCACACCACCCAACTGAACTGAATGAACGATAGATGGATGGATGTGTCCTCCAGCCTCAGAGCATATCCATTCGCACCATTCTCCGCATCCGTCCGCTTCACCATAACAGAAAAAAGCAACTTTCCTATCAGACCAGAAGATAATCTGCTAAAAAAATCCTTTGCGAAATGCTCTCTCCGTTCACAACGATAAGATGTTTTGAATATTTTAATATAGACTACATACAAACTGAAATGAGTGAATAAAAACCCTAGAACATATTTATATACGAACATCGTATATTTGTGAACGGAGGGAGTATTTCATGCTAAATACAACCGTTTGAGCGTCAACTAATTGTCAGCTAATTTCAATAGGAAAGAAGAAGAATGTAAATGCTGTTTCTGTCTTGGTTAAGGGACTACTCCAGCATAAATAATTGTGGAGTCATTTTCTGTCGGAGAAGCAAGACACAGATTTTTTCACAAAAAAATAAGTAAGAAGTTAAAAATCATATCCTTCTTCTACCAGAAAAAAAGAAGAGAAAAGAAAGGGTTGCCATTTTGCAGCAGGCTGGTCAAGTACGGATAGGCCTCCCCTCCCCTGTCAACCTCCCTCCCCTCCCCTCCCCACTGCCCGCGGCGCCTCGGCTCGATCCCCCGGCCCCTGCCCGCCGCTGCCGCCGCCGATCTCGGCCCTCCGCCACGACCCCGCACTTCACACATGATGGAAGCCGACGTCCCCATTGCCACCCCCGTGCTCCGCCCTCAGGTATCCAATCCCATCCGCGCCGATTCCCCTTTCACATCTCACCTCCGGTGCTCGTTCCCCCTTTTCCTTTTCTGGTCAAGCCCCGTCAAAGATTCAGCCCTTGCCTCGTCAATTTCCTCTCCTTTTAGATTAAAGATTTGGTCTTGCGGCGGCGATTCGAGTTGCGTGCGCTGACTATTTATTTGACGGACGCCGGCGACCACTGGGCCGGATAGATTCTCTTCCTCCGTCCGTCGTTAGGTTTCCAGTAGCGTTGAGCTGAATTGGAGTGGTGGTGGTGATTTGGATGCCGACCTGAGAGTATCCAGCTTCTGACCTGAGGATATCTTGTAGTGCTGTGGCCCGATTTGATTTGCCTATCCATCCCTAAGAAACCAGCCGGATGTATATGCCAGCAAGATACTTGCTAAATCCGCTATGGTGGTGATTCGGTTTTGCTTGTCGGCATGCGACGTTTCGGAGTGCCAGAAGCTTGGAATGAACCAGACATGATAGTATATTCCAATCGAGTGAAACAGGTGGAATTATGCGCTGATCGGTCGGTCGGCGGAACTTTTATTCCTGTTTGCTTGGTGGTGATGAAAAGTACCGGTTGTTCTGGCAGAATGTGATACGCCTGGTTACTAGTACTAATCTCACTCACCACGTGATAAGTTTAGGAAATTGCTGAAGATTTTGGAGTTCTAGGCATCACTAGCATATCCTTGACTTGTTTGTGTAAAACGTTGAAGAGGGTTTTGTTTTTGGAAATTTATTGTTGGCTGTCCACTTGCCATCTTAACCGTATTTATTGAAGAGGAAAAATACATGTGAAATGCCTCTACTCACTCCGTAACTAAAGGTCTTCAATTTGTTATGGGAACAAGGTTGGAGTAGAATAATTTTGGTGAATTTAGTTGTGATTTAGTTTGGACTACAGACTCTGTTTCTTGTCGTATTTGTGATCTGTTACCTTTTAAAGCATGTAATTATTTGGAACCTGTGGATGCGAAGCCTGGAATTCTCTGTGTTCCGTGTAATAGTCCTGCTCCTTTTGGCTTAATGCGAGTGATAAAATGCCAAATGAATCTCAACTTTGTCGGCTTCCGTTGCAGGAGTCGTAGCTGATTGGATGCTTTCGAGCTGCAGATTAAGAGCACATAGTGGTCATTGAGTGCTCGTCGAGACGTGGGTTTGAAGCATTGAAGTGTTAGGTGGCTTTTGCATTGCGTAGTTGTAACCTGTAAAAACAAGTTGGGTTTTTGTCAAGAGCTGAAGATGAAGAGTACTCGAGGAGCATTGTTATCTCCCCTCTGTCTCTGTGCAGTGGTTTGCCTCATGGCTCAGATAGGTGCTGCCAATGTAGTTCTGATGGGGAATAATCTTACTTTGTCGTTCGACGACGTTGAGGCAAACTTTTGTAAGTTCTGGATATCTTATCATCATCTAACTCTGTTTGAGTATGTTATCAATTTTTACTATTTGGTTGTTCACTACATTTGTGTACATGTTTTCTCCTGTTCTTCACATGCCGCATATATGAAAAATTTTGGTGCTAATATTTGGTTGCATACTTCTTAGCTGCGATGTTGATCTATGGTGGCATGCTAAAAATGTTGTTAATGTTGCACTAGTTCCTATTATATTATGTATACGTGTCCTGCCAACTCACTGAACAAAATTAAGTTTGATTTTTACTCCATTGATTGTGTCATGCACTCATGGTGCATTTGCATTATAAGCTGTTTTCTTCTACTTTTAACTGCTGTGAGTCTGCACTATGTTATCTGAAGGACTCGTTATGCTATTTCAATTTGTTTGCAGCTCCGGCAGTAAAAGCGTCAGGCGTTAATGGCTTAGTTTATACTGCCGAACCATTGAATGCCTGCAGTGCATTGACAAACAAGGCAGTCGAGGGTTCACCGTCTCCATTTGCCCTGGTTATAAGAGGTGGTTGCACATTTGATGAGAAAGTGAAAAATGTGCAGGATGCTGGATTCAAAGCTGCAATAGTGTATGACAACGAAAACAGTGGAGGTCTTGTTTCAAGTAATGTACTTTGTCCCCCTCACCCGTTCTTAATTTTTACCTTTCCAGTTGGCACCCGTTCATGTCCTGTAGATGACCACATATTGAGTAGAGATGGAACAGACTGAGATGCACAGAATATGCTTTCAGATCTGTTCTCCACAATGGATGAAGCTGAAATACGTATGCAGATTATTAAAAACTAGAAATAACTATAGATGTTGATATGATTTTGGGAACTGTTCCTACATCTATAGTTTTCGCTACTTTCTTTTAGTATTGTTCAGATCATATATTCTCTGCACTTTCTAACTGAGAAGTAGGTGTAACAGTGGCTGGAAGCTCAAGCGGTATCCATATATACGCCGTGTTCATCTCAAAGGTCTCAGGGGAGGTGCTGAAGAAATTTTCAGGCCGTACTGATGTAGAGGTGTGGATAATACCGACATTTGAGAACTCGGCCTGGTCGATCATGGCAATTTCATTCATATCACTGCTTGCCATGTCTGCTGTTTTAGCTACTTGTTTCTTCGTGAGAAGACATCGAATAAGGCGGGACCGGCCTAGAAATCTAGAAGACCGAGAATTCCATGGAATGAGCAGCCAACTAGTTAACGCAATGCCAAGCCTTATTTTCACAAAGGTGCAAGAGGACAACTGTACGTCGTCAATGTGTGCCATTTGCTTGGAAGACTACAATGTTGGAGAAAACATAAGAGTGCTGCCTTGCCGTCACAGTATGTCTCAGCAACTTTGTAACACCATAACTGTATTTCGTAAAAAGTAGTACCTTGCCTGTTTGATCCTTTGCCACGCTCATAGTATTTTAGGCAAAACTAGTCACCTCTATCTGCTATAATTTACTCTTCAATCTTCGAATTTGGAATTAAAATATTGTTTTGTGCTAAGTTTTGAATCTGTTAGCACAACAACTGTATCAGTGTACTAAAATCACTAAACTACCCTCTGCATTTATATAGTTGTGGTAGGTACTTGAAGATCCTTAAGAGCATAGGAACATATCATGCTGGTACTGTCATTTCAAATTTCAGTCGCATCCGTGGATTTTATTTGTAAGATCGCATCTGTAGATTCATTGTTGTCAAATTCATTAAAATGTGTAACTGTAGATTCATCTGTCAACTAGTGTTGCAAACATAGATGGAAATAAACTAATTGGACCACACCTTAATCTACAATCAGTTATGCAAAATGTACTGCATTGGACACATTATACCCGTTTTATACAATCATCTATCTGAGGAAAGTTACTTTTCTAAGGCAGTACTCTGATATTTTGCTTGAATTACCTTGCAGAGTTCCATGCTGCTTGTGTCGACATGTGGCTCACATCTTGGAGATCATTCTGCCCTGTATGCAAGCGAGATGCAGGCGCCGGAATGGCAGGCCCTCCTGCCTCGGAGACCACCCCGTTGTTTTCTTCCGCAGTTCACTTGCCTTCTCCGTCATCCTCATTCCGATCAAGTGTGGGAGCATCCCCTCCCAGACCAATAAGCCGGCGTCCTTCATCGCAATCCGTATCTCGTATCTACTCTGTTTCTGGTACCCCACACTCTCCTAACACCCAAAGACCTTACAGAAACTCATCAGCCATGAGTATAAGCAGAAGCGGTGCAGACCTTGCAAACATGTCTTCTCCCTACCTTCGCACCTCGCTCCTTGCCTCCACACACTCCCTGGTTGGCAACCACTTGTCTCCACCAGTCAACATAAGTTATGCACCACCACATATGTACAGCTACGGCTATGCATCATCCGGTCCATATGTCAGTTCTTCATATATCTCCACTTCTGTGTATGGATCTTCAGGCCACTATCTGGGTTCATCGAGCCAGCATCGGTCGCACCTAAGGCGCTGCGGGGAGTCAGGGCCTAGCCTATCTACCATGGTCCCTCAATCGCCACAGCAGCAGTCTCAGCTGCGCCACGGCGGCGAGTCAGAGACGAACCTGAACCTGGCAGGCGCGTCGTCAGCTCAGTCCTTTCGGCAGTCCTACCTGAGGCACGGCGGTGATTCAGACGTGAGCTTGTCTGCCATGGCATCATCAGGTCAGTCCTTTCGGCAGTCCTATCTGAGACGCTGCGGTGATTCAGACGCGAGCTTGTCTGCCATGGCGTCGTCGGGTCAATCATTGCCGGGATGCTGATGGCGATGAGCCAAAGCTCGCTCTTCTCTGCGCGCGCAAGAGACAGCAGGACTTGTGAATACATCGAGTGCGGCATGTAACATAGGCAATTGCTTGCCTGAAGAGTGAAGGAGAAAGAATTGCATAGATTTTGTTTGTGTTTTTTTATGGCATTTTTGTGTTTCTAGTGATTGCGTTCTTCGTCATCCTGATAGTTGTACATTAAAAGTATGAACAACAGTATGAGAAAATTAAGCATTATATAAGACAGGATAGGGATGATGGTTTTGGTTGTGGAAGAGAAACTAATGGTTAAGGTTGGTTTAGATGCAGTGTCAGTTTTCTTGTCAACAATGCTCCTCCGGCAGCAGCCGCATCATGTATATGCAGCTCCTATTCCTTCCAACACAAATAACACATTAATCAGGCCGACCATATCCTATATAGCTAAATAGTTGATCCCCACTAACTCTAATTTTCTAGCATGTAACTATGCCAACTCACCATGCATGAGAAAAGACCAACCTAAACATGCACCTTGTAGGCCACTCAATGCAATAAACTTTCTAGAACTATATGATAATAAAATACAATAAATATATATACTTATGTTTCAATTGCCGTATTGTTAATCCTAATACAAATGTTTCATACTACCAAATCTCATTGAAATAATTATTTCCAATTCCCGTAGCAACGCACGGGGTATCATCTCTAGTATTATCAAAATTCTAATCAGGGTAATTTTTTTTTGGATTTGCTTCATGATATGTATAGTAAGGTGTAGTACGAAAGTGTTGTTCTGCTCCCGAGCTCAAATGCATCCGCCATGAACAGGACAATCGAAAAAAATAGTAAAAGAAATAAAAAAATCTGTTTTTTTTTGGCAACAAACATTGTTGAATGTTCTACATAAGTACAAATTTTCGTGAAGGAAAAACATTCCTAATGCTCTGGACGAAAAAAAAGCAGTGCTCTAAAATGCTTTAAAAAAATAGTCATTTTGGAGCATCGATTTTATTTATGGACGTTTTTGGCAGGCAAATCCATAAGTAGGTGACAGTTCCGCCAGATCTAAATGACCAAATGAAGTGAAAACAAAATACTTGCAAAAAAGATTTCCTTTTTCGATAAAGGGTGTTTTATTGACTCATAATATAGCATCGAGGGATACAATTACAATGAGCCACACCCGGCCTCTGCATAACTAGGATGCACACAACCAACACACACCAAAGGATCACACAGGCAAAAAGCTAAGTCATACAAGACCGAAGCTATGCCTAAGTGAAAAGTAAAAGAAAGAAAAAAAAATCATGAAGCGATACAAACAGCGATTGACGATGTACAACGATAACCATCGGCACCAACTATCTCATGAGAACACAAGGATCACGAAAAAAGGTTCTTCAAAAGAGACGCCTTTAAGAAGGAAACGACACATAAGTGACGCCGTCGCCGGATCCAACACCTGAAAGTCAGATCGTGGGTTTTCACCCTGAAGATCAAGTCCGAGCAAACTCCGAGCAACGCCTTCATCAGGGTAACGACGCCAAAAACGCCGCCATTGCCAGGCATAACCGATAAGAGGCTAGACCTAGGGTTTTCACCCTGAAGCTCAAGACCAGGTACTCAAGATGCACCACCCAATCGAATTCTTCTTGTGCTATCTCCTCCACTTGCCACAAACCCAGCTGTTTGCAAAAGCGCACTGACCTGATGGCGGGTGAGCATGCCCACTTGAGCAGGCAACTGAACCGCTACAAGAGCTGCTCACCACAACACAAAAGACATTGACGGAAGAGGAAGGTCACTGGCACCGCTAAAATCGATGGGACGCTCGAGAGGCCATGTACTATCTTCCGAGGGGCAGCTGATGGCTAATCTGAATTAGACAACACCACCATGGGTCGCCACAAGCTCCATCGTCCTTGCCCACGAAGTCCCAGATCCACGGCACGACAACTCCTTGCCGGCGGCGCGGGCGACGGCTGCGGCAACCGCTACTTGTTCACCGGCACATCCCATCCAGCCCGTACAGGGGGCCCACCAGCCGCGTCGGGCCACGGCGAGCCGGCTCTCCAGGACGGGATGCAAGGCGGCGGCGGCTCCCTTTCCTCTGCCGCATGGAGCGCCCGCCGCATGAGTGACGACGACGCCAGGGAGAGGGGGAGGCACGCATGTGTTGCAGCCAGGCCGCCATTACCGCAGATCCATGTCGCCATTGCAACTAGCACCTTCACTGCGTCAAGTTACAGATCGCACAAGGCCTCACGCTGTTAGAAATGCATCACAGACGGAGCCCCGCCGCCGCCGCAGGTTGCGAGGGCCAGCCCGCCGGAGCTGGCCGGCGGCGGCGGCGAGGGACGCGCGCACGGAGGATGCCCCGAGAAAAGTGGATCGACTCGCCTCCCGTGTCGCCCACGCGGACGACGCGTCGCAAAAAAGATTTCCTATTCTATTACATTCTTATCCTATGAATCAAAGGAGGCATGGGTTGTTGCCGAGAGCAGGGAGGAGAAACTACGAGTTGGTTCATGGACCAACGAGCGTCCGGTGCGTGTAGTTGGCCAGTGCAGTGCATGGATAGGGAACTTGTATCGTCTCTCTCCTTCGTATGTCTCCACTCTCCACCAACTCCCGCACACGTAATCCGTAGCGCACGGCAACAATCGTGGCCGCAGCTTCTGTCTTGGCCGGTTGCAGCTTCCTCCGTCGCTGGTCGAAGCACTCGCCGTCGGCGGTTGCAGCAGTGGCCTTAAAACACCGAGCGGTGAGTTGCGGAGGTGCATGAGCTATTTCAACTCAACGCATGAAGAGAGAGAGATTTTTCGTTGTAAAATAGCAAAGGAGGTTTGGAAAAGGCTGGGGATGGATGAGATTATTAATAAGGCTTGCGACGTTGATCGTGCTGGAGAGGCGGTGCTGGAGTATCTACTACTACTTCCAGATAAAGATTTGTGGATAATGGGTTATCACAATGTGCGAGAGATGATTGCTGTCTCAGCATGGTATCTATGGTGGGAAAGACGGAAGCTAGTGCACAAGGAGATATCTCAAAATGCACTCCAAATTTCTATGGGGGTTCTAGCCCTTACCACAAACTTTGTTAACGCATTATCCCCCAAGGTCTCAATGAAAAAGGGGGGTTGGTCTTGTCCTCCTAGAGGTTTTGTGAAGCTTAATGTTGATGCTTCTTTTGATCACGACATGCTTAGGGGTACGGTGGGGGCGGTTCTGAGAGATGACAGAGGGAGGTTTATTGCGGGAGGAAATGGGAAGATTGACTATTGCGCGGATGTGTTGATGGCCGAAGCTTTAGCTCTCAAATTTGGTCTAACATTGGCGCAAAGGGCGGGTTGTAATCGCCTTATTATCAACTCGGATAATCTGGAGGTGATTGAAACTATGCAGGATGGAGGACAATCAGCGGGCGCGGCGGCAGCAATCTTCGATGATTGTTTTCATTATGCCTGCGATTTTGTTTCTACTATTTTTGAACATTGTAATAGAGAAGCTAATGGAGTAGCTCATGAACTTGCTAGATTAGCTAGGTTTTCTCTTACTTCTGATTGGTTTGAGGAACCTTTGAATGAAATTGTAATGATCCTCACAAACGATGTACAAAATTTCTCTAATGAATAAAGTTCGGGGTTTAAAAAAAAACTCAACGCATGAAGAGAGAGAGAAAGAGGGAGAGAGAGAGAGAGAGGAGAGGATAATCGGGAGGAAGAAGAAGATGATGTGGGGATGCGGGGCTTCAGAGGGGTGCGCGGCTGGCTGTTGCCGTGGCCAAAGCGGTGCGTGGGCCCCACTACACGTGGCGTGTGTGTGGAGGCGATTGGAAACAATTACCTAATGTACAGGCCATGATGTCATATACATAGGTCCTGCACCGGATGAATCACAAGTGCACAACAGAATCGAGGCAAACTAGAAGGAGGGGGTGCGGTGCGAACTGCGCAATCAGGCGATGGACGTGGAAGTGGAAGTGTTGGGTAACGCAGCAGAAAACAAAAATTTCCGACGTACGCACCAGCCCAGGACCATTATGGAGACTGCATACAAGGTTTGATCTTTTCGTTACCGACTCGTAGCGCAACGGAAATAGATTCGATGACGATCGGCGGTGCAGATCCCCGCAGCTAGGATTTACAACCTCCCAACCGCGAGGATGTATACCCTCATCTGCCCCTCGGACAGCCCTCCGGGAGGCGGTCGGACAGTCCCCCGGACGGTGTCACGGACAACCCTTCGGGAGGACCATCGAAACTCCGACAGTCACTCGGACAGCCCTTCGGGAGGCACTCTCGAACTAAGACCGAAACTACGATCTCTCTACAGAGTTGCACACATACGGTGTCATCTATCCGGCAGGGCTTCGCCGTCCAGAACTAGTTCCCACCGGAACCCAGACATCCTTTTGGCTCTACGAAACTATTTCGCTGGGAGGGAGAGAGAAGCCAGATAACATCAGATGGCATGTGTATGTGAGAAAGAGTGAGAGTGGAGAGTGCATCTCCACCTCTATTTATAGGAAAACCCAAGGGGTAGGGTGACACTTGAAATACCCAAAATGCCCTTCACAAGGGCACAAAGGTAAAAGCAAGTGGGCAGCCCTTATCCTTCCATGTCATCCCTAAAGATATTTGTGAGTAAAGCCCCAAAAGGTGGCTTTCCATAAAGTAATCCAAAAAGCACTTTCACTATTCACGACGACATATTTCAGTGTCCGTTCGAACTGAAAATATTCATGTGGGCTTAGAACATTTCCAGTACCCACTAAAATAATTTTCAACGCGATCCGAAACAATTCCGGTTTAGTGATTTTCATCTGCGAAAAGCATCTGAAGCGGTTCCGGCAGCTCCGGAACATTTCCGGTTTTCATCCCGGAAAATTGCAGAAAGTTTCCAGAACGATTCTGGCACCCTCCAAGAATTATCAGGCATGTGCCGAAACCAATTTGACTTTATGGTGTACTCCGAAACAACTTTTCGGTTTAGTGATTTTCACTGTGAAAAGCAACTAAAGCGGTTCCGGCAGTCCGGAACATTTCCGGTTTTTGTCTCTGAAAAATCTCAGAAGTTACCGGAACAATTCTGGTACCTTCCAATAATTTCCAGGCATGTGCCGAAACCAATTTGACTTTATGGTACACTCCGAAACAACTTTTCGGTTTTACCGAAACTCTTCCGGTGTTCTCTCTCCGGAACTCTTCCGTTGTCTCCGAAACTTTTTCGGTGAATTTCTCTCAGACTCCCTGTCTAGTATTCAACAGATAGATGACCCTTAAGCGTGTGAACCTATAGGTTCGGTGAAGCATAGACATGACCCGGAACCCCTTCCGATCAATGATCAACATCGGAGCCGTGGACACCCATATTGACCCCTATACCCACACGAATGAATATTCGAGTGAACCTCCAGTTGCCGTGTGCTATTCTTGTTGCTTCGCGATATGTTACAAATACCCGAGGTGAGACATGTTGGCATCCCCGTGGATCAACAACTTGTCCACTATGCCAGTTACCTCGTTACCGGTATTGTTCTCTTTTCTCGTTCCCGTGTTCCGGCATCCCCGTGATCAAATCACAAAGTGTCTGGCCAGACGATGATGGATACCGTAACACCGAGAGGGCCCAGAGATATCTCTCCATCGTCGGAGGAGCAAATCCCAATCTTGAGCTATCAAGTTACTTGACATACTTTTTCATGAACCCGTAAGCCGCCGTAATAGCCACCCATGTATGGATGACGTTTAACAAACCCCAAAGTTCATGAAGCAAGCATGAAGAAACTCGATACTCTCATGGTCTAAGGAATTATGCAAACGTTAACCATCTCTGTGTTATTAACCATTAACTTGTGACGAATGAATCTCATAGCATAACATCAATTCGGGTCGATTCAACACAAATGTTCTTCTAACATTGTGCCCTCAAAATTGCCGGCATAGCCATGCCCATGATCAGGAAAACAGGATCATCATGCAATACTTGAGCCAGTCTTAGAGGCCAGACTAGGAATACATTTTACCGTTTATTATTCCACACGTGCATATGAGTCTTCCTTCGAGCCTCGTGGTTATTGTAGACTCGAGAACCATAGCAGTTATAGCATGGAACATAAACCTAATTATGAACAGGGAGATAATCAATAACATTTATTATTGCCTCTAGGGCATATCTCCTACAGGAAGGAGTAATGCTACATCTACAAAAGGTTACTTAATTTTTTTACAAACAAGGTGATGTGGGGGATTGTGATTGGTAATGGGGGATGAAGGGGCACACCCCAGTTGAATTCACGGCGCGGTGGGGAGGGGGGGGGGGGATTATAGTTTAGAAAGTTAAGTAAAACGTTTGTAATTCTTTGTAGGTCTAGCATTAGAAGGTGGAACTCAAAATTTGGGCCCCCTGTTCCACCGCACGGCCTGCACGCCCCTAGGCTTGGGCCTGATCACGAGTGTTGTTCTCAGTCATCGTAACTGTCACCTCACCTTTGGGTTGATTCAGCTGTAAAGTAAAACCAGGCACGTACGTTGTTATACCATCGACAATTCCCATGCATTTGAGTTGAATGGAATGCTACTACTTAAAATAAAGGGAAGATTGGATGAAATGTTCTAGCAGAGAATATCGATCGAGCTTACCTCCTCCGCATTCTCAGCAAGTTCAATCCATGGATGGTGCAATTGGTAAGGTGATGCCAGTCATACTTCAGAGTTCCGACCAGATATTAATCAATCAATAATAATGAATAGTAGTAGAGGACAAACCATATCAGCAACATATATATAGCAGAAGCTCCTAGTCTGTCTGTGTTCCTGGCTTCTGGGCAGACAGTCAGGGCTTCACTGCTACAAAATTATTGACGGTGTACTACATCGGGGGTGGCCCATCGGTTGAGAGACCCGTCAATGGGCCGGCCTCAGGCAAAGGAAGCCAAGCCACGGTGAGGGCCCTTCGCTCAACAGGAGGCCCGACTTCTGTAAAGTTCATCATCTTGGCGTGCAAGCCAAGAACCCCTTAGTCAATCGGGGCTCAAGGTCGGTTAGGAAACTTGTAAACCCTAGGCCTCGTCCCCCTTTATAAGGCGAGGCTAGGGGATAGTTCGAGATCATCTGACATTATTGTCATCATCTCGATAGTAATTATCACCTTACACGAGGCGTTTTCCACCATAAATCAAATCAAAGCCGGAGTAGGGTATTACCTCGAACATGAGGGCCCGAACGTGGGTAAAATCCCCGTGTGTGATCCCCTCGGGTACTTCCGGTCGTGCTCTCCACCCTACCGAGGCTATTGACGGTTTTCAGTACCGTCAGTTGGTGCGCCAGTCAGGGGCTACGCCGGCCGGAGACCGAGCCCAGATCGGGTCTCCAATCACGCCGGACGACTTCGTGCCAGGCCAGAGTTTCATCTTCGGCTCTCTCACCTTCATCGCGGACGAGGCAGGGCGGCTCTACACCAGCCCGCCGTCCACCCCCATCTGAACCCTCTTCTTTGGCACGCTCGAGTTCATCTTCGACCACTACGGCGACATCCAACTCTGCGTCCCACAACTTCGCCGGGCAATAGACGCGGCTCTCGAGCATGCTTCGGAGTCCGCGCCTGTAGCCGCAGCTCCGGCCTCTAGCCCGGAGCACGACAATCGCTCATCAGCAACCCTCACGATATAAGCCTGCGCCTCGACCACTTGGTCAAAGTGCTGCACCGATACTACAACGACCCATCAGCCCCCCAGGCATCCCATCTGATCGCAATGGTGTGCACCAACCGCCCACTAATTGACGATCACAAGCCGGAAGATTGCATCCGTGACCATATTCGGGCTCGAGAAAAGGAGAGATATGGATACAATTACGAGCCGGCAGCAGCGACCTCAACTCCCCTCACTGCCAGCATCGCCCCCACCATGCTTCGCCTACGAAGTGATCACCCATCCTTTTTCGAAGCCGTTCACCGTGCGTGGCGTCGACAAATATTCCGGGGACTCGAGGCCGGATCATTGGCTCAGTGATTATCTCACGGCGGTGGACATGGCGGGAGGTGATATAGGCAATGCCCTTAGATACGTGCCTCTCCAGCTAATGGGGTCTGCAAGGACATGCCTTAACGGGCTTCCCCCAAGCTCAATACGTGAGTGGTCCGACTTCAAGCACGCTTTCATCAACAACTTCGAGGGGACATATCAGCGTCCCGGCAGCGCGTACGACCTCCACAAGTGCATTCAAGGCGACAAGGAGTTGGTCCGCGACTTCATTGCTCGCAGGCTCAGGAATCGCAACACGTTGACAACAGTCTCAAACGAGCAGGCCATTCAAGCATTCATTAACGGCGCACATGACCCACTCTTACGCCATAAGAGCATCTCCAATAGATGGTCCAAATTTTGGCGGTCCAAAACTGCCGATGTAAAATTTGGACCGCCAAAAAGTGCGTTTTGGAGCTCCGAAAAATGCTCAACTCCAACAGATGGTCCAAATTGATGGTCCAAAAGAGCAACTCCAACAGATGGTCCAAAAGAGCAACTCCAATAGGTGGAAGAAGATGGCCGCCGGTTGGATTGGCTGCTGCGGACGGCTGCGGTCGGCTCCGGACGGCGGCGGTGATAAGAGCTGAGCTCGGAGGCCGGCGAAGAGGAGCTCGGCGGGCGGCGAAGAAGAGTTCGGCGGCCGGGCGGCGGGCTTGGTGCGGCGGTCGTGCGGCCGGCGCAAGGACCGTGGAGAGGCCCACGGCCGACGGGGAGGAGGTCGGCGGCGGCCTAAGACCCGACGGAGGCCTACCGGGACAGCCGGACCGCCGGAGGCGCCGAATCCCGCGGCGGCTGCCTCCCGATTCGGCAGCGCCCGGGCGGCTGCGAGCCGGCTTCCGGCGAGGGAGGCGACGGGGGCGGAGGGCGGCGGCGGGGATTTGGGGCGGTGGCGGCGACGGCGGCGGGGATTTGGGCGGTCGTGGCGGCGGATTCCGGCCGGCCGGTGTTCGGGCGGGCGCGAGCGGGCGGGCGGGAAAAAGAATGAAGAGCGGTTGGCGTTTCGCGGGCGGCGGCCGAATTTGGAGCAGTTGTATCTCGTGATGTAAATTTGCACCGCGAGGTGTTCAATTTTACATCACCGGGAGGCCGCGGTCCAATTTTTTTTACATATGGACCGTCTGTTGAAGCAGCGTTTTTTGGCCCAGACGGTCCAAAAGTTAGGTATTTTTACATTTGGACCGTCTATTGGAGATGCTCTAAGCTCGTCAAAAAGTAGGCTGACGGCAAACTCAACACGATGGCACAACTCATGAAGGTGGCGAATGACTATGCAACCGGCGAGGAGATGGCTCGCGCAAGCCGTCGTCAGATCGGAACTTCAGATAGCCATGAGTCACCCGACGCAGAAGCCGGAAGGAACAGGAACTGCAACCGTAACAGAGACCGCAAGAGGAGGGAGAACGAGCCGGACTCTGACCTCGTCGCAGCCACCAATGCAATGAGGCCGAATCAAGCGGCGCCAAAAAGCACAAGTGGGACAACAAACCAAAGCGACCAGGCCGCACTTATGAGGAGATCATGAGTGGCCCCTGCAAGTATCACAGTCATGGAAATTACAAAGCCTCACACTCCACCAGAGACTGCACCTTGAATGATAAGCTGGCCAAGGAAAAGAATGGCAGGACAGACGATGACACAGATGGCGACGATGACGGGAGCCCGCCTCCTCCGGCTTCCGGCTCAGGTAGCGTTGGAGGAGGCCACAAAACCTTCCCGAAGGATATCCGGAGGGTGAACAAGATTTTCAGGGGACTAGAGTCCAAACGTGCCCAGAAGCAGGCTATGAAAGAAGTTTATGTCCTCGTACCAGGAGTTCCCCAATATCTGGATTGGTCCGACTCCATAATTTCGTTCCGCAGGTCCGACCACCCAGTGTTCATCCTCTTAAAATTGAGGTGTAAGGGCATCTCCAACGCGGACCCTCAAATCGCCCATAAAAGTCCGGACGGAGCTGTCCGGACGCACTTTGCATCCAACGCGGTACACCATCGGTCCGCGGACGCGTCCGGATGTCCGAAATCCCGCAAATCAGACGCAAACTAGGGGGAGCTTTGCGGGCATCCGGACCGCCGCCACGTACGTGTCCGACATCCCGGCCCCACCCAAAAATATCTTCCGCGCCCGCGCCCGCGCCCTCTCACGCGCGAACGTACCTCCGCTCTCCGCGCCGCATTCATGCCGGCCAGAGCGGACGCGACCGTTCACTGGAGGAGGCATTGAAGTGGCGCGCCGGCCGAGAGCGTCGTCCGTGCCGTGTCCCTGTCTACGCGCATGTTCAATGCCGGAGAGACTTGACCGGACGAGACGAGATGGCTCTCTACCGCATTCAAACCGGTTGCCCGTCCGTCCGCCTGTCGGCATTAAACAGGCGCGGCGGCCGAGAAACCCACTCCGGCGTCCGCATTGAAACAGCCCGCCGGTTGGCCTGACCGGCGCCTGCTATTTATACGTGGCCAGGCCCGGCACGATCCGCACCGTACCCCCTCCGCCATGATCGCGAGCTCTAGAGCGATGTGGGAGAGCCTTTCGACGGAGCAGAAGCACGAGTTGGCCGGCTTTGCGGTCGGCTGGCAGGCTCGTCGTGTGCGACGGATAGAGGTTGGCTTGCCGGCGAGCTCGTCGGAGGTCAGCGACGACCACCAGACGATGGAGGAGGCGTCCGACGAAGAGCCGGCGCCCCCGCCTGCGCCGGTTCATGCCTGCTTCACCATGGAGCAAGCGCATGCTCACTTCAACGCCGTCATGGCGATAGAGCAGCCAGCGCCACGGGTGTCGGCGTTTTGGTAGGCGCAGGAGGACCAACGCTACAACCACCGGCTCACGGAAGGACAAATCGCCGGCGAGCAAGCGAACGACGACGTCGTCACGACCATGGTCGTGGAGGATCCGGACTTCCTGGATGAGCACCGAGCGTTGTACCAGTCCATGCGCAACACCCGCGACATCCGCAGCGAGCGATGGCGGTGACGCGTCCTGCTGGCGGAGACTGACGCCCTGTTTGCGGAGACCGGCGTGGAGGCGGACCAAAAGGAGGCGTAGGCGGCCAAGGACGTCGCCAGCTCCACGTCGGTCGCGCTGCTCGCACGGTTCGCGCCCGGCCGCAACGACCACGAGGCCCGTCTGTCCACGTCGGGCGACGTCCACACGTCTGACTCCGGCGAGGAAGAGGAAGAGTAGGAGGTGGGACACGGACGTGGGCATGTCTCGTGTCCCATGTGGGCCGTGTCCCATGTCCTACTCTTCCCCTCCCCCAGCTTCACTTCTCGGAGCTCACGGCCGTTGAGCTTGTCGGACATGGGGAAGACAAGACGTGGAACACGACCGGCGAAGATTTAGACTAGGTTAAAAAGTGTCGTCCGCTTTTGTTTAGTTGAAATATGTCAAAAATGTAATAAATTTGATCCGTTTTAAATGAAAATCGTCCGGTTTGCATTAAATTTGTCCGGTTTGTTCAAATTCCATTCGAAATGTGTCCGGACGTTTGATGGATATGGTTGAATGGCCGGCTCTCGTATCATTGTCCGCGGACTGTGTCTGTTACATGGGTCCGTGTTGAAGATGCCCTTATCCCCGGTATAGGTAGGGTAATAGCCTGGTACGATGAGTAATCACAGGGTGAGAATAGCAAGTCAATCACCACAAGGATCTAAATTGGAGTTCAGTGAGATGTTCAAAAAAAAAAGTATCTAAATTGGAGTTTATCAGCACGAGACCAGCTTTATCTCCGAAACGTACTGATACTGTTGGGGCGCCTGTTCCCTCGCCAATCAGGCCATACTATAAAATAAAAAAAACATTGTTGGGGCGCCTGTGCCCTCGCCAATCAGGCCATCGTCACCCCTCCATTTCGTATGATCTCGGTCACCGAGAAATGCACTGATACAGGCCTGCCTTCACATGGATCTACCGTGCAACCGAGGGCAATGCACATGCATGCATAGAGCACATGCTCCACCGAAACCCAGGGCCCGTTGACGTACACGCTGACTGAAGCAGTGGAACCACGGAGGACCGGCATGCCTATCCTCTCGCCACCGTGCCGCTCCATCACATGCGGCCACAAGCATCCAAGGCTCCATCGTGTATATAAGCAGCGGTATGGAGTACCATTCTTCTCAGAACCACACTCAGCCGAGCCAAGAGAGGGTAGGAGTGTGGGAGTGAGAGTAGAGAGTAAAGCGAGAATGGATGGCAAAGCCGCTCTCCTGGTGGCCTTCCTGACCGTGAGCCTGGTCCTCGAGACCCAGGCGGGCAGCGGCTACGGTCCGACGCCGGTCACCCACCCCCCCAAGCACGAGAAGCCCCCTCACCACGCCAAGCCACCGGCCGGCTCCCACGCGCCGCCGACGCACGCTCCCGCGCCACCCACCTACACCCCTAAACCAACGCCACCCACCTACACCCCGACCCCGAAGCCGCCGACGCCATCTCCCTCGCCTCCGGCGTACATTCCTACGCCCAAGCCTGCACCTCCCACGTACAAACCACCAACCCAGCCTAAGCCCGCGCCACCAGCCTACAAACCGGCACCGAAGCCCTCACCGCCGACGTACAAACCGGCACCGAAACCCACACCACCAGCCTACAAACCGGCACCGAAGCCCGCGCCACCAGCCTACAAACCGGCACCGAAACCCTCACCGCCGACGTACAAACCGGCACCGAAACCCACACCACCAGCCTACAAACCGGCGCCGAAAACCACACCGCCGACCTACAAGCCGGCGCCGAAGCCCTCACCTCCTACCTACAAGCCGGCGCCGAAGCCAACTCCGCCGACGTACAAACCGGCACCGAAACCCACACCGCCGACCTATAAGCCGGCGCCGAAGCCCTCACCTCCTACCTACAAGCCGGCGCCGAAGCCGACTCCGCCGACGTACAAACCGGCACCGAAACCCACACCGCCGACCTATAAGCCGGCGCCGAAGCCCTCACCTCCTACCTACAAGCCGGCGCCGAAGCCGACTCCGCCGACGTACAAGCCGGTGCCGAAGCCCTCGCCGCCGACGTACAAGCCGGCGCCCAAGCCAACCCCGCCGACGTACAAGCCGGTGCCGAAGCCCTCGCCGCCGACGTACAAGCCGGCACCCAAGCCCAGGCCGCCATCGCCAACTTACCCCGCGCCGCCGACATACAAGCCGGCACCCAAGCCAACTCCGCCAACTTACAAGCCGGCGCCGAAGCCGACTCCACCGCCCTACAAGCCCCCCACGCCATCCCCACCGGCGTACAAGCCTCCGTCCGCACCGACGCCTACTCCTCCGGCGTACAAGGCCCCCACCCCGAGCCCACCGCCTCCGTACCACCACTAAGATCCACCACTCTGTCAAGTGTCAAGCTGGGAGCCTAGCTAGGTACGTGCAAACAACATCAAGCTATAGCTACTAGTACTACAGTACATTTCTACACGGATGAACCATTTGTTTGAAGAGCATTAACTAAGTCAGAAAACCTTGTGTTTGCAGAATGCGGTCGAGAAGAGTTATGCGAGGTTGCCAAGATGAGCCACGTTGATCCTCCTGCGCTGCGGTGTGTGTTGCTGCCCAACTAGGGCCAATCTCTGAAGAGATCGAATAATGCAGATGGCTCCCGTTAGTTATCTTATTACCAGCTTATAATTTGTGTTGGTCCGGTCTTAGCGTTTGTATTGCTGGTGTTGCTTGCAATGTGCCAGTGTCACTGTAAAACCATTAATTACTACGGAAATGGAAGTAAAAGCTGTTGTTCTTTGTTGCATGTAACGTGATCGCGTCTCTGTTTTGCTCTTCTTCTTGGCCTATGGGTGACGAGATGTGATGTTTGCATCTCAGGGAGGATACATAAAATATGTGACATTGAGTACTCTGCTCGCACGGGTATCCTGCACAAGTGCTCTGCAGCATATGCCCATGCCACGCTTAATAAGTACTCCAAAAGAAATATAAGACCCTTTAGATCACTGCTCCCACCGTCAAACTTACAAAAATATCTTATATTATGAAACGGAGTAAGTACTTTACTTTACATAGGGAGTAATAAACAACAGTGATAGGTCTTGCCGTCTAGGTGCATCCCCTCGCCCATAGGCACACGTACGGCCGCATCTCGGGTGCATGTTTCACTCTAGTGGATGTTTTTTTTAATTTAAAAATCTTACTACCGTTCTACTACTAGTAGGAGTAGTAATACAAGGTGTCACGGGGAAGCGGTGAACTGAAAAGACAAACCCGAACCGTAGAGCAGGGTCCTTTTGTCCATGGGTTCGCAGCAGCCTTGGTTCGTAGGTCACAGTGGAACCTGGACTGCTGGGGGTTCCAGCACTAGCATGCATGATGCCAACAGGTCTGACCGTAATGAATTGGAAGAGCCAGGTAAAAGATGACAAGGAAAACAGTTACTACAATAAATTAACTTGACGTGCTAAAGATGTGCTTTATACAAATCTTAATTTCATTTCAGCAATATGGTAATCTATGTCACGGATTTGAAAACCTTGATCTTTTAGTGTGCATGATTTGGATAACGAATGAATTAAGCAGCAGATTATTCCTTTTGAAAAAGGTCATATTCATTGTTACATGAGTGAGGACATAAAAGTTAATTTCATTTAATTATTTTGCACTAGAGACTTCTCATTGTGCTTGAAGTTAAAATTCTGATATTAGGATCGATGTCACAAATTTTATAAAATAATTATCAGCTGATCAAAAATTTCTACAAACGAAAGTAACATTCAGTTTGAAAAGGAAAAACACAAGCACGTTTACTTATTTGATGTGAAGTCAAAATTTTAAAAAATTGTCTTCAACATTCCTGTTTTTTGTTGCCAACGAATCGATGAACCGGCGGTCCGAGCAGTAAAAACTTGAATCGAAGGCTCATTGGTTTGGTTGCCGGTTCAGTTTTTAAAACTATGGTCATAAGTCTTGAATTGTTTAGGTTTTCATACTATCTATACTATCTAGTACGCAGACAGAAAAGTTACTATCTATGAAGAGAGAAAATAAAATATAGGAATGAACAATCTAGACAAAATGAAGTATCCAACTTTTCGCGTCTGCCTGTTCACACGTACTGTACTTCATTTGGTTTTCATGGCCACACCACATGGGTATGTCGATTGGTGTCAGAGATCCGTGGATTTTACTTCATGCCACCATACCATACTCACTCACACGAAAAGGCACAAAGCATGCAAGATAAAAAGCTGGGGGTGGAAAGTAAGCGCGTGAACCAAGAAAAGCAAATTATTTCATGGAAATGATGCTGCCCACAACTTCACAGGGAAAGTGGTTTTGCAATGCCATCCGTTTTTGTTTCCACGAAATTTCGCAACTTCCTGAAACAAGGACAAGTTCACAAGATGGTAAAGATGGAAGGCTCTAATGTAACCATTGTTCAACTATCAAGGAGATAAAGGACCCTGTGCGAGCGAACATGAGAAAGGACGTAAGTACTAGCACTAGCATCGATTTGGTAGGTTCCTGTTGGATGTTAGTACGTTCTTTTGCTCAAGCATTGACTTGATAGTACTACCAAATGCATCGTTTGATAATCAGGATTTGGGCCTATGTAGAGCACTCTAGCACAAGAAAAAACCAGTCCCTACTCTTTAGATGAGGGCACGACAAACAAAAAAAATGGTGCTTGCAAACTTACCATGGCCTATGATTTTTTTCTTATAAGGGCACGCGGACTCTCAAACCGCCTGCAACCGTCCGGACCGCGCGGTCCGGACGTGTTTTGTCACCCAACGCGGTTCTGCATTGGTCCGCAGGTTGGTCCGGACTAGCTTTTTCCCACAAACCGGAGGCACAGTTGGAGGAGAGGGGGGGGGGGGGGGGGGGGGGGGGTTGCGGGCGTCCGGACCGCCGCCACGTTCGCGTCTGGCAACCGTGGCCCACCCAAAACCCCAACCCGCGCCCGCGTGCGTTCCCGCCCGACGCCAGCCGTCCGCATTGACGCCGGCCCAGGGCGGACACGACCTCTCACTGTCGGCATTGAAGCGGCGCGCCGGCCGAGAGAGCGCCGCCCGCTGCACGCCCGGCTAAACACGCCTCCTCGCCGCATTCAAACAGCTACAGGCTGCCCGCCTACTTCCATTAAACCCGCGCGTGTGCCGAGAAACCTACTCCGGCCACATTAAACACAACGCCGGTTGGCTCCTCGCGTCCGCCCGCTATTTAAACGAGGCCACACGCCGGGCAAGAATTGCACCACACGTCCGCTCCCCTTCACCTCCTTGCACCATATTCTCCACACTCTCCATGGCATCCGGCGAGCAGGAAGAGGAGTTCTCCGGCATAAAAGCCGACTGGGTGGCCCGCCGAGCCCGTCGGATACGAACCAGGCAACTCGCTGCTCCACCTCCCTCGCCGCTCCAGGCCGTCAGTACCATGGGCGAGGCTGCAGGATGGCGAGGAGCAAGTGGGCGCTCCAAGCCGGCACGTGGTTCAACAACTCGCCGCTCCAAGCCGGCACGCCGGGGAGCACGGCAGCATGGGCATCGTGGCTGCCGTGGACGAGGCCGTGTCGTACCGCTCCTCCCGCGCCACCCGCCATCAACGTTCGCGGAACCGCGCCCTGCCGGCGGAGAAAGAAGCCGGCTTCGCGGAGATCAACGAGGCGGCCAGCACGTCCGTGGCCGCCGCCGACAGCGATAAAAAGTATACCATGCGAGGCCGCCGCCGCTTTGGTCCCACGAAGGCCACCGCCGCCACGTCGTCGGTGTGCACAGCCGGTGTCTTGCCCGCTTCGCAGGCCACCATCGTCCCCCACCCCAAAAACCAACCCTGATCCGTGCGAGTGGCGCAGCCGGACATAGGGAGAGGCTATTCTTTCCCTCTCGCTGAAGCATATCTCTCTGGGGCTCCCGGCAGTCCGATGAGCTGGCTGCCAGACATAGGGAAGACATGTCATGGGAGTGGCGATCCGCCGCGGCCGGCCGTAGACTAGTTTAGTTAAAATATGCCCGAAATGTAAATATTTTCGTTCAGTTTGTATGAAACTCGTCCGGTTTTGCATGTAATTCGTCGGTTTGTTTAAAAAATGTTTGAAATGTATGTAGGCACGGTTGGATGGCCGGCTTCCGTATCCGTGTCCGCGGACTGACCTCCCCCGGTCCGCGGATGGATGCGATGTCCGTTTTGCAGATGAGCGTTAGAGATGCCCTAAGTATCTAAAGGAGGACTCGTTTTAGGAAAATTTGGTGTTACGAACCTGAACTCCCAGCTGTAAGCAGCGCTAGCCTCTGCAGCGAGCAATGCTGCTTTTTTTAGATGACTGGTTTCACAGAGAACGACATTTTGGAGCTCGGCCTCTATGGAGGCCGAATTCTTTGAAAAATTCAAAATTTATACTTTTCGGTTTCAAAAAAATCTGAAAAAATTGTACAAGTTTGCAAGAATGTGATGTGTACGTGTGTAAAATTTCAGAATGAAATACTTTGAGATGCGATCTGAGCAAAAAGAACAAATTCATGGACTTTTAGGATGAACATTATCATGTGTTGAAAAGCCACAGATTTGTCTTTTTTGCACAACCCTCATTTCACCGTATTTCGTCCTGAAAATTTACACACATATGTGTTATGCCTTCATCTATGTCTGTATTTATTTTCAGAATTTTTTGAAATATAAAAATGAGAATTTTGTTGAATTTTGAATTTTTTAAAAACCGGCCTTCATGGAGGCCGAGCTCCAAAAGCAATTTTCGTGGTTGAGAATCACACCACTACTATAATTACTACCTGTACTAGGTAAAAGGGGCAAGAAACTGGTCCAGACCCACCCGGCCACCCCCCATTACGGTTTTGAGGCAACACAAAGCTGGCCAAGGAGATGAACACTGGGCATTGCTGTTCACCCGCATCCGCATGAAGGCACCGTGTAGACTAGAAGGATCCAGAAAAAGGTAAAAACAAATGCTGGATGGCCCGAAGTGTACAAATGATCCTTCGATGGAAACCACGGGCATAAGAGGTTCTGCAAAGTGACGGCCACAATTTTTTATGTTTTTTTACCGCTTGCCACTGATTGCTGCGGATCGAGCTACTATATCTTGAAGCATCTCTAACCGATCTCTTATAAAGCTTTAGATGAGTAAAATTCTGGTTTTGCTCCTCTAAATCGCATCTAATCGATCACTTAAAAGCATTAGAGAGTAAAAATAGGGCCACCCCGACTCTCAAATATACTCCACCGAACAGCTCTGGAGAATAAATTTCGTGGGCTCCCTTCGCTCCCATCCTCCGCCAGGTGGTAGGAGTAGCCGGTGGGCACTCCACCCGCCCGAGTTCGATCCCCGTTGGGGGCGAATTTCCGGGTGTCTCACCTCGTGGCACTGTTCATTAGGTGCCTCACAACCTCTTCGAGCCACAGGTGAGAACGACGTGCCCATTGTTCCCGGAGTTTATTAGGACTTCGGAAGTCGTTTGGAGATATAGGTTGTAGGTCTAGTTTGGTCGCATAGTCGGGTGTGTGAGTTGTGGTATGCGTGAGTATGGTGTGTGTGTCTGTCGGTCCGTACAGATTCTACAGCTTGTATTATACTTAGTTGAGGCTAAAAAAACAGTTACTTCTGGGAGCCTAGCTACTAGGATGAGAGGAGCACGGTAGTGTATGAGCAAAAGGCTGAAACAAATTAAAGTGTATGAACACGGCCAAGGAGCTTCATCAATTCAGTCACCCGATTCAAGGTCACGTTGTCGGCCACTGGTGGGCTTTGACCGGCAAGCAAGGGCATGCAATGCAAGGAGAATGAAACAAGTTCCCCCAAAAGAAAAAGAAAAAGAAAAAGAAAAAAGAGAGGGAAACAAGGAACTTGATTAGGCGAGGGCGAGGATGGCGACAACCAACTAGAGAGTTAGGGTTGCGTCGCGAGGAAATGGGCCACAAAATGGCGAAGCTGCGAGGAAACTTCCGGCGACCACGGTCCACAGCATCATCGGATGCACACGTCTTTGGTTTCTATTCCAGACTGATTGCTTGCTTGTTTCCCTGTTCATTTGCGTGCGGTTCCTTCCGTCCAAGGCGATCATGGATGGTCCCGACTGCCGACATGGCTACGAACGAACTACGATGGTCGGGCGTGACTACGTGCAGTGCCGCCGATGCGTACCGGCCCAACGGGACTCGATCTATTGCTTGCACTGTTGCACAGATGCATGCATGGGCACACGACATTGTTTGTTCCCTGGAAAGATGGCTCCCATCTGCTGATGCTGCACTTTGACAGAGCCAAGTGATTCCGGTGCGATTTGCCTAATCCTTCGGTTCCGAAACCTTAATGCGTGATGCATCCAGCGTGCACACGGCAAGAAACGGGCGTCTTCGTTTTACTCTACAGCAGAGGCGGAAGACGAAAAAAAATTAAGGTGTGGCGAAGTCTTAAGCAAAGAATTTTTTTGATGCAAATCGAAAGTCAATACACACTAACAATGCACACTACAAACGAAAAACCAAATACATTGAAAATGTAGACATGTTTCAATAGAAAAAACCCAGAGTTTCCCTACAAGTGCATCTAGAGTACTGAACTGCTAGTGTACAAATTCTTCTCATATGGATAAATTTCCCTGCTAGTGTACACACCAGGTTGCATCACACCAGGTTGGGGTTAAATTCAGTGAGTCCTTATTCAGAAAACCAAGCGTGCGGGCTGCTGGGGGTGAATCTGCGAGCTAGAGTTACATTTCTTCAATCAAAACAGAAAGCAGCAAAATCTGAACACTGATTCTGAAAGGACAAAGGGGTACAAAATTTCAGAAAAAAAATGAGAAATTACCTCTTCCCTTCCCCTTTCTTTCCATCTTCTGGTGGCCGGAACTGTGCCGGACTGCACCGCCGTGACGCCGTCGGCCGTCGCTCGTTGCTCAGCTTCAAGCTACTTTGCCTGCTGCCGTCGCCCGCTAGGCGCCTAGGCCCCGGCTGGAGCCGCCGCTCGCGCTGCTATCGCTTGCTGCCCCACCGCCCCAGCCTGCCGCCGCCGTCGGCTGCCCCGTCGCCGGTCGCCCGCCTGGTCCTAGCGACCTAGCCAGCCGCCGCCGCCGCGCTAGCTTAGGGAGTTAGGGTTGCGTCGCGTCGGGAGCCGGGAGGAGTGGTTGGTCGCGTGCATGCGTGGTTGACCTGGCTCGATCGATTCCTGCGTGGTCGACCTGGAGGGTGGAGGCTGGAGCGATTCATGGCCCAACACGCTGGATGCGTCGGCGGTCGGCCCATCAGCTAGGCCAGTGGTCAAAACGATCGACCGAATCATACGTATAATTTTTTTTTTTGCTCAGGGCCTCCGCCAGTGCTCTACAGACAACTGGCTAAGAAGACACTAGGGTGGGTGGATCGGTGTCAGTCTAGCTAAGACACGTCCTCATGCAAGGGCTTAGAAAATGGGTGCAGGCCAGATCCACTCCACCCAAACCATCACTGAGGTTATCTTTTTCGGTTGACCGTACCAGCAGACGATGCCGTTTTCATGGCCTAATCTTAAGGAAAAGACATCTACTGCAGATCACATGGCTTGAAGCATATCCATTTACAATAGAAAGTATACTTTTTTGGACATGGACAGCGTTGCAGGAGCAACAATAGAAAATTTGACTCATAACGAAAACCTTTTTCTTTTCTTTTCGAAATGGCAGGATTCCTGCATTCATTAAAAAGAAAAGATTTGCTCGGTTAATTAGAAAAAACCTGGCGAAAACCAGATTGTCTAGTTAATCGTGAAAAACCGCCCCAAAAACCATCATAACCCCTGAGAGGCACACATAAGATGCCCCACTCACACCACTCCAAACAGGGCCTCGCCGACACAGCACGCATGTGTCATCGTCGTCCTTCCTCCCCTAGAGGCATCATAGCCAGCCCTAAACCCTAAGCAAACGACTCCGACTTCGCCGTAGGCGATCGTCGACTCAACCCACACTGTAGAGGCCGTGTGAAGATCCACGCCAAAACATAGCCACCTGCGACCAGACAGCATAGCTCCGACTCTGAAGAAGAATTGCGAAGGAGAACTAGGCACGGTTGGCGTCGCAGAAGATCACCAAACGAACCACTTGCTATCCGTCATCGTACGCCACTGGGACCCGCCACCGCAGCTTCGACTTCGCAGCAACAAACCAGTTGTGGCAATCCCGCGGACACGCCGGAGAAGAGCCGACTACCTCAGCCATTGCTGCGTCTCCGACCTTGCTCCCCTATCATCGTTGCCTCAGAAGAAGCCTTGACGCCAACACGACGTCGAGAGCAACCTCGTCGCCCACACGACACGAGGTCAATGAGCTCGATGCCGCCGAAATCTTGGGGCCGCCGCCCCGACTTTCATCGCCCACGCCGCGCCCTACGCAGCCCACCAACACCACCTTCTGGGGCCGCCACCCCGACGTGCCACCGGTCTGTCTCGAGCTACGATGTCGCACGACCCGGATGCTCGCAGCCCACGCCGCTCAGAGCAACCGCACGCAGGCCACGAACGCCGCACCACATCCGGGGGCGCCGCCCCAATGTACCGTCCAACCGCCCCCGCTAGGGCGTGTTGACCGAGCCGACAAACCTGCCACCTAAGTGGCCCAAGATTGCCACCCAAGCTAATGCCGAGCTGCCGTCCCGCCCCATGGAGCCGCCTCACGCATCGCTTTCCGAGGCCGCCACCTCGACGCACATCAGCCGTCCGGGGCCGCTGCCCTGGCATCCACCAAACCCGAAGCAGTAGAAAACCAGACGCACCAAGCACAAGCTAGCTCTCCCAAATGACGCCCCCAAGGGGGGAAACGATGAAGACGTCGCCGTCGCCCACTCCGGGAATCATCTGGAGCTTAGGTTTTACCCGGAGAGCCTAGGCCCCTCGTAGAGGAAGAGGATTTTCACGACAACGCATCCAAGGAGGGAAACGACGCCCAAAAGCGCCGCTGTCGACGACACCGGCAAAGTCGGGTCAAAGCTTTTGCCCGGAACTCTTCCATCCCAACACGAGCGGCCTGCAAGTCTGGACCAGGGCCTCAGAGCTGCTTCCGCTGCGCCCAGCTCCCTCCGCCATCAACCACCGCCCCAACCACTGCCGCAGCCCCCCCCCCCCCCCCCGAGCAGCAGCCGCATGGAGCCCCCGCACCCGACGGACCGGGGAAGCCAGATCCGGCCAGATCCAGCCGGCCCCACGCCTCCAGCCTCCACCGCAACCACACCTCGGCCGCCAACGCCGCCGCACCACATTGTCTGCCCGACGCCCTCGCGCCAATGCGCACACCTGTGCGCCAGAGCCACCCTGCGGCCCGCGCGGCCGGTGGGTGCTGCACGCACCCACACTGGACAAGCCAGCGCCCTGACCCAAGATCTGCCCTGAGTCGACGCCGCGTCGTGCGCCCCTGCGCCGCCTTGCCGTCCGGCGCCTCCCCGCCTAGTCCCGAGCTCTCGCCTGGCCAAGACAACCTGTGCCGCTCGTTCGCCTTGCGAGAGGGAGGAGAGGTGCCCCGCCACCGCTGAGGCCGTGCGGGCTTTGCCCAGCGGCGCCTTCCGGCAGCGGCGAGGGGGGAGAGGGGGGGGGGGGGTGGTGGGTGGCTGGCGGCGGCGAATAGGGTTGCTCCCGGGTCGCTCGCGGGGAGCGACACGGGGAACAAAGTTGGCCTTTATACTCATAACGAAACTAACCATGGTGGATCTGGAAGGCTTTAAATTATGGTTCTAATGTTTCCTCTTAATTTGGCTGAAAATAGAGTTGACAGTGTGCTTCATCCACAAAATGATCTACGAAGACTTTTCAGCATGCTTCACAATAACTAGATTCGGCAACAAATTCATATGGACCATGCCATAGCAAGCGTGAGAAGAGTGAGACACTCGTGGAAAATAATAAATTCACAAAATAGCTGTATATGCTAAATTTTAGTAGTGCCTGGAACTTCATAAGCCTATAATGAAATAAGGCTGAGCAACGGACAATAACAAAATGAAGTAATAGTACTGTTACTTAAACCGCTGTTATCACCGTCTTCCAAACATTCGCGTATTTCTGGATTTCCGGCGATGCGCATTCAGTGGGAGGAGACGTTCCCGTCGATGACGAGGTGCCTACGGTGACTTCGTAAATTTCAAGATGATATGCCGGCTCAGTCTCTCGGAGGTGCTCATAGGGGTAGGGTGTGCGTGTGTGCGTTCATAGGGGTGAGTGTATGCGCGTGTATATAAGCGCTTGCGTCTGTACTGTGTTAAAAAAAAACATTCGCGTAAAAAAAAATCTTCCAACAGGTAGAAGAACAGGAGTCAAACGCAAATCCGTGTCCGCCCGCCCACCCGACGTCTTTTGCCTCGATTGGTTTTGCCCAGACTACCTACAAAGGCCTTCTCAAGTCAGAAAAGAAAGAAAGACAAAGGCCTCCTCCTGTCTTGCATCCAGAAAATTCTTCCGTCCAAAGACCTACCATGTCAAAGCCCACCCTCTGTGGTAGTTTGGTCCAAGCACACCCACAGACGCGAAGACAAAGAAGTCTTTTAAGGTCCACGCCCATTAGAATGTCACAGTCAGAGTATTTTCAATCGAATTGAGCAAATATGACCCCCTATATGTCCGCGGACGTGTCCGTAGACTGGAGCAAGCCGCCAGTGGCGTCCCGACTTAATCGTGCACTAATCATACACGCATCATGCATGATCAAGATCAGAGACTCACGGTAGGATATCACAACACAACAATAAAACTCAAAATCAAACACAAAGCTTTATATTACAAACCAGGGGTCACGAGGACCTGAATACATAGGTCAGCGGAAACAAATATATCTGAGTACAGACATAATTAAACAAGTTTGCCTTAAAAAGGCTGAGGAAAACAACGACAACTAGATCGAAAAGGCGAAGGCCTCCTGCCTAGGGCCTCCGGAACTACTCCTGGTCGACGGTCTTCACGTCGTAGTAGGCACCATCGGGTATCTCCGGCTCCTGGGCCCTGTCATCTGATCGTAGCAACCGGGTAGAGGAAAATGGGTAGCAAAGCAACCGTGAGTACTCATCCAAAATACTCGCAAGACTTACATCAGAACTATGCTAAGCATGCATCGGTATCAAGGAATGGGGCTATATCTTTGGGCTGAACTGCAGAAATGCCAGAATACAGGGGAAAGGCCTAGCCTATCGAAGACTAGCATCTTGCAGCATGAGAAGAGTATAGCGCATAACAACATATAGTAACAAGTATATAGTAGCAACGCCCAGAGATCCTTTCTCGACTACCCCGCGAGAAAGCGATCCCGGAGCAACATATCATCTTAGTAACATTAAGTTGTGACGCCCCCAACTTTGACCGTACGCTAATCATATACGCAAATGCGTATGACCAAGATTAGGGACTCACTAATCAATATCACAACACAACACTAGACACAGATTAAAGTCATACAACTTCATATTACAAGCCAGGGGCCTCGAGGGCTCGAATACAAAGCTCGACAAGCACGAGTCAGCAGAAGAAAATAATATCTGAGTACAGACATAAGTTAGACAAGTTTTGCCTTAAGAAGGCTAGCACAAACATAACAACGGATCGAAAGAGGAGAGGCCTCCAGCCTGGGAACCTCCTAACTACTCCTGAGCGCCAGCACTCTCCACGTAGTAGTAGGCTCCTGCGGTGGTGTAGTAGTCGTCTCCGGCGTACTCCATCTCCTGGGCTCCATCGTCTGAACACAGAATCGTATCGAGGGGGAAAGAGAAAGCAAAGCAGCGGTGAGTACTTCACGAGGTGTCACCCCTGGTACTCGATAGTAGCTCTGCAGAGTCGTACAAATAAGGGGTGTGCGGTGATGTGAGGGGCCTGGCTTGTCGATCGGTTGACCGAGTCTTCGAGTCGTCGATGAAGAAGCAGGGGCAACTGGAACTAAGGGGGGTCACGGGGGATTCATTGATCAACCTATACTAAGCAGTTGATATGATTGCAGGTATAGTAGCAGTTTATCAAAAACAAGCTATGCATCAGAATATGAGCTAACTAATACAGTAGCAAAAACTAATGCAAGAATAAGAGGGAAGAATGGGCGATATCGGAATGCTCAAGTGGGTTGCTTGCCTTGCTGCTCTGCGGCAAAAGGCTGATCGTCGGCGGTGTAGTCGTACCCGGCAGCACCGTCAGTCTCGGGGTCTATCGGAGAGAAGAGGGGGGAAGAAACAATAAATATAAAGCACAGATGCAACACGATGCATGACATGGCAATATGCAGAGCTAGGCATGCACTAACGCAACATTACACGTCGCAGACGGGTCGGAATAATATCTGACGATATTTTCCGGGTCTCGGGCTACTACCGGACAGATGATCCTAACGCCAAAAATGTCCATGTTCATCATGCTAGGAGCATGTGACAGACGAACGGATAGCGTATTCGGATTCGTGGGATTTTTCTGAACAACTTTCATGTATAAATTATTTTCATCCGAGTTACGGATTATTTTATATTAATTTTCAGAGTTTTATTAATATTCTGAAATTAAACAGAATTAAATTAATTCGAAAAAGCATTTATGACGTCAGCATGAGGTTAGGATGACGTCAGCAGTCAACAGTGCTGTTGACTGGTCAAACCTGACATGTGGGACCCCCATGTCAGTGACTCAGAATTAATCCAGTGTTAATTTAATCTAAACAGGTTTAATTAACAGGGTGGGGTCCATCTGTCTGTGAGACATTAGGGTTTTATTAATCACTTTTATTAATCTAATTAACCAGATTAGCTAATGACAGGGCTGGCCCACTGTCATACACACAGGGGGTCTGGGACCCACCTGCCATAGGCCAGGGGGGGCCCCACTTGTCAGTGACTGGGCAGTGCCCAGTCAGCCAGTTGACCAAGTCAACTGGTCAACTGGGGCGCCCAGGCCCACTGGCAGAGTCACTGGGGGGTGGCCCCAGCCTGGCCAGGTCAGCGGTGTCCGGTGGATCGCCGCCGGCGACCAAATCAGCGGCGGCGACGCGCTGGCCGCGTCGGGATTTGCCCACAGGGCATCATTTCGCCCGCGGTTGCGTGCAATCGAGAGCAGGGGCTGCCGCCGTTCTATTCCGGCCATCGGGGCAAGCTGGGAGGGCCTGGAGCGGCGTCGACGGCGAGCAGGGGCGGCGGAGCGGCTCGGGCTCCGACGGGCACGGCACTACGGCGAGCTATCGAGCGAATGGAAGGGGCGGGGAGGTTCTACGCGACGCGCTGAAGCGAACTTGCCCGGGCGCATGACCATAAGGTCACTGGGAGGTCGCCGGCGACGAGCTCCCGCGGCGATGGGCTTCGGCTCCGGTGCAATCGGGCGCTAAGGGCTCAAATCCGACGAGGGGGAAAAGGGAAAAGGAGCGGCGCCTCACAGTGGCCCTGTAGATGAGCAAAGCGGGCGCGGGGGAGGCTTGTGGTAGTCGGAATCGTCGCCGGAGCGCTTCGGCGCTCCGAGGAAGAAGATGGCTCGGGGGCGGCGATGCAGGGGCTCCGGCCTTGCTCCCGTGGACGGGGTCGAAGCAGCGGACAGCGGTGGAGCTGGGGGACACGACGGCGAGGCGGATGGGGCCCGGTGGCCGCGGCTAGCCGGAGGCCATGGCGACGGCGGCGTGGGATCTAGCGAGGGAGGAGGCAGGGAGCGAGAGAGGGGGGATCTGGAGGGGGCTAGGGTTTGCCAGGGGGTGCGGGGGCGACTTTATTCCCCCGGGCCATCGCCGGCGAGCTGGTCCGGCGGGGACGCGCCCGGTCGCGGGAGCGCCTCGGTCGCCACCTCCTGTAGCGAGGTCGGGGACGACCGATGGGGCTGCTGGGCCAGCCTGGGCCTGGCACTGTTCCTGCTGGGCCTAAGTGCACAGGAACCGTTTTCTTTTATTTCTCTTTTCTTTTTTTCTGTTTCATTTTTTAGCTTCTGTTTTATTTCTTTTCAGCCACATTTCTTCTCAGCAAAAATGTGTGACATGGCCCAACAAATATGTTGCAATATTCTGCATGGCCACAACAAGTTTGAGAAATTTTGGAAACTGTTTGCATTTTCCATTTGAATTTAATAGCACTTTAAATTGCTTTAATCTGCTGTTATTGATGGTGGGGTCCACACCACATGTTTGGTGATGTTGTTTTCCCCAACATCATTTGTTTTGTGATTTTTCACAAGTGTGCAACAATTTTATCTTGCTGTTTGCAAACTTATTTTATCACAATTAAAATTCAAGGCCCTTTCGAAGTGGAATTTGAAATGAGATATGAATTTCAACTTGATCATATTCGGATTAGCAAAAATGGATTAGCATAATCCTCAGATTACTGTAGCTTAATTACAAGGATTACTGTAGCTACAAATCCAGGGCGTCACAATTCCCCCTACTAAAAAGAATTGTCGTCCCGAAAATTAAGAAGTAGAAGGAAAGAGCCTGGGGTATTCTGCACGAAGATGATCTTCGCGTTCCCAAGTGGCCTCATCTTCAGAATGATTTTCCCACTGCACTTTGAAGAATTTGGTAACCTTCTGACGAGTCCGACGTTCAGTTTCATCAAGAATGCGGACCGGTTGCTCTTTGTAAGAAAGGTCTTGTTGCAGTTCAAGCATATCATGATCCACTGCTCGGATAGGATCCTTGAAGCAGCGACGAAGTTATGACACATGGAACACATCGTGAACCTGAGAAAGGTTTGGCGGTAGTTCCAGTTGATATGCCACCTTACCACGCCTTTCGAGAACAGTGAAAGGACCAATATATCGAGGAGCCAGCTTGCCCTTGATCCCGAAACGGTGTGTACCTCTCATTGGCGTGACTCGAAGATAAGCCTTTTCGCCAGGTTGATAGACCATATCTTTGTGATGACGGTCATACTGACTCTTCTGACGAGACTGGGCAGCCTTCAGATTTGCATGTATAATGCGGACTTGGTCTTCGGCATGTTGGATAATATCCGGACCGATAAGTGTACGTTCCCCAGTTTCTGACCAATTCAGAGGAGTCCGACACTTACGTCCATATAACACTTCAAAGGGAGCCATCTTCAGACTAGCTTGATAGCTATTGTTGTAGGAGAACTCAGCATACGGGAGAGATTCCTCCCATTTCTTGCCGAAAGAAATGACACAAGCTCGAAGCATGTCTTCGAGAATCTGATTGACTCTTTCAACTTGTCCTTGGGATTGAGGGTGAAAAGCGGTGCTGAAGGACAAATGAGTTCCCATAGCTTCCTGGAAACTTGCCCAGAATCTTGAACTGAATAAACTGCCACGGTCCGAACTAATCACCAGTGGAATACCGTGGAGTGAAACAACTCTGGACATGTAAAGATCTGCTACCTGACTAACAGTAATAGTTTCCTTGACAGCCAGAAAATGTGCAACTTTGGACAGTCGGTCAATGACGACAAGAATAGCATCATTACCTTTCTGCGATCTGGGAAAACCAGTGACGAAGTCCATTTCAACATGGTCCCATTTTCATTCAGGAACCGTAATAGGTTGCAGAGTTCCGGTAGGCCTTTGATGTTCTTCTTTGATACGACGGCAAACATCACATTCAGCAACATAGCGAGCAATGTCTTGCTTCATGTTAGACCACCAGAATCTTTGACGAATGTCTTGGTACATCTTGGTACTACCAGGATGAATAGACAGCGGAGTGTCATGTGCTTCCTTCATGACCTCCTGAGTCATATCATTGTTTACCTCCTTACTCGGTACCACTAGGCGGCCTTTGAAGTACAAAGCGCCATCCTCAACAATAGTGAAGGATGAGGGCTTTCCTTCTGCGAGATCGAGTTTAATCCTCTCGATTTCATTGTCACACTTCTGGATCCACTTGATGGCGTCCACTAGCTCTGGTTTAGCAACCAGGGTATTAAGAGAACCCTGGGAGACAACGTGGAGGTTCATTTTGTAGGACCCTTCCGGAGGGGGAGCGAGTGCACCAGGCGGAACAATATGGAGATTCAGCTTGCGAAATTCCTTTTGAAGAAGGGGATGAACCGTGTGAACCTGAAGGTGGTTGCAGTATGACTTGCGGCTCAAAGCATCAGCCATTACATTAGCCTTGCCAGGTGTATAAGAAATTCCCACGTTGTAATCTACTATGCGCTCCATCCATCTCTGTTGGCGAAGATTCAGATCTGGCTGAGTAAACAAGTACTTCAGACTTTGGTGATCGGTGTAGATCTCGCAACGATTACCAACAAGGTAATGCTGCCACTCTTTCAGTGCATGAATTACTGCAGCAAGTTCAAGGTCATGAACTGGGTAGTTCTCTTCATGAGGACGCAATTGACGAGAGGCATAAGCAACCACTCTGCGTTCTTGCATTAGGACACAGCCCATTCCTTGACTTGAAGCATCACAATAGATGACGAAGTCCTTCTGAGTATCCGGAGAAGCAAGCACTGGAGCAGACGTCAGTTTGTCTTTAAGTGCCTGAAAGCTCTCCTGACATTTTTCGGTCCACTCATATTTAACACCTTTGTGAAGCAGGTTGGTTAAGGGCTTGGAAATCTTGGAGAAGTTCTCGACGAATCGACGGCAATAGCTGGCGAGTCCGAGAAGACTTCTGACTTGCTTGACATTCTTCGGGGGAGTCCAGTCAAGAATAGCCTGAACTCGTTCAGGGTTGACTGCAATACCATCCTTGGAGATCACATGACCAAGGTAGGTTACTTCGTCCATCCAGAACTCACACTTTGAATACTTTGCATAAAGTTGATGTTCTCGAAGCCTCTCCAGTATAAGACGAAGATGTTCAGCATGCTCTTCTTTATCCTTGGAGTAAACCAGGATATCGTCCAGATAAACCATGACAAATTTATCGAGGTAATCCATGAATATATAGTTCATCAGGCGAGAGAAGGTTGCTGGAGCATTGGTTAAGCCGAAGGACATGACGGTGTACTCGTATGAACCATAGTGACTAACAAATGCAGTCTTGGGAATATCCTCTTCATGAACCCGGATCTGATGGTAACCTAACCTCAAGTGGAGTTTCGAAAACACTGATGAACCGGCAAGTTGATCATACAGATCGTTGATCCGAGGAAGCAGATATTTGTTTTGAATCGTTGCTTGGTTGATGGGACGGTAATCTTGGACCAATCGATTCGTACCATCTTTCTTCTTGACAAAGAGAGAAGGTGCTCCCCAAGCAGAGGAACTTGGACGAATGAACCCTTGACGAAGCGAATCATCGATTTCTTGTTTCAGTTCAAGGAGTTCATGTGGAGGCATCTTATATCGCCGCTTAGTAATAGGGGTGGTGCCTGGCACTAAGTCGATGACAAACTCGACAGCTCTTGCAGGGGGGATCCCTGGAAGTTCTTCCGGAAAAACATCTTGGAAATCCCGAACAACTGGAATGTTTTCAATCCCCTCAAGAGGTGACACATTCAGTGCATTCAGGGCATATAGTCAGGCTTCAGCATCTAACAGCTTGGAATGACATGATCGAGTACAACTCATAATCAAAGAAGGTTACCATGAGTTGTTGAATCGCAATGCGTACCCGATTCAGATATCAGTGTCCTTGATTGTCCAACAACTCAAAACACGAGGAAACTGGAATCAGTGAAATATCATAGTTGACGAGGAGCTCATAAGGAGTTATAAGGCTCCGTGATATTTATCAAGATACCAGGGATAATACTCGGAGGTAGATCAGCATAGAGGTTAGACTAGCATATTGATCTGTGGAAGACAAGCACTTTAACTTGTCTGAGAACGAAATCAAAGTTGAACAACATGGTCGGAACCACGATTGTAAAGGACAAGATCAAAGATACAAGATCAAATCATACATTGAATGATTATTGAAAGGAGAAGCTTCTATGATAAGATCAACATTGTTTCCATGGGCATGAACACAAGGTTCAAGGTCGACTCCCACTTCATCAACGCATCACCTTCCATTTACACCTCGCCTTTGATGAAGTTGTAGTTTTGAAAATTTAACTGGCAAAACACCGGGAGAGTATGACTCGTGAAAACTGTCGGGTTCACACGAATTAAGAAAGGCATAGGTCCAACCCATCGGGGCATCTTAGGAACATATACCACAAGCTTCAAGAGTAATTAACACATGCTTGACAATAGAGCATGGCTGACAAAAGCATAGGATACAACTTATCAGAGGGAGAAGGCACAATTTACCAATGGCATCCTGTATCAGGAGATGAACATCACAATAATTTTGAATGTGAAGGACACCATCGGATAATAACCCAACAATGGGTCTGGCGGTCCACAAAGGACCTGATGTGAATATCGGTGCTCAATCAGAGGGAGAAGAATGCAAAGCATCAGGTTATAGAACATCCAATAATTTGATGCTTAAATAACCAAGGGAATTAAGTTCCCAATTTGGTGTATCAGAATCAGATGCTCCGATCAATAACAATAAGTTGAAAGGACTTAGATGGACAATCAACCAAGGTTGATTTAACGAGAACCAGCTCTTGATTGGAAAGACGTCTGAGCAGGACAGATAATTTATGAGTATCAGGTGAGGATTGTGTGCATTCACACACAAGTTGAATCAATAAGATCAAATGACAATCACGAGGGATTTCAATGAATATTGCTAGACATATGGAATTAACCACAAGGCAAGCAGGTGAGAAAGGTCAAGAGCAAAAGGCTACAGAGGATTATGGAAGATCGAATAGCGTTTCAAAGAACTCTGTGAAACACATGATCAACCAAGGAAGAACGAATCTCCGGTAAGATAATTCGATGTACCTTGTAATAACAAGAGCAACTGGATATGAAAGTATGAGCGACAATTGCATGTAGTCATCCATAGGGGTTGACGGCGGAAGGGAATCGCAAAAGCGATGAGCACAAGTTCTCGGGAGAACATCGGAGAGTATCTTCGAAGTCTTCAGATGAATCGAGCCATCGTCTGAAATGAGGGGCTCTCCGGGAGGAGTAGTTACGAGAACCTAGAGTTAGAGTTAATAAAATCTTTAACCCGAAAGAGAAGAGAGATCAGAACCCAGAGTATAGATGAGGAATAAAAGATCCTAATACCACCCGAGTGAGATGTGGGCCCGTAAGCCACACAACAATGTTAGTAAAAGTTTTTCAATGACTAGACTCAACTTCAGCCAAGGAGTTGGAATGGGGGGCTACCTACAGGCAGTCGGCTCTGATACCAACTTGTGACGCCCCCAACTTCGACCGTACGCTAATCATACACGCAAATGCGTACGACCAAGATTAGGGACTCACTAATCAATATCACAACACAACACTAGACACAGATTAAAGTCATACAGCTTCATATTACAAGCCAGGGGCCTCGATGGTTCGAATACAAAGCTCGACAAGCACGAGTCAGCGGAAGCAACTAATATCTGGTACAGACATAAGTTAGACAAGTTTTGCCTTAAGAAGGCTAGCACAAACATAACAACGGATCGAAAGAGGCGAGGCCTCCTGCCTGGGAACCTCCTAACTACTCCTGAGCGCCGGCACTCTCCACGTAGTAGTAGGCTCCTGCGGTGGTGTAGTAGTCGTCTCCGGCGTACTCCATCTCCTGGGCTCCATCGTCTGAACGCAGAATCGTATCGAGGGGGAAAGAGAAAGCAAAGCAGCGGTGAGTACTCATCCAAAGTACTCGCAAGACTAACATCAGAACTATGCTAAGTATGCATCAGTATCAAGGAATGGGGTTATATCTGGGCTGACTGCAGGAAGCAAGAATAGGGGGAAGTCCTAGTCCTATCGAAGACTAGCATCTTCAGCATCTTGCAACATTAGAAGAGAGTAGACTGGTATCTCATATATAGCAATATTATTGTAGAAAAATTTTATTAAGTAACCATGCCCAAAGATTCTTCCTCGACTCCCTGCGAGGAAGCAATCCCGGAGCCAACATTCATTTCACTTATAAGTCACAATTTTAGTTGTAGTAGATCAAGGTACAACTCCAAGTCGTCCTGTTACCGTGGACACGGCTATTCGAATGGATGAATTCATCCCTGCAGGGGTGCACCGCATTTCCAACACGCTTGATCTCCTCCGGCCGGACACACTTTCCTGGGTCATGCCCGGCCTCGGGATATCAACACGTCGTTGCCCCACCTAGGCTCAACAGAGAGGCCAGCCCGCCGGTCTAAATCCTAAGCGCCCAGGGGTCATGGGCCCACTTGCCCTTTGCGCTCCTGCACGATGCGAAGGCGGCCGAGGTCAGCCCTAGCACACTCTAGTCCAAGAGCTGTACCATCCAGGCCACTCGGGCGCGCGCCACTCCATTGCTGACGTCCGAAGAGCTTCGGCTGATACAACGACGCTGAGTACCCATAACTTCTCCCACGTGAAGGTTTGGTGCGTATAAGGTCAAACGACCAACTCAGATCAAATACCCAACCCATTAGCATTTTATTAATGCGGGGCAAGCGCGACCCATGAAGTGCGGTCCCGTCGCCCCGTCTCGAGGGTGTGTGGCAAGGGCCTCTCCTGCCCGTCCACGCCTCATCATCATCAAAACGTGGGTACCCCTCAGGGCCGACCCATCACCAACATGTTTCCGTAACCAGGTCATAGTAACTGTGTGTATAAAACATCAAGACGGAACTTGAGGAATCACCCTCAAAGGGTCCCGCTCAATGAAACCGCCAAGGTGGACTTAAAGGAATCACCCTCGAGGGTCCCACACTTGAGGGGTTACACGACAGAGTCATCATCGGGAGTGGTGAAGGAGGAATCACCCTCGATAACCACGACCGACTAGCTACACTACAGAGTTAGCATCATGAGTACTTCACGAGGTGTCACCCTCGGTACTCGATAGTAGCTCTGCAGCGTCGTACAAATAAGGGGTGTGCGGTGATGTGAGGGGCCTGGCTTGTCGGTCGGTTGACCGAGTCTTCGAGTCATCGATGAAGAACCAGGGGCAACTGGAACTAAGGGGGGTCACGGGGGATTCATTGATCAACCTATACTAAGCAGTTGATATGATTGCAGGTATAGTAGCAGTTTATCAAAAACAGGCTATGCATCAGAATAGGAGCTAACTAATATAGTAGCAAAAACTAATGCAAGAATAAGAGGGAAGAATGGGCGATATCGGAATGCTCAAGGGGTTTTCTTGCCTTGCTGCTCTGCGGCAAAAGGCTGATCGTCGGTGGTGTAGTCGTACCCGGCAGCACCGTTAGTCTCAGGGTCTACCGGAGAGAAGAGGGGGGAAGAAACAATAAATATAAAGCACAGATGCAACACGATGCATGACATGGCAATATGCAGAGCTAGGCATGCACTAACGCAGCATTACACGCCGCACACGGGTCGGAATAATATCTGACGATATTTTCTGGGTCTCGGGCTACTACCGGACAGATGATCCTAACGCCAAAATGTCCATGTTCATCATGCTAGGAGCATGTGACAGACGAACGGACAGCGTATTCGGATTCGTGGGATTTTTCTGAACAACTTTCATGTATAAATTATTTTCATCCGAGTTACGGATTATTTTATATTAATTTTCAGAGTTTTATTAATATTCTGAAATTAAACAGAATTAAATTAATTCGAAAAAGCATTTATGACGTCAGCATGAGGTCAGGATGACGTCAGCAGTCAACAGTGCTGTTGACTGGTCAAACCTGACATGTGGGACCCCCATGTCAGTGACTCAGAATTAATCCAGTGTTAATTTAATCTAAACAGGTTTAATTAACAGGGTGGGGTCCATCTGTCAGTGAGACATTAGGGTTTTATTAATCACTTTTATTAATCTAATTAACCAGATTAGCTAATGACAGGGCTGGCCCACTGTCATACACACAGGGGGTCTGGGACCCACCTGTCATAGGCCAGGGGGGCCCCACCTGTCAGTGACTGGGCAGTGCCCAGTCAGCCAGTTCACCAAGTCAACTGGTCAACTGGGGCGCCCAGGCCCACTGGCAGGGTCACTGGGGGTGGCCCTAGCCTGGCCAGGTCAGAGCAGGGGCGGCAGAGCGGCTCGGGCTCCGACGGGCACGGAACTACGGCGAGCTATCGAGCGAATGGAAGGGGCGGGGAGGTTCTACGCGACGCGCTGAAGCGAACTGGCCCGGGCGCATGACCATAAGGTCACTGGGAGGTCGCCGGCGACGAGCTCCCGCGGCGATGGGCTTCGGCTCCGGTGCAATCGGGCGCTAAGGGCTCAAATCCGACAAGGGGGAAAAGGGAAAATGAGCGGGGCCTCACAGTGGCCCTGTAGATGAGCAAAGCGGGCGCGGGGGAGGCTTGTGGTAGTCGGAATCGTCGCCAGAGCGCATCGGCGCTCCGAGGAAGAAGATGGCTCGGGGGCGGCGATGCAGGGGCTCCGGCCTTGCTCCCGTGGACGGGGTCGAAGCAGCGGACAGCGGTGGAGCTGGGGGACACGACGGCGAGGCGGATGGGGCCCGGTGGCCGCGGCTAGCCGGAGGCCATGGCGACGGCGGCGTGGGATCTAGCGAGGGAGGAGGCAGGGAGCGAGAGAGGGGGGATCTGGAGGGGGCTAGGGTTTCCCAGGGGGTGCGGGGGCGACTTTATTCCCCCGGGCCATCGCCGGCGAGCTGGTCCGGCGGGGACGCGCCCGGTCGCGGGAGCGCCTCGGTCGCCACCTCCTGTAGCGAGGTCGGGGACGACCGATGGGGCTGCTGGGCCAGCCTGGGCCTGGCACTGTTCCTGCTGGGCCTAAGTGCACAGGAACCGTTTTCTTTTATTTCTCTTTTCTTTTTTTCTGTTTCATTTTTTAGCTTCTGTTTTATTTCTTTTCAGCCACATTTCTTCTCAGCAAAAATGTGTGACATGGCCCAACAAATATGTTGCAATATTCTGCATGGCCACAACAAGTTTGAGAAATTTTGGAAACTGTTTGCATTTTCCATTTGAATTTAATAGCACTTTAAATTGCTTTAATCTGCTGTTATTGATGGTGGGGTCCACACCACATGTTTGGTGATGTTGTTTTCCCCAACATCATTTGTTTTGTGATTTTTCACAAGTGTGCAACAATTTTATCTTGCTGTTTGCAAACTTATTTTATCACAATTAAAATTCAAGGCCCTTTCGAAGTGGAATTTGAAATGAGATATGAATTTCAACTTGATCATATTCGGATTAGCAAAAATGGATTAGCATAATCCTCAGATTACTGTAGCTTAATTACAAGGATTACTGTAGCTACAAATCCAGGGCGTCACAATTCCCCCTACTAAAAAGAATTGTCGTCCCGAAAATTAAGAAGTAGAAGGAAAGAGCCCGGGGTATTCTGCACGAAGATGATCTTCGCGTTCCCAAGTGGCCTCATCTTCAGAATGATTTTCCCACTGCACTTTGAAGAATTTGGTAACCTTCTGACGAGTCCGACGTTCAGTTTCATCAAGAATGCGGACCGGTTGCTCTTTGTAAGAAAGGTCTTGTTGCAGTTCAAGCATATCATGATCCACTGCTCGGATAGGATCCTTGAAGCAGCGACGAAGTTATGACACATGGAACACATCGTGAACCTGAGAAAGGTTTGGCGGTAGTTCCAGTTGATATGCCACCTTACCACGCCTTTCGAGAACAGTGAAAGGACCAATATATCGAGGAGCCAGCTTGCCCTTGATCCCGAAACGGTGTGTACCTCTCATTGGCGTGACTCGAAGATAAGCCTTTTCGCCAGGTTGATAGACCATATCTTTGTGATGACGGTCATACTGACTCTTCTGACGAGACTGGGCAGCCTTCAGATTTGCATGTATAATGCGGACTTGGTCTTCGGCATGTTGGATAATATCCGGACCGATAAGTGTACGTTCCCCAGTTTCTGACCAATTCAGAGGAGTCCGACACTTACGTCCATATAACACTTCAAAGGGAGCCATCTTCAGACTAGCTTGATAGCTATTGTTGTAGGAGAACTCAGCATACGGGAGAGATTCCTCCCATTTCTTGCCGAAAGAAATGACACAAGCTCGAAGCATGTCTTCGAGAATCTGATTGACTCTTTCAACTTGTCCTTGGGATTGAGGGTGAAAAGCGGTGCTGAAGGACAAATGAGTTCCCATAGCTTCCTGGAAACTTGCCCAGAATCTTGAACTGAATAAACTGCCACGGTCCGAACTAATCACCAGTGGAATACCGTGGAGTGAAACAACTCTGGACATGTAAAGATCTGCTACCTGACTAACAGTAATAGTTTCCTTGACATTCAGAAAATGTGCAACTTTGGACAGTCGGTCAATGACGACAAGAATAGCATCATTACCTTTCTGCGATCTGGGAAAACCAGTGACGAAGTCCATTTCAACATGGTCCCATTTTCATTCAGGAACCGTAATAGGTTGCAGAGTTCCGGTAGGCCTTTGATGTTCTTCTTTGATACGACGGCAAACATCACATTCAGCAACATAGCGAGCAATGTCTAGCTTCATGTTAGACCACCAGAATCTTTGACGAATGTCTTGGTACATCTTGGTACTACCAGGATGAATAGACAGCGGAGTGTCATGTGCTTCCTTCATGACCTCCTGAGTCATATCATTGTTTACCTCCTTACTCGGTACCACTAGGCGGCCTTTGAAGTACAAAGCGCCATCCTCAACAATAGTGAAGGATGAGGGCTTTCCTTCTGCGAGATCGAGTTTAATCCTCTCGATTTCATTGTCACACTTCTGGATCCACTTGATGGCGTCCACTAGCTCTGGTTTAGCAACCAGGGTATTAAGAGAACCCTGGGAGACAACGTGGAGGTTCATTTTGTAGGACCCTTCCGGAGGGGGAGCGAGTGCACCAGGCGGAACAATATGGAGATTCAGCTTGCGAAATTCCTTTTGAAGAAGGGGATGAACCGTGTGAACCTGAAGGTGGTTGCAGTATGACTTGCGGCTCAAAGCATCAGCCATTACATTAGCCTTGCCAGGTGTATAAGAAATTCCCACGTTGTAATCTACTATGCGCTCCATCCATCTCTGTTGGCGAAGATTCAGATCTGGCTGAGTAAACAAGTACTTCAGACTTTGGTGATCGGTGTAGATCTCGCAACGATTACCAACAAGGTAATGCTGCCACTCTTTCAGTGCATGAATTACTGCAGCAAGTTCAAGGTCATGAACTGGGTAGTTCTCTTCATGAGGACGCAATTGACGAGAGGCATAAGCAACCACTCTGCGTTCTTGCATTAGGACACAGCCCATTCCTTGACTTGAAGCATCACAATAGATGACGAAGTCCTTCTGAGTATCCGGAGAAGCAAGCACTGGAGCAGACGTCATTTTGTCTTTAAGTGCCTGAAAGCTCTCCTGACATTTTTCGGTCCACTCATATTTAACACCTTTGTGAAGCAGGTTGGTTAAGGGCTTGGAAATCTTGGAGAAGTTCTCGACGAATCGACGGCAATAGCTGGCGAGTCCGAGAAGACTTCTGACTTGCTTGACATTCTTCGGGGGAGTCCAGTCAAGAATAGCCTGAACTCGTTCAGGGTTGACTGCAATACCATCCTTGGAGATCACATGACCAAGGTAGGTTACTTCGTCCATACAGAACTCACACTTTGAATACTTTGCATAAAGTTGATGTTCTCGAAGCCTCTCCAGTATAAGACGAAGATGTTCAGCATGCTCTTCTTTATCCTTGGAGTAAACCAGGATATCGTCCAGATAAACCATGACAAATTTATCGAGGTAATCCATGAATATATAGTTCATCAGGCGAGAGAAGGTTGCTGGAGCATTGGTTAAGCCGAAGGACATGACGGTGTACTCGTATGAACCATAGTGACTAACAAATGCAGTCTTGGGAATATCCTCTTCATGAACCCGGATCTGATGGTAACCTAACCTCAAGTGGAGTTTCGAAAACACTGATGAACCGGCAAGTTGATCATACAGATCGTTGATCCGAGGAAGCAGATATTTGTTTTGAATCGTTGCTTGGTTGATGGGACGGTAATCTTGGACCAATCGATTCGTACCATCTTTCTTCTTGACAAAGAGAGAAGGTGCTCCCCAAGCAGAGGAACTTGGACGAATGAACCCTTGACGAAGCGAATCATCGATTTCTTGTTTCAGTTCAAGGAGTTCATGTGGAGGCATCTTATATCGCCGCTTAGTAATAGGGGTGGTGCCTGGCACTAAGTCGATGACAAACTCGACAGCTCTTGCAGGGGGGATCCCTGGAAGTTCTTCCGGAAAAACATCTTGGAAATCCCGAACAACTGGAATGTTTTCAATCCCCTCAAGAGGTGACACATTCAGTGCATTCAGGGCATATAGTCAGGCTTCAGCATCTAACAGCTTGGAATGACATGATCGAGTACAACTCATAATCAAAGAAGGTTACCATGAGTTGTTGAATCGCAATGCGTACCCGATTCAGATATCAGTGTCCTTGATTGTCCAACAACTCAAAACACGAGGAAACTGGAATCAGTGAAATATCATAGTTGACGAGGAGCTCATAAGGAGTTATAAGGCTCCGTGATATTTATCAAGATACCAGGGATAATACTCGGAGGTAGATCAGCATAGAGGTTAGACTAGCGTATTGATCTGTGGAAGACAAGCACTTTAACTTGTCTGAGAACGAAATCAAAGTTGAACAACATGGTCGGAACCACGATTGTAAAGGACAAGATCAAAGATACAAGATCAAATCATACATTGAATGATTATTGAAAGGAGAAGCTTCTATGATAAGATCAACATTGTTTCCATGGGCATGAACACAAGGTTCAAGGTCGACTCCCACTTCATCAACGCATCACCTTCCATTTACACCTCGCCTTTGATGAAGTTGTAGTTTTGAAAATTTAACTGGCAAAACACCGGGAGAGTATGACTCGTGAAAACTGTCGGGTTCACACGAATTAAGAAAGGCATAGGTCCAACCCATCGGGGCATCTTAGGAACATATACCACAAGCTTCAAGAGTAATTAACACATGCTTGACAATAGAGCATGGCTGACAAAAGCATAGGATACAACTTATCAGAGGGAGAAGGCACAATTTACCAATGGCATCCTGTATCAGGAGATGAACATCACAATAATTTTGAATGTGAAGGACACCATCGGATAATAACCCAACAATGGGTCTGGCGGTCCACAAAGGACCTGATGTGAATATCGGTGCTCAATCAGAGGGAGAAGAATGCAAAGCATCAGGTTATAGAACATCCAATAATTTGATGCTTAAATAACCAAGGGAATTAAGTTCCCAATTTGGTGTATCAGAATCAGATGCTCCGATCAATAACAATAAGTTGAAAGGACTTAGATGGACAATCAACCAAGGTTGATTTAACGAGAACCAGCTCTTGATTGGAAAGACGTCTGAGCAGGACAGATAATTTATGAGTATCAGGTGAGGATTGTGTGCATTCACACACAAGTTGAATCAATAAGATCAAATGACAATCACGAGGGATTTCAATGAATATTGCTAGACATATGGAATTAACCACAAGGCAAGCAGGTGAGAAAGGTCAAGAGCAAAAGGCTACAGAGGATTATGGAAGATCGAATAGCGTTTCAAAGAACTCTGTGAAACACATGATCAACCAAGGAAGAACGAATCTCCGGTAAGATAATTCGATGTACCTTGTAATAACAAGAGCAACTGGATATGAAAGTATGAGCGACAATTGCATGTAGTCATCCATAGGGGTTGACGGCGGAAGGGAATCGCAAAAGCGATGAGCACAAGTTCTCGGGAGAACATCGGAGAGTATCTTCGAAGTCTTCAGATGAATCGAGCCATCGTCTGAAATGAGGGGCTCTCCGGGAGGAGTAGTTACGAGAACCTAGAGTTAGAGTTAATAAAATCTTTAACCCGAAAGAGAAGAGAGATCAGAACCCAGAGTATAGATGAGGAATAAAAGATCCTAATACCACCCGAGTGAGATGTGGGCCCGTAAGCCACACAACAATGTTAGTAAAAGTTTTTCAATGACTAGACTCAACTTCAGCCAAGGAGTTGGAATGGGGGGCTACCTACAGGCAGTCGGCTCTGATACCAACTTGTGACGCCCCCAACTTCGACCGTACGCTAATCATACACGCAAATGCGTACGACCAAGATTAGGGACTCACTAATCAATATCACAACACAACACTAGACACAGATTAAAGTCATACAGCTTCATATTACAAGCCAGGGGCCTCGATGGTTCGAATACAAAGCTCGACAAGCACGAGTCAGCGGAAGCAACTAATATCTGGTACAGACATAAGTTAGACAAGTTTTGCCTTAAGAAGGCTAGCACAAACATAACAACGGATCGAAAGAGGCGAGGCCTCCTGCCTGGGAACCTCCTAACTACTCCTGAGCGCCGGCACTCTCCACGTAGTAGTAGGCTCCTGCGGTGGTGTAGTAGTCGTCTCCGGCGTACTCCATCTCCTGGGCTCCATCGTCTGAACGCAGAATCGTATCGAGGGGGAAAGAGAAAGCAAAGCAGCGGTGAGTACTCATCCAAAGTACTCGCAAGACTAACATCAGAACTATGCTAAGTATGCATCAGTATCAAGGAATGGGGTTATATCTGGGCTGACTGCAGGAAGCAAGAATAGGGGGAAGTCCTAGTCCTATCGAAGACTAGCATCTTCAGCATCTTGCAACATTAGAAGAGAGTAGACTGGTATCTCATATATAGCAATATTATTGTAGCAAAATTTTATTAAGTAACCATGCCCAAAGATTCTTCCTCGACTCCCTGCGAGGAAGCAATCCCGGAGCCAACATTCATTTCACTTATAAGTCACAATTTTAGTTGTAGTAGATCAAGGTACAACTCCAAGTCGTCCTGTTACCGTGGACACGGCTATTCGAATGGATGAATTCATCCCTGCAGGGGTGCACCGCATTTCCAACACGCTTGATCTCCTCCGGCCGGACACACTTTCCTGGGTCATGCCCGGCCTCGGGATATCAACACGTCGTCGCCCCACCTAGGCTCAACAGAGAGGCCAGCCCGCCGGTCTAAATCCTAAGCGCCCAGGGGTCATGGGCCCACTTGCCCTTTGCGCTCCTGCACGATGCGAAGGCGGCCGAGGTCAGCCCTAGCACACTCTAGTCCAAGAGCTGTACCGTCCAGGCCACTCGGGCGCGCGCCACTCCATTGCTGACGTCCGAAGAGCTTCGGCTGATACAACGACGCTGAGTACCCATAACTTCTCCCATGTGAAGGTTTGGTGCGTATAAGGTCAAACGACCAACTCAGATCAAATACCCAACCCATTAGCATTTTATTAATGCGGGGCAAGCGCGACCCATGAAGTGCGGTCCCGTCGCCCCGTCTCGAGGGTGTGTGGCAAGGGCCTCTCCTGCCCGTCCACGCCTCATCATCATCAAACCGTGGGTACCCCTCAGGGCCGACCCATCACCAACATGTTTCCGTAACCAGGTCATAGTAACTGTGTGTATAAAACATCAAGACGGAACTTGAGGAATCACCCTCAAAGGGTCCCGCTCAATGAAACCGCCAAGGTGGACTTAAAGGAATCACCCTCGAGGGTCCCACACTTGAGGGGTTACACGACAGAGTCATCATCGGGAGTGGTGAAGGAGGAATCACCCTCGATAACCACGACCGACTAGCTACACTACAGAGTTAGCATCATGAGTACTTCACGAGGTGTCACCCTCGGTACTCGATAGTAGCTCTGCAGCGTCGTACAAATAAGGGGTGTGCGGTGATGTGAGGGGCCTGGCTTGTCGGTCGGTTGACCGAGTCTTCGAGTCATCGATGAAGAACCAGGGGCAACTGGAACTAAGGGGGGTCACGGGGGATTCATTGATCAACCTATACTAAGCAGTTGATATGATTGCAGGTATAGTAGCAGTTTATCAAAAACAGGCTATGCATCAGAATAGGAGCTAACTAATATAGTAGCAAAAACTAATGCAAGAATAAGAGGGAAGAATGGGCGATATCGGAATGCTCAAGGGGTTTTCTTGCCTTGCTGCTCTGCGGCAAAAGGCTGATCGTCGGTGGTGTAGTCGTACCCGGCAGCACCGTTAGTCTCAGGGTCTACCGGAGAGAAGAGGGGGGGAAGAAACAATAAATATAAAGCACAGATGCAACACGATGCATGACATGGCAATATGCAGAGCTAGGCATGCACTAACGCAGCATTACACGCCGCACACGGGTCGGAATAATATCTGACGATATTTTCTGGGTCTCGGGCTACTACCGGACAGATGATCCTAACGCCAAAATGTCCATGTTCATCATGCTAGGAGCATGTGACAGACGAACGGACAGCGTATTCGGATTCGTGGGATTTTTCTGAACAACTTTCATGTATAAATTATTTTCATCCGAGTTACGGATTATTTTATATTAATTTTCAGAGTTTTATTAATATTCTGAAATTAAACAGAATTAAATTAATTCGAAAAAGCATTTATGACGTCAGCATGAGGTCAGGATGACGTCAGCAGTCAACAGTGCTGTTGACTGGTCAAACCTGACATGTGGGACCCCCATGTCAGTGACTCAGAATTAATCCAGTGTTAATTTAATCTAAACAGGTTTAATTAACAGGGTGGGGTCCATCTGTCAGTGAGACATTAGGGTTTTATTAATCACTTTTATTAATCTAATTAACCAGATTAGCTAATGACAGGGCTGGCCCACTGTCATACACACAGGGGGTCTGGGACCCACCTGTCATAGGCCAGGGGGGCCCCACCTGTCAGTGACTGGGCAGTGCCCAGTCAGCCAGTTCACCAAGTCAACTGGTCAACTGGGGCGCCCAGGCCCACTGGCAGGGTCACTGGGGGTGGCCCTAGCCTGGCCAGGTCAGAGCAGGGGCGGCAGAGCGGCTCGGGCTCCGACGGGCACGGAACTACGGCGAGCTATCGAGCGAATGGAAGGGGCGGGGAGGTTCTACGCGACGCGCTGAAGCGAACTGGCCCGGGCGCATGACCATAAGGTCACTGGGAGGTCGCCGGCGACGAGCTCCCGCGGCGATGGGCTTCGGCTCCGGTGCAATCGGGCGCTAAGGGCTCAAATCCGACAAGGGGGAAAAGGGAAAATGAGCGGGGCCTCACAGTGGCCCTGTAGATGAGCAAAGCGGGCGCGGGGGAGGCTTGTGGTAGTCGAAATCGTCGCCGGAGCGCGTCGCCGCTCCGAGGAAGAAGACGGCTCGGGGGCGGCGATGCAGGGGCTCCGGCCTTGCTCCCATGGACGGGGTCGAAGCAGCGGACGGCGGCGGAGCTGGGGGACACGACGGCGAGGCGGATGGGGCCCGGTGGCCGCGGCTAGCTGGCGGCCATGGCGACGGCGGCGCGGGATCTAGCGAGGGAGGAGGCAGGGAGCGAGAGAGGGGGGATCTAGAGGGGGCTAGGGTTTGCCAGGGGGCGCAGGGGCGGCTTTATTCCCCCGGGCCATCGCCAGCGAGCTGGTCCGGCGGGGATGCGCCTGGTCGCGGGGGCACCTCGGTCGCCACCTCCTGTAGCGAGGTCGGGGACGACCGAGGGGGCTGCTGGGCCGGCCTGGGCATGGCACTGTTCCTGCTGGGCCTAAGTGCACATGAACCGTTTTCTTTTATTTCTCTTTTCTTTTTTTCTGTTTCATTTTTCAGCTTCTGTTTTATTTCTTTTCAGCCACATTTCTTCTCAGCAAAAATGTGTGACATGGCCCAACAAATATGTTGCAATATTCTGCATGGCCACAACAAGTTTGAGAAATTTTGGAAACTGTTTGCATTTTCCATTTGAATTTAATAGCACTTTAAATTGCTTTAATCTGCTGTTATTGATGGTGGGGTCCACACCACATGTTTGGTGATGTTGTTTTCCCCAACATCATTTGTTTTGTGATTTTTCACAAGTGTGCAACAATTTTATCTTGTTGTTTGCAAACTTATTTTATCACAATTAAAATTCAAGGCCCTTTCGAAGTGGAATTTGAAATGAGATATGAATTTCAACTTGATCATATTCGGATTAGCAAAAATGGATTAGCATAATCCTCAGATTACTGTAGCTTAATTACAAGGATTACTGTAGCTGCAAATCCAGGGCGTCACCAGAATAGAGGGGAAAGGCCTAGCCTATCGAAGACTAGCATCTTGCAGCATGAGAAGAGTATAGCGCATAACAACATATAGTAACAAGTATATAGTAGCAACGCCCAGAGATCCTTTCTCGACTACCCCGCGAGAAAGCGATCCCGGAGCAACATATCATCTTAGTAACATTAAGTATCTGGTTCAAGTTGTAGTGGATCAGGATATAACTCCAAGCGTCCTGTTACCATGGACACGGCTATTCGAATAGATTACTTCCCTGCAGGGGTGCACCACATTATCCAACACGCTCGATTATCTTTGGTCGAACACAATTTCCTGGGTAATGCCCGGCCTCGGATGATCGACACATCGTAGTCCTACCTAGGCTCTCTAGACAGGTCAGCACGCCGGTCTACATCCTAAGCGCGAAGGGGTCATGGGCCAATCGTCCTAAGCACTTCTGCGCGTTGCGAGGACGGCCGGGACCAAGCCTAGTCTCTTGAATCCACAAGCAGATGTTCCAGCTCACCCGGGCACGTGCCGCTCAACTGTGACGTCTAACAGAGCTTTCAGTAGAATGTACGATGCCGAGGGCCCATACCATAATCTCGCGTGGTGGTTAGTGCGTGAGGTTAAAAGCCACTCACGTCAAATACCCAAATTTGTTAGTGTATTATTATCTTGCAGAGATGACCAGAACTCCCGTCGCTCCGACTTGGTAACACGCGGTCCACGACGTGGGTCCAGGCCCACCACTCTCCTGGGTGGTCTCTGCCTGCCCGGTCGATCCGCCACAATATCTCTCGCGGGCATCCTTGGAACCGACCCGACTTCCATTCAATCATTTTACAAATAACATTGGGTCCGTACCATCAAGGTGAACTCCAAGGAATCACCCTCGAAAAGTTCACACCTGAGATACTGCACGACCGAGACATCATCGAGAGTGGACTAAGAGGAATCACCCTCGATATGTCACACCTGATGTGCTTCACTGTAGAGTCATGATCGAAGTGCAATACGAGGAATCACCCTCAGCACTTGACAGCAACTCTGTAGAGTCGTACAACTACAAGGTATCGAAGGAGGGCTCAGTTCCCGTTACTCAGATCCTCTTGCTCGGACCACCAAGTTGATAAGCATGGCAACATGGACAAGGATGTAGGGCCACTGATGGAACTCTAACTGAGCTATGCTAGGCATATAGGACAATAGATAGAGTATCAGAAACAAGTTGACAAAAACAGGCTATGCATCAGAATAGGTAATACCGGAACAATAACGGTAGCAATTCTAATGCAAGCATAAGAGAGAAAGAATGGGAAATATCGACATGGTCAAGGTGACTTTGCTTGCCTGGAAGCTCTACAGAGAGAGTCGGATCGTCGATGGTGTAATGGTACCTCAGGTCGTCAGGAATCTCGGAGTCTACCGAAAAAAGGAGGGGGAAGAAACAAGGAATATAATGCAATCATATACAACATCATGCATGCCATGTCAATTTAATATGCAGAGGTGTTCTAGTGCATCCCTAATTGCTTTAAAATACTTGGGAATATTTTCCAAAGTTATGCACTATTCAAATATTCAAAAATGGCCAAAAGTTTAATGTTCATCCACTTAGAGGATTCTAACATGAATGAAAATGGCATATTCAGATTCTTCATATTTTTCTGATCATTTTTCATATATAAATCTTTTTCATCAGAGTTATAGATTAATTTATATGATTTTTCAAAGTTTTAATCATTTTTTGGAATTTCAGTAATTTCTTTAATTCAAATTTCCAAATAAACTACTGGGTGCACCCGGTGCAGTGCACCCAGAGAAACTGATGGGTGGGGCCCGTTGACCTAGGTCAACTGCCTAGTCAGCCGGCCAGCTGGCGCAGTTGACTGGTCAACTGGGCCCGCGGGGCCCAGCTGCCAGCGACCCAGAAGGGCCACGTGGCAAGCCACGTCGGCGGGTGGTGCCGGAGCAGCTCCGGCGACCGAATCCGCGGCGGATCCGCGCCGGTGATGCTCGCGTTTCGTCTACAGGCGACCAAACGAGGCGCGGGAGGCACCGTTCGAACGAGGCGAACGAGCCGCGTTCATTTGTGCGAAAAACGCGGGCGGAGGTGGCCTCTACTGATGGCGGTGACCACCGCAGCGGACGCCGGAGTTCGGGCGAAGGCGAAGCCGGCGTTGTGGGGCATGGCAGGCCATACGGGCGAGTGCTACGGGCCCCAGGAGATGCACTGAGCTGAACTACGAGCTCAATTGCCCATGTTTGCGACGGCAGCGACGACAGCAAGCGCGGCGGTGGAAGCAGAGCTCCGGCAGCCTTGGCAACATCGGCTACAGCGGTGAATCGAGCGAGCTAGCAGAGGGGTTCGGAGGCGGTGCTCACTTAGTGGCTCACGGTGGCTGTTGGGAGGTTTAGGAGTAGCAGATGGCGATGAAATCGACGGCGAAGCGCCGGTGACCGAAGGTTGAAGATGACCGCGAGCCGGCGATGCAGCGGCGTTGAGCTCCAACAGCTGGTACCAGGCGAGGCAGAGGGGCGAGGCGGAGCTGCTGGGCTAGCTAGCAGGGCGCGGGGACGACAGAAGGCATGGCAGCGAGGTCGGTCATGGCGGCTGTGCTGTCGGGCGTCGATGGCAGGGAGGGAGAGAGAGGTGGAGAGGGGGAACTGAGGACGGGGATGGATCCAGGAGGCTTCGGGGGTGATCCTTATCCCTCCAGCCCAACCACTCCGTCGCCGGGGCGGCCAGTGGCCGGAGCTGCGCCAACTCGGCCATGGCGACGACGACAGCGGGACGGGACCAGGTAGGAGAAGGCCTTGCTGGGCTGGGCCATCTCCTGTAGCACTTGGGCCAACAACACAGGTAAGGTTTTCTTATTTCCTTTTTCTGTTTTCTGCTTTTCCTATTCTGTTTGCATTTATTCTTGCACCAAAAGAGTTTTGCAAATAGGTGGAACCCGTCCCAATATTCACTAAGCAATATTTGACATGGCCACAAAAAGTGTGAACCTGTTTTGAAAATGTTTGCCTCATGCATTTATTTTAAAATGACTTTAAAATGCATTATGGTCCTGTTTTCATGATGCAATGGTGACATGATGAAAGATGGTGAAGTTGTTTTTCTTAACAATATTCACAAATGAATATTTTTGAAATCAGGAACATTTTACTTTGCAAAATTGAACAACTTTTGATTTCACTTAAAGTTTGAATTGGTTTAAAAGGTTGAATTTGAAATGAGATATCTAGCAAATATGATCATGCATTGCTAATCCACATGATTTGGCATTCACCACATTAGGTTACTGTAGCTAATTACATGGGGATGTTACACCGCCTCTCATATGTCCACCCCGGCAAACATACCCCTATTGCCAAACCCTTTTTCCATACAATTTCATGCAACATTGATAATCATATATAGTCCATGATACAAAGATAAAATGAGCTAGTTTCGAGATGAAAACTAGCCTAATCAAACTCGTCATCATCGGAGATGTTGATGGCCCTCATGATGAGTGATATTTTTGCACTCATCACACCCTTGTTTAAACCGGATAATCCCAGAACTTTCGAGAGGATCACTTTGATATTGTCACTAGCGATTAATGAATGCAAAAAATTGTGAAATCCTTTGTTTAATGTGTTTTCATAGAAAATGAACCAAAAGATAGAAAAAAATTCATGATATTGTCACTAATGTGTTTTCATAGAAATTGAATTTTAGGAATCCAGGGAAATTGGTTTGGGGATTTTTGGGAAACAATTTTCTTTATTTTGCATTTTGAATTTTAATTTGAAACGAGTTTAACTCCTAATTGAATTTAGCAAGGATAAACATGATGATATGACATCTTAATTAGGGAAGTAACAGTAGGATTATTACAAGGATGTTACAAAAAGCTACCTTCCATTATAGTGTCTAGCAGGTATGTATTCCATAGAGTTACACCAATGTAAAAATTTCCTAATGATCACCATAGTTGATTGTTTATGAATAGACCTATTCTAAGAATCATAAATCCTATACCAAGCCTCTTTTAAACTTTCTTCACCCCTTTGTTTAAAGTGGAGCAGTTCTAACTCAGGAGAAGTAGTAGAAAGTGAAGAACTAGCCGTGATAATGAGTTAAAACAATAGTAACTACTTGCTGGATTTTTTTTAGTTTTTGAAAAAGAAGAAAAACAAAATGACAAGCAACAAAAAGTAACTAAGCAAAATAGAAAATATGAGAGTAAATTAAAGGAGTGTAGGACCTATGATTGTGATGAAAGCTCCTCGGCAACGGCGTCAGAAAAAGGCTTGATTCCTCTTAACTAGGAAGGTGTTGGGCCCCCAAAGTGCAAGGGTTTGTAGCAAGCAGAAATTTTTCTCAAGTGACCTCAAGGTTTATCCAACTAGCAGGAGCTAAGCGGCATAACCAATTATTAGTACCTGCACACACAGATACAAAACTCTCCTCAGCCCCCAACACGACTAGTGAGGTTGTCAATATCACTAGCTTGCTAGTTATGAATGATTAAACACAACTAAAAAAAGGCTTTGATGGAAATTGAACTGGAATGTAAAAGCGAGAAATTAAAATAATGTAGATTGAGATTGGAAGTTTTATAGGAAGAAAATGGACCGGGGTCCATAGGTTCACTAGTGGTCTCTCTCCAAAAGAAAGCATGGTGTGGTAAATAAATTACAGTTGCATTAATTAAATTACAATATTTATGAGTATTACTATCCATGGCATAATTAACATATGAGTATCACGTCCCAATATCTATAGACCGTTATCCAATAGCATCTATAGCCAATACTCCACCCAAGACCGCTATCCAGCATGCATCTTAAAGTATTAAGTAAAAAATAGAGTATTGCAATAAGTACGATGACATGAAGTAGATGATATATTATCTTCACGCTGCGCGTTCAAAGGACAACTACGTAACCATATTTTTATCCCTAGTGGCAACAACACAATCCAATTCTTTTCCACTTTCTGTCACTGCGGTAGATTACTTGCAAGGTCGAACCCAACTATCATACTCAACTCCCTCTGATGATCAAACCCCAAACTTGGCCAAAGAAAGATGAAAAGATCGGAGAGCACATATGAATAAGAATTATGCACCAAAGAACCCAAAGAGATCTCAAAAAGATTCATGGATAAATCTGATCATAAAGTGATAATTCCTCATATGCCAACAAACACACCAACATATTACATCAGATGGATCACAATCATGTAGGACAGCTCATGTGATATTTGTATTGAGAAGCAAGAGAGAGAGTGAGAGAGAGAGAGAGAGAGAGATAGCCATCTAGCTACTGCTACGGACCCATAGTCCAGAGGAAACTACTCACGGGTGATCATGATGGCCTTCAAGTTGATAGAGATGGCCACCGAGAAGACTCCCCCCTCCAGCAGAGTACCCAAAAAAGCCTCCACATTGGATCTTTGCGAAACAGAGGTGTGCGGCAGCAGAAACATTAGGGCGTAAAAATCACAGAGGGTTTCAGAGGTATATAAAGGCACAGGGACCGAGCGGCGGTGGATCGGAGGTCCAAGGGGACCCATGCAGCCTCACCACGTGCCCCCCTTGGCGTGTGGGGTTGGGACGTGGGGCCCCTGGGTGGCCCCCAGACCTATGTCGGTTGTTGCTGGGTCCTTCTAGATGCGAAACTTCCATTGATTTTTTATGGATTTTTTTTGAGCCCGATAAAATTGATTTTTCTGAAAAACCAAAAACATGGACAAAACAACAACTGGCACTGTGCACTGAATTAATAGGTTAGTCCAGAAAAGGATATAAATTGATGCCAAAACTATGCCAAAATGATATAAACATGGCATGAAACAATAAAAAATTATAGATACGTTTGAGACGTATCAATGCCCAATGCTCTTGTCTGGAGAAATCCTTAATAACCGAGGTAACCCTGCGCGATAGTAAGGGCCAGCGGTTGGACAACTGACTCTCGGTGCAGGTCATGAACCGGTAGTGACGTACTTTGGACACACCCCCTACTTCATCGCGTTGTGAGCACATTGTAAGAGAACCATGTTGTAGATCAAGACGAGATCCCACACACAAGTACAAGGTGGTGAGTGTAATTCCTCATACCCATGCCTATTTCCATATTATTGTTTACACCTAGAAGGTTGTTTAAAAGGTCCAAAAAGCTAGAATAATTTGCGAGAACAATAACCTGTTTGAGTCTTTGTCGTCGAGCATATCCTCCCGTGGGTTCGATACCCAGGGTCACTCCTTGGGGAAAAGGTAAGGGTCTTTCTACAATCCGAAACCGAATCATAAAGAGTCATCAACCATCTTTTTTGGCGCCGTTGCCAGTAAGGCATCACTGTCACTAGTCATTAGATTAGAGTTATCATTTAAGTTTTTGTTTCAGTATTTACTTGTTTTTCTAGATTGTGTTTCAACCAACCCCCCTGCCCACTGAGGGAGTCCTGGATTAAGGGGTCCTCGGGCCATCGGTCTACTTCCCGATCGGCCGGCTTGGTGGGCCACATTCTGACTGTCACAGGAGGGGCCGGACACGTTGAGAGCCCTCATTCTAGAAGGAAGTCCCAAAGGCGCGTCGTGCACTCCAAGTCAAGATGAGGGAATCGACATTTCCATCCTCGGCAGGAGGCCTATCATGTGTAAATCCTAGGTACCCCCCAGTGTCTATATAAACCGAGAGGGTTTTAGAATGTAGGGCACACAGAAACTCATCTAGGGTTTTAGCTAATCGATCTCGAGGTAGATCAACTCTGTAACCATCATACCATCAATATAATCAAGCAGGACATAGGGTTTTACCTCCATAGGAGGGACCGAACCTGGGTAAACATCGTCTCCTTCGTCCCTTTGTTACCATCGCTCCTAAGCTCACAGCTCGGGACCCCCTACCCGAGATCCGCCGGTTTTGACACCGACATTGGTGCTTTCATTGAGAGTTCCGCTGTGATCCCCAAAGGAATCGATGGCTCATGTTGTCATCAACGAAGAGGTCCGTAGCATGGACTCCTTCGTCCCCGGACAGATCTTTGCTTTCGGTAGCATCGTCCTGCACGCTGACCCGACCGGCCGCCTTGGCCAGGTCGGGAGTTTCGCCCCCGATCAAGAAGTCAGATTTGGGAACTTAGAGTTCTCCGTAGACCCTCGGGGCGACCTCTTGCTCACCGGGCTCGCAGTCTCATCTGGCGCGCCCGAGGACTCCGAGGCCTTAACCTTGGATGTCGTCTTCAACCCCGCTCTCGGGGCCACTCCCGATGATGATCCGGACTTTAATCCGGATCCGGCTATAACGCCAGATGGCCGGGCATCAACTCCTGCCGAATACACTTCTCGTGCGGACGTGTCGGAAGTTAACTCCAAACGCGCCGGGAAGATTGACCCGATCGAGCTCTCGACACTCGACGAAGCTCTAGATCGGATCTCATCAATGAAAATTACTGATGACCCAGCCCCGATCCACACTCAGATCGGTTTGGAGGCGGGTCAAGAAGAATTTTTCATCCCACCCACCACCCACTTAGTAGCCACTATCGAAGACTTAACCGATATGTTGGACTATGCCTCCGAGCAGGCAGAAGACATGCATCAAGATGATCGCGCTCTCACCCCCATCAACACCGGGCGATGGACTGCCACCTCCACTTACGACGTCTACATGGTGGATACTCCATCCGGTAACGGCGAGCGCACACCCGCAAACAATGGTGATAGATCGGACGAAGCGCCGTCAAGGCGCCGGAAACCGCGCAAACGATCAAAGACAAAAACGGGACGGGAAGCTATTGCTGGCACCGGGGAAAACGATACCCCGGAAGACCTTGGCGATCCCGATATCCCCAATTAGCCGCTAGAGGACCAGGAAAGGCCGGAGGACCAGCGCGACCGCGAGGATCCAAATGATTCCGAGGATGATAACTACCTCCCCCCTGTAGAGGAGGAGGATAGTCCGGAAGCCGAGGACTTTTTCGTACCCGAAGACCCTGAGGATCAGTGACGGTTCAGGTAACAGCTCATAGCTACTACCCGAAGCCTAAAAGCAAAAGAACGACAGCTTAAGGCCGAACAAGACACCCTCAACGATAGGTGGACGAGGGTCCTGTCAGCCAAGGAATGGTACGGCACCGGTCTATCAGACCAACCCAAGAGCTATCCACGCCGGCGGTTGCTGCCACAATTTGACGACGAGCTCCCCGATATGCCGTCCCCCACACACTCCATACGACCAGCCGGACCGCCCTCCCCGAGGACGAGATAGGACAGCTGACGAGACCGGTTATGGGCCGGCGATACCCCACAGAAGGGGAAAGTGCCAATAGAGCCTGAGGACAGGTATGACCTGCGACGCGACCTGGATTATAGAACAGGCCGCACGAGATCCATCTACGGATCTAGAGGGTACTCCCCCGATAGACGGGACGAGCACCGGCCCTAGCTCGACCGAAGCAATAGAGTTCGGGACCAAAACCGGGCCAGAACAGACGCCGACTACCGGTGTGATATATCCCGGGTTAGAGGCGCTGCCCACCCGCTGTGCTTCACCAATGAGGTGATGTAGCATCAGTTCCCGGAAGGGTTCAAACCCGTGAACATCGAGCAATATGACGGCACAACTGACCCAGCAGTGTGGATCGAGGACTTCCTCCTCCACATTCACATGGCACGAGGAGATGATCTCTACGCCATCAAGTACCTCCCCCTTAAACTTAAGGGACCAGCTCGGCACTGGTTTAACAGTCTCCCCGAAAACTCTATCGGAAGCTGGGAGGACCTCGAGGATGCATTCCGATCTAATTTCTAGGGAACCTATGTGCGGCCTCCGGACTCCTCCGACCTAAGCAATGTCGGGCAAAAGGCCGGAGAGTCCGCTCGACAGTTCTGGAATCGGTTCTTGACCAAGAAAAACCAGATCGTCGATTGCCCAGACGCCGAAGCTATAGCCTCTTTCATGCACAATATTCGGGATGAGTGGCTGGCTCGCCAGCTTGGTCAGGATAAACCTAGGACCATGTCCGCCCTTACATCACTCATGACCCACTTTTGCGCGGGCGAGGACAACTGGCTAGCAAGGCGAAGCCACAACCCCGAAGACCCCGGCACTTCCGAAGTCCGGGATGGAAACGGGAAACCACGACGCAACAAAAACAAACGCCGGCACAGCAATAGCGATGCCGATGACACGGCCGTTAACGCCGGTTTCCGCAACCCAAGACCCGGGCAGCGGAAGAAGCCTCCTAAAGGCAACCGCGACGGACCCACCCCGCTGGACAAGATCATGGAGAGGCCTTGCCAGATCCATGGCACTCCAGACAAGCCCGCCAACCACACCAACTGTAACTGTTGGGTGTTCAAACAGGTTGGCAAACTCACAGCTGAGGAGCAGGGCAAAGACCCACGCAGCGAGGACGACGAGGAGCCCCACGGTCCGAACAACGGAGGTCAGAAGCAGTTCCCTCCAGAGGTAAAGACTGTGAACATGATATACGCCACTCATATACCTAAAAAGGAGAGGAAGCGCGCCCTTCGAGAGGTCTACGCCATAGAGCCTGTAGCCCCGAAGTTTAACCCATGGTCGGCCTACCCGATCACTTTTGATCGACGAGATCACCCGACCAGTATCCGTCATGGAGGTTCAGCGGCCCTCGTCCTAGACCCCATTATCGATGGGTATCACCTCACTAAAGTCCTAATGGAGGGAGGAAGTAGCCTAAATCTGATTTACTCAGACACGGTGAAAAAGATGGGCATAGATCCGTCAAGGATAAAGCCTAGCAACGCTACCTTTAAAGGAGTGATCCCAGGAGTCGAAGCCCGGTGCACTGGCTCCGTTAGCCTGGAAGTAGTGTTCGGCTCGCCCGATAACTTCCGCAGCGAGGACTTGATCTTCCACATCGTACCTTTCCGCAGCAGCTACCATGCCCTGCTGGGCCGTACAACGTTCGCTCGCTTTAACGCCGTCCCACACTACGCATACCTCAAGCTCAAGATGCCGGGGCCCAAGGGGGTCATCACCGTCAACGGCAACACAGAGCGTTCCCTCCGAATTGAGGAACATGTGTTGGCCCTGGCGGCCGAATTCCATTACGAGGACGGTCGGCAAACACCTAAATCCGGCAAAAAGGCTCATAAGGTCGACAAACGAGTTCGATTTCAATCCGAACTCCCAGATTCTTCTCCTCCCCAGAAATAGGGACACGCCCCCCATTGCACATCCCTAACGACCGCCAAACACGTGCCAAGAAGGCACAACTTCGCGCTCAAGATTCCATGGGCAGCAATGGGGAACAACCATCAAAGGGTAAGTGTTCGGCTGGACCGACCAATACCACTACACGTCCTCGGACAAAACACAGGTACCATCAAGGACCTGCTAAAAAGTGTCAAGCTCATCCACACTTCGGCGACTTCTCAAGACCTTCTTCATAAGGTCCGCTCGGCGACAGCATCACTCTTAAAAAGATGCGACCCCCACAGAGGAATATGAACGGACAGGCGACAAGGCACATCGAGGACGTCACGTCATCAATCGAAGATCCCTGGTATAGCCTCCCCTCTGTAAATTTCATATTTCATCTTCAAAAACCTGTAAACAGTCGCTTCGGCAATCCAAGTTATAAGAATTATTGAACAAGTACAAGACCATCATATATGGCCACTTCGTTGTCTTTTATACATCCTCTGTTCTTCCCTTGGTAACGCCTCTTGCGAAAACTGTTCGGTGTATATTATGATGCAACCGGCTAATAGACCGAGGGCTTGAATTTAAAAAATCACCTTGAACACCACCCCAGCACAACTGGTCGTGTATTCGGCGTCTTGGATTTTGCATTATATGCATCGGATCCGAACTATTTCTTGGGTCAATAGTTGGGTTGCCCGGCTCCTGTGCTTGCCCTCTTAAGTTCCGCTCGTTCGGCTAAAAAGGCAAAGGGAGAACCACTGCGATTGTGTTTCCAGCTCGTCTGGTCAAACACCTCAGGGGAGAAAGCCGAAAACTGACCGTCATAGTAAGCGAGAACCGGTCTGCAAATCCGAGCATAAGTGTCATACTAAAAAAACCGATAGCGGTTATTCCGTGTTATACGATGGGTTCTGTCCTAGTACAAACCATGTGATGCCGGCTTCGGCCCCGATACATCGGAACATCACAAGACACTGGGGGCTGGTCATCGGCCCCCGCATTTTTTCCACACTCCCACGGCTAAGTGAAGGCGATAAAGCACCATAGTCCGATTGCCTCGTCCCGCTCGCACTACCGCCTTCGGGCACCGATACCTCGGCTAAGGGTAATAGTGCGGACACAGAGACACCCCGCGTAGTATCTACGTGGGGGCTAAAGCCGACGACTCGCAGCTTTCAGATAAACCGGCCACATAGGAGTCTAAATAAAAATAAACTACTTATAAGACATGATAAACCATGCAACACTAATTATAAAGCGTTAAAGTCTTCGGACATATTACATCGCACTCATTCATACAAAACATCTTTGGAGCATTGGGCCTCTATTGCCTGAGCACCCTCCATTACATAGGGGAAGTACAACTCGGGGCACCTATGCCCCTAGTTAGGAGGCGGAGGTGCGGTGGCCATCTGGGTCAGCTTGAGCTTCGGCCAGTGCACCATGGTCTTTGCAAAGGCCATCCGAGCGCCCTCGATGCATGTAGAACGCTTCAGCACATCGACTCGAGGTGCAGCTTCACATAGCCTCTGCACCAGGCCAAAGTAGCTGCTCGACAACGGCTCATCGGGCCACAGACGGATGCGGAGGTCCTTCATGGCTGGCTCCGCCACTTTGTGCATCTCCATCAGTTGCTTCATTTGCTCGATGAGGAGAGGAGAGCGCTCGGGGGACTCAAACTGCGCCCAAAATAGCCGGGCCTCATCATCCTCCGCCCGCGAAGCATAAAGCTTGTTCGCATCCGCTGCACTCTTCTGGAGATCCGCACAGACGCCTAAGGAACGCCTCACCTGGGTGAGCAAAGCAAATTTGCTACCACCAAAGGCGCATTGTAGTGAATACGGCTTACCATCAATGATAGCCTTGACTTGGCAAACCGCCTCCTCAAAGGACCGCCTCTCCACCCGCTCCTTTTGGAGCTCGGATTTTAGCGCGGCTAGCTCGGTGGCTTGTTCTTTGCCTTTCTGCTCAAGGGCCTCGCACTTCGTGCCGGCATCCTTGAGCTCTTGTTGCACCTCCTCCACCCGGGCCTCATGCTTGGCGCTTGCAGCCTTCAAAGCGGAAAGCGCGGCTGCTGCTTGTTCGGCGGCCATCTTCTTCTCCTCGGCCTCTTGCTTCATTTTCTGGAGCTCGGCCTTGAGTTTTTCAACCTCCGCAGCTGAAGCTGTGGAAGCAATAATAAACAAGTCACACTAGGTCACCAGTGCGGATCATTACCAATATGTCGCTCGGATATTAGAATTCGGCTTACCTTGTGCCTCGTCGAACCTCTTGTTCAGGCTATCAAGCTCCTCTTCGGAGATCCTGAGCTTCCGATTTAGCTCGGTCAGCTCAGTGGCATTACCGGCCGCCGCCGATGACAAGGCCTACAAAAAACCAAAAATAAGCATCCAGTTATGTGCGTTCCAACCTCCGAACTGTCAAGGATATGACTCTCTGTTCGGTCCTCTTAAGGGCTTTTAGAACATTGTAGGATTAAATGGTGCCTTACTCATCATTGTTCACTCCTTGTTATTTGACCCCCGGATGCGTTTCTGCAAACCCATCCGGGGCTCGGGGGCTACTACATATATAAAGATAACACAAACTTAAGATTAACGTTGTTCGGGAAAAGGGTATTACATGACTCACCTTGAAGCCCGCCAAGAGACCATTGAAGGCCTCTTTCAGTCCGTTATCAACGGACTGAATTCCTTGTAAAACCGCACCCATAAGAGTGCGGTGATCCTCGGAGATGGGGGCGCTTGCTAGCGCCTCCTCCATAACCGGCCACCCAGCCATTGGTGGCATTGGTGGTGACCGGGCTGTCTGATCTCTGATTGGGGACTGAGACGGTAACTCCGGAGGCACAGCGTGCACCGGAGACGTCCTCGGAGGGGACTGGGCATCTCTTCACCCTTCCCCTTCGGCGGCCAGGGGAGTATTCTCCCCCTGGTCCTCGGCAGCCGGGGGAAATTCCTCTCCCTGGCCTTCGGCGGCCGCAGCGTCAGCCTCGGCCATCGCATGGTCGCCCGTGCCACCCTTGTTCGGCTCCAACGGAGCCTGGCTGGATGACACCTCCGCGGCATCCTTCGCGGCCCCTGGAGGTGTGGGGTGTGATGCAGTCCCACTCTCCGCTAGCTCGGCGGGTGGTGACTCCCCATCCGATATTTGGTCGGTGGGGAGAATGCGCGGTGGGCTGCGGAATAAAAGATGAACTTGCATTCAAGACATTGAAAACTTTGCATAAATAACCCGGGAGTCCTCAGATTCATACCTTTGGGCGGCGGGCTTGACCCTTAAGCTCCTTCGAGGAGCCCTCTCGAAGTCCGCGGACCCTGTATCAGAGTCCGAACTGTCGTCGGGTAAGATCAATCCCGCTCGGCGCGCCCTCTTCAGGTCAGGAGGGGCAGCAGCCTCCGTGGCGTCCGGCGACGCCGCCCTCTTTCTCGTGAGGGGGGAAACACCTTCCCCCCGTCTTCATGCTCCTCCTGATGGCTAGAGGAGGCATGTGTCTCCCCAGACGCGGCGTCGGGCTGGTCCTTTATGCGGAGACCCTCTCTGGCCTTCTTTTTCTTCTCCTTCTTCTCGGGCGCCGAGTATGGCGCCACGACGAGCATCGCCGCCAACAGCTCCGACCTGGGGTCTTCGGGTTGTGGAGCCGGGCAGCTAACCTTCGCGGCTTTGCTTAGCCACTTCTGCGAAAGTAAGGGAGAAGGCGTTCAGACTTTTTGCCGAAGAAACAGAGTTAATGAATTGAGATTATACCATACCTTGGTCGGTGGGTTATCGGCGCTTAGGCCCGTATCCTCTTCCTTGGCCGGCCAGCTTTTCTGAGGCTTGAATAATGCCTTCCACAACTTCTCAGGAGTGGTACGGAAAAGTTGGCGCACGGTAGGCTCATCGTCAGACTGATAAGCCCACATTGGGGAAGGCCGGCGCTGGCAGGGAAGGATACGGCGGTGGAGCATGACCTGGACCACGTTGACCAGCTCCACCTTGGCCTCGATCACCGAGGTGATGCGCTTCTGCAGCAGCTTAACCTCGGCATTCGACCCCCAGGCGAGGCCCTTCCTGAGCCACGAGGTCAATCTCGTAGGGGGTCCGGATCTGAATTCAGCGGGCGCCGCCCAACTCTCGTCCCTTGGCTCGGTGATGTAGAACCACTCCTTCTGCCAGGTCTTGATTGTGTCGATGAAGGTGCCGGTAGGCCACTCGACGCGGGGAAGCTTGCTGATTACCGCCCCTCCGTAGTCTGCGTGCTCGCTGGCCACGGTCTTCGGCTTGACATTGAAGACCTTGAGCCACAAGCCGAAATGTGGTTCGACCCGCAGAAAGGCTTCGCAGATGATGATGAAGGCCGATATGTGCATGAAGGAGTTCGGCGGAAGGTCGTGGAAGTCCAGCCCATAGAAAAACATGAGACCCCTGACAAAGGGGTGGAGCGGAAAGCTCAGTCCCCGGATGAAGTGGGGGACGAACACCACCCTCTCGCCTGCTTTGGGGGTGGGAATCACCTGGTTCTTCTCCGGGGCACGGTGGAAGACGTTGGCGGGGAGGTAGCCGGCCTGCTTTAGGTCCCGGATATCCTGGTCAGTGACCGTGGAGGCCTCCAACTTGCCATTGGAGCCCGAACCCGCAATGGCTAAGCTCGGAGGAGAGGGCGAGGAAGGACTGGATCTGGGCTCTCGAAGCTTGGGGATATTGGGGAAGCGGAGGATGCGAATGGGAAGCGTGAATAGGCCTTGGGGTTTTTTCCCTTTTTATGAGACGTGTCACCGGTTAGCCTCCCTTACCGCGCCGCGAATCCCTCCGCTTCCCAAGACATGCGTGCTGTTATGCGCGTATGAAGATTAATCATATCCCATATGAAACGGAGCACGATCTACGCATTGATAAGTCGTGTCATTGTAAAGATGGCCTCGAACCGCGAATCGAGTTTTCGTAACAGGTTCAGCGGTCGTGGTAGGCCACGACCCTTCGTCAGAGGGGTGTGTCAGAAAACACTATTTACACTTTGACGATTGGCCTTCGGGGCTAAGCAATTCATGGTGTTCGGTCAATCATATGATCGGATGAAATACGTGTCATCGGAAGCCGAACTAGTCTCAGCCGATCATTGAAAGGGAAGAAGAACTCACCCCGCAAGCCGAAGACTCTAATCATATGAAGCAGCTGGAGCTGAGACCCTTGGCGTTGCGGGCTAGTTCGGGGGCTACTGAGGGAGTCCTGGATTAAGGGGTCCTCGGGCCATCGGTCTACTTCCCGATCGGCCGGCTTTTTGGGCCGCATTCTGACTATCGCAGGAGGGGCCGGACACGTTGAGAGCCCTCGTTCTAGAAGGAAGTCCCGAAGGCGCGTCGTGCACTCCAAGTCAAGATGAGGGAATCGACATTTCCATCCTCGGCAGGAGGCCTATCATGTGTAAACCCTAGGTACCCCCCAGTGTCTATATAAACCGGGAGGGTTTTAGAATGTAGGGCACACAGAAACTCATCTAGGGTTTTAGCTAATCGATCTCGAGGTAGATCAACTCTGTAACCTTCATACCATCAATATAATCAAGCAGGACGTAGGGTTTTACCTCCATAGGAGGGCCTGAACCTGGGTAAACATCGTCTCCTTCGTCCCTTTGTTACCATCGCTCCAAACTCACAGCTCGGGACCCCCTACCCGAGATCCGCCGGTTTTGACACCGATGATACGTGTCCAACGTATCTATAATTTATGAAGTATTCATGCCATGTTTACAATAATTTAATATGTTTTTGGTGTTGTTTTTGTGCAGAAATAAAAGTTCTCGGAATGGGCTGAAAATTTACGGAGAATATTTTTGGAAAATATAAAAGATACCGGAGAGGAGTCCCGAGGAGGCCACAAGCCTAGGGGGCGTGCCCCCCCCTAGGGCGCGCCCCCTGGCTTGTGGGTCCCTCGAGCACCGCCCTGACGTGATTCCAATGCCAAGTACTCCTATAAATCGAGAAACCTCCAGAAAGAAACCTAGATCGGGAGTTCCGCCGCCGCAAGCCAATGTAGCCACGAAAAACCAATCGGGAGCCCGTTCCGGCACCCTGCCGGAGGGGGAAACCATCACCGGAGGCCATCTTCATCATCCCGGCAGTCTCCATGACGAGGAGGGAGTAGTTCACCCTCGGGGCTGAGGGTATGCACCAGTAGCTATGTGTTTGATCTCTCTCTCTCGTGTTCTTGAGATGGCACGATCTTGATGTACCGTGAGCTTTATTAATATAGATGAATCATATGGAGTTTTCCCCTCTCTATCTTCTTGTGATGAATTGAGTTTTCCCTTTGAAGTTTACTTATCGGATTGAGTCTTTAAGGATTTGAGAACACTTGATGTATGTCTTGCGATGGGATATCCGTGGTGACAATGGGATGTTTTATTGATCCACTTGATGTATGTTTTGGTGATCAACTTGCGGGTTCCGTGACCTTGGGAATCTATGCATAGGGGTTGGCACATGTTTTCGTCTTGACTCTCCGGTAGAAACTTTGGGGCACTCTTTGAAGTTCTTTGTGTTGGATTGAACATGATGAATCTGAAATTGTGTGATGCATATCGTATAATCAAGCCCATGGGTACTCGTGGTGACATTGGTGTATCTAGGTGACATTAGGGTTTTGGGTGATGTGTATCTTAAGGTGTTATTTTAGTACGAACTCTAGGGCTGTTCGTGACACTTATAGGGATAGGTCATATGATTGATCGGAAAAGATAACTTTGAGGTGGTTTCGTACCCTGCAATAATTTGTTCGTTTTTTCTCCGCTAATTGTGACTTTGGAGTGAACTCTTTGTCGCACATGAGGGATTTACATATGATTCAACTATGTTAGTATTGTTGAGAGAACTTGCACTAGTGAAAGTATGAACCCTAGGCCTTGTTTCTAAGCATTGCAATACCGTTTTTGCTCACTTTTATCATTAGTTACCTTGCTGTTTTTATATTTTTCAGATTACAAAAACCTATATCTACCATCCATATTACACTTGTATCACCATCTCTTCGCCGAACTAGTGCACCTATACAATTTACCATTGTATTGGGTGTGTTGGGGACACAAGAGACTCTTTGTTATTTGGTTGCAGGGTTGTTTGAGAGAGACCATCTTCATCCTACGCCTCCCACGGATTGATAAACCTTAGGTCATCCACTTGAGGGAAATTTGCAACTGTCCTACAAAACTCTGCGCTTGGAGGCCCAACACGAGTCTACAAGGAGAAGGTTGCGTAGTAGACATCAACCGACACCCACAAAAAATTATAATGGCTAAGAAACTCCGAGAGTTTGCAACTCCCGATGAGAACTTTATGCGTGCACCAATCGTACTACCTAATATTGCTGCCGAACAATTTAACATTAAGCCCCATCTTGTTACTATGGTTCAACAAAACCAATTTGGAGCCTCCGTATCTGAAGATGCCGGCATGCATTTGCATACTTTCACTGAACTTTGCGATATGACACGTATCAAAGATTATGAACCTGACGCTTTAAAGTTGCGTATATTTCCTTTTTCTTTAAAAGAAAAAGGAAAATAATAACTTCTATCTTTGCGTAGAGGAATTATAACTTCATGGAATTAATGTTGCAGCATGTTTATGTCTAAATTTTTCCCCATGCAAAAATTATGCAACTACGAACATAGATAACTGGCTTTAAACAGAAATATCGTGAGCCTCTAGAGCTGGCATGGGACCGCATGAAAGAGGATATAAGAAATTAACCAAACCATGTGAAAGGATCGCTATGGTCGACTAGAGGGGGGAGGGGGTGAATACGCGACTAACAATTTTTAGCTCTTTTTAACAAATTAGGCTAAACAATAAAATAAGTTGTCTAGATATGCAACTAGGTGGACAACCTGTATGACAAGCTCAACAACAACAATGGCAATCACAAGTTATAAACAAGATATAGCTTGCACAGCGTAAAGGTAAGAATTAACCACTAGTGGAGTCGATGGAGACGAGGATGTGTTACCAAAGTTCCCTCCCTTTAGGGGGAGGTACGTCTCCGTTGGAGTGGTGTGAAGGCACAATGCTCCCCATGAAGCCACCAGGGCCACCGTATTCTCTTCACGCCCTCGCACAATGCAAGATGCCATGAATCCACTAGTGGTGCCCTTGAAGGCGGCAACCGAACCTTTACAAACAAGGTCGGGGCAATCTCCACAACTTAATTGGAGGCTCCCAACACCACCACGAAGCTTCACCACAATGGAATGTGGCTTCGAGGTGACCTCTTCCGTCTAGGGTGCCCAAACACCCAAGAGTAACAAGATCCGCAAGGGATTAGTGGGGGGAATCAAATATCTCTTGGTGGAAGTGTAGATCGAGGCCCTCTCCTCCAAACCCTAGAAAATTAACAAGTTTTGATGGCTAGGGAGAGAGATCGGGCGAAAATGAGGTTTAGGGCAACAATGGAGCTTGGGGGGATAAGAGGTGGGTCTTCTTGGGGAAGAAGACCCCCTTTATATAGGAAGATGAAATCCAACCATTTTCTGCCCTCAGCCCACACTCAAGCAGTACTACCGCTCCTTGGAGCGGTACTACTGCTTGGGCGGTACTACCACACCCAGGCCTGAGAGTACAGAGAGTACAGGAGCGGTAGTGTCGCCGGAGTGGTACTACCGACCCCTCCAGCGGTACTCCCGCTTAGAGCTACAGGGCCAGGGGTGGAAGAAGTAGTAGATAAGTACAGAGCGGCACTACCACATGAAGCGGTAGTACCGTGCTAGTACCGCTCTAATACCGGTTAGGGAAAAAAGGGGCAACAGAACCGAGCACAGGAGGTTTCCTTCGAGCGGTACTAGCCGCGGTAGTTGGGCGCGGAAGTACCGCCTAAGCGCTACTACCGTACTACTACGGTGCTACTACCATGAACAGAAAAAAGGGCAACAGAAAGTTGCACGTGCAGGAAACCTCAAGCGGTACTACACGCGGTAGTACACAGCGGCACTACCGTTGCTACTAGCGGTACTCCGGCTTGTGTGCTGTCAAGTTGTCCACAGAAAACAGAGAGACCTCCAAGATTTTGAAAGGGGGGTATGTGGGTGCATATGAGGTTGTGTATGAGTTGATTCCACCCATACCTTTCCGAAGCGGACCCCCTCTTAATAGTACGGTTTTCCTACGACTCAAATCCACCGGAAAAGAAACGTCGGAAACAACCGTCTTCACTCTATATCACCGAGGGGAATGAACCGTCTCGTGCCAAGTGATGCAATATCTAAAATTCTCAATGCACATGGTTAGTCCACAAATTGCATTGTCATCAATCACCAAAACTACTTAGAGAGAAATATGCCCTAACAATCTCCCCCTTTTTGGTGGATTGATGACAACATCGGATTTGCACTAAGGATATTAAAGAATAATATGCAAACTGAGAATCTACAAAATATAGACGGGCTCCCCCTAGAACTGCTGGGTGCACCTGGTGCAGTGCACCCGGTGCAGTGCACCCGGTGCAGTGCACCCAGAGAGACTGACGGGTGGGGCCAGTTGACCTGGGTCAACTGCCCAGTCAGCCGGCCAGCTGGCGTAGTTGACCGGTTAACTGGGCCCGCGGGGCCCAGTTGCCAGTGACCCAGAAGTGCCACGTGGCAAGTGACCAAATCCGCGGCGGATTCATGCCGGTGATGCTCAGGTTTCGCCTACAAGCGACCAAACGAGGCGCGGGAGGCACCGTTCGAACGAGGCGAATGAGCCACGTCCATTTGTGCCAAAAACGCGGGCGGAGGTGGCCTCTACTGATGGCGGTGACCACTGCAGCGGACGCCGGAGTTCGGGCGAAGGCGAAGCCGGCGTTGTGGGGGCACGGCAGGCCATACGGGCGAGTGCTACGGGGCCCTGGAGATGCATCGAGGTCGACTATGAGCTCAATTGCCCGTGTTTGCGACAACATCGACGACAGCAAGCGTGGTGGCGGAAGCAGAGCTCCGACAGCCTTGGCAACAACGGCTACAGCGGCGAATCGAGCGAGCTAGCAGAGGGGTTTGGAGGCGGTGCTCACTTAGTGGCTCACGGTGGCCGTTGGGAGGTTTAGGAGCAGTAGACGGCGGTGAAATCGACGGCGAAGCTCCAGCGATCTGGCGATGCAGCGGCGTTGAGCTCCAACGGCAGGTACCAGGCAAGGCAGAGGGGATAGGCGGAGCTGCTGGGCTAGCTAGCAGGGCGCGGGGACAACAGAAGGCATGGCAGCGAGCTTGGTCATGGTGGCGGTGCTGTCGGGCGTCGATGGCAGGGAGGGAGAGAGAGGTGGAGAGGGGGAACTGAGGACGGGGATTGATCCAGGAAGCTGAGGGGGTGATCCTTATCCCTCCAGCCCAACCACTCCGTCGCCGTGGCGGCCAGTGGCCGGATCTGCGCCGGCTCGGCCATGGCGACGACGACAGCGGGACGGGAGCAGGTAGGAGAAGGCCTTGCTGGGTTGGGCCTGCTCCTGTAGCACTTGGGCCAACAACACATGTAAGGTTTTCTTATTTCCTTTTTCTGTTTTCTGCTTTTCCTATTTTGTTTGCATTTATTCTTGCACCAAAAGAGTTTTGCAAATAGGTGGAACCTGTCCCAATATTCACTACGCAATATTTGACATGGCCTGAAAAAGATTGAACCTGTTTTGAAAATGTTTGCCTCATGCACTTATTTTAAAATGACTTTAAAATGCATTATGGTCCAGTTTTCAAGATGCAATGGTTACATGATGAAATATGGTGATGTTTTTTTCTTAACAATAGATCAGGAACATTTTACTTTGCAAAATTGAACAACTTTTGATTTCACTTAAAGTTTGAATTGGTTTAAAATGTCTAATTTGAAATGAGATATGTAGCAAAGATGATCATGCATTGCTAATCCACATGATTTGGCATTAATCACATTAGGTTACTGTAGCTAATTACGTGGGGATGTTACACCGCCTCTCATATGTCCGCCCCGACAAACATACCCCTATTGCCAAACCCTTTTTCCATACAATTTCATGCAACATTGATAATCATACATAGTCCATGATACAAAGATAAAATGAGCTAGTTTCAAGAAGAAAACTAGCCTAATCAAACTCGTCATCATCGGAGATGTTGATGACCCTCATGATGAGTGATAGTTTTGCACTCATCACACCCTTGTTTAAACCGGATAATCCCAGAACTTTCGAGAGGATCACTTTGATATTGTCACTAACGATTAATGATTGCAAAAATTTGTGAAATCCTTTGTTTAATGTGTTTTCATAGAAAATGAACCAAACGATAGAAAAAAAATCATGATATTATCACTAATGTGTTTTCATAGAAATTGAATTTTAGGAATCCAGGGAAATTGGTTTGGGGATTTTTGGGAAACAATTTTCTTTGTTTTGCATTTTGAATTTTAATTTGAAATGAGTTTAACTCCTAATTGAATTTAGCAAGGATAAACACGATGACATGACATCTTAATTAGGTAAGTAACAGTACGATTATTACAGGGATGTTACAAAAAGCTACCTCCCATTATAGTGTCTAGCAGGTATCTATTCCATACAGTTACACCAATGTAAAAAAAAACTTAATGATCACCATAGTTCATTGTTTATGAATAGACCTATTCTAAGAATCATAAATCCTATACCAAGCCTCTTTTAAACTTTCTTCACCCCTTTGTTTAAAGTGGAGCACTTCTAACTCAGGAGAATTAGTAGCAAGTGAAGAACTAGCCGTGATAATGAGTTAAAACAATAGTAACTACTTGCTGTTTTTTTTTAGTTTTTGAAAAAGCAGAAAAACAAAATAACAAGCAACAAAAAGTAACTAAGCAAAATAGAAAACATGGGAGTAAAGTAAAGGAGTGTGGGACCTATGATTGTGATGAAAGCTCCTCGGCAACGGCGTCAGAAAAAGGCTTGCTTCCTCTTAACTAAGAAGGTGTTGGGCCCCCAAAGTGGAAGGGTTTGTAGCAAGCAGAAATTTCTATCAAGTGACCTCAAGGTTTATCGAACTAGCAGGAGCTAAGGGGCATAACCAATTATCAGTACCTGCACACGCAGATACAAAACTCTCCTCGGCCCCCAACAGGACTAGTGAGGTTGTCAATGTCACTAGCTTGCTAGTTACAAATGATTAAACACAACTAAAAAAGGCTTTGATGGAAATTGAACTGGAATGTAAAAGCGAGAAATTAAAATAATGTAGATTGAGATTGGAAGTTTTATAGGAAGAAAATGGACCGGGGTCCATAGGTTCACTAGTGGTCTCTCTCCAAAAGAAAGCATGGTGTGGTAAATAAATTACAGTTGCATCAATTAAATTACAATATTTACGAGTATTACTAACCATGGCATAATTAACATATGAGCATCACGTCCCAATATCTATAGACCGTTATCCAATAGCATCTATAACCAATACTCCACCCAAGACCACTATCCAGCATGCATCTTAAAGTATTAAATAAAAAATAGAGTATTGCAATAAGTACGATGACATGCAGTAGATGATATATTATCTTCACGCTGCACGTTCAAAGGACAACTACGTAACCATCTCTTTATCCCTAGTGGCAACAACACAATACAATTCTTTTCCACTTTCTGTCACTGCGGTAGATTACTTGCAAGGTTGAACCCAACTATCATACACAACTCCCTCTGATGATCAAACCCCAAACTTGGCCAAAGAAAGAAGAATAGATCGGAGAGCACATATGAATAATAATTATGCATCAAAGAACCCAAAGAGATCTCAAAAAGATTCATGGATAAATCTGATCATAAAGTGATAATTCCTCATATCCCAACAAACACACCAACATATTACATCAGATGGATCACAATCATGTAGGACAGCTCATGTGATCTTTGTATTGAGAAGCAAGAGAGAGAGAGAGAGAGAGAGAGAGAGAGAGAGAGAGAGAACCATCTAGCTACTGCTACGGACCCATAGTCCAGAGGAAACTACTGACGGGTGATCATGATGGCCTTCAAGTTGATGGAGATGGCCACCGAGAAGACTCCCCCCTCCAGCAGAGTACCCAAAAAAGCCTCCACATTGGATCTTTGTGAAACAGAGGTGTGCGGCAGTGGAAACATTAGGGCGTAAAAATGATAGAGGGTTTCAGAGGTATATAAAGGCACAGGGACCGAGAGGCGGTGGATCGGAGGCCCAGGGGGCTCATGCAGCCTCACCACGTGCCCCCCTTGGCGTGTGGGGTTGGGGCGTGGGGCCCCTGGGTGGCCCCCTGGCCTATGTCGGTTGTTGCTGGGTCCTTCTACATGCGAAACTTCCATTGATTTTTTATGGATTTTTTTGAGCCCGATAAAATTGATTTTTCTGGAAAACCAAAAACATGCACAAAACAACAACTGGCACTGTGCACTGAATTAATAGGTTAGTCCAGAAAAAGGATATAAATTGATGCCAAAACTATGCCAAAATGATATAAACATGGCATGAAACAATAAAAAATTATAGATACATTTGAGACGTATCAATGCCAAATGCTCTTGTCTGGAGAAATCCTTAATAACCGAGGTAACCCTGCGTGATAGTAAGGACAACGGTTGGACAACTGACTATCGGTGCAGGTCATGAACCGGTAGTGACGTACTTTGGACACACCCCCTACTTCATCGCGTTGTGAGCACATTGTAACGGGTGTCTACCAGAACCATGTTGTAGATCAAGACGAGATCCCACACACAAGTACAAGGTGGTGAGTGTAATTCCTCATACCCATGCCTATTTCCATATTATTGTTTACACCTAGAAGGTTGTTTAAAAGGTCCGGAAAGCTGGAATAATTTGCGAGAACAATAACCCGTTTGAGTCTTTGTTGTAGAGCATATCCTCCCGTGGGTTCGATACCCAGGGTCACTCCTTGGGGAAAAGGTAAGGGTCTTTCTACAATCCGAAACCGAATCATAAAGAGTCATCAACCATCTTTTTTTGGCGCCATTGCCGGTAAGGCATAGCTGTCGCTAGTCATTAGATTAGAGTTATCGTTTAAGTTTTTGTTTCAGTTTTTACTTGTTTTTCTAGATTGTGTTTCAACCAACCCCCCCCCTCCCCACAAAAAATTATAATGGCTAAGAAACTCCGAGAGTTTGCAACTCCCAATGAGAACTTTATGCGTGCACCAATCGTACTACCTAATATTGTTGCCGAACAATTTAAAATTAAGCCCCATCTTGTTACTATGGTTCAACAAAACCAATTTGGAGCCTCCGTATCCGAAGATTCCGGCATGCATTTGCGTACTTTCACTGAACTTTGTGATATGACACGTATCAAAGGTTATGAACCTGACACTTTAAAGTTGCGTCTATTTCCTTTTTCTTTAAAAGAAAAAGCAAAAGAATAACTTCTATCTTTGCCTAGAGGAATTATTACTTCATGGAATTTATGTTGCAGCATATTTATGTCTAAAATTTTCCCCATGCAAAAATTATGCAACTATGACCGTAGATAACTGGCCTTAAACAGAAAGATCGTGAGCCTCTAGAGCTGGCATGGGACCGCATGAAAGAGGATATAACAAATTGTCCAAACGATGTGAAAGGATCGATATGGTCGACTAGAGGGGGGAGGGGGTGAATAGGCGACTAACAATTTTTAGCTCTTTTTAACAAATTGGGCTAAACAATAAAATAAGTTGTCTAGATATGCAACTAGGTGGACAACCTATATGACAAGCTCAACAACAACAACAATGGCAATCACAAGTTATAAACAAAATGTAGCTTGCACAAAGTAAAGGTAAGAATTAACCACAAGTGGAGTCGATGGAGACGAGGATGTGTTACCAGAGTTCCCTCCCTTTAGGGGGAGGTACGTCTCCGTTGGAGTGGTGTGGAGGCACACTGCTCCCCAAGAAGCCACCAGGGCCACCGTATTCCCCTCACGCCCTCGCACAATGCAAGATGCCATGAATCCACTAGTGGTGCCCTTGAAGGCGGCAACTGAACCTTTACAAACAAGGTCGGGGCAATCTCCACAACTTAATTGGAGGATCCCAACACCATCACGAAGCTTCACCACAGTGGAATGTGGCTTCGAGGTGACCTCTTCCGTCAAGGGTGCCCAAACACCCAAGAGTAACAAGATCCGCAAGGGATTAGTGGACGGAATCAAATATCTCTTGGTGGAAGTGTAGATCGAGGCCCTCTCCTCCAAACCCTAGAAAATCAACAAGTTTTGATGGCTAGGGAGAGAGATCGGGCGAAAATGAGCTTTAGGGCAACAATGGACCTTGGGGGGATAAGAGGTGGGTCTTCTTGGGGAAGAAGACCCCCTTTATATAGGAAGAGCAAATCCAACCGTTTTCTGCCCTCAGCCCGCACTCAAGCGGTACTACCGCTCCTTGGAGCGGTACTACCTCTTGGACAGTACTACCACACCCAGGCCTGAGAGTACAGAGAGTACAGGAGCGGTAGTGTCGCCGGAGTGGTACTACCGTCCCCTCCAGCGGTACTCCCGCTTAGAGCTACAGGGCCAGGGGTGGAAGCAGTAGTAGATAAGTACAGAGCGGCACTACCACATGAAGCGGTAGTACCGTGCTAGTACCTATCTACTACCGCTTAGGGAAAAAAGGGCAACAGAACCGAGCACAGGAGGTTTCCTTCAAGCGGTACTAGCCGCGGTAGTAGGACGTGGAAGTACCGCCTAAGCGGTACTACCGTACTACTACGGTGCGGCTACCATGAACAGAAAAAGGGCAACTGAAAGTTGCATGTGCAGGAAACCCCAAGCGGTACTACACGCGGTAGTACACAGTGGCACTACCGTTGCTACTAGCGGTACTACCGCTTGTGTGCTGTCAAGTTGTCCACAGAAAACAGAGAGACCTCCAAGTTGTGGAATGGGGGGGGTATGTGGGTGCATATGAGGTTGTGTATGTGTTGATTCCACCCATACCTTTCCGAAGCGGACCCCCTCTTAATAGTACGGTTTTCCTACGACTCAAATCCACCGAAAAAGAAACGCCGGAAACAACCGTATTCACTCTATATCACCGAGGGGAATGAACCATCTCGTGCCAAGTGATGCAATATCTAAAATGCTTAATGCACACGGTTAGTCCACAAATTGCATTGTCATCAATGACCAAAACTACTTAGAGAGAAATATGCCCTAACAATCTCCCCCTTTTTGGTGGATTGATGACAACACCAGATTTGCACAAAGGATATTAAAGAATAATATGCAAACTGAGAATCTACAAAATATAGACGGGCTCCCCCTAGGTGTGTGCACTATTGGAATATGCTTTTGGAATGCAAAGCACACACACTCGGATCAACACTCCCCCCATATTTTATAGATAAGGCAATACTTGCAACAACATAATATGAAACTAGGCAAGGTTGCAAGTAAGAGCATGTGAGCATGAAGTAAATAGGGCACAATATTAGAAAAGCATCACATACTATGAGAGTATGACATAATAAGATAGATAACGGATAACGTATGTCTCACACCATACACGCGTAGTCTCCAAGTCTCACAAACCAAAGCAAATAAGCCAAAAGAGTTCACAAGCGATGAAATCGAAGCGAATAAGAGCTTGTGACTAGGCAACACCCTGCAAATCCCTGGTCTTAAACTCTCTCCCCCTTTGGCATCGAGACACCAAAAAGGCAAAGAGTGACTAAGCGACCCGAGGTGGTAGCACTAGTCCCAGCCCATGGACTCATTGGAATCCTCATCATCAGAACCATCATCAGAACCATGCTCCTCAGACTCCTCGTGATCCTTAGACTCCTCGTGATCCTCAGACTCCTCCTCGTTCTCCTGCTCACTAGCATGTGTAGGTGCAGACGTGCCAGTGTTGGAATCATCAGAATCTATCCTGCGACTATGACCGGAGATCCACTTATTCTCTGATGCGATCTGCTCCTCTGAGCCACTCTTGACCGGAATCTCCATCTTCCTCATGATGGCCTTCCTCTACTGGCGAGCCTTCTTGGCATCTACAAGGGCTAGGTACAACTTATGCTGAACATCGGACTGAAGGCAGAAGAGCTTCTTCACCTTTTGCTTGAGCTTCGGAGCCCAGCCAGGCTGCCCTGAAGTGTGCTCATGATCTGGCACATAGTCTGGCTCATCGTCAGCATCAGAGCCAGCAGATGGAATCACAGGCTCTGGCTGATGAGATGGAGCCCAGCGCTCCTTCCGCCTTAGATTAACCACCTCGTGGGTCGTCAGTGCCCCAGTAGTGAGCCTCTCCTCATGGAAAGTAGAGTTCCAGGTATTCACGACGAGTCTGAAAATGAAAGGAGCATAGATAGGCACGTGGTCACCATATGTGGCATTGACTAGCTCCCTCCACATCACATGAGATACATCCAGCACTGTGCCCTTACCTTTCTCCTTTGTGGCACATGAGCAGCATATCAACCAGGTAGCCATGCACCATGTCAAGGTTTCCAACACGAGGGAAAAGAGTATGCCTGAAAATGCGATGCATGATGTCAAGGAACGGTTTCAGCTCTTTCTTTGATTTCCCATTCGGCTGCAGAATAATGACCATGTGGGGAAGCAATTTTGACTTGTGAGTTGGACCACTTTCCCGGTGAGGACGAACACTAAGAGGTTTCCTCAGTCCCTCATCATTGTATCCCAAACTGTTCATGGATGTCTTCCATGTAGTATTTAACTGCCGGCCATGTGTCATCCATATCATGGTCCTGTGATCATCAGGCCCAAACCAAATAGTGGCAAAGAACTGTGCCACCATCATAGGGTCGAAGTCGAAGTTGAACGTCATGATTGGCAAGATGTTGGACTGCTCACAAAGATCAAGAGCCTCTCCAAAGTAAGCCCGGTCCTCCTCCATCTGCTCAATGTTGATAGACTTGGTCTTGATAAAGAGGTTCTTCTTGCTCTTGATCCTATCAAAATACACAGTTGCCTAATCTCTGTTCCAGAAGGGGTGACCCACTAGAGAGGGATCCTGAGGGTGACAGTAGGGATTCTTCACACGGTAAGCCCACTACTCATTCTGCTTCAACTCACTTGCAGGCTTGACTGGAGCTTTCTCCTTGCGGGCAATAGACTTGGTGTTGGTCTTGGCCTTGGTCCTTGCTGACTCCTGAGGAGGGGATGCCTCTAGTGCCTCTTCTACATCATCGGAATAGTTCTTCTTGGCGTAGTAGGTGCGTCCATGTTTAGGCGGATTGCGGGGAGCATCTGCATTCTTGCGACGAGCCTTAGAGCCACTACCAGCTGAACCAGACACAACACAACGAGGGAAAGTAGGTGTAAAAGCATTGCATAAGCCAAAAGGAATCAAATGTGAGAAGGAAGCAATGTTGGAGAAAAAAGTGAAGTTGGCAGTTCAAGCGGTAGTACCGTGACCTGACGGCGGTAGTACCGCTTTGGTTAGAGCGGTAGTACCACTTCCAGCGGTAGTACCGCTCTGGTTAGAGCGGTAGTACCACCTGAAGAACAGGCGCACTACGGCGGCTAGATCCGGCACTACCAGAAGTGCCGAATTCAAAAAGACTCCAATAGAACTTCGGAACTCATATCTAGCAGCCATTCCACGTCCTAACCATTTCACGATTTAGACAAAAATCGACGAACAAAACATGCATTGCCCTAGCACCTAGATTCAAAGGAGAGAACCTTAGGAGAGAAAAACGGGGGCAATACCGTGTTCCATGGTGAGAGGAGATGGTGGGGATCGGTCCCACCAGACGAAATCGCGGAAGACGGCATGGAATCAGCCTGCCGGGGGCGGCGGCCGGAGCGGTTTTCGTCGCATGTGGAGGAGTTCATGGGGAGGGAGAGAAGTGAATGGGTATGGGGGAGTTAGAACTCCCCCTGCCCGACTCTTAACCCTTCCCATAGGCTCCTAAGCGGTAGTACCTCTCCGAGGAGCGGTAGTACCGCCTGGTACTACTACATGGCGCAGGAGGCCTAGTAGTACCACCCAAGCGGTAGTACCGTGGGCTGGGGTGGTAGTACCGCTTAAAGCGGTAGTACCGTCCCAAGTCCCGCGGTAGTACCGCTTGCAGGTAAGAAAACTGCCATGATCAACACTTGAATTGGTGTCTTATGCAAATCTAAGAAGTTGAGAGACGATGGCTTGGGTTGGAGGCTCGAAACGCAGCAAATGGGATGGAACACTCCAAGATCAAAAGTCAAACAAAAAGAAGAGCAATCTTGGAGTGAACCAAAACTCAAAAGACCTAAAGTCTAGATAAACCAAATGGGACCAAAGCCTCTCAAAGAGAGGGCGGTGGCCGAGGCCACCAATGTAAGATTCAAATGGTTTGGCACCACGAAGATTTTTACCTTGGGTCCAAGACCAAAACTCATCTTTGAAGCAAAAGTACCATCAACAGTGGCTAATGTGAAAGATTGGTTTTATTTATGCATAATAAGAGGAGTGTAAGTTCATGAGAGGAACAACACTCCCCCTATGTCCATGCCTACATTTAGAGCAAGATAAAATGATGAGTATGCATTGCCTCAAGCCACATTGCTCATATCTATGATATTTAGCTCATGCCTTAACTCATGAAATCTTTCTTCATCCAATGGCTTCGTGAAAATATCCGCTAGTTGCTCATTTGTACCTACAAACATGAGAACAATCCCTCCTCTCTTGATGTGATCCCAGATGAAATGATGACGAATCTCAATGTGCTTCATCTTCCTATGTTGCACGGGGTTGTAGGATATCTTGATTGCACTCTCATTGTCACATAGAAGAGGCACTTTGTCACAAGTGATACCGTAATCCTTTAAAGTTTGCCTCATCCATAGCAATTGTGCACAACAAGTCACAGCGGTAATATACTCGGCCTCGGTGGACTAGAGAGAAACACAATTTTGTTTCTTGGAAGACGAACTCACCAAAGAGCGACCAAGGAATTGGCACCCTCCTGAAGTGGCCTTCCTCTCCACACGGTCTCCCGCCCAATCCGAATCCGAATATCCCATGAGATCAAAGCTTGCTCCTTTGGGGTACCATAAGCCAAAGTTTGGGGTATGAGTCAAATATCGAAAATTCACTTGACCGCCACATAGTGGCTCTCCTTTGGTGTGGCTTGAAACCATACACATATTCCCACACTCAACATGATATCCGGGTTAAATTCACAAAGGTAAAGCAAGGATCCAATCATGGAACGGTATACCTTTTGATCCACCGCTTTAACATTGGGATCAATGTCAAGTTGGCACTTGGTTGGCATTGGTGTCTTGGCCAGCTTGACATCCTCTAACTTGAATCTTTTGAGCATGTCTTGGGTATATTTGGCTTTATTGATGAAGGTTCCTTCTGTACATTTCTTGACTTCGAATCCAAGAAAGAACTTCAACACTCCCATCATAGACATCTCAAATTTCTTGGTCATTAGTGTGGCAAACTCATCATTGAAAGCTTTGTTAGGAGAACCAAAGATAATATCATCAACATATAGTTGGCATATGAACAATTCCCCTTTAACCCTCTTAGTAAAAAGAGTGGGATCGATTTTACCAATTTCAAACTCACGATCTAGCAACAACTCGGTAAGGTGCTCATACCACACACGTGGGGCTTGTTTAAGGCCATATAGTGCCTTATCGAGCTTATATACATGATTGAGGAACTTGGAATCCTCGAACCCCGGGGGTTGTTTGACATATACCAACTCATTAAGTGGACCATTAAGAAATGCAATCTTCACATCCATTTGTTGCAACTTAAAATCATGATGAGAAGCATATGCAAGCAACATGCGAATAGATTCAAGACGAGCAATGGGAGCGAAGGTTTCACCGTAGTCGATCCCCTCGACTTGGGAGTAGCCTTGGGCAACCAATCTCGCCTTGTTGCGAATAACTATGCCATGTGCATCTTGCTTGTTCTTGAAGATCCATTTGGTTCCAATGACATTATGGTTCTCCATTGGCCTTGGCACCAATTGCCACACCTTGTTGCACTCAAAGTTGTTGAGTTCTTCATGCATGGCTTCTATCCAATCCGGGTCCTCATGCGCCTCAAAGACCTTTTGGGGTTCAACACAAGAAGCAAACGCTTGATGCTCACAAAAGTTTGTTAATTGTCTATGACTGGTTACCCCTTTTCTCAAGCTTCCAAGGATATTCTCCATGATATGTTGTTGGTTCTTTAGCTTCGAAGCGATCTTGGTGCCACGGCGCTCTAGTTGCTCTTCAAGAGTTCCATGAGAAGCATCATCATGATCTTCTTGAGCGTCACCTTGAGCTTGCTCCTCATCTTGAGCTTGCTCGGGGTCGTGAGCTTGATCATGGGCATCATTTGGTGCACCACCATCATCACAAGGTTGATCTTGCTCACTTGGTTGAGGGCCTTCACTTTGTTCTTCGAAAGCGTGTGGGTCTAGTGTTGGTGTTGGTTCCACTTGCATAGAACATTGTCCTTGTCCTTCCACCACAAGGGGTTCCTCAACGGGTAGGAAGTGTCCCACACCCATTCTTCTTAAGGCTTGAAGAGGAATTTTATCACATACATCACAAAGACCACTTTGCTCCACTTGGGAGCCATTATTCTCATCAAACTCCACGTTACACGTCTCCTCAATGAGTCCATTGGACTTGTTGAGAACACGGTAAGCATGAGAGTTTGTAGCATAACCAACATATATGCCCTCTTGAGCTCTAGTTTCGAATTTAGACAAACGAGCACCTTTCTTGAGAATGAAATACTTACATCCGAACATCCGGAAGTACTTGAGGTTGGGCTTGTTGCCGGTAAGTATCTCATATGGAGTCTTGTTTAAGCCTTTGCGGAGGTAGAGCCAATTGGATGCATGCCATGCGGTGTTGATGGCTCCGGCCCTAAAGTTGTACGGAGATTTGAATTCCGCCATCATGGTCCTTGCCACAGCCATAAACGTCCGGTTCTTCCTCTCCGCTACACCATTTTGTTGAGGAGTATATGGTGCGGAATATTGATGCTTGATCCCCTCATCACTAAGAAACTCATCCAAGGTGTAGTTCTTGAACTCTGTGCCGTTGTCACTTCTAATGATCAATATCTTTGCATTGTGTTGACGTTGAGCTTCATTTGTAAAGTCGATCATGGTTTGTTGGGTCTCACTCTTCCTCTTGAAGAAATATACCCATGTGTATCTTGAGTAATCATCCACAATCACCAAGCAATACTTTCTTCCCCCAAGACTATCAAATGATGGAGGCCCAAATAAATCCATATGAAGTAGTTCCAATGGCCTCTTCGAAGAAATAAGAGTCTTGGGTCGATGAGCCATCTCATGTAGCTTTCCTTCGATACAAGCACTACAAGCACAACCTTTAGCAAAACTAACATTTGTTAGTCCACGAACATGGTCCCTAATGAGAAGACTTTGCAAATATCTCATATTGACGTGGGCTAAATGGCGATGCCAAAGCCACCCCACGTCAACTTTAGCCATTAGACATGTTGCGGTCTTAGTGGGCCTTTCCGAGAAGTTGACCACATAGAGACCGTTCTCAACATATCCAACATAGGCCACTTTAAGAGTCTTTCTCCACAAAAGGACCACGGTATTAAGATCAAAGAAGGTAGAAAAACCCATGAGTGTGAGTTGACGAATGAAAAGTAAATTGTATGCAAGGATCTCAACAAGCATGACTTTCTCAATGGTCAAATCCGGAGAGATCACCACGTTTCCAAGACCCAATACCTTTGACATTGACGCATCACCAAATTGGACATGAGTGGGCATAGATGAACTTCCTTGAACGTCCACCACCAAGTCCTTGCTTCCGGTCATATGATTTGTTGATCCACTATCAAGCAACCATGATCCTCCACCGGAAGCAAACTCCTACATAAAATCAATGCTTGGTTTTAGGTACCCATTCTTGAATGAGTCCTTTGATGTTAGTAACAAGGGTCTTAGGAGCCCAAATAGACCATTGAATGTACTCATAAGGAGAATCAACAAACTTGGCATAAATATGCCCATCACTAGCACGACACAAAACATAAGAAGGGTTAAAATCGCCAGCATTGTTGGGTGGAGTGGTTTTGCCCCTTTTGGCACCACCACCAACCACCTTGTTCTTCTTCTCCTTAGGAGCACTCTCTCCCTCTTTGACTAATATTTCTTTGAGAGGGAGAGCTTGCTTGGTCTTGTTATTCTTCTTGTTATTATTCTTCTTTGACTTGGGTGTGAACCCAAGCCCCTCCTTTGCCACAACTTCCTTTTGATTGCTCAAAAGGTCATTGAGGTTCTTCTCACCTTGTATGCAAGTGACAAGTCCTTTCTGAAGTTGCTCTTTCAACTTGGCGTTCTCCTCAATAAGATAAACATGCTCACAACAAGGGTTTGTAGCATGTGCATTATCAATCAAAATAAAAGGAGGACAAGTGGCAATCTCCTTCATTAGATTCACTTGGAGTTGATCATGAGACTCCTTGAGTGTAGCATGAGCACTCTTCAAGGCCTTGTGAGCCTTGTCGAGCAACTCAAACTCCTCTTTGAGTCTAGCATGGCCAACCCCAAGTTCAACATTCTCAGATTTAAGCACATGAGCAACAACTTGGGCATGATCATGATCTTTCTTAAATTTAGCAAGATCAACGTGTTGTGACTCTTCAAGAGCCACACAAAGGCCTTGCTTTTCCTCAAGAGCATGAGAAAGATCCGCTATCTCATCAGCATACTCACAACTATGCCCTTCCATCTTAGTGATGGTCTCTTTGTGAGACTCAATGATATCATTGGCCTCACCTAGTTGTTCCAAGAGAGCAATGAAATGCTTCTTGGTCTCACCTTTGAGCTTACCCAAGAACTTGTTAAACTCATTTTCATCCACCTTTACCTCCTCTTTTTCATCCACACAATCCATCAATGAAGGATTAGTAGTGATAGTAGTTTTGATGTTGGAGGTTACCTTGTTGGTGGCTTTGGCCATGATGCACTTGGGGGTGGTGATGATGTTCTCGTTGGGAGAGGCGAAGAGGGACACCGTGGTTGGGGTAGAGGTGACAATGGCAATGGATGCCGTTGCAATCACATCACCACTAACTTCATCATCATCATCAGAGTCATACTCTTCGTGCACCACCAATCCCTTTTGTGGCACTCTCTTTGTGAAGTTGTTCTTGTTGGGGAAAGACTTGGACTTGTCCTTACGGATAAGCTTGCCTCCATTGTCTTCCCTCTTCTCATAGGGGCAATCTGCAACAAAGTGACTCACGTTGCCGCAAGTGAAGCAAGTCCTCACCCGTTGATTCTTGCCCTTGGAGCCACTTGAGTTGTTCTTGGAGAAGTTGGGCTTGGAGTTTCTCTTGTTGCCCCAAAATTGCCTTGACGCAAGAGCCATGTGCTCGTGGAAAGCATATTTGATGTCTTCAGGGCAACTCTCTTCTTCTTCCTCTTCTTCTTCTTCCGGAATCACCTTGGCCTTCAAAGCAAGGTTGGGCTTCTTTGACCATTGGACATGGGCAAGAGCATTGTCGGCGGTCTTGTTCAAGATGTTCATTGCAATAAACTCATCCAACACATCACTTGAGGACAAGGTGTGGAAGTCCGGTCTTTGACAGATCACGGAGGACATGCTTTTGTTTGAACGCATGATGGCCTTGAGAAACTTGCGCTTCACCCAATTTTCATCCGTGTCCTTGCTCCCATGATCTCAGAGTGAGACCGCAAGAGTGGTCAATCTCCGGTAAAGCTCGCGGGGATCTTCATCATCATTCATCACAAACTCATCGGCCTCATCAAGCACGACCTCAAAGTTAGGGCGTTGAATGCTTGAGCTTCCCTTGTACAAGGAGTTGATGTGCTCCCATGCATCCTTTGCAATAGTGAAGGGGCGCAAATGTGCGAGCTCTTCGGGAGGCATGGCGGCTTGAAGAATGAACAATGTGGATGCATTAAGTTGGTTGTCCACTTCTTCTCTTGGGGTCATGTTGCTTGGGTCTTGAGGGTAGAAGCCTTGCTCGATTACCCTCCAAAATTATGTTGAGCTGTGATTCGAATAAGACTTGATACGAAAAACCCAATTAGGAAAGTTAGTCAAATCAAGTTTGGGTGGAGGCCCATGAGAGTTAATATGAGGTGAAGGGACCGGTCCTCCATAAACCGGGGGAGGGGCAACCGCGGCATGGGTGCCCGACCCATTCTTTCCTTGAGGAGAACTAGGCTTTAAGCTATTAGCCAACTCCCTGGCGGAGTCGGCATCCGTTTCCAAGGAAGTAGGGTTAACTACTACCTTGGGATCGGTGGAAGGTTTCATGCCCTCAAAGAATTCTTTTAACATGGATTTGACCTCGTCCGTCATAGATGTCTTAAGCGTGGCCATAGCCTCGTTTAAGGCATCTCGGGTGACCATGGTCGAATCCATGGCCGCGGGGTTGTCCCCAACCACATCCCCATCGTAAGCCATACTCTTTAGGTGGTGAAGCCCTTAATAAAGAGATGAAGCTCTGATACCAATTGAAAGGATTGATATGGTCGACTGGGGGGGGGGGTGAATAGGCGACTAACAATTTTTAGCTCTTTTTAACAAATTAGGCTAAATAATAAAATAAGTTGTCTAGATATGCAACTAGGTGGACAACCTATATGACAAGCTCAACAACAACAACAATGGCAAGCACAAGATATAAAAAAGATATAGCTCGCACAAAGTAAAGGTAAGAATTAACCACAAGTGGAGTCGATGGAGACGAGGATGTGTTACCGAAGTTCCCTCCCTTTAGGGGGACGTACGTCTCCATTGGAGCGGTGTGGAGGCACAATGCTCCCCAAGAAGCCACTAGGGCCACCGTATTCTCCTCATGCCCTCGCACAATGCAAGATGCCATGAATCCACTAGTGGTGCCCTTGAAGGCGGCAACCGAACCTTTACAAACAAGGTTGGGGCAATCTCCACAACTTAATTGGAGGCTCCCAACACCACCACGAAGCTTCACCACAATGGAATGTGGCTTCGAGGTGACCTCTTGTATCTAGGGTGCCCAAACACCCAAGAGTAACAAGATCCGCAAGTGATTAGTGGGGGGAATCAAATATCTCTTGGTGCAAGTGTAGATCGAGGCCCTCTCCTCCAAACCCTAGAAAATCAACAAGTTTTGATGGCTAGGGAGAGAGATCGAGCGAAAATGAGCTTTAGGGCAACAATGGAGCTTGGGGGGGATAAGAGGTGGGTCTTTTTGGGGAACAAGACCCTCTTTATATAAGAAGAGCAAATCCAACCGTTTTCTGCCCTCAACCGGCACTCAAGCGGTACTGCCGCTCCTTGGAGCGGTACTACCGCTTGGGTGGTACTACCACACCCTGGCCTGAGAGTACAGAGAGTACAGGAGCGGTACTACCATCCCCTCCAGCGGTACTACCGTCCCCTCCCGCGGTACTACCGCTTAGAGCTACAGGGCCAGGGGTGGAAGCAGTAGTAGATAAGTACAGAGCGGCACTACCACATGTAGCGGTAGTACCATGCTAGTACCGCTCTACTAGCGGTTAGGGAAAAAAGGGTAACAGAACCGAGCACTGGAGGTTTCCTTCAAGCGGTACTAGCCGTGGTAGTAGAGTGCAAAACTACCGCCTAAGCGGTACTACCGTACTACTACGGTGCTACTACCGTGAACAGAAAAAGGGCAACAGAAAGTTGCACGCGCAGGAAACCCCAAGCGGTACTACACGCAGTAGTACACAGCGGCACTACCGCCTAATCGGTACTACCATTGCTACGAGCGGTACTACCGCTTGTGTGCTGCCAAGTTGTCCACAGAAAACAGAGAGACCTCCAAGTTGCGGAAAGGGTGGTATGTGGGTGCATATGAGGTTGTGTACGTGTTGATTCCACCGATACCTTTCCAAAGCGGACCCCCTCTTAATAATACGGTTTTCCTACGACTCATATCCACCAAAAAAGAAATGTCGGAAACAATCGTATTCACTCTATATCACCGAGGGGAATGAACCATCTCGTGCCAAGTGATGCAATATCTGCAATGCTCAATGCACACGGTTAGTCCGCAAATTGCATTGTCATTAATCACCAAAACTATTTAGAGAGAAATATGCCCTACCACCATGGATGGAAGAGTGGCTTATGCTTTATATATTTTATAATGCCCTTAACCACATGTCAAAAACGATGTTAGACACAGCTGCAGGAGGAATCATCTTGGGACGACCAATTGAAGAGGCTAAGAAATTACTTGATGATATGCAAGAAAACCATGCCCAATGGCATGTAGAAATGTCGAGCAGAAGAAAGGTGAACTCCATCTATGAGGATAAGACCAATGAGTTGACCACCAAGGTTTATGAATTGATCAACACTATCAAAGGTAAAGAAGAGGTGAATGTCAACTCTATTACCGATACCGATGTTAATGATGTTAATTTTATTGCTCGTAACAATTATAACCCCAGTTAGAAGAATCAAGGGTATGCATCCTAAACCACCATATCCTACTAATCAAGGAGAACCTAATAATTTTAATGGGGTGAGCAACGGTAATAGGAGTTCTTTAGATGAAACTCTTAAAACTTTCATAACTGATCAAACTGAGCAGAATAAGACATTTACCGATATATGGCAAGCTATATGGTAACTGCGGAGAAGGTATATGAGTTAGATGGTGAAAACAAAAAGCTATATGGCAAGCTGCTAGCTAAGCAAAAATATATCTTTGAACCAACTATTGAGATAGAGATCGAGTTAAATAAGTTTAACGCTTTATGGAATCTGGGTGCTGGTGTTTCTACTATCCCTAAGTCCATTTATGATAAACTCAATCTTGGTCCATTTGTTACAAGTGAGATTAAATTGAATATGACCAATTCTATCTTTACACAAGGAGTAGGGAATAAGCATGGTGTAGTTATTCAAATTAATGACTGTCCCGTGATGATTGATCTTGTTATTGTTGATATGCCTAAAGATCCCATTGCTCCAATTATACCAGGTAGGCCATTCTTAAGGACCATCAAATTTACCATTAATGTTTACAAAGGTAATGTGAGATTTGACCTTCCTTCGAAACATTCGTTTGTTAAGCATTTCCCCTGGCAAAAGAATATGAAGACCTACATAGGAGATGGAATCACCCTTAACGCCAGAAGCTATGGGCTAGGCGTTGTTATACCCAAAGAGAAGTAACGTCACTGCTGTCGAGCTAAATGACCATAAACAAAGCGCTTCATGGGAGGCAACCCATGCAAAAAAGGTAGAAGAAAAGTAAGTTTGTTTCGTTTTGTTTGTTTCAATAAAGAGTGATCGAAGCTATTGTTAAGAGAAGAAGAAGAGAATCATCATTACCGACACTATATGTGTTAGAATTGCTATTGTGCTATGACTCTGTTAAAATCTCTGGAAATTTTGTCAGTTAGATATGTTGGTACTAACCTCTCAGGTAAAAGAAGAAAAATCCTGAAGAAAAGTTTCCTTCCAGGCATTCAAGGGCTTTGACGACGTCTTGTACGAGCTACCTCACTCGTACCGGCAGTCGTACTAAGGAGGAGAGGTGAAGCCAATAAGTATAGGGCATTTCATGGCGTCTAGTACGAGTGCTCTCGCTCATACTGCACCCGGGCAGAAGTAACAGAAGGTCTAGAAAAAGGCGGCGTCAAGTACGAGCGCTCTCTCTCGTACCGCCGGTCGTAACCAACATCGACATCACATACAAAAGGTCCAGAATTTTAAGACGGTATCAAGTATAAGTGCTAGCGCCCGTACCCTCGGTCGTACCAGGTATGCTTCCGCTGAAATTTGAAGCCAGGACATTTGACGGCGTCTGGTACGAGCGCTCCCACTCGTACCGCCTGGAATCTCAGCCATATCAGCCCGAGAAGAGGTAACCCTAAATCAAATTTTCAACCTCTTCTCTCTTTCTCCTCAAAACCTCTCAAAACCTTCGAAGGATTTCTCTCCCTACTCGTTTTCAGTTCGAATCCTTCCGCGTGAACGATCTACAGTATATTTCTCCTCCGACCCCCAACTTATTTTTCATGAATACATGCTCTATAGCCTTTCATTGCCATGTTCAGGTTCTTGTATGTTTTTGAGCATAATTACTTGTTGAGCACGTAATCATTGATGTTTTTAGAGGAGATAGATCATATGTTTCACGTGGATTCATTTTTGTATCGATCTATTGGACGGGAAATTTATTTTGATTAGATGAACACGAGGAGGTCCGTTCGTATTGCACAAAGTTTTATTTCAGGGGATCGATTTCACTGACTGCACCGAAAAGAAGAAATATCCAGTGCTTAATGAAAGAAGAATTAAGCCAACCAAGTGGGCGTATCCGTCCACGATCACCACACTTGGCGTAGGTAATGATTTCAATTTATTATGTACTAATGTGGGTTTGTAGCACTTTATTTTTAGAACGCGGAGACTTATCATCGGTTGACGCCAGAGTTCTTGAGCACACTTTCACACACCGTTGGGCTGAATTCCGGAGGTGAAGGAGACTGGATCACTTTCTGTCTCATGAACCAAAGCTTCGATATATCCATGACGGAGTGGTGCACTTACTTTGGCTTTCCCAACAATGATAATCACTTCCACTACGCCTACGACTTGCTCGAACCACATCCAGTACATTTATTTTTTAAATGTATATTCAAAGCTATAAGCATAGGGCTAGTTGCATTGAGTGTCCTGCTATACATTATTTATATTATGTTATCACTAACACGTTTCAAGCACGTGGAGAAGGCCGCAATGCCCAACATCGATTACACACCAAACTTGGGCGTGATTCTTCTACTTCACCTAGGACACCACACAAATCACTGGCAAGGAGACATCACTTATGGAGGAGTCATCACCGCCTTGGACAACTCCCATGTATTGGACCTTACCGGCTTGAACCCTCTTGGTGGTAATCGTCTTGTTAATATTTGTGTCCTCCTCAGTGCATCAATGATAGTTTCTCGCCATGGGCGCTATTTTATTCAAATTCCTGGAGTGGGGCACTTGTTTCCCACTCCTATGCCTAACCGCTTCTCTATCGAGGAGGAAAAATTGCATTATGTTGCACAGGAAGGAGATGAAGTGTTCAACCAAGAAGCTCCCGAACCCAAAGAGGTTGATGATGAAGAATTCACGTCGTAGGAAGAAGAGGAGCATCCACAAGATGACGCACCAGGGAACATGCCCTACGCCACCTACGTCGACGCCAACAACCTCAGAGTCTCCATCAACAACATGAGCAACCTCGCCAATGCACTCCGAGACAACACCGAGTACATGGCGTCCAAGTTCTCCACTTGGAGCCAGTCATGGGCTATGGGTTATTATCAGCCGCCGCGGCAATGATCTCTTCGGTTTGAGCTTGCAAAAGCTTAAACTTGGGGAGGTTGCTTCCATATCTACATCAAGATGTGGCAGTATTTATTTTGAATAAGTTGTAATGAGGTTGTACTTCAGCTCATGGAGAGCTTCAAACACTCGTGTTGGTTTGTTCCAACACTTTGCTTTTTATTTGGTTTTTCTTTTTCGTTTATTTTCCGCTGTTTACATCTTTTGCAAGTTAGTTTTCAAAAATAAAAAATAGAATAGATTTTCTATCATTTTGCTCTTTTTATTTGCCCTGGATTTCCGTTTGCATTTTCTTGCTAATATCTTTGCAGCGGGGTTGATCTACGCCGAGCGACGAGGAACACACCTTAAGGATGAGAATCGTGAAAATTCATGGATGTGAGGTATGTCCTATGACTCCTGCCTTTTGAATTTGAAATGCTTAGAATAGATGTAGTAGCTAGTAACATGTGTGATGTATTCAAGTGGGAGTAAGTCTTGATAGTTAAAACAAAGGTTTTGTTCGTATAGATAAAATAATTGAGTAGCCTTTATTCCGTTTCATCTAGATAACCAAGACTTGCCGTGATACTAGTTTTAAAAAGAAAGTAATGGTAACAAAGATAATCATGCATAAGAGAAAGTCTCTCAAAAGACTTGGGTGTTGAGGAAAATTGTTAAAAGAAGGTGTTATTAGAGATACTCAACCCCATAGTATTTAATTTGGTAGACTCAATGACACTTGTAGAGAGAGTTTTCCAGAGAAACCCAGTTGGAGGCGATCGAGATTATGTCAAAATCTGTTTTGCGATAAATTGTATATTGTTTTATGCGTGTTCCATGGCCTTGTCACTAAATATTGCTTTATGCGTGTTACTGTGACTTCGTCGCCCCTCCTGATTTTATGCTGATGACTCCGCTGGCCTTTGAACGATCTACCAGAGTTTTGGCTCGGATTTCAGCTATGAATTGGTTAACGTCTGTAGTGGCAACACTATGAAAAATATTATTCAGCTTTCTCTTGAGGGTGTGTGTATGTAGAAATAAAGAATACTAATTGTTGTGCTTGAAAGAGAGAATCCTTGGCCCATAGTATTTAAACATAAGCCATAGTGAAACCCCCCTATTTGCATGTATCATTTCTTCGGCATAATCCCGTCACCATAAAACAAAAGTTTCAGCAAGCAATGATTGAAGGAAGTGTTTGCAAGCCTTACCGAGACGATACTCATGGGTGTTAGTGAGTTAGTCTACAATCACGATTCTATACAGAAAAACAGACCCTCTTCGAAGCTGAACGTTGTGGGGCACTGCTGTCAGCAGAACATTTCCTAGTGTGTAAGCGAATTTAAAGGTGATAAAAAGGCAGCGAAGTGTTCCAGCGGCCAGCCACGACGCTCGCCCCACCGTCCAGACAGAGAAACCCCTCACCAAGCAGCGGAGCTCAGCATTTCCACCACACCGACGCCTCCGGTCTCCCCCGCGGTTCCCTTTCCCGTCTTACATACCTTTCACTACCGTAATATATATTTTCATTGCAGAAAGAAAAAAGCTCTTCCAATGTGTCCCGGCAGGCAAGTGTTAACTAGACAAATAGAATAAATGCTAGATGATTATTTTGTCTAAACTAATGAAAGTTTTGTGTTGATATCTTGGCTTAACCAAGCTTGCATAATAACCTTCCACCCCTGTAGCTATACTAAGTTTTCAGGTGAAGAAATCGGAGGGCTATCTAGGCGTACCGATCATAAGTGAACCAAAACCTTTTCATTATTTCGGCTTAAACAACTGAGTTCCTTGCCGTTGATTTTGTTTCTTGCTCGAAGATGATCGAGATTTAAGTTTGGAGAGGTTTATGAGTGATATTTTTGCACTCATCACACCCTTGTTTAAACCGGATAGTCCCGGAATTTCTGAGAGAATCACTTCCATATTGCCACTAATGACTAATCAATGCAAGAAATTATGAAATCCTTTGTTTAATGTGTTTCCACAGGAAATGGAATAAAAGATGGAAGAAAATCATCACATATATGGAAATACCAAGTGTGGGGACCAAGCCAAGTCAATTGGAGGCGCCACAAGGGGAACATAGGAAAAGACGACGCTTGGTATGAGCGAGCCCACTAATACCAGCGGTCGTACCCGCCACTATCAACACCGTGACATCCATTAGATCACACTTTATAAAGGGGACCAAACCTAATTCGCAACAGGGAGCCATGGAGAAACGCCAGAGCGACAAAATTCAACCAGAAGCCATTCACAAACCCTAGCCGCTGCCATTTCCCATCTCATCTCCATCTTCATCTCCATCAGCTCCATCACCACCGTAGCCATTCTCCCCCAAGTTAGCCATACTTGTAATCGGTGCATCGCAATTGGCAACATTGTTAGATTATTTATCAATCAATCATTCATATTTATGTCATCTACAATGATTTCTTCTTGTGATCTGGATGTGTGAGTAATTCCTTAAGGCAATGGGTTGAGGCAAGGCCTTGCAACCCTATGTATTTTTGGGCAGGATCTTTGGATGACTTTGCTTAATTGGCGTTATTTGTATGTTCAATTTGCAACGGAGTTGTCTTTTGTCTTCTTCTCGTTCTAAGGCCTCGCATGTACCCGGGATCCTGTAGATCGATCAAGGAGGAGGTAAGAAGCGAGGATGCGTGGAACGCTATTCTGAAAACCAGTGACAAAAGAGATTTATACGGTAGCAGAAAATAATTCCTTGGGGATAAATGAGGTGTAGTCATTAAACGGCCAATGCTCTTGTCTGGAGAAATCCTTAATAACCGAGGTAACCCCGCGCGACGGTAAGGGCCAACAGTTGGACAATTGGCTCTCGATGCAGGTCGTGAACCGTCCGTGACGTACTTTGGACACATCCCCCACTTCATCACGTTGTGAGCACATCATAATGGGTGTCTACCAGAACCATGTTGTAGATCAAGACGATATCCCACGTACAAATGCAAGGTTGTGAGTGTAAGTCCTCATACCCATGCCTATTTCCATATTATTGTTTACACCTAGAAGGTTGTTTAAAAGTCCGGGAAACTGAAACAATTTACGAGAACAATAACTTGTTTGAGTCTTTGTCATAGAGCACATCCTCCTGTGGGTTCGATATCTGGCGGGGTCACCTATTATGGTTAGGGTCAAGGACCTGACATCCTAGACCCACCTAGGGACCCATACCGTCATCAAAAGGTTCCTGCGCCATAGATGCATTCAGAGGCCCACCTCAAAATATTCACTCGGATGCTATCCATCCACTCGGATGGGCAGTTCACTCGGATGCCTCACTGTCACTCGGTCGTGCTCTCCGGCACTCGGACACGGCAGTTGAAAGGCCGCGAGGGATCTGGAGCATCTGAGGAGCACGACGTTTGGCGTTAAAGTGTAGTTAAGGCATTAATTGCCCATAACGCCTGTAATAGACTCCACCCTTCCTCTTCCTTGTAACGTAGCCTTGATGAGGGACAGTGCACTCCATAAAGGAAAAGACAAGAGACTTTCTACAATCCGGAACCGGATCATAAAGGGTCATCACCCCCTTGTCGGAGCCACCGGCCTCGTGGTCATTGGCGATGGGGCAAATCTCTGACAACGTGATGCAGAGAGAGAGAGAGAGAGATTCGGGAGGCGACATTCTCAGAAAGAAAGGATTGTGTGGCCACGAAGCAAGGGATACGATAGAGGAGAGGTAGCAACGTGTGTGGGACCCGCGGGCCGTGTGGCGACGCAATGACTGACCGACACGAGAGCTCGGTCGGTCGCCCGATACAAATCGTTTTGCTAATATTTATGCGAACACTTGCATATGGCAAACCCAAGATTATACCCACCAAAAAGAATACTGAATTATAATTTTTTTACTTGCTACGAAATTTTGTTTCATTTGAGGAATGTTGATAAAACAACATTCTCCCAGGCAAAAAACAACTTTACAATTTTTTTTGAGGAAAAAACAACGTTACTGCTTGATGTAAGGACGAGAAAACACATATTTGGATGTGCAGCTGAAAGAGCAATATTTATAGTAACTAATCAAGATCCTAATGCGAGGTTGGGAGGTCTTATTTGAGGTAAACACGCATTACAAAGTAGGCATGTTAGTTTACTTATCCGCTTTTCTTAAATAGTGTCAACCTACTACTCCCTCTGTTCCAAAATATTTGAAGGTTTAGATTTATCCTATGTCAAACTTTTTAACGTTTGACCAACTTTATAGAAAGTTATGTTAATATTTACAACATCAAATATAGATAGTATGAAAATATATGTTATGATGAATCAAATAAAACTAATTTGGTGTTGTATATGTTTCTATATTTTTCGATAAACTTGGTCATACTTAAAGATGGTTGACATAGGACAACCCTAGAACTTTAAGTATTTTAAATTTCACATCAACGAATTATTCATGTTCCATCATCAACCTGCCATCACACTATATATGCATGCGGCCTTTTCATATCAACAAGTCATGCATATCTATCAAGTCATCTCACTATAGCTAATCCTCACAATTATTTATGTCATCAGCTTAATTAGCCACATCATCAGTCTATCTATATTTAATAGTGTTTCCGTGGTAAGACGCAGGTTATCTTCTGGTATTAAGTAATAGTCGTAATATCCGTAATTTATTCAGCAGATATTTGAATAGACAGTAGCATCCAGAGTATCACATGTCATGGTCAGGTCTGGTCTCCATTAAGCTATTTAGAAGTTAATGTAGACCAGAAGTTTACTGACTGATTCTTATAAGACCCTTACTAATTGGTACGTAACATATGCAATTTTTTGAGCAATTTGCTGTATGAAATTAAGTGAATTTTTTTCTGAAGTATCTTTTTTTTTAGCAGTAGAAGTACTCTATCTAATTCGAATTTTTAGGTCCGACAACATGGAAATTGGAGCCCCATGCAACACGGCCCAGTCGGCGCTCCCAATTCTATTTCTACGGATGGTCCTTTCTAGTTTATCAAAAGTTCAAGCACCAAGATAATGGGTTTGGTAAGTGGTGACAACGAGCAAACTAGCCAGACTTCCGTTTCAAATGTCCGCTATATAAGGCGCCAAACGGAGAAGCGTGGGAGGCATACCAAGCAGCGAAGAGTAGATCAAGATGGCCACCCGCACGAACATGAAGGGCGTGGCCCTTCTCCTCGCTCTTGCAGCGGCGCTCCTGTCCTACTGCAGTGCCTCCTCGCCGGTTGTAGCTCCGGCTCCGGCTCCCTACGCTGATGGTGCTGGTGCATCCCCGCCTTATGGCACCTTCCCGCTGGCCCCGGCTGCCTATGCTGAGGCACCAGCGACGGCGCACCATGCACCTGGACTGGGGAAGCATCACCACGATGCCCAGTCGCCGGCCGAGCCACCGGCATACCACAACGCATCTGAGCACGGGAAGCGTCACCACCATGATAGGTCACCGGTGGAGGCACCGGCGCCATACCACAACAATGCATCTGAGCACAAGCACCATGGTCACCTCGGCCACGGCAATGCATCCGAGCGCAAGCACCATGGTCACCTCGGCCACCACCACCAGCATCACGAAGCACCACCTCCTCACTTGCCGCCTCCTGCTTATCACTCACCACCGCCGCCTGCTCACCATTTGTCACCCCCACCCTTCGCCGCCGCCCCCGGCTCACCACTTGCCACCCCCTGCTCACCATTCGCCGTCGCCCCCGGCACACCACTTGCCACCTCCGCCTCCATCCCATTATCCACCGCATGTTCCGACACCTCCGGGACATAAGCACCCAACACCACCCCCGGCTCATCATGGTAAAGCACCACCGCCACCGCCACGCCGCCATGGGAAATTCTCGCCACCACCTCGATCAGGGTACTCGGCGGTAGCACCATCGCCATCTTACTACGGTGCGGATGCACCATATACTAATTAAGCCAAGCTTGGCAAGCCTCAGTATCACGGTGTGTCGTCACGTCCAAACAGAGCGTGGCCTCGGTGGTATCTATGGTGGAAGGGCAAGATATGCATGTAACTGAAGTATGCTCGAGACCGTTATACATGCGCAAGTGATCAAAAGCCCACTCACGACTTTCGGAGGGCGTCACTTGCTCCTAGTAATACTTTGCTTTCCAAGTTCCACAGAGAGAGCTAGTGAATAAAGTGGGTATTTTCTTTCAAGTCGTACCGTTTGATGTAAACTTGAACTGATATTGTTTCCTTTACTGTCACAAAAATAAATGTTTGTTATGTTAGCCTGGCAGGAATCATGTTATGTCAAAACAAACGTGTCTGTTGCTCTTACATTATTGATGAATTCAAACTACATCTGTTCTACGTCTTAGTGACTTTAGGACAAACACAAACAAAACTCGGCTCCTTGAGCATGTATGCTACGAAAATAGAGCTCCTTGCCGGGGGTAGGGAGATAAAGAAGAGATCTGAAGTTATTGACACAAGTAAAGGTGCTAGGAGGGGCGCCTAGCCACTGTCATTTCGTTAGCAAGCTCGCAACAAACGGGCAATGCGAATGGAATGGAATGGATTAGCGATGGGCGCTTTGGTAGTTTCTTTCCCTTGCCACGTGTCGCTTAACTTACTCGATGAAGCAAATATAACCGCTCCCCTTTCGTCCCTTAGAATCATACCTGCACTTGCAGACCCATCAGCCGCCGAGAATGATCCATCCACCGACAGCGCCATCCACCCTGCTGGCGGTGGTGACCATGGAGTGTCGGGCGGCCGAACCTTCGCGTTCTTCGGTTGCACAAGGGCATCAACCGGGGTCTTGCCTTTGATAATTTGCTCGGTTGTAAGAAGCTGAACGTTGCGGACTGAGGTGAAGTAACTGCATAAGAACACTTTGGAGGCCTCCATCGCGGAAATTTCTTTACCATGAACCAACTCATTGCGGAGGTGCCAGATCCTCCAAATCAACATTATAATCATATCTCGCACCTCGCCCAGGTGCCGGTCCAGAAGAAGCAGTAACCAGTCATCTCCAATATAATCAACTTGTTCTTTTTTGGGTATAGGCCAAACCTCAGCCATGGAATCTCAAAGCTGGGTAGCATTATCTCAATAGACAAGCGAATGATAGGAATCCTCGTCCACTTTGCCACACAGAAGACATGTCGCGCGGCGAGAAAGGTGGCGCTGTCGTTTGCAAGATGATGTGGCGAGTGCCCCAGAGATAGCTTGTCATGCTGTCACACGCATCCGGTGGGGGTACCGCTGCCTGCCATACCACGTTCCAAATATTCCGGCTGCCATCAGGAGATGAGCTAGATGCAGCCGGCGCGAAAGTAGCCTCATGATCCTCCATCGCTAAGCGATATGCACTTCGAACTAAAAAACATCCTCTCGAATCTGGTTGCCAAGCAAGGAAATCCTCCTGCTGTCTTGGTGAGGTACGGATTTGCCTGATAGCCACCACGTCAGCAGGGTAAAAATATAAGTTCAACAACTCTGTATTCCACACACCATTGTTATTTAGGAAATCTGAAACTCTCTTAAGTCCACAGTTTCTCTTCGGGGTAATGGGAAGGAATGGAGGTCCCCGAGGAATCCATGGGTCCCGTGATGTACGGATTGACTTGCCATTCCCCACACGCCAAATAAGACCTTTCTTCATAAAACAAGGCCGTGTTCAATTCCTTTCCGCACAGCAGATGTGTTACTTGTGAAAACTGTATCTATAAGATTGCCATTGGGAAAGTACCTAGCTTTTAACAAGCGCGCACATAGGCTATCTGGCTTATCAATTAACCGCCAAGCTTGTTTGGCCAAGAGTGCTTGGTTGAAAGGTCGCATATCTCTGAAACCAAGACCATTTTTTTTGTTTAGGTAGTATCAGCTTATCCCAAGAAACGCAGGCCATCTTTCTTCTACCTTTCTCGACACCCCACCAGTACTGTCGCATCATCGTGGTGAGATAATCACAAACAAAATAAGGGAGTTTAAACACACTCATAGCATAAAAAGGGATCGCCTGAACCACTGACTTGATGAGAATTTCCTTGCTAGACGAAGCCATGTATTTTTCACTTCAATCCACAAGCCTCTTACTAAGCCTGGACTGAACTGTCTGAAACCGTCCTTTATGCATTCTGCCATCTGGCACAGGCAGCCCAAGATAATTGGGATCAAACACTTCTTGAGAAATCTCCAAAATACTCTTAACCTCCCGCGAGATTGTGGTATAACAATTCCTAGAGAAAAGGATGGAACACTTTGACGGATTTATTAATTGTCCCGTTGCCATCGCATACATGTTCAAAACATCCTTCACAATGGTCACATGATCCACACTAGCTCGAAAAAATAGAAGAGAGTCATCCGCAAACAGGAGATGAGAAATTGCCGGTGCATTCCGACAAATAACCACCGGAGCCAAACCATCAACCACCATTGACTTGTTCAATAAAGCAGAAACACTAGTAGAAAACAGGGCTTTGGTCTAGGCCTGAAATCCCATTAATCCCGGTTCACTCACGAACCGGGACCCATGGGGGCATCGGTCCCGGTTCGTGAGGCCAGGGCGCCGGCCGGGCCTCGTGGGCCATTGGTCCCGGTTCGTCTGACCCCTTTGGTCCCGGTTCCAGACACGAACCGGGACCAATGGACCTCGCTCCTGGCCCACAACCATTGATCCCGGTTTGTGGCTAGAACCGGGACCGAATGTTATCCTTTAGTCCTGGTTCCAGCCACAAACCGGGACCAATGGTTGGCCTATATATACCCCCCTGCCCGTGAGGAGAGCAGTGCACTACTCTGTTTTTTTGGCCGGCCGTGGGAGAGCTTTGTGGTGCTCTAGCTCACCTCCTATGCACATGAGGTGTTCGATGAAATGCCCGAGCCACACTTAAGCTTTCTCCTCTGGAAGCTCCTTGTCCAAGCTCCATTTTCCTCAAGATTTGTCTAGGTTTGGCGGTCCGTCCTGTCCCGTCCCAGTCCTCACCGCCGTCGATCGCCCGCGCCCATCTTGGCGCCGGCACCACCATGGTTAGCCTCTTCTTCTTATCTTCTTTCTAAAAGAAAAAAGTTCTTACTTGTATGATTTAGATAGATACTTGTGTAACTTTCTTACTTTTATTATTGTTCGTTATTATATAGTGCGATGGTTTTGGTATCCGCCTCCGTCGGCCCTCGTCCTGTCTATGATTCGGATGTGGTATATATTATCTTTGATAACTATTTGTTTTATTTAGTGTTTATGACAATTATGCCGACCAACGTGACATAGATTTTTTAATCTAGGAGGTATGTGAACCGGAAATTCCAACCGACATAGAAATTCTTGTCGAGAAGTTAAATTTGGTTGAAAAAGAAAACAATTACTTGAAAGAAAAATTACAAAGAGTTGAAGAGGAGAAGATGAAGTTGGAGTTGCATGTTGCCGATGTCGTCGACGATCACAAGATCAAGATGGATGCAATGCGCTTGAAGATTAGAAAGATTAGAAAATATGCCATTCATACTGAGGCTTGGTATCATTATGCCGTTGGATCAATTGGTACCTTAGTTGCGGTTATGATCGCATTTGTTGTTGCATTTAATTTTTTTACATAGTTTCAATGTATGTTTTAATTAGATGCTCTAGAGAGTTATATGTTGTTCAATAATGAGAACTATATAACGCACGCAGATGAACCGGCAATGGATGTACGGTGACCGACGCACCTCCGAGTATATTAAGGGCCTGCATAATTTTCTCGAAGCGGCTGAGGCAAACAAGCAAAATGGTTTTATGCATTGTCCATGTACTGTCTGTGAGAATACGAAGGCTTTCTCCAACTCTAAAACCCTTCACTTCCACCTGCTTGAGAAGGGTTTTATGCCACACTATAATGTTTGGACCAAGCACGGAGAAAGAGGGGTTATGATGGAAGACAACGAAGAAGAAGAGGATGATGACAAATACCCGCCCCCTGAATACGGTGATGCTGGAATGGGGGAAGCTGAAGATCAAGAGGAACCAGACGATGTGCCCGATGATGATCTTCGCCGGGTCATTGTTGATGCACAGAGAGAATGCGAAAGTGAAAGGGAGAAGTTGAAGTTCGATCGCATGTTAGAGGATCACAAAAAGGGTTGTACCCAAATTGCGAAGATGACAACAGAAAGCTCGGTACCACACTGGAATTGTTGCAATGGAAGGCAGACAATGGAGTATCTGACAAGGGATTTAGTTCGCTACTGAAAATAATGAAGAAGAAGCTTCCAAAGGATAACGAATTGCCCGGCAGTACGTACGAAGCAAAGAAAGTTCTATGCCCTCTAGGATTGGAGGTGCAGAAGATACATGCATGCCCTAATGACTGCATCCTCTACCGCGGTGCGTACGAGGATTTGAACGCATGCCCGGTATGCGGTGCATTGCGGTATAAGATCAGAAGAGATGACCCTGGTGATGTTGAGGGCCAGCGCACCGGGAAGAGGGTTCCTGCCAAGGTGATGTTGTATGCTCCTATAATACCACGGTTGAAACGTCTGTTCAGAAACAAAAAGCATGCCGAGTTGATGCAATGGCACATAAAAGACCGTAAGAAAGACGGGAAGTTGAGAGCACCCGCTGACGGGTCGCAGTGGAGAAAGATCGAGAGAAAGTGGAGCGACTTTACAGGTGACCCGATGAACGTATGGTTTGGTTTAAGTGCAGATGGCGTTAATCCTTTTGGGGAGCAGAGTAGCAAGCATAGCACATGGCCTGTGACTCTATGTATATATAACCTTCCTCCTTGGTTGTGCATGAAGCGGAAGTTCATTATGATGCCAGTGCTCATCCAAGGCCCTGAGCAACCCAGCAATGACATTGATGTGTACCTAAGGCCATTAGTTGATGAACTTTTACAGCTATGGAATGGAAGAGGTGTACGTGTGTGGGATGAGAACGAACAGGAGGAATTTGACCTACATGCGTTGCTGTTTGTAACCATCAACGATTGGCCTGCTCTCAGTAACCTTTCAGGACAGACAAACAAGGGATACCACGCATGCACACACAGTTTAGATAACACCGACAGTATATATTTGGACAAATGCAGGAAGAATGTGTACCTGGGGCATCGTCGATTTCTTCCGACCAACCATCAATGTCAAAAAAAAGGAAAGCATTTCAAAGGTGAGGCAGATCACCGGAAGAAGCCCGCCCTCCGTACTGGTGATCACATACTTGATATGGTCAATGATTTACATGTAATCTTTGGAAAGGGTCCTGGTGGACTATCTGTTCCGACTGACGATGCGGGACGCGCACCCATGTGGAAGAAGAAATCTATATTTTGGGACCTACCCTATTGGAAAGACCTAGAGGTCCGCTCTGCAATCGACGTGATGCACGTGACGAAGAATCTTTGCGTGAACCTGCTAGGCTTCTTGGGAGTGTATGGGAAGACAAAAGATACACCGGAGGCACGGGAGGAACAGCAACGTGCGCATGAAAAAGACGGCATGCATCCAAAGCAGTATGAAGGTCCTGCCAGCTACGCTCTTACCAAAGAAGAGAAGGAAATCTTCTTTGAATGCCTGCTCAGTATGAAGGTCCCGTCTGGCTTCTCGTCGAATATAAAGGGAATAATAAATATGGCAGAGAAAAAGTTCCAGAACCTAAAGTCTCATGACTGCCACGTGATTATGACGAACTGCTTCCGGTTGCATTGAGGGGCTTCTACCAGAAAACGTTCGATTAGCCATTGTGAAGCTATGTGCATTCCTCAATGCAATCTCTCAGAAGGTGATCGATCCAGAAATCCTGCCAAGGTTAAGGAGTGATTTGGTGCAATGTCTTGTTAGTTTCGAGTTGGTGTTCCCACCATCCTTCTTCAATATCATGACGCACGTCCTAGTTCATCTAGTCGACGAGATTGTTGTTCTGGGCCCTGTATTTCTACACAATATGTTCCCCTTTGAGAGGTTCATGGGAGTCTTAAAGAAATATGTTCGTAACCGCGCTAGGCTAGAAGCAAGCATCTCCATGGGCCATCAAACAGAGGATGTCATTGGGTTTTGTGTTGACTTCATTCCTGACCTTAAGAAGATTGGTCTCCCTCAATCGCGGTATGAGGGGAGACTGACTGGAAAAGGCACGCTAGGAACGGACTCAATAATATGTAGGGACGGGCATTCTTGGTCTCAAGCACACTACACAGTTCTACAGAATTCTACCTTGGTGACCCCGTATGTCGATGAACACAAGAATATTCTGCGCTCCAAACACCCGGAGCAGTGTGACGACTGGATTACATATGAACACATCAGGACTTTCGGCAGTTGGTTGCAAACACGTCTCATGGGTGACAACACTGTTTCTGATGAGCTGTACTCGTTGGCCAGGGGACCATCTTCGACTGTATTGACTTACAAAGGGTACGAGATAAATGGGAATACATTTTACACGATCGCCCAAGATCAAAAGAGCACCAACCAAAACAGCGGTGTCCGCTTTGATGCAGCAACCAAGAGGGGAAAGGACACATATTATGGTTACATAGTGGACATATGGGAACTTGACTATGGACATGAATTGAAGGTCCCTTTGTTTCAGTGCAAATGGGTCAATCTGTCAGGAGGCGGGGTACAGGAAGACCCGCAGTACGGAATGACAACAGTGGATCTGAACAATCTTGGGTACATGTACGAACCATTCGTCCTAGCCAATGATGTGGCATAGGTTTTCTATGTGAAGGACATGTCTACCAAACCGAGAAAAAGAAAAGATAAGGAAGCGAATACATCATACGATGAGCCAAAGCGCCACATAGTTCTTTCAGGAAAAAGAGACATCGTGGAATTGGAGGGCAAGACAGACATGTCTGAAGATTATGAAAAGTTTCATGAAATTCCTCCCTTCAAAGTCAAGGCTGACCCAAGCACCCTGTTAAACGATGAAGATTATCCATGGTTACGGCGCAATAAGCAAAGGACACAAGCGAAGAAAAAGTGAAGACTTTCTCTCCACAACTAGTATGATGATACCAGATGAAGTCAGAAAGCGTTGACAATTGATGATGTGGCTTTGAATGGTTCATTTTGAACACACAAAAATTCTGGAGTTCAAATAAGTTCAAAAAAATGAAATACCTTTGTAACAGATGAGTTTTCGTCCGAAACCCTGATACTTCGAAAGAGATTGTCCGTTTTGTACACGAAGTGCATCCAGTTTTTGTCGTAACCCTCTCCACTTTTTATGACATGCTATGTGGGTGAAATGATGATACCATGCCAACTTTCAACGTTTTCAGAGTTCATTTGTAATGCTTTCCAATTTCAGGGTCATTTAACTTAAAAAAAATCAGTAAATGCATGAAAAATACCAAATGAAGTCAGAAAGGGTTGAAAATTGATGATGTGGCTTTGAATGGTGCATTTTGAACACCCAAAAAGTCTGGAGTTCAAATAAGTTCAAAAAAATGAAATCCCTTTGTAACAGATGAGTTTTCGTCCGAAACCCTGATACTTCGAAAGAGATTGTCCATTTTGTACACGAAGTGCATCCAGTTTTTGCCGTAACCCTCTCAACTTTTTAGCACATGCTATGTGGGTGAAATGATGATACCATGCCAACTTTCAACCTTTTCAGAGTTCATTTGTAGTGCTTTTCAATTTCAGGGTCATTGAGCTCAAAAAAATCAATAAATGCATGAAAAATACCAAATGAAGTCAGAAAGGGTTGAAAATTGATGATGTGGCTTTGAATGGTGCATTTTGAACACACAAAATGTCTGGAGTTCAAATAAGTTCAAAAAAACGAACTAATAGCAAAAAGATTGAACTAGAAAACTTTTATGAAACTCTAATAGCAAAAAGAATGAACTAAAAATAATCAATTAAAATATTCTGTTATGATCAACTAAAACAAAACTATAATATTCTTCAATAGCAAAAACAATCAACTAAAAAGCTTTTATAAAACTCTAATAGCAAAAGGAATCAACTAAAAAGCTTTTATAAACCTATAGTATTTTTGAAACTAAAATTATATAAAGTTTATGCAACTAAAATTATCAAAGTATTTTTTGTTCAAAACATTAATAGCAAAAAGAATTTTCATAAAGAATTTTTTTGTTAGAAACTTTAATAGCAAACTAAAATAACCAAATCTGTTTTTGATTAAAATAGAAATTTAAAATAACCTAAAACTTACCAAATTGAATATAATGATAAAACACAGTAATATTAAATAGCAGGAAAAAGAATCACTCAAAAATCTATTTTGTTAGTAAAGTTATTCACAAACTAGTGATTCACACAAATTTCAAAAAATTCAAATTTAAACTATTCAAATTTGAAAACTAATGGCACTAACTGAAAATTTATAATTTTTGTGACCTAAAAGCAAAAAGAATCACTGAAAAACAGTAAGTAGGAACAAAAAAAAGTAAAAAAGAAAACAAAAAAAAAGAAAAAAAATGCCGCCTACTAGGCCACCACGGCCTGAATACGGCTAGAAACCCAGCTAGTTGGGCCAGGATTCAGGCCCGCAGCAGGCCCTTTAGGCCCACAGGCATAGTAGTGTGAGATTAGGCCCGTAGGCCTGCAGTTCAGAGGAGTTCGAGAGAGATGGCGCAGCCGCGCTTATAAACAAGTGCCGAAGCCTCTCAGCTAGCGAGGTGGGACTAAACATCCAACCGCACCGCGGCTGTGCCAGGCGCAGGCCATTGGTCCCGGTTGGTGCCACGAACCGGGACCAAAGCACCCCTTTGGTCCCGGTGCGTGGCACCAACCGGGACCAATGCCTACCTTTGGTCCCGGTTGGTGGCACGAACCGGGACCAAAGGTCTCTGCTTCCCGCCATTTGGTCTGCTGAAAAGAGACCTTTGGTCCCGGTTGGTGCCTCCAACCGGGACCAATGCTGTGTGTATATAAGCAGCTTCATTTTCATCTCGCAGTTCCCCCCGACGACGCCGACCTCCTCGACGCCGCCAGGCTGCCCCGACGCCGTCGCCGTCGCCCGTGCCCCTGCCCCGCCCCCGAGCCCACGCCGACGCCGTCCGCCGCCCACGCCGTCGCCGTCCGCCGCCCCCGAGCGCGCCCGGCCGCACCCCGGCCCGCCCCCACCGTCGCCGTCGTCGCCGGCTCCCTCGTGCGCCGCCCCCGCCGTCGCTCTCGCCAGCCGACGCCGTCGCCGGCTCCCTCGCGTGCCGCCCCCGCCGTCGCCCTCGCCAGCCGACGCCGTCCGCCGCCCCCGAGCGCGCCCGGCCACGCCCCTGCCCCGGCCCGCCCCCACCGTCGCCGTCGCCAACGCCCTCGCCGCCCCCGCCGTCGCCCTCGCCGGCCGCCCCCTCTGTGAGCCGCCGCCGCCCCGGCTCTGTTCATATCATTTTTTTGTTCATTTTTTATATGATGAATTTTTTGTTCATATATATATAATGTATATATGTATGTGGCTATATGTATGTATGGATGTTCATATATGTATTAATTTTTTTGTTCAGAGCATTTTTTTGTTCATATATGTATTTTTTTATTCATATGTGTATTAATTTTTTTGTTCAAAGCATTTTTTTGTTCATATATGTATTTTTTTTCATAGCATTTTTTTCCATGTATATATGTATGTGGCTATGTATGTATAGATGGATAGCATTTTTTTCCATGTATGTATGTCGTTGTCGATATACCCCCTCCCCGATAACTTCGACATGAGGGGGGGGGGGGTCGATATACCCCCTCCCCGATAACATTTTTTTTCTAAGTTACTAAGGTAAAATGTTCACCCCCCTCTCGATATACTGGGCGACCAACTCTCGAGGCCACCCAAACCCTAGAAAAAAAGCGTTGTCGATCTCCTACCCCCTCCCCGATAACATTTTTTTTCTAAGTTACTAAGGTAAAATGTTCACCCCGCTCTCGATATACCGGGCGACCAACTCTCGAGGCCACCCAAACCCTAGAAAAAAAAGCGTTGTCGATCTCCTACCCCCTCCCGCCCCTACCCGACAAACTCTCGAGGCCACCCAAACCCGGTATATGTCAAAGTTTGAATTTTGACATATGCAACATTTGATCATATATCAAAGTTTGATCGTATGTCAAAGTTTGAATTTTGACATATGCAACATTTGATCATATGTCAAAGTTTGATCATATGTCAAAGTTTGAATTTTGACATATGCAACAATATTTGATCATATGTCAAAGTTTGACTTTTGACATAGATTTATCAAGAATGCCCCCATTATGGATGTGCACAAGTTGATCCAATTTTTTTCTGATCTCATCTATATATATATTCTTCTATATGTCACGTTGTCTGTCAAAGTATTGAAGATATCCATGGCTTCATCATTAGCCGGAAGTAACAGGCGTATGATGCTACGAAGCTCTTCAAAGTTGTTTTGGAACGGAGTCCCGGATAGAATAATTCGCTTTTTGGTACGAATTTCAGCAAAGGCCTTCCAAATAGCGATATTCGGAAGGCTCTTGCTGAACTTCGTACCAAAAAGCTAATTAATTATCCTATCCGGGACTCCGTTCCAAAACAATTTTGGAGAGCTTCGTACCATTATGTGCCTGTTACTTCCGGCTAATGATGAAGCCTTGGTTTTCTTGAATCCTTTGACACTAGACAACGTGACATATAGAAGGGTAGATGAGATCAGGAAAAATATGGACCATTTTCTGCACATTCAGAATGGCGCCATTTTGTTAAATCCCTTAAAGGTTAAGAGAATCCCTTGTTTGACATTCATGAGAGAGGCGGTCCGGACGTCGGACATTCATGAGAGAGGCGGTCCGGACGTCGGACATTCATGTTTGTATATTAATTGCCATGTTGTAACATTTGCAGAAACTATGGATCAAAGAGACTTGGAATCAGAACAGGTGTTGGGGGACATAATCCTCGCCGGACGTGATGTCTTGTCGTATCTCAACGACACCGATGGTCTGGAACGAGAGGATGACGGCTCCGGTGATCGAACAATGGAGGAGGAAGGACATGATCATGATGGCTCCGGTGACCGAATGCCGGAGGAAGAAGGAGACCATGATGACGGCTCCGGTGACCGAACGGAGGAGAGAGCTGTTGCAAAGTCCGGCGAGGTATATATATTAATTAAGCCTGTGCTGACTAGCTAATTGATGCATTAATTGTTTTGGTATATACATATATTAACTCTTCTTTCTTCTTTTATAGCCCTCCGGATCGAGCCAAACTTCGGTAACGAGACGAGGCCCGAAGAGAAGGTTGCGCAAGGATGAAAGGTTCACGATCACAGCACTCGTGGACGATGGTCTACCGATTGAACCCAAGCGGACCAAGGACGCATTTGCTGCTCAGTGCGGAGTTATTGTTAGGGACAACATCCCGATCAGCATCAAGCAATGGAATAAGCCTAAGGACGACGACGTCCCTGAAGGTGATTATGTCACCGATAGACAGAAAGATGATCTTTGGACCGCGCTGAAGACAAATTTCACCCTACCGCCAGAGGAGGATCCGAATAAGCCAGTTATAGAGCCACTGGTCAAGGCGTGTGCTCTTAAGAAGATGGTAGATCTATTCAGGAGGTGGAAGAATGAGTTGAAATCAAAGTTTGTCGACAAAGGGGAGACTCCAGAATTCATCGGCCGATTTGAGAAGATAAGAGATCACTGGCCCGCATTTGTGGCCTACAAGACATCGGACAAGAGTAAGAAAATGTCAGAGACAAACAAGAACAACGTTGCAAAGAAGCAGTATCACCATCACACGGGGTCAGGTGGCTACCTCGAAGCCCGGCCGTTGTGGGACAAAGCTGAGAATGACCTGACTGCTAAAGGGGTCGTACCACAGACATTGAACTGGCCAGACCGTTCAAGGACTTGGTTCTTCGGGGTTGGGGGAACTTTGGACCCTGAAACAGGGAAGTGCCGTTTGACGGACGAGCAACTTGCAATACCCGTCACGAAGCTTCAGAAGTATATCACCGCAGCGCAGGAAGGGACGTTCATTCCCGACAGAGAGAAGGACGAGCTGAGTGAGGCCCTAGGGAATGCTGAGCACCCTGGACGAACACGAGGCACACCAGGCTCCGTTCCGTGGAAGGTTGGGTTTCCCGACGCAGGCGGTTATAGAAGCCGGGAGAGAAAGAGGAAAGCGGAGCTGAGCGACATGCAGAAGATCAGTGCAAGACTACAAAAGCTAGAGGAACTTGAGAGCCAGCGAGCTGCCGGCCAACCATCTGAGCGGCACGAAGCTACCCCAGAAGCTACCCCGCCATCTCAGCGGAGAAGCAGCGTGGCTTCCACGGAGCCCGTTCAGCCCGACTTCACGGCTCCTAGCTACCCCGTGGATACTATCACGGAGGCTCAACATTGCGAGCTTATGACGAAATACCGGAACCTCACTTTCAAGGCGGCTGTCGGCTCTGTTGCACCTCCTCAACCCAACGGAACTTTTCATTGCCTTCCGATTCCACATGGCTATGCTGTTGTGATGGTGGATGAAGTAATGGAGGGATTTGAGGAGCTCGAGCTTGACCACTCTACAGGTGAAGGGGAGAATCAGCTGGTTCGTGCTCTGAGGAGTACATGTCTATGGCAGAAGGAGTACATCAAGCTTCCAAACTGGACGCCTCCGCCTCCTCCTCCTCCTCCGGCGAGTCAGGGCACTCCGCCTCCTCCTCCTCCTCCTCCGGCGAGTGATCAGGGCACTCCGCCTCCTTCTCCGGCTCCTCCAACGCGTGAGGGCACTCTGCCTCCTCCTTCGCCTACTCCGGCGCGTCGGAGCAGTCCGCCTCCTCCTCAGCCTCGTCGGCAACGGCGGAAGACAGACGCCGCCGCTCCGGCTCCTCCAGCGTGTCGGATTTCTCCGTCTCGTCAGCAACGACGGAGGAGAGACGCCACCGCTCCGGCGGCTAGCAGTACAAGCAGAGGCGGGAGGCAATTCAGATACGGTCCATCTCTCAAGCCTCTGGAAAAGTTACCATATGAGAGGACCGGGCAGGAAAATGAGGACATATGTCGTGCCCAACTGAGGGACCATTTTGCAAAGAAAACTCCACCTCCAAAGGAGAAGGTAGATCCGGTGAAAGTGAAGTGCACTATCAATGCCCTGAAGCGACCACCACCGCCTCCGCCGGATTCCATCTATGACCGCATAATTACTAAGACACATGCCGAAGCGCAGCAGTCGGGAAGTACTTCCAGTGCTGCAAGAGCGAAAAAACGAAGAAGTGGGAAAACAATTCCCTAGCTCGGCGAACAGGAGAAGCAATCGTGCCCCCCGCTCAAGGTGTCTAGCGATATCGCTAATCATCCGGTGCTACTGCCCGGTACCACTCTTGATGATTACCTGCCCGATGATGTACAGTTTGAAACGGCTGAGGTAGTAGACGTCTTTAGACACGAGCACGGGAAGCCTCTCGTCAAATCTGATCATCCTCATCTAACAACGATGATGCAAAAATTGCATGACTGGTACATGGAAACCTGCAGGAAGTCTGGGAAAGACAGTTTGTTTGTCGGAATTAAAAAAGAGCATGACTTCCCTGGAGTCGACCTGCTGCCTGTTGAATTTGTGGAGTTATTTCAATTATACAATCAAAAGGCCCTCGACAAACAACTCATGACTTGCTACTGTCTATAAGTATTACTTCAATAATTAAGTCTCTAGCTCAGCTCGTTCATTGCATGTATATATAATTATCCTCACTATATTATGCAGATTGAAGATGGTCGAATGCAAAAAAACAGGAATCTTCGACGTTGGGTTCATTAGCCCAAATACCGTAAATGAATGGTCGGTACGAAAGGAGGCCAAAGATACCGAGAACAACTTGCTAGAAACGTTCCTTAGACATGAAAACAAAAGGGAAATACTCTTTCCTTACAACTTCAAGTGAGTGTTACTGTCTTCTGCATATTCGGTTTCGCTTACTCGTGGTTAAGTAATGTAATTGATGAGTTATGCGTGCGCAGCTTCCACTATATTCTGCTATCCATTAACCTTGACGGGGCATTAGTAACTGTCTTAGACTCGCTCCGTAAAGATCCCAAGTATTATGCGGACATGACTGCAATGCTCCAGAAGTAAGTTCAATCAATACCGGGACCATATCGGCAACTTTCGTTCATTTCCTGATATCAAGTAATCATTTTCTTTGCCTGCCAGGGTTTGGAAAACGTTCACCGCTATGGTTCCGGGTCTGAAGAAGGAGATGCGATTTACACACCCCAAAGTAAGTAGTACTAGCTAGTACCACGCATCTCTCACTGATTCTAGTTTCATCAATACCATTATCATGCTTGCTTATCAGTTTGATTGAACTCTATTCTCGTAAAGTGCTTGTTGCAGGCACCCAACGCTCATTTATGTGGATACTACGTATGCGAGTTCATTCGCTACTATACCTCTGAACGGGCCTCCTCTGAGAAACAATTTGAAGTACGTAAACAATATTCACAATTTTATTTTATATATTACCATCAATTGTGTTGAGTTTCATTCATATATATGTATTGACCCCCTTCTTTAAATTAGATCTGGCAGATGAGGGATGAACTCCTACCACATGATCGCATACGAGCAATTCAAGAGGAATTGGCGGGATTCTTTCTTGACCACGTCATACCTGAACACGGAGAATACCATCTGAAATTGAAATGGTTGTAAGGGATGTTATATATTGTACATATGTAGCAGCGTCGGATAGATATACGAAAACTTGTTGTTCGACCAAGCACGAAGAAAGAGATGTCACTTCTCTCTATATATGTTCATGACGACTTGTGTAATTAATGGTTTCCTTTATTTGCTTACTAGCTAGCGTCGAGTTCTCTCTATATGTGTAGTAGCTAGCGTCGACCAAGCACGGAAAAAGAGAGGTCACTTCTCTCTATTAGCTCGCTAACACAATATGAAACCCCTAAATTAACCCTCCAAAACCCCAAAATCCCCCCTTCCAAAAAAAAAACAAAACCCCCAGCGCCTGCGAGCTGCTGACGCGTAGCCGCCTTTTGGTCCCGGTTGGTGTTACCAACCGGGACTAAAGGTCCTCCTGCCTGGGCTCCCGCAGCGGCCACGTGGAGCCCCTTTGGTCCCGGTTCGTAAGCGAACCGGGACTAAAGGTTTTGGGCTTTAGTCCCGACCCTTTAGTCCCGGTTCCAGAACCGGGACAAATGGGCCTCTGGAACCGGGACAAATGGGCCGTTTTCCACTAGTGAAAGAGCATCAGCCACAAATAAGAACAAGAATGGAGACAGCAGGTCACCTTGACGAAGGCCTCTTAAGGGCGAGAACTGCTCCAATAGTTTCCCATTAAACTTGACGGAATACTTCACTGAAGTAACACACTCCATGACAATAGAAACCCATGCCGGCGCAAAACCCCATTTAAAAAGAGCGTTCTCCAAAAAAAAGCCCAATCAATGCAATCATAAGCCTTCGAAAGATCAAGTTTGTAAGCACAAAAAGGTGGAGCATCGCCTTGAAGGGACTCAATAAAGTGTACACACTCTAAGGCAATAATAGCATTATCTGAATTTAGCCGTCCGGGAATAAAAGCACTCTGGTTTTGTGAGATGAGCTCATCGAGTAAAGGCCTAAGCCGGTTAACCAAGCACTTTGAGACAATTTTATAGATGACATTGCACAAACTAATAGGGCAGAAATCCTTCAACTCCGCGGGGTGGTCCACTTTGGGAATTAACATGATGGAAGTATCATTCACCCCGGGTGGCATAGTACCTGTGTCAAAGAAAGAAAGAACTGCGGTGATAATCTCTTCTTTAAGACACGACCAATTCCGCTGATAAAAACACCCAGGAAAACCATCCTGGCCGGGTGCCTTTAAAGGTCCAATCCGGAATAGTGCGTCAGCCACCTCCTATTCCAAAAATTTAGCACAAAGAATAGCATTAATCGCATCAATTACTTCTGTCTCAATGCAATCAAGAACATTAACTGGCCGCAGGGTAGGGTCTTTTACAAAGACCTCCTTAAAGTATGAGGCTGCCATCCTCTCCATCTCAGAAGGGACCGAACAACAGGAACCATCAGACTTACGCAGTCTCTGAATATGGTTTTTGCGGGCTCTCCAAACAGCCCTCCTATGAAAGAATTTGGTGTTGTGGTCGCCCTCCTTTAACCAAGTAATCTGAGACCTTTGTAGCCAAAGCATCTCTTCGCGATACAACAACTCCTCAAGTTCAAAGTTTTTTTGTAAGGATCAAATCCATACTAGCATTATTCGCATTGAGCACCTCTAGCTCTCTACGGAATTTTTCAATCTCCTTCAGGAGATTACCGAATTTGGCCGAAATCCAACTCTTAAGGTCAGACATAACTCCTTTTAGAGAAGAAGCTACCGACCCTAGATCACCAGCCGGCCTTCTCTTGTTCCATGCATTCTGCACAATGTCCGCAAGGGCAGGGTATCATTCCCAAAGGATCTCGTACCGCGGGCTTGAAGATCGACGGTTCCTCTGTGGTGCACCTTGAGAACGAATCAACAACAGACTATGGTCTGACCGAGGGGTGGCAAGGTGAAGGATCTGTGCAAGGGGAAACATCACCTTCCACGCATCATCGACACAGGCGTGGTCTAGCCTCACTCTGACATTCCGGTATCCCTGCTGTCCATTATTGTTTGTATATGGACACCAGAGAACCCCAAATCCATAAGCTCGCATGCTTCCAAAACATCTCTAAAGGCTCTCATTTGACTTTCAGCACGGGAAGACCTTGACAAGTGTTCGTGTTGCCACATGGTTTCGTTGAAATCCCCACACACAAGCCAAGGGTCATCCGAGACTCCACGTAATCTCGACAGGTGCTCCCACATAAGGTGTCTATTTTCAGCTCTAGGTTCACCGTATACATAAGTTGTTCTCCAACTAGTACCACTTCCTTGATCCACCATGGACACATCAATGTATCTATCACACTTATCCAAAATATTAACCTGCAAGGACTCATCCCAGAACAAAGCAAGTCCACCACTTAATCCATTACTATCAACACCGGAGAAACCTCTCAATCCCAATCTCTGTTTCAGCGTTTACACACGACTCGAAGATTGTCTAGTCACGCAAAGAAAAACAAGCTTGGGGACATTGGCTTGGACGAGCGCCAACAACTCACGAACTGTCCGGCAGTCCCCCCCCCCCCCCCCCCCCCCCCCCCCGGCAGTTCCACACAAGGTGATTCATTGTTCCTGGTGGTGCCCCTCCTGGGAGCCCGCCAAGTTTTTTCCAAAGTTCGAGTCCTCTCCATCTCGCTTCGCCCGTTTGCTGCTAGTACCGGAGCTCGGCGAATCACCCTCAGGTTCCTTGGCCACCATACCATCAGTCAGTAGCAGCAGCCCTCCTTTTGGACCAGCCTCCTTTGCATCTGTAGCCGCTGAAGCAATACCATCCATATTCAATCATTTCCAAGATGTTTTTTCAAGATCCAACATGGCCGTGTCATTGAACTCACCGTCACCACTATTTACATCCTTGGAAGTCCTAGTGCTAGGGACATGCACAGTATGGTTTGCCTTCTTCTCTCCTCGGCTTGATTCCCGATCAGAACGGTTTCACACTGGAGGATCAGCATACAGATATTCACCAAATTTCAAATCTTTCTCCGAATACACACCCGATCTAGACTCCTTATGTTCATGGCCTATAACACCACAAGCACTACAAAATCTCGCTAGCTTTTAATACCTAACAGCCTAAACCTGACGGGTCTTTGCTTTAGCAATGCTCACAAAATTGGTTAGAGGTTTCCTCACATCATGTTTAACAAGGACACGGATGTAATCTCCTCTAGAATTGTCTATAATTCTCATCTCTAACACTTCCCCTGCGTTCTTTAGTCGCTTTTCTACCAAATATTTCCTGCATTAACCATCAGGCAGCTTGTGTACTTGTAGCCAGATAGCATATGAACAATCTGAACTTCATCAGCATTAGTGAATCCATAATAGGGCGAGAGCATAACCGCCCAATTACGGAATAACGACGGGCCTTGCAACATTATGCGATCCCAGTCACCAAGGCAGAAAACTTGAACCACAAAAAGATTGACGCCAATAACCCTAAAGCATACTGGCTGAGCGGGATTCCAAGCCGCTCTCATATCCCAAAAAAGGCCGCCTGGCTGAAGTTTTTGGACGTATGAACCCTAGCTAGGGCAAGCCAGCGGACCCCCTCTTGCAGGTCCGGAACTTCATCCTCGACAACTACATCATCATGGAGATCCAGCTTCTCGAAGAAATCGCCGAGATCCCTTGGGGGAGCCCCTTGAGACCCGGCGTTGGTGGACGATTGGGGGTCGGATGCAGACGCCATGGAGCGGATGCGAGGTTGCAGCCCTAGGGGGAGCAACTGGCGTGGCTAACGAACATGAGAGGAGGCACGGGAGCGACGATCATTGCAGGAGCGATCGGTAGAATGACGACAAGGGTTTGCCGTGGGAAGGAGACTCACGACGAGAAGATCGCCGCGAGGAGGTGTAACCCTAGCCGCCAGGGAAAAAAAAACTAGTTAGTGACGCTAGTTGAGAGGATTGTCCAGTAGAGATACTTTGTCTGGTCTATAAGCACACACTCATGAGAAGGTGAGAAAACGTTGTGTTTCCACTCAAAAAAAAAAAAAAGACGTTGTGTTTCCTCGCGCGTGAGCTATTTACCAGTGATCCTGCGTGTAGCAAAACAGATAGCACCACACTCGCAGTCTCGCATAGGGCGTTGCTCGCTCAACAAGGCATCGAGCCACGTGCCCATCGTCTCCATTTTCCTCCCAAAGCTCCTCACACATGCAACCTAACCACGTCTCTAGGGACTAGGAGGCGGCGGCAGCGGCGCCAGTGCTCCACATCGCTCCCTCCCCAAATCAGCAATGGGAGGGCTCAACGCCGACGAGCCCCGAGGTTTGACGTATGTAATCTTTGTAGTTATTCATGGTTGTAATTTTTTTTTTTTTGCGAATGTAAAACTTCATTCATCAACCAGGAGCATGTTAGTTTTAATCTTGTCATGGTCATGTATCTGCATGTAGTTAGATTTGTCCGAGTGAGTCGGCAAGTTCGCAAGTCAGGTCAGCTGCTGCATGCAGAGTTGTTAGTTGCATGCACAACTTAGTTAGTGGGATAAGTAGCAACTTGGTCAAGTTAGTACCTAGTCACAAGGACCTGGAGTGATTCTAGGAGTTGTGTGTGGAGTTAGTGGCGTGAGTTCTGTGGCAGGTTTGCCCAATCTTTGTGTATAAATAGGTTGCATCAGTTAATGAAAATGTAAAGGTCGTGAGGGCTGTGCAGAAAACATGTAGCCACCGTGGGTCACCAAGGGAGTGTCTTTGGCAAAGCCGTCCCTCTTCCTTGGTACATGTGTGCGCGTGTGTGTTTCTGAGTTTTTCCATGGTGTGTGTTCTTGAGAGAAATTCTGAGAGAGTCGAGAGAGGAAGAAGAAGATGCGATGCGAGGAAGCAGCGCCAACAGAGCATTACAATCTAGCTTACATAATGTTGAGATTTCCTCTGGGACATGGCGCAGCCAAACCGCTGTCCGAGGCTCCCTCCCTAGTTGCGCAAGTGCATGGCTAACATAGTTCAAGCCTCTCCTAACATGTGTTATTTCATGTGGCCGTCCCAAGCTCAGCAAATGTTTTTGCTTCCTCCATGATCGCCGCAGCTGGTGATCTATCAACTTCTATGCCCGTAAGCATGCTCGCAGCAGTGGTGCTGTCTGTCTCTAGTATGAAAGGTAACGTGCTCCACTCAAGTGTCAGTGAGATTCCTTCCCGACAAGCAGCGAGTTCTGCCTCCAGCGCGCTCGCACATGATGTCAAATAACGGCAAGATGCAAAGATCACCTCTCCCGCGGAGTTACGAAGAATCATACCAACAGCTCCTGTCCCGTCCGCTTCTGTAATTTAGTTGCAATGATATTTCTGTTGAACATTGTTGATTTACACGGAATTTGAAGTGTTTAGCAATTCTAATGACTTATTGTTTTTTTTAGAATCTATAATGAGTTTTAGATTTTTTTTAGGGAAAACAATGATTCTTTATTGATTAACAAGGATCGTAGGAATCGTTACAATATCATGTGGCTGAAGAAGCCAAACATGCATGCCTACATCCAGGGACAGGAACAACTTTGCTAGATTATCAGTCTCGAAGTTCCTCCTTGTACTTTCATATATGAAATTGTAGGCTTCAAACTCACTAGCTCGGACTTTGATCTCCTTGATAATAGCCACATGGAGACACCCCCCCCCCCCCCCCCCCCGCGCTGGCTTCTAGATCTTTAATCACAGTCTGAAAACGCAGGGATACATGTGAGATGAAGATCATTTGCCAACGCAATTGCTTCGCGGCACGCAAGAGCTTCCATTGTAGGGGCATCAGATATACCCACGAAAGTGACTGACGACGAGCCCAAATAATGTCCATGTTCATCACGGCAAACAACCGCCGCTGCCCCCCTATCGCCATGCCTGCCAACAGCGCCATCAACATTTATCTTAACAATGCTTGGCGAAGGCCCTAATGGGTTATAGATTTTTTTTTTAGTTATAGATGCTATTACAACCTCTGTTCGTAGCAAATCTATACCTACTAATGAAGGGAGGAAGATTTCTTCTCTTCCTCCCAATTTTTCGTACGTCAGTTTTCGTCCGTCCGTCGTCCGTGTGCCCAAGGTTTTGCTACTATCGCTCCATCCGTTGTTCGCACGTGTTTTTTTTTTTTGAGACAATGTTTGTTTGTACGTGCTGCGTCGGCTAGCACGCTAGAAGGTGGAAGCCCGCTGGGAGGTGAACAGCCCACCGAGTCAGGCCAAATTATTCCGGCCCACCTACCCTGGCCTGTTTAAGTTGCACACGTGGTGTCAGGCGGCCCGGTGCAAAAAAATAATGGTTGGTGTGCTGAATCGAACTCGGCCAGCACGCTAGAAGGTGGAAGCCCGCTGGGAGGTGAACAGCCCACCGAGTCAGGCCAAATTATTCCGGCCCACCTACCCTGGCCTGTTTAAGTTGCACACGTGGTGTCAGGCGGCCCGGTGCAAAAAAATAATGGTTGGTGTGCTGAATCGAACTCGCAACCTCATGTCCGATAACTAATGACACGACCAATTGACCTAGCTCTGTGTTATAAGATAAGGTTGATTCACATATGAAATGGTCCCACCTTGCTCTCTTACACCTTCCTAATTTATATACGTCTTGAGTTTTCTGGGTATCAAGGAGCCATCTCAGGAATTAATAAGGAAGGAAATAAGCCCCGTCCCGTAATAAGGAAGGAAAGAGGGACTTCAGGTGGAAGGAAAGAGGGATTTCAGGTGTGACAGATAAGTAAGAAAGGAAATAGAATTGAATCATGCTGCTGAAACCTCCGAGTGTACCTCAGGAGGACGAACACCATGGCAGTTCGCGTCGCACTTCACTGCCCCGTCCATGGGGTCTCCAAATGGGACCACGGTTGTGTGCACGCCATAAGCTCACGGCATGAGTTCGTGTCGCACTAAACTGCCCCGTCCATGGAATCTCTCGAGCAGGTGCAATGCGGATAATAGCTATAGTCTATAGATTAGTAGATTTTTAAACAAGGAGCTAAACACACACGGCGTCAGGCAAGTGGAATCTTTTTTTAAAGAACCAAATCTTGCAGCTGGCTTTGGCTTTATGCCAAACGGTAAAGCCACACGACTGAGATTGAAATGTAGTATTTTCTTGATAAAAAGTTATATTTTCCGTCTTTTAGTGTGCTCGCAACTTCAAATATATCAAATGTTTAGAAATGGTCATTTACCCTCGATTGTTAAAACCAGATACATTTAGTCTCTCGGACTAACCCGAGTGTTTTTCGTGAAAACGTGATCTAATTTTGTATGACACTTGACATAGTTGTAATTTTTGACCGTTTGATTCCATCTTCTGCCATGGGATTATCATCTCGCGCATCTACAACATGCGTGCCTCATAGGTTAGTCCCGATTCTTAGATTTTCCATTCAGCTGTCAGCCTGGGAGAACAATTTTGCTTGAGCAATCAATGGATGTTCAAGTTTACAAAGTGTACGGTTGTTTTCTTTGGTGGCTTAATTGAAGACAATTGGTAATTATGCCCCAAAAATATCATAGTTTTTCTACACGGTCCGAGGCTTATTCAGTTACTGAGCTGATGAATTTCTTCATTGTGTCTAAATTTGTTGAACCGCTTCTTTGTAGCTGAATTGCTAGGTGTTGTGTTTAGGTGCACATGCCACGGGTGAACTACTTCTTTATATCTGAATTGTTGACGTCAAGAACTAAGATACGATATTGTGATACAAATATTTGATGTATCGGAATTGTTTAACAATAGAGCAAAATACTATGTCCAACACCCGCAAAAAAAAAAACCATGTCTAAATCACAATAAAAAGTGTTCATTTTTTGTTAGTCATATTTCTAAGAACAAAACAAATCTTTGCTCTTATTTTTCTGCTCGACCCGCTAGTGCCCGTCACCAAAGCACAAGGAGTCGGACTCAGAGTCCCTGCTGTGTGCGACACAAACTCCGCACTTTACTCTGTTATATTAGCCAGGTATAGAGGATCTTTGTACAAGGCTCCTAATATCGTTGGACATGAATAGTGCTCCGCTAACCAGTCCCTAAACCTGGCCAACACTGGTTCATGGAAATTGGTGTTGCCTCCGTAGTGAAGCAAGGACGTTGTACTAAAATGGACTTTACTATTTTCGGTATAATGCGATATTTGTTGGGCATCACTAAGCAATGCCAACAAAGACATGAAGAGATACTCGCAACCAGGTAGATATTTCTATGGTTTAAATTGCACACAGCTTCAGTACAGTTACAGAATCCTTTTACGTTTATGTTTTCGTGCAACACATCTTTTCATGTTGTTTCTCTTGTGGCAGCGTGGTGGATTTCAAGGAGTTTGTTGATGTCGTCATGTCTGGCGGTGGGTCATGGGGGGAGGAGGAAGAGGGGGGTGTTGAGCAATTGGGTTAGGGAAATGTGGTTTTTTGTCTACCACGCACGAGCATGTGTGCTAGTGTATAAAAACGGAGAAACGACCCAACACAGCCGAAATCACTAATTAAGGGGTACCTCATGCAAAGTTCATTCCCACCTTCCCGGGTTGCGACAAGTGACGCAATGCATGTGTGCCACTTGTCGCAACCGGGGAGTTTTCCTTTATTTCGTAGATTTGTTTATTCAAAACGTTTTATCTCTTAAACCCTGCGTCCAAATCGCGAACCGTTTTCACCGTTTAATTTCTCGCGTCGAGATCTTCAAAACTAAATCCCATGTTTTTCGACGAACTTTTTTTTAAGAAGAAAGGGGAAATACGGGAAGAAAAAAAACAGAGCCGGAAGCACGATTTTTTCCCACTTTTTTTTCCTTTTTCGAGAGGCACGGTCGTGCCTCTCGCGGAACCAAATCTGTGCCTCCACGAGAATCTGTGCCTCTCGCAAAAGAAAAAAAACGTGTTTTTTTTTCCTTTTCCGTGTGCGGAAGTGCCTCCACGAGAAGCAAAGCTGTGCCTCTCGCGGAAGAAAAAGAACGCGTTTTTCTCTCTTTCCAAGAGGTACAGCTATGCCTCTCGTGAAGCAAACCTGTGCCTCCACGAGAAGCAAATCTGTGCCTCCCGTGGAAGGAAAAAAACATGTTTTTTTTCCTTTTCCGAGAGTCACAGCCACAGAAGCAAACCTGTGCCTCTCGCGGAAGAAAAAAACGCGTTTTTTCATAATTTTTTGGGTCCAAAACCTAGGGGAAACCGGACAAAAACGCGTTTGGCCAAAAAAACCCGATATAAAACCCGAAAACGCATACAGCAAATAATAATCCGAGGAAGCGTCCAGCACGCGACATGTGGCGGCGGCTGAGACTTTGCTAAGTGGCACGCTCTCATCCCACCAAAAATGACCCTTGAGGGGCTCCCGCAAGAGGTACCCTCAATTAGTTGCACGAGAGCTATGTCTCGCGTTAAGCGAGATGGAAGGAGCTCTCATTGAAGGACCCCCCCCCCTAAGATCGCTACAGTACGGGGCCAGGCTCATTGGTTCAATCGCTCGTGTTTTCTTCGCTGGTTCTTCGCTTCGGTTTTTTCTTTTTTCGTTTTCTTCAATTTTCTTTATTTCTTCATCAGTTTTCTTCGGTTTTTCTTTTTTCTTTGATTTACTATGATTTTCTTTGTTTTTTTCATCGGTTTTCTTCGTTATACATCGGTTTTTTTTTCGTTTTACATGGGTTTCTTTGTTTCTTTTTTTTTTGTTTTCTTCTTGTTTTCTTCATTTTTTTGTTTCATGTAGGTTTTATCATTACACAATATACATTTTTCGTGTACACATGAAACATTTTTTTGATACACATGTAACATTTTTTAAATACATGATCTACATGTTTTTAAATACATGTTTTTGAACACTTTTTCGAATACACGGTCAACATTTTTCAAATACATGTTAAACAAAAATTTCAATATATGGTCAATATTTTTTCTATACATATTTAATATTTTTCAAATGCTTGATCAACATTTTTCAAATATTTGCTCAACATCTTTTTAAATGCTCAAACCATAACCAACGCAGATGGAGGGCGCACGCGAATTTAACCGTGTTGAATATGCCGAGGCCTCCATGGTCGTATGGGCGGCATACAAGGTCCCAATTTACTTTGCATTTTACCCCAGTGGTCTTGTTAGAACCTGACCAAAGAAAGGCATGCTGGAGCTTGTTGGTGTTGTGGAGAGTGCTCTGCGGAACAATGAGCGATGTGATGAAGTATACCAACAATGAGGAGAGCACGGACTTGACCAAGGTGGTGCGACCAATAGTGGTGATGTTGTTTCCTCCCCAGGGGATCAGTTTGTTAGCCACCTTGTCTTCCAGAAACTGAAAATCAACTTTCCTCAATTGCCAAATTGACAGAGGAAGACCAAGATATCTCATAGGGAAGGAGGCTCTTGCCGCCGGTAGGTTTTGAAGGATGAATTCGAGGTTGAGGTGGCCACATCTAATAGGGACGACCGAGCTTTTGTGGAAGTTAATTGCAAGTCCAGTGACATTTCCAAAGCACTCCAAAATGCCGGCAAGGTTATCGATATCTCTCTTGATTGGGGCCATGAAGACCGCCGCATCATCCGCATAAAGGGAAGTTCTTAGCGTGGCGCCACGTCCTCTTACTTTGTGAAGCAGTCCCTTGCGAGTAGTAAGGTCGAGTAGATGCTGGAGCGGGTCAATTGCAATGACAAAGAGGAGGGGTGAGAGCGGGTCCCCCTGCCGGAGCCCCCTTTCATGTCGAATAGGAGTGCCAGGCACTCCGTTCAAGAGGATACAGGAGGTGGAAGTGTCCAGAAGTGCCATGATCCAGTTTCTAAATTTGATTGGGAAGCCTCTTCTTTGTAAAAGATCGATATCGTGATTTGTATGTGAAGCCGGATTTCGGCGACCACAGTGTAGACGTCCTTGGTTTCTATTTGCACGTTTGCTATTCCAGACTGATTGCTCGTTTCCCCTGTTCCTTTTCGTCTAGTTCCTTCCATGATCCATCCAACCCAAGGCGATCATGGCCCCGACTCCCAATAGGGCTAGGGCTACGATGTTTGCGCGGTGGATGGGAACGGCTACATGCAGTGCTGCGTGTGTGTGGTGTACAACTCTTGTCCTAGCTCGTTTGTTTTTTTGTGCAGGCATGGTCATCAACTTGCGTAGAATATAGCTAACTCAGCGTAGCTCAGATGGTTAGGTTCATTGTGGTGGTACTAGCCCATCAAGTTTTAAGTCCTAGACTTGGCACTCGTGCTCGCATTTTTCTGGATTTATTTCAGACTTCCTTGCGATGTTCGTTCAGTGGGAAGAGACGTTCCCGTCGACTACGAAGGTGCCTGTGGTGACTTCGTCAATCTCAAGATGTTGTGCCGGTTCAGTATCTCGTAGGTGCTCATAATGTAGGGTGTGCGTGCGTGCGTTCATAGGGATGAGTGTATGTGGGTATCTGTGTTTGTACTGTGTTAAAAAAACTTGCGTAGAATATATATATAATATATGAGTGAACTGCACTGTAGGTCCTTAAACTATTGCAGGGGTGTCAACTAGGTCCTCGAACTATGAAAATCGGCACATGGGTCCCCAAACTGCAGTAAGTGTTTCATCCACGTCCAAAACCTGTCCGACCCCGTCTGACCGGCCACCTGGCGCCGTTGACCGTTGCCACGTCGGACAGGGGCCCGCAGGGTAACAGAAGTTGATGGATTTTTGCAAAAAACACCCTGAATCTTTTCAGATCGCCATTCCCCAGTCCTTGCCCTGTTTCTTCTCCTTCTCTCCCAATCTGTCTCACGGCGGCGCCATGGTCGGGAACTCGACCGCGTCATGGAGCTCTTCCTGGCCGCCTTCCTTCGGCCCTGAGGCTGGTGCATCTCTCCCCCTACTTAAGTGCTGCACATGCGGCAGGAGGCGAGTGATTCGTCTGGTTTCCAAATCTGAGAGGAATCCAGGACAGGTTTTCTTCAAATGCCCTAATCACAAGGTCAGATTCGTGGTTTGATTTAGTCTTCACTTTCCAATCAATAAGATTAGTCATTTTTTTGCTCTTTGTTTGTTTGATTTTTTTTGTTTTGGCAGAAAGGGCTGCATGGATCTTGTGACTGCTATCACTGGATAGATGAATATTTTGATCTTCTTTTGTGCCATGGTTTTAACATTCCTCAAGAGGAGGTAGAGGAATGATTTCCAATGATTTTGTGACTGCTATCATTGCAATGATTTCCATGCCCTATCTGGACAGGGAGATGACAACCAGAGGAACAAAGCCCTATCTGGACAGGGAGATGACAACCAGAGGAACAAAGCTAAATATTGGTGCTAGCTTCGTAGAGAAAGATAGCAGGGCAGAAAGTGTGGTGAAGAAGATTAGCAACATTCAGGGAAATCAGATGAGCCATCAGATTGCTGAAGTGACCAAGCTTCAGTTGGATCTTGTTGTAGGCATAGGTTGGAAAATTTTGCTTGTTTGTGCCATGATTCTCGTTGTGAACTTGTATGCTGTTGTAATGAAATAGGAGCAGAAATGTGTTTTTAGTTGCACAATGTGCAAGAAACATTGTCAGTGAAGAATGTATGATGTGTGTTGCAATGAAATGGCAAAATATTTCCAGAATGTGCAAGAGTGCTATTTAACATCTCATATCAGTCTCATATAAATATTTCCAGAATGTGTGTTGCAATGACAAATGGCAAAATATTTCCAGAATTTGCAAGCATGATAAATTTCACAAGTATTTCATCACAAATTTAGCAAGCACTAATCAGTCATCATTGCTTAGCTGAATACATAACAAGTGGCCTTCTCTTTGTAGGAGTAAAAACCTTTGGCAGCTCAGGGCCTCCAGTCATTGGAATTTCATTATCACTAAAGATTGATCTTTCCAAATCTTTATCATTCACATACAGCTCAAAAGTTTTGATCTTGTTGACCACTGACATCATTTGATTTGTGTCAGCATCACACCCAATCACTCGCAGACCATCAAACAATGATTACCCTGGCAGCAACCAATACACTTCCAACCTTGTGACATCCGCATAACCGCATTGCCTAACAAAATCTTCTATCCAAAGCAAAGACCATGTGTCCACTTCACAGCAATCAAATGTGTCAATGCGCTCATGTACATATGTATTGTTTGTGCCTTGACCACAAAAGAACCCACTCTGATGAATCTCTACTGAAAAGAGGTCGTCATTAGGTCCTACGTGCAATGAGAGGAAATCTTAACCCTAACCAATTCGGATCAAAATCCTAACCCTAAGCACAAATCGATTGGGGGAGAGAGTGGGAACTTACCGTACTATGGAGGAGGATCTCCAGGGAGCCGCCGTACCGGAGCCATTGACGCCTACGCGGTCGCCGCCGTCTCCGTGCAGCCGCACCAATCGCCAGGGTGGCGCCGCCTCCAAATCGCCTCGCACGAACAGAAACAGGGCAAGGACTGGGGAATGGCAATCTGAAAAGATTCGGGGTATTTTTTGCAAAAATCCATCAACGTGTGTTACCCTGCGGGCCCTGGCCGACGTGGCAACGGTCAACGGCACCAGGTGGCCGGTCAGACGGGGTCGGGCAGGTTTTGGACGTGGATGAAACACTTACTGCAGTTTGGGACCCATGTGTCGATTTTCATAGTTCAAGGACCTAGTTGACACCCCTGCAATAGTTTAAGGACCTAAAGTGCACTTCACTGATAATCCTATCTTATACTGGCTAAGCTAGACTGTTTCTCAGAATTTTGAGGCTCTTTCACCATTTGTTACACTCCACACTTACTAAATTAGGCTGAGTGTATGCGCCCATCAGGCTGCCATGTGTCCACGCCCATCAGGCTGCCACGTCTTTAGACTCAAAACATTTGTTGGTTCACTGCCTAATTTAACCGTGATCCGTTCAACTGCCACGTAATTTCCTCCTGATTTTTCTCCGCTTATCACAACGTTGCGCAAAGCCGGGTCGATGTTTCCTGCTAGCCTTCGTCTCCTCCTCATTTTCTCTCCTCTCCATTAGCAGCACATAAGCAACAACACCGCCGCGTCGCATGGCTGGATATGCACACCTATAGTTCATTAATGGAAATTCACTTTTCTTAGCGCCCTAGTGTTTCAAAGCACAGGAGATATCTGTGGAACTGTTGTTTTTCTTAGGGCAAGCTAGCAGATAGAAGTAATCTATCTGGTTAGCCAGGCGAATCATTTAGGGTTCAGTGCCTGGTTTCAAGTGTTCTTCTTCATCGTTTGGCACTTCACTTTTTGTTGGGTAATCCAATGGCCTGGTGCACAGGGTTGCTGAGAGTCCCTCTTCCTTGAGTGGCGGCTTGCCCCCAAGCCGCTGCTCGGGGAAACAGCCGGCGGAGCTCGTCTTCGTCTTCCCAGGTTGCTGCGTCGGTGCTGGCCGCTGTCCAGTGGACGAGAACTTGACGGCGGTCCTTGTTGGTGGAGCGCTTGACTCTCCTGTCAAGGATAGCGAGGGGAGACAAGAAGTGCTCGGTTCGCTTCTTGTCGGCTTGTCATTTAATTCGTTGTTGGCGCGGAGGAGTTGCTGCTGGAGGAGCTTGGTCATGAGTTTGCGCTCGTCCAGCCACTCCTGGAGCTTGCCGGAGACGCACGCGCTGGTATCCAATCCCAGCTGCCGAGGTTCCTGGCCATAGAGCATGGAAAAGGGGGTCTTTCCGAGGGAGGAGTGATAGCAGGTATTGTGCCAGTATTCGGCAAGGGCGATCCACCTTGCCCACTTGGCCGAGCACGCGTGAACGAAACACCGGAGGTAGGTTTCCATACTCTGGTTGACACACTCCGTCTACCTGTCGGTCTACGGGTGGTACGGCGTGCTCAAGTCGAGCTCGGTGCCAGCGGCCTTGAAGAGCTCGGACCAAAAACGGCTCGTGAAGATCTTGTCGCAGTCGGGGAGTATGGTGGACGGCATACCGTGAATCTTGTAGACATTGTCCAAGAATTTGGTCGCCACTTGAGTTGCCGTGAAGGGATAGGAGAATGGTACGAAATGGGCATACTTGGAGAAGCGGTCGACGATGACGAGGTTGCAATTGATGTGGCTGGAGCGCGACAGCCCCTCCACGAAGTCCATGGTGATTTCTTTCCATGTGCTCTTCGGCACCGGCAATGGTTGTAGAAGGACGAAGTATTTGGAGCGGTCCGGCTTGGCCTACGGGCAGATTTGGCACCCCTGGACTGGACGTTTTTCTTGACGATGGACTTCATGAGTCGCCATGCGAACAACGCCTTAAGCCGGCGATACGTCATGGGAAACTCAGAGTGGCCGCCGAGGGCGCTGCCGTGCTAGGCCCGTAGAACCTTGGCCTGCATGTCCTGGTTGTGGCCAAGCCAGATGCGGTATTTGTATCTGATGACGCCATCGCGGAGGGTGAAGCGGCCACCTGTGTTGGTGCCCAGGGCCAATGAAGCCAGGCGTTCGCAGTCGGCCGGGTCTTGCTGGTACCCCTCCGCCACCTCTTCAAACCACGCAAGGGCATATGCCGATATGGCAGCGAGTTTAGCGGTGATAGCTGGCGCGCGGCAAGAGAGCACGTCGGCTGTGTCGTTCTCTGCGCCTTTCTTGTAGGAAAGCTTGTATTGGAGTCCGAGAAGTTTGGTGAAGGTGCGGCGCTACCAAGGGGTTGTCAGGCGCTGTGCGTCCAAGTGGATGAGGCTCTCCTGGTCCGTGTGTATGACGAATTCTGCCATCTGGAGGTAGGACCGCCAGTGATTAACCGCCATGAGTATGGCCATGCACCCCCTTCCCGTAGGTGGATAGCCCCTGGCTGCGTGGCCCGAGCGCATGGCTCATGTATGCCACTGGGTGGCCCTCCTGTTGGAGCACGGCGCCGATCCCCTTGTCACGGGCGTCTATCTCGACGATGAAATTCTTGGAGAAGTCCAGCAGGGCCAAGATCGGCGCCTCAATGAGCGCTGTCTTAAGAGCTTGGAAGGAGGCCTTGGTCTCAGAGGTCCACACGTCGACGGTGTGCTTCTTCGGGAGGTCGGTGAGTGGCCTGGAGATGATGCCGTAACCGCGGACGAACTTGCGGTAGTACCCCGCGAACCTGAGAAAACTTTGCAGCTCCTTTGCATTTTTCAGCGTCTCCCATGCCTTGATATGTTCATCCTTGGAAGTATCGGTGGCGACGCCATTGGCGCTGATGACGTGCCCCAAGTAGTTGAGGTGCCGCTTGATGAAGGAGCATTTGGAGATCTTGAGCTTCCATTTGTGTTCGCGCAGGAGCTGTAGTGTGCTGCGCACGTCCTCCCGGTGCTGCTCCAACGTTTGGCTGCAGATGAGGATGTCGTTGAAAAACACGAGGACACACTTGCGTAGGTGTGGTGCCAACGAGCTGTTAATTGCCTGTTGGAAGATATCTGATACGTTCATTTTGCATCATGATTTTCTACTATTATTTATTTTATTTTGAAGGTATATTTCACATTATAGTGCAATTTTAATGTCTTTTCTCTCTTAATATGCAAATTATACATGAAGAGGGGGAATGCCGACAGCTGGAACTCTAGACCTAAAATAGCATCAGTACAGAAAGCAATTCTCCGGAGCACAAAACCAGATGGGAAGTTTTAGAGAATTATTTTGGAATATATAATGATTTATGGAGCGAAGAAGTGCCGGGGGGGGGGGGGATCCACCAGGCCCTCACACGGCCAGGGGCGCGCCCACCCCCTGGGCGCGTGGGCTAGTCGTGTGGGGCCCTGGTGGCTCCTCTCTCAATGTCCTTTGGCTATAAAATCCTATTTTCCCAAGAAAAAATCACAGAAAAGTTTCGAGACTTTCCGCCACTATCTCGAGGCGGAGCCAGGGCAGGAGCACTTTTGCTCTCCGGGGAAGCGATTCCCTCGGGGATACTTCCCTTCGGGAGGGGGAAATCGAAGCCATCGTCATCACCAATGCTCCTCTCAACATGGTAGGCTTCATCTTCATCAACATCTTCACCAGTACCATCTCATCTCCAAACCCTAGTTCATCTCTTGTGCTCAATCTTTGTATCCAACCTCAGATTGGTACCTGGGGGTTCTAGTAGTGTTGATTACAACTTGTAGTTGATGCTAGTTGGTTTACTTGGTGGAAGACACTTTATGTCTAGATTGTTGACATCATATTTATACCTACTGGACATGTTTAATATTATGAGTTGTGAGTAGTTCTATTTGTTCTTGAGGACATGGGAGAAGTCTCGTTACTAGTAATCATGTGAAGTTGATCACCGTTCATTCTTTTGATGATATGTTGTGTTGTTTTTTCTCTAGTGGTGTTGTGTGAACGTCGACTACATAACACTTCACCATGCTTAGGCCTAGGGGAAGGCATTGTGAAATTAGTTTGTAAATGATGGGTTGTGGGAGTGACTGAAGCCTAAACCCTAGTTTACGGATTGTTCCGTGAGGGGATGATTTGGATCCACATGTCTAATGCTATGGTTAGATTTATGTTAATTACTTCTCTTGTATTTGAGGATGCTTGCATGGAGGGTATAATCATAAGTAGGTGTTTGTTCAAGTAAAAACAGTACCTTAGCACCGGTCCACCCACATAACAAGTTATCAAGACAATGAACGTAAGTCGATGAATCGTCATGAAAGTAACTTGGCGATATTCCCATGTCCTTAGCAATATTAATGATTGGGCCATTTGCTGCACCTTGCTATTTTTGTTACTTGTTACTTGCTACAAACTACTTGGCTATCCAATTATCTATCACAACTATCATATAGCACTTGCAGAGAATACCTTGCTGAAAACTGCTTATTAATTCCTTCTGCTCCTCATTGGGTTTGGCACTCTTACTTATCAAAAGGACTACGATTGATACCCTATAGTTGTGGGTCATCAAGACTCTTTTCTGGTGCCGTTGCCGGGGAGTGTACACTACTAGGGAGAAGCCTAGTAGTGGCGCGGGGTAAAAGTCTAGTAGTAGCGCGGGGGCTCGTGCTACTACTACTGCGCTACAGCTAAGTAGTAGTAGCGCTGGTGCCACCCCGCGCTACTACTACTTCTGTTAGTAGTAGCGCGGGTGCCACCCGCGCTACTACTACTTAGCTATAGCGCGGTTCTGGACCCCGCGCTACAACTACCTCTCTGTATTTTTCTTCTTCGTATTTATGCAGTATTTATATAACAGTTATATAGGTTTTTATACAGTCCAACAAATACATACAGCATTGAAAGTATATGATACAACAATGTCTCATCATCATCATCATCATCATAGTGATATAACAATGTCTCATCATCATCATCATACGTTAACCACTAGCTAATTGTTATCAATCATGATTAAAAATGCACCAACTAATTGTTATCATCCTAGGTAGATAGCTTCCCAACACATAGTAGTCATAACACGATCGACGGTACAAATATCCACTAGTTAGTTAGTACCGATCATGACAAGGACTAGGACCTACTCCTCTCTTTTAGGGAAAATAGAAAAGAATAGGAAAACCCCTCCATCTCCATGATAGAGCATAGAGATCCACCGGCTCCAATTTCTGGCCTGTAAATTCCAGGAAGTCAACACATAGATCACTATTCAGCATGGGTTCACTTTTGGTATGTCGAGTCAACCTTGAACAACTCTCATCTCTGAAGTGGTGGTGTATATGGTGGGCACTCCCTCACTGATATTTCAACCGTCGGTGATGGTCGCTTCTCCTCCTTCCCCGAGTGCATTACCAAAAGGTCTAGCACAAGGAGAAGAAGGAAAAGCGACCCCCATGACAATAGTCAGGATGCTTCCCTCGAAAACATTGATCTACACTAGTACTAATAATGTTGGTGTATATATGGTGGACACTTCCTCACTGATATTTCGACCGTCGGTGATGGTCGCTTCTCCTCCTTCCCCTAGTGCATTACCAAGGTCTAGCACAAGGAGAAGAAAGAGAAGCGACCCCCACAACAACAGTCGGGATTCTTCCTTCAAGAACATCAATCTATCACACAGGGACCCCAATCGGACTGAAAGTCAAGCCTAATTAAGGATCGATCAACATTACATATATCGAATCATGACATAATTTTTTTACGAGTTCCAAACTTCATCATTGCGTCGGCACTGGGGGACAACTTCTATTGGTCTAATGCCATCATTTTTATTTCCATATCTATTTTCTTTTCTTTCTTATTTATGAACTTCCAAACCACCACTAGCGTTTTCTATGGCTTCTTGAAGCACCAAAATGTAGGCACTAGTGTATGAATTATACGTACTCTATTCAAACTTGCATATTTTGGTAGTTCTTTCTTCCATGGTCATGTTTGGCATTAAACACACATGAACTACCATGGTGACATATTAATACTACTACATGCCAACATTTGAAAAAAAATTAATACTACATGCCAATGTACAAAAACAAATCAATACTACATGCCAACATTTGAAAAAAAATAGTGAAGCTGCTCCCCGCCTTGCTCCCGTATGGGAATGACCGAGGAGGGGTCGAATTCGCCGGAGTGGAGGTCCGGCCGGACAGGGAGGAGTTGGGGTCCGCCAGTGGGGCGTCGTCCGCCGGACTGGATTGCCGTCCGGAGAGTAGCCCGCCTGCTGCTCACGAAGGGGGCACGAGGGTGGAGCTTGCCGGTCTCCTGGTGAGCGGGAAGAGGGAGAGGGAGAGGGTGGAGCGCGGCGGTGGTGGGGGAGAGGGCGGCGACGGCGCCAATGTGGGATGGAGGGAGGGAGAGGGGAATCGAGATAGAGGGAATGGAGAGGACGGGCTGCTCCGGATACGGTACTAAGTGAAACTTAGCAGTAGCACAGGGCAACGGAGCCGCGCGACTAGTAGGTGGGGCCCACCAGCTGGCCTTGTCTATACATAGCAGTAGCGCAGATTGTCCCACCTGCGCTACAACTATCCTCTTAGTAGTAGTTCAGGTTTTACAGCACGCGCTACTACTACTGCCTGCCCGGGGGTGCACGGTGGGGTCCACTTAGTAGTAGCACGGGCCTGCTGATCCCGCGCTACTACTAAACCCTACCAGTAGCGCATGGTTTTTCACCACGCTATTACTAAGTAGCAGGAGCACGGCTCAAATAACCTGCACCACTATTAAGTGGTTACCTATAGGGGTTTTCCTAGTAGTGGTAGCGCTCTTCATAAGTGGAATTTGGTAAGGAAACATTTATTATACGTGCTGAAATTTATCTACACTTGTTACTATGAAATCTAATCCTTTGAGAGGCTTGTTCGGGGTATCTTCACCTTGAGCACAAGTGGTAATAGATGAGCCTCCACCTACTGAAACTATTTATTACGAAATTTCTCTTGTTATTATAGACAAATTGCATGCTAATCCCTATGCAGGAGATGGAACAATACATCCTGATATGCACTTGATCTTTATAGATGAACTTTGTGGATTATTTAAGCTTGCAGGATTATCGAGGAACGAAGTTAAAAAGAAATTATTCTCTTTATCATTGGAGGGAAAGGCATTGGCATGGTATAGGCTATTGGATGATTCTGGCTCATGGGACTGGAACCGACTGAAGCTGGAGTTCCATAAGAAATTTTATCCTATGCATTTGGTTCACTGTGATCGGAATTATATCTATAATTTTTGGCCTCATGAAGGAGAAAGTATCGCTCAAGCTTGGGGGAGGCTTAAGGACTTAATGCACAAATGCCCCAATCATGAGCTCTCGAGAGATATTATTGTTCAAAACTTTTATGCTAGGCTTTCTCTTCGTGATAAAGAAATGCTTGATTCTTCTTCTGCTGGTTCTTTCTCGAGTAGACAAATTGAATTCAAATGGGATCTCATTGAAAGAATTAAATGCAATACTGAAGATTGGGAGGTTGACAAAGGTAAAGAGTTAGGTATAAATCTTGAACAGATGTTTTTTATGAGCTTAGTGCAAAATATGGACTTGATTCTGAGATAGTAGCTATTTTCTGTAAATCTTTTGCTGCTCATGTTGATCTCCCTAAAGAAAAATGGTCTAAATTTAATGAGCCCCTTAAAGTTACTTGTGAGGAACCAATTATTGCTAATTCTGAGATACAAACTTATTCTGCTAATCATGTTGTGCCTACTGCTTATATTGAGAAGCCTCCTTTTCATGTTAGAATTAAGGAACATGCTAAGGCTACAACTTTGGTTCATAAGAGTCATATTAAAACACATAAACCCTCTGAACAAATTAAAGTAGAACCTTCAATTGCAAGGGTTAAAGATCTCTTGGTTGATAATGTTGATGGGCATGTTATATATTTTTGTGGAGATGCTGCTAGAATTGCAAAACCTGTTAGAAATGAATAGGATAGAATAGATAAGAATAAAAAGGTTGTTGGCATGCCTGTTGTTTCTGTTAAGATTGGAGATCATTGCTATCATGGTTTATGTGATATGGGTGCTAGTATAAGTGCTATTCCCTTTACTCTCTATCAAGAAGTTATGCATGATATTTCACCTGTTGAGATAAAAAAGATTAATGTTACTATTAAGCTTGCAAATCGGGATACCATCTCACCTCTTGGGATTGTGAGAGATGTTGAAGTCTTGTGTGGTAAGATCAAATATCCTACTGATTTCTTAGTACTTGGATCTGAACAAGATAATTTTTGTCCCATTATATTTGGTAGACCTTTTTTGAATATTGTTAATGCTGAAATTGATTGTGCTAAGGAAAAAGTTAAAGTTAAGTTTGGAGATGAATCTCATGAGTTTAATTTTTCTAAGTTCTCCAAACAACATCATGCTAAAGATTTACCTAATGAAGATGTTATTATTTGTCTCGCCTCTATTGTGTACCTCCGACTGATCCTTTAGAACAATACTTGTTGGATCATGAAAATGATAAGCATATGAAAGAAAGAAATGAAATAGATGAAATATTCTTTAGGCAAGCACCTATCCTTAAGCACAATTTGCCTGTTGAAATTTTGGGGGGTCCTCCACCACCCAAGGGTGATCCTGTGTTTGAATTAAAGAAGCTCCCCGATTCTTTGAAATATGCTTATCTTGATGAAAAGAAAATATATCCTGTTATTATTAATGCTAACCTTTTAGCGCACGAAGAGAAAAGATTACTCTAAGGAAACATCGTGCTGCAATTGGATATACTCTGGATGATATCAAGGGCATTAGCCCAACCATGTGTCAACACAAAATTCATGTGGAGCCAGACGTTAAACCAGTTGTTGATCACCATCGCCGCTTAAATCCAAAGATGAAGGAAGTGGTAAGAAATGAAATATTTAGGCTCCTCGAGGCAGGTATAATTTATCCTATAGCTGATAGTAGATGGGTAAGTCCTGTTCATTGTGTCCCTAAGAAAGGTGGTATTACTGTTGTTCCTAATGATAAAAATAAATTTATCCCACAAAGAGTTATCAGTGATTATAGGATGGTAATTGATTTTAGAAAATTGAATAAGGCTACTAGAAAAGATCATTATCCTTTGCCTTTTATTGATCAAATGTTAAAAATATTATCTAAGCACACACACTTTTGCTTTCTAGACGATTATTCTGGTTTTCTCAAATACCTGTTCATCCCGAGGACCAAGAGAAAACCAGTTTTACTTGTCTGTTTGGAACTTTTGCTTATAGATGTATGCCTTTTGGTCTATGTAAAGCACCTGCAACCTTTCAAAGATGAATGACTGCAATATTTTCTGACTTCTGAGAAAAAATTGTTGAAGTTTTCATGGACGATTTCTCTGTCAATGGGACTTCTTTTGATGACTGCTTGAGCAATCTTGATCTAGCTTTGCAGAGATGTGAGGAAACTAGTCTTGTCTTGAACTGGGAGAAGTACCAATTTATGGTGAATGAAGGTATAGTCCTTGGGCATAAAATTTCTAAAAAAGGCATTGAAATGGATAAAGCTAAAGTGGACGCTATTGATAAAATGCCATGTCCTAAAGATATCGAAGGTATAAGAAGTTTTTTGGTTATGCTGGTTTCTATAGAAGGTTCATTAATGATTTTTCTAAAATTTCTAGGCCTCTTACTAATCTTTTACAAAAATATGTTCCATTCATTTTCGATGATGATTGTGTAGAAGCCTTTAAAATACTTAAGAAAGCTTTGATCACTGCTCCTATTGTCCAATCACCTGCTTGGAATTTACCCTTTGAAATTATGTGTGATACTAGTGACTATGCTATTGGTGCTGTTCTTGGTCAAAGAGTTGATAAGAAATTGAATGTTATTCAATATGCTAGTAAGACCTTGGACAATGCTCAAAAAAACTATGCTACTACTGAAAATAAATTTCTAGCAGTCGTGTTTGCTTGTGATAAATTCAGATCTTATATTGTTGATTCTAAAGTGACTATTCACACTGATCATGCTGCTACTAAATATCTTATGGACAAGAAGGATGCTAAACCTAGATTGATTAGATGGGTGCTTTTGTTATAAGAGTTTGATTTGCATATTGTCGATAGAAAGGGAGCTAAAAATCTTGTAGCAGATAATTTCTCTAGGATGGAAAATATTCTTGATGACCCAATACCCGTCAATGATAGTTTTTCTGATGAGCAATTAGCTGTTATCAATACTTCCTGTCGTGATAACCCTTGGTATGCTGATTATGCTAATTACATTGTTTCTAAATATATACCACATAGTTTCATCTATCAACAAAAGAAAAAAAAATCTTCTTTGACTTGAGGCATTACTTTTGGGATGACCCACACTTGTATAAGGAAGGGGTAGATGGTATGATTAGACGTTGTGTACCTGAGTATGAGCTGGAACATATCTTGATGAAGTGTCACTCCGATGCATACGGAGGACACTATGCTGGAGACAGAACTGCACACAATGTATTCCAATATGGTTTTTATTGGCCTACTCTTTTTAAAGATGCACGTAAGTTTGTCCTTTCTTGTGATGAATGCCAAAGAGTTGGAAATATTAGTAGACATCAGAATGATTCACTTGTCATTGAACCATTTGATGTTTGGGGATTTTATTATATGGGACCTTTTCCTTCCTCGCATGGGTACACTCATATATTAGTCGCTGTTGATTATGTCACTAAATGGGTAGAAGCTATTCCAACTAAAAGTGTTGATCACAAAACTTCTATTAAAATGCTTAAAGAGGTTATCTTCCCGAGGTTTTGAGTCCCTAGATATTTAATGAGTGCTGGTAGTTCAAATTTTATTCCTGGTGCTTTCAGGAAAGTCTTAGATAAATATGATGTAAACCATAGAGTAGAATCACCTTATCATACTTAGTCTAGTGGGCAAGTAGAATTGACTAATAGGGAGTTAAAATTAATCTTGTAGAAGACTGTTAATAGATCCAGGAATAATTGGTCCAAGAAATTGGATGATGCACTCTGGGCCGATAGAACAGCTTATAAAAACCTATGGGAATGTCCCCTTATAAAATGGTTTATGGAAAAGCATTCATTTACCTCTTGAGTTAGAACATAAAGCCTATTGGGCAGTTAAAGAAATTAATTATGATTTCAAACTTGCTGGTGAAAAGAGGTTATTCGATATAAATTCTCTAGACGAGTGGAGAATGGAAGCTTATGAAAATGCCAAATTGTTCAAAGAAAAGGTTAAAAGATGGCATGATAAAAGAATTCAGAAATGATAATTTAATATTGGTGACAAAGTTCTTTTGTACAAGTCTCGTTTTGGACATTTTGAAGGCAAACTTCTCTCCAAATAAGAAGGACCCTATGTTATTGAGGAAGTTTACCGTTCCGAAGCCATCAAGATCAATAACGCCGAAGGAAGCAAACCGAAGGTGGTTAATGGGCAAAGACTTAAACATTATATTGCAGATAATCCCATTAACATCGATTCAGACGTTATTCAAGTAATCACACCGGAAGAGTACATAGAAGAGACCTTCCGGATTACTCCAGAATCCTGAAAAGGAATAGGTACGTGATACGGTAAGTAAATCGACTCCAAAAATTCCATAAAAAATATTTCTCACCGTTTTGGAATATTTTAAGATTTTCGGGAAAAAGAAGCAGCCAAGACGGTGTCCGAGGGGTCCACACGGTCTAGGGGCGCGCCCACCCCCAGGGCGCGCCACGTGGCCATGTGGTGCCCTCGTACACCTTCCCGACTCCGCCTTCCTACCGTACGCTTGTCCTCCATGGTAAAAAATTCTTATAAATTCCCCAGGACGATCTGACCTCTGTATCACACGTTTTTCTCCTGTTTTCTTTTTGAGCTGTTTCCTGCCAGCGTTTCGAGGTCTGAATTATCATGTTGTCTCAAGATTTCGATGAAGAGAGTTATGTCGCCTATCTAGACGACACTTCTAGGCCCTATGACGAAACTGAATATTACGAGTGGTCGACTGAAGAGGAAGAAGGCGCTGATCTGAAAAGGATGGAATACTCATGTGACGAAGAAGAAGATGTCCCTCTACCTCAACCTGGGGACATGCATGTGGAGTTCAAGAAGTCAAGTCTGCCGGACACGGTAGATGCTAATAATGTACAATCTACCCCTAACCATCGTATGCAGGCAGATACTCCTCCGACTCCTGCCGTCAACTTTCACGCATTGGTTACTGGTGGACTAAGTGTTGCGAATAAGCTGTGAGGCCAGAACAGGACCCTTAATAAAAAAATCAATACCCTTGAAGAGGAAAATTGTATTCTCAAGGGGATCATCGCAAAAAGGGTTTCACCACCATCACTGAAGAATGAAACTTGAGTATTCGGGTATGGGCACCAGCCTTGGCTTGTTCCAAGCTTGGGGGAGGTGCCCCGGTATCGTATCATCACCACCTTTTTACCATTATTATCTATCTTAGTTCGATCTTTAGTTATTCCTTGATTTAGAAAAGTATTAGTAGTTTTTGAGTGTTTGTTTTGTCCCCGTGCTATCAATGTAAACGTGCGTGAGAGTTTATATAATAAAGTTTAGTATGAGTATCTTTTGCTTTTTATTTTCTTGATCTTAATTTTTTGCAAAAATAATGCTTATCCCATGGAAAGTAATGACTTCACATAGGGGTGTAGGGAATAAAATCTGTTGAAAGTTAACAAACATAGCATTGGTCATTCAAACAATTCATAAAAAGGGGGGAATAATAGTTGAGGGAGAGAGATTTCACATGCAAATATATTATCTTGGACATCTTTTGTGATTGTGAACACTCATTAATTATTTCCAAACTTTATCAAATAGTTGATGTAGGACAAGGAATACAACGTAATGAATTACGTTTATGCATATTTGCATAGAAGTTATATTGTCATGGATCTCTCAATATGTGGTGCTTGCTTATAATCTTTGCTAGCCAAAACTTCTGCACTAAGTAGAGATACTACTTGTGCATCCAAATACACTTAAACCCAGTTTCTTGCAATGAGAGTACACCATATCTAGCTATGGATTGAACAGGATCCTTAAAGTAAGTTGTCATCGGTGCATGCAAATAAAAATTTGCCTTAAATATGTATGATCTTTTATTGGAAGGGAAATAAGCTTTGTACGAACTTGTGGGGGTGGAGTAATAAAAGCGACAGATTGCTCAATAAAGGTCACTCCACTAGTAGAAAACAGGCCTTTGGACCGAAGCATTAGTCCTGGTTGGCTTTTGCACCGGGACTAATGCTACCACTAGTCCCGGTTCATGAGGCTAGGCTTTAGTCCCGAATCATGAGGAACCTCTAGTCCTGGTTGGTGTTACCAACCGGGACTAAAGCGGTGGTGGCAGACTGGCGTCAGGCTGGGGCCCTGCGAGCCCCTTTAGTCCCGGTTGGTATTACCAACCGGGACTACAGATGGACCTATAGTCCCGGTTTGTAGCACCAACCAGGACTACAGATATCCCTATATATAGATGCTTCTTCCAGCCCGAGCTCATCCTCCATTCTCTGTTTTCTCTTCCCCTTGCTCGAGCTCATCCCTCCATTTTTGCCAAAATTTGTCAAGATTTGAGGCACCCCATCTATTCAAGTGTTCACAAAGGTTAGCAACTTTGTCCTATCATCTCTCATTGCTAGATTAGCTCGTGCAATGCTCTATAAGTATAGTGATTTGTGGGTTCTAGTTTGGGAGTAATTATGTGGGAGTTTATTTGATTTATATGCAATTTGAGCTCAAATTAACTTCTTAGTTTGCATATGTGTAGGTGTGGATTACTTAGTGCCTTCCCGTCCCCGTACTAACCACCGTCGATCGCCCGCACCGTCTCGTCGCCGGCACCACCTTGGTGAGCCTCTTGTTCTCATCCTTTTTATAAAAAAAATCTTATTTGTATGATTTAGATAGTTACTTGTAGAATTTTCTTACTTGTATGATTGTTTGTTATACATAGTGCCATGGTTTTGATATCCGTGCCCGTCGGCCCTCGTCTGGTTTATGATTCGGATGTGGTATATTCTCTTTTATAACTATTTGTTGCCATTCGTGTTTATGACAATTATGCCCATCAAGTTGACATAGATATTATTATCTCGGAGGTATGTGAACCGAAAATTGCAACCGACCCTCTTGTCAAGAAGTTAAATTTAGTTGAAAAAGAAAACGAGTATTTGAAATAAAAATTGAAAAGAATTGAAGAAGAGAAGATGAAATTGAAGTTGTATGTTTCCGATGTCGTCGATGATCACAAGATCAAGATGGAGGCAATGCGCTAGAAGATTAGAAAGATTAGAAAATATGCCGTTAATAAAGAGGCTTGGTATCATTATGCTGTTGGATCAATTATTACCTTAGTTGTGATTTTGATCGCATTTGTTGTTGCATTTAAATGCTTTAGCTAGATATATAGTTTTATGATGTTTTATGAGAATAAGTGTGTGTATGAATTTTATGTATGAACTTGTATTAATTTGGTCTTTTTGGTGTTGTGTAATGAAGATGAACCGGCAATGGATGTACGATGACCGACGCTCTCCCCATTTCATTAATGGTGTGCATAGTTTTCTGCGTGCGGCTGAGGCAAACAAGCGGAATGGTTTTATGTGTTGTCCATGTGGTGTCTGTAAGAATGATAAGACTTACTCTAGCTCAAAAGACATTCACGTCCACCTGTTTACGTCCGGTTTCATGTCCGGATATAACTATTGGACCAAGCACGGAGAAAGAGGGGTTTCAATGGAAGAGAATGAAGAAGAAGAGGATGATGACAACTATCCTGGGTTCGCTGAATATGATGGTACTACAATGGGGGAAGAGAATGAAGAAGAAGAAGCTGAAGAAAAGGCATCAGATGAGCCCGCTGATGATCTTGGTCGGTTTTTGCTGATGCGAAGAGAAACTGTGAAAGTGAAAAGGACAAGTTGAAGTTGCAGCGCATGTTAGAGGATCACAAAAAAGGGTTGTACCCAAATTGCGAAGATGACAACACAAAGCTCGGTACCACACTGGAATTTCTACAATGGAAGGCAGAGAATGGTGTATCTGACAAGGGATTTGGGACGGTGCTGACAATAATGAAGAAGAAGCTTCCAAAGGACAACGAATTGCCCGATAGTACGTACGAAGCAAAGAAGGTTGTCTGCCCTCTAGGATTAGTGGTGCAGAAGATACATGCATGCCCTAATGACTGCATCCTCTACTGCGGCGAGGAGTACGAGAATTTGAATGCATGCCTGGTATGCGGTGCATTGTGATATAAGATCGGTCGCGATGACCCTGGTGATGATGTTGAGGGCGAGCGCCCCAGGAAGAGAATTCCTGCCAAGGTGATGTGGTATGCTCCTATAATACCACGGTTGAAACGTTTGTTCCAAAACAAAGAGCATGCCAAGTTGTTGCGATGGCACAAAGAAGACCGTAAGAAAGACGGGAAGTTGAGAGTACCCGCTGATGGGTCGTAGTGGAGAAAAATTGAGAGAAAGTGGCGGGACTTTGCAGATGACCCAAGGAACTTATGGTTTGGTTTAAGTGCAGATGGCATTAATACTTTTGGGGAGCAGAGCAGCAAGCATAGCACATGGCCTGTGACTCTATGTATCTATAACCTTCCTCCTTGGTTGTGCATGAAGCGAAAGTTCATTATGATGCCAGTGCTCATCCAAGGCCCTAAGCAACCCGGCAACGACATTGATGTGTACCTAAGGCCATTAGTTGATGAACTTTTATAGCTGTGGAATAAAAAAGGTGTACATGTGTGGGATGAGCACAAACAGCAACAATTTGACCTACGAGCGTTGCTGTTTGTAACCATCAATGATTGGCCTGCTCTTAGTAACCTTTCAGGACAGACAAACAAGGGATACCATGCATGCACGCACTGTTTAGATGAGACTCAAAGTATATATTTGGACAAATGCAAGAAGAATGTGTACCTGGGACATCGTCGATTTCTTCCGACCAAGCATGCCTTAAGAAAGAAAGGCAAGCATTTCAAAGGTGAGGCAGATCACCGAAAGAATTATGTCCTCTGTACTGGTGATGATATACTTGATATGGTCAAGGATTTACAAGAAATCTTTGGAAAGGGTCTTGGCGGACAATCTGTTCCGATTAACGCTGACGGACACGCCCCCATGTGGAAGAAGAAATCTATATTTTGGGAGCTAGAATATTGGAAAGTCCTAGAGGTCCGCTCTGCAATCGACATGATGCACGTCATGAAGAATCTTTGCGTGAACCTGCTAGGCTTCCTGGGCGTGTACGGGAAGACAAAAGATACACCGGAGGCACGGCAGGACCAGCAACGTGTGAACGAAAAAGACAGCATGCATCCAAAGCAGTATGAAGGTCCTGCCAGCTACGTTCTTACAAAAGCAAAGAAGGAAATCTTTTTTGAATGCCTGCTCAGTATGAAGGTCCCGTCTGGCTTCTCGTCGAATATAAAGGGAATAATAAATATGGCAGAGAAAAAAATCTAGAACCTAAAGTCTCATGACTGCCACGTGATCATGACGCAATTGCTTCCGGTTGCATTGAGGGGGCTTCTACCAGAAAATGTTCGATTAGCCATTGTGAAGCTATGTGCATTCCTCAATGCAATTTCTCAAAAGGTAATCGATCCAGAAATCCTACCAAGGTTACAGAATGATTTGGTCCAATGTCTTGTCGGTTTCGAGTTGGTGTTCCCACCATCCTTCTTTAATATTATGACGCACGTCCTAGTTCACCTAGTCGAAGAGATTGCCATTCTGGGTCCTGTATTTCTACACAATATGTTCCCCTTTGAGAGGTTCATGGGAGTCTTAAAGAAATATGTGCGTAACTGTGCTAGGCCAGAAGGAAGCATCTCCAAGGGCCATGAAACAAAGGAGGTTATTGAGTTTTGTGTTGACTTTATTCCTGACCTTAAGCCGATTGGTGTTCCTCAATCGCGGCATGAGGGGAGACTGCGTGGAAAAAGCACGCTTGGACCAAAATCAATAATATGTAGGGACGGGCATTCTTGGGTGCAAGCACACTACACAGTTCTACAAAATTCTACCTTGGTGACCCCGTATATCGAGAAACACATGGATATTATATGCTCCATGAACCCGGAGCAGTCTGACCCCTGGATTAAACGTACACACATTGCGGCTTTCGGCGGTTGGTTGCAAACACATCTCATGAATAACGACATTGTTGAAGATGATCTGTACTTGTTGGCGAGGAGACCATCAGGGAAAAGAAACATCGTGGGTGTGGAGGACAAGACAGACATGTCAAAAGATTATGAAAAGTTTGATAAAATTCCTCCCTTCACAGTGAAGATTGACCCAAGCATGATGTTAAATGATGAAGATTGTCCATGGTTACGGCGCAATAAGCAATGGACACACGCGAAGAAAAAGTTTTATACCCCAAGATCCCACTCTAGGATGTGATCGGCTTCACCGTCATCACTTTCTTCTCTAGTGAGTAGCCGAGATGGTCCAGTTTGTACACGAAAGTGCATCCAGTTTTTGCCATAACCCTCTCAACTTTTTAGCACATGCTATGTGTGTGAAATGATGATACCATGCCAAGTTTCAACCATTTCAGAGTTCATTTGTAGTGCTTTTTAATTTCAGGGTCATTGAGCTCAAAAGAAATCATTAAATGCATAAAAAATAGCAAATGAAGTTAGAAAGGGTTGAAATTTGAGGATGTGGCTTTGAATGGTGTATATTGAATGCACAAAAAGTCTGGAGTTGAAATAAGTTTAAAAAAATGAAATGCCTTTGTAACAGACGAGTTTTCGTTCGAAACCCTCATACTTCGAAGGAGATGGTCCAGTTTGTACACGAAAGTGCATCCAGTTTTTGCCGTAACCCTCTCAACTTTTTAGCACATGCTATGTGTGTGAAATGATGATACCATGCCAAGTTTCAACCTTTTCAGAGTTCATTTGTAGTGCTTTTTAATTTCAGGGTCATTGAGCTCAAAAAAATCATTAAATGCATGAAAAATAGCAAATGAAGTTAGAAAGGGTTGAAATTTGAGGATGTGGCTTTGAATGGTGCATATTGAATGCACAAAAAGTCTGGAGTTGAAATAAGTTTAAAAAATGAAATGCCTTTGTAACAGACGAGTTTTCGTTCGAAACCCTATTACTTCGAAGGAGATGGTCCAGTTTGTACACGAAAGTGCATCCAGTTTTCGCCGTAACCCTCTCAACTTTTTAGCACATGCTATGTGTGTGAAATGATGATACCATGCCAAGTTTCAACCTTTTCAGAGTTCATTTGTAGTGCTTTTTAATTTCAGGGTCATTGAGCTCAAAATAATCATTAAATGCATGAAAAATAGCAAATGAAGTTAGAAAGGGTTGAAATTTGAGGATGTGGCTTTGAATGGTGCATATTGAATGCACAAAAAGTCTGGAGTTGAAATAAGTTTAAAAAAATGAAATGCCTTTGTAACAGACGAGTTTTCGTTCGAAACCCTCATACTTCGAAGGAGATGGTCCAGTTTGTACACGAAAGTGCATCCAGTTTTTGCCGTAACCCTCTCAACTTTTTAGCACATGCTATGTGTGTGAAATGATGATACCATGCCAAGTTTCAACCTTTTCAGAGTTCATTTGTAGTGCTTTTTAATTTCAGGGTCATTGAGCTCAAAAAAATCATTAAATGCATGAAAAATAGCAAATGAAGTTAGAAAGGGTTGAAATTTGAGGATGTGGCTTTGAATGGTGCATATTGAATGCACAAAAAGTCTGGAGTTGAAATAAGTTTAAAAAAATGAAATGCCTTTGTAACAGACGAGTTTTCGTTCGAAACCCTCATACTTCGAAGGAGATGGTCCAGTTTGTACACGAAAATGCATCCAGTTTTTGCCGTAACCCTCTCAACTTTTTAGCACATGCTATGTGTGTGAAATGATGATACCATGCCAAGTTTCAACCTTTTCAGAGTTCATTTGTAGTGCTTTTTAATTTCAGGGTCATTGAGCTCAAAAAAATCATTAAATGCATGAAAAATAGAAAATGAAGTTAGAAAGGGTTGAAATTTGAGGATGTGGCTTTGAATGGTGCATATTGAATGCACAAAAAGTCTGGAGTTGAAATAAGTTTAAAAAATGAAATGCCTTTGTAACAGACGAGTTTTCGTTCGAAACCCTATTACTTCGAAGGAGATGGTCCAGTTTGTACACGAAAGTGCATCCAGTTTTTGCCGTAACCCTCTCAACTTTTTAGCACATGCTATGTGTGTGAAATGATGATACCATGCCAAGTTTCAACCTTTTCAGAGTTCATTTGTAGTGCTTTTTAATTTCAGGGTCATTGAGCTCAAAAAAATCATTAAATGCATGAAAAATAGCAAATGAAGTTAGAAAGGGTTAAAATTTGAGGATGTGGCTTTGAATGGTGCATATTGAATGCACAAAAAGTCTGGAGTTGAAATAAGTTTAAAAAATGAAATGCCTTTGTAACAGACGAGTTTTCGTTTGAAACCCTATTACTTCGAAGGAGATGGTCCAGTTTGTACACGAAAGTGCATCCAGTTTTTGCCGTAACCCTCTCAACTTTTTAGCACATGCTATGTGTGTGAAATGATGATACCATGCCAAGTTTCAACCTTTTCAGAGTTCATTTGTAGTGCTTTTTAATTTCAGGGTCATTGAGCTCAAAAAAATCATTAAATGCATGAAAAATAGCAAATGAAGTTAGAAAGGGTTGAAATTTGAGGATGTGGCTTTGAATGGTGCATATTGAATGCACAAAAAGTCTGGAGTTGAAATAAGTTTAAAAAAATGAAATGCCTTTGTAACAGACGAGTTTTCGTTCGAAACCCTCATACTTCGAAGGAGATGGTCCAGTTTGTACACGAAAGTGCATCCAGTTTTTGCCGTAACCCTCTCAACTTTTTAGCACATGCTATGTGTGTGAAATGATGATACCATGCCAAGTTTCAACCTTTTCAGAGTTCATTTGTAGTGCTTTTTAATTTCAGGGTCATTGAGCTCAAAAAAATCATTAAATGCATGAAAAATAGCAAATGAAGTTAGAAATGGTTGAAATTTGAGAATGTGTCTTTGAATGGTGCATATTGAATGCACAAAAAGTCTGGAGTTGAAATAAGTTTAAAAAAATGAAATGCCTTTGTAACAGATGAGCTTTCGTCTGAAACCCTCATACTTCGAAGGAGATGGTCCAGTTTGTACACGAAGTGCATCCAGTTTTTGCCGTAACCCTCTCAACTTTGAGCACATGCTATGTGTGTGAAATGATGATATCATGCCAAGTTTCAACCATTTCAGAGTTCATTTGTAGTGCTTTTTAATTTCACGGTCATTGAGCTCAAAAAAAATCATTAAATGCATGAAAAATAGCAAATGAAGTTAGAAAGGGTTGAAATTTGAGGATGTGGCTTTGAATGGTGCATATTGAATGCACAAAAAGTTTGGAGTTGAAATAAATTTAAAAAAATGAAATGCCTTTGTAACAGATGTGTTTTCGGCCGAAACCCTCATACTTCGAAGCAGATGGTCTAGTTTGTACACGAAGTGCATCCAGTTTTTGCCGTAACCCTCTCAATTTTTTAGCACATGCTATGTGTGTGAAATGATGATACCATGCCAAGTTTCAACCTTTTCAGAATTCATTTGTAGTGCTTTTGATTAAAACAAATGAAGGTATAAAACTAAAAGAGTTAAACAGAATCTGGTTTTGATTAAAACACCTATTTAAATTATCCTAAAAATTCCCAAATTTAACATAATGATAAAACATACTAATATTAAACAACAGGAAAAACAATCACTCAAAAATCTATTTTTAAACTAAAGTTATTCACAAACTAGTGATTCACACAAATTTCAAAAGAATTCAAATTTAAACTATTTAAATTTGAAAACTACTGGCACTAACAGAAAGTTTGTAATTTTTTTGACCTAAAGCAAAAAAGATTTATTCAAAAACTATAAATATTCTAACAGTTATTCCAAATCTAAAAACAGAAACTGTCCTGTTTAGAAAAACGAAACAAAACAAAAAAGAGAAAATATACCTTTAGTCCCTGTTGGAGCCCCCAACCAGGACTAATGGCCCCTTCTCGCGCGGAATTTGGGCACCGCCTAAAAGGAGACCTTTTGTCCCGGTTGGTGGTTCCAACCGGGACTAAAGGTAGGACCTTTATTCCCGGTTGGTGATACCAACCGGGACTAAAGGCACATTTAGTCCCATTTGGAGCCACCAACCAGGACTAAAGGTCCGTTCTATATAACCCCCGCCCTTCGTATCCCAGTGCCAGCCATCGTCCGGGACACATCCTGAATGCCGCTAGGCTGCTCGCCCTTCCCGCCGGAGATCGCCACCTCCGTCCACCTAGCGTCGTCATCGTCTTCTTCTTCCCACGCCTCCGTCCGACCGCACAAGGCCACCTCCGTCGTCGTCGTCATTGTCGTCTTCCTCCCGCACCAGGCTAGCTGCTCTCACCCGTCATCTCGTTTTCCTCCCGCCGACGGAATCGCCGCCCCTGCTACCCGTCGACGAGCCCCTGCTGCTCTCCCCCTCCTCCCACGGTGAGCATCCGCGTCTCTGCTTCCTCCACCTCTGGTGCCGTCACCCGCCCCAGCCCGGTCGTCTCGATCAGCAGCTAGCAGATTTATTAGTGTAGTGTAGAAACAAATTTTGTAGTGTAGTATCCGATTATATCTTGTAGAAATTGATTATTTAGTGTAGCGTAGAAACCAATTTTGTAGTGTAGTATCCCATTATACTTGTTAGAAATTGATTTATTAATGTGGTGTAGAAACCAATTTGGTAGTGTAGTATCCGATTATACTTAGTAGAAATTGATTATTTATAATATGATGAACAAACATTGCACTAGTTGACATGTTTTCTTTTGTTTGCCAAAGCTATGCATATTGTTGTCACATATAGGCCAATTGTCAAACACATGCTAAATGACATGAAGAGGTATGAAACTTCATATAGTTTTGTAGTTAGCGCTGATACTTGTCATTATTTGAGTATGTTCTTGTTGATGCATATGATTGAAATCAGTTCTTGATGTTTAGCTGTTTAAATGTTTAGATGTTATGCACATCCCTTGTTATGCAAATCCTTTGTTATGCAAATCCCATGATTGAAATCAGTTGGAATTGGAATAGATGTTTAGATGCAATAACTTGGCATATAGATGTTTAGATGTTTAAATGTTTAGATGTTTAGATGTTGCTGATTTGCTAATTGAGATTTTGCATATAAAGCATCTTCAAATCCCTTGTTATTGCGTAGCCGTCGAATCGATTGCATAGCGTAGCCGTCAAATCGACGAAGCCCTATAGAAATTTGAGTAGGAATTTGTTTATAAGTTTGAGTAGGAATTTGTTTATAAATATGAGTAGCATAATAAAATGATAATCATTGTTATGCAAATCCCATGTTTATAAGTTCTCGACGTCAACGATGCCCGGCCCGCATCCTCGTCGTCGACTCGGCGGCGACAGCCTGCTTGAGAGGCGCCATGTTCGGGACTGGGCTCCACCGGGCTGGTACTGGGAGGTGCTACCTTCCGGGGCGCGCAGCTTGGTGAGGAATCAGGCTCCCGTCATCGACCCGGAGGTTCTTTGGTGGCGATCGCGTGGACCACTATCGGTGCAGAGGGAGCCGGCCCCCGAGGAGGTGGTACGTCGCCGTGTCAGGGAGGAGGACGAGCACGTCCGTCGCTACATGGTTGCGTTGGACGTCAGGTTCTCCAATACCTGGCAGGTTCTTCAGGGATCTCACCCGAGCTATGATCCTGTGATGGTTCCTTCTATTTGGGTGTCCACCGCCTGCGCCGCGAGACGTCAACTGGATCTGTATTAGTGATATTATATAATAATATTCGAGATGTATTAGTAATAATATTCGATGATGCATTAACAGGATTATTCGAGATGTATTAGTGATATTATATGATAATAATATATATGATCATATTGTTGCATTGCCTTGTATTGATTGCATACCTCCGGTTTTGCTTATTGAATGCATTCTAATCGTTTTATATTTGTTCTGGATTAGTTAAGCTATGGACGGTAGAGACAGAGACCAAGAGTATGTCATGTTCGACATGATACGCTCGGGAAACGAAAAGAATGAAGAACCAGATGATGGCTCACAATATCTTAACCCATCCGGTGAGGGAATTGAGGAAGAACAACCAAGAGACGAATGGGAACCAGCTGGCAATGATGGCGAAGACATTTTTCTCCAATTAACAAAGTCTGGCGAGGTATATATATTTGGCCTCTGGTGATCATTAGATGTATTAATTGATTTGTATATATATATATATTAACGAATATTTCTTCTTTTAGCCCTCCGGATCGAGCAAATCTTCTACAAGGGTAGTACGAGGCCCGGCCAAAAAGTTGCCCGATGGCATAAAGTACAACATCAATGAAATCAGAGCAGATGGCGAACCGATTGCTCCTAAAAAGAATGCGGACAAATTTATACGTCAATGCGGGGTTATTGTTAGGGACCAAATCCCGATCACCGTTCAAGAATGGAATCAACCAAAAGATCCTGGAGTTAGTTTTGTCAACGAAAGAGCAAAAAATCTGCTTTGGGAGACGCTCATGAAACATTTCACCCTACCAGAGGGTTTCACAGATCTCCAACGGGAGAAAGTCAAGAAGTGTGCTCTTAAGAAGATGGCCACACAATTCCAGAGTTGGAAGAAAAGATTATGGAACAAGTACATCGACGCAGGAAAGAAGACTCCAGAATTCACTGGACAACTAGAGAAGATAAAAGATGACTGGGACTTATTTGTGGAGTTCAAGGAATCAGAAGCAACTAAGGAACGGTCGAGAGTAAAGAAGATAAATGCTGAGAAAAAAACGTTGCACCATCATCTGGGGCCAGGTGGCTACAAGACTGGGTTGACTAAGTGGGATGAATCCGAGAGAAAGATGATTGCTGCAGGGGTCACTCCAAAAACAGTGGGTTGGCCCGACAGGTGCAGGACTTGGTTTTATGCGCATGGGGGAAAGTTGGACCCAAAGACAGGGGAGGTTATTGAACAGGCAAGTCTTAAAGAAGCCTGTGACGCTTTACTTGATGCAATAGAAGATGCTCGAACGGGTGCGTTCCAGCCAGAGAGAGAGAAGGACGAGCTTACACGTGCCCTCAAGAATCCTGAACACCCGGGACGAACACGAGGCAAAGGCGTTGTTCCGTGGCTTGAGGGGTTTGCGGAGTGGAACGGCAGTTACAGAAGCCGTGCGAGAAAGAAGAAGCAGGATGCAGACAGGTTTGAAAAGTTAGAATCAAAGAACGCGGAGTTGGAACGCGCTTACATGCGGCAGCAGGAGCAGATCGACACACTTGGCCAGCAAAGGGTGTCTCAGCGGCAGGAGCAACCATATCCAGCATTGGATAGTACCATCCCATCTATGCCGAAAAGCAGCGTGGGTTCCACGGGGGTCCCGGCCGATGATGCACTGCTGGCTCGCTACCCCGTGGATGATATCCAAGAGACGACAGCTTGTGAGCTACACATGAAACTGAAGAACATATCCATGAAGGTGGCGGATGGCATTGCTTTACCGAATGCACCTGAAGCAATCATCCACGGCAATCCGATTCCACCTGGCTATGCTCGTGTCGGGGTGGATGAAGTTCTGTCGGGATATGAATCACTAGAGCTTGACTACCCTGGATGTCAAGGGGAGCAGACACTGGGAGAAGCCATACGTAGTATCATTGTATGGAGAAAGGAATGCATAGTGTTTCCAAACTCGGTGCCAAGGCCACCGACTCCTCCTCCAAGTCCACCGCGTCAGCCGACTCCAACCCACCTCGAGACGGAGCGCTGGGCGAGTCCGCCATATCGATCTCCGCCGCGTCATCCGAATCCATCCCTCCCCGAGACAGAGCCTAGCGCGAGTCCGCGATATCGATCTCCGCCGCGTCAGCCGACTCCAAAGCGGAAGAGAGCACAAAAGAAGAAACCCGAGCCTCCTATGAAGAAGAAGTTAGCTTACGATAAGACGCCCGAGGAAATCGATGCCCAAATGGCTATCGAATTGCAGGCCCATTTTGGACCGAAACCGCCCCCGCCACCAAAGGAGAAAATACCTGAGGAAGTCGTACAACAATTTTTGGATCTTGCTAAACCGGCTGCGGAGAAAAGGCCATCAGACTATGAACGCTCTATTAGCAAGTCCTATCATCAACAACAAAAACAGAAGTCGAGCCTTGGTAGTAGCAGTAAATGCGGGAAAACTGTTCCCCAGCTCGGAGAACAGGCAGTGCAATCGATCACCCCGCTCAAGGTGAGTACCGATAAGGTGGTAATAACCGACACTGATAGAGAGAAGGCTAGAGAGATCGGTATCACTGTTGAACAACTCCTAGGCATCGAGAAAATCCCCAAGATGGATCCGAAGGAACTAGCATGCAAATATGTCCCCGGGAACCCTCTGGTCAGACCTGACGAGGAGAAGCTTCTATCAACGCAAATGCGCAAATTGCATGACTGGTACCTGAGAGAAGTAAAGGTCGGGCGAGAGGGCCTCATGGTGAAAGTCAAGCCAGAGCATTACTTCCATGGAAAAGATGTGTGGATTGAATTTCCAGAATTTTTTCAGTTATTCAATCAAGACGCACTCGACAAATCTCTCGTCAGTTGCTATTGTCTGTAAGTGATTTCTTTCTGTAATTTAATTCTCTAGCTCAGCTCGTTCATTGCCTGTAATTATCCTCACTATATTTTTTTGTGTGGTATTATGCAGAATGAAGATTTTTGAATGGAAAAGAGATCGAGTCTATGGCATTGGGTTCATTGACCCAAATACCGTTAATGAAAATATGTTAATTAACCACAAACACGACACAGAGAAAAACTTGCTAATGTTTTTGAAGGAATTAAATTCTAGACTAGAAATACTTTTTCCTTACAACTTCAAGTGAGTGTTACTGTCTTGTACTACAAATTCTATTTTTGCTTACTCGATGTTAAGTGTAGTTGATGAGTTATGCATGCCCGCTTATACAAATGTGTGCGCAGATTCCACTGGATCCTGCTAATCATTAGAGTTGACGAGGGAACTGTTGAAGTACTGGACTCACTACGTAAAGACCCTGCAGATTACAAAAGCCTGTTTTTGATGCTCGACAGGTAATTTCAATCATTATCGCACTATGTCGGCCTCTTTAGTTCATTTCTTGATATCAAGTAATTAATAACTCCTTTATTCATTTTCTTTGCCGGGCAGGGTTTGGAAAAATAAGTTCATCAAAGAGGTTGCCGGTGACTGGAAACCATAGCGGAAATGGCGACGGTCCAAGGTAATTAAGTAGTACTAGCTATGCCTGCGCATCTCTTTAATTCTAGTTTCAATACCATTATCATGCTTGATTATTATCTAATTGAATTATATTCTCGTAAAGTGTATGCGTCAGGAAAAGGGGACTAATTTATGTGCATACTACGTTTGCGAGAACATTCGCTTTATGACGTCTGAAAGGAGCGGAGATGCAAGAGATCTTTGGTTACGTAAACACTATTCACAATTTTTTTATCATGATCTAATATATATACACACAACTAATATATTCATATTGATCTCCTTCTTTAAAGATGGTGGAGATGCGGGATAGGCTCCTACCAAAGGACCGCATACGAGCACTTCAAGAGGAAATGGCGGGATTTTTGCTTGGGCAGGTCATATCTCCCGACGGAGAATACCATTTCACCTAATGCCTGCATGTAATGATCTGCAAATTGTAGGAGAAATTGTATATACCAAATTGTATATATATATATATATATATATATATATATATATATATATATATATATGTATGCATGGTCCTACGAGAAATTCTATGATATATGATTGGTTCTACGAGAAATTCTATTATATATGCATAACGTGTACAGTATGTAGTAGCGTAAAATATGTTTGAAATGAAAAAGAATTAAATGGAAAACACAAAATGAAAAGGAAAAATAAACAATAAACCCTAAACCCCTAAACCTTTAGTCCCGGTTGGTGTCACCAACCGGGACTAAAGGTCTGGGCAACGTGGCTAGGATTTAGTCCCGGTTGATGTCACCAATCGGGACTAAAGGTCCCCAGCCCACGGCGCGCGCTGCCGGCCACGTGGCAGGGATTTAGTCCCGGGTCGTGGCCAACCGGGACTAAAGGGTGGGGGCCTTTAGTCCCGATTTATTAGTCCCGGTTGGTGAACCGGGACTAAAGGCCCTTCCCAACCGGGACTAAAGGCCCATTTTGCACTAGTGCTCTCATAAGGTGCAATATTAAAGTGATGTTCCTTTTCATTAAAAACTCAGGCATCCAACTCAAAAGGTGCATGACAACCTCTGTTTCCCTCTGCGAAGGGCCTATCTTTTATTTTTATTTCTTATGAATTTTATTTTCATGTTGAGTCAAATTCTCTTTACTCCAACCTTAATTATTATCCAGTTGACAAGCAACATGTCGTGAGGAAAGATCCAGGCACATGTATCCGGTTGAATATATATGATCATGAGTTATTATTATTGACAATTATCCCTATGGTAAATGAGTTGGGAAGTGAACTTCAAACCCCCATCTTCCTCTGTATCCAACGGAAGTTGTTTGCTCTAAAAATATGCTTTGAGTACCAGCAATCATTAGAAGACTATATGATAGTTGAGCATGTGAAGTTTGCTAAACCAAAAGCTCTTACATAGACTCTTCCTAAAAATGTGATGAATTGTAATTGCTTGGATGACTGAGAACATTGTTTGTTGGGTTTCAAGAGAGTTTATAGTTTATACCTTAACTTGTGGATAGATTATTACTTGATCATGACAAGTTTTATGAATGATAGTTGCTATTATAATGATGCTTAGAAACATGATGCTTCCTTGTCCATATTTTCTTATTTATCGACACGTCCCTCTTAAACCTGTGGTCATGTTTACTGAGTTCGGTTGAGGACAATCGGAGTCCAAGCTTGGGGGAGCTGATACGTCCATTTTGCATCATGATTTCCTACTATTATTTATCTTGTTTTGAAGTTATATTTGACATTATGGTGCAATTCTAATGCCTTTTCTCTCTTAATATGCAAGTTATACATGAAGAGGGGGAATGCCGGCAGCTGGAATTCTGGACCTAAAATAGCATCAGTACAAAAAGCAATTCTCTGGAGCTCAAAACCAGATGGGAATTTTTGGAGAATTATTTTGGAATATATAATGATTTATAGAGCGAAGAAGTGCCAGGGAGGACCCACCAGGCCCTCACACGGCCAGGGGGCGTGCCCACCCCCTGGGCATGTGGGTCAGCCGTGTGGGGCCCTGGTGGCTCCTCTCCCGATGTTGTTTGGCCATAATATCCTATTTGCCCTAGAAACAATCACAGAAAAAATTTCGGGACTTTCCGCCACCGTCTCGAGGAGGAACCAGGGCAGGAGCACTTTTGGTCTCTGGCGGAGCGATTCTGTCGGGGATACTTCCCTCCGAGAGGGGGAAATTGAAGCCATCGTTATCACCAACGCTCCTTTCAACGAGGGAGGCTTCATCTTCATCAACATCTTCACCAGCACCATCTCATCTCCAAACCCTAGTTCATCTCTTGTGCTCAATCTTTGTCTCCAACCTCAGATTGGTACCTGGGGGTTCTAGTAGTGTTGATTATAACTTGTAGTTGATGCTAGTTGGTTTACTTGGTCGAGTATACTTTATGTCCAGATTGTTGACATCATATTTATACCTATGAGTTGTGAGTAGTTCTATTTGTTCTTGAGGACATGGAAGAAGTCTCGTTACTAGTAATCATGTGAAGTTGATCTCTGTTCAATGTTTGGATGATATGTTCTGTTGTTCTTCCTCTAGTGGTGTTGTGTGAACGTCGACTACATAACACTTCACCATGCTTGGCCCTAGGGGAAGGCATTCTGGAATTAGTTTGTAAATGATGGGTTGCGGGAGTGACTGAAGCCTAAACCCTAGTTTACGGATTGTTCCGTGAGGGGATGATTTGGATCCACATGTCTAATGCTATGGTTAGATTTATGTTAATTACTTCTCTTGTATTTGAGGATGCTTGCATGGAGGGTATAATCATAAGTAGGTGTTTGTTCAAGTAAGAACAGTACCTTAGCACCGGTCCACCCACATAACAAATTATCAAGACAATGAACGTAAGTCGATGAATCGTGATGAAAGTAACTTGGTGATATTCCCGTGTGTCCTCGAGAACGTTTTGCTCATTATAATAAGTTCCACCGGCTTGTCCTTAGCAATATTAAGGATTGGGCCACTTGCTGCACCTTGGTTTTTTTGTTACTTGTTACTTGCTACCAATTACTCAGCTATCCAATTATCTATCACAACTATCTTACAACACTTGTAGAGAATACCTTGCTGAAAACTGCTTATCAATTCCTTCTGCTCCTCGTTGGGTTCGATACTCTTACTTATCGAAAGGACTACGATTGATCCCCTATACTTGTGGGTCATCAGTATCCGGCACTCCCGAGAGACCGAAGGGCACCACACAGTTCTCATAGTGCCCGACGTGCGTTTGGAACACGGTCTTGTACTCTTCTCCTTCAGCCATGGGGATTTGGTTGATCCTCGCCCTGAGGTCCAGCTTGTTGAACTAGCTCACGCCCACAAGCTCATCGAGTAGCTCGGTGATCATCGGCAACAAGAAATGCCGATTCACCGACATAGCATTGAGATGCCAGTAGTCGACACACATCCGCCATGAGCCATCTTTCTTGCGGACGAGAATGACCGGCGACGAGAAGGGGTTGGTGCTGATGCAGATGGCCCCGGAGGAAAGGAGCTTGGTGACCTGCTTCTCGATCTCATCCTTGAGCTCTGATGAATGTCGATATGGCCGGAGCGTCACTGGCTTGGCTTCAGGTAGGAGTGGCACGTGGTGGTCGTAGACGCATCGTCGAGGCAGGCCCTCTGTCTCCTCGAACACATCCGCGAAGAGTTCCAGGAGCTCCTTGATGCTTGCGCGCAGCGGTTCTTCATCTGTGGCTGGCACGGCCGTGAGTTGGTACAGATCCGCCACTGCCCCCTTCCGCTGCAGCACCACAAGCTCGTCATAAGAGATGATGCAGCAACTCGTGACGTCGTCGCAGACGCCCTGCACCGAGAATTTTTGCCCTTCGCGCTCCCACACCTGTATCTTCTCGAACCAATCGACTTGCATCGGGTTGTTGGCAGAGAGCCAGTCCATGCCGAGGATGATGTCGTAGGCGTCGAGGTTGAGAAGGCGCATCGGCGTCTTGAACACATGCCCCTGCAACCTCCATTCACAATCGGGGATGACTTGCGCGCACTGCAGGTAGTTGCCATCAACAACCTTGACTTGGACCGGTAAGGCAAGAGTTTGGACGCCATGCATGTTCACACCGAGGTCGGAGTTAATGAACACGTGGGTGCTGCCGAAGTCCACCAACATCAGCACCTCACGGCCTTGGACGCTGTCCACCAGGCGCAAGGTGGTAGGGGAGTCGACGTCGGCTAGAGCCTGATAGGAGATGCCATAGCCATGACTTGGGCTGGCACTCTTCTACGGGCGGCGCCTCTGAGGCTGTAGCGTCGTTGGCCTCAGAGTCCGCTACATCCAGGAAGAGCCCCAGCAGCTCCTCCACAACGTGGAGCTGCATCATAGGCGCGCAACGGTGGTCACGGCCCCAACGCTCACCGCAGGTGAAGCACGGGCCACGGGCGCGTCGAAACGCTCATAGCGTGGCCACCTTGTCGTCGTCTCTCCATGGGCGCGATGATTTCGTGCCTCGCTTGTCCTCTGTCACCCCTATCGGAACTGGACGTGGTGTGGGCGGCATGGGAAGTGGGTGCGGAGGTCCCCCCCTGGAGACGGCCTGGCAGCCGCCGGCTCCGGTTTGTGGATCTCGTTGCGTGGTATCATCTCGTCCACCTCTTCCTATAGGTAAGAAAAAGTGACAGCAGATTCCAAATTGGGTGGCCTTTGAATAAGGACAGTAGCACGCACATCAACTAGCAACCCATCTATGAAACGTGTGGTGAAATACAGCGAATTGATGTTCTCGTTGTAGGCTAGTAACTGGTTCATGATGGACTTGAACTACTCTACATAATCGGCAACGGTTGTGGCCTGACGGATGTGGTAGAACTGCCAGATCAGGCCTTGGTACTGATCATTTTTGAATGACTAGGGCCGCAAAATCATTCCAAGATATGCGACGGATCCGGTGTTCAGCGGACTGAAGCCAAGAGCTGCATTCCCGATGAAGTGCATATAGGACAGGTGCACCCAATTTGTGGGGTGCACTTCGTACATCTCGAACTAGTCCGTGCAAGGGGTGTGCCACAATTTTGGGTTACTGTCATCAAAACATGGAAATTGGGTGTGCGTGTTGAGTGTGTTCCCTCCCAAATTTTGAGATAAGCTCCCCCCAGAATTCAGCTGAAAATCGCGCTCATGAAATGAAACTCGTTGCTGTGCAGGGTGGGCGTCGGAAGGAGAGGGAATCTGGGTTGCTCACCATTAGCCAGGGGTGAGTTAGGGGTGGACAGGACCCCAACACCACTCCCCCATGGAAGTAGATCCTCGCGGCGGCCAACTGGCCCGGTGGTCACTGATGGGGTTGCCACCCACCCCAACTTGCGGATCTGGTTGAGCCCGAGGTCGTCGGATGGAGAGGATGCTCCCGCCAGTAGCGGCGCCTTGAGGACGCCCTCCATCTGGCGCTGGAGGCTGCTCACCGATGCCTGTAGGTGGGCGATGGATTTCTCCATGCCTGGCTTCCATGTGTCGACGGAGCCATTGAGCGCGAGAAGATTGCTGCCCTGCTCGAGCTTCATCTCCTTGATTTCGTCGATTCCCCTCATCCGCTCGAGGATCTCCACGATCTGCGCCTCCATGGCCTTGGTCCGACTCTGTTGCCTGGTGGTGTAGGATGGCTTGACGATGTAATCGGGAACTAACGCCAGGGTAAACGAGGCTCAGATTACCACTTGTTAAGAACCCCGATCTAGGCTTACTCTCTCTCAATTTCTCCTTGCGATTTGTCAATTCGAAATACAACCGAAGTGAGGAGGAAGGAGTTCTTGGGGAAGGAGAAGAACAGGAGAGGTGTAGGTGGCCACCGCAAGATAGAGTGCCAGTACATCGATACCCACACACACACACACGGTGCTCTCTTATCATGCGTGTCACACCCAGTCCGGCCCAGTGGTCTTCGGGTTGGGCTTCCTGGCCCGCGTGGAGCACCTGAGTGGTGGCCCCTCCTTGTCAGCCACCTCTTCGCTGGCAGCTGGGTCCTTGGTGTCATCCTCCTGGTGCACGGGGTTGCTGACAGATTGCCTCGTCTCGCTCGGCACCGCCGGCGGCCAGCCCGGCCACGACGTCGTGGTGCTCCTCATGTGACTGCACCACATCTCCATGTAGGCCTTCTCGCAGCCCACGGTAGCGTCATTCGGGTAGAGGTGTCGCATGGCCTCCAGCTGCTCCAACAATAGCGCGTCGCTGCCGCCGTCATAGAGAGAAGGGTCGATGTGATGTTGCAGTGTCGGAAATGCGCCGAGGCGAGGTGAAGTTCACTCCGGCGTTCGCACGCCGTGCCTGACGCCCAATTCGTGAGAGCACCACGTGGTTGTCCGACATGGACACACACCTGAAGGCGTGTAGCACTAGCATTGTTACCCGTCCCATTCATCGTTGTCTGGTTAGAGCATCTCTAACCGATCCCTTATAATTTAGAGGAGTAAATGGACGAGTATTTTCAACTCTTTGTAATTTAAGGAGTTAAAGGGTGGCCGTTCCTAGCCGATCTTTTATATTTAACTCCTTATAATTTTTTCACTTAATTCTTTTAGCCTTGTCACATACATTTCAAACAATTGCACACTATTTCATCAATCATTCGAATGATTCAAATTCAACGTACACAACAAGTCAACCATGAACATGCATATAGTTGCGCGGTCGAGCAATTCAAATTAAAACATTCTTAGAGTTCATCCAAAAGGCACCACATCGATCAAGTTTGATCCAAAATCACCACAACATAGCATGTCCTATGTCGTAGATCGAGCCCAACCAAAGGAATGCAACACGAACTCAAGCACCATCATCATCAAAGAAATCATGACCACCTCCAAGGCCTCCACCATCACCACCTCCAAGTCCATCATCACCTCCTTGTCCACCACCATCCCCACGGGTACCACCACTATCCAAACGGCCACCACCACCATTCCGAAGAGAGACCTCCATTTGGTTCATGATCTCTACATGAGTGAGCTCCCAAAACCTTTTTGTCATCGCATCCATCGTGGTTGGGTTCATGAACATGATAGCACATTCTTCGTCTTTCTTCTCTTTCACAAGCCTCTCCTCCTCGAGTGCAAGCCTATGCTCCTCTGCCTTCAACTTTCTCTCTTCGGCCGCCAACTTGGAACTCCATTTCTTGTCCTTCAAAGACTTGAGCTCTTTCCACCTTGACACCTTCTCTTCTTTGCGTTCAGTCACCAATGATTTCTTGGTCTCAATCATAGCCACAAGCTATTCCTTGTAGGTGCCGCCGAAGGCTCCTCTCTTGTTCCTCTCTTTTGGAATCTTGTTGGGATTTTCATCCTCCTCGTCATTGGCTTCAACAGATATGTTAATCCTTGACCTCTTTGGTGTGTTATCGGAGTTCCTCCTAATCCACTTCTCATTTTTGGCAAGTTATTTGTAGCAATGGTGCAATGTGAAGTCCTTGCCACCGTTCTTGTTGCGTTGCTTATATAGCTCTTGGATGATAGGCCCATATGCAGAGATTTGCACCCCACTCGATGGCGCATGGTTAACTTGATCAATACAATCAGACCATCGGTTGCATTGCTCATGGATGGTGCCCCAACGGTGCCCAAGAAAGCCTTGGGTGTGGTTTGATGGGACTTCCACGATGGTGTTATAGTACTCCTCAATCCTAGCCCAAAACTTCTCGTTTGATTGATCTGTGCCAACCGATGCATCAAGCGACACGTTCATCCAAGCATGACACAAAGCAATATCTTGATCTTGGCAATATTTGTGTGTCCTCAACCTTGATGTTGCCTTCACGCTTGATTGTGTCTCCATGGGATCATCGACCTTCTCCTCCTCCTCCTCCACTTCGGGCTCATAATACTCCTCGGCATCTTGTTGTTGAGCAAACATCGAACCTTTGTAGTGTAGATCATCAAGGCCAAGCATGTGTGACTCCTCCAATTGAGACCAGAATTCAGCCGCATTCATCTCCGCACAACAACAACAACAACAACAAGCTCATCATCCTACAGCATTCATCTCCGCACAACAACAACAACAACAACAACAAGAAGCTCATCATCCTACGGCCGCAAGCAATCATCGGCCAAAAAGAAAAGACACAAAATTTTACCTAGATGGCATTTCATCGACCACTTGGCGGCCACGGACCTTGGTGGCGGCAACAGCATCCGGACGCGCCGGACGAGCGAGCGTAGGGGTGGCTGGAGACGGTGTACGAGCCGCCAGACGAGGACGAGGCATCAGAGCCTTCTTCTATTTTTCTTCTTCTTTGCCTCCTCCTCGGCGAGCGCCGCCGCGGCCGTCATCGGCTTCCTCACTCGCTTGGCTGTGGTTGGAGCTGCGGGAGGGCGACCTGCCATCGCCGGAGCCTCTGCGGCCTTGCCACCGACCTTGCTGCCGGAGTTGGTTGCCGGTGTGGTGGCCTAAAGGAGGTTTTTGTTGCCCAACCTCTTCCTTGGTTCGGGCGGTGAAGCGTGGGTCATTTTTGGCGGCGTTGCGCTGACGGCGGTGGCCGGTGGGGTGGCTGAAGGATCTTGCAGCTCCATTCTGGCCGGAATCAGGGGCATCAGTGGTGGCGGCTGCGAGAATGGGCTATGATGGCGAGAAGTGGTGGCCGCTCGGGCGGGAAGGAGGGGGCCAAATTTTTTACTGTGGGACGCATCGGTCGAGTATATTTGAGAGAATTGGGCTGCCTTTTGCGGCCGACTCTTAATTTTTTTTCCTCCTCTAACGGTTTGAGAGATCGGTTAGGTGCTGTTAGAGGAGTAAAACGAGGAGTTATAGGTTTTTAGGGGATCAGTTAGACATGCTCTTAGAGCACCTACAATCGGAGCCCCATATCCCCCCTCCAAACGTCCGGGTGGTCTGCCCGGTCACTATCGAGATAGAAAAAAGCCACCCAACCGGACCGCGCATACTCCGCTCAAACGTCTGTGCTGACTGGCACTCCCCATACCCATCCCATATGTGGGGCGGATATGGGGACGCCTGGACGCGTCTGTCACGTCGGACTAACCGCGGGACCCATGCCAAATCTCTTGAAGATGCCCGATCTGCCCTCTTCCTATCCTCTTTTGTACCTCGCCCGCATAGTCGTCACTGTAGCTCCGCCGCCATCATTGCTCCGCCGTCGTTTCCAACCAACAGTGCCGCCACCGAAGGCCCGAACCCACCCCGCCACCAGACAAGGTCGCCGCCACCGGACATTGCCTCGGTACGTGCAACTCCTCCGGACATACACCTCGTGCTCTATGTGTTCGATGAAATGTTCGAGCTGTTTTTGTAATTCTTTTGGTCATTTGTAGATCATCGATGGATTCGTCGTTGGATGATGAGTATGGAAACAGGGACCTTGATGAATTCATAAATGGAGAGTTCATCGATTTGTCGGATTCGGACGACGAAGATACTGAAATGATGAAGATGATGAGCATCTAGGAAGAATTGGAGAAGCAAGAGGAGCATGTACTGAACTTCAAGGGTTCGATGAAGGGCAGGAGAGTTGTTCCCCGGGATAGGATCGCTGGCGCAAGGCTTTTCTACAATGACTACTTCAAACGGACCCAACATACTATGAAGAATTTTTCCAAAGTCGCTTCCAGATGAGCAGATATTTTTTTTGCGCATAGTGAATGCCGTGGAGGAGGCTGATGACTACTTCAAGCTGAGGAAGGTTTGTTGCGGGCAATTTTTCTTCTCTCCTCTGCAAAAATGCACGGCTGCTCTTAGGATGCTTGCTAATGATAAGGCTGCAGATGCCATTGATACTGAAATCCGGATGGGAGAGACCACATGCTTGAACACCACGGTGCAATTTGCACGCACCATGGTGAAGGTGTTTGGACCAGAGTACCTGAGAGAACCAACTATGGAGGACACAGAAAAATTGTTGGCAGTTGAAGCATCAAGAGGTTTCCCAGGTATGCTCGGTTCAGTTGATTGCATGCACTGGTAATGGAAGAACTGCCCCAAAGATTTGCGTGGGCAGTATCAAGGGCACACCAAAGAGGCCACCATCATACTTGAAGCAGTGGCATATAAGGACTTATGGATTTGGCATGCTTTCTTTGGCACATCTGGTTCTAACAATGACATCAATGTGCTCCAACGATCTCCTTTGTTCAAGAGACTTTGTGATGGGGAGGCTCCGGCTCCCACATGTTTGCACAAGCACAAGAAGGTGCTAGGAAGGATGTGGAGAGGGCATTCGGAGTGCTTCAAGCTTGTTGGGGTATTGTTCGTGGAGCTGCAATGATGTGGGAACCGGAGACACTTTGACAGCTCGTGACATGTTGTGTAATCTTGCACAACATGATTGTGGAGGATGATGGCGAAGGGGCAGCCCGCACGCATGATTTTGAGAAGCCCGGAGTCCAGATCCGCCTGCCGAAACAAAAGGCGGAGCACATTGCCAACTTTCGCGAGATGTATCGACAACTTCAAGATCAACAGGTGCACATGCAACTTCTCAATACTCTTGTGGAGCATATGTGGATCCACTCTGAAAATCACTTAACTATGTTTTTTATGTTTCAATTATGCACTGTGAACAAATTTTATGTTTGGACTATGTATTTTTATGTACGAATAATTTTTATTTGTGTACGCTATTCATTGTTTGTGTGTGATGATCGACGTGCATGTGTATGCATGAATTTGAGATTTCAAAAGTAGGGGTTGTGGTTATCAATGGGCACATTTGAGGGCCGGATCGGCGCTGTGCGGGGAATTGGGGGGATTGGGGATTTGGGGAAGGATTTAGGGGATTTATTAGTATAGGGCATGGATTTGCTCAGTCCGGCTGTAGATGTCCTTACAACTTCTACGTTTGCCTTTGGCCTCACTTGGCTGCTCCGGCTGGTGGCGAAGCGGCCCGCGTTGTGCGCGCGCCTTGGCTCGGCGCTGGCGGCTGGGAGAGCGCCGCGGCGATGGTCGAGGGAGGATATACATTATTACACTAACATGTGGGTACCGAAATGAGGTGTCAATTTAAGTCAAATTTGGTCAGGCTGTTACGTGGGCAAAAGTATCTAGAAAACTAGCTTTGAGGTCTCATGGCTGATTTATCTGGCTTTTGGTAGTTAGGGGATTAAGATTCTGGTTTCGGACATCAGGGGTGAAGCGGCCGAAATGGAATACTTGTGGGGTTATCTATACTTTTTTCAAAGAAAAAAAGGTTCTTTGTCAAGAAAAAAAACGTGCAGTGCTGCCGACGAACGGCCGAACGGGGAGTTTTTTCTAACCCAGAGGCCACGGCTAGAAACCAGGTCGTGTGGACCGTGCTGCTGGTGGCAAGCTAGTATGCCACCAAGCTAGTATGCCACCGAGAGATATGAACTAATGACCACACGTCACGCGACTCGAATCACTCCGTCTATATTGCACGATCCATTGCGTTTGGCACATTGGCACCCAACATTGTTCCCTGGATAGATTACTCCTTTCCAGTGCTGCACTTTGACGGAGATGACCACACTTACATCCATCAGTGAAATGATTCCAGTGTGGTTGCCTTTAAAGAGCGAATGACATGTTTTTCCTGTACTCCGTACCTGTACAGAACTACTGGCTAAGAAGACACTAGGCCTAGCTCAGACACATCCTCATGCCTGCCAGGCTTAGAAAAATGATACAAATCTCACTGTCGTGTGAAGACCGGATCTATCTAAAGCATCACTGAGGTCACCACCTTTCTCGGTTGACCAAACCAGCAGACAATGCGGTTCACGGGGGCTTGTCCAGTTCGACCTTACCTTAACCTGGCATGTACGGCAGCTCACATGAATTGGAAGGTGCGCGAAGCCTTTAAAGATAATGCTTGGATCCTCAAGATCAACCACAACACCGTTGTCTCCGGTGCTTACATCCAGGAATTTTTCACTCTTTGGATGCTTGTGCATGACTTCCATCTCGACGATCTTGTGGAAGAAGGCTTCTATGGAAACACTCAAATGATGGGATCTATTTGGCGACCACCGCTTACAAGGCGCAGTTCCTTGGGATGACCCTCTCCCCCATGGAACACTTGGTTTGGAAAGTTTGGGCCCTCCGAGAGTTAAATTCTTCGCATGGCTTGCACTTCAAGATCGGATTTGGACCGCCGACCGGTTGGAGAGGCGGGGTTGGGCAAATTGCGGTCTTTACCCTCTTTGCAAGAGGGAGCAAGAAACCGGACCACATCTTTTCTACAAATGTCGCTACACCCTTAGGCTTTGGCGCTTGGTCATCGAGAAATTTGGTCTCGCTCATTTGGACACTTCGGCTTGGCACACCGAGGGCTCCGTCATGGGATGGTGGGACAAGAGAACCGACATGCAAACCCCGAATCGGCGTGCAATGGCGTCCCTCAGCATGCTTGTCTCTTGGTCTCTCTGGAATGAGAGGTATTCTCGTGTCTTCCGGCACAAAAGCACGCCACCCCCCATGTTAATGCGTATGATTTGTGACGAGGCAAAGCTTTGGGTTACCGCGGGTGCTAAGCATCTAGGGCATATTGTATTGCGTGAGTAATCGCCATGTCATGATTGTGGGTTACATGTAAAATTCTATTCTCTCCTCTTTTTTTTAATTGATGAGGCAAATCTTATGCCCCCCTTTCCAAAAAAAAAAGCAGAACTATACTTTTTGACATGAACATCATTGCAAGTCGAATAGTAGAACTTGAGTTGTAAAGAAACAGAATTATACCTCGGTGGATTTCGAAGGCTGTAAAGTTCTATTTATTCCTCTTACCTTGGATCAAAATAGCATCGGCTGTGTGCTTCCTCTGGGGAAAAAAAGGCTAGCAAGATTTTCCAGCCAACCCACAGTATTCAGCAAGTTCATATGAACCCTGCCATAGTAAACACGAGCAGAGTGCCACTCAACACAATAAACAAACAAATAGTTACAACTGTGAAAATGTAAATATTGTCTGCAACTTCATAAGTCTACAACGAAACAAGCCCGAGATATAACCAATAGCTGAGGTATTACATAAACTGCTTTGATCATCTTCGAAGTGTGAGTGCGTGCATGCGTGCGTGTGGACATAGTGTTTCCAAAAAGATCGGCAGAATTTCAGCACTCAAATTCAAATGTATGCCCGATCTCTTTTGCCCATACTACCGGCAATGGCCTCTTGTCCGGAAAATTCTTCGGCCCAAAAACCTGCCAAGTCGAATCTTACTTAGTCCATGCACACAATACAACCACAAAGACTAAGCAGTCCTTGAAGGCAAGTCCATTAGAATGCCAGTGTTGATGGCAGGACCGCAGGAATGATGTCCATTCGTTAAAAGAATATCGAGTTTAAATAATATCTATATGAGCACTTGCCAAGAGCAAGCCTAAGATAAAGTGCACACAAAACGATTGCTAAACAATGAAATACTCGCTCCGTTCATAAATATAAGATGTTTTGGATATTTCAATATGGACTACATACAGACTGAAATAAGTGAACAAACACATTAAAACGTGTCTATATACATCCGATTCAGAAGAAAGTTAAAACATCTTATATTTGTGAATGGAGGTTGTAGTTACTAGCTAGTAGCTTTTTTTGGAGAAAAATGTCATTTGCCAAAGGCTAAACAGCACTGAACTATCCCCTCGAAAAGCATCTCCTGGACTGACTACATTTGTCTTTGTTGAATAAGACCGAATCCTCTCGTTCCAAACATTCCACATGGTGTACTACATGATAACTCCACTGCATTTTCTACGGCGGTCCGCTTCGATAGCTCCGATCTGTGACTTCCACGACGAGTCAAATGAAGCGGAGAAAGGTTGAGTTGACATCACTACTTGACGTAAGGAGAAGGGCATACATATTTGGGGTACAGATGCACAATTGAAACAGAAATATTGCCAGTACCAGTTATGATTCTATAGTGTCATGTTCAAAGGTCTGATTTCACGTGACGGTTAAACATGCGTTACAAAGTAGGCATGTTCTCATGCTATCAGTAGTTAGTAGCATGCAGAGTATCATGGTCAGGTTGGGTCTCCATTAAGTCATTTAGATCACAAACTAATTCTTACAGGACCCTTACTAATTGCTACAAGCAAAAAAAAAAAAAATCAACCCATTGCTAATTTGCTCTATGCATTTGAGTTAGAAATTTCTGAAGTGCCTTAGAGTTTTGAGGTCCAACAACATGGATATTGAAGCCCGTGCAACACGGCCCAGTGGGCGCTCCTACATTCTTTCTACAGAAGGTCCAAGTCAAGCACTAAGGTAATGGATTTGTAAGTGGTGACAACGAAGCGAACAACCCAGACCTCCGATTCAAATGTCTTCCACTATATAAGGCGCCAAATGAGGGAGCACTGGAAGCAAATCAATCAACCAAGAGTAGGAGTAGATCAAGATGGCCACCAACGAGAGCATGAAGGGCATGGCCCTTCTCCTCACTCTTGCAGCGACACTGCTGTCCTATTGCTGTGCCTCCTTACCATACCACGTCTCCTCACCCGTTGCCGTTCCTGCTCCCTATGCTGATGGTGCTTCCCGGACTTACGACACCTCGCTGCCGGTTGCTGCACTACCTCAGAGTACGGTTGCATATGCCAAGGCACCAATGACGGCGCACAATGCACCTGAGCATGGGAAGCACCGCCACGATGAGTCGTCGCCTGCCGAGCCATTGACTTACCACAACGAGTCGGGACACCAGCACCATGGTCACCGCGGCCATCACCAGCAACAGGAATCTCCACCAGCTCCATCCCCGGCTCATCACGCGCCATCACCTCGCTCATCGCACCCTGCTGAGCACACGCTAGCACCTCCTCTCTTGCCATCCCCCGCTCACAACTTACCACCACCCTCAGCTCACCACACACCACCACCTCCGACTGAACACACACCACCACCTCACTTGCCATCTCCTGGTCATCACGCGCCACCTCCTCCATTTCACCAGGCACTACCTCCTTACTTGCCATCCACTGGGCACAACTCACCACCGCCGCCAACTCACTACACACCGCCGCATCACCTGCCATCCCCACCGCCATCTCTGGCTCAACACACACCACCGCCTCATTTACCGTCCCCACCGCCACCTCCGGCTCAACACGCACCACCATCTCACTTATTGTCTCCACCGCCACCTCGGGCTCAACACACACCACCGTCTCACTTACAGTCCGCACCGCCACCTCTGGCTCAACACGCACCACCGCCTCACTTACCGTCCCCACCGCCACCTGTGGATCAACACACACCACCACCTGCACAACCGCATCACTCAACGTCCCCACCGCCACCTCAGGCTCAACGCGCACCACCGCATCACTCAACATCCCCACCGCCACCTATGGCTCAACACGCACCATTGCCTTACTTACCGTCCCCACTGCCACCTTCGGCTCAACACCCACCACCGCCTCACTTACCACCCCCTGCTCATCACACACCACCGCCTCCATCTCATCATGCACCACATCCTCACTTGCCATTCCCTGCTCACCACTCACCACCACCCCCAACTTACTACGCACCACCGCCTCACTTTTCGTCCACGCCACCACCTCCGGCAAAACGCACATCACCACCTCACATACCATCCCCTGCTCATCTCGCACCACCACCGTGTCACCAAGCACTACCTCCTCACTTGCCATCCCCTGCTCACCACTCACCACCACCCCCAACTCACTACACACCATCACCACACTTTCCTTCCCCTACTCATCACATGCGACCGCCTCCTCTGGCTCACTATGCACCACCGCCACACTTACCACCCCCTGCACACCATTTGCCGCCGCCCCCAGCCCACCACTTGCCACCATCGCCTCCATCACGTTATCCGCCGCATATTCTGGCACCTCAAGGATATAAGTATCCATCTCCCCCGACTCATCATGGCTAGACACCTCCACCACCAAATGGCCTTAGAAAATCCCCGTTGTTGCCATAATCACGGTATTCGATAGTAGCACCATCACCATCTTTCTATGGTGCGGGCATACCATGTGATTAAGCGAGCTCCCAAGCCTTGATATCAAGGTGTTCCTCCACGTGCTCGCAAGCTACGTCCAAACAGGAGATCTCCACCATGGTATTTATAGTGGTGGGGACAAGATAAACTCTTAATTTCCTAAGTAAGTTTGAGGTCATCAACTTTTGTGCAAGTTACCAGATCGTTTGGAGGGTGCTTGCTTTTTGTAATACTTCGTTTTCCATGTTCCAAACAGAAAGTTATTAAATAAAGCATGTATTTCCTATGAAGTCATGTGGTTGTTCTAATGCTTTCCTTATTTTTATGTCTAGAAAATAATTGTTTGTTTGTCAGCAGATGAGTGTGCTATACTGTATCCTTGACGTGCCCCTTGCTGACTTCCTTATGTTGTCTCAGAACATACTCTTATATTCCTCTTAGCTTATTAATGATTACTGAGGTTTACATATTGAACATGTAAATGGGGTGGGGGCAAACCTGAGCATGGTTAGATCAGCCCAGAGCCCGGGCCAGGCTCGGGCCTCACTTTTCAGCCCGAGGAAAGCACGGAAGATGTTGTTTTGGGATTTTATATAAAATACAGGTAGAATGTAGCATTATTTAATCCCAAATATAGTTTATTTATTATTTTTACATGTGGAAATGGCCATTTCTTCGGGGAGCCCAGGCTTTGCATTTTGAGGTCGGGCTTTGTCAGACCCAGCCCAGTGAATACCTAGGTTAGGTGGGCCTATCTACCACGTTCGTACCCCCCCCCCCCCACCACCACACACACACACACACACACACAAAAACTGTTACAACCCCAGCTTCAATAGCAACAATATTATATAGCAACTAGTGAAAATGCACGTTGTCCCTATGTGTGGTTTTGGTAATTAATAACAATCCTTATGGACTAATGTTTGCATTGAGACATACAATTTGAAGGAAAGTTTCATTGGCAATGCATGAAGAATATTGGATGAATTGAAGGATGTAATCCATCAACACAAACATATGCATTGAGACTTGATAATGAATAACAATTCCTATGGAGAAATAATGGCATCAAGTTATATATGAATGTTTGTTCCATGGATAATGCAATAAGAATATTGAATGAATTCGGAATGAATACCATCCACATATAGTTGTGCATTAAGATCGAGTTCAGTGATTGAATCAAATATGATCAAGATGTATTCCATGTGATGAACAAGATATGATCAAAATGGAATTCATTAATTCATTGGAGGATCTCAGAGGTTGTCATGCTTAGGACAATGTGTTGAGCCATGATCAGTTTAGTTTTGGAATGAACACCATATTAAACAGCAGTTCAGTATTTGGAACTCACAAGCCACATACGACCTCGGATTGAAATGATTGAAGAACGGAAATTGTTCAGCTCGATGATATGAATACTTTTTGTGTTGAACACCTTTTCATTCGAGGAAATCTTGGGGGCCGAATAACTCACACAATGTATCACACATCAGAGTCTGGGTGTCTGTTGTTGGGCGAAACTTTTCTCCTCATTATCAGGTCAAACTTTTTTTGGCTGTAGAATTTGCATACGGCCTCGGATTGAGATGATTCAAAAAGCAAAATCGTTCGCCTCGACGAGATGAATAATTTTCATGTTTGGAAGCTTTTTCATTTGAGGTCGTTTTGAGGATGTTATCGTGGTCAAAAGAAATGGCCTTCTAGAAATCAAGTTTTGATCATGGAGTAAACATAAAGGTTGGCCAAGATAAAGCTGGAAGATGGAATTCTAAATGGTCAACTCACAAACACAAGTCATGTACCACATGGGAACTGATGGTATGGTAAACATTTGTCAATTGCGGTTTGTGTACTAACCCATACTACGTGTTTTCTATGTATATGTGGGTTAGATGTTTCTCATGGGCTTGCAACAAGAGAAAGATTCCAAGTGCCCATGAGTGGATGATGTCTAGTGATAATGATCATGGTTGTCAAGGGCAAGTTCAAGATAGGCATCCCGAAGGATTATGTGCTTGAAGCTTGCAAATGATCACGTGATAGACGTGTGAAGATAGTCTACGACAAGAGGTCTCCCATAGTACATGAGGGAGCTATTTGAAGTCTTCACCAAGTGACATGATCAAGATTGTCTTTCTGACTTGAGCCATGCAGAAACGTCATCATCAATCTCAAGTGGAAAGCTCTTGTCAAAGGTATTAGTTCCCTTGACTTTAGTGGTGTGGATAGACGACAATCGAAGAAAGATATACACTCGAGCATGGATTTTTGGAAGCTACCTAGTGTAGTTCTTTTATGATTCTTGAGTTATAGGGATCCCGCACTATTAAGAGGGGGTCAAAGGGGTTCATGATGGAATTGCTCAAGTCATATATTCTATTCTATATTCCACTCATATCCAATGCAATACACAAATGCCCATACATCTACCAAAAAGCCCTAAGTCAATACTTCACAAATATACATACATTGGATTACCTAAACCTGCCTCGGTCATCACTGACTTGCCGGATGTCCGGTCCCCACCGGATGTTCGGTCAATCACCTAGGCACCGAATGTCTGGTCTCCACTGGAAATCTGGTCACCACCTCAACAGAACCAATGTCATCCGGGCCAGATCTCCGCTATCCACCAGATGTCCGGTTCATCGCCTAGCCACCGGATGTTCGATAACTACTAGATGTCCGGTACATCGCCTAGCCACCAGATGTCTAGTGCCCCTGTTACTTTGTCTCTACTGGTCATATAGCCCATGCATAACCTACAGCGACCAGATGTCCGGTACTTACACAACTTTTTCACTCAAAATGGCTAGTTTTGGAGCAACACTATATATACCCCTCTCCAACTCCGGGAGAGGGTTGGCCACTTCATTCAAAATGTCCCAAGAACACAAGTGGCTCCCTCTCACTTCTCCTACACCAAGTCTTAGATACCAGAGTGATTTGTGAGAGGATTTGTGAGAGTTCTTGAGTGTTTCCCCCTTGATTGTGTTAATCTTGGAGGTTGGAGACTCCTAGGTGGTAGGAGTGCTCCGGTGAGGAATCAACTTGGGATTTGTTCCCCGAAAAGTTTGTGAAGGTTTGGAGACCACCTCAAGGTCTACCACTAGTGGTTGAGAATCGCCTTCATGGTGATATCTCAAGGAGAATAGGCCGAGCTTTCGTGGTGTTGGTGTGCCTTCGTAGTAACACCCATCCCTACAACGGTGACTAGCTTCCCTCAAAGGAAGTGAACACCGGGATACATCCTCTTCTCCGTGTCTTCGGTTATCTCTAACCCTAGCTCTCTACTTGTGGTTTACTTTGGTCAGTTGACCTTGCATTCAATATATATTGTTGTCGTCATTATATTGTGTTGGCTATCCCTTGTAGAAATTATTTAGGCCCACACTTTATAGTCCGCAATTCATACTTGCTACTATTATCATATCTTGTGCTTAGTGTGAATTGCTAACTTGTGTCATACATTTCCATATCTTGTGATATTGCTCATTTAAGTTTGTGTAACTTACTTTTGCTTTCTTGTATCCTCATTGTGCTCATATTGTTAGAGTATGTTGTTGGTGCATTTAGTTGAGCCTAGTATATTTAGGATTTGTGATTGAAATGTATCCGCTTAGTTTATTTCCGCATTAGGATAAAGCCAAATCCATAGAAGTTTTTACAAACGCCTATTCCCACCCCCTCCCCCCTGGCGACATCATTGTCCTTTCAATTTCTACCATTTTGGCATTTGTTGACAATGGGGGAGAAGTTTAGAGGGTTTAAGATAAGTAATTTTTTTTTGAAATGCTTGTTGTCATTCATGCATATCTACCCTTGTTATATATGCTTGTTGCATGAATGAGTATAGTATATAGAGAAAACTTCACCTAGTTTATGTCAACCACCAATATATGCAATGACATTCAAAGTTCATTCATACATCATACATTGTGGGGGAGTTTGTTGTATATATTGTGGGTGTACTAACATCAAATGCTTGTGTAGTGTTTTGATGCTGGTACAACCAGTTTTGATAACCTATAGTATCTTTGTGACAATTGATTCTATCAAAACCATCCCAAGTATAAAATTTATGCTTGTTTAAAAATTCATTATATAAACCCTCTTGTTGAGATTGTTATCAATTATCAAAATGGGGAGATTGAAAGTGCATGTTGTTCCCATGTGTGGTTTTGGTAATTAATGATAGTCCTTATGGACTAATGTTTGCATTGAGACATAAAATTTGAGGGAAAGTTCCATTGGCAATGCATGAAGAATATTAGATGAATTAAAGAATGAAATCCATCAATACAAACATATGCATTGAGATTTGATAATGAATAGCAATTCCTATCAAGAAACAATGGCATCAAGTTATATATGAAGGTTTGTTCCATGGGTAATGCAATAAGAAGATTGAATGGATTCAGAATGAATGCCATACACATATAGTTGTGCATTAAGATCGAGTTCAGTGATTGAATCAAATATGATCAAGATGTATTCCATGTGATGAACAAGATATGATCAAAATGGAATTCATTAATTCATTGGAGGATCTCAGAGGTTGTCATGCCTAGGATAATGAGTTGAGACATGATCAGTTCAGTTTTGTAATGAACACCATATTAAACAACAGTTCAGTATTTGGAACTCACAGGCCACATGCGACCCCGGATAGAAATGATTCAAGAATGGTAATTGTTCAGCTCAATGATACGAAGAATTTTCGTGCTAAATACTTTTTCATTTGAGGAAATCTTGGGGGCCAAATAACTCATGCAATGTATCAGACATCAGTGTCTGGGTGTCTGGTGTTGGGCGAAACTTTTCTCCTCATTATCAGGTCAGACTGTTTTGGCTATAGAATTTGCATACCGCCTCGGATTGAGATGATTCAAAAAGAAAAGTCGTTCACCTCGACGAGACAAATAATTTTCATGTTGGAAGCTTTCTTATTTGAGGTCGTTTTGATATGTTATCATGTTCAAAAGAAATGGCCTTCTAGACATCATGTTTTGATCATGGAGTAAACATAAAGGTTGACCAAGATAAAGCTTGAAGAACGAATTCTAAATGGTCAACTCACAAACGCAAGTTGTGTACCACATGGGATCTTATGGTATGGTAAGCATTTGTCAATTACGGTTTGTGTTCTAACCCATACTGCATGTTTTCTATGTATATGTGGGTTAGGTGTTTCTCATAGGCTTGCATCAAGAGAAAGATTCCAAGTGCCTGTGAATGGATGACATCTAGTGATAATGATCATGGTTGTCAAGGGCAAGTTCAAGATAGGAATCCCGAAGGATTACATGCTTGCAGCTTGCAAATGATCGCGTGATAGAAGTGTGAATATAGTCTACGAGAAGAGGTCTCCCATAGTACATGGGGGAGCGATTTGAAGTCTTCACCAAAGTGACGTGATCAAGATTGTCTTTCCGACTTGAGCCATACAGAAATGTCAACATCAATCTCAAGTGGAAAGCTCTTGTCGAAGGTATTAGTTCCCTTGACTTTAGTGGTGTGGATAGACGACCATCGAAGAAAGATATAGACTCGAGAATGGATTTTCGGATTCTATCTAGTATAGTTCTTTTATGATTCTTGAGTTACAGGGATCCCGTACTATTAAGAGGGGATCAAAGGGGTTCGTGATGGAATTGCTCAAGTCATATCTTCTATCCTATTTTCCACTCCTATCCGATGCAATACACAAAAGCCCATACATCTACAAAAAAGCCCTAAGTCAATACTTCACAAATATACATACACTGGATTGCCTAAACTTGCCTCTACCATCACTGACTTGCCGGATGTCCGGTCCCCACCGAATGTCTGGTCAATCACCTAGGCACCGGATGTCTGATCTCCACCGGAAATCTGGTCACCACCTCAACAGAGCCAATGTCATTTGGGCCAGATGTCCGTTTTCTACCAGATGTCCGGTCCATCGCCTAGCAATCGGATGTCCGGTAAATACCAGATGTCCGGTCCATCGCCTAGCCACCGGATGTCCGGTACCTACCAGATGTCCGGTGCCCCTGTTACTTTATCTCTGCTGTTCATGTAGCCCATGCATAACCTACAGCGACCAGATGTCCGGGACTTACACAACTTTTTCACTCAAAACGGCTAGTTTTGGAGCCACACTATATATACCCCTCTTCCACTCCGGGACAGGGTTGACCACTTCATTCAAAATGTCCCAAGAACACAAGTGGCTCTCTCTCACTTCTCCTAAACCAAATCTTAGTTCCCGGAGTGATTTGTGAGAGTTCTTGAGAGAGATTTCACCCATTGTTAGATCCACTCCCTCTCCCTCTTTTGACCAAAGCAATTTGTGATTTGAACAAGTCTTGAGCGTTTCCCCCTTTGTCTTGTTACTCTTGGAGGTTGGAGACTCCTAGGCGTTAGGAGTGCTCCGGTGAGCAATCAACTTGTGATTTGTCCCCCGGAAAGTTTGTGAAGGTTTGAAGACCACCTCAAGGTCTACCACTAGTGGTTGAGAGTCGCCTTCGTGGTGATATCTCAAGGACAATAGGGTGAGCCTTTGTGATAACACCCATCCCTTCAACGGTGACTAGCTTCCCTCCAAGGAAATAAACATCGGGATACATCCTCGTCTCCGTGTATTCGGTTATCTCTAACCCTTGCTCTCTACTTGTGGTTTCAGGGCCGGTCCTGAGGGGGGGGGGGGGGGGGGGCAGGGAGGGCGACCGCCCCGGGCCCCGGAAATCAAGGGGCCCCCTGCTAGGGAGGATACTACGTGCTATGGCCGACGTATGCTGCGATGGCTGAACCAGCGATGCGATTCGTGAACGCGTGAGAGTAGCTTTGGCCTGTGCACGTAGAGATCTATCTCCATCCCGAAAGCAGAGGGGCCCTGCCACAACCGCCTTAAAAAAGTGATAATGGGCCTATATCCCAATTACCAGTGTAAACAGGCCAGCCCCCATGCAGTGGTTACACGCATCGCCTTAAAAACTGTGCACAATCCAGCGCTCGGATCTAGCCATCTACGAGCGACGCGCGTTGTCTCAAAAAAAAAAAAAAAACGAGCGACGCGCGAGGAACAACCCTAGCACGCCGCCGTTGCCGCTGCCGTCTTTTCTCCCTTTCTCGTAGTGACTGGTGCCATCGCCGAGTAGCCATCGTCTCTATCCGCCATGAGGAGCCGAACAACAGCGAACAAGGGGTGTCCGCCAGGCACGCGCTCACACTACAATTTCAGCCAGAGATGTTCCATCGTCGAGAGCCGAGATGCCGATTTATGAGAAGGTAGTCCCGAGCAATTTTACCGCCATAACTCATAGACTTATTTGATCTACCATGTTTTAATTGTTCCAACGGGTTAGTCCCGAGCAATTTTACCTCCATAATTAGTTATAGAAATCAGTGGATTATGTCATTTGCGAGTTCGACGTGATAACGGTAAGTTATATTGAATTGAGTCGTAGTTTTCAGTTACATGATTGTTTAAATTTTGAAACCGTCGTGGCATAAAGTATGCATCCCATATTTAAAAAGGAAAAGGTAAATTACAAATAAGTCACTCTTTATAGGCAACATTTTATACACACATATGTAAAAATATATTTTGATGGTTATATTAAGGGGCCCCGGATTGTAGTTTCGCCCTGGGCCCTGAAATCCCAGAACCGGCTCTGTGTGGTTTACTTTGGTCACTTGACCTTGCATTCACTATATATTGTTGTCCTCATTATATTGTGTTGGCTATACCTTGTAGAGATTATTTAGGCCCACACTTTATAGTCCGCAATTCATACTTGCTACTATTGTCATATCTTGTGCTTAGTGTGAATTGCTAACTTGCTCATGTAAGTTTGTGTAACTTACTTGTGCTTTCTTGTATCCTCATTGTCCTCATATTGTTAGAGTATGTTGTTGGTGTACTTAGTTGAGCCTAGTATATTTAGGATTTGTGTTTGAAAGTATCCGCTTAGTTTATTTCCGCATTAGGATAAACCCAAATCGGTAGAAGTTTTCAAAACGCCTATTCACCCCCCCCCCCCCCCCCCCCCCCTAGGGCAAAAGTCCAGCCTTGTTAAAAGAACTATCTCTGGTAAAAACAGATCATCCATATTGCGACAATAAAACCTGGACAACCACTCATTAGTGCTCGCATAAGAGAATACATCAGAATAGCAGGAAAAATGGAACGTGTGTGAGCTCACCTGTTGGCTGATTGCATTAACAGATAATTCCCAAGGTGAAGGCTAACTTTGCAAAAAAGTCTTCAACAGAAAATAATCAGTCAAAAGACAGATAAGGTCCTTAAATGGTACTTGAATCTTATGAGCTCAAATAATGACATACTACATTCTGCAGAAAATAGTTCGTGACAATAACATATACACTAACCTTAGTACATAGGTTGTGGCAAGTATTACTTTACTGATAAAAACGTAGATACAAAGGCTCAACACAAAAGTAATCAAGTTAAAACTTGAATGAAGCCACACATCAACCTTTTCTTCTTGCATAGCGCTATTATCCTAACACATTGTGATAAGCACTGTCAATTTGATGAGTCCCTCAACCTCCCCTTTTCACTGCCTTTACACCCAAAATAGGAACCTGACGTAAAAGTGTTCTATTGAATTTCACTCAAAGCACAATGTTCACAAATGACAAGCACTCACAACAAAATTCTGAAAGTTTGCCGGTAAAAGCACAAACTGGAAAACGCAATGCATAAACTGAATCTGCGGCCCAAGCACTGTCAACTCTGCATGCAACAGGAGATCAAATTCATAACACCCCCACAGGAGCGCCGATGTATCTTTCTGAATTTGAGTAGTCTGTCGGCTTATTGTGTACCCACTGGGCATGAATCGCTAAGCAAAAGCACAAGGCAGAAGATAGCGTGATTCGGCGCCCAAACTGCGGACCAAAAACCCTAAAAATATCCCCCGATCTCCAAACAAATCTCTAATGCCCAGAGATAATCACAGGGAGTCGAGGACCAACCCATGAGCAAACCCCTAATTTACCTTTGCCATCACGAGAATTAGGGGCCAGTCGCCAATCGGCCGTCTGCTTCGACTAAAATGAAATGCGATGGGAGCCAGGATGGGCGGCTTGTCGAAAGAAGCAGTCTTTTGTTTCTGGGCCTGTTTGTGGTTTGGGACGCAGAAATCGGTGCGCTCGCTTATGACGGACAGAGTATGGGCCCTTCCGATGCCCGAATGGAGGAAGAAGGAAGGAGATTGGGCTTTGGAGGTCTGTGGCGCAGCCGGACCACACGATCACGACCGGCTAATCAACCAAAGCTTTTTCTTTTTGGCGAGCGGACGGTAGCCTAATCAATCAAAGCATTTCCAGATCTCAAATCAAAGCCAAAGCATTTCCACAGGATCTCGGCCCCTCCTCCTCCTTCTCCAATCCACAATCCCACTCTCCCATTTATCATCCCCGACGCCGATGCGGTTCGGCCGCCATGACGGGCAGCATCGCGTATGGCGTTGCGGGGCTCCCAGAGGAGGCCGCCGCAGCGCCGCTGCCCGAGGAGCTGGCGCCGGAGGCAGTGGAGGGAACGAGGGAGATCGTGCTGGTGAGGAACATGCATGCGTCGTGCTTCGCGGAGAAGGAGCCCGACGCCGACGATGAAATCACCGGCGAGCGTGAGGTCACTATGGCCGCCGTCCTCGCGCGCTACCGCCGCTCCTTCGTCGAGCGCACCAAACACCACCTCAGTAAAGCCCACCTTCCTCTTGTACTTGTTTCATGATCCGGTCCGGTTAGTGTAGAGACACAGTGATCCTAGCCTCTATTTATACTAATAGTATTTCCCTGTTAACATTCCGGAGAGGAGGTGGAACGTGCTTTGAGTCCATCCAGTTCTTGTAGGTGCAAATTCATCTATGAATCTGGTTGAGTGCCAAGACAACTGACTTTTATAGCCATCTACTTCCACTCTCACGACACTCTCATCTATTTGCTGTTGAGTATATTAGAAATTTTCCGATTAAATTAATCCAAGAATAAATGATGAGCATGACATTGACAATACTAAACACATACTGATATTCAATCACGTAAGCACGTAATACGCACATAGCAGACACGTCTACATATAACGATAGTACTGCTAACACAAAAATAAAAAGGAGAGGGATAAGCGTGTTATACCCTCCAGTAGGCAGGACGAAGCCACCGTGGCGGTGGCGGCAGTGGTCTCCTCGGCAGCCTTCTTATCAGCAGCGAGTTTCTTGGCATCGAGTATCACGGCGTCGGTGGACATGGTGATGATGAATTCAACGCGGACGTAGACGAAGTAGACGAATGGTAGCGAGCAGCCGCGTAGGAGACGCTCCCCAAAAACCTAATCGTCCCTCTCCCGTAAAGGATCTCAAGAGGCGGGGTTTCGGAGGCCTGCTCTCCCGTACAACCGTTCACGCGGTGGACGTGATGGGATCGCCGGCGGCAGCAACAGGGAGTGGAACGACGGTGGGCAGTGCGCGTGGAGGCAGAGCAGATGTGATATGTTCTTCGTGGTGGCTAGGGTTGGCCGATGCCTCAAATATATAGGCGCGGCCGAGTGGAGAGACGTGGGATGGACTCACGTCCGAGTCGGCAACAGCCCACGATCTGACGTCTCAGATCGTGGCTCATCTGTTAAGGACTCTCCGTTCCTGACCAGCAAAAAATAAGTGCAAGCACATGAATGACATAGGTTTGAGCTCAGCTCGGCTCATTCACGAAACATGACTCGGGCGCGCGACGCGACATGAGGCGTGGCGAGGCGGGCGGCGGAGGTGGAGAGCGCGGGAACCACTTCCCTTCTCAAGCTCCAATAGCACGTGGAAGAGAATTCCTTAGGTCCAACTCTTCCTCTACTAGCGGGGTGGTACTAAACTTCCCACCACCTAGTCATATTATACACATGGTGTAGGAGATATGCCCTAGAGGCAATGATAACAGTTATTGTTTATCTCCAAGTTTTTAATTAATGTTTATGTTCCATGCTATAACTGTAATGATTCTCGAGTCTGCAATAACCACGAGGCTTGGAGGGAAACTCATGTGCCCGTTTGGAATAATAAACACATAAATATATTCCTAGTCTCGCCTCTAAGACTAGCTCAAGTGTTGCATGATGGTTCCGTTTTCCTGATCATGGGCATAACTATGCCCGTAATTTTGAGGGCACAATGTTTGAAGAACACTTGTGTTGAACTGACCCATTTGATGTTATGCTATGAGATACATTCGTCACACGGTAATGGATTATAACACAGAGAAGTTAAGCGTTTCCATAATTCCTTAGACCATGAGAGTATCGAGTTCCTTCGTACTTGTTTCTTGAACTTTGGGGTTTGTTAAACGTCATCTATAACAGGGTGGCAATTACGGCGGCTTACGGGTTCACGGAAAGGTATGACAAGGAACTAGGTAGCTCAAGATTGGGATTTGCTCCTCCGACAACGGAAAGATATTCTTAGGGCCCTCTCGGTATTACGGTATCCATCATCGTCTAGCCAGACACAGTGTGATTTGATCACAGGGATGCCAGAATGCGGGAACGAGAAGAAAGAACAAAACCAGTAACGAGGTAACTGGCATAGTGAACAAGTTGTTGATTCACGGGGATGCTGTTGAATCTCACCTCGGGTATTTGAAACATATCACAAAGCAACAGGAACAACATTCGATAACTACAGGTTCATTCGAATATTTATTCGTGTGGGTATAGGGGTCAATATGGGTGTCCACGGTTCCGCTATTGATCATTGATCGAAAAGTGTTCCGGTTAGGTCTATACTTCACCGAATCTACAGGGTCACACACTTAAGGGTCATCTATCTGCTGAATACAAGACAGGGAGTCTGAGAGAAAGTCACCGAAAAAGTTTCGGAGACGATGGAAAAGTTCCGGAGAGAAAACCGGAATTGTTTAGGAGAAACCAAAAATGTCTCGGAATAAAACCATCATACCGGAAATGTTTTGGAATGCGTTCAGAATTATTTTAGAGGGTGTAGAAAATGTTCTGGGACCTTCCAAAAGTTTTCCGGAGAGAACGCGCGGAATAACATCTTGTCCTAGCGAGAGGGGACAAGATCCCACGAATCGTGGGGGCTGTTTTTGGGGGGCGCAGTCCATTTTTGGTGGGTCCTGGTTGGGGGGGGGCATGGGTGGGGGCAAGCCCCACAACATGGAAACATGTTGGAGGAATGGTGGGCCCCGTTGGGGACAGCCCCAAATTCAGCCATGTTGGTGGGGGACCCCCCATGGAGCAACTCCCCACCTTTGGTGGGTGCATCTTTTTGGAGGGGGGGGGGCTTTTGTGGGCTGATATTTTTAGCCCCGTCCACCCCTTCCACCACTATAAAAGGAGGAGGAGAGGAGCTCTCCAACTCACTCCAACTCTCTCAACACAAGGCGTGCATGATCTGCCATCTCTCTCTCCCTCACACGAAATAGTTTTGTAGCGCCGATAGGCTGTCTGGTTTCCAGTAGGGATTAGTTCTGGATGGCGAAGCCCTACTGGATAGCTGACACCTTATGTGAGCAACCCACTAGAGAGGTCGTACGTTCGATCTTCTGTCCGAGGGACTGTTCGAGGGCCTCCCGATGGGCTGTCCGAGGGACCGTCCGAGGAGTTGTCCGAGGAAGAAAATCCTCATGATTGGGAGGTTGTAAAATCCTAGCTGCAGGGATCTGCACCGACGATCTTCACCGACTCTACCTCCGCTATGCTACGAGTTGGTATCAGATCAAACCTTGTATGCATCTTCATAGTGATCCTTGATGTGCTCGTAGTTCGGAAATTTTTGTTTTCTGCTACGTTCCCCTACACATGGGCCCTTAGAGATTATCTGAAAATTGTTGGATGGGCATAAAGCCCACCCCATATTTCAGCCATCCCCCAGTGGAGACCAGTTAAGGTTGAACATCCACCTAGAGCAAGTAGCTACACTCCATCACAACTGAACAATGGACTATGCCTTGAATTGTCAGTTTGGTGTAAAGAAGTTTCATCAAATGTCTTACCAGTACTAGACTGCTGAAGGCTGACCCCTCAGGTGGAGCATATTAGTCACACTCCTGGCCTATTCATGAACTTGCTAGAGATCATCCAATCTCATAGACCGTGACCAGCAGTAGGGCTCGTGTAGGTGTGTTCCTCCAAAGATCGCTCTGTAGGATAGCATCTTGCTTATACAAGCTTTGGAACACATTAAGACAAAAGTCAACCTGCCATACAGTTTTTGAGAGTACTGCATCTCCAGCAGAGTGGGTTAGTAGGGTTACTCTCCTCAATTAACCAGTAGCTTGTTTTCACAGGTCCTACTTCACGGGATCTCCGATCACATAGGTTGGGTTACCACCATGGCAACTTATGTGGGTCTCATACCCATCTCCCTCGATGCATTGTCTATCACTACACTTGTTAGACCTTTTATGAAGGGATATGCCAGATTCTTATAGCCGACTAGATATAATCCAATGCTATCACTCCGGATTTTCTTAAACGTCTGACAGATTTTAATCTCCTTCTTGTGTGCTTTGTGGATTGCATGTTGTCCTTTGAACTCTTTGCCTTGACAATAAATGTCTGATTGTCATAGTTCATAAGGATACCCGGAACTGGCTTTTTAACCACTAGCAAGTCCATCAAAAGATCTCGAAGCCATTCTGCTTCTACACCAGATGTGTCTAATATTGTTAGTTATGCTTCCATTGTCGACTTCGTTAAAATGCTTTGCCTTCATCTCATCAGCATCAGAGATCCAATTCGCATCACTATACCCTTTAAGTACCGACGGGTATCCGGTATAGTGAAGTCCATAGTTCATAGTACCTTTCAGATAGTGCATAACTCTTTCAACAACATGCCAATGTACATCACCCGGATTAGAAACAAACCGGCTTAGTTTGCTCACAGCAAACGTGATATCAGGCCTCGTAGCACTCGTTAGATACATGAGTGAACCAATTACTTGAGAGTATCTCAATTGATCTTTAGCTGTGCCTTCGAACTTTCGAATCCGCACACTAGGATCATATGGTGTTGGAGAAATTTTGCAGTGTGAATATCCAAAACGACTCAAAGTTTTTTCAACATAATGGGATTATAGAAGTATAATCCCACCCTCATTATCTCTCAATAGCTTGATGTTCAAGATAACATCAAGCACACCAAGGTCTTTCATCTCAAAGTTCTAAGATAGAAATGACTTAACCTCCTCAAGGACTTTGAGGTTGGTTCCAAATATCAGTATGTCATCAACATACAAGCACAGTATAACTCCTTCACACCCACCATGGCGATAGTATACACATTTGTCAACTTCATTAACAACAAAGCCAACAAATGTCAAAGTTTTATTAAACTTCTCATGCCATTGCTTAGGTCACGACTGGAATCAGCAAATTTGCCGTCTGCCAGTTCTTTGCCGTCAGCTGGCGGACGGCAAAGAAGCTCTTTGCCATCCGTTTCCAGAAAACAGACGGCAAAGAACTAGCAGACGGCAAAGAAGCTCTTTGCCATCAGCCGCTTCTTTGCCGGACGGCAAAGGATATTTGCCGTCAGCAAGCAGACGGCAAAGAGGGAGGTGGGCCCACAAACGAGCTGCTTACAAAAAACCCTAACGGCCCCCCTCTTTGCCGTTTGCTAGCAGACGACAAAGAGCAAAAAGGCCGACGGCAAAGGCGGGACAGACGGCAACGGTTTGACTTAACTAACGGCCGTGCCGCACCCCGCCTCTCTCTCTCTGTTTCTCTCCCTCTCCTCCCCACCGCCCACCGCATGCGCGCCACCGCCCCGTCGCCCCACCACCCCGCCGCCCCACCGGCACACCACCCACCGGCGCCCCCGTCGCCCCCCGGCGCCCCCGCCACCGCGCCCCACCGCCCTGGAGCCCTGCGGCCCAGTCGCCACCGCCGACCCACCGCCCCGGCCGGTGCCCTGCGGCCCCCCTCCGCCCCTGCCACCCGCCGCTCCCCTGCGCCCGAGCGCCCCTGTCCCCTAAGCCCCGCCGCCACCGCCGCCCCAGCGCTCCCCCGGCCCTCCCCGGCACTCCCCCGCCCCTCCCCGACGGTCCACCGCCCCTCCCCGGCGCTCCCCCAACCCTCCCCGACGCCCCCCTGCCCCGCCCCCCTCTGGTGAGCTCTTCCCCCCTCTCCTCTTTTTTTTGTTTTTTTGTTTTTAGTTTAGGTTTAGATTATTAGGTATTAGGTTAGGTTTGGTTAGGGTTAGAGTTTAGTTTATTAGGTTAGAAAAGAAAAAATCTAGAAGAAAAAAATAAGAAAAAAATAAGGAAAAAAGGAAAAAAAGAAGAAGAAGAAGAAAAAAGAGGAGAGGAGGAGAAGAAGAAAGAAGAAGAATATAAGGAAGAAGGAAAAGAAGAAGGAAAAGAAGAAGAAGGGAGAGGCTTATACGTTGGGGGAGGTGGTAGAGAGTTCACTCAAATCATAGAATAACATGTATTTTCACTAAAATTTAAAACTGGAATGAGATGTCCTCAGGAATAGAGGGCACACAAATTGTAGCAGATCTTTATTGGTGGTGGGGTACTAGAATGAGAAGTATTCATTTTAATTATTTAATGGTACTTAAATCACTGTTATCAATGCGGTATTTGTAGTTTGGGAACTCAATTTGGTAAGGAAGGGGATCATTTTTGTTTTTGAGCATTGCATCAATTGTCTTGCTCATCGATAAGGTCAAAATTGTGAGGGGGACTTATATGATGAGGAAAAAGTGGCACATAATTCACTCGAATCATAGAATGACATGTATTTGTCATGAATTTTTAAAACTGAAATAGAGGGCGCAAAAAAATGTACCGGATTTTAGTTGGAGGTGGGGTACTAGAATGAGATCTATTCATTTTTCAATAAGTAATGGTACTTACACCACTGTTATCAATGCACTATTTGTAGATTGGGAACTAAGTTTGGTTAGGCAGGGGATGAGTTTTGTTTCTTAGCAGTGCATCAATTGTCTTGCTCAATGACTTGATAATCCTTAAGATAAATATAATTTAGTAATCATATTTTGATGCTTGACAAATAACATATTCAAATTTTCAATGGAAAATTCCCCGTGCTTCATTATACGCGTGCATATATATTATTAATTAGTTCATGTTATTAGGTATTCAAATTTTGTACTAATTTAGTTTACTCTTTGTCATTGCAGGTGTTGACAGATGGTGGGCGCGGGTCGAGAGCGCTCCGAGCCTCCTTCCTCGGCGCGTGCTGGGAGGGGTGCTATTATTCCGCCCGAGCACCTCCGGAGAGCGCTGGTACACAGTATGCAGACACCGGAGGGCGCTCCTTCTTCGGCCGGGAGAGGTCGGGGGAAGACGAAGAGGGGTGCTAGAGGTGGACGTGGCGGCGGGAGAGGTAGGAAGGCTGCTGTGCCTTCCTCGCCGCCACCCCCAGCTGATTCTCCCGACCACAGGAGTGCTCCGTCTCAGGTGGACCCGTCTCGGACTCCTGTCCACGAGCCTCGGGCCAACGAGCCTCGGGTCGCCGAGCCTTCGTCCCAGGAGACTCCGGTCCCAGAGTCTTCATCCCAGGAGACTCCGGTCCCAGAGTCTTCGTCCCACGTGACTCCGGAGGCTAGTGGCCATGCTGATGGTGGCGAGGACAGCTTTTCTGAGGATAGCTATAGCGAGGGCGAGCTGGTTGAGGAGGGCAAGAAGGTCTACCAGCGTGGTGGTACAAAGCTCCCGCCCGTGCCAGCGACCCGCGATCAGAGGTGGTTGATTGAGCCTAATGGGGAGAAGTAAGTGCATTTACTCTTTTTTAACCTTTTGCCTTCATGTTTCTTCAAATTAATATCTAATGTGTTGGCCTTGTCATACTGCAGGGGTTGGAAACACGCCCCTGGTGTCCGCAGGCCCAACCAGGTCCTTGGTGTGCTTCTCCGGCACCACTTCCCGGGGTGGGTCACGTTGCCCGGTGAGGGTGAGGTTCGACAGCTAGGACTGAGCTCGAAGCTGTACGTGGCTGCCCCGGCCCCGCCGGAGGAGAGGGTCGACGGTGTCTTGTGCGAGACGGTGGCCGACATTGTGATCCGGCGGTTTCGGGTAATTTCTCCTTTACAGAATTAAAAATCAACAGCACCTAGTGATTGTACTAATCAGTGTTGTCTTGTTTGATTGCAGACCTTCTACAGGTGTCTTGAGGAACACGAGGCGGACGCTGCTATTGTTCTCGTAGCCGAGTGCAAGCGCCTATTTCAGAACTTACGACACGAGGCACGGGTGCAGGCTGTTCGAGACTACTACGCCTCGACTAACATTAAGAGGGCCAAGAAGAAGTGCCGCGCCAAGTTTCTGAGTAAGGAGAAGTACATGAAGATAATTACCAATTCTTAAGGCCTTGTACTTAGTTTCCTTGATTTGATTCGTAGGCGTAGCGCTGAAATTTCTCTTGTCTAACTTAGGTGCCCCCGAGATGGTGTGCGGATAGGATGGACTGTTGGGAGGCGTTGGTGGATGAGTGGTGCTCTTCCCACTGGCTAACCATCCACAACAAGGCCAAGGATAATCGTGCCCAAATGAAAGGTGTGCCACACCATCAAGGGAGCTCCAACCTGTTTGAGTTCGGGGATCACTGGGTATGTGGTTTGCTTCATGATTCATGCAATTTCATTCTTCATGCTAGCTTGAGCCCTTAACTAATATTTTGTTCCTCTCTTTTAGGCGCGACACAACAAGAAGGAGGTGCCACCGCTGTTCGACCTCTATGCCATGGCCCATACTGCCCCGTACAAGAAGGCCAAGGCATTCTCTGAGGATGACCTCGATGATCCAGAGAGCTTCAGCAACATCTCCTCCCACAACAAGCTCGTGAGGTACAGAGATGAGGGGAAGACGAGGAAAGGGGAGGACTTCAACCCGAGCCAGAGTCCTTTTGATCCAGAGCTCGTGATGATATCTGGTGGCGGGAGGCCCCATGGCTCGATAGCCATTGGGGATGGACTGATACGTTGTCCTAGAACTCTCCCAGAGATCAAGAAGCGCCAGACGAGCTCCGATCCTGAGATAAGGCCTCGTCCATGGCCAATGGAGCTCGCCATCGAGGCTAGGGCCCAGGAGCTTCTGGCGGAGGCAAACAGGCAGGCGGCGGAGAGGGAGAGGGACATGGAGGAGAGGACGGCTAGGCTGGTGGAGGAGGAGAGGAACCGGAACGACGCGTCTCACCGGGCCCTATACGATCTCCTCGTGGTAAGTTTCTCCTGCATATTAGCCAAATCATGCACGTAATGTTCGTTTCATCACTAACTAATATGACTGACTCGTGAAAACAAAATGTGCAGACCGTGTGCCAGAACAACGGTCAGACCCCTCCGCCGATGCCCCAGATTGGTATAGCGCCCACGGTGAGTTTCATTTGATTGGTCATTAGTTACTAGTATTCACATTTGAGTTGCATCATGCTAACGAGACATTGCAAATGATATTTGGTGTATCATGCCTCCCGACAAGCATCGACCGATCCTTCTCCGTCTGGCGCAACCCCGACCGGTCCTTCTCCGTCTCACACTGGCGCAAGCCCGACCAGTCCTTCACCTCCGTGATGATGGTAAGTTTTCCCAAGTGTTTTGCTTAACAAATGCATACTTAGCTTAAGAAATGACCTACTTAGCTCCAAAATGAGCTATACTTAGCTTATTTTCCTCGAAAATGACATAATAACCTTACTTAGCTCCAAAATGACATATTTTACCTAGGATAGCTATAAAATGACATATACTTAGCATTTTTCCCTCCAAAATGACTTAATATGCTTAGTTAGCTAAAAAATGGCATAACTACCTAGGATAGCTCAATAATGATCTATACTTAGCTTAGCTAGTTCATTTATGACATAATTAGCGTACTTAGGTAAAAAATGGCATAATAACCTTGGTTTAGCTCCAAACTGTCATATCATTAGTTTATTTTCCTCCAAAATGACAAAATAACCTTACCTAGCTCCAAAATGACTGATTTTAACTAGGATAGCTCAAAAATGACCTACACTTACCATTTCGTCCTCCAAAATGAATAAATATGCTTAGTTAGCTCAAAAATGGCATAACTACCTAGGTTAGCTCAAAATGACCTATACTTAGCTTCTTTAGTTCATTTATGACAAACTTAGCATACTTAGGTCAAAAATGGCATAATAATCTTGGTTACCTCCAAAATGACATTGACTTAGCTTATTTTCCTCGAAAATGACATAATAACCTTACTAGCCTCCAAAATGACCTATTTACCTAGCTTAGCTCTAAAATGACCTACACTTAGCATTTTTATCTAGCTTAGCTAAAAAATGGCATAATTACCTAAGTTACCTTCGTTAGAAGAAGAAGAAGATAAAGAAGAGGAGAAAAAGAAAGAGAAGAAAAAATCTTCTTCTTCTACTTCTACTTCTTCTTCTTCTTCTTCTTCTTCTTCTTCTTGTTCTTCTTCTAACTTTCTTCTTTCCCAATTTGCAGATTTGCTTTAGATCACGGAAGCTTGCGTTGATGGAGTCTACTCTTCTCCTTGTCCTTCCTTTTTGTTTTGATTTTGTAGGATGAACAATGTGAAACTTGCTACCTATATATGTATGTATGGATGAAACCATTGTATGCTTGTTGTTGGATATATGTTGGCTATATATATATATATATGTTGGATATGGACTTTTGAGTTGGTATGTATATGTGTTGGATGATCATATCCATATGGCAGGGATATGTATGCTTGTTGAAAGTATTTTCAAATGTATATATATATATATATATATATATATATATATATATATATATATATATATATCTGTGAAATTGATTGAATTTAAGAAAAAACAGAAAAAACAGGGGCAGTACAGGCACTTTGCCGTCCGCTGGCAGACGGCAAAGCTGCCACGTGGCAGCTACCTGTGCAACCTGGGGGGCACTGGGCTGGCCTATGTGGTTGCTTTGCCGTCTGCTGGCAGATGGCAAAGAACTTTGCATCTTTGCCGTCAGCCAGCAGACGGCAAAGCACGCCGTTAACCCCTTAATGGACCTAAGCTGCCACGTGTGCCGTCCATGCCCTTTGCCGTCTGCTGGCAGACGACAAAGACCTTTGCCTCTTTGCCGTCGGCCAGCAGACGACAAAGTGGCCTTTATCGGAGCTTGTTCAGCCGGATGTGGTGCCGTCTGCTGGCTGACGGCACAGACCTTTGCCGTCCGCAATGCATGCCTTTGCCGTCAGCCATGGCAGACGGCAAAGTTGCTGATTCCAGTAGTGGGTGCTTGTTTTGGGCCATATAAAGATTTCGGTAACTTACACACCTTTCCTTCCTGACCATCTATTACAAAGCCATCTTGCTGTTGCATATAGATTTCCTCGTCTAGCTCTCCATTCAGGAAAGCCATCTTAACGTCCATCTGATGGACGAGAAGGCCATGCGAGGCTGCCAATGAGAGTAATACTCGAATGGTGGCCAGTCTGGCCAGAGGTGAATAAGTATTGAAGAAATCTTCTTCTTCTTTCTGGGAATAACCCTTGGCCACAAACCTAGCCTTGTATTTTTCAATCGTACCATCGGGCCTAAGCTTCTTTTTGAACACGCACTTACATCCTAATGGTTTGCAACCATAGGGACGTTCAGTGTTTTCCCATGTCCCATTAGCCATAATGGAACTATCTCGCTATGGACCGCATCTTTCCAGTAGTCAGCATCTGGAGATGCATAGGCTTTTGAAATAGAAGTGAGAGTATCATCCATGAGGTAAACAAGGAAATCATCACCAAAGGACTTCATAGTCCTTTGTCTCTTGCCCCTACCAAAGGCTTCCTCGTCATCCTCCACAGGATTTTCAACATGTGTTCGTTCATAGTATTCCATAGGAATGGCAGCCTCAGGAGTCTCTTCAGATTCCTATCTAGAAGTGCTTTGCATATCTCTCATAGGGAAAATATCCTCAAAGAATGTAGCATCTTTAGACTTCATAATTGTACCGACCTTCACATCAGGTACCTCAGATTTTACTACTAGAAATCTGTAGCCAACGCTATTCTTAGCGTAGCCCAAATTAACGCAGTCCACGGTCTTTGGTTCAAGCTTACGCTTTTTGGGGATCGGCACATTGACTTTGCCAAACAGCTCCAAGCACGTAAGTATGAGAGTGTCATTCTTCTCTTCTCCCATTGCTCATAGGGAGTGATCTCATTATCTTTTGTTGGAAATTTATTCAGGACATGACATGATGTCAATATAGCCTCCCCCCACTATGCCTTGGATAAACCTGATGTATCTAACATGGCGTTAACCAAATCCGTTAGAGTAAGGTTTCTCCGTTCGGCAACCCCGTTTGACTGGGGCGAATAGGGAGGCGTCCTCTCATGAATGATACCATGTTTTGCACATAAAGAATCAAACTCATTCGAGAAGTACTGTTCACCATGATTTGACCAGACTCGTTTAATTTTCTTTTCAAGTTGATTCTCAATTTCTGCCTTATAGATTTTAAAGTAGTGTAGATCCTCTTCTTTAGTATTTAAAAGATATACATAGCAATATCAAGTGGAATCATCTATCAACGTCATGAAGCATCTCTTTCCACCTTTAGTCAACACACCATTCATCTCACAAAGATCAGAATGTATGAGTTCTAATGGCGCCAAGTGTCACTCCTCCGCAGCCTTGTGGGGCTTGCGAGGTTGCTTTGCTTGCACACATGAATGGCACTTATAACCTTTGGCTAAAGTGAAACTCGGGATTAAATTCAACTTAGCTAGCCGCGTCATACAACCGAAACTAATGTGACAAAGATGTGAATGCCAAACTTCAAATTCATTAACACTCGAATGAATATTATTCACGACTTTATTACAAAAATCTGCGAGGGAAAGACGAAACAAATCTCCGCATTCATAACCATTTTCAACAAATAGTCCATATTTCGTAACAACTACCTTATTAGACTCGAAGACCAACTTAAACCCTTCTCTACAAAGAAGGGAGCCACTAACGATATTTTTTTATGACGGGGACATGCTGCACGTTCTTCAGTTGCACGATCCTTCCCGAAGTAAGCTTTAGATCGACCGTGCCAACACCAGGAACAGAAGCACTCGCCCTATTCCCCATCAGTACGGACCCGTCTCGCATGGCCTGGTAAGAAGAAAACAATGAAATATCAGCACACACATGAATATTTGCACCTGTGTCAACACACCAATCGATAGATTGAAAAACTGAAAATACAGTAAATAAATTACCGTACGCAGATGCCCCATTTTCATTGTTGCTCACAATCATGTTGACAGACTTCGAGTCCTATCCTGGCTTCTTGTACTTGTTCGGACAGTTGTTGGCCCAATGTTCCTCTGAACCACAAGTAAAGCAGCCGTCTTTCTTCTTGTCCTTCTTGAAGGTCGTCTTATGATGGCTCTAAATTTTACGCATTTTTAGAACTCATTTGTTGCATGTTATCTTCATATATTATGTCCCATTGAAGCAAATCTGTGTTCATTATGCATGATTACCGGTTTTTATACTTTCATTGTGAGCATTGTATATATGTGTTTTTATTTGGATTTTATTAGTTTTCTTTTTTTTCTACCAGTGTTTTGGAGCAACCTAGGACCAAGCATGATGAAAGTACCGAGGACGGGTTCAATACGGAGGACTTATAGTACCAGCATTAGGCATTTCGGAGGATGGAAAAAAATGCTTTTTCCAAAGTAATCTAAATCAAGATCTAACACCATCGGGACATCGGCGTCGTTCTCACGAATCCAACGAGCTCAAAAACGTCAAAATTGGAGTCCGTATGAAGAAATGGCGGCCATTTTACCAGAGAGGACAGAACGCAAGACGGTCAACCATACGACCGCGCCTGGTCATATGTGCGGTCGTCTGGCGTGAAATCTCCTCCGAAAGTTGCTCTTTCAGACGTGATTCTTCACCGATTTCGTCCCCGATTGTTCCCACGTAATCCTTGGACAATAAGTAAGGGTTTGTGAGAGGATAAGGATCATCTTTAGCCCTTGGATGACCACATCAATGGAGGAGAAACTGAAACACCTCTTTATAAGCGCCTCCAACCCTAGGCGCCTCACATCCTCCATCATTCATCTACACGCAGCTGTCATCCATCTCCATTCTTGCTCCAAGACCACCTCCATAGAGAGAAGAATGGCCAAGGCAAGAGGAAGACGAGGAGGCACTTCCACCATGCGCACCGGCCTCCGGGCCGGTGCGGTCTTCATCACCGGCGCCGCCACCATCACCATCTCCACCACCGCCGCTGCCATCATCACCATCGCCGCTGCCATGCCCCTCTCCTCCACCGGCTCAGTGTCGGCTTGTAACTTGCCTTCTCCCTCTATGTTGCTTGAGCAGTTGTATTAGTTCTTGAGGATTTGGATGAACCCTTGCATGATTAGTACTTTATTGAATAAGCAATCCAATTATTCTCTGCATATGTATTGTGTTGGTTGTCTCATGGTGTTGTGAAGAGCGCTCGCACAGCATTAGCCCCATGTGGACTTGAGGCAATTCATGTTGATGTGAAGGCTGGTGGAGGAGATAGGTAGTGACAGGGCCTAACTCTCTTCGTGCCTGATCATTGCAATAGGGATTAGTGGAGAACCACCGAACTTAATGCCGTGATCACGGGGAGTTCACTCCCCTTAATCATCATTGTGGTAACCAGAGTGAGGAAACACGGTGGTGGCACGAGGGTATGCAGTAACCGGAGTGGGGATGTGTACTTTATTGGACGGGCGCAGCAACGCGCGTCATCAATGATCTAGTGTATATATATATATATATATATATATATAGTGTGTGTGTGTGTATATATATATATATAGAGAGAGAGAGAGAGATGTAGCTCTTCTTTCTGAAGTCTTATTTACATCTACAAACTGTTTAACAGAAGAGAATTTTTCCCTGATGGGATCTTGTATGCCTCTCGTGACTCCCACTACTCAGTATTCAAAGCAGCGAGAATGTACAGGATGGATTGCGTTAAAGTGGAGACTCTTGTCTCTGAGAAATAGATTGTGCGGATTTTGGAAGAAAGCTACTTGAAAACAAAGATAAAGCTGCTATTATTAGTGTCAACATTGGTGAGCTACACTCTTTACGCCACATGCAAATCTGCACCTTCATGATCGGGCTGTAAACGTAACTGTTCCTTCATGTAGGGACAACTGTCAAGGGAGCAGTTGATGATCTTGACTTGGTTATCGAAACACTTGAAAAAAGTGGGTTCAAGAATCTGTTTTATATACACTGTGACGGTGCTCTGTTTGGTCTCATGATGCCATTTGTTAAGCTGGTAGCTCTATTTTGCCCCCTAACGCCATATTGGTTGATTCTTTTGACATGTTTTTTTATTATCCTTGATTTTGTTTACTGTTCATTAGGCACCTAAGGTATCCTTTAAGAAGCCCATTGGGAGTGTGAGTGTCTCTGGTGTCTGGTCACAAGTTTGTTGGATGCCCCATGCCCTGTGGTGTCCAATCCAAATAACAAGGTTGAATCACATAAATGCCCTTTCTAGTAATGTTGAGTATCTAGCTTCACGAGATGCTACAATCATGGGAAGCAGGAATGGTCATGCTTCCATCTTCCTATGGTACACCCTGAATAGGAAAGGCTATAGAGGTTTTCAGAAGGAAGTTCAGAAGTGCTTGAGAAATGCACATTACCTGAAAGATCGGCTCAAGGATGCTGGAATTAGTGCAATGCTTAACGAGCTCAGTAGTACAGTAGTTTTTGAGAAGCCAAAGGACGAGGAGTTTGTGCGACGGTGGCAGCTTGCTTGTGAGGGAAGTATATCACATGTTGTGGTAATGCCCAGCGTCACTGTCAATAAGCTGGATACTTTCTTAAATGAGTTGGTGGAGAAGCGGGTAACCTGGTAAGAGGAAGGAAAATGCCAATCTCCTTGGATTGCAGCTGATGTAGGCCAGGAGAATTGTCTTTGTACCCTGCACAAGACATAAGTTTGTCAGGAGACACTGTGAGTTCAAATGTTGGATACTTGAGTATTTACATTGGTCTGTCTCGTATTTGTCACCTTGTAATCGTGCATCCTTTATTATTCCTTGTTGTCACGGGCTCATTTAAATTTAGTCAATGAATCAAGCTTGTGTCACCTCAAGTCCTCGCTTGATGTCTTTATGAGACAGATCTTAGCACAGTACCATGCTGAACTTTATGTGTTGTATTCATCGTCTGTCTTCATCTATTCTTCCAATAAAGTTCTGTGAAAATGATGTATCCAAATGAAGTTACTGGTAGCTTGTCCTGTATCGGCATGCCATATCCGTAACATATCTTGTGTTGTTCTACAAAGTTTAGCAACTCATTAGCCAGCCATAATTTTGAATAAAAGACAGGATGCTTATCATTATGTTACTTTTTTTCAGCATGTGCTGACGAACATCTCCATTATTAAAGGGGGTTATGTTGCCTTGTCCATCTCTATTTTTGCTGATGTAGGCGAGAAAGATGTGTTTCTTATTTCATGTGAAAAAAAAAAAACAATGCCTGCTCTTGCATAGAGCTACTTAAGTTGACCCCTAAAACTTGGACTCTGACATGAAACTGACTCGACTCTGACCAATGGACTCTTATCCTAATATAGTAACGACTGCCTGGACGGCTAGACCATCTAATATAGGGAGTTCACAAAATATCATTAAATAGACTACCTTCGTGGGTGTTTTTTAGTTTACAGCTGCTATGGGCCTGAGATTTATGAAAGAGAAGCTAACTGGCTGTGGTAAAAGTTTGGAGGCAGCATGAAAATAGTTGAATTTTCACGGTAACTAAGCTCTTTCACCATGCAAGTGGTGAGATGCTGCCTCATAAAGTAGGGATATTAATATGTCAGTGCCTCTTCAATTCAAGTGACCCATCTCCCATTTGCTGATACTCTATTAATTTGTTTTTTTTTTTTTGCTGTGTGTACCGGTTCATGCTCATCTTAGCCCAGGTGATATTTAAATAAGTCGTGGATCAGCTTTCACCACAGAGTGCTCTGAGCCTATTGTACTTTGTTCTCCTTTTGATGTTTTATGGCTATTTAAGCTTTTGTTGGTCTGATAGTTGGTACGGATTGGATAACAATGGCTTTAATTCTTCTGTTCCTTAATCTTTTTTTATTTCCTGTTGGAAGTCTTGTTTTCGGAATTCAAAGTCTTCTGAGCAAAGCATGTATATAGGAAAACATTTTTATATATGTTACTATGGTGAATGCTTATGTTAGATCTATAATGAATGTTTGCCTTATATTTAATTTACCTGATGAAAAAACGAAGGTGAAACACTGCACAAAAAGAGCATTTGCACCTGACATTTTCTTACTATTCCTGTACACTGGCTGGATAGGATCTGCTGTATATATGCTTACAGGATGTGGCGGGGGCAGTGCTCTAGGTATGCCTGGGTTTCCAGATTTGTGATTGAAGGAGTTTAATCGAAGACAGTGGCGGAACAGGGAAAATCTAATGAGGGGGGCCGAGGGTTGAGCTGGGAAAATAGGGGGGCCGAGGGTTGTTAAGCCTGCATAGGGAGGGCCGGACCATCAGAATACACCAATTTAACAGCAATTAATCACTGTTCACATGCATATTAAGGCTTAAATCAATGATCTTAGGGGGGGAGGACCCTGCTCGTCCCCTGTCTCCGCCGCTGATCGCAGATGCATAGATTCAGCTTCAAAAAATTACAGGCTGAAGAGACAGGGGGAGGTCGTATGTTTCGCCTGCATTACAAGTATAAGTATAAGGGCATCTCCAACACGGATCACCAAATGTCTACGGACACGTCCGGATGTGTCCGTGGACATCCGAACGGACAACGAACCTTAAACTAGATAAACATATTTTTTACAACGCAAAAGATCGCTGAATTAAAACTAAAAACTAAAACAAAGCTTACTCCTCCCCGTTGGAGGTGAGATCGACTACTACCGTGCCAGAGCCGCCGACGTGTGCCTCTTTGGCATCGTCGTCTGAGGCCTCGAGCTCCTCAAAGCCATGCGTTGTTGATGCGGAGTTGGCGTCGCTCCCGGTCGATGGGGCGGTGACTCTCCACCAATGCAAGCACCGTCCGTTTCTCGTCGAGGACGCCCGGACTCACGAGGAGCTCTGCCACGGCGGCAGCATCCGCGCGCTTTGCCTCAAGTTGAGCCACCGCCGCGCGATGCTCCTCCAAGAGCGCGACGTTAAACTGCTGCTCCGCCTGCAGCATGGTGAACTCGGATGCCGTGGGAGGCGCAATGTCGACGGCCATTGCCTCCTCCTCAGCGACCTCCGCTATGGCCATGGGATCGCCCTCCTCCTTCGAGCTTTGATCTAGAGAATTCGGAGGTTGGCCCGCCTTAATGCGGATCTCGCGTCGGGAGTCAGCGGCATAGACCTCCGCCGCGATTTTAGCACGGTGCTTCGGCGTCAGCTGCTTGTACCACATAGCCAATGACCGCACCATGGCGACGGCGGACGTCGGACGCGAACTATGGACTCGGGGAACGGACAGCGGATGCAAACTATGGGCTCGGGCAGTGGATGCGAACTAGGGGGCTCTAACGGTGGGTGGATGGGCTCGGAGGTGCAGTACTGGGGGGTGGCTGGCCGGCTTTAAATAGCCGGGGCAGGCGGGCCGACGAAGGTTCAATGCCGGAGTAGGCTTCTCGGGCGGCGCGCCAGCGTGAACGCGGATAGGCGGATGGCTGGTCAAGCGGTATGAAAGCGCGGATGGTTATAGGGCTGGCTGGAGAGGGTTTTTGGGGTGGGACCGAGGTGTCGGAGTCCACCATGGACATCCGGACTCCCCCCGATTTGAGGCCAGGCTGTGGGATTTCGGACGTCCGGACCGGTCCGGTCTGTTTTGGTGATCCGGGTTGGATGGCTAAAAATGTCAGGACCGGACATTTGCGGACATTTTGATGATCCGCGTTGGAGATGCCCTAACGACCCACTTCATGGTGAATATTCAGTGAATACTGTGTGCTTCCTCATCTCCCCACTCCATCTTCCTAAAACACCTCTGGCAGTACACTCTCCAGTCTGGACAGACTTCTAACAAATGCATCCTTATCCTAACAAATGCCCTTTTGTCTCACACCCTTACGTTTACCCCACTCATCATATCGGTTTTGCTAATCGCTGCCGCAGAACGATGTGTAAAACTGATTGATTTCCCTTTCATATCATGGGTTACCTTTTGTTCTTTTTGCTGTACCTGGATGGAGGCTATTTCTCCTCATGAGTAACGTATAGATTTGAGGCATTGTGCTCCTCTTGTAACTTGATTGGTTAAAATATAGCAAGTCTAAAAGGCACAAAGTGACTTAAGATAGGGTTAAATTAGGGGCAGCTTGGAAGGATCACATGATTTACACGTAGATGTCTACAAGTTCATCACTGAAGAAGGTCTAGTACAATGGTCAGAGCTTGTGGCAAACAATTTATGTGTATATTAGAAACGAGAAGTTGGAACCATTGGTGCGTACTTTCTTGACATCTTAAGAGAAGTTCATAGGATAGCTTTGGTCTTTGCAGATAAGCATGAGTAGAAATTAAACACACCGCCCATGGGCACTAATAGACTGTTGATTATCCTACTGAGGTGATCCTACTGATCTGCATGATGTCTGCCAGTGCTGTTGCCTGAATTTTATTTCAAAAATCTTCTCACTGTTTTATGATCTTGGGCATTACCTCATCTACATTCCCTAGTCCAACTGCCGCAACATTGGATCACTAGTAGAAAACGGGCCATCAGTCCCGGTTCCAGAGGCCCTTTAGTCCCGGTTCTGCAACTGGGACTAAACGATCGGGACTAATGCCCTCCACTTTTAGTCCCGGTCGTGTTCTGTCGTGGATTTATCACGGCAGATGTCCGAAGACTTAGGTTCGAGGCCATCGCTAAGGCGGTGGACTCAAAGGGGTTGGTCGAGACAAGGGACACGGGTTTACCCAGGTTCGGCCCCTCTAGAAGAGGTAAAAGCCTACGTCCTGCTTGTGTTGGATTGATTGGAGTATCGATTACAAGGGAGCGGATTCGCTTGACCTAGTTCTCGATTAGTTGGTTCTCTGTCTAAGCCGCCCCAGGGTCTCGCCTTTATATAAGAGGTCAAGGCCCTGGGTTACACGAGTCCTAAACCGACTCATACATCGTAGTGAATCCTGTCTCTAAGCCGCCTTGCCGTCTTGGGCAAGCCGTCTCCGGGCGGCTTAACCGCCCGGGTCTTCATACCATCTTCTGTCTCTGGGCCTCCGCCTTAGCTCATCTGGTAAGCCGCCACACGGCATGGCCTTCATCTTCCGGCCCACCTTATGGGTCTTGGGCTATGAGCCGCCAGGTATGACCCGGAAACTCCTGGGCGGGTCTTACCACGGGGTTATATCCCCAACATGTTCCGAACCGGGACTAAAGGTGCTCCACGTGGCCGCTGCGGGGCGCCGAGGCAGGAGGACCTTTAGTCCCGGTTCGTGACACGAACCGGGACAACAAGGCAGCCACGCGTCAGCACCTGCCAGGCGCTGGGTTTTTTTTTTGTTTTTTGGAAGGAGGGATTATGGGTTTTGGAGGGTTTATAGGGGTTTCATATTGTGTTTCCCCCTTTTCTTTTTGTTTTTACTCTTCAAATCTTTTACATTTAGTGTTTCATTTTTATTTTATGTTTTCCATTCAACTCGACGCTAGGTACTACATATAGCAATGAAGGAACCATTAATTACACAACATCGTCATGAACCTATATAGAGAGAAGTGACCTCTCTTTCTCCGTGCTTCGTCTAACAACAAGTTTTCGTATATCTATTCGACGCTACTACATATAGTAGACGATCATGCATATATACAATATAACATCTCTTACGATCCCTAACATCATTTACCAAAATCGCATTGCAATTCCCGATGGTATTCTCCGTCTTTAGGTATGACGTGCTCAACAAAGAATCCCGCCAATTCCTCTTGAATTCCTCGTATGCGATCATTTTGTAGGAGTTGATCCCGCTTCTGCCAGGTCTAATTTAAAGAAGGGGGTCAATATATAATATATATATGAATGAAACTCAACACAATTGATGGTAATAAAATAAAATTATGAATATTGTTTACGTACTTCTAATTGTTGTGTACTTATGCCGCCCCGCTCAGAGCTCGAGTTGCGAATGAACTCGCAAACGTAGTATCCACATAAATTATTCCCGGGTGCCTGCCACAAGCACTTTACGAGAATAGAGTTCAATCAAAATGATAATCAAGCATGATAATGGTATTGAAACTAGAATCAATGAGAGATGCGCGGAACTAGCTAGTACTACTTACTTTGGTGTGTGAAAATCGCAGCTTCTTTTTCCATTCACCCCTAACCGTGCTGGTGAACTTTTTCCAAACCCTGTCCGACAAAGAAAATGATTACTTGATATCAGAAAATGAACGAAAGTTGCCGATATGGTGCGATAATGATTGAACTTACTTCTGGAGCATTTCACTCCTTAGGCTCTTTACGTCTCGAGTCCAAGACAATTACTAGTCGCGCGTAAAGCTGAATGGCTAGCGGAATAAAGTGGAACCTGCGCACGCATAATACATCAATTACACTTAACCTCGAGTAAGCGAAACAGAATGTGCACAAGACAGTAACACTCACTGGAAGTTGTAAGGAAAAAGTATTTCCCTTCTGTTTTGTTGTCGAAGTAACGCCTTTAGCAAGTTTTTCTCTATTTCATCGGGTTTTTTTCGTAACGTATATTCATTTACGGTATTTGGGTTAATGAACCCAACGTCATAGATTTATCTTCTTCTGCATTCGACGATCTTCAATCTGCATAATATAGTGAGGATAATTATACATGCAATGAATGAGCTGAGCTAGAGACTTAATTACAGAAATAATACTTACAGACAATAGCAAGTCATGAGAGTTTTGTCGAGGGCCGCTTGATTGTATAACTGAAATAGTTCTTCAAATTCAACGTATAACAGGTTGACTCCAATGAAGTCATGCTCATCATTAATTCCCAACAACATACTGTCTGTCCCATCCCTGCAGGTTTTCAAGTACCAGTCATGCAATCTTCGCATCATCGTTGATAGATGCGGGAGCTGCTCAGGTTTGATGAGAGGCTTCCCGTGCTCGTATCTAAAGGTTACTACCTCAGCCATTTCGAACTGTACATCATCGCCTAAGTAATCACCAAGAGTGATAGCAAGACCACCGGCCGCTATCTTCGGATCATTAGCGATATCGGTAAACACCTTGAGCGGGGGGCACGATTGCTTTTCTTGTTCGCCGAGCTGGGGAATTTTTTTCCCACTTCTTGCACCACTGCTACTTAAGCTTCCCGACGGCTTCGCTTGATCAAATGTCTTTTTAATACAGCGGTCATAGTTTGATTGCGGTGGAGGCGGTGGTGGTCCCCTAAGGGCATCCAGACAGTGCTTCGCTTTTACCGGATCTACTTTCTCCTTTGGAGGGGACATTTCGGTGCAAGATGGCGTTTCACTTCGTCAGCCACGATGTCATTGTTTTCCTCGACAGTCATGTCGTAGGGTAACTTGGGAGGAGCCTTCTTGACCCTTGGGCCTGCTCTGGATTTCTTCGTTGTTGTACTGCTGCTAGCCGCCGGAGCGGCGGTGGCTCTCTTCCGCCGTTGCTGAGGCAGCGGAGTTAGCTGACACGGCGGAGGAGGCGGAGTCCGCTGACGTGGCGGAGACAGCTGAGGCGGAGGAGGATTCTGCTGAGGGGCCTCCTCCGCCGGAGTCCGCTGAGGCAGCAGAGACGACTGACGCACCGGAGACGACTGAGGCGGCGGAGACAGCTGAGGCGGAGGAGGATTCTGCTGAGGGGCCTCCTCCGGCTGAGTCTGCTAAGGCGGCGTCCAGTTTGGAAGCACGATGTTTTCCTTTCTCCATAGACATGTAGTCCTGGCAGCATTTTCCAGATGAAACTCCCTTTCACCAGTAGGGTATTCAAGCTCCAGCCCCTCAAATCCGTTCATAACTTCATCCACCCCGACAACAGCAAAGCCATCTAGAATCGGAGCGAAATGGAAAGTTCCATCAGGTCGAGGAGGTAAGACATAGCCGACCGCCACCTTCAAGGTTAGGTTCTGGCATTTCGCAATTAGCTCACAATGTTCCCTCTCCGTGATACCATCCACGGGGTAGCGAGGAGCCGTGATATCAGGCTGAACGAGCTCCGTGGAAGCCACACTGCTTTTCCACTGAGATGTTGGGGTAGCTTCGTGGGCAGTATCGAATGAATGATCTTCGTGTTGCTGAGAAGCTCGCTGACTGGTATATGCCTCTAGTTTCTTCTCATGCAGCGATAATCTTTCTTCCATCTTCTGCATCCGGTCTGCTTCCTCTTTCTTCTTTCTCCCTCGGCTTCTATAACCAGTGCTGTCCGAAAACCCATGCTTCCACGCAACGGAGCCTGATGTGCCTCTAGTTCGTCCAGGGTGTTCAGGATTCCCGAGGGCCTTTGACAACTCGTCCTTCTCTCTGTCGGGATGGAACCTCCCTTCCTGCACTTCCTTGATTGCTTCTTGAATCATTTTGACGGGTGTTTCAAGTTGAGCTTTCGTGAAAACACACTTCCCTGTTTCTGGGTCCAAAGTTCCCCCATGCCTGAAGAACCAAGTCCTACACCGATCGGGCCAGTTTAGGGCCAGTTCTTTTGTAGCTTATTTGAGCTTATTGTCAAAATAAGCCAGAAGCTGAAAAGAACTCGTTTTCAGAATCTGAGCTCAGCTTATTTCCATAGACCCTTCTAGTGCAATGAGAATAAGCTGGGGGGGAGGAGCTTCTCGCAGAAGCTCACTTAACCCCGAAGGATGAACAGTGTTTTACCCAAAAAATACTTTCTGAAAATTTTCGGATAATTTGAAATTTTTGAAATGTGTCGGAAAATTTGAAATTTCTGAAATGTTTTGGATGAACAGTGCTTTATCCGAAAAAAAATACTTTCTGAAGATTTTGGAATAATTTGAAATTTTGGAAATGTGTCAGAAAATTTGAAAATTTTGAAATGTTTTGGATGAACAGTTGTTTATCCGAGAAAAAAAATACTTTCTGAAGATTTTCGGATAGTTTGAAATTTTTGAAATGTGTCAGAAAATTTGAAAATTTTGAAATGTTTCCGATGAACAGTTGTTTATCCGGGAAAAAAATACTTTCTGAAGATTTTCGGATAATTTGAAATTTTTGAAATGTGTCAGAAAATTTGAAATTTTTGAAATGTTTCGGATGAACAGTGCCATACCACAGATAAGCTGAAAAAGCAGACACTGAAAAGAACTGGCTAGCTTATTATCTGGAGCTTATTTTCACAGGAGCTTATTTACAGCTTATTTCCACAGGAGCTTATTTCCACAGCAGCCCTCAAAAGAACTGGCCCTTAATGTCGCTGGTTGGACCCCTTTAGCAAGTAGGTCATTCTCAGCTTTGTCCCACGTAGGCCGAGCAACATTGTAGCCACCTGACCCCGTAACATGGTGGTACTTCTTCTTTGCAGCATTTATCTTATTTGTCTGTGACCTTTTCTTAGCTTTCTCTGATTTCTTGTACGCCACAAATGCGGGTCAGTGATCTTTTATCTTCGCATATTGACCGGTGAATTCTGGAGTCTCGTCTTTCTCGACAAACATTTTGTTCAATAGTTTCTTCCAGTTGTTGAATAGTTCTGCCATCTTTTTAAGAGCAAACGCCTTGACTTTTCGCTGTATAACTGGCTTATTTAAATCCTCCTCTGGCGGTAGGCTGGAATTTGTCATCAGCGAGTTCCAAAGCTCATCTTTCTGTCTATCGTCGACATAAGAAACTTCACCGTCCTTCTTCTTATTCCATTCTTGGATGTTGATCGGGACGCTGTCCCTAACAATAACTCCGCACTGATGTATAAATTTGTCTTTGGTCCGCTTGGGAGCAATCGGTTGGCCATCTGGAGCGACTTCTTCGATCGTGAACCTTTCATCCTGGCCCAACCTTTTCTTCGGGCCTCGTCTCTTTACAGAAGTTTGGCTCGATCCGGAGGGCTAAAAGAAGAAAGAAGCGTTAATATATGTACATACAAAACAATTAATGCATCTAGTCAGCAGAGGCTTAATTAATATATATATAGCTCGCTGGACTTTGCAACAGTTAAGGCTCCAACACCGGCGGAGCCGTCATCTCCTTCCTCCTCCATTCGATCACCGGAGCCGTCATCTCCTCCCTCCTCCATTCGATCATCGGAGCTGTCATCCTCTCTTCCCTCACCATCGTTGTCGTTGAGAAATGACAAGCTGATATCATCACCTCCGTCGCGGATTATATCCCCCAACAACTCTTCTTTTTCTAAGTGTCTGTCCATAGTTTCTGCAAATATCACAACATGGCAATATACAACCATGAGAGATGGATTCAGTGGCGGAGGCCCCAGGTGGGCAAGGTGTGGCAGCCGCCACACCTTGATTTGGTTCAAAAAATGTAAGACATGTATGCATACCATCATTTGTCAGCTTGCTGACTCTCGCTAGATGAAAAAGAATCACTGAAAAAAGAAAAGGGGCACGCAGCCACCTTAATTGGGCCTATGGCAACGCCTAGCGACGCACGCATCCCCGCTATTTGGGTCTAATCTCTGTCACGAACAGAGCTAGACAGCTCGCTCCAGCGCGCATGAAGCAATTCCCCAACCCGCGGTGAAGCACGCGCGCCACGAACCCTAGATAGCGCAGCGGCAGCCAAGCGGACGGTTGTGGGCGGCGAGCGAGCGGACGCAGTGGAGGACAGCGGTGGACGGAGGACAAACAGCACAGCTGGTTGCGGCTAAGGTCGGAACTAGGGCACGGGCAGGGCGCGATTGCGCAGCAAGCGTCGAGCGGGTGCTGTGACCAAGCGACGGTCGCCAGCTCTGCCTCCCTCACGGGTCCGGCCGTCCGCGCCTCTATATATAAAAGCCATATCGTCGTATGGTTGTCTCTAGAAATTTCCATATCCGTATCACCGTGTTCGTGTCCCTATAGGTGCTTCATAGGTTACGGCACATGCCACTCATCAAGATCAAGTAAATTCGAGAGACTTGCTTGTTATTATGCTTAAGAGTGCGCCACACCTTAATTTTTTTTCGTCCTCCGCCTCTGGATGGATTAGAGCTTGACAAAAATTGCATTGGAACTTGTCCATGATCTCATCGATCTTGAGCAGAGTAGAGTATATATATACTATAGTAGAGTATAACTAAGCAAAAATTCAGCATTCTTAATATATGTTTGTGGCATCACTAAAGAAGTTTTGAAGCACCATCGAACAAACTAATGAACATATCTCCTAATAATAATTGTATGTTGCACAAAACAATCACTCTGAATAACACACTGCTCCATACTAAACTCTAAACTCTAAATAAACTCTAAAGACAAAAATTTCTATGAACAAAAATTTGTATGAAAAAAAAACAGCAATGCAGCGGCGGCAGCGGCGGCGGCAAGCAGAGCACGCAGCAGAGGAGCTCACTGGGGGCGGCGAGCGATGGAGCTGGAGGGCCGGCCGGCGACGAGGGGAGCGCGCGGGGGACGGCGTCAGGGCAGGGCGCGGCGACGGCGACGTCGGGGCAGGGTGCGGCGACGATGTCGGGGCAGGGCGCGGCGAGGAGAGCGGGGGACGGCGTTAGGGCAGGGCTCGGGGAGGCGGCGGCGAGGTCCGGCAGCCTGGCGGCGTCGAGGTGGTCGTCGGCGCCGTCGGGGGAGAGGAGGAGATCGAAGAATGCAGATGGATTTGGAAATTTTTCTAAGTGCCGCTTATATACCCCACCCTTTAGTCTCGGTTAGTGGATCCAACCGGGGCTAAAGGCCCCCCTTTAGTCCCGGTCCGAACCACCAACCGGGACTAAAGGTGAATTTTACCAGGCAAAAGGGCGGGAATCCCAGGCCACCAACCGGGACTAAAGGCATGTTCCTAGCATGGCCAAGGGGCGGTGGAAGTTTAGTCCCACCTCACCAAGCGAAGCGCGCTCGCAGTGGTTTATAAGCCCCGCTGCGGCTGCCAACTCGAGCTCCTCTCTAAAGCAGGCCGTGGGCCTAAATTTCCTCTCTGCCCTGCCCTGTTGGGCCTACTTGCCTCGCGGGCCTGCATCCTGGCCCATGTATAGTTGGGTTTCTAGTCGTATGCAGGCCGTGGTGGCCTAGTAGGCGGGCACTTTTTTATTTTTTATGTTATTTTTTGCATATTAAAGTTTTTAACAAAAAATACTTTATGAATTTTTTTGCTATTAAAGTTTTTAACAAAACATACTTTATGAAAAATTCCTTTATGTTATTTTGTTAACCTAATAATGTTATATTTTCTTTTCTGTTAAGTAATTAGTATTTTCTTTTTTTCATGCATTTTCTTTCGAAGTATCAGGGTTTCGGACGAAAACTCATCTATTACAAAGGGATTTCATTTTTTTAACATATTTTAACTCCAGACTTTTTGTGCATTCAATATACACCATTCAAAACCACATCATTAATTTTCAACCCTTTTATGACTTCATTTACTATTTTTCATGCATTTAATGATTTATTTTGAGCTAAATGACCCTGAAATTGAAAAGCACTACAAATGAACTCTGAAAAGGTTAAAACTTGGCATGGTATCATAATTTCACCCACATAGCATGTGCTAAAAAGTTTAAAGGGTTACGGCAAAAACTGGATGCACTTCGTGTACAAACTGGACAATCTCTTTCGAAGTATCAGTGTTTCGGAGGAAAACTCATCTATTACAAAGGGATTTCATTTTTTGACATGTAACTACAGTGATATTCTAGATCAAAGCCATCATCAGAATAGTTGTGGAGAATAACTATGGCTTTCAACCCAGAATCAAAGGTGCAAAATATTCGGTTATCTTGTATATGTCGAACAGTTACTTGAACAATCGTACCATCTGATATGTTGTCTTCACTAGAGAGAAACTCTTCACTTTTTCTTCGCGTGTGTCCCTTGCTTATTGCGCCGTCACCATGGATAATCTTCATCGTTTAACAGGATGCTTGGATCAGCCTTCACTTTGAAGGGAGGAATTTCATAAAACTTTTCATAATCTTCAGACATGTCTGTCTTGTCCTCCACTCCCACGATGTTTCTTTTCCCTGAAAGAACTATGTGGCGCTTTGGCTCATCGTATGATGTATTCGCTTCCTTATCTTTTCTTTTTCTCGGTTTGGTAGACTTGCCCTTCACATAGAAAACCTGTGCCACATCATTGGCTAGGACGAATGGTTCCTCTGTGTATCCAAGATTGTTGAGATCCACTGTTGTCATTCCGTACTGCGGGTCTACCTATACCCCGCCTCCTGACAGATTGACCCATTTGCACAGAAACAAAGGGACCTTAAATTCATGTCCATAGTCAAGTTCCCATATCTCCTCTATGTAACCATAATATGTGTCCTTTGCCCTATTGGTGATTGCTGCATCAAAACGGACACCACTGTTTTGGTTGATGTTGTTTTTATCTTGGGCGATCGTGTAAAATGTATTCCCATTTATCTCATACCCTTGGTAAGTCAATACAGTTGAAGATGGTGTCCTGGCCAACAAGTACAGATCATCTCCAACAGTGTTGTTACGCATGAGATGTATTTGCAACCAACCGCCGAAAGTCCCGATGTGTTCACGTGTAATCCAGTCGTCAAACTGCTCCGGGTGTTTGGAGCGTAGAATATTCTTGTGTTCATTGATATACGGGGCCACCAAGGTAGAATTCTGTAGAACTGTGTAGTGTGCTTGCGCCCAAGAATGCCCGTCCCTACATATTATTGAATCCGCTCCTAGCGTGTCTTTTCCACTCAGTCTCCCCTCATACCGTGATTGAGGGACACCAATCGGCTTAAGGTCAGGAATAAAGTCAACACAAAACCCAATGACCTCCTCTGTTTGATGGCCCATGGAGATGCTTCCTTCTGGCCTAGCACGGTTACGGACATATTTTTTTAAGACTCCCATGAACCTCTCAAAGGGGAACATATTGTGTAGAAATACAGGACCCAGAATGGCAATCTCATCGACTAGGTGAACTAGGACGTGCGTCATAATATTGAAGAAGGATGGTGGGAACACCAACTCGAAACTGACAAGACATTGGATCAAATCATTCTGTAACCTTGGTAGAATTTCTGGATCGATTACCTTCTGAGAAATTGCATTGAGGAATGCACATAGCTTCACAATGGCTAATCGAACATTTTCTGGTAGAAACCCCCTCAATGCAACCGGAAGCAGTTGCGTCATAATCACGTGGCAGTCATGAGACTTTAGGTTCTGGAATTTTTTCTCTGCCATGTTTATTATTCCCTTTATATTCGACAAGAGGCCAGACGGGACCTTGATACTGAGCAGGCATTCAAAGAAGATTTCCTTCTCTGCTTTGGTAAGAGCATAGCTGGTAGGACCTTGATACTGCTTTGGATGTATGCCCTCTTTTTCGTTCACACGTTGCTGGTCCTCCCGTGCCTCCAGTGTATCTTTTGTCTTCCCATACACGCCCAAGAAGCCTAGCAGGTTCACGCAAACATTCTTCGTCACGTGCATCACGTCGATTGCAGAGCGGACCTCTAGGTCTTTCCAATAGGGTAGGTCTCAAAATGTAGATTTCTTCTTCCACATGGGTGTGTGTCCCTCGGCGTCATTCGGAACAGATTGTCCGCCAGGACCCTTTCCAAAGATTACTTGTAAATCCTTGACCATATCAAGTATATCATCACCAGTACGGAGGACGTGCTTCTTCCGGTGATCTGCCTCACCTTTGAAATGCTTGCCTTTCTTTCTTAAGGCATGCTTGGTCGGAAGAAATCGACGATGTCCCAGGTACACATTCTTCTTGCATTTGTCCAAATATATACTTTGGCTATCATCTAAACAGTGCGTGCATGCATTGTATCCCTTGTTTGTCTGTCCTGAAAGGTTACTAAGAGCGGGCCAATCATTGATGGTTACAAACAACAATGCTTGTAGGTCAAATTCCTACTGTTTGTGCTCATCCCACACACGTACACCTTTTTTATCCCACAGCTGTAAAAGTTCTTCAACTAATGGCCTTAGGTACACATCAATGTCGTTGCCGGGTTGCTTAGGGCCTTGGATGAGCACTGGCATCATGATGAACTTCCGCTTCATGCACAACCAAGGACGAAGGTTAAAGATACATAGAGTCACGGGCTAGGTGCTATGATTGCTGCTCTGCTCCCCAAAAGATTAATGCCATCTGTACTTAAACCAAACCATACGTTCCTTGCATCATCTGCAAAGTCCCGCCACTTTCTCTCGATTTTTCTCCACTGCGACCCGTCAGCGGGTACTCTCAACTTCCCTTCTTTCTTACGGTCTTTTGTGTGCCATCGCAACAACTTGGCATGCTTTTTGTTTCTGAACAGACGTTTCAACCGTGGTATTATAGGAGCATACCACATCACCTTGGCAGGAACCCTCTTCCTGGGGCGCTCGCCCTCAACATCACCAGGGTCATCTCGTCTGATCTTATACCGCAATGCACCGCATAACGGGCATGCGTTCAAATTCTCGTACTCACCGCGGTAGAGGATGCAGTCATTAGGGCATGCATGTATCTTATGCACCTCTAATTCTAGAGGGCAGAGAACCTTCTTTCCTTCGTACGTACTGTCAGGCAATTCGTTATCCTTTGGAAGTTTCTTCTTCATTATTTTCAGTAGCGAACCAAATCCCTTGTCAGATACACCATTGTCTGCCTTCCATTGCAGCAATTCCAGTGTGGTACTGAGCTTTGTGTTGTCATCTTCGCAATTTGGATACAACCCTTTTTTGTGATCCTCTAACATGCGATCGAACTTCAACTTCTCCCTTTCACTTTCGCATTCTCTCTGTGCATCAACAAAGACCCGACGAAGATCATCATTGGGCACATCTGGTGCCTCTTGATCTTCAGCGTCCCCCGTTGCAGTATCACCGTATTCAGGGAACATAGGATAGTTGTCATCATCCTCTTCTTCTTCATTGTCTTCCATCATAACCCCTCTTTCTCCGTGCTTGGTCCAAACATTATAGTGTGGCATGAAACCCTTCTCAAGCAGGTGCAAGCACTACAAGAATTAGGTTCTTTGCCATCTGCCATGGCAGACGGCAAAGGACCGGCCCACGGATGGCAAAGGTCTTTGCCATCAGCCGGTAGACGGCAAAAGTTTCGGCACTGCTAGCGCCGGCAATGCGGCTGTTTGCCGTCTGCCAAGACACAGCGGATGGCAAAGAATCTTTGTCATCAGCTGGCTGACGGCAAAGGACGCTGACGGCAACGTATGGCTATTAGCCCCATTAGGTGGCTAACGGCATACTTTGTCGTCCCAAGCCCTTTGTCATCTGCCTGCCCAAGACCTTTGACATCTGCCTGCCCCAAGCCCTTTGTCATCTTCCTGGCCCCCAGCCCTTTGCCATCTGCCTGCCCCAAGCCTTTGCCATCTGCCAGCTGATGGCAAAGTGACCAAATGGGTCAGACCTGGTGCTCCTAGGTTGCACATGCTGCTGCCACGTGACATCTTTGCCGTCTGCTGGCAGATGGCAAAGGGCTTTGCCATCTGCTAGCAGATGGCAAAGAGCCTGTATTGCCCCTTTTTTGTTTGTTTTTTTTTATTTCCCTACATTTTCACAGCACATCTTCAGCACATATATTTCACAGCACATATATTTCCAACATCATCGTGAAAATATTTAACAAGCTAGAGAACACATCGGCTAGCACAATACATAGTTTCGCATAGTTCATCCATATATACATACATAAGTTTCACATTGTTCGTCAATACAAATGAAAAAAAAATGAACACTAGCAGTCCATCAATCCCAGCTTCCATGAAGTGAATCAAATCTGCAAAAACGGGAGTAATTAAGAAAGTTAGAAGAAGAAGAAAAAGAAGAAGAAGAAGAAGAAGAAGAAGAAGAAGAAGAAGAAGAAGAAGAAGAAGAAGACTAAAAGAATAAGAAGTAGTAGAAGAAGAAGAAGAAGAAAAAGAAGTAGAAGAAGAAGACTAGAAGAAGAAGAAGAAGAAGAAGGAGTAGAAGATGGAGAAAAAGAAAGAAGAGAAAAAGGAAGAATAAGAATATATTTCCTTCTTCTTCTCTCTTCTATCTTTTTATCCTTTTCCTTCTCATTCTTCTTCTTTTATTCTTTCTTCTTCTATTCTTTCTTTTTCTCCTCTTCCTTGTTTTTCTTCTTATTATTCCTTATTTGTGTCATTTTAGAGCTAACTTAGGTAATTATGCCATTTTTGAGCTAACTAAGACTATTATGTCAATTTGGAGGAAAACAAGCTAAGTATATGACATTTATGAGCTAACCAAGGTTACTATGCTATTTTTGACCTTACTAAGCTAATTATGTCATAAATGAAGTAAATAAGCTAATTATGTTATTTTGGAGGATAATTAGCTAAGTATGTCTTTCTTTGGGAAAATGAGCCATGTAAGTGCCATATTAGGGCTAACTAGCACGTACGAAGATAAGTATGCATTTGTTAATCAAAACACTAGAGAACTAAGTATGCGAAATACATGCTTACAAATATGGAGAATATTTCTAATGTATAACAAATTAACAATGACTCAGCTAGAGTTGAATTCAGCATCTAAATCACTTTTATGGATCTGCATACAGAAATATGGTCATGCATTTTAGAACCAACATTTTCAAATCTTAAATCAGACTAGATAGGAGAGGGCGTTGCAATTGCAAGTTTTCACAGAAGAGTCCTAAATCAGACTATAGTCATATTGCCGGGTTGCTTAGGGCCTTGGATGAGCACTGGCATCATAATGAACTTCCGCTTCATGCACAACCAAGGAGGAAGGTTATACATACATAGAGTCACAGGCCATGTGCTATGCTTGCTGCTCTGATCCCCAAAAGGTTTAACGCCATCTGCACTTAAACCAAACCATACGTTCCTTGGGTCATCTGTAAAGTTGCTCCACTTTCTCTCGATCTTTCTTACGGTCATTTTTGTGCCATTACATCAACTCGGCATGCTTTTTGTTTCTGAACAGACGTTTCAACCGTGGTATTATAGGAGCATACCACATCACCTTGGCAGGAACCCTCTCCCGGTGCTCTGGCCCTCAACATCACCAGGGTCATCTCTTCTAATCTTATACCGCAATGCACCGCATACCGAACATGCGTTCAAATCCTCGTACGCACCGCGGTAGAGGATGCAGTCATTAGGGCATGCATGTATCTTCTGCACCTCCAATCCTAGAGGGCATAAAACCTTCTTTGCTTCGTACGTACTGCCGGGCAATTCGTTATCCTTTGGAAGTTTCTTCTTCATTATTTTAAGTAGCGAACTAAATCCCTTGTCAGATACACCATTGTCTGCCTTCCATTGCAGCAATTCCAGTGTGGTACCGAGCTTTCTATTGTCATCTTCGCAATTTGGGTACAACCCTTTTTTATGATCCTCTAACATGCGATCGAACTTCAACTTCTTCCTTTCACTTTCGCATTCTCTCTGTTCATCAACAATGACCCGGCGAAGATCATCATCGGGCACATCGTCTGGTTTCTCTTGATTTTCAGCTTCCCCCATTGCAGCATCACCGTATTCAAGGGGCGGGTAGTTGTCATCATCCTCTTCTTCTTCGTTGTCTTCCATCATAACCCCTCTTTCTCCGTGCTTGGTCCAAACATTATAGCGTGGCATAAAACCCTTCTCAAGCAGGTGAAAGTGAAGGGTTTTAGAGTTGGATAAAGCCTTCGTATTCTCACAGACAGTACATGGACAATGCATAAAACCATTCTGCTTGTTTGCCTCAGCCGCTTCGAGAAAATTATGCAGGCCCTTAATATACTCGGAGGTACGTCGGTCACCGTACATCCAGTGCCGGTTCATCTGCGTGCGTTATATAGTTCTCATTATTGAACAACATATAACTCTCTAGAGCATCTAATTAAATCATACAAGTAAGAACTATCTAGAACAACATATAACCAAAACCATCGCACTATATAATAACAAACAATAATAAAAGTAAGAAAGTTACACAAGTATCTATCTAAATCATACAAGTAAGAACTTTTTTCTTTTAGAAAGAAGATAAGAAGAAGAGGCTAACCACGGTGGTGCCGGCGCCGAGATGGGCGCGGGCGATCGACGGCGGTGAGGACGGGTACGGGACAGGACGGACCGCCAACCTAGACAAATCTTGAGGAAAATGGAGCTTGGACAAGGAGCTTCCAGAGGAGAAAGCTTAAGTATGGATCGGGCATTTCATCGAACACCTCATGTGCATAGGAGGTGAGCTAGAGCACCACAAAGCTCTCCCCTCGCCGGCCAGAAAAACAGAGCAGTGTGGAGTGCTCTGCTCGCTGGCAAGGGGGGTATATATAGGCATCTCATTGGTCCCGGTTCGTGGCTGGAACCGGGACTAAAGGACCCCCTTTGGTCCCGGTTCCAGCCACGAACCGGGACCAATGGTTGTGGGCCAGGAGCGAGGCACATTGGTCCCGGTTCGTGTCTGGAACCGGGACTAAAGGGTCCAGACGAACCGGGACCAATGCCCCACGAGGCCCGGCCGGCCCCCTGGCCTCACGAACCGGGACCGTTGCCCCCATTGGTCCCGGTTCGTGACTGAACCGGGACTAATGGGCTGGCCCGGCCTGGACCAAAGCCCTGTTTTCTACTAGTGCTAGCTAACAGAACAGAATCAACTAGAACTGATGCAGAGCAAGATGAGCATTTCCTAATTATATACAGTACCATTACTTGATGATTACATGACCAATCAACTAGAAGAAAAAACTGGTTTCAGTTTCGAAGATGCTATGCATAATATTTGCACTCATGTAGTATATTTCACATTTAACCAATATACAATGCAATGTATATAAAGCTTTAGAGATTATCATTCATAAGAAAAGGCAAAAAATACACTGTTCTAGTAAGTTATCTGAAGGATAAAATAAATAAAAACTAATGACCATGCACAGATTCATATATCATTCATAAGAAAAGGCAAAAAATACACTGTTCTCGTAAATTATCTGAGGGATAAAATAAATAAAAACTAATGACCATGCGCAGATTCATATATCAAGAATAAGGGAAGTACCCTGTGATCATAGGCATACCAAATGAGGTGTTGCTTTGACAGATTAATAGGCAAAAGAAGTGTTGCAGAGTCTCGCACAAAAAGTAAGGGACCCAACTGAATAAGGAAACCAGGTGCATTGCCATTTCCATTAGTTGAACCACCTCGTGATGATTCTAACCTCCAAAAATCTCCATGTGGAACAACTGAACTATCAACAGTGTGGTGCCTTGTATTGTACATTGCCGAGACATTTACAGTCCCCTGCATCATCATCATTACAGGTGGTATGATGTGTACTTGAGCATATTGAATGTGTTTCAGCATCGCAAACCCAGTATAATTACATTCTAAACCTGTACAAAAACCCATCATAAATCTGCAGAAAAAAAGAAGGGTATAACCTTTGGTATACGAAAAGGATATCTGAAGTACATGTACTACTAAATGACAAACATATAGCCACAAACAGTATATCATATTGAAATTTCAGAGGAGTGTTAACTTTTAGGCCCAGCAGTCAATCACACAAACAAATAACAGATACACACAATTGGGATATTTCGCCAAGTCATCTCATGTATCTCCTTTTTTTTTCTGTTTCCTTCTCACGAATCTTACACAAGATAATAACCTGCATGTGTATATGTACACAATCAAGCTAGATGACTCACACTCGTACACACTCCGCAGACTCACCTAGTCCAAGTCGTACGTGTCAACTAACACTTAGCTAGGTAGGACCAAACCAGACACGACTAAGTCTTGATTGTTCCAACAGTCTCCCCTAATTAATACTCTGTTCGGCAGAATCAATCAGCCAAAACAATCACACATACACAAGATAGGCATATTTCACCAAAGACACCTCAGGTGCCACTTTCTTTTTCCTTGTTTCTTTCTCAAAACAGTACACAACATTGCAACCTGCATTTGTATGTATGCACAATGAAGCTACACGACACTCTCACATACACGGACTCGCCTTCCGTACACGTCAATTAGAACATCGCCAGGTAGGACTCGACGTGCCACGATCAGATTCGACTAACACAGCTCCTGGCAGGACACATAGCTAAGAATTGACTATACCAACAATGAACACAAATAATTACAACAACAAGCACATAGCCACCATTCTACAACTAAATCATCCATGCATAAGCTAAGCTTCCACACGTAGAAGATACTACATCATCTCACTTTGAAGCATTATCTATCACAAAGTGTAAGGGATAGCAGAACACATATCAATTGAGATGGAAATCCAACATTGGTACCTGAGGCTTCATAAATTTCCCCAAAGTCCCGATCTCGAACTCGAACCCGTCGTCGTCTTCATCCGACCCATCCGCACCCTCAGCCCCGACACCGACCGCACTAACGGCAGCGGCACTTCCGGTGGCCGCCGCAGCCACCTCCTCGAGGGAATCCCTTTCCCCGACACGCTCCAGAGCTATCCCGCGCCCTCGGCAGCCCTCTCCGTGGCGAGCCCCGCCTCTCCCTCATCCACCGCCGCGGGCGTTGGCGGCGCAGCAGCCCCCTCCCACTTCCGGCGGCGGCGCGGGCCCTCCGCGGGGAACGGCACGGGAATCTGCCGCGACAGCTGCTGCACGGCGCCGCCGACGGAGGCGCCGAGGTCGGACCCCGCCTGGCCGAGCCGGCCGCCGATCTCGACGAAGGACGCGACGGCCACGGCCGGGAGGTCGACGCCCCCGCCGCCGACGAAGGGAACCGCGGGGAGCTCGATGTCGAAGGGGATGAGCTTGAGCTGCGGCGGCTGCACGTGGAGGAGGAGGCCCGAGACGCCCTGCGCGAGGCGGGAGGTAGGCCCCCGTCGGCGTGGAGCGGCGGTAGAGGTGGCGTGGGGCAGCGGTGGGACGGGGTGGGGCACCAACGCGGCCGCCGGGGGGGGGGGGGGGGGGGGGGGGGGGGGCGCGGTGTGAAGCCCTAACCGGCGGGCGGCGGCGGGGATCGATCGGCGTGGGGCGGCGGCGTGCAGATCGACCGGAGCTGCTGAACGAAGGAGAGAGCTGGCTAGGGATTTGACTTTTTTTTTTGAGGAAAGGCTAGGGATTTGACTGTTCTGGGTGGGACGTGACTGTCTAGTGATTTTTGGGGGAAAAATTTCGCGGGTTGGGCAGGCTATTAGGCCGGTGGGGAGCTCCGCTATGTGCCCATCCCCTTTGCCATCTGCTAGCAGACGGTAAAGAGGGGGAGGCTGATGGCAAAGAGGCTAGCAGACTGTCGGTGGGGAGCTCCGTTATGTGTCAATCCCATTTGTCATCTGCTAGCGGACGGCAAAGATGGGGAGGCCGATGGCAAAGAGGCAGCTGACGGCAACCATGCCGTCCACGGTGCAGTGGGGTCCGTCTGGTCTCTTTGCCGTCTGCCTGGCACATCTTTGCCGTCTGCCAGCGGACGGCAAAGAGTGCACTGATGGCAAACAGTATCTTTGCCATCAGTGCGTTCTTTGCCGTCTGTTTTTTGGTAGCTGACGACAAATAGTTTCTTTGCCATCTGCCAGCAGACGGCAAAGATCAGACAGATGGCAAATTCTCTGATTCCAGTAGTGAAGTGAAGGGTTTTCGGGGAAGAGTAATCCTTCGTATTCCCACAGACAGTACATGGACAATACATAAAATCATTCTGCTTGTTTGCCTCAGCCACTTCGAGAAAATTATGCAGGCCCTCAATGTAGTCGGAGGTGCGTCGGTCACCGTACATCCATTGCCGGTTCATCTGCGTGCATTATATAATTAAGTATATCAAAAACCATTACAGAACATCATCAATAGAGAAGTGACCAAATTAATTCAAGTTCATCATCGCATAAAAACCAAAGTACAATAGTGATCAAATGTTATTACTGAAAAAAAAATACATAAAGTTCATACATATAGTTCTCATAGAACAACTTACAGCTCTCTACAGCATCTAATTAAAACATACATTGAAACTAACATACTATGATCGTCGACGACATCGGCAACATGCAACTCCAATTTCAACTTCTCCTCTTCAATTCTTTTCATTTTTTCTTTCAAGTAATTGTTTTCTTTTTCAACCAAATTTAACCTCTCGACAATAGGGTCGGTTGGAATTTACGGTTCACATACCTCCTAGATAAAAACATCTATGTCACGTTCATCGGCATAATTGTCAAACACTAAATGAAACAAATAGTTATAAAAGATAATATACCACATCCGAATCATAGACCGGACGAGAGGCGACGGGGGCGGATACCAAAACCATGGCACTATATAATAACAAACAATAATAAAAGTAAGAAAAATATACAAGTAGCTATCTAAATCATACAAGTAAGAATTTTTTTCCTTTTAAAAAGAAGATAAGAACAAGAGGCTCACCACGGTGGTGCCGGCGACGAGATCGGCGCGGGCGATCGACGGCGGTGAGGACGGGGACGGGGACGGGACGGCACCCTACACGTGGAGGTCGAGCTTGGAGAGGAGAAAGCTTAAGTGTAGCTCGGGCATTTCATTAAACACCTCACGTGCATAGGAGGTAAGAACAGAGTAGCACACACCTCCCACCCTTCCATGGCCAAAAAACAGAGGAGATGGGGGGCGTGGATATATATAGGCAAAACATTAGTCCCGGTTTTAGATACAAACCGGGACTAAAGGCCTACCCTTTAGTCCCGGTTTTAGATACAAACCGGGACTAAAGGGCAGCAACCCCTTTAGTCCCGGTTGGTGTCTGGAACCGGGACTAAAGGTCCCAGTTGAACCGGGACTGATGCCTGCGGAGGCCCGGCCGGCGTCCTAGCCGCTCGAACCGGGACAGATGCTCCCATTAGTCCCGGTTCATAACACGACCGGGACTAATGCTCTGATCTGGCCAGGACCAAAGCCCTGTTTTCTACTAGTGGATCCTTCGTCATCCTACGGCCAGGTGTCATCTAAAGCAAACGAAGTCCTTTAGTTCAGGTGGTTATTGTGTATGTGACACGGATATTTGCTAACAGATCCATATTCCTGAAACATCCCTCGTGCTTCATTACTAGGGCACTCTGAATTATGTCTAGTAGCTTTACTAAAGTAGTAGTTATTTTCATAATACATTGATACACAAGATCTCAGATGTAACTGGCTTTGATACAACAGAAAACAGTAGCCATTATGCTTGTAACTGTCAGCAACGTGTGAAACAAACATACATTTTCATGGAGGAAGCAGCACTCACCATGGTTTATATGATGATGCTTCGTTGCACACCATATATAACTTAATTGTTGTGCCAGAATTGCTTTGTTGTCGACTAATCAGTCATTTAACAGGTGCTTTACCCACTAGGATTGCTGCTGATGACCCAAGTAGCTCTTATTTGACAAATCACCCTCCAGTTTGCTGCGCTGTATGGCTGATTCTGATGCACTCAAAGTCGAACAATGAAGAATAATGATTCTCATTTTCCCTTCCTCTCTTAGTATTCGCTGCAGTCCTTATCGTTTCTGTTGCCGTATAGTTAATTTCAAGTTGCAACAGCTATATAATATGATACTACCTCTGTAAACAAATATAAGACGTTTTAGACCACTAATTTAGTGATCTAAAACATCTTATATTTCTTTACAGAGGGAGTATTTACCAAGTTGCAACTGATTCTCCTTGGATCTGTCCATGCCAAAACAGTGTGGAGCAGTTTCACTATCCGTCGGGCTAATTACATTCAATAACTTATCCAGCGTGTACTTTCCTGCAGTTATGAGTGGTGCTTCCGTAAACGCACCGAGATCAGATGCAGCCCACTTGCCACAAGCAAAGGAATTTCCAATTGTGCACCTTGCCATTCAGCAGGAAGCATTTGTCTCTTTTGGCTGGTAAGGACAAAAAGGTCAGCCTGCCGTACCAAATAAAATAATTCACGCCATATTGTTGCAGCCTTAAACCTTAACGAGCCTATAAATACTTGAGCATAACCCCGGCTTATGATTCTACCTGGGGCAAATCACATAGCAGCAATACAGACCTATTCCCCGCAAAAAAAAAAAAAAAAGCCAATACAGACCTACTACGAAACTATATTGATCCACGTTTTTGCAGTTGCAGGATTCTGAAGAAAGATTTCAGCCAGATTACCAAGAGTGAACATGTATTCAAGAAGGACACTGCTTCACACTCCATTCTCTGGGGGGCAACCCTCCGGTCCAAGCCAGCCAGTGCCTGGAACCACGGTCACTGATGGCGGTGCTCCTGGAACTGGAAGCAACTTCGATGCAAACGTCGTCATGATCCTTGCTGTTCTTCTCTGTGCGTTGATCTGCGCACTCGGGCTCAACTCGATAGTCCGGTGCGCGCTGCGGTGCTTGAGCCGGGTGGTCGCCGATGCAGAGCCAAGCCGGGTCACACGGCTGGCTAAGGGTGGGCTGAGGAGGAAGGCCGTCCGAGCCATGCCGATCATGGTCTACTCCGCTGGGCTGAAGCTCAATACTGCCTGCCCGATGTGCACGATTTGCCTCTCGGATTTTGAGGCCGGGGAGCATGTGAAGGTCCTCCCCAAGTGCAACCATGGCTTCCATGTCAGATGCATTGACCGGTGGCTCCTGGCGCGCTCCACGTGCCCGACATGCCGGCAGTCCTTGTTCGCGGAGCCGCAGAAGGCGTCCGGCTGCTCCGAGGCGAGCCAGGCCGACCCGGCGCGAGTCTACTCTGTCCTTGTGCCACTCAGACCTGAAGGTTTGATCACTACGTACTATTTTTAGAGCCATTAGTTGCTTCCAGTTGTTGCATGAAAGATGACAGAGTGAGGTATAAAACAATAGAAGGTTGTGTTGTTGACTCGGTGTTGCCACCATAAACTGGCTTGTAGTCCTGTTACTCCTGTACATTATGTAGTCCCTCGTACTAGAAGAAATTGTACATTTCCTCCGTGTTTCAGCTCACGTGTCGATGTTAATTATTGCTGGAGATTGTCATGGAAAATAGGTGCGATGAATCACGTTTGAATGCCACTTTGAAAAGGAAAAGAAGAAGAAGAAGAAGATAGCCGGTCTAATCATATGGCAATGGCACAGCCGCACCACCAGTCCAGCATTATGGTGATTGGAGGTCAACCTTTCCAGTGGTTGCTAAGGTTCAAGTTTCAGTGGAGGCAGCATATTCTCGAGCCATTACCAAGAGATCAGGGCCTTGGTAGTCCACTTCGTAGCTAAGCCTTAGTGATCAGTTTTATGCCCCCATAATAGACGTCTGGGTCCACACCCGGCTATAGGCATGGCCACTTCGGCTATATGTGTCATCTGCTGCTCGTCTACATGGCATCACGAGGTGATGGGCCAATGTCATGTGTCGCATTGCTATTGCTTAACTATTCTTTCTTCTATTCCACTAAGGCTGGCGCATTTCAGTGAGAATTCGCTAACATAGCTGTGGTTTACAGGAACATTGGGTTGTGCTCACTGAAAACGAAAACCGCCTGGATGCCCACTCAATGGAAAGGTGAGAACTTTTTTTTTTTTTTTTTGAGGAAAGGTGAGATCTTTCTACAGCTTATGCGGTTCCTTTGGACCAGACACTTCAACGTCACAATGATTATGAGAATGTTGTAACAGTGTTATGAAGAATGTAATGATTGTTTCCTACCATTCTTCTTTCCGGAGGAAAGTTGTACTATTCTTCTAAAGGCTCCATTCACAGGATTTGTAGTAAGTGGAGTTCATGTTATTGATTGCAATAATGGGTAAAGGGTCTCGTTGAATTATTGGTGTACAATAATGGGTAATAGCAAACTTGGGGGAGACGACGCGCGCCGCCGGCATGGTCACCCCTTGCGTTCCCTCCCCTCTGCCGCTGCCACTGGCCTCGCCAGCGGTGGCGGCAGCTCCGGCCTCCCAAGGCGGCTCGGGGAGAGCTCACGGTGGACACGTGGTGGGCGGGTTGCGGTCGTAGTCAAGGTGGTGGCTGCCGTCGATCTCGGTGATGGGGGTGTTTGCGCGCGCTCGGGGACTAGGGATGCGTCGTGGCGGCGCTATGCCTGCTTGCCGGCGGCTGCTCGCGGCGTCCGCGGCCGCTCCCGTCTACAATGGATCTGGCCGGTGCGCCTGGATCCATGCGCGCGGTCTGGCTCCTGGCACCGAGGCGGCGTCCTCGGGCCGTGGCGTGGTCCTCGCTGCTCCTGCGGCCGCTCTGGTGTCGTGGGGGCGAAACTTGGCCGGGGGACGGCTCATTCCTCTGCTCCGGCCTGCTGCGGGTCGGGGCGGCTGCCTTCTTCTCTGAATGCGCCCTCCCGGCACTGGAGGTGCGTGTGCCGTCCTGCGTGATGGTGCTTCCGGCTCAGTGGCGGCAGGGTTCAGTTTGGGTGGGGAGGTGTAACGCTACGGGTGTCGTTGGAACGAATCTGACAGTAAGGATTGGGGGTACGAATGAGGGCTGATCCTGGCTACGGCACAGGTGTGACACAGGAATTTTACGAGTTCGGGCCTCTCTCGGAAGAGATAACAACCCTACGTCTCGAGCTGCTGGAGCTTGATCTTTCTTGTGTCTGGTGATTACAAAGGAATGCTAACCCTTGTCCCAGCGGTAGGAAACGGCTTATATAGAGTACGCCGGTCCTACCCGAGCTACGTTACAAGGGTGTGATAAACGGGATTGATAACAGGCATTGCATGCGGTAACTGATACAATGAATACTAATAATGATGGAAACGCAAGCCCCTTGACGCTCCGGAGCCCAGAAAGACCGTTCGCCTTCATGCTCTTGAGTGAACTGAGCCATAGCCGAGTGGACGGCGGGTTGTCTGAGTGTTGGCAAGAATGACCGAGTGGCTCCGTACGTCCGAGTGATCCAATCTTATCCGAGTGGATGGCAGGCGTCTGAGTGAATGTTTTAAGGCGAGCATCTGGATGCCTCCAAGGCGCACGAGCCTTTCATTGATGGTAAGGGGCCCTAGGTGGGTCCAGGGTGTCAGGTCCTTAACCCTACCCTTAGTAGGTGACCCCATCATTAGCCCCCGAATCGGTTGAGGTTACATAGGACGATTTGGCTGAGCTCTTGACTCGGACCGAGTGTTGCGGAAGCACTCAGAGTCTGTTGCCAAGTGCTAACCAATCGCGACCTGAGTGGAACCACAACGGATTCCTCACTGAGTGTTTTCCGACTGATCGGGCTATCTTGACTGCTGGGCAAAACTTCGTGGAACTCATATGTCTCTCAGAAGAGATAGACTAGAGGTCCGAATGCGGACATGCCATGAAAACCCGAGTGACGATGCCGGCGCGTGGGCTGATTCTCCAGAGAGATGCCACTCATTATCCCTGAGGAACGGCCGCACAGGTCATGTCTGGGTCCAAGCTTACGAAATCTACGCCTTGGAGCCTAGAAGAAGGGCCAAGCGAATCCGTGGAGGAGCGTTAGTTTCGTCCCATTGCAATCCTGAAGAAGACTTCGGTCAGAATAGGAAATATCTATCTGAATGGTTGTAGAGGCTTTACAAGCTCTTAGCGGACTGACCGAGCACATTAGGAGAGGAGTGCGTGGGGATCAAATGGATCAATCCTCGGCGAAGTTTGTGCGATTCAAATTCCCGCGCGCGTACAACATCACGAAATTGCCGCGGTCGTGGGGGGGAGTGGGGCATGACGCCTCGATTTTTGGGAGGAAATCGCGCCACCTGTCCCACCTTCTCTTACACCACGATACGGCAAATCTTGCGGGCGTCGTTGGATCCTGCATCGACGGCGAGAGATCACCTCAGGCGGATTTACCCAGGGGTATATAAGTGTGGTGACTCCGCGGGAGGAATCCATATCCCCTTTTTACCACTCCATCTCCGCCTCGCTAGCTCTTCCTCCTCCATCGCTCGGCTCGACAGGAGTCTGCGAAAATGGCGAAGGACAAGACTGTGCAGTTGGAAAAGAAGAAGAAGACAACCGGGCGGAAGGGCTCGACGTCGAGCTCCGCTCCTCCGCCCGGCTGGATCCAAGGGGATTGACTCCCCTCGAGAGTGACCGAGGAACAAGTGGTCGAACTTGTCTCCGAGGGTCTTGTTCCGGAGAAAGGGTGGAGACTGCCGGAGCCTGATGAAATCGAGCCCGCTCCCGAGCAAGATGAGCGGGTACTCCTTGTCACTCACATCCGTCGCGGTTTTTCAATGCCTCCGAGCCCTTTTTCCGTAGTTTCCTGAATTATTTCGGAGCACAGTTGCATCACATCCCTCCGAATGCCATAGTTTACCTGTTGGCCTTTGTTTCCTTGTGCGAAAATTATCTTGGATGCCATCCTCACTGGGGTCTATTCAAGCACATTTTCACTTGCCGGTCCCAGACTGTGAAGAAAGCCTCCCCTGGTGACGAGAAAACTAGGGTCATCCAACTATGTGGGGGGTTAGGAATCCAGATTAGGAGCAAGAGCGCCTTCCCAGCAATTAGTTTCCCCGATACTGTCAAATCGTGGCAGAACTCGTGGTTTTATTGCAAAGACATTCCGGTCGGCGATTCACAGGTTGGCCTCCAGTCTATTCGAGTGAGAGAGTTGCCGCACCGAAATCTCTTACAGTCGACAAATCCGAGAATACTGCGGTAGATATCTTGGTCTCCGCTTTGGTTGGCGTCAAGAGGGCTGGCATGGATGGCATTGATCTGTTGGAGGCCTTCCTCAGTCGGTGCATCCAGCCGTTGCAGGCGAGGTCCAAGCCAATGTGGACATACGATGGCACCACTGATTCCACTCGGACGCAACCACAAGCTCTGACTGCAACAGAGATCGAGGACCGAGTGAAGCTCATCACTGCGGTGCATGACGATGCACGAGGAAGCAGGACGCTGAGGCCTTACGACCGGGCTCATCAACCAGCTGAGGTAACTTCTAACCCTATTCCATTCATACTTTGATAGCGTTGCCTTTTACCATTTTAATATTTGTCTGTCCATGCCGACAGAGCCTGACATCGTTGATCTCTGAGATCCCGAATGTTGACCGCCGCCCAGAGGATGTGGCATCTGACACCAACCCGAGTGATTACGAGTCCCAAGCAGCTGACGAAAGCCATACGGAAGAAAGCGATGATGATGACGATGAAAGCGAGGAGGGAGAGGAGGTGGACTGTGGTTCCTCAGACGAGGCCGTTAAAGAGACTCGCTCCAAGAGACTTCAGGATCCGAGTATCCATGCTCCTGTCACTCGGTCTCAGAAGCGGGGCCCAGCTGAGCCTTCTGACCAGTGGCAAGAACGCCCAAACAGATGAAGACCACGCCCAAGAAGGAGTCCAGCAAGCCCAAGAAGGCCGTGAATCTCCCCATCATAAAGATGATCGTTCCTGTCGCCTCCGTGTAAGTGATAACATTGGGTGTTCGTATTAGCCATTGATTTTCTCTCTTGACCGAGTGGATTTGTTTATGTAGTGCTGCGACCTCCACCACCAGCCAAAGTTCAGACAAAAGACAGGGGCGGAACGAAGCTGACGCAGCCACTTCCAAGGGTAATCATCGTCTCCCTGTATGCAAGTCTCAACTGACTGATCTGATTGCTGATGTTCTTGTGATTTTTTTTAGAGCCGCGTGAAATCATTCATCTGTATGATGATGAACGCCAGGAACTTATGGACGTCGATCCCTCGAACTTCACACTTGACTGATTGGTGGAAAACATCGCAGATGACGTGGTGCCACAAATCTTGGAGGGTCCTGTGGGTCCGACTGCTAGGGCTCGGCCGCCAGCTCCATCTTCTGCTTCTGCCCCGACTCCGGTGTTGGTTCCGACTCTGCCAGTTGTTCCCACTCCTCCAACTGCTTTGACAACTGCGCAGACTCTGACTCCTTCGGCCGTTCGGAGTGCTCTGGCCTCCCGCCTCTTCACTCTGCATAGGGTGCCGGAGGATCTGGTGGGAGCAAGCAAGGAGGCCATGATCCAGCTGGAGCTGATGAATCGGCGTCTGAAGGAAGCATACGATTCAAGCGAAGCGTTGAAAGACAACGTCCGAGTAAGTGGCATTGTAAGTTGGATTTCAGTCGGTTAAATTTTTGTGCTAGTGGGTTTACACTGGGTACACTCACTGGGTGCAGCACTTAGGCATAACTGTTAATTTGTTTCCAGTGGGGGCACGCTGAGTGCACCCATTGGGTGTAGTTCCCGAGACTGCAAGTGACTATTTGCAGTCGGTTGGAGTCTGTAGTTTAGGATACTTTCTGACTCGGAGTCAGAGTTCTCTCATTCCATGAGCTCTGTATCAACAAGATGTTTCACTGGAGCCGGTCCGAGTGTATTCCAGTGGGGGCGTGCCAAGCGCACCCACGGTCGATTGGAGTCTGTAGTTTGGGATACCTTCTGACTCGGAGTCAGAGTTCACTCGTTCTATGAGCTCTGTATCAACAAAATGTTTCACTGGAGCCAGTCCGAGTGATCTCCAGTGGGGGCGCGCCGAGCGCACCCACTGGGTGTAGTCCCCGAGACTGCAAATGAATGTGTGCAGTCGGTTGGAGTCTGTTGATTGTATTCAGATCTTGTCTTTAATCTGCTTCTGGCTGACCATTTAATTCCTTTTAGTCTTTGTTTAAACAGAAAGCTTGCAAACTTGGCAATGAGTACAATTCCTTAAAGAAAGACGTTGTCCGGCTGCGCGCTGCACTGGAGGTGGAGAAGGCGAGAAGTGCCAGACTTGAGCAAGAGAAGAAGACCATGGGAGGTAAAAATAAGTCTGCCCGAGTGCTCCTCGCTTCATTCTGGTCCTTTGATCCGAATCGTTTCTACTTTAATAGATATCCGTAGTGAAAACACACTTCTGCACACGAGGCTCAGGACCTGTATTTCTATTGAAACTCTAAAGCAGGCTCTTGAGGATAAGGACAACGAGTTGGCGGAGGCGTGGAGAAATGCGAAGGCCAAGACTGATGCGGCCGAACAGTCCCTGAACGAAATGGAGCAACTCAAAGAGGCCAATGAGTCTTTGAAGACTGCTGCCGCCGTTATGAAGGGCGAGATCGCTGAGTTGAAGAAGAGCTATGCCGAATGGGACAAGAAGTTCAAGGAACAATCGATAGCTTCAGCGAAAAGCGAGAAGGATCTGGCGGACAAAGTTGCTCAGCTGCTCAAGAAGAAGGCCAATCTTGAAGAGTTCGTTGAGCATGACGTAGAGGCCATGAACGAGAAGCTTGCAGGTACTCTTTCTTAACCGAGTGGTATACGTTATTCTGAGTGATCTCCTCTATTCCGAGTGGATGACGAATCTTCCTTTTCAATTTCAGACTTTTGCTCGGATGTTGAGGAGGAGACCGAAAAGATACAGAAGGATCTTGATCCCACTAGGTTGCTCCTTCGTGATAGCACGGCACTGTCTCTCCTTCGCCTTGATGAGCATGTGGAGCACGCCGCGAGCTACGTCAGGCGCCTGGGTGATACCAGGAAGAAAGTTGAAGACTCCCTGTTCCTGGGTGAGGACCTTGAGTATGACGTTGAGCCTATTCTCGATAGGTTCAAAGATATTCCTGCCCGAGTGGACTCTTGGAAGAAGTCAGCAGCTTGGTGCGGAGCGGACGTGGCCCTTTCTCTTGTTCGGATCCACTTCAAGAAGGTGGACAAGGAGAACCTGAAAGCCCTCAAGGTTGACAACACTAAGGAGCTCAAGTTCCAAAACTTCCTAGCAACCTTCATTGAAGCTGCCACTCGGATCGCGGAGGCCATCGACCTGAACACCTTCATTGACCCGGTCAGCCCCGGTGGGAAGACCCAAGATGATAAGGACCAGGCCTAAGTCTTTATGCTTAAAATAACTTTTGCCTCGGGATACCGAGTGGTTCGTGTAACCGTTAAACTTGAACGAGCTTGGAGCTCACATACTTGCTTTGAGACTTGCTGGTTTGCTTTAATATTTTGAACTGGTTGAAAATGTTTGCTTTGATTTTCAATTTCTATTTTGTTTGTTGGTGCCTTTTGGTGAACTCTGAATTCGTATTCTCAATCGGTTGAGCTTTTCTACTTAGGTGAATCCAATTCGGAGCTAAGTGTAAAAGGTCAGAGGAATGTTCTCACTTGGGGGAATATTATACTTAGGCGAATCTGGTTCGCAGCTAAGTGTCCAAGATGAGAGGAATGCTCTCACTCGGGTGAATCTCATACTTAGGTGAATCTGGTTCGCAGCTAAGTGTCCAAGATGAGAGGGATGCTCTCACTCGGGTGAATCTCATACTTAGGCGAATCTGGTTCGCAGCTAAGTGTCAAATATGAGAGGGACACTCTCACTCGGGTGAATCTTATACTTAGGCAAATCTGGTTTGCAGCTAAGTGTTGAATATGAGAGGGACGCTCTCACTCGGGTGAATCTTATACATAGGCGAATCTGGTTCGCAGCTAAGTGTCGAATATGAGAGGGACGCTCTCACTCGGGTGAATTTTAATTTGTACACCCACTGGGGGTGTTTTGATTTGTGTCATACATTGCCAGGGCATCCGAGTGGAGCGCAGCCCCCGAGTGTGCTACCGCATCCGAACGTGGCGTAGCCCCCGAGCGTGTTACCGCATCTGAGCGTGGCATAGCCCTCGAGCGTGTTTTAGGCTTGACGTGATGAGATGCACGGAAACAAGAGATTTCAATCATCGAGATTCACTCGGTTAGTCTTTTGAATAAGATTGTAACACCAGAACTTATTCTAAGTGAAAAATCTATGGAGAAGATCAGCATTCCAAGCGCGGGGCTCTTCTTGGTTCTTCTTGAAGTTGTAGAGCTGGTAGGCTCCATTATTCAATACTTTCGATATTGCAAAGGGTCCTTCCCACGGAGGGGCAAGTTTGTGGGGCTTCTGCTAGTCCAGTCGGAGGACCAAATCGCCTTCTTGAAAAGCATGGCCCTTGACTTGCCTGTCGTGGTATCGTCATAAATCTTGCTGGTAGACAGCAGTCCTGACGAGCGCTAGTTCTCGTTCTTCCTCAAGGAGATAGAGGCCATCTTGACGCGCAGCTTTGGCTTCAGCCTCCGAGTACATTTCCACTCGGGGGGGAATTATGAAGAAGGTCAATCGAGAGGACTGCTTCGGCGCCATACACCATAAAAAACGGAGTGAAGTTCGTGGATCGGCTGGGAGTGGTCCGCAGGTCCCATAAGACCGAGGGCAACTCAGTGACCCAAGCTCTTGCAGCGTGTTTCAGGTCGCGCATGAGACGTGGTTTTGGCCCTTGGAGAATCATCCCATTCGCACATTCTACTTGGCCATTCGACTGTGGGTGAGCCACAGAGGCGTAATCGACCCGAGTGCCCTGGGCATAACAGAATGATTGGAATTCATCTGAGTTGAAGTTCGACCCATTATCAGAGATGATACTATGGGGGACCCCAAATCTGAAAACTATTTCTTTCATAAACTTGATTGATGTTGCCGAGTCCAACTTTTTTATGGGTTTGGCTTCTATCCATTTAGTGAACTTGTCGGCGGCCACTAGCAAGTGGGTGAAACCACTGGTCCTGGTTCTGAATGGTCCGACCATATCGAGGCCCCAGACAGCAAATGGCCAAGTGAGTGGGATTGTTTTCAGTGCGGATGCTGGCTTGTGAGACTGGTTGGCGTAGAATTGACATCCAACACACTGTTCCACCATGTCCTTGGCCGCTTCATTGGCACGAGGCCAGAAAAAACCTGCACGAAAAGCCTTGGCAACCAACGTCCGAGAGGATGCATGGTGACCACAGGTTCCCGAGTGGATCTCTTGCAGGATCTGTTGACCTTTCTCTGGTGAAATGCAGTGCTGTACTACTCCTGAAACACTTTTCTTGTAGAGTTGATCTCCCATGACAGTGTAGGCCTTCGATCGACGGACGTTCTATCAGGCTTCAACTTCATCTTCAGGGAGCTCTTGCCTGAGAAAATACGCTATATAGGGAGTTGTCCACTCGGGAATGATTGCCAAAATTTCATGGACCAGGTTAATTACTGCTGGGACATCAACTTCAGTCGGGTTGGACGACCCGACTAGCTGTGGGGGCTCCTCCACGAAGGGGTCTTCTTTAATTGTCGGGGAATGCAGGTGTTCGAGAAACACATTATTGGGCATCTCCTTCTAAGTGGATCCAATCTTTGCCAAGTTGTCGGCTGCTTGGTTCTTGGCTCGTGGGATGTGATGTAGCTCCAATCCTTCAAAGTTTACTCGAGCTTCCTAACTACACTACAATACCCTGTTATAGCTTTACTCTGAATGTCCCACTCTTTTATCACTTGATTGACAACTAGGTCTGAGTCGCCGTACACCATCAGCCGGCGAATGCCGAGTGAGATGGCCATGCGCAACCCGTACAAAAGAGCTTCATACTCCGCTTCGTTATTGGAGGAATCAAAGTGAATTTGTAGCACATAGCTGAGCCGGTCTCCCTTGGGAGAGACTAGGACTACGCCAGCTCCGGAGCCATTCAACATCTTAGAGCCATCAGAAAACATGGTCCAATGCTCGGGGAGGCTAAGAGTTGGCTGCTGGTGTCCAGTCCACTCAGACAGAAAATCCACTAGGGCATGAGATTTGATGGCTTTCTTTGTGTCGAATTTGATGTACAAGGGGAGGAGCTCAATAGCCCATTTGGCCACTCGGCCAGTTGCGTCTCTGTTGTTCATGATCTCTGATAATGATGGATCACTGACTACTGTGACCGAGTGCTCTTGAAAATAGTGAGCCACCTTCTTCGTAGTCAGGTAGATTCCATAAACCAACTTCTGATAGTGTGGATATCTCTGCTTGGAAGGGGTCAAAACTTCTGATATGTAATATACTGGTCTCTGAATCCTCAAGGCTTTACCTTGTTCTTCACGCTCGACGGTGAGCACGGTACTAACCACTTGATTTGTGGCTGCGATATATAGGAGCAACCGCTCTCGGCTGCCCGGAGCAGCAAGCACCGGCTGGGTGGAAAGCAAGGTTTTGAGTTCCTCGAACGCAACTTGCGCTTCATTCGTCCACTCAAATTTGTATGATTTCTTCACGAGTCAGTAAAGGGGTAGTGCTTTCTCATCGAGTCTGGAGACGAACCTGCTCAGGGCTGCTAGACAGCCTGTGAGTCTTTGGACGTTGTGGAGACGTTCTGGTTGCTTCATTCGGATGATTGCCCCAATCTTCTCAGGGTTGGCATCGATTCCACGTTCGGAAACGAGGAAACTGAGTAACTTGCTAGCCGGAACCCCGAAAACGCACTTGGCAGGATTGAGTTTGATTCTAAATGCGTGTAGGTTTGAGAAGGTTTCGGTGAGGTCGGCTAGGAGGTCGGAACCTTTCCTAGACTTGACCACAACGTCGTCCATGTATCCCTCTACATTCCGACTGATTTGCTTCTGCAAGCACTTCTGGATCATACGCTGGAAAGTTGCCCCAGCATTTTTAAGACTGAATGGCATCGTGATATAACAGAAATACCCGAAAGGGGTGATGAAGGCTGTTTTTATTTCATCAGGGCCATACATTCGGATCTGGTGGCACCCAGAGTACGCATCCAGAAAAGATAAACGTTCACACCCCGCAGTGGAGTCCACTATCTGGTCTATACGGCGGGAGAGGGAAATGATCCTTCGGACAGGCCCTATTGATATGTTTGAAATCTATGCACATCCTGAGAGAATTATTCTTTTTGGGCACCATGACGATGTTGGCGAGCCACTCAGAGTCGTACACTTCACGGATGAATTCAGCAGCCAGCAGCCGAGCAATTTCTTTGCCGATGGTGTTGCGCTTCTCGATTGAGCAGCGCCGCAGGTGCTCCTTCACTGGTTTCACTTTCGGATCGACACGAAGTCTGTGCTAAGCCAATTTCCTAGGAGTTCCCGGCATTTCAGACGGTTTCCACGCGAAGATGTCCCAGTTCTCATGGAGAAATTGGATGAGCTCGCCTTCCTATTTGCTATCCAGAGTTGCGGAGATGTTGGTGGGTTGCGCACTTGGATCTTCTGGGTGAACGTGGACCTGCTTCATTTCACCAGCCGACAGGAATGCAGATTCAACTACCGGCTTCTTTGTCCGCAGCAGCTCACTCGGATCGACCGCTTTCTTGTACTCTTCAAACTCGGCTACCGCCATTTGTGCGTCAGCAATGACAGAACCCTGCTGCAGGCACTCCTCTGATCTCTGCCTGTCCCCTGCGACGGTGATCATGCCATTCGGACCAGGCATCTTGAGTTTGAGGTATACATAACATGGCCTGGCCATAAAACGGGCATAGGCGGGCCTACCCAAAATAGTGTGGTAAGCACTCCGAAAATCAACCACTTCAAAATTCAGGCGCTCTCTTCTAAAATTCTTCTCATCACCGAATACGACATCCAGAGATATCTGCCTGAGTGACCTGGCCTTCTTCCTGGGGATGATGAAAGCACATTTGCTCCCTTGGTGGTTTTGGTAATTAATAACAACATATAAGTCATTGAACTAATGTTTCCACCAAGTATATTTCAGGAAATGTTCAATGATAGGATTGGCAAAAGGAGATTGTGGAGATACCCCAAGATGCAAGGAAATAGGTTGGCCAAGATTCAAGCGAGAGGACTCTACATTTTATATTTGTGAGAAATCACTTTGAGTCCATAGGAAAGCCAATACTATTAAAAGGGGGTAAGGTTTTGCTGGTGAACAATATGCTCAAACGTGCACAAGTGATAGTCACCAAAAACACCCACAAGCTCTCCCACCAAAGTCTGTCATAGCCAAATACTCAAAATCGGTGCAACCAACATTTCCACTTCGGTGCCACCGATTCTCACCTCAGACAGACTCAGCCAAACCCTAGCCACTTCGGTGCAACCGATTCCATACCGGTGCCACCGAGTTTAGGTTGCCAACTTTCTGTTACGCAAATTCACATTTTCGGTACCACCGAGAATGTTGGATCGGCGCCACCGAGATTGGTAATCTGACCGTTGGTCACCTTATCGGTGCAACCGAGTTTCCTATATCGGTCTCACCGAGATTCAAAAGTTGCCACCTTTTGGTCACTTCGGTACCACCGATATTAACACATCGGTGTCACCGAGTTGGTCATTTTGTGTGTAATGGTTGGATTTTTGGGGATGCCTATATATACCCCTTCACCACCACCTACTCGAAAGAGAAGCACTCAGAACTATTCCATACTTGCCCCATCCAGTTTTCTGAGAGAGAACCACCTAGTCTTGTGTTGAGGTCAAGATCTTCCACTCCAACCATATGGATCTTGATTTCTAGCCTCCCCAAGTTGCTTTCCACCAATCCCATCTCTTCTACCAAGCCAAATCTGTGAGAGAGTGATTGTGTGTTGAGGAGTCTATCATCTTGAAGCACAAGAGCAAGGAGTTCATCGTCATTACCGAGCCTATTACCTTTTGGAGGGTGGTGCCTCCTAGATTGGTTAGGTGTCGCATGGGAGCCTCCTACTTCGTGTTGTGGAGTGAACCATGAAGTTTGTAACGGCAAGGAGATCGCCTACTTCGTGAAGATCTACCCATAGTGAAGCTAGTCCTTCGTGGACAGAAGCCGTTATGGAATAGTCAAGGTTGCTACTTCTTGGACCCTTATGGGTGGAGCCCTCCGTGGACTCTCGCGACCGTTACCCTCCGTGGGTTGAAGACTCCATAAACGTGGATGTACGATAGCACCACCTATCGGAACCACGGGAAAAATCATTGTGTCTACAACTGCGTTTGATCCTTCTACCCTATCCCTTCTATACATGCTTGTTATTACTTTCCGCTGCTATACTCTTAGACATGCATGTGTAGGGTGTACTTGACTTACCATGAAATGCTAAAACTGCCAACTCTAAAATTTGGGAAAGGCAAAACTTTTATTTGGTCAAGTAGTCTAATCACCCCCCTCTAGACATACTTTCGGTCCTACAAGTGGTATCAGAGCCTTGGTCTCCATTGCATTGGTCTCATAACCTAGCAGAGTATGGCGTCTAGTGAGGGAAGTTATCACCGTAGAGGTCCGTACTTTGATGGCATTAATTTTTCTAGTTGGAAGCACAAAATGAAAATGCATATTCTTGGTCATAACCCCGCCGTTTGGGCTGTTGTTCATGTTGGCTTGCAAGGTGAATTCTTTTTGGATGGAAAGGAACCGGATCGTGAAGCGACCGCGGATGAGTTGAAGATGTTGCAATACAATGCTCAAGCATGTGACATTCTCTTCAACTGCTTATGCCCCGAAGAATTCAACAAAATCAGCCGTCTTGAGAATGCAAAAGAGATTTGGGATACTTTGGTTGATATGCACGAAGGAACCAAATCCGTGAGAGAATCCAAGTTAGATGTTCTTCAAGGTCAGCTTGACAAGTTCAAGATGAAGGATGGTGAAGGAGTCGCTGAGATGTACTCTAGGCTAGCTCTCATCACAAATGAGATTCCCGGCTTAGGAAGCGAAGAAATGACCATCAAATTCATCATCAAGAAGATACTTAGAGCTTTGGATGAGAGATACGACACCGTGTGCACATTGATCCAAATGATGCCCAACTACAAAGATCTCAAGCCTACGGAAGTCATTGGAAGGATTGTTGCTCATGAGATGACACTCAAAGACAAGGAAGAGCTTCATCACAAGTCTAGCGGTGCTTACAAAGCCACAAGTGATGCTCCCGCAACTTCAAGCAACAACCTTGTCACCAATGAAGAGATAAGTCTCATGGTCAAGAAATTCAACAAATTCTACAAGAATAGAGGCAAAGAAAGAAGCTCCAACTCAAGATATGATGAGAAGCGTTCGTCAAGTCGTGACCGCAATTGCTACAATTGTGGGAAGCCCGGACACTACTCCAATGAGTGCACGGCTCCCTACAAACGAAGAGAAGAGTCACCTCGAAGACGAAGCTCAAGGAATGAATCACCTCAAAGAGAGAGAAGGAGTAGAGATGATCGTTATGAATGAAGACACTCAAGGAGAAGTAGAGATTCGGAGAAGAAGGACAAGTACACCAAGAGCTACACAAGAAGGAAACATCAAGCTCATGTTGGTGAATGGCTTTCCGGCTCCGACTCCGACAACAACTCCGAGAGAAGCTATCACTCCGACTCCAACTATAGTCAAGATGATGGTGTTGCTGGAATTGCTCTAGTGACTACCAACTCCCATGATCTATTTGACTCACCAATCGACGGGAGTGGAAGTTGCTTCATGGCTAAAGGCCCCAAGGTATCACACCCCGAGTATCTTGATTTTGATAGTGATGAAGATGATTTGCTTTGTGATGATGACTTGTTTTGTGATAAAACTAGTGATGTTGATCAAAATGAACTTGATAATTCTCATGCTAGTCAAGATAAGTCAATTGATGATGATAAGGTGAAAATAGAAGAACTAACTAAAGAACTAAACACTCTTAAGTTAGCTCATGAATCTACTCTCGAAGATCATAGAGAGCTTGTGAGAACTCATGAGAAGCTACGCTTCGAGAAGCTCAACTTGGAGCAAGAGCATGAGTTTCTCAAAGCTATCAATGATGATCTCCGAAAGAAGACTTCATCTTATCTAGCCAAACAACTACTCTTGTCTACTTTCATGCCACAAGTTAAATCTAAACAAACTAGTAACAAAGGCAAGAAAGGTTCTTCATCTAGTAGCAACAATAAAAATGCAAAACCCAATGATGTTGCTTCTAGTAGTTCTATTGATTCCACTAATGATGATTCTCTTAGCCAAGTCACACTTGAGCAAGAAAATGCTTTATTGAAAGGAATTATAGAAAAAGGTATCTACAAGAGTCTTGCCGGGTGTAAGCAATTCGAGGAAATTGTATGCAAGCACGGAGGATACCGGAAGAATCGTGGTGTTGGCTACTTCAACGCAAATGGAGTTGAATGGGAAGAAGGTCAATATCCCGAGCCCAAGTTTGTTCCTCAAAAGGAGAAGTATGAAAATACTCTTCCCAAGGGGACAAGCACTCAAGATGACCTTCCACCACAAGACCACAAGCTCAAGGGCAAGAACAAGCTTCAAGAGGACATTGACTCATATGAAGAAGAATCCCTAGCTATGGTGGAGTGGGTTCCCAAGGCTACGTCAAGCCCAACTTCTACAAAGACTACTACAACACCAAGGATCCCCATCAACTTGATGTGGGTCCCCAAGAAGAAGAACTAGTAAGTTCTTGAGGGGTGACTCCGCCAATGAAATTCACTCACATTCATTATTGGCAAGAATTATTTGCAATCAACATCAACTCTATGCAAAAATTCAATGAGTCACCCATTCCCTCAAAGGTAAGCAAGGGACAAGGTAATCAACAAATCATGGACATCATAACATATGCTTTGCACTCCATGTCCATAGATATCCTTGTATTCGTCTCTTGTGTGTTGGGACTAACCCATGTAGGTGAGAAGAGTAAGGAAACAACAAGGATGCTCCCAACTCTTGGTGATCTTCATCAACCTTGAGCATTCACAACTACCTCACCAACATGAAGTCTTCATCGGCAAAACCCAAGGTTAGTTTGTCCCTCTTATGGGAGGATGTCACATCTAGGGGGAGCTTTACTCTAAGACTTGAGCTAAAGTATCTCTTAGTATGTGACAACATTAAATGCTTTATGTAAAAGTGGTAACCCCACTTGTGCTTAAACGATGAGTATGACCTATGATCAAGTATTCTTACTTGGCTCCTAAGTCAAATACTCATATATAGATGACTTCGTCATCGCCCAAGTGCTTGTTAGATGCTAGTGTGTATGTGCATGTTTGTCATGATTTCATTTGACATCTTTTATTGTGTGAGCATGTTGGTCTGCATTTATTTTCTCATTCGAGGACATCCAATTGTTGCTATTTGGCTTTCATTTTATCTTTTGCCAATTGGATGGACAGGAATGCCTAGGACCACTCTTTAGCTATCTATGCTTTCTCACCTCATATTCCATTCATGCTACATCACAAAATTTGAACAAGTACTTTTCGATCCCTCTGTGTGTGGAGCACTCGGAGTTCCGTACCGACAAGGACTGACCGTTAAAACCTCCCAAGTGCATCTCGGTGGAACCAACCCCACATTCTCGGTCTCACCGAATGCCTAGGGTTGATCTGGTTTTCTATCTAGGTACTACCGATTCCATATTCTCGGTTACACCGAGTTTCCCTGTCAACTGACAGTTGAGAAACTCGGTGATACCGAAAATCTAGAATCGGCGTCACCGACAGTGGTGGGTATATATGTTGTGGACCCCGACGTTTTGAAATTTATCCTCAAACCGTCGTGCCTCAGAACCCTAAGCTGCCGCTTCGAGACCCCTGGTCGTCGCCCTTGTCTCCCTACGCTCCTCCGCCGCTGGGAATCGCCGCCGTCGACGAAATCTTCTCCATCGTTGCCGCCGTAGTGAATCCCCCACCGAGTTAGGGTACGGATTCGTTCTCCTTTGCGCTCCCCTTCTGATTCTTGCGCATTGGATCTGCTTTTCTCCATATGCCACCTGTTGCACGTCCTCCTATCCACAAGAAAATCCTATAGACTAGTGAATGACTATTTTTCTAGGGTTTGCCTTCCGCCCGATGCAACTCGGTAGAACCGACTCAAGAAAATCGGTACCATCGATTTTTCTTTCTGTGTTGCTGAGAACTGTCTCGGTGAAACCGAGCACTCCTTTTCGGTCTCGCCGAAAAGGGTGCCAAGTTTCTGTTAATGGGACAGTCAGTCTCGGTGTCACCGAAAGTTTTGCTTCGGCCTTACCGATTTGTATCTGACAGAATGCAAAACTTTGAAAATCCTTTGTTCAAACTTTCAAAAACCAGCCTTAATTTGTGATGACTCATTCTACTCTGCTCCTCTATATTCTATTCACAGGGTCAGATATGGCAGGAGCTGAGGACAGTGAGAACAGCTTCAGAGAGGAAAGTGTTGAGATGGATTCAGGCACTAGTCCTGAGTCTAGTTCATCTTCAGATCCAGGCACTCCCAGTTCCCATGGATTGCCCAAAGCTGCTACTAGGGCTAGGAAGAAGTTGAATTCCGATGAGGAGGATTCACACTTCGTTCCAGAAGAGATTCTTGCTAAGAAGCCCAAGAGATTGTCTAGGCAAATTCCAGCTTCTGAGAAGAACAAAGGAACCACCTCCAGAGTTGAGGATGAGGATGCTATGTATGCTTTAATGAAGCTTAGGCCACACCTTCCAGTACACAATGCCAGTTATCCACTCGCTGAGGATATGTAGAAGAGGAAGGACTCTGGCTTGAGGGCATGGAGACCTGCTGACCCATATGCCCAAAGGAAGAAGACAGCTGTGGACTACAGATTCTACACCAAGGAGGAACAGGATTTCTATGAGACTGTGCTCTTCGACAAGAGTCCAGCTGTGAGTGATATGCGGTATGTTGATTGGAAATTCATCAAGGAGATTGAGGAATACTTTCCAAGTGTCCAAGACAATTTCCACTGCATTGGTTTAGATGAGTTCGTTGGCAGAGAGTTCACCGCTTGGAATGATGAGATGATCATGCAATTCTACTCCACTGCACATTTCTATGGAGATGGTAGAATTGTATGGATGACCGAAGGTTCAAGGTATGAATCTACTGTTGAGGAGTGGGCTACCATCTTAGGAGTCCCAGAAGCACAGGATGGTGATTTGGATGTCTACTCAGAATCCAAGGAGAGCCACAATGCTATGGCCAATATGTATAAGGAGATCCCTGCTGCTAATGTGAAGTCTCACAGGCTAGGATCCATCTACTTTCTTCAGGCTGCCTCCGCACCATGAACACCATTCTGAGGCATACTTTGATGCCCAAGTCAGGAGATGACAAGATGATCCGAGGCTACTCCATCAATATGTTGATCCACCTTGACAGACACACCAGGATCAGAGTCATGGATTTGATTGTTGAGACAATCAAGAGGGTTGCCGCTGATCAGAAGCGCTCTTGCTGTTATGCACCCTATATCCAGATGCTTATCAATTCAAAGTTGGAGAAGCACATATTTGATCTAGATCGTCCCCACTTACCCCTACGGCCAGATCTCGAGGACAATGTTGTGGTGATGGAACAAGGACATCCCACTTCAGCTGCAGCTCAGGCAGAAGCAGAGGCAGCTAGAGCCACTAGCGCTCAAGTCCCTAGATCCAGGAATGAGCAAATGGATCTTCTGATCTCACCAGTTCAGGACATGAAGAAGGACATTAAGGGGATTCTGGACAACCAGAACAGTCTTGTGAGGATCTTTGAGAACAGGATCAAGACCCTTAATGATAAGGTGGATGGGCTGACTAAGATAGTTAATGAGCTCAAGAAGGAAGTTGACTCAGTGCCTCTTCCTCAGACTTCTTCTTCTGATGATGATGATGAGGATGGTTCTCCTCTCAGGCCAGGCACACAGTTCACCACTCAGGCCAGATCAGCCACTGTGCCAGCTCCTGACTTGAGGCCCTCTTCATCAGCTCCTGCTGCTGTCACCTCAGCTCCTGCTCCATCAGCTCCAGTTCCTCTAGCTGCCACACCAACTCCATCCACAACATCTGCAGAGATCTTCGCCGACGCTGTTCTCTCGACTCCTTCATCAACTACCGGAGGAGATCAGCCCAAGAACGCTTAGTTATATGCCTTTGAACATTTTGGTAACTTGTTGCCAAAGGGGGAGAAGTGTATATAGATCTTTAGGCTTCGAGTGAGAGAGCGTTTTGGTTGTTATTCGCTGTTTCAAAACATTTGATCTTTTGGTTGCTTGTGATACATGTTTGTGGTGTTTGATCATACGCTTTATGTGTGATGCTACTATTTCCTATCATCTTAATGCTTATGAGATGATCTTTCACCATTGCTTGATTGTGTTGTGCTATGATGTTCACTCTTATTATTCTCGCACACCACCAAGTTGTATGTGACATGGAAGAAGTGCCCCATGTACCTAATCGATTGTGCATTTGCATTCAAACGCAAATTCAAATAATGCACAAATTTAGGGGGAGCTCTTGCTTATCACATACCTCTCAAAGCGACGATTATATTCATTGATTATGTCATATGTCGAAGCTTTGATCTATATGTTGTCATCAATTACCAAAAAGGGGGAGATTGAAAGCACATTTGCTCCCTTGGTGGTTTTGGTAATTAATAACAACATATAAGTCATTGAACTAATGTTTCCACCAAGTATATTCCAGGAAATGTTCAATGATAGGATTGGCAAAAGGAGATTGTGGAGATACCCCAAGATGCAAGGAAATAGGTTGGCCAAGATTCAAGCGAGAGGACTCTACATTTGATATTTGTGAGAAATCACTTTGAGTCCATAGGAAAGCCAATACTATTAAAAGGGGGTAAGGTTTTGCTGGTGAACAATATGCTCAAACGTGCACAAGTGATAGTGACCAAAAACACCCACAAGCTCTCCCACCAAAGTCTGTCATAGCCAAATACTCAAAATCGGTGCAACCAACATTTCCACTTCGGTGCCACCGATTCTCACCTCAGACAGACTCAGCCAAACCCTAGCCACTTCGGTGCAACCGATTCCATACCGGTGCCACCGAGTTTAGGTTGCCAACTTTCTGTTACGCAAATTCACATTTTCGGTACCACCGAGAATGTTGGATCGGCGCCACCAAGATTGGTAATCTGACCGTTGGTCACCTTATCGGTGCAACCGAGTTTCCTATATCGGTCTCACCGAGATTCAAAAGTTGCCACCTTTTGGTCACTTCAGTACCACCGAGATTAGCACATCGGTGTCACCGAGTTGGTCATTTTGTGTGTAACGGTTGGATTTTTGGGGATGCCTATATATACCCCTTCACCACCACCTACTCGAAAGAGAAGCACTCAGAACTATTCCATACTTGCCCCATCCAGTTTTCTGAGAGAGAACCACCTAGTCTTGTGTTGAGGTCAAGATCTTCCACTCCAACCGTATGGATCTTGATTTCTAGCCTCCCCAAGTTGCTTTCCACCAATCCCATCTCTTCTACCAAGCCAAATCTGTGAGAGAGTGATTGTGTGTTGAGGAGTCTATCATCTTGAAGCACAAGAGCAAGGAGTTCATCGTCATTACCGAGCCTATTACCTTTTGGAGGGTGGTGCCTCCTAGATTGGTTAGGTGTTGCTTGGGAGCCTCCTACTTCGTGTTGTGGAGTGAACCAAGAAGTTTGTAAGGGCAAGGAGATCGCCTACTTCGTGAAGATCTACCCATAGTGAGGCTAGTCCTTCGTGGACGGAAGCCGTTATGGAATAGTCAAGGTTGCTACTTCGTGGACCCTTATGGGTGGAGCCCTCCGTGGACTCTCGCGACCGTTACCCTCCATGGGATGAAGACTCCATAAACGTGGATGTACGATAGCACCACCTATCGGAACCACGGGAAAAATCATCGTGTCTACAACTGCGTTTGATCCTTCTACCCTATCCCCTCTATACATGCTTGTTATTACTTTTCGCTGCTATACTCTTAGACATGCATGTGTAGGGTGTACTTGACTTACCATGAAATGCTAAAACTGCCAACTCTAAAATTTGGGAAAAGGCAAAACTTTTATTTGGTCAAGTAGTCTAATCACCCCCCCCTCTAGACATACTTTCGGTCCTACAGATGACCCCGTGGAACTGCATACTGCTCTTGCTCAACTTAGACATCGGAATGCCCATTGCTTTCAAAGTGTCAGCATAAATAATATTGAGCCCACTACCGCCGTCCATAAGAACCTTAAGCAGTCGGACACCATTGACTGCCGGGTCCACCACCAGTGCTTGCCACCCAGGGGTCAGTACATAAGCGGGGTGGTCCGACTCGTCAAAGGTAATGGGGGTCTTGGCCCAATCGAGGTACTGGGTGACAGACGGCATGGCCAAGTTCACCTCTCGGTCGATCACTTTCAGTTTCCTTTTACACTCGACGTCGGCGAAGATCATCAAAACTTTTTCCACGATGGGGTAGTATGTACCAGGCTTCTTTCCCCCGTCATTGTCGTCCTGATCTTTGTCGTCCGACTGATCTTCCCGTAAAAACTTCTTCAGTAATCTGCACTCCCGAGTGGTATGCTTTGGCAAGATCAAGTTACAAACTTCGTCCCTCTTTGTATGAACTTGACAAGGTTGATCAAGAATATCACCCTCCGAGTGGTTCTTCTTCTTGGGGACCCATTCTTTCTTTTGTTTATAGGACCCTTTGCCTTTTCCCTGCCCGGTCAAGGCTGCTGCTTCCGCGTTGTCCATAGCATCGGCCTTACGCTTCTGTTTCCGACTGGAATTGTGGATAGGCTGACTGGCTTTGCCGGCTCGCCCCTTGCCGCTGCACAGTCGGTCTTCTTCTTCATCATTTGCGTACCGACTCACAATTTCCATCACTCGGCTCAGAGTCGGGGTGTCAGTCCGACCGAATTTCAAAATAAGATCTCGGTACTGACGTTTTCCATGGTGTTGTGCAAAGTGGTCCATCTCTGGATGAACTCCCTCAAGGTCTCGTTGTTCTTTTGCATGGTTTGGTGTTCAGTGACGTTTTCCATGGTGTTGTGCAAAGTGGTCCATCTCTGGATGAACTCCCTCAAGGTCTCGTTGTTCTTTTGCATGCAATGTTGCAATTCTGACAATCCACCCGGCCGCTTGTAAGTCCCTTCGAAGGTCTTAACAAACACTCGGGCTAGGTCATCCCAACTATGTATGCTGTTAGATGGCAATTGATTGAGCCAGGCTCTGGCAGACCCTTCGAGCATCAACGGTGCTTCATTGCTACATCATCATCTCCACCTTCGATCTGAACAGCCACTCGGTAATCTTCCAACCAAGTTTCTGGCTTTGATTCACCGGTGAACTTGCCGATCCCAGTAGTAGCCTAAAATTAGCTGGAATGACTGTTGAATGGATGTACCTGCTGAAGCATACATGACCTGAAGAGGTAGACCCACTCGGCTGAATGTTGTCTCTGTAAGCTCGGCCTCTGTCGATCAGTCCCTGGGCAAGGACGGACCTCGCATTGAATTGTGGATCCCGGTGATCCATTCCTTCACGGTCCCACAAATGGTAACCACCCGGCTGCCTCGGAGGGCTTGGCCTCCGTTCATCATCATAGGGCCGCCTGTCATCATACGGCCGGGGCGCGTATGTGACCTCCCGCACAGGGGGCGTCCAAATGTGACGATAATCTTCGCGCTGTTGAGAAGGGGTGATTTGGTCACGATTTCGGCCATCGTGCTAATCTCTGCATCGTAGGTGAGTCACTTCTCTCGGAGGGGGTGATGGCCTGTTCCTCCCAGGCATGATTGGGCTGTGAGCAGACTAATCCGTTTCTGCATGAACTGATCTGCTGTGTATGTGATCTTGTGACTGCGACACTGCCAAGTTCTGCGCCATGGTTGTCTTTAGCAATGCTCGGATTTGCCGAATCCCTTCGCCAGCCGCTGACCCAGATGGTTGTATCGAGTCAGCGATTCAGGTCGCTGTAGCCAGATTTTGCAGCGGAGTGTGGAGTACTTGGTAATTTGGACTCTCGTTGTTGGGAAATAGCTGTGTGCGATTCCGACTGGAACTGGGCTGCTGACGGATGCGGTCATCAAGTAACTTTTGTAATTGCTCGAGGCGAGTTCGCTCGGCTAGAGTAGCCAAACGAGTCGACTCCTAGGCCAGAGCCTCGGTGGTCGTTCCTGTAATGGGCGTGTGCAGAGCTCGCTTGGCCCTCCGATTGAGCTCGTCGCTTTGCTCCCGAGTGAGAGGTGGGAGCATTTGATCTTCATCTCTGCGATCTTCTCCAGCATGACCGTGCGTTGCATCGTCATGGCCATCATGACGGTTCGATAAGCTAGGAGGAATGCTTGCCAATCCGGCCATCAGGACTTCCACTGAAGATTCGACACTTCCCCGTCGGTCTCATCGTCCGATCCATTGTGGAGGGAAGCGAACAAATCATGAAAAGGTTCATCGGGCTCGAGTGCTGCCACCTGTTCTACTACGACTTGAAGGGCCACAGCTTGCTTGATCCAACGCTGGAGCCACGACCTGCGGGAACGCTTGCGACGAAGTCTGTCAGGAAGGACAGGAGTTGCCAAATACGTAACTGATGGCTGCCGAAGGAGTACTCCGAACGAACTCGCACGAAGTGCGCCGCACCACGGATGGGCAGCGACTCTGCATCTAGCGGGGCTTCTTGGAGCCACGCAGAATCATCGGCGATGAAGCTCCGAAGATCATCTCACCGCCGAAAACCATGTTGATGACGGAAATTCCACCTGTGCCGGAAATTGCTAGACGCGCAGCCCCACGGTGGGCGCCAACTGTCGTGGGAACGAATCTGACAGTAAGGATTGGGGGTACGAATGAGGGCTGATCTGGGCTACGGCACAGGTGTGACACAGGAATTTTACGAGTTTGGGCCTCTCTCGGAAGAGATAACAACCCTACATCTCAAGCTGCTAGAGCTTGATCTTTCTTGTGTCTGGTGATTACAAAGGAATGCTAACCCTTGTCCCAGCGGTAGGAAACGGCTTATATAGAGTGCGCCGGTCCTACCCAAGCTACGTTACAAGGGTGTGATAAACGGGATTGATGACAGGCACTGCGTGCGGTAACTAATACAATGAATACTAATAATGATGGAAACGCACGCCCCTTGACGCTCCGAAGCCCAGATAGACCGTTCGCCTTCGTGCTCCCGAGTGAGCTGAGCCATAGCCGAGTGGACGGCTGGTTGTCCGAGTGTTGGCAAGAATGACCGAGTGGCTCCGTGCATCCGAGTGAACTCATACATCCGTGTGTACACCCTCGCCGTAGCTAGGACTCTGCCCTCTCCTTTCGTACCCCTACCTACTACTGTCAGGCTTGTTCCCACGACAGTTGGCGCCCACCGTGGGGCCGGCGTCTAAGCGACTTCTGGCGAGGTTGCAATTGTTCTCCTTCGTCATGTCTTCCGGCGGTGATTCGTTCCTGGGCCAAGAGATCTGTCTCGGAGCGCTCACCTTCATCGCCGACGATTCGGCATGGCTCCAGGAAGTGCTTCTGGATGTTGAGGCGCTCCCGATCCGCGGAGCGACGCACTTCTGCGCAAGCTCCTGCGGTGTTCTTCTCTTACAGCCATCGACTCCGTATGTGTCGGCTCTCCACGCTGTTCATTGCCGCAAGCGATCCGGTCGTTCGCGGCTACAGCGTTGGGTGATACATGCGGCGGCCCGCCAGGTTTCGTCTCCGCAGATTGTGGCTATCGAGCCCGCCGAGTCACTTCACGGCGTGTTCGACTCGGCGTCTGATCAGTCTGACGTTCCCTCCGAGTGCGAGAGCTGCAATCCTGCGGCTGAAGTTCTTATGGCTGGTTCTCATCAGAGTCCGCCGCCTGGCTTCAGCCATGCTAGGCGCGAGGCTAGAGGACCGTCGAATGAGCAGCACCGTCGGGATGAGGATATTCTCCTTACTCCCATCGTCGGTGCGACTGCTGAAGCACAGGCCATGGAGGCCACGCGCCTTCGGCTCAAAGAGATGCAGGAGGCACTCGACGACCGTGCTCACCAGCGTCCACCGCGTCCCAATCGACATCAGCGACAGTTATTTCCGAGTGGATCCCGGAATAATGTCGAGGTATTCCGTACTCCAGTTTTGAATGTTGCAGCTGCCGCTAAGATTGCAGATTCTATTCAGCCGTCACGGTCAGAGGCTGGTAGAGGTTTGCAGCATATTAGAACGTTGCTCGAGGCAGGGCAACAGTAGATTGTGGCTGTTTCTCAGTCGCAGAACAGGTTATACAACAATTCACCCAGGGCAGAAACAGTTCAGTCGGCCCACAGTCCTGGGTCACCTTTGCGCCACAGAGGCGGAGGTTACCGCGAAGATCAATACAGAGATCAGGGGCGAGATCAGTTTGTTCCCCGTTATCACCATGATGACCGCCGTCGAGTGCTTACTCCTCCGCGGAGTGGTTCATATGTGCCCCGGCACAATGACGATAGGCGCCCGTTCGGTGATGAGCGGAATCCTGGATTTGACGCGAGCAATGTCCTTGCTCAAAGGCGGATCGACAGAGGCAGAGCCCATATGGATGGTTATGAAAGAGACTATCCGAGTGGAAGTGGTGCTATTGTTTCTGGCCCCGAATGTTTTAGCAGAGCCATTCGTTCTGCAGAGATTCCCCCCAACTTCAGGTTGGCGGCCGGAATAAGCAAGTTTTCTGGCGAGTCGAAGCCCGAGACATGGTTAGATGATTACCGAGTGGCTGTGCAGATTGGTGGAGGAAATGATAACATAGCCATGAAGCATTTGTCCTTGATGTTAGATGGTTCTGCCAGAGCCTGGTTGAAGCGTTTGGCTCCCTCTAGCATCTATTGCTGGGAGGATCTGGCCCGGGTATTCATCAGAACCTTTGAGGGCACCTGTAAGCGCCCAGCTGGTTTGATTGATTTGCAGCACTGTGTTCAGAAGCCCAATGAAACCTTGAGAGATTACATTCAGCGTTGGTCCACTCTGCATCACACAGTGGAGAATGTTTCCGAACATCAAGCTGTTTGTGCTTTCAAGGCCGGTGTTAGGTACAAAGAGCTCTATCTGAAGTTCGTTCGCACAGGTGATATTTCCCTGAGCAAAATGATGGAGATTGCTACTCGGTACGCCAACGGCGAAGAGGAAGACCGCCTCCGCAGCGGTAAAGGAAAAGTAGTCGACAATGATGCCGGTGGAAATTCCAGTCAGAAGCAGAAGCGCAAGGCTGACCCCCCTGCTCAGGCAGAAGCAGCCGCTATGGCGACACAAGGCAAAAATAAGGGAAAATCCAAAGCTAAGTTCACCCCCAAGAAGTCAAAGAATCAGTCGGGTACGGATGTTTTGGATTTACCGTGTGCAATACACACGAAGAAAGATGAAGAGGGCAATTTAATATTGCCGAACCATACCACTCGACAGTGCCGTTTGCTGATCCAGCAGTTCAAGGAGAGTCAGTCGAGTGAGAAAGATCCTGAAAAAGAGGATGAAGAAGACAAAGAAGAGTTCCCCGAAGTCAATGCCACTCTGTTGATATTTGCTGATGTTGAAAGCAAGAGTCGACTGAAAGTTATCAACATAGAAGTCAACATGGCCGTTCCTTCCACCCCCACATACCTCAAGTGGTCTCAGACTGCTATCACATTCGACTAGTCGGATCACCCGGCTCATATTGCTACCCCTGGTCGGCAAGCGCTGGTGGTCGACCCAGTTGTGGGGGGCACTCGACTTCGCAAGGTCTTGATGGATGGTGGGAGCGGTTTGAACATATTGTACGCGGATACCTTAAAGGGGATGGGCATTCCGATGTCCCGTCTCAGTGAAAGCAACATGCAGTTCCATGGCGTCATCCCTGGGAAAAAGGCTAAGTCACTCGGCCAAATAGCATTGGATGTGGTGTTTGGCGATGATAAGCATTTTCGCAAAGAGAAATTGACGTTCGAAGTGGTGGATTTCCAGAGCGCGTACCACGCCATCCTTGGCCGTCCGGCTTATGCTCGTTTCATGGCCCGTCCATGCTACGTGTATCTCAAGCTGAAGATGCCCGGGCCCAAGGGTGTGATCACAGTCACTGGTAATCGACAGAGGGCCGAGGAGTGCCTCCAGCAGGGCTCCGAAATTGCTCACCACCAGATGGCTATGGTCGAGCTGGAGGAGTACAAGAAAAACGCTGATCCTGCCGACTTGCTGCGTGCTAAGAAGCCTGCTTCTGAGTCAGCTTTCCAGTCGGCAGGTGAAGTGAAGAAGGTGAACATTCACCCGACAGACCCAACTGCTGCCCCGACCAACATTTCAACAACACTCGACAGCAAATAGGAAGCCGAGCTCATCCAGTTCCTCCGTGAGAACAGGGACATCTTCGCATGGAAGCCTACTGACATGCCGGGTGTACCCAGGGAACTGGCTGAGCACCGACTTAGAGTTGACCCGAAGGCCAAGCCTGTGAAGGAGCACTTGCGTCGATCGGCAACAGAGAAGCGAAAAGCAATCGGCGAGGAGGTGGCTCATCTCTTGACAGCCAAGTTTATACGTGAGATTTACCACTCCGAGTGGTTATCTAACGTCGTCATGGTCCCTAAGAAAGACAAGTCACTCCGCATGTGTATTGATTTCAAACATATCAATCGGGTCTGCCTGAAAGATCATTTTCCGCTCCCCTGCATTGATCAGATTGTCGACTCAACTGCGGGGTGCGAGCGTCTATCTTTTCTTGATGCTTACTCTGGCTACCATCAGATTCGTCTATTTGGCCCAGATGAAATAAAGACAGGCTTCATCACCCCATTCTGGTGTTACTGTTATATCACCATGCCTTTTGGTCTAAAAAATGCTGGCGCTACTTTCATGCGCATGATTCAGAAATGTTTGCTTGATCAGATCCCTAGGAACGTTGAAGCATATATGGATGATATCGTAGTCAAGTCTCGCAAAGGTTCCGACCTGTTGTCTGACTTGGCTGAAACATTTGGCAATCTGAGGAGGTATGATATCAAGCTAAATCCGACTAAGTGCACTTTCGGTGTTCCTGGTGGCAAGTTACTCGGTTTTCTCGTTTCCGAAAAAGGAATCAACGTCAATCCTGAAAAGATCAGTGCCATCACCCGAATGAAAAGCCCTGAGCGTGTGCACGACGTCCAGAAGCTTACAGGTTGCCTGGCAGCGTTGAGTCGATTCATTTCTCGTCTCGGTGAAAAGGCATTGCCTTTATACCGATTGATGAAGAAATCTGACACATTTGAGTGGACTCCAGAAGCTGAGGCAGCGTTTGTCGAGCTCAAAACCCTGCTTTTCACCCAGCCGGTGCTTGCTGCTCTGCACATCAAAGAGCCTTTGCTCCTATACATTGCGGCCACTACTCAGGTCGTCAGTACAGTTCTCATTGTCGAGAGGGAAGAGGAAGGCAAAGCTTACAAGGTCCAGCGTCCTATTTACTACATCTCTGAAGTGTTGACTCCTTCAAAGCAAAGGTATCCACATTACCAGAAGCTCGTATATGGTATATATCTGTCAGCAAAGAAGGTGGCACACTATTTTCAAGATCACTCAATTTCAGTCGTCAGTGATACTCCGTTGTCTGAAATTCTCAACAATCGAGACGCGACTGGTCGAGTGGCCAAATGGGCTATTGAGCTCCTCTATTTTGATATCAACTTTGAAGCGAAGAAAGCAATCAAGTCTCAAGCTCTTGCTGATTTTCTTGCCGAGTGGATCGAACAGCAGCAGCCAATCCAAGTTCACTCGGCACACTGGACCATGTTCTTTGACGGCTCTAAGATGCTGAATGGGTCTGGTGATGGCGTAGTTTTGGTGTCCCCAAAAGGCGACAAACTCAGTTATGTCTTACAGATTCACTTTGATTCCTCCAACAATGAAGCTGGATATGAAGCACTCTTGTATGGGTTGCGTATGGCCATTTCACACGGCGTCCGGCGCCTGATGGTATACGGCGACTCTGATCTGGTGGTCAATCAAGTGATGAAAGAGTGGGACGTCAGAAACCCCGCCATGACTGGATACTGCAATGCAGTAAGGAAGCTTGAGAAGAAATTCGAAGGTCTGGAACTCCATCATGTTCCCCGAGTGAAAAATCAGGCAGCTGATGAGCTAGCAAAGATTGGTTCCACTCGGAAGCCTGTCCCCAGTAATGTGTTTCTTGAGCACCTACATTCTCCTTCAGTACAAGAAGATCCCTTCACTGAAGAGGCCCCGCAAGCAAAGAGCACTTCTGATCCGACTGAAGTTGAAGTCCCAGCAGTCATAGATCTGGTCATGGAGATTCTGGTGATCACGCCCGACTGGACTGTACCTTATATTGCATACATCCTGCGGTGAGAACTCCCAGATGACGAATATGAAGCTCGGCAGATAGTCCGCAGGTCCAAGGCCTTTACTGTTATAGATGGACAACTCTACAGAGAAAGCGTAACTGGCGTGGCTCAGCGGTGTATCACTCCCGAAGAAGGTCAAATGATTTTGGAGGAGATTCACTCGGGAACTTGTGGTCATCATGCGTCCTCCAGGACGATTGTTGCCAAAGCATACCGAGCTGGTTTCATCTGGCCACGCGCGAACGAGATGGCTAAGGAGATTGTTGATCACTGCGAAGGGTGCCAGTTCTATTCGAACCTGTCGCACAAGCCTGCGTCTGCCTTGAAGACTATTCCACTCGTCTGGCCGTTTGCAGTATGGGGTTTGGATATGGTTGGTCCCCTTCGAACGGGCCAGAGTGGATTTACTCATTTACTAGTAGCAGTCGACAAGTTCACTAAGTGGATTGAAGCCAAACCCATCAAGAAGTTGAACGCCCGCACTGCAATCAAATTCATGAAAGAGATAACTTTCCGGTATGGAGTTCCCCACGGTATCATTACGGACAATGGTTCAAACTTTGACTCGGAAGAGTTCAGATACTTTTGCTCCTCTCAAGGCACTCGGATGGATTACGCATCCGTTGCGCACGCCCAGTCTAATGGTCAAGCTGAGCGAGCGAATGGCTTTATCCTTCAAGGGCTGAAGCCTCAACTCATGCGAGATCTCGATCATGCAGCTGGAGCTTGGGTCACTGAGTTGCCGTCTGTTCTGTGGGGCTTGAGGACGACTCCTAATCGGTCGACTGGACGCACTCCGTTCTTTTTGGTATACGGAGCCGAAGCCGTTTTGCCCAGCGACGTCCTTCACAATTCTCCCCGAGTAGACCTTTACTCAGAAGCTGAGGCTGAGCAGGCACGACAAGACGGAGTGGACCTCCTAGAAGAAAAACGCGAGATGGCTTTGATTCGGTCGACTGCGTACCAGCAAGATCTGCGCCGCTTCCATGCGAGACATGTCAAGAGTCGGTCGTTCCACGAAGGTGATCCTGTGCTCCGAGTGGATCAGCAACGACCTCACAAGCTGGCTCCAGCGTGGGAAGGCCCTTTCGTCGTCACCAAAGTGCCGAACAATGGAGCCTACCACCTCTTCAACCTGCAAAAGAATATCAACGAATCGCGCGCCTGGAACGCGGATTTGCTTCGACGTTTTTATACTTGACGACTGAATGGTTTTGATGTAATAAGAGTTCTCCAGACAATGTCGTTTGTTAAAGTTAGGACTCCTGCAGTTTTTTGTCGATTCCGATCGCACAATTTCTTATTCAGAAACTTCTCCGAGTGGTGAGCAATCCTCTCACTCGGGGGCTTAGCTGCGAACCCGTTTTCGCCTAAGTTAACAATTTCTACCGAGTGGATAGTAATCCATTCACTCGGCAACTTAGCTGCGAACCAGTCTTCGCCTAAGTTAAAAAACTTCTCCGAGTGAAGAGCGATCCTCTCACTCGGGGGCTTAGCTGCGAACCAGTTTTTGCCTAAGTTAAAAAACCCTTCCGAGTGTATAGCGTTCCATACACTCGGAAACTTAGCTGCGAACCAGTCTTCGCCTAAGTTAAAAAACTTCTCCGAGTGAATAGCGATCCTCTCACTCGGAGGCTTAGCCGCGAACCAGTCTTCGCCTAAGTTAAAAAACTTCTCCGAGTGAAGAGCGATCCCCTCACTCGGGGGCTTAGCTGCGAACCAGTTTTCGCCTAAGTTAAAAAACCCTTCCGAGTGTATAGCGTTCCATACACTCGGAAACTTAGCTGCGAACCAGTTTTCGCCTAAGTTAAAAAAAAAGCCATCCGAGTGTATAGAGTTCCATACACTCGGAAACTTAGCTGCGAACCAGTCTTCGTCTAAGTTCAAAACTACTCCGAGTGATGAGCGATCCTCACACTCGGGGGCTTAGCTGCGAACCAGTTTTCGCCTAAGTTAAAAACCCTTCTGAGTGGATAACATTCCATTCACTCGGAAACTTAGTTGTGAACCAGTCTTCGCCTAAGTTCAAAACTTCTCCGAGTAAAGAGCGATCCTCTCACTCGGGGGCTTAGCTGCGAACCAGTTTTCGCCTAAGTTAAAAACCCTTCCGAGTGGATAGCATTCCATTCACTCGGAAACTTAGCTGCGAATCAGTCTTCGCCTAAGTTACAAAACCTTTCCAAGTGAATAATATTCCTTTCACTCGGAGACTTAGCTGCGAACCAATCTTCGCCTAAGCCTGAAATTCTACCGAATGCTGAACATCCGTTCCTTTTCGGGAGAAAAGCAAATTTAAACCAAACAAAGGATTGACAGCAAAATGTAGATAAATCCAAAAGTTTCCAGCGCAGCAAAAACTTGTTCGCGCAAAGGGAAGTACTCAGGTCCAGGGCCTGAACGAAGTTTTAATCGGTTACACCATCACTCGGCATACCCAGGCAAATAAAGTGTCAACTGTTTCTTAAGCACCAGTGGGGCTCGCAGGCTCGACGAAGTTGTCCAGATCAATCCCGTCAGCGATCCGAGTGGCTGCTTCGATGAAGGTCTCCATGAAGTCTTCAAATCGAAGTTTCTTCGTGTTGATCACTCGGAGAGCTTTCATTTTGTCCTCCCTTGCCTCCTTGCAATGAACCCGGACGAGTGAAAGTGCCACATCAGCGCCGCAGCGAGCGGCAGATTTCTTCCATGCTTGCACTCGACCAGGAATCTCATTGAGGCGGGTCATCATTGACTCGAGATCAGTCTGGAGGGGATCTTCCGGCCACAGTTCTTTGTCGACCTTCTCCAACGCAGGCCTCAGTCGAGTGATATATCCTTGGACATTCTGGAGGCGAGCTTCAAGGCGAAACATGTCCATGGCCACGGCGTCCCCGACAGGTGACTTGGTGGGATCCAGATTGGGCTCGATCTCTTCAGTTTCCTTCTCAAAATCTCGACAGAATTCTGTACGAAGAGAAAGTGAAAAGATGATTACATTGTTGTTCTAAAGAAATCAAAGAAATTCATTCGACAGAAGAAAATTACCTTCAAGCATTCCGAACATTTTCTTCGCGAAGTCTCCTAAGTGTTTCTCCAGAGCACTCTTTCTCTTGGTCTGCACTTCGAGCTTTTTGATCCAGTCGGATCGTTCCTGCTTGAGTTTAGTATTCTCCTCTTCCAGTTTGCTGGCAGCGGCAAGTTTCTTCTCAGCAGCTTCAGTTTTCTCCTTCGCTTCCTTCTGGGCATCAGAAAGTGCTTTATCCTTGTCTTCGAGCGCTTTCTTCATGGTATCTAAAGAAATAACATTGTTGAGTCGCGCTCGGAGTCGGCGGTTCTCATCACGTACGTCTGTTCGAGTGGATTCACTCGGTTCAAAGGATGGAAGATGAAAGTAATAATGCAATTGATCGACAAGGATTACCTCCTAAGGTCTTCAGTTCAGTCTGCGCATGGTCCAGGTTGTTATTCGTCAGCTCCAGATCCAGCAGAAGTCGATTATTTTCCTTCTCCAGCTCGACATACTTGGTCCCGAGCCCACAGGCTTTCTGAAATCAGCAAAGAAGTAGTTCAGTCGACGATAATGTTTTTTCACTCCCGGGTGGAAAAGAACATGTCCAGTCGACTGGATGGCGGCCCGCCGCCCCACCCCACACCCCTACAAAGCGTCATATCATGGTTGATGGAAATGATGTCCATGAAACCTGCAGGACAGGTGAAAACTGTACTCCAAGTACGAATAAGGACTCCGAATCCAAAGTTCTTAAGACTACTGCCCATCGTAAACGATCGACAGTAGTCTCGGGGACTACACCCAGTGGGTGCACTCAGCGTGCCCCCACTGGATAGAAAATCACTCGACCAGGTCCGACCTGTCCGAGTATAAACAAAAGAAGCATACATGCAAACATTGTCTCTATCAGACCCCCGCCGAGGCAAGCACTCGACGGCGGTCTCGAGGACTACACCCAGTGGGTGCACTCAGCGTGCCCCCACTGGACCTACTACCACTCGACCAGGTCTGTCCTGTCGAGTGAAAGTCAACTATCAACACAAATTTAAGACCCCTGCCGACGTCTTCGCCATTCGACAGCGGTCTCGGGGACTACACCCAGTGGGTGCACTCAGCGTGCCCCCACTGGACCAAAAACCACTCGACTAAGACCCGATCTACTCGAGGAAAAAACAAGCAAGTACGCATCTGAAGAAAACACACAGTGGGTGTAAAGTCAAGATGGACAGGAATACAATCGGAAATGAACTTACAATAGCACTTACTCGGACATTGGCTTGAAGCGCTAAGCTGGCATCATAGGCCAACTTGCTGGCATCATACGCCTCCTTTGTTCGCAGCATCATTTGCCTAGCTTGGATCATGGCCTCCTTGGCAGCTCCAGTTTGGTCCTCTGGGACGTGGTACAAAGGATATGCGGGCGTCGAGTGAGTAGGTGCTGTGATCGAAGTAGCAGGAGGTGCTGGAGGCTGTCCGATCGGTGCTGAAACCACCAGAGTTGAGTTGCTGGCAGAGCACTTGACAGCGGAGCCACAAGGACTGGAGGTGGCGCAGCAGTCGACCCACGGGGCGCCTGTTCAGACGATGTTCTCCGAGTGCGTACGCGCGGAGTCTCCAGAGGCACAACTTCATCCTCCTCTCCTCGTTGTGGCTCCTCGTCATCTTCCAGTTGGATGACTTCGTCAGCTATCAATCGGCAATCTTAATTAAGCCACTCGACGATTATTCTTCAAAAAACAGACTACAGTGAAGATTCATTATACCTCGTTGAGAGGTGGCCGCGTCAGGAGTGTCCACTTCCATGTGATCCCCTTCGTCCCGTTGAGGCGATGTCACTGAGGTAGCAGCTCTGGCGAATAAAGTTCACTCGGTCAACAAAGACATGAAGGTTCACAACAGCAGGAAAAGAAAATAAATGCTTATGTTGAGGCGACAGGCACAGCAATCTTGATACGAGGCAGGGCCTTCCGAGGCTTTGGCGCGTCTGGCTTGGGCCGTTTCGCAGCTTTTTCAGTCGACCCTGACGTCGCGGCGCGGTCGCGCTTCGGGTTTCGGGTGCTCGACACCAAAGTTTTGCTTGGGGCGGCCTCCGGGTCTTCACGCTGCTTGGTTCGATGCTCGATGCGCGAAGGAGCCTGGGCCTCTACTTCGCCTTCCTCAATCTCTTCCAGTTCGTCGTCGCTGCCCTCACTGTCGTCGGCGTAGTCGACGTCTGCGCTGTCGCCTGCGCTCTCTTCTCCGTCCTCAGGCTGCTCCCCATTCGGCACGGGCGAGTACATGTTCGTAGACTCCTGCAGAATACAAACCATGAAGTCAGTCGACTGTGAACGCAGTCACTCGACAAAATATGAAAGCACTCGACAAAGATATAACTCACCAGGTTCGTCGGTGGGTTCAAAGCAGAGAATGGTAGGATTCGCTTGGCTCCCAGAGGATTGTCACAGGCTCCGATGATGCTCCTGAGCCACTGAGCAACGGTTTCGTCAGAAACTTCTTCTGGATGTGACCGAGTGGAATCCTCAGGGCCCGAATAATGCCACATAGTGTGGTCCCTGGCTTGAAGAGGCTGGATTCGTCGACTGAGAAACGTCTCTAAGAGATACATGCCAGTCACTCCGCCACGGACCAGATCTACTACTGCATTCACTAGAATCCCAACCTGGACTTTCTCTCCCTTGGTCACACTCAGTGTTCTGGGAGTAGTGGGTCGATCCAAAGTGAAAGGGGGAAGACCAGTCGACATATTGGGAGATGCAACATCTTTGCAGTAAAACCATGTCGACTGCGAGCCCTGAACAGAATCAGGAAAAGTCATTGACGGGAACGAACTTCGACCTCTCTTTTGGACCCCCAGGCCACCGCACAGTTGGATGACGTTGGTCTTGCTGTCATTAGGATTGGCTTTCTTGACGCATTGAGATCGGACGGAGAATATATGTTTGAACAAACCCCAATGTGGAGGACAGCCCAAGAAACACTCGCACATGGTGACGAAAGCAGAGAGATACGAAATAGTATTCGGAGGAAAATGGTGGAGTTGCGCCTCGAAAAAATTCAGAAACCCGCGAAAGAATGGATGAGGGGGCATGGAAAAACCTCGCTCGACGTGGGTGAGGAGGAGGACTCGCTCGCCCTTGCGCGGCTTCGGCTCAGCCTCGCCCTCCGACAGCCTCCAGGACCCTTCGGCTATCAACCCGTCAGCGATGAGATTCTGGACATCCTCCGTCGAGACCGTCGACGGGAGAAAATCTCCCTGGATCCACCCCGGCGGCGTTGTGAATCGAGCCCCCGATGGTTTCCTCGCCTTGGCTCCTCCCTTCTTAGCGCGCTCGAGCTTCTCCGTCTTGCTCTTCGTCATCGCGGCGGCGGTCGTCGAGGCGGGGTCGAGCGGTGCGCGTGGAGCAGGGGAGGCGGAGGAGAAGTGAAGATTTGGGGAAGAAACACTGTACCGGCCCCGGTGCCGTCGCCTCTTATATCCGCCCGAGTGGGTCACTGACCTGTGGGTCCGCAGATCTCTGGGCATCCCGATTTCAGAGGAGGAGCGGTACGTGGCGGAAATGGCGGCGCGAAAATCGAGGCGTCGTGCTCCCACTTGCCTCAGTCGTTGCGTCATCATCGCATGGCGCGCGCTTACCCAATTTTCGAATCCCGTGAAATCCGGGCCTGACGAAGGGACCCGTCGCATCAGAGGACCCTGCTGGCCACTCGGACCGGATTTTGCGCTGAAATTCACTCGGATATATTTCAAGACAGAATCGATCAGGATGATTGACAAAGGTTCCAATCGACGCAGATTTCAGTGAAGCCCTAAAATGCACTCGGAATTTTTGTGTCTTATCAGAACCCGCGTCGATTCCTTTTTACACTCGAACCCCGATCCATTCGGGGGCTAATGATGGGGATATGTATCTAGGGTAGGGTCATAGGCCTGACCTACATACCCCACCTAAGGACACTGCCCCAGAAAGCTTAAGGACTACAAGGAAGTCTCCGATCGAAATCACCAAGACATACAAGTCACTCGACAATATCCACTCGGAGATTACCTTTCACTCGACGGTTATCTTTCACTCGGAAGAACCGGAAGACAGTCGACCGCAGAAGACCAGAAGTCACCCCAGGGAGGTTAACGGACAGGCGTTCGTCTAGATCATAAGTAGCATTTATTGCATACGTTACCAGTAACGTTCACCATTATAGCCACGATCGGACCCTTAGATGCCGGACATTATGAGGGGCAGCGGACTCTATATAAGCCGCCCCTCCCCTCTGGCACAAGGGTTCGCACCCTCTGTAAGGATACTCATATTCCACTCGAGAAGAGCTCCCGAGCACTGAGACGTAGGGCTGTTACCTCCACGAGAGGGGCCTGAACTCATACATCCGTGTGTACACCATTGCTGTAGCTAGGACTCTGCCCTCTCCTTTCGTACCCCTACCTACTACTGTTAGGCTCGTTCCCACGACAACTGATACAATGAATACTAATAATGATGGAAACGCACGCCCCTTGACGCTCCGGAGCCCAGATAGACCGTTCGCCTTCGTGCTCCCGAGTGAGCTGAGCCATAGCCGAGTGGACGGCGGGTTGTCCGAGTGTTGGCAAGAATGACCAAGTAGCTCCGTGCGTCCGAGTGATCCAATCTTATCCGAGTGGATGGCGGGCGTCCAAGTCAATGTTTTAAGGTGAGCATCTGAATGCCTCCAAGGCACATGAGCCTTTCATTGATGTAAGGGGCCCTAGGTGGGTCCAGGGTGTCATGTCCTTGCCCTACCCTTAGTAGGTGACCCCATCAACGTGTGAAAGCCTTGTGTCGTCTTCGATCGGCACCGGCAGCGGCGGCGCCCTGCTATGTCGTATCCCTCCTTGAAGGTGGGGCTGCATATTGCTTCTACCCTTGTCTACCTTGTATTGTCTCCGGGCGAAAAAGCCCAAGATCCAGCTCATGGATCGGACGACGACGGCGTCCTGACGCCGTAACCACCATGGTGACGCATGTCTTGGAGATGCTGATCATGGCTGACTGCTTGAGGTCTCAAGTGGTGTTTGGCTAGTATGAGGACCGTGGTTGTAGGTTAGGGCGGTGTGGTCGGTGGTGGTGGTGCGTCCTGCTGATACGTCTCAAATGTATCTATAATTTTTGATTGTTTAATGCTATTATATTATCATTCTTATATACTGTTTATATTAATTTATATTATTTTTCTGGACTAACATATTAATTTAGTGCCCAGTGTCAGTTCCTGTTTTCTGCTTGTTTTTCGTTTCGCAGGAAATCAATATCTACGGAGGTCAAAATACGTTGCCAATTTTACATGATTTGTTTGGCAACAAGAAACACTGTAAGCTTCGGGAAGCAGCGAGAGGGGCCACGAGGCTCCCACATGGACACGTGGCGCGACCAGGGGTGGCCGCGCCACCTGCCCATGTGGGGCCCCTGAGCACCGCCTTAGTCCAATTCCACTACCATAATTCCTTATAAATACAGAAATCATCCGTCGTACGTCAAAACAGAATTTTATTCTCGTCGCAAGCCTCTGTTCCGAAGAGATCCCATCTGGAGCCCTGTTCCGAAGCCCTGCCGGAGGGGTAAGCCATTGCCGGAGGCCTCTTCATCAACCTTGCTGCCTCCATGACCATGTGGGAGTAGTTCCTTCATGACCTACGGGCCCATAGTAGTAGCTAGATAGTGCTCTCTCCCTCTCTTTTGGATCTTCAATACCATATTCCCCTTCTTCCTTGTGTGATTGGGATCAATCCGATGTAATTTTATGGTGTGTTTGTTGGGACATGATGAATTGTGAGTTTATGATCAGACTGTTCATTGAATCTCTTGGAGTTTCTTTGTTGCATAATTAAGTAGCTATGTATGCTTTCCGATCTATTTATCTTCTCTAGCCAAGATTGATTGGTAGATCTTCAGAGTGAGTGGTGCGTAGTAGTGGGTTCAATCTTGTAGTGATTTCTATATCCCAGTGGCAGAATGGGGACAAGACACATATTTGTATTGTTGCCACTAAGGAGAAAACGACGGGGTTTTATCTTATTGCTAGGTTTCTTCCTGTCTACATTATGTCATCTTGTTTAAAGCGCTACTCCGTTTCTTATGAACTTAATACTTTGATATGCATGCTGGATAGCGGTGTTGGGGTGGAGTAATAGTAGTAGATGCAGTTGGATTAACGGTCTACTTGTCACAGATGTAATGCCTATATGAGATTATACCATGAATGATCATAGTCATACTCATTGCTATTCTTGTTAATTGCCTAACTGTAATTTGTTACTATGCCATTTGCCTTCTTTTGAGAGAGTTACCTCTAGTGAACCTATGGCCCCCGGGTCTATTCTTCCATCAATTCAAACTCCTACAAAATTGCTCTTTACTGTTTGTTTTACTTTTTCTGTACCAAGCTAACAAGGTAAACAGTGCCAGCACACAAACAAAAACAATACTTGCACCCAACTTGGCAAGGGAGTTGTCAAGCCCCTTGTCTTGCTAGTTACAAGATTAAAAGCAAATAGATAAATGGATAATGGTACGGCAAATAATAAAAGCAAATATAAAAGCACAATTTTGTAGGAGTTTTTGTATTCATGGAAGAATAGACCCGGGGGCCATAGGGTCACTAGAGGCAACTCTCTCAAAAGAAGGCAAACGGCATGGTAACAAATTACAGTTAGGCAATTGACAAGAATAGCAACGAGTATGACTATGATCATTCATTGTATAATCTCATATAGGCATTTCGTCCATGACAAGTAGACCGTTAATCCAACTGCATCTACTACTATTAATCTACCCCAAGGACGCTATCCAGCATGCATCTCAAAGTATTAAGTTCAAAGAAATAGAGTAACGCTTTAAGCAAGATGACATAATGTAGACAGGAAGATATATAGCAATAAGATAAAACCCCGTCGTTTTCTCCTTAGTGACAACGATACAAATATGTGTCTTGTCCCCATTCTATCAATGGGATATAGAAATCATCGTAAGATTGAACCCACTACTATGCACCACTCCTTCTGAAGATCTACCAATCAATCTTGGCCAGAGAAGACAAATAGATCGGAAATCATACATAGCTACTTAATTATATAGCAATGAAACTCCAAGAGATTCAAATAGATTCAATGAACAATTTGATCATAAACTCACAATTCATCATGTCCCAACAAACACACCGCAAAATTACATCGGATTGATCCCAATCACACAAGGAAGAAGGGGAACATGGTATTGAAGATCCAAAAGAGAGAGAGAGAGAGAGAGAGAGAGAGAGAGAGAGAGAGCACCATCTAGCTACTACTATGGACCCGTAGGTCTTGAAGGAACTACTCACACATGGTCATGGAGGCAGCAAGGTTGATGAAGAGGCCTCCGGTAATGGCTTCCCCCTCCGGCAGGGCTCCGGAACAGGGCTCCAGATGGGATCTCTTTGGAACAGAAGCTTGCGGCGGCGATAAAATTCTTCTGGAGGTACGACGGATGGTTTCTGTATTTATAGGGAATTATGACGGTGGAATTGGACTAAGGCGGTAACCAGGGGCCCCACATGGGCAGGTGGCGGCCACCCCCCTGGTCGTGCCACTTGTCCATGTGGGAGCCTCGTGGCCCCTCTCGCTGCTTCCCAAAGCTTCCAGTGTTTCTTGTTACCCAAAAAAATCATATAAATTGGCAACGTATTTTGACCTCCATAGATATTGATTTCCTGCGAAACCAAAAACAAGCAGAAAAAAGGATCTGGCACTGGGCACTAAATTAATAGGTTAGTCCAGAAAAATAGTATAAATTGCTCTAAAAAGTATATAAGAATTATAATATAATAACATTAAACAGTCAAAAATTATTGATACGTTTGAGACGTATCAGCATCCCCAAGCTTAATTCTTGCTCTTCCTCGAGTAGGTAAATGATAAACAAAAATATTTTTTATGTGCAATGCTACCTAGCATGATCTAGATCAAATGATGTAACAGTGGTGTGAACTTAGGACAAAAGTGATTCAAAGTAATAATCTTATAATTGATAACAAGCAAGTACTTCAAAAAGTGCAAACAAGATTACTATTGCTTTTCATGGATTAATGCTTTCATGTAATACCAATTAATACTCATTATGTTATATACATTTCCCCAATCACTCAAGGCTTTATCATATTTAAGCATTTGAGGAAGCTCGTCATTGGAATATACAAGCCAAGTTCTGTAATGTGAAAATCCCACTAGCATATGAAAATGAATACCATAGAAACTCTCTATATGAAATAGATGGTATTACTTTGATGCACAAGTGTGGAAATGGCTAGTAATGCACCCCTTCTCTCTTTTTTTTCTTTTTTTTTTGGTGGGCACTTTTTGGCCTTTTTTTATATCCTCACAGGTAGGGGCACACTCTAGAACGCATCACACTTTTATTTTACTTACAACTCATAATATGAAACAATATTATGACTACATATGAATGCCTCTGGTAGTGTACCAGGATGTGGAATGATCTAGCGTAACATGTATTAACAATGATGAACGGTGGTTTTGCCACAAATATCATGCCAGCTCTATATGATCATGCAAAGCAAAATGACAATGAATACTCAAGTCATGTAATGAATAGTAACAATAGAAGTTGCATGGCAATATATCTTGGAATGGCTATGAAAATGCCATAATAGGTAGGTATGGTGGCTATTTTGAGGAGGATATAATGAGGCTTATGTGTGAGAGAGGGTATCATCCCACGGGGTTGGATGTACTAGCAAAGTTTGCGTCATGTCTCGAGGTAAGAGTGGGCAATACGCGGTACCGAAGAGGCTAGCAAAATATGGATAGGTGGAAGTGTTGTAAAGACCGCAACTCATGAACCAAAACTCCTCGCTAATACTTCATAGTCTATACCGAGTTAATCACGAGATGGGTCACTCCAAAGGGTGAGTTTGATGAACCGAAGTCCGCTAGGCTTCCCGGCCCATTCTACATGGTGGTTACTTACAATGTTCTTCAACTTAGACCCTTCATAATCAGTTTCACTTAAATGACCACAAGTATTAACGTGTATGACCTTATGACAACTTTCCACTATTTCACGCAAGTTGTCAAGGCTACACAAAAATAATTACTCGCTCACTATCTCAAAATCAATGCAAGGAACCCAATTATCTAGTTCAATTGATCTAACAAGTTTCATTCAAGTTTTTATTATACCACTTCTACATACCTATTATTTTTAGGACCAACACATAATTCAATGCAGATTACCAATTACTATTCAACTCTCTAAAAAGATATAAGTGAGGCAAGAGAGTCCTAATCTTTTCTATAAAAATATATCATATCACCGTGCTCAAACAAATATAAATGAAGTACAAGAGCAAATGCCTCAACTCAAACAGATATAAGTGAAGATAAATGAGCATTCTATAAATAGACCAATGTGTGTGTCTCAACTAAGTGTGATGAAAGCATGATGATTGCGACAAACAGCAAACAAAACTAAAATAAAAGCAAAAGACGCTCCAAGCAAATACATATCATGTGGACAAATAAAAACTTAGGTCCAACCGAGACATACCGATAGTTATTGATGACGAAAGATGGGATGCCTTCAGGGGCATACCCAAGCTTAGACGCTTGAGACTTTCTTGAATATTACCTTGGGGTGCCTTGGGCACCCCTAATTAGGGTCTTGCCGCTCCTTGTTCATCGCATATCGCTGTACCAAGCAATTCCACGGACTCGACTGTACCGGCTGTGGACTTTTCAGCATCCGCCTCACTTGCGGCAGCCCTGTCCCCGTCATTCACTAAGGGAGCCGGAGCCTCCGCGACCTCGAGGTCGACACTTGGGGGCGGCGTGGCTGCATTCAAAGTCCAAAGGAACTATCATTTATAAGTTAATAGGTTTCATATAAGTCCCCAGAGGGCGGCCGCTTACCGTCCTTAGAAGGAGCAACCTCCGGTACCGTGCCGCGAGCTGCAGCTTCAGCCCTTTGCGGCACGGGCACGGGGGCTTCAGTGCTCGCCCTCTCCCCAAGGATAGACCTTGGCACATTATCCTCGTTGATAGCGTGAGGAGCCCTGAACACACCAGAAGTCCCAAGTCACTAAATTTATTCACGCAAGCAAGGAGATAAAGCAGAGTCACAAGATATATACCTACCAGGTGCGAACGTGTGGCGCGGCCTCCTAGGCTTGACCACCTGCGGTATCGAAACCAGCATATCAAAAGTGCTGGTTTGGCTAGCATCCTCGGTCATCCACCTCTTTGGCGATCCATCTTGAGGGCCTTCTTCTGATTGGGCCTAAGAGATGAAGGCCCCCACACCCCGGCTCCTCTTCGGAGCCCATGCATCTACACGGGATGTGGCCTCTTACGCGTCCTCCTCGGCAGCAGAGTCGTTTCCTTTGTTTGAGGACTCGTGCTCATCGTCGCCATCATCATCTTCTTCTTCTCCTTCTTCGCCGTCGACCTCGCAATTCTCCTCCTCTTCAGGAGGTGGGGTACGACAAGGCGCATCTGGCTTCACCTCTGGCTCCGGATCCATCAGCGCCGCCAGTCCCGAGCTCAAGGCTTGCCCGGGCAAAGGCAGCATGGATAAGAAAGCGGCATAGGTCGCGAATTCTTGCAAGGTAGCAAGATTAAAAGAGATAAAGGGAGTAGCGAAGAAGCTAGGGCAGAGGACTCCGGGCTCGGGAAGAGTAACTTACATCACTTGGTGGGTTGCTGAGGCAGAATGGCTCCATAGCGATGTGAAGTAGGATCTTCTCCAACTCCAGGACCGTTGTAGTGTGAATGTGGGCTCGCAGCTCATCTTCAGGCAGCTCCTCGGACGCCATCCAAGTAGGTTCTTCCGGCCCCTCATAAGGATACATGGGGTGAGCGTGGGTGGCCAGCGGCTGAACCCGCCTTTCGAGCTACCTCATCAGGACCTGCTCGCCCGTCAGCCCGCGATTAATGAAGCCCTTCATCACAGCGATCAAAACCTTTGTGTTTTTTGAAGGGTTTTCAACCGACTTCCATGACTTCAGGCGCTTGGGAGGCGTGTTGACGAACGAAGGCAGTCCCCCACCTTCTGTCGGGTCAGGCGCATAGAACAACCATTTGTGCCAGTCTCGGAACGACTTCGGCAACGCCACCTTGAAGTAATCTGATTCGGGGCGCAATTGAAGATTGGCGCCCCGCAGTCGCAGACTTCTCCGCCATTCTTCTGAACTTTAACCCGGAAGAAGTACCGGAAAAGCTCGAAGTGCGGCCACATACCCAGGAAGCATTCTCATAGAGTGATGAAGTTCGCGATGCGGAGAATCCCGTTCGGCGTCAGATGATGCAGCTGGCATCCAAAGAAGAACAGAAGCCTGCGCACAAAGCTGTGCAGGGGGAGTGACAAGCCCCTGCAGACGAACTACTGGTGAACCACCCAGTCCTCGCCAGCCGGCGCTGAAATCTTCTCCTTCCCCGTCACCGACCATGGAAGTGTCTCTCTCCACGGCAGAAAACCAGGGGAAGACTTGTATGAGATCTCACATTAGGTGAGATCGTGAGATCAACATAAAAAATTCATATTCAGACATTTTGAAAAATTCTGAAATTATTTGACAACATCCCTGTGGGGTATGTCTACAACTCCGAAAAAATCAGCTCAAAACTCAATGTACATTTAGAGATTCAAAAAAGACAAATTCGAATGTGAATAGTGGCATCTTTGGGTGAATAGTACTTTGGCACTATTCACATCTGATTTTGTCTTCTTTGTTTCTATTAATGTATGTCGAATTAGGAGCTGATACTTTTTGAGGTTGTACATCAAACATTGATGTGTGTCTACGTTTTTGAGAATGTTTGAACATGTATTTTTTTCAAAAAAAATTGATATCATTGATCTCACCTAATGTGAGATCTCACACAAGTCTCCCCCAAAACCATCCGCGATGAGACTCTTCAGATGCGAGTCATGGGTGGTGGAAGGGAACCACTTCCCCGTGGTGGCGTTGGCCTCCCGTTTCTTCTTCTCCTCACCGGGGGTGGTGCTCCGGCTGCCTTTGCCCCGCCCTCGGTCACCTTGGTGACCACGGCCTTCGCCATCCCGGCCGCGGCCTCCCTCGCCTCGCACCATGGAGAAATCTGGGTTGGTTGGGAGGAAAGGAAGGAGATTGGGGAAAATGGGCAAAAGCTCATGGCAATGGCAATTTGACAAAGGAAGAAGACGGAGCGCATGACAGATCTGAGAAATGGGGAGGAAAGCTACAGGGAAATGCCCCCCTTCTTTTATATACCCACAAGACGCCCAAGCAACGGGCTCGAAAAAGAGGATGTGTGTCCCTTTTCTTCTGCGAGGTTTCCCACTATGCGGGATTCGGGTGCGAGAATCCAGGCACCTTCATCATTACCCAGCAATCAAATCAGAGCCGGTTAATTACCCTCCTATCTTTATGGCGACGGTGATAGGACGTGACCGACGTGCGGAGTCACAACGCCTAGATTCCTGCAACGGGCTAGTCGAGACTCGATCCGGTCGGATACGCTCCTAAACTTGACGGTCAAAGCGTGACACAATCAGGACTTCGGATCTCGATGTGGACCAGGTGGTCGGAGATCGTGCGGTGTTCCCGGGTAGGAGAAATCGGCCCGCGGCACCCCAGACAGCGATGTCATCACAACCAACGAAGAGAAGGGCAGGTCGGACTACCAGAAGCTGGATTACTTGAAATCGGACTATCTGAAGTCGGACTACCAGTGCCCAAACAACCAGAAGCTGGGCTGATCTGTTCATTTCACATGGGAGGAGCCCGCCTGGATTTCGCCCTTAAGAAAAGCTCAGCCAAAACTCCAGACAAGCTCGGGGGCTACTGAGGGTGTACTACACCGGGGGTGGCCCATCGGCCGGGAGGCCCGTCAATGGGCCGGCCTCAGGGCCCAGGAAGCCAAGCCACAGGGAGGGCCCTTCGCTCAGCAGGAGGCCCGACTTCTATAAAGTTCATCATCTTGGCAGGCAAGCCAAGAACCCCTTAGCCGATCGGGGCTCAAGGTCGGTTAAGAAACTTGTAAACCCTAGGCCTCGTCCCCCTTTATAAGGCGAGGCCAGGGGATATTTTGAGATCATCTGACATTATTGTCATTGTATCTGTAGCAATTATCACCTCATACTTGTAACCCCCTCACACGAGGCGTTTTCCACCATAAATCAAATCAAAGCAGGAGTAGGGTATTACCTCGACCATGAGGGCCTGAACCTGGGTAAAATCCCCAAGTACGATCCCCTCTGGTATTTCCGGTCGCGCTCTCCACCCTACCGAGGCTACTGATGGTTTTCAATACCGTCAATTATGTCAAAACAAGCTCTACAACTGTCACAACCACATTTTTCAAACAGGGTATACCCTATGCGTTTGCTATAAGGGTACTCCTTATTAGTTCAATGGGATCGTTGAAATTCTAACAACTACCCAGGAATTCAGTTGCGGATGGTATCATGCCCGCTCAAAAGTAAAAAGAGAGGCTAGCACAGCAAAGTTATAATCTGCAGTTACCCCCAGATAGTAGATTGGTTCGAGAATACATTTTAACCTAGGTCAAGAAAGTCCGATGAATAGCCACAGGAAAGGCTTGAGTGCGGTCATAACCCTAATACTCCAATTTCAGATCTTCACCTTCAACATTTCCTAAGGTTGATAGTATAGTAATGAGTACAAGAGGTACTCAGCAAGCCACACTGGTAGAAAATTCTATATATCTACATGCACGGGTTCCAAAGAAAAGGGTATATGGTTTAATAATATCTGGTGGATGCATATCTAAGCTTTAAATCTTCATTTTATTTGCAAGCACTTTATCAAACATTTGGAATAAATAGTTGAGATTTTATAACCCAGAGGGGCTTTGCCAATTTAATTAAATGATTATGCCTTGTAACCCTTAAACACACCTTCATTAACCGGAAGCACGGCGTATTCAAATACAATTTGTTATGACTCTTCAGAGTTGCTCATCTTTTCCCACACGGTATCAATACCCCTTAGCGTCACTCCAGGTGAACACACTTCCTTTAGTGTGTCAACAGAGGCGAGACAGCAAGACTTTTCATCTGCCCTATCTTCTGAAGTCCCCACCCGGAAAAGTAGATACCACTCATTCCCGGGGAGCATCACCGGGCCGAAGGCTAGCTTCCATCCTGGTCCTGCGTGCTAATCCGTTGTGGCCCTGTATACACGATTCAAACCACGTGGTCGTTCCCTTGACCAAGCCTACCTTCCTGAGAACAGGAACGGCAGCAAATTGTAGTTATCCATTAGACAGAGCAGATTAATTACTAAGCCAGTTTGGCAAAGTCAAACATGTGGTTCAACGGGTTCTGTGTTTGGGTTGCTTATCTTTATATTCCTACGGCAAAGATGATCCAACACATCACCCTTAACACCACCGGAGGGGTATGGACGCACAGTCAACTCGTGAAAGGCTCCATCTTTCTTAACCCTAACCACCAATAATCATTTCATCAATCACCAACACCACTAATCTGATGTCATGATGATTTATCCATGCTAATGATGATGAACAATACTAGTATCCTATTACTAGGGCTTTCAAGGTAAACATGGTAACACCAATAACAGGGCTTATCAGTGGTAGGTGATAACTAATTATCACGTCATTTGAAAATGATAATTGGAGAATAATAACTGTTGAATTGATTGGGGCCTCGAAGGGCTGTTTATATAGATTACAAAACTTGGACTCTAAGACTAATAGAGATAGATTACAATTCCAAATCTTGCCGGATATACTATCCGTAACCGACCTATACTCTAATATCCCCCCGCAGTCTCAACATCAGGAGTAACGATGTTGAGACTGGAGTGTAATCCGAAAGCGCGAACTGCCAGGTTGCCGGACTTGCCGGGGACGGGCTTGCCGGACTTGCCGGGTTGTCCAGACTTGCCGGGCTTGATGTTGCCGGACTTGCCGGGCTTGCCGGACTTGCCGGGCTTGCCGGTCTTGCCGGACTGGCCGGACTTGCCGGGCTTGCCGGACTTGCCGGACTGGCCGGACTTGCCGGGCTTGCCGGACTTGCCGGACTGGCCGGACTTGCCGGGCTTGCCGGGCTTGCCGGACTTGCCAGACTTGCCGTCCTTGTCGGTGATGAGCTTGCCTGGCTTGCCGGGTTGTCGCGGGAGAGGGAGCCGAGGTGATAGCCCTTGATGCCGATGTCGATGTAGCCGAGGTGTGGGCGCTGTAGTCGTGGTCGATTATGCCGTTGGTGATGAAGTCGCCATTGATGAAGTCGTTGGTGTTGATGTTGTGGTCGATGTCGTCGAGTTTGCCGGAGTTGTGGAGGTTGTCGAGGTAGTAGAGGTAGTCGAGGTAGGCGTCACACCTTGCCGGGCTTGCCAGACCCGGGAGCATGTCGGGGATGAAGGCACGCGTCGGTGTTGCCAATACCGGGCGTGCGAAGACAGGGACCATAACGAACCATGCGAGCCAGAGTCGGATGGAGGAGCAGAGAAATTTTCCGTGAACGGTCGGTTTGTGGCTTACTGGTGCCGAAGTTGTCCGCCGTTGACGCCGGAGTAGACGAAATAGTTAGGAAAAATAAAAAAAAATAGACTGCGACTCTGGCGGCGAGGTTGTAGTGGACGAAGACGAAGAGGTTGTGGTTGATGGCGATTGAGCTGTAGAGGTAGGAGATTTCGGGAATTAAACACGTTGGCGTTGACGAAGACCATGATTGGTGGTGATGGCGACGATGCGGTACGTGCAGCGATGTTGTTGGTGTAGATGGTTGTCGGCGAGATCCGAGCAGAGGTGCACGAGGACGACATGCGGCGGTGGGCGACGCAATCTGATCTATGATCAGCGAAAGAAGAAGAAACGCCGGTCAAGCGGCCGGCGAGAAAGTTTGGACGACGCGAGATCTAATCTACTATTTGCGCGGCCCCGGCGGAGATCGATCTCCCCGGGGGCGGCGCGATGCGGAAGCTGTGTGGCGGCTAGGTGCGGAAAACCTAGGCCTCTGATACCATGATAACTGGAGAATAATCACTGTTGTATTGATTGGGGCCTCGAAGGGCTGTTTATATAGATTACAAAACTTGGACTCCAAGACTAATAGAGATAGATTACAATTCCAAACCTTGCCGGATATACTATCCGTAACCGACCTATACTCTAATAGAAAATATGATGATAATCAAATAGCATGCAAGAAATAATTAACTAGACTCATATATAAATAATATATATGGCATGCATATAGGATCAACATGAACAAGGGAATGTGACTTGCCGACTATTCCGCTATGTGCATCTTCTCATCTTCATCTTCTGGGCCTTCGCCTCTCACGCTACTTCCATCTTCATCTTCTTTCCACTCGTCGATACCTCCCACGCGTCATCCGTCTGCTGGAATGGCTTCGTGTAGTCGAGACGATCGAAATCGGTATATTCATCGGGCTGACTGGCACTGTTTGGCTGGGATCAGTGGGTTACAGGGAATCCATTTTTGCTAAGACTTTCGTGTTGCTCGGTTTCTGAACTGGAGGGGCTATATATAGATTTTCGGACAGCTACAGTATTGCTGCAGTCGTTGGTACCGAACAGTATGTCGGTGCTGCGTTAGGTGGTTGCACAGTAATCCCAGATTTTAAGACGAAACAGTCTTGTACTATGCAGTGTTGGGCCTCCTGTGAACAGTGCTTCAGATTTTAGTTGGGCCAGAATCTATTTTGGGCTGGGCTTTAAAATGGGCCAAAAACCGGGCCGTGACAACTTGTCCCCCTTAAAAAGAATATCGCCCCGAGATTGACTCGGGCGGAAAGTAGCGTAGGAAAACTTGCTGTCTAGCCAAAGCCAACTTTGATCTTGGCAATTCCAACGTCCAACTTCAGTATCTCCATGGACTGACTTTTAAGGGACGTGGCAGCACAGTTGCAAGATCGAATTCATAATCCATGTTGGTTAATCTCATCAATATGTCCCTTGGTCATAATCTGATAATCTCATTACCGAATAATCTGATCACCCATCAAATTCATTGATATCAAATTCACAATCATACGAGGTCAATTCATCATTATTGTATTGTGACCATAATCAATCAACTTTGCAGTTAATCACTCCCGCCATCACCTTTAACATAAATCTAGTTTCATGAAAAACATTGTCCTAAAGCAAAACCATTGTAATGATCATCTAACTTTGACAATCGACTACTTCCTTCACCATCTTCTCCTATATTGAATTCAATTTAAATCATGACTATTTAAATCCAACGGCAAATCTCGAGTTTCACCAAATCATTTAGTAATGCAATCCAATTTGAAAACTCACAATTGTCAGCACCACACTACCACGTCTCATTCATATTCTAAAGTTTTTATCATTAATTAATCCAATAATCCGTCATATCTCCAAACATTGATAACTTTAACATTGATCCACTAAGTATCAACCTGTTTTTTACCACCAAATCAAAATTTCATCTAGTTTAATATCAACTATTCTTCCTTTAATTCAATTTCAGGAGATACTTCCACCGAAAATATAACTAATCCGGAGAAATCCAAGTCTATCCCGTATTCAATCATATCTCCAAATTTTGCTTGACTCAGTCCATCTAACTAAATTTATCCAGAAAATTCCATCATCCTAGTGATCCACCCAAATATCATGTTATTCCTAGTTTAAATCCAATCTCAGGGGAAATATCATCCGATAACAAGATTGCATATCTAGGTGAGATCCAATAACCCTTTATGTTTATTTAACGATCCAAAATCTCATATATTCTGATTACTTCTACTGACTTCACTTATTAAAATACAACTCCTATGAAATTATCCACCAATGATATGTTCATAACCTAAGTGATAATTGAACAACCTTTATATTCCTACTTCCCTTTCTTGTATTTTCATAGTCAAGACATTCCAACCAATGTCATTTGACATGTCTCATTATTCTGAATAATGCACCAATATTGACTACGTCAGTAACCACTAGTTATCCATCCAATCCAATTCTCAAGAGGCCATCCCCTGATAGAAGATTTATATATCTAAGTAAAATCCGATATCCTTTTAAATCTTCCTATAATATCTAAGATTTTGCTCAGCATGATCATCGTAGTTTCTCCTGTTGAATCCAATAAATTGATAAATCCACCAAAATTTAATGTCACATTGATTTAAGTTTGTTATGATATATGAAAAATCCGATAACATTTCATATCTACCTAAAAATCAAAGACTTCACACTCCTAAATTGCCTTAACTAACTTCATCTTATAAAAACTTAAAGGCACGTAGTCAAGGTACATCGTCTGAACCAGATACAAAAGCACCAATGACCCAAAGCCCAAGAGCACCGCGTGCCTCGTACTCAACAATGGCAATCACCACAACCTCGAGATAAGTCAGGCTCCTTCGAAGCATCATGGACTGATGTCACCAACTTAGGCACCACCGGGCTGAAGCAACCCAAAATCTAGAAACTTGTGATCCATAAAAAAGCTAGCAGCAATCAGAGAGGCATCCACGCGCTTTAGGGGTTGAGCTTTTGGTTGTGTGCATCCTAGATGCGGAGACTGAGGGATTCAACTACTTTGGTGGTTGTACTTGTATCAGATTGATAATTTTACAAAGGACTTTCGCAATAAAAAGGCTTTCATTTGTAAAAAAAAAAAGAAAACCTCCTGACCAAGCGTTGTTAGCTAGCTCGGCATCTATGAACCACATTGTTGCGAGGTAGCTCCTAAGGGTGTGTTTGGTAGCATGTATGGACCTAGCTTAGTTGTTCTTCTCTCATCCATGCTGAGTGTAGACATGCTGAGTACATGCAGTTGCCCTTGTTTGGCAGTGATGTATGCGCTGAGACATGCTGAGCCGAGACTTTGTTTGGCAGCCTGCATGTGTTTAGACACGCTGAACATTTTTTTTGAAAATTTCAAATTCTAAACATTTTTTAAAATTTTGAACATGTTTGAAATTCTCCCTTTTTGAAAATTTAATCAAAATTTGAATATTTGAATATTTTATAAAAATTAAATCAAAATTTGAAATTCTGAACATGTTTTTGAAAATTTAAACAAATTTTGAAATTCTAAACATTTTTTGAAATTCTGAACATTTTTTATTTTTTTTAAATTCTGATATTTTTTGAAAATTTAAACAAAATTTGAAATTCTGAACATTTTTGAAAATTTAAAGAATTTTGAAATTCTAAACATTTTCAAAAATTTAAACAAATTTTGAAATTCTGAACTTTTTTAAAAATTGGAACAAAATTTGAAATTCTGAATATTTTTTGAAAATTTAAACAAATTTTGAAATTATGAACATTTTTTGAAAATTTAAACATATCTGGACATGGTCTGGTGGGTGGGGGCGAGGGTTAGGGCCAGCATGGCTGCCTCCATACACCCTGTCTGGGGTGCATGAGATGGGCATGGCTGAGGGCCCTTTTATGCATCAGATGGGCGTAGCTCAGGTGAGCCCGTGCACCCTACCAAACAAGCAAAAGTGGGTCGGATTGAGAACTTTTGCCCTCATGCACCCTACCAAACACACCCTAAGTGAGCTCATGAGCGCTTGCTCCTGGCTCAAGTGTACTGCTCATTTCTTCTGTGAAAAATGTGTAACCAATATTTGAAAGAAGTTTCCATTGGATTCGTATTTGAAAACTATGCCATTGGATTCGTATTTGAAAGAAGTTTCCAATGGTATATTTTTTATGACATGTAACATATATCTTATTGATCAAATCGTGAACAAAGTTGGACACACATTACAAGGTGGCCTTGTAGGACAGGGAATAGTAATCATGCTGGATCATACATCACGACTGATGCAACTAAAACAACTTTACCATTAATTTCACTTCCATAACCATGACAACTTCGAAGCCATCATCCCTACGCTGTCCTATGCACTGGTAATGTACACCCATGAGCACGAAAAATAAACACAAGCAATCACTAGAAACACACACACACACAAATGCAGAACAAAACACAAAACAAAATCTATGCAATTTTACCTCCATCACTCTTCAGGCAAACAATTGCCTATGTTACATGCCTCGATGTATTCACAAGTCACGCCATCTCTTGCACGCGGGAAGAAGAGCGAGCTTCGGCTCGTCACCATCAGCATCCCGGCAACGACTGTCCTGACGACGCCATGGCGGACAAGCTCGCATCTGAATCACCACAGTGTCTCAGATAGGACTGCCGAAAGGACTGACCTGACAACGCCATGGCAGACAAGCTCGCGTCTGAGTCACTGCAGTGCCTCAGATAGGACTGCAGAAAGGACTGGGCTGACGACGCGCCCGCCAGGTTCAGGTTCGTCTCTGAGTCGCCGCCGTGGCGCAGTTGAGACTGCTGCTGGGGCGATTGAGGGGCCATGGTAGACAGGCTAGGCCCCGACTCCCGGCAGCGCCTTAGGTACGACCAATGCTGGCTCGATGAGCCCAGATAGTAGCCTGAAGATCCGTACCCCGAATTGGAGATATAGGACGAACTGACATGCGGACTGGGTGATGCATAGCCGGAATTGTACATATGTGGTGGTGCATAACTTATGTTGATTGGTGGAGACAAGTGGTTGCCAATCAGGGAGTGTGTGGAGCAAAGGAGTGAGGTGCGAATATAGGGAGAAGACATGTCTGCAAGGTCTGCACCGCTTCTGCTTATACTCATGGCTGATGAGTTTCTGTAAGGTGTTTGGGGGTTAGGAGAGTGTGGGGTACCAGAAACAGAGTAGATACGAGATACGGATTGCGATGAAGGACGCCGGCTTATTGGTCTGGGAGGGGATGCTCCCACACTCGATCAAAATGAAGACGACAGAGAAGGTAAGTGAACTGCAGAAGAAAACAATGGGGTAGTCTCCGAGGCAGGAGGGCCTGACATTCCAGCACCTGCATCTCGCTTGCATACAGGGCAGAATGATCTCCAAGATGTGAGCCACATATCCACACAAGCTGCATGGAACTCTGCAAGGTAATTCACACAATTATCAGGGTGCTGCCTTGGAAAAAACAATATTACAGCTAGCTGATTTTATAAAAGGGATACAATGTGTTCAATGCATTTCTCTTCACGTAACTGATTGTATAAAACGAGAGTTGTCCAATTGGTTTAAGTTGTACTTTCTTTTTTGTAATACTAGTTGACTGGTAAATCTACAATGTTAATGATTTTGACAAAAATGAATTTACAGACATGATGTTACAAGGAAATACATATGCAACTGTGGAATTTTCAAGTGACAGTACCAGTATTCTATATTCCTATGTTCTTAAGGTTCTTCAAGTGTCAACTACATGAAAATAAATGCAGATGAGTAGTTAAGTAAATTTTAATACACACCGACACAGTCATTGTGCTAACAGATTCAAAACCTAGCACAGAATATTATTTTTAATTCCAAATTCGAAGATTGAAGAGTAAAGTATAGCAGATAGAGGTGACTAGCTTTGTATAAAATACTATGGGCGTAGCCAAGGATCAAACAGGCAAGGTACTAGTTTTTATAAAACACAATTATGGTGTTACAAAGTTGGCGAGACATACTGTGACGGCAAGGCAGCACTCTTATCTTTTCTCCAACATTGTAATCCTCCAAGCAAATGGCGCACATTGACGACGTACAGTTGTCCTCTTGCACCTTTGTGAAAATAAGGCTTGGCATTGCCTTAACTAATCGACTGCTCATTCCATGGAATTCTGGGTCTTCTAGATTTCTAGGTTGGTCCCGCCTTATTCGATGTCTTCTCACAAAGAAGCAAGAAGCTAAAATAGCAGACATGGAAAGGAGTGATATAAACGAACTTGCCATGATTGACCAGGCGGAATTCTCAAATGTGGGTATTATCCACACCTCTACATCAGCCCGGCCTGAAAATTTCTTCAACATTTCCCCTGAGACCTTCGAGACGAGCACGGCGTATATGTGAATACCACTTGAGATTCCAGCCACTGTTACAGTTCCTAGTTCCTAGTTAGATAGTGCAAAAAATAATATGCTCCAAAAAAATGTTAAAATTAAGCTAGCGACAATTATAGCCATTAGTATTATTTTTTAAATCGTATCAAGTTCTACACTTATTTCTATCTTTCATTTATCTGGGAATGATCTGCGCAAGTATTTGTGCTTCATGCAACACGTGCCAAACTAAAGGAAGAATATCCATCTGTTTGTCTTGGCCATGCACTCATACTATGAGTAAGGACTATGATGCAGCTATACAATTGGTATCAAGAAACTTAAGAAAACCAACAACAAGTGAGAGTGAAAAGGAGCATTACTTGAAATAATAAACCCTCTATTTTCATTGTCATACACTATTGCAGCTTTGAATCCAGCATCTTGTGCATTTTTCACTTTCTCAACAAATGTGCAGCCCCCTCTCATAATCAATGCAAATGGAGATGTTGGACCCTTGACTGCTTTGTTTGTTAAAGCACTGCAGGCATTCAAAGGTTCAGCAGTATATAATATGCCATTAACACCTGACTCTTCCACTCCCGGAGCTGCAAACCAATTGAAATAGCATGATGAATCCTTTAGAGAAAACAATGCAGACTCCATGAGAGTGAAAAGTAGAAGAAAACAACCTTATATGCAAATACAGCACAACTGATATGGGGTGTCCCGATCTTCTCAGTAAGCGGCGGTGGTGATGATGAAGATGATAGATAACTTGTATGTCGCCGATGAACTCTCCCTCGCTTGATCCCTGATGCCAATGCAAAAGGTCTCAACCCTCTGGATATTCACAACGTCACACACTTGCGCACGTAGCCGTCGACCACGAAACGGTATAATTGCAATATACTAATTCCCAATGGAACAACAGATTACACTCAACTTGCAGTATATGATCTTCAGATCGATACGAATTGGAGATGAGGATTCAAGATGAATGCTTACAAGCAATCTCAAGAACTAGGGTTTATCTTAAACGTGGTATAACCTTAACTAACTCCAGGGGACGGGTATTTATAGTCTAAAACGAGATCGAAGGGGTACACGGGCTGGACAGCCCAAAACCTGCGCGCAGGCAGAGCGGTACTACCGCTTATGGCAAGCGGTACTACCGTGATAAGCGGTACTACCGCTCGTACAAATATCAAGTGCCGCTTTAGTACCGCTTGGGTCACTTTGATTCCAGAAGAAATTTCCTAAGCGGTACTAGGACGGTAGTACTGGAGTGGTACTACCGCTAAAGCGGTACTACCGCTTGTGTGGGCGGTACTACCGCCCTGGAAACTGCAGGGTCTTCCTCCCTTCCCAGCTGCAATGCCTCCTTGCTCCCCTCCTTGCTCCCTTGTGCCATGCCTTCCTCTCCAATGTACCTAATGACACATACACACAAGGATTTAGGCAGTATAAAGTTCTTTCGAATCAAAGTAACAAGTTCAACTAGGAATGAATTCACCTTATGATATCTGTCAACGAGGCTCAATATTTCTTTCCAGCTTAAGCAAGCAGAATCATCATATTTCGTGAATATATCCTCATCATCCTCCCTTTCTTCAAGAAAAGCCGTCCGCGGCTTTGGGTAAGCTGAAAATGGCAGAAACAAAAAGAACAACGTGTACGCATAATATATGTATATATAACATGCGGTATCATTTTTGTTGTCATGAAAAAGATTCCCAGTATGCAATAAATTGCAAGTATACAAGACAAAATGTCCATGCGGGAACAAATAATATCTGAGGAATCGGCAATCATAATTACAAGTAAAAGTGAAGAACATACAGTCATGACCAGAATGAGGAACACACATGTACAATGTCTTATTGTTCAGTATTAAGTCCAAAGTCCTGACAGAAGATCGATGATCAAATGTGCTATAAGCAAGGTCAAACCAGTCCAAAATATTGAAAGATACATATATTGGATACCATGCTTCAACTGTGCCACTCTGATATATAGAACAAACGTATGTATGTTCATGAGCAGGACTCGCAGCGTGTAAGATGCAACTCAGTTTGCAAATATAAGTGAAGTCTATAGCAGTAGCATATAAATGCAACAGGTATTGGGACAAACACAATGGATCAGATTCGGTTATAGCAAGAGTAGAACAATCCAAGACAGCTGAAATTGTTGTTGGCCGCAATAAATCAACTAGAACAGAATGATATTTCATATTCTCAGGAAAATTAGGGACTGTCCCAAAGCAAAATGACTTTGTCACATAGCATATAGGACGTAAAACATCAAGTTTCAAATCAGCAATCCTATCACAGGTAATGCATATGTGATCCACCAGAAAATTATCAGTCATGCTATATTCACCAATTAAATTAAATGTGAAACTATAGGCATATGTGCTAGAATTTAGATAAGAGATTTCAGAAATCTTCTTCATAGCACAACTCAAACTAAGAGGTTCATTTAGCATGATGGAATACACAATATCAACAGGTGGTATTCGAGCAAGTACTTCCTTATGTGTCATAAGTACCACATGATCAAAGTTTGAAATAGGGAATATATCACATGGTGCTGAAACAGCGGTGCAAGGCAAATCACAATGAGGCAGCAGCAAAGGAATAGACTCACAATATGTCGCACGTGCTGGCTGTATCGCGAAATCAGTACCTATATCAACGACAGTCTCCTCAGATGTAATAGGCACTTGGACCTCCTCCTCAAGTGACAATGCACGGTCGGGTGATGCAGGTTGTAAAAAAGACGGCTCCCTTTCTTCAAAAGCAACCTGCATATCACAAGAAACAACACTAGGAGTAGAGATGATTACATTAGGTGAATCCGCACTTGTTTCATCGACTCCCACTCGCAGGTTGTCTGGAACACTCAAACTCTCACTCTTATTGCGTACACTCATATCGACACAAATGGTTGAACCATTAACGTTGGGGTTCTCAATTGTGCAGATGGTGGAAACATTCAACTTAGGTGCAAGAACAGGATCATCATGGGGTTTTATTTTAGGGGTTGCAGGCGGACGTAGGTTTTGACGCCTAACCTCCTGAAATTCCTGAAGTCGTGTATGTGCTAACCAAGTGTGCTTATTCTTCCAAAAGAATAAAGGATCAATCTGAGCACTATCAAATTGAACCTTATACCTATCACACCAAGGTTTTCCCAACAAAACGTGACAACAATTAAGTGCTCTAGGAATGACATCACAGCGCATGCTAACAGTATGGCCATAAATGGTGATAGGAACATAAGCATGATGAGTAATTGGAAATGCCTCATCATAAGAAACAGCTAACGTATATGGCACAAGTTTGGAACATATAAGCAACTGCAGCTTGTTAACAACATCAATAGTGACCAAGTTTGTGAGAGAATAATTATCAATGATCACTGCAGCAGGTCTACCTTCGATGTCTGCAGTAAAGTGGAACAAACCTGAATCAGGATGTACACCAAAATCTTCCTCCTCCCAGAATGCATCACTGCACAAAAACTGTAATGGTAATGGCTTGTCCTTGATAGGATTGACCATTATTAGTACAGAAAAAGTATAGTAGATGTATATGGTGTACTCTCACAACTCACGCAAAAACTGACAAGAAAAGGAAATCTTACCGTTCCAAAGTGAATAGTAATGCGTACCCGTTCGGATGTATGACTAGTGCACGGATGTGATGAGGTGAATATCAGGGTATAAGAGCAATCACACGACAAACCAGGGTATATGGTGGAGCTTGGTTGGGATACCTAACAACACCGAAGACAAGTCCTAGTGCTGATTGTGTGAGCCAACAACCAAGGAAAACACACACGGTGGAGAAAAATGTGGCAGAGCAACTATCAAAACAGGATGTGTTGCAATGCACTCGAGAGACACTAGCAATGCTCAATGTAAACAGGCACAAGATTGCTCAATTCTACTAGTGCACAATCGCAAGAATCCAACAGTGCAATAGATAGCAACCACGTCCAGCCACTGTTTCTCTCTTTTCTTTCTTTCGCTCCGTTTTTTTTTCTCTCTCCTCTTTTTTTTTTTGAGGCCACAATAGATCGCAAGCAGCGGCAACTGTTCTTGGATCACGTCCAGAAATTGCAAAGCACCAAAACCTTTATGAGCAGCCTGTAGAGCGGAAACTAGTCTCGTGGGTAAGTTCCTAACACCTTTTGTCTAGACAAGCTGTGGCTATGGATTGGAATTTGCAAAACAGGATAGCTGATCGAACAACAATCCAATCTACGATGCAATCTACGATGGAAACTAAAAACCAATGGATTCGAAGGAAAAAGCTACGCAAAAAGAAAGACACAACGACCAGTAACTAAAACCAATCTACGATGCAATCTAGGCTATGGCAAAAACCCTAACCCGAATCTTTTTGTGAGGCTTTTTCTGGATAGGATGAAAAACACAACTAATCTGATACCAAGGCAACGCTGGATATCTGATACCAATCTGATACCAAGATGATATGGGGTGTCCTGATCTTCTCAGTAAGCGGCGGTGGTGATGATGAACATGATAGATAACTTGTATGTCGCCGATGAACTCTCCCTCGCTTGATCCCTGATGCCAATGCAAAAGGTCTCAACCCTCTGGATATTCACAACGTCACACACTTGCGCACGTAGCCGTCGACCACGAAACGGTATAATTGCAATATACTAATTCCCAATGGAACAGCAGATTACACTCAACTTGCAGTATATGATCTCCAGATCGATACGAATTGGAGATGAGGATTCAAGATGAATGCTTACAAGCAATCTCAAGAACTAGGGTTTATCTTAAACGTGGTCTAACCTTAACTAACTCCAGGGGACGGGTATTTATAGTCTAAAACGAGATCGAAGGGGTACACGGGCTGGACAGCCCAAAACCTGCGCGCAGGCAGAGCGGTACTACCGCTTATGGCAAGCGGTACTACCGTGATAAGCGGTACTACCGCTCGTACAAATATCAAGTGCCGCTTTAGTACCGCTTGGGTCGCTTTGATTCCAGAAGAAATTTCCTAAGCGGTACTAGGACGGTAGTACTGGAGCGGTACTACCGCTAAAGCGGTACTACCGCTTGTGTGGGCGGTACTACCGCCCTGGAAACTGCAGGGTCTTCCTCCCTTCCCAGCTGCAATGCCTCCTTGCTTCCCTCCTTGCTCCCTTGTGCCATGCCTTCCTCTCCAATGTACCTAATGACACATACACACAAGGATTTAGGCAGTATAAAGTTCTTTCGAATCAAAGTAACAAGTTCAACTAGGAATGAATTCACCTTATGATATCTGTCAACGAGGCTCAATATTTCTTTCCAGCTTAAGCAAGCAGAATCATCATATTTCGTGAATATATCCTCATCAACAACACAAACACATGTGCATGTCACCATAAATCAATAGTGCAACTAATCAGTATGAACCAAATCTTAACACCTAAGTCGTTAACAAGTAGTATGTAGTGACATCCATATAGTAGAAGTTGCTCCTTTACTCTGTCAGAGCTAGATGATGGTAAGATAGATATCCAGAACTTACCGAACGTTGCCTCAACATCGTCAAACGACAAAGTAAGATTATTCCCCATTAGAACGACATTGGCAGCTCCTATCTGAGCCATGAACCAAACCACTGCACAGAGACAAAGAGGAAATAGCATTGCTCCTCATGTACTCTTCATCATATCAGCCTCGACAGCTCTTGATCAAAACCCAGCTTGTATTTACAGGTTACAGCTACGCAATGAAAAAGCCACTTAACACTTCAATTCTTCAAACCCGCGTCTCCACAAGCATTCAACGACCACAACGTGCTCTGAATCTGCAGCTGGAAAGCATCCAATCAGCTACGATTCCTGCAACGAAAGCCGACAATGTTGAGATTCATTTGGCTTTTTATCCTTCACATTTAAGCCAAAAGCAGCAGAACTTTTACTAGGAATATAGAGAATCACAGGCTTTACACCTCTAGATTCCAAATAAGAACATACTTTAAACGGTAACAAATCACAAGTGCAACAACAAACACAGAAAATGTGTAGTCCCAACTAGATCACAAGTATAAAGGACCAAAATTGTTCTATTCCAACCTTGTTCCCATAACAAAGCAAATAACTTTACTTAAGGAAACAGTAGAGGCATTTCACAGGTTTTTCTTTCTCTTTTTCACAAACACGGTTAAGATGGCAAGTGGACAGCCAATACTACTAATTTTCGAAAAACACGGCGTTTTAAACAAAAAGTCAACTCCAAATCTTGAACAATCCCCTAATCTTATGACGCGCGCGGTGACTGGTGAGTGAGATTAGTACTAGTACAAGGCTTACGAAATTGTGTACATTCCGCCAGCATGACCAGTACTTTTCATTACCACCAAGCTGGATATTCTCTTCTCAAGTCGGCATCTAAAGACTAAATAATCACCACCACTGCAATTCAGCTCAACATCACTGGGAACCTAACGACGGAGGAACAGAATCCGAGAAGCAAAATTAAATCTTCATCTACGCAGGGTAGCACCGGATCTTTGACCAGAAATGGAAAAGGGAAAACACCAGAGAGGAGATGGAAGGGGGATCGGGGCGGATGGATACCTGACGGTGGAGGACGGGGGCGGCAATGGGGACGTCGGCTTCCATCATGTGTGACGGGGCGGAGTTGTGGAGGAGGACCGGGACCGGAGGAGGCGTCGGCGGCGGGGCGGGGAGGAGATCGAGTTGACTCGCCGCAGCGCGCCGAGTTAAATGTATATACCCCCCTGAACTCTCACATTTAGACTACATCACCCCCTGGACTCGTTTTTGGCCTACTTAATCCCCTGAACCTGCTTAAACCGGACAGTACACCCCCTGGCGCCTCGTTTGGTGGTTTGGGAAGGTGGTTTTGGGGACGTGGCAGTGGCCCCACGCCAGCGAAGCGAGGCGGCTGGATAGAAAAGGGGTGAAACAGATGAGGGGCTCCAGAACGGACTCCAGAACTAGTGCGCTAAGGATTTTTCCCCTTTCCGCCGTCACCACGGTGGTCGCCCAAATCGCCGCCGTGGTCGCCAGTGGAGAGGGGGCGGGAGGGAAGAAGGCGAAAAGATGGAACACCGATGGAACCGAGATGGTCTGGTCGCAACTACGTCTGAGTCCACCAGGTCCAGGCATACGTGGCGTGGGGCCACTGCCATGTCCCCAAAACCACCTTCCCAAACCACCAAACGAGGCTCCAGGGGGTGTACTGCCCGGTTTAAGAAGGTTCAGGGGATTAAGTAGGCCAAAAACGAGTCCAGGGGGTGATGTGGTCTAAATGTGAGAGTTCAGGGGGTTATATACATTTAAGTCCCGCAGCGCCTAGTAGAGAAAAAGAAAAAGAAAAACTTGCGACCCTTTTCTTTTCTTCCTTTTTTCCTGCCTGGTAGAGAAAAATATATACTCCTACCTCTTTGTGAATGTGTATCTTTCCACCACTCTAGTTCCATATCCATATCCATTCCATGTTGGTGTTCTAAAAATAGCCAAGTGGTCATCGACCATCGAATGGAGGGACGATGCCGATGGGGAACATACTTTATTTATTTATTTTGTCCTTGGGGAGTGAGAAGGACACGTAAGCTACTACCTGCCTTCTTAATGCATGGTACCTGGCCTCGAGTCAAAAACCACAGTCGGCACCTAATTTTTTTTAAAGTTTTATAGCGGGGGAGTCGACATCTAATTTGATTGATACTAGTGTACGGAGATCTTATCATCTCTTGAAATGCATTTTGTTTAATAGCGGCTTTTCTTGTTTCTTAGTTACCTACCTAATGTAGCAAAAAAAAAAAAAATCGTGAGAGCTCTACACATGCTAAAGCGTTCAAAAGAGGTGTCACTGCTGCAATGTCATAACTGATACAGAAAATTATTGGATCAGCATTTCAAAAGTTCCAAAATGTCTCCAATTTTTTAAGTACTAGAGATTAGTCTGGCAGGAAAAGGAAAGCTATTCTTTTTTTAGCCAAGGCATAAGCTAAGTCTTGCTCCGATTTTTTACCAGTAAATTCATATAAGATCCGTCGGTTTTTTTTTTGCGATAAATATCCAACAAGCTAACATAGCAGATTCCGAAATGCCAAAACATTTGATCGACCACAGTGAAAAAAGGCCATAGAAAGTTTTACTCCTGTCTGGTTAGCAATATCGGACGTCACATAACTAAAGCGAGCTAGATCCGGCGGCTAGCCAATTCTTGCCTCGTTGGTCAGTCTGCACAGGTTTCTCCTTTTCATAAATTCAAAATTTTTAAAAAATGTTCAGAATTTCAAAATTTGTTTAAATTTTCGAAAATGTTCTAAATTCCAAAAAATATTCATAATTTAATAAATAGTTCATATTTTTCAAAAATTGTTTGCAATTAAATTTTTTTTCACATTTTTTAAAAAGTTTTTCACGTTTTCAAAAATTGTTCACTTTTTGAAAATTTGCTCCTAATTCCAAAAAATTGTTCAGAATTAAAAATGTTCACATTTAAAAAAAAATTGTTCATGTTTTCAAAAATTGTTCACATTTTTCAAATTTTGTTCACAATTCAAAAAAATTGTTCGGAATCCAAAATTTGTTTGCAATTTCAGAAAAGTGAACATTTTTGAAATTTTTTGTTCATCTTTACGAAAATTGTTCAAGTTTTTAAAATTTAAAAATTTGTTAATGATTTCAAACATTATTTGCATTTTTTAAAAGATGTGGGTTTGAAATTGGGTTAATCGATCCCTCTTTTTTTACTAAGAGGGTTAAAGGGGATTTGTTCATATGCCAATTATATGTTGATGATATTATCTTTGGTTTGGCTAAGAATGTTTTCAATGATGAGTTTGCTAAGCTAATGACCGATGAGTTCGAGATGTCTATGATGGGAGAGTTGAAGTATTTCCTTGGATTTGAAATCAAGCAACTTAAAGAAGGTACCTTCATCAATCAAGCCAAATATACCCAAGACATGCTCACACTAGTAGAAAACAGGTCATTAGTCCCGGTTGGGAAGGGCCTTTAGTCCCGGTTCCCCAACCGGGACTAAAGTATAGAGACTAAAGGGTCCAAGCCTTTAGTCCCGGTTGGCTACGAACCGGGACTAAACCCTGGCCACGTGGTCGGCAGCGTGCGCCAGGGCATTGGGACCTTTGGTCCCGGTTGGTAACACCAACCGGGACTAAAGGTTTAGGGGTTTAGGTGTTTAGGGGTTTAATTAGTGTTTATTGTTTATTTTTCCTTTTCATTTTGTGTTTTCCATTTAATTCTTTTTCATTTCAAACATATTTTACGCTACTACATACTGTACACGTTATGCATATATAATAGAATTTCTCATAGAACCGATCATATATCATAAAATTTCTCGTACAAGCAATCATATATATATATATATCATAGAATTTCTCGTACGACCACATGCATACACATATATATATATACAATTTGGTATATACAATTTATCGTACAATTTGCAGATCATTTGCGGATCCGGTAATGGTATTCTCCGTCGGGAGATATGACCTGCTGAAGTAAAAATCCCGCAATTTCCTCTTGAATTGCTCGTATGCGGTCCGTTGGTAGGAGCTTATCCCGCATCTCGTGCATCTTTAAAGAAGGAGATCAATATGAACATGTTAGTTGTGCGTATATGTACGTATTAGATCATGAAAAAAAATATGTATGGTGTTTACGTATCCAAAGATCTCTTGCACTCTTGTTGCTTTCGGTCATAAAGCGAATGTTCTCGCAAACATATTTCATTCCCCTGTGCCTGCCTCATGCACTTTACGAGAATATAATTCAATCAGATAATAATAAAGCATGTCAATGGTATTGAAACTAGAATTGAAGAGATGCGCGGACGTAGCTTGTACTACTTAATTACCCTTGGCTTTCGCCATCTCAGCTCCTCTTTCCATTCACCTCTAACATCTTTGGTGAACTTTTTCCAAACCCTGCCCGGCAAACAAAATGAATAAAGGAGTTATTAATTACTTGATATCAGGAAATGAAGTAATAAAGAAGCCGACATAGTGCGTCAATGATTGAAATTACCTTTGGAGCAACAAATGCAAGATTTTGTAATCTTCAGGGTCTTTACTTAGCAAGTCCAGTACTTCAACAGTTCCATCGTCAACTCTAATGATTAGAAGGATCCAGTGGTAGCTGCACACACAATTTGTATAAGCGGGCATGCATAACTCATCAACTACCCTTAACATCGAGTATATATATAAGCAAAAATAGAATTTGTAGTACAAGAAAGTAACACTCACTGGAAGTTCCAAGGTAAAATTATTTCCGCTTTGTACTTTAGGGCCTTCAAAAACCTTAGAAGCAATTTCTCCGTGTCTTTAGGGTGCCTTCTCAACACTTCTTCATTGACGGTATTTGGGTCAATGAACCCAATGCCATAGACTCCAGCTCTTTTCAATTCAAAAATCTTCATTCTGCATAATACCACACAAAAAAATATAGTGAGTATAATAACAGGCAATGAACGAGCTGAGCTAGAGACTTAAATTACAGAAAGAAATCACTTACAGACAATAGCAACTGACGATAGATTTGTCGAGTGCTTTTTGATTGAATAACTGAAAAAATTCTCCATTTTCAATCCACAAATCTTTTGCATGGACGTAATGCTCTTTCTCGACTTTCACCACGAGGCTCTCCATCCCGTCCTTTATTTCTCTCATGTACCAGTCATGCAATTTGTACATTTGCGTTGTTAGAAGCTTCTCGTCTTCAGGACTGACCAGAGGTTGCCCGGGGACATATTGCCGTTCTATTTCCTTCGGATCTAACGGTGGAAATTCCTCGATCTCTAGGAATTGTTCAACGGTGATACCGAGCATTCTAGCATTCTCTCTATCAGCGTCGGTTATTACCACGTTATTGGCACTCACCTTGAGCGGGCTGATCGATTGGACTGCCTGTTCTCCGAGCTGGGGAACAGTTTTCCCGCATTTACTGCTACCGCTAGACTTATAACAAGTATATTTTAGAACAAGTATAATAAGAATCATAACAAGTATATTTTAGAACAAGTATAATAAGAATCATAAAAAGTATATTTCGGCACAAGTATAATAAGAATCATAACAAGTATAATAAGAATAACCATAACAAGTATAATTTAGAACAAGTATATAATAAGAATCATAACAAGTATAATTCGGAACAAGTATAATAAGAATCATAACAATGGAAAATTCCTATTCATTTCCTATCCTATGAATCAAAATAAGCCCCTAAACTATGACATGTTCTCCCACGATGGCCATATATATGCAACTACAAGGAAAATTCTTATGCAATTTTCCTATCCTATTCCTATCCTCCTATTCCTATTCCTATGCAATTTTCCTAATCCTCCTATTCCTATGCAATTTTCCTATGAATCAAAGAAAAAGCCCCAATTTTCCTATGAATCAAAGAGAAGCCCCAATTTTCCTATGAATCAAAGAAAAGCCCCAATTTTCCTATGCATTTTTCCTATGAATCAAGGAAACTATGACATGTTCTCGACATTCCCAATCCTCCTATTCCTATATGCAATTTTCCTATCCTATGAATCAAAGAAAAGCCCCGATTAAAACTATGACAAGTTCCGTATTACCTTACCCACTGGAAGACCATGACATGTTGCTTCAAACAAAGTTGGACGACGGCAACATTGCGACCATCGGCCGTGTACTCGAGATTGAGGCCCATGAACTTGTGTTTTTCCTCTTGAAGCCATTCGTTGAACATGGAAAGAAAACCCTCGACTTTGGCGCTGTCGTTCGTGTAGACGACATGGAGATTGGTCGTGCCATGTGCGAGCAGTTTCCCGTAGCGAGTGATTGGATTCATGGTGTGGAGGATGAGGAAGAAGGAGAGAGGGAGACGAACAGAAATGGTGGCCGGTCGCATTACTGTAGCGTTTCCCATGTATAATCTCGCGCGTAACAACTTCCAAGGCACGGGATTTGAACGGTTGGGACCTTTAGTCCCGGTTTGAGCCACGAACCGGGACTAAAAGGGCTCGCGCCAGGCGAACGGTTGCCACCACCCCTTTAGTCCCAGTTGGTGTCACCAACCGGGACTAAAGGGTTCTCACGAACCGGGACTAATGCTTATCCTCACGAACCGGGACTAGTGGAGGCATTAGTCCCGATGCAAAATGCGACCGGGACTAATGCTCCGGTCGAAAGGCCTGATTTCTACTAGTGTCAAGAGGTTCAAGACGGATGATGTTAAAGGGGCTAAAACACCTATGCCAACCATATGCCAACTTGAACTTGATCCCAATGGTAAAGCGGTGGATCAAAAGGTATATCGTTCTATAATTGGATCTTTGTTTTACCTTTGTGCATCTAGACCAGATATCATGTTGAGTATGGGCATGTGCGCAAGATTTTAATCCGCACCAAAAGAAAGCCACTATGTGACGGTCAAAAGAATCTTTCGATATTTGGCTCATACCCCAAACTTTGGCTTATGATATCCTAAAGGAAGAAGCTTTGATCTTATTGGCTATTCGGATTAGGATTGGGTGGGAGACAAAGTGGAGAGGAAGTCAACTTCCGGAGGGTGCCAATTGTTTGGTCGATCTTTGGTGAGTTGGTCTTCCAAGAAGCAAAATTGTGTGTCTCTCTCCATCACCGAAGCCGAGTACGTCGCCGCTGCAAGTTGTTGTGACCAATTGCTATGGATGAGGCAAACTTTAAAGGATTTCGGTGTCACACGTGACAAAGTGCCTCTTCTATGTGAAAATGAAAGTGCAATCAAGATCGCCTACAACCCCATGCAAGATGGCAAGACGAAGCATATTGAGATTCGTCATCACTTCATCCGGGATCATGTCAAGCGTGGATATATTGATCTATCTTATGTAGGCATCGGGAAGCAACTAGCGGATATATTCACGAAGCCATTGTATGAAGCAAGATTCCGCGAGTTAAGACATGAGTTAAATATCATTGATTGAGTAATGTGGTGTAAGATCTTGCACACCCACCCGCTCTCAATATTTTAGCTTGTTTTAAATGTAGGCATGGACATAGGGGGAGTGTTGTATCTTTCATGAACTTACACTCTTCTTATTATGCATAAATGGAAAAATCAGTCACGATAGTCACTTTGGTGACAAATGTGCTTCAATGAAGAGTTTTGGTCATTGGACTCAAGATACATCTTTGTTGCCCAAACCAAACATTCAAACATGGTGACTTCGGCCAATGACCTTCCCTTCGGGAAGTTGGGGTTATTGGATCTTCATTTGATATATTAGACTTAAAGGTCAACTTTATGCTAAATATGTGGAAAAGTACTCCAAAGTTGGTTTTTATCTTTGCATCTTGCAACCTTGGAGTGCATACTACCCTACATCATTGACATGGTCTCTATTCTAAGCCTATCTCATCCTAAAACCATCTAAATACTCTTTGTGCACAAGTCCCATGTTCAATTTGCATATAGCAATGAAGACGACGTCAAGCGGCCGGTACAACCGGCCACCTAACGGCTTGTACAGTTGGGCAGTTGTAACACCCCCATGTATTAAGCTACAGTGCTTCCCTAATAAAGGTTGCCTAGTCATCATGATTACTATGTTAATCACCACTTGATTCAAACTCAACTCAAATCCCAATTCCAAATGCAAGTCAAAAATTTATTTCTTCAATTAGTCAAATAAAAATGTTGGTAATATTATAAATAATCCCCAAGTAATTTTCATGAAGAAATAAACTATGTTTGAATTCCACAAATGCCCGTAGAAATAAATAAAGTGGACCAGCAGCACTTAATTGAACCATTTAAAAATAAACAAATATTTAAGCATTTCCAAATGAGGTGAAACTTGTTGGGTGGTCTTATAATATTGTCTAGTATTCATGAGCCAAATTTCATGTGCAAAAAAAATCATTTGATAGCTCAAATAAATTCAAAACAGAAGCCAAAAAGTAAAACAGAAAAAGGAAAAAGAATAAAAGCACAAAACCCCTGTGCACTTATGGCCTGCATGCTACAGGAGCCGGCTCAGCACGTTAACCTCGGTCGTCCCTAACCTCTCTCTCTCTCCCCGCGTCTGTTGCTGCCGCCGTGCCCGAAGCCGCCCAGCCTGGCTCGTTGCTCAACACGAGGAGCTACAGGAGCGTCAGGAGGGGGATAAGGTCGCCCACGGCGCCAGGGACAACCCTAGCCCCTCCCCTTCTTCCTCTCTCCCCTCTCTCTCGCGATTCTGGCGACGCCCAAAAGCTCCGTCGCCGCGCTGCCTCGCCACCGTGGCCACCAGCCACCGTTCGTTGCCAGTTGATGTCTTGGAGGACCACCGTCGTCTCCAGCGTCGTCTACAGGGATCCATTCGACCGGATCCGCACCGCAACGCTGCCATCGACCCATCTTCTTCCGCCACGGTCACCGCACCTCGCCGCTCGATCCGCTCGTCTCCGACCACCCCCGGCTCCCCTGAGCTCCCCTCTGACCTTGCGCTGAGCTCGCGCACCTCCTCCGTCTTCCCGTTTGTCCGCGCACGTTCCCTAGCGTCGATTCCCGTCGGTCTCGTGCTCCGGTCGCCGCTGGTCGTCATCATTCCCATTGAACCCGACCATCCAGACTCGCGCCCGTGCTACTGATGGACGAGGCGCGACCCGCTCGTTCTGTAGGGCCTTGAGCCGCCCGATTTAGTCGCCGGAGACGGCCACGCAAAGACCTCCGCCGCATCTAGAGCCCGTCGGCGTGCTCCAGCGCGGGCACGCGTTTAAACCCGGCTAGCTGGCTCACTGCTAGTGGGCCCGGCCTGACAGGTAATTAGGCTAAGCCTAATTAACCCGCTAAACACCCATTGACGTGCGGGCTGCACCCTAAATAACGGTTCGATTAAAAACAGGACACTGCCATGTGAGTCCCATTACATGGTAGCGGTTAATTAAGTTAATTACACTGACAGTGGACCCCATCTGATCAATTACTTAATTAAAACTGTTAAATTAACACTGTGCCTATGACATATAGACCCCACTGATCTGTTTGACAAGGTCAGCAGTCAACTCAGTTCACTGCTGACTGGGCAGTGACCCCACCTATCATCCACTATGGCTAGCCCATAGTGGGTATAAAAAGTATTTACTGTTTAAAATTCAAATTTACAATAAATCTAGAAATCTCAAAAAATCAATAAAACTTTAAAAAATCATATAAAATAAACCGTAACTCAGATGAAAATAATTTATATATAAAAATTGATCAGAAAAATATAACGAATCCGAATATGTCATTTGCATGCTTGACAAACCCCTCTATCATAATGAACATTGCCAATTTTCATCTGGATCAATATAAGAAATAATATCTGGAGCTGGGAAAATATTCCTAAATATTTTCCCACTTTAGTTAAAATGCTTAGTAATGCATTAGAGCACCTCATCAACATATTTTGCCATGACATGTATTTGTGTTGCAATTAAATGCCTGTTATTTATTTGTTTCCCCCTCGTCTGCTTTTATCGGCAGACCTTGAGACTGCGGTAGACCCTGAGTACGAGTACACCGCAGATGATCATATCCCTGCAGCAGAGCAACCAGGCAAAAAAAAACCTTGATCATTCCGATGTTGTCTATTCTTTCTCTCTACATTCTTGCATTAGGTATTGGTTCAGAGATGTTGTTTTATCGGTAGATCCTATACTGATGCATAGCCTGCTTTTGTCACCTGTCATAAATGCCTTTACTTGTTATCCTATCAAGCTTAGTTTAGCTATGCTGGAGTCCCATCAGTGGCCCTACACCCTTGTCCATCTGCCATGCTATATTATCGGGCCGTGATCCCTCTAGGCGATGATCACGGATATACTTTATAGTACTGCACTACTTATGATTATGTTCAGACTGGGGGCTGAAAGGACGGGTGGTACCATCCAAGAAGGGATGGGCCTGGGTTCCCGACAGCCCCGAGTGATTCACTATGGCGGAGCGACAGGGCAGGCGGAGACCATCCAAAGAGAGGTGGACCTGGGCCCTGGTCGATGTCCGCGGGTACTTATAATAACACGCTAACGAGTTGTGGGTATTTGATCCGAGACTGTCACTAGCATATAGGCACTAACCGCCACACGGGATAATGGTTATGGGCCCCTCGGTGTCGTTAGTTCCTTACCGACAGCTTTCCAGATGTCACAGTTCAGAGATGCGGCACGCGCCCGTGTGAGCGGATACTGCCTGCTGCATAGTCAGAGGTGGGCTTGGTCCCGGCCATCCACGCAACGTTCCAGGAGAGCTTAGGGTGAGCGATCGAACATCCCTTCGCGCTTAGGATGTAGGACTTCGGCGTGTCGATCATCCGAGGCCGGGCATTACCCAGAAAAGTGTGTGTGGCCAGAAGTAATCGAGCCTGTCGGGTGCACCCCTGTAGGGAAGTTAAACTATTTGAATATCCGCATCCACGGTAACTGGGTGGCTTGGAACATATCCCGACCTCTTACAACTTGAACCGGATACTTGATAAAAGTCACCAAGATAATAGATAAGAATACCTAGTGATCGCTTTCTCGCAGGGAGTGGAGGGAGGATCTCTAGGTATGTTGTTGCAATATGTAGGTACAAGTTGGTATCATCTACGCTCCTCTCTTCTATTGCTGCAAGATGTTGTTAGTCATAGTCACATTAAGCTTCTCCCACTTATTCTGGCATTTCCGCAGTATAGACCAAAGATATAGCCCCATTCCTTTGATACCGATGCCTATGTAGCATATACCTGATGTAAGTCTTGCGAGTATTTTGGATGAGTACTCACCGTTGCTTTGTTGTTCTTTTCCTTCGACCCGATTGCTGCAACAGCTGGTAGCACAGTGGATGCAGGTTTCCCCGATGATGGTTACTACGTGGAGTTCGACGTCGCCGAGTAGTTCGGAGGTCCCAGGCAGGAGGTCTGCGCCTTGTGGATAGGGTCGTCGTTTTGTTTCAGCCTTCTTAAGGCACCCTTGTATCTTGTCTGTACCCAGAGATAATTTGCTTTCTCTCTGATGTAATGCTGGGTCTTGTGACCCTTGTTTGTAATTTAAAGATTTGTGTTTAAATTTGTGTCGTAGAGTTGTGTTGTGATACTACAGTGAAGTCATCGTTCGTGCTCGTGCATGCTGCGTGTATGGTTAGTGCACGGTTATGAATGGGGGCGTCACAACAGTACAACCGCATAAGTGCCAGCGGTACTACCGCATTCCTCCCAAGTGCGGAAGTACTTCCTGCACTACCGCGTGAGGTACCAGGAGCGGTACAACCGCTCATACGAGTGGTACAACCGCTCATCATTTTCAAGGTATATAAGGTGGGCGTGGGGGTGAAGGGGTATCTTTCCCCTCACTTCCACCCGGCCCCCACCTAGAACTCTAGCAACCAGCCGCCACCATCACTGCTCCGGGGAGCCCTCCGGCGCCCCGTTTCCACCGGTCCTTCATTGGATCGGCTCCGTGGATCCGTCCTCTTCCCCGATCTCCTCCAATGGATGCCGGTAATGCCCACAATCCTTTTTTTGGTTTCAATATTTGAATCCTCTATTCTCTAGGACATTTCTATGGAATCCTTGGTTTTTGGCTAAACTTTGGTGGAGGAGATCACTCTTGATGCTAGTTTCATGTATGTAGTAGTAGCAAGTTACTCTAGTGAAGTTTTGACTCAAGGATTTGTTTGTGCCAACTCTACCCATGTTGTAACCGCTGTCAGGCAGCGATATAATCGCTCACTTGAGCGGTACAACTGCTCAAGTGGTATAACCGGTGTCGGGGGCGGTACAACCTCTCCCTGAATTTTTTAGTAACTTTTGTACCTTGTTCCTATTACTTACTTGCATTTCGTGGACTTGTGTGCTTATTCTCGTCTATGCTTTGTCCCTCTATTTCTTCCTTGTGTGCAGATGGTTCTAGTTCTCGTGGTGGTGCTCGTGGCAACAGCAAGAAGCATGCACGGAGAGACAAACAGCCTATTGAAGGTGCAGAGGTGATTGCTCCTACCAGCTATACCTGTCGCCAGAAGTCCTTGGCTGCTAAGCAAAGGTTGCTCAAGCCTCTCAACACTCTCTCTGAGAAGGATTTTGCTCAGCTTCATCATGTCAACCCCTATGAGAACCTGCGCAAACGTGACTGGCTTCATCTTGAGTTCTGGTCTGAGATTCAGGAGAGGATGTACAATGAGGTATATGCTTCTTTGAAAAAAAATTGTCAAGCAATTAATTATCAATGTTCAACACATGAGAGAGCATGCAGATTACTTTGGTAATGCACTGGCTATTTGCACCGAGTTTGACTTGATCAAGTTGATGGAGTTCAACTGTGACTTCGATGTGTCTCTGATTGCTCAGTTTCTGGCCACAGTTTACTTTGACACTGATGAGGCTAGCACTCTTACCTAAATGACTCGTGATGAGCTCTTCATTGCTCCTTGGAAGGATTTCTGCCAGGTTCTTGGTTATGGCGAGAAGGGACTTAAGGATCCTATGGGATTCCATCCTCATGACGAGGCGACTGCTAGTGACAATGATGTGCTTGCTCCCGTGTACATTCGTGGGAGAGGTGTTTTAGGTGATTCCAAGGACTTGCAGAGAGACTATGACATTATGCATCGCATATACATGAATGTGCTTAACCCCAAGGTGAGGAATCAGGATCAGATTCATGGTTATTTGGTGGATCTCATGCTTGCCACTCACACGAAGAAGGGGAAAGGTATCCCACTTGATGTCCCCAACTATCTGTGGCATGAGATGTTCTCTGTGGTGATGAACAGGAAGGTACCCACTTTTGCTCCGTACATCATTAGTTTTCTTTATGCAAAGTGGGATGAACGTAGGCCGGGAGAGCCTTTGGTGCGCAACGCAAACGATCTGACTGTGCATGACACTAAGAAGCTGAAGATCAAGAAGCATGCTGAGCCCGTGTGCTTGTTGGCGAGGAGGAAGTGTTTGCTGACTCGAGTGATTCTAACTTTGAGCTGTCTCCAGGGGTAAGCCTATCTGGGCTGTCAGGCTGTAGAACAAGCTGAAGAAGAACTTTTGCCTCTAGACTGACATCCAGCACCGCATGTATGAGGCTCACAAGAATGAGAAGCTTGCTCGTCGCTGTCAGATTCAGATGACGAGGCCTCTGAAGCTCGATGCTGCTAGTGGCTCTGAGAAGAGCATTACTCCCGAGGATCAGTGGATCTCTACTCACAACCGTTGGAATGATGATGATGATGGTGAGCTTGCTCCTGAGTCCTCCACCGCTTGCTGTGACCTTACCCCTCTATTTTTTCCATATGATGAGGAGTTTGAGGGTGAGGACTCTGAGGTAGAGGAGTCCGAGAACGAGGAGCACGACGATTGATCATCAGGGGCGAGCAGCATCGCTCTTTTGCTTTTTCGCATCTTGATGCCAAAGGGGGAGAGAGTTCTATTAGGATTCCATCGGGATTTGCATGGGTGGGAGTCACAAGCTTGCTTTTATGTTTGTCAATTATGCTTGTGAACTCCTTGTTAGTTGAATCCTATTTGCATTTGTGAACTTATTTGCTTGGAGACCTTGTTTTATTCTAGCGTGGTGTGAGACACGCTATCCCGATGATCATTATCTTAAATTTCATGTCTTTATATTCATGTCTATGGAGCCTTGTTTATTTTCTTGCCCTTGTATGTTGCTCCACCACATGTTGCAAATGCTTGCTTAGTGTATATTTGTTATCATTTGCAACTTGTTGTGGGTCTATAAAATCTAGGAGGAGTGTTGATCCTAGTTGTGTGCACTTTGCATTCCAAAAGCAAATTTAAATAATGCATCCATCTAGAGGGAGCCCGTCTATATTTTCTAGACCTTTGTACTTTATCATAATTTCTTTATGCAAATCATTGTGTTGTCATCAATCACCAAAAAGGGGGAGATTGAAAGGGCACTTCCCTCCCTAAGTGCTTTGGTGTTGATGACAACATAGTTTGCGGACTAACCTTGTGCTTGAGCTACACAGGTATATCTATATGGCACAAGATGGTTAGTTACCTCTCTGGAAGTAAAGATCGAAGACGGCATTTCCGATGCTTTTATTTCTATGGTTGTAGGAAATCCGTACTATTAAGAGGGGGTCCGCATTGGAAGGTTCGGGTGGAATCATATCACGTACACAAATCTCATATTGCACCCACATAAACCTTCCTATCCATTTTACAGGAGAGAACCCAAATCTACAAAGTACTGGAAGCTGCCCACCGGTTGTACCGCTTGTACCAGCGGTAGTACTGCTCCTTTGTGGAGTTGGCTACAACAGGTCTTCCCAGGCGGTTGTACCGCGTGCACGGGCGGTAGTACCGCTCCTATCCTGGAGCGGCACTACCGGTCCTTGTACCGGCCCAACCCCCGCCTGAGGGGTGATTTTCCTCGGGTTTGGAGCAGTACCTCGGCGGTGGCCCAGTGGTTGTTCCGCTATTTTCGCCGATATCCGGTACAACCGGGCTCCCAGGCGGTTGTACCGCTCTGGTGGCCGCTCCCAAGCTTGGGCGGCACTACCGCTCCATGTACCGGCCCAACCACCACTTAAGGGGTGATTTCCCTCGGGTTGGTGATGTACTTGGGCGGTGGCACAGGGTTGTTCCGCTATTTTCGTTGATAGTCGGTACAACCGGCCGGCCAAGTGGTTGCACCGCTCTGGCTTGTTTGGCTGCATTTGGGGCTTGGTCGGACGGAGACCTCCTGACGTGGAAAGCACGGAAGGCCTACGAGACTTAGAGTAGGATTGCAACTACGGGTGGAACCCAGAGTCTATTGTAAACCAGGGAACCAGCCTATTATATAAAGGGGTTCCCGGGTCGTCCAAGGGGACGGAAACAGTTGGAAGCTCTCGAGCCATAGGTAGCGAAACAACACCCTTGTAATCGAGATCTTTACATCCAATAAGCAAAACTAGCAGGAGTAGGATTTTTCCTCATCTGAGGGGCCGAACTTGGGTAAACTCGCCTCTCTAATTTTCGATCAACCCCATCCAAGGCTTCGCCTCATTGCTATGGCCTCACAACTTAGTTCTCCCATGAGGAGACTTGCCATGACATCCCCACGTCACCCTTATCTTCTGGGAGAGGGTTAACCACTCATTCCAACATTTCATATCTTAGCTAGAAACTCCGCCCACTCTCTCCCAACCCTAATTCATTGATTCCTTGAGAATTTGTGAGGGATTTAGAGAGGAGCATACACAAGCCAAGATCCAATCTTCCTCTCTTATTCAGCCAACCACTTTCATGATTTGAGCATGTTTCAAGCATTTCCCCACTGATCTTGTTACTCTTGGAGGTTTGAGACTCCTAGGCAGCAGGAGTCACCGGTGAGGAATCAAGTTGGGATTTACCCCGTCATTTGTAAAGAGTTGGAGGCCACCTCAAGGTCTACCACTAGTAATTGGGCTTCACCTTTGTGATGAAGGCTCACGAAGAACAAGGTGAGCCTTTGTGATGTTGGGAAACCTTTGTGGTGCGCCACCTCTCTAACGGTGATTAGCTTCACTTCAAGGAAGTGAACATTGGGATACATCTTCGTCTCCGCACGCTTTTGGCTACTTCTAATCCGAGCATTTCTACTTGTGTTTTATTTTGGTCCCTTTACTTTGCAAGCATCATCTAGGTTGTGCTCACCATAGTTACATTTAGGCAAATCTAATATTCCATAAAACCTAATCTTGTAAAAAAGAGCAATAGTTTGTAGAGACCTATTCACCTCCCTCTAGGTCCATCTTGATTCTTTTAATTGTTATCAGAGCAAGGACTCTTTCGCTTGGCTTAATCGCCTTAGAGTGAGATGGCCAAAGAGGGCGAGTCTTTGGAGGGTACCGCTCCCGGTGAAGCCGGTGAGAAGGTGTACACCACCGTGGAATTGTCAAGGGTTCTGGAAGAACATAAAGTCCAATTTGATGATAAAATGGAAGTTATCATTACCCAAAAGTTAGTAGAGGTGCTTGGACTTATGGCTCCAACGGGTACCCCCGCCGCCTCAACATTGGCGAAGATATCTCCTTTGGGCACCACAAATGCTCCCGCTTGTGATGTCTCACCTACACCACCTAACTTCAACCAAACCGGTTGGAACTACCCTCCTCAACCTCCCGCCCGTGAACCCAACATTCACTATGTCAGTCCCCCCACCCGTCTTTGAAGGATCACATTATGCTCATTGGAAATTTTCTATGGAATCTCATATTAGCAGCTCTTCGGTGGCACTTTGGGACATCATCGAATGTGGATTCAATCTAATGGATCCCAACAATTTGACCCCTCATGGGATGGTAGATCATCAACTCGATGCCACCACTCGACACTTGATTCAAACAGGCCTTTCAAGACATATCTCTGTCCAAGTGATCCTCATCAACTCTGCAAAGGCTCTTTGGGATCGCTTGGTCACCATGAATGAAAGCACCACAAAGATTCAACTATCAAAGTATGAAATAGCTAAGAATGAGATGCACTTGTTTGTGACGAACCCAAATGAGCCCCCTCCCCCCACTCACTGCCCTTGTGGTTAATCTACAATGTTTTGATTGTGAGAATATGACTCATGGATTCACCCTCATCATGGTGATATGTGATACATCCATTTTGCATCGTTATTTCGTACTATAGTTTATCCTATTTCAATGATATATTTCACATTATGTTGCAATTCTAATGCCCTTTCTCTCTAAAAATGAAAGGAATACAAAGAGAGGGGGATTATCGGACAGCTGGAAATCTGAAACCTAAAAAAAAGAGAAGAGAAAGCTATTTTCTGGAGCTCAAAATGAAGCGTGGATTTTTGGAGAATTATTTCAGAATATATAATGAATTACGGAGAAAAGAAGAACCAGAGGGACCTACGAGGCCCCCACACGGCCTGGTGGCGCGCCCACCACCTAGGGCGCGCCATGTGGCCGTGTGGGGCCTTGGTGGTCGTCTCCCGATGCCCTTTGGGTATAAATTCTATTTTTCCCTAGAAAAAATCACAGAAAATCCTTGAGACTTTCCGCCACCGTGTGCAGGGCGGAGCTTGGGCAGAGCACTTTGATCTCGGGCAAAGCAATTCTGCCAGGGAAACTTCCCTCCGGGAGGGGGAAATCAAAGCCTTCATCATCACCAACACTCCAATCATCGTGGGGATCATCGTCTTCATCAACATCTTCAACAACACCATCTCATCTCCAAACCCTAGATCTTCCTTTGTGTTCAATCTTTGTATCAAACCTCAGATTGGTACCTGGGAGGGTTTATGTGTGTTGATTACAGCTTGTAGTTGATGCATAGGAGATTCATCGGTGAAAGATTGTTGAGTTCAGATTGTTCATCATATATTTATACCTATTGATCATGATCCATATTATGAGTTGTGAGTAGTTCCATTTGTTCTTGAGGACACGGGAGAAGTCTGGTTGCTAGTAATCATGTGAAGTTGAATACCGTTTAATGTTCTGATGATATGTGGTGTTGTTCTTCCTCTAGTTGTGGTATGTGAACATCGACTACATGACACTTCTCCATCTTTGGGCCTTGGGGAAGACATTGTGGAATTAGTTTGTATATGATGGGTTGCAGGAGTGATAGAAACAAAAAACCCAGTTTATGAATTGTTCCGTGAGGGATTGTTTTGGATCCTATTGTTTAATGCTATGGTTAGATTTATCTTAATTACTTCTCTTGTATTTGCGGATGCTTGCATGGAGGGTATAATCATAAGTAGGTGTTTGTTCAAGTAAGAACAGTACCTTAGCTCCGGTCCACCCACACAACACTTATCAAAACAATAAACGGTAACTCAATGAATCGTGATGAAAGTAACTTGACAAGATTCCCGTGTGTCCTCAAGAGTGTTTTTGCTATTATAAGAAACACAACCGGCTTGTCCTTGCTGCACTCATTTACTTTTATTGTTATTTACCCTGTTACAAATTATCTTGCTACCAAACTATCTATCAAATTACCTCTACAACATTTGCTGTGATATCTTGTTGAAAACTATTTATCAATTCCTTCTGCTCCTCGTTGGGCTTGACACTCTTACATATCAAAAGGACTATGATCGATCCCCTATACTTGTGGGTCATCAATACACTTTTATGGCACCGCTTCCGGAGAGTGTAGCGCTCTTGGTAAGTGGAATTTGGTAAGGAAAACTTTTACCGTACATGCTGTTTTTTATTTTCGTTTGCTACTTTGCTTTATTATGGAAGATAATCCTTTGAGAGGCTTGTTTGGGGTGACCTCCCCACTTGCACAAGTGGTTAGGAAAGAACCCCCTCCTACCGAAAATATTTATTTTGAGATACCTGTTGGCATTCTTGAGTAAGTGATAGCTAACCATTATGCAAGAGATGGAAATGTTCATACTGATATGCACTTGCTATTTATGAAAGATATATGTGGCCTATTTAAGCTTTCAGGTTTATCAAAGGGAGATGTTAAGATGAATTTGTTCCCTTTATCTTTGGAGGAAATGCATTGGTATGGTACATGTTATTGGATATTCCTCACTCATGGGACTGGAAGGGATTGAAATACGCTTTCCATAATAAATTCTATCCTATGCATGTGGTTCATCATGATCGGAATTTTATCTATAAAGTTTGGCCTCGTGATGAAGAAAGTATCAATCAAGCTTGTGGGAGGCTTAAGGAATTAATGCTCAAATGCCCCAACCATGAGCTCTCTAATGATATCATTGTTCATAATTTTTATGCGGGACTTCCTCTACGTGATAAACAAATGCTTGATGCTTCTTTTGTTGGTTCATTTACAAGTAAACAAATTGATTTTAAATGGGACCTTATTGAAAGAATTAAACGTAATGCTGAAGATTGGGAGATCGACAAAGGTAATGAATCAGATATAAATCTTGAATACAATTGTGTTAAGTCTTTTATTGAAACTGATGTATAAGCATGTATTTCATTATTAGCACTGATAGGTTCTTCACAAATATCTTTAATGGGTCTCAACACGATAATTTTTGTCCCATAATTTTTGGTAGACCCTTTCTTAATACTGTTGGTGATGTGATAGATTGTGTTAAGCTGAAAGTTAAAGTTAAGTTTGGCAATGAATATAATGAATTTAATTTTTCTAGGCTCACCAAACAACATCATGCTAAATATTTACCTCAAGAGGATTTAATTGTTAGTCTTGCTTCTATAGTTGTACCTCCTACAGATCCTTTGGAGCAATATTTATTAGACCATGAGAATGAAATGAATATGCATGAAAGAAAAGAAATAGAAGATATAGTCTTTAGGCAGGAGCCTATCCAGCAATATAATTTGCATGTTGAAACTCTGGGAGACCCTTTACCTCCTAAAGGTGATCCTATGTTTGAATTGAACAAACTCTCTGATACACTAAAATATACTTATCTTGATGAAAATAAAATATATCATGTTATTATCAACTCTAACTTTTCAGTGCACGAAGAGAAAAGACTATTGAAGGTTCTGAGGAAACATCGTGCTGCAATTGGCTATACCCTGGATGATCTCAAATGCATTAGCCCAACTATGTGCCAGCACAAGATTAATATGGAGCCAGATGCTAAGACTGTTGTTGATCATCAGTGTCGGTTGAATCCTAAGATGAAGGATGTGTTTTGCAGAGATGTGAGGAAACCAGTCTTGTCTTGAACTGTGAGAAGCGCCACTTCATGGTAAACGAAGGTATAGTCCTTGGTCACAAAATTTCAAAGAGGGGCATTGAGGTAGAAAAAGCTAAGGTGGATGCCATTGAGAGAATGTCATGTCCTAAAGACATCGAAGGTATAAGAAAATCCTTGGTATGCTGATTATGTAAACTACATTGTTGCTAAATATCTGCCACCTAACTTCACCTACCAATAAAACAAAAAAATTCTTCTTTGACTTAAGACATTACTTTTTGGATGACCCACGTTTTTATAAAGAAGGAGTAGATGGTATTATTAGACTTTGTATACCTGATCATGAGCAGGAACAAATCTTGAGGAAGTGTCACCCTAGTCCATATGGAGGACGCTAGAGACAGAATTGCACACAAGATATTACAATCAGGTTTTTACTGGCCTACTCTCTTTAAAGATGCACGTAAGTTTGTCCTTTCTTGTGATGAATGCCAAAAAGTTGGAAATATTGGTAGACATCCAGAAATGCCTATGAATTATTCACTTGTTATTGAACCTTTTGATGTCTGGGGTTTTGATTTTATGGGACCTTTTCCTTCTTCACATGGTAACACTCATATATTAGTTGCTGTTGATTATGTCACTAAGTGGGTAGATGCTATTCCAACTAAAAGTATTGATCATAAGACTTCTATTAAAATGCTTAAAGATGTTGTCTTTTCAAGGTTTGGTTTCCCTAGATGTCTTATGACTGATGGTGGTTCACATTTTATTCATGGTGCTTTCAGAAAAGTTTTGGCTAAATAGGATGTAAACCAAAGAGTAGCATCACCTTATCATCCTCAGTCTAGTGGGCAAGTAGAATTAACCAATAGAGAAATCAAATTAATCTTGCAAAAGACTGTAAATAAATCCACAAAGAATTGGTCTAAGAAACTTGATGATGCACTCTGGGCATATAGAACGGCTTATAAAAATCCTATGGCAATGTCGCCTTATAAAATGGTTTAGGGAAAAGCATGTCATTTACCTCTTGAGCTATAACATAAAGCCTATTAGGCAATTAAGGAACTTAATCATGATTTTAAATGTGCTGGAGAAAATAGGTTACTTGATATGAGATCTCTAGATGAATGGAGAACTGAAGCTTATGAAAATGCCAAGTTATTTAAAGAAAAGGGTGAAATATGGCATGACAAAAGAATTCAGAAATGAGATTTAACATTGGTGATAAAGTTCTTTTGTAGAAGTCTCGTTTCAGACATTTTGCAGGCAAACTTTTTTCCAAGTGGGAAGGTCCATACATCATCGAAGAAGTTTACCGATCTGGAGCTATCAAGATCAATAACGCCGAAGGAGATAAACCAAGAGTGGTTAGTGGGCAAAGACTCCAGCATTATATTGCAGGTAACCCAATTAATGTTGATTCAGACATTATACAAGTAATTAAATCAAAAGAATACATCAAAGAGACCTTTCGAAAGACTCCAGAGTCCTAAAAAAGGGATAGGTATGTGATATGGTAAGTAAACCGACTCTAAAAATTCCAAAAAATTATATCTTGTAGTTTTGGAATATTTAAGAATTTTTAGGAAAAAGAAGAAGCCGAGGCAGTGCCCGAGGGCCTCACATGCCCACCCCCCTATGGCACGCCATGTGGTCGTGTGGCTGCCTCGTATACCGTCCCGAGTCCGTCTTTTGCCCGGATGGTTGTTTCACACGGAAAAATAATAATATAAATTCCACCAGATTTTTTGATCTGCGTATCGCAACTTTTTCTCCTATTTTTGTTTCAAGCTGTTTTCCGCCAGGGTCTCGAGATCTAGATCGCTATGTCTTCAGCAAGCTCCTCGAAGGATCAGTTCTTCGAGAAGGTCATCAACCCTTATCTCACTGGGGGTATGATGCATCCCAAAACCTTGGAATATAGGGATGGGGTGCTGCACGTCAAGGATCTTGAAGGACCTAAGAATGAGGGAGGTGAGAAGGCCAGCCTCAGGGAGGTGGAGCAAGAACTCTTCAAGTGCCAGAGGATGGTGGAACGTGGTCTTGATGCAAACCACACCATGATCATGGAGTTCATTCATGAGCAGAAGTGGGAGAGGATCAAGACATGGGAGGCAAATGATCGCCTTCATGTTAAAGTTGAAGATCTCCAAGCTCAAATATATGATATGCAAAATCAAAACTGTGAGTATGAAACCAAGTTCAAGATAATGAGTTTAGCTGGAAGTTACAGGACTATGGAGACTACTTCCTCTTTTCTGGATGGAGAACCTATGCCTTGGAAGAAAGATGACAAGCGTGCTTCATCACCACCTCCATTACCAAAGAAAGAAGCCTAAGTGCTTGGGTAAGGGCACTCCCCTTGGCTTGTTCCAAGCTTGGGGGAGATGCCCCGGTATCGTACCACCACCTTTATCACCATCATTATCTATTAGCTCGATCCTTAGTTATATCATGGTTTAGGGAAGTTATAGTATGAAATAGTTTGCAATGTGTGCTATCGTTCCTTCGTGTTATCGTTGTATCCATTGGTGAGATTATCTATAATAAAAAAATAGTATGAGTATCTTGTTCGCTTTTTTTGTTATTGTGTATCCTAGCTTTGCAATTAAATTTCATATGCTGATCTTATGGGAAGTATTGGATTTACATTAGGTTTAGGAAGTAAAATCTATTGAAATTTAACAAACACAACATTGGTCATTTGAACAATTCATGAAAGCTTAGTGCAAGGATGAGAAATTTCACATACAAATATACTATCTTGGACATCTTTTGTGATTGTGAACCCTCAATGAATATTTTTACACTTGATCAAATAGTTGATATTGGACAAGGAAGACAACGTAATGATAATATTTGTGTATACTTGAATAGAAGTTATATTGTCACGGATCCTCCAACAGATGGTGTTTTTTTATAACATTTGCTAGCCAAATACTTCTGCACCAAGTAGACGTACTACTTGTGCATCCAAAACCCTTGAGCCAAGTTTCTTCCATGAGAGTCAACTATAACTACCTAAGGATTGAGTAAGATCCTTCAAGTAAGTTGTCATCGGTGTAGACAATAAAATTGTCCATAAATATGTATGAACTTTTATTGGAAGGGAAATAAGCTTTGCAGAAACTTGTTATGGTAAAACAATAAAAAAGACGGAGTGCTAAATTAAAGTTACCATCACAAGGGGCAATGTTAAAGTCATGTTCCTTTTCATTAAATATTCAGACATCCAACTCAAAAGCGCATGGCAACCTCTGCTTCCCTCTGCGAAGGGCCTATCTTTTATTTTTTTCAGTCATTTTTATTTTTATGTTGAGTCAACTTCTTATTCCAACCTCAATATTCTCCACTTGGCAAACATTGTGTGGTGGGGAAAGATCCAGGCACATATATCCAGTTAAATATATATGACCATGATTCATTATTGTTAACAATTATCCCTGAGATAAGTAAGTTGGGTGGTGAGTCATTAGACCCCCTACCTTCCTTTGTGTTTGGCGGAAACTGTTTGTTCTAAAAATATGCTCCTGAGTGCTAGCAATCATTAGAAGACTAAATGATAGTTGAGTATGTGAAGTTTGCCAAACCAAAGCTCTTACATAGACTCTTCTAGAAAAATGAGATGAATTGTAATTGTTTGATGACTGAGAACATAGTTTGTTGGGTTTCAAGAGAGTTTATTGTTTAAACCTTAAAATGTGAATGGCTTGCTACTTGATCATGAGAAGTTTAATGAGAAAGAGTTGTTGTTTATGATTTATGATGATGTTAGTAAATATGATGTTGTCATGTTTGTATTCTTTATTATCGACACCTCTCTCCATAAACCTGTGGTCATGTTTACTAAGCTTGGCATTCGCTTGGGGACAAGCGGAATATAAGATTGGGGGAGATGATACGTCCATTTTGTTATCATTATTTCCTACTATAATTTATCTTATTTCAATGATATATTTCACACTATGTTGCAATTCTAATGCCTTTTCTCTCTAAAAATACAAAGAGAGGGAGATTACCGGACAGTTGGAAATCTAGACCTAAAAAATAGCAGAAGAGGAAGCAATTTTTTGGAGCTCAAAATGAAGCGTAGTTATTTGGAGAATTATTTCAGAATATATAATGAATTATGTACGAAAGAAGAACCAGAGGGGACCCACCAGGCCCCCACATGGCCTGGTGGCGCACCACCCGCCCCACCCCCGGCGCACCATGTGGCCGTGTGGGGCCGTGGTGGCTTGTCTCTCGATGTCCTTTGGCTATAAATTCTATTTTTCCCTAGAAAAAAATCACAGAAAATCCTTGGGACTTTCTGCCACCATCTGCGAGGCGGAACTTGGGCATAGCACTTTTGATCTCTATCGGAGCTATTTCGCGGGGGAAACTTCCCTCCAAGAGGGGGAAATTAAACCCTTCATCATCACCAACACTCCAATCATCGCTCGGATCATCGTGTTCATCAACATCTTCACCAGCACCATCTCATCTCCAAACCCTAGTTCTTCCTTTGTGTTCAATCTTTGTATCAAACCTCAGATTGGTACCTGGGAGTGTTTATGTGTGTTGATTACACCTTGTAGTTGATGCATAGGAGATTTATCGGTGAAATATTCTTGAGTTCAGATTGTTCATCATATATTTATACCTACTGATCATGATCCATATGATGAGCTGTGAGTAGTTCCATTTGTTCTTGAGGACATGGGAGAAGTCTTGTTGCTAGTAATCATGTGAAATTGAATACCATTTAATGATTTGATGATATGTTGTGTTGTTCTTTCTTGGTGTTATGTGAACATCGACTACATGGCACTTCACCATCTTTGGGACTAGGGAAAGATATTGTGGAATCAGTTTGTAGATGATGGGTTGCGGGAGTGATAGAAACCTAAATCCCGGTTTATGGATTGTTTCGTGAGGGGCTGTTTTGGATCCTATTGTTTAATGCCATAGTTAGATTTATCTTAATTACTTCTCTTGTATTTGCGAATTCTTGCATGGAGGGTATAATCATAAGTAGGTTGTTGTTCAAGTAAGAACAGTACCTTAGCTCCGGTCCACCCACACAACACTTATCAAAACAATTTATGGTAACTCCATGAATCATGATGAAAGTAACTTGATGAGATTCCCGTGTGTCCTCAAGAGCGTTTTAGCTATTATAAGAAACACCACCGGCTTGTCCTTAGTATACATAAGGATTGGGCCACTTGCTGCACTCATTTACTTTTATAGTTATTTAGCCTATTACAAATTATCTTGCTACCAAACTATTTATGAAATTATCTCTACAACATTTGCGGTGATATCATGCTGAAAACCACTTATCAATTCCTTCTGCTCCTCGTTGGGTTCAACACTCTTACTTATCGAAAAGACTACGATTGATCCCCTATACCTATGGGTCATCAATATGTCACTACTAGAAATCGTTTTAGCAGTGATGCCTCAATACCGACGAGCCATAAGCCACCGATCAGTGATCACTATCATCACTGACCGGCCCGCCTCGACCCGTTAGTGTGAACTGTCCCAGAAAGTCCAATTTCAGCGAAAAAGTCATCACTGGTCGGCCACATGTACGGCCGGTCAGTCATGATGTTACATCACTGACCTCCCACTCTTGGCGATTGGTCATTGATGACTCGTACATATCACTGACCGGCCATTCGTGTGGCCAATCACTAATGATGGTGTTAGTGATAACGGGTATATATCAGTAGAGATGCTTCAGTTACAAAGTAAGTATAGTCCAACTTTTTTGAAACTGTCTAAAATTTTAAACACAGCCTCACGAGGTAATATCATGACACCATGCAAATTTTCATATTTTTGACCAAATTTAGATTTTCTGAAAATGAAAAAGAATAAGATGCAAGTAATTAAGGTTACAAATTTTCCAAGTAAACATTTGATTTTTAATGTATTTTCTGCATAGTAGCTAAAAGATACATGGGTAGTTAAAATTTAGAGGCTTTTTTTAAGATACTTGTAGTTAAAATTTGAATTATGTTCAATAAATAGCTATAAAATTATTTAGTTGATAAATAATAGCAAATGAATTCAGAAAAATGACAAACTTTGACACAGACAATGTAATGTAGTATATTCCTTGTATAAAAAATTTGGGCCATTTTAGATAAATATTTTGGGAAGGTACAACACAAGGTAACTTTACTTGGTATTTATAAAAAAATGAAAAATGTCTCCTATTTAAAAAAAAATCTAGCGTTCCATGTTTTGCTTCTCGGCCGGCTTTTTTTCGTCGGTCCTGCTCCCCATCCCTTTTTTCTTTCCTTGTGTGACTTCTACCCGCCCGTGCCACCTGAAGCCGGTTTTTTCCTTCCTCTCCTTCTCAGTGGCACTAGTGCAGGAATGCTTAGAAGTGGTGTGCCAAAAACTTCATTAGTGGCGCCCTGCCCCCACGCCACTAATAAGGCGACACTGATAAATGTTACTGGTGGCGTGGCTGCCCCATGCCACTAGTAACTAACATACTGGTGGCGTGCCACGTGGCCGCACGCCACAAGTAAAAGAAAACACTAGTTGCGTGATTTGATAGGGACACACCACTAATGTAATTTTCATGCACAACAAAGTTGCCAAATGCTGCACGACAACATTTTTAAGTTAACAGCAACAGTAATATCATATAATATGTAAGTTTAACACTAATCTTAAGTTTAACACATCAACAGAACCGTAATACCATATAACATGTTCAATGAAGTACTAAGAATTGCAAATAGGATGACAAGTACCATATAGCATGCCTACGAACTAATCAGAGTCAGAGTCGGGTACGTTGTAGAAAATCTTGATATCGTCATCAGGTTCGCCAAGATATATCTAGACCCTCTTACCAGCGTCCATTCCATAGGCTGCTGCAAGGTCTCTCCAACGAGGGAAACCAAAAAAGGTTCGGTCTGCCTCGTTGGTGTCAAGAACACGGACGTAGGTCGTCGCCGCTATAGCTACAGTTGGCACACACACAATCCATGTGCTACATTCATGTTGATAAATTAAACAGACAGCATGATAAAAACTGATGAGCCGAAAATGCTAACGAAACATGAAGAAGACACATTTTCAAAAAACATGAAGAAAACACTCTAGTAGTTCACTGCATAATTTAAAAATTCTAGTAGTTTATTGCGTAATTTAAACACTCTACTAGTTCATTGCATAATTGAAACGCTCTAGTACGATTAGTTGCACATTAAACATAAAACATGCATAAATTAAACAGTGCTATGACCATAGTTTAAACATAAAACATGCATAATTTAAACCAGAGCAACTAGAACTAACGATAAACCTATAATTAACCAAGAATTAACTAAGTATAGGAACCAGGAAAATAAAAAAAAGAGAGGAAGAGGAGCTCCTGTACATAATAGCGCCGACGGGATCGAGCACGGGCGCGAGGTCACCGGGGCGCCACCGGGCGCTAGGAGGCCGTCAGGCGCGTGGAGGCAAGGACGCGTGCGGGGGCGTGAGGAGGCCGCCGTGAGGCGTGACGAAGCGAGGTCGCCGGGGGGCACGAGGAGGCGAGGTCACCGGGTCGCGAGGAAGCGAGGTCGAGGTCGAGGGCGGCGGCACGGACGAGGGGGCGTGCTAGGGGGAAACGATTTGGAAAATTTCCCCTATCCCCCAAAAATCTCTAAGTGTATAGGGAGCTGAATTATTGGAGCGATGCTGTTAGTGGCATGCTAGGCATCCCACACGCCGCTAAGAACTAACTGACTATTGGCATGCCCTAGCTGGACCACGCCGCTAGTAGCTGAAGCGTGGGTACCACACACTAGTGGCGTGTGGACAAAAGGACCACGCAACTAGTAAATGCCTTATTGGTGGTGTGCCACCGACAAGGCACGACACTAGTAAATGGGGCCTAGAAGGGGGGATGACATAAGTTACGACTGGCGTGGCTATCATAGACCCACGCCACCAGTAGGACTAATATTAGTGGTGTGCCCTCAAGGAGCCATGCCACTACTAACTTACACCGGGTCAGGCTGCTGGGTCCCACACACTAGTGGCTTGTTATTTTGAGGGCATGCCACGAGTGATGTCCTATTGGTGGCGTGTCATTGTTTCGCCACGCCATTGGTATTTTGGGCAATTACCAGTGGAGTGCCTCCGTGGGGGGCGCGCCACTAATGTAGATTGCCTATAAGCATTTCTGCACTAGTGTGAACCTCCCGAACCCTAGTTTTCTAGCGCCGCCAACCCCGCCTCCACCTCCTTCATTGATTTATACGTAGGCAAAATCATTAAAATATTTTTTCTTAGATAAGATAAAATATATGAAAAAATGTTGCAACATTTGAAAAATGTGCGTGCAATGAAATAGCTATACTTATGCACCAAATCCCCATTCATCACATCAAATCATCGAAAAACTTGGTCAGAAAGAAACATACGCAACGAAAATCATGTGAAGAACATAAGAAATAGTGTATGCAATAAGGAACAAACACCTTTGCAGTATGAAAGCAACCTCTTTGAAGACACACCCAAAATCATCACATCACAAAACAAAAAATATGCTCCTTTGCGACAGGCAAAACAGCCTCCGCAACGTCAAAAAACTCAAAATTGCTAACCCATTTCCATGTACATTTGAGGATCCAACCTCGCTGCCTCCGGCTCACCGCAGCCCGCATGCCACCACTGGATCTAGCAACCCTGGACCCATCTACCTCAGCCTACGATCTTCCTGGAGCTTGACGACGGCATGCATGGAGAACCTCTATTTGACCCCCAACTCAAGTTTGTGAGGTCATCCATGCATGACAGTGAGCTCTACAATACATTCTATTGGGGCAGAAGAGGAGGAGCGGGTGAGAAGGAAGAGGACCGGCGAGGTACTCTGTGGAGGAGGAGGGCAGGGTTGAGTGGTGGTGGATCAGAGAATGGAAGAGATCTGCCATGGAAAAAGATGGAGGGGATTCGTGCATGGTTTGGAGGAAGTGACTGATGGAATTCCTTGATTGGTCGGTTGATGAGAATCTTATTTCTATAACCAATGACATGGTGGTAATTTCACAGGCATGGCATACCTATTTTTAAAAAATAAAGCAATAGCAGATTTAGAAGATTTTTTTAAAATAATATTTAAAAAAATCTGAAATATATTAAAAAACATAAAAGTGGAAGGTAAAAATTATAGAAATAATTTTATATTAAATTTCATTTCTTTTTTATAAAAGACACATGAAAAGGAATACATTTAAATAATGAAATATATGGCTGCAACTAAGAGGTGCTTAGTAGAGATTAGCTAGGGATTAATGATTCCATAGGCCTACATTGAATACGTAATTTTAAGGGACTAGAGTTCTCTTAGGGTTAATTTATAATGGCGTATGCGCCACCATCATGTTGCCGCACAAACACAAAAACCTACAGTGTTTTAAAGACATCTACGCCCCAGGTGCAAAACCAAGTGGTCCCTCCTCTCCAGCTCTCGACGCCCAAGCGGTGGTTGAGGGTGAGGAAAACAGAAGAAAACATCAACAAGATATGCAATACTTAGACGTCGCCCTTGCGTGGAAACATCAAGTTGAAGTTCACGTAGGTGTTTCTCAAATAATATGCTCTATTGGATTGATACAACCGTACCACAAAAGGTGGAGTATGTGCATTGAAAGATTAAGGATGTCGACTAGAGGGGGGAGGGGTGAATAGGCGATGGCAAATTTTGAGAAATTCATCGATTTTAGGGAATTACGGTGTTGTTAATTCACTAAAATGTACTAGGTGAGTCAACCAAAATGACAAGATAAACTAGCAAGCCCTATAGATATATCGAAATGGTACTAGCTTCACCTGCTCATTACTAGTGCATGCACCTCTGTTCTTGTTGTCATACTGGAAAACAACATAAAGTAGAGGTAGATATTCATTGTTGATTGGGATGACGTGCTACAATGCTAGCAAGCGTCACAATCGGCAATTGTAAAAGCATGTGTATACAATGGCTGTGTAACGGGTCGATGTAACTTGAGAGAGACGGACAACGGTGTTTTCCATCTGAGTTCGGCTATGACTCGCGGCCGAGTGTGCCATAATCCCATTGACGGGTATAGCCCCGGGTACCAAATGTCAACCCAGGGATGAGTCGAAAACCAATCCGTTGATTACTCCTGACTTCCTAAGCGATCCTTCCCGTTCGAGTCAGGCGCTCGGAGAAAACTTCTCCTGGACCCCGCTCTTCGAATGGAAATCCAAAACTCAAAGAAAAACTTCATCCGAGCCCCGTTTTTCGAAAGATCACCTCAAAGAAGCTTATGCCACACCTTTAGCGAGAGCTCTTGCTTCAAAATGGACTGTAGCAGTTACTGTACATATATGCTACAGTGTACAAAGGCGGCCCGTTGGGCTGGCTCCGCCCGTGAGCACATGCAAAAGCATCTAGGGCTCTTACACGCGGCTGACATGTACGCACGACGTTGCTCGCTTGGCCCATGCTGTCGTAGACTTGTAGGAACTGTACATGCATGTCGCGGGAGCTTCGCATGTCGTGGTCAATTTGTGGCCAGCTTAGACCACCAGCAGGCAAAAGTGCGTACGTGGAGCATTCGTGTCCAGCGAAACAGCCACGAGTGTTCTCCATTGCGCTATACAGTACTAAGCAAGTATTTAAGGCATGTAAATTGTGATGTTTGATTTCATCATTGATTTGGCCACGTCTGTGCTCAAAGACACCAAACACTAATACTGAACTGCAGTTTTTGCATGTTAGGCTGCTGTCCACCGGTGGAGGCTGGCTCGGTTTAGTCCCACCTCGCCTACGGGAGGAGGCCATGACCAGCTTATAAGGGAGAGATTCCTTCCTCCCTTCAGTCCGGGCTTTTGGGATGGAGTGGGCTCTCTGTTGAATGCTGGCCCATGTGCGCATAAACGTTCAGAACGTGGCTGAGTGTGGGCTAGGACGAGTTGGACGCTAATATCTGGTATCAGAGCCAGCATCGACATGCCTTCCCGAGGGGCGTGAGTGTGGGTTAGGACGAGTTGGACGCTAACATCTGGTATCAGAGCCAGCATCGCCATGCCTTCCTGAGGGGCTTCTCAGGGGGGTGGGGTGATAGGGCTGCTGTCCATTGGTGGAGGCTGGCTCGGTTTAGTCCCACCTCGCCTACGGGAGGAGGCCATGACCAGCTTATAAGGGAGAGATTCCTTCCTCCCTTCAGTCCGGGCTTTTCGGATAGAGTGGGCTCTCTGCTAAATGCTGGCCCATGTGCGCATAAACGTTCAGAATGTGGCTGAGTGTGGGCTAGGACGAGTTGGACGCTAACATCTGGTATCAGAGCCAGCATCGCCATGCCTCCCTGAGGGGCTTCTCAGGGGGATGGGATGTTAGGGCTGCTGTCCACCGGTGGAGGCTTGCTCGGTTTAGTCCCACCTCGCCTACAGGAGGAGGCCATGACCAGCTTATAAGGGAGAGATTCCTTCCTCCCTTCAGTCTGGGCTTTTGGGATGGAGTGGGCTCTCCGCTGAATACTGGCCCATGTGCACATAAACGTCTAGAACGTGGCTGAGTGTGGGCTAGGACGAGTTGGACGCTAACATCTGGTATCAGAGCCAGCATCGCCATGCCTCCCTGAGGGGCTTCTCAGGGGGATGGGATGTTAGGGCTGATGTCCACCGGTGGAGGCTTGCTCGGTTTAGTCCCACCTCGCCAACAGGAGGAGGCCATGATCGGCTTATAATGGAGAGATTCCTTCCTCCCTTTAGTCTGGGCTTTTAGGATGGAGTGGGCTCTCCGCTGAATACTGGCTCATGTGCACATAAACGTCCAGAACGTGAGTGAGTGTGGGTTAGGACGAGTTGGACGCTAACATCTTGTATCAGAGCCAGCATCGCCATGCCTCCCTGAGGGGCTTCTCAGGGGAATGGGATGTTAGGGCTGCTGTCCACCGGTGGAGGCTCAGGGGAATGGGATGTTAGGGCTGCTGTCCACCGGTGGAGGCTGGCTCGGTTTAGTCCCACCTCGCATACGGGAGGAGACCATGACCAGCTTATAAGGGACAGATTCCTCCCTCCCTTCAGTCCGGGCTTTTGGGATGGAGTGGGCTCTTTGCTGAATACTGACCCATGTGCGCATAAACGTCCAGAACGTGAGTGAGTGTGGGTTGGGACGAGTTGGACGCTAACATCTGGTATCAGAGCCAGCATCGCCATGCCTCCCTGAGGGGCTTCTCAGGAGAATGGGATGTTAGGGCTGCTGTCCACCGGTGGAGGCTCAGGGGAATGGGATGTTAGGGCTGCTGTCCACCGGTGGAGGCTCAGGGGAATGGGATGTTAGGGCTGCTGTCCACCAGTGGAGGCTGGCTCGGTTTAGTCCCACCTCGCCTACGGGAGGATGCCATGACCAGCTTATAAGGGAGAGATTTCTCCCTCCCTTCAGTCCGGGCTTTTCGGATGGAGTGGGCTCTCCGCTGAATACTGGTCCATGTGCGCATAAACGTCCAGAACATGAGTGAATGTGGGTTAGGACGAGTTGGACGTTAACATATGGTATCAGAGCCAGCATCGCCATGCCTCCCTGAGGGGCTTCTTAGGGGAATGGGATGTTAGGACTGCTGTCCACCGGTGAAGGCTCGGGGGAATGGGATGTTAGGGCTGCTGTCCACCGGTGGAGACTGGCTCGGTTTAGTCCCTCCTCGCCTACGGGAGGAGACCATGACCCGCTTATAAGGGAGATATTCCTTCCTCCCTTCAGTCCGGGTTTTTGGGATGGAGTGGGCTCTCTGCTGAATGCTGACCCATGTGCGTATAAACGTTCAGAACGTGGCTGAGTGTGGGCTAGGACGAGTTGTACGCTAACAAACACCTGCGCTCGACAGGGGTGGCGTGCTCACCCTAGGGAAGCTATGACCAGCCTTGTCATTTCATCAGCCTTGGGGTGCCATGCCGTATGTTGATAGGCAGATTACAAGGAACCCGTACGTACCTGCTGACCATGGCACGGGTGGACAAGTGTAGAAGAATCATCTGCCATGGTTACATGTTAACAGAGTGCTTTGTATTACTGAAACAACACTGGAGCCCATATAAATCACCCAAACTGACTAACACATTCAGGAAGACAAGTAACAATTAGTACTCCCTCTGTAACTAATATAAGATCTCTTAGATTCCTTATCAATTGCACAGCGGGCCAAACAACATTTTCGGTTTCACAGCAACAAGATGTACTAGTTTGGAGCCGTAAAAGATAAGGTCTTCTGAATCTCGATTGGCAGATTTGCTCTCAATGAAACTCCACTCTGCAAAAAAAGAGATGTTCACCAAATCAAAATGAAACCCCACTCACGCTCATTAGGTGTTTTTCCGATCCTTACCCTAGCAAATAAATTTCAGTTAGTTTAAGAATTCTATAATACTAACACAAAACCAGGAAATTACAGTCAGATTCGTAATTCAGTCCCAAAAATGTATACTGTAAAAAATAACTAATATTAAGTAATGTAGATTAACAAATACGCATGACCACAAGTGCATCACTGATTGTAGAAAATCAATACCCGGATAATGTTAAGAAATCAGGCCAAAAGGTATACTATACTAATAACAAACAACCAGGAAATCTCAGTTAGCTTCGCAATTCAAGGCACAAAAGAGGCTATCTGTTTTGCAAAAATTCGGATGCTTCTGGTTTGAACAAGAAACGTCTTTGACTAAAAACCATGGCCGTCTAGCATTATCCCGAAAATTAAACCGTGTCCTATGCTGGATGAGAGAGTTTTTAATCCCCAAGTACCTCCTTGTCTAGCCGCATGAACATGCATCCAGCAGAAAAGGGTTTGACACGGCAAAATGACAACCTAAAGCACAATCAGTTTGCATATAAGAAATCCTTGATTGAACTGTACAGTAATTAAATCTAACCAGGATAATTAAACCAAGCTTTTTCAGATTTTTACTACAAATATGCTAATACTGAATCAAAATCATGTGTGCATTCAAAATCAGTTGTACTCTCAAGCGATCCATATACGAATCAAAAGGCACGCTACTACTGATTCACACCAACCTAAAACTCATGTGAATCCCATTTCTTCAGGCGAATCCAATCTGGCCATGTACTGAATACCAATTTGGTCATGTTCCAAGAATGCTAAATACTGTATCAAATCTCAAGCGACCCACATTTGTTCATGTCCCAAAAACGTACACAGACTGACAGAATCCAATTTAGCACCGACCCTAGTTCCACTTTCCAAAAAAAGCATATGACCTGACAACCCATTAGCACTGAAACTAAAACCAAAAAGTATATACTGTGACAATCCAATTAGCACAGCCATCCCACCAACTTTGCAACCAGAATTCACTGAAAACTAAAACCATGTGTAGTGCAACATTCAGCTTCAGATCACATATACTCTGACAATCCAATTAGCACTGCCGTCCCACCATCTTTGCACCCATAATTAACTCAAAACTAAAACCATGTGTGCTGAAAGACTCAGCTTCAGATCACCTTATATGCTAACTAGCCAAAGCAAAGTACCCCCCATAGGTAAAAATGCAACTTGCTAAAACGAGTGTAAAAACCATAGAAGATGCGGTGTTCCCACACTGTTTCCTCAGTAACCTTCGTGTCCAGCCAGTCGTGGCTTGAGAGCACACGCTGCACACCTCATATCGGGCTGCATATCCACATGGCTGTTCTTTGCCATCTGCGCCACCCCTGGCGATGGCGACACTCATAGAATCCGGGGACTCGAGTGGTAGGACGGAACCACTACACCCCCGCCGGCCTGGTAACGCCCCTGCGCGAATCAAATCTATACTGGACGACGACTTGGCACAGAAGTGACGATGGAAGAAGAACAACGGAGAAGATTACTCATGCCCGTTGAGCTCGACACCATCGGTCGACATCTCGCTCCTCGGACCACCTCCCCCGTGCTGTCCATCGGCGTCCTTGTCGATCTCTAGGAATCCTGGGATTCAACTGGGAACACCGAGCAATTCCACCCGGCCGGCACATCTAGCCCCCTGGTACAAGTCAGATCTGTGCACAGTGAGCAAAAAGAGGTTTCCAATCCAACGTCGACGAATCTACAAGCAATGGATGGGAGAAGGGGACGAGCACATCAAAATCAACATACCCGTCGAGCTCGAGGCCGTCGATGGACATGTCGCCGGTGTGGAAGAGGAGAGCGGCGGCCGAGTTGGGCTCCTGCGGAACCACGAGCCAAACCCTCGCCCGTGGCTCTATCTACTCCACGTACTAACGGGCCCCCACCCCAACCTGTGCTGTTTCGAATCAGATAACATGTCCCAGAAAAAGGCCTCAGCCTAGTCGCGCTTCGCAAGGGCCGGGAACAGCAAAGTTTGGTGGGCCGAACACAATACGCCTATTGGCATCTAGCCGTATCATGGACCGTATTTCGCCCACTAGGCCTGCCAGCCTGCTGCACCGAGGTGACTACTACCGAATCCCAAAGCCCACACCGACGGACCAGATCCCGGCCTAGCACTAAAAGCCGGCACTCCCCATGGGGTGCCTTTTATAGGCTCTTAGCCTTGTACAAAAGACCACCAATAGCCTTGGTGGGGAGGGAAAATTACCGGAATACATGTCTATTCTAAAAAATGCTAAAAAGCCCCTAAACAAGAAGAAAAACAAGGGTAAACTAGACTTGTTTTGGTCCGTGGGGGATTGTGTGCTTCATGGGCTTGGTGGGCTTCATCTTCCTTGGTGGGTCTCTTGTTTATTGGGCTGCCATTGACCTTGTGTTTTGACTTTTCTTTTTATTCCTTCAATTTCTTTCACCTTCCTATATTTCAACTTGTGTCCTCGAGGGAACACAGAAATCAAGCCGATGGGATAATAGTTCTCCCATACAACAGTTCTTCTTCTCAAACTATCCACTACAACTTAGGAGGCAGTGAAATGCGGTGACTACATGGAGCATTTGGACGTGGGGAACTGTAAGTGTGACAGAGATGGAACTTCGACGTCAATGACCCGGCAGTCACGTAATGAATTCACGCCGAATTAAAACAACTATGAGGCGTCCGAGTCCAATATGGATCATATGCATGTCGATGGATTAGCCTGAGTTAGCTCGATATAGAGAAAGTGAACCCAAAAGTCAAGTTGATGGATAACTCCATTACATTTATTAAGTTCATGGACTAAAGTGTTCCTGCACGCCAAGTTGATGTATCTTCAGTATAATTACCTTAAGTTTTGTTTCTTTTGCTGTGGGTTATAATTACCTCAAGTTACAAAGACCTACCGGCCACATTGGATTCCTTATGAAGCCACGATAAAATTGGCAGTGTCTTCACGAAAGCCCGTAACCTGAAGATAAAGCCAAATCGTGCAGTCCAATTCTGTATGTATCGTAGCCATGAAGTGTTTTTTTAGGGAAGCAATGAAATGTTGCTGATTTCAAAAACAATGAAATGTTGTGGGATTTCTATAACAGCAGGGGAAGGACTTCGTCCTTTGAGTGGCAACAGCCTTGTTTCTGGGTAAGATTAAGCCCACTTCCATATTCTTATCTAGAAATCATTTCATCCCTCAGCCCAAGCAGAGGCCCTTGTATCACGGAAGAGAGCATCGAAACTGAATTTCCTTGCCCATCACATGAACTACGAAGACCCCCCCCCCCCCCCCCCCCATATCGTCCTTTAGTACCCAGTGATCGTCACCATGCCTTGATACCAGTGATCAAGCTTTGACTTTCATTTTGGTCTCAAATCTCGAGCAACGTTGTGAGCATGAACCAATTGTTCCTACAACAGAAGCTGCACGTGACGCAATGACTAAAGATGATGTAAAGTAAGCAAATCCCAAAAACTTGTCCTGATCTACAATCGGCAGAAATGGTGATAACCCACAAGTGTAGGAGATCAATTGTAGATCTTCTTGATAAGTAGAGTATCAAACCCAACGAGGAGCAGAAGGAATTGGCTTATGGAAATTAGGAAGGAATCCCTGCAAAAGCTAAAAGGTTGTTTTGCTGTTTGTTTGATTGAGAGATCAATTGCAAGAATTTAAATAGTAATAAAAGTAATGAGTGCATCAAGTGACCCAATCCTTATTTGTGCTAAGGACAAGCCAGTTGTGTTTCTTATATGGATCAAATCATTCTCGAGGATGGTGGGTTCATCTTCTTTTCACCTAGTTCCATTCACGGTAACTTTCATTGCTTAGATATGTGTTGTGTGGTGGAGCCTACACTTATGTACTACCCTTCCTTGGACTCATACATACTTATGATTATATCCTTTAGTAAGCATCCACAAATACCAAGGATAACTAAGATAACATCTAGCCCTAGCATCCCCAGGGCCTGGGCGCATGTGGTGGGCGCATGGGCCTCACAGGACACCCCCAGGCCTGGTCTTTGGCCCTCTGGCTCACTTTCTTCATGTAGATGGACTTCGTAATTTTCCTGAAATTTTTTTGGCTCTAGAAAATAATAGTTTCTCATTTGACCTTCTTTTGATCATTTCTAACAGTTTTCTTGTTGCAATCTTGCAAAATTAAAGAAAAAGGGTATAAGAATGATGCCATAATATGTAAAGCATGGTTATAAGTGAGCAATTTATGATAAGAAATAGTGATGCAAAATGGACATATCAACACCCCAAGCTTAGACTCCGTTTGTCCCCAAGCGAATGTCGAGCTTGATAAACATGACCTCAGGTCTATGAAGTGAGGTGTCGATAACAAAGAATACGGAAATGACAACATCACTATTGCTCCTTTTAATTAAAACATTCTAAAACAACAGCTCTCCCTTATAAAAATTCTAATGTGAAGATCATGACACGTTTACTGATTGGTGGAAGTTCTATAGTTAAAGAGCTATTGAATTTATGAAACCATATTCTTTAGTCATTTAAAAATTGCAATGTTCTCAATATTCAAGAAGGGTCCATGTCGGAACTTTCATTAGCAAATATTACATGCTCAACTATTTATTAATCTTTAAACAATTAGCTAGCAATCATGAGATTTTTTTAGAACAATCAAACTTCAACTGGACACAAGGAAGATTGAAGTTTCAGCAATTGCTTAGCTTCTAACTTTTTATTTTATAGATAATGTCAACTTTAATAAATTAGCATGATCACACACCTTGGCAATTTATAAACTCACGGATCTTTCTCCTATATGCGATGTTTACACTATAGAATAGATTGTTTAAAGAGAGGTGACTTGACATAAAAGTCAAAGATAAGCGCTTCGCAGAGGGAAGCAGGGATTCTCATGTGCTTAATTAATCAGAAATTTGGTTAAGCTCTTGCTGCCATGAATTTGGGTTACTCTCAAGGTTTGATGTCATACAATATATAAGTCATTCATTGACCCTCAGTGATGGTGTGAGAGGTTTTGCCCCTGTCTTTTATTGAGCTATTTTTACTAGATATGGGTTTTCCCCTACCCCATTTTTTAATACTGGCTTGTCCTGCATCTTTCAATGGCGGGCCTACATACTTCTTTTATGCTCTACATGCAACACCATCATGAGCTCATGCAACAAACATTAAATACTTGATTAAAGAAAAACGGTTTTACAATTTTTAAGTTGGCACCGATGACAATTTACTTGGAATGGCCTTACTCAACAGAATAGGTAGGTATAGTGGACACTTGTGGGTATGACTTGATTTAAGGAGGTTGGACGCCCAAGCAGAGTTCATGCTTAGTATGGGATCATTGGCTAGAAAAGTCTCTAAAAGTAAACATGCTTGTTGGAGGATCCATTATAAATAAATTAAAGAGATACGCAATCATGCAACTCATTAAGTTGTCTTCCATGTCTAGCCAAAGCAAGTTGTTCAAGTTCTCAAATATGCACTGAGAGTTCATAATCATAAAAGATGTTCGAGATAGTATATTTGCATGTGATTATTTCTCTTCTTTTGTACTAAGCTTCATGAATTGATTAAATGACCAATGGTAGTTTATTTAAGTTTTAATAACTTTTACTCATAAAGCCTCCACGCTGGTAAAGTCATGACCTCCCACAAGATAATCTTGTAAGAACAAAATTGCCGTGTTAGAATATATAATAACAAAAAGCAAAAGAAAACTCTCATGCCATCTCTTTATTATATAGTCTCACACCAATGGATACATCGATAATATTGCTCTGAAGGAGGAAATAGCACAATTTGCAAGTAAAATTTTGAACGATAAATTTACTCTAAACGATGATATAACTAAGGCAAAATAAATGATAACGAAAAAAATTGCGGGAAAAGGGAGATTGTATTACTTATGGTGAGTGTTATCGTTCATATGCAGTCTTACAATCTTCTCACTGCCAGACCCTAGCCACACCGTTATGCGAGGGGTACTATGACCATAGTAAGCAAGGCCATGACTAACTTTGTTCTGAGTACGACTAGCTAAGTTGATCACAATCTCCCTCTCATCAACCATACGCGACTGAATTTTGCGCACGAGAGCCACGTGTCTTGATCGTTGCGGGTCGAGTCTTGGATCATCGTCACCGCCTCGGAGCAATCCATGTCAATCATTTTTGGTAGCCGGGTCCGTTGAAGGGCCAACGCGAGTCCCTCCAGGCAAGCAACTAGCTCAGCTTCCAGGATGTTATCGCATGTGAGGAGGCTGCGGCATGCCTGGCTCATGTATCATCGCGCAGGACCATGCCGGCGCCCGATGAAGCATCCGCTTCAGGGAAGGAGCCATCCATGTTCAGCTTGGTCCATCCGTCAGGCGGTCGAGTCCATCGCAGCTCACATCGTGGACATGTAGAGGCATCTTCCCTTCTCCATGTTGCCATGAGGAAACTGCTTGATACAATGTAGCGAGTTGATGTATCCTTGGAGGGACCAGCGTGAAGCTTCAATCGAAGGGACATCCTTCCCGTGCGTAATTTCATTGCGGACATGCCACGTCCTCCATAAGGTCATCAGCAGCACCATTCTGGATGTCTCCGACAGGGGTGCGAGCACTTCAAGTAGCCACTCCAGACCGGTGTTGCGCATTGAGTTGATGTCCGGGTGGGGCCACTCCGTCGCCATGGCGCGCCAAAGAGTTGTAGCTGGGGGGCACCTACATAGCACATGGAAGCAATCCTCACATTCCATGCCACATAAGGGGCATGCGTCAGTGGTCTACAATCCACAGGAGTATTTGTTTGACCATGTTGCAAGGGAATTTATTGCAAGATGCCATGCAAAGTGCACCCCCATATGGTCTTCCAAGAAGGCACGCTGACCATCCGGTGCCCTGCTCGATGCACATGCCGATGGACAGTCACGCTCGTCCATGCCGAGGCGGTACGCAGACCGGACTGTGAAGTTCCCGGATTTCTCTAGTGCCCAAGTGATGAGTGGATTTTGCGACATGTTTTAGAGCTCAATTGTTACATATTCTCGTACCAAAATCCCTCATATCATGATCCATCTACCCATTTTTGTGTCCAATATGCATGATTACCGGTTTCCATGCATTTTATTGTGATCATTGCATAGTTTTTAGTTTTTATTAGTTTTTATTAGTTTTCCTTGGTTTTGGTGTTTGCGTAGGTGATTTGGACCTCCCATGGACTTAGCACGATGAAAGGCTCCAAGATGGAATCCATCCGGAGAAGTTACAGGCACCATATACATGCCTTTTGGAGATTTTTACAAAATGATATTTTCCTGTAAGCCCAAATTGAAGATCCAATACCAGGATATTATTGAGCTCGTCCATACGAACAAAACGAGCTGAAGAACTTTCCGGGGACGCAGTACGACCAGCACAGGTCGTACTGCCGCTCGTACCACGGTATTCCTATGACGGGAACAGCCATATCTCACGCGATTCTTCACCGATTTTATCCCCGTTTCTTCCTACGGGATCCTTGGACATCATGGAAGGTATTGGGAGAGATTGGGACTCCTCTAGAGTCCTTGGAACAAAGGGGAGGAGGCACAACCACGGAGGAGGCACGAGGAGACCGGCTATATATACAGCACCAATCCTAGCCGCCGTCTCTCGCTATGCTCGCCCATCTCTCGAATAACTCCATCCACACCACGTCAAAAGGCATTAGGGGGTGCTGTGCCAAGCCTCCATCTCCATCCATTGCAACCTTGAAGGAATGTTGGGAAGGAAGACACCGAAGGAGACGCCACCGCCGAGGCATGGCCCATGCGCCACCGCCGTCGCCACGCTGCCGACACCATCACCTCCATTACCACTACCATCTCCCCCACTCCTTCCTTCTCCATCACGGTCTCCATGATGGGTTGTAATCACTCTTGAACCCCTTTTTAATGCTATGTTTATTTGAGTAATTGTTGGTTATGGGTGTGGTGATCTAGTACGCCTTGTTAGATGATCGTTGTTGTTTATTTAAGTGTGTCTCTTCATGTTATTATTCCCTTTGTGGTGATATATATTTGTGTGAATCGATAGACCTTAGAAGTGACAGCCTTTGGTATCTTGAGAGAATCGCATCTTATCTAGGAAGCACAGTTGTCCATATAAATTAATGCCTTTCGTCCGGTCTTTATGACCTTTATTTCTTCCTTAGCTGTGGCATGTCTGCGACGGGAAGAGGACAATTAAGTTGTCTTTGCAGCTGCAGCTGGGAGGCAATGCTATTTGAGGCGCCCACGCATGGTAAATTACTCCATCACCCAACTAAGTGGCAGTGACCCAATTAGTACTGATAGTTGCGTTCCCATCAGACTAGTGCTGCATCGTTGGATTGAAGTCTCGTGGAACGTCAGATTGGAGACGTTGCCACGTGGGCCAAGGTAGTTTGCATGTACTAATTGTTATTTGTTTCCGTCAATTACTCCAAGAAAATCACGCCAATAGCATTAAATGTCTTCTTAATGCTTCCTCCTTGGTTCCAAATCTGCAGCAAGGGAAACGCTGCTTCTCAGTTCTCACAAACTGGTTGCATCTGATGCATGCTGTTGCTCAGTTTTCATGATAGGAAGCACACAAGCATACTAATTCATTTTGCTTCTACCGGTTAGCAATTTTGCTTCCGTAACAACCGTGGATTGTTTCAACTTGGTGTGATTTGTATCGAACATGAAAATCCATTTTGCATCATCTAAGCACAATGCAGACGCCTTGCTTCCAACATTACAATTCATGCTTCCATTAGACATTTTTTTACCATTGTTATGGACTCTAATAAATGGGATTTTGCTTCCAAAGAATTTGGAATCTGCATCCAAAGAAATGAGCATTTGCTTCCATAGATTTTGGATGAATCTAAAGAAATCAGAATTTACATTTGTACAGCAAAAATAGCACTTTTCTCCCAGAGATATATAATTTGCGTCTAAATCATTATGATACTATTCTCATAGACTAGTGAATAGCTTCCATACAAAAAAAATCCATTACAAAGAAGAAAAAAACATTTATTTCAAGTAACATGGGGAATGTTTCCATAGTGATGAACACGTGTCTACAGGATTTGCTTCTGTGGTGGTCAGGAACACCACACCATCTAGTACTATGACAGGAATTGCAAGCGAAAGTGCCAGGACCTTGTCCCTTGCACCGTTGTCATGTGGATAGACGTGATGCTTCTTGCTAACTTCTTATGTGCTTCCTGCAAACAGAGTACATAACCATGCGTCGGAGTTAGCAAAATCCGATGAACAAATCCAAGAGAGATGGAGAAGAACTCTACAACTACAATGCTTCAAACAATCGTATGGAACTCCCGATGTGGTGATGGTTCGTTCTTGCTTGTGTGGTTATAAGTAGGAGAGGCGTCAAAAATGAAAATTTTAGTATTAGCAAGCAATGACGCTCTATGCAGAAACGTTGGAAGCAAATGCACTGTCATATTTTAAGTACCAGCTTCACTAATCTTTTTCTAGTTCCGCTATATACAAGATAAATATAATATATGATATACACAGGGGTTCAAACTGGAGCATAGAACTGAAGCAAAACTAACAATGTTTTGAGAGCATGGGATCTAATTTATTTATGTTTGAAGTTTCAGTTGTGGTTGGATAAAAATATGCTATATACAAGATACATATAAGATATGATATACACACGGGTTAAATTGAAGCATAGACCTGAAGGAAAATAAAAAATGTTTGGCCAGCAAGGGATGGATAAATTGACTCACCGACACATAGATTGATCTGTACTATTATTGTAGGCATTTAGAAGGAAAACGAATAGAGTTCAGAAGCATCTGCATAGCATTATTTATGCTACATACTAATTAAGAAGCACAAATATATCAGTTTGGAAACAGATCTATACTCGATGGAAGCATGGGAATTTGAAATCATGTCTATAACTAAGATTACCCCTAATATTGGGAATCTGGTGATCTGCATAAGAAATGAACCAAAATTCATAGATGACATAGTGATCCATGGTAAACATAGATGCAATCAACAAATTTAATCGAAGCAAGATTGCATCCAGAGTAACACAGATCAAAACAAGTGACGAATTAAAGATGAGATGAATCAAACCATAGGTCACGTGAGTACATACCAGGGCGCTCGCTGGTCTGGGGTTCACACACAGCTTCTTTGCCGAGCCAATACGGCACACCAACGAGTTTGACCCATGGTTAAGGGGCAGGATCTGGCGGGGACCGAGGCGCGAACCGGGTTACGCGGTATGTGTTGAGAACTTGAGATCAGGGATTGACGGAGCAGGGGCCAGACGCTACACCGACGAGGTGGAGCAGCTATAGCCATGGCGAGCTTTGGATGCACAAGAAGGTGGTGCTAGATGTATCCGTCGCGGTGACCGGTGAGCAAGCTCGGGGATGAGGCGACGAGCTCGCCCATGGAATTCGAGACGGGGGGTGGGGTGGATGGATTGGCCACGCGAGATTTACTCGCCCCTGATGCGATGAGGTCGTTGGGATGGTGCATAAGGCGAGATTTACTCGGGGTGTTAAAATTATGTGGTTAACTGACGGGGAGATCGAGTAGAAATATGGAACGTTGGATTAGAAACGAATCAACGACGCCGGACCGTCTGACGAAAGCTTTCTATCAGACTTCTGATAGGAAGTGTTTCCCTTAGTACTAGTTGTCCATAGTTGAACGCCATTAAACGCCGCTGAGTACTAATGACCCGTTACCTAGACACTACTTTCGCTCGAGTAAACATTGAATTAAATCTCCATAGTCTACTTTACCGTTTAGACTTAGTATTTACTTTACGTTCTAGTTAATACTTAGTTAAAAGCTCTTATTTACCGTTTTTCTAGCAACTGATAGAGTATACTATTTCCAAACTACGGTTTGGGGGCGAACACTGGGCTGGTAGTTACCTTCCTTTAGCTCTTTTGGGTTCGACATATAAATTGGGTTTATAATACTTCCCGCGAATTGTGCTTGGCAACAACCCTGTGCACTTACAGGACATCAAGCTTTTTCTGATGTCATTGCCAGGAGCATAGCGCTTGATAGTTTATTTTGTTTGTTTCTATTTATTTTACCTTTTTATTTATACAATTTTTTTACTAATCTTGTCTTCCGAGATGACTATTCTTGAACACTACCTGCGGTACGACTACGGGAACTTCTACGCGTCCAAGATGTTCTACGACCTGGTCAAGCGTCGCCGGATCCTGTGGGGCTGGGCCAATGAGTCTGACACTGCTTTCGGCGATGTCGCCAAGGGATGGGTAGGGATCCAGGTAGCTATTAACACTAACATGCATGCTGGTGTAGTTTAGTCAAACCAAAAAAAATCATGTGCACCGTGATCTCAGTTATTTGTGTGATATTTTTTGGCGATTCTGCGGAAGGTTTGGCTCGACCCAAGTGGGAGGCAGCTGATGCAGTGGCCGGTCGAGGAGGTTGAGGCGCTCAGGGGGAAGAAGCATGTTAGTCTCAAGGACATGGTGGTCAAGCGGGGAGAGCATGTCGAGGTCATCACCGGGCTACGAACCTCAGGCTGGTCATAGTGGAAGTAACTTAGCTAGTAACATAACGTATTTCAAGACAAGTTTGGTCATGTGACATGTTAATAAAAAGAGAGGTGTTTGAAGTAACATAATATGTTACCATAACATAACGCAACACAAAGCAAAATGAGTCTATAATCTAATAAATACAATCATCTATGATACTACTTCTATGTTACTTTGCACTATAAAGTTAGTAACATAGACTAGTGGTCTAAGTTACTCCCCACTATGACTAGCCTCAGGTGAGTGTGCTTAGCACAGACAGTTAATTATCTCTCTTTTCTGAGTTAGTTCATCTACGTCTATGTGCAATCAAGGTGACATTTTCTAAGACCATAAAGCAATATTACTATCCTTGAGTGCCGGCCTGCTCAACCGATCCGGGAATGGCAGTACGTCAGTATGTGTTATCCTGGACCGCGCTATCTTATCCGGCGCAGTTCTGATCGAAGCCACCCCTTGCTACTTGTATTGTGTCGCTTTCTGCTGTGCCTTCTCTAATCCGTAGATTTCACTACATCTGGCCTGCACTTTAATCTCAACTCGTCGTCATGCATTCTGTTCCATTATCTAAAATGAAAAGACTCATCGGCATGCGCACATTGGCCTTCTCTAATCCGTAGATTTCACTACATCTGTCCTGTACTTTAATCTCAACTCGTCGTCATGTATTCTCTTCCATTAACTAAAAAAAAGACTCATCGTCATGCCCACATTGGCCTTCTCTAATACATAGATTTCACTACATCTGTCCTGCACTTTAATCACAACTCGTCGTCAAGCATTCTGTTCCATTAACTAAAAAAAATAGTCTCATCGTCATGCGCACATTGGCCTTGCATGCACACCTCCAAGGCTCCAACTGTACTGATGCAGCCTAATTATAGATCGCTTGACCAACAGATTTTTCCTGTTTGTAGGTGTGTGGTGATGAGTTTTGATAATTAACTAGAGGATGCCCTGCGCGTTGCTGCGGGAATTGGTTGATGAATTTTTTTGTTGATAACATGAGAACCAAAATTTAAAATACATATGATTTACTATATTTCAATATGTATAGTTGTAAAATATATATTCAATATAAATAGAATAATTGAATGGAAAACATTTTCCCATGCATGGTTGATTTTTGTGGTGGGTATTTTCCCATGCATGATTGCATGTTGAGGTGGGCCTTATCCCATTCATAATTGTATGATGAAGTGGCATCCTTGCGTGTTGAGATAAATAAGTTAGCCGGGATGACTCTTTTACGTATATAGGATTAGCCAACTAACTTGGGTATTTACTTGGTTCGTCAGGCTGACATCGAAGTGAGCTTTGAGGTACCGAGCCTGAAGGGAGCGGAGGCATTGGACCCGGCGCTGGCAAACGACGCCCAGAAGCTGTGCAGCGTGAGGGGCACGGACGTGGCAGGCAGCGTGGGCCCCTACGGCCCATGGGATCTCGCCTCGTCCAAGCTGGAGGAGAGAACCGCCATCTTCTTCAGGGTGTTCAAGGCCGCGCGCAACATCGACAGCACCAAGTCCGTGGTGCTCATGTGCTCCGACCCCACCAAGTACGTGCGCGCACACCTCGAGCTCGACTAATGGCATCTCATGATTCTCATTTGTCCCTGATTAATTATCTCACGCGTGTAACATAGGTGCATGCATTTCTTTAGGTTCCAGTAAGGCCACTTCCAATGCATTGATGCTTACATAAGGTGCTAAGTGCATTAAAAACCTTGGCAACTAGTCTCTCCAATGCACAGGTGCTTAGCTTTTGTAGCTAAGGTTCCCTCATTGGAACATATTGCCTCTCGCCGGCGCCGCTGCAGGTCCACCTCGTCTCCGGTGGCCCTAGGGCCATGGGGGCGCGGTGGATCCTGGCAAGGGCCGACGGGAGGGCTTCGTTTTTAGTCGTTTCTTTCAGTTTTGTTAGGGTTTGTGTCCTACTCAGGAAGAGGAGACGATGACGGCTTCCTGAAGATGGAATAAAGCACTAGTACAAAACAGGGCTTTCGTTCTAGCCGAACCGGAGCAATAGTCCTGGTCGCGTTACGAACCAGGACTAATGCTCACATTAGTCCCGGTTCGAGCGGCTAGGACGCCTGACGGGGCTCGGCAGGCATCAGTCCCGATTCGAATGGGACCTTTAGTCCAGGTTTCAGACACCAACTGGGACTAAAGGGGATGCAGCAGGCTGGGGCCCCTATGAGCCCCTTTAGTCCCGGCTGGTGTCTCCAATCGGGACTAAAGGTCTGTCTTCAGTCCCGGTTTTAGATCCCAACCGGGGCTAAAAATTTGCCTATATATACTCCTCGCCCCTGCCCTCTCCTCTGTTTTTTCCTCATACAAGGTGGGAGGTGTGTGCTAGTTTGTTTTCGCTTCCTATGCACAAGAGGTGCTCGATGAAATGCCTGAGAGCATGATGCCACTTGAGTTCACACAAAACAAACATGATATGAGGTGCCTGAGCCACACTTAAGCTTTCTCCTCTTTCTTTCCTCCTCGATCGAGGTTAGCAACTTTATCCTTTCATCTGTCATTGATACAATGCATGTGTTGATGTACACTAACCGGGACTAAAGGTTTCCTACATATATGTCATCGTGCCCGAGCCACACAATCCATTCTTCTCCTCTGTTCTTCCTCCAAGCTCGACCTCCAAGCTCCATTTTCCCCAAGATTTGTCTAGATTTGGCGGTGCACCAACTGTCCAAGTGTTCTAAAAGGTTAGCAACTTCATCCTTTCATCCTGTTAATTAGGTATCTCAATTTTGTGGTTAGTGGTACTATTAGTGAGTTAGTGTGTTAATTAGCTAGTGTTACTATTAGCTAGTGTGTGTTAGTGTGTGCTAGGGTGTGTTTTAGTGGTATAGTATTAGTGTGTGTGTTAGTGTGTGCTCAAATTAACTTCTTAGTTTGCATATGTGTAGGTGTGGTTTAGGGTGTCGTCCCGTCTCCGTCCCCGTCCTCACCGCCGTCGATCGCCTGCGTCGATCTCGTCGCCGGCACCACCGTGGTGAGCCTCTTGTTCTTATCTTTTAAAAAAAAATCTTACTTGTATGATTTAGATAGTTATTTGTATATATAATTTTCTTACTTGTATTATTCTTTGTTATTATATAGTGCCATGATTTTGATATCCGCCCCCGTCGGCTCTCATCTGGTCTATGATTCGGATGTGGTATATTATCTTTTATAACTAGTTGTTTCATTTAGTGTTTATGATAATTATGCCAACCAACTTGACATAGATATTTTTATGTACGTAGGAGGTATGTGAACCGGAAATTCCAATCGACCCTCTTGTCGAGAGGTTAAATTTAGTTGAAAAAGAAAACAATTATTTGAAAGAAAAATTGAAAATAATTGAAGAAGAGAAGATGAAATTGGAGTTGCATGTTGCCGACGTCGTCGATCTACACAAGATCCAGATGGATGCAATGCGCTTGAAGATTAGAAAGATTAGAAAATATGCTATTAATAAAGAGGCTTGGTATCATTATGCTGTTGGATCAATTATTACCTTAGTTGCGATTTTCATCGCATTTGTTGTTGCATTTAAGTGTTTTACATAGTTGTATGTTAGTTTCAATGTATATTTTAGATGCTCTAGATAGTTGTATGTTGTTTTATGAGAACTATGTATGAACTTTATGTATTTATTTTTGCAGTAATAACATTTAATCACTATTGTACTTTGGTTTTAATGTGATGAACTTGTACTAATTTGGTCATTTCTCTATTCATGATGTTCTGTAATGGTTCTCTATTCATGTGTTGACTGTGAGAATGGGAAGGATTACTCTTCCTCGAAAATCCTTCACACCCACCTGCTTCGGGAAGGGTTCATGCCCAGCTATAATTGTTGGACCAAGCACGGAGAAAGAGGGGTTATGATGGAAGACAACCCAGCTATAATGATGTGGCTCAGGTTTTCTATGTGAAGGACATGTCTACCAAATCGAGAAAAAGAAAAGATAAGGAAGCGAATACATCATACGATGAGCCAAAGCGCCACACAGTTCTTTCAGGGAAAAGAAACATCGTGGGAGTGGAGAACAAGACAGACATGTCAGAAGATTATAATAAGTTTGATGAAATTCCTCCCTTCACAGTGAAGACTGACCCAAGCATCCTGTTAAATGATGAATATTCTCCATGGTTACGGCGCAATAATAAGCAAGGGACATACGTGAAGAAAAAGTCTTATACCCCAAGATCCCACTCTGGGATGTGACCGGCTTCACCGTCATCACTTTCTCTCTAGTGAGTTTCCGGACTTATAGTTGAAAAGTCCCACTTCGGACAAACCGGAGGGAATCTTTGTAAGAGTTAGGGTATACATGTGTTTTGGGTGTTCCTTGGGGTTACCCTAACACAAGCAAGCAAAATGTTTCACTTTGCTACCCCCTTTTGACGCCGGAATCTTTGTAAGAGCTAGGACATTTTGGCATTGGAAACATGATTTTTGAGGAGTTAATCAATGCAATTATGTCCAAACAAAATATGAATGTGTAGGTTATGTTAAGAAAAAGAATTTGACATCTTATTTGCTCCATTTGGCTTAACAGAACTGAAGATATGAATTTTTAAAGTTTAAAATAATGTCTTCAATTACAGTATTTAATCAATAAGTGCAAAATTAATTATGTAACTTTCTGTCAAAATGATACTAGTTGATAGAAATCTTCAAGATGAATCCACAGAAATTTGAATCAACTCATTTGGTTTAGTTTTCAAATTGTTATGCATTTTACAATAATTAATTTCAATCTGTAAAATTGAATCTGTCAAATAATTTCTTCAAAATGAAAATTAAAACTCCTCATGTTGACTAACAGAAACATAATATAATTTGGCAAAAGAATAACAAGAAAACAGAAACTAAAATAATTAAAACAAAGGAAAACGTTATAAAACTAAAAGAGCTAAGCAAAATCTGTTTTTGATTAAAACATCTATTTCAAATATCCTAAAAATTCCCAAATTGAACATACTGATAAAACACACCAATATTAAACAGCAGGAAAAAGAATCACTCAAAAATCTATTTTTAAACTAAAGTTATTCACAAACTAGTGATTCACACAAATTTCAAAGAATTCAAATTTAAACTATTCAAATCTGAAAACTACTGGGACTAACATAAAGTTTCTAATTTTTGTGACCTAAAGCAAAAAGATTCACTCAAAAACTCTAAATATTCTAAAAGTTATTCAAAATATAAAAACAGAAACTGTTCTGTTTAGAAAAACAAAACCGAAAAGGAAAATCCACCTTTAGTCCCAGTTGGTGGCTCCAACAGGGACTAAAGCTCTCTGCTCCTTCGCGGGACTGAAGGCTAGTCCCGCAAAGGAGCAGAGAGCTTTAATCCCGGTTGGAGCCACCAACCGGGACTAAATGTGACCTTTAGTATATATATCGTCGTTGTCCCGGTGCCAGTTACGGCCCAGGAGAACACATCGACGACGCCGCTAGGCCGCCCGACGGCGACGAGCCCCTGCTAACCGCCGAGGAAATTGCCGCCCCCCTGCTGCCCGCCGACGAACCCCTGCCGCTCTCTGCCCCCTCCTCCCACGGTGAGCCTCCGCCTCTCTGTTCCCCCCTCTCTGATGCTCTCTGTTCGCCCCCTCCACTGCTCCTCCCTTTGCCGTGACCCACCCCGGCCCCGGTCGTCTCCAGCAGCAGCTCCAGGTCCGGTCGGCGCCCACGGCGGACGCCGCCCCACTTCGACCGACGGCGGTCCGTTCTCTCTGTCCTCTTGACAGTCCGCGGCCCCGAGAATTTTTTCCTTGATTTGCTACGCGTGCTGATGATATATGGATGTTGCTATGAGATTTACTATGAGATGTTGCTATGAGATGTTAATTATGAGATGTTGCTGATGAGATGTTGCTGATTTGCTATGAGATGTTTTTACCATGTTGATATAAGTATGGTGTAAATTTTGAAATATGACGTGTTCATCTTGATGCTATGAGTGTAGTACAATTGGGTAGAGTGATGGTATGAGAGTGCTACCATGTTAAATACGAGGTCTTAATCTTTATGCTTTGTAAATTCTGATTCTTTGCAAATTTCAATATGGCTGTGCTTTGGCCCGATTAGTGCAACTTTATCATTGATATCTCATAAGGTGATTAGAAATAGAATTCCCTAAGATTCTCATAATCATATTTGAGATCTATTTAATTTTCAACTTGCTATTTAATTTTCAACAAACACATGTAACGTATTCGGGAGGCAGTGTAGTCGATAGATGGAGCAAAAGTCGCCAATCAAACGCGTCGTCAGTTCTTGCGTACGGCGCCTGTGTATGCGTGTTTCCCGCTCCACGTGTATGCATGTTCCCCTCTCCACATGTCTCCGCGTCTCTCGGTGCCATGGTGATGTCATTTTTTTTATAAGTTTTGTTATGGTCACATGACAAATCTAGGGGGAAATGTTTTTCTATGTGCCGACAGTATTTTTTCAGAGCCATTTTGTAATGTCATGCAAAACCTACTGATTGGCATCTAAAAGAACTAGCAAAAAGAAAATACATGCCAACTTAAGAATGTATCGGTTTTAGTCTAGCAACTTGTCTTTTAAATTGTCTAGATCATGTCAACATTTTTTTAATGGCAACTTTAATATGTGTTCAAATTGGTGCCACTAGTCGTCAACCCGTGCATTCGCACGGGCTATCGATATTATAGTACTTGTAATATTCCACATTCCACAGAAATATAGTGAAATTTAATAATGACTTAGACTTAGAGAAATAGCTTAAGATTAAATTAATGAAGATCACATTAGGGAAGGTATGTAAAACATTGCTCCATATACAACTAACACAATGGAATTTTATTGGCTTAAATCATTGCCATGTTACTACTTGATGACCATATGAACCCAAAGTTTATCTTTCAGTATATTCTTGTCAGAAACAAATGACAATAAGGGGAAATATTGGATATTGGTTTAGAATATTTTAGAAAAACGACCGATACTTACAAATGTATAAGTCAATTAAACCTGCATTATTAGAGATCACATTAGGTAAATACGTAGCACAATGCACCATAGCTTTAATAACAAACACAATGTAATTTTATTAGCATGAATCGTTGGCAGATTACTGATCGATGATCCATGTTAATCCAAATTTTGTCTTTGTATAATTTGTGTCATCACATTATTTAGGAATCGATAGTAATATGCGCAAATATTGGATACTATTTTAGAATATTTTGCGTATACTTTATACCATTGTACTTTTCAGCACGTAGACCTATTTATGATATTAATTTGTGGTGCATAGCATACGAAATTCTCACGTGTATGAAAAGATACAAAAGTGTATCTTCCTTCTTGGATGGTACTTGCAACTACTACTGCATGAACAAATGAAGGACAATCAACTTGTGTATAGTTGGATCATTTAATATATACAACTTCAAAAAATGGAAAGTTGAAAATAGAATGGTTAATATAAATATTGAGCTGATTGCTCACATGCTAGCTTACGGGGGTGACTATACTTACATCAATCTTCACCTACATATATGCCTCGGTTTGGCATGGATCATCTTACAATGCAAACATGTGCCTTGCACGCCAAAATTAACTTTTGCAGAATGTTTACCTAACCGTGCTTTGGCATTTAACTTTTCCTCTCCTTGTGCTATGTACAACCTTATGTATTGCAGGAAGATATAAACACAGCCGTTGTAAAATATATAACATTTTGGAAAGAGTGGTGTTATATACTTCTCTATCTTTCAAAACTAATCAAGTAAAAAGATTGCACATTGATTGCATACAAAGATATTATCTGATTAAATTTGCTCAAGTAAAATATTAACAGCTTTGGTTTTCTCATAGTCATGTCTTGAATGGCATAAGAAGTTACAAAAGCCTATTTTGGGGACATAAAGATCAGGTGCAGTTTTTTTAATAATATCGGTTCTCACTCTCAATTTGGTCGACTAAGAAGCTGTTGTCACTTGTGTGCGCCTGCAACCGTGGAGAATCGATTAAGCTAGCATTGTGCACTTGCACAACTTGCAGAAGATCAATCAAATGTTTAGCTCACGTACATGCATCTTGCCAGGAAGTAATTGACAGACGGCAGCGTGTACGCGTATGTCCGTATGGGCGTGCGAGACTGCCATGCGACGTGTAATCTGCTTGCACCTACAGACGTTGTTCCGTCGCTTTGAGAGGATCCATCAAGCAAGCTTTTTGCACTTGCATATCTCTCAAATAAAGTTATAACTTGGAAAATAATCAATCGGCAATAAAAGCGCTAGGATGGCCGACGGCATGGCTTGACTGTTGGGTGCCGCATGAGTATCCCATGGAGTGCGATTTGTGGCTGGATCAAGCGGCGGATATGATGGAAGAAAAGGATTTGGCAAAACAAGGTGATGGGAGAAGGATTGATCTGAACTCGTTCACCCGGCAATCCGTACGGGGGATGCAATCTGGACGTCCGTTCAAATTCCCTCGCATAGATGAAATAGGAAAACAAATCCATCGGATTCAATTACCTTAATTTTCTTGCACCTGGAGGCAAGTACGACTGTAATTTTCTTGCACGTGGAGGCAGGTACTGCTGTATGTCAGGGTGGACACGGTCTGAGCCGGTCCGGTCCCGGTCCGGGCCGTCGTTTGGACCGGCCGCCGGCGGTCCGGGCCGGACCGGACCGAGCAGTGCAGGGGTCTTGGTTTCAGGGACCATACCGGCAGGCGCAAAGCTCGGTGCGGACCGGCGGTCCTCACGGTCCCGACGACGTCCAGTGACTGCCATGTGGACCCAGGGTGTCGGAGCGGTGCTCGGAACAGCAACACGGTGGCCGGAGACGGAGAAGACACACCTGAGAAGCGGCGGCGCGGCGGCCGGCGGCGCGACGGCGCAAGGAAAAGGCACGGGAGAGAGGGAGTGGCATGGGAGCGAGAGAGGGAGTAGCACGTCCGCGCGGGTCAGAGGGCGAGCAGCCGCGCGAGGTAGTGGCGCGGCGGCGCCGGGGAGAGGGACCGGGTCGTACCTGGCAGCTCATAGCCAAGACCCATAAGGTGGGCCGGAAGATGAAGGCCAGGCCGCATGGCGGCTTACCAGACGGGCCAAGACGAAGGCCCAGAGACAGAAGATGGTGTGAGACCCGGGCGGTTAAGCTGCCCGGAGACGGCTTGCCCAAGGTGGCAAGGCGGCTTAGAGGTAGGGTTGACTACGTTGTATGAGTCGGTTTGGGACTCGTGTAACCCAGGGCCTCAACCTCCTATATAAATGTGAGACCCTGGGGCGGCTTAGAGAGAAACCAATCAATCGAGAACTAGGTCAAGCGAATCCGCTCCCTTGTAATCGATACACCAATCAATACAATACAAGCAGGACGTAGGCTTTTACCTCTTCTTGAGGGGCTGAACCTGGGTAAACTCGTGTCCCTCATCTCGACCAACCCCTTTGAGTCCACCGCCTTAGTGATGGCCTCGAACCTAAGTCTTCGGACATTTGCCGTGACAAAACCACGATAGTTGGCGCCCACCGTGGGGCTAGCGCTCGGTGGTCTGGAGTTCTCGAAGGGTTCTCTCCTAGGGATCGAGGGATACGCCGTTGGCAGGATGACCAAGAGTCGCCGCGGCAAGCTCTACATCGACGACGCCGGTTGGGGCCCCGAGGCCGACTTAATCGAGTATGGGTACCGGGTCCCCTTCGGCGCAATTCACGTCTTCATCGGTAAGATCAGCGGATCTGAACCCGGGTCGGACATCTGCACCGACCTCGTCGAGCCGGCCCGGCGCATGCAACCCGCCCGTGTTAACCCGGGAAGGAAGCATGTCTTCGTCGGCTTCACCCAGGGCATGGAGCTTGAAGGTTCTGTGTCACAGGAAGATACCCACATCTGCTCAGAGGATGGATCCTCGAGCGGAGAGACGGAGTCAATCTATCAGCTTCACAATGGTGGGCTTGGGGGCTATGTCGAGCATTACCCCGAGTCAGAGTATCATGAGCCGGAGGAATATGAGCCGCCGAACCGCGCTGCCGTTTTCATGGCGGGTTCAGCGCCGGCTCCTAGCAGCACAGCCGCCGGTGCAACCGGGTCTGGAGCTGGCAGGCTGCCGGCTCAAGTTCTTCTGGATCTGATGAACGAGCTTACAACCCTGATGGAAACCGAGGTCACTGCTGAAAACCAAGCGGCCCGCAACGCGGAGATCACGAGGTTTAAGAACCAGATGGCCGGAGTCCAACAGGAAATCAACGCGCTGAAGGCCCAGATGGATGCTGAGGCGGAGCGCCTTAGGGCGGATGCTTTCCGCCTTGAGCTAGAGCAGCAGTCTGCAGCGGCGGTTCATGGGATGAGGCATCAATCCCGCCTGCCGGATCAATATGAAGCCAGAAATCTTTTTAACACGCCCGGGACGAGACGGAATGTGCCTTTGACCGTAACCCGGACGGCGGAAGTACCTGGAAGCCGGGCGGCGGTTCAGCATCAGCAGCCAGACCTGCCCCGCCGGAATCAGATCCCGCCACAGTCGTTTCCGACGCCGCCGGGTCATTATTCTAACCCAGCGGAGAACATGTTGGCAGCGGCAACCAGTCTTGGAACAATCCCCATCCCCGATGAGGCGCCATTTGCAGAGGAAGTGCGGAACGCTATTGGATACCTACAGACGGCGGTGGCCCAGCAGGAGAAATATACCTACAGCCGGAGCCGCGTGCATTCAACCCCCATCCCCAGCCGCAGCTACAGCCGGCGTTATGAGTCGCCGGCGGTTTCCAGCAGTGACCGACATCAGAACCCGCCACGAGTTGATCGGGCGGCTTCGGATGCTCAGGCGCTGGTTGATCGGGCATGAGCACAGCGGGAGGCGGCGGCTCATCAGGAACCCACAGTCGCACCCTCCGTTTCAGTAGGAGCCTGAGTAACTTCCAGGGCTGTTGGAGTGCCGTGCCTGGCGCCGGCTTTGCGGAATGAGCGTCTGCCGAAGGATTTTAAAGGTCCCCGCAAGGTGCCCAATTATACACCTGACCTGCCTCCGGAGGCTTGGATTGAAAGCTACGAGCTGGCCATGGAGATGTTAGACGTCAGTGATGCAGTATGTGCCAAGTACTTCATCATGATGCTGGAAGGGCCGGCTCGCACATGGTTGAAGGGTCTGCCACCCAAAATCGTCAACTCCTGGGCCGAGTTGAACGCGAAGTTCATCAAAAAATTTCAAGGAACGTGCAAGCAGCCCATGACAATTGTGGATTTGGACATTGTGTGCAGCATGAGGATGAGTCGGCTCATCACTGGGTCCGGCGGGTCTCAACCATTATCCACTCTTCCGAACACATTACTGCGGCTCAAGCGGTCTTGATTCTAGAAAAGAATTGCCACTTTACGCCCTTGAAGCAGAAGCTTGGCCGGCTCAAGCGCCCGTGCCAAGATATGGGGGAACTCATGGTGGCTCTCACCAAGTATGCAGACTCCGATAACACGAAGGACCCTCGCTCCGATGATGAGAGATCGGTTCAGGGTAAGAAAAATAACAATGGCAAGGGTCAACAGCAAAACGCGGCTGGAAGCAGCAACCCGGGCAAGCGGAAGAACCCAGACGGCGGGTCGGAATTGGTGGCGAACACCAGCGCTGGGAACAACCGTGCTAAGGGTAACGGGAACTTCAAGCCGCCCTTTAATAAGGGTAAAACTCCTTTCAACTTGGAAGAGATGCTCAACAAACCTTGTCCAGAGCACAGCCGGCCGGATAAGCCGGCAGGACATACATGGAGGGATTGCAGTATTATGCGACAGTTTCGGGATTACAGCCTTCAACAGCATCGTAATAACGGTAATGGTCCGTCAGGCGGCTCAGGGCCTAGCGGTTCAGGACCCGGCTTCGGTGCAGGCGGCTCAGGGTCCGGTTACCAGGGTCAAGGCAACCATGGAGGTCATAATCAACAGTCTGGCTGATACGGGCACGACAGAGGAGGTGATGCCCAATTTCAGGACTCCACCAAACTAGGCGGTAGTACCGCTTACATAAGCGGTAGTACCGCTATACGGTACTACCGGCCGCTTACTACCGTCCTACTGCCGCTTACAAAATCGGTACTGGACATCCGAGCAGCAGTACCGTGCACATCAGCGGTAGTACCGCTTGAAGCGGTAGTACCGCTTGCCATAAGCGGTAGTACCGCGCTGCCTACGCGCAGATTTTGGGCTTTGCAGCCCGTGTACCTCTTCGTTATTTTCTTAGACTATAAATACCCGGCGGCTAGGGTTAGTTAGGGGAGTTCAGAAGTTTTAGGTTTTAAACACTATCGTGTGTGTCTCTTGGTGAAGCATCCCTCCGGGGACGGCGATGCCGTTTATCGAATAAAGATTGCTGCGATGGTTCTTGTTTTCATCAAGGATTATCGTGCTTTGGTTTTGAGGCGTGGTGATCTTCATCACGTTGCTGGCTGGATTCGTTCCTCTTCTTCTGGTTGCGTGGATTGCTCCCGTGATTAGAAGATTTACTATCAGGTGGTTCTTGCGGTGAAAGATCGGGCCCAATCTTCCGTATCATTTGGTATCAGATTCTCAGGTTGATCACCGCGAGGTTCGTCCGATTGAACATCGATCTACAGGTTTGCAACGATTGGTAGATCTGTTTTCTGGGAGGAAGGGCGACGACTGAGCGGTAGTACCGCTTCCAGCGCGGTAGTACCGCTTATAACGGTAGTACCGTTGTTCAAGGCGGTAGTACCGTGTCTAGATTGCAAATCGGCGAGTAATCTGTATTGATTGATCTGCACTCGTCCAGTTTCTGCGGCAGCAGATTTGTGCAGTAAACATGTTCAGTAATATGCAATCGTTTCCGGGAGACTATTATGGCAAACGGTGTGTTTCTGGGGAAAAGTCTGGTCATGTATTCAATGACTATCTAGACATCTTGTACGGTGTGGCATGCCATAAAATCTAGTGGCGGCTGAACTACTTATCAACGGATGCTGAATATGCATCGTGGGAACATCTTATGCTATAGGGTTTCTCCAGATGTAATACATTCGAGCATTTGGACGATTCTACACGTTTGGTTCTTGCACTGCGACGTGTGGATGAGGAGGTAGCTCGTTGGTGGGATGACGAGATGTGTGAGAAGGACATTATAGATGCAACTTGGTATGATTTCAGTAATTTTTTGCGTGGTTGTTTTCTGTCTCCTCGTCGTAGGGTATCTTGTACCAAACCTGTGAAGGCGACAAAGGTTGTGCAACGGAGGGCTGATGTTGACAAGAGGGCGCAGCCTTATTCCGAGGTGGTTGCTATGTCTTTTCCGCCTCCTGCAATGGGTGTGAAGACAGTTGTTCCATTGCAAACGGTCAGCGCAGCCGAGACAAAGTTTTCTGAAGAACAGCAGCCTGATGTTGAGAAAGTTGTTGTGTGCGCTGAAACTGCAGTGGATAAGGTTGAACCATTGAGTGGGCTAAATATGCAACTCAAAAGGATACATGAGGAGTCTTGCAAAATAGTTGACAAGGGTCAGCGGTGGAGTTTATTTCAGACTCAGTGTATGATTAAAGGCAAAGCATGCAAGTTGATGATTGATGGTGGTAGCTGTACTAATGGCATAAGCAAGGCAATGGTGACATCATTGGGGTTATCCACATGGCGTATTCCTGAACCTAAGCATATACAGTGGTTGAATAGCTGCGGTATGCTGAAAGTTACCCATAAGGTGCGTGTGCCATTTACAGTAGGTGACTATGTTGATGAGGTAGAGTGTGATGTGTTGCCATTGGAGGTATGTGGGCTGTTACTTGGACGTCCATGGCAGTATGATCGCAATGTTACACATGCGGGGAGAGCAAATACATATTCTTTTGTGCATGATGGCAAACAACGGACTTTGAAACCTATGCAGAATGATCAAATAAAGTCTGATGTGGAGTTGGTGGTACACAAGGAGAAGTTGCGCAAGGCTAAGCCGCCAAGGTTAGCTAAGGTGCAGTGCGAGGAGCATGATGCATGGAGCGTTACTGATGATATTGCTTCAGCTATGCCTGTAGATGACAAGCCAGTTGTTCTTGTTAGTGCCAAGCCAGTTGAAGTACAGCCTCTTACTGATGAGAGGAAGGATGTTGCAGCATGTGTTACAAAGCCAGTTTGTGTTGACACAGGTGTCCAGACCGATGATAGTTGTGTTGATCATGTCCCAGTGCATGTGGTGCCGCGGGGCGACAAGCGCAGTTTTGTTAATACACCTGTGAGGCGTTTTGTTGGAGCAGCAGTGCGGATGCACAAAGGCAAGGATGGACATGTTCGTCAATTGTGTGGCCGAGGCATTACTCATCTTTTGCAGGGTCGTCCAAAGAAGGTTCATGTTCAGCAGCAACGGGCTCCATCAATAGTTGCAAAGAACACTACTAGAAATCCCCTTATTTCCGACGGTGAACTCACCGTCGGATATATTTGTTCCCCGTCGAATAACACTAAAACCGATGGTACACCGTCGGCAATCTACCGTTGGTTATGCTTTGACGGCCATTACACCAATGGCCGACGGTACGGTCGGGTAATAGCTTTGCCCACGGTTATAAGCCGATGGTGAGCCGTCAGACATGTTAAGCCCACCAGCTATCTTGCACTATCCCGACGACGCGTATAGCCGACGGTTTCCCATCAGGTATTTATTGTCCAAGGGTTATTGCTTCCTGTCAGTGTTCGTAATAGTCGATGGTATATTTGAACCGTCGGAGTTAGTCATGACTATGAGGAGAACCAAACCGTCAGTTAGTACAATGGCCGATAGTGCACACATCCCTTCGGGGATCAATTTAGTTGAGGGGCAAGTGAACACCGTCAATTTATATATTTACTAACAATCTGAAGTCCCCTGTGGCTGATTGTATACCCGTGGGCATTACTCACCTCTCATACATTACTTTCTCCAAGGGGTGTTACGCTATATCAGAAGTACAATGGCCAATATTTCATAATACTAGCATATATCAAATAAATCTCATACACAGGCACATGCCATTGTTCATATATTATATTTAGCATATCCCCAAAAAGTGTTGAGTTGCACCGAAATCACATTAACCAGAATCATCCATCTAGGAAATATCAAATGCAGAACATAGAAGGATCACTTTTTACATAAGCTAAATTGTCCACTAAGATAAAAAAATCATAAGCTAAAGTGTTTCAAATATCTAGCTGAACATCAGTTTGGCATGACTTGAACATCATCAAATCTATATCCGATCATCGCCATAGTTATCATATTGCTCAGTAGCAATCATCACCATAGTAGTTATCATATGGCTGACCACCATAGTTATCATACGGATCATCACCATAGTAATCATCATCACCATACAGATCACCCGCACCATAGGTGCCATCATCGCCATCATCATCATCATCATCATTTCCACGACTTGGACTGCCTCCTGTCCTGCTTCCCATTCCCTAAGAAATGATAATAATAGTTGTAAGTGAGACACACAAAAATATAATGTGGCTAAAATTTAAGTGAGCTAATCGACAGGTTAGGTGCTAGCTGCTATCTAACTTTACAAGTTAGTGTCTAAAGTACAATTGGATACGCACGAACAATAGTGGGAATGCCACATCTACATAAGATGATGAACTACAAAATATTAACATGGTCTCAAGTTTTATTAAATATACATGGTCTTTAAATCACTCTGTGAGGAATCAAACACATTAATTCTTAGGGAAACAGAGAAGCAGAACAAACAACCATATGAACTCTCCTATTTTTCTTAAGCACTTGTCAAGGGACTAATGAGGTGCTTCTACATGCTCTATCAATATTAAATATCAGGTGACAGAAGGCAAACAGTTAATTATGGAAATAGTTAAAGTGCAAACATGAGTTCCATGCCAGGGCAACACTATTTAGTTCTGCACTGCGATACATATATTTCCCAAATTATAAAACATATTTCTTCCACTTTGCTAAAGCACATATTAATGTTCAGTTAGATAAATGATCTATATTTCAACATGGCCACATGTAAGCATCAGGAAACTTATGTGCACTCAGTTGAAAACCTTTTCTTCTGATACATTCCTACTATTTCAAGAGATCCTGACCATAGTCAAAGAAAAATGAGCTAGTTAACTATGAACTGCTTTATTTGTTGCCCAATTTGAATTGCCGAAGATACTAAGATAAAAGAAAGGTATTCAAGCTTGTTTCAGCGTTCATGCATGATAGTCTAACACTGACATACAACCTTGACCCTTCAACCGGCCAAAAGGTCAAAATCATATGACTGATGTGTATAACACAAACAGATCATCCGAATTAAATAGTGACACTGACACCACCTGAGACTGGCATTCCAAGTGAAATTTGAGACAGTTCAGGCGTACATGGAAAAATGAGTACAAGATTACAGGTTGCGTCAACTCTACAGAAATCATGCAACATTGTGTGATTGCTTAGCACACCACTGCAAACAAGATTACAGGTTGCGTCAACTCTACAGAAATCATGCAACATTATGTGATTGCTTAGCACACCACTGCAGCAAGATATATCGATCACAGTCAAGGGGTAGAAGTACGTGAAGGTTTTAGAGTCCTTTTTGCTAGGTACAAATTCATCAAAGCGAAGCATTTAAAATCTAAATAATGGACCAAGCCCTTTAGTGCATTGACATGATATGATATTTCAGTAACATAAGCGAACCAAACTCCACTTGTGGTCAGTCAAGTGCCTAACAGAATTTCTCTTCCGCTTTTAGTTTAAGGGTGTCTTCAGAATCGAAGCAGATGGCAAAGACAAAACCAAAGAGAAATACAAAAATGGAGGAATGAGGAGGGGTCATTGCCAGACTTGTAGGCACAATGACAATGAGCTAACCTTTTCGTTTTGGTGTTGAGTCACATCACCTCGTTCCCTCTGAAATCCGCCTTCAGAACATGATGTCGACTATGTATCATAGACAAAAGAAACATTAATTAATGGTTCCATTGCTGGAAGCATACCATCGAGATGGGTTTAACTTACCAAATCACGTGTTGCAGATTGCATTATGCCATCATAGTCGACTCCCCCTTTCTCAGCCAAAGACTATAAACATCAACATGTCACTACAAACCTATTCACCTAGACTCCAATTTATAAGAGAAGACAAGATTACCTGAACAACAAGCTCAATGCCTCGAAGTCTCTTGATTTCCTGCTGCAAATTTTTGTTCTCTCTTTCTAGACGATCCTCCTTAGCAGACCGCCCCGGTTGTGAGGCCATCACCCTTTTAGACTTAAATTTCGCCTTCTCTGCTTTGCTAAATAACTCATTAGCAATTCCCAGCCTGCCATGTGGCATTCTACCTGCTGCTTCATAGATGATTTGTCCATCTAAATCTGGGTGCTCCTCTTCCCAATTTTCTCCATGGGCACTTGTCATTGCGTTATCAAAATCCTCCTTTTTAAATAAAAAATTAATGGTAAACTGCAGTATTATGTATATAGTTTCATGATGATTATAATGAACCAAGTCGTAAGATTTTACTAACCCAACGATCAACAGTTCTTTTACTGCATATCTGCTCTTGATCAGTCCCACGATGCAATTTGTGCGTGTGAAGCCAAGCACCAGAGATTCCAGGGTCTTTCCCAGTTTTGAGTTTCTGCATTTCAAGAGTGTGACACATAATCCAATGTAAATGGTACTTTCTTATTCAATGGTAAGCACGAAGATGCTTGAGGAAATAGAGTACCAGAAATTGACGTGTGGCAACAGCATTTCTCGCACCACTACAATGGAAGACCGTATCCCCATTAGCAAGTCTGTTCCTCTTGTTGGTTAATGATAACCCTCTAAATTCAGCACTACTCCAGTGCTCACATAGTAGACGCCAACCAACATCAGTACCAAAGTCAACTCTCTTTGCAGAAATTAAAGCTTCCTTAGTTGGCCAGCGGTTACCGTCCTCATCCACTTCTGTTAGTTCTGTAGGCAATTGTCCCTTCTTCTGTAACCTTTTGATGGCGGCCGCCTTTTCCTCATGTAGCATCTGCTTCACTTTCCTAGTCAAGTTCTCCTCTAGAACACCATCTGCCTTCTCTTGCTCTGATGGGTCACACTTGAAACGCCACTGCCAAAATCATCCCAAAATATATTTGTTAGTTACTTGTGCATCTATGGAAGTGAGCATATGCACAATAAATCTGAGAATGGTTTTAGAAAAACTGGTTTAAATGGTTTGGTTTTGTACTGGACTTTCACTGGTTTAGGTTTTATTGGGTTTTGGATTTTTAAGTTTGGTTTGGTTTGGGTTTACAGAGAAAGCAGTTTGGATATGGCTGGTTATGGGCATATTAGGGCAGGCAACACATGGGACACTCAAACTGATTTCAATTTGCGGAAGTTGGATAATGGCATACGCAATAGTCATTATTTGATCACAAACAGTTACAAATATAATGGCAGCATCAAATGGAGAGTAACAAGTAATCTCTAAAAAAATAGAGTGCTAGCAAACAAAGTGAATGTTTATTCAGAAACACTTGCACGTTCTCACATCAGGTTGATCCATTCCATGGTGTTCCACAAGAACCGATTGTTATCAGGCTATCTTTGATAGAGAATCACATGACAGTGAATTAAATTAGTCTTATAATCTTTAATTGCCATATTTTGTTGACTAGTGTCAGATTATTAGTTAATAATCTGTAATTGCCATATTTTGTAAACTACTATAGTAGTCAGATTGGCAGATATGTAATGTTTAGAAGCAGTCTATGGAGCCAGATCCTTTGTAGATGGAGAGCAGAAGCTAATATCAAGTTGCCCATTTGTGTTGCTGCTGGAGTAGCATCATCTACTTTCTTTTACGTAGCAACAGAGCACCACTCTTACTCTGCACTTTTCTCCAGATATATACACACGTACTGTGGTTTCAGTAACTACCTCCCACCCACCAAATTTATAATTCTTATCTAAACAATAATATGTTCACCTCGATTTCTAGGTACTAGTAAAACTGATTCAAAATTCTCAAAGGATATATGTGTTTGCATGTACTTACCCAAAATTCTTCCACAACTTTGGAAGCTGTTGTTCTGACTTCTGGACCAGGGGACCACTTGTAGTCCTCCCAACACAATACCGGTTTCTGATCATTTTTTGGACCAATTGGCGGTGGATACATCTGCCGCACTAAGGCACCTTGCACCGTCGATGGATCACGAGCGGTGAATGGGTGCCTTTCCCATAACCTGTTATTATAAAATATCAAAGACAGTTAGCACATGAGTATTGCTCCAACAAGTAAATCAATTGGAATATCTAATACTTACGTGCCAATGGGAATTATAAGCGGTCGGTCAATTTCCTCTAAGTCCTAGTTCTTGGTGTTCTAGCTTTTTTAGCCTTGGCAGTTGACTGAGATGATCCATTGTTTGCTACGGAGGCACTGGAAGAAGACATGTTCGACCTAGGCATCGAGAAACTCCTATGATTCAAGCGCCCCATCCTATTTACATAGTGACAAATGCATGCTTATTAGTTACTTTAAAAAATAACAAGTAGTAAATGATTACCAAAGGCATGAAAGTAGAAGAAGAAAACAGAAGGAAACATTATGTAACAACTAAACTCGAAATACTATCAACCATAATATATTGTTCAATAGTTGTGTCACCAAATAACTATATAAGATGTACTACTACTAGTAGTAATCATACTATATTATTCACTAGTTGCATCAGTATATAATATTTATTTGTACCAAGAAATAAAATGACAAGTGCAAAAGCTATAAATGTTCAATAATCATCATCGTCATATTCAGAGTTATGCTCTATTGCATCATCCTCATCTTCGGTCTCATATGTCTCTTCTTGTCCTTCCTCTTGCGGTAAATCTTCTTCCTCCTCCTCATCAGTACTCTCATATAATTTATCTTCTAAAGGTTCTTCTCCCTCATCATTATTGTCTTGATTTTCTAGCATTTCAATTTCAGAGGGATCAAGCACAACATCATCTGACTCCTTTCTTGACTCGGTAGATTCATCAACAAACTTATCAATATCTACAGAAAAACTACCCACCTCACCACCTTCCTGGAAATATTCATCCATGGTAGATGGGTCATTTGTGCAGTCATCAAGGTTACTCAATCTGCTACTTGGCTGAATAGTGTACACAACCCTCCAATCACGAAGATCTCTCCTGGGGGATGCGTACTTCAAGTAATAAGCTTGTGTAGCTTGGTGAGCCATGGAAAATGGTTCGAAATTAATAAGCCTTGAAGACCACTTTATCTCCACCAAACCTAATTTTGCATTTGGCTTCACACCTTGGATCGGATCAAACCAACGACATTTGAAGAGTACCATCTCAATTTTTCTACCAGCTGTGAAGGATAGTTTGATAATTTCCTCAATGACACCATAGTACTCAAGATGTTCAGTCTCTGAGATGAAGGAGGACAAACAAACCCCTGTGTTCACCGTTTTTAACGTTCTACGTTTTTTCTCAGACATCTCTGACCTAAAGCGAAAGCCATTCACATCATACGAGCTGTAGGAATAGGCTCTAGAGCTGCATCCATTAGCTAAATTCCACAATTCCTCATCAGTATTGGGATCTTCTTTGCACTACAATGAAATGAAAAAAAAACTCGGATTATGAAACATAGTAGTAGTTTAATGGAGAGGATAAAATGCTAATTAAAATGTGCTTACAGCAATCTCGAACCATTCCACAAATTCGGATGCCATCATTTTATCAAGGCCCTCCGATGTCAAGTTGGGATGCCTTGCATATTTTTCATCCTCAAATTCTCTGCAAATCAGCGTATGATTATAAACATCTTGCACACTACAATTCTAAAAGTGCAAATTCAACTCTCGAAATCTATCAATAGCAGAGCAGTTAGTCAAAATGTACAGCCTTGCTGCATTCAACTCTTCACGCGATAGTTATCGAGCAGTAGGCCTTCCATGCAGGTTTCCTTCATGCTGAAACACATCTAAGGTACAACCATCATTCTGCACGCGTGTTCCTCCATTATTATATCGAGGATTCTTCTTCCATATAGTACGAACATGATCACTAAAGTAAAGAGAAACACAATTTGTGATCTCCTGCACAATACAAGCTTCAACGATTGAACCCTCCACTCTTGCCTTGTTTCGCACTTTTAAACGAAGATAGTGCATTGCCCTATAACAAATTATTAGAAGTTTCAGTGATAAATGACATAAATATATCAAAACACAATGTACAGATCAATATTATATAGTCCGACATACCTCTCAAAAACATACATCCAACGATATGCCACAGGGCCGCCAACCCTTGCCTCATATGGAAGATGCACTATCAGGTGTTGCATTACATTGAAGAAGCCTGGTGGGAACATTTTCTCAAGCTTGCATAATAGAACAGGAACCTCCTCCTCATGTTCACGCATCCATTTTGGAGCAATTTCTTTGGCACACAATTGCCGATAAAAAACACTTAACTCTGCTATGACCTTCCATTCAGGTTCTGGGATGAACCCTCGTAGGGCAACTGGCAAGAGGCGCTCCATGATGATGTGGTGGTCATGGCTTTTCAGCCCAATGAATTTTTTTTATTCAAGCTGACTGTTTTACTCAAATTAGCAGCAAACCCATCAGAGAACTTCACTTCTTTAAACCACTTAAGGATGGTCATTTTATCTTCCTTGTTAACACAATATTTTGCTCTAGGTTTCTTCCACACACCCCTTGAATTCTTGTTCAGGTGTAGCTTTGGTCGATCACAATACAAAGCAACATCAAGGCGTGCTTTGTTGTTATCCTTAGTTTTCTCAGGAATATCAAGGCATGTGTTTAGTAAAGCCTCACATACATTTTTCTCATTGTGCATTACATCAATGTTATGGCGAAGGAGCAACTTCCGAAAATACTCTAGCTGCCACAAACCACTTATAGTGATCCAATTGTGCTCCTTCCCAAACCCCTCAAATTTACTCTTGCCGGTTTCATCATGGACAAGACTTTGGAGTTCTTCATACACCTCTTCTCCAGACAAGGGCTTTGGTGGACGACTTAAAACTGTTTTTTTCTTGCGAAAACATTTCACACTCCTACGAAATGCATGGTCAGTGGGAAGGAATCTCCTATGGCAGTCAAACCAGCATGGCTTTCTCCCATTCTTCAATGAGAATGTCTTTATGTCAGATCCACATATAGGGCAAGCAAGCTTTCCATGAGTGCTCCAGCACGCTACTAATCCATAAGCTGGAAAGTCATGAATAGTCCAAAGCAAAGCTGCCTTTAAGGTGAAATTTTGCTTTCGATAACTATCATAAGTTTCTACACCATTTCTCCACAAATCATCAAGTTCGTCAACTAGAGGCTGCATAAAAACATTTAGGTTCTTTCCTGGATGATCTGGACCAGGAATAACTAGTGCAAGGATCAGGTTACTCTGCTTCATGCACATTTCTGGTGGAAGATTATAAGGTACAACAAATACTGGCCAACAAGAGTAGGAGGCTGCTTTAATACCAAAAGGTGTGAAACCGTCAGTCGCTAGACATAGCCTTATATTCCTTACTTCCTCAGCAAACCTTTTAAATTCCTTATCAAATTCCTTCCAAGCTTCTCCATGAGAAGGGTGAACTATTACTTCATCACTGTTATGAGGCCTTGCATGATAGTCCATGTGCTTGGCAGTGCTTTGTTACATGTACAACCGTTGTAGCCTAGGGGTAATTGGGAGATAGCGTAGAACTCTTCTTGGTATCTTCGGAGATTTATTTCCTGCGGTTGTTTCCTCATATCTAGGTTCTTTACAGATAGTGCATTTTTCTTTATTTTCATTCTCTTTATAATAAATCATACAATTATTGGGGCATGCATGAATTTTGACGTAAGGCATTGCTAGACTATGCACAAGCTTCTTGGACCTATGGAAGTTTGCTGGGAGATCTTTTGCAGCATCGTCCCCAACAATGTCATGTATAAGAGACATCATCTCATTGTAACAAGCTTCTGACAGGTTATGTTGTGTTTTAATGGTCATTAGCCTTCCTACAATGGATAGACGTTATTGTGTGGTCTTCTCATGCAATGGTTTGTCGGCTTCCATCAACATTTCATAGAATTTTTTCGCAGCTTTTGTTGGCTCATCACCTTTAGAAACTCCTTCAGCAACAATTGCATCAACTAGCATGTCATTCATTCTATCTCCATCCCCCACATTATCATGCTCTAAATTTTCAGGTACATCAGACTCCCCGTGGCACAAGTGTATGGTCATGACATCCCTTGTGCGCTTATGACGGCAAAAGCACTTGCTGCAAGGACAATGGGATTCCCCGTTTACAGCAGCATCGGGCAATGAGAACGCATGATCTAGAAAACTATCTAGTCCATTTTGCCAAGCTTCACTAATCAACTTCCCATGTCTCTGTGTGTACATCCAACTACGGTTGGCATCTACATCGCTACAAAAATGTAGAAGAGGTTGGGTTTTATACATTAGTTAAGTATGGTAGCAGGAGGTATAGTATAATCATTATATTTAATCATGAATTTAAAGTGTAATATACATTAATTAGATTGTAAAAGCGAGAATATCAATCAAACAATCCTATATTTGGCCTACATTGGTCATAACTAACAATATGGTCATTAGGAGGAGCTCTATCCAAATAAGCTAATTCATGTGCATGCTTATTAATACCTATTTCAAGTTTCTGAACCACAACCCGAGGGAATTGTTCAAGTTTGCCATGGCCATCAGAAGCACATACTAGTAGCAGATAAGTTACTTTTCCATGTGGCGTACTATCTAATTGTGATGTGAATCAAAAGTGGAGATCATACGAAACATTCATAGTTTAAAACACATAAACCAGTACTTTTTGTGAGCATGCCAGCTAAATCTTAGCTTTGAGGTTCTACAAATATTCTTTCTGTTTCTCACAAAATTAGTTCATGGCTAACTTAGTTTAGAAAGAAAGAAAACAATATCACTCGTACAACAAGAAAAGGTGCCAAACTAAAATTATGAACAACCAACAAATCATTACTAATGGATCGTGCAAAAAATAAATTGCAATTGTATAAACAACATACAGTCAGCACAATCATACAAGACAGAAAGAAAAGTACCGAAGGGGGTGTGACAGAGACGAAGAAAGAGGAGGAGGGAGAAGAGAGTACCGTGGTGCCCCACTATGATCGCTGCGTGCTGATTGATCAGCCATCACAGAGATTCTCCTGAGCACCCGTCGGAGTGGAAGCAGAGGGATGCCTGGGCACCCCTCCGAGAGCTAGCAGGGGATGAACGACCTTAGATTGGTTTGGGGAATCAGGACGTGTTTGTTTTCTAAGAGGATAAGGAGACTATGGCAGTTAGTTAGGACCTGATTTGGTGCGTGGTGCGCCGGCGCGCGAGAATATTTTGGTGGGCGCGCCAAGAAATCAGTGCCAGATTGCCCAAAAATTCGGTAACAGGAGTCCACAGCTGCGGGGTGGGCACTACCCACTACGCGAGAAACACGAAAAAAATAGATAACCACGACGCCTCCTCAACGGATTCAACAGAATCACTAGATTTTTTGGCTGTGGACAACTAAGTCGATTATATTGTCCCACTTAAAACAGGGTATAGGTCAGAGTTCGAACTCATTATCTCTACAGCACATAGTCGTGACAATGTTGCAACAAATTGTCTCTATTTTCGTGTTGGTTACTAAATCGACCAAACAAATCAGTCTCCAGATTTAATTGTGTCAAAATTTTCTCAATTTCAGTTTTTTTTTGGCCTGATGTACTGTACTGACCTGAAGAGATTGGGCGTGGTTAGGTCGTCGCGCACCCAGACGGTGTCGAACAAGTCGCTGTGCTTGCAGGAGGCACGGTCGGACAGGACGCGGCGGCGAACTGCGCGAGGTAGCTCCCGGGGGGGCAGTCGTCGTCGGCCTTCTGCGCCAGTGGCCTCTCCCCAACCAACCACAGCTTCCCCAGCCATCTCATGGCGGCACGGGAACCTGCTGCTGCTGCCTGCCACTTGAAAACTTGGCTTTGGGGTCCAATTTGAGAGGAGAGTGGAGGAGGAGAGGGAGGCAAGTCAGGTGAGGGTAGGTGACACATCGGCGGTGACCGGCGGTGAGAGAGGTGAGTTGGTGAATGTGAGCGGATGGATGTAAGCGGCAGGACACATGGGACTGAGTGAACTGTTCAGCGGTGCTGGTCAACAGCAATCTAGAATTCTCTATGTATAATAAACAATAAAACCTGATGGGACACACGTCACAATTATTTAATGTACTCAAATTGCCAATCTTTAATTCAGTCCACCAGCACTGAGGCTTCTCTGGCGCGCCTCATCAGACAACAGCCTCGTTTGGTCTGATGCCCCGCGCGGCTCTCTTCAGCTCCTTTGGCAAGCAGATTTATTTCGTCTAAGTAGCTGCTCCTCCTTTTCTACATTTACTTCTCTGTTTTGTGGCTTGTAGTGTGGTCAAGTTTTGCATATTTTTCTCTCCAGGCCACAGCTGCTCTATAGTCATGCGGTTCATCAGTTTGGGATTTTCTCCCTAACTGCTCTCTAGGACTTGTATTCAGCTCCACTGTCTCTGATGTTCTCCTCTTCTTCTATTTCATGACAGATCATGTAAACTTTCATGTACAATGACTGAGATGAGCTGAATATATTGGCACCTGTTGGTGCCTTCTTCGGTTCAAAAAAAAATTCAGGAGTAATCATGTAGTGGTTGGTCTTTGTTGTCTTTCTCCTATAACATCGAAATGTCCAAATAAATATGGTAAGAGCATCTACAATTGGATGTCTCAAACGACATCTCATACGTCCACGGACTCACCCGGTGAGTGACCGTACAAGAGAGAAGGAAAGAAATGACCCAATCGGACCCCTCATATCATCCTTATACGTCCGGACTGTCCGCAAACCCTCATATTGATGACAAATATAGGGAGGATATAAGGGCTCGGGGACCCGTCCGGGCGCGCCCGGTCAGTCTGCCATGTAAGACGCGACCCCACCCCGGACCACCTTTTTTTTATTCATTATTTTCTTTCTTTTTCTTCCTTTCCACCAATCACGTGCAAGTGAACGGATATATAAGAAAGAAAATAAAGAGTGGGGCTGCGCGAACGGACAAATAGGAAACACGCACGGTCACTTACCGGGCACGTCTGCGGACGTTTACGGGGTCATATTTACTAAGTCCGGTTGTATATGCTCTAACAATACTACTAGCTGGTCATGCCTGGAGTACTGCCAGTCCAAGCATGGAGTTCTAGTTGGCCATGCATGGAGTACTAGTAGCATATGTTGCTCAAACATTAGCACCCAAGGAGTACTAGTAGTAATGTAGCAGCTGCGCGCCTACTTTATTAAATAATCCCAGGATATATTCTATTAGATAAATGTATTATAAAGAGTACACATGTGATCATTACATGAGACATAAATAAATGTCTGGCAATATTGCATCAAAGACTTTGCAAGAAGTAAAACTTGAATTTCACCTCGACAAAATCTTGTGCCATGCCAAAATGTCATCCACAATCGTCCTACTCCGCCACTGAGGCAACATTGAAGAAAGAGGGAAAATGTTATCAAACCAAGATCTGGAGGAGCACCTTTGCATACAAGGATGCTTTTCGAGATGATGAATCGGACCGCCGCAAGCGACGAGACCGAGACTTTGTGGCATGTCGATCCGGGTTCTTCCCTGTGCCCGCTAGATCCCAACGTCGTCAACTTCATCCGACACGATCGAAGAAGAGAAACGCTGTTGTATGCCGGCATGCACGTATCCCCACAAAAAAAAACCAAACAGAACCGCAACAACATCAACACCAACGCCACCCGAGAGAGTTGAGCGTCTACCGTCATACACAAATCTTACCAGATCCAAAGACGGACTAGAAGAACGAGCTACCTGCTTCCCGACGCCACCTATTAGAGTGCCACCAAGATGGAGGAAGAGCAGAAGCAAATTATTTCGACGCGGCGCCGTCCCCACCATTGATCTCTAAAAGCAAACTCCTATTCTACCTCTACCGGAGTGAAATGGTTGACGATAGGAGACTTATCTAATTTATAGAAGGACAGGAGACGACACCACTCGGGATGGCATGCCAAGGTCTCTGTAACTCCATATCACAGACTCCTTGAAGCAAGGGGCCGATCCCTTTTACTTTCCTTTGGTCGGAGGAAGAAAGAAATGGCCACCCTGCCTTGGGCTAGCAGGTGTGGTGGAGCCAGGCAGCAGGTTACCATAGAAGATGTCGCAGCCGCTACAACGAAACTACCAGATACAAGCTCTGTCTCTCGAAAACTCCATCTTTCCCTTCATATGTTTAGTACCATTATTCTAGCATCTAATATATATTAATTAATAGTGAAAATAACATAAAAGCGGTAACAATAGCAATGGCAAATCTTAATTCTTGGAAATATTCTTACACTGAAATTATCTGGAATATAGTATCGGTCAATTTTATCGATGTTGACCATTGAAACATATCACCGACAGTGCAAGTTAACCGTCGGTTATTGCAATCCCCCGTCGGGTATTTTCTCAAATAACCTAGAGTCACAAATATACCGTCGGCCATTTACACTCATGGATGAAAGTTCTATATCCACCTTCGGATATTAGATTCCACCGTCGGGCATTACATGCAATCCCCTAGGGTGCACCAAAAACCGTCGGGCATTACTATGAACCGTAGGTCATTGCAGGTAATTTCTGTGGGTGTAGCTTTAACCGTCGGGCATTAAGTTGGATACCCGAGGGGTGTATTTTCACCGTCGGGCATTCTAGTATACCGTCAGGTATTAGTGGTAATACATGGGAGTTGACAAGAACCGTCGGCCATTGCACCTACCGTCGGCTATTACTGTGATAACGGACGGCCCGTCGCCTATTAGATTTCACCGTCGGAAATATGGGGATTTCTAGTAGTGGAAGAAGGTGGTGGCGCCGAAGTCCAAGCTCATGTGGAGAAGAAAGGAGGCGCCAAGTGCAGATTCAAGTCAAGGCCCCAGAGCTATTGTTGATATCCCGCCACCATTTCGAGCGGACCCTCACGCGTTGCGGACAACGCGTTTTGAAGGGGGGTAGGATGATACGGGCATGACAGAGGAGGTGAAGCCCAATTTCAGGACTCCACCAAACTAGGCGGTAGTACCGCTTACGTAAGCGGTAGTACCGCTATACGGTACTACCGGCCGCTTACTACCGTCCTACTGCCGCTTACAAAATCGGTACTGGACATCCGAGCAGCAGTACCGTGCACATCAGCGGTAGTACTGCTTGAAGCGGTAGTACCGCTTGCCATAAGCGGTAGTACCGCGCTGCCTGCGCGCAGATTTTGGGCTTTGCAGCCCGTGTACCTCTTCGTTATTTTCTTAGACTATAAATACCCGTCGGCTAGGGTTAGTTAGGGGAGTTCAGAAGTTTTAGGTTTTAAACACTATCGTGTGTGTCTCTCAGTGAAGCATCCCTCCGGGGACGGCGATGCCGTTTATCGAATAAAGATTGCTGCGATGGTTCTTGTTTTCATCAACGATTATCGTGCTTTGGTTTTGAGGCGTGGTGATCTTCATCACGTTGCTGGTTGGATTCGTTCCTCTTCTTCAGGTTGCGTGGATTGCTCCCGTGATTAGAAGATTTACTATCAGGTGGTTCTTGCGGTGAAAGATCGGGCCCAATCTTCCGTATCACTGGCGGTGGAGGCCAGCAGCAGAATAACCAATCTGGGTACCAGAGTAACCCGAAGCAGCTCAGCGGGGGTCAGTATCATGTTTTTACAACCAGCCTTGACAAGCGAGACCGGAAGGTGCACAGGCGGGCGGTTAATGCAGTCATGCCAGCTCTCCCGCAGTATTTGAAGTGGTCTGAGTATGACATAACTTGGAGCAGGGAGGATCACCCGCCGCGTGTTGATAACCCGGGGCAGCTGGCTTTGGTAGTTGCCCCCCAAGTGGGAGGATACGTATTCACTAAAGTACTTATGGATGGCGGTAGCAGCATCAACATCCTGTACTATGACACTTTCCGCCGGATGAATTTGCTTGACAAGGATCTTAAGCCCTCTTCAACAGTTTTTCACGGTGTGGTGCCCGGAAAGTCGGCTTATCCAGTGGGAAAGATTTCCTTGGAGGTAGCTTTTGGTGATGAATTCAACTACAGGGTGGAGTCTTTGTGGTTTGAAGTGGTCAAAATCAAAAGCCCATATCACGCTCTGTTTGGACGGCCGGCTTACGCCAAGTTCATGGCTAGACCTTGTTATGTTTACTTACAGCTCAAGATGCCCGGGTTGAATGGGAAGATTACCGTGCATGGTGATCGGAAGACGACTCTTGAGTGTGAGGAAGGTGATGTAGCTTACGCAGAATCAAGTTGTGCTGAAGCGGAGCTCAATTTTTATAAGGAAAATGTTGACCCGGAAGATATAACCCCACTGAAGAAACCCAACACGGAATCTGAGCCGCCCCTCAAGTTTGTGGCAGAAGATACCAAGTTGGTGGACTTTATGCCGGGCGACTCATCACAACAGTTCACTATCAGGGCTAACATGGACCCCGCATAGGAAAGCGCGCTCATCGAATTCATCCGTGAGAATCGGGACATCTTTGCATGGAAGCCTTCTGACATGCCGGGTGTACCGAGAGAATTCGCTGAGCACCACCTTAATGTGGATCCTAAGTTTAAGCCGGTCAAACAGTTCCTCCGGCGATTCAATGAGGAGAGGCGTAAGGCTATTGGAGAAGAGGTGGCCCGGCTCTTGGCAGCAGGGTTCGTCGTTGAAGTTTTTCACCCGGAGTGGCTTGCTAACCCGGTGTTGGTACTCAATAAGAATGGCACGTGGCGTATGTGTGTGGATTACACGGATCTTAACAAGGCCTGTCCAGTTGACCCGTTTGCTCTCCCCGTATCGACCAGATTATTGATGCAACGGCGGGTTGTGAGAGTTTATGCTTCCTGGATGCTTATTCAGGTTATCATCAGATCAAGATGGTAGTTAAAGACCAAGAGAAGACGTCCTTTATAACACCTTTTGGGGCTTTCTGCTATGTGTCTATGCCCTTCGGGCTCAAGAGTGCGCAGGCGACTTATCAACGCTGTGTGCAGAATTGCCTTCACGGCCAGATTGGGCGTAATGTTCATGCGTACGTGGACGATATTGTGGTTAAGTCAAGGAAGAAAGAGACTCTGCTTGACAACCTGAAGGAAACGTTCGATAACTTACGGGTCTACAAGATGATGCTTAACCCGGCCAAGTGCGTCTTTGGAGTTCCTGCAGGCAAGCTCCTAGGATTTCTAGTCTCTGAGCGTGGCATTGAAGCTAATCCGGACAAGATAAAGGCTATTACCTCCCTGTCTGAGCCGGCATGCATCAATGACGTTCAGCGCCTGGCGGGTCGAATCGCTGCGTTAAGCCGGTTCATAAGCCGCCTGGGTGAGAAGGCTATTCCTCTGTATCAGATGATGAAGAAAATAGACAACTTTGTCTGGAGTAAGGCGGCGGGTGAGGCGCTTGAGGCGCTCAAAAAGCAGCTCGTTGAGCCGCCGGTCTTGGCCGCTCCGGCTGAGAAGGAACCTTTGCTCCTCTACGTGGTGGCTAACAATAGGGCAGTCAGCGCCGCGATTGTTGTGGAGCGTAAGGAGGCAAGGAAAGAATACCCGGTTCAGAGACTGGTTTACTACGTCAGTGAAGTCCTGATAGAATCCAAGCAACGGTACCCACATTGGCAGAAACTGATATATGGGGTGTTCATGGCAAATCGTAAGTTGAAGCATTACTTCCTGGGACACCAGATCACCGTGGTTAGCTCTGCCCCATTGGGAGACATAATTCAAAACAGAGAAGCCACTAGCAGGATTGCAAAGTGGGCATTGGAGCTTGAGCCTCTTAATTTGAAATATGTGCCTCGCACGGCTATCAAGTCTCAAGCCCTGGTGGACTTTATAAACGAGTGGACAGAGTGTCAGTCGCCCGAGGAGAAGCCGGATAACACGTATTGGACGATTCACTTTGACGGATCCAGACAATTGGAAGGGTCAGGGGCAGGAGTTGTCTTAACTTCCCCTAGAGGTGACAAGTTCTGTTATGTGCTAAGGCTGATGTTTCCTTGTACTAACAATGCAGCTGAGTATGAGGCTTTACTTCATGGCCTCCGTGTGGCTAAGGAAATGAACCTGAGCCGGGTTAGATGCCTCGGCGACTCAGACCTCGTGGCTTAGCAAGTTTCAGGCACGTGGGATTCCAGAGACCCACGAATGGCGGCTTATCATCAGGCGGTGGACATCATTGCTGGTCACTTCAAGGGGTATCAGGTGGATCATATTGACCGTCGCAAGAACGAGGCGGCTGACGCATTGTCAAGGCTGGGCTCTCAGCGTAAGCCAGTGCCGCCTAACGTTTTCTTGGATGTGTTATATCACCCGTCTGTTAAGCTACCTTCAAAGGAGGATCTGGCTGTACCTGACCTGGAGGGGCAGCTGGTGGCGGCTCTGCATGCTACCCCTGATTGGACGTTGCCTTATCTAGCATATCTGACTCACGGTGAGTTGCCTGAAGACGAGAGTTTGGCGAGACAAATCGTAAGGCGATCTAAATCCATGACTATCATCAATGGCGAGTTACATAAGCGCAGTGTCTCTGGCGTTTTTCAGCGTTGCGTTTCTCATGAAGAGGGTAAGGAGATCTTAAACGAAATTCACGTCGGCGATTGCGGTCATCACACCGGCTCAAAATCTTTGGTGGCCAAGGCTTTCCGGCATGGTTTCTTCTGGCTGACGGCTCATAAGGATGCAGAAGACCTGGTCACCAAGTGCGATGGATGTCAGAGGTTCGGGCGACGTGCTCATGTGCCGGCTCAGGAATTGGGGATGATTCCAATTACCTGGCCATTTGCGGTCTGGGGGCTTGATATGGTCGGGCCCTTCAAGAGATCTAAAGACAAGAAGACCCACCTTTTGGTGGCGGTGGATAAGTTTACCAAGTGGTTGAGGCTGAGCCGGTCAGCAAGTGTGACGCGGCTACGGCGGTTCAGTTTGTCAAAAAATTGATCTACCGTTTTGGTTAACCTCATAGTATCATCACGGACAATGGCGCCAACCTATCCAAGGGGGCTATGCAGGCATTCTGTGAAAGTGAGCACATCCGGCTTGACGTCTCTGTTGTTGCCCATCCACAATCTAATGGTCAGGCAGAACGGGCTAACCAGGAGATCTTGAGAGGTATCAAGCCCCGGCTTATGGTTCCTCTACAGCGAACGCCGGGTTGTTGGGTAGAGGAGTTACCGTCTGTTCTCTGGAGCATCAGAACTACCCCCAACAGGTCAACAAGCTATACGCCTTTCTTCATGGTTTATGGTGCGGAAGCCGTGTTACCAAGTGATATACGTCATGACTCGCCGCGGGTGGCGGCTTATGTTGAAACAGATAATGAGACAGCGCGTCAGGACGTGTTAGATGCTTTGGATGAAGAGCGTGATCTTGCAGCAGCTCGATCGGCGATTTATCAACAAGACCCGCGTCGCTATCATAGCCGCAGAGTTAAGACCCGGACGTTTCAGGAAGGCGACTTGGTGTTGCGTTTGACTCAAGATCAGACGAATGCGCACAAGCTATCTCCCCCATGGGAAGGGCCTTTTGTGGTCAGCAAAAATCTCAACAATGGGTCATATTATCTCATTGACGTACGAGACCAGTCACGCACTTCTGGGCAGGAGACCCACCGACCGTGGAATATCGCTCATCTGCGGCCTTACTATACTTGAGTCATCGACTCCCATCATTGTACATCCATCATTGTACATATCCTTCTTATATATATATAATAAAGTTGGCATACCTGCAAGCCGGGGTTTCTGCCTTTTATACATCTCAGATTGTGCAAAGATGGAGACCACCACAAGGTCATTTGGGGGCTTCCAACCCGCCAGGGTTTAGCTTACACATCCTCTTGATCGGCTCTTCAGCCACTGTAAGGCTGGGTTATATACCCAAAAAGTTGACTCCGTCAACAAGGTTATTTGGGGGCTTCCAACCCGCCGGGTTTAGCTTACACACCCTCTTGATCGCCTCTTCAGCCACCGCAAGTTCGAGTTAAACCTGCCTATATGATGCTGCTGCTCCGCTAGGTGACCCGCCGAACTCTTACCAGTTAATCTCGACTAGAGACCCTGAGCTGTTCAAAGTATTTGACAATCACTCTCACTAGAGACCCTGTACTGGTCAAGGTTAAACCGGTGGCTCTTGTCACGTGAGGGCCGGCTTACGGAAAGCGAGGATAAACTCACCCATCTGCTGCATACTCTCCGCTATGTGGCCCGTTCGTACTCTTAAACAGTTACTCTTTTAAAGACCCTGCACTGTTTAAAGTTCAAACGACGGATTTATGTCACGTGAGAAGTATCTTATGGGCCCTGGGGGTACTCATGCCCTGCTGCGCCTCTATGGTTTGTTGTTGCTCTTACCAGTTAATCTCGCCTAGAGACCCTGAGCCGTTCAAAGGAGTTGACGGTCACTCTCATTAGAGACCCTGTACTGCTAAGAGTTCAAACAATAAATTCATGCCATAAGAACCGGCATATGAGTTTTCGAAAGATTTAACAAGCAAGGTCATAAAAGATTTCACATCTCCGGGTTGTGCTTTTCAAGCCGCCCTCACAACGATACAGAACATGTTCTGTCTTGTTTATTTTTTGCAGGTTTTTTCTCCTAAGGCAAGCCGCCGTTAAGGTGAGACGAAAGATATCTTGGGCAGGATATTGAGGCAGATAAAAGTGCGTCAAAGTGGCACGACTGAGGCAATCAAGTTTTTCTACGCCTATTACAAAGCTCTCCAAGGAGCCCAAAAGACAACAGACTTAAAGGTTTTTTATACACTTCTAGTTTCGGCGGCTCAGAAAGCCGGGTTATCAATTTCAGGAGTAACGTATTCAGCTTGATGGCGGGTCATCCTGCATCGGGTCTTCGACCTCTTCGATCTGAAGATTGTCCACATCCCAGTTGCAGTTTGTTAAAGCTTCAAACTGGGCCTCGTCAAAGAGGGGAGACGGGTCAATTTCAGGAGCAAAGAGTGGCTTACGGCGTGCAGGAGTTAAATCTCTGGCTTCAAAAGTTGGGCAGCGCACTCGTTTGCTGTCTTCGCCATAAGCCGCCTGGTATGAAGTAAGATCAATTTCATTGACAAGCGTTGATGCGAGTACTCGGGAGGCCTTCATACATTTGGCGTAATCAGCTTCAGTAAAGTTTGAGCCTTCATCTTTTTTGGATGAAAAGCCGTCCATCATCTCTTCTGCGGTCAGTTCAGGGGCAAAAGCCAAAGACCGGCTTAGCGCGGCCATTGCTCCCTTTCTGGCGGCTGATCGTTTGAGTTCATCAATTTGCTTGGGCAGAGTAGACAAGACCTCTATTACTCCCTTCATGAATTTGGGGACGCCTTTTTCACTCAACATTGCTTTGATGGTGCAAAGGGTCCCGCAGTATAGCTGTTCTGTCAAGGTATATACTGCTTTCAGCTTCAACAAGATGTCAGAAGATAGTTGGCGGCATCTTTGACCTGCAAGGAAAGATTAGGCGTTATAAGCCGCCCGCATAGTTTTTCAACAAGGGAAAGAGAGTTTCCTTAGTTTTCAGTACTTACCAAAGATAGCAGAAGTCATCCTGGATATATGACGCTTAAGGGTTTGCAGTTCTTCTGAGACAAGCTTGAGCCGCTGGTCAGCATCGTCTGCGCGCTTTGTCAGGGCGGCTTGTTTAGACTCAGCAGTCTCTTTGAAGGCAGCAAAGTCAGCTTGAACCTTCTCAAGCTCTTTCACAGCAACCCGCCATTTTTCTTCCGCCTCAGACCGGGCGGCTTGTTGCGAAGCAAGGTTGTCCTTTAGGCCGGACAGATCAGACTCGGCCGCATCCAAAGCTTCCTGTATTGTTCAAAAATAAAAAGTTCAGGAGGTTTAAGTCGCCAAGATGAGATATTAGTAGACAAGAGTGATGAAGCTATTATGATACAAGTCTCAAGCAGATTGCAAGCAATATACTTGACACTTGGGGGCTAATGTCTATGTTTTCTCTCACAAATTACAAACAAGTTCCGGCTCAACTTCGTAAAGTTAAGCCGGCACTTGGGGGCTACACACGGCGCTTCTGAACAATGCAGTCTTCTCCAGCTCATTTTTTAAGCTGGAGATTGGGAGTTATGATTCGTGAGTTTTTAGCAGTGATGGTCCGGTTCATCATTATTATAATGTCCCGGACTTGGGGGCTACACTCGGATCTAATTTTCAAGTAAGTACCGGCTTATTATCTATAATAACCCGATACTTGGGGGCTACAAGCTAAGCTATTTGGAGTATGCCAAAAATTGGAAGACCCGGTCTACTATTTGCAATACTAAACCAGCTCTTGGGGGCTACATAATAGTATAAGGAAAAAGCAAGAGAAGAGGAGTACCTCATATTTTTTCTTCATCAGTCCAACAAGCTTCAATTCCATATTACGGCTTGTGGAAAGGCGGTTCAGATAACCAGCATGTAATTCATCTGCAGTCAGTTTTTCTAACACGGGGAATTCAAAATCAGGTTTTTCCGGTGAGCATGTTTCAGTCTTGCTGGTGTGTTTTGTTAGCACATGGGGATCAGGAAGTTGATAGCCCGTCACAGTGACAACAACTTCTGGATGAGCTGTATCTTCGGCGGCTGTTGAAGGACTGGGCGGTTTAGGATCCGCCTTGGGAGGACTCTCAGGAGTAGCCATGTTGTCATCAGTCGGTTCAGAGGGTTGAGGAGCTTCTTCAGGCGCCTCTTTTTTAGCCTCAGTAGGCTCAACATAAGTTGCAGGGGAGTCCGGCTTAGCAGTCTCCGGCTCTTGGGCAGTAGGAGCAGCGGTAGACCCGCCTGTCTTTCTTCGTTTTGCTTGAGCCCTGGAAACAAAAAGATTGTTACATAGGGGACAAGGGTGGTAAAAGATATGGTGCAAGTAAGAGGTACGCACTCCGGGTTGATTTTCAGAGGAGGCAGCTTGGATGCAGTAGAATCGCCAGACGAAGGGGGCGACTCCTAAAAAAGTTAAGACGATAAAAATAGAGTAAGGTTACAAGGTAAGACTGTTAAAAATTGGACTTAGTTAAAAGAGTACCTCAGCAGGCCGTTTCCGCGGAGCCAGAGAGTTTGGTAAGCCGGCCAAAAGCTCTTCAGAGCCGGTGCTCCGGGTCTGACGTCTGGAGTTGTGCTGTTGCTTTTTCAAAAGATAGTTGGGGTCTAAATGAGCAAGAGGATGAGAAAATGGGACTTTCCGGATGACTCGCCTTATTTTCTCTGGTGGAAAGTTTTCTGAGTCAGAGGAAATGTAAGTTACCTCAGGGGCGTCCGCATGGCTTGTCTCCGTTTCCTCCTGTGAATAATTGTTGTCAATAAGTTGCATAAAGAGACGGCCAAGGGAGTCAAATTCTACCTCTGAGTCGTCAAGCTCAGGCAGTTCCTGAGCAGGAGTTTTCTTCTTACGGCCGCGGGTTTTAGCCACCTTAGGTTTCCTCACAGGAGGAGTATATTTCTTCTTCTAGAAACTAGAGCCGGCCTGTGTATGAGCCGCTAAAAAAGGTTAAAAGGAGCAAGACAGAAGGTCAAGACAAGAACGAGCAGTTTTGTTGAAAAAGGTTTCTTACAGCTGGAGCCGGGTTCTTGACGCAAAAAGGTTTCAGCCCAATTTTGTTGCAAGTCTCTTGGTTTTCGCCAAGAAGTGATTTGACGGAAGAGTTGATGTCTTGTTCTGTCAGGGGAGTGGCGTTGAAACAGAGAGAATCATTTGGTTCACCCGTAAATTCGTACATGAGTCGGGCACGCCGGCTCAGTGGCAAGATTTTCCAGGTAACCGAGCAACGGGTTAAGTCGACGCCGGTTAATCCATTCGCCATTAAGGCCCTGATCTTTGTGAAGGCCGGAGCATATTTCGCTCGCTCTGCGGCGGACATCCGGTCTGGGAGTTCTCTGGAGGTGCAAAGCCGGGTAGGATAGTAACCCGGCAGCGGATTCTCTTCCTTGGGAGAAGTGTCCTTGCAATAAAACCAGGTCTTGTTCCAATCTTTGGGGTGACTTGGTAAGACGGCTGCTGGGTAGGGCAAATCTCTCCGTCTCTGGATAGAAATGCCGCCAAGCTCCAAACTTGGTCCAGCCGCCACTTCAGTTTGGCGGTTGACATAAAAGTAGTCACGGAAGAGGTCAACAGATGGTTCTTCTTGCAGGTAAACTTCGCATAGGACATGAAACTGGCACATATTGGTGACAGAGTTTGGACCTATATCTTGAGGGTGAAGCTTGAAGGAGTGAAGAACGTCCCAGAATAATTTCGACCCGGGTGGGCTAAAACCACGGAGGAGGTGATCAGTGAATATGACAATTTCTCCTTCCTGAGGAGTAGGTCTTATTTCTGGCCCTAGAACCCGCCAATGTATAACGTTCTGAGCCGGCAAGATACCCGATTCTACGAAGTCAAGCAGAAGCTGCTCGGTGACTCCGGAGCCAACCCAATCGCAAGACGCGGGTGCTCTCGACATGGTGGCGGGTTAAACTGTGAGAAGGTGCAGAATATGGCGGGTTAGAAAAACGTCAAATAATTAAGGCAGCTATGGTCAGCATGATGATGAGGCGTTAAGCCGCCGACATATTTTATCAGAGAGCCGGCAATGCAATGGCGGGTTAAGTGGACAAGGCGATGCTAGAAATAGTGTTAAGTATGGATAAACAGGTTTCACATATTGCAACCATGGCTGCAAGATCTACAGGCGAGGATAAATGAAATATATTCAAAACCTAAAAAGGGCAGTGGAAGAACAGGCGGACAGCACGCGGAGAAGATTGATATGCAGATCTATAACAAGTGGATATTGACATTAAGTGGACGACCGCAACGGATAAACAGCAATATAAGATTCAAGGGGATACTGGGCAATCTACATTACGAAGAACAAATCTGATGACGGCGACGAACACTAAAGAAACCCGATGAACTCGGGGGGACCTACTTGAAGATGATTGCGGGTTCAACAAGGATTGAGGGAGGTACCTTGCGGATGCGGATGGGCTGGCGAGGTTCTGGACCTAGTCAGGTTGATGCAGCGGCCAGCGTTGGGGACGACGGTGAGGTCTGGTCGGTGCAGTGGAGCTCTGGAGGTGCGGGCGTCTGAAGGAGGAAGAAGAAGACTGTGGCGGCAGAGAAAGGAAAGGCGGCCCCTCGTGTCCCTATTTATGAGATGGGATGGCAACTGTGCGCGTGAAAATCAAAGAGGTGCAGTGATAATTGACCGGAGGGGACGCCTCGATTTTCGGGCCGACCGTTTAATGAGAAGATCTGTTGCGAAAGTCACGGAATCTTTTTAGCATACTCGGCGTGATGTCACGGCGGGTTATGAGTTTTCTTTTTCAGGTGATAAAAATGTGAGACTCGCCGCCAAGTGAATTTGAAGATTGACATGAACAGGCTCAAATCAATCTGGGGCCTAATGTTGGGGATATAACCCCGTGGTAAGACTCGCCCAGGAGGGGCCGGGTCGTACCTGGCGGCTCATAACCAAGACCCATAAGATGGGCCGGAAGATGAAGGCCAGGCCGCATGGCGGCTTACCAGACGGGCCAAGACGAAGGCCCAGAGACAGAAGATGGTGTGAGACCCGGGCGGTTAAGCCGCCCGGAGACGGCTTGCCCAAGGTGGCAAGGCGGCTTAGAGGTAGGGTTGACTACGTTGTATGAGTCGGTTTGGGACTCATGTAACCCAGGGCCTCAACCTCCTATATAAAGGTGAGACCCTGGGGCGGCTTAGAGAGAAACCAATCAATCGAGAACTAGGTCAAGCGAATCCGCTCCCTTGTAATCGATACACCAATCAATACAATACAAGCAGGACATAGGCTTTTACCTCTTCTTGAGGGGCTGAACCTGGGTAAACTCGTGTCCCTCATCTCGACCAACCCCTTTGAGTCCACCGCCTTAGCGATGGCCTCGAACCTAAGTCTTCGGACATCTGCCGTGACAAAACCACGACAGAGAGCGGGGGAGAGGAAGCAGCAGTGCGGCACCATGGACGGAGAACAGGGGAGAGGACACGGTTAGGTCACGCACGCACGCACGCACAGTTTTTATCTGTTCGATCTCTCCTGATTTGCTTTATTGGGCTGGGCCTTCGGTCCACCGAGCCAGACCGAGCTTTAACCGGACCGGACCGGCCAAATTTCGGGCCGAAATTCCCAGCTCGGACCGGCTACTTTTCCTAGCGGGCCGGGACCGATCGGTCCGGTCCTGGTCGGTCCATGAGCGGGCCCAAAAGCCCGCTCTGTACGTCCAGGCCTAGCTGTACGGGATGGAACATATACTTCCGCAAGTACTCATGGAGCAGCCACTAGTGATTACTTTCCGGCAAAAAGATCAAACATGATTAGCCTCCTCAGCAGTCCACCTTGTGAGGTAACAGCTCACTCATCAACATGTCAGCGCAAGTTACCGAGATTCACATGACAACAGTCTATAGATTCCCTAGAATACGCATGCCTATCGTTGTGAGATTGGATTTTCTTTGCTGACCTAAGGAAGGGAAGTGTCGTGAGATACTGGGAGAGGGGCACAGGTGCCTATCGTTTGAGACCTGGAGATTTTCCTGTTTGGCTTAGCGAGAGGATAATGATTCGTGAGAGATTAATTGCAGGAGAGGCAGAGGGCATGTTCCCATCTTCGATATGCAACTAGACACACTTACCAGCCAGCAAACTACCGGCCCATATCAGCGGCACGAAGATCCTGCATTCGATACCATGGGCCCACCATCTCAGCGAAAAAGCAGCGTGGCTTCCACGGAGCTCGTTCAGACCACAGATGATATCACGGCTCCTCGCTACCCCATGGATGATATCACGCAGAGGGAACATTGTGAGCTGCATGTGAAATGCATGAACATATCCGTGAAGGTGGCTGTCGGCTTTGCCTTACCTCCTGTAGGAACTTACCATTGCTCTCAGATTCCAGATGGCTATGCTATTGTCGGGGTGGATGAAGTTATCAAGGGATTTGAGCAGCTGGAGCTTGACTTCCCTACAGGTCACGGGGAGACTGAACTGGGAGATGCAAAAAAACTACCATTCTATGGAAAAAGGAAAACATCGTGCTTCCACATTGGACGCCAAGGCCGTCTCCACCGCGTCAGTAGACTCCGCCGCCTCCGTCACCTCAGCCGTTTCCGGCGCGTCAGCAGACTCCGCCGCCTCCACCGCCTCAGCTATCTCCGCTGCCTCACCCGTCTCCACCGCGTCAGCAGACTCCGCCACCTCCACCGCCTCAGCCGTCTCCGCCGCGTCAGCAGACTCCGCCGCCTCCGTCCCGGGTAGATAATAAGTGGAAGAGAACCGCCGCTCCGGCGGCTAGTACTACAACAACTGTGAAGAAATCCTCAGCAGGTAGAAGGAAGAGCTTCAAGGAGGCCCCTGCCAAGTTACCATACAATCTGACTGATGAGGAAATCAAGAAGGTCATGGATGTCGATGTGAAACACCAGGTTGCACCGACACGGCCCGAGCCAAAGCAGAAATTAGATCCGACAAAAGCGAAGCAGTTGCTGGAAAACCTTACGCGACCACCGCCTTCGCTGCCATCAAACTATGACCGCTCTATTATGAAGTCACATAAAGAACATGTGCAGCGGTCGGGAAGTAGTAGTGCAAGGGGGAAAACAATTCCCTAGCTCGGAGAACAGAAAAACCAATTGTGCCCCCCGCTCAACGTTGGGACTAATATCAATTATGATCCAGAGGTAGTGGCCCGTGATCTTGGTTTTACTCTTGCTGAATACTTAGGCAGGTAGACGAGTTCCCCATGGCTGAATTAGCATACAAATACAAGCACGGCAAGCCTGTCGTTAGACCTAAGGAGGTCCAGCTTCTACCAACACAAATGCGAAGATTGTATGAGTGGTAGATGCAAGCCTCAAAGGAAGGGAGCAACTGGCTCATAGTGGGAATTAGAGATGAGCATTACTTCCGTGGAAACGACGAGTTAATGATTGAATTTAATGAATTATTTCAGTTATACAATCAACACACCATCGACAAATCTATCGTTAGTTGCTACTGTCTGTAAGTATTTTTTCTGTAATTAAGTTTCTAGCTCAGCTCGTTCATTGCATGTATAATTATCCTCACTATACTATATATGCAGAATGAAGATTCTCGAATGCAAAAGAGGACAAATCTATGACATTGGGTTCATTGACCCAAATTACATACATGAATATACGGTACAAAACAACGCCAAGGAAACAAAGGATAACTTGCTAACTGCGTTAATGAAACAACAAACCAAAAGGGAAATACTATTTCCTTACAACTTCAAGTGAGTGTTACTGTTTTGTACACATTCTGTTTTGCTTACTCGATGTTGAGTGTAATTGATGAGTTATGCGTGTGCAGGTTCCACTTTATGCTGCTAGTCATTCAGGTTGACTCAGGAGTAGTACTTGTCATGGACTCGAAACGTAAAGACCCTGAGATGTGGGCGGACCTGAGTGAAATGCTCCAGAGGTAATTTCAATCATTATCGCACTATATCGGCAACTTTTGTTCATTTCCTGATATCAAATAATTAATAACTCCTTTATTCATTTTCTTTTCCGTGCAGGGTTTCGAAACGGTTCACCAAGAAGGCTAGGGGTGAATGGAAAAATGAGCTGAAATTTCGACAACTCAATGTAAGTAGTACTAGCTAGCTAGGTTAGCGCATCTCTTTAATTGTAGTTTCAATACCATTATCATGCTTGATTATTATTTTGATTGAACTCTATTCTCGTAAAGTGCTTGAGGCAGGGAGACGGGAATAATTTATGTGGATACTACGTTTGCGAGTTCATTCGCCAGACGACCTGTGAGAAGGGCAGAATTTTAGTAAATCTTCAAGTACGTAAACAATATTCACAATTTTATTTGATTACTATCAATTGTGTTGAGTTTCATTCATATATATTGACCCCCTTCTTTAAATTAGATCGAACGGATGCGGGACGATCTCCCACCAAAGGATCGCGTACGAGCAATTCAAGAGAAATTTGCGGGATTCTTACTTGAACAGGTCATATCTAAAACCGACTGGTCCCGTGAAGAACACAAAAGCATTTGTAAGTCAGTGCGAAGTTGTTGTTAGGAACAGCATCCCGATCACCATTCGAGAATGGAATAAGCCAAAGGCGGATGGAGTTAGTTTTGTTGACGATAGATCCAAAAAAATGCTTTGGAATACGCTCATGACAAATTTCACCCTACCGCCAGACGTGGATCCAAATAACAAAGTTATAGAGCAAAAATTCATGGTGTGGGCTCTTAAGAACATGGCCGCACAATTCTGCAACTGGAAGAAAATATTGCACCAAACGTATATCCTGAAAAACAAGACTCCAACATTCATCGGAGAATATGAGAAGATAAAAGATCACTGGGCCGCATTTGTGAAGTACAAGACATCGGATGTAGCTAAGAAAAGGTCAGAAATAAATAAGAACAATGCTGCAAAGAAGGAATATCACCATGTTCTGGGGTCAGGTGGCTACAAGGTTGCTAGACCTAAGTGGGAGAAAGCTGAGAATGACCTGATTGTTAAAGGGATCGATCCAGAGACATTGTACTAGGCCGAATGGGCAAAGACTTGGTTCTTCGGGCATGGGGGAAAGTCGAACCCAGAAACAGGGAAGTGTATTTAAAAAAAAGCACAACTTGCAACACCCCTCAAAGCCCTTAAAGCTGCAATGAAGGACGTGCAGGATGGGAAGTTCATTCCCGACAGAGAGAACGACGAGCTGACATGCGCCCTCGGGAATGCTGAACATAGTGGACGAACACGAGGCACATCAGGCTCCATTCCGTGAAAGATTGGGTTTTCCGAATGCACGAACACTTATAGAAGCCCAGCAAGAAAAAAGAAACAGCATACAGACCGGCTGCAGCATATAGAAGAAAAATTAGCGTTGCAGCAGAAGCAACTAGACACACTTACCAGCCAGCAAGCTACCGGCCCATCTCAGCGGCACGAAGATCCTGCATTCGATACCACGGGCCCACCATCTCAGCGAAAAAGCAGTGTGGCTTCCACGGAGCTCGTTCAGACCACAGATGATATCACGGCTCCTCGCTACCCCGTGGATGATATCACGCAGAGGGAACATTGTGAGCTGCATGTGAAATGCATGAACATATCCGTGAAGGTGGCTGTCGGCTTTGCCTTACCTCCTGTAGGAACTTACCATTGCTCTCAGATTCCAGATGGCTATGCTATTGTCGGGGTGGATGAAGTTATCAAGGGATTTGAGCAGCTGGAGCTTGACTTCCCTACAGGTGAAGGGGAGACTGAACTGGGAGATGCAAGAAAAACTACCATTCTATGGAAAAAGGAACACATCGTGCTTCCACATTGGACGCCAAGGCCGTCTCCGCCGCGTTAGTAGACTCCGCCGCCTCCGTCACCTCAGCCGTCTCCGCCGCGTCAGCAGACTCCGCCGCCTCCCCTGCCTCAGCCGTCTCCGCTGCCTCAGCCGTCTCCGCCGCATCAGCAGACTCCGCCACCTCCACCGCCTCAGCCGTCTCCGCCGCGTCAGCAGACTCCGCCGCCTCCATCCCGGGTAGATAATAAGAGAAAGAGAACCGCCGCTCCGGCGGCTAGTACTACAACAACTGCGAAGAAATTCTCAGCAGGTAGAAGGAAGAGCGTCAAGGAGGCCCCTGCCAAGTTACCATACAATCTGACTGATGAGGAAATCAAGAAGGTCGTGGATGTCGATGTGAAACACCAGGTTGCACCGACACGGCACGAGCCAAAGCAGAAATTAGATCCGACAAAAGCGAAGCAGTTGCTGGAAAACCTTACGCGACCACCGCCTTCGCTGCCATCAAACTATGACCGCTCTATTATGAAGTCACATAAAGAACATGTGCAGCGGTCGGGAAGTAGTAGTGCAAGGGGGAAAACAATTCCCCAGCTCGGAGAACAGAAAAACCAATTGTGCCCCTCGCTCAAGGTTGGGACTAATATCAATTATGATCCGGAAGTAGTGGCTCGTGATCTTGGTTTTACTCTTGCTGAATACTTAGGCCAGGTAGACGAGTTCCCCATGGCTGAATTAGCATACAAATACAAGCACGGCAAGCCTCTCGTTAGACCTAAGGAGGTCCGGCTTCTACCAACACAAGTGCGAAGATTGTATGAGTGGTAGATGCAAGCCTCAAAGGAAGGGAGCAACTGGCTCATAGTGGGAATTAGAGATGAGCATTACTTCCGTGGAAACGATGAGTTAATGATTGAATGTAATGAATTATTTCAGTTATACAATCAAGACGCCATCGACAAATCTATCGTCAGTTGCTACTGTCTGTAAGTATTTTTTCTGTAATTAAGTTTCTAGCTCAGCTCGTTCATTGCATGTATAATTATCGTCACTATACTATATATGCAGAATGAAGATTCTCGAATGCAAAAGAGGACAAATCTATGACATTGGGTTCATTGACCCAAATTACATACATGAATATACGGTACAAAACAACGCCAAGGAAACAAAGGATAACTTGCTAACTGCGTTAATGAAACAACAAACCAAAAGCGAAATACTATTTCCTTACAACTTCAAGTGAGTGTTACTGTCTTGTAAACATTCTGTTTCGCTTACTCGATGTTAAGTGTAATTGATGAGTTATGCGTGCGCAGGTTCCACTTTATTCTGCTAGTCATTCAGGTTGACTCAGGAGTAGTACTTGTCATGGACTCGAAACGTAAAGACCCTGAGATGTGGGCGGACCTGAGTGAAATGCTCCAGAGGTAATTTCAATCATTATCGCACTATATCGGCAACTTCCGTTCATTTCCTGATATCAAGTAATTAATAACTCCTTTATTCATTTTCTTTGCCGGGCAGGGTTTCAAAACGGTTCACCAAGAAGGCTAGGGGTGAATGAAAAAATGAGCTGAAATTTCGACAACTCAATGTAAGTAGTACTAGCTAGCTAGGTCAGCGCATCTCTTTAATTCTAGTTTCAATACCATTATCATGCTTGATTATTATTTTGATTGAACTCTATTCTCGTAAAGTGCTTGAGGCAGGGAGACGGGAATAATTTATGTGGATACTACGTTTGCGAGTTCATTCGCCAGACGACCTGTGAGAAGGGCAGAATTTTAGAAAATCTTCAAGTACGTAAACAATATTCACAATTTTATTTGATTACCATCAATTGTGTTGAGTTTCATTCATATATATTGACCCCCTTCTTTAAATTAGATCGAACAGATGCGGGACGATCTCCCACCAAAGGATCGCGTACGAGCAATTCAAGAGAAATTTGCGGGATTCTTACTTGAAGAGGTCATATCTAAAACCGGAGAATACCATCGGGAATTAGAAGGGAATTGGTAATTAGATATTAGGGATCGTAAGAGATATTATATTGTATATATGCATGAACGTGTACTATATGTAGTAGCGTCAAATATATGTACGAAAACTTGTTGTTCGATCGACCAAGCACGGAGAAAGAGGTCACTTCTCTATATTCATGACGATGTTGTGTAACGGTTCCTTCATTGCTTGGCAGGCCCTGACGCGTGGCGGCCTTTAGTCCCGGTTGGTGTTCTGAACCGGGACTAAAGGTCCTCCTGCCTGAGCGCTCCACAACGGCCACGTGGACCGCCTTTAGTCCCAGTTCGTAACACAACCGGGACTAAAGGCCCTTACGAACCGGGATTAAATACCGGTTTTCCACTAGTGAAGGTCTCACTAGTGCATAAACGGCCTTTAGTCCCGGTTGGGAAGGGCCTTTAGTCCCGTTTCACCAACCGGGACTAATAAATCGGGACTAAAGGCCCCCACCCTTTAGTCCCGGTTGGCCACGACCCGGGACTCACTAGTAGAAAAGAGGGCTTTGGTCCGGGCCGGCAGCGCGCGCCGGGGGCTGGGGACCTTTAGTCCCAGTTGGTGATACCAACCGGGACTAAAGGTTTAGTGGTTTAGGGGTTTAGTGTTTATTGTTTATTTTTCCTTTTCATTTTGTGTTTTCCATTTAACTATTTTTCGTTTCAAACATATTTTACGCTACTACATACTGTACACGTTATGCATATATAATATAATTTCTTGTAGAACCAATCATATATCATAGAATTTCCCGTACGACCATGCATACACACATATATATATATACAATTTGGTATATACAATTTCTCCTACAATTTGCAGATCATTACATGCAGGCATTAGGTGAAATAGTATTCTCCGTCGGGAGATATGACCTGCTCAAGCAAAAATCCCGCCATTTCCTCTTGAAGTGCTCGTATGCAGTCCTTTGGTAGGAGCCTATCCCGTATCTCCACCATCTTTAAAGAAGGAGATCAATATGAATATATTAGTTGTGTGTATATATATTAGGTCATGATAAAAAAATGTGAATAGTGTTTACGTACCCAAAGATGTCTTGCATCTCCGCTCCTTTCGGTCATAAAGCGAATGTTCTCGCAAACGTAGTATGCACATAAATTAGCCCTCTTTTCTTGACACATACACTTTACGAGAATATAATTCATTCATATAATAATCAAGCATGATAATGGTATTGAAACTAGAATTAAAGAGATGCGCGGACGTAGCTAGTACTACTTAATTACCTTGGACCGTCGTCATTTCAGCTGTGGTTTCCATTCACCGACAACCTCTTTGATGAACTTTTTCCAAACCTGCCCAGCAAAGAAAATGAATAAAGGAGTTATTAATTACTTGATATCAGGAAATGAACTAAAGAGGCTGACATAGTGCGATAATGATTGAAATTACCTGTCGAGCATCAAAAACAGGCTGATGTATTCTTCAGGGTCTTTACCTAGTGAGTCCAGTACTTCCCTCGTCAACTCTAATGATTAGCAGGATCCAGTGAAATCTACGCACACGTTTGTATAAGTGGGCATACATAACTCATCAACTACACTTAACATCGAGTAAGCAAAAATAGAATTTGTAGTACAAGACAGTAACACTCATCTGAAGTTGTAAGGAAAAAGTATTTCTGGTCTGGTATTTAGTTCCTTCAAAAACCTTAGCAAGCTATTCTCTATGTCTTGTTTGTGGTTATTTAACACATTTTCATTAACGGTATTTCGGTCAATGAACCCAATGCCATAGACTCCATCTCTTTTCAATTCAAAAATCTTCATTCTGCATTAATACCACACAAAAGAATATAGTGAGGATAATTACAGGCAATGAACGAGCTGAGCTAGAGACTGAAATTACAGAAAGAAATCACATACACACAATAGCAACTGACGAGAGATTTGTCGAGTGCGTCTTAATTGAATAACTGAAAAATTTCTGGAAATTCAATCCACACATCTTTTCCATGGAAGTAATGCTCTGGCTTGACTTTCACCATGAGGCTCTCTTGCCCGACCTTTATTTCTCTCTGGTACCAGTCATGCAATTTGCCCATTGCGTTGATAGAAGCTTCGCGTCGTCAGGTCGGACCAGAGGGTTCCCGGGGACATATTTCCATGCTAGTTCCTTCAGATCCGTCGTGCGGATTTCCTCGATGCCTAGGAGTTGTTCAACAGTGATACCGATCTTTCTAGCCATCTCTCTATCAGCGTCGGTTACCGCCTTATCGGTACTCACCTTGAGCGGGGGGATCGATTGCACTGCCTGTTCTCCGAGCTGGGGAACAGTTTTCCCGCATTTATTACTAGCTGTAAGGTTCTACGATTGATTTTTTTTTGATGATATGACTTGCTAATAGAGCGTTCATAGTCTGATCGCGTTTTCTCCACAGCCGGTTTAGCAAGATCCACAAAGTGTTGTACGACTTTCTCAGGTATTTTCTCCTTTGGCGGCGGGGGCGGTCTCGGTGCAAAATGGGCCTTCACTTCGGAAGCCACTTGGGCTTCATTTTCCTCGACAGTCATCTCGTAAGCTAACTTCTTTTTGGAAGGAGGCTCGGATTTCTTCTTTGGTGGTCTCTTCCGCTTTGGAGTCAGCTGATGTGCTGGAGATCGATATCGTGGACTCGTGCTAGGCTCCGTCTCGGGGTGGGGAGGATTTGGTTGACGCGGCGGAGATCGATATGGCGGACTCGCGTTGCGGTCCGTCTCGAGGTGGGTTGGAGTCAGCTGACGCGGTGGACTTGGAGGAGGAGTCGGTGGCCTTGGCACCGAGTTTGGAAACACGATTTATTCCTTTCTCCATACAATGAGACCACGTATGGCTTCTCCCAGTGTCTGCTCCCCTTGACCTCCAGGAAAGTCAAGCTCTAGTGAGTCATATCCCGACAGAACTTCATCCACCCTGACATGAGCATAGCCAGGTGGAATCAGATTGCCGTGGATGGTTGCTTCAGGTGCATTCGGTAAAGCAAAGCCGTCTGCCAGCTTCATGGATATGTTCTTCATTTTCATGTGTAGCTCACAAGTTTTCGTCTCTTGGATATCATCCACGGGGTAGTGAGCCAGCAGTGCATCATCGGTCGGGACCCCCGTGGAACCCACACTGCTTTTCGGCATAGATGGGATGGTACTATCCAATGCTGGATCTGGTTGCTCCTGCCGCTGAGACGCCCTTTGCTGGCTAAGTATGTCGATCTGCTCCTGCAGCTATCATCTTTTCCTCAGATTCATCCCACTTAGGCAACCCAGTCTTGTAGCCACCTGGCCCCAGAACATGGTGAAACTTTTTTTCTCAGTATTTATCTTGTTTATTCTCGACCGTTCCTTAGCTGCTTCCGATTCCTTGAACTGCACAAATAAGTCTCAGTGATCTTTTACCTTCTCTAGTGGTCCAGTGAATTCTGGAGTCTTCTTTCCTGCGTTCACGTAGTTGGCCCATAATCTTTTCTTCCAAGTCTGGAATTGTGTGGCATCTTCTTAAGAGCACACTTCTTGACTTTCTCCCGTTGGAGATCTGTGAAACCCTCTGATAGGGTGAAGTGTGACATGAGCGTATCCCAAAGCACATTTTTTGCTCTTTCGTCGACAAAACTAACTCCTCGATCTTCCTTTGGCTTATTCCATTCTTGTACGGTGATCGGGATTTGGTCCCTAACAATAACTCCGCATTGACGTATAAATTTGTCCGCATTCTTTTTAGGAGCAATCGGTTCGCCATCTGCTATGATTTCATCGATGTTGTACTTTATGCCATCGGGCAACTTTTTGGCCGGGCCTCGTACTACCCTTGTAGAAGATTTGCTCAATCCGGAGGGCTAAAAGAAGAAAGATTCGTTAATATATATATATACAAATCAATTCATACATCTAATGATCACCAAAGGCCTTATATATATTTATATATATACCTCGCCGGACTTTGTTAATTGAAGAACATTTCCTTCGCCATCATTGTTTGTGTGCCCTTCGTCTGTTAGTTCTTCCTCAATTCCCTCACCGGACTCGTTCAGATATTGTGTGCCGTCATCTAGTTCAATATCTGGGTTTCGGAAGGAGCGTATCATATCGAAGAGATCCTCTTCATGGTGTCTGCTGCTATCATCCATAGCTTAACTAATCCAGAAGAAAGATAAAACAATTTAGTATTCAAATTAGAATGCATTCAATAAGCAAAAACTGAATCATAGTAGTCAGCCGCCGAAGAGGTTCGATCTGAGGGGCGAGGGATGGTGAGGAGGATTATTTTTTTTAGCAAGATCATCATATAATATCACTAATACATCTCGAATAATCCAGTTAATGCATCATCAAATATTATCACTAATACATCTCGAATATTATTATATAATATCACTAATACAGATCCAGTTGACGTCTCGCGGCACGGGCGGTGGACACCCGAAGAGAAGGAACCATCACAGGATCATAGCTCGGGTGAGATCCCTGAAGAACCTGCTAGGTATTGGAGAACCTGACGTCCAATGCAACCAAGTAGCGACGGACGTGCTCGTCCTCCTCCCTGACACGGCGACGTACCACCTCCGCAGGGCCCGGCTCCCTTCGCACCGATAGTGGCCCACGCGACCGCCACCAAAGAAGCTCCGGGTCGATGACGAGACCCGGATTCCTCACCAAGGTGCGCGCCCTGGAAGGTAGAACCTCCCAGTGCCAGCCCGGCGGAGCCCAGTCCCGGACATGGCGCCTCTCAAGGATGTCGCCGCCGAGTCGACGACAAGGATGCGGGCCGGGCATCGTCGACGTCGAGAACAAATTCTTATGAAAACAAATTTCTATGCAATAATTATCATTTTATTATGCTACTCATATTTAATAAACTTTTACAACTATAGTAGATGGGAAAGTTTGAACAACATTTTATAGCATTGATCCAACCATTCTTTTTATAGAGAAACCACACTTGAACAACATTTCTATTCATCAATTTACCATCCATTTAACATCCATCTATCTAACATTTCTATTCATCCATCATTATAACATACATCAATATAACATCTATCCATCTACATATCCATCTAACATTCATCTACACACAAAAAATACATAAATCCATCTAACATTCATCTACACACAAAAATTACACAAACAATTTTATACATCCAAAAATCCATACACATACGCATCCAAATTCCACCGTTCATCTACATACATACATACATTGTATACATCTACATATTAAGCATCTAAAAATGAAAAAAAAGATGAACAAAATTAATTAAGGAGGAGGAGAGGCTCACCGGCCGGGATCGTCGGGGCGGAGGGAGGCGGGGAGGACGTCGGAGACGGAGGAGCGTCGCCGGAGATGGAGGAGAACTCCGTGAGGCGGGGAGGAGCGCGCGGCGCTGGCGCGGGCTCGGGCGGCGGCGGCGCGTGGAGGAGCGGTCGTCGAGGCGGGCGCACGCGGAGGAGCGGCGGCAGCGGGTAGCGTGGCGGCGCCGGCGCGGGCTCGGGCGGCGCTTGAGAGCAGAGCGGCCGGACGGCGACGTCGAGGGTGCGTGCGGGGCAGCCTGGCGTCGTCATCAAGCGGCCGGGATGGGAAGGATTTGGGGAGGAAGGGTGGTTTAAATAGGACGGGACCTTTAGTCCCGGTTGGTGCCTCGAACCGGGACTAAAGACCCCTTGGTCCCGGTGCATGGCACCAACCAGGACTAAAGACCCTGTAGTCCCGATGCGTGGCACCAACCGGAACTAAAGGCCCCGTCCTATTTAATCCATCTTTTTCTTTATTTTTTTACTTTTGTTTCTACTAAAAGCAAATGCACCATTAAATTTATTTCAACTCCAGACTTTTTGTGCATTCACTATGCACCATTCAAAGCCACATCCTCAAATTTCAACCCTTTCTAACTTCATTTGCTATTTTTCATGCATTTAATGATTTTTTTGAGCTAAATGACCCTGAAATTGAAAAGCACTACAAATGAACTCTGAAAAGGTTGAAACTTGGTATGGTATCATCATTTCAGACACAGAGCATGTGCTAAAAATTTGAGAGGGTTACGGCAAAAACTGGATGCACTTCGTGTACAAACTGGACCATCTCCTTCAAAGTATGGGGGTTTCGGACGAAAACTCATCTGTTACAAAGGCATTTCATTTTTTTAAACTTATTTCAACTCCAGACTTTTTGTGCATTCAATATGCACCATTCAAAGCCAGATCCTCAAATTTCAACCCTTTCTAACTTCATTTGCTATTTTTCATGCATTTAATGATTTTTTTGCACTGAATGACCCTGAAATTGAAAAGCAGTACAAATGAACTCTGAAAAGGTTGAAACTTGGCATGGTATCATCATTTCACACACATAGCATGTGCTAAAAAGTTGAGAGGGTTACGGCAAAAACAAGATGCACTTCGTGTACAAACTGGCCTTTCACAACTACTCACTAGAGAAGAAAGTGATGACGGTGAAGCCGATCCCATCCCAGAGTGGGATCTTGGGGTATAAAACTTTTTCTTCGCGCGTGTCCCTTGCTTATTGCGCCGTAACCATGTACAATCTTCATTATTTAACAGGATGCTTGGGTCACTCTTCACTGTGAAGGGAGGAATTTCATCAAACTTTTCATAATCTTTTGACATGTCTGTCTTGTCCTCCACTCCCACGATGTTTCTTTTCCCTGAAAGAACTATGTGGCGTTTTGGCTCATCGTATGATGTATCCGCTTACTACTTCTTGAGCTTGCGTTGGTTTTCCCTTGAAGAGGAAAGGGTGATGCAGCAAAGTAGATAAGTATTTCCCTCAGTTGTTGAGAACCAAGGTATCAATCCAGTAGGAGATACAAGCAACTTCCCAATCTTCGCACCTACACAAACAATCAAACTCTTGCACCAAACGCTATAAAGGGGTTGTCAATCCCTTCACGGTTATTTGCAAGGATGAGATCTGATAGAGATAGATATAAAAGATTGCTAAAACGAAAAGTAAAACAAAAGTAAAAAGATTGCAGCAAAGTATTTTTGGTATTTTTGGTTTATAGATCTGAAAATATAATATGGAAAATAGACCCGGGGGCCATAGGTTTCACTAGAGGCTTCTCTCATGAAGGAAAATAATACAGTGGGTGAACAAATTACTGTCGGGCAATTGATAGAAAAGTGAATAATTATGAAGATATCCAAGGCAATGATTATGCATATAGGCATCACGTCCGTGTCAAGTAGACCGAAACGATTCTGCATCTACTACTATTACTCCACACATGGACCGACTCCTGCCTGCATCTAGAGTATTAAGTTCATGAAGAACAGAGTAACGCATTAGGTAAGATGACATGATGTAGAGGGATAAACTCAAGCAATATGATGAAAACCCCATCTTTTTATCCTTGATGGCAACAATACAAATACGTGCCTCGCTACCCCTACTTTGTCACTGGGTGAGGACACCGCAAGATTGAAACCAAAACTAAGCACTTCTTCCATTGCAAGAATTACCAATCTAGTTGGCCAAACCAAACCAATAACTTGAAGAGACTTGCAAAGATATGAAATCATGCATATAAGAATTCAGAGAAGATTCAAATAATATTCATAGATAATCTGATCATAAACCCACAATTCATCGGATCTCGACAAGCACACCGCAAAAGAGTATTACATCGGATACATCTCCATGAAGATCATGAAGAACATGGTATTGAAGAACAAAGAGAGAGAAGAAGCCATCTAGCTACTATCTATGGACCCAAAGGTCTATGGTGAACTACTCACGCATCATCGGAGGGGCAATGGAGTTGATGTAGATGCCCTCCGTGATCGAATCCCCCTCCGGCAGATTACCGGAAAAGGCTCCAAGATGGGATCTCACGGGAACAGAGGCTTCCGGCGGCGGAAAAGTATTTTTGTGGCAGTCTTTCGTATTTGGGGAATATTTGGGAATTTATAGGCCGAAGAATAGGGTTAGGAGGCCTGCTGGGGGGCCACAAGCCAGGGGGCGCACCCCCCCTAGGGCGTGCCCTGCAGGCTTGTGGTCTCCCGGCAGGTCTCCTGCCTTCATCTCCAAGTCTGGTAGGTTTCTTCTGGTCCAAGAAAAATCATCGCGAAGATTGTATTCCGTTTGGACTCCGTTTAATATTCCTTATCTGCAAAACTCAAAAACAAGGAAAAAACAGAAACTGGCACTAGGCTCTAGATTAATTGGTTAGTCCCAAATATAATATAAAATAGCATATTAATGCATATAAAACATCCAAAACAGATAATATAATAGCATGGAACAATCAAAAATTATAGATACGTTGGAGACATATCAAGCATCCCCAAGCTTAATTCCTGCTCGTCCTCGAGTAGGTAAATGATAAAAACAGAATTTTTGATGTGGAATGCTACCTAACATATTTATCCATGTAATATTCTTTATTGTGGCATGAATATTCAGATCCGTAAGATTAAAAACAAAAGTTTAATATTGACATGAAAACAGTAATACTTCAAGCATACTAACAAGGCAATTGTGTCCTTTCGAAATAACATGGCCTTAGAAAGCTATCCCTACAAAATCATATGGTCTGGCTATGCTCCATCTTCCCCACACAAAGTATTTAAATCATGCACAACCCCGATGACAAGTCAAGCAATTGTTTCACACCTTTTATGTTCTCAAACCTTTTCAACTCTTACGCAATACATGAGCATGAGCCATGGATATAGCACTATAGGTGGAATAGAATATGGTGGAGGTTGTGAGGAAAAAGAGAAGATAGTCTGACATCAACTAGGCGTATCAACGGGCTATGGAGATGCCCATCAATAGATATCAATGTGAGTGAGTAGGGATTGCCATGCAATGAATGCACTAGAGCTATAAGTGTATGAAAGCTCAAAAAGAAACTAAGTGGTTGTGCATAATGATGAAAAAATTCCACTAGTTATATGAAAGTGACAAAATAAGAGACTCTCTATCATGAAGATCATGGTGCTACTTTGAAATAGTAGCATTGTCCCTTCTCTCTTTCTCTCATTTTTTTATTTTTATTTTGGTGGGCATCTTTGGCCTCTTTTTTCTTTTATTTGGGTCTCATTGGCCTCTTTTATTATTTGTAAAATCCGGAGACTCATCCCAACTTGTGAGGGAATCATAGCTTCCATCATCCTTTTCTCTCACGGGACAATGCTCTAATAATGAAGATCATCACACTTTTATTTACTTACAACTCAAGAATTACAACTCGATACCTAGAACAAAATATGACTCTATATGAATGCTTCCGGTGATGTACCGGGATGTGCAACGATCTAGCCTAGCAAATGACATCAAAAAACGGACAAGCCATGAAAACATCATGCTAGCTATCTTACGATCATGCAAAGCAATATGAAAATGATGGTGCGTGTCATGAAAAACGGAACGGTGAGAGTTGCATGCCAATATATCTCAAAATGGCTATGGAAATGCCATAATAGGTACGTATGGTGGCTGTTTGGAGGAAGGGTATATGGTGGGTTTAATGCACCGGCGAAAGTTGCGCGGTACTAGAGAGGCTAGCAAAGGTTGAAGGGTGAGAGTGCGTATAATCCATGGACTCAACATTAGTCATAAAGAAATCACATACTTATTGAAAAAGTATATTAGTTATCGAAGCAAAGTGTTAGACGCATGCTCCTAGGGGAGAGGTTGGTAGGAGTTAACCATCGCGCGCTCCCGACCCTCACACAAAGGATGACAATCAATAAACAAATCATGCTCCGACTTCGTTACATAACGGTTCACCATACGTGCATGCTACGGGAATCACAAACTTTAACACAAGTATTTCTACCAATCCACAATTACTCACTAGCATGACTCTCATATCACCATCTTTATATCTTAAAACTATATGCAAGGAATCAAACTTCTCATAGTATTCAATGCACGTTATATGAAAGTTTTTATTATATCCCTCTTGGATGCCCATTATATCAGGACTAAATTCATAACCTAAACCAATTACCATGCTGTTTAAAGACCCTCAAAATAATATAAGTAAGTTACGAGAGTTCAATTATTTCTATAAAATAAAACACCACCGCGCTCTAAAAAGATATAAGTGAAGCACTAGAGCAACATTGCCGAGCTCAAAAGATATAAGTGAAGTACATAGAGTATTATAATAAATTCACGATTAACGCGTGTCTCTCACAAAATATGTGTGCAGCAAGGATGATTGTGGCAAACTAAAAAGCAAAGACTCATATCATACAAGACGCTCCAAGCAAAACACATATCATGTGGTGAATAAAAATATAGCCTCAAGTAAATTTACCGATGGATTGAAGACGAAAGAGGGGATGCCTTCCGGGGCATCCCCAAGCTTAGGCTCTTTGGTATCCTTGAATATGGCTTGGGGTGCCTTGGGCATCCCCAAGCTTAGGCTCTTGCCACTCCTTATTATATAGTCCATCAAATCTTTACCCAAAACTTGAAAACTTCACAACACAAAACTCAACAGAAAACTCGTGAGATCCGTTAGTATAAGAAAAATAAATCACCACTTTAGGGACTGTTGTGAACTCATTCTTTATTTATATTGGTTTAATATCTACTGTATTCCAACTTCTCCATGGTTCATACCCCCCGATACAACCCATAGATACATCAAAATAAGCAAACAACACAAAGAAAACAGAATCTGTCTAAAACAGAACAGTCTGTAGCAATCTATAGAATTCGAATACTTCTGTAACTCCAAAAATTCTGAAAAATTAGGAAAATCAGTGTCATTTGTATATCAATCTTTTGTAAAAATTTCAGACTCATTCGACCCTCTGGTGAATTTATAAAATTCCTGGACTGAGCGCAAAAGTTTCTGTTTTTCAGCAAAATCAAATCACAATCACCGTAGACCTTCCCAAAGGTCTTACTTGGATCAAACACTAATTAAAACAAGAAAACACAATTACTACAGAGGTAATAATGTGTAAAACACTCAAAAACAGAAGCAAAAAACGAAAGCATAAAAATAAAATTGGGTTGCCTCCCAACAAGCGCTATTGTTTAACGCCCCTAGCTAGGCATAACGCAATAGATCTAGGTATTGTCATCTTTGGTATGCAACTCCTCAATTGCACACTTATAGACCCTAGGAGATTCTTTGGTTTTATCAATAATCAAACTCCTAGGCAATAAATCAAGAAATTCACTTGTAGCAATTGGTTCCCGGACAATATTAATAAAGTTAGGGTGAACACTTATCATCTTAAGATCTTCATCTCCTTTACTATAGGATTCATGCTTATTTTTCGGAACATAAATAAACTTGGCAGTCTTAGTAGGCTGAAAATTTGGAGTGTTTTTGACAGAGGAAAAAGTGGAACCCAAGTTGGTAATAATATCTTCTAGCTTGCTAATCCTAATGGAATCCTGATCTATCTTTTCATTAACTATGGGTTCTTTCTCCTTTAAGTTTTTTAAAGTAACTCCTACCTTAGATCCATATTGAGTAATTTGATTATGAATCTTTTTATCCAAGTTTTCAATGAGCTCTACAGTAGCAATTTTATTTTTAATAATATCAAGCCTTCGCATCACATGTTCCAAAGTTAAGATCGTTTCATTAACCATGAGTGGGGGTGAACCTACCAAATTTATCATAGCACTGTAAGAATCAACGGTATGGCTTCCCAAGTAATTCCCCCCCATAATGGTATCCAGAACATATCTATTCCAAGGAGAAACACCCACATAAAAATTGCGAAGGAGGACGGTAGTAGATTGCTTACGAGTAGATCTATTTTGAGCATTGCAAATTCTATACCAAGCATCTTTTAAATTTTCTCCCTCCCTTTGCTTAAAATTAAGAACTTCATTCTCGGGAGTACTAGCGATAGTAGTAAGGCTAGTCATGAGTTTAAGCGTTCTAGCAAAAAGCAAACGAAAATACGAACGGAAAAAGGGCGAATAAAAAGGCAAATCTTTTTGGTTTTTTCTGAAAATCGTTTTAGAAGTGGGGGAGAGGAAAACGAGAGGCAAATGGCAAATAATCTAAATGCAAGAGATGAGTTTGTGATGGGTACTTGGTAGGCTTGATGTAGATCTCCCCGGCAACGACGCCAGAAATCCTTCTTGCTACTTCTTGAGCTTGCGTTGGTTTTCCCTTGAAGAGGAAAGGGTGATGCAGCAAAGTAGATAAGTATTTGCCTCAGTTGTTGAGAACCAAGGTATCAATCCAGTAGGAGATACAAGCAAGTCCCCAATATTCGCACCTACACACACAATCAAACTCTTGCACCCAACGCTATAAAGGGGTTGTCAATCCCTTCACGGTTATTTGCAAGGATGAGATCTGATAGAGATAGATATAAAAGATTGCTAAAACGAAAAGTAAAACAAAAGTAAAAAGATTGCAGCAAAGTATTTTTGGTATTTTTGGTTTATAGATCTGAAAATATAATATGGAAAATAGACCCGGGGGCCATAGGTTTCACTAGAGGCTTCTCTCATGAAGGAAAATAATACGGTGGGTGAACAAATTACTGTCGCGCAATTGATAGAAAAGCGAATAATTATGAAGATATCCAAGGCAATGATTATGCATATAGGCATCACATCCGTGTCAAGTAGACCGAAACGATTCTGCATCTACTACTATTACTCCACACATGGACCGACTCCTGCCTGCATCTAGAGTATTAAGTTCATGAAGAACAGAGTAACGCATTAGGTAAGATGACATGATGTAGAGGGATAAACTCAAGCAATATGATGAAAACCCCATCTTTTTATCCTTGATGGCAACAATACAAATACGTGCCTCGCTACCCCTACTTTGTCACTGGGTGAGGACACCGCAAGATTGAACCCAAAACTAAGCACTTCTCCCACTGCAAGAATTACCAATTTGTTGGCCAAACCAAACCAATAACTCGAAGAGACTTGCAAAGATATGAAATCATGCATATAAGAATTCAGAGAAGATTCAAATAATATTCATAGATAATCTGATCATAAACCCACAATTCATCGGATCTCGACAAACACACCGCAAAATAGTATTACATCGGATAGATCTCCATGAAGATCATGAAGAACATGGTATTGAAGAACAAAGAGAGAGAAGAAGCCATCTAGCTACTAGCTATGGACCCAAAGGTCTGTGGTGAACTACTCACGCATCATCGGAGGGGCAATGGAGTTGATGTAGATGCCCTCCGTGATCGAATCCCCCTCCGGCAGATTACCGGAAAAGGCTCCAAGATCGGATCTCATGGGAACAGAGGCTTCCGGTGGCGGAAAAAGTATTTTTGTGGCTCTCTTTGGTATTGGGGGAATATTTGGGAATTTATAGGCCGAAGAATAGGGTTAGGAGGCCTGCTGGGGGGGCCACAAGCCAGGGGGGCGCGCGCCCCCTAGGGCGCGCCCTGCAGGCTTGTGATCTCCCGGCAGGTCTCCTGCCTTCATCTCCAAGTCTGGTAGGTTTCTTCTGGTCCAAGAAAAATCATCGCGAAGATTTTATTCCGTTTGGACTCCGTTTAATATTCCTTATCTGCAATACTCAAAAACAAGGAAAAAACAGAAACTGGCACTAGGCTCTAGATTAATAGGTTAGTCCCAAAAATAATATAAAATAGCATATTAATGCATATAAGACATCCAAAACAGATAATATAATAGCATGGAACAATCAAAAATTATAGATACATTGGAGACGTATCACCGCTTCCTTATCTTTTCTTTTTCTCGGTTTGCTAGACATGTCCTTCACATAGAAAACCTGCGCCACATCATTGGTAGGACAAATGGTTCGTCTGTGTACCCAAGATTGTTGAGATCCATTGTTGTCCTTCCGTACTACAGGTCTACCATTACCCCACCTCCTGTAAGATTGACCCATTTGCACGGGAACAAAGGTTAAAATCACGTCCATAGTCAAGTTCCCATATCTCCTCTATGTAACCATAATATGTGTCCTTTTCCCTATTGGTGTTTGCTGCATCATCAAAGTGGACACCACTGTTTCTGTTGGTGTTCATTTTATCTTGGGCGATCGTGTAAAATGTATTCCCATTTATCTCGTACCCTTGGAAAGTCAATATAGTTGAAGATGGTGTCCTGGCCAGCAAGTACAGCTCATCTTCAACAATGTTGTCATTCATGAGATGTGTTTGCAACCAACCGCCGAAAGCTGCAATGTGTGTACATTTAATCCAGGGGTCAGACTGCTCCGGGTTCTTGGAGCGTATAATATCCATGTGTTTCTCGATATACGGGGTCGCCAAAGTAGAACTTTATAGAACTGTGTAGTGTGCTTGCGCCCAAGAATGCCCGTCCCTACATATTATTGATTTTGGTCCTAGCGTGCCTTTTCCACGCAGTCTCCCCTCATGCCGCGATTGAGGAACACCAATCGGCTTAAGGTCTGGAATAAAGTCAACACAAAACTCAATAACCTCCTCTGTTTCATGGCCCTTGGAGATGCTTCCTTCTGGCCTAGCATGGTTACAAACATATTTCTTTAAGACTCCCATGAACCTCTCAAAGGGGAACATATTGTGTAGAAATACATGACCCAGAATGGCAATCTCTTTGACTAGGTGAACTAGGACGTGCATCATAATATTGAAGAAGGATGGTGGGAACACCAACTCGAAACTGACAAGACATTGGACCAAATCATTCTGTAACCTTGGTAGGATTTCTGGATCGATTACTTTCTGAGAAATTGCATTGAGGAATGCACATAGCTTCACAATGGCTAATCGAATATTTTTTGGTAGAAGCCCCCTCAATGCAACCGGAAGAAATTGCGTCATGATCACGTGGCAGTCATGAGACTTTAGGTTCTGGAATTTTTGCGCTGCCTTATTTATTATTCCCTTTATATTTGACGAGAAGCCAGACGGGACCTTCATACTGAGCAAGCATTCAAAAAAGATTTCCTTCTCTGCTTTGGTAAGAGCGTAGCTGGCAGGACCTTGATACTGCTTTGGATGCATGCCGTCTTTTTTGTTCATACGTTGCTGGTCCTGCCGTGCCTCTGGTGTATCCTTTGTCTTCCCATACACGCCCAGGAAGCTTCGTCACATGCATCACGTTGACTGCAGAGCGGACCTCTAGGACTTTCCAATATTCTAGTTCCCAAAATATAGATGTCTTCTTCCACATGGGGGCATGTCCGTCAGTGTCATTCGGAACAGATTGTCCGCCAAGACCCTTTCCAAAGATTACATGTAAATCCTTGACCATATCAAGTATATCATCACCAGTACGGAGGACAGGCATCTTTCGGTGATCTGCCTCACCTTTGAAATGCTTGCCTTTCTTTCTTAAGGCATGCTTGGTCGGGAGAAATCGACGCTGTCCCAGGTACACATTCTTCTTGCATTTGTCCAAATATATACTTCCAGTCTCATCTAAACAGTGCGTGCATGCGTGGTATCCCTTGTTTGTCTGTCCTGAAAGGTTACTAAGAGCAGGCCAATCATTGATGGTTACAAACAACAACGCTCGTTGGTCAAATTCCTGCTGTTTGTGCTCATCTGACACACGTACACCTTTTTTATTCCACAGCTGAAAAAATTCATCAACTAATGGCCTTAGGTACACATCAATGTCGCTGTCGGGTTGCTTAGGGCCTTGGATGAGCACTGGCATCATAATGAACTTCCGCTTCAAGCACAACCAAGGAGGAAGGTTATAGATACATAGAGTCACATGCCAGGTGCTATGATTGCTGTTCTGCTCCCCAAAAGGATTAATGCCATCTGCGAAGTGCCGCCACTTTCTCTCGATTTTTCTCCACTGCGACCCATCAGCGGGTACTCTCAACTACCCGTCTTTCTTACGGTCTTCTTTGTGCCATCGCAACAACTTGGCATGCTCTTTGTTTCTGGACAGTCATTTCGACCATGGTATTATAGGAGCATACCACCTCACCTTGGCAGGAACCCTCTTCCAGCTGGGGCGCTCGCCCTCAACATCATCACCAGGGTCATCTCGTCTGATCTTATACCGCAATGCACCGCATACCGGGCATGCATTCAAATTCTCATACTCCTCACCGCGGTGGAGGATGCAGTCATTAGGGCATGCATGTATCTTCTGCACCTCTAATCCTAGAGGGCAGAGAACATTCTTTGCTTCGTACGTACTATCAGGCAATTCGTTATCCTTTGGAAGCTTCTTCTTCATTATTTTCAGTAGCTTCCCAAATCCCTTGTCAGATACACCATTCTCTGCCTTCCATTGCAGCAATTCCTGTGCGGTACCGAGCTTTGTGTTGCCATCTTCGCAATTTGGGTACAACATTTTTTTTGTGATCCTCTAACATGCGCTGCAACTTCAACTTCTCCTTTTCACTTTCGCAGTTTCTCTTTGCATCAGCAATGGCCCGACCAAGATCATCAGCGGGCTCATCTGATGCCTCTTCTTCATCTTCTTCTTCTTCATTCTCTTTCCCCATTCTAGTACCATCGTATTCAGGGAACCCAGGATAGTTATCATCATCCTCTTCTTCTTCATTCTCTTCCATTAGAACCCCTCTTTCTCCGTGCTTGGTCCAAGAGTTATATACGGACATGAAACCGGACGTAAACAGGTGGACGTGAATGACTTTTGAGCTAGAGTAATTCCTATCATTCTTACAGACACCACATGGACAACACATAAAACCATTCTGCTTGTTTGCCTCAGCCGCATGCAGAAAACTATGCACGCCATTAATGAACTGGGGAGAGCGTCGGTCATCGTACATCCATTGCCAACTCATCTTCATTGCACAACACCGAAAAGACCAAATTAATACAAGTTCATACATAAAGTTCAAACACACTTATTCTCATAAAACAACATATAACTATCTAGCTAAAGCATTTAAATGCAACAACAAATGCGATTAAAATCGCAACTAAGGTAATAATTGATCCAACAACATAATGATACCAAGCCTCTTTATTAACGACATATTTTCTAATCTTTCTAATCTTCAAGCGCATTGCATCCATCTTGATCTTGTGATCATCGACGACATCGGCAATATACAACTCCAATTTCATCTTCTCTTCTTCAATTCTTTTTAATTTTTCTTTCAAATATTCGTTTTCTTTTTCAACTAAATTTAACTTCTCGACAAGAGGGTCCGTTACAATTTCCCGTTCACATACCTCCTAGATAAAAAATATCTATGTCAACTTGATGGGCATAATTGTCATAAACACGAAATGCAACAAATAGTTTTAAAAGAGAATATACCACATCCGAATCATAAACCGGACGAGGGCCGACGGGCACGGATATCAAAACCATGGCACTATGTATAACAAACAATCATACAAGTAAGAAAATTATACAAGTAACTATCTAAATCATACAAATAAGATTTCTTTATATAAAAATGATAAGAACAAGAGGCTCACCAAGGTGGTGCCGACGACGGGACGGTGCGGGCGATCGACGGTGGTTAGGACGGGGACGGAAAGGCACTAAGTAAACCACACCTACACATATGCAAACTAAGAAGTTAATTTGAGCTCAAATTGCATATAAATCAAATAAACTCCCACATAATTACTCCCAAACTAAAACCCAGAAATCACTATACTTATAGAGCATTGCACGAGCTAATCTAGCAATGAGAGATGAAAGGACAAAGTTGCTAACCTTTGTGAACACTTGGATAGATGGGGTGCCTCAAATCTTGACAAATCTTGGCAAAAATGGAGGATGAGCTCGAGCAAGGGGAAGAGAACAGAGGAGAGAAAGGAGAAAATAGAGAAAGGAGAGCTTGGGCTCGGGCTGGACGAAGCACTATATATAGTGATATCTTTAGTCCCGGTTGGTGATACAAACAGGGACTAGAGGGCGCTCGCAGGGGCCCCGGCCTGACGCAACCCTGCCACGACCCCTTTAGTCCCGGTTAGTAACACCAACCGGGACTAGAGGTCACAAATGAACCGGGAATAAAGCCTAGCCGTTGGTACCGGGACTAGTGGTCACATTAGTCCCGGTCCAAAACCCGACCGGGACTAATGCTCTGGACGAAAGCCCTGTTTTCTACTAGTGTCTCCCCGTCTAGCCCCCGTTCCAGCGATGCGTCTAGCATCGTTGGTGGGTGTGTGGAGGTGTGTCTCCGGCGGATCTATCTTTGATGGATTTGCTCAGATCTCGTCGTTGTTCATCTACGTTCGTGTGTCTTCGGATTGGGTCCTTCCGATCTACGTTATTTTTCATCGGCGGCGGTTGCTGTTCTGGTGCGCTGGTCCTACAGGGCCTTGGCACGACGACTTCCCGACTGTCTACTACAACAAGTTGTGCCCGACTCCGGTGATGGAGTGGCGATGACGGCGGCGCGCCTTTGGCTCGCTTCAGTGCTTATAGTCGTCGCTAGGTGGTCTACGGATCTAGATGTAATTTTTATTATTTCTAATGTTCGTTGTACTGTCATGATTGAAGATAAATCGATCGAAAGTTTTCTCGTAAAAAAAAGGTTCCCTCATTGAATTGTTTAACAATTAAACTCCTTCAGGCATTTGTTGGTAGTCATTTTGCATAGGTCCACGCGCTTAGCACCGTTTCCTCCTGTGGTCACTATAATATTCTCTCTCCTCTGTAATTGCTTTGCCAGATCACTTTTTTTGCCTATGTAACACACTTAGCACCTATACACCGTGAAGCACTCGGAAGGGCCTAATGGAAATCGCACTCGATCGCGCGATTTCTAATTATCACACGCGTGGCAGCAATGATTGCATGCAATTTTCGCGCATGTATATGTTAAACCTGTCTGACGTTGGTCTCTTCGTCCGGTGCAGGTCATCTCTGAACCCGAATCTGTACCAGCCGACCTTCGCAGGTTTCGTTGATAATGATATAACAAAGGGCAAGATATCTCTTAGAAGCCTGGTAACCATATATTCCTCAACTCGTACAACATATGTTCAAGTTCACATATCGGTCATTCATTAGTGATTTCATTTGCGCATATTTTCTCTCTCTAGATTGATCGGTCGGTCTTCGAGAGCTTTGGGGCGCAGGAGGCTGGACCTGCATCCTCTCTCGGGTCTATCCGTCGCTCGCCATAGGCAAGAACGCTCACCTTCACGTGTTTGAACAACGGCAAGGCGGACATCAAGGTGTCACAACTCACGGCGTGGGAAATGAAGAAGCCGGCGCTCATGAACAGTGTTTAGGATTTAGGGAGGATCTGCATGCATGCTTCCTATATAATTGCCTGAATTTGGCTCACATGCTAGTTTTACAAGGGTACGTACGTAGCTAGGATTAAACGCTGTGTAAGTGTACTATACAAAGGGGCCATTTTGTATGCCGTTAGGAATGTTAGCTTTAATCTTGATTCATGTATCTGCATAGTTTGATTTTCGTTATGCATGTAGCTAGTTTGTCTAGGGAGTAGGTTGTCCGACGAAGCTTCAGCAGAGGCGTGCGGAGAAGGCGAGATGCCAAGGCGTCGCGCGATACGGCGACGATGGCGAGATGCCGATGGCGGCGTGAGGCTGCAGTGCTGCGTGAGGCAGCGTGGCCGTGTGATGCGGCAAGTGCGACGAAGGCTGGAGCGTGGGGCTGTACGAGCATGTTGAGCCGGCTTGGTTGATCCAGTTGTGAGCTGCATGCAAGTCCTAGTCAGCTAGAATTATATGTGAGTTTGTTAGCACATGAATAGGAGTGGATGGCAACGATGTGCATGTAGATAGAGTTAGTTGTGATTAGTGGCCTAGTGCATGGGCTAGTGGGGGTTAGCGGCCGCGAGAGTGGCGGCTGGTTAGTGCGTGCGTGAGTGCATGGCAAGAGTGCCTGCTCCTGTGTATATAAGTCATTTGAGTCAATGAAAAAACTAAGGCCGTGAGGGCTGGGAGAAACCATGTAGCGGTTGTGTCACCAAGGAGGAGAGTCTCACGGCAAAGCTACTGGATGGCTTCTTCCTTGGCGTGTGTGTATGTGTTGAGTCTTTCACATCATGTGTGTGTGTGTGTTTGAGAGAAACAACCTTAGATAGAGATTGGGAGAAGAGAAAGCTGTGAGAGGCAGCGCAAGGAAGAAGAAGAAGCGGCGCTGCGAGGAGGCGGCGCCAACAAGGAACAGTAAAGATCCATGCATACTCTCGCGTGGGCCTTGGTGAAAAGTATTTTTTTGCGAGAAAATAGTGTTAATTTCCAGGTTCCAATCTATTTATCTGTCCATTATATCGCTACAGAAAAAGTACATTTTGGTCAATTTAACTATTAGCGAGTTTACTTTTGGTCTCTGAACCCTACAACCCGACAAGCTTGACCCATAACGTTTGCAATTATTAATTCACCAATTTTTTCGTAAATCACAGTAACTTAAAAGGGTACATCGCTTTACCTTAAATTACAATCTTAATTAACAGTAAGTATGTAAAATGGAACAACAAATTATGTGAAGTGAGGTTAGGATAAGGATGTTGGATGTTGTTTCCTAAGGCTTAGAAAGGGAACCGGGATATAAAGACATGACAACATATAAATAGAAAATCCATAACGGTTAAAACTAGACATATTTTGTCCATGAGCCATGTCAAAGAGATATAACCAAGGGCAGTGCTAGACATCGGTCAGGCTGATTGGGGGAGGGGGGAGCCTTTCGCGCCATCCGATCGGACTGAAGTCATGATCCTGGAGCGTTCAATAATCGCAACAAAGAAAATCACAACATGCAACATTTTTTTATATGCAAGCAACATCGTTAAAATATATTTTTCCACTATATGATAAAATCTATGAAAAATGTTGCAACATTTAAAACATGTGCTTGCAACGAAAAAGCTATACATATGCACCAAATCCCCATTCGTTGCATCAAATCATGGAAAAACTAGGTCACAAAGCAACGTACGCAACGAAAATCATGTGAAGAACATAAGAAATAGTGTATGCAATAAGGAACAAACACCTTTGCAGTATGAAAGCAACCTCTTGCAAGACACACCTAGAATCATCCCGACACATTTCTCGTGTGTACACAACAAGAAATATGCACCTTTGTGAAGGGCAAAACAGCCTCTGCAACGTCGAAAAACTCAAAATTGCTAACCCATTTCCATGTACATTTGAGGATCCAACCTCGCCGTCTCAGGCTCACCGCAGCCTGTAGGCCACCACCGGATCTAGCGGCCTTGGACCCATCTACCTCAGCCTACCATCTTCCTGGAGCTTGACGGCATGCATGGAGAACCTCTATTTGACCTCCAACTCAAGCTGTGAGGTCATGCATGGCAGTGAACTCTAAAATCTATTCTATTGGGGCGGAAGAGGAGGAGCGGGTGAGAAGAAAGAGGACCGGCGAGGTACTCTGTGGAGGAGGAGGGCAGGGATGGGTGGTGGTGGAGAGAAAGGAAGAGATCTGCCATGGAAAAAGATGGAGCGGATTCGTGCGTGGTATGGAGGACATGACTGATGGAATTCCTTGATTGGTCGGCTGATGAGAATCGTTTTCCTATAACCAATGACATGGTGGTAGTTTCACAGGCATGGCATACCAATTTTTAAAAAATAAAGCAATAGGAGATTTAGAAAAAAATAAAAAGGTTTCTTTAAAAAAATCTGAAATATGTTTAAAAACAGAAAATTAGAACGGAAAAATTATAGAAATAATTTGAAATTTAATTTAATTTCTTCTTTATAAAAGACACTCGAAAAGGTATACATTTAAATAATGAGATGCATGGCTGCAATTAAGATGTGATTAGTAGAGGTTAGCTAGAGGACTAGTGTTTCCATATGACTATATCGAATATGTTATTTTAAGGGAATAGAGTTCTCTTAGGGGTAATTTATAATGGCGTATGCGCCACCATGACATTGCCGCACAAACACAAAAACCTACAAAGTTTTAGACACATCTACGCCCCAGGTGCAAAATCAAGTGGCCCCTCCTCTCCATCTCTCGACGCCAACGGTGGTCGAACGTGAGGAAAACATACGAAAACATCAACAAGATATGCAATACTAAGACGTCGCCCTCGCGTGGAAACATCGAGTTGCAGTTCACGTAGGGGTGTCTCAAACAATATGCTCTATTTGATTGATACACGCATACGACAAAGAGTGGGGTATGTGCATTGAAAGATCGAGGCTGCCGACTAGAGTGGGGAGGGGTGAATTGGCGACTACAAATTTTCTAAAATTCATTGATTTTAGGGAATTACGGTGTTGTAAGTTCACTAAAATGTACTAGGTGAGTCAACCAATATGAGAAGATAAACTAGCAATCACTATAGATATATCTAAATGGTACTAGCTTCCTCTCCTCATTACTAGTGCATGCACCTCTGCTCTTGTTGTCAAAGTGAAATACAACATAAAGTAGAGATGGACATTCGTCGTTGATCGGGACAACGTGCTACAATGTTAGCAAGCGTCACAATCGGCAACTGTAAAGGTGGGTGTATACAACGGCCGTGCTACGGGTCGACGTATACTTGCGAGAGTCGGAAAACGGTGCAGAACTCACGGTCGATTGTGGCGTAGTTCCATTGAGGGGTATAGCCTTGGGAATGAAATGTCAACCCGGGGACGAGTGTAGAACCAATCCATTGATTACTCCTGACTTCCTTAGCGATCCTTCCAGTCCGAGTCAGGCGACCGGAGAAAAGCTCACCTCGGCCTCGCTCTCCGAATGGAAATCTGAAGCTCAAAGAAAAACTTCATCCGAGCCTCGTTTTCCAAAAGATCACCTCAAAGAAGCTTATGCCACACCTTTAGTGACAGCTCTTGCTTCAAATGAGAGATGGTTTACAAGTGACCTATGGATTGCCTCTTATAGGCTCTTGCCCTTGTACAAAATACCACCAATAGCCTTGGTGGGAGTGAAAAGTAAGGGCATACTTGTATGTTCTAAAAAATCCTAAAAAGAACCAAAAAAAGAAGAAAGGCAAGGGTAGACTAGACAAGTTTTGGTCCATGCACTTGGTCCATGAGGGATTGTGCTTCATGGGCTTGGTGGGCTTCATTTTCCTTGGTGGGTCTCTTGTTTATTATGCTGCGATTGACCTTGTGTTTTTACTTTTCTTTTTATTCCTTCAATTTCTTTCATCTTCTTATATTTCAACTTGTCTCCTCGAGGGAACAAAGAAATCAAGCCGATGGGATAATAGTTCTCCCTTTGAATAGTTCTTCTTCTCGAACTATCCGCTACAACTTAGGAGGCAGTGAAGTGCAGTGACTACAAGGAGCATTTGGACGTGGGGAACTGTAAGCGTGATAGAGATGTAATCTCAACGTGAATGCCCCGACTGTCTTGCACTGAATTAAGACAACTACGAGGCGTCTGTGTCCGACATGGATCATATGCATGTGGACGGATTAATCCGAGTTTTCTCGATATAGACAAAGTGAACCCGAAAGCCAAGTTGATGAATAATTCCATTAAATTTATTAAGTTTGTGGACTAATGTGTTCCTGCACGCCAAGTTGTTGTATCTTCAGTATAATTACCTCAAGTTTGGTTTCTTTTGGTGTAGGTTATAATTACCTCAAGTTACAAAGACTTACCTGCACATTGGATTCCTCCTGAAGCCACGATAAAATTGGTAGTATCTTAACGGAAGCCCACAAACTGAAGATAAAGCTGAATCGTACAGTCCAATTTTGTATCTATCGTAGCAATGAGAGAAGCAACGAAATGTTGTTGATTTTAAAAAAACAATGAAATGTTGTGGGATTTCTATAACAGCAGGGAAGGCAGTCCACTTCCATATTCTACTCTAGAAATTGTTTCATCCTTCAGCCCAAGCAGAGGCCCTTGTATCGTGGAAGAGAGCATCGGAACATAATTTCCTTGCCCACCCCATGAACCTCGAAGACCCCCTTGTCGGTCTTAAGTACCCAGTGATAATCACCTTGCCTTGATGCAAGTGATCTAGCTTCGACTTTTCATTTTGGTCTCGAATCTCGAGCACTGTGGTGCGCATGAACCATTTGTCCAACAATGGAAGTTGTGCGTGATGCAATGACTAAAGATGATGTAAAGTAAGCAAACCCCAAAAACTTGTCCCGATCTACAATCGACAGAAACGGTGATAACCCACAAGAATAGGGGATCAATTGTAGATCATTTCAATAAGTAGAGTGTCGAAGCCAATGAGGAGCAGAAGGAATTGGCTTATGAAAATTAGCAAGGAGTCACTTCAAAAGCTGCAAAGGTTATTTTTTTGTTTGTTTGATTGAGAAATCAAGTGTAAGAATTTAAATAGCAATAAAAGTAAATGAGTGCATCAAGCGGCCCAATCCTTATTTGTGCTAAGGACAAGCCGGTTGTGTTTCTTATATGGATCAAATTGTTCTCGAAGACGGCAAATATTTCACCATGTTGTTTTCACCTAGTTCCATTGACGGTAACTTTCATTGCTTTGATAAGTGCTGTGTGGTGGAGCATACGCTTATGTACTGCCCTTCCTTGGACTTATACATACTTATGATTATATCCTTTAATAAGCATCCACAAATACCAAGAATAATTAAGAAAATATCTAATCATATCATTAAATTCTATTGTCCCCATTAATTCCTCATCCAACAGTTTATAAATTTAGGGCATGAAAATATCTGTCACTCAGGCCACCCCTACTAGATAAACTAATTACATAATGTTCTCCTCTAGGCCCATGTAGGTGAAGTGACATGCATTCGACGTTCGCACATCACCACTAGAGAACTACACCACAACATGATATCAAAACATCAAACTTTATGCAACGTCACATGGTTACTAACAACAGGGTTTCTCCCAAGTCCTCAAGAACATAATGGATTACTCACAAGACATCATAATGAACATGATCAGTGGGGTAATGATAAGGATAACAATCTAAACATATAAATCTTTCACCAATAAATCAGAAAGCATCAACTACTAAGTAGCAATTAACACCAAGATTGATTAAAGCAACCGATGTATAATAATTGTTCATATATTGAAGTGGAGATGGAGATGTGGTTGGTGTTGTAGATGGAGATGGTGAAGATGGTGTGGACGAAGATGATCCCCATGATGCCTTGTGTGTTGGTGATGACGATGGCTTCGAATTTTCCCACCCGGATGCGATGGATCTCGATAGAATCAGCTCTCCGAGAGAGAAAAAGTGCTCTCTGTTCCACCTAGGTGGCGGAAAAATTCTCAATTAATTAGGTTAAGGGTTTCGGGGGTGTATAAGACCAGGGGCACCGGAGAGGAGTCTAGGGGGTCCCTGTGGGCCCCACACGCCGCACTGACGCAACCTAGGGCCTCGACGCGTGTGGTGGGTGCATGGGCCCCACAGTCCACCCCCGGGCCTGCGGTTTGGCCCTCTAACTCCCTTTCTTCATGTAGATGGACTTTGTGTTTTTTCTTGGAATTTTTCTAGATACGGAAAATATTATTTTCCTCATTTGACCTTCTTTTGGTCCTTTCTGATAGTTTTTCGGCATCCCCCCTCCTTGTTGCCATCTTGCAAAATAAAATAAAAATGGGTATAAGAATGATGCCATAATATGTAAAACATGGTTATAAATGAGCAATTTATGGTAGGAAATAGTGATGCAAAATGGACGTATCTACTCCCCCAAGCTTAAACTCCGCTTGTTCCCAAGCAAATGCCGAGCTTGATAAACGTGACCTCAGGTTTTTGAAGTGAGGTGTGGATAACAAAGAATACGTTAATGATAGCATCACTATTACTCCTTGTAATTAAAATATTCTAAAACATCGACTCTCCCTTATAAAACTTCTAATGTGAAGGTCATGACACCGTTACCGATCAATGAAAGTTCTATAGTTAAAGAGCTATTTAATTTATCAAACCACATTCTTTAGTCATGTAACAATTGCAATGTTCTCAATATTCAAGAAGGGTCCATGCCAGAGCTTTCATTAGCAAACATTACATGCTCAACTATTTCTTAATCTTTAAACAATTAGCTAGCAATCATGAGCAAATTTTTAGAACAATCAAACTTCAACCAGACACAAGGAAGATTGAAGTTTTAGCAATTGCTTAGCTTCTAACTTTTTATCATAAACTCATGGATCTTTCTCCAACATGTGATGTTTACACTATAGAATAGATTGTTTAAAGAGAGGTGACTCGACATAAAAGTAAAAGATAAGCCCTTCGCAGAGGGAAGCAGGGTTTGTCCTGTGCTGAAGTACTCAGAAATGTGGTTCAGCTCTTCTTCCATGATTTTGGGTTACTCTCAAGGTTTCATGTCATACAATATAAAAGTCATCCATTGCACCTCACTGATGGTGTGAGTGGTTTTTCCCCTGTCTTTTATTGAGCTATTTTTACGGGATAGGAGTCTCCCCCCTATCCCACTTTTAAGACTGGTTTGTGCTGCATCTTTTATTGGTGGGCCTACCCACTTCTTTTATGCTCCACATGCAGCACCAACATGAGTTCGTGGACTCCAAATTGTTGGAAATATGGCCTAGAAGCAATAATATTGTATTATTATATTTCCATCTTCATAATTAAGAGTTTATATTCTATGCTATAACTGCTATGATCCCAGAATATGTGATTCAGTGGAAAACTCATATGCACGTGTGGAATGATAAACGGTAAAATAGTATTCCTGGTCTCGCCTCAAAGACTAGCTCAAGTGTTGTTGGTGATCACGTTTTCCGGATCTTAGGATATTGTTAAGTGTAACGATGATCCTAAAACAACATTGAGAGCATGACATTAGAAGAATGATCATATTGAATCGACCCAAACTTGTTTGTTATACTTTGAGATAATATCGTCTGAAGTCAATTGTTATAACACGGAGTGTTAACATGTATTTTAATTCCTTAGACCATGAGAGTCTTGTACTCACTTCTTACCATACGATGAGCTTTGGGGTTGCTGAAATGTCATATGTAACTAGTTGTTCATAATGACAACTTACAGGTTCATCGGAAAGTTTGACAAGGGACTACATAGCGTGAGAGTGGAATTTGCTTGTCCAACGATGGAAGATATTCTTAGGGCCCTGTCAATGTGACGGCATCCATCATCGTCTGGCCAGATACATGTGACTATGTCATGGGGATGCCGGAATACTTCAATGAGAAAGTAGAATGAAACCGGTAACGAGAATAACGGTATAGTGAGTATGTGCATGACTCAAGAGGATACCGATGAATCACGGGTTTTCTAAAGTATCACGAAGCAAAGGGAACATCACATGATAATCGATGGTTCACTCGATTATCATTCGTGTACTCATAGGGATCGATATTGATGTCTACGGTTCCGCTATCGGTCATTGAACGAAGGGGATTCGTTCATGTCTATAAGTTACCGAATATACGGGTTCACAAGCTTAAGGTAATCATGATATGCTGAGTGTTAATGGTGCGGGAGTAATGAGAACATATTTGTGAAATTGTTTCATTAATATTCGAAATAGTTTCGAGAGGATCTGGAAACATTTCGGGGTCACTGGAAGGGTTTCGGAGACTATCGGGCAATACCGGGTATTGTCGATAAATAATATATAGGTGGAAAATGTTTTCGAAGATGTGAAATTAATAATATAAAGCCTTAATAATAGTTAAAAGTCTTTTATATTTAATTTAATATCAACGGGCCTTAAAAGGCCAAGAGGTGGAAGGCAACTTGGGCCACAAGGGCCCAAGTAGGGGTGGCGCCCCCCTCCTATCGTAAGGAGGGAGGGGAGGCCGAATTGGAGGGGGTTTCCCCCTCCTTTGGCTGGCCAATGGGGAAGGGAAACCTTCCCCCCTTGTGGCGCCTCTGCCTCTCCTCCTCACCTATATATACTAGAGGATTTCCACCCTTTTGGACACACAACTTTTGAAGTCTCCTCTAGTTCTCTAGTTCTAGTTCTAGTTCTACTGCATGCTTACAAGACTCTCCTACTAATGCTATGGATGATGAGACTCACGTCCTTCGATCCACAAGGCTAATGTTACATTATGGTCTGTTTGCTTCCGAGAAACCCAAACTTCAAAATGTTTGGAATAGTTATGTGATATTCTTGGAGCTGATAAATTGTTTTCAGAAACAAACAAAGATTAAAAGATATGTGATATCTAAAGAAGTGTTTTGTTTGCAAATTCTAGTGAAGTGGTCAACTATATTTAAAACTGAAATACATAGGATCCGGAAGAACGCCAGTCATGTGTTGATGGCGTTAACTTAAGGAGAAAGAACAAGCCCGAAGGGTGTAATAAGACTTACACACCTAGGAAAGTTTCGGGCTCACGCCACTCCTAAAGTTGGATGCCTCTTCTGTGGATAGGAGAAATATTGGAAGTAAAACTATACAAAGTTAAAAGGCAGATAAAAAAAGAAGACTGGAATGTCCAGCTCAGGTATGAATGTCATACAAGTTATGAGATGTAGAGAACGTTGGTCATGTAAGTATAATTCTTGGGAATTATGATTAAATTGTTGTTCACTAAATTCTTCGGTATTGTGGTTAAAAGTTTATCACCAGGATATCGACTCGATTGCATGTTGTTGCGAACCGATGCAAGAACTAGTACGGCGTAAATGATCAACAAATAATGAGGTTAAAATATCTGATGGAAAATTTTGTAAAAGTTACAGTACTTATCATTAGTATATTACCTCTGTATCTATTGTCATAATTCATTTTAGAGTTTTGTACAATCTAGCCCATTGCATAGAAGTTGCAAGGAGTTTGTTCATGGGAGAACAATAGTTATTCGGTGTTATGAGCAAAAGGCCATACTCCTATTGTGAATAGGATGTGTGTTATGAATATTGATGATAAAATTGAATGTCCAAAATACTGAAGCTAAATGTCGCGAGACTAAAAGAATACCACATATGTGTGGCACTGCATTTAGTCACATTGGAGATAACCGCATTGAGAAATTCTATAGTGATGGATTTTGAAGTCATTTAATTATGAATCATCTGATACTTGCAATTTTCGTCCTAATAATGAAGTAAACTAAAATACCGTTTACAGGATATAAAGAACGAGCAACAAAATAATTGGAAACATACATAATGATGTGTGTAGTTCAATAAGTGTTGTTGCAAGCAGTGGATTTATCTATCTTCAAAGATGACTCAAGATATTTAAGACATAAATATGGATCCTTTGAAATGTTTCAAATGGGTTCCAGAATGAAGTAGGAATTATTGTAACAAGACAGATATGTTACTACAATTGGATTGCAGAAAGAAAATTTCGAGTTACAAGTTTAGCGAATGTCTGATGAGCTATGAAAAGAATTTTATAGCTTGCACCTCCCAGAACACTACTAAGAGTAAAGAGTTTTGAGTACATGTAATCAAGCTATGTATGACATGGTGAGATCAAAGATGACATTAATCAATTTGCCAATATACTTTTAATGTGATGCTTTAGAGACTATGGCTTTTACACTGAAAGAGCGTCATCAAAATTATTGAAATGACATCATATAAGATATGAAATGATTAGTTCTACTTTGTTGGTTATCCCAAATGGTTGGGTATTCCTCTATCACTACGCCGAGGCAAAGTGTTTTGCCAAAGAATACTGAAATTTTTGAAGAAAATGTTTCTGCAAAAGAGTGAGTGGGAGGACAGTGCAACTCGACAAGATTATAGAATCTTCGTAATTAGGTCAAAGAAAAGAAACGCTAGAAGTGGTTCTAGAATTTCCAACAGGGACTAATACGAAAGCCTCTACATGAGATACAGAGACTTCGGTCGAACTTGCGACTTAACTATATAGGTTGAGGAAAATTCGTGCAAACCTTCGTGGTGCGCAGACGAAATATTGTTCAAACAATGAACCTATGATACAAAGAGAAGCGTTGATGAGCCCTGACTCCGGAAATGACTATATACCAAAATAATCTGAGATAGTATCCATATACCTGAATCAAATTTAGAACTTGATGAACCCTCCGAAAGACTTAGAGTCTAACGTATAATATTGGATCTATAAACTGACAAAGATAAAAAGGTTTTACAAAGCTTGACTTGTTGCAAATAGTTTATGACAAGATCAAGGAATTGACTATAATGAGATTGTCTCATCATAGCAATACTTGAAGTCAGTTCAGTTAAACTAGCAATTACTAAATATTTCTATTATGAGATATAATAGATGGATGTCAAAATTATTCCCATGAGATGGAAATAGAACTAAGGTTGTATATTTGATACGGTCCGAAGTAATTTTGTCGATTGAAAGGATGCTAGTAAGTGTGCAAACTTCAAGAGATCCTATAATGGACTGAAGTAAGCATAGTGGAGTTGAGATCTTTGTTGTGATGAAATGGTCAAATAATTTGATTTCATCGAGGAAGGCAAAGATACTTGTATTTATCAGAAAGTAAGTGGGAGCATGATAGTATTTCGAAATACTGTGTGTGCATGACACATTGTTGATTGGAAATTATATAATTTCTTGACACGGATTATGACTTTATTGAAACTAGTTTTTCAGTATATTACTTAAGCAATATAGTCTAGTTTTTAGGCATAATAATCTATGGAGATAGTAGTGTCTAATTGGGCTTAGCCAAAATACATATTGACAAAACACTAAAGAAGTTTAGTATGGAGAACGACAAGAAGAGTTTCTTGTCGAAGTCACATGGAAGGAATTTTAAGCAAGAATCGGTATCCTGAAATACCGATGAGCGAAATACATGATTTCAATCACACTTTTGTTAATTATATTTCATGGTATGTAAACAACCAGATATGTCCAGTACTCCAAGCATGTTGCGAGTAAAGTTACCAGAATGGTCAAATTAATGATCATAGGACAACATTGAAAATGTCGTTAAGTATTGATGACATGTTTCTCGCATACGGAGAAACTGAAGAGATTATTTTAAGGAGTTACATCAATACAAGGTCGTTGTAAGTAGAACATCGATTAAATCTTCATATATACTCCAAGCTATTTTTTGATTTCAAATTAAATGATTTATGGTGCCACAATAAGTTGGAATTGGTCCAAGAAAGTTACTGTGGTTAAATCTATAAGAGAATGCTGGGTATATTGTTGCTTTAGAAGCAACAATGAAGGGTGATGAATCAACAGTTCATTTATGAGCTTGGTATGGTTTCAAGATGATTGTGCCAATGGAACACTGTTTTCAATAGTGGTTCCATGACTTAGTCTAAGCAATCAAAGGTCATGCCAGTGATTCAATACATACAAAGCCAGTTTCACACAAATTATGAATTCTTGTGAAAGCATGGTAGATGCATTAAAATGCAAATTATACACACTGATCTAAAGTTGTCAGATTTGATAGGACGAAGTCTTCACCACAAGCAAAGCATGGACTGACACCGGATTACCATTGGTGTAAAAGTAAAATGTTCTAACAAGATTAATGACTCTAGTGCAAGTGGGAGACTGTTAGAAATATGCCCTAGAGGCAATAATATTGCATTATTATATTTTCATCTCCATAATTAAGAGTTTATATTCTATGCTATAACTACTATGATCCTGGAATATGCGATGCAGTGGAAAACTCATATGCACGTGTGGAATGATAAACGGTAAAATAGTACTCCTAGTCTCACCTCTAAGACTAGCTTAAGTGTTGTTGGTGATCACGTTTTCCGGATCTTAGGATATCATTAAATGTCACGATGATCCTAAAACAACATTGAGAGTATCACGTTAGAAGAACGATCATATTGAATCGACCCAAACTTGTTTGTTATACTTTGATATAATATCGTCTGAAGTCAATTGTTATAACATAGAGTATTAAAATGTGTTTTAGTTCCTTAGACCATGAGAGTATCATAGTCACTTCTTGCTGTACGATGAGCTTTGGGGTTGCTCAAATATCATTTGTAACTAGGTGATCATAACGACAACTTACAGGTTCATCGGAAAGTTTGACAAGGGACTAGATAGCTCGAGAGTGGAATTTGCTCCTCCGACGATGGTGAGATATTCTTAGGGCCCTCTTGGCATGACGGCATCCGTCATCATCTGGCCAGACACAGGTGACTATGTCACGGGGATGCCGGAACACTTCAACGAAAAAGAAGAACAAAACCGGTAACGAGAATAACGGTATAGTGAGCATGTGCATGACTCAAGAGGATACCGATGAATCTCGGGTTTTGTAAAGTATCGTGAAGGAAAGGGAATATCACATGATAACCGAAGGTTCACACGAATATCATTTGTGTACTCATAGGGATCGATATGGATGTCCACGGTTCCGCTATCGGTCATTGAACGAAGGGGTTTCGTTCATGTCTATGAGTTACCAAACCTACGGGGTCACAAGCTTAAGGTAATCACGATCTTTTGAGTTTTAATAGTGCGGGAGTAATGAGAACATATTTTTGAAATTGTTTCAATAATATTCGAAATAGTTTCGAGAGGATCCGGAAGCGTTTCGGGGTCACTTGAAGGGTTTCAGAGACTATCAGGCAATACCGGGTATTGGCGATAAATAATATATAGGTGGAAAATGTTTCTGGAGATGTTAAATTAATAATATAGAGCTGTAATAGTAGTTAAAAGGCTTTTATATTTAATTTAATATCAACGGGCCTTAAAAGGCCAAGAGGTGGAAGGCAACTTGAGCCACAAGGGCCCAAGTGGAGGTGGCGCCCCCCTCCTATGGTAAGGAGGGAGGGGAGGCCGAATTGGAGGGGGTTTCCCCCTCCTTTGGCCGGACAAGGGAGAAGGGAAACCTTTCCCCTTGTGGCACCTCCTCTCCTCCTCACCTATATATACTAGAGGATTCCACCCTTTCGGACACACAACTTTTGAAGTCTCCTCTAGTTCTAGTTGATCCCAGTTGATCAATTAGAGCAAGACCTAGATCCTCTAATCCTCATATTTAGAAGCCCAGTGTGGTTCTAATCTCCTCCCTCTAATTCTCCGGCGACGATTAGCTCTGGACGGCGAAGCGCTGCCGGATCGTGAAGACCGTATGCTTGCAACCAAGTAGAGAGACTATGCTTTCGGTCTTCTGTTCGAGGGACTGTTCGTGGGCGGTATGCGGGAATGTTCATCTACGGTTCGAGGGACTTCATCAACGATGTACACCGACTCGTCTTCATCCGCTGCAACTCGGAGTTGGTAATGATCCAATCCTAACCGTTATTGTATCTTCATAGTGTTCCTGGTTGATCGTAGGGCGATTTTTTTTGTTTTCTACAATGTTGCCTAGCACAAATAATATGGTAAAATGTCAAATACTTGATTAAAGAAAAATGGTTTTGTAATTTTTAAGTTGGCACTGATGACAATTAACTTGGAATGGCCTTAGTCAGCCGAATTGGTAGGTATAGTCGACACTTGTGGGTATGACTTGGTTTAAGGAGGTTGGATGCACAAGCAGAGTTCACGCTTAGTATAGGGTCATTGGATAGCAAAAGGCTCCAAATGTAAACATGCTTGTTGGAGCATTCATGATAAATAAATTAAAGAGATACGCAATCATGCAACTTATTAAGTTGTGTTCCATGTCTATCCAAAACAAGTTTTCAAGTTTTCAAATATGCAGTGAGAGTTCACAATCATAAAAGATGTTGCAGATAGTATATTTTCATGGGATTATTTCTCTTCTTTTGTACTAAGCTTCATGAATTGATTAAATGACCAATGCTTGTTTAGTTAAGTTCCCTCACTTTTACGCATAAAGCCTCCACCATGGTAAAATCATGACCTCCCACAAGATAATCTTATAAGAATGAAATTGCCGTGTTAGAATATATAATAACGAAAAGCAAAAGGAAACTCTCATGCCATCTCTTTACTATATAGTCTCACACCAATGAATACATCGATAATATTGCTCTGAAGGAGGAAATAGCACACTTTGAAACTAAAATTTTGAATGATAAATTTACTCTAAACAATGATATGACTTAGGCAAAATAAAAGATAAGGAAAAAAAATGCAAGATACCGCGGTACCTTCCCCAAGCTTGGAACAAGCTAGGAGAGTGCCTTATACCCATTGTTTCAAGCTTGATATTTTGGCGATGAAGATTCGTTATTGACGATCGTGCGAAGAATGTGAACTTCTACTTCCAAACATGCGATTCTTTCCTGGAGGCCCTTGATACATAAGCAGACCACATCCGTGACTTCAGAAAGCTAGGCAAGATTTGGGGAGAACTCGTGATTGGGGCAGATCGGTATGATATCCTGAAAAGAACAAGATAAAGGAGGTCTGATAGTCACAGTTGCCATGGGTACCTTTTGGCTTGATTTGCAAAATTCAACATGCCCATCGCCAGGCAGTGGTAATTGAGATTGTCTCCCTTTTCCTTTGACAGCTTCTTCCTTGGTTGGCTCCATGAGCCCGGTCATGATCTCTTCATCAGTTGTCCACCCTTCCGAGTCATACCCCCTTCGAGATGCGACGGTGTCTTCTTCTTCGGAGTTGTCCATCCCGATAGAGGACGCTTGCCAAGAGTGAAAGGACCTCATCTCCTGACATGAAGAAGCTCGAGATCCTGATAGAAAATCGCTCGAAACAAAACAGTAGCAAAAAGCCGCGATACGTAGATCAAAAAAATTGAAAAAATATATAAGTTTAATTTACACTTCTCCACTCCCCAAATTAAGCTACCAACCAGACCGAGCCAGCCATGTGGCAGCATGTGTATTATCACAGATTTCTCACACCTAAAGCGAGATTCTGTCGATAAGAGAAGCTACCTGAGAAAGTCCTAAATAAACATAAGAACCACCAAAAATCTAGTACTTCCCTATCAGATGATGTGAGTTTTCTGATTCTATCCTCCAGTAGTATCCCAGGAAGAATCTTTGTTCATATCTGAATTCAAGAAAGAGTGCCTTTTTCTGTGAACAGAAAAAGAAAAAGAAAGAGTGGTATTTTATCTCACCCCGAAAACTTTAAAGGGTTATTTGCATTTCTGCCCTCAGTTGGGTTCCACTAATTGGTTTTACCCCTAGTTTCCGGCGCTGCCCAGTTTTACCCCCTTCGGTTAAATCGTTGCTCAGTTTTGCCCTTCCGCACCGTTTCCACCGTTTCCATCATGTCAAAGGGTTTGGACATTGTTTTTTCTTTCCAAAAATGCCCCAGGTAACTGCCAAATAGGGCCCTGCGGACATGTCGCTTACAGGTGGGACCCACCCCTAAAAACAAAAAATGAAAAAAAATCACCCCGCCTCCGATCCCCTTCGTGTTCCTTGGCTCCTCGGCGCCGCCGTCTGCCTCCCGACGCCGCTGTTTGCCGCCAACGCCTGCTCGTGCGCGCCTCGCTCCGTAGGCTGCCCGCTCGTCGCACAAGATTGGTGAGTACACCCTGAGCGTCCGCCCATCGGGCAGGAAGATGTACTCACAACGCCTGGGCGCACAGCGCGGGGCTCACACTGCCGATGTCGTGGAACATTAAGTGCGAGGTTGTGCCGAAGAAGCTCGTGTGTGTGGCCTTGGACGCGAGCCCGATGCCGGCTAATCTATACGGCCCACCGCGTTCGAGTTGGAGCTAGAGGGTTGAGGCGACGGCCGGGTCCGGGCAGACGGAGAATTGGAAGGTGTGCTGCGAGAGGTAAGGGTGGAGCTGCGAGGCGGCGGTGAGGAGCGTGAGCACGGTGAGCACGGCGAGGAAGGGCTCGAGGTTGAAGCAGAGGAACGCGGGGGCCGGACCAGCCATGCGTGAGTAGGTGGTTGCCGCTGCGGGAGAGTTGGGAGTGGTCTGGAGGGAGGAGCGGCATGCCGGGAGAGATATGTGGATTGGGAGTTTTCTTTTTCTTTTCCTTTTACCTATTTTTGGGTGGGTTCCACCTGTATGCGACATGTCCAGAAGGCCCCATGTGCCAATTACTCAGGGGCAAAATGTCCAAAATCTGTCTCAGGCACGGTCAAAGCCCTTTGACCTGACGGAAACTGTGCGGAGGGGTAAAACTGAGCAGCGATTTAATAGAGGAGCAGCAAAACTGAGCAACGCCGGAAACTATGGGTTAAACCGATTAGTGGGGCCGAACTAAGTGTAGAAATGTAAAAGGCGCCAACTTTAAACTTGCATTATTTCAGCGGTAGTATAGCCTTCCCTCTCAAGCCCAACGCGACGGCCTCATCTGTCAAAAAAAAAAAAAAGCGACGGCCTCACAGTATAAATATAGCCCCCCCGGTTTCGCTTCTACACATTCTTCTCTACTTGTTCTCGCCATCAACCCCTCAAAAAAAAAAAAAAATTGTTCTCACCATCACCGGCCCTGTGCCCAAGTGTGAGAGCAATGGGAGTTCTTGGGGGAAGAATTGCATGGGCATGCCCGGTACTGCTGCTGCTGTTGCAGCTCGCCGGGGCGTCGCATGTCGTCTACGAGAACCACCACCTCGAGACCGAGGTGGCGGCGGCCACCGTGCCGCCTTTCATTATTGACTCCGAGCTGATTACTGGGTACCACTTCCGGCCCATAAAGAATTGGATCAACGGTATATGTCACCTAACCCATCTCTCTTGTTCCAGCTAGTGTGAAGCTTATAGGCAGACATCCTTCCTTATACATGGCTAAACAAACGAGCAGTGTGTACGTCCTTGCCTTTCGGACAAGCTCACAAGCCACAACCATGCATGCACATATAGGGAGTTGCAGTTTTGAGCATGATATTAGAACAACAACCCGAACTTAATGACTAATCTTGTCCAAGTTATGCATGAGACTACTAACATGACTGACGGAGTGGGTGGTCAATTTTTTGGGCCATATAGAAGAAACTTGATCATGTCCACTTCCGTTTTGTTACTAAAAGGTCATGTTCCCACTACAACACGGTCTGACATTAGGAGGAGTTAAAAAACACCTTGGAAAGCTCGCAAAATGCCTTCAAAAGACTAACGTGGCGTTTCTAAAAAAAGCTAAGAAAACACGCGAAGGGAAAGGTGGAAGGTTTTTTTTTTCAAAAAGGAGGTTAAACCCCGACCTCTGCATCAAGTGATGCACACAACCATCTTTATTAAAGCAATGCATCAAACATCCGGAACAAACCATCTAACAGTATATAAAGAGAAACCGGCCAATAACATGATTACATGAAGATTTTCGAGAATACCTCTGATGCTCAAATCTCTTGAGGCGATTTTTAAAAACATCTCTCGTCTGCAAGGCAATACCACTATGAGCCGGCCAAGTCTCACGTACAGTATCTTTAAGCTTCAGTCCCAGAATTCTTACAAGATATTGCAGGGCTCTCCTTTTAAAGAGGCTAAATTTTAGCTCAGTAAACAGTATGGGACTAAATAAATTGCTAATTTGCAGTGGAACGGCTCACTCGAAAATAAAAAAAATTATATCGCAATTGTTGCGGACTGGTTCACGCGAAAATAAAAAATATATTTCGCAATACTCATTACAGGCTTTTGTCACATAATCCATAGTTCAATCTTGTTTAGTAGAAGGAAGTATTTCTATATACTCGGTGTAGACGGTCAGGTGGGTTGTAGTAGTGGAAGGTTATATACTAAATATTTTATATGATAGGGTCTATTTTGAAAATGTAACTGCAATTTCGAGTCGTTCCTTTTTTCTTTGACAGGCGTGTGGCCTTTTTCAAAAAGCCTCCTATGCTTTCATATATTACGGCGTTTTCCCAAAATGCCTCCAAATCTTTATTTGCGTTTTGCAAACTGCCCCGTATGCTATGATATATTACGGCGATTTTTCAGAATGCCTTTAATTGAATATGGATTGAGGCGTTCTTCCTAAGCGCCTTGCAAACTAGGGACTTTGAAGTCTTTTTTTGTAGAACGCCTTTTTTTTGCCGGGATGTAGAGCGCCTTTAAGAAAGCTAATCTAAGGCATTTTTTTAAACGCCTTGTATAAAACGCCTTTGATACTCAACTGTGTTGTAGTGTATGTTTGTATAGTCTACTACTGAGTTACAAGAAGCAAGAACATGCTTTAGGAACAGCTCTCAGTTAAAAAAATAACTGATGACGTTTCGGGGCTCCTCCGGTGTCCAGCGAACTGGAGTTGCTTTAGCTAGCTTGCACTAGTGGCCTGGGTAGTATCCTCAGTAGCCGCTTCATTAACGAGGTCATTGTCATACTTTAATTCTACGGATTAGTTTAATAAAGATGCTTTTTGCAAAGGTTTAATTGGCACTAACTCGCCATGTTTCTTATCCTTTTGGTGGTTGCTCCGCTCTCCGAATGCCACGCCAGATCCCAACGGTACGTCGTCCTTTTCCCGCGCTCGTTTTAACATCCTGTCACGCATCTCTGTCGTGTGATGAATTTGATGCTATCTATTAGAATCCGTGTGTTCTGCAACTTGCAACCCCATTGAACAGTAACGCCTTATTGCCCGGATTAAAGAACACATATGCAGGTATGCATGCAGAATGGCAGGCATGCATGCTTGCAAACCTACAGAAACCATTAGTTTATGAATGAAAGAAATTGCTGGTCATTAACTTCAGTGAGACCATTATTATCTAATGTAGAAGTTTTCATGAGAATGTGAACTTCTGATTTGATGAAATTTCCCGCGCCCCTACATGTAGCGCAGATGTACTACAAGGGATGGTACCATCTCTTCTACCAGTACAACCCCAAGGGGGCCGTGTGGGGCCACATCGTGTGGGCGCACTCGGTCTCGCGCGACCTCATCAACTGGGTGGCGCTAGAGACGGGCATCAAGCCCAGCATCAAGTCCGACAAGTACGGCTGCTGGTCGGGTTCGGCGACCATCCTGCCCGACGGCACGCCGGTGATCATGTACACCAGCGTCGACCGCCCGAACATAAACTACCAGGTACATAACATAGCCTATCCTAAGAACAAGACTGACCCGCTGCTCCGTGAGTTCCGTGACGGAGGGCGGCATCAATGCGACGCAGTTCCGTGACCCGACCACCGCGTGGTACGCGGACGGCCACTGGCGACTGCTCGTGGGCAGCCTTTCGGGGACGTCCCGGGGCGTGGCATACGTGTACCGGAGCCGCAACTTCCAGCGGTGGACACGGGCGAGGAAGCCACTGCACTCGGCACCCATGGGGATGTGGGAGTGCCCAGACTTCTACCCGGTCAGGGTGGACGGCCGGCAGAACGGGCTCGACACGTCGGTGACGTCCAGCCGGCAGGTGAAGCACGTGCTGAAGAACAGCCTCGATCTGCGCCGGTACGACTACTACACCATCGGTACGTATGGCCAGAACACGGAGCGCTACGTGCCGGACAACCCAGCCGGCGATGAGCACCACCTGCGGTACGACTACGGGAACTTCTACGCGTCCAAGACGTTCTACGACCCGGCCAAGCGTCGCCGGATCCTGTGGGGCTGGGCCAACGAGTCCGACACCGCCATCGATGACGTCACCAAGGGATGGGCTGGAATCCAGGTAGCTAATCACACTAACATGCATGCTGGTGTAGTTTAGTCAAACCAAAAGATTTTCATGTGCACCATGATCTCAGTTATTTGTGTCATATATTTAGGCGATTCCGAGGAAGGTTTGGCTCGACCCAAGTGGGAGGCAGCTGATGCAGTGGCCGGTCGAGGAGGTTGAGGCGCTCAGGGGGGAGAAGCCTGTTAGCCTCAAGGACAGGGTGGTCAAGCGGGGAGAGCATGTCGAGGTCATCACCGGGCTACGAACCTCACAGGTGAGTGTGCTTAGCACAGACAGTTATCTCTCTTTTTTGAGTTAGTTCATCTACGTCTATGTGCAATCAAGGTGACATTTTCTAAGACCAAAAAGCAATATTACTATGAGTGCCGGCCTGCTCAACCGATCCGTGAATGGCAGTACGTTAGTAGTATGTGTTATCCTGGACCGCGCTATCTTATCCGGCGCAGTTCTGATCGAAGCCACCCATTCCTACTTGTATTGTCGCTTTATGCTGTGACTTCTCTAATCCGCAGATTTCACTACATCTGTCCTGCACTTTAATCTCAACTCGTCGTCATGCATTCTGTTCCATTATCTAAAATAAAAAGACTCATCGTCATGTGCACATTGGCCTTCTCTAATCCATAGATTTCACTACATCTGTCCTGCACTTTAATCTCAACTCGTCGTCATGCATTCTGTTCCATTAACTAAAAAAAGGACTCATCGTCATGCGCACATTGGCCTTGCATGCACACCTCCAAGGCTCCAACTGTACTGATGCAACCTAATTATAGATCGCTTGACCAACAGATTTTTCCCGTTTGTAGGTGTGTGGTGACGAGTTTTGATAATTAATTAGCCAAGAACTTGGGTATTTACTTGGTTCGTCAGGCCGACATCGAGGTGAGCTTTGAGGTGCCGAGCCTGAAGGGAGCGGAGGAAGTGGACCCGGCGCTGGCAAACGACGCCCAGAAGCTGTGCAGCGTGAGAGGCGCGGACGTGGCAGGCGGCGTGGGCCCCTTCGGCCTGTGGGTTCTCGCCTCGTCAAAGTTGGAGGAGAGAACCGCCGTCTTCTACAGGGTGTTCAAGGCCACGCGCAACATCGACAGCACCAAGCCCGTGGTGCTCATGTGCTCCGACCCCACCAAGTACGTGCGCGCACAGCTCGAGCTCGACTAATGGCATCTCATGATTATCATTTATCCCTGATTAATTATCTTACGCTTGTAACATAGGTGCACGCATTGGTTTAGGTTCCAGAAAAAAGGAGATCGCACTCGATCGCGCGATTTCTAATTATCACACGCGTGGCAGCAATGCTTGCATGCAATTTTCGAGCATGTATACGTTCACTTGTCTGACGTTGGTCTATTCGTCCCGTGCAGGTCATCTCTGAACCCGAATCTGTACCAGCCGACCTTCGCAGGTTTCGTTGATACTGACATAACAAAGGGCAAGATATCTCTGAGAAGCCTGGTAACCATATATATTCCTCAGCTCGTACAACATATATACAAGTTCACAGATCGGTCATTCATTAGTGATTTCATTTGTCCATATCTTCTCTCTCTAGATTGATCGGTCGGTCGTCGAGAGCTTTGGGGCAGGAGGCCGGACCTGCATCCTCTCTCGGGTCTATCCGTCTCTCGCCATAGGGAAGAACGCTCACCTTCACGTGTTCAACAACGGCAAGGCGGACATCAAGGTGTCACAACCCACGGCGTGGGAAATGAAGCAGCCAGCACTCATGAACGGTGCTTAGAATTCAGGGAGGATCTGCATGCATGCTTCCTATATACGTGCCTGAATTTTGCTCACATGCTAGTTTTACGAGGGTACGTACGTAGCTAGGTTTAAACGTTGTATAAGTATACTACAAAGGGGCCATCTTGTATGCCGTTACCAACAATAAAGACCCATGCATACTCTCGCATGGGCATTGGTGAAAAGTAAAAAAAAAAATTTGCAAGAAAAAAGAGAGTGTGTGTGTGATATATGGTACTGTTTTCATCATATTTTGTCACTTGTTTGTCAGAACGAGGCGTGTGATACATCATTGTAAAGTTATGGTTTGGCAAAACATTTTCATTTGGAACACTTTTTGAGATTCATTACGATTTAAATGTAATCTCGAAAACGGTGCGGTGCCCGTCGAGTGCATAAACCGTATTTTAACGAAAAATTTCAAACCGCTTATCAGAATGATGCAAATGACACACCACTGAAAAGATATCGACGAGGCAAAACTTTTTCATGTAGAACACTCTCCCTAATTCCTTACGATTGAAGAGCAGTTTTGAAAATACTGAAAGTCGACGTCTTTTTTTGCCGGATTCCAAAATCAACAAGTGAACTGCATCAAAGAGGCAACTGAACTGCGATGGCTGATAGCAGTCGTCTGAATGCAGTTCACTAAACTGAAAGTGAACTATTTTAACACGAACAAGTGAACTGCCATAACTTTTTCCCACATGCGGAAGTGGACATCAACACATGTCGTGCAAGTCAGAATTTGGTATCGGATGCTCGTCCATTGATGTTAGGAGCTGCGTGATGTTCAGATTTTGCTGTGCAGGGTTAAACAGTAGTCAAGTATTTCAGATATGGACGAATCGAGATATGGGAATCCATACTCCTCGTTCTCGCAGATGGGTAGAGTCCAGCTATATGTTTGCAAACATAATAGCCACAAAGGTTGGTCCCTGTTGGCTGTTGAGGGCACTGAAATTATGTTCAAGAAATGAGTCATAGATTATGACTAAGAACAACATATAATCGTATTTGGCACATAATCATGTAAAAATGTGTTTGTCAAGCAAATTCAACACATGAATATTTTTGGAACAAGTTTTTATCAACTACAGCATGTCAGGAACTAAAAATCAGATAACGGTATCTTACCTTAATATCTGTTATTTGTTTCACAGGTTTCTTGGATTCGGCGTGCTTCAAAACACGAGAGTGAGCAAATGCCCTAGAAAAGAAGATGAACTTGTATAATCAATTCTCACATGGGAGATGGATAGACATTTTAAGAAACGAAATTGCCAGTACCTTCCCAAGAAATCTTTAATGAATGTCAAATTGAAAGGATTCAGAGAATGCTTGAGAGAATCAAGGTAGTCGACTTTGTTAGCTTTGGTATAATGACAATCGAGATCCAGTGATTACTACTAGAAGGAAATAAGTTCTTTACAAACTATATGTTTAATGAAGACAAGTAATATAGATGTGTCACTAACTTAGCGTTCGTTATATGGAAGTAGAATGAAATCTGCCCATTGTTGTTTACCAAGCGCAGTGATGACATAATCGAAGGGTTCAGAACAAACAACGATATAATTTCTCTAAACTACAACTGTGTCCCAGAAAGCCACCAACTCCTTCCTTGATTGCATTTGAGCCACCATATACTTGAGAGGAGAACAAAGGAGTTATCGTTTATCGTTTAGAGCCATTCGTGAGAAATATTGATAGAGTTATGAAGTACTTACAAGACAAAGCATCTCATAACATTTGCATCGAGTTCATTGAGGCTGAAGACAAGGAACAAGTCCTTGTACTGTACATAGAAAGAACATGGTATAGATGTTAACTGTTGCTAGTAGTGCACTTTGATAAAATCCACTTCAGAAGATTTCATTTGCCTTAGGCACCACCTCTGCAACTTCGTGCAATTGGAGACTGCCTTCTTCATGTTGGAAAACGTAGTAGAAAACAAAAAAAATCGTCCTACGATCATGATCCGAGGATCACTATGAAGATGCATACAAGGTTATATTGGATCGTTACCAACTTAGAGTTACAGCGGAAGAAGAGTTGGTGTAGATCGTTGATGAAGTCCCACGAACCTTTCACGAACGATCCCTAGCACCGAAGACTGAAAGCATGGCCCTCTCTACGGATTGCGCGCGTTCGAGTGTCACGATCAGGCAGCGCTTCACCGCCCACAACTTTGCGTCGCCGGAGAACTAGAGGAGGTACAAAGAGAACCACACGGGGCTTTTCTATTATGTGGACAAGAGAAACTAGAACTAGGTTTAGTTTAGATCAAACTAGAACAAAAACTAGAACTTGACCTAGAGAGAACTAGAGAGGGGTGCCCGAGTCTAAGGGACTGGTGTATCCTCTAAGGGGGCGCCCCCACATGTATATATAGGTGGAGAGGGAGGGGGGCAGCCGACCTAGGGAGGAGGAGTCCTCCCCTTGGCGCGGCCACGAGAGGAGGAGTCCTCCTCCCACTAGGATTCGCCCCCCTTGCTTCTCCAAGACGCTAAGGGGGGCGCCATTCCCAATTGGCCCTCTATGGCCCATTAACTTTTCCCCTATCAGGCTTTAGTTTATTTCTTTAGCCCATAGCCCCTAAATAAATACTAGGATCCTCGAAATCAATATTAGAGCCCTCTATTATTTATATTAGTTTCCCGGAAACTTTTTTCGCCTATATTGCATTACTTGGTATTCCACGAAACCCTTCTGGTAACCCCGAAACGCTTCCGGTTTCTCTCCAAACTATTTCTTTTATTACCGAAACTTTTCCGGTAATATTTTTTCATATTCCAAACTCCCATAGAACTCGACAGATCGTAATCCCATAAGTGTGTGACCCTGCAGGTTCGGTAAAATATAGACATGAACGAAAAACACCTGTCGTTAGATGATCAACAGCGGAACCATGGACATCCATATTGATCCCTTTATTTACACGAATGATATTCGAGTGAACTGTTGGTTATCATATGTCATTCTGTTTGCTTCACGATACGTTACAAAACCCGAGGTGAGTTATATCGGCATCCCCGTGAGATCAACACATGCTCACTATACCATTCTTCCTCGTAACCGGTTTTCTTCTCTTTTCTCATTCTCGTGTTCCGGCATCCCCGTGATCAATTCATGATGTGTCTGGCTAGACGATGATGGATGCTGTCACACCAAGAGTGCCCTAGGAATATCTCTCCATCGTCGGAGGAGCAAATCCCAGTCTCGAGCTATCTAGTCTCTCGTCATACAATTCTGGCGAACCCGTAAGTTGCCGTGATGATCACCCTGTTACGGATAACGTTGGAACAACCCCAAAGTGCATTGTCCGGTATAGAGTGACTCGATACTCTCATGGTCTGAGGAATCATACATACGTTAACTCCCATGTTATGAACTATAGACTTCAAACGATATAATCTCTAAGTATAACAAATAGATTGGGTCAATTCAACATGAGTGTTCTACTAGCATGGTGCTCTCAAATGTAACTGGCATTTAACTTGATGCCTATGATCAGGAAAACGGGACCATCAGATTAACAATTGAGCTAGTCCTAGAGGCAAGACTAGGAATTTGGTTTTCCTCTGAATCACATATTCAAGAAGCATAGCAATTATAGCATAGAATATAAACTATAATCATAAACCTGGAAATAAATAATAACACAATCAATATTGCCTATCAATCCTACATTAGTACTTGATGACATTTTCGCTGTTGTCCCATGATCAACACCTTAATCACTTTGGTAATTTACTCACAACCAATTTGGAGTACTGGACATATCTGGTTGTTTACATGCCATGGAATTATATGATTATTTCAAACACAAGTGTGAGTGAAATCTTAACCATGTATCTTTGCTCATCACTATTTCAGCATACTGATTCTTGCTTAATAACTCTCTCCATGTGACCTCGGCAAGAAAGTCTTCTTGGCGTTTTTATACCAAACACTTTAGTATCCTGTCAATATGTATTATGGCTAAGCACTATTAAGCACTACTATCTCCATAGATTTTTATGCCTAATCCCATTGCTATCTAGCCCAAGTACTTCTTTGAAATACCTTGTTTCAATGAAGTCATTTTTCGTGTCAAGAATTTTTTATTATTTCCAATCAACAATATGTCAAGCACACAGTGTATTAGAAATATTATTCTGCTCCCACTTACTTTCTTGTAAACACAAGCATCTCTGTTATCTTTGATCAAATCCTTTTTGACTATTTCTTCAAAACAAAGATTCCAACTCCATTATGCTTGCTTCAGTCCATTCTTGGATCCTCAGGATCGACAAAATACTTTGAACCGTATCATACATATGTCCTTAGTTGTATTTCCATCTCATGGAAATCCTTTTGGCATCCATATGTTATATCTCATAATTGAAATATGTAGTAATTACTAGTTTAACCCAAACTTACTTTAAGCACTGCTACGATGAGACAATCTGGTTGTAGTCAACTCCTTGAACTTGTCATAAACTATTTGCAACAAGTCGAGTTTTATAAATCATTTTTCTCTTCGTCGGTTTATAGATCCATTACTATATGTTAGACTCTAAGTCTTTTGGAGGGTTCATCAAGTTGTATACTTGAATCATGTATATGGATACTATCTCGGATTACTTTGGCACATAGCCAATTCTAGAGTCAGAGCCCATCAATGCTTCTTTGTGTATCATAGGTTCATTGTTTGTCTAACAACAATATCTCATCTGCATACTTCAGAGGTCTGCAAGAGTTTTGCCTAACCTATGTTGTTCAACTGCAAGTTCGACCGAAGTCTCTATATCTCATGTAAAGCCTTCTGTATCGGTTGTTGTAGGAAATTCTAGAACTACTTCCAGCACTTCTTTCCTTTGACCTGATGACATAGATTATGTAATCTTGTCGAATTGCACTGTCCTCCCACTCACTCTTTTGCAAGAACCATTTTCTTCAAAAGTTTACCACACTCTGTGGCAAAATACTTTACCTCGGCTTAGTGTTTGAGGAATACCCAATCTTTTGGGAGGACATACAAAGTAGGACTACTCTGATTTGTGACATGAGCTTATAGGCTTGTAAACATTTTACATATCCATCACATTCCCAAATGCTAAGAAAAGCCATGAATGGTTTAACATACCATACCATATCTTATATGGTGTCATTTCAACAGATTTGATGACACTCTTCTCAGTGTAAAAGCTGTAGTCTCTAAAGCATCATGTTAAAATATATAATGGCAAATTGATTTATATCATCTTTGATCTCACCATGTCACACATGATTTGATTACATTTTGTCGGACACATCGCTCTCAATGGTGTTCCGGGAGGTGCAAATTATGAATCTCTTTTCACAACTCATCAGACATTCGCTAAACTTGTAACTCAAATACTCCTTTCCGCAATCTAATTGTAGAAACATATTTTTTTCTTGTTACAATAATTTCTACATCATTCTGAAAACCTTTTGAAAAATTTCAAAAGAAACAGACTTATGCCTCGTTAAGTAAATACAAATATCTACTTGAGTCATCCTTGAAGATAGATAAATCCACTGCTTGCACCAACACTTATTGATTTGCACACATCAGGATGTATGCTCACTATCCACTTTGGTTGCTCGTTCCTTATGGCCTATGAACGGTATTTTAGTTACTTCACTATTTGGACTAAAGTTGTAAGTGTCAGATGATTCATAATCAGATGACTTCAAAATCCATCACTATGGAATTTCTCCGTGCGGGTTACTCCAATGTGACTAAATGCAGTGCCACACACATGTGGTATTATTTTAGTCTTGCGACAATTAACGTCAGTGCTATGGACATTTTAATTTTATTGTCAATATTCATAACATACAACCTATTCATAAGAGTATGGCCCTTTAGTCATTCAATAAACAACAATTGTTTTTTTATGAACAGCCTCCTTACAACTAACATTATGCAATGGGATAGAGTGTACAAAACTCTAAAATGAATTCTAAAAATAATATAGAGGTAATACACTGGTGTAAGTATTGTAACTTTTACAAAGTTTCTAGCATGTAACTTAACCTCATTATTCGCTAGTCATTTAGGCCGTTGTAGTTCCCGCATCCAGTTGTAACAGTATGCAATCGAACCGGTATTCTTATGATCAACTTTTAATCACAATACCAAAGAATTAGCGATTAATTATTTAATCACAATTCCCTAGAATTACATTTTCTTGACTAGCCTTTCTTTACATCTATAACTTGTATGACATTCATACCTGAGCTGGACATTTCAGTCTTCTTTCTTTCTACCTTTGTAATTCTTGTAGTTTTAATTCCAATATTTCTCCTACTCACAGAAGAAGCACCCAACTTTAAGAGTGGCGTTAGCCCTATACTTCCTAGGCGTGCAAGTCACATTACATCCTTTGGATTTGTCTTTTCTCTTTAAGTTGTTGTTTTATTCACCATCATCACATGACTGGTGTTCTTCTGGATCCTACTCATTTCAGTCTTCAGCATAATGAACATTTTATTCGAAATTGCACACAAACAACTCTTTGGATATGTCATATCTTGCAGCCTTTGTTTGTCTCTGAAAACAATTTCCAGTTCCATGAATATCACATCACTATCCCAAACATTTTGAAGTTCGGGTTTCATAAAAGCAAGCATACTGCACTTGATCGTGATAGAATTCTAGCCTTTTGGATTGAAGGACATGAGTCACACCATCCATAGCATCAACGGGAGAGTATCGAAAGTATGCAATAGGACAAAAGTCCTTCTCGGCACTCTAGAGGACGATCCTCACATTACGTTACCAATCGTAAAGTTTTAACCAGATAATTTAAATCGTTAATCAATTTCAACAGGGAATGTGGAACCACGAGCCATAATTCTACAATTTTAATGCAAACTACACTTAGACAAGGTTCATAATTAATTGCACTCGTGACAAAACTTATTTAATTCGAAAGTGCGCTCCCACTCAAATCAACATCTGTCATAATTTATAGTGAGTGATTCAAGATCCAAAAAGAAATTCAACGCCATTGATGTGTGCATCACTGATGACAAGAATTTCAATTGGTAGGCCAACTTGCCGATCACATCTCCATGTGACTCATGTTCATCTTTCGATGTGTGTGTTCTGATCTCAGGGCTATCCTGCCTGATCGTCAAGACAACCAAGTGCTCATGTAGTAAGGTCTGACCTTCATCCACCTTACACCTAACTAATCATTTGTACTCATGTGCACATGTCGTACCCCAAAGAGCTAAGTGTTTTACACGGTGGTACACTTGGGAGAACAGTAACTACTTTGATATTTTACTGTGAGAGATCACCCTAATAAAAACATCTACTACACAATCAAAAGGGTGCAAAAATAAGGTATAAACATCTCAGGTAATTCATAATTGCAAGATATGGTATAGCCCCTTCCGTCGGAGAAGTTATCTTCGTCTTCGCGAAATTTCAGCCAAAAACGCTGCCATGGCAGCAAAAATCGCTACTGTGAAGCACTTTTTGCAAAAACAGTTTTCTGACAGAACTGCTGCCATGACAGCCAAAATCGCTACCTTGGCAGCAGTTTCTAAAACTGCTGCCATGTCAGCCCTTTTTGCTGCAATAGTCTTGTTTCTTTAGGTTTTCTTTCTCCGTTTTCATGTCCGACCTCTTACATTGGGGTCCTCCTCTGCAAACTTGTCACCTTCGTATGTAAGCACTATATTACCTCCGCTATCTCTATTCCTACCGAATAAAATTGCATTACATAAAATTTGACACGCAGGTCATTAAAGTGACAATCATATGGCTCCAACTATCATGTCATACTATGAAACGCAGGTCACTTAAATAATTACAACATATAGACATCTCATACAAAATCTCATTAATATGACGAAGGCTATACCACATCTTACGCAACCTTCAAAACCAAGTTAGACGTCCTCTAATTGTTTTATGCAAAATTTTAATTTACGTGGCTTCTAGGTTTCCGAATAAATACTAGCTACCTACTCTCATCATCACGTATGATTATTCTTGTTACTAGATTAACTTTGCAGGGTGTGTGAGGGAAGAGACTTAATTAAAAATCTCTGGCCCCACACTAAACTTCGTCAATACGCATGACCCCCGTGTAGATCATCATCTACATGCCCTCTCGTTTGTGATGATTCAACTTACTTGACTAAGATGTAGTCCAAAGAACTGAGATAGCAAATCGTTGATAGCCAGAATCATCGATTGCCAGTACTTTGTAACAAAACTACATCGTATCATCAAGAACAGAAAGCAAGCAAACTTGAGGGAAGCAAGCAAGAACACCGAACAAAAGATTGCATCTACCACAATAGATCTTATCTTTCATGCGCACAAAGCTTCTACTCCTAGAAAATTTTGTGCAGTACCCGCACAATCACATGTGTTCTAGATCGTAACCTATACATCTACTCATAGAACCGCTCTTGATGCCACTTTTGGTAAACGTAGTAGATAACAAAATAAATTGTCCTATGATCACGACCCCGGGATCACTATGAAGATGCATACAAGGTTAGATTGGATCATTACCAACTTCGACTTGCAGCGGAAGAAGAGTTGGTGTAGATCGTTGATGAAGTCCCACGAACCGTGCACGAACGATCCCTCAAACCGAAGACCGAAAGCATGGCCTCTCTAGGGATTGCACGCGTTCGAGCGTCATGATTCGGCAGCACTTTGCCGTCCAGAGCTTTACGTCACCAGAGAACTAGAGGAGGGAGAAAGAGAACCACACGGGGCTTCTGTATTATGTGGACAAGAGAAAACTAGAACTAGGTTTAGTCTAGATCAAACTATAACAAAAACTAGAACTAGAACTAGAGACGGGTGCCCGAGGCAAAGGGACTTGTGTATCCTCTAAGGGGGGTGCCCCCCTCATGTATATATAGGTGGAGAGGGAGGGGCGCAGCCAACTAAGGATGGAGGAGTCCTGCCCTTGGTGCGGCCATCGGAGGAGGAGTCCTCCTGCCACTAGGATTTCGCCCCCTAGCTTCTCCAAGAAACTAAGGGGGGCGCCATGATGAGTGATATTTTTACACTCATTTCACCTTTGTTTAATCGAGATATTTTTGTAAAACCAAGATATTCGCTCCGATATTGGTACTAATGACTAATGAATGCAAAGGATTCCATAAATTCTCTCTTTATTGTGTATCTACGGGAAATGGGCTATGTATGGACGAAATCAAGCCAGAAAAAGGAAAGAAGTAAAAGAGGAGATAGAGGAAATCAACAGGAGGCGCACCAGGAGCTCCAGAGCAATAGACGGCGTTCCATACAACCGCAAGCGCTCGTATGAGCGGTCGTATGGCGTGGATTACGAAGCTCCTCATCCACCTGAACAACTTTTATAAAGGGGACCACGCCGAAATGTGAATAGAACGTCCGCAAGCCAAGCCAGAACAGAGCCATATTCATCCCCTTCATCAACCCTAGCTGCCGCCATCTCATCTCCATATAGCCACCATAGTTCATCTTCCTCTAGTTCATACTTGTAATCGTGCATCGCACAAGGCAACCATTGTAAGACATATTAACAATCAATCCATCTTCAAGATGTGTTCTTCAATGTTTTCTTCATGCGATCTGATCTCCATGTATGAGTAGTTTGGTAAGGTATGGGTTGAGGCATACACCTTGCAACCCTCTATATTTGTTGTGGGGATCAATGGAAGAGCTTTGAATGAACGTCCCGTATGTGTGAAAAAATTTTGTTTCGTAGATGTCTCTTGTCTTGTCCGCGTTCTTCATCCCTGCAGGTACCGAGGATCATGGAGAGCGAGTTACGGTGAGGCTAAGGGTAGGGAGAACATGAAGTTTTATTCGGAACACTAGTGACAGAAAGGTTTAGTACGGTAACACGGATAAAATCCTTGGGGATTGATGAGGTGTAGTCCTTAAAAACCCAAAGCTATTGTCTGATTATTGTAATCTTAATTATCTAGTCAACACCGCGCGACGGATAGGGCCTGCGGTAGGACAACTGATTCTTGATGCAGGACACGTGCCGGTCAAGATGTTATTTGGACACATCCCCCACTTCGGTTCATAACAAGCACATCTCGATGGGTGATTTCCAGGACACAAATTAAGATCATATCTGTGCCCAACACAAATATATGGTTGTAAGCATTAAGACCTCATACCCGTACCTCTTTTTATTATAAGTGTTACATCACTATTAGCTTGATTGATCCGGTCAAAAGCTGGAATTATTCCTTTAACAATTGCTTGCTAGAGACCATCGCTTCAAGGGAACCTTCCTCTCGCGGGTTCGATAACCCAAGGTCGCCTCTTTGGGGAAATAGGTGTGGGGTACTTTCTATTTCGTTACCGGATGATACAAAAAGGAAGTATCACGCCATCCCCTATTGGGCCTCTACGGCCCATTAACTTTTCCCCTATCAGGCTTTAGTTTATTTCTTCAGCCCACAGCCCCTAAGTAAATACTAGGATCCTTTCAATCAATATTAGAGCCCTTTATTATTTATATTAGGTTTCCGGAAACTTTTTCCACCTATATTGCATTACCCGGTATTACCTGGTTATGCACGAAACCCTTCTGGTAACCCCAAAATGCTTCCGGTTTCTCTCCAAACTATTTGTTTTATTCCTGAAACTTTTCTAATATTATTTTCTCATATTCCAAATACCAATAGAACTTAGCAGATCATGATCCCTTAAGCATGTGACCCTGCAGGTTCGGTAAAATATAGAGATGAACGAAAAACACCTTTTGTTCAATGATCAACAGCAGAACCGTGGACATCCATATTGATCCCTATATTTACACGAATGACATTCGAGTGAACTGTTGGTTATCATATGTCATTCCTTTTGCTTCACGATACATTACAAAACCCGACGTGAGTTATATCAGTATCCTCGTGAGATCAACACATGCTCACTATACCATTCTTCCTCGTTACTGGTTTTGTTCTCTTTTCTCGTTCTCGTGTTCCGGTATCCCTGCGATCCATTCATGCTTTGTCTAGCTAGACGAGAGGGCACTAAGAATATCTCTCCATCATCGAAGGAGCAAATCCCAGTCTCAAGCTATATAGTCTCTCGTCATACGTTTTCGGTGAACCCATAAATTGCCGTCATGATCACCCTGTGTTACGCATCACATTGGAACAACCCCAAAGTGCATCATCCGGTATGGAGTGACTCGATACTCTCATGGTCTGAGGAATCATACATACGTTAACTCACATGTTATGAGCTGTAGAGTTCAGACGATATAATCTCTAAGTATAAAAAATAGATTGGATCAATTCAACACGAGTGTTCTACCAACATCGTACTCCCAAATGTTACTGGCATTTAACTTCATGCCTATGATCAGGAAAATGGGATCATCAAATTAACAATTGAGCTAGTCCTAGGGCAAGACTAGGAATCCGGTTTTACCATTTATATCTCTACACGTGCTAATGAGTTTTCCTCTGAATCACATATTCAAGTGTAGGGGAACGAACTACACAACAAAAATTTATGCTACATGATCACACCTAGGAACACTTTGAAGATGGCGGTAATGATCAAACTCAATGACGAGTAGAGTAGCGGAAGTAGTGAAGAGTCGGTGCACAATAACAATTCCCGCCGATTCCCGCAGCTCGGTTATAGCTCCCAGCCGTGAGAATGTTCTCCAAGATGAGAGTCGAAGTAGACGACCCCTGCGTGGTATCCACGTGTTCCGTAGTAGTAGTCCAGCAGAGCTTCGACGTCCAGGAAGAAGAACTCTGAGAAAACTAGAGAGAGAAAGCCTAGCGGCACTTCTGGTCTAATTAGGAGTCTAATTCTATTAGACCAATTAGACCGAGATTAGAGCCCATCTAATTAGGAGCCTAAACACTTGGGCCAATTAGACCAGGAGAGCATGGAGCTATGCGGGAGAGATCTCCTTAGGATTGGTGTATTTCTAGAGAGAGCCCTCCACACATATATATAGGTGGAGGAGGAGGAGGGGGCGCCCCAAGAGGGGGAGTCCTTCTCCTCTTCCACATGGTGGAAGGAGGGAAGGACTCCCTCCTTATTCCAATTTGGCCGAGGGCCTACCATAGGGAGGTGGCGCCTCATGTGGGCCCTGTGGGGCCCACTATCGGTGGTCATCTCATGACATTCCTTCACAACTTTCTTCCACAAATAAAATCCTGAATATTCTAGATGTCTCCGGAACCCATTCTGAGGCTCCCGAAAACTTTCCATATATAGATTCGTACTTTCCAAAATCATGTTATACCTTTCCGAAATTCCCAGAACCCTTCTGAAACCATTCGAAACACTTTTGGAACATTCCAAAACTCTTTTGGTGCTCTTTTAACTCATTTCTCATTTCTATGGTAATCAGGACTAGAACCCGTTAAGCGTGTTACCCTACAGGTTTGGAAATAAGCAGACATGACCCGAAACACGTTCCGGTCAATAGTTTACAGCGGGATCTGGACTCCCTTGTTAACTCCCGCATATTCATGAAGTTCTTGAGTGAACCTTTGTTTACGAATACTATTCCATTTGCTTCGCGATACATTTATAAAACCCGAGGAGATATTATCGGTATCCATGTTATCAACTCTTTGATCACTATACTGGTTATCCTCATTACCAGTTTTGTTCTATTGACTCGATTTTGTGTTCACTAGTAGAAAACTGACCTTTCATCCGGAGCACTAGTCCTGGCCGGGTTTGGTCCCGGGAGTAATGTGAGCATTAGTCCCGGGTCCAACGGCTAGGAGCAGACGGGGGCACGGCCAGGATTAGTCCCGGTTCAAATGGGAGCTCTAGTCCCAGTTGGTGATACCAACCGGGACTAAAGGGGTTGCGGCAGGCTGGGGCCCCTGCGAGCCCCTTTAGTCCCGGTTGGTATCTGATACGTCCATTTTGCATCATGCATTCTTATGACTATTTACTTCATTCTTGTCCATTATTCCACATTATTATACAATTCTTATGCCTTTTCTCTCTGAATATGCAAGGTGCACCACAAGGAAGGAATATCTGGAAACTGGAATTCTGGACCGGAAAACCGAGAAAAAGGCAGAAAAATCACCAGACTCCAAATGACCTGTAACTTCACGGAGAATATTTTTGGAATATTTAAGAATTTCTGGAGCAAAAATATACCAGAGGGGGGCTGCCAGCAGGGCACAAGCCTATAGGGCGCCCCCCTAGGGGCGCGCCCTGATGGCTTGTGGGCCCCCTGTTGGCCCTCCGAAGCCCCTCTTCTCCTATATGGTGTGTTTTGCCCTAGAAAAAATAATAAGCAACCTTTCGGGATGAAGCGCTGCCGTCTCGAGGCGGAAGCCTGGGCAGAGGCCCTTTTGCACTCCGGCAGTCAGATTCTGCTGGGGAAATTCCTCTCCGGGAGGGGGAGATCGAAGCCATGTCATCACCAACGCTTCCTCCTTCATGGGAGGACCAATCTTCATCATCATCTTCACCGCACCAACTCATCTCCAACCCTAGTTCATCTCGTGTATTCAATATTTGTCTCAAAACTCAGATTGGTACCTGTGGGTCACTGGTTGTGTTGATTACATCTTGTAGTTGATGCTTGTTGGATTACTTGGTGGAAGAGATTATGTTCAGATCCTTAAACCTCATTATTATACCTCTGATCTTGAACATGTTGATTATGTGTAAGTAGTTACTACTGTTCCTGAGGACATGGGAGAAGTCTTGTTATAAGTAATCCTGTGAAGTTGGTATTCGTTCGATATTTTGATGATATGTATGTTGTTACTTCTCTTAGTGGTGTCATGTGAACGTCGACTACATGACACTTCACCATGCTATGGGCCTAAGGGAAGTCATGGTGGAGTAACAAGTAGATGATGGGTTGCGAGAGTGCCAGAAGCTTAAACCCCAGTTTATGTGTTGCTTAATAAGGGGCTGATTTGGATCCATATGTTTCATGCTATGGTTAGATTTATCTTAATTCTTCTTTCATAGTTGCGGATGCTTGCGAGAGGGGTTAATCATAAGTAGGTTGTTAGTTCAAGTAAGAACAACACCTTAGCACCGGTCCACCCACATATCAAATTATCAAAGTACCGAACACGAATCAACTCAACATGATGAACATGACTAGACAGAAATTCCCATGTGTCCTCGGGAGCACTTGATTAATATAAGAATACATTCAGGCCTGTCCTTTGCTATAAAAAGGATTGGGCTACCTTTCTGCACCCTTGTTACTATTGTTACTTGTTGCTTGTTACGAATTATCTTGCTACAAAACTATCTACTACTGTTACTCACAGCACTTGCAGAGAATACCTTGCTGAAAACTGCTTATTATTTCCTTCCGCTCCTCGTTGGGTTCGACACTCTTACTTATCGAAAGGACTACGATTGATCCCCTATACTTGTGGGTCATCAAGTCTCTTTTCTGGCGCCATTGCCGGGGAGTGAAGCGCCTTTGGTAAGTGGAAATTGGTAATGAAACATTTTCTATACGTGCTGAAATTTACTATTGCTTGTCACTATGAGCGGTCACCCCTTGAGTGGCTTGTTCGGGGCATCTTTGCCCCGAACGGAAGATGAGGAAATTGTTCCTCAACCTACTGAACCTACTGAAAGTACTTATTATGAGATTCCTTCGGGTATGCTTGAAAAACTATTATCTAATACTTATGATGGTACGACTCATCCTGATTACCGTTTAATATTTGTCGATGAGGTTTGTGGATTATTTCAGCTTGCAGGTTTGTCTAGAGACAAAGTTAAGAAGAAAGTTTTCCCTTTATCTTTGGAGGGAAAAGCTTTAATGTGGTATAGGCTATTGGATAATATTGAATCATGGGATTGGAATCGCTTGAAGCTGGAATTTCATCAGAAGTTTTATCAAATGCATCTAGTTCACCGTGATCGGAACTTCATAAATAAACTCTGGCCTCGTGAAGGAGAAAGCATCGCTCAAGCTTGGGGGAGGCTTAAATCCATGATTCACACCTGCCCCAACCATGGGTTCTCAAGAGGAATGATTATACAAAACTTTTATGCTCGGCTTTCTCATAATGATCAATTACTATTGGATTCTTCTTCTTCGGGCTCATATATGAACGAAACTATTGAATTCAAATGGGATCTTCTGGAAAGAATTAAACGCAACTCTGAAGATTGGGAACTCGACGAAGGTAAAGAGTTAGGTATAAAACATAATTTTGATTGTGTTAAATCTTTTATGGAAACCAATACCTTCCATGAGTTTAGCAATAAATATGGTCTTGACTCTGAAATAATAGCTACTTTTTGTGAATCATTTGCTACTCATGTTGATCTTCCCGAAGACAAGTGGATTAAATATCATCCTCCCATTGAACCCCCATTATAGGAACCTATTAATGCTAAGAATGAAGAAATAATTGTTAATCATGCTGATCCAATTGTTCCCACTGCTTATATTGAGAAACCTCCTTTCCCTGTTAGAATTAGGGAGCATGCTAAGGCTACAACTGTGGTTAACAAAAGTCACATTAGGACACCTACACCTTCTGAACAGATAGATGTTGATCCTAAAGTGGCTATGGTTAAAGATCTTCTAGTTGATAACGTTGATGGACAGGTTATTTACTTTTGTGAGGAAACTACTAGAATTGTAAAACCTGTTAGAAACAAGCGGGATGAATTGGTTAAAAACAAACCAGTTGTTCGCATGCTTGTTGTTTCAATGAAGATTGGAGAACATTGTTATCATGGCTTGTGTGACCTTGGTGCTAGTGTCAATGCTATACCTTTTACTTTATATCAAGAAATTATGAATGACATAGCACCCTCTACAATTGAAGATATTGATGTCACTATTAAACATGCAAACAGAGACACTATTATACCACTTGGGATTGTTAGAGATGTTGAAGTCTTGTGTGGAAAAATAAAGTACCTCACTGATTTCTTAGTACTTGGTTCACAACAAGATAACTTTTGTCCTATTATATTTGGTAGACCTTTCTTGAGCGCTGTCAATGCTGAAATTAATTGTGTCACCAACAAGGTTAGAGTAAGCTTTGGTGATGTATCTCATGAATTTAATTTCTCCAAGTTTACTAATCAGCCCCATGAGAAGGAGTTACCTAGTAAGGATGAAATAATTGGTCTTGCTTCTATTTTCGTCCCTCCTACTGATCCTTTAGAACAATATTTGCTACACCATGAGAATGATATGCATATGAATGAAAGGAATGAAATAGAGAACATACTTCTTGGTCAAACACCTGTTCTTAAATACAACTTACCGGTTGAGATTTTAGGGGATCCCCCTCCACCCAAGGGAGATCCCGTGTTTGAATTAAAGACTCTACCTGATACTTTGAAGTATGCTTATCTTGATGAAAAGAAGATATAGCCTGTTATTATCAGTGCTAACCTTTCAGAGCATGAAGAAAGGAGATTACTCAAAATTCTATGGAAGCACAAGGCTGCTATTGGATATACTCTCGATGATCTGCAGGGCATAAGCCCCACTCTATGTCAGCACAAGATTAATATGGAACCAGATGCTAAACATGTTGTTGATCACCAACGCCGTTTAAATCCCAGGATGAAGGAAGTGGTAAGAACTAAAATATTAAAGCTTCTAGAGGCAGGTATAATCTATCCTATAGCCGATAGTAGGTGGGTAAGTCTTGTTCATTGTGTTCCTAAGAAAGGTGGTATTACTGTAGTCCCTAATGATAAATATGAGATCATTCCACAAAGAATTTTAACTGGCTATAGGATGGTAATTGATTTCAGGAAATTAAATAAATCCACTAAGAAAGATCATTACCCTTTGCCTTTTATTGATCAAATGCTAGAAATGTTATCTAAGCATACACACTTTTGTTTTCTCGATGGATATTCTGGATTTTCCCAAATACCGGTGTCAAAAGAAGATCAAGAGAAAACCACCTTTACATGTCCTTTCGGAACTTATGCTTATAGGCGTATGCCTTTTGGTTTATGCAATGCACCTGCTACATTTCAAAGATGTATGACTGCTATATTCTCTGATTTTTGTGAAAAGATTGTTGAGGTTTTCATGGATGATTTTTCCATATATGGGACTTCTTTTGATGATTGCTTGAGCAACCTTGATCGAGTTTTGCAGAGATATGAAGAAACCAGTCTTGTTTTGAACTGGGAAAAGTGCCACTTCATGGTAAATGAAGGTATAGTGCTTGGGCACAACATTTCTGAACGAGGCATTGAGGTGGACAAGGCTAAAGTTGATGCAATAGAGAAGATGCCTACACAATTCCCTTTGCTTTGCGATACTTATCAGAACCTGAGGTGAGACCTATTGGTATCCTTGTGAAGCAACTCTTTATCACAATACCAAGTTATCCTCGTTACCGGTTTTGTTCTCTTTTCTCATTTCCGTATTCTGGTATCCTCGTGATCACATCAAACTATGTCTGGCCAAACGATGATGGATACCATAATACCGAGTGGGCCCAAAGAGTATTTCTCCCTCGTCGGAGGAGCAAATCCCATCTCGAACTATCAAGTACCTAGATATACTTTTCTGATGTACCTGAAAGCTGTCGTGTGGCACCACCGTTTGAGTATAGTGAATTACCACTGTATTCAGATGGATAGCCGCACACGCCACCCCAGGAAATCTACCTGGCATATGCTATTACAATCCAAGAGTAACAGGGTACAAACCATTCAACAAAAGAGTGCTTTATTGATCTATACGACTTTACAACATTGAATTATAAGGCTCCAAGCCTCAACATTGTGTCGAGGTCGGAGTGGTACTGAGTAGTCGTGGTGACTACTTCAGAGATGACTACAACGGAAACTCTTTCAATGGCAACTGGTCCTAGTGCGGCTCCACTCCACAGGGATCTGACTAGGTTACTCTCCTAGCGTCTTGTCCACTCGTCTCCTACTTGCAGGAAATGGCTTCAAACCTGGCCATGTTAAAATCCATGAGTACATTCAATGTACTCACACGCCAAATCCTCGTAAATCCACTCAAGCAACACTCCAAGCTAGTCAAGCATGAAATTGCTCCAATACCAACAACAGCTTGGTACAAACTTCTGCCAATTTTAACTACTAAAGTAAAGCAGTACTACCACTATAAAGCTTAACTAGCAAATAACTAGTGCAACCACGATAAGCTAAAGTTTGTCCCCAGCATGATCACTTACTAAATTAAAGTTTGTCTACAGATGTGATCTTTCTACACTCCGATTACCAACTTAAAGTGATCACTTCTAGACTAGTCTTTTCCAAAAGGGTGACCACTCGCATTAAAGTCATTCCTCCGATACTTCCAGTCTTATCATTACTATGCTCAACTTTCTTATCTTACTGAAGCATCTTTAATACTCGATTCACTAGCTTGAAGTCATACTCCCATAATATGATCACTTCTGGGCTAAAGTCTTTCCACCAGGTGTGATCAATACTACTACTTAGTAAACATTTCAAATAATAATAGTACAACAACAATAAGAAGAACAATGTAAAGAACATTCAAAACAAGTCACTTCCCTGCGGTCTTTCGTCCGTCTTTCACAAAGCCTTTCCATTGGCTTAACCACAAGTCCTAGCATCCACGATGCTCAGGCTGCTTGTACCTATCTCTTTAACTTCCCAACATTCACTCTTGATGATTTTACATGTTTGGTGTTTGTACCTCTGTGCTTAGGAAAATTATTGTGTGACTTACTGAGAATTGTGTCCAATACCGAGGACGCGGCTAGTCGACTAGTTTTAAAAACACTCTGCAGAGGTTGTACACTTTACCCACATCAGGGACAATCACGTCTAACAAATCTGGTTCACAGCATGGCTCTCTTACCGCATCACTGAACATCCCGTAGGGTAGCTCATGGGAGAGGGGATCTGGGTCCCTGCCACCCCGTGGCACAACTAACTCTTCCCTTCTGGGAACCTAACAACTCTTCGGTGTACACCTAACAACCCAGTCCATCGAGGCTTGGACTTGTAACTCCTAATCAGGGGGTACTACAATCCAACCTTCCCTGTGTGGTGATCCGCATAAGAGGCATAACTGCAAACCTAGATAGGGCCTCTCCCATATAAGGAAAATGTGGTCGCATGGTGAGTTCAGTTCGGTGGCACTTATGACTTGCCCGGCCTGGAGGAGGTTGTTAGTTATATTTCCGTTTTATTACTGTTACTGAGTTTTACCTGCATCATTAGACTTACAACAGAAAAGTAAACAAGAAACAGTAATACAAAAACCTACTCCATATCACTAATGCAAACAAGTCATATTGGAAAAATAATAACAACTCATGGTACAACCGAAGTAAATAACGATAAGTAAACAACCCAGAAAACCTGCTGGCAGAAACTGACACGAAAGCCAAATAACACGCAAAAATAACAACGAGTGAAAAACTCAGGGTCTACATCAGAAAAATTGACTTCCCAGAGGGAAACATACCTCGTGCTTCTGGGCTTACCTTCCCAGAGGGAAACATACCTCGTGCTTCCGGGCTTACCTTCCCAGAGGGAAACATACCATGGGGGTTTCTTTAGATGTGCTTGATGTCTTTTTCTCTTGGGCATACAGACAATTTCTGACTGCCTTGACTCATATTGCGATGTTGAATCTCTGGAGTTATTGGGGTTGAATTCTGACTACCTATACAAATTCCTTGCTGATCACTATCCTGTGGTATCCTGACTGCCCATTTTCTTGGTGGCAGCCTTATGAGAATATATATAAGTGTGTGAGCAACCTGAGGTGGGTTCTCCATTCTCATGAAGAGCCTTTCTGCTATCATGTCATGCGCCGATGGTCTGATACCAGGTCTCGCTGATAGTCTTGTCCTTCTGTTGCTAATGTGACTGTTTTCTGTTGATCTTATGCATCAAATATTCATTGTGGCAGCAGCATCTGCGCCTCCTAACTTGTTGGAATAATGATTTATCCTGCCGATGTGTACATGTTGGCGGTGGCTTGCTTGGGGTTCACAACGTTGTTGTGGGTGTTGTATCCAACAATTGATTTCCCTTGTGTGCTGTTTCACGTGCGGTACTGGGCTCTGTGCACCATGCCTTGTACCCAGCTTTGTCCTGTAGCTTGTTCTGACATCAAGGCTTGAGTCATGCTTTGTATCATATCCTGACACCAAGTCCTGTATGTGCTCTGTACCATGTTCTGTCATACTATTCCTGAGAATCTTCCTTTGCACGGGAAGCTGAATCTTCCAATTCGGGCGGCAATCCGTTTGCGTGGGAAACTGAACGGTGGAACTTTGGGTGGCAAGATATCCATGTGGCTTTTAATGGTCAAATTTGGCCATTTGCGGAGGTGGCTCTGCCATCTGTGCTTCTTGCAGTTTACCATCTAGGTGTTGAGGTGACGATACCAAGTACTGCCCTGATATCGTATTGATACCAAGCCTCCCCTTGATACCAAGTCTTGCATGGGTACCCAGTCTTGTACCGATACTATTTCCTGTATATCTTCGTTCATATTGTACGCCTTCTAACATCCATGGGAGTGCATCGTGGTGGTCGCACTTGCTTGATTTTTGACGGGTGTCGATGATGGCACCTTGCCTATGCGGGGAAGATCTTGGCCTTGGGTTTTCCATGGGTGTTGTTGGTCCAAAGCTTCTTTTGCTTCCGGGTCTTCCTTGTAGTACCCATATTCTTCGGGTGGGCTTCATTTGTGAAAATCCAAACTTGTAGCCGGTACCGGTGGTTGATGTGTACATGCTTTCTTCTTGTTGCATATCTTGCTGGGGATGATGTGTCTGCCTTCCGTGTAGGATCAGCGTGCTCGTGAGTGATGTCATATCTATGTACCGATGGCTGGCGGGGGTTTGCTTGCGGGTTCATCTCTTTGACGGAACCATAATTTTTTTTCCTGAGAACTCTGGGGTTCTGATGCTGGAGGGTGTCTTCTCGCGGTGTAGTCAATATTCCTGACACCGAGGTGGGGTCATCCTTGAAGCGTATCTCCGAAGCTTTGGCATCTTGCCATCCAAGCTTGCTATGGTGGCTTGTGGGAGAAGGTTGTCTTGGTGGTGGCTTGCAGGAGAAGGCTGTCTTGGTGGTGGCTTGCAGGAGAAGGCTATCTTGGCGGTAGCTTGCGGGAGAAGGATCGGCTCCTTCCGCTGGAAGCTAAGTGCGTGTCTTCTGCTGGAAGCTTAGTCATCGGCTGTCGGTTGTTGCTCGTCGTACACTGGTTGGTACTTGTCATGACTTGGCCGGTGATTTGATGTATGAGGAGTCTGTCAAGAGCTTTCTTGTTTGGCTCTTTGATTCTCCCATTTGGGTCATAGTTCTCGGTTTACACCTGGTTGCGTCGTTCTTGACACCATTTCTTGGGTACGGCGTATGAGCATTGTTCTACTCGTATACTTGTGAACTTGTCCCAATGATTCTTGTAATCCTTAGCCTTCATGTCCGGAAGATGGACGAGTGTGCTGGCTCACCTTGATACATATCCTACATCTTGATGCCGTTCTACTTGAGTCTTGGCATGGTACAGACGTGTTCTTGAAATATGTCCTCTGTTGGTAAGGACCGGATCTGAAGTCCATGGATCTTGGTTTCCTTTTTCTGACTGAACCACTTGCTGAGGGCATGCTTGGTGTAGCTAGCGTCTCCCTTCAAAAGTTGCTCTGACTGTTCATTGGGTGCTATCGGTGATGGGTGCGCTCACTGCGAACTGCCACTGTTACATTCTGACCTTGTCGGTTTGTCATTGGGCCTGATTCTGCTCTTGCTCTGTTTTTATTGGTATCTCTTGTCGTTGCAGCTTGGTTGACATGTTTCCTTCGGGTTGGGACCATTGGGTGGTGTCCGTATCGGGTGCGAGTATCATTGGTTGGCACTTTGAGGACGAGCCAAGGGGTGGTTGCGGCAAATAAAAACAAGATCCACAAAGAAGCAAAAACACAAGATGCAAATAAAAGTGAGTCCTTAGGACGGTGTAACATGGCCTAGGTATACTAATATAACTATATAGCGTACTCGATACACCTGTAAGGATATTAGAAACAAGACTATCCGGTGTTCCTGGTAGCAACTGCTGTCTGGTTCCTACTACTTCCTTAGGACACTTCCACTCTCAGTTGACACAAGACCATTGCAGAGGTGGCGTGGTCGACTAAACTGGGTTTATACTGAGGAAAGAGGAGATAACTGGCATTTCACGGCATAAACTAGAATTGAGGAAAGAAAGTCATTGGCTAGCAAGAAGGGTAGGCATTTTGTTTCTTTGGTGGCTGTGGGCTCATTGGTCAGTGCTTGATGTGAGTACTTCGTCGTCATCGGTAAAGCAATGAGAGTGAGTCTGATCGTACAGGAAACCTACACGCTATCTATTGAAAATAGTAGCCGTGCCGGTACGGCAAAGATGGTTGATATCAATCTGGGCTGTCTATTGAGCAAAGACACTAGGGCAACCTTCATTCAACCAAGAAGGTACGGGATTCGGCTCAATAGCTACTTCCTTGCTTAAATCTAATTTCAAAGTGTCATGTCAACAAGTTGAAGGGAACATCGAAGTGCCGAATCGCCTGGCTGCTCTGATACCAACTCTTGTGGCACCCCCGTTTGAGTACAATGAATTACCACTGTATTCAGACGGACGGCCAGACATGCCAGATCAGGGAATCTACCTGGCGTATGCTTTTACAATCCAAGAGTAACAAGGTACAAACCATTCGATAAAAGAGTGCTTTATTGATCTATATACCACTTTACAATGTTGACTTATAAGGCTCCAAGTCTCAACATTGTGTCGAGGTCGGAGTGATACTGAGTAGTCATGCTGACTACTTCAGAGATGACTGTAGCGGAAACTCTATTTATGGCAGCATGGTCCTAGAGCGACTCCACTCCACATGGATCTGACTGGGTTACTCTCCTAGCGTCTTGTTGACTCGTCTCCTACTTGCGGGAAATGGCTTGAAACCGGGCCATGTTAAAATCCATGAGTACATTGAATGAACTCGCAAGCCAAATCCTCGTAAAACCACCCAAGCAACCATCCAAGCTACACAAGCATGAAATTGCTGCAATACCAACAACCATCAACAACAACTTGGTACAAACTTCTGCCAAGTTTAAGTACTGAAGTAAAGTGGTACTACCACTATGAAGCTTAACTAGTAAACAACTAGCGCAACCATGATAAGCTAAAGTTTGTCCCCAGCGTGATCACTTACTAAATTAAATTTTGTCCACTGATATGATCTTTTTACACTATGATTACCAACTTAAAACAATCACTGCTAGACTAAAGTCTTTTCCCCAAGGGTGATCACTCACATTAAAGTCATTCCTCCAATACTTCCAGTCTTATCATTACTATGCTTAACTTTATTATCTTGCTGAAGCGTCTTTAATACTCGATTCACTAGCTTGAAGTCATACTCCCATAATATGATCACGTCTACACTAAAGTCTTTCCACCAGGTGTGATCAATACTAATGCTTAGCAAACACTTCAAATAATAACAGTACAACAACAATAAGAAGAACAACGTAAACAACATTCAAAGTAAGTCACTTCCCTGCGGTCATCCGACCGTCTTTCACAAAGCCTTTCCATTGGCTTAACCACAAGTCCTGGCATCCACGATGCTCAGGCTGCTTGTACCAATCTCTTCAACTTCCCAACTTTCACTCTTGATGATTTTACATGTTTGGTATTTATACCTCCATCCTTAGGAAAATTGTTGTGCCACTTACTGAGAACTGTGTCCAATACCGACGACGTGGATAGTCGACTAGTTTTAAAAACACTCTGTAGAGGTTGTACACTTTACCCACACCACGGACAATCACGTCCGACAAATCTGGTTCATAGCATGGCTCTCTTAATGCATCATCGAACATCCCGTAGGGGAGCTCATCAGAGAGGGGATCTGGATCCCTATCACCCCGTGGCACAACAAACTCTTCCCTTCGAGGAATCTAGCAACTCTTCGGTGTACACCTAACAACCCAGGCCCTCGAGGCTTGGACATGCAACTCGTGATCAGGGGGTACTACAATCCAACCTTTCCTGTGTGGTGATCCGCATAAGAGGCATAACTGCAAACCTGGATAGGGCCTCTCCCATATAAGGCAAATGTGGTCGCACGGTGAGTTTGGTTCGGTGGCACTTATGACTTCCCCAGCCTCAAGGAGGTTGTTAGTTATATTTCCTTTTTATTACTCGTACCGAGGTTTACCTGCATCATTAGACTTACAAAAGAAAAGTAAACAAGCAACTGTAATACAACAACCTACTCTGTAATACTAAAGCAAACAAGTCATAGTGCAAAAATAGTAACAACTCATGGTACAACCGAAGTAAATAACGGTAAGTAAATAACCAAGAAAATCTACCGACAGAAACCGACATGAAAGCCAAATAACATGCAAGAATAAAAACGAGTGAAAAACTCAAGATCTACATCAGAGAAATTTACTTGCCTTGATACCTAGGGTTTACCGGGAGGAGTCCCAATAAAGTCCGGTAGCCCGGTGAAGGATTCCGGTGCTCCGGAATGGCCTAAAAGAGCCAAGGGTAAAATGGCCTTTTGGGTTTGTGCAAAGTTATTGACAGTGATTCCATCAGAAAGTTTGTGCCGAGAGAAGAATGTGAGCGTTGGTTTCATTGAAAACAGAGTTACGGTTGAAAAGATATGAGGGGTGGAAATGCAGGGACCTATCTGTGAAGAAAATAATTACTTGTCGGCCCCAGGGTTATTTTTCTACGAAAAAGAATAAAAACAGACTCGTGGGCTGTACTGGGCCGAATCTTTTGCCGATGATACTGTTCCAACTGGGCCGGCCGAACTGCACTGCGGCTGACTACGTCGAAGGCGTAATTATGAAAGCGCGCCTCAACTGAATCGGAGACGTACTCTACTTCAGTAGGTCTCTACTTAAACCGGCTTGGCCCGCATCTCTCTCGTTTCTCTCACTGACAGGTGGGGCCTTCCTGTCAGCTTCTTCTCCTTTTCTTCTTTTTCTCTTCTCGCCGGTGGGTGGTGGGGGCTCCGATGATGGCCGTCGGCGATTTCGGCCACCATTTGATGCGTCGTTGGTCCCGTTGGACTCCTCGCCTTGCTGTGCTTCTGGTGGGTACCTCCATGGCTACCGAGGATGACTGATGGCGAGCTGAGCTTTTCCACGATGGCGGCTGTTCTTGGGCTCTTCTCGATGTCGCTCGTTCGGCGCGTTCTTGCAGAAATTGGGAAAGGGGGAGAGTAGAGGGGAGTGTGGTGAGTGAGGATGTGAGGTTGAGAGCCCCAGGGGTGCTCTATTTATAGCGCCGAGTGATGAGCGGATTTGATCGCCGCGGTGGCGCTCCTGGCCGGGGCTCAGGCACTGCAGCTGGGCGGTTTGGCTGGGTCTAAGGCACGGCCGGCACCTCGACGCGGTGCAGGGGGGTCCAGCGAGCTGCAGGCACGCGCAGAAGCTCGGGCAGGTGGGGTGCTGGCTGTGCGGCACCGGGTGTGTCAAGGGTGTGGTCGGCGGCGGTGCTGCCGTGGCTTGGGAGCCACGTAGGCAATGGCGAGAGGTCCCGGGGGTCCGGGGGGTGCTGGGGCTCAGCTGGCGAGCTGGGGGTGCGGGGTCCGGCTGTGGTCGGTGCAAGCCGCCGAGCGGCGCACTTTTCATGCCCAGAGGCACGCTTGTGGCCAGCCGGAGCCGTGGTCACCACAACGTCTGGGCCCCCTGGTGGGTTTTGGCTGGCTCCAGCATGTCTGGGGTGTAGGGTAGGTTTAGTAGGGTCTGCCAGAAGGTGCTTGTTATCTACCATTTGAAATTGTTGTGGTGAAAAGGTCTGGTTTTTGGTGTAGTGCTATTTTATATGATGATGAATATGTATGCAAAATTTCAAAGCAAATGGATGGGTGTAGCTGACACTTCCTTTGTAAACTGGATCTTTCGTCAGAAACTTTGAGAGCTTGCTATGCTCAGTTAGTGGGAAGCAATTTGATGAAAATTGGGTGGCAAGCGTGTTTTGTCATGTTTAATCATCATGACAAATTTGATCTTGAATGGGTGGATGCAAAATATACTTCCTTCACAAGGTGGTGATGTAGATGCAATCTTTGGAAAATTATGGAGGGAGTTGTGGTGGGTGTTTGATGCTCAAAATTTGTGGATAGGCATGAAGTGGATGGATGATGATGCAGGCAAAATTTGAGCTTCATTGGATGAATGCACAATGCACTTGCCTCACATATTGACATATCTGACAGAAACACTGGATGAATTGTTCTAGTTAAATTTGGCTTAAGTGTGTGGTAACTCTGAGATAAACACAAGAGTGCAAATAAAATCCAAGATCACCAAAAGAAAAAAAGACAGAAGCCAAATCTGGAAAATAATTTTTCCAGTAGTGATAATCCAGGGTGTTTCATGCCGTTATAATCACCCTGTTACGGGTAACGTTTGACAAACTCATAGTAAACCGTCCGGTATGAAGGTACTCAATATTCTCATGGTCTAAGGATGTGAGTATACGTTAACATTATCATTATTATACTTATAATGAAGTGACTATGTGATCTCAAAGTATATCATTTGTTGGGTCTGTCCAACACCTTGTTCTGTTAACAATGCGCTCCCACTATTGCCGGCATCCTTGTTACTTTAACAATGCCCTATCATCAGGAAAGAAGGATCATCAAGCAACACATGAGCTAGTCTTAGAGGCGAGACTAGGGAACTATTTTGTGTTTATGTTTCCGCACATTCATATGAGTTTTCCTCCGAATCTCATTTATATGCAAATCCGAGAACCATTGCAATTATAGCACAGAAATATAAACATTAATCATGAACATGGAAATACAATAATACATTTATTATTGCCTCTAGGGCATATTTCCTTCACCTAGTGCTCAAGAAGATCTCCCCGAGCCAAGTGCTCAAGAACAAGTGGACGAGCCAAGTGCTCATGATATGGCTCATGTACAAATTCCTAATAATGTACACGATAAAAAGCTAGAGCCAGAATCTGCTGAACCAAATGTTCTTGAAGCTCCTCAAGCTAATGTTTAAGAGGAAGCTGCTGCTCAAGAAGAAGAGGCTGTCCGAATGTCTGTCACCCTGGGTGATATTCTCAATCATCCATCTGCAATTCATCAAGACCAAATTGCTCTAGATGAAGAGCTTGCCAGAAAGCTCCCAGAATATCTTGAAAACAGAAAATAGGCTGAACAATCTCAGGGCAGAGTTAAGCATCTATGCTTTTTAAGAAGAAAGGGAAAAAGGCAAGGTTGTTGAGGATGATTCTGCTATTCCCTCAAGCAAGCCAAAAAAAATCCTTGCTCAATATCAAAAAGATAAATATGCATATAAAAAGAGGAAGGTTAATCAAGAGGCAAATAAGGAACAAATGAAAGATTTGTCAATCAGGAAAAGGACAAAGAAATCTAAGAAGTTTAAAGCTAATGCTCTTATTGCAACTCCAAGCTATATGCTCAAGACATGCATTCCAAATAGAAAACCAACTAACTTACTTCCCATTGCTTACAAGAAGAATGCAAGGTTGCTAGGCCGAATTGCTTTTATATTAGAGAAAAAGATTCAACTGATCTTAGCTTTCATTACAGAGTGCAACAAGATTTCAACGAGACTGTTATGTTGAACAGGAAGACAATATTGCAAAAATGAAATGGATCAAGTGGATTACTTCACAAATCTAGTTGAAGCTTGTTGCACTCCAAAAGATTGGAATGAAGAGCTCATTCTTCATTGCCATGCCACTTTGCAAATGGATCATCCTTCTAGCAAATCCTTTCAATGGATGTCTCAGGGCACTTTGTACAAGTCCAAAATCTATCAGTTTGCAAAGCTTCTAGGTCTCCCTGCCAACAAGGATGACAAATTTGAGGACATCAATCTCAATGATCAATACGAGAAGGAGAATATGCAATGCTTGTATGATGTCAACGTCTGTGATGACATGGATGAATGTATTGGTACAACCACAGGTCTACATCAAGGGATATTCACAATGAATGCTATTCTCAAAGTAACCTTGGACCCTTCTGTATGATCGTACGTAGGTCTAGAGGGGGGGGTGATTAGACTACTTGCCCAATAAAAACTTAACCTTTTCCCAATTTCAGTTCTTGGTAGATTTTAGGAATTCTAGCAAGTCTAACAACACCCTACACATGGAAGTCTAATAGAGTGGCAGCGGAAAGTAAAGATTTTGCACATGAAAGTAAGTAGAGGAAGAGTTTGGAGATATTCAAACATAATGGATACAAGAAGATTTTTCCCATGGTTCCGATAGGTGGTGTTATCATACGTCCACATTGATGAAGACTTCAACCCATGGAGGGTAACGGCTGTGCGAGTCCACAGAGGGCTCCACCCATGAAGGGTACACGAAGAGGCAACCTTGTCTATTCCACCATGGCTTACGCCCACAAAGGAGTAGCCTCACTCAGGGTAGATCTTCACGAAGTAGGTGATCTCCTTGCCCGTACAAACTCCTTGGTTCACTCCACAAGCATTGGAGGCTCCCAAGTGACACCTAAAAAATGTAGGAGACACCACTCTCCAAAAGGTAATGGATGTGTTGTTGATGAAGAACTCCTTGTTCTTATGCTTCAATAGATAGTCTCCTCAACACTCAAACACTCTCTCACAGATTTGGCTTTGGTAGGAGAATTATTTGGGTGGAAACAACTTCGGGAGGCTAGAGATCAAAGTTCTATGGTTGGAGTGGAAAGCCTTTGATCTCAACAGAAGAATAGACGATTCTCTCTCAGAAAATGGATATGGGAAGTGTATGCTTCATCCTAGTTGCTCTTTGAGAGTTGGTGGATGGGTGGGGAGGTATATATAGCCATCACCAAAAATCCAACCATTACACACCTTTATGCACACTTCAGTGGGACTGGGTGAAACCACTTGGTGAGACCGACCTGTACAAAAGGTTTGAACTTTAGGTTTTTTGGCAAGACCAGATGAAACCTCTCGGTAAGACTGAGGCAAGCTGACCTAAGCACTTTTCACACTTCGGTGTCACCGATTGAAACCGAACGGAAATTCTGAGTCAATTTCAATTAGCAATAGATGGTTGGCAAGTGCTCTTTGGTGGGACCGATGGGTCAACTCGGTGAGACCGAGATGCTAGGGTTTAGGCAGTGGCTATGTCAAGTGTATCTCAGTGGGTCCGGATATATGTGTTCGGTGGTACCGAGATGGACTTTAGGGTTTTGGACATAGATGAATGTGAGAGTGTGGTTGAGGGTTTTGGAGCAATATCTCTAAGCACTTGGGCAGTTAGACCATCATCAAAACCTCATCCCCTTTTAATAGTATTGGCTTTCCTATGGACTCAATGTGATCTTGGATCACTTAACCAAAAATGTAGAGTCTTGAAGCTTTGCCAACACATGTCCTTATCATTTTGAGGGGTCCACATTCACATCCCATTGCTATACCTATATTGAACTTTGCTGAAATATTCATTGAGTAAGCATTAGTTCAATGATGTATATGTTGTTATTAATTACCAAAACCACCTGGGGATTAGTTGCACTTTCAGCTTCCAAGATACAAGGTTCCTCCAAGAAGATTTTTGTTTGCATTTATTAGAAGCTAGAATTCAATGTCATGGACTACATATTTGAAAGGATCAAGTTTGCTGCTTATGACAAAGAGAAATGTCTACCTTTTCCACCATCTGTGCAAATGCTCATTAATCATGTTGCAAAATATCAAGTGTTTGCAATGGACAAACATCATAAGCAATTTAAGCCCATGAAGGAAATCAATTTGTTTGATTCAAAGAAAATGGAAGCTTCTAGGCAAGTAAAGGAGTTGGAAAAGAAAGAACCCTCCAAGAGTGAAGCTTACAAGATGAAATTCATAGGGGAGAAGACCATAGAAATCGTGATGATGTTCATGAGGTCTCAACTTGCATTGGATAACTATCTTGAGAGAGGTTTCTATGTTCAAAACAACCTTCATACAGATCAGAAACAAATCAAGAATGTTCCCAACACTTTGCTCTTCAAGGAAGGTGATCAACCCCTCCTAGAAGAACCAGCTATGCAACAAGATGCACAAGAAGACACTCTAGTTGTCACTCTAGTAGAAAGCATTCTAGAAGCTGAAATCTCAGACTCTTCTGCCAACTCAAGCTCTAGTTACAACTCGGAAGATTAAGATGAAGATGAAGATGAAGATGATGATGATGTTGATGATGATGCTTCTTCTAGCTCTTAGAGCTCTAGGCTTGGTAGTAGCTCTCTGAATATTTTTGTTGTCCTTGATGCCAAAGGGGGAGAGATGAGTATAGATGGGTTTCTTAGCTTCATGGGGAGTAGGAGAGTGTTTCTATGGTTTGAGAGTTACAAGCCTGGTTACTTTATGTGATGTAAATTCCCTTCTTGTGTTATGTCTATTGCATCTCATGCTACTCTAAACTCCTGCATATCCTGCTGCACATTATGTGATATGATGCTTTGTTGCTTGTTGCACATGTTATGCTTATCGCATGAGAATTATTCGAATCGTTCTTTTTGAAATCATGTAGTTCAATTCATATTTCTTATTCACTACTGGAATTCAGTTCTTTGCCATCTGCCAGGTCTTTGCCGTCTGCTGGCAGACGGCAAAGAGGCTGTTTGCCGTCTGCTGGCAGACGGCAAAGAGGCTGTTTGCCGTCTGTCTTGCCAAAGCAGACGGCAAAGAACCAGCTGATGGCAAAGAGGGTCTTTGCCATCTGCACTTCTTTGCCGTCTGCTGGCAGACGGCAAAGACCAAAGTGGGCCCCACGGGGCACGGCACTGGCTAGGTCAAGCTCTTTGCCATCTGCCACTTCTTTGCCGTCTGCTGGCAGACGGCAAAGATTTCTTTGCCGTCTGCCAGCAGACGGCAAAGACGTGAGGGTGGGGCCCACAATGTCACGGCGGAGGCGGGCTAACGGTTACCCTCTTTGCCGTCTGCCGGCAGACGGCAAAGAGTTCTTTGCCGTCTGCCAGCAGACGGCAAAGAAATGAACTTAACTTTTGGCCCCGCGCCCCGCACCTCTCTCTCTCTCTCACATCTGTCTTTCCCTCTCTCTCTCAGCGCCGCCGCCCCGCCCTCCCGCCACCGCCTCCTCCCCGCAGCCCTCCTCCACCACCACCCCCTCCCTGCGGCCCTTCTCCACCACCGCCGGAGCCAGGCCGCGGCGCCGCCCGCCCCCTCCCCGCGGCCCTCCTCTACCACCTCGGCCCCGTCGCCCCCGCCGCCCCCTGCCCCGCCGCTCCGCTGCGTCGGGTCGCCGGCGAGCAGGCACCCCCGACGACCCAGCTCCGCCCCTCCCCCTCCGCCGCCCCGCGCTGCCGCCTAGACCCCCCCTCCGGTGAGCTCCACCCTCCCCCCCTTTTTATGTTTTTTTTATGTTTTTATTAGTTCATATTAGTTAGTTTATATTAGTTAGTTATTAGTTCATATTAGTTAGTATATATTAGGTAGAAAAAATTTAGATAGAAAATAAGAAAAGAAAAAACCTAGAAGAAAAAAAAGAAGAAAAGAAGAAGAAAAAAAAGGAAAAATAAAAAAGGAAAAGAACAAAAAATAAGAAGAAGAAGAAGAAACAGAAGAAGAGGAGGAGGAGAAGAAAAAAGAAGAAGAAGAAGAAGAAAAAAAGAGGAGAGGAGGAGAAGAAGAAGAGGAAAAAAGGAAAGGAAGAAGAAGAAGAGGAGGAGGAGGAGAAGAAAAAAGAAGAAGAGGTAGAAGAAGAAGAAAAAAGAGGAGAGGAGGAGAAGAAGAAGAGGAAAAAGGAAAGGAGGAAGAAGAAGAAGAAGAAGGAAAAAAAAGGAAGAAAATGAAGAAAAGGAAGAAGAGGAAGAAGAAGAAAATAAAAAAAGAGGAAAAACCCCGACCCCGACCCCGACCCGACACCCCGACCCCGACCCCGACCCCGACCCGACACCCCGACCCCGACCCGACACCCCGACCCCGACCCCGCACCGCCCCCCCGCCCCCCAGAGCCCGCCCCGTCGTCGGCCGCCCCGCCCAGCGGACCCAGGCCGCGCCGGCCACCCTGCCCCGCCCCATCGCCGGAGCCGCGCCGCGTCGCGTCGCCCCGCCCTGCCGCCGGAGCCACACCGTCGCCGGCGCCAGCTCCCCCCCACCTGCAGCCATCCTCCTCCCCGTAGCCACCTCCCCCCCACCCGCAGCCACCGGAAGGTAAGCCCCTCTCCTCCCCTGTTCTTTTTTTGTATTAGTTAGATAAACCTGGTGCCATGCTTATTTCATGTAGCACACAGTGAGAGCTTAGTATTTGGTGGATTGAAGACCAATTGGGTTCACAATTTTTAACTTGTAGGATTTGAGATTTATTTTGGTTTTAATACTTGGAAGCCTATGATTCATCTTGTTCACGGATAAAACGATACATCCCCTTGTCGATTTGCTAGGTTCAACACCTTTAATCTAATATAGGTTTTATATTTGTCTTCCTCAGAACATAGAGCATTTATTGTTTATTATTGCAGCATATATTCTTTACTTTTTTTTCTTCCTATTTTTACAAAGCTAATAGGACATGGTTTGCTCTCTCCTAAACTCTCTCTCTAAGGCTATAAGACATGGTTTGCTCTCTCCTAACCTCTCTCCTAACCCCGACCCCGACACCCCGACCCCGACACGGCACCCCGACCCCGACACCCCGACACCCCTGACACCCCGACACCACGACACCCAGACACGACACCCCCGACACCCCGACACCCCGACCCCGACACGACACCCCGACCCCGACCCGACACCCCGACCCCGACACGGCACCCCGACACCACGACACCCCGACCCGACACCCCGACCCGACACCCCGACCCCGACACGACACCCCGACACCCCGACCACGACACGACACCCAGACACCACGACCCCAACACCCCGACACCCCGACAACACCCCGACACTTAAATTAAGTATTCAATTTTTTAGGTATTCAATTTTTTTATTATGTTCATGATGATGATACACTTAAATTATATACATATTATTCATGTCAGGTATTCATTCTTTTTATGTTGTACTAATTTCGTTTACTCTTTGTCATTGCAGGTGTTGACAGATGGTGGGCGCGGGTCGAGAGCGCTCCGAGGCTCCTACCTCGGCGCGTGGTGGGAGGGGTAATTCCATTCCACCCTATAGCCTCCGGAGAGTGCTGGATCTCAGTATGTAGACACCACCGGCGGTCGCTTCTTCTTCGGCCGGGAGAGGTCGGGGGGGAAGAAGGCTGGTAGAGGTGGACGTGGCGGCGGGAGATGTAGGAAGGCTGCTACTACGCCTTCCTCGCCGCCACCCCCAGCTGATTCACCCGACCACAGGAGTGCTCCGTCTGAGATGGAGCCGCCTGAGGTGGACCCGTCTCGGACTCCGGTCCACGAGCCTCGGGCCGATGAGCCTATGGCAGACGCGCCTACGGCCGACGAGCCTCGGGCCGACGAGCCTTCGTCCCACGAGACTCCGTCCCACGAGACTCCGGAGCTCAGCAGGGATCACGCTGAGTTGCAGCGGAACCCATGGGTGGACTCGACGGAGTCGAGTGGCCGTGCTGAGGGTGGCTATAGTTCTGATAGCTATAGCGAGGGTGAGTGGGTTGAGGGGCGCAAAGTCTACCAGCGTGGTGGTACAAAGCTCCCGCCCACCCCGGCGACCCCCGACCAGAGGTGGTTGATTGCGCCTAACGGGGACAAGTAAGTGCATTTACTCTTTTTTAACCTTTTGCCTTCACGTTTCTTCGAATATCTAATGCGTTGGCCTTGTCATACTGCAGGTCTTGGACACACGAGCCTCATGTCCGTAGGCCCAACAGTGTCCTTGGTGTGATTTGTCGCCAGAGCTTCCCGGGGTGGGTCACGTTGCCCGGTGAGGGCCGGGTTCGAGAGCTAGGAATGACCTGGGAGCACTACTTGGCTGCCCCGGCCCCGCCGGGGCATAGGATCGGCGATGTCGAGTGCCACAAGGTGGCCGACATTGTGATCCAGACGTTTTGGGTAATTTCTCCTTTGCCGTCTACGTTGTGTTTCCTTCTTTGATTGGCAACCCTAGTGATTGTACTAATCCGTGCTTTCTTGTTTTATTGCAGACCTTCTACAGGTCTGCTGAGGGACAGGAGGAGGTCGCGGCTCGGGTTATCGACAATGAGTGCAGGCGCCTACTTCAAAACTTTCGGCACGAGGCTCGGACGCAGGCAGTTCGAGACTACTTGGCCTCGGCTGGTATTAGGAGGAAAAGAGAGAAGTGCCGCGTCAAGTTTCTGAGTAAGGAGAAGTACATGAAGGTAATTACCTATTCTTAAGGCCTTGTACTTAGTTTCCTTGATTTGATTCGTAGGCGTAGCGCTCAAATTTCTCTTGCTTAACTTAGGTGCCCCCGAGATGGTGTGCGGATAGGATGGACTGTTGGGAGGCGTTGGTGGATGAGTGGTGCTCTCCCCAATGGCGCTCCACCCACGACACTGCAAAGGACAAGCGTGGCAAAATAAAAGGTGTCCCACACCATCTAGGCAGCGTCAACCTACATCAGTACGGGGAAAACTGGGTATGTGGTTTGCTTCATGATTCATGCAAATTTATTCTTCATGCTAGCTTGAGCCCTCAACTAATACTCTGTTCCTCTCTTTTAGGCGCGAGAGAACAAGGCTCCAGTGCCACAGCTGTTCGACCTCTATGCCATGTCCAATACTGCCTCGTACAAGAAGGCCAAGGCATTCTCTGAGTCTGACCTCGATGATCCAGATAAACTCAGCAACCGCGCCTCCCACCACAAGCTTGTGAGGTACAGAGACGAGGGGAAGGTGAGGAAAGGGCCGGACTTTAACCCGAGCCAGCAACCTCTTGATCCAGAGCTGGTGATGATATCTGGTGGCGGGAGGCAGCATGGCTCGTTAGCCATTGGGAATGGACTGATACGTTGTAGTAGCACTCTCCCGCAGATCAAGAAGCGCCAGACCAGCTCCGATCCTGAGATATTGCCTCGTGCACGGCCAGTGGAGCTCGAATTCAAGGTTAGCTATACGGACTCAGATACCTTTCCTTCATTACATTGTGTGTGCGGCCGTCAATGATTACAATGCTAACGAGTGGTGTTGTAGGCTGCTATTGAGGCAGAGAGAGCGAAGACCCAGGCGCTTCTAGAGGAGAGGGACCGGCAGGCGGCGGAGAGGGAGAGGGAGCTTGAGGACAGGACGGCTAATGCGTTGGAGGAGGAGAGGAACCGGAACATGATGGCTAACCGGGCCCTATACGAGATGTTCGCGGTAAGTTTCTTCTGCATATTAGCCAAATCATGCACGTAATGTTCCTTACAGTAGTATCTAATATGACTGACTCGTCAAAACCAAATGTGCAGACCCTGTGCGAGAAGAACGACACGACCCCTCTGCCGATGCCAGTCATTGCTCTGGCGGGCACGGTGAGTTTCATTTGAATTGTCATTAGTTACTAGTCTTCACATTTGAGTTGCATCATGCTAACGATACATTGGAAATGATCTTTGGTGCAGCATAACTCCCAACAAGCATCGACCGATCCTCCTCCGTCAGCCACTGGCGCGACCGGTCCTACAACTACACCTACAACTACACCTCCGTGATGACGGTAAGTTTTCGCAAGTGTTTAGCATAACAAATGCGTACTTAGCTTAAGAAATGACCTATTTATCTCCAAAATGCCGTATACTTAGCTTAGTTTCCTCGAAAATGACATTATAACCTTACTTAGCTCAAAAATGACCAATTTTACCATCGATAGCTCTCAAATGACCTATACTTAGCTTAGCTTAAGAAATGACATATTTAGCTCTAAAATGACCTGTACTTAGCATTATTTCCTCCAAAATGACATAATAACCTTAATTAGCTCCAAAATGACCAATTTTACCACGGATATCTCTAAATTGACCTATACTTAGCTTAGCTTAAGAAATCACCTATTTAGCTCCAAAATGACCTATTTAACCTAGGAAAGCTCTAAAATGACATATACTTAGCATTTATTCCTCCAAAAATGAATTTATATGGTTAGCTAGCTCAAAAATGACATAATAACCTTAATTAGCTTACAAATGACCTATTTAACCTAGGATAGCTCTAAAGTGACCTATACTTAGCATTTTCCTCCGAAATGACTCAATATGCTTAGCTAGCTCAAAAATGACATAATATGCTTAAGAAATGACCTATTTAGCTCCAAAATGACTTAATATGCTTAATTAGCTCAAAAATGGCATAATTACCTAGGTTAGCTCTGAAATGACCTATACTTAGCTTATTTAGTTCATTTATGACATACTTAGCAAATTTAGGTCAAAAATGGCCTATTTAACTAGGTTAGCTCTAAAATGACACAGGTAAGCAATAAGAAGAAAAAAAAGAAAGAGAAGAAAAATTCTTCTTCTTCTTCTTCTTCTTTTTCTTCTTCTTCTTCTAGTCTTCTTCTTCTTCTTTTTCTTCTTCTTCTTCTAGTCTTCTTCTTCTTCTAACTTTCTTCTTTCCCATTTTGCAGATTGGCTTCAGATCACGGAAGCTTGCGTTGGAGTCTACTCTTCTCCTTGTCCTTCCTTTTTGTTGTGATTTTGTAGGATGAACAATGTGAAACTTGCTACCTATATATGTATGTATGGATGAAACTATATGGACCTTTTGCTTAATTGTTGGATATGTTGGACTTTTCATTTGGTGTATATATGTGTTGGATGATCATATCCATATGGCAGGGATATGTTGGCTATATGTACTTGTTGAAATATTTTGAAATGAATATATATATATCTGTGAAATTGATTGAATTTAAGAAAAAAAATAGCGGGAATATAGCCACTTTGCCGTCTGCTAGCAGACGGCAAAGGTCTTCGCCGTCTCCCAGCAGACGGCAAATAGGCCACGTGGCAGCAGCCTGTGCAACCTGGGCTGGCCTATTTGGCCTCTTTGTCGTCTGCTGGCAGACGGCGAAGACCTTTGCTTCTTTGCCGTCTGCTGGCAGACGGCAAACAGCCTGCGTTGGCCCAGCTGACGCCTAACATCAGCTGACGTCAGCTGCAGGCCTTTGCCGTCTGCTGGCAGACGGCAAAGAGCGCCGTTAGCTCCCTAACGGGGCTGGCACCTTTTGTCTGCCGTCCAGGGTCTTTGCCGTCTGCCGGCAGACGGCAAAGAGGTTTGCTTCTTTGCCGTATGCCGGCAGACGGCAAAGCGGCCTTTACCGGCAGCTGTTCGGCCGGACTATTGGCCGTCTGCAGGCGGACGGCAAAGGCTTTGCCGTCCGCCAGGCAGGCCTTTGCCGTCTGCTATGGCAGACGGCAAAGACCCTGAATCCAGTAGTGATTGTCTTTCTATACTCAATGGTGTTGTCATCAATCACCAAAAAGAGGGAGACTGAAAGTGCATCTCCATAATACCCTAGTTGGTTTTGGTGATTTTTAAGAAAACTACTTGAGAGGACTAATGGTTTTAATAAGTTTATTTCAGGGACTAGGACTAATTTTCTTATGCATGTCCTTGGCTACAAGTGGAACATCATTTGTGACCCCCACAAACAAATTTTCTAGGTATTGTCCTCATCAAGCTCTTAGCATGTATGTTCTAGGCTTTTAGTGCAAGATTCACATTGAGTGTAGGATAACCGTACTATGAAGAGGGGCGTAAGCAAAGTACTTTGGTTTGAACTCCAAGAATAGATCCTAAGACAAACTCCTTCAAAATCCTCTACCCAGCCATTCCCTTTGTATGAGTTTCTCTAAGCCCCGGTACTTTCGAAGGTTTATCTTTCGGCACCATCAAAGCACTTAGAGTTATTCATACTCAGAGAACAAAGCCAGTTTCAATATTCAGAACCGCCGTTCATTTTGTTCTGGAACTACCAAGCCAATCCACTTTGAAACATTCACTGTTTTCTCTGGAGCTTCCGAGCCGGCTCGGTTTGCTTCTCTCCTGGTCACCGTATAAGTTTGGTACCACCGCTTATTTTTCAACTGGAACTTTCCAGCTATGACTTAGCTCTGTTCTACAAATTCTCATTATGAGAATTGTTCTGTCTACTACCTGAGCCATTCTATCCTCATAGAAAAGGTGCTACCTTTTTCGTTAGGAACCACCGCTCATTCTTTCATCAGTACTTCCGAGTGTTGTATTTCATCTGGTTGATGAACGTTGCCCTGACCATTCAAATTTATTTGAACTGTCTCGGTAGTTCTGCTAGTTTTCTACCGGTGCTTCCAAGCCTAGTTACTTTTTGTAGTAACAGTCAGATTTTGTATCTTCTCTATAAATAGCCTCTCATACCCTTTGATGGCTGCATCCATAATTGTTCATTCCATCCATTTCAATCATCCTTGCCAGCCACTACCATCACACTCCACTCCACTCCATCCCACTCCACTCCACTCCATCCATCTCCACCATAGAGGAAGAGAGATCCAAGTCAATAAAAGAAGAAAGAAGTGTTGGGTGATTCCATGTTCTCTTCTTGATTCTTTGAAGGCAAAGAACTTCCCTTTCTTGAATCCCTACACCTCAAGTTCATTTCTTTCACCATAATCCTATCCTTGTGAGAGAGTAATCCTTCGGATTTTGAGAGAAGCTTTGATTGAAGATCATTCAAGGAGTTCTTATCAAGTGACTTTGCTTTGCTTGTTACTCTCGGATGGTGAGCGCATCCTGGACAGTTAGGAGTCACTTGAGATCCTATGAAGTTCTAAGTGTGAAGGGCTTGTGAGTTTTATTGGCCCGGAGATCGCCCACTTTTCAAAGATCTACCCTTAGTGGAGCTTCTAAGTGCAAACCAAGATGGAATACATTGGTTGTGCTTCGTGAGCTGCTTGGTGGGTGTCACAACTGGGATCCTTGTGATACTAGGACCCTTTGCTTCGAAACCTCCATCAACATGGATGTAGGATAGTGCCAACTATTCAAACCATGAGAAAAACATCCCTGCATCATGAGTGTCTGCATTCTCTCTACCCTACCTCCTACTTACATGCAAGTTGTTACTTTCCGCTCCTTATCACTCTTGATTACTTGCTTGCTAAGTACTTGTGGTTGGCTAGTCCTAGTTGTCTTGTGCAAAAAACTGCCAACCCTAAAATTGGAATACAATTTATTTTAATAGGACTATTCACCCCCCCTCTAGTCCTTAGACCTTGATCCCAACACTTTCTGGCAGTGCAAGCACTACACACTTGATCTTTTGCAAAATACACGTCGGTTAGTCCAAGAATGTGCTTTCCCTTTAGGAGATTTTGTAAATGTCACATACCGGTGTGGGCTAGCCTACGATGCCATAGTCACCACACGTCGGCCTTGGCCATTAGACATGTCTCGAGATGAGTGCTCTCTTTCGAGAAATCAACCAAGTAAATCTTGCTTTTGACATGTCCAAGAAAGACCACATTGAGATTATCTCTCCTAAATACCGTCACATGAGTAAGATCAAATAAAGTATCATAACCCGCATGAGCCAATTGAAAAACGGAAAGCAAATTATAATGAAGTGATTGGACAAGCATGACACTCTCAAGAGATGCGTCATTGGTGATTGCCACCTTGCCCAAGTTACTCATGGTGTTCACCACCTAAGTTATTTCCCTCTAGAAATAATTATAAAGCACTAATAAATAATCACATAAAGCAAGCATACTTGCCTACTATCTAGGTGGATCACAAAAATGCACAAAAATAACCACTATATAAAGGATCTCAAAAGAATAACAGTGCAAAAAGTATCAACTCATTTGGACTTAAAATGCAAAAGTTATAGCAGGTCAAAGTTTGGCCAAATATTTGATTTTCTGGATATCAATGGAATTCCCGCAGAGAGCCACGTCGAAGGTGTACTTTAGAAATATGCCTCCATGCGTAATGGTTAGGGCAAGGGGCACACAGGCTCACAGTGGGATCTGCTCGTTATGTTTTAAAGGGGAACGACAGGGAACAATGCCCGCGGGGCTCCCCGATGATGAACAGCGGCGAGGAGGTCGCGATGGAGCTTTGGAAATGGACGGCTTGATGGAGGAGACAATGTCTAGTCAAATGGTAGTCAAAAGACGGTAGGGGATTGCATAACAGTGACTGGAGCTTCATCACAATGGCAGCGACCATCGCATGACGACGAGCTTCACTACTAGGAAAAAGCCTACTAGTAGCGCTGGTTTTTTGGCTAGCAGTAGCGCGGGCAGCAGCGCTAATAGTAAGGTGCTACAGCTAACTTGTAGCAGTAGCGTTGGTTGTCCCGCGCTACTGCTATACCTATTTGAGCCCCTCGTTATGACTTTTCCGGCACCATGGAGTACGATCTTTCTTAGGTAATGTAGTCTTGATTCTTCTTTTCACGTATGCTTCAACGTCATCGTCATCTTCCCTCATCGGGTTGTCGTATTGGTCGTAGTCTTCCTCGTTGGTGACTCCAACCATTCCGACGATGCTGCTTTTGCCTTAGCCCATCTGACACGGAACATCGTCGCATCGTGCATTCCAGCGTAGTTAAGCTCCCAGATCTCTTCGACCCTTCCGTAGAACCTTTCAGTTGTGCCATTGGAGTCGGTCACGCATTCAATCGTCACCCCTGAGTTCTGGTAATCACTGTCCATGTCTTTGGCCTGCGTGTAGAATATGTACCCGTTGATATCGTTTGGCCTCCGTGTAGAATGTGTACCCGTTGATATCGTTGTGCTCTACAGTAACTTCGTCGTCCGTCTTGCGCATCCCCTGATCACGGAACTTCTTTGCGATGATTTGTTTGTGCAGTGTCACATAATCATCTACCACATCTAGGTGTTGTAGCACTACTAAGTTAGCCCTGTCAAAGTCGTCCCGTTGATCCGAGTAGTCCACGTGCAATTCCCTCCGGCCGTTGTTGTGACCTTCTCCTCCGAGCCTCCCATGGTGCTTCTTGATGGGCAAACCAACAACAGGGTCTCCGCCGCCTATATAATTCTTGCAAAAGGAGATGCACTCATGGGTCAGATACCCCTGAACGATTCTCCCATCGGGACGGGTGTCGGTGTCAAAACCGGCGGATCTCGGGTAGGGGGTCCCGAGCTGTGAGACTAGAATCGAGGGTAACAGGAGACGAAGGAGACAGCGTTTTACCCAGGTTCGGGCCCTACTATGGAGGTAATACCCTACGTCCTGCTTGATTATATTGATGGTATAAGGGTTACAGAGTTGATCTACCATGAGATCGTATGACTAAAACCCTAGATGAGTTCTGTTGGCCTACAACCTAAAACCCTCCGGCTTATATAGACGCCGAGGGTACCTAGGGTTTACACATGGTCGGTTACACGTAGAAGGGATAAACATGCCTATTCACTACTCTAAACGTGGAGGACACGCCATGACTCTCGAAGCCTCCTTCCTGAAGACAGGGTCTTCGATCAATCCAGTGCTCGGTAAACGGACCATATAGTCCGGCCCATAAGAAATAGGTCAGCCTCCCGAGGACCCCTTAATCCAGGACTCCCTCAGTAGCCCCCGAACTAGCCTCCAACGCCAAGTGTCCAAGCTCCAGCTGCTTCAAATGATCAGAGTCTTCGGCTTGCGAGGCGAGTTCCTTTCTCCGAATAGTGATCGGCCGGGCTTTAGTTCGGCCTCCGACGACGTGTAATTTTCCCGATCATAGATCGTCCGAACACCATGTATAACCCGACCCTGAAGGCCAAACGTCAAGGAGTCAATAGTGCTCTCTGACAACCTTTCAGAGAAAAGGTCATGGCCCACCACGACCGCCGAACCAGTCGAAAAGACTCGATTCGCGGTTCGAGGCCGTTTCCATCAGCACGATTCATCAATGCACAGATCGCGCTCCGTTTCACACGGGATATGTTTAACCATGCGCGTATTACGGCACGCACGTCTTGGGAAGCGGAGAGATTCATGGCGTAGTGGAGGGAGGCTAACCGGCAACAAGCCCAATAAAAGGGAAAGAAAACCCCAAGGCTTAACCGCACTCCCCATTCGCATCCCTGCATCCCCAATCTCCTGAGCTTCCAGAGCCCAGATCTAGGTTTTCCACCCTTTCTCCTCCGAGCTCAGCCATGGCCAGCGGCTAGTGGAAGGCTTCTACGGTCACAGACCAGGACATCCGGGACCTCAAGGACGCCGGCTACCTCCCCGCCAATATCTTCCACCGTGCCGCGGAGGAGGGCCAGGTGATCCCCACCGCCAAACCAGGCGAGAGGGTGGTCTTCATTCATCATTTCATCCGAGGACTGAGCTTCCCCGCTCCACCCCTTCATGAGGGGCCTCATGTTCTTCTACGGACTCGACTTCCACGACCTCCCGCCGAACTCTTTCAAGCATATATCGGCCTTCATCATCGTCTGCAAGGCCGTCTTGCGGATCGAACCACACTTCGGAATGTGGCTCAAGATCTTCAACATCAAGCCGAAGTGTGTCGCAGGCGCACACGCAGACTGTGGCGGGGCGGTCATCAGCAAGCTTCCACGCGCCGTATGGCCATCCGGCACATTCATCGACACCATCAAGACTTGACAAAAAGAGTGGATTTACATCACCGAGCCAAGGGAGGAGGGTGGAACTGTTCCTGCCGAATTCAGATCCGCCCCCCTCGACCAGATTGACCTCATGGGTCCGAAAGGGCCTCGACTGGGGGCCGGACACAGAGGTGGATGACCTGCAGAGGGGCATCGCCTCCATGACAAGGACGGAATCGAGCTGACCAACTTGGTCCAAATTATGCTTCGGCGGCGCATCCTCCCCTGCCAGCGCCGGGGCTCTCCTATGTGGACTTATCGGACGGACGATGATCCTACGATTCGTCAACTCTTCCGCACCACACGGGAGAAGCTGTGGAAGGCGATGTTCAAGGCGCAGGAGAAGTGGCCAGCCAAGAAGGAGGACGAGGGCCTGCGCACCGATAAGCCCCCTTCCGAGGTATGTCATAGCTTCATTAGATCGGCTTCGTTTTTCTGAAGGAAATATAAGTATTTTCCGATCACTTCCGCAGGAATGGCTGAGCAAGGCCACGGGCATCAAGTGCCCGGTTCCACAGCCCGAAGACCCCAGGTCCCAGCTGCTGTCGGAGATGCTCGTCGTGGCGCCTTATAAGGCGCCAAAGAAGAAGGAGAAGAAGAAGCCAGGCCAAGCAGGCCTGCGCAACAGGGACCAGCCAGGGGCTATGTCCGAAGAAACCCATGCCTTCTCGAATCAAGGGGAGGAGCGCATGGTTGAGGGGGGAGGCGATTCCCCCCTCACAGGAAAGAGGGCGGCGTCATCGGACGCCTCAGAGGATATACCTCCCCCCGCCCAGAAGAAAGCATGCCGGACACAGGTAGTTCTGTCCGACGATAGTTCGGACTCGGACACCGAGTCCGAGGACTTCGAGAGGGTTCCACGAAGGAACCTCAAGGTGAAACCCCCACCTCGAAGGTACAGACCCGAAGACCTCCCGAGCTATTAGTGCTAAGTTTTGAATATGATTATTATGTGAGCGCCTTATTGACTTGCAGCCCACCGCGTGTTCTCCCCACCGATCAAGTTTCGGACTGGGAGACCCCGCCCGAGCTAGCGGAGAGCGGGACCACGTCGTGCCCCTCTCCTCCGGGCGCCGCGGAGGATGCCACGGAGGTGTCCTCCCAACAGGCTCCTTTGGAGCCGGACATTGGAGGTGGGGGCGATGACGTCATGGTCGAGGCTAACACCTCGGCCGCCAAAGACCCGGGGGAGAAGCCCCTCCCGGATACTGAGGAGACCGGACGAGGAGATGTCCAGTCACCTCCAAGGCTATCTCCGGAGCGCACCATGCCTTCGGAGGCGCCGATTCAATCCCCGGTTGGAGATAGGGTCAACCGATCCGCACAGGCGCCACCGACCAATGGGTGGCCGGCTATGGGGGAGGCTCTATTTAGTGCCTCCCTCCCCGAGGAGCACTGCACCCATAAGGGTGTGGTATTGCAGAGCATTCAGTCCGTGGACAGCGGACTGAAGGAGGCCTTCAACGGTCTCCTGACGGGCTTTCAGGTGAGCCACGTAATGCTTTATTAATTCCTTTGAGTTATCATTACGTACACGGCAGCCCCCGAGCCCTAGGTAAGTTTGAAAAAAACTTACCAGGGGGTCAATCCTAGATCATTATCCGAACTATGTATAGGACAATATTTGTTCGGAACGGTCTAACAGCCCTTAAGAGGACCGATCATAGGATCCTTTTTATGACAGCTCGGAAGTTGCGAACCCATGTAACTTGATACGGTTTTGTTTTATACAGGCTTCGTCATCGGCGGCGGCTGTGAATGCTGCCGAGCTGGACGAGTTGAATCGGAAGCTCAAGAGCTCCGACGATGAGCTCGAAGCTCTGAATAAGAGATTCGACGAGGCGCAAGGTAAGCCGGACTAGAATATCCAAATTTTTCATTGCCATACTGTCAAAGGAGTATGTTTTGATATATTTGTAATGCTTACGCAGCCTCGGCGAAAGAAATTGAAAAGCTCAAGGCCGAGCTTGAGAAGGCGAAGCAGGAAACTGCGGTTGAGAGGGCGGCAGCCAAGGAAGCGGCTACCGCGCTATCCGCCTTGAGAGCCACCAGCGACAAGCATGAGGCTCGGGTGGAGGAAATCCAACAGGAGCTGAAGGATGCCGGCCAAAAGTGCGAGGACCTTGAGCGGAGAGGCAAGGAGCAGGCCGCCGAACTATCCACCATGAAAACAAATCTCCAAAAGGAGCGGGTGGATCGGCGGTCTTTTGAAGAACAAGTCAACCAGGAGAAGGCTATCATGGATGGTAAGCCGTATTTATTGCAGTGTGTCTACGGGGATAGCAAGTACGAGTTGCTTACCCAAGTATGGCGTTCCTCAGGCGCCTGCTCGGACCTCAAGAAGAGCACAGCGGACGCGAACCAGTTCTATGGTTCGCGGGGAGAAGGAGTTGAAGCTCGGCTGTTCTGGGCGCAGTTTGAAGCCCCCGAGCGCTCTCCTCTCCTTGTTGAGCAGCTGAAGCAGCTGATGGAGCTACACCGGATGGCGGAGCCGGCCATGAAGGATCTCTGCATCCGGCTATGGTCCAATGAGCCGTTGCCGGGCAGCTACTTCGGCCTGGTGCGGAAGCTGAGCGACGCCTCGTCCCGGATCGACGCGCTAAGGCGATCTTCCTGCATCGAGGGAGCTCGGATGACCTTTGCGAAGGCCAAGGTGCTCTGGCCAGGGATGGATCCAATGAAGATAGCCACCGCCCCTCCGCCTACTGGAAAAGAGCATAGGCACCCCGAGCTGTACTTCTCTGGCGTAATGGAGGATTCTCGGGCAATAGAGGAGCAATGTTCGAGAGAAAACATGTATGAGTAACGCGTTGTAATATGTTCGAAGACCTTTTAACGTGTTTATATTAAAAATGCATGATTTATCATGTCTTTTATGTTTTGCATCCTTTAGAGCTCCTGTGTGTCCGTTAGAACTGAAAGCTGCGAGTCGTCGGCTTTAGCCCCCATGTGGATACTATGCGGGGTGTCCCTGCCAACCGCACTGTGACCCTTAGCCGAACTATCGGCACCCGAAGGCGGTAGTGTGTGGCGGACAAGGCAATCGGACCATAATGCTTTATTGCTTTTCACTTAGCTGTAGGGGCGCGAGAAAGGAATGCAGGGGGCTGATGACTAGCCCCCAGGGGTTTGTGATGTTCGAAAGAACCGCGGCCAAAGCCTATATCACATGGTTTGTACTAATACCAAACCCATCGCATGACACGGAATAACCTCTGACGAGATTTAGTTAAGCTTGGATTCGCAGACCAGTTCTCGCGTACCATGACGGTCAGTTTTTGGCTTTCTCCCCTGAGGTGCTTGACCAGGCTAGCCAGAAGCACAATCGCAGCGGAACATAAAGGGGCAAGCACAGGAGCCGGGCAACCCAACTATTGACCCAAGACATAGTTCGGAACCAATGCATATAAAGCGGAATTCCAAGACGCCGAACGCAAAAATCAGTTGTGCTTAAGGCGATTTTATGTTAGTTCGAGCCCCCGGTCTATTAGCCGGTTGCGTCGTATAATATACCAAACAGGTTCGCAAGAAGAGAGGGAAAATAGAGAGTGCGCCAAAAACAGCGAAACGATCATGCAAGACGCATCTGTATTTTACTAATCAACTCTTATTATTCGAATTGCCGATACAACTGTTTACAGGTATTAAAAATGAAATATAAACCTTACAGGAGGGGTTGTAGCAAGGGTCTTCGATATTTGACCTGACATCCTGGATGTGCCCTGTCGCTTGTCCGCTCCTGCGTCTACCAAGGAGTTGTATACCGTGATGGGTGTAATGTTCGGCGAGCAGACTTTGGAGGAAAAGTCTTGGGAAGCCGCCGAAATGTGAACGAGCTTTACGCCATAGAAGGTACTTTATGGTACCTGTAGTGTGTCCGAAGACATCTTGATTGGTGATAGTTCGGTCGAGCCGAACACTTACCCTTCAATAATTTTTCCCCACCGCTGCCCATGGAACTTTGAGCGCGAAGTTGTGCCTCCTCGACACATACTTTGCCAGTTCTAGGGCCGTGCGATGGGGGGCGAGTCCCTATTTATGGGGAGAACAAGGTTCTGGTACTTCGGGTTGAGACCGAGCTCGCTTCCCAGCCTTGGGTGCCTTTACGGCAGGTGTCGACGCTTGCCGATCATCAGTGTAATGGAATTCGGCCGCCAGGGCCAACGCATGTTCCTCAGTTCGGAGGGAGCGCTCTGTGTTGCCATTGACAGTAATGACCCCCTTGGGGCCGGGCATCTTGAGCTTGAGGTATGCGTAGTGCGGGACGGCGTTAAAGTGAGCGAACGATGTACAGCCGAGCAGGGCATGATAGCCGCTGCGGAAAGGTACGATGTCGAAGATCAAGTCCTCACTTCGAAAGTTATCGGGCGAGCTGAACACTACTTCCAGGCTTACAGAGCCCGTGCACCGGGCTTCGACGCCTGGGATTACTCCTTTAAAGGTAGTGTTGCTGGACTTGATCCTTGACGGATCTATGCCCATCTTTTTCACCGTATCTGAGTAAATCAGATTGAGGCTACTTTCTCCGTCCATTAGGACTTTAGTGAGGTGATACACGTCTATGATCGGGTCTAGGACTACTGGTCGGGCCGAACCCCCATGACGGATACTGGTCGGGTGGTCGCGTCGATCGAAGGTGATCGGGTACGCCGACCATGGGTTATACTTCGGGGCTACAGGCTCTATGGCGTAGACATCTCGAAGGGCGCGCTTCCTCTCCTTTTTGGGTATATGGGTGGCGTATATCATGTTTACTGTTTTCACCTCTTGGGGGAATTTCTTTTGTCCGCCACCAATCGGACCGCGGGGTTCATCCTCGTCTTCGCTGCGTGGGCTCTTGCCTTGGTCCTCGGATGCAATCTTGCCGGCCTGTTTGAAGACCCAACAATTACGGTTGGTGTGGTTGGCGGGCTTCTCTTGAGTGCCGTGGATCTGGCAAGGCCTCTCTAGGATCTTGTCTAGCGGGGTGGGTCCGTCGTGTTTGCCTTTAGGAGGCTTCTTCCGCTGTCCAGGCCGGGAGTTGCGGAAGCCGGCGTTAACAGCCGTGTCATCGCCATCACTATTATTGTGCTGGCGCTTGTTCTTGTTGCGCTTCGGTTTCCCGTTTCCATCCCGAACTTCAGAGGTTCCGGGGACTTCGGGGTTATGGCTACGTCTTGCTAGTCAGTTGTCCTCGCCCGCGCAGAAGCGGGTCATGAGTGATGTGAGGGCGGACATTGTCCTCGGTTTGTCCTGGCCGAGTTGACGAGCCAGCCATTCATCCCGAATATTGTGCCAAAAGGAGGCTATTGCTTCGGCGTCCGGGCAGTCCACGATCTGGTTTTTCTTGGTCAAGAAACGATTCCAGAATAGCCGCACGGACTCTCCTGGCTTCTGGATGACGTTGCTTAGATCGGAGGAGTCAGGCGGCCAAACATAAGTGCCCTGGAAGTTAGACCGGAATGCCTCTTCTAGGTCCTCCCAACACCCAATGGAGTTTTCGGGGAGGCTGTTTAACCAGTGCCGAGCTGGCCCCTTGAGCTTCAGGGGTAAGTACTTGATGGCGTGGAGGTCATCTCCTCGCGCCATGTGGATGTGGAGGAGGAAATCCTCGATCCAGACGGTTGGGTTAGTTGTCCCATCGTATTGCTCTATGTTTACGGGTTTAAACCCTTCCGGGAACTGATGCCGCATCACCTCGTCCGTGAAGCACAGTGGGTGGGCAGCGCCTCTAACCCGAGCTATGTCACGCCGGTGATCGGCGTCTGTCCTAGCTCGGTTTCGTTCCAGACCTTCATTGTTGCAGTCGAACCAAGGCCGGTACCCTTCCCGTCTATCGGGGGAGTATCCTCTGGATCTGTAAATGGATCGCGTACGACCTGCTCTGTCGTCCAGGTCGTGTCGCAGGTCGAACCTGTCAGCGGGCTCTAGTGGCTCCTTTCCCCGTCTACGGGGTATCGTCGGCCTGTAGCCGGTGTTGTCAGCCGTCCTGTCCCGTCCTCGAGGAGGGCGATCTGGCTTGTCGTATGGGGTATGTTTACGGGATGGCGTATCAGAGAGTTCGTCGTCGAATTGTGGCAGCAGCCTTCTGCGTGGATAACTCTTAGGCTGGTCCGATAGATCGGTACCATATCCCTCCTCAGTTGAGAGGACTCTCGTCCATCGATCGTTGAGGTTGTCTTGTTCGGCCTTAAGCTACCATTCTTTTGCTTTCAGGCTGCGGGCCATGGCTATAAGCTGTTGCCTGAATAGTTCCTGATCTGCAAGGTTATCGGGGATGGCGAAGTCATCAGCTTCCGCATTGTCCTCCCCCTCGATAGAGCGGAGGTAATCGTCGTCCTCGGGATCATCTAGATCGTCGGGGTTGCGCCGGTCTTCCGGCCTCTCCTAACCCTCGAACGGGCGCTTGGGGCTTTCGGGATCGCCGAGGTCCTCCGGGGTGTCTCCGTCCCCGGTGCCATCGATAACTTTTCGTCCCTTTTTTCCTTTTGACCGTTGATGCGGCTTTCGGCGTCTTGACGGCGCTTCCTCTGATTTGTCACCATCATTTTTCGGAGTGTCCACCATGTAGACGTCGTATGTGGAGGTGGCAGTCCACTGCCCGGTCTTATCGGGGGTGAGTGCGCAATCCTCCTCATCCATGTTATCTGCTTCCTCAGAAGCATAGTCCAACATGTCGGTTAAATCCTCGACAGTGGTTACCAAGTGGGTGGTGGGTGGGACGAAAAATTCGTCCTGACCCGTCTGAAGCCCGGTCTTAGAACAGATCGGGGTTGGGTCGTCGGTAATCTTCATCGATGAGATCCGATCTAGAGCCTTGTTGAGTATCGGGAGCTCGATCGGGTCGGCCTGCCCAGAGCTTCCAGAGTGAACCTCCGATGCATCCGCGCGGGGAGTGTGTTCGGCAAGAACAGATGTCCGGACATCTGGCACTATGACCAGGTCCGGACTGAGAGTCGGGCCCTTGCCGGGGTAGATCCCGTGGGCGGGGCCGAAAGATGGACCTGGGGTTAAGGCCTCAGAGTCTTTGGGCGTGACAGGCGAGACTGCAAGCCCGGTTAGTGATAGATCGCCCCGAGAGTCTACGGAGAACTCTAAGTTCCCGAATCTGACCTCTTGATCAGGGGCGAAACTTCCGACACGGCCTAGATGGCCGGTCGAGTCGGCGTGCAGCACAATGCTGCCGAAACCGAAGATCTGTCCGGGGACGAAAGTGCCCGTGTTGCAGACCTCTTCGTTGATTACAAGACGAGCCATCGATTCCTTTAGCGATCACAGCGGAACTCTCAATGAAAGCACCAATGTCGGTGTCAAAACCGGCGGATCTCGGGTAGGGGGTCCCGAGCTTTGAGAATAGAATCGAGAGTAACAGGAGACGAAGGGGACAGCGTTTTACCCAGGTTCGGGCCCTCCTATGTAGGTAATACCCTACGTCCTGCTTGATTATGTTGATGGTATAAGGGTTACAGAGTTGATCTACCACGAGATCGTATGACTAAAACCCTAGATGAGTTCTATTTGCCTACAACCTAAAACCCTCCGGCTTATATAGACGCCGAGGGTACCTAGTGTTTACACATGGTCGGTTACACGTCGAAGGGATAAACATGCCTATTCACTACTCTAAACATGGAGGACACGCCACGACTCTTGAAGCCTCCTTCCTGGAGATAGGGTCTTCGATCAATCCAGTGCTCGGTAAACGGCCCATATAGTCCGGCCCATAATAAATAGGTCGGCCTCCCGAGGACCCCTTAATCCAGGACTCCCTCAACGGGACATGTTACGAACGAATCCTTTGATGACTCCATTCATCCTCTCGAACGGCATCATGCTTCGAAGGAATGTCGGCCCGAGGTCGATGATGTCGTCCACGATGTTGACACACAGATGCACCATGACGTCAAAGAACGCGGGCGGGAAGTACATCTCAAGCTCACATAGTATGACAACGATCTCTTCCTGTAGCCTTCGGAGCTGCTTCACACCGATGGACTTTCGAGAGATAACGTCGAAGAAGTTGCAGAGACCAGTAAGCGTGTCACGGACGTGCTTGTCCATTATCCCTCTAATGGCAACCGGGAGTATCTGTGTCATCATCACGTGACAGTCATGAGACTTCATCCCGCTGAACCTTTTCTTCTTGGTGTCTAGAAATCTGCTTATCTTCCAACAGTAACCTAAAAATAGGACATATCGAGTTTGCTCGAAATTCGCCGAAACGGAAATAAATCGACATTTCAGCAAAACATAAGCAACTCACGGGGCATGTCACTCACACAAATCCCTTCATATCGCAAACACACATATTCCCATTTTTGAAATGCACAACTTTTTACTCACCTATATCCTGAGAGAGATTGTGCACGGTTAGATCATTAGGCCTTCGCGACCTATAGGGATCGAAAGTGGATGGCTAAATAGCTAGCTAGATCAAGTTTTTCGGAGGAGAGATGACTCTAGCTAACTAATGGAGAGGGAGAGAGATGATCTAGCTAAATCTATATGTATGGAAGGAGGGAGAGCCAAATAAATGTGGAAGATAGAGCTAGAAGAGGCCATTTATGGAGGAGAATTATGCTGGAGGGGGGCATTAATGGGGAGAGAAAAGAGGTAGAAGGAAGAGAGTAGAAGGGCAATAATGGTGGAGAAGTAACTTAGAGAGGGGAGAGGGAAAAGGGGGGAGGAAGGGGGAGAGAGGGGGTGTGGGTGAAAAGGTGGCACCAGCCACGATTAGCAGTAGCGCTGTATTCCTCAGGGCACTACTACTATGGGTCTTAGTAGTTGCGCTTATGAGTAGCAGCGCTACTACTAAGTGGGGCCCAATAGCAGTAGCGGTGTTCTCACAGCACGCGCTACTGCTAAAATCTTAGCAGTAGCGCTGTATTCTGGGCCGCGCTGCTACTACAGCTAGCGTCGGTGGGCTCGTTGGGTCCCACTTAGCAGTAGCGCCCTTTATATTTCCAGCGCTACTGCTAAGGCTTCCCTTGTAGCGCTGCCCAAAGCCAGCGCTACTGCTAATTAGCAGCAGCGCTTGCTATTTTCCAGTGCTACTAATGATGTCCTACCTATAAGGTTTTTCCTAGTAGTGCTTCCCTGCAAGGATTCGCTCGGGTGAGTCATGCGCAAGCTTCTAGAGGTAGATAGAAGCTTAGGGGTGGAAAGGGGTGGTCGGGATTCAACCAGAGCAGCCTGGCAACAGTGGAGGCTAGTGGCAGAGCTCTCGGATGGAGCTGAGGAAGGAGACCGTTCCTGTTGGGGAACGTTGCATGGGAAACAAAAATATTCCTACGCACACGCAAGATCTATCCATGGTGATGAGCATCTATGAGAGGGAGAGTGGATCTACATACCCTTGTAGATCGCTAAGCGGAAGCGTTAAAAACGCGGTTGATGTAGTCGAACGTCTTCGCAATTCAAATCGCCGAGCGTCCTGCGATCTCATCATGATCTGTCTCGCGATCCAATCACGATCCGTCCCGCGATCCCATCATGATCTGTCCCGCGATCAAATCACGAACCGTCTCGCGATCCTGATCACGGTCCTTCCGATCTATCGCCGAACGGATGGCACCTCCGCATTCAACACACGTACAGCTTGATGACGCCTTCACCTCCTCGATCCAACGAGCGATGATGAAGTAGTAGATGAGTTCCGGCAGCACGACGGCGTGGTGACGGTGGTGGTGAAGAACAATCTCCGCAGGGCTTCGCCAAGCAGTACGGAAACTATGATGGAGGATGAACTAGAGGGGCGGGGTTGCCAGCACACGGCTTGGGAATTCTTGATCTGTTCCGGGTGCTAGCCCTGCCCCTCTATTTATTTGTTGAGCCCTGGGGTCGAAACTTGGAGAAAGAGCTTCCTCAAAGTCGGTTTGGCCCGCAAGGCAAGAGTCCTCCTCGGACTCCAGGACTAGACGCCAGGGTCCTCGGCGTCTGGCCCCAGACGCCAGGGTTCCTGGCGTCTGGCCCCTGGCCTCTGTAAAACTCCTTTTGCACCTTCCTTAAAGCCTCGTGGGCTTTACCCCTTGGCCCAAATAAAGACTTCTCGTACCCGAACATTTCGGGAAACATCCGAAACCCCTTCCGGTGAATTCTGGAACCCTTTCGGAGACCAAACACTAATATCCCATATATCAATCTTTACCTCCGGACTATTTCGGAGCTCCTCGTCATGTCCGGGATCTCATTCAGGACTCCGAACAACCTTCGGTCACCAACATAACTACTCAACTATACTTATATCATCACCAAACGTTAAGTGTGTAGACCCTGCGGGTTCGAGAACTATGCAGACATGACCGAGACACCTCTACGGTCAATAACCAATAGCGGGACCTCGATGCCCATATTGTCTCCAACATATTCTACGAAGATCTTTATCGTTGAACCTCTATGTCAAGGATTCAGTTAATCCCGTATGATGTTCCCTTTGTTTATCGGTATGTTACTTGCCCGAGATTTGATCGTCGGTATCTCTATACCTAGTTCAATCTCGTTACCGGCAAGTCTCTTTACTCGTTCCGTAATACAAGATCCCGTGGCTAACACTTTAGTCACATTACTTGCAAGGCTTATAGTGATGTTGTATTACCGAGTGGGCCCTGAGATACCTCTCTGTCACACGGAGTAAGAAATCCCAGTCTCGATCCATGCTAACTCAACAGACAACCTCGGAGATACCTGTAGAGCATCTTTATAGTCACCCAGTTACGTTGTGACGTTTGATACACACAAGGTATTCCTCCGGTGTCAATGAGTTGCATGATCTCATGGTCATAGGAACAGATACTTGACATGCAGAAAACAATAGCAATAAACTGACACGATCATATGCTATGTTCGTAGTTTGGGTCTTGTCCATCACATCATTCTCCTAATGATGTGATCCCATTATCAAATGACATCTCATGTCTATGGCTAGGAAACCTTCACCATCTTTGATCAACGAGCTAGTTAACTAGAGGCTCACTAGGGACACATTGTTTGTCTATGTACCCACACATGTATTTGAGTTTCCAATCAATACAATTATAGCATGGATAATAAACGATTATCATGAACAAGGAAATATAATAATAACCATTTTATTATTGCCTCTAGGGCATATTTCCAACAGTCTCCCACTTGCACTAGAGTCAATAATCTAGTTCACATCACCATGTGTTTTACATTGTTATGAATCTAACACCCAATGAGTTCTGGGGTTCGATCATGCTTTGCATGTGAGAGAGGTCTTTCGTCAACGGGTCTGCGACATTCAGATCCGTGTGTACTTTGCAAATCTCTATGTCATACTGTAGACACTGCTACCACACTCCACTTGGAGCTATTCCAAATGGCTGCTCCACTATACGTATCCGGATTGCTACTCAGAGTCAATCGGATTGGTGTTAAAGCTTGCATCGACGTAACCCTTTACGACGAACTCTTTATCACCTCCATAATCGAGAAATATTTCCTTAGTCCTCTAGTTACTAAGGATAATCTTGACCGCTGTTCAGTGATCCACTCCTGGACCACTCTTGTACCCCTTGACAGACTCATGGCAAGGCACACACAGGTGCGGTACACAGCATGGCATACTATACAGAGCCTATGGATAAGGCATAGGTGACGACCTTCGTCCTTTCTCTTTCTTCTGCCGTGGTCGAGCTTTGAGTCTCACTCAACTACACACCTTACAAATCAGGCAAGAACTCTTTCTTTGACTAATCCATTTTGAACTCTTTCAAAATCTTGTCAAGGTATGTACTCATTGAAAGTTTTATCAGACGTCTTGATCTATCTCTATAGATCCTGATGCCCAACATTTAAGTAGCTTCATTCCAGGTTTTCCTTTGAAAAACTCCTTTTCAAACAACCCTTTATGCTTTCCAGAAACTCTACAGCATTTCCGATCAACAATATGTCATCCACTTATATTTATCAGAAATTCTATAGTGCTCCCACTCACTTTATTGTAAATACAAGTTTCTCATAAACTTTGTATAAACCCAAAAACTTTGATTACCTCATCAAAGCGTATATTCCAACTCCGAGATGCTTGCTCCAGTCCATAGAAGGATTGCTGGAGCTTCCATACATTTTAGCATCCTTAGGACTGACAAAACCTTCCGGTTGTATCACATACAACCTTTCCTCAAGGAAACCGTTAAGGAAACGATGTTTTGACATCCATCTGCCAGATTTCATAATCGAAAAATGCAGCAACTGCTAACATAATTCCAACAGACTTTAGCATCGCTACGGGTGAGAAAGTCTCATCGTAGTCAACTCCTTGAACTTGTGAAAAACCCTTTGCCACAAGTCGAGCTTTATATACGGTGACATTACCGTCCGCGTCCGTCTTCCTTTTAAAGATCCATTTGTTCTAAATGGCCTTTAGCCCTTCAGGTAATACTTCCAAAGCCCATACTTTCTTTTCATACATGGATCCCATCTCGGATTTCATGGCCTCTAACCATTTCTCGGAATCCGGGCCCATCATCGCTTCTCCATAGCTCGTAGGTTCATCGTTGTCCAACAACATGACCTCTAAGACAGGGTTGCCGTACCACCTAGGAGCAGTACGCGTCCTTGTTTACCTACGAGGTTCGATAGTAACTTGATCTGAAGTTTCATGATCATCATCATTAACTTCCTCTTCAACTAACGTAGGCTCCACATAAACAACTTTTTGCGTTGCGCTACTCTCTGATTGAAACAAAGGTTTCAACAACCTCATCAAGTTCTATCTTCCTCCTACTCAATTCTTTCGAGAGAAACTCTTTCTCGAGAAAGGACCCGTTTTAGCAACAAACACTTTGTGCTTGGATCTAAGATAGAAGGTTTACCCAACTGTTACGTTAGGGTATTCTATGAAGATGCATTTGTCCGCTTTGGGTTCGAGCTCATTAGGTGAAAACCCTTTTTCACATAAGCGTCGCAGCCCCAAACATTAAGAAATGATAGCTTAGGTTTCCGCCAAACCAAAATTCATACGGTGTCATCTCAACAGACTTAGATGGTGCCCCTTTTAAAGTGAATGTGGTTGTCTCTAATGCATAACTCTAAAACGATAGTGGTAAATCGATAAGAGACATCATAGTTCGCACCATATCCAATAGAGCACGACTACGACGTTCGGACACACCATCACACTATGGTGTTCCAGGTGGCGTGAGTTGTGAAACAACTTCCACATTGTCTTAAGTTGTATACCAAACTCGTAACTCAGATATTTACCTCCACGATCATATCGTAGACATTTCATCTTCTTGTCACGATAATCTCAAACTTCACTCTGATTTTGTTTGAACTTTTCAAACGTTTCAGACTTTTGTTTCATTAAGTAAATATACTCATCTCTACTCAAATCATGAGTGAAGGTAGGAAAATAACGATATCCACCGCATGCTACAACACTCATTGGACCGTATACATCAACATGTATCATTTCAAATAAGTCACTTGCCCGCTCCATCATACCGGAAAACGGGGTCTTAGTCATCATGCCCATGAGGCATGGTCCGCATGTCTCAACCGATTCAAAATCGAATGAGTCTAAAGATCCATCTGCATGGAGTTTCTTCATGCGCTTTACACCAATATGACATTTAGCGGCAGTGTCACAAGTATGTGGTACTATCATTATCTAACTTTGTATCTTTTGGCTTCTATATTATGAACATGTGTATCACTATGATCAAGATTCAATAAATCATTCTCATTGGGTGCATGGTCATTGAAGGTATTATTCATGTAAACAGAATAACCATTATTCTCTAATTTAAATGAATAACCATATTGCAATAAAAATGATCTAATCACGTTCATGCTCAACGCAAACACCAAATAAAAATTATTTAGGTTCATCACTAATCCCGAAGGTATAGAGAACGTGCGATGGTGATCACATCAACCTTGGAAACACTTCCAACACTCATCGTCACCTCGCCCTTAGCTAGACTCCGTTTATTCCATAGCTTTTATTTCGAGTTACTAACATTTAGCAACCAAACCGATATCCAATACCCAGGTGCTACTAGGAGTACTAGTAAGGTACACATCAATAACACGTATATCAAATATACTTCTGTCGACGTTGCCAGCCTTCTTATGTACCAAGTATCTAGGGTTGTTCCGCTTCAGCGACCGTTCTCCTCATAATAGAAGCACATAGTCTCGGGTTTGGGTTCAACCTTGGGTTTCTTCACTGGAGTAGCAACTAACTTGCCATCCATGAAGTTTCCCTCCTTGCCCTTGCCCTTCTCGAAACTAGTGGTTTCACTAACCATCAACACTTGATGCTCCTTCTTGATTTCTACCTTCGCGGTGTCAAACATTGCGAATAGCTCAGGGATCATTATTTCCATCCCTGGCATTTTATAGTTCATCATGAAGCTCTAGTAGCTTAGTGACAGTGACTTGGAGAACTATATCAATCACTATCTTATCTGGAAGATCAACTCCCACTCGATTCAAGCGATTGTTGCACCCAGAAAATCTGAGCACCTGCTCACCGATTGAGCTATTCTCCTTCATCTTGCAGGCAAAGAATCTTGTTGGAGGTCTCATACCTCTCAACACGGGCACGAGCGTGAGATCCCAATTTCAGCTCTTAGAACATCTCATATGTTCCGTGACATTCAAAACGTTTTGGAGCCTCAATTCTAAGTCGTAATGCATGACGCACTGAACTATTAAGTAGTCATCGGAATGTTCCTGTCAGATGTTCACAACATCTACAGACGACGCTAGAGGGGGTGGCGCACCGAGCGGTGCTTTAAGGACATAAGCCTTCTGTGCAGCAATGAGGACAATCCTCAGATCACAGACCCAGTCCGCATTATTGCTACCGTCATCTTTCAACTCTATTTCTCTAGGAACATATAAAAATTCAAGGGAGCTATAGCGCGAGCTAGTAATCTACAACATAATTTGCAAAGACATTTTGACTATGTTCATGATAATGAGTTTTGTTAATCATATTACCTAAATAACTCCCACTCAAATTGACATCCCTCCAGTCATTCGAGTGTCACATGATCCAAATCCACCAACTCAAGTCCGATCATCACGTGAGTGGAGGTGGTTTCAATGGTGAACATCTTCATGTTGATCATATCTACTATATGACTCATGTTCGACCTTACGGTCTCATGTGTTCCGAGGCCATGTCTGTACATGCTAGGCTCGTCAAGTTTAACACGAGTGTTCCGCACGTGCAACACTGGCTTGCACCCGTTGTATGCGAACGTAGAGTCTATCACACCCGATCATCACGTGGTGTCTCGAAACGACGAACCTTCGCAACGGTGCACACTCGGGGAGAACACAATTTATCTTGAAATTTAAGTGAGGGATCACCTTATAATGCTACCGTCGTCCTAAGAAAAATAAGATGCATAAAAGGATTAACATCACATGCAAATCATAAGTGACATGATATGGCCATGAACTTGTGCTTTTGATCTCCATCTTCAAAGCACCGGCATGATCTCCATCGTCACCGGCAAAACACCATGATCTCCATCAATGTGTCGCCATGAGGTTGTCGCGCCGACTGTTGCTTCCACGACTATTGCTAACTCATAGCGATAAAGTAAAGCAAAAACGGCAAAAAAAATTAAAGACAACCCTATGGCTCCTGTCGATTGCCGTACTCATCGACATGCAAGTCGTGATATTCTATACAATACATGATCATCTCATACATCACATATATCTCATCCTGTAATTGGCCATATCACATCACAACATACCCTGCAAAAACAAGTTAGACGTCCTCTAATTGTTGTTGCAAGTTTTACGTGGCTGCTACGGGTATCTAGCAAGAACAATTCTTACCTACGCAAAAACCACAACGGTGACACAAAAATTGCTATTCAACCTTCTCAAGGACCGCCTTTGTCAAATCCGATCCGACCAAAGTGGGAGAGAGAGACACCCGCCAGCCATCTTTATGCAACGAATTTACATGTCTGTTGATGGAACCGGTCTCTCGTAAGAGTACGAGTAATGTTGGTCTGGGCCGCTTCATCCCACATTACCGCCGTATCAAGAAAAGACCAAGGGAGGAAGCAATCTGAATATCAACGCCCACAAACTCATTTGTGTTTCTACTCGTGATCTCATCTACACATAGACCTAGCTCAGATGCCACTATTGGGGAACGTTGCATGGGAAACAGAAAATTTCCTACGCACACGCAAGATCTATCCATGGTGATGAGCATCTACGAGAGGGAGAGTGGATCTACACACCCTTGTAGATCGCTAAGCGGAAGCGTTAAAAACGCGGTTGATGTAGTTGAACGTCTTCGCGATTCAAATTGCCGAGCGTCCCGCGATCTCATCACGATCCGTCTCGCGATCCAATCACGATCCGTCCCGCGATCCCATCATGATCCGTCCCGCGATCAAATCATGAACCGTCTCGCGATCCTGATCACGGTCCTTCCGATCTAGCGCCGAACGGACGGCACCTCCACGTTCAACACACGTACAGTTTGATGACGCCTTCACCTCCTCGATCCAGCGAGTGATGGTGAAGTAGTAGATGAGTTCCGGCAGCACGACGGCGTGGTGATGGTGGTGGTGAAGAGCAATCTCTGCAGGGCTTCGCCAAGCACTACGGAAACTATGATGGAGGATGAACTAGAGGGGCGGAGTTGCCGGCACACGGCTAGGGAATTCTTGAGCCCTGGGGTCGAAACTTGGAGAAAGAGCCTCCTCAAAGTCGGTTTGGCCCGCAAGGCAAGAGTCCTCCTCGGACTCCAGGACCAGACGCCAGGGTCCTCGGCGTCTGGCCCCTGGCCTCCGCAAAACTCCTTTTGCACCTTCCTTAAAGCCTCGTGGGCTTTAACCCTTGGCCCAAATAAAGTGTTCTCATACCCGAACATTTCGGGAAACATCCGAAACCCCTTCCAGTGAATTCCGGAACCTTTGCGGAGACCAAACACTATTATCCCATATATCACTCTTTACCTCCGGACTATTCCGGAGCTCCTTGTCATGTCCGGGATCTCATCCGGGACTCCGAACAACCTTCGGTCACCAACATAACTACTCAACTATACTTATATCGTCACCAAACATTAAGTGTGTAGACCCTACGGGTTCGAGAACTATGCAGACATGACCGAGACACCTCTACGGTCAATAACCAATAGCGGGACCTCGATGCCCATATTGGCTCCTACATATTCTACGAAGATCTTTATCGGTTGAACCTTTATGTCAAGGATTCAGTTAATCCTGTATGATGTTCCCTTTGTTTATCGGTATGTTACTTGCCCGAGATTTGATCGTCGGTATCTCTATACCTAGTTCAATCTCGTTACCGGCAAGTCTCTTTCCTCGTTCTGGAATACAAGATCCCATGGCTAACACTTTAGTCACATTGCTTGCAAGGCTCATAGTGATGTTGTATTACCGAGTGGTCCCTGAGATACCTCTCCGTCACACGGAGTAACAAATCCCAGTCTCAATCCATGCCAACTCAACAGACACCCTCGGAGATACCTGTAGAGAATCTTTATAGTCACCCAGTTACGTTGTGACGTTTGATACACACAAGTTATTCCTCCGGTGTCAGTGAGTTGCATGATCTCATGGTCATAGGAACAGATACTTGACATGCAGAAAACAATAGCAATAAACTGACACGATCATATGCTATGTTCATAGTTTGGGACTTGTCCATCACATCATTCTCCTAATGATGTGATCCCGTTATCAAATGACATCTCATGTCTATGGCTAGGAAACCTTCACCATCTTTGATCAACGAGCTAGTTAACTAGAGGCTTACTAGGGACACATTGTTTGTCTATGTACCCACACATGTATTTGAGTTTCCAATCAATACAATTATAGCATGGATAACAAACGATTATCATGAACAAGGAAATATAATAATAACCATTTTATTATTGCCTCTAGGGCATATTTCCAACAGTTTCGGCCCTCCCTCTGGTGCTCTGGGGACGATTAAGTGGATGTGGCGTGAGATGCGGGAGATAAGAGACCAAGGGGAGCGGCCTTCATAGCCGGCTGGCGATGCTTGACTCCGGTGCCACCATAGGGATGTTGCTAGGGTGGTGTATGGCTCACCGGAGTTGGCATCAAACAGTGCTAACTAAGAGGGAGTCAGATGGGTGTGACTTCGCGAAAGGAGCTCGGGGGAAAGTGCACGAGGAGAAGTCACAGGCACGAACAATGGCGGCCAGTGTGACTACCGGTTGTGCGATACATTGGGAAGTGGCCAAGGGGGATTTGACTAGTGAAGGGTTGCATGGCAGGAGGATAATATGTCAGCGCAAGAAGACAAGTGGGGGTTGGCTGAGCTGACCAACCGATGCGACGCACAGTGTAGAGTGACTATTTGTCATGCCAGCCTCGCGGTCACCTCATAAACTCCGGCTCTGCTGCACTTCTTGGGGTCAAACCACTTTCCACATGTGCCTTTAACCTTGATGAGCTGACTTAGAGTGGTTTGGCGCCAAGTGCTACACTGAACTGAGAGCTTTGAGTTGAAAACCCCCATTGTCAGAATGTATTTGTGCCGAATTATGGAGAATTGACTTGGTGAAATGACCTCAAATTGGGAGGGGGGTGTGGTAAATAGGTAGAATGAGTCATTCTGCCAAGTTTCATCGAAAAAGGATAAGGTTAGATGGCACTTAGTTCACAAGTGTCCGTTTTAGGGAAAATCTAGGGTTGGACCATGCACTCAACTTTTGCATTGTGGACGCTGAGATTTTTGTGAATTTAGATTTTATAGGAATGTTAAAAATTTATGATAATATTTTGGAATTTTTTGGAAGGCTAGAAATATGAGTTGCTTCATAACTCACATTAAAAAGGGAGATTCCTTATATAGAAAAGGAATATTTAAATGGATATAGCAATGCTTTGACAACCTTTGAAGAAGTTGGATCCACTTAGGAGAGGAAAGGGTCATGGGTTAAGTCCAAATGAGTTCTTTGACAGAAGATCCAAATAAAATTCGAAGGAAAACCTCGAAAAAGAAGAAGGAAAAAACCAAGGTGTTACAGTAGTTCAGCTTATCCCCTTTCGAAGATATGAGAACGACTCTAGCACCCACGCCCTGGAGCATCATGGACCCAAGAAAGTACACGGTCCAAAGCTCATAGTTGATTTGCGACAGGAAAGACTGGCATTCTGTCCACTTGACTATGAAATCAGCGAGTGCTAGTGATTTGATGGCCTTCCAGGGCTCGTAGTTGATGTCAAAAGCCATGAGCTAAACAACCCACTTGGCAACTCAGCCCGTGGCTTCCCTGTTGCCGATGATGTCAAACAGAGGGGCGTGGCTGACTAGGGTGATCGAATGCACCTGGAAGTAGTGAACCAGCTTTCACGCCGCCATGAATACACCATAGGTGATTTTCTGGTAGTGTGGGTTGCGCATCTTTGACTTGGATAGGACCACGCCGATGTAGTAGGCTGGTCGCTGAACTTTCTGGGCCTGGCCTTCTTCTGTGCGTTCAACCACAAGGTCCATGCTAACTACCTGGGTAGTAGTGGAGATGTACAAGAGCATGGGCTCGCTGTCCATGGGTGCGACCAGGACTGGATTACTTGTGAACAATCGCTTGAGGTCGTCAAGCGCGAGTTGAGCTTCCGGGCTCCAGACGAACTTGTCTGACTTCTTGAGGAGCTGGTAGAGAGCGAGGGCCTTTTCCCCGAGTCGTGAGATGAACCGACTCAGGGCGACCACGCACCTTGCAAGCTTCTAGACGTCCTTCAGGTTCTTGGGCTTACCAAGCTTGGCGATGGCATCAATTGTATCAGGGTTAGCTTCAATCCCTGCTCCGAGATGATGAATAAGAGTTTTTTTACTGATGGGACTCCAAAAACACACTTTTTCAGGGTCAGCTTCATATTAACCACAACATCGTCGACTTGGGCCTAGACATTTTTGCCAATCTGATCATGGAGGCATTTGTGGATGCATCGCTAGTACATGGCCCGAGTGTTTTTTTAGTCCAGAAGGCATCGAGATATAGCAAAAAGGCTCCAAAGGGAGTGATAAAGGAGCTCTTTATCTGATCTTACTCCTTCATCTTGATCTGGTGGTAGCCTGAATAAGACTATGGAGTCGACCACTTGTTCGATGCGACGAAGGGTAAAGGGGACCTTTGGGAATGCTTTATTGAGACCGGTGTAGTCTACACACATGTGCCATGTGTCATTCTTCTCCTGGATTAAGACTGGGTTTCCCAGCCAATCCGGATGGAAGACTTCCTTGATGAAGCCAGCTGCCAGCAATCTGGCGATTTCTTCCCCGTTAGCTTACGCCTGTCTTCTGTGAACCAGCACAAGGATTGCTTGACAGGCCTTGCACATTTGATGATGTTGAGGTAGTGCTCGGCAATATCCGCTGGAACACTATTCATGTCAGATGGCTTCCATGAGAAAATGTGCAAGTTCTCATGAAGAAAATTGATGAGTGTGCTTTCCTATTTTGAGTCCAGGTTGGCTCCAATCTAAGTCGTCTTGAACGGGTCCTCAGGGCTCAGGGTGCACCTGGGCCTTCCTTGTGTGTTGCCCTGATTGGAAAGTTGTTGCCGGGGTGGCCTTCTTGCTCGGAGGGGCTGGCTCCGTGTCCACCGACTGGTTGAGCCCGGCAAGCTTTGTGGCGGCAATCTGGGACTCGGCAATGTTGATGCTGGCCACATCACACTCGTAGGAGCAATTTAAAACGCCATTGATCATGATGGTCCAGTTGGGACCCCACATCTTTAGCTTGAGATACACGTAACATGATTGAGCCATGAAATTTGCGTAGGTGGGGCGTCCCAAAGTAGCATGGTATGCATCCATGAAATCTATGATCTCGAATGTGAGGGTTTTGACTCAGAAGCTATGGGGGTTGCCAAAAATCTCTTCCAGAGATATTTGGCCTAAGGGTTGGGCACACTTCCTAGGCACGATACCGTGAAAGGTAGTATTGTTGGGTCTGAGTTGTGACAGTGGGATTTCCGTCCTCATGGGCGGGTCGGCATAGAAAATGTTAATGCCGCTTCCTTCGTCCATTAGGACTTTGGTGAGCTGGCACCCCATGGTCGAAGGAGATAGGTGCCTCTGACCAGTCCAGCCACTCAGGCATGACTGGAACTTGCCCGTTGACCTCACGGTGTGCAAGCTTCTGAGCCCGCTTGGAATCGGATCCAAGGAATATCATGAGAACTCTGACGTTCTTGGGGCACTGCTTTCTATTCCCACCCTTGGGATGGTCATTATTATCATCAAAATTGGGAGCCGGCTTGCGGTTGTCTGCAGGCCACCTTGTGAGAAAACTGCACTCATGATTGGTACGCTACATCGGATTCTCCTTCGTGTTCTGGAAAGAGCAGGGCACGTCCATGACCTCCTTGTAGGACAGCTTATGGGACTTGCCCATCTGCCATGTTCGGCCCTGAATCTTGCAGTGGCACCATCACTGCGATGGGTGCTGTGCTCTATGGCTGCAACGAGCTCATCGTCATCGCCGCCGTCGTCGTTCTTGCGCTTCTTGTTGTTGTCAAACCTGGAGGACTCGGGATTATCCTTTGGCTTCAAGGACTCAGCCTTGGGCTTGCCCTTGTCCAATAAAGCCCCAGACTGGCTGTGCACGGCCTCCGTGTTGGTCGCATATTTGTTTGCCAATACCATGAGCCTGCTTATGGACTGGGGGTTATCCCTAGCAATTTTGTGCTTCACGAGCTTGTGCTTGATGCCTTGGGAGAAGGCTTGGATGGCATGTGGCTCTGTGACCACCCCGATGGAGTTTTTCTTCCTGGTCCATCGCTGAAGATAGTCTCAGACCGACTCCCCGTCCTTCTGGACGGAGATTCCGAGATCCAAGGTGCTTCCGGGGGTGCCTCACCCAACCACGTCCCAGTGGTGGATGGATTTCTCGGTGACAGTGACATACACCGGGGGTGCCTCACCCAAAGGAGCCCGGTCTCAAGCTCTACCGGTGGGCAAAAAGGCCCAAGGCAAAGGAGAAGCCCTAAGGAGGGCACTGGAGACCTTCTTGCCATCCAAGACAAGGGCGGCGGCAGATGAGATCACATCTACATCTCTCTATATACCCTAGACCTCCACTGTCTATATAAGGGGAGTCCAGGGAGTCCTCATTCCCATCTATTCTCAGATAGAAACTCTCGTTAGCAATCTCATATACCATTGGATTCCCTCGCACGAAGTATCCCTCCACCATGAATAACCAAAACAAGCAGGACGTAGGGTATTACTCTTTGGAGGCCCAAACCTGGGTAAAACCTTCGTGTGATCTCCGATCTAAAACTTCCAACCATGCTTGAACCCCTACCAAGGGATCTGACTATATTTCGCACCGTCAATTGGCGAGCCAGGCAAGGGCAGCGCTGGCTGGAGACCGATCTTAGATCGGATCTTCCTCACCTCTTGGCGGCCTCTCGATGGGGGAGAACCCGACCTTCGGCTCTTTCACCTTCATCGTTGACGGAGCGAGCCAGGTCAATATCAACCCACCGGCCCACCCAAATACTATAACATGGGCGAACCCAACAGTTCTTGCGATCGCCGGCAACAATGACCTCCGTCCGAGGAGGTCCCAAGGCCAACAGATCGCGGTGGCGCCCATGAGCATAACATCAGCACCACCGACCTTCATACGATCTGACCCCCAAACATCTCCACCGACGGCCTCAGAACCCGGTGATGGGGATATGCGGGCAGCACCATTCCCTGGCTAACGGGGGCTCAGAGTTGCTCCGGCTTCATGCTCCTGGAGCGGCCCACGCAAGAACATCAAATTGTTGTGATGGTCTGTGACAACTGCCTCACCACCCACATGTCAGAGGACTGCGTCATCACCGGCTTCACAACTAGCGACAGCACAAACCTGGTTGACGTCATGTCAATCTCGGACGATGAAAACAGTGACGGTGGACCAATCTACTTCACCAACGACGACGCAAATGATGGCTTCCCCATTGTCCAAGGTCTCACCTACTCTGAACTTTGGAGTGACTCAGATTCATCCGAAGAGACCGGGACCTATCAGACCTCCTCAGAGAAGACCTCCCAGTCGGAGGCCCCGCAAGGTATCTCATTATAGCAAGTAATGATGACAACACCAGTGACCAACCTCGCGACTGCAACAACTCAAGCGCCAACAGCGACAACTACCACAGGGCTTGAGGCCCCGCGGCTTCCAACATCGTCACCGCAGGCCGCCACATCACAGCCTTCAATGGCACCCATCGTCACAACCTAGCAGCAAGGTGACACGGGAGTCCCAGGAAGCGCACCACATGGCTTTCCCATGCCAGCGACAACAAGCGTGAACCCAGCGGGCACCACAATAGCACTACCTCCAATCTCAGCATACGGCATGGACAACCTCACGATGCTGATTCTAGGAAATGACCCTACGTCAAGGACACTAGAGGCCCTCCGCGTGTCACAGTTAAACACACAGCTGTAGTTGAAGCAACGTACGTTGCAGGCCATGGCACACGACGCACGATGGCACAAAACAATGACACATCACACATGAAAGGATGCGCCACGCTTCTCGTGGACCGTGGGCTATCATCAACGACCTCGCAACCCTTGTCCGGGATGAGGGCATTGGATTCAACGAACCAACAACAGATGCACCACCACCAACACCAGCCTATGGCCTCCAGGCGGCCGCAACATTGATGGACATGCTACAAGTCACCCCAGGAGATCCCAAGCTCCTGGTCGACCTCACGCAAGTGCTTCACAGGACAGCGGAACAACAGGACAATGTGTCTCGCTCAAGGGAAATGCTCATGGGCACTGACAGCGTGCTTTTCGCAACCAACCACCCATCCCGCGAACGAAGGCAAGAGTCAGTACAATGAATGGAGGCCACACCAGGGGCTGAGGCCGGAAACCTTAGGCAGCCGATATCAGCTGTCGCATTACAACGACATGCAGCATTTCCGCCAAGAGGCCCCATGACGGCAGGCCAACCGGCTCACCTTCCGGATCCCCGGACATGAGCGACAGAACACTACGGGCAGAACCCGGGAGTCCCACCCTCGTGTTTCACCTCACTCACTTCAAGCATCGCACCAGCATGCTTTGGTCAAGCGGTGATCGCCTATCCTTTCCCCCAGCCGTTCATCGTCCTTGGCATCGAGAAGTACTCAGGAGACACGAAGCCCGACCATTGGTTGAATGATTACCTCACAGCAGTGGAAATGGCCAACGGCGATATAGGCAACGCCCTACGGCACATACCTTTGTGCCTGACCGGCCACGCACACTCCTGGCTCAGCGGCCTCCTGCCAAATTCAATTCACAACTGGGCAGACTTCGACCATGTTTTCCTGAACAATTTCGAAGGAACATACCACTGCCCAGGAAGCCGAGCTGGCCTTCACAACATCATACAAGGGGACAAAGAATCATTCCACGATTACGTAGCACGGTGGCTCAAATAGAAGAACACTTTGTCAAACATCTCTTATGAAACAGTCACAGAGGCATTCATGAGCGGAGCACAGGACCCCTTGTTCAGGCACAAGCTCGGCAAGAAGAGAGGCGAAGACAAGCCCACATCGATGGCAGCCCTCATGAAGGTCACGAATGATTTCGCCACTAGAGAGGAGACCGCCAGGGCAGGCCGCCGCCCCATGCCAGGGTTAAAACCCGCAGAACCCGCCAGTGGGGATGCCTCCAAGAACCATAGCAATAAGAGCAAAGAGGACCACAAAATAAAAGAGGAGCAACACTCTGAACTGGTTGCCGCAACAAACGAGCTGGAGGAGGCTGGAGCCAAAAAAACAGCAGTGGGGCGGCAAGCCCCAGCGACCTCCCCGCACGTACGAGCAAATCATGAGCGGACCATGCCTATACCACAGCTATGGGACTCACAAAGCTCAACACTGCACAAGGGAATGCTAGCTCAACGAGCAACTCATCAGAGAGAAGGTGAACAACCCTAGCGGAGGCCACAGCATAGTCAATGATGCAGTACCTCCGGCCCCGGTGGTTCTCCAGGACCAGCAGCCCATCAACACAGGGCAGAGAGCCTTCCCAAAGGACGTACGAAGGGTATATATGATCATAGAAGAGTGAGGCCAAAGGAGGCACACATGCTGACATCACCACACACGGGCTAGACGACACAGTCAGTTCCTTGAGTGGTTGGAACAAACAATCTCCTTTGGGTAAGAAGACCACCCAGAGATCATCGGCAGCCCAGGCAGGCTACCACTCATAGGCGATCCACTCACCGGAGACTGCATGTTTCCCAAAGTACCCATGGACGGGGGCTCCAAAATCAATATACTATACGCTGCACAGGATGTACGTACCATTGGAAGCCCTCCGGCCTTCATCGACAGAGTCCACGGCATAGTACCAGGAAACAAAGTCGCCCCAATCGGACAAATAACATTCGAGGTCGTTTTCAGAACGCCGCGTAATTTCAGATGCGAGCTCATCCCTTTCGAGGTCATCCCCTTTGCAGGAGGATATGATGCGGTCCTAAGAAGGACGACATTTGCAAAGTTCATGGGATACCAAACTATGCCTATATGCAGTTGAAGAAGCCAGGACCACATGGAGTGGTCACATTCACGGAAACCACCTGCAAGCTATTCAAGCAGAATCAGTGAACCTGGAGGAGGTAAACTCACATATCAGGGGGCAGGCAATGACAGCAAGAGCCCCCCGAGGGACAAAACTCCCCCGGTACGACTGGGGGCATAGACCTCCGGAATACCCAGAGCACACAATACATCTAGACCACCCGAAATACAGTGAATACCGACCTACCAGAAGGCCACACACCTATTGGTAAGTCTAGCAGACTCCAAGAAAGCCCATGGTCAGAGGGAAGAAAGGTCGCAGAGCCATCCACGTCATGACTATCTTAGTAATTTTACATTATAGTTTTTTACTTAAGCATAAGTTTCAATCGTAAGACTTCGTGGAATAATCATTTTAGCTTCATCATGTATTAGACAGTAAATAAAAGTGATTTGTCATGCAAACACTTTTATTTCAATACAAACCATATGATCGCTAAATGGAGTACACAAAGCATTTCGTACTGAACCTCCCCTGGAAATGTTTGTTGATTGGTTCAAGAGACCTCCCTATTTTCGCAACTCAAGGGTTGCATCGTTTTTTTGACCTCCACGTAGTCCGTATAGGTACTGCATCCAGTAACCCTACAAATACAAGTACCGGGGGCTGCATTTCTAGTACACCAACCTCCGTCGTCCAAATAGCAGGACGACTGGTCACAGACTTACGGCCTACATTGTCAGTTGAGCCACGACACCAAGTCTTAACACATGCTGAGGACCGACCCAGAGCCCGATGCCAAGTCTGTGCAAGAGTGCACATGCAAGCATGCCGCGCTCCTAAGGGCCCTCTGTTCCAATAACCAACGCTAGCACGCGAGTTAATTGGTTGAACAGTGGCGTTCTCACAGTGGATATTAAAGAGATCACACAACACAAGCAATGGCAGGTCCAAATCACAACAAACAACAAAGTAGTACTAATCAAATATTACATCACAGTTCCAGTGCAAAACTCACTTTGCAAGACTATCGGGCTTGGGCACCCTCTTAACAATGTTTTGTAGGGGACAAACTCCTGCAGCGTCCTCAGCTTCTTCAGAGACCTCATCGTAAAACTGCTGCAGATCTCGACCTCCAGGAGGGCCTTGCACCAAAGGCCACAGATTCATGTTGGGATGGTGTGCCCTCACGTCAGCACAAACCTGGCGGGCCCCTTCGAAGGCTGTGGAGTAGATCTAGTCCTCCAGCTGCTCAGGGGACTTCCCAAGCAAGGTCAGCACAGCATCAATATCCGAAGACAGCCTGGGGTCCTCATGGAAGAGGGTACCAACAGCAACCCCGAGCACAATCTTCATCTTCTCAGCCACCGCCGTGACCTCCTGAGGACGGGCCTCCGCGTCATCATTCTAGATCTACGGAAGAGGGGCTGAAGGAACAAAGGGTGCACGCATCAAGAAAGAGGCTCCCAAACACATGAAACAAACAAACAAGACAAATCTCAGGAGCAATACATTTCGTGGCAGCCTGTAGGTTACGATAGTTCTATTGTGCCTCAGCCAGCTGGGAGGACGCATCTTCGCTTTCCCTCTGCAGCTGAGCGACCCGCTACTGACCCTCCGAGGACACGGCCGTCTGCTGCGCAAGCTCTTTCTCTGCGGCCTCCAAGTCCCGCCGGAGCAAGCCCTAGTGATCCATGTTGCTCTGGAGGTCGGTGCGGAGGACACGGCAGGCCTCCAGCTCCCGGTGGAGACCGGCCTCCAGATCACGCTTGGCGGACAACGCCTCATCAAGCTCCTTCTTGGCGGCCCGCTTGGCCTCCGCTGCCTGCGTACGGGCCTGGGAGGCCTCATCAAGCTCACGGCGAAGGGCAACAACCTCCCAGAGGGCTACAAAAGGGAATTACCAATACCCAGCAAATCAGAGAACAAAAATCAGGGACACCAGGCTAAGTTGGTCACAGAGCTGCACAATCACCTATGGCGCCGTCCCGAATCCGCTGGAGGCTGTCGGCATCCTGCTGATGGGCTTTCAGCTGCCTCTCCAGGTCCGCGACCTGTGCGGCAAGGCTGCGGTTCTCCTCGACGAGTGCCAGTGGCACGCGATCACGTTTACTATGGATCTCCCACAGAAAAGAACAAGTGGAATCAAGCACGGCTCCTCGAAAGCAGCCATACTCGATACTGCGGGCTACTACTATTACTATACAAAGATGGAATCATACCTTGAATCCGGGCTCCACAAAAAGCCCCACTTTCCGCAGGGTGGACCAGAGGCGCTTCAAAGCCGCATCAGTAGCTCCCAGACGCGTCACAACCTCCTTGGGCACCTCCGGTGCGTAACTCCCGGAGAAGGAGGGCACCTCGAGCATGACGGGCGGAGGGCACACTTGTAACATCCCAAAATTTTAAATTTTGGAATGTTATACTAATTAAGTAAAACTGATTTCTTGTGTGTTTGTTGTTTGAAATTGAGTGGAAATTTGAAACTTTTTGCAAATTTAATGAGAGGGAATAAAAGGACTTTCCCAAAATATTTCATTTGGCATCCACATGCACTTCTGTCTGAATTACCATTTGAATCCCATTTGAAATTTTGAACCAGAGAAAAACTTTACGTCACTCAATGATTTTTATGAGAAAAGATAATAGGACTTCTTCAAAATATATGAAAGAGAGTGGGAAGTGATGGGGAACAGTTTTGAATTCCATTTGATTCACATTTGGAAAGTTTTCCCTTTTGAGTTTAAAGATCATTTCCATTCATTCAAATAAAATAAAGAGAGAAGGAAATATGACTCCTTCAAATATCAGAAAGAAAATATGGAAAATGAATTATGAAACCAATAGAGATATATTTGAAAAATATTTGAAATCATTTGCATAGCCATTTCTTGAAATTATTGAATATTGCTTTTATTGGGTTTTATTCAAATTATTTTTCCTCTGAAAAAGATTAATTATGACTGAGGGTAAAATGACCCCCTCCAAAGCAAAAATAGTGGGGATTTATTTTGAAGTCATTTGGATTTTGAAAGAGGCATTTTGGATTGATTTTAAGCACCAGATTGCTTCTGCTTTTTTTAAAACTATTTAGATATTTTATTTTGGCAAAATAAATAGTTCACAGGGACCTACATATATTCTAGTATTTTTGTGCAAAGTTTCAATTTTTTCTAAGTTGGTTTGATATTTATTCCAAGCACTTTTGTGCTTCAGTTTAAAAAAAACACAGGCCCACTTACCTTCACGACCCAACCGAGGGTCATCTTCCTCCTCCGTTCGTTACGCGAACACGAACAGAGAGACCTCAGCCATGGACACCGCCACCCTTCCTTTCCTCCTCCCATCAATTCCTTTCCCCGATTCACTCCGGTGTCTACATGAAATTTGTGGAGAATGTTATGACGAATCCATTCAGGGAATTAAAATCTCGTTTTAATATGTTGATTACCCGGAAATACCTCCAACGACACCATTAATGGCCTCCACAATTCTCGCCACAGATCTCCTCGAACCAACCTCCCCTGCTCCTATAAAAGGCATCCCCAGGAGCGCCTCGAAGCCCCTCATTGTCACACCCGAAAGCCCTCTACAACTCGCTCTCCTCTGTGAGCAATTGCTCGCCGGAGTTTGCAAAATACACCGCTGTTCGTGGAATATTCCGGCAAGCACAAAGTGAATCCGATCTCCTTCTTCATGTCTTCGTAAAATTTAGTTGCTCACATTATGGACATTTTGGTTTGCTCAAATACACAGCCGGAGCGCGCTGTTCGCGATGAACACGACCGACCGGAGCTCCACACAACTCTAGCGACATCTCCATGACAATCGAGGATGGGGACAAGCACCACTCTATGTCCTTCACGACCTCCTCGTCGACCTCTGCGCTGTTCGGCAATTTTATTAACGCTGGAGACCATCTTCTCCAACTCCAGCGAAGCTCCGGTGAAACTCCGGTGAACTTTCTCTCTCCCTCTTGTACATGTTACAGCCAGACTTCTTAAGTGTCGGTCACCCTTTCTTAGCCACAGAGCAAGCACTTTTTCAGCGAACCAAAACGTGACACGTGTCCCTGGCAGATCCATAGCGAATCCTGTTATCAGATTTAGTTCTGTTTTTAAAATAGCCACAACTTTTCCATATTAGATCCAAATTGAGTGATTCCAAAGCCCACATCTCCACAATTTTATCATCTTTCCAGTGAAACAAAAAAATATGTTTAATTAGTTTAAATTTGAATTTGCTCAGATTTCATCTTAACACTAAATTTGGCCTAACTTTTATATAAAATATTATTTTTGAGTAATTCTTTTTTCTAATGTTTTCTATATGTTATATCTACCCAGTAGATCAATAAAACTATTTTTTGAATTATTTAAAACTGTTTTGGAACAGATCCAAGTTGTAACTTAATTAAGCCATACATGTTGTTTTATAAACTCTTCTTAATTGATTATTTTTGCAAATTAAAATATGCAACAAAAACTTTCTGTTAAATTAAAAAGTTTATATATTTTATTATATTGAAAATTTATTTATGATCAGAAACTTTATTTGGTTTTCTCGGAGTGTTTGATAAGCTTTCTCTATGCTTCTTTATGCTTTCTTTTGCTTGTGGACTGATTGCTTATTTGTATGTAATTGTGTGGCTATGATAGATTTCTCGGAGTGTGACGAGTAGAATTATCACGAATTGTGAGTGCGATGAACTTCATCAACAAGCACTAGGCAAGTCACTTTGATCATACTTTTACTTCCAATGTTTTATTGCATTAGATCCACCCTTACACTTGCATCAAGTAGGGAAATTGAAATTGTGCCATTGAGTAGTATCATGAGGTAGGAACCCAATACCTTTGTTACGAAGCCCCGGGAACCGATGAATTAGTTATGCTGCTATGCTTCAGTAGACGGGGTTGGCAAGAGTAATTTTTATGAAAGTTGTGAGAGTGATAAATTGGGTTAACCTTAAGGTTGCAACAATTTCAACACACCTTTGGGTGGATTGGTTGCGGGCACCTGATTTCTATCAGGATTTGCCCGGGCACCTAATGTCTATTAGGATTTGCCCAGGGGATCCTGGTGTCTACCTATGATCACCCTACGAACTGCCACCCAGGCTCAAAGGGATAATAGATCTTTCAAGACTAGAAGCTTACGTGTGCAGCCAGAAGCCATTATGGGCTCTGGCATAGTGGAGTAAGTTGTAGGAAACCTTACTGGGCGGTACTATGAAAGTAGGGGATTATACCTGGGATGGGTACTGCCCATGATTAAGGGGACCTCTTTGTAGGGGAACGCGACAGAAAACAAAAAAATTCCGCACTACAAACACTCCCAGGACCACTATGAAGATGCATACAAGGTTTTGATCTTTTCATTACCGACTCATAGCGCAGCGGAAGTAGATTCGATGAAGGTCAATAGTGCAGATTCCCGCAGCTAGGATTTACAACCTCCCAACCACGAGGATGTTCTCCCTCGTCTGCTTCTCGGACAGCCCTTCGGGAGGCGGTCGGACAGTCCCTCGGACGGTGTCATGGACAGCCCTTCGGGAGGACCCTCGAACAGCCCCTTGGGCGAAAGATCGAACCAACGATCTCACTATGGGGTTGCACACATACAGTGTCAGCTATCTGGTAGGGCTTCGCCGTCCAAAACTATTTCCTACCGGCGACTAGACAGCCTTTCGGCAGTACGAAACTATTTCGTGAAGGGAAGGAGAGAAAGCCAAATCATGCGTGGCATTTGTTTGTGAGAGAATTCTGATTTTGGAGAGCCCTCTCCACCTCTATTTATAGGGTGAGCAAGGGGTAGAGGCCATGGGGTGAAAAGACCAAAAGGGGCTTGGATCTTTCCACCATGCCACATAAGGAAGGCTTGATCTTATCCACCAAATGGTGGAAGGAAGCCCCATGCCCCCCCCAAGCCATGAACGAAATTGGCTGCCCCCTTGGGGGGGCCCACCACCTTTTCAACACCTTTTTATCTCACCAAAAGTGATTTTCTTCGAGAAGAAAAACCATATTTGGAAACCAGCCCATAAAGTGCGATCTTGTCACCTATCGGGGAATATCAATCTTTTTCGCGCCAGTTTTCTCTGGAAAAATTCCAGAAGGTCCCAGAACAATTCCGGCACCCTCCAAGAAGTTCCAGGAACGTGCGAAACCTTTTTTGCTCAATGATTTACTCCGGAACAACTTTTCGGTTTCAGCGAAACACTTTCGGTTTTCTCTCCAGAACTGTTCCGTCGTCTCCAAAACTTTTCCGGTTTCTTTCTCTCAAACTCCCTATCAAGTACTCAGCAGATAGATGACCCTTAAGTGTGTGACTCTGTAGGTTCGGTGAAGTATAGACATGATGGGAACACTTTCGGATCAATGATCAATAGAGGAACCGTGGACATCCATATTGATCCCTATACCCACACGAATGAATATCCGAGTGAACCTGTAGTTGCCGTGTGCTATTCCTGTTGCTTCCCGATATGTTACAAACACCCGAGGTGTGACTTATCGGCATCTCCATGAACCAACAACTTGTCCACTATGCCAGTTACCTCGTTACCGATTTTGTTCGCTTTTCTTGTTTTCGCGTTTCGGTATCCCTGTGATCAAATCACATTTTGTCTGGCCAGAGGATGATGGATACCGTAACACCGAGAGGGCCCTAAGAATATCTCTCCATCATTGGAGGAGCAAATCCCAAACTTGAGCTATCAAGTTACTTGTCTTACTTTTTCGTGAACCCGTAAGCCGCCGTAATACTCACCCTATTACAGATGATGTTTAACAAACCCCAAAGTTCATGAAGCAAGTTTGAAGGAACTCGATACTCTCATGTTCTTAGGAATTATGCAAACATTAACTTTCTCTGTGTTATTAACCATTTACTTGTGACGAAGGTATCTCATGGCATAAGAAAAAATCGGGTCGATTCAACAAGAGTGTTCTCCTAACATTGTGCCCTCAAAAATTGCCAGCATAGTCATGCCCATGATCAGGAAAATAGGACCATCATGCAACACTTGAGCTAGTCTTAGAGGCATGACTAGGAATACATTTTACCGTTTATTATACCACACGTGCACATGAGTTTCCCTCCGAGCCTCATGGTTATAGCAGACTTGAGAATCATTGCAGTTATAGCATCGAACATAAACATTAATTACAGACTTGGAGATACAAAATAACTATTATCATTGCTTCTAGGGCATATCTCCTACAGACTCCCACTTACACTAGAGTCAATAATCTAGTTACATGGCTTCCCTAACACCAATGGCTATCCGGTGTTGCTAATGTTTTGCTCATGGTAGAGGCTTTGTCATCGGGTCTGACACGTTCCGAACTGTGTGAATTTTGCGTACTTTCACTAAACCTGCTTCAACATGATGTCGAATGAGTTTGTATTTGCATTCAATATGTCTTGTCTTATGGTGGGAACATGGCTCTCTAGCCTGAGCCACGATGCCACTATTATCACAATAGATTTCCACCGGGTCCAGCGCAGTTGGAACCACACCAAGGTCTTGAAGAAATTGCTTGATCCAGACCGCCTGCTTGGAGGCTTCTGAAGCAGCAACATATTCCGCCTTCGTCGTCGAATCCGCCACAGTGTTTTGTTTGGAACTTTTCCAATCAACAGCGCCACCGTTCAAAATGAAAACGTAGCCTGATTGAGATTTGAAGTCATCTGGGTCAGTCATGAAGCCTGCATCAGTGTAACCATTTACAATGAGCTCTTCATCACCTCCGTACACAAGGAGCAAATCCTTGGTGTCGGTTCTGAGTCTGGCATATCTCGTAGTAGGGGTCGTAAGCTAGGCGTCTTGGAGCGATGGTAACATGGACATAGGATTTTACCCAGGTTCGGGCTCTCTCGAAGAGATAATACCCTACGTCCTGCTTTTGATTATATTGATGTGGGGGATAGTACATAGTACAGGTATCTACCACGAGATTGTTGTAATGAATATGAGATTGTAATGAATATGAGATTGTAATGAATATGAGATTGTCTATTGACTAGCCTGGCCTCGGTTTATATAATGCACCGGAGGCCTAGGGTTTAGAAGAGTCCTTGTCTTGTGCGCCAAGTCGCGTGGAATCTCCCTTGTATGCATCATTCGCTGCCCGAAGTGGCCCATTAGTATACCACCTGGTCGGGAGACGACGTGGTGAGTACCCCCTAGTCCAGGACACCGTCAGTAGGCCCCTGAACCGATCTTCAAGTTGGGGACGCTCCTCGATTTTTCCAAACAGTTCTTTGTCTTCGGTCGTCGGTCTTGAAAGCTGGTTCAACAAATATTCCCATGTACGATCTTGAGGATCGTGGAAGTGTATCCGAAGACTTTGCACGTCGGGTATCCGAGGAGTTCACACATCAGGCGTCCGAGGAGCCCCTTTAAGTTATCGGCCTTTATTAATGCCTTGTTATTTTTTACACCACACCTCGGGTTCGAAGTGTTCCCCGTCCGACGGTGTCCTCTAGCGTCCGAGCTCCAATGCCGAATTGTATCTGAGGTGCCTTTTTGCAGTCGAGCTCCTACGCCGGTCGGCATCCGAGATGTCATAGATTACCTCGGTCTCTGAAAATTTGAAGGAGTTCATCCGAGCTTAAATGCCAGAATAGTCTTATATGGAGCCAGCCATTCGCATCCAAGCTTTATGCCGGACTGCTTCCGAGGTGGTGCATCGCCTCGGTCTTGGGCTGTTTTTTGCGGAATTTATTTTCGATCACCGCAATTTATTTACTACCGAGATGTACATCTAGTAGCCCTCAAGGTGTGTGTCGGTGTAAAACGCGAGATGCACCTGAAGGGAAAAATAAAACAACTAATCCCAGTAGCCCCTTAGACTCAGGTCAATTTGGGAAATTGGCCTAAGGATCGATTCCTTGCTCGACAGCATATTTTTAGGAGCAAAAACGTGGTGTGCGGTAGTCCCCGAGACTCAGGTTGGGTGCGGCCGACCGACCTGAGGATCAAATCTCCTCGGAACCCGTATTGCACTTTGAATTTGCTGCATTGAATAGGCAATGCAGTAGCCCCCGAGCCTTAATTTGGGTAAGGGTGGTCGAATTAAGGATCGATATTTGTTTAACACAAACTTTGTTACATTTGACACAATTTATGTGTAATGATTCTATGTATCCAAGTACTTTACATCATTAATGCTCAGATCCGTATTGTACAAGACTTTGTTGATCCACCATCGGCTTTAACATCCTCGGCCAGTAGCCGAGGAGCATTTGTCCTACTTTATAAAGCCTTTATAAGGGCAAAGATTTACTGCAAACAAGCCAATCCGGCCATACGGTTTTATAAACAAAGGTACGCGGAGAGATGTTGTAACACCCCACCAAAATTTTCTAAGCTTTTATTAATTAAAATTTTGCTAGGAATATTAATTTTTATTTTTCTGGATTTTCTGTTGATTTCAGAACCACTCCTTTTCTCTGAATTGTAAAATCTTCCCTCCTATTAGAAGCTTTTAAATAATATTGTGGGACTTGAGTTTTCTCTGAATAATACAGCAAAGTTTTCTTCGTGCCTCCAGCATTCTGTCGAGCACCTTGTGTGCATGTCAAAATTTGGCAAGCCCCTAAGATTTCTTGGTGAACTAGCCCCACTGACCAAACCATCATGTCCAATAGGCCTATTACACCCAGAATAACTAACCTGTTAACTTGCAGCTCCATCCGGACCTTGTTGGTTGCTCTGGTATTATGTCGAGCACGTGATGTGCACGTCCAGAGCGCGCTAACTGCAGCCGTGACGCCCAAGCCACCGCGCCCACCTACCGCGCCCCCTGGCCCCTCCCTGGTCACAGGAGCCACGCCGCGCCCCCTCCCGCTCGCTGGAGCCGTCCCGACCGCCTCCTCGCGCCTCGCAGCGCCGCCGCCAGAGCCACCTTGGCGGCTAGCCGGTGGCCGCGTTTTCCCCCTGCCATGGCAGCGCCGCCCAGCCTCTCCCCGCTCGCCAGCTGCCCCCTTGAACAGTAATGGCGTGCCGCCATGTCCGCCTTCTGGAAGCCACGGAACCGCCATTGCTCGCCTATAAAAGGAGACACCGAGCTCGCCCAGACCCTCAGAACCCCTACTCCCATCCCTCATGAACCTCCCAGAGCTACCAATCGCCCGGAAGCCATCGCCTCCTCATCTCTAGTCAGGATCGGCCGCCGCCTCCCACCGTTAAATTCGACTCCACTAGAGCATCCCCCTCCCACTTATCTTCCCCATTAGCTCCACCTAGACCCCGCAGCACCAATCCCACCTTCATTTTCTCCTAAACAAGCCCAAGAGCCAAAGCCCCGTTTTCACCGGAGCTCCCCTCCGCCATGAATAAAGGTGTGCTCACCCTCGGGCTCCCCCGCAACCCTAGCCACCATGGGCAGACGCGGCATCTCTTTCTGAGCACCTCGAATGGTGCCCTATGTCGCCGGGAATCGCCGCCGGAGTCCGCCCCTATCCCTGCCCAAGCGCGCGAGAGGTTGAGGACAAACCTGGCAGGTAGGCCCCACCTGTCGGTGAGCCAGTCCCTTCCTCGCTCGCGCAGCCACTTCCGCACGTTTTTTCCGTGAAGAGGCGTATTTCCGTAAGTGCGCCTTCCTATTTCAGTAAACAAATTCGGGTAGAACCGTTTTTCTTTTACTGTTTATTTAAAAACCAGAGTTTGACTGAACTTTGACTGGCCATAATTTTTAAACCACAACTCCAAATACATTGATTCTTTTTCCCACCTCCCTCAAATTTCATCAAGTTTATTTTAGTATTTATTTGAAAATTTTCCAAGACAACTTTTTGTACTGTTTTCAAATTATGTGTTAATTTCAATATTTTCAAAAATAGGAAATGGAGGGAGAATTAAACTTTCAAAAGTTTTGGAGTGCACCCCACCCCTCTGCATACTCAAGGCAAGTGTCTTGAACCCTGATATGACTTAGTTGTGAGGTTGATTGTGGTAGTGCATGATTTTCATGGCTATAGTATGAAAGAAAATATTTTATGCATAGCTGCAAATTGTGAAAGTTGCATTTCTAATAAACAGGAAGTGCATGTGATAGTAGTCACCTCTTCATGCCACATATACCTGTGCTAGCCAGACGAACTCCGGAGAAAGGTTATGTCTCGGGTAGACACGACCACGGAGCTGGTATCCCGTTGGGACGGGGATGATCAGTGAGGCAGGATTGGGGTATGATAGGGGTGACACTAGCAGTAATTATGAAGCAAATTTGTGAACTAACCTTGCAGGGAAAACATTACCCTCCCGAGTCGACCGTAGATCGAGTCTTGTTCCAGTAACCCCCATACTTGTTTCATACTACCACTTGACCCTGTCGCAGGTAGGGTACGGCTCAGTAAGTCGTCAACCCCTTTCTTGGCACACACCATACAGAGAGGCCATAGTGGAAGATACCAGAGGCATCTGGTAGGCATGCCACTTGGTCCGGGGGCATGGGTGTTTCGGTTGGACCGAGGGGGTAGCGCCTCTGTTTGCGCGCGTTATTAATTTTGTGATCCCATGCTAATCGAGATTGTAGTGTCCCCACTTAGAATTTTTCTTAATGGCTGTCGTGGGTGATTCCAGACACCGGGAAGTTAAGCTGGTGTGTGCGGCTTAGGTGTGTTTTCAACTCAAAAGCCGTAAGCGGAATTAGCCAAGGTCTCGGGTTGACTAAGGAAATCCGTTACTCGTGGGGTAAAGAGTACAACCTTTGCATAGTATACATCTATTCGAATAGCCGTGTCCGCGGTTAAGGACTACAGTCTGGGATAGGTCAAGTGTCGGTCTTAGTGTCGGTCTTTGGAGGAATCTTCTAAATCAGAATATTGATCACGAAGTGTGACAAATGATGTTTATTATTAATATTGTTGTGGACTAACCGTTTCTATTGAGTGAATTATTGAGTATCACCTGGGATGGTTCTACCCCTGGATACTTATTGTGATTATTATCTTATAAGCCCTGTATGTGGCGTCGCACAAACGCCCGACTGTGGCACGCATGTTACTTATTTTCTTTATAAGCCCTTTATGTAGCGTAGCTTAGACGCTCGACTATGGCATGTTATATATTCTTTTATCCTTTCGAGGCGTCGCTTCAGACACCCGATCGGTTCATTTCATTTTCTTGGAATTTTCGGGAGGACTACCACCCGATGTTCCATTTTATCTTATCCTCATCTCTTGATTGCTTATTTATTTTCAATATGAATTATCTGCTTACGTGCATCATGAATTCATCTCATGAGTAGTTGAACATCCGTAAATAATTTCAGTGCATATAAATCACATGCTGTATTATGTCTGTTTTCATGATGTTTGCGAGTACATTCAAACATACTCACTAGTTTGTCCCTGGCTATTGTCTTGGCCAGATTGCGTATTTGGAGAGGAGCACTATGACGAAAACCCCGGAACCTAGGCACCGAAGATAGCATCCACGCGAGATAGGAGTTATCCAGGTCAGTTGTTCCTGTGGGAAATGGAGTCCCATAGACACTGGAGATCCACGAATCGCTTCCGCCATCAACCACTAGAAACCTTTGTTGTACTCAATAGACCATCATGGTCTTGTACTTCAATTTTTTAATCACTTGGATATTTTGTATCAAGGATGTGTCCACCAGCTAACAGTAATCATGGGGCTGGTGGGCACAAGGACCATTTGCTGGGAAATTTATATCCTGGAAAACCCGGTCCTGATAGATACGTTATATTACTATTTAACGTAAGAAACATCTTCTGGAAAAAATTGTTCCTTTATAAGTTCCTTCTCCCAGGCTATCATGTTGACCATGATCATGAAATCTCAACCCCGATCAATGTGGGAGGAAAATATTGAGGATTTAGTTTGGGGAATGTTCCTGAACTCTGTGGTCTTTAATGAACCGAATTTTTTACTTTCGTCATTGCCGACCAACTATATTCTTAAGATGGCTAGCTTTTGGCTTCACCCAGTCTGAGGTACTAACCAGGATGAACCAGAAGTAACAATCACAGAGATGCTCCCTTTACCCCTAGCCGAACAATCGGGAACGTAGGGCGTAAGCACAGGAGCCAGGCAACCCAGCTTGGCCAAAATCTTAAGTCAAATTGATGCATATTTATGGCTTTAGAACGGTCACTACGGAAGGCAGCATTCGTATATTGAATACAAACGCTGATGATATGTTGGGCTCTCCAGGAGTCCCGATGTATCTATGTCGAGGTGCCACAAGGAGCCCTCGGTATGGTTTATTTTGACTCTGTTGTGACTGTTTATAATCTGAAAGTGGCCCATCGTCGGCTTCGACCCCTTTGTAGATGTCACGCAGGGTGTTTCCGTACTAACAAGACAACCCTTAGCCAACGTCTTGGTGCCCGGAGGCGGCTGTGTTAGTGGAAATGAGTCAATCAGATATTCAGGCTTTATAACTTTCACTTAGTTATAGGAGCTTTAAGCGGGGAGACAAGTTACTAGCCCCCGAATAGTGTTTGGCGTCAACCGAGGCCAAGCCATTAACGCTTCGGCCAATGTTATGAAAGGCCCGTTATTTAACACAGGGTAATCTCTATCGATCTTTTGTTTAACACAGTCATCGGATCGCCGACCAGTTTATGCCTATCATGACAGTCAGTCTTCGGCTTTCTCCACTGAGGTACTTAACCAGTAGAACTGGAAATACAATCACAGTGGTTCTCCCTTTACACCCTTGGCCGAATAATGCGGAATGTAAGGGGAAAGCACGGGAGCCGGGCAACCCTACTATTGACCAAAGACATGATTCGAAACTGATGCATATAAGGCAATATCCGAGACGCCGATGTGCAGGTCAGCAGGGAAGATGCTGAACTTCGGGTCGGCAAATATTTCCCCAGCTGAATTATTACATAGGGCACCCCAGTCAAGAGGGGACTACCTCAATGCCGAGGTGCAGCTCGGCAGGAAAGATGCCGAACTGCTGGTCGAAAAAGATTTTCCGAGCAGATCCACCACGCAGAACACCTCGAACAAGACGATGTCCTGCCTCCTGAAAGAAAAAAAGAAAAATAGATTAAAGGTACCATAAGCTCCGCCATAACAAAAAACTTTTAAAAAAATTTACGTCCGAACTAAATCAAGTTTCTTGGTGCCAATCCGAAAATTGGTCTTAAAATTAACATGTGCTTCGGTCTGCTTTAACATGATACATCCGATCTCCGGACTTCAAGCGGGTAAGCCTTTGGCTTCAACCTCCATATCCCGAACGCGGAGTGTTTCTCTGAGGCCTGTTTAGCAAACTAAACTCGAGCGGCTTTAGAAAGAAACCAGGCTATCCAGCTATTGACCACACACTAGTGTTGGAAAAAGGAGTAGTAGAAAAAGACTTTGCAACGACCAAGAAGAAAACACATTTATTATAAAACGGCTCATATAAATTTAAGAGCCCCCCAGTTAACTTGGGAAAAAGAAGAGTTTTTAACAAACAATATTTTATTTTAAGACAAAAACATAATGCTTGGTGGAATCGAGCAAAACTTAAGAATTGAAAAAAGTTGTGCATGAAAACGACTTAGCTGATTAATGTGCTCGGTGCTGGTGACACAGTTCGAGCTACGGCGGGACAAGGCCCCAGCCCCCGAGCCGGTCACGAGGTAGCCGACAAGGAGCTCGACTTGATGAAGTGACAACACGACGGTTTTGAAGGGCCGAGTCGAAACCCCCGGACTAGCCGAGCAGACAGAGTAGTTCGCCAGCATGACGGCGAAGCCGCCACGTCAGTCGACTATGTCGACGATGCAATTTGGTTGATGGAGGCGGGACGACGATGTTGGCACGCCGAGGTGACCACATGATGCAGTCGAAGTCAATTACCTGTGCACACAATATAGTGCAAGCCAAGAGTAATAACAAATAAAGGTAACAATATATTGAAAGAATTTTTCTAATTAATTAATTTAAGTGAAGTAAATAATTAGAAAAATTATGGCCTGAGCGCCGAGGTCGGTAGATACGGGAAGACGTCGGCTCGCCGAGGTAATGGCATCGTGTAGTCGAGGTCCATTATCTGGCGCGAGGCTGATGTCGACACATGTCGGAAATCCACAAGAGGATGTTTGACGACGATGACCGTAGCAGACCAAAGGAATTGATCTGTATAGAACCAATCTAGGGTACCGTGCCACAAAACTAGTAGTCAATTAGGTTAGCAGTACTTTAGGTCTATGCACTTTTGAGCAAAAGGTAGCGGAGAAATAGGGGCCGAACTAGGAGCTGAATTTAAAAAATAATGAAAAGAAACAAATCTTCCTGATGCGCTTCACCGAGCTTAGGCATGATCGGCCCATGTGCACATCTCGGTACAGTCTCCTCGGCTGGATCGACACCGGCCAACCTGTATTTTCTTTCTTTAAGTTTTGCATTGACCCAGGCAGCAGACCTGTAACTCTAGGTTGTCGCTGCGTGCGTGCGTTTCTTCAGGAATATTTATGGCGCGCGTGGTTGCGCGTCTTGACGAGTTGATTATGCTCCTAGTAATCGCAGTAGAGTCCGGATCCGATGTGGGTACAGCCGACGTCGTTAAATTTTTTGATCCCAGTCCGGCTGCAAACAAAATAGCACAATTCAGCAGCAACGATTTGGGAAAAAGATGTTTTTACGTAAAACAAATCTAATCGAAAAAGTATAACCTGATGTTCTCATCGATCCGTGACGAACACCTAGCGGACTCTCAATGAAAGCACGAATGTTGATTCTGAATCCAGCATATCTCGTAGTAGGGGTCCTAAGCTAGGCGTCTTGGAGCGATGGTAACATGGACACAGGATTTTATCCAGGTTCGGGCTCTCTCGAAGAGATAATACCCTATGTCCTGTTTTTGATTATTTTGATGAGGGGGATAGTACATAGTACAGGTATCTACCACGAGATTGTTGTAATGGATATAAGATTGTAATGAATATGAGATTGTCTATTGACTAGCTTGGCCTCGGTTTATATAATGCACCAGAGGCCTAGGGTTTAGAAGAGTCCTTGTCTTATGCACCAAGTCGCGTGTAATCTCCCTTGTATGCATCATGGGCTGCCCGAAGTGACCCATTAGTAAACCGCCATGGGGGTCCTCAGCCCGACCCACCTGGTCGGGAGACGACATGGTGAGTACCCCCTACTCCAGGACACCGTCACTTGGTCCTTCTGAGGTACTTAAGAATATTTTTGACTGCGGACCAGTGTTCCAATCCTGGATCACTTTGGTACCTGCTGCTAACACTTAGCGCATAGCAAACATCTGGTCTTGTACATAGCATGGCATACATAATGGAACCAAGTGCCGAAGCATATGGAACATCATTCATTTGTACTCGCTCATCGAGAGTCCGAGGACACTGATTCTTGCTCAGTACTATGCCAGGTGACATTGGGAGTAGGCCCTTCTTGGCGTTCTCCATATTAAACCTTTTTAATACCATGTCAATGTACATGCTTTGGCTAAGCGCTATCAGGCGTTTTGATCTATCTCTGTAGATTCTGATGCCTAATATCTATGCCGCTTCGCCTAAGTCCTTCATTGAAAAACTCTTCTTCAATGAGTCTTTTATTTCGCTATGAAAATTCACGTCATTGCCAATCAATAATATGTCATCCACATATAAGATTATAAATGCTTTTGCGCTCCCACTTAATTTCTTGTACACACAAGATTCTTCGTCATTCCTGATGAAGCCAAACTCTTTGACCACTTCATCAAAATGAATATTCCATCTCCTTGATGCCTGCTTCAAACCATAAATGGCCTTTTGAAGCTTGCATACGTTTTTAGCATCCCTAGGATCGACAAAACCTTCAGCCAATATCATGTATACTACCTCTTCGAGGTATCCATTTAGGAAATCTGTTTTGACATCCATCTGCCATCTTTCATAATCGAATTAAGCAGCAATTGCTAATAGAATCCGTACAGACCTAAGCATAGCTATGGGCGAGAAAGTCTCGTCGTAGTCTTCTCCTGGAACTTGCATGAACTCTTTCGCGACAAGTCTAGCATTATGGATAGTAATGTTACCATCCGCGTTTGTCTTTCTTTTGAAAATCCATTTACATCCAATAGGTTTTACGCCTTCTGGAAGTTCTACCAAGTTCCAAACTTGGTTTTCGTACATGGATTCCATTTCGGATTTCATGGCTTTGTGCCATTCCCTTGAGCTAGGCCCCACCATTGCTTCCTTGTAGTGCGAAGGTTCATCTTCTTCAAGCATGAAAATTTTGTTATGAAACCATTTAGGTGGCACGATGGCCCTACCTGATCTGCGCGGTTCAGTTACATACTTGTCTGAAATTTCTGCATCACATGCGACAACTTCCGGCTCGGTTGTAAGGATAATTTGCGGAATTACTTCCAGTTCCTTAGTCATATCAACGGTTGCCGAAGATTCACTAATCTCATTAAGTTGTACTGTCCTCCCACTTAATTCTTTCGCGAGAAACTCTTTCTCGAGAAAGTGTCCAACTTTTGCAACAAACACTTTACCCTTGGACTGGTGGTAGAAAGAATACCCAATGGTGTTTTAGGGATAACCTACAAAGTAACATTTGTCTGATCTAGGTTCAAGTTTGCTTGGCTGTAAACGCTTTACGTATGCCTCACAACCACAAACCTTGAGATGCGACACATTGGGTTTCTTCCCATACCATGATTCAAATGGCGTTGTCTCAACAGACTTAGACGGTGCTCTGCTTAATGTGTAAGCGGCAGTTTCTAGTGCGTAACCCTAGAAAAATATTGGTAGATCAGTAAGAGACATCATCAACATTACCATGTCCAACAGGGTTCGGTTACGAGGCTCCGACACTCTTTTCGCTGTGGAGTTCTGGGAGGCGTAAGCTGTGAAACGATTCCATGGTCACTCAGATGTTGGCTAAACTCATGACTAAGATATTCGCCCCCACGATCTGATCGCAGAAACTTAATCGTTTTGTTACGATGATTTTCTACCTCATACTGAAATTCTTTGAACTTTTCAATGGTTTCCGACTTATGCTTCATCAAGTAGATACATCCATACCTACTTAAATCGTCAGTAAAAGTCAGAAAGTAAAAATACCCACCACATGCGATTGTGCTCATTCGACCACATACATCACTGTGTATTATTTCCAATAATTCACTCGCCCATTCAGGATGACCCGTGAACGTCGTCTTGGTCATTTTCCCCATCAAGCAAGCCTCACATGTGTCAAATGATTCAAAATCAAAAGACGGTAAAACTCCATCTTTGTGGAGTCTTTGCATGCGTTTATTTCCGATGTGGCCAAGACGACAATGCCACAGAAAAGGTGTGTTGGTATCAGCCTTCTTAAGGCGTTTAGCATTTACGTTAAAGACATAATTGCCACATTCAAGATTTAGTATGAAAAGGCCCCCAACAATGGGTGCAAATCCATAAAACATGTCCTTACAATAAAGTGAACAACCATTGTTCTCAGACTTGTAGGAATAGCCATCGTGTACCAAACATGATCCAGAGATAATGTGTCTAAACAATGCCAAAACAAAATAACAGTTACTTAGTTCTAAGATAAATCCTGAAGAGAGACGTAGAGGCATAATTCCGATGGCTTGAGCGGTGATCCTAGCACCGTTCTCGACGTGCATCACGAATTCATTCTTTGACAGCTTGCGCACCTTCTGAAGCCCCTGTATCGAGTTGCAGATGTGAGCAACCGATCCGGTATCAAATACCCAAGGCTTAGAATTTTTTCAAGCAAGCAAAAGTCAATGACATTAACATGTATAATAGTTATACCTCTCTTCTTATCTGCCAGGTACTTCTTGCAGTTCCTCTTCCAGTGTCAGGTGCCCTTGCAGTAGAAGCACTCAATTTCAGTTTTGGCTCTACCCTTAGAGTTGCTCTGGGAGCTAGTCTTACCAGCCCCCTTGCCCTTCTTGGACTTGCGTTTCTTTTTGAAGCTGGCGGTTTTATTCACAAGCAACACTTGCTTGCGATTTTTCTGCAGTCCTCCTTCTTCAATTTTCATGTTGTAGTTCATGATAAAACCTTCGTAAGACGGGGGGAGTGAAGCAAGCAGCCAGTCTATCGTTAGTTCTGGTGGAAGCAAAAATTCCAGAGTTTTAAGCCTTTCAGGGTGGCCAATAAATTTGACCACGTGCTCCCCAACCGAGCTTCCCTCATCCATCTTGCACTCCATCATGTTCTTTGTTACATCATAACATTCAGACCGTGCATTTTGCTTGTACAGAGCATCCATTTCCCGGATCATATCTCGGGCGTTGTGGAATTCAAAACATTTTTGAAGCTCTGGACTCATGCAAGCTAGCATTAGGCACTGCACTACATTGCAGTCATCATCTTTACTGGCCCAGATATTTCTATCATCTGCCGGGGCTGTTTCCCCCGGTTTAGCTGGAAGAGGTGTGTCAAGCACATATTATTTCTTAGCACTCCTAAGGACAATCCTCAGGGTACGGACCTAGTCCGCATAGTTGTTTCCAGTTGCAGCTAACTTCTCTTTCTGTAACATAGGGCCTAAGCTGAATGTGGCATTGCGAGCCATGTTTCACTCAAATCAATATCTCTCATAATTGATTGTCACTAGTAGAAAACAGGGCTTTGGTTCTGGCCAGATCAGAGCAATAGTCCCGGTCGTGCTACGAACCGGGACTAATGGGAGCATCAGTCCGGGTTCGAGTGGCCAGGACACCGGCCGGGCCCCGGATCATGTGAGTCATGCAAGACTCGCATTTCCATTCAACGCCATTGAATGAGATGAACATTGATGGCACGAACTTCAATCGGTAGGCAAACTTGCCGGTCACATCTCTATGTTACTCTTGTTCATCTTTCGATGGGCGTGTTCCGAGCTCAGGATGATCCTCCGGAACATCAAGACAACCAAGTGATCTTGCTGCGAGGTCTCAACTCACCCGCCTCACCCTTCTCTAATCGTTCATACCCATGGAGATCATGTGCTACCCCGAAGAGATAGGTGCCGTGACGGTGCTATACTTGGGAGAACACTAACTACTTGATATTTTTAGTGAGAGATCACCCTAATAAAAAGCGACTACCATGCAATCAAGAAGGGTGCATCAAGAGGGATAAACATCTCAGATAATTCATAATAGCATGATATGGTATAGCCCTTTCTGATGTAGAAGTCTTTAATTTCTTCGTCTTCGGCAATTGCGTCGGTGTTCACCTTCACCAGATTGCCACCACCTTGTCGATGCACCAGATAATATTGCTATCTTTATAGCTAATGAATTTAGTGCATTACATAAGGTTGACACGCAGGTCATTTAAAGTGACAATCATATGGCTCGAGCCATCATGCCGAATCATGACTCGCAAGTCATCTTAATTAATTTACATCATATAGTAATCTCATACATAATCAAATTAATATGAGAATTGCTATACCACATCACATGACTTCCTGCAAAACCAAGTTAGACGCCTCTAATCGGTTTATGCAAAATTTTATTTTACGTGGCTTCTAAGGTTTTGACTTAAACCGCAGCTACCAGCATTTATCATCAAGTATGATTATTCAAGTTGCTAGATTAACTTTGCGGGGCATAAGAAACACGAGATAATAAAATCTTGAGCCCCATACTGAACTTCGTCATACGCAACAACCCCATGCGGATCATATCTTCATTGCCCTTTAGTCTGTGAAACATCCATCTTTCTCTAACTATGGCAGAACCCAAAGAACTGTTAGGACTTCGTTGATCTGTCAACAACCATACTCAGGAGCAGCATGGAAGGATCGCGGATTGCCAGAACTATGTAAGATTCTACCATGCCATTAAGATCAGGACTACGCATATTCAAGGGAAGCAACAAGAACATCGGGTAATAGGTTTCATCTGCTACTGATACGTCTCCAACGTATCTACTTTTCCAAACACTTTTGCTCTCGTTTTGACCTCTAATTTGCATAATTTGAATGGAACTAACCCGGACTGACGCTGTTTTCAGCAGAAGTACCTTGGTCTTATTTTTGTGCAGAAATAAAAGTTCTCGGAATTGGACGAAACTTTTTGTGGATTTTTTCTGGGAATTATAATGAATGATGGAGCGAAGACCTACCGGAGGGAGGCCATCTGTGGGGCACAAGCCAACAGGGTGCCCCCCCTAGGCCGCGCCCTGATGGCTTGTGGGGCCCACGTGGCTCCTCCGACCCTAATTCCAGTCCTATAAAATCCCATCCTCGGAGAGAAAAATCAGAGAGAAGTTTTCATCGCGTTTCACGAGACGGAGCCACAGCCACCTCCTGTTCTTCCTCCGGAGGTCTCATCTGGAGTCCGTTTTGGGCTTCGGAGAGGGGGATTCGTCGCCGTCGTCATCACCAACCCTTCTCCATCAACACCGCCATGATGCTCACCACCGGGAGTGAGTAATTCCTTTGTAGGCTTGCTGGACGGTGGTGGGATTGGATGAGATTGATCATGTAATCGAGTTAAGTTTGATAGGGCTTGATCCCTAGTATCCACTATGTTCTGAGATTGATGTTGCTATGACTTTGCTATGCTTAATGCTTGTCACTAGGGCCCGAGTGCCATGATTTCAAATCTGAACCTATTATGTTTTCATGAATATAAGAGTGATTTGGATCCTATCTTGCAAGTTGAATGTACCTATTACATGTCATGATCCGCATACCCAAGGTGACAATAATTGGGATTCTTTCCGGTGATTGCCGTAGTTTGAGGAGTTCATGAATTCACCTTGTGTTAATGCTTTGTTCCGATTCTCTATTAAAAGGAGGCCTTAATATCCCTTAGTTTCCAATAGGACCCCGCTGCCACGGGAGGGTTGGACAAAAGATGTCATGCAAGTTCTTATCGCAAGCACGTATGACTACATACGGAATACATGCCTACATTATATTGATGAATTCGAGCTAGTTCTGTGTCGCCCTAGTGTGTAATTGTTATATGATCAGTGTCATCTAAATCATTATCCATCACCGATCCACGTGCCTACGCTTTACATATACTTAATCTTGTTAAGTTACTACTATTGCTGCTACTGTCACACCTGCTACTCAATTGCTACTGTTACTACTGTTACCAAAATTGCTGCTGTCACTACTACTGTTACTTTTGCTACTACTATTTGCCGTGCTACTAAATCTTTACTGCAGAGAGATATCCCAGGTGTGGTTGAATTGACAACTCAACTGTCAAGGCCAATAAATATTCTTTGGCTCCCCTTGTGTCGAACCAATAAATTAGGGTGAAGTACTACCCGTGAAGACTGTCGCGATCCCCCACACTTGTGGGTTATCAAGACCATTATCTGGCGCCGTTGCCGGGGAGCATAGCTTTATTTATTGTGTTAACTTGAGGATATCCAATTACTACTATGAAGAATCTGAAAGAAAATCGAACTAAGATCGTCCCCTCTCGCACGAGAGGAGGTAAGGAACTACCATCTAGCTCTGCTTTTTATTCACCTACTATTCTGAATCAGCTTGTTACACCACCAGCTGTTAATCGTCCTGATATGTCACATGAACTTGATGATGCTACTTCTGAAATTAATAATGATACTATTGCTACACATGTTGAAACTGAAACTGTGCCACTGAATGAATTACTTGAGGCTCATCTTGCTAAAGCTAGAGAACTTGAAAATGCTGAAACTGTTGAAAACTTTGAAACACCTGTTACACCTCGCTCACCTAATAGATATGAGCTGCCTTATGTACCTGAAGGTTATGTTATGGATGGTGAGGTAGCTAGAGATTTTCTTGCTTGTGAAAATAGAGATGATCTGAAGAAACTACTATGTATACTAAAAGAAAAATCTATGATGGAGAAAATGAAACATGATCCTAAATTTGCTACTTCTCCTATATTTGTTACTGATAAGGATTATGAGTTCTCTGTGGACCCTGAGTTTTTTCCTATAGTAGAATCTGATCCTTTCCATGGTTATGAAAATGAAACTGTAGTCGAACACCTTATGAAACTGAATGATATTGCTCCTCTGTTTACCAATGATGAAAAGATTCGCTACTACTTTATCCTTAAGCTTTTTCCTTTCTCGCTAAAAGGCGAGGCCAAGGAATGGTTTATTTCACTTGCTCTCAGTTGTATGCGTAGTCCCCAGGATATGCTTTACTACTTTTCTGAAAAATATTTTCTTGCTCATAAGAAAGAAGCTGCCTTATAGGAAATATTTAACTTTGCTCAAATTGAAGAAGAGAATCTCCCTCAAGCTTGGGGGAGGCTTCTCCGGTTACTAAGACCTTTGCCAGATTGTCCTCTTAAGAATAATGAAATTCTTGATATCTTTTATAATGGACTAACTGGTGCTTCTAGGGATTTCCTAGATAGTTGTGCTGGTTGTGTTTTCAGGGAAAGGACAGTTGAACAAGCGGAAGAATTATTGAATAACATATTGCAAAATGCCGATGATTGGACACTTCCTGAACAACCTTCGGAACCTATTCCTCAACCACAAAGACATGCAAGAAGCAAAAAGGTCTATGAAAGAGAAAGGTATTAAACCGAGGATGTCAAGAAATTATCGCTTATTGAAGAAATACATGGACTTGACACCCCGACACAGGTAGTAGAGGTAAACTCTCTCTGTTCCTTTAATGAAAGTGATATACCTTATACTAAGACTCCTGAACAATGCATGGATGAATTTGATAATTACGTTGTTAAGCAAGAACACTCCAATAATTATGTTCAGAATCAATTGAGACATAATGCCATGATGATAGACTGCTTAAGTAACTTGATGTTTAGAATTGCTAATGATGTGAGAGGTCTAGGTAAACATGCTTCTATGGTTCACACACAACTAGACCAAGTAGCTAAGTTACAAAAGAAATTGCTTGCTGAAATAAATAATAATATGAATGATCAAGTTGTTAGAGTAGTGACTAGAGGAGGTAGAATGACTCAAGAACCTCTTTACCCTGAAGGTCACCCTAAAAGAATTGAACACGATTCTCAGAAAATTAATGAAGATGCACCTAGTTCATCTAAAAAGAAAAAGAAAAATGATAGGACTTTGCATGCTTCTAGTGAACCTATTATGGAAAAACCTGCTGAGAATCACAATGATGTTTCTATTTCTGATGCTGAAACACAATACGATAGTGAGCATACACCTAGTGATAATGAAAATGAAGATGAAAGTCTTAAGGTGCATGTAGATGTTCCACCAGATAGTAATAACGAACCTGAAAATGATGTAAAGATAGAACCTGCCGAGGGTCTTGATAACCGACCTCCTAAAAATAAACGTTATAATAAGAAAGACTTCGTTGCTCGAAAGCATGGAAGGGAAAGAGAACCATGGGTTAAAAAACCCATGCCATTCCCTCAAAAGTCTTCTAAAAGTAGGGATGATGAATATTTTGAGTGCTTTGCTGAAATGATTAGACCTGTCTTTTTGCGCACTCGTTTGACTGATATATTGAAAATGCCTCCGTATGTTAAGTATATGAAAGATATTATTACCAACAAAAGAAAGATACCTGAAACTAAGATTGCTACCATGCTTGCTAATTATTCATTTGGTGGTGGAGTGCCTAAGAAGTTGGGAGATCCGGGTATACCCACAATACCTTGCTCTATTAAAAGAAATTATGTAAAAACTGCTTTATGTGATCTAGGGGCTGGTGTTAGTGTTATGCCTTTCTCCCTTTACAGAAGACTTGATTTGAGTAAGCTCACACCTATTGAGATATCCTTGCAAATGGCTGATAAATCCACTTCTTTGCCTATTGGAATTTGCGAGGATGTTCCTGTTGAGGACGACAATATGTCGATCATCCTTGGTAGACCGTTTCTAAATACTGCAGAGGTTGTTATTGATTGCAACAAAAGTAAGGTCAATTTTCATGTCAATGGCAAGCAACATACCGTGCACTTTCCGAAGAAGCAAACTTTGGTTAACAATATTAATGTCATTGAGCCTATTCCCACGGTCATCATTGGAGAATTTACAATCCCCCTACCTACTGCCAAGGGAAAGAAGTACTATAATATTATTGTTGGGGAGATGCAAATCCCCATTGAGGTAACCTAGTGATATACAAAAATACTTATGTTTCATGTTAATCGGAAACGTTTATTAATAAGACTTGATCAACCTTGTTAATGGATCATTTTCGAAAGACATGTGATTGATGAATCTGGTATTCACAACTCTCTGTATCACAAGTTTACTACCTGTTTTTCTTAGTTAGATAAAAATAAAATGTCATGAATTTCCTGTTTTTTGTTTTTTCCCGTACTTGAAAAATACCTCAAAAATAAAAAGTCTCAGGTTGCCACAAAATTTTGACATGAATTTTTCTGGATTAAATAAGAATTTTTGGCATAAAAATTACAGCAGGGGACGACACCTGTGGGGCACAAGCCAACATGGCGCGCCCCCCTGGGTCGTGCCCTGATGGCTTGTCGGGCCCACAGGGGCCACCTGCCTTATCCCTTCGCCCCACACTTTCTCCTACCTCCAGCAAAAATTCCCTATCCATCTCACTCCCATGTTCTTCACCCAGAAAGTGAAATTTTCGATCTCTTTGCTCGGAACTCCGTTTCCGAAACTGTTTTGAGGAATTGTTCCTTGGTATGTGACTCCTCCATTCCTCCAATTAGTTTTCACTATAGTTGTTTACATTTTGCATAAATTGCTGCACTTGGTGCTACAGAAAATGAGCTTGCATGTTAAATTTTTGAGTTCCAAGTAGTATGAATGCTTGATTTGGCCTCTAGGTACTTATATGAGTTGTTGCTATCAATCTTATGAAGTTTTATTGACATAAATTTGTGGCTCAAAAATTTCAGAAATTGTGTTTAGGAACATGAGTTTCTTTACAAGGAGCTCCTCAAGAAGGCGTGCTTTGGGTGAATCGTCGAGCGAGGGCTCAATAAAAAAAGCCTACATTGAACCCCGGGCTAACCAGATAGTCATGGCTGACGCCAAATCTTGTCGATGGCCAAGCGATGAGTTCATGAGAGGTGCGGGTATCAAGGAGGAATTTGATCATTTCATTGGTAACACCGGTCTCACCGACTTCCTCCCAGATAAGTGTGATCAATACTATCTCCTCACTAATTCCTTCGTGCAAAACTTTCACTTGATAAATACGCCCGGTGCTCCCATAGTACGCTTTGCTCTATATGCCACGAACTATGAATTGCCTCTGCATGAATTTTGTGAGATATGTTTGCTTCCCTCCGACAGGGGAATGCGTGAACCTGAACCTGAGGAGTTCGAGGACTTCCTCCTCACCTTAACTCTAGGAGAAACAAGGGGCGTATCATGCACCGGAGCCACTAGTTTGCATTTTCCATCTGTGCACTATTTCTCTCTGTTTATAGGAAAATGCATAACTGCTATGAAGCAGGGTAGTGGTCTCAGTGCCCCCACCCTTCCTATTCTACGCCGCGCACTTTATGGTGACAATACTTATAGCATAGGAGCTATTGTTGCGTGCCGTTTACATCTTAACCGAACCAAAGGCAAGGTTCATGGTGGTATTTATGCCACGCGCTTGGCAAAGAATTTTGAGGTTGCTATATGCCCTACTGATTACTTGCTACCCAATGTGTATCTTCATCACCAATCCATGGAGGAACACCAATTTCTTGAGAAACCTCAGCCACTGCAACACATTCGTTATAGCTTAGTATTTAGCAAAGAGACTTGTGATATTATACCCTTGCCTGCATCTTCTTTGTTTAATTATCCTGACATGAATGGATACAGAATAATGCGAGAGGACATCATCGCTTACCGGAACGAGCTGGCTACTGCGGAGGCCGAGGCCCAAGCATGGGACGCTCAGGTACCTTAGCAGAAACACTTTCCCAAACCTGACGGCTATTATCAGTGGTGATCACCAAGCTAGGCAACCGCCTAAGCTTGGGGGAGTCTATATTTCTCACCGATATTACATTCATGCTCGCATACTTCATATAAATTGTCGGTGTTCATCCTCTTTCATTGTATATCCATGTTAGCTTTATCTTTTCCGCATTCTTTTTGTGTGTTTGAAAAAACTTTAAAAACCCAAAAATATTTCTCGCTTCTTTTTAGTTTTTCTTTGCTCGTTTAATTAGTTGTAGTACTGAAAAGAAAACCCAAAAAGATTTCCTTTGCATGTTGGGAGCTTTCCCGTGTAAATAGTTTTTCTCGTTCTTGTTTTCCCTTAGTTTCTTCCTTGCTTGAGAAAAACAAAAGCTCCAAAAATATTTCAGTGTGTTTCTCTGAATTTCTTTTCTTTTTGTTGAATCTTTGAAAGGAAAAGACCACTATGAAAATGTTGAGTGGCTCTTATATGCTTTATCATTGATCTAACAGAGAGCCAATTTTACTTTGTCTTCCCCTTTTATTTAAACTGCCCTGCAGATTCTAGCATGGTCCACGGCATTCTTGCACTATTTTTATTATCATATCGTTCGATCATGCAAGTGAAAGGCAATAATGACGATATTTGATGAAGTGATCGTGGCAAAGGAAGCTGGGTATGAACTCTTCTTGTTTCTCGTTTTTGTAAATATGTTTAGTCAGTTTGATCTTGATTCAGTATATCATGAGTAAACATGTTTGTGACGACAATTAGAGATTATAGCTTCTCATGCCATGCCTAAATAGCTAGGAGTTAGTATTGATTTATCTTGTGTGTCAACATGCATTAAATTGGTTATAATATGGTATGGTAGTATGGTATTTCCCTCTGAGTAATTTGAGCAGTTTGACTTGGCCCATGTGCAAACATGTAGTTGAATCAAAACCAATGCAACCTTCATGATGTTTAAATTCAGAGTCTTCATATCCTACTCATGCTACGCCCAATGTTAATTATTCACAATGCATATTTATGACCGTTGTTGCTCTCTAGCTGGTCGCTTCTCAATCTCTTGCTAGCCTTCACCTGTACTAAGCAGGAATGTTGCTTGTGCATCCAAAACCCTTAAACCAAGTTATTCCACATGAGTCCACCAAACCTACCTATATGCGGTATTACCCTACCGTTCCAAGTAAATTTGCATGTGCCATCTCTAAATATTCAAATAGACATACATTTTGTGCACTAGTCTCGCTCATGGAGCGACGAGGCGGTCAATATTTTCCTGTTGGGAAACGTTGCATGGGAAACAAAAAATTTCCTACGCACACACAAGATCTATCCATGGTGATGAGCATCTACGAGAGGAAGAGTGAATCTACATACCCTTGTAGATCGCTAAGCGGAAGCGTTTAAGAAACGCGGTTGATGTAGTTGAACGTCTCCGCGATCCAAATCGCAAGTCGTCCCTCGATCCGATCACGAACTAGTGCCGAACGGACGGCACCTCCGCGTTCAACACACGTACGGCTTGATGACGCCTTCACCTCCTCGATCCAGCGAGCGATGATGAAGTAGTGGTTGAGTTCCAGCAGCACGACGGCGTGGTGATGGTGGTGAGGAACAATCTCTGCAGGGCTTCGCCAAGCACTACGGAGATTATGACGGAGGAACTAGAGGGTTAGGGTTGCCGCACACGGCTTGGGGAAATCTTGATGTATCCCGTGTGCTAGCCCTGCCCCTCTATTTATATGTTGAGCCTTGGGGTCTAAACTTGGAGTAAAAGCCTCCTCCAGGTCGGTTTTGCCCGCACAAGGTCGGTTTGGCCCGCAGGGAAAGAGTCCAACTCGGATTCCTGCCGAACCGTGCACAGCCGCGCACAAGCGGTAGTACCGCTCACAAGAGGTAGTACCGCTTGGGCGGTAGTACCGCTTCACACAAGCGGTAGTACCGCTCGGGCGGTAGTACCGCTTCACACAAGCGGTAGTACCGCTTACGCGGCAGCAAAACTACTTTTTGCACTTTCCAATACCTTGTGGGCTTTTATCCCTTGGCCCATATAAAGTGTTGTTGCACCCGAACACTTCGGTAAACATCCGGAACCCCTTCCGGTGAACTCTGGAACTCTTCCGGAGATCGAAACACTATTATCACATATATCAATCTTTACCTCCGGACTCTTCCGGAGATCCTCGTCATGTCCGGGATCTTATCCGAGACTTCCGAACAACTTTCGGTCACCAACATAATAACTCAATTATACTAATCGTCACCAAACGTTAAGTGTGTAGACCCTGCGGGTTCGAGAACTATGTAGACATGACCGAGACACCTCTACGGCCAATAACCAATAGCGGGACCTGGATGCCCATATTGGCTCCTACATATTCTACGAAGATCTTTATCGGTCGAACCTCTATGTCAAGGATTCAGTTAATCCCGTATGCTGTTCCCTTTGTTCTTCGGTATGTTACTTGCCCGAGATTCGATCGTCGGTATCTCTATACCTAGTTCAATCTCGTTACCGGCAAGTCTCTTTACTCGTTCCGTAATACAAGATCATGTGGCTAACTCTTTAGTCACTTTGCTTGCAAGGCTCAATGTGATGTTGTATTACCGAGTGGGCCCTGAGATACCTCTCCGTCACACGGAGTAACAAATCCCAGTCTTGATCCATGCCAACCTAACAGACACCCTCGGAGATACCTGTAGAGCACCTTTATAGTCACCCAGTTACGTTGCGACGTTTGATACACACAAGGTATTCCTCCGGTGTCAGTGAGTTGCATGATCTCATGGTCAAAGGAACAGATACTTGACATGCAGAAAACAATAACAATAAACTGACACGATCAAATGCTACGTTTACAGTTTGGGTCTTGTCCATCACATCATTCTCCTAATGATGTGATCCCGTTATCAAATGACATCTCATGTCAATGGCCAGGAAACCTTAACCATCTTTGATCAACGAGCTAGTCAACTAGAGGCTTACTAGGGACACAGTGTTGTCTATGTACCCACACATGTATTTGAGTTTCCAATCAATACAATTATAGCATGGATAATAAACGATTATCATTAACAAGGAAATATAATAATAACCAATTTATTATTGCCTCTAGGGCATATTTCCAACAGTCTCCCACTTGCACTAGAGTCAATAATCTAGTTCACATCACTATGTGATTTACATTGTAATGAATCGAACACCCATGCAGTTCTGGTGTTGTTCATGTTTAGCCCTTGGAAGAGGTTTAGTCATCGGATCTGCAACATTTAGATCCGTGTGTACTTTGCAAATATTTATGTCGTCCTCCTTGATGTAATCCCGGATGGAATTGAAACGTCGCTTTATGTGTCTGGTCCTCTTGTGAAATCTTGGTTCCTTGGCTAGAGCAATGGCACCAGTATTATCACAAAATAGAGTCATTGGGTTAAGCGCACTAGGCACTACTCCAAGATCTGTCATGAACTCCTTCATCCAGACACCTTCCTTCGCCGCCTCCGAGGCAGCGATGTACTCCGCTTCGCATGTAGAATCAGCTACCACGCTTTGCTTGGAACTGCACCAGCTAACCGCACCCCCATTAAGAATAAATACGTATCCGGTTTGCGACTTAGAGTCATCCGGATCAGTGTCAAAGCTTGCATCGACATAACCCTTCACGACGAGCTCTTGATCACCTCCATAAACGAGAAACATGTCCTTAGTCCTTTTCAGGTACTTCAGGATATTCTTGACCGCCGTCCAGTGTTCCATTCCTGGATCACTTTGAAACCTTCCGACCATACTTATGGCAAGGCTGACATCGGGTCTTGTGCACAGCATTGCATACATGATAGAGCCTATGGCCGAAGCATAGGGGATGACACTCATCTTTTCTCTATCTTCTGCAGTCACTGGGCATTGAGTCTTACTCAACTTCACACCTTGCAATACAGGCAAGAACCCCTTCTTGGACTGATCCATTTTGAACTTCTTCAAAACTTTGTCAAGGTATGTGCTTTGTGAAAGTCCTATCAAACGTCTCGATCTATCTCTATAGATCTTGATGCCTAATATGAAAGCAGCTTCTCCTAGGTCCTTCATTGAAAAACTCTTGTTCAAATATTCCTTTATGCTTTCCAGCATTTCTATATTGTTTCCAATCAGTAATATGTCATCCACATATAATATTAGAAACGCTATAGAGCTCCCACTCGCTTTCTTGTAAATACAAGCTTCTCCGTAAACTTGTATAAACTCGAACGCTTTGATCACCTCATCAAAACGAAGATTCCAACTCCGAGATGCTTGCACCAGTCCATAAATGCATCGCTGGAGTTTGCAAACTTTGTCAGCATTCTCTGGATCGACAAAACCTTCTGGTTGCATCATATACAACTCTTCCTTAAGGTAACCGTTAAGGAACGCTGTTTTGACATCCATCTGCCAAATTTCATAATCGAAAAAGGCAGCTATTGCTAACATGATTCTGACGGACTTAAGCATCGCTACGGGTGAGAAGGTCTCATCGTAGTCAACTCCTTGAACTTGTGAAAAACCCTTTGCCACAAGTCGAGCTTTATAGACGGTGACATTACCGTCTGCGTCCGTCTTCCTCTTAAAGATCCATTTGTTCTGAATGGCCTTACGCCCTTCAGGTAATACTTCCAAAGTCCATACTTTGTTTTCATACATGGATCCCATCTCGGATTTCATGGCCTCTAACCACTTCTCGGAATCCGGGCCCATCATCGCTTCTCCATAGCTCGTAGGTTCATCGTTGTCTAACAACATGACCTCTAAGACAGGGTTGCCGTACCACTCGGGAGCAGTACGCGTCCTTGTCGACCTACGAGGTTCGATAGCAACTTGATCCAAAGCTTCATGATCATCATCATTAACTTCCTCTTCAGCTAATGTAGACTCCACAGAAACAACTTTCTGCGCTGCGCTACTCTCAGGTTGAAGTAAAGATTCAACAACCTCATCAAGTTCTATCTTCCTCCCACTCAATTCTTTCGAGAGAAACTCTTTCTCAAGAAATGTTCCGTTTTTAGCGACAAACACTTTGCCTTCGGATCTGAGGTAGAAGGTATACCCAACTGTCTCTTTTGGGTATCCTATGAAGACGCATTTCTCCGCTTTGGGTTCCAGCTTTTCAGGCTGAAGCTTTTTGACATAAGCATCACATCCCCAAATTTTAAGAAACGACAGCTTTGGCTTCTTGTCAAACCAAAGTTCATATGGTGTCGTCTCAACGGATTTCGATGGTGCCCTATTTAAAGTGAATGCAGCTGTCTCTAATGCATAACCCCAAAATGATAGTGGCAAATCGGCAAGAGACATCATAGATCGCACCATATCCAATAAGGTTCGATTACGACGTTCGGACACACCATTACGCTGTGGTGTTCCAGGCGGTGTTAATTGTGAAACAATTCCACACTGTCTTAAGTGACTGCCAAACTCATAACTCAGATATTCTCCTCCTCGATCAGATCGTAGGAATTTAATCTTCTTGTTACGATGATTCTCAACTTCACTCTGAAATTGTTTGAACTTTTCAAATGTTTCAGACTTGTGTTTCATTAAGTAAATATACCCATATCTACTTAAGTCATCAGTGAAGGTGAGAAAGTAACGATAACCACCGCGCGCCTCAATGCTCATCGGACCGCACACATCAGTATGTATGATTTCCAATAAGTCACTTGCCCGTTCCATTATTCCAGAGAACGGCGTTTTAGTCATCTTGCCCATGAGGCATGGCTCACATGTGTCAAGTGATTCAAAATCAAGTGACTCCAAAAGTCCATCAGCATGGAGCTTCCTCATGCGTTTTACGCCAATATGACCTAAACGGCAGTGCCACAAGAAAGTGGTATTATCATTATCAATTCTACATCTTTTGGCATCAATGTTATGAACATGTGTATCATTACTATCGAGATTCAATAAGAATAAACCCCTCACAATGGGTGCATGACCATAAAAGATATTACTCATATAAATAGAACAACCATTATTCTTTGATTTAAATGAGTAACCGTCTTGCAATAAACAAGATCCAGATATAATGTTCATGCTTAACGCAGGCACCAAATAACACTTATTTAGGTTCATCACTAATCCCGACGGTAATCGAAGAGCGAGCGTGCCGACGGCGATCACATCAACCTTGGAACCATTTCCCACGCGCATCGTCACTTCGTCCTTTGCCAGCCTCCGTCTATTCCGCAGTTCCTGTTTAGAGTTGCAAATATGAGCAACCGCACCGGTATCAAATACCCAGGCACTACAACGAGGGTTGGTAAGGAACATATCAATAACATGTATATCATATATACCTTGTTTGTTGTTGGCCGCCTTCTTGTCAGCCAAATACTTGGGGCAGTTCCGCTTCCAGTGTCCAGTTCCCTTGCAATGAAAGCACTCAGTTTCTGGTTTGGGTCCAGCCTTGGGTTTCTACACAGGAGCAGCAACTGCTTTGCCACCCTTCTTAGATTTACCCTTCTTACCCTTGCCATTTTTCTTGAAACTAGTGGTTTTATTGACCATCAACACTTGATGCTCCTTCTGAATTTCAGACTCAGCGGCTTTCAGCATCGCAAACAGCTCGGCGACTGACTTGTTCATCCCGTGCATGTTATAGTTCAACACGAAGCTCTTGTAGCTAGGTGGCAATGATTGAAGAACTCTGTCAGTGATAGCCTCTGGCGGAAGGGGCATCCCCAATTCAGCCAGACGGGTGGAGTAACCAGACATTCTGAGCACGTGATCACTGATAGACCCGTTCTCCTCCATCTTGCAAGTATAGAACTTATCGGAGATCTCATATCTCTCGATCCGGGCATTCTTCTGAAAGATCAACTTCAACTCCTGGAACATCTCATATGCTCCATGACGTTCAAAACGTCTTTGAAGTCCCGGTTCTAAGCCATACAACATTGCACATTGAACTATTGAGTAATCATCAGAACGAGCCTGCCAGGCGTTCACAACGTCTAGAGACTCAACTGGAGCGGGTGGATCACCAAGCGGTGCATCAAGGACATAAGCCTTCTGGGAAGCCGTAAGGATAATCCTTAGATTACGGGCCCAGTCCACAAAGTTACTTCCATCATCTTTCAATTTAGCTTTCTCTAGGAACGCATTAAAATTCAGGGGTGCTACTGCGCGAGCCATGATCTACAACATAAATATAGCAAAGACAGTTTAGACTATTGTTCAAGATAATGAGTTTAATTAATCATATTACTTAAAAACTCCCACTCAAATTGACATCCCTCCGGTCATTCGAGTGTAACATGACCCAAATCCACCAACTCAAGTCCGATCATCACGTGAGTCGAGGTGGTTTCAATGGTGAACATCTTCATGTTGATCATATCTACTATATGACTCATGTTCGACCTTTCGGTCTCTTGTGTTCCGAGGCCATGTCTGTACATGCTAGGCTCGTCAAGTTTAACCCGAGTGTTCCGCGTGTACAACATGGCTTGCACCCGTTGTATGTGAACGTGGAGTCTATCACACCCGATCATCACGGCGTGTCTCGAAACGACGAACTTTCGCAACGGTGCACACTCGGGGAGAACACAATTTATCTTGAAATTTAAGTGAGGGATCACCTTATAATGCTACCGTCGTCCTAAGCAAAATAAGATGCATAAAAGGATTAACATCACATGAAAATCATAAGTGACATGATATGGCCATGAACTTGTGCTTTTGATCTCCATCTCCAAAGCACCGGCATGATCTCCATCGTCACCGGCATGACACCATGATCTCCATCATCTTGATCTCCATCAACGTGTCGCCATAAGGTTGTCGCGCCGACTGTTGCTTCCACGACTATCGCTAACGTTTAGCGATAAAGTAAAGCATTACATAGCGCTTAATGATTGACACGCAGGTCATACAATAATTAAAGACAACTCTATGGCTCCTGCCAGTTGCCGTACTCATCGACATGCAAGTCGTGATATTCTATACAACACATGATCACCTCATACATCACATATATCTCATCATGTAATTGGCCATATCACATCACAACATACCCTGCAAAAACAAGTTAGACGTCCTCTAATTGTTGTTGCAAATTTTACGTGGCTGCTACGGGTTTGCAAGAACCGTTCTTACCTACGCAAAACCACAACGTGGTGTAGTGATTGATTTTTGATCTTCTAAAAGAACCCTCTTCATTGAAATCGATTCAACTAAAGTGAGAGAGACAGACACCCGCTAGCCATCTTTATGCAACGAAGTTACATGTCAGTTGAAGGAACCTGTCTCGCGTAAGTGTACGCGTAATGTCGGTCCGGGCCGCTTCATCTCACAGTACCGCCGAATCAAATATCAACTAGTAACGGCAAGCAATATGTATACACCCACGCCCACAACTCGTTTGTGTTCTACTCGAGATCTCATCTACGCATAGACCTGGCTCATGATGCCACTGTTGGGAAACGTTGCATGGGAAACAAAAATTTTCCTACGCACACACAAGATCTATCCATGGTGATGAGCATCTACGAGAGGAAGAGTGAATCTACATACCCTTGTAGATCGCTAAGCGGAAGCGTTTAAGAAATGCGGTTGATGTAGTCGAACGTCTCCGCGATCCAAATCGCAAGTCGTCCCTCGATCCGATCATGAACTAGTGCCGAACGGACGGCACCTCCGCGTTCAACACATGTACGGCTTGATGACGCCTTCACCTCCTCGATCCAGCGAGCGATGATGAAGTAGTGGTTGAGTTCCAGCAGCACGACGGCGTGGTGATGGTGGTGAGGAACAATCTCTGCAGGGCTTCGCCAAGCACTACGGAGATTATGACGGAGGAACTAGAGGGTTAGGGTTGCCGCACACGGCTTGGGGAAATCTTGATGTATCCCGTGTGCTAGCCCTGCCCCTCTATTTATATGTTGAGCCTTGGGGTCTAAACTTGGAGTAAAAGCCTCCTCCAGGTCGGTTTTGCCCGCACAAGGTCGGTTTGGCCCGCAGGGAAAGAGTCCAACTCGGATTCCTGCCGAACCGTGCACAGCCGCGCACAAGCGGTAGTACCGCTCACAAGCGGTAGTACCGCTTGGGCGGTAGTACCGCTTCACACAAGCGGTAGTACCGCTTCACACAAGCGGTAGTACCGCTTACGCGGCAGCAAAACTACTTTTTGCACTTTCCAATACCTTGTGGGCTTTTATCCCTTGGCCCATATAAAGTGTTGTTGCACCCGAACACTTCGGTAAACATCCGGAACCCCTTCCGGTGAACTCTGGAACTCTTCCGGAGATCGAAACACTATTATCACATATATCAATCTTTACCTCCGGACTCTTCCGGAGATCCTCGTCATGTCCGGGATCTTATCCGAGACTTCCGAACAACTTTCGGTCACCAACATAATAACTCAATTATACTAATCGTCACCAAACGTTAAGTGTGTAGACCCTGCGGGTTCGAGAACTATGTAGACATGACCGAGACACCTCTACGGCCAATAACCAATAGCGGGACCTGGATGCCCATATTGGCTCCTACATATTCTACGAAGATATTTATCGGTCGAACCTCTATGTCAAGGATTCAGTTAATCCCGTATGCTGTTCCCTTTGTTCTTCGGTATGTTACTTGCCCGAGATTCGATCGTCGGTATCTCTATACCTAGTTCAATCTCGTTACCGGCAAGTCTCTTTACTCGTTCCGTAATACAAGATCCTGTGGCTAACTCTTTAGTCACTTTGCTTGCAAGGCTCAATGTGATGTTGTATTACCGAGTGGGCCCTGAGATACCTCTCCGTCACACGGAGTAACAAATCCCAGTCTTGATCCATGCCAACCTAACAGACACCCTCGGAGATACCTGTAGAGCACCTTTATAGTCACCCAGTTACGTTGCGACGTTTGATACACACAAGGTATTCCTCCGGTGTCAGTGAGTTGCATGATCTCATGGTCAAAGGAACAGATACTTGACATGCAGAAAACAATAACAATAAACTGACACGATCAAATGCTACGTTTACAGTTTGGGTCTTGTCCATCACATCATTCTCCTAATGATGTGATCCCGTTATCAAATGACATCTCATGTCAATGGCCAGGAAACCTTAACCATCTTTGATCAACGAGCTAGTCAACTAGAGGCTTACTAGGGACACAGTGTTGTCTATGTACCCACACATGTATTTGAGTTTCCAATCAATACAATTATAGCATGGATAATAAACGATTATCATTAACAAGGAAATATAATAATAACCAATTTATTATTGCCTCTAGGGCATATTTCCAACATTTCCATGCTAAGCGAGTTATTCTCAGGATGGCCATTTATTCGCCGTCATTGGACGAGAGAGGCTGGTAAAAAGGATGCCAAGTCCTGCATAATCAAAATAAATTAAACAAAACTCCTCGGGACAGTTGTATGTTGGCAGGCATCCGTGGATTCGGACAGCCATGGTCTGTGTATGAATGGTGGATAGGAGTAAACTTTACTATTCTGTTTGGGAACCGCCAATAATGAGTTTAGCCTGGAAGATATTGAAAACCTTTGTCGTAACATTGACAAGAAAAGTGCACCACCTAAAAATTATATCTTCACTCTTGTTTTAAGCTTCGAGGTCTGGCACCTCTGCAAATCAATGCTTCCCTCTGCGAAGGGCCTATCTATTTACTTTTATGCTGAGTCATCGTCCTCTTATTAAAAGCACCAGAGCTAAGAGCACTTTTGTCATCTTTATGCATTGAGTCTAGTTAATGTTGGATATGAGCATGACTGGATCTTTTCTACTCTGAATTATAATGTTTAGTCGCTTCTTGGATCTCAGAGGTGCTCTGCATTTATGTTTTGCGGTCTCAGAAAGGGCTAGCGAAATACCATGTCACCATATTATATTATGATTGTTTTGATAAATTGTTAACATATGAGATATTTTATTATTGCTTGCTAGCTAGTTATGTATTGACATGAGCTAACATAATATCTAGTTGTTGTCATGAATATGCTTATTTGTTATTTATGATGAAAACTTGAGCACTACCTAAGCATATATATAACAACGAGAACAAAAGAGTTTGTAAAAGTTTTCTTTATCACTTTCAGTTTATCAACTGAATTGCTTGAGGACAAGCAATGAGTTAAGCTTGGGGAAGTTGATACGTGTCCAACGTATCTACTTTTCCAAACACTTTTGCTCTGGTTTTGACCTCTAATTTGCATAATTTGAATGGAACTAACCCGGACTGACGCTGTTTTCAGCAGAACTACCTTGGTGTTATTTTTGTGCAGACTTAAAAGTTCTCAAAATCGGACAAAACTTTTTGTGGATTTTTTCAGGGAATTATAATGAATTATGGAGCGAAGACCTACCGGAGGGAGGCCACCTGTCGGGCACAAGCCAACAGGGTGCCCCTCCCCCCTAGGTCACGAACTGATGGCTTTTGGGGCCCACGTGGCTCCTCCGCCCCTAATTCCAGTTCTATAAAATCCCATCCTCGGGGAAAAAATCAGAGAGAAGTTTTCATCGCATTTCACGAGACGGAGCCACCGCCACCTCCTTTTCTTGCTCCGGAGGGCCGATCTGGAGTCCGTTTTGGGCTCCGGAGAGGGGGATTCGTCACCAACCCTTCTCCATCAACACCGCCATGATGCTCACCACCGGGAGTGAGTAATTCCTTTGTAGGCTTGCTGGACGGTGGTGGTATTGGATGAGACTGATCATGTAATCGAGTTAAGTTTGTTAGGGCTTGATCCCTAGTATCCACTATGTTCTGAGATTGATGTTGCTATGACTTTGTTATGCTTAATGCTTGTCACTAGGGCCCGAGTGCCATAATTTTAGATCTGAACCTATTATGTTTTCATGAATATAAGAGTGATTTGGATCTTATCTTGCAAGTTTTATGCACCTATTACGTGTCATGATCCGCATACCCCAAGGTGACAATAATTGGGATTCTTTCCGGTGATTGCCGTAGTTTGAGGATTTCATGTATTCACCATGTGTTAACGCTTTGTTCCGGTTCTCTATTAAAAGGAGGCCTTAATATCCCTTAGTTTCCAATAGGACCCCAATGCCACGGGAGGGTAGGACAAAAGATGTCATGCAAGTTCTTATCGCAAGCACGTATGACTACATACGGAATACATGCCTACATTATATTGATGAATTGGAGCAAGTTCCGTGTCGCCCTAGTGTGTAACTGTTACATGATCAATGTCATCTAAATCATTATCCATCACCGATCCACATGCCTACGCTTTACATATACTGAATCTTGCTAAGTTACTACTATTGCTGCTACTATCACACCTGCTACTCAATTGCTACTATTACTATTGTTACCAAAATTACTGCTGTCACTACTACTGTTACTTTTGATACTACTATTTGCCGTGCTACTAAATCTTTGCTACAGAGAGATATCCCAGGTGCCGTTGAATTGACAACTCAACTGTCAAGGCCAATAAATATTCTTTGGCTCCCCTTTTGTCAAACCAATAAATTAGGGTGAAATACTACCCGTGAAGACTGTCGCGATCCCCTACACTTGTGGGTTATCAGCTACCCGCAAAAATAATTTTCAGCAATAGATCTCATCTACTACAAAATTATATTATGCAATACCCATACATCTCATGTATTCTAGATCGTAACATGCATCTATGCGTAGCACAGCTCTTGATGCCACTGTAGGGGAGCGTGATAGAAAAAAAAATCCGCACTACGAACACTCCCAGGACCACTATGAAGATGCATACAAGGTTTTGATCTGATCATTCCCGACTCGTAGCGCAGCGGAAGTAGGGTCGATGAAGATCAGTGCTGCAGATACCTGCAGCTAGGATTTACAGCCTCCCAGTCGCGAGGATGTTCTCCCTCGTCTGCTTCTCGGACAATCCCTTGGACAGCCCTTCGGGAGGCGGTCGGACAATCCCTTGGACGTGTCACGGACAGCCCTTCGGGAGGACCCTCGAACAGCCCCTCGGGCAAAAGATCAAACCTATGATCGCTCTATAGGGTTGCACACATACGGTGTTAGCTATCCGGCAGGGCTTTGCTGTCCAGAACTATTTCCTACCGGAGACTAGACAGCCTTTCGGCAATACAAAACTATTTCGTGGAGGGAAGGAGAGAAAGCCAGATCATGCATGGCATTTGTTTGTGAGAGAATTCTGATTCTGGAGAGCCCTCTCCACCTCTGTTTATAGGGTGAGCAAGGGGTAGAGGCCATGGGGTGAAAAGACCAAAAGGGGCTTGGATCTTTCCACCATGCCACATAAGGAAGGCTTGATCTTATCGACCAATTGGTGGAAGGGAGCCCCATGGGCCCCCCAAGCCATGAACGAAATTGGCTGCCCCCTTGGGGGGCCCACCACTTTTTCAACACCTTTTTCTCTCACCAAAAGTGATTTTCTTCTAGAAGAGAAACCCTATTTGGAAACCAGGCCATAAAGTGCGATATTGTCCCCTATCGAGGAACATCAATCTTTTTCGCGCCAGTTTTCTCTGGAAAATTTCCAAAAGGTCCCAGAACAATTCCGGCACCCTCCAAGAAGTTCCAGGCGTGTGCCAAAACCTTTTTGGCTCAATGGTTTACTCCGAAACAACTTTTTGGTTTCACCAAAACTCTTTCGGTTTTCTCTCCAGAACTGTTCTGTCGTCTCCGAAACTTTTTCGGTTTCTTTCTCTCAAACTCCCTGTCTAGTACTCAGCAGATAGATGACCCTTAAGTGTGTGACCCTGTAGGTTCGGTGAAGTATAGATATGACCGGAACTCTTTCGGATCAATGATCAATAGCGGAACCGTGGACATCCATATTGATCCCTATACCCACACGAATGTATATCCGAGTGAACCTGTAGTTGCCGTGTGCTATTCCTGTTGCTTCGCGATATGTTACAAACACCCAAGGTGAGACTTATCAGCATCCCCGTGAATCAACAACTTGTCGACTATGCCAGTTACCTCGTTACCAGTTTTGTTCTCTTTTCTCATTTCCTGATAACCCACAAGTATAGGGGATCGCAACTGTTTTCGAGGGTAGAGTATTCAACCCAAATTTATTGATTCGACACAACGGGAGCCAAAGAATATTCTCGAGTATTAGCAGCTGAGTTGTCAATTCAACCACACCTGAAAGACTTAATATCTGCAGCAAAGTATTTAGTAGCAAAGTAGTATGGAAGTAACGGTAACGGTGGCAAAAGTGACAGTAGCAGTATTGTAGTGATTGTAACAGTAGCAACGGAAAAGTAACTTTAGCAAAGATCAATATGTGAAAAGCTCATAGGCAATGGATCAGTGATGGATAATTATGTCGGATGGCATTCATCATGCAACGGTTATAACATAGGGTGACACAGAACTAGCTCCAATTCATCAATGTAATGTAGGCATGTATTCCATATATAGTCATACGTGCTTATGGAAAAGAACTTGCATGACATCTTTTGTCCTACCCTCCCATGGCAGCGGGGTCCTAATGCAAACTAAGGGATATTAAGGCCTCCTTTTAATAGGGAACCGGACCAAAGCATTAGCACTTAGTGAATACATGAACTCCTCAAACTACGGTAATCACCGGAAAGAACCCCAGTTATTGTCACCCTGGGGGATGCGGATCGTAACTCGTAATAGGTGTCTACAACTTGCAAGATAGGATCAAGAACACATATATATTCATGAAAACATAATAGGTTCAGATCTGAAATCATGGCACTCAGGCCCTAGTTACAAGCATTAAGCATAGCAAAGTCATAGCAACTTCAATCTCAGAACATAGTGGATACTAGAGATCAAACCCTAACAAAACTAACTCGATTACATGGTAGATCTCATCCAACCCATCACCGTCCAGCAAGCCTACGATGGAATTACTCACGAACGGCGGAGAGCATCAAGAAATTGGTGGTGAAGGATGGTTGGTGATGACGACGGCGTCGATTTCCCCTCTCCGGAGCCCAAAACAGACTCCAGATCTTCCCTCCCGAGGAAGAACAGGAGGTGGCGGTGGCTCCGTATCGTGAAACGCGATGAACTCTTCTCTCCGATTTTTTTCTCCCCAAATAGGAATATATAGAGTCGGAGTTGAGGTCGGTGGAGCTCCAGGGGACCCACAAGACAGGGGGGCTCGTCCTACGGGGGGGGGGGGGGGGGGGGGGGGCTCGCCCCCCTGGCTTGTGGCCAGGTGGTGGACCTCCTCCGGTTGATTCTTTCGCCAATATTTTTTATTAATTCCAAAAATATTCTCCGTAAATTTTTAGGTCAATGCGAGAACTTTTATTTCTGCACAAAAATAACACCAAGGCAATTCTGCTGAAAACAGCGTCAGTCCGGGTTAGTTCCATTCAAATCATGCAAATTAGAGTCCAAAACAAGGGCAAAAGAGTTTGGAAAAGTAGATACGATGGAGACGTATCATTTCCGCGTTCCGGTATCCCTGTGATCAAATCACATTTTGTCTGGACAGACGATGATGTTTACCGTAACACTGAGAGGGACCTAAGAATATCTCTCCATCGTCGGAGGAGTAAATCCAAATCTTGAGCTATCAAGTTACTTGTCATACTTTTCCGTGAACCTGTAAGCCGCCGTAATAGGCACCCTATTACAGATGACGTTTAACAAACCCCAAAGTTCACGAAGCAAGTATGAAGGAACTCGATACTCTCATGGTCTAAGAAATTATGCAAATGTTAACTTTCTCTGTGTTATTAACCATTTACTTGTGACGAAGGTATCTCATGGAATAACAACAAATCGGGTCGATTCAACACAAGTGTTCTCCTAACATTGTGCCCTAAAAAATTGCCAGCATAGTCATGCCCATGATCAGGAAAACAGGACCATCATGCAACACTTGAGCTAGTCTTAGAGGCATGACTAGGAATACATTTTACCGTTTATTATACCACACGTGCACATGAGTTTCCCTCCGAGCCTCGTGGTTATAGCAGACTCGAGAATCATTGCAGTTATAGCATGGAACATAAACATTAATTACAGATTTGGAGATACAAAATAACTACTATCATTGCCTCTACGGCATAACTCCTACACTCTTCAGAAAACTATATCTCAATCATCTGGTTCTTAAACACCAGGCAGTGCGAGCACTACAACGGAGGCGATCGAGTCTTGTGGGGAAAAGTACACAAACCTCTGCAGAGTGTTAAACTAATCGATTAGCCGTGTCCTCGGTTACGAACAACTTGAGCGACTGGAATTGGATTATCTAGAGATCTCAACACTGTTACCGATTAAATGAATTTGGTTTAATGATAACTTTGGGATATGAGAATTGGTTGGTGGAACCATCTCATTATTGACATCAACTTTGTAGTACTTAATCTGATTCATCTTGAGTTAGGGCAAAACTAGCATTTATGGAAAAGCTTAAACTCAAAGCCTCCAACAGCCAATTGCATATAGAGATAGAATTATCCTCGACATCTTATGTGTGACCTGCCAATACATTCAATGTATTGACCTATATGGCTACACTGTTTTATGTTGCAGGATTTTATTCTGATGAGTAAGAGTTATGTTGTAGGTTATGGTCTACACTCAACTTGATGTTGGCGTTTATGGGACTCCACACCCTTATGATTGTTTCCGCTGTGTTATATGAGGTATACTCTGGATCTGCATTAACTTTTTAACATGTGATGTTATGGTATTTCAGTGACATACTGTGTGTGCTAGCATACTGATCCAGGGATAACACAGAAAGCACAGAGGCACCGATCTATTTGAGTCGGGTCGCTACAGAGATGGTATCAGAGCACATGTTGACTATAGGACGTTACCCTAGAAACTGGAAAGCCCTTAGGAAAAGATCTCTCTAAAACTTTATTTTCAAAAAGATCCTTTACCTCTCATCTTTTTTGAGCTTTATCAAATATTCCCTCTTACCTCAAATAGTTAGACAATACCTCTTTCTCTTTTGACCACACGGAGGATAAACTGAGACCACTCCAAGAAGGACAAGATATCGGATAACTGATGACCAATTCAGAGTAAAGAGAATTACACTATGCATTTCAGAGAAAAAAAGCTACAACGGTTGAAGACTCTGAAGACTCGAAGAATTTGAAGACCCTAAAGAATTCAAGATCTATATGACCCTTAGAAGACCAAACCCTTGTTTCATAAAAATGTTAGATGCGATGGGCTGTGAGCTGTCATTTTGTGGTTTTTTGACAGCAATAAATAAAATCTATTTTTAAAACTACATTGTTTGTATGGGTATCTTTCTACCTCTCTTATCTCATCCCCAAACCCTTGGACCCAATAGATGATGAATGAAGTTGGACTCATATTTTCTGGATCGGTGACTCAGTTGGAGGTAGAATAGTGGATTCAGAACATGGAGGATCACTTGAGGAATAACATTGTTGAAAGAAAGGATATGGTCCAGTATGCTCTTCAGTACTTTGCAAAAGGTGCTGCAACATGGTGGAAGATGCATCAAGCTATACAAGAATGGAATGGAGCAAAAACTTGGGAGGAATTCAAGATAACCTTGCTAAGGTCTCATTTTTTATCCCAAAGTCCTGTGAGAATAAAATGAAAAAGCACTATGCATGCAAGATCTATGGAGAAATAGGACACACCTATAAGGAACATAATGATGGATACGCTTATGATGAAGGAAGTCATTCAGTTGAAGCATGTCAACCTATGCAGATTACTTGTTTCTTGTGTGAAGGGACTACCCACTACCCTGCTCAGTGTAACATTTACCCCCTACTAAAACAAGTGATCCAGCAACAGAAGGAAGGAATGAAAGAAGCTCTCAAAAAAGGTATGGCAGTACCTGTGATAAAGCAAGATGTTAAAGACACACATGAAGAAAACTCAATCAAAGTTTGCACCAGGTCATGCTATTCATGTGGAGAAGAAGGACATATTTCACAGTATTGAATGAAGAAGGGAAATGAGTATCTTGGTGAGTTCCCGACAACTGAAGTGAGTTATGACCCACAAGAAATAGAAGAATTGATCAATATGGACAAGTCAAAGAAGATAAACCAAATAATTGGAGGCATCACATGTTTGCATTGCAGCCAGGAGAGACATCATTGTTGTTGCAAGAAGTATGGTCAAAGCTCAAGAAGAGAAGCCCAATCCAAGAAGAAAAGGATGACTCAGGGGATCTCTGCAAAGAAAAATCTGAGTCAAATCACCTGTCACTGGTCCAATAACCCAGGGCACTACTCCTACACATGCCTAGAAAGGAAGCTAAGGACCCAAGAAGGTTATGTACTTCAGCCATTGGTTGTAAGAAACAGGTCACCCTGTCACAGAATGTTCCAGTGACATGAAGGCTTGTCTTGAGTAGTTGAGCATGTAATATTGGAATAAAGCATGTAGGAAGAATTTTGTTAGATGGATATGTTGAATGGAGTTATGTAATAAAGCTTTATGAGATTGTAATGATCACAATGAGAATCAATAAAGCTAGCTTGTGCCATTTATCGTGGAAATAATCACATGTGTGAACAGGATGTATATGAGTTGTTGCTCTATAAACAATGATTGTGATCAAGTTCAGAGATGCGAGAAAATATGATCTATGGATGAACTAGTACATTTCATTTTAAGGGTGGTAGTACCCTGTAAGACCACTTAACAATGGAGAAAAAGTGTTAATCATGTCAGCCCATAGAATGGAGTTTGGACAAGATAAGCTGAGCTTCGTTTGATGATATGATAGTTTACCCCAAGAGTATGAAGGAATGAAGTACAACTGCATTTAAGAATGCTAAGAAAATTTAATGTTGGAATTATGGATCAGTTGCAACCCTGAAGATGAGACAAAGCTATACAAGTGTTGAAGTGAGCCCATAACCCCAGGCCCTAGGATCTGATAAGGAGCAAGCACAACCTTGATGAAGGAAGAAATCTGGAAGAAGCTGCGATTTCATCAGCAGACGTTTCATAGGAATTTATGAAAAAATAGAGAGTTGTGAAGACACGATAGATGTTTCATTCAGCTTGCAGAATCATTGGATTTACTCGAACCTAGTTCGTGGACAAGAGAAATCTGCAATGCTTGTGAGGATGCCCGAGTGTTAGAATGCGAGCTTCGCTAAACCTTATACATGGTAATGATTTGGGTGCGGAATGGATTGATCACCATGACGACTACTCTTATCATTCCCTCTTGCTATTTGGAATGGTAAATCTAGAGTAACTTACCTATAGTAGGGAGCTGACGATGTCAAAGCCTGCTTAAACCTTAGAATGGTATGACGATTGACCCATGTACAAGGCAACCATTGCCAATCGTAGGTTATACGGTGAGGATAAGCCAATACCCTGTTTTCTGCAGGAACCATTATTTGAGGACCACCATGAGATTATCGATAGTTGTTCAGTATTGGCGCAAGACCTGTCAGCAAGAAGATCCAGTCACAGAAGAACTTTATGAAAGGACTCAAGATTTTGAGGAAAACGTTATGCCTATACTAGGAGAGCATCAATAAAGAATTACCACAAGATATGTGAGAAGACCGATGGTGTCAACACTAAAGAGGAAGTACATGTGTTTGGGATGGACCAGTAACTCTGATTCTAAGGGTGGTAGCACCCCAGACCATTTTGACGATCAATGGATTTTCGAGAGGACCCCCAACCTAACTGTCGATGTAGTAAAGAAGGGGTGTTCACTCCCCTGACTACGCACCGGCAAGATGTGGCCTCCGCATTCCAAGAAGAGCCCAATGCTTGGTGAATACCGTGAAGAAGGCCTCCATGTGGGTCATCGAGAAGTACTAAGAAAGTACTGAATATCAAGATTTATGTTGACGGGAAGCAACCTTTCCGGCAAGATACTCCCTGTGCTGCCGGCAGGATTCGGGCCAGCAGGAAGCAGCTTCCATGTGTCGGGAAGCATACCTTCCCAGAGAATGGCTTCTACTCTTGTTGGCAAGGCAAAGCCGTCAAACTAAGCTCCACGTCATCACTCGATGACAACAATTTGTGTGTAGGGTGGCAGGTGTACAAGGAAGTTAGTAGAAGTTGTAGGGCTGCGTGGCACACCAGCTCTTAAGGATTGCCTTTTTTGACATCTAGTCAAGTGTGTGTCAAGGTAATAAAAGGTAGGTGTGCCAGCGGTACAGATGGATTAGGACTCCCTCGTTGGAGCGTAGCATAGTGAGACAGCTGACGGGGCATTTAATGCTTTTGTCCAACGTCGTCAGGGTTAGGTATGATAGCACTGTGGCTATCAGTCAGCCTTCCAACCACTCTGAGATCAGCTTTTTGACCTCCCTGACGCTACTGTTGGTGACCCCTTTGCACTATAAAAGGAGGCCAAAGGCATCCATTGGAGGGGTCGGACCCCTGTCCGTTTGCAGTAGCCCAGTAGCGCCTCCGAGCTCCTTGCCGGCAAGGCCGCACTATCTGTAACGCGGGGTTTAGACGCTCTTAATAATCCCACTAAAAGCAGGAATAGGGTTTTACGCATCCGTGCGGCCCGAACCTGGGTAAACCTTGTGTGCTGATTGTAGCTGGTAGCTGCTCTTTGCGTGATGCATGCCCCAGTCGAACGAGAAAGGGACCCTCTGGTCCCATAGATCGTCGTTCCCTTGACACTAACCTTTTCTTTCCAGCCTCCTCAAATCTCGAGGGTGAAATTCATTTTAAGGGTGGTAGTTTGTAACATCCCAATAATGATTGGTTGTGTCATGTTATACTAATTAAGTAATAATGATTGCTTGTGTGATTGTTGTTTGAAATTAAGTGGAAATTTGAAACTTTATGAAAATTTAATGAGAGGGAATAAAAGGACTTACCCAAAATATTTCATTTGGCATCCATATGCACTTCTGTTTGAATTGCCATTTGAATCCCATTTGAAATTTTGAACCAGAGAAAAACTTTACGTCACTCAAAGATTTTCATGAGAGAAGATAATAGGACTTCAACAAAATATATGGAAGAGAGTGGGAACTGATGAGGAACACTATTGAATTCCATTTGATTCACTTTTGGAAAGTTTTCCCTTTTGAGTTTCAAGATCATTTAATTTATTCAAATAAAATAAAGAGAGAAGGAAATATGACTCCTTCAAGTATCAGAAAGAAAATATGGAAAATGAATTATGAAACCAACAGAGATATATTTCAAAAATATTTGAAATCATTTACATAGCCATTTCTTGAAATTATTGAATATTGCTTTTATTGGGTTTTATTCAAAATATTTTTCCTCTAAAAAAGATTAGTTATGAGTGAGGGTAAAATGACTCCCTCCAATGGAAAAATAGTGGGGATTTATTTTGAAGTCATTTGGTATTTTCAAAGAGTCATTTTGAATTGATTTTAAGCACCAGATTGCTTCTGCTTTTTTTAAACTATTTATATATTTTATTTTGGCAAAATAAATAGTTCACAGGGATCTACATAGACTCAAGTATTTTTGTGCAAAGTTTCAATTTTTTCTGAGTTGGTTTGATATTTATTCCAAGCACTTTTGTGCTTCAGTTTAAAACAAATGCACGCCCACTTACCTTCACGACCCAACCGAGGGTCATCTTCCTCCTCTATTCGTTACACGAACACGAACAGAGAGACCTCAGCCATGGACACCGCCACCCTTCCTTTCCTCCTCCCATCAATTCTTTCCCCGATTCACTCCGGTGTCTACATGAAATTTGTGGAGAATGTTATGATGAATCCATTCAGGGAATTAAAATCTCGTTTTAATGCGTTGATTACCCATTAATACCTCCACCGACACCATTACTGGCCTGCACCATTCTCGCCTCGGATCTCCTCGAACCGACCTCCCGTGCTCCTATAAAAGGCATCCCCAGGAGCGCCTCGAAGCCCCTCATTGTCACACCCTAAAGCCCTCTCCAAATCGCTCTCCTCTATAAGCAATTGCTCGCCGGAGTTTGCCACATCCACCGTTGTTCGTGGAAGATTCCGGCAAGCACATGGTGAATCTGACCTCCTCCTTCTCCCTGTCATCATAAACTTCAATTGCTCACATTATGGACGTATTGGTTTGCTCAAATACATAGCCGGAGCATGCTGTCCGCGATGAACGTGACCGACCAGAGGTCCACGCAACTCCGGAGGCATCTCCACGACACTCGAGGATGGGGACAAGCACCTCTCTATATCCTTCAAGACCTCCTCGTCGACCTCTACGCCGTTCGGCCGTTTTATTGACGCCGGAGACCATCTTCTACAACTCCGGCGAAACTCCGGTGAACTCTCTCTCCCTCTTGTACATGTTACACCCAGACTTCTCAAGTGTCAGTCACCCTTTGTTAGCCACCGAGCAAGCACTTTTTCAGCCAACCAAAACGTGACACGTGTCCCTGGCCGATCCATAGCGAATCCTGTTTTCAGATTTAGTTCCGTTTTTAAAATAGCCACAACTTTTTCATATTAGATCAAAATTGAGTGATTCCAAAGCCCACATCTCCACAATTTTGTCATATTTCAAGTGGAACAAAAAAATATGTTTGATTATTTAAATTTGAATTTAATCAGATTTCATCTAAACACTAAATTTGGCCTAACTTTTATATAAAATATTATTTTTGAGTAATTATTTTTTATACTATTTTATATATGTTATATCTACCCAGTAAATCAATAAAACTAATATTTGAATTATTTAAAACTATTTTGGAACAGATCCAAGTTGTAACTTAATTAGGCCAAATCTGTTGTTTTATAAACTCTTCTTAATTGATTCTTTTGCAAATTAAAATATGCAACAAATAATTTATGTTAAATTAAAAAGTTTATATATTTTATTATCTTGAAAATTTATTTATGATCAGAAACTTTATTTGGTTTTCTCAGAGTGTTTCATAAGCTTTCTTTATGCTTCTTTATGCTTTCTTTTGCTTGTGGAGTGATTGCTTATTTGTATGTAATTGCGTGGTTACGATAGATTTCTCGGAGTGTGACGAGTAGAATTATCAGGAATTGTGAGTGCGATGAACTTCATCAACAAGTACCAGGCAAGTCATTTTGATCATACTTATACTACCTATGTTTTCTTGCATTAGATCCACCGTTACGCTTGCATCAAGTAGGGAAACGAAAAATTTGCCCTTGACTAGTATCATGAGGTAGGAACCCAATACCTTTGTTACCGAGCCCCGGGAACCTATGAATTAGTTATGCTGCTATGCTTCAGTAGACATGGTTGGCAAGAGTGATTTTCATGAAAGTTGCGAGAGTAATAAATTGGGTTAACCTTAAGGTGGCAACAATTTCAGCACACCTTTGGGTGGATTGGTTGCGGGCACCTGATTTATATCAGGATTTGCCTGGGCACCTAATGTCTATTAGGATTTGCCCAGGGGATCCTGGTGTCTACCTGTGATCACCCTACGGACTGCACCCATGCTCAAAGGGATAATAGATCTTTCAAGACTAGAAGCTTACATGTGCAGCCACAAGCCATTATGGGCTCTGGCCTATTGGAGTAAGTTGTAGGAAACCTTACCGGGTGGTACTATGAAAGTAGGGGATTATAGCCGGGATGGGTACTGCCCATGGTTAAGGGGACCTCTTCGGAAAAACTATGCCTCGATGATCCGGTTCTTCAACACCAGGCAGTGCGAGGACTACAACGGAGGCGATCGAGTCTTGTGGGGAAAAGTGTGCAAACTTCTGCAGAGTGTTAAACTAATCGATTAGCCGTGTCCCCGGTTACAGACAACTTGAGCAACTGGAATTGGATTATCTGGAGTCTCAATGCTGTTACCGATTAAATGAATTTGGGTTAATGATAACTTTGGGATATGAGAATTGGTTGGTGGAACCATCTCATTATTGACATCAACTTTGTAGTACTTAATCTGATTTATCTTGAGTTAGGGAAAACCTAGCATTTATGCAAAAGCTTAAACTCAGAGCCTCCAACTGCCAAATTGCATATAGAGATAGAATTAACCTCGACATCTTATGGGTGACTTGCCAATACATTCAATGTATTGACCTATATGCCTGCAACGTTTTATGTTGCAGTATTTTATTCCGACGAGTAAGAGTTACGTTGTAGGGTTACAGTCTACACTCAACTTGTCATTGGCGTTGATGGGACTCCACACCCTTATGATTGTTTCCATTGTGTTATATGAGGTATACTCCAGATCTGCGTTAACTTGTTAGCATGTGATGTTACAGTATTTCATCGACGTACTATTTGTGCTAGCATACTGATCCAGGGATAGCACAGAAAGCACAGAAGCACCGATCTATTTGGGTCGGGTCGCTACAACACTTCCGCCTCTTTTAGATGATCGGCGGAGGCCCCCAATGGCGTGTTCACCAAGGGCGTCACTGATTGGGCGACGCCGGTGGCAGCGGCCCTCATGGCAGTGGACAATGTCAATGCACTGGCCAGTGGGAAGACAAACACACATGCAGGAGGTGAATCTCCCAGAAGGACGGGCGGGGGATACGTAGGCCCCGCAGCCTGAAACGAGGCCATGCCATCACCTTCCTTGGCGGCCTCCTCTATGCCCATGACAACCACAGGCTCGATAGAGGGCCCAACTGCCAACAAACGACCTCGTTGTATGCCCCTACAAACCTAGCAAGTGAATAAGAGGCTTGAAAAAATAGTGTACCTGCGGTCCAGCTTCCGGCCTCCGAGGAAGAAGGCCTTGGAAGCATGGGCATGCCGGGCATGCTTGCCAGCGGAGTAACTACAATTGCCACAAAAGTGGAGGAGCTCGCAGCAGAGGAGGTCCCCACACCAAGAGGGGCGGCCCTGAGGAAACAAGCCAAAAGGTCAAAATGACAGAACCTGGGACACATCAACCTGAAAGAGCAAGTCAAGACTTACGGGATTGTAGCCGGAGCGTGGTGCCTCTGGGTTGGCACCTGCACGAACACAAGGATCTGCAGGCTCAGGGACTTCAGAGTACTACCGCGGAGCTCACGGCAGCTACCGCTAACTGGGGCCTCCTCGCGCATGATACGTCTCCAACATATCTATAATTTTTTATTGTTCCATGCTATTATATTATCATTCTAGGATACTTTTTGGGTTTTTATTTACCAATTAATATTATTTTTGAGTACTAACCTATTGACCTAGTGCCCAGTGCCAGCTGTTGTTTTCTGCATGTTTTTTCTTTTCAGGTTTACGATACCAAACGAAGTCCAATTGCCATGAAACTTTAATATGATTTTTTCTGGACCAAAAGAAGACCTGGAAGCTTTCGGAGGAGACGAGAGGCAACACGAGGGAGGCATGAGGCAACAGGGCGCGCCGGGGGCCCAGGCCGCGCCCTGTTGCCTCGTGGCCCCCTCGGCCACCCTTTGGTGCCCCTCTCTGGCCTATAAATTCTCAAATATTCCAAAAACCCTAGGAGAGCCCTCAAAACACTTTTTCCGGCGCTGCAAGTCTCTGTTCCGCCGCGTGCCCATCTGGCGACCTTTTCGGGCGATCTGCCAGAGGGAGAATTGATCACGAATGGGCTCTACATCACCCTTGCTGCCTCCATGATGAGTTGTGAGTAGTTCACCACAGACCTATGGGTCCGTAGTTAGTACCTAGATGGCTATCTCTCTCTCTCTCTTGATCTTCAATACAATGATCATCGCATCTTTGCTTTGATCTATTCGATGTAATCCTTTTGTGCGGTGTGTTTGTTGGGATCCGATGAATTGTGGGTTTATGTTAAGATTATTCATGAAAAGTATTTGAGTCACCTCTGATTATTATGATTCTTATTTGCATGATCATTGTAACTTCGTAAATCTATCCGATCTATTGAAATATTTTGGCCAACTAGATTGATATTTCTTCAGTGAGAGGGGTGCGTTGTAGTGGGTTCAATCTGGCGGTGCTCTATATTCCAGTGACAGAAAGGGACAAGACATGTCTTTGTATTGTCACCACTAAGGATAAAACGATGGGGTTAGTTCATATTAATTGAATTCTCTTTGTCTACATCATGTCATCGTTCTCCAAGCATTACTCTGTTTTACTTAATACTCTAGATGCATGCTGGATAGCGGTCGATGGGTGGAGTAATAGTAATAGGTGTAGGCAGGAGTCGGCCTATTTCCTTATGGACGTGATGCCTATATATACATGATCATTGCCGTGAATAAAGATTGCATAACTATCGGCTCTTCTATGAATTGCCCAACAGTAATTTGTTTACCCACCGTATGCCTACTACATGAGAGATGCCATTAGGAAAAACTACGGCCCCCGGATCTATCCACTTATAAGTTTACAAACGCTTCCAATACCATGCTGCCATTTACTTTATTTTATTTTATTTCGCAATTTACAATTATCTACTATCATCTACAATCTCATTTACTTGCAAATAACGAGATCAAGGGGATTGACAACCCTCTTGGCGCGTTGGGTGCAAGTGTGTGCTCTTTTGTGTGCAGCCGCTGAAGACGGTTGATGACCGATATTCCTATTGGTTCGATAAACCTTGGTTCCTAACTGAGGGAAATACTTACCCGCATTGTGTTGCACCACTCGTTCCTCTTCACGAAAAACCCAACGCAGATCACAAGCATCAGGAAGGATTTCTGGCGCCATTGCCGGGGAATATCATCATCAACTATCAAATAACTTCACACAAATTATCATTCACTTCTTCTTTTTTTTATTTGATGTTATATTTAGTTTGCATTATAAAAATCAAAAATACAAAAATATTTATCTTTGCTTGTTGCTAGTTCACTTTGTCGCTTGCTAGTTTACTTGTCCTGCTTGATACTTTGCTTGCTTGGTCGCCATGTCTCAAGATACTAAGTTGTGTGATTTCTCAAATACTAATAACAATGATTTTATTAGTGCTCCTATACCACCCGCCACTAGTGCGGAGGCTTTTGATATTAATGTTGCATTGCTGAATCTTGTGATGAAAGATCAATTTTCGGGAAGTCCTAATGAGTATCCCGCTGCTCATCTTAATATTTTGTTGAACTTTGTGATATGCAAAAGAAAAAGGACATGGATAATGATATTTTGAAATTAAAATTATTTCCTTTTTGAGTAAGAGATAAAGCTAAGGCTTCGTTTTCATCTTTACCACGTAATAGTATTGGAGCATGGGATATGTGTAAAGATGCTTTTATTGCCAAGTATTTTCCTCGTACTAAGATCATCTCCCTTAGAAATCAAATAATGAATTTTAAACAACATGAGCAAGAATATGTTGCACAAGCTTGGGAGAGGATGAAATTGATGATTAGAAATTGCCCTACTCATGGTTTAAATTTGTGGATGATTATCCAAAATTTCTATGCTGGACTAAACTTTGTGTCTAGAAATCTTCTAGATTCTGCAGCAGGTGGTACCTTTATGGATGTGACCTTAGGAGAGGCCACCAAACTTCTGGACAACATCATGATAAAGTACTCTCAATGGCATACCGAAAGAGCTCCAACTGGTAAGAAGGTAAATTCTGTTGAGGAAATCGCTACTTTGAGTGAAAAAGTGGATGCTCTTATGAATATGGTTGCTAGTAAAAATACTCATGTTGATCCAAATGATATGCCCTTGTCTACCTTGATTGACCAAAATGATGATGCTATTGATGTGAACTTTATCTCGCGAAACAATTTCAACAATAATGCTTATAGAGGAAATTTCAATGCTAGGCCGTATCCCGGTAATTCCTCTAATAATTATGGAAACTCTTATGGAAATTCCTATATACATTCTTCTACAAATGCTAATAGGATACCCTTTGATCTTGAGAACATAATTAAATAATTTATTAGTTCTCAAAAGATTTTTAATACTATGGTAGAAGAAAAGTTGGATACGATTGATGCTTTGGCTAAAAACATGGATATAATTGCTCTTGATGTAGAAACTCTTAAAAGTAAATCTTTGCCTCCCGAGCATGATTTTAATGAGACTATTAAATCTATCCAAATATCTATTAATGAAAGTAAGGAGAGGACCGCTAAGATGAAAGCCAAGCGGGAATTCTTAGAAAAAGCTCTTCCACCCGGTTTCTACCGGAATCATGATGAAGATCTTAAAATGCTTGGCACTTCTCCTATTGAATCTATGTTTACTTATTTGAAATTAAATGATAAAGGGACTGGAGTTGAGTCAACTCTAGCTATAGAGAGTCCCGTTTGCTTGGAGGGTGCTTATTCTAATGCTAAAACTGAAAAAGTGGGTTTGGAGAGATTAAAACTTTGACTAGTGATGTGCCCACTATCTTGGATTACAAGGATTTTAATTATGATAGCTGCTCTTTAGTAGAATGTATTTCCTTGTTGCAATCCATTATTATCTCACCCAATGCTTATGAACAAAATAAAGCTTTTACTCAACATATAGTAGATGCTATGATAAAAGCTTATGATGACAAACTTGAGCTAGAAGTTTCTATTCCTAGAAAATTGCATGATGAATGGGAACCTACTATTAAAATAAAGCTTAAATAATATTAATGCAATGCTTTGTGTGACCTTGGTGCTAGTGTTTTAACTATACCTAAATCTCTTTGTGATGTGCTTGGTCTCACGAATATTCAAGATTGTTCCCTAAACTTGCATCTTGCGGATTCTACCATCAAGAAACCTTTAGGTAGAATAAATGATGTTCTTATCCTTGCTAATAGGAATTATGTGCCTGTAGATTTTATTGTGCTTGATATTGAATGCAATCCTACTTGTCCAATAATACTTGGAAGACCCTTTCTACGAACTATAGGTGCAATAATTGATATGAAAGAGGGAAACATATGATTCCAATTCCCATTAAAGAAAGGGATGGAACACTTCCCTAGAAAGAGAATCAAACCACCTTATGAATCTATCACGAGGGCCACTTATGGGTGGAGTGTCAAAGATGACAACACTTGATCATACGCGTTATGCTTAAGCTAGGGGCATAAAACAATAGCGCTAGTTTGGAGGCAACCCAATAGTTATCTTATTTTTCTTGTTCTACTTTATGTTTGTGCATCATAAAATGATTGTTTCCTCTGTAATGATTGTGTTTTTATGTTTTAATTCGTGTTTGTGCCAAGTAAAGCCTTTGGGATAATTTGCATCATGAGTATAATTGATGCTGTGCAAAAACAGAAACTTCCGCCTCCAGTCTAGAATTTTTAGTTCTCTGCTGGAGCGTGGTAAATTCTTGATTTTTACAGAGTATTGTTATACAAATTCCCCAGGTTGTCCTAATTGTTAAGAATGTTTAGTGATACATAACTATAGTTTCTCTACAGATCTTTACAAACTGTTCTGTTTTAAACAGATTCTGTTTTTGCTTGCATGTTTTTCTTGTTTTGATGATGCCATGGAATATATCGGGTGGTATAAGTCATGGAGAAGTTAGAATATAGTATATTATTCAATAATAAAATATGAATCAATTTATAACAGTACCTAAAGTATTTGATATGTTTATTATACTAACGGATCGCACGAGTTTTCTGTTGAGTTTTGTGTGCTGAAGTTTTCAAGTTTTGGCGGTTATCACGATGGACGAAGGAATAAGGAGCGGCAAGAGCCTAAGCTTGGGGATGCCCAAGGCACCCCAAGGTAATATTCTAGGAAGACTCAAGCGTCTAAGCTTGGTGATGCCCCGGAAGGCATCCCCTCTTTCGTCTCAATCCATCGGTATGTCACTTGGAGCTATATTTTTATTCATCACATGATATGAGTTTTGCTTGGAGCATCATTTGCTTTAGTTTTGATTTTGTTTTAGTTTCCCACAATCATTGTTTTCTGTACACACCCACTTTAGAGAGACACACTATCAACATAGTTTATTAGAATACTCTATGTGATTCACTTATATCTTTTGAGCTTGGCAGTTGCTCTAGTACTTCACTTATATCTTTTAGAGCACGGTGGCGTATAGATTTTATAGAAATAATTGCACTCTCGTTCTTCACTTATATTTGTTTGAGAGTTAATAAACAGCGATGGTTATTTGCATGGGTCATAAGACTAGTCCAAAAATAATAGGTATTCAATGAATGCATAAGCAAAACCACATGTAGCACATAAAAGAGAAATCATGGTTAATGATATTAATGTGGTAATGTGAAAGAGTATGAGTGCATGATCATTGGTTAATAAAGGTATCGTGAATTAGAGGTTTTTAACTTGCTATTCATCTAAATATTTTTATGGCATGGTGATGATGTGTGAGCATACTTATTCCTCGTTGAAATCCTAGTGCTGTTTAGGTCGGGCACACGCGATGGTTAAATCCTACCAACCTCCTCCCTAGGGGCATGCGAGTAGTGCTTTGCTTCGAGAGAGCTAATAAATTCTTGCAATAAGTATGTGAGTTCTTCATGACTAATGTGAATCCATGGATATACGCACTCTCACCTTCACATATTTGCGAGCCTCTTCGGTACCGTGCATTGCCCATTCTCACCTCGAGGATCGGTGCAACTTCCGCAGGTGCATCCAAACCCCGTTACATGATATGCTCTGTTCCACATGAGCCTCATTATATCTTCCTCAAAACAACCACCATACCTACATATCATGGCATTTCCATAGTCATTCCGAGATATATTACCATTCAACTTCCACCGTCAAATCATATGACTTGTACTTCCAATGTCATATTGCTTTGCATGATCATATAAGCTGACATAGTATTTGTGGAAAAGCCATCCTTCATCATTTTTTGTACATGTTACGCTTGATCATTGCACATCCTGGTACACTGCCAGAGGCATTCATATAGAGTCTTACAGTTTTTCATGTTGAGTGTTAATAAATAAAAGTGTGATGATCATCATTATTAGGGCACTGTCTCGGTGAGGAAAGGATGATGGAGACAATGATTCCCCCACATGTCGGGATGAGACTCTGGACAAAAAATAAAAGAAAAAGAAAGAAAAAAAGGAAAAAAAGAAAAAAATGAGAGAAAAGAGAGAAGGCATAGTGCTACTACCTCTTATTCCACACTTGTGCCTCAAAGTGGCACCATGTTCTTCATATAGAGAGTATCTTGTTTATCACTTCCATATGCTAGTGGGAATTTTTCATTATAGTACTTGGCTTTTATATTCCGATGATGGGCTTCCTCAAATGCCCGAGGTCTTCATGAGCAAGCAAGTTGGATGCACACCCACTTAGCTTCCGTTGAGCTTTCATACACTTATAGCTCTAGTGCATCCGTTGCATACCAATCCCTACTCGTCGCATTGATATCTATTGATGGGCATCTCCATAGCCCGTTGATACGCCTAGTTGATGCGAAACTTTCTTGTCCACCTTTCACCCCTTTGAAACCTATCACCATATTCTATTCCACTTTTATGCTATATCCATGGTTCACGCTCATATATTGCGCGAGTAATAAAAAGCTGAAGTGCATTAAAAACTACGATCCAATTGCCTGACTTGACATGGTGGTGCTTGACATTTGTATTTATGTGGTGAAGATGGAGCCATGCTATTCTAATATGATAAAATGAATAGGGGGTGAACATTCTTTTTGGATCATATACTTTGAAACTTGATGATTATGTTTCTTATGTTTATAATATTACTATGTTGATGTTTATTAATTCATCATTTCCCAATGAACAAACCTGCAATAGATTACATGTTGGGTAGCATGTCACATCAAAAATTCTGTTTTTATCATTTACCTACTCGAGGACGAGCAGGAATTAAGCTTGGGGATGCTGATACATCTCCAATGTATCTATAATTTTTGATTGTTCCATGCTATTCTATTATAATTCTAGGATACTTTTTGGGTGTTTATTTATCAATTAATATTATTTTTTAGTACTAACCTATTGACCTAGTGCCCAGTGCCAGTTGCTGTTTTCTGCATGTTTTTTGCTTTTCAGGTTTACCATACCAAACGAAGTCCAATTGCCACGAAACTTTAATATGATTTTTTCTGGACCAAAAGAAGACCTGGAAGCTTTGGGAGGAGACGAGAGGCAGCACGAGGGAGGCACGAGGCAACAGGGTGCGCTGGGGGCCCATGTCACGCCCTGTTGCCTCGTGGCCCCCTCGGCCGCCCTCTGGTGCCCCTATCTGGCCTATAAATTCTCAAATATTCCAAAAACCATAGGAGAGCCCCCGAAACACTTTTTCCGCCGCCGCAAGTCTCTGTTCCGCCGCGTGCCCATCTGGCGACCTTTTCTGGCGATCTGCCGGAGGGGGAATCGATCACGGAGGGGCTCTACATCACCCTTGCTGCCTCCATGATGACTTGTGAGTAGTTCACCACAGACCTACGGGTCCGTAGTTAGTACCTAGATGGCTATCTCTCTCTCTCTTGATCTTCAATACAATGATCATCGCATCTTCGCTTTGATATATTCGATGTAATCCTTTTGTGCGGTGTGTTTGTTGGGATCCGATGAATTGTGGGTTTATGTTCAGATTATTCATGAAAAGTATTTGAGTCACCTCTGAGTATTATGATTCTTATTTGCATGATCATTATAGCTTCATAAATCTCTCCGATCTATTGAAATAGTTTGGCAAACTAGATTGATATTTCTTCAGTGAGAGGGGTGCGTTGTAGTGGGTTCAATCTGGCGGTGCTCTATATCCCAGTGACAGAAATGGACAAGACACGTCTTTTTATTGTTGCCACTAAGGATAAAACGATGGGGTTAGTTCATATTAATTGAATTCTCTTTGTCTACATCATGTCATCGTTCTCCAAGCATTACTCTGTTTTACTTGATACTCTAGATGCATGCTAGATAGCGGTCGATGGGTGGAGTAATAGTAATAGGTGCAGGCAGGAGTAAAGATTGCATAACTATCCGCTCTTCTATGAATTGCCCAACAGTAATTTGTTTACCCACTGTATGCCTACTACATGAGAGATGCCATTAGGGAAAACTACGGCCCTAGGGTCTATCCACTTATAAGTTTACAAACGCTTCCAATACCTTGCTGCCATTTACTTTATTTTATTTTATTTTGCAATTTTAAATTATCTACTATCATCTACATATCTCATTTACTTGCAAATAACAAGATCAAGGGGATTGACAACCCTCTTGCCGCGTGGGGTGCAAGTGTGTGCTCTTTTGTGTGCAGCCGCTGAAGACGGTTGCTGACCGATATTCCTATTGGTTCGATAAACCTTGGTTTTTAACTGAGGGAAATACTTACCCACATTGTGTTACATCACCCGTTCCTCTTCATGGAAAACCCAACGTAGATCACAAGCATCAGTGCAGCCCACGACGGAGTTTCTTAAGGGGCCGGCATAGTGTCTCCGACGAAGACCTCCGCAACTCCTCATCGGCGACCTCATCTTCCTCCTCCTCCTGACGAACCTTGTTGCCATCATCATTGACCTCGTCATCATCGTCTTCGGTGTGTTCACCATCATCATCACCTTCATCATCATCGCCATCGTCGCTTTCGCGACCTCCGGGTGAAGAGGTCGCAGCCTCGTCGCCCTCTTGGTCGATGGGGTCTGCACCGTCCGCTTCACCGGAGGCTTCCATCTCCAAGGCCTTCTCCTCGGAGGCCTCCCTGGATGCCCTCTACCACCTCCTGGCGGACTCATGAGCGCAGCCAAGCTCACGCTCACCTCCTGCCCCGGTGGAGGGGGCTTGGAGCAGTACATCGGGAAGACGGCAAAACCCTGCGCCACGAAAATGAAGGGCATGAGAAGAAGAATTTTGGCCCTTGAGAAAATAGAACCACAAGGTGTTTACACTGCCCAGTGGGCGGACGGCATGGAAAGGCTTGACCGCCTTCTTCTGGGAGATCGCAATCGCATCAGGACCCACCAGGAAGCTGAGGTAATCGTCCACCTTGTCGGGGCTCAACTCCCCTCGGGACACCCTCGCGGAGTCCTCTGGCCCGGTGTACTGGAATAACGCCGGGCCTGCAGAAGCAGGACCCGGCGCTCTACACAAGTCCTCACGATGTGGTCTCCCGTCAGCCCGCCCTTCTTTAGACGGGCGGTAGCATCTGCCAGTGCCTTAGCCTACGGCGACAACCTGGTTAGGGCAGCCCATGACCACAGCTTCTGAGGGGGCTCGTTCATGAAGACGGGTAGGTCGTCGCCGAGGCCGCATACATAGAACCAAGACTTGAGCCACTCTCGAACAGGTTTCAGAAGGTTAACAGTGAAGAAAGTGGAGCGATGGCGGAGTTGCAGAATGGCTCCCCCAAGGTCACATACAATGTTGCCGTTTGTCTGGACACAGACCCGAAAGAAATACCGGAACAACTTGAAATGGGGAGCTGTTCCGAGGAAGCACTCATAGAAAGTGATGAAATTCGTGATATAAAGGACGCCGTTGGGTGGAATTTGATGCAACTGACATCTGAAGAACCGGAGCAGGCTACGCACGAAGCTGTGGAGGGGAAATCTGAGTCCCCTCCCATAGTACCCTGAGCACAGGACGTGCTCACCGTCGCGGGGCACTGGCGGGACTTCGCCTGACGGAATCCGGATCGCCAGATCTGCTGGCATCAGCACCTGGTCCTTGTAGGCCTGGATCTCCTCCTCCTGGCCGTGGAGGGAAACCATTTCACTGTGGTCTTTGGGGTGTCACACGTCGGCTTGTCACCGCTCTCAGAGGCGGTCCTCTTCCACTTCCTGACGGCGGCACCGGCGGATGGCTTCTGGCTGGGGGCCCGAACGCTCCTCTCACTCCTCGTTTTAGCCATTACCGGCACTAGAGGCAGATCTGGCAGAGCTTGGACACGAGTGTCAGTGTCAAAACCGGCGGATCTCGGGTAGGGGGTCCCGAACTGTGAGACTAGAATTGATGGTAACAGGAGAAAAGGGAGACGATGTTTACCTAGGTTCGGTCCGTCCTATGGAGGTAATAACCTACGTCCTGCTTGGTTATATTGATGGTATAAGGGTTACAGAGTTGATCTACCTCGAGATCGTATGAATAAAACCCTAGATGAGTTCTATTGTTCTACGACCTAAAACCCTCCGGCTTATATAGACGCCAAGGGTACCTAGGGCTTACACATAGTTGGTTGCACATCAAAGGGAAAAAACATGCCTATCTACTGTCGACAACTTGGAGGACACGCCATGGCTCCTTGAAACTTCCACCTTGGCGACGGGGCCCTTGATCACCCAATGCTTATCCAGTGGCCCACATAGTCCGGCCCATGGGAAACAGGTCGGCTATCCGAGGACCCCTTAAATCAGGACTCCCACAGTAGCTCCCGGACTAGCCTCCAACGCCGAGGTATATCCGAACAATCTTGTGTGCCGAAGTCTTTGGCTTGCGAGGCGAGTCCCTTCATCCCTTCTTGTTCGGCAACCATCCTGTCATCGGTGAAATCCCAAACATCACGGGCTTGCTAGGTCCACCGTAATAGCATTTCTTGGTTTTCGCGCATCGTGGGGAGACGAGCGGTTCAGTAGCTTTTTACAAAACTACCCCTCCCACAAAGGAGGCACAACCCATTTAAACAAACTGAATCGCAGACCAAGCCATATCTTCTTCTTCCCCATCGGAAAAGGCTTCCAGTGAAAGATCACCACCAAAACATGGCGAGCGCCCCCAGTTCTTCCTCGCACCCCTACGGCTCCCGTCCCGGGGACTGGACAAGCTGCTCCATGTCCCTCCTTTGACTACGCGACCTCGAGACCCAAGGGTACCTTCCCTCCTCGGATCTGGCAGCCGTCCGCGCCGGTTTTTCTTCATTCAACGGCGAGGCCCTCGCGGAGAATTTTCCCCATCCACAAAAGGGGGAGCGTGTATGCTTTGTGCCCTTCCTCCTGCGGGGTCTTGGGTTTCCCATTCATCTGTTCTTGAGAGGGTTACTGGTATTTTATGGAATCCAGCTCCACCACCTAACCCCAGGGTCTATTCTCCACATCTCGGGCTTCGTCACGCTTTGCGAGGTGTTCCTGGGCTGCGAGGCACACTTCGAATTGTGGAGGAAGTACTTCTGCCTCGTCCCTCGTACTCGAGACAAGACAATTTTTGAGGTCGGTGGAGCCGAAGTATGCCGCATAGCGGGGACGGGATATCCCGTGGGGACGCCGAAGGAGTCCGAAGAATGGCCTTCGGAATGGTTTTACATCGAGGACGTCCCTCTATTCGATCCAGCTTGGAGGGGTCTGCCCGAATACTCCGACACCCCTTTGAAGAAAAGGTACAACTGGCGCCCGAAGAGCCTGTCCCAAGAGGACAGCGTTGAAGTGCAGCGCTTAGCAGCCCGTGTGAGGGTACTAGCCCATCACAAGCTGACCATGATAGACGTCATGGCGGCCGCCATCACCCGGTGCGTCCAACCCCTTCAACAGAGGATACACCCCTTGTGGTGTTACAACGGGACAAGCGACACTACTCGCTCCCGAAGACTGGGCCCTGCTGATCAAACAGCATTAGCCGGCGCTCTTGCTGACCTATACAAAGGGGAGCAAGAAGATTTTATTCGGCGCTCGACCAAGGAGGGATACTCAAGCCACAATCCCATCGAATGGGTGAGCCTTTCAACCCCGCGACCACAATTCGGGTTTTCAATTTGTCCCTTTTTGACCGAAGCCTTTAAATTTATATGAACAGGAATGGAGGAGCTTCATCGAGACAGTTAACTTTCTAGCCCCCCAGCCCAAGGACTATTCCCGTGATGATGATCCGTGCTTTCATGATGACCCGGACCTGTCAATCGAGCTCGAAGACGGGGTTTTCTACCAGGAGGGCCTTGACGGCTCCAAGGTGGCTATCATAGCCGATTAGCCTGGATCCTTCCCTTCCCCTGCGACAAGCAAGAAGAAGAAAAACTCGTCCCGCAAAAGGCAAGTATCCTCCAATGACCCAAACGCGCCGGCTCCTACTCCCAAGCGCCATAGATCCGCACGACATACATCGGCAACGGCGGCAGTGCCTGGGTCGGAAAGCAACAGGGATCCGACAAATGAGCCGGTCGCGGGGACGAGCTCGCCCACGAGTTTATCTCAAAGGTATTTTGCTCGACCATTTGATTTATTATCATGATTGGTAAAGCCTCACAAGAGACCTTATGTCAAAATATTCAGGCAGAGAGTTCGGCCGTCCCCCGCCGAGGATGTCGCCAGGATGTCCGGCGGTGCTCAAGATTCCAGGCCTTCCGCTCATGCTGAACCTGCTACGGGGGTCTCCACCGTTAATTCAGCCCCAGCCGATTCTGGTGACGCCATATCCCTCACCAAATCCGTAGTTGGAAGCGCTATGCATCATCGGCGGCGACGAGAAGCCCTGCGTCATCCGGCCTTCTCCGAACAAGAGTTCAGTGCTCTGCGTACAGCGGACGCGCACCTTGGAGCCGCCCAAGCTGGGTTCGGGGAGGCCATGAAATTGATATCGTCCAGCCTGCAGGTGAGTAATCGGTTATTAGAGTCCGAACACTTGTGTAAACCCAGTAGCCCCCGAGCCTTAAATTGGTTGGCATGACCGAATTAAGGATCCTTATAGTGTTTTACTGCTAATGCAGTCCTCGAAGCAACAGAGCGAGCAACTAGCCAAGGAACTGGAAGCCAGCCGAACATAGGTGGAATCTGTAAAGGCCGAGTTGGAGCAAGTGAAGAGCTTTACTCGGGAGGCACATGGTGAGTATATCCGTTCTGCTGATCTTAGTGTATTCCCATGCTGACGCAAGGGTACTATGTAGCAGCTGAATCAATAGGGCAATTACAAAGAGATTTGGATGTAGCCCGAGAATGTCAGCGATATGCCGAGTCCCAGCAGGAGGCTGGCTGTCGTGTTTTGCAACGACACCTTGAAGAGAAGAACCGCCTTAAGGAGGAGAACAAACAGGAGGCCGAAGAAATTGAGAGCTTAAAGACTCCATTGGCCCAGGCCCAAGGAGAGAACCAGAAATTACAGTGGGGCATGTTTGGTAAGTGTGATTCTAACATCAGAAGGTATTTTCATATGAATGAAGCATAATACGAATGCCGTGACTCATGTACAGGTCTCCTGTCTGGGCGACCCGAAGAAGAGGTCGGATCCTACCAGGGAAGCCTTCTGAAGGAGCTGTCCGCCCTTCATGAGCGGGCTCGGAAGGCCATGAAGAGCATGGTGAAAGCATTGTGGCCCGCGGAGCAACCTCCGGAGGGGATGACCGAACTAGTCGATCGGTTCAAAGGAGCCCGAAGTAGGGTCGAGCTGTGGAAGACATCGGCTTGTCGAGAGGGAGCACGAGAGGCATGGGCGATGATCAAGACCCGCTATACCGGAGTTAACCCCGAGCGTATGGCTCAGGTTGGGCCAGTTGGGTCAGATGGACAAGAAGTGCCGCTCCACCTTGTATACGACCAAGTGATGCCTGCCGCCCGTCTCTCACAAGAAGATTGCTCCCTGGACACCATAATCGACAATCTCGATCGGCAGCCAAATGTATGATTATATGTAACTATGTACTAATAATCGAGGAATTGCTCCGTCTGTGTTGTAAACTTTGTCTTAACCGGCCATCGGCTTCGGCCTCCCACGCTAAGAGCTTGGGAGTGTTCCTTGAAAATTATCACCCTAGGGGAGTGAATTATGTTCGGGGAACCAGGCAATCCGGTCATGTGGTGCGAACAGACAGAAAACACACTGGGAGATATGTTATATTACTGCTTAGCGTAAGAAACATCTTCCGAAGAAAATAGTACCTCTATCGATACCTTTCTTCAGGGTGCTATGTAAATCGTATGTAGAAAGCCGTATACTGTTGGTATGCGATTAAGGGCTTTTGTAAGAGAAGAGGCCCGAGTAATGGTCATAACGACCATAGTCTTATTAGTTGATTCCATCGTAGCCGATCAATTGTCTGCTAAAGATAGCTAGCTTTTGGCTACACCCGTCTGAGGAACGTATCCGGATGACCCGGTCGTAACAATCGCAGAGGTGCTCCCTTTACCCTCTAGCCGAACAATCGGGAACATAGAGATTAAGCACAGGAGCGAGGCAACCCAGCTTGGCAAAGTCTTAGTTCGGATTGATGCATATGATGGCTTTTAAAAACGACAAAGGAAACATGCGTACACAATAAGTGTGAATAAGTGCTTATAATATAAAAGCATTGGCTTCGGAAAGAAGCCCCCAGGTGCTGTGTTCGGATTTAACACTTAAGGGTGTAGGCCGAAAATCTTAGCACAAGATCGGTTGAGCCGAACATAGAGTTGGGAAGAAAAGGAAAGAATTCAGACCTGCCAAAAATCAAGGTGCGAGGGAAAAGAAACAACAAAGAAAAGAAAGAAAAGAGGTGGGTCAAGAGTATGACGACACCGGTCTAGCCGTAGAAGCGCCGAAGACGAGCTGCGTTCCATGGGTTTGGTTCAAGGCGGTTGTCCGGCGGGTTCCGAAGGCGGTACGTCCCTCCTGTGAGTAGTTCGTCAATTATGAAGGGGCCTTCCCATTTGGGCTTGAGTTTATGCTTCTGCTTCTCCGGGAGCCGTAGGACGAGTTCGCCCACGTTGTATGCTTGTGCCCTGACCTCCCTGCTCTGGTAATGTCGGGCCTGCTGTTGATAAAAGGTAGAACGGGCCCGAGCTATGTCGCACTCCTCTTCCAAGGCGTCCAAGTCGTCTTGCCGATCTAACTCGGCCTCCTTTTCCTCGTACATGCGCACCCTTGGTGCGTCGTGAATAATATCACAAGGAAGGATCGCTACTGCCCCATAGACCATGAAAAACGGTGTGTATCCCATTGATCTATTTGGGGTGGTGCGCAGGCCCCATAGAACGGAGTCGAGCTCCTCGACCCAATGACAGTCAGACTCATGAAGAGACCGGACCAAACGTGGCTTAATGCCGCTCATAATGAGGCCGTTTGCTCGTTCTACTTGTCCATTGGTCTGCGGGTGATAAACCGATGCGTAATCGAGCTTAATGGCCATTTTCGCGCACCAGTCCTTGACCTCTTGGGCCGTGAAATTGGATCCATTGTCCGTTATTATACTATGCGGAATGCCGTAATGATGTACCACGCCGGATATAAAGTCGATTACTGGTCCGGATTTGGCCGATTTGACAGGTTTTGCCTCTATCCATTTGGTGAATTTGTCCACCATGACCAGTAGGTATTTATTCTTCTTGGTCCCCCCTTTAAGTGGTCCGACCATATCCAGCCCCCATACCACGAAGGGCCAGGTAATCGGAATACTCCGAAGAGCTATTGGGGGCATGTGACTTTGATTTGCAAAAAGTTGACACCCCACGCAATATTTGACAGGTGACTGGGCGTCCGCCCGAGCTGTGGGCCAGAAAAAACCAGCCCGGAAGGCCTTGCTTACTAAGGCTCTTGCTGCGGCGTGATGACCACCCATCCCTGCGTGGACTTCGGCTAAAAGCTGCCGCCCTTCTTCCTCAGATATGCACCGCTGTAATATTCCGGTGCTGCTCTTCTTGTATAGCTCACCCTCGTGTACCTTGTAGGCTTTGGAGCGCCGAACTATGCGCCGCGCCTCCGTCTGATCGTCGGGGAGTTCTTTGCGAAGAAGGTAGGCGAGGAAGGGCTCGGTCCATGGCGCGATTACTCCCGTGACCTCGTGAGCCGAGGGCGTTTCGTCCATTACGGAGCCGCCGATGATTTGATCATCTGGTTCATGTATAGGGGGAACAACCTCGTCCGCGCTGGTTAGATTGGCGCCCGTATCATCGTCCTGCCAAACTACGGATGGCTTAAAGAGCCGTTCCAGGAAGGTGTTTTTTGGGACAGGGTCGCGTTTGGCCCCTAGGCGAGCCAGTATGTCGGCGGCTTGGTTGTTGTCTCTAGCGACGTGGTGAAATTCCAGCCCCTCGAACCGTACGGATAGCTTGAGGACAGCATTTCTGTATGCCACCATCTTCGGGTTTTTGGCATCGAAATCGCCGTTGATTTGGGAGATGGCCAAGTTGGAGTCTCCCCGTACCTCCAGTCGGCGTATGCCCATTGATGCTGCCATCCGAAGACCGTGCAAGAGGGCTTCGTATTTGGCTGCATTGTTGGAGTCGGCATACATGATCTGCAACACGTATCGAACGTTGTCGCCTGTGGGGGATGTGAGAATAATTCCAGCCCCCAGTCCGGTCAAAGTTTTGGATCCATCGAAGTACATCATCCAATGGGAGTATGTACTATATTCCCTAGGGAGCTCGGCCTCTGTCCATTCGGCGAGAAAATATGCCAGCACCTGAGACTTAATAGCTCGTCGTGGTTTGTATGTAATTTCAAAAGGAAGGAGCTCAATGGCCCATTTGGCTATGCGGCCGGTGGCGTCCCTGTTGTTGATTATATCATTCAGGGGTGCTTCGGATGCCACCGTGACCGAACACTCTTGGAAGTAGTGTCTTAGTTTCCGTGATGCCATAAATACTGTATAGGCTATCTTCTGGTAGTGCGGGTATCTGGACTTGCATTGCGTTAGTACTTCTGACACGTAATATACCGGCTTCTGTATCCGGAATTCGTGTCCCTCCTCCTCTCGTTCGACGACGAGCACTGCGCTAACGACTTGGTTGGTGTCCGATATGTATAATAACATGGGCTCACCCGCGCCTGGTGCTGTGAGTATGGGGTTACTTGCCAGGAGTGTCTTTATTTCTTCTAACGCAGCCTTTGCTTCATCGGTCCATTCGAAATTCTTGGTCCGTTTCAGCAATTTGTAGAGCGGTAGAGCCTTTTCACCGAGGCGGGAGATAAAGCGACTTAACGCCGCCACGCAACCAGCCAACCTTTGGACATGCTTTAGCTCTGTGGGAACTGCAAGTTCTGATAAGGCGCGGATCTTGGCCGGATTCGCTTTTATTCCCCTATGGGAGACGATGAATCCGAGCAGTTTACCAGCAGGAACTCCGAAGACGCACTTCTCCGGATTGAGCCGTATATCGTACTCGCGTAGGCTGGCAAAGGTTTGCCTTAGGTCGTCGATCAAATGGCTAACGTGTTTGGTTTTGATTACCACGTCGTCCACGTATGCCTCGACTGTTTTACCGACTTGTTTTGCGAGACAAGTCTGGATCATGCGCTAGTAAGTAGCCCCAGCGTTTTTTAGCCCGAAGGGCATCGTGTTAAAGCAGAATGGCCTGTAAGGGGTGATGAATGCGGTTGCTACTTGATCGGATTCCTTCATTTTAATCTGATGGTATCCGCAATAAGCGTCGAGGAAACACAACGAGTCGTGTCCGGCTGTGGCGTCAATAATCTGGTCTATGCGCGGTAGGGGGAAAGGGTCCTTAGGGCAGGCCTTGTTGAGGTCTTTAAAGTCGACGCACAGCCGCCAGGATTTATATTTCTTTGGTACCATAACCAGGTTTGCCAACCATTCGGGGTGCTTAATCTCCCGAATGAATCCGGCCTCTAGCAGTTTAGCTAATTCTTCACCCATAGCTTGCCGTTTGGGCTCAGAAAAGCGGCGCAGAGTCTGCTTGACGGGCTTAAAGCCTGCGATGATGTTCAGACTATGCTCTGCCAGCCGCCGTGGGATGCCGGGCATATCAGAAGGATGCCAGGCGAAGATGTCCCAGTTTTCTCGTAAGAATGTTCGCAGCGCTTCGTCCACTATGGGATCGAGCTGAGCTCCGATGGACGCTGTCTTGTTGGGGTCCGTCGGGTGCACCTGAAATTTGACGATTTCCTTTGCCGGTTTAAAGGACGTGGGTTTGGGCCTTTTGCTGAGTATCACATCGTCCTTGTCTACTGTTGACCGAAGTGCGGTCACCTCTTCTGCGGGAAAGGTCTCAGCTAGAGCCTCGATGGCAAGTGCTGCTGTTTTGTTTTCGGCCCGAAGGGCTATATTCGGATCACTGGCGGTTGTGATCACCCCGTTGGTCCTGGCATCTTAAGTTTCATATACCCGTATTGTGGTATAGCCTGGAATTTTGTGAAGGCGTCACGTCCCAACAGGGCGTGGTAGCCACTGGGGATGGGCACGATATGGAAGAAGAGTTCTTCGGATCGGTAGTTTTCGGGCGTGCCGAACACTACGTCCAGGACAATACGTCCTGAACAGCGCGCCTCTTTCCCCGGAAAGTTGTGTTGCTATGCTCGATGCGAGATCGGTCGAACTGCATTTTTTCTAGGGTATCTTCATAGATCAGGTTTAAACCACTGCCGCCGTCCATTAGCACCTTGTGTAACCTGAAGCCATCGATGATGGGGTTCAGGACTAGGGCGGCCGGTGAATGACTGGGAAGAATGGCTGGTCGGTCTGTATCTTTGAAGGTAATGGGTACGTCTGCCCATGCACTTGTTGCTGCCACATGATATATCTGCTCTAGTTCTTTAAGAGCTCTTTTCCTCCTGTTCCTTGAAGGGAACGTTTTGTAGATCGTCAGGACTTCGGCGTTATATTCTGGTGGCGATGTGGAGCGCCTGTTCGGCGGTGGTGCCTCAAGAATGGCTTCACCGCTTTTTGCGACCTGCCTGACGACCCAGCAAGCTCTAAGGCTGTGAGTCGGAGCTGTGTTCAGCAATACAGAGTGTATAGGGCAAGGTTTATCCAGTAGTCCGTCCAGGATGGTACTGACCCCTGAAAGGGGTCTGCTTCTCTTTTTGGCGGGCTCATGTTTGGCTGGCCGCTTCGGAGGTATCCTCTTTGGCCGATCTCCTCTAGGGTATTCGGTAAAGGTTGGTTCCGAAAACGGCCGCTCGGCTTGCCAAGCGCTTTCCATGGCACAATACTTCTGTACCAAAACTGACAGCTCGGTGAAGTCAAGAATGTGCCGCCGCGCCAGGGCATTGAGAATCCCTTTGTCATGGCAGTTGCGAATGAAGGTTGCCATTATCTCTTGATCACTGAGGCCCCGTACTTTGTTTCTGGCGAGGAGGAGTCTAGACCAGTAATGATGAACGGACTCTCCTGATAACTGCTTAATGTCCCGTAAGTCCGAAGACTTGGGCTCTGCTGCGATGCTTGAGTGATCGGTTTGGGAGGTGGGTGGGAAAAAAATTGATTCCACGCCACGGTGGGGGTTCGGAATAACGGACTCCGAACTGTGCGGTAGATCAGGGACCGGTGACGACCTGTTTCCGGAGCGAACTCCAGAGTCTGGGCTGCAGGCGAGGTCTCGATGATCGAAGACTAGGGTATAAACCGTTTTTAATTCCGGTAGCTGGGGGGACGAGCCCCTGGCCGGACACTCGACGGTGGCGACAAGGAGGGTGACTATGGGGATGTGAATCTCCCTATCGTCGGGTTTAAGCCCGAGCCGGTCATAGACCGGGATCTGGTCATCGGCAATACGCACGGTCTCCATCCGATCAAATAACTCGTTGAGAAACGAGGCGATGGTAGGATGCGTGTCGCTGAAACGAGTGGGGTCGGTATGCGGCGTCGCAGTTCCGGAGCCGCGCGAGAGCGGTCCCGGATTCTATTCAACTATGGTGGATCCGGTCACAACGACCGGATTGGGCGGTCCAGACGGCCCGGGGATAACGACCTCATCATCGGAGGCGGGACCCGATGTCTTCGGCGTCGAGGCGTCGGGATCTGCGGGCTCCTCCGTAGGAGTCAAGGGCTCCACCAAGACAAGTTCTCCCCGTGAATCAGCGACGAACTCTAGGGTTCCGAACCTGATTCCTTGATCGAGGGGTTCCTTCTGGCGATCACAGCGGAACTCTCAATGAAAGCACCAATGTCGGTGTCAAAACCGGCGGATCTCGGGTAGGGGGTCCCGAGCTGTGAGACTAGAATCGATGGTAACAGGAGAAAAGGGAGACGATGTTTACCCAGGTTCGGGCCCTCCTATGGAGAAAATACCCTACGTCCTGCTTGGTTATATTGATGGTATAAGGGTTACAGAGTTGATCTACCTCGAGATCGTATGACTAAAACCCTAGATGAGTTCTGTTGTTCTACGACCTAAAACCCTCCGGCTTATATAGACGCCGAGGGTACCTAGAGCTTACACATAGTCGGCTGCACATCAAAGCGAAAAAACATGCCTATCTACTGTTGACAACTTGGAGGACACGCCATGGCTCCTTGAAACTTCCACCTTGGCGACGGGGCCCTTGATCACCCAATGCTTATCCAGTGGCCCACGTAGTCCGGCCCATGGGAAAGAGGTCGGCTATCCGAGGATCCCTTAAATCAGGACTCCCTCAACGAGGAAGACAGAGGCAGCGTGTTGGCCGCGTGCTTGGCGAGGCTTGAGGCAAAAAGGGGCTGAAATGAGCGAAAGCGGGAGAAGACGAAAACCCCTCGCCTTTTCCTCCTTATAGCCGGCCTGAAACCGAAGCGCCAGGGCTCACGGCGTGACACGTGCTACCCCCACCCTCTGTGGTTTCCTACTTTACGGGGTGTGGGTGTGAGATTTATGGCATTATCATCATCATGGTGCAAGATTCACGGGACACACTCGAAATGATTTCCCATGGGAACCCCGACCTGGTCAGGAACCAAAGCACTGCCTGGACAGCAAGCCCGGGAGGCCTAACAGCTATAGAGGCCTCGTAGTCGGGCTCCCAAGAAGAAGAAAGCTGAGAAGAAGCATGGAGAAGGACAAGAGCCCACTGAATGTCTCGAAGACCCCTTCTGCGACCTTCGTCATGCTCGGGGGCTACTGACGGTGTCATACACCGGGGGTGCCTCACGCAAAGGAGCCCGGTGTCAAGCTCTACCAGGGGCCCACAAGGCCCAAGGCAAAGGAGAAGCCCTAAGGAGAGCGTTGGAGACCTTCTTGCCCTCCAAGACAAGGGAGGCGGCGGACGAGATCGCATCTACATCTCATTGTAAACCCTAGGTCTCCACCGTCTATATAAGGGGAGGCCAGGGAGCCCTCATTCCCATCTATTCTCAGATAGAAACTCTCGGTAGCAATCTCATATACCATTGTATTCCCTCGCACGAGGTATCCCTCCACCATGGATAACCAAAACAAGCAGGACGTAGGGTATTACTCTTCGGAGGCCCGAACCTCGGTAAAACACTCGTGTGATCTCCGATCTAAGACTTCCAGCCGCGCTTGGACCCCTACCGAGGGATCTGACGGTATTTCGCACCGTCACTCGGGCAGGCTGTTAAGCCATGCCCGTGCCAAATCCGCCAGCAACAGGGGGGCGGGATATGACGGAGGGCGACAAGCTCGTTGTCCCCACTGATGTTGACTGCGACTAGGTAGTCGGCGAGCCAAGTGTCGGGTTTGGCATCACCATTGTACTTGTCGATGTTGTTAACCCAAAAGTTGTCCGAAAATGGCTCGGTGCGGATTTAGCGGCTGAAGCACCTTGGACCGCCGAGCATTGAATGCATGCAACGCAGGCTGAGGACCTTTTGGTCCTTTTGCTTGTGCTGCCCTCGGGCTTTGCTGCATGCTTCAATGGTGGCCCACGCGTGGCGGCCTTCGTCGACTCGATCATGGACCGACGCGGTCTGTCTGCCGGCTGCCGGACGGGCATTCTCTTCACAAGGCCACTCGATGGTGTCGCGGGCGTCGGGTCGCCCGGCAGACTTGTTGCGGCTAGGCGTGTGGCTGAGACGGGCTGAGCCGACGGTGGTGATGGTGCTTGGGCCCCTGCAAGGCTGAGTTCAACCAGAAATTTTGGCCAGCCTATTACGGGCGAAGATGGCCTCGTCCTGCAGTCCTGCTAGACCACCGTCGTCTTTATGAAGGTGAGCAAATGTTGAAAGTTCTTCGCCGCGAGGTGACCTGAGTCGATTTGGATGGTGCCTGCCAGGGCCGTGGCCGCAGTGAGGTTCTGGGAAGCAGTGTAGTGGATGGGGGTCCCGTCCACCTCACTACCCATGATGGCCTCATGAGCTTCCCGGCTCTGGGCGGCCAGAGAATAAGTATCAGCCCAGTGACGAGGCCTGCGACGCTGGTTGTACGCCATGGTTTCGTTCCACTCAGCCCCCCCCTGGCCTCGAAGGCTGCCTTCTCTCTGGCGGTGCGAGCCTGTTAGGCCTCGAGAGCTTTGCGGGCCTCCTCCAGGGCCTTCTCGGCCTCGGTCACGCTAGTAATCGGCGTGTGAAGGATGTACACTTCTGCGACGGCGGCGCAGGTGTCCGAGCTCTCGTACCCATCGGACTCGGATTTCAGGATGGGCAAAAGAGATTCCATCGTGACAACGACTTGGGAGGCCGGCTCACCACGTTGGTCAGGTGATAAGATCCCAAGGGTTGCCTGGGTGCCGACTCCACCGATCAGCCGGGTGCTGGGTCGTGGAGGTGTAGCCTGCCGAATCGATCGATGGTGAAGTCAAGGCTCCCAAAGGAGAGAGCCCGCCCCTCGGAGCGGGTGGTGGTGAGGGCGAGGTGGCCGGCCGCAATGGTGACGAAGTACAAGGTCCCAAAGCGAAAGCTCTAGCCCGGAACAAATCCACCGGTGATGATGTTGGATTCCATCCGGATCCGGTCTCCAGCCATCGCCGCCCCTCCCTGGCGCGCCAACTTACGTGGTAATTTCCCGATGGTAATTATGATGGGGTGTTGCACGTTGCTGGTAACCTAGATGGGATTCACACGAGACAGTATTTACCTAGGTTCGGGCCCTCATGATCAAGGTAATACGCTACTCCTGCTTGATTGTATAGTATGGATCTAGCCTTGTATGAGAACTAGGGTTTGTGTGTACAAGGATCGCCGATCGTGTGATCGCGTAGGTTGTGAGATTGATCAGAGGTGGAAGAAGCCGAAGTGACCCAGAGAGCCGCCCGGGAGGTCCCTGTCTTGCCTTATATTAGGGGATAAGGCTACGGTTTACATGTATCCGGGTCGATTAAGATTTAGCCTAATCGACGGGTCACGCTGATCTTCGGGTTGTCCTTATCTTGTACGTCAAGTTGATGACGTGCCCTAGTGTACGCCGAGGGCCGAGTCGTGGGCTTGAGCCACACCGTGGGCCAAGTCGTGCATTCTTGATTCATCTATTCCCAGGGCGCCTGTTTTTTTATTTGGCTGAACTCCTGCCGTCACTAGCCAGCTGCACTGCTTCCGTAGGCGTCCGTTTCACTTCTGTAGGGACAAAGGGTATATAAAGTATGCTGCGTCCATTCCTGACGCATCTCCGTTCGACGGTCGATGGCCATTTGGCTAATTTTAACTGATGGATGGATGCTCCCTCCAGGCTCAGAGCATATCCATTCGGACCGTTCTCTGCATCCATTCGCTGCACCATACTCACATAACAGGGGGGAAAAGCCCGACGTTTCTGTCTTGGTTAATGGAGTACTGAACAAAGCATCTTGGTTAATGGAGTACTGAACAAAGCAGAGTCATTTTCTGTCGGAGAAACAAGATATACATACGCCAAAAAAAAAAAGTCATCAGACCGTCTTTTCTGTAGGTACCATTCTTTTATTCCCAAGGGATTTGTTTTTTTTTAATTGCTGAACTCCAAACCAGAGTTTACTCTACTACATGATTGATTATTAATCTCCCCTCCTAGATATAAAGCAATGAACAAACACATGCAAGAGAGAGATGAACTCAGATGTAACTGACAGCTGATCTGGTCTCCAGACACGAGTAGAGGCAAACTATGGTTTTCCACTTGAAGTCAGGTATCATTATCAGCTGCACTGCACCAAGCTAGGAAGGAAGACATGACCCCGATGCTTTCGTAGTTGTCCTTTTCATTTCTGTAGGGACAACATGCATCTCCATTCGAACGGTTGATGGCCATTTGGCTAATTTTAAAACACTAAGCGTCAAGATCACCAGCTGAGAGTAAAGATGGCAATGGGGACGAAACCCGTCGGGTTTTGCTTGCCCGTCCCCATCCCCGTGACAAAAATCCAAGCCCGTCCCCGTCCCCATCCCCGTACATGGGGACAGTTTTTTTGCCCATCCCCGTCCCCGTCGGATTTTCTGTACCCGCGGGAAACCCGTCCCCGCGAGCGATAGGCAAAAACAGCAGCAGCATTTCAGCAAAACATCAAAAAAAATTAGCTGGGCCTAGTGTTTAGATGCGGGAGTGTGGCGGGCTGGAGACTAGAAGTGAAATTTTCGAGGGAGAGAGGCGGGAAGATAGGGTTTTGGCCAGCCCAGGTCTATTCTGAGGAGGAGATGTCATAGGTTTCACAGGTTTGATGGGTTTCGGGTGCGGGTAGTGCTGAAACGGGTTTGCACCCGCAAAATCCGACGGCTTTTAAATTTTACCCAATAGCAAGACCATGGGGATAGAAACTGGTCCATCCCCATCCCCTAATAGGGTAAAAACCCGCGGGGATGCGGGTTTTGGGGCCCATTGCCATCTTGAGCATTCATACCATTCTCTGCACCAGAGGCTTACTCAGGCTTCAAGCAACATGGGCTATGGCTAGTGGCGAATCCAGGATTGGGCCAAGCCCCGGGCTGACAGCTTGCTACAGTGTCACTATAGTGCCTGAGTCTATTTCCGCCACTGGCCATGGCCTAGGGCATGGCGATGAAATCTTCGATGACTATAGCTCTAAGGTTGGCCTGGGGCGTGGCTCTATGCTAGTGCGCTGCACCGTAACAAAGCAGAGTCATTTTCTGTCGGAAAAATAAGATACACATACACAAAAAAGGGGTTTAAAAACATACTATAATTTTCTCCGCCAGAAAAAGAAGAAGAAAAATTACAGCTAAAAAAAAAGGCCGCATTTCTTCCTCTTTTCTCTAGGCAGGCGTGCAATCATGGTCAAGGACGGATAGGTTCTCATCAGACGACGAACAACCAAACCCTCCCCTGTCCACCTCTCCCTCCGCACTGCGGCGCCCCGCCGTCGAAACTTCCTCCGGTCCCGGTCCCGGTCCTCCTCCACGACTCCGCCCCGTCACACATGATGGAAGCCGACGTCCCCATTGCCGCCCTCAGGTACCCATCCACACTGTCCATCTCCTCTCTGGTGTTTCCCCTTTTCCTTTTCTGGTCAAAGATCGGTTGCTGCCCTTCGTAGATAGATCAAGATTTAATCTTGCAGCGATTCTATTGCTCCATCGCTAGGTTTCCTGTGGCCTTGAGCTGGATTGCAGTGGTGATTTAGATGCCAGACTTGTGACTCATCTCTTAGTGCTATCTATGGCCTGATTTGATTTGCCTAAGCCACCCACCGGATGGTGTATGCCGGTTAAACTTAATCTCGACTTGTTTGTTTGAAACGCTGGAGAAGATCTTGTTTTTGGAAGTTTATTCTTGGCTGTGTTTGTCCGTGAAATTCCTCTACTGCTTCCTTAACTAAAGTTCTTTACTTTGTTATGGGAGCAAGGTTGGAATAGAATAATCTGTGCTCCCTCTACGCTCATTCCTCCCTGCCCGTACGCCACCAAGCTTGCATATGCTGATGCTTTTCTCTGACTCCAACCAGCGCCGGCCATCAGCAACTTTGTCTGCGCTCATAGTTCCGAAAACTTGTTAAATTTTAATTGACGTGTCGTTCTGAAAATTAACAAGTGAAGAAGAATGTCGAAAGAACTAAACATAGAGCACTAATAAAATACAAGGACCTGGATGCAACTTCGTCCGCGCTCATCCGTCCCCGGCCCAACCGGTCGTCTCCATCCCGCAGAACCTTCGGAAGTTCCGAAAATTTGTGAAATTTTAATTGACGTGTCATTCTGAAAATTAACAAGTGAAGAAGAATGTCCAAAGAACTAAACATAAAGCACTAATAAAATACAAGGGCTTGGATGCAATCTTGCTAGATATATATTTTTAGCCGGGCGGTTCTTATCCTCTATCAAGTATAAAAATGAAAAAAGCTGAAAGCGACCTCCTAGTCCCATCTGCTCTCTGCTGGTGCCTAACACCTCTCGCCATCGCCCAACCAAGCTAGGCTCTTTCCATCCCTTTCTATACCACCGCTAGGGAAGGTGCTGCCACTACTTGTTGGGTTAGGCAGCAAGAAGCTTAATTAGCTTGTAGAGGCCAGGAGGAGGTAATCATTCCAGTGCTGGAAGGAAGGTGCAAGAGCCGGGTAGAAAGAGGGGCTGGTTGATCAGATCGGAGGTAAGCAACTAGTTAATCTAGTTCTTCTAGTCAAGTCCATGCTGATCAAGCCTATGCCATTCTAAGGTGACACTTATTGTTTTTTGAATTTTTGTGACACTTATTGTTGCATAGCCGGTTCTAAGCCTGAAGAAAGGTGGAGGGACCAACCATGTAATAAATTTTTCTTTTGCCAGGGAACCATGTAATAGTTAAGGAGAAATTGATGTCCTCAGACAATGGTCAAACCATCTTACATGTTCTTATATATCAATGTTGTGTAGCTACTCTACCATTTGTTTGTCACTATTGACAAGCTTGATGGTTTGTGGAATTCAAAATTCAAAGTCGCTTCAATATACCGATGTATTTGACGATTTATTTGTGTTTTCCTGTCTACACTCGTGAATAGATGCAATCATGGAATTAGCTATAGCTAGTTTCCAGTCCAGGATGGAATCATGGAGGTGCTAGATAATACATTGGAGAATAAGATTAAGATGCAGTCATTGATAAGATAAGATAAGATGCTCCCCAGGTACTGTCATGGGATCGATTCTAGCTGAAAGGACTTGCCTTTTCTTGGCAGGATTTTCAACCTGGGTTTGGTCTACTGACATGACAAATTAATCTTCTCCTGACATAAATAAACTAGCCCCTGTACAGTAACTTTATTTAACCCCACTTGATCGCTTGCCTGAAAGCGAACCTGCATCCCATCTGGTTGAAACCGGCCGCACTTCTATTCGCATGTACATGAGCAGTGCACACACACACGAGGGAGAGAGAGAGAGAGAGAGAGAGAGAGAGAGAGAGAGAGAGAGAGAGAGAGAGAGAGAGAGAGAGATGGATTCAGACATACTAGTGACATCTGGTCTGATCTCCATCCACTAGTATTAATTAAAATAGCAGTAGATGCTAACTGTGGTCTTGACTCCAGATCAGGTCAGATCTCATTAAGGGCTCCTTTGATTAAAAGGAATTTCATAAGATTTTTGGAGGATTTGGATCAATTTTTCCTACGGTGGTCGTTTGATTCACATGATTGGAATCCTTAGGAATTTTTCCATAGGATTCATTTATATACTACATTTTGAAGAAAAAATTTCATCCACTCAAACCTCTTGATAGAATTCCTTTGTTCTTTCTGTGCTATCAAACGCTCTTTCATCCAAATTCCTATATTTTTGAATTCACGTAGGATACAAGAGGACATGACACTCTATTCCTGCGTTTTTCCTATTCCTGTGTTTTGAGAATCCTACAAATCAAAGCTGCCCTAACATCACCTAACTAGCTGTCCTTTTCGTTATCTTCAAAAAAGAAAAAAACTGTCCTTTTCATTTGTCATTCTCGAACTACTACTCCCTGTCTGTGCTTCTCCATGACAAACAAAAAAAAAGGCAGCTTTTTTTTCTCCTTGCCTCTAAAAACTCGACCTTTCTTTCTTATAAGAAAAGGAAGAATGTGTCTGTTTCTGATTTGGTTAAGTACTACTAGTAGCATAAACCTGCGCTCCTCTAATGTTGATATTATCGTTCGAGCATGTAGTTATTTATCGTTGGCAAAAGTTGGAAACTAGTATAATAAAAAAACGAAAAAAAAGGGAAAGTGAAAAAGTCGCAATTTTTCTCAGGGCGCCTATGCTAGGCCGTCATGGTTGAGGACGGATAGGCTCTACCGAACAGACCAAGGGACCCACCTCCCTCCGCCCTGCCGCGGCTCGACTTAATCTGCCGCCATGCCGCGGCTCGACTTAATCTGCCGCCACTGTCGCCTCCAGTTCCGGTCCTCCTACACGACTCCACCCAGGCACATGAGTGATGGAAGCCGACGTCCCTATTTCTCTCTTTCCTTTTGGTCAATTTCTGTCAAAGGTTTGCCCTCGGGTCGTCAATTTCCTGCGCTTTCTGGTCGGCTTCGTGCGTGGGTGATCCAGGCTACGCACGGCGGTGATTCGGCCACTGGTGGTGGGTCAGAGAGGCTCTCACGCTTCTCGAGTCCCGGTTAAGAAAGCACGGCCAGTTCTTTTAAGCGTGTATTAGAAAGATAAAAAACCTATGAGTTGCCTCTAGCATTTCCTTAATTGAAGTCCTTTATTTTGTTATGGGAAATAAGTTGGAAGAGAATAATATTGGTGGTTTTACTTGGAATTTGCTACTATACGTTATGTACTTTTTGGAATATACGGATGTAAAGCATATATTCTCAATATTCTGTGCAAAATTCCTTCTCCTTTTGGCTTACTGGTAGGGAAAAAATGATAAATGAATCTCGACGTTTGTCAGTTTCTGTTGCAGGTGATCTTAGTTGATCGGGTGCTCTGGAGCTTCAGACTCGGAGCATATTTGGTCGTTGAGTGCTCTGGAAACACGGACTTGGAGTTTTAAAGCCTCAGGCGGTTTTTCATTGTGTCTATTCTTAGCTGGAACTTGTAAAAACAAGGTGGGTTTTCTTGAAGAGCTGCAAAGACTGATAGCATGAAGAGTACACAAGGAGCAACATTATTTCCTATCTGTCTATGTGCAATGGTTTGCTTCATGGCTCAGATAGGAGTTGCCAATGTAGTTCTAATGGGGAATAATCTCACTTTGTCATTTGACGATGTTGAGGCAAACTTTGGTAAGTTCTGGATATCTTACCATCTTTTAGCTCCATCTGAGTGGGCTACCAACTTTTTACTATTTGGATGTTCACTACATTTGTTCGCATGCCTTCTCCTATTCTCCACATGTTGCTTATGACAAATGAGAAATTTAGGTGTTTGGTTTATGCTACTGTGCTCGCTGTTGACAATATTTCCTGTTACTTCCTGTTGTATTAACAACTTTAATCTTGGTTTATTCCGTTGATTGTGCCATGCTGCATTTGCATTATAAGTTGTTTTCTTCAACTTTTTCACTGTTGTGGAGTCTGCATTATGTTTTCTGAACGATTCATTATGCCGTTTCAATGTGTTTGCAGCTCCGGGAGTAAATGGGTCAGGTGTTAATGGCGTAGTTTATACTGCTGAACCTTTGAATGCCTGCAGTGCATTAACAAACAAGGCAGTCAAGGGACCACCGGCTCCATTTGCACTGATTATGAGAGATGGCTGCACATTTGATGAGAAAGTGAAAAATGCCCAGGATGCTGGATTCAAAGCTGCAATAGTATATGACAATGAAAATAGTGGAGTTCTGATTACAAGTAATGTACCTTGTTGCTCTCACTTGTTCTTTTGTTTCCTGGCACCCGTTCATGTTTTAAGACCTGTAGATGGCCACACATTAAAGTAGAGATGCGACGGACTGAGATGGGAAAAAAAATGATCCTCTCAGATCTGTTCTCCATAATCGATGAAGCACAAATACTTTGCAGATCATTCCCAGATAAATAAAAGCTAGGATTTACTGTTGAGCTTGATATAATATTGTTATTTAAAATTCATTCCAACGTCTATAATTTTTGCTAGTTCATTTTAACATAGTTCGGATCATATATTTTCTGCACTTTCTAACTAAGCAGCAGGAACTGTAACAGTGATGGCTGGAATCTCAAGTGGTATCAACATATATGCCGTGTTCATCTTGAAGGTCTCACGGGAGATGTTGAAGAAATTTTCAGGACGTACAGATGTAGAGGTGTGGATAATACCCACATTTGATAACTCAGCCTCGGCGATCTTGGCAATTTCATCTATATCACTCTTTACCATGGCTGCTTTTTTAGCTACCTGTTTCTTTGTGAGAAGACATCGAATAAGGCGGGACCAGCCTAGAAACCCAGAAGACAGAGAATTCCATGGAATGAGCAGTCAATTAGTTAAGGCAATGCCAAGCCTTATTTTCACAAAAGTGCAAGAGGACAACTGTACGTCGTCATTGTGTGCCATTTGCTTGGAAGACTACAATGTTGGAGAAAAGCTAAGAGTGCTGCCTTGCCGTCACAGTATGTCTCGCCAACTTTGTAACACCATAATTGTGTTTTATAAAAACTAGTACCTTGCCTGTTTGATCCTTTGCCACGCCCATAGTATTTTAGGCAAAACTAGTCACCTCTATCCGCTATACTTTACTCCTCAATCTTCGAATTTGGAATTAAAATAATATTCTGTACTAGGATTTGAATCTATTAGCTCAACTACTGTGTCGGTGTGCACTAAAATCACTAAAGCTGGCGGTACTCTGATATTTTGCTTGAATTACCTTGCAGAGTTCCATGCTGCTTGTGTGGACATGTGGCTCACATCTTGGAGATCATTCTGTCCTGTATGCAAGCGAGATGCAGATGCTGGAATGGCAGGCCCTCCTGCCTCGGAGGCTACCCCGTTGCTTTCTTCTGTATTTCATTTACCTTCTCCGTCATCTTCATTCCGATCGAGTGTGGGAGCATCCCCTCCCAGACCAATAAGCCGACGTCCTTCATCGCAATCCATATCTCGTATAGACTCTGTTTCTGATACCCTCCACTCTCCTAGCACCCAAATATACTACAGAAATTCATCTGCCATGAGCAGAAGCAGAAGCAGTGCAGACCTTGCAGACCTTGCAAATATGGCTTCCTACCTTCGCACGTCGCTCCTTGGCTCCACACACTCCCTGGTTGGCAACCACTTGTCTCCACAAATTGACATAAATTATGCACCACCACGTATGTACCATCCTAGCAATGCATCACCCAGTCCGAATGTCAGTTCGTCCTATATCTCCAGTTCAGGGTACGGATCACCAGGCTGCTACCTGGGTTCGTCGAGCCAGTATCGGTCGTACCAAAGGTGCTGCGGGGACTCGGGGCACCTCAGTCGCCGCCGCCGCAGCAGACCCAGCTGTGCCACGGCGGCGAGTTCGAGACGAACCTGAACCTGGTGGGCACGTCGTCAGCCCAGTCCTTTCGGCAGTCTTACCTGAGACACTGCGGTGATTCGGACGTGAGCTTGTCTGCCATGGCATCATCAGGTCAGTCCTTTCGGCAGTCCTATCTGAGACACTGCGGCAATTCAGACGCGAGCTTGTCTGCCATGATGTCATCAGGTCAGTCATTGCCGGGATGCTGATGGTGATGAGTCAAAGCTCGCTCTTCTCCGCGCACGCAAGAGATGGCGTGACTTGTGAATACATCGAGGCGTGTAACATAGGCAATGGGGGAAATTGCATAGATTTTGTTTGTATTTTGTTCTGGCATTTTTGTGCTTCTAGTGGTTGCACGTGTTTATTTTTGGTGCTCATGGGTGTACTTTACGAGTATATGACAGGATAGGGATGATGGTTTTGAAGCTGTCATGGTTATGGAAGTGAAATCAATGGTAAAGTTGGTTTAGATGCATCAGTCCTGATGTATGATCTTGTCAGATTACTAGTATATATGGTCTAAAGTCTCAAGTCACTACTGGAATTTTCCTATACGCCGGGTGCCAGGCTCTTTGCCGAGAGCCAAACCGCGGGCGCTCGGCAAACATATGTATGCCGAGAGCCACCCTCGGCAAACACGGGTTTACAGCAACTAACTACCTTTGCCGACAGTGGATCACGATGACCAAACAATGCACGGCAAACTCCGAAGACGCCGAGAGCAACGCACGGCAAAGAGAAGCCACGTGGCTTGTCCGTTCGCAACTGACGGCGCCGTTACTTTCTGTTATCTATACCGAGGGTCGGCTACATACACTCGGTAAATACATGTCATAGAAATATTTAAACCTGACATGTGGTACCACCGGTCCCATTTGTCAGTAAAAGTGCTCAAATGAAGATTTTTCGAGAGCTGCCCTCGTAAACGAATGGCATAACAGGAGTTAAAGTGCTCAGGTGACACCTTTGCCGAGAGCTGCTCTCGGAAAATAATGCATAACAGGAGTTAAAGTGCTCAGGCGACCCATTTTCCGAGAGTGACGCTCGTGAATGTCTATTTTTTCGAGCGTCACTCTGTGAAACGTGTCCCAATGCTTCTGATGATTATCTGTTTCTTATTCATTCCCTGCAACTGAAAACAAAAAGAATGCATTTTCTGTATATATCTTCAGTGTAGAAAATGTTATCATCACAAATCAATGTGGGAGCTCCTAGCTCCCTAGAAATTCATCAAGCAACTAATCCACACATAGGCATAATTTAAAGTAATTCACATAAGCATAACTCAAACTAGTTGACATCGCAATGTTTCATACTAGTACACATGACACGCAAGTTCGCAAATTCATACATAGGGTTAACTTGTGAAAGTTCACTACCTGCAAAACACGTGCACATCACATAGAGGTTCACATCTTCATACGACCATCTTGAGGAAGAGGAGGGGCATCATTTCCATCGGGTTAAGCTCCTCGAGGAGGAGGAGGAGGGGCATCATTTCCAACCGCCTTGAGATTGCATAAGAGCCTATAATAGTATAGTCATGTGAGCATTGTTCGTCGCTAAATAATGAATGGGGCAAAATTTAGAGAATGTTCTATCTCTAGTTTTTTCTCGAGAAGCTTGAACCTTTCGTTCATTTCTGCGCTCTCCTTCTCTCTTTTCTCCTCCTCAGCCTGGCACCTTTGCTCCTCAACCTGCCGCCTTTGCTCCTCTTCAGCAGCTCGTCCTGTAATATGCATTACGGTCATATAGGTTGCAAGGGTGGTATTTCGAGGCATGGGCATAAATGAACGGTTATGATGCTAACCTTGAGACACGTGATCTCACGTGACGCAACGGTCGGGCGACTCCGTATGGACGGAGTTGAGCTTGTGCTCGACGCGCGTATCTCGTGGAGCTTGCGATGCGAGGAGGTGGCGATCGCCCCATTGCAAAGGAGGTGGCGGCCATGGCCCTTCCCCTCACCAGCAATGATGAGCATCTCTGGATCAAGTGGCTTGGACGTGGGTTCGGCGTCCTGCCCGTGCACCTCCTGGAAGACCTCTCTGAAGGTCTCGTACCTCTCCTGCGCCGACTGGCTGCAGAACTCGGCGCCATCCTTCCCCTTGTGGCCTTCTTTCTAGGCCTCCAAGATGTGGACCGAGCGACCAAGCTCCGACTCCTGCAAAAGTAACCATCAACCTTAATGAACGGAGATGCACCGTGCAACAAAGTTAACATCTCATTCCACATATAATGTGTTGCTTCAGAGTGGTTAGGTTCCGGCTCCCCTGGACATGTGACGGGCCTGGCATTTTGGTGCGTTCGTTACCCTTCTCCACATGTTGCGCCTGCCATGTCGGGTCACACCACATGTCAGCCAGGGCCTCCCAACAATCTTCCTTCATCCAGTTTTGCATCGGCTAGTCAGACAAAAATGAATCATTGACTGGTGCATCAAACAAGCGGCGGATGACTCAAAGTACTAACAACCAATAGTGTCACTTACCACCGACAAGTATTCTTCTTTCTCCAAATTCGTCTGGCAAGCAGATTTCCTCATCATCTTCTCACCCTTGTCATCGAGGAGCCGACACTGCATCACAGCCTTGTACCGCAGCGTGTGCTTGATGTCGATGAGTATCTTCAGGGCTGATTTCACGAGGGCTTTTGTTGCCTTGTCTTTCTCACCATCCACACAAGAAAATGCTTCCTACAAGAAAGCATATGGAAGTTAATTACAATAATTTGGATATGGAACAATGAAGTGGCAAAGATGCTTACAATAAAACCGTTGATGACCCAGGCGGCCATGGTGACACCGTGCTCATCCTTGCTGTGCTGGTAGTGCTCCCAGGTGAAACTTGGTGACGGCGGGTCGTCATCATTTGGCTTGGCCAACCCGGGGAAGTACTTCCTCACGAGGGAGCCGATGACGTGGTTCGGCAATCGCGCCTTTGGAGGCTTGGTAGGCAGAAATTCCTACTGAGTGGATGATGACAAAGACAAGCATATGTGAGTGGAAAAGTTGTGGTATTCAAAATAATTTGCAAATCAAATACTTACCAATCTCCCGACGGAGTTATGAGAGGACGGTCGGTGGGAGCCGTTGGTTCCGGGACCTTCCCCGGACCACGCCCGGATTTCTTCCTCTTGGAAGTGTTGCTCGACGTAGACCCCGAGCCGTCCGAGGCCACCATGTTGACAAACTCGGTAGCGAGCGGATCATCTCCTTGAAAGGACCCTCCGACATCGTTATCCGATGGCGGGTCCTCATCGGCAGTGAGCTGGTGGGAGCCGGACGACTCGGTCGTACCAGAGTTGCTGGTGTGGGTCAACCTACGGCTCATGACTCTCCGATACTTACCGCCAGAGCCCCCCTCAAAATCTGAAAACAAAATAAATTATGTTAGTAACTTTGTTAGCTTTTACAAATACTTCATCTTTCCAACCTCAGGAATACTAGAATAGAGTTCTTCGGAAGAATGCAAATGGCGTAAGTTTACAAGTGGTACAATCTAGATAACGTGCTAGAATTGTTTGAGTTACGAGTTTGATGAGCATCTAAAGAGTGGTAGAATTGTTTCACAACTTACGCCTCCCGAAACACCACAGAGAAATGGAGTGTCCGATAGACGTAATCGAATCTTGTTGGACATGGTGACATCAATGATGTCATTAACTGGACTTCTGTTATCTTTTTGGTTTTATTCTTTAGAAACCGCTGCTTTTACACTAAATAGAGCGCCATAAAAAATCTGTCGAAATGACACCATATGAGATATCACATGGGACGAAAACCAATTTGTCTTTTCTTAAAATTTGGGGATGTAATCCGTATGTGAACCATTTACAACCTAATAAGCTCGATCCCAAATCAGCTAAGTGCTACTTTGTTGGTTATCCCAAAGAAACCGTTGGGTATTACTTCTATCACAACACCGAAGGCAAATTGTTTGTCACAAAAAAAGGTGTATTTCTCAAGAAAGAGTTTCTTGCAAAAGGGGTGAGTGGGAGGACAGTGCTACTCGACGAGATTAGTGAATCGTCCTCATCGTATCAAAGTGATGCATCACCGGAAGTTGTTCCCGAGTTCCCGATTGTGACTGGTATGGAAGCCCCTACATGTGATGTAGAGACTTTGTTCGAGACTGCAGCTGAACCACGCAGGTCATGTAAAGTACATTCAAAACCTCAATGGTTTGAGAATGAATTATGGTTGTTACACAACAATGAACCTGCGACAAACAAAGAGGCAATAATGGGCCCTGACTCTGGGAAATGGCTACAAGCCATGAAATCTGAGATAGACTCCATGTATGAACTTGGTGGCGCCGGGAGATGAAAATCATATCGAATGTAAATGGATCTATAAAAAGAAAACAGACACGGATGGAAATGTTTACATCCTTAAAGCTCAACTTATTTCAAAGGGTTTTCGACAAGTTCAAGGTGTTGACTACGACGAGACATTCTCGCCAGTAGCGATGCTCAAGTCTGTACATATTATTCTAGCAATTGTTTTATATTGCGATTACGAGATATGACAGATGGACGTCCAAATGGCATTCCTTCACAAAAATTCAACCGCGGACATGTATATGATATAGCCCGAGGGTTTTGTTGATCCACTGGATGCTGGAGAAGTATACAAACTCCAGAGATCCATCTATGGACTGCAGCAAGCATCTAGGAATTGGAATCTTCGTTTTGATGAAGTGGTCCAAGAATTTGGCTTCATCAATAATGGCGAAGAGGCTTAGTTTACAAGAAAGTAAGTGGGAGCATAATAGAATTTTTGATACTTTATGTTCATGACATATTGTTGATTGGGAATGACGTATTATTTCTTGACAGAATTAGGACTTCATTCAAAAATAGTTTTTCAATGAAAGAGTTGGGTGAGGCATCATACATATTGGGCTTAAAGATCTATAGAGATAGATTGAAGTGCCTGATAGGGCTGAGCCAAAGTACGTATATCGACAAGATACTAAAGAGGTTCAACATGGAAAATTCCATGAAGGGGTTCTGGCCAATGTCACATGGGAAAGTTTTGAGAAAGAGTCAGTGTCCTAAGATGACTGATGAGCGAGAACGCATGAGCAAGATTCCATATGCTTCTGCAATTGGATCAATCATAAATGTCATGATATGTACATGGCCAGATGTGTCATATGATTTAATTGTTACGAGTAGATACCAGAGTGATCCTGGTGTAGATCACTAGACAGCTATGAAAAATATCTGAAAGTACCTTAATAGCACTAAGGACATAGTTCTCGTGTATGGAGATGATGAAGATCTCGTTGTAAAGGGTTACACCAATGCAAGCTTCACCACGGTTCCGGACGATTTTTCATCTCAATCAGGCTATGTGTTTACACTCAATGGTGGTGCAATGAGCTGGAAAATTTCTAAGCAGAGCACTGTGGCGGATTCAACAATGGAGGAGTATATCACCGCTTCGGAAGCGGCAAAGGAGAGCTTTTGGATCAAGAAGTTTTTCACCGATCTTGGTGTGGGCCCTTGCGAGCTCGATCCTATGGAGCTCTATTGTGATAATAGTGGATCCATAGCTCAGGCAAAGGATCCAAGGTCCCACTAGAAATCCAAATATTACAACGCAGATTCCACCTAATTCATGAATTGGTGTAGCATGGAGACGTAAAGATATGCAAGATACACAAGGACCTGAATGTGTCAGATTCGTTGATGAAGCCTCTACCACAAGTAAATCATGAGAAACACCGGAAGGCCATAGGTGTTAGGTGCTTATGTATTGACTAGATTATTGACTCTAGTGTAAGTGGGAGACTATTGGAAATATGCCCTAGCTAGAGGCAATAATAAAGTGGTTATTGTTATGAAACCACATGTTATGATAACACGTAGTTATGTGGCAACTACCAAAATACAAACATCTGGCCCATGCAAGTTTCCTTCTCAAGGAAGCAAGCTTACCACACAAGTTTCCTTCTCCACTAATCAAGCTTACCCTACAAGTTTCTTCACCACCAAGGAAACTTGCCACACAAGTCTCTTCCTCTACAAGGTATCTTGTAGATAAGCTTTGAGAGGTGAAGAAACTTGGTGGCCAAGGTAAACTTGCCACCTCACCAAGGTAACTTAGTTGAGAATATTCGCAAAAAAAAAACTTAGTTGAGAAGGAAAATTCCTTAGGGGCTAAGATTGGGATGGCTATATATTACCTCCCTTAGGTAGAGTTTTAGAGATAAAGACAACAAGGAAAGTGAGTGGTGTAGCTCATTTGATCTTGTACAAGGATTCACCAAAGATTAATACAGAAAGGCTCCTCTCCCTACATCTTATGTTCGTTACTCTGGTATTAATGATTGTGCAACAAGTTCTTCCCCTTGATTGAATGGTGTGATTGGCAAGTGCAATCGAACGACTCCGGTGTCACCCCAAGTTTCACAACACGTTATTAGCATGAATTGCTCTCTTGGCACTGAGCAAGGGTCATATAACACTAGTAGAAAACGCGTTACTATGCAACCGGGACAAAACGATCGGGACTAAGGCCCATCACTTTTAGTCCCGGTTGGCTTACGAACCGGGACTAAAGGAGCTCCACGTGGCCGCCGTGGGGCGCCCAGGCAGGAGGACCTTTAGTCCCGATTGGTAACACCGACCGGGACTAAAAGGCTGGAGTTTTTGTTTTTTTTTTAAGGAGGGGTTTAGGGGATTTCATATTGTGTTTCCCCCTTTTATTTTTGTGTTTACCATTTTTATTTTATGCTTTTCATTCAACTCGATGCTAGCTACTACATATAGCAATGAAAGAACCATTACACAACATCGTCATGATCAATATATAGAGAGAAGTGACCTCTCTTTCTCCGTGCTTAGTCGAACAATGCAACAAGTTTTCGTAAATCTATTCGACGCTATTACATATAGTACACGTTCATGCATATATACAATATAACATCTCTTACGATCCTAATATCTATTTACCAAAATCGCATTGCATATCCCGATGGTATTCTCCATCTTTAGGTATGACATGCTCAACAAAGAATCCCGCCAATTCCTCTTGAATTGCTCGTATGCGATCAGTTGGTATGAGTTCGTCCCGCTTCCGCCAGATCTAATTTAAAGAAGGGGGTCTATATATATATATATATATATATATATATATATATATATATATATATATATATATATATATGAATGAAACTCAACACAATTGATCGTAATAAAATTAAAATGTGAATATTGTTTACGTACTTCAAATTGTTCTCGAGATATGCCCTTCTTAGAGGTCAAGTGGCGAATGAACTTGCAAACATAGTATCCACATAAATTAGTCCCGGGTGCCTGAAACAAGCACTTTACGAGAATAGAGTTCAATCAAAATGATAATCAAGCATGATAGTGGTATTGAAACTAGAATCAATGAGAGATGCGCGGTACTAGCTAGTAGTACTTACTTTGGGGTGTGAAAATCGCAGCTCCTTTTTCGAGACACCTCTAACCTGTTTGGTGAACTTTTTCCAAACCCTGCCCGGCAAAGAAAATGATTACTTGATAGCAGGAAATGAACAAAAGTTGCCGATATGGTGCGATAATGATTGAACTTACTTCTGAAGCATTCGACTGATGTCCGACCAATCCTTAGGGTCTTTACGTCTCGAGTCCAAGACAATTACTTGTCCCTCTTCAATCTGAATGGCTAGCAGAATAAAGTGGAACCTGCGCACGCATAACTCATCAATTACACTTAACCTCGAGTAAGCGAAACAGAATGTGCACAAGACAGTAACACTCACTTGAAGTTGTAAGGAAATAGTATTTCCCTTCTGTTTTGTTGTCCAAGTAACGCATCTAGCAAGTTTTTCTCTGTTTCATCGGGTTTTTTTTGTACCGTATATTCATTTACGGTATCTGGGTTAATGAACCCAATGTCATAGAGTTATCGTTTTTTGCATTCGAGGCTTTTCAATCTGCATAATATATTGTGAGGATAATTATACATGCAATGAATGAGCTAAGCAAGAGACTTAATTAAAGAAATAATACTTACCTAAAATAGCAACTGACGATAGTTTTGTCGATGACGGCTTGATTGTAGAACTGAAAAATTTCTTCAAATTCAACGAACAACGCCTGGACTCCATTGAAGTAGTGTTCATGTATAATTCCCACGAAGATATTGTCTGTCCCATCCTTGCAGACTTCCAAGTACCATTCATGCAATTATCGCATCATCGTTGGTAGATGCTGGAGCTATTCATGTTCGACGAGAGGCATCCCGTGCTCGTATCTTAAGGTTGCTACTACCTCAGCCGTTTCAAACTGTTCCTCATCGCCTATGTAATCACCAAGAGTGATATTAAGACCACCGGCCGCTATCTCCGGATCATTAGCGATATCAGTAAACACCTTGAGCGGGGGGAACGATTGCTTTTCTTGTTCGCCGAGCTGGGGAATTCTTTTCCCACTTCTTGCACCACTGCTACTTAAACTTCCCGACCGCTTCGCTTGATCAAAGGTCTTTTGAATACAGCGGTCATAGTTTGATTGCGGCGGAGGCGGTGGTGGTCGCCAAAGGGCATGCAGTGTTCGCTTCGCTTTCATCGGATCTACTCTCTCCTTTGGAGGTGGACGTTTCTGTGAAAGCTGACATTCACATTGGCAGCCACGATCTTCTTGGTTTCCTCCTCATTCATGTCGTAGGGTAACTTGGGAGGAACCTTAAGGCTTGGGCCTGCTCTCAATTTCTTCGTTGCTGTACTGCTGCTAGCCGCCGGAGCGGCAGCGGCTCTCTTCCGCTGTTGCTGAGGCGGCGGAGGAGGCGGAGTCCGCTGACGCGGCGGAGACAGCGGAGGCGGAGGAGGATTCTGCTGAGGGGCCTCCTCCGTCGGAGTCCGCTGACGTGGCGGAGTCTGCTGATGCGGCGGAGACGGCTGACGCGTCGGAGAAGACTCAGGCAGTGGAGATAGCAGAGCTGGACTGTGAGGAGTCTACTGAGGGGCCTCCTCCGGCTGAGTCCGCTGAGGCGGCGGCCAGTTTGGAAGCAGGATGTTTTCCTTTCTCCATAGACAGGTAGTCCTTAAGGCATGTTCGAGAAGAATCTCCCCTTCACCTGTAGGGTACTCAAGTTCCAGCCCCTCAAATCCATCCATTATTTCATCCACCCCGACAATAGCAAAGCCAGCTGGAACCGGAGCGAAATGGAAAGTTGCATCAGGTCGAAGAGGTAAGACATAGCCGACCACCACCTTCAAGGTCAGGTTATGGCATTTCGCCATTAGCACACAATGTTCATTATCCGTGATACCATCCACGGGGTAGCGAGGAGCCGTGCTATCAGGCTGAACGAGCTCCGTGGAAGCCACGCTGCTTCTCCGCTGAGATGGTGGGGTAGCATCGTGGGTATTATCCAATGAAGGATCTTCGTGCCGCTGAGATGGTGGGCCGGTAGCTCGCTGGCTCTCAAGTGCCTCTAGTTTCACTAATCTTTCATTGATCTTCTTCATTTCGCTTGCTTCCTCTTTCTTCTTTCTCTGTCGGCTTCTATAACCAGTGCTGTCGGGAAACCCATGCACCCACGGAACGGAGCCTGATGTGCCTCGTGTTCGTCCAGGGTGTTCAGGATTCCCGAGGGCCATTGACAGCTCGTCCTTCTCTCTGTCGGGATGGAACCTCCCTTCCAGCGCTTTCTTGATTGCCTCCTCAAGATTTTGGATGGGTGTTTCAAGTTGAGCTTTCGTCCAAACACACTTCCCTGATTCTGGGTCCAAAGTTCCCCCAACCCCGAAGAACCAAGTCCTTGCCCGATCTGGCCAGTGCAATGTCGCTGGTTGGACATCTTTAGCAAGTAGGTCTTGCTTAGCTTTTTCCCACGTAGGCCGGGCTTTACTGTAGCCACCTGACCCCGTAACATGGTGATACTGCTTCTTTGCAGCATTTTTCTTATTTATATGTGACCTTTTCTTAGCCTTCTCCGATTTCTTGTAGGCCACAAATGCGGGCCAGTGATCTTTTATCTTCAAGTATTGACCGGTGAATTTTGGAGTCTCGTCTTTCTCGACAAACTTTCTGTTCAATAGTTTTTTCCAGTTCTTGAATAGTTCTGCCATCTTCTTAAGAGCAAACGCCTTGACCTTTGGCTGTATAACTGGGTTATTCGGATCCTCCTCTGGTGGTAGGCTGAAATTTCTCATCAGCGAGTTCCAAAGATCATCTTTCAGTCTATCGTGGACATAAGGAACTTCAGGGTCCTTCTTCTTATTCCATTATTGGATGCTGATCGGGATGCTGTCCCTAACAATAACTCCGCACTGATGTATAAATTTGTCCTTGGTCTGCTTGGGAGCAATCGGTTGGCCTTCTGGAGAGACTTCTTCGATCGTGAACCTTTCATCCGGGTCCAACATTTTCTTCGGTCCTCGTTTCCTTACCGAAGTTTGGCTCGATCCGGAGGGCTAAAAGAAGAAAGAAGCGTTAATATATGTACATACAAAACAATTAATGCATCTAGTCAGCAGAGGCTTAATTAATATATATATATACCTCGCCGGACTTTGAAACAGTTAAGGCTCCCTTCTCCATTCGATCACCGGAGCCGTCATGATCTCCTTCCTCCTCCATTCGATCACCGGAGCCGTCATGATCTCCTTCCTCCTCACCGGAGCCGTCATCCTCTCTTTCCTCACCATCGGTGTCGTGGAGAAACGACAAGGCGATATCACCTCCGTCGCGGATTATATCCCCCAACAACTCTTCTTTTTCTAAGTCTCCGCCCATAGTTTCTGCACATAAAGCATTGACAGTTCAAACTAGCTATCACATAAAGCAAAAAAGAAGTATATTTGTCACCAAAATACAACACTTGACAGAGTTTCCTCTATTTAAAAAATAGTTTTCTGTTTTCAAAAATCATTCTCTCCATATAGAAACTTGCGGACCTCCCCCCCCCTCATGTCGAAGTTATCGGGGATATGTTGAATTCCCGAGAGAGTTAGGGGTGTTCTAACGATGCCTACACGATATAGGTGAAGGGGGATAACTTCCGGGATTGTTTTCCCGAAGTCTGCATTTTCGGACAGATGAAACGGAGGGGGACGGTTCTAGGTTCGCTATGCTAGCTGCTTGTGACAGACGAACGGAGGGCATATTCGGATTCGTCCTATGGGTTGGTGCCTTATATCAATATCTATCACTCTCCTGTGATCTACAAGATAGTATCAATTGCATCTCTACTAGAGTCCATTAGCTTGCTCAAAACTTTGTTTGAAAAGTGCCATTGATCTAGAAATTGTTATAATTTACAAACTTTGTTAGATGATCGCCATTGATCTATAGTTCTAATGGAGACACTTCATATAAGTGTCTTACTCTACATATGAACATTTTATATATACATCAATCCATCCATCTATACATACATACATATGATAACCCACAAGTATAGGGGATCAGTGGTAGCCTTTCTCGATAAGTAAGACTGTCGAACCCAATGAGGAGCTAAAGGTAGAACAAATATTCCCTCAAGTTCTATCAACCACCGATACAACTCTATGCACGCTTAACGTTCTCTTTACCTAGAACAAGTATGAAACTAGAAGTACTTTGTAGGTGTGATAGGATAGGTTTGCAAGGTAATAAAGAGCACGTAAATAAAAACTAGGGGCTGCTTAGATAAAGAACTAAGTTAGTCTTAGTAGAGAGCTTTTTGTCACAAGAAAGTTATTTGTCCCTAGGCAATTGATAACTAGACCGGTAATCATTATTGCAATTTTATATAAGGGAGAGGCATAAGCTAACATACTTTCTCTACTTGGATCATATGCACTTATGATTGGAACTCTAGCAAGCATCCGCAACTACTAAAGATCATTAAGGTAAAACCCAACCATAGCATTAAGTATCAAGTCCTCTTTACTCCCATACGTAAACAACCTACTTACTCGGGTCTGTGCTTCCGTCACTCACGCCACCCACCATAAGCGAATCATAAACATATTGCAAACCCTACAGCAGGGATCCCTCACGCTTGCGCGACACGGAGAGCACCATAGGACAGCACCAATAATAAAACATGCAACTCAAACCAATCATGATCATCAATCAACCCATAGGACAAAACGGATCTACTCAAACATCATAGGATAGCCATACATCATTGGGAAATAATATATAGCATTGAGCACCATGTTTAAGTAAAGATTACAGCGGGGAGAAGGGGTGTTACACCGCTGCATAGAGGGGTAGAGAGTTGGTGATGACGGCGGCGAAGTTGTTGGTGTAGATCGCCGTCATGACGATGGCCCCGGCGGCGTTCCGGTGCCACCGGGAGAGAGGGGGAGAGAGCCCCCCTCCTTCTTCTTCTTCTTCCTTGACCTTCCCCCTAGATGGGAGAAGGGTTTCCCCTCTGGTCCATGGCCTCCATGGCGGCGGAGGGGCGAGAGCCCCTCCGAGATTGGATCTCTCTCCCTGTTTCCTTCTGTTTCTGCCTTCTCAGATTCTGGCCTTTCACCGTTTCTTAAATTCCTGGAGATCCGTAACTCCGATTGGGCTGAAATTTTAACACGATTTTTATCCGGATATTAGCTTTCTTGCGGAGAAAGAAGCGCACCAACCGCCTTACGGGGTGACCAAAAGCCACCCTGGCGTGCCCCTATAACTTGTGGGGCCCTCGGGCACCGCCTTCTGTTGATTCCACTTCCCAAAATTCACATATATTCCAAAAAAAATCTCCGTAAGTTTTTTTTCCCGTTTGGACTTCGTTTGATATGGATTTTCTGCGAAACAAAAAACATGCAACAAATAGGAACTGGCACTGGGCACAGGATCAATATGTTAGTCCCAAAAATAGTATAAAAAGTTTCCAAAAGTATATTAAAGTTGTAAAATATTGGCATGAAACAATTAAAAATTATAGATATGATGGAGACGTATCAGCAACCCCAAGCTTAATTCCAGCTCGTCCTCGAGTAGGTAAATGATAAAAAAGATAATTTTTGATGTGGAATGCTACCTAGCATAATCTTAATCATATAATCTAATCATGGCAGGAATATTAAGACACGAGTGATTCAAAGCAATAGTCTATCATTTGACATAAAGACAATAATACTTCAAGCATACTAATAAAGCAATCATGTCTTCTCAAAATATCATGGCTAAAAGAAAGTTATCCCTACAAAATCATATAGTCTGGCTATGCTCCATCTTCATCACACAAAGTATTAAATCATGCACAACCCCGGTTTTTGCCAAGCAATTGTTTCATACTTTAGTATTCTCCAACTTTTTCAACTTTCACGCAATACATGAGCGTGAGCCATGGATATAGCACTATAGGTGGAATAGAGTATGGTGGTTGTGGAGAAGATAGAAAGAAGGAGATAGTCTCACATCAACTAGGCGTATCAACGGGCTATGGAGATGCCCATCAATAGATATCAACGTGAGTGATTAGGGATTGCCGTGCAACGGATGCACTAGAGCTATAAGTGTATGAAAGCTCAAAAGAAGCTAAGTGGGTGTGCATCCAACTTGTTTGCTCACAAAGACCTAGGGCAATTTGAGGAAGCCCATCATTGGAATATGCAAGCCAAGTTCTATAATGAAAAATTCCCACTAGTATATGAAAGTGACAATATAGGAGTCTCTCTATCATGAAGATCATGGTGCTACTTTGAAGCACAAGTGTGGAAAAAGGAGTAGTAGCATTGCCCCTTCTCTCTTTTCTCTCATTTTTTTTGGTGGGCTTCTTTGGCCTCTTTTTTTTTGGGCTTCTTTGGCCTCTTTTATTTTTTTGTAAAGTCCGGAGACTCATCCCAACTTGTGAGGGAATCATAGCTTCCATCATCCTTTCCTCACATGGGACAATGCTCTAATAATGATGATCATCACACTTTTATTTACTTACAACTCAAGAATTACATTTCGATACTAGAACAAAATATGACTGTATATGAATGCCTCCGGCGGTGTACCGGGATGTGCAATGATCTAGCATAGCAATGACATCAAAAAACAGACAAGCCATGAAAACATCATGCTAGCTATCTTACGATCATGCAAAGCAATATGGCAATGATGGTGCGTGTCATAATAAACGGAACGGTGGAAGTTGCATGGCAATATATCTCGGAATGGCTATGGAAATGCCATAATAGGTAGGTATGGTGGCTGTTTTGAGGAAGGTATATGGTGGCTGTTTTGAGGAAGGTGGGTTTAATGCACCGGCGAAAGTTGCGCGGTACTAGAGAGGCTAGCAAAGGTGGAAGGGTGAGAGTGCGTATAATCCATGGACTCAACATTAGTCATAAAGAACTCACATACTTATTGCAAAAATTTATTAGTCATCGAAACAAGGTACTACACGCATGATCCTAGGGGAAGGGTTGGTAGGAGTTAACCATCGCGCGATCCCGACCTCCACACAAAGGATGACAATCAATAAATAAATCATGCTCCGACTTCATCACATAACGGTTCACCATACGTGCATGCTACGGGAATCACAAACTTTAACACAAGTATTTATACCAATCCACAATTACTCACTAGCATAACTCTAGTATCACCATCTTTATATCGCAAAACTATTGCAAGGAATCAAACATATCATATTCAGTGATCTACAAGTTTTATGTAGGATTTTATGACTAACCATGTGAATGACCAACTCCTGTTAACTCTCTAAATAGATATAAGTGAAGCATGAGAGTTTAATTCTTTCTACAAAAGATATGCCCACGCTCTAACAAATATAAGTGAAGCAAAAGAGCATTCTACAAATGGCGGTTTTCTATGTGTAGAGAAACAGGCAATCCAAACTTCAAATGATATAAGTGAAGCACATGAAGCATTCTACAAAGCCATACTCAAAAGATATAAGTGAGGTGCAAAGAGCCTTCTATAAATAAACCAAGGACTTTCTCATACCAGCATGGTGCATTATTAAAAGAAAAATAAAAAGCACACGACGCTCCAAGATTTACGCATATCATGTGACGAATAAAAATATAGCTCCAAGTAAAATTACCAATGGTTGTTAGAAGAAAGAGGGGATGCCTTCCGGGGCATCCCCAAGCTTAGTTTCTTGGGAGTCCTTGAATATTACCTTGGGGTGCCTCGGGCATCCCCAAGCTTAGTCTCTTTCCACTCCTTATTCCTTCATCCATCGTGATCTCACCCAAAACTTGAAAACTTCAATCACACAAAACTTAACAAAACCCTCGTGAGATCCGTTAGTATAATAAAGCAAATTACCACTTTAAGTACTGTTGCAAACCCATTCACATTTTATTTTTGCATTGTAGCTATGTATTATAACTTCTTTATGGCTTATACCACCGATAAAATCGATAGTTTCATCAAAACTAGCAAAACAATGCATCAAAAACAGAATCTGTTTTAAACAGGACAGTCTGTAGCAATCTGAACATTTACTATACTTATGTAACTCTAAAAATTCTGAAACATTAGGGAAAATAAACAATTTGCATAGCAGTACTGTGTAAAAATTTCAGAAACTTTTGACATTCGAGTAAAAAATGTAAATTCACGCACTACAGCCAAAGTTTCTGTTTTTGCACTGCACACACCAAACAAGCAATCTAATCATCCTAAAGGCAAATCTTGGCACATTATTTTTATAATACAATGGATTTATACAAGGGGATAATTATTTTTGTTGAAAAGTTTCTGTAATTAAGATTCACAAGGTTTCCATGGGCATGAACAAAGTTCAAGGCATGCTCCCATTTTAACAATTCTCGTCTCTCTCACTTTCACTTTTCTTTTTGAAAAAGTTTTAGGTTCCCCTCTTTATTTTTTTGTTTTTTAAACTATATAAAAGCACACAACAGAATAAAATGACTCTCTAAAACTTCCGGGTTGTCTCCCTGGCAGTGCTTTCTTTAAAGCCATTAAGCTAGGCATAAAGTGCTCAAGTAATTGATCCACCCGGATCCCAAGGTATATCAAAGCCAATTTTAATTAACAATGATTTGTAATTTAGTAGTGAGCACAAATTAACATATATATATCATGCAACAACGAAGTCTAACTCTCTTCCTATGCATTGGAATATCATAAAAGAACAATTCATGCACATCAAGTAAAGGCCAATACATAGCATAAGCAGTTTCTTGCAATTTTATCATATTGGAAACATAGAGAGGTGGAGATGTAGTTCCTCTCTCATAATAATTGCAAGTAGGAGCAGCAAGCACATGCATATTATATCTATCAAAATCATCATGTGTAATAGTAAAAGGCAACCCATCTATATAATCCTTAATAAGTGCAAACTTCTCCGATATAGTGTAGTTGGGAGAATTCAAAAAGATAATAGGACTATCATGTGTGGGTGCAATAGCAACAATTTCACGTTTAACATAAGGAACTATAGCAAGTTCATCTCCATAAGCATCATTCATATTGGCGTCATGGCCACAAGCATAGCAAGCATCAAGTTCATCAAAAAGGGATATTTCAAATGAATCCAAGGGATCATAGCAATTATCATAGCATTCATCCTTCGGTAAGAACGAAGGGAAATTAAACAATGTATGAGTTGAAGAGTTACTCTCATTAGAAGGTGGGCACGGGTAGCTAGTCTGCTCTTCCTCCTTTTGTTCTTCGCTCTCCTCGTCATCTTTTTCATCAAATGAGCTCACAGTGTCATCATTTTCTTCTTCCATAGTTTCCTGCAAAATATTAGTCTCCTCTTGGACAGTGGAGGAGTCCTCAATATATGGCTTAACATAAGCATTAGAAGTATAGTTTTCATAGCAATATTTAAGTACGGCAAAACTTTCAGATTTGTAAAGAGTAGCATCATACTTTTCAATCAAAGAAGCAATTTCATAAGCACCCTTAAAAGCAACAAATTCTTCTATTCTTCAAGTATAGTTTTCATAGCAATATTTAAGTATGGCATAAGAAGATACAATTCCATTATCCTTAAACTCACATTGATAGGGAAGGTGTTTTTTAGGGTCTTCAGAACAACAAGTAAAATCATAAATTTCGCATAAATTCCAAGCATAGCATTGCAAAGTATTAATATAATGCCATAAAAGTTTCCCTTTTTGAGATAAGCGGTGTCCAACATAATAAGCATGCTCATTTAATGATTTGCCCTCAACTAAGCTAGTTGGGGTTTCAGCACGAGCACAAACGGATCGAAGATGATCCAAGTAAAAAGCTTCAACAGTCTGATAGATTTTGGGTGGTTCTTCAACCATTGGTGTAGTAGGTTCAACTAATATTTTTGGTATTTCGTGTTCCATATCCATAACTAAAGATAGAGAACAACTTAGAACAGCAAATAAAATCTACTTAGTGATAAAGCAAACAAGCACACACGAGAATATTCACCCCACGCTATTGCTCCCCGGCAACGGCGCCAGAAAAAGGTCTTGATAACCCACAACTATAGGGGATCAGTTGTAGCCTTTCTCGATAAGTAAGATTGTCCAACCCAACGAGGAGCTAAAGGTAGAACAAATATTCCCTCAAGTTCTATCGACCACCGATACAACTCTACGCACGCTTAACGTTCGCTTTACTTAGAACAAGTATGAAACTAGAAGTACTTTGTAGGTGTGATAGGATAGGTTTGCAAGATAATAAAGAGCACGTAAATAAAAACTAGGGGCTGCTTAGATAAAGAACTAAGTTAGTCTTAGTAGAGAGCTTTTTGTCACAAGAAAGTTATTTGTCCCTAGGCAATTGATAACTAGACCGGTAATCATTATTGCAATTTTATATGAGGGAGAGGCATAAGCTAACATACTTTCTCTACTTGGATCATATGCACTTATGATTGGAACTCTAGCAAGAATCCTCAACTACTAAAGATCATTAAGGTAAAACCCAACCATAGCATTAAGTATCAAGTCCTCTTTACTCCCATACGTAAACAACCTACTTACTCGGGTCTGTGCTTCCGTCACTCAAGCCACCCACCATAAGCGAATCATAAACATATTGCAAACCCTACAGCGGGGATCCCTCATGCTTGCGCGACACGGAGAGCACCATAGGACAGCACCAATAATAAAACATGCAACTCAAACCAATCATGATAATCAATCAACCCATAGGACAAAACGGATCTACTCAAACATCATAGGATAGCCATACATCATTGGGATATAATATATAGCGTTGAGAACCATGTTTAAGTAGAGATTACAGCGGGGAGAAGGGGTGTTACACCGCTGCATAGAGGGGGAAAGAGTTGGTGATGACGGCGGCGAAGTTGTTGGTGTAGATCGCCGTCACGATGATGGCCCCGGCAGCGTTCCGGTGCTACCGGGAGAGAGGGGCAGAGAGCCCCCCTCATTCTTCTTCCTCCTTGACCTTCCCCCTAGATGGGAGAAGGGTTTCCCCTCTGGTCCATGGCCTCAATGGCGGCGGAGGGGCGAGAGCCCCTCCGAGATTGGATCTCTCTCCCTGTTTCCTTCTGTTTCTGCCTTCTCAGATTCTGGCCTTTCACCGTTTCTTAAATTCCCGGAGATCCGTAACTCCGATTCGGCTGAAATTTGAACACGGTTTTTATCTAGATATTAGCTTTCTTGCGGCGAAAGAAGCGCACCAACCGCCTTACGGGGTGACCACAAGCCACCCTGGTGTGCCCTACCCCACAGGGCGCGCCCCTATGGCTTGTGGGCCCCTCGGGCACCGCCTTCTGTTGATTACACTTCCCAAAATTCACATATATTCCAAAAAAATCTCCTTAAGTTTTTATCCCGTTTGGACTTCGTTTGATATGGATTTTCTGCGAAACAAAAAACATGCAACAAACAAGAACTGGCACTGGGCACTGGACCAATATGTTAGTCCCAAAAATAGTATAAAAAGTTCCCAAAAGTATATGAAAGTTGTAGAATGTTGGCATGAAACAATCAAAAATTATAGATACGACGAAGACGTATCAACATACATGGACAAAAAAATTCTATAAACATCAAAAATTCAATGAACAAAAAAAAATCATCATATCAACAGTTTCTATATATATACATCCATCCATCCATCGATCTTGAGCAATACCCACAACCCATTCCACCAAAAACATTTGGTTCCATAGTTCAAAATTTTCAAATTTCATTCAGGTCAAATTTGGACCAGATTCAAACTCCATGGTCAAAGCCTAATACACACACCGAAGGGATCAACTGCAGTTTTAGCTCTGTCGATAACCAATACGGGAGGCAACACGGATATGCTAAAATTCTTCTAGTTTAGTTGAACCACTTAGGCAGTTCTAGTCCCCCTTCCCACTTGTAGACTTAAACTAATTTCTGCATGGATGACTCAAACTATATCATGTATATGTCTTACATAGTTACATATAAAAACATTGTTAAAACATTTGGACAGATGAGGAATTTGACTCTTGGCAGAGTTATATCAGGAAATAGAAAATGAACTTCCATTGCAAATGCACCCATGAAGTTAAAACTTGTTCATGACAATGAGACCATATCTGTATCTTAAGAAGATGATATTAAAATGGTGCCACAAATATAGAACAAGTGTAGTCCTAGCTCTGTTGATGCCCAATACAGGTGGCATGGCACGGCAGGGGAGGGCTCACTGGGGGCGGCGAGCGATGGGGCTGGAGGGCCGGCCGGCGACGAGGGGAGCACGCGGGGGACGGCGTCGGGGCGGCGACGGCGACGTCAGGGCAGGGCGCGGCGACACGACGTCGGGGCAGGGCGCGGCGACACGACGTCGGGGCAGGGCGCGGCGAGGGGAGCGGGGGACGGCGTCGGGGCAGGGCACGGCGAGGGGAGTGGGGGACGGCGTCGGGGCAGGGCTCGGGGAGGCGACGGCAAGGTCCGGCATCCTGGCGGTGTCGAGGTGGTCGTCGACACCGTCAGGGGAGAGGAGGAGAGATCGAAGAAAGCAAACGGGTAGGGGAGGGAGGGGGAGAGTGCCGCTTATATACCCCAGCCTTTAATCCCGGTTGGAACCACAAACCGGGACTAAAGGTGAATTTCAGCAGCCCAAAGGGCGGGAAGCCCAGGCCTTTAGTCCCGGTTGGTGGTGGCCTTTAGTCCCGGTTGGAGCCACCAACCGGGACTAAAGGGCTGGTGCTGCCGCAGCCAAAAGTTTAGTCCCACCTCGCTAGTTGAGAGGCGCCCACACTAGTTTATAAGCCGCGCTACGACTGAGCTGTCGAGCTCCTCTCTATTGCAGGCAGTACATGTCTAACGTTTATCGCTGCCATGTTGGGCCTGCTGGGCCCGCGGGCCTGCATCCTGGCCCATGTACAGATGGGTTTCAACTCGTATGCAGGCCGTGGTGGCCTAGTAGGCGGCATTTTTTCTCATTTTTTTTTGCTTTATTTTTTTCTTTTGTGTCTACTTACAGCCAAATATTTATAGTTTTTGAGTGAATCTTTTTGGTTTAGGTCACAAAAATTATAAACTTTCTGTTAGTGCGAGTAGTTTTCAAATTTGAATAGTTTAAATTTGAATTCTTTGAAATTTGTGTGAATCACTAGTTTGTGAATAACTTTACTTTAAAAATAGATTTTTGAGTGATTCTTTTTCCTGCTGTTTAATATTAGTATGTTTTATCAGTATGTTCAATTTGGTAATTTTTAGGTTATTTTAAATAGGTGTTTTAATCAAAAAGAGATTCTGTTTAGCTCTTTTAGTTTTATAGCTCAAAAAATCATTAAATGCATGAAAAAATAGCGAATAGAAATAATAGTTCAGATATCCATTACAGATTCTGTTTAGCTCTTTTAGTTTTATAGCTCACATCATACTAAATATTCTTGCACACAATGTGCTAAAAAGTTGAGAGGGTTACGGGAAAAACTGGATGCACTTCGTGTACAAACTGGACAATCTCTTTCGAAGTATTAGGGTTTCGGACGAAAACTCATCTACTACAAAGGGATTTCATTTTTTTAACTTATTTGTGTGTTCAAAATGCACCATTCAAAGCCACATCATCAATTGTCAACCCTTTTGTGCCTTCATTTGCTAGTTTTCATGCAGTTAATGATTTATTTTGAGCTAAATGACCCTGAAATTTAAAAGCACTACAAATGAACTCTGAAAAGGTTGAAACTTGGCATGCTGTCATAATTTCACCCACATAGCATGTGCTAAAAAGTTGAGAGTTACGGGAAAAACTGGATGCACTTCGTGTACAAACTGGACAATCTCTTTCGAAGTATCAGGGTTTCGGACGAAAACTCATCTATTACAAAAGGGATTTCATTTCTTGACATGTAACTGCAGTGATATTCTAGATCAAAGCCATCATCAGAATAGTTGTGGAGAGAAAGTCTTCACTTTTTCTTCGCGTGTGTCCCTTTCTTATTGCACCGTAACCATGGATAATCTTCATCGTTTAACAGGATGCTTGGGTCAGCCTTTGCTACTTCTTGAGCATGCGTTGGTTTTCCCTTGAAGAGGAAAGGGTGATGCAGCAAAGTAGATAAGTATTTCCCTCAGTTGTTGAGAACCAAGGTATCAATCCAGTAGAAGATACAAGCAAGTCCCCAATAGATGTACCTACACAAATAATCAAACACTTGCACCCAACGCTATGAAGGGGTTGTCAATCCCTTCACGGTTACTTGCAAGGATGAGATCTGATAGAGATAGATAGATAGGATTGCTAAAACGAAAAGTAAAACAAAAGTAAAAAAGAATGCAGCAAGGTATTTTTGGTATTTTTGGTTTATAGATCTGAAAATATAATATGGAAAATAGACCCGGGGGCCATAGGTTTCACTAGAGGCTTCTCTCATGAAGGAAAATAATACGGTGGGTGAACAAATTACTATCGAGCAATTGATAGAAAACCGAATAATTATGAAGATATCCAAGGCAATGATTATGCATATAGGCATCACGTCCGTGTCAAGTAGACTGAAACGATTCTGCATCTACTACTATTACTCCACACATCGACCGACTCCTGCCTACATCTAGAGTATTAAGTTCATAAAGAACAGAGTAACGCATTAGGTAAGATGACATGATGTAGAGGGATAAACTCAAGCAATATGATGAAAACCCCATCTTTTTATCCTCGATGGCAACAATACAAATACGTGCCTCGCTACCCCTACTTTGTCACTGGGTGAGGACACCGCAAGATTGAACCCAAAACTAAGCACTTCTCCCATTGCAAGAATTACCAATCTAGTTGGCCAAACCAAACCAATAACTCGAAGAGACTTGCAAAGATATGAAATCATGCATATAAGAATTTAGAGAAGATTCAAATAATATTCATAGATAAGCTGATCATAAACCCACAATTCATCGGATCTCGACAAACACACCGCAAAATAACTATGAAGATCATGACGAACATGGTATTGAAGAACAAAGAGAGAGAAGAAGCCATCTAGCTACTAGCTATGGACCCGAAGGTCTGTGATGAACTACTCACGCATCATCGGAGGGGCAATGGTGTTGATTTAGATGCCCTCCGTGATCGATTCCCCACCCGGCAGTTTACCGAAAAAGGCTCCAAGATTGGACCTCACGGGAACAGAGGCTTCCGGCGGTGGAAAAGTATTTTCGTGGCTCTTTTTGGTATCCAGGGAATATTTGGGAATTTATAGGCCAAAGAATAGGGTTAGGAGGGCTGTCGTGGGCCCACAAGCCAGGGCCCCCCCCTAGGGCGCGCCCTGGTGGCTTGTGACACCACGGCAGGTCTCCTGCTGTCATCTCCAAGTCTGCTGGGTTTCTTCTAGTCCAAGAAAAATCATTCCGAAGATTTTATTCCGTTTGGACTCTTTTTAATATTCCTTATCTGCAATACTCAAAAACAAGGAAAAAACAGAAACTGGCACTAGGCTCTAGATTAATAGGTTAGTCCCAAAAATAATATAAAATAGCATATTAATGCATATAAAACATCCAAAACAGATAATATAATAGCACGGAACAATCAAAAATTATAGATACATTGGAGACGTATCAAGCCTCCCCAAGCTTAATTCCTGCTCGTCCTCGAGTAGGTAAATGATAAATACAGAATTTTTGATGTGGAATGCTTCCTAACATATTTATCCATGTGATATTCTTTATTGTGGCATGAATATTTAGATCCATAACATTCAAAACAAAAGTCTAATGTTGACATAAAAACAGTAATACTTCAAGCATACCAACAAGGCAATTGTGTCCTTTCGAAATAACATGGCCTTAGAAAGTTATCCCTACAAAATCATATGGTCTGGCTATGCTCCATCTTCCCCACACAAAGTATCTAAATCATGCACAACCCCGATGACAAGTCAAGAAATTGTTTCACACCTTTTATGTTCTCAAACCTTTTCAACTCTCACGCAATACATGAGCATGAGCCATGGATATAGCACTATAGGTGGAATAGAATATGGTGGAGGTTGTGAGGAAAAAGGAGAAGATAGTCTCACATCAACTAGGCCTATAAACGGGCTATGGAGATGCCCATCAATAGATATCAATGTGAGTGAGTAGGCATTGCCATGCAACGAATGCACTAGAGCTATAAGTGTATGAAAGTTCAAAAAGAAAACTAAGTGGTTGTGCATAAGATGAAAAATTCCACTAGTTATATGAAAGTGACAAAATAGGAGACTCTCTATCATGAAGATAATGGTGCTACTTTGAATCACAAGTGTGGAAAAAGATAGTAGCAATTGTCCCTTCTCTCTTTCTCTCATTTTATTTTATTTTGGTGGGCATCTTTGGCCTCTTTTTTTTATATGGGCTTCGCTGGCCTCTTTTATTATTTGTAAAGTCCGGAGACTCATCCCAACTTGTGAGGGATTCATAGCTTCCATCATCCTTTTCTCTCATGGGAACAATGCTCTAATAATGAAAATCATCACACTTTTATTTACTTACAACTCAAAAATTACAACTCGATACCTAGAACAAAATATGACTCTATATGCAATATGAAAGTGATGGTGCGTGTCATGAAAAACGGAACGGTGGAAGTTGCATGACAATATATCTCGGAATGGCTATGGAAATGCCATAATAGGTAGGTATGGTGGCTGTTTTGAGGAAAGTATATGGTGGCTGTTTTGAGGTAGGTGGGTTTGATGCACCGGCGAAAGTTGTGCGGTACTAGAGAGGCTAGCAAAGGTGGAAGGGTGAGAGTGCGTATAATCCATGGACTCAACATTAGTCATAAAGAACTCACATACTTATTGCAAAATTCTATTAGTTATCGAAGCAAAGCATTAGACGCATGCTCCTAGGGGAGAGGTTGGTAGGAGTTAACCATTGCGCGCTCCCGACCCTCACACAAAGGTTGCAATCATTAAACAAATCATACTCCGACTTCGTTACATAACGGTTCACCATACGTGCATGCTACGGGAATCACAAACTTTAACACAAGTATTTCTTCCAATTCACAACTACTCACTAGCATGACTCTCATATTACCATCTTCATATCGCAAAACTATATGCAAGGAATCAAACTTCTCATAGTATTCAATGCACTTAATATGAAAGTTTTTATTATATCCCTCTTGGATGCCCATTATATTAGGACTAAATTCATAACCTAAACCAATTACCATGATGTTTAAAGACTCTCAAAATAATATAAGTGAGGTACGAGAGTTCAATAATTTCTATAAAATAAAACACCACCGTGCTCTAAAAAGATATCAGTGAAGCACTAGAGCAACATTGCCTAGCTCAAAAGATATAAGTGAAGCACATAGAGTATTCTAATAAATTCACGATTAAATGCGTGTCCCCCTCAAAAGATGTGTGCAGCAAGGATGATTGTGGCAAACTAAAAAGCAAAGACTCATATCATACAAGACGCTCCAAGCAAAACACATATCATGTGGTGAATAAAAATATAGCCTCAAGTAAATTTACCGATGGATTGAAGACGAAAGAGGGGATGCCTTCCGGGGCATCCCCAAGCTTAGGGTTTTTGGTATCCTTGAATATGGCTTGGGGTGCCTTGGGCATCCCCAAGCTTAGGCTCTTGCCACTCCTTATTCCATAGTCCATCAAATCTTTACCCAAAACTTGAAAACTTCACAACACAAAACTCAACAGAAAACTCATGAGATACGTTAGTATAAGAAAAATAAATCACCACTTTAGGTACTGTTGTGAACTCATTCTTTATTTATATTGGTGTAATATCTACTGTATTCCAACTTCTCCATGGTTCATACTGAGGGAGTCCTGGTTTAAGGGGTCCTCGGGAGGTTGACCTATTGCTTATGGGCCGGACTATATGGGCCACTTGCCGAATACTGGATGGATTGAAGACACTGTCTCCAATAAGGAAGCTTCGAGAATCGTGGCTTGTTCTCCATGTTTGGAATAGTGAATAGGCATGTTTATCCCTTCGACGTGTAACCGACCATGTGTAAACCCTAGGTACCCTCGGCGTCTATATAAGCCAGAGGGTTTTAGGTTGTAGGCCAACAGAACTCATCTAGGGTTTTAGCTACTTGATCTCGAGGTAGATCAACTCTGTAATCCTCATACTATCAATATAATCAAGCAGCACGTAGGGTATTACCTCCATAGGAGGGCCTGAACCTGGGTAAAACCTTGTCCCCTTCGTCTCTAGTTACCATCGATCCTAGTCTCACAGCTCGGGACCCCCTACCCGAGATCCACCAGTTTTGACACCGACATTGGTGCTTTCATTGAGAGTTCCGCTGTGATCGCCAGAAGGAATCGATGGCTCGCCTTGTCATCAACGAAGAGGTCCGTAACTCGGGCACTTTCGTCCCCGGACAGATCTTCGCTTTCGGCAGCATCGTGCTGCACGCCGACCCGACCGGCCATCTAGGCCGTGTCGGAAGTTTCGCCCCTGATCAAGAGGTCAGATTCGGGAACTTAGAGTTCTCCGTAGACTCCTGGGGCGATCTATCTCTAACCGGGCTCGCGGTCTCGCCTGCCACGCCCGAAGACTCTGAGGCCTTAACCTCAGATCCATCTTTCGGCCCCGCCTGCGAGATTCACCCCAGCGAGGCCCCGGCTCTCAGTCCGGACCTGGTCATAGTACCAGACGCCCGGACATCTGTTCTTGCCGAACACTCTCCCCGCGCGGACGCATCGGAGGTTCGCTCCAGAAGCTCTGGGCAGGCCGATCCGATCAAGCTTTCGATACTCAGCGAGGCTCTAGATCGGATCTCGTCGATGAAGATTACCGACGGCCCAACCCGGATCTGTTACAGATCGGGCCTCGGACGGGTCAGGGCGAATTTTTCGTCCCACCCACCACCCACTTGATAGCCACTGTCAAGGATTTAACTGACATGCTGGACTATGCTTCTGAGGAAGCAGACTACATGGATGAGGAGGATCGCACACTCACCCCCGTTAACACCGGACGGTGGACTGCCACCTCCACATAAGACGTCTACATGGTAGACACTCCAAAAAACGACGGCGACAAATCAGGTGAAGCACCGTCAAGACGCCGAAAGCCACATAAACGGTCAAAAGGAAAAAAGGGAAGAAAATCCATCGATGGCACCGGGGACGGAGACACCTCGGAAGACATCGGCGATCCCGAAATCCCCGAACACCCGTTAGAGGGTCAGGAGAGGCCGGAAGACCCCCGCAACCCCGACGATCTAGATGATCCCAAGGACGACGACTACCTCCGCTCTATTGAGGGGGAGGACAATGCGGAAGCCAATGACTTCGCCATCCTTGATAATCCTGAAGACCAGGAGCTGTTCAGGCAGCAGCTGATAGCCACGGCCCACAACTTGAAAGCAAAAGAACGGCAGCTTAAAGTTGAGCAAGATGACCTCAACAATCGATGGACGAGAGTCCTCTCAGCTGAGGAAGGGTACGGTACCGGTTTATCGGACCAACCTAAGAGCTATCCACGCAGAAGGCTGCTACCACAATTCGATGACGAGCTCACTAATACGCCATCTCCCAAGCATACCCCATACGACAAGCCAGACCGCCCTCCTTGAGGACGGGACAGAATGGCTGATGACACCGGCTATAGGCCGACGATACCCTGTAGGCGGGGAAAGGAGCCCCTCGAGCCTGATGATAGGTTCGACCTGCGACACGACCTGGACTACAGAGTAGGTCGTCCGCGATCCATCTACGGATCCAGAGGATACTCACCCGATAAACGGGAAGGGTACCGTCCTTGGTTCGACCGTAGCAATGAAGGTCGGGAACGAACCCGAGATAGGAGAGACGCCGATCACCGGCGCGTCATAGCTCGGGTCAGAGGCGCCGCCCACCCACTGTGCTTCACGGACGAGGTGATGCGGCACCAGTTCCCGGAAGGGTTTAAGCCCGTAAACATAGAGCAATACGATGGGACAACTTACCCAACCGTATGGATCGAGGATTTCCTCCTCCACATCCACATGGCACGAGGAGATGACCTCCACGCCATCAAGTACTTAACCCTGAAGCTCAAGGGGCCAGCTCGGCACTGGTTAAATAGCCTCCCCGAAAACTCCATTGGGTGTTGGGAGGACCTAGAAGAGGCATTCCGATCTAACTTCCAGGGCACTTATGTCCGGCCGCCGGACTCCTCCGATCTAAGCAACGTCGTCCAGAAGCCAGGAGAGTCCGCACGGCTATTCTGGAATCGTTTCTTGACTAAGAAAAACTAGATCGTGGACTGCCCGGACGCCGAAGCAATAGCCTCTTTCAGGCACAATATTCGGGATGAATGGCTGGCCCGTCAACTCGGCCAAGATAAACCAAGGACAATGTCCGCCCTCACATCACTCATGACCCGCTTTTGCGCGGGCGAGGATAATTGGCTAGCTAGACGTAGCCACAACCCCGAAGACCCCGGAACGTTTGAAGTTCGGGATGGAAACGGGAAACCGAAGCACAACAAGAACAAGCGCCGGCATAATAATAGTGATGCCGATGACACGGCTGTTAACGCCGGCTTCCGCAATTCCCAGCCTGGGCAGCGGAAGAAGCCTCCTAAAGGCAAACACGATGGACCAACCCCGCTGGACAAAATCCTGGAGAGGCCTTGCCAGATCCACGGCACTCAAGAGAAGCCCGCCAATCACACCAACCGTAATTGTTGGGTCTTCAAACAGGCCGGCAAGCCCGCATCCGAGGACCAAGGCAAGAGCCCACGCAGCGAGGACGAGGATGAACCCCGTGGTCCGATCGGTGGCGGACAAAAGAAATTCCCTCCAGAGGTAAAAACATTAAACATGATATACGCCACCCATATACCCAAAAAGGAGAGGAAGCGCGCCCTTCGAGACATCTACGCCATAGAGCCTGTAGCCCCGAAGTATAACCCATGGTCGGCATACCCGATCACCTTCGATCGACGTGACCATTCGACCAGTATCCGTCATGGGGGTTCGGCCGCACTCGTCCTAGACCCGATCATAGATGGGTACCACCTCACTAAAGTCCTAATGGACGGTGGAAGTAGCCTCAATCTGATTTACTCAGATACGGTGAAAAAGATGGGCATAGATCCGTCAAGGATCAAGCCCAGGAACACTACCTTCAAAGGAGTGATCCCAGGCATTGAAGCCCGATGCACAGGCTCTGTAAGCCTGGAAGTAGTGTTCGGCTCGCCCGATAACTTTCGAAGCAAGGACATGATCTTCGACATCGTACCTTTCCGCAGCGGCTATCACGCCTTGCTCGATCGTACAGCATTTGCTCGCTTTAACGCCATCCCGCACTACACATACCTCAAGCTCAAGATGCCCGGCCCTAGGGGGGTCATTACTGTCAACGGCAAGACAGAGCGCCCCCTCCGAACTGAGGAGCATGCGTTGGCCCTGGCGGCCGAATTCCATTACACTGATGATCGGCAAGTACCGACATCTGCCATAAAGGCACCCAAGGCTGGGAAGCGAGCTCGGGCTCAACCCGAAGTACCAGAACCTTCTTCTCCCCATAAATAGGGACTCGCCCCCCATCGCCCGGCCCTAGAACCGGCAAAATACGTGCCGAGGAGGCACAACTTCGCGCTCAAAATTCCATGGGCGGTGATGATGAAAAATTATTGAAGGGTCAGTGTTCGGCTTGACCGAACTATCACCATCAACATGTCTTAGGACACACTACAGGTACCATAAAGTGCCTGCTACGGCGTAAAGCTCATTCACACTTCGGCAACTTCTCAAAACTTTTCTCCAAAGTCCGCTCGCCGAACATTACACCCATCGCGGTATACAACCCCTTGGGAGACGCAGGAGCGGACAAGCGACAGGGCACATCGACGACGTCAGGTCACCTATCGAAGACCCTTGGTACAACCCCTCCTGTAAGGTTTATATTTCATTTTTAATACCTGTAAACAGTTGTATCGGCAATTCGAATAATAAGAGTTGATGAGTAAAATACAGATGTATCTTTCATGATCGTTTCGCTGTTTTTGGCGCACTCTCTATTTTCCCTCTCTTCTTGCGAACCTGTTTGGTATAATATACGGTGCAATCGGCTAATAGACCGGGGGCTCGAATTAAAGAAAATCGCCCTAAGCACAAACTAATTTTTGCGTTCGGCGTCTTGGAAATCCGCTTTATATGCATTGATTCCGAACTATGTCTTGGGTCAATAGTTGGGTTACCCGGCTCCTGTGCTTGCCCCTTTATGTTCCGCTCGTTCGGCAAAAAGGGCAAAGGGAGCACCGCTGCGATTGTGCTTCCGGCTAGTCTGGTCAAGCACCTCAGCGGAGAAAGCCGAAAACTGACTGTCATGGTATGCGAGAACCGGTCTGCGAATCCGAGTTTAAGTAGATCTCGTCAGAGGTTATTCCGTGTCATCCGATGGGTTTGGTATTAGTACAAACCAGGTGATATAGGCCTCGGCCACGGGTCATCCGAACATCACAAACACCTGGGGGCTAGTTATCAGCCCACCGCACTCCTTTCTCGCGCCCCTACGGCTAAGTGAAAGCAATAAAGCATTATGGTCCGATTGCCTTGTCCACCCCACACTACCGCCTTCGGGTACCGATAGTTCGGCTAAGGGTCACAGTGCGTTGGCAGAGACATCCCGCGTAGTATCTACATGGGGGCTGAAGCCGACGACTCGCCGCTTTCAGTTTTAACGGCCACAAAGGAGTTATAAAGGATGCAAAACATATAAGACATGATAAACCATGCATCTTCAATATACATAAGCGTTAAAAGGTCTTTGGACATAACACAACGCTTTACTCATACACATTCTCTCTTGAACATTGCGCCTCTATTGCCCGAGCACCCTCCATTACGCCGGAGAAGTACAGCTCGGGGCGCCTATGCTCTTTTCCGGTAGGCGGAGGAGCGGTGGCTATCTTCATTGGATCCAGCCCCGGCCAGTGCACCTTGGCCTTCGCAAAGGTCATCCGAGCTCCCTCGATACAGGAAGATCGCCTTAGCGCATCGATCCGGGGCGAAGCATCGCTCAGCTTCTGCACCAGGCCGAAGTAGTTGCCTAGCAGTGGCTCGTTGGGCCATAGCCGGATGAAGAGATCCTTCATGGCCGGCTCCGCCATCCGGTGTAGCTCCATCAGCTGTTTCAGTTGCTCGATAAGAAGAGGAGAGCGCTCGGGGGCTTCAAATTGCGCCCAGAACAGCCGAGCTTCATCTCCTTCTCCCCGCGAAGCATAGAACTGCTTCGCGTCCGCTGTGCTCTTCTGGAGGTCCGAGCAGGCGCCTGAGGAATGCCATACTTGGGTCAGCAACTCGAACTTGCTTTCCCCGTAGACACACTGCAATAAATATGGCTTACCATCCATTATAGCCTTGGCCTGGCTAACTTCCTCTTCAAAAGATCGTCTATCCACCCGCTCCTTTTGGAGGTCGGTTTTCAGGGTGGATAGTTCGGCGGCCTGCTCCTTGCCTTTCTGCTCAAGGTCTTCGCACTTTTGGCCGGCGTCCTTGAGCTCCTGTTGGATCTCCTCCACCCGAGCCTCGTGCTTGTCGCTGGTGGCTCTTAGGGCGGAGAGCGCGGTAGCCGTTTCTTTGGCCGCCGCCTTCTCCACTGCAGCCTCCTGCTTTGCCTTCTCAAGCTCGGCCTTGAGCTTCTCAATTTCTTTTGCCGAGGCTGCGTAAGCATTAAAACACATCAAACTTACTGCGTCGACAGTACGGTGATGATGAATTTGGATATTCTAGTCCGGCTTACCTTGCGCCTCGTCGAATCTCTTATTCAAAGCTTCGAGCTCATCTTCGGAGCTCTTCAGCTTCCGATTCAGCTCGTCCAGCTCGGCTGCATTAACGGCCGCCGCCGATGACGAAGCCTGTATAAAACAAAACCATATCAAATTACACGGGTTCACAACTTCCGAACTATCATAAATATGATCCTATGTCCGGTCCTCCTAAAGACTGTTAGACAGTTCCGAACAAATACTGTTTTATACATAGTTCGGATAATGATCTATGCTTGACCCCCAGGTAAGTTTTTCCAAACTTACCTAGGGCTCGGGGGCTGCCGTGTATATAATCATAACTTAAAGAAATTAATATTTCAAAGAATAGAGCATTATGTGGCTCACCTGAAAGCCCGTCAGGAGACCGTTGAAGGCCTCCTTCAGTCCGCTGTCCACGGACTAAATGCTCTGCAATACCGCACCCATAAGGGTGCGGTGCTCCCCGGAGAGGGAGGCGCTTGACAGAGCCTCCCCCATAGCCGGCCACCCATTGGTCGGTGGTGCCGGTGGGGATCGATTGACCCGATCTCCGATCGGGGATTGAACCGACGCCTCCGCACTACTAGGAAAAGGGCTATAGATGATATGGCTACTAATGGCGCACCAGACATGTGGTGCGCCACTACTATATAGTAATGGCGCACCATGAGTTGGTGCGCCATTAGTGTGGTAGACACTAATGGCGCACCAGACCCACGGTGCGCCATTAGTGACAAATGTTTTTTTTTCATTTTTCCAAAAATACTAATGGCGCACCAGGGAAGAGTGCGCCATTACTAGTTTAACTAGTAATGGCGCACCTCCAACACAGTGCGCCACTACTAATTTTTTTTTTTTTTTTGCAAAACTACTAATGGCGCACCTCAAACTGGTGCGCCATTAGTAACCAGGGTTACTAATGGCGCATATATGGGTGGTGCGCCATTAGTAACCTGGGACCAGCTAGATATTTTGGACAGCCACACCTACACACTCACTTTCCCCACTTCATTCTCTCCACCTCCTCCTCCAAGATTGTGTCGGCTGCCTCCTCCTCCTCACCTCATTTGCACCATAGATTCATCAAAATTAGGTGGTTAAATTACCTTTTTTTGATAGGTAAGTAAGGGGAAAGCTATCTTTATGTTGTAGATCTACTTTTTTTCTCTCCCTCGCTCCAACAACGTGCACATGCACTTTTTATGGCCTTGCTAGATCTATGTATGTTTGTGGTGTTGCATATGTTTGTGGTGTTGCATATATGTTTGTGTTTGCAGGTACCGGTATTTGAAATGCGATAGTTGCCAATATTTTGCCGGAATGTTGATTCATTTCCGTTTCGGCGAGAATTTTGGCACTATGCATTCTTTTTGGTCCTATTTTTAGGGAAAGTCATGCCAAATTTTTTCTTGGTTCTAAAATATCGTTTTCCTCTACCCCGCAGGCGACCATGGTCCGCACGATGACCGAAGGCATCGTGAATAGGTTTTTGAGCTCCGCGAAGGCCGAGATGCTTCAAAAGAACGAGACGGAGATAAGATGTCCGTGTCGAAGATGCAAGCTGAAGAGCCTTATTGCGGACCCGGATTCCGGGCAGGTGCGGGACCACCTGCTCTTGCGTGGTTTCATGGATGGCTATCGGTGGCAAGGTGATGAAGATGACTATGAAGTCGTCCATGGGGGCCGGGCAAGAAATGAGGAAGGGCAGCAAGACAACCACCGCGGCGAGGGCGGTCGAGAAGACGAAGAATCTCCAGGACATGATCACGACGGTGATGCTGTACACAGTCATCATGTAGAAGATGCCGGACATGATGACGAGGAAGATCAAGACGAAGGGCATGATCATGAAGATGAAGATGCCGGAGCAGACGACGATGGAGGCTGGGTGCAGGACCCTCATATTCAAGAGCTGCTTCTCAAGCAGACGGATAACGCAAGAGCTGCCGCCCGAGAGAAAGCCAAGCTGGATCAACTGGAGATAGACGCGGTTACTCCATTGTATGAAGGATGTAGGCCCGAGGATACCCGCCTGAAAGTAACGCTCATGGCTCTGGAGATGAAGGTAAAACACAAAATGACCGACGCATGCTTCGACGAGAACATGTCATTCTGGCACGAACGTCTTCCCAAGGGGAACAAGTGCCCGACCAGTTTCGAGGAGGCGAAGAAAATCGTGTGTCCTCTGGATTTACCGCACGTGAAATATCATGTGTGCATGAACAATTGCATCATTTATCGGGACGAGCACGCGAAGTCTACCATATGTCCGGTGTGCGGCGTCACTCGATACAAGAAGAGGAAGAAAGCTCCTCGAAAAGTGGTGTGGTACTTTGCGATCACTCCTCGTCTGCAGCGGTATTTCGCGGACCCTAAGGCAGCAAAGCTCCTGCGTTGGCACGCGGATAGGGAGGAGAAGAAGCGAGAAGATGACGGAAATGATCCGGAGATAAATAAAAAAGACAAGATGCTGAGTCACCCTAAGGATGCGAGCCAGTGGCAAGCGTTGAACTTCGAACACCCAGAATTTGGGGACGATCCAAGGAACATCGTGCTGGGCGCGAACACCGATGGAGTCAATCCGTTTGGCAGCCAGAGAAGCACACATAGCACCTGGCCTGTGTTTGTGTGGATGTACAACCTTCCCCCCTGGTTGTGCATGAAGAGGAAGTACATTCACATGAGTATGCTAATTGAAGGGCCGAAACAACCAGGGAACGACATCAATCTGTATCTGCGGCTGCTGAAAGAGGAGCTAGACACGCTGTGGAAAACGCCAGCAATACGTGGGACGCCGCAGAGAAAGAATATTTCCCTATGAGAGCCGCACTGCTCACGACGGTGCACGACTATCTTGGTTACGGATATGTCGCGGGGCAGGTGGTCCACGGATTTTCTGGATGCGTCAGGTGCATGGATGACACAACGTATCGCCAGCTAGATAGAGATCCCGGGTCTTCGAAAACCGTGTTCATGGGACATCGAAGGTGGCTTCGCGACGATGACTCATGGAGAAAACGCAAGGATCTGTTCGATGGTGAAACCGAACCCCGAAGACGCCCGCGTACGAGGAGCGGCGAGGAAATAGACGAGCTGTTGAAAAATTGGAAAGAGTGCCCACCGCCGGGAAAGGCGCCAGAGCCGGGAAAGGTGCCACCGTCGGGAAAGAAGCGAAAGGCGCCAGAGCCGCTGCTGAAGTATGGAAAACGAGGTCTGTTTTCTAGGACTTGCCGTACTGGAAGATCCTCCGTGTGCCTCACAGCCTTGATGTCATGCATATCACGAAGAACGTGTGCGAGAGTCTGCTTGGTACCCTGCTCAACATGCCAGAGAGGACCAAAGATGGGCCGAAAGCAAGGGCAGACTTGAAATCAATGGGCATCAGGGAGGAGCTTCATGCTAATGATGATGATGATGATGATGATGATGATGAGGCGATGGACACGGAAAGTCGTCGCAAAGGCAAAAAGGCAAAGAAGATCGGAAATGACTTCCCTCCCGCGTGCTTCACTCTAAGTCAGGAGGAGATCGAGCAGTTTTTCACCTGCCTCGTAGGAGTAAAACTTCCTTACGGTTACGCGGGGAAGATAAGCAGATACCTAGACTCAGCGAAGCAGAAGTTCAGCGGGATGAAGTCTCACGACTGTCACGTGCTGATGACGCAAATACTTCCAGTTGCAATCCGTGGGATCATGGACGCGCACGTCCGTGAAACGCTATTTGGCCTATGCAACTTTTTCGACGTCATCTCTCGAAAGTCGGTTGGCGTGAGGCAACTCAGAAGGCTACAGGAAGAGATCGTGGTGATACTATGCGAGCTTGAGATGTACTTCCCGCCCGCATTCTTCGACGTTATGGTGCATCTGCTGGTCCATATCGTGGAGGATATCATCCAACTCGGGCCGACGTTCCTGCACAGCATGATGCCGTTCGAAAGGATGAATGGTGTCATCAAAGGATACGTTCGCAACATGTCACGTCCAGAGGGAAGCATAGCCAGGGGCTTTCTGACCGAAGAGTGCATCTCCTACTGCACGAATTATCTAGGCATCGAGAACCCCGTTGGTCTGCCCGTCAACAGGCACCTCGGCAGGCTCGCTGGATGGGGTCACCGCGAGGGTCGCCACGAAATGCATGTCGACTTCGAGGGTCGACTCGCCGACTTTGAAAGAGCAAACCTAGTCGCGCTACAACACATAGACGTGGTCGATCCTTGGGTGGTAGAGCACAAAACCTTTATTGAGAAGACGTACAATGACCGAGGCCAACAGAGGACGGACGGAGATATAATCAAAGAGCACAACTCATGTTTCACGCGTTGGTTCAAGGAGAAGCTTCTGTCGTACCCTTTACATGAGGATTCTTCCGCGGAAGAAAAACTCATATTCGCCTTGTCACAGGGCGCCGAGCACAACCTGATGACGTATGAGGCGTACGATATCAACGGCTACACATTCTACACCGAGGGAAAGGACATGAAGAGCGATTATCAGAACTCCGGGGTAACGATGGAATCCTACACCGGTAACGACAAGGACAGATACTACGGAAGGATCGAGGAGATCTGGGAGCTAAGCTACGCTGGAGAGAAGGTCCCGATGTTCCGTGTCAGATGGGCCAAGAGCGTCCTAAAAGAAGACCGGTATTTCACCACCATGGTTATACCCGAAGCCAAATCCAAGACCACGGGCGCAAACGTCACCGCGAAAAATGAGCCATGGGTACTGGCTTCCCAAGTGGACCAATGCTTCTTCATTACCGACCCGCCAAAGCCCAGTCGTGTTGTCGTGAGGAGAGGCAAAAGGAACATCATCGGAAAGGATGGAGTCGCCAATGAGCAAGACTTCGACAAGTACGGCGACCCGAAGATGGAAGATGACGACGAGGATGAAGTACCATACACCACAAGAAGAAGCAGGACCACCCTACCTAAAGGACGTCCGTTCCACAGAAGATCAATTCAAGGGGTTCCGGGGCTAAATTATTCAACCGCGAGAAAGAAGGGCAAGAAGATTGTGAAAAGATAGCTAAGATCGAATCACGACGTGTCGGCCACGTGTGTGTGTGTCAGTGGCAAGCTCAATTATTACATGCAACTAAATTATTACATGTATCACTTGATTTCAACCATGTCATCTAATTCTAAATCTTTGCACAATGGTTTTATCACTCCATTTGCATTTTCCTTTTCTTTTATCTCAAATCTTAAATTATCACAATGATTCAAATCTTAAATCTAAACACATAAGCCCACGTATATTGTTCTAAAAGATGTCCATATATTTAAGAAAGGGAGAAAATTAAAGCCCACTGTTCATTAAAGCCCACTTTTCTTTTTAAGTTTTACTGTCCCCTTTTTGAATTCATTTCAAATTTTGCATAACTATAATGTGGACTCATAGAGGATGTATCCTCTGCTCACATGTGTGTGGAAATGTAGTCATGTGTTCACAAAAGGGCAAAGAAAAAACCAAAGAAAACCAGGGAGAAACATAAATAAACAAAGAAATCCGGTGAAAATCAAAGAAAGAACAAACAAAAAATAAAAATAAAAACCTAAAAAAACTAAAAAAGAACTGACAAAAACAGTAAAGAAAAAACACAGAAAAAGGTAAAAAATGTTTAAAGACCGGACTAGTGCAACCAATAGACATATATACATCAAAAACATTTTTTTTAAAAAGATGCAAAAAATGGGGCCGCCAGGATTCGAACCCTGGCCGGCTGGCTATTATATCAAGGGTCCAACCACTTGGCCATGTAAGTAGTTCTGTCTATAACCAGACGCGGACTCTTTTAACCTATTACTACTAGTAGTAATGGCGCACTAGCAGGAGATGCGCCATTGAAATGCAGTGTTTATGGCGCACCCCTCACAGGTGCGCCATTGAAATGCCGCGGCCCTCCCCTGCTTCTCCTCCCCGCGCCTCCCTCCTCACTCGATCCCCCGCACTTTGGAGCACACCGGCCCAGATCCCCCCTCTCCCCCGCGCCGCGCCATCGCCTGTCGCCGTCGAGTCCGCAGCCGTCGAGGGTGAGCTCCCCTCCTCCTCCCCCTCCCTCCCCCCTCCCCTCCTTGCTCTCCCCTCCGCCTTATCCCCTGTCTGACATCTCTCCCGTCCGGCAGCGCCCGCCCGCGACCACCAGTAGGAGGAGGCCCGCCGGAGACCACCAGGAGGAGGAGGCCGAGCTCGTCCCCAGGAGCACCACGACGTCCCCGTCCCCGTCCCTGTCCTCGACCACCAGGAGGAGGAGGAGGCTCGCCGTCCCCGTCCTCCCCCGTCGCCCCTCCGCCGCCGAGCTCCGCGCCAAGTCTGACTCCCTCCGCGCAAAAGGTCTGTTTCCTCTCTTCTCTGAACTAGTATATCCTTCTCTGTATATTTATGGAGGTTAAGGCAACTGAATTTGTGCAAACAGTAGGTCTGACAGAGAAATCCACCAAGAATTTATGCTCATTTAATGTCCGGAAACTCAAAACATTTTGGGTGAGGGGTGCATATTCATTTTGTATAGTGATAGATGTGTCTGACAGAGTTTTTGCAGCATTGGTCATGTTTGTTCAGTTTGGTTTCTACATTCTGTACAATGAGTAGTTTTTTTTTGTGTGGTTTTTGCTTAGCTGTGGGTTAGTAGGATAACATAATGTGTTGCCAAACCCAGAAAATATTTGATCATAATTGCAAGAATCTAGTGTTAAAACCTAGGTGGTTGAGGGACTATATTCCTCTTCCAAAGACTGAAACCTCAGTACAAGTTATTTGTTGTCTAGACTAAACTACTGAACAAGCTCTATCGCATCGCACTGAATACTGATTGTACATATACCAGCTAGGAAGACAGTGATAGACTAATAGGTAACCAAGACATGTACCATATCTATATAAATATAATACATAGAATTAACACCACACTTACGTTGCATATCAGAAGTACATTTATGTACCCCTACTTGCAACATGACAGACAGAAGGAATGGTGTAAGGTAAAATGACAGGATCATGTCTTACCCTGGTAACAAGCATGCAGATGTGGTGCCCCTATTATTAATTTCTTCTAAAGTATTTGCACCCTTCACCCAAAATGTTTGTTGCTGCTGCTGCTCTGTTTTTGTTGCTGCTGCTGCTCTGTTTTTGCTGCTGCTGCTGCTCTAGTTATTTAACATGCATGAGGATCATAAGTATATTAAGTTCTGCTCTAGTTATTTAACATACAATTTCATGTTATTTGCCAAAGCAGTTTGATGTTATATGGCTGCAGTTCATGTTATTTGCCAAAGCAAGTGAAACTCTTTCTATTTTTCTGTAAAACTGAAGTGTTCTCATCGAAAGCAAGTATGGACGGCGTGGCGCTGTCCTAATTGCAGACTATTTTGTCAAAGTCCGCATTTTTCTCATGGCTAATTTATATTTATCATTTTAATTCATTCATACCAACACGATTTATAGAGGCTGGGTGTGAACTCTTAAGGTTGTATCGCCTCGATGCGGCATTAATAGTCAATACAAATTCTCGTTATTGAGACGAGCTCCAACACACTCAGATAGCCAAGGTACGAAATATTATCAGCCCCAACACACTCAAGAAGGCGGTCTCTCAGCAGAACTCGATCCCATTACAGCAGAAGAAGGGACGGAAAAGAAAGATTAAGGGTGCGAGCCAGCCGGCACCGAGTACGATCCGTGCTCAGGACGGGCCACCTTCACCTAAGGATATCTCGAGGAGGGTGCATGTGGCGGGTAGGCCGATGCTACCGACTAATCTGCTCAATGCTGCAACCGGTGCTATGCGGAGTCTGCATGACAGTGTTCTTTCTTTGGAGAAGCGGCGTCTCCGAGAGAATGATGTGGCATACCCGGTTTTCGTGGCCAAGGTGCCAGAGGGCAAGGGCTTTGTGGTTAGCGCCATCGGGGGTATGATCGTCCTGCGGTTTGATGACATCTTCGCTATGTTTAACCTTCATCCGCTGCACTACACCTTCGTTCGGCTATTTTCGCTGAGTATGGAGATGCGGATCATTAGAGACAAGACCCCGGACATCGTGATAGTCGACCCCTTCTACATGCGTGCCAAGATCTTGGGCAGCGCTGGGGACCGGCAAGTCGCGAGTTCATACCTCGAAGGCGTCATTCTGGCGAACCCAGATAAGGATAACTTCCTCGTGACTTACTTTACCGAGTAAGTCATCCCCTCATCGCCCCGTAACATATGATTTCTTAGATTTCGATCATTCTTTTTTTTTCTAACATTCCGTGTTTTGTGCAGTGACACACATTGCACACTCATCCTCTTAAGCCCGAAATATTCCATGGCCACGTATTTTGACTCGGACCGTCAGTCGAAGAAAGACTACACAAATATCAAGAAAGTTCTTGATGATGTTCTCCCCGGCTACGCCAGATCTGGAGGCACCTTCAACAGGCCAATTCGTAGGTACGGCAAGCACGTGTTCGCCCACACTACGACGTTCCCCTGCGTCAAGCAGCCGCCTGGCGGTCAGAAGGATGCCTACTACGCCCTCCATCACATGCGGGCGATCGTGCGGGACCATGATCACCTTCTGCTACCAAATAATCTCAAAGATTGGGCCGCAAGATTGTCGGCAATCCAGGACACGGACATCAGACAAGAATTCTTTCGCATCCAGTCGGAGTTTGCGGAAATCGTACCTCGGGGCAGTTCTACCTTAGATATCAACCGTCCAACAGTGACATAGATACAACGCTACAAATGCAGGCTGACAACGACCGCGATTTCATGACCATCACGATAGACGGCGGCTTCATCCACGCTCCGGTCCCTGAGTCGAGTCGAAAGTAGTGATGGTATGTAGTTCTGAAATATCGATTAGCTCTCTAGTTTGGACAGTCGTTCAACTTATATGTAATCGATGCTATTTATTAGTAGGACCACGAATCGTGCTATTAATGTGTTGCTTTTCTCTTCCGATCCTTTTGTTGCATACTTATATATTGCTTATGTATTGTCTGTGAATTGCTACTAACGTTTTGTTTGTCTAGTGCATAGAGATGCCGTCGTATGTCGTGTACAAGGGTAAGGTTCCCGGAGTCTACGACGACTGGGAGGAGTGTCGGAAATAGGTTTACCGTTTCAGCGGTAACAGTTACAAAGGGTACACCACTAGGGCGGAGGCGGAAGCTAGATACGCGCACTATCTAGCGGGAGAGAGGAGGGAGCGGAGGAGGAACCGGATGAAGACCAGTTTCATCACGATGATGCTCATCGTGATGACCGCAGCTCTCTTCTATGTGATGGTAGTTTAGATGATCGATATCGACTTGTAATGTGGACAAACTCGCTACTCGCGGTCTAGCTCGAGACATGTAAATGTTCTAACTTTGTTCGGTCTTTTGAATTCGGAGACTAGCTAATATGATGAATTGTATTCGGAGACTAATCTTCTATTGTATTCGATGAATCTGCTGTTGCTGTGTGGTGCTAGCTATATTCTGTCAAATAATATATTTTGTAACCTGTGAAAATATCAGAAACGAAAAAAAAATAATCCCTAATATTCATTCTAGTGGCGCACCACCACATAGTGCGCCATTAGTAAGCCAGAGCACACTAATGGCGCATCATCTACCAGTGCGCCATTAGTATGCCAAAGCACATGGGTAAATATGGCCCATGGGAGGCATACTAATGGCGCACCGTGGGCTATACTAATGGCGCACTGCATGGTGCGCCATTAGTATACCAGATACTAATGGCGCACCAGTGGTGCGCCATTAGTAAAAAATTCTAATGGCGTGGTGCTAGTGGCGCACCTGTAGTGCGCCATTAGTAGCGAAAACAGGTGCGCCACTAGCAGCCCTTTTCCTAGTAGTGCCGGAGGCACTGTGCACTCCGGAGGCAACCTTGACGGAGACTGGACATCTCCTCGTCCGGTCTCCTCAGTGCCCGGGAGGGGCTCGTCCCCCCGGTTTTCGGCGGCCGAGGTGTTAGCCTCGACCATGACGTCGTCGCCCCCTCCTCCAGTGTCCGGCTCCAAAGGAGCCTGTTGGGATGACACCTCCGCGGCATCCTTCGTGGTGCCCGGAGGAGAGGGGCGCGACGTGGTCCCACTCTCCGCTAGCGCGGCGGGAGGGGTCTCCCAGTCCGATACTTGATCGGTGGGGAGGACACGCGGTGGGCTGCAACTCAATAAGACGCTCACATTATAATCATATTCAAAACTTGGCGCTAATAGCTCGAAAGGTCTTCGGATCTGTACCTTCGAGGTGGGGGCTTGACCCTGAGGTTCCTTCGTGGAACCCTCTCGAACTCCTCGGACTCGGTGTCCGAATCCGAACTGTTGTCGGACAGGACCACTTGTGTCCGGCGCGCTTTCTTCGGGGCGGGGGGAGGTATGTCCTCTGTGGCGTCCGATGACGCCGCCCTCTTTCTTGCGAGGGGGGAATCGCCTCCGCCCTTGCCCTCGCCCTCACCCTCATGCTCCTCCTCTTGATTCGAGGAGGCATGGGTTTCTTCGGACACAGCCCCCGGCTGGTCCCTGCTGCGTAGGCCTGCTCGGCCTGGTTTCTTCTTCTCCTTCTTCTCCGGCGCCTTGTAAGGCGCCACGACGAGCATCTCCAACAGCAGTGGAGACCTGGTGTCTTCGGGCTATGGAGCCGGACACTTGATGCCCGTGGCCTTGCTCAGCCATTCCTACGGAAGTGATTGAAAAACACTTAGATTTTCTTCGGGAAGATAAGAGCCGATCTAATAGAACTATATCATACCTCGGAAGGGAGCTTATCGGCGCGTAAGCCCTGGTCCTCCTTCTTGGCCGGCCAGTTCTCCTGCGCCTTGAACAGCGCCTTCCACAGCTTCTCCCGTGTGGTGCGGAAGAGTTGACGGATCGTAGGGTCATCGTCAGTCCGATAATTCCACATGGGAGAGCTCCGGCGTTGGCTGGGGAGGATGCGCCGCTGGAGCATAACCTGGACCACGTTGGTCAGCCCGACTCCCTCCTTGATCATGGAGGCGATGCCCCTCTACAGGTCATCCACCTCTGTGTCCGACCCCCAGTCGAGGCCCTTTCGGACCCATGAGGTCAATCTGGCCGGGGGGCCGGACCTGAATTCGGCAGGAACAGTTCCGCCCTCCTCCCTTGGCTCGGTGATGTAAAACCACTCTTTTTGCCAAGTCTTGATGGTGTCGATGAAGGTGCTGGATGGCCATACCGCACGAGGGAGCTTGCCGATGACCGCCCCGCCGCAGTCCGCATGTGCGCCGGCGACACACTTCGGCTTAATGTTGAAGATCTTGAGCCACAGTCTGAAGTGTGTTTCGATTCGCAAGAAAGCCTCGCAGACGATGATGAAGGCCGATATATGCATGAAAGAGTTCAGCGGGAGGTCATGGAAGTCGAGGCCGTAGAAGAACATGAGGCCCCTCACGAAGGGGTGGAGCGGGAAGCTCAATCCTCGGATGAAATGAGGGATGAAGACCACCCTCTCGCCTGGTTTGGGGGTGGGGATCACCTGGCCCTCCTCTGCGGCGCGGTGGAATATGTTGGCGGGGAGGTACCCGGCCTCCTTGAGGTCCCGGATGTCCTGGTCTGTGACTGAGGAAGCCTCCCACTTGCCGCTAGAGCCTGAGCCGGCCATGGCTGAGCTCAGAGGAGGAATGGGTGGAAAACCTAGATCTGGGCTCTGGAGGCTCAGTAGATTGGGGAAGCAGGGGTGCGAGTAGGAAGTGTGGATAAGCCTTGGGGTTTTCTTCCCCTTTTATTGGGCTTGTTGCCGTTTAGCCTCCCTTCACTGCGCCGTGAATCCCTCCGCTTCCCGAGACGTGCGTGCCATTATACGCGCATGATTAAACATATCCCGTGTAAAACGGAGCATGATCTGTGCATTGATGGATCGTGCTGATGAAAACGGTCTCGAACCGCGAATCGAGTCTTTACGATTGGTCTGGTGGTCGTGGTGGGCCGTGGCCTTTCATCTGTAAGGTCGTCAGAGAGCACTATTGACTCCCTGACGTTTGGCCTTCAGGGCCGAATTATTCCTGATGTTCGGACGATCTATGATCGGAAAAAACTACACGTCGTCAGAGGCCGAACTATCTCGGCCGATCACTATTTGGAGGAAGGAACTCGCCTCGCAAGCCGAAGACTTTGATCACATGAAGCAGATGAAGCTAGGACTCTTGGCGTTGGAGGCTAGTTCGGGGGCTACTGAGGGAGTGCTGGTTTAAGGGGTCCTCGGGAGGTTGACCTATTGCTTATGGGCCGGACTATATGGGTCACTTGCGGAATACTGGATGGATTGAAGACCTTGTCTACAATAAGGAAGCTTCGAGAATCGTGGCTTGTTCTCCACGTTTGGAGTAGTGAATAGGCATGTTTATCCCTTCGACGTGTAACCGACCATGTGTAAACCCTAGGTACCCTCGGCGTCTATATAAGCCAGAGGGTTTTAGGTTGTAGGCCAACAGAACTCATCTAGGGTTTTAGCTACTTGATCTCGAGGTAGATCAACTCTGTAATCCTCATACTATCAATATAATCAAGCAGGACGTAGGGTATTACCTCCATAGGAGGGGCCCGAACCTGGGTAAAACCTTGTCCCCTTCGTCTCTAGTTACCATCGATCCTAGTCTCACAGCTCGGGACCCCCTACCCGAGATCCGCCGGTTTTGGCACCGACACATACCCCCCGATACAACCCATAGATACATCAAAATAATCAAACAACACAAAGAAAACAGAATCTGTCTAAAACAGAACAGTCTGTAGCAATCTATAGACTTCGAATACTTCTGTAACTCCAAAAATTCTGAAACATTAGGAAAATCAGGGCAATTTGTATATCAATCTTTTGTAAAAATTTCAGATCAAAATCACTTTCCAGTGAATTTACAAAATTCCTGGACTGAGAGCAAAAGTTTCTGTTTTTCAGCAAAATCAAATCACAAACACCGTAGACCATCCCAAAGGTCTTACTTGGCTCAAACACTAATTTAAACAAGAAAACACAATTACTACAGAGGTAATAATGTGTAAAACACTCAAAAACAGAAGCGAAAACAAAAGCATAAAAATAAAATTGGGTTGCCTCCCAACGAGCGCTGTTGTTTAACGCCCCTAGCTAGGCATAACGCAATAGATCTAGGTATTGTCATCTTTGGTATGCAATCCATAAGTAGCTCTCATAATAGATTCATAAGGTAATTTTATTTTCTTTCTAGGAAGGTGCTCCATGCCTTTCCTGAATGGAAATTGGAATCTAATATTTCCTTCCTTCATATCAATAATTGCACCAATCGTTCTAAGGAAAGGTCTACCAAGAATAATAGGACATGTAGGATTGCAATCTATATCAAGAACAATGAAATATACGGGCACATAATTCCTATTTGCAACAATAAGAACATCATTAATCCTTCCCATAGGTTTCTTTATAGTGGAATCCGCAAGATGCAAATTTAAAGAGCAATCATCAAAATCACGGAAACCTAACACATCACATAAAGTTTTTGGAATCGTGGAAACGCTAGAACCCAAATCACACAAAGCATGGCACTCATAATCTTTAATTTTAATCTTAATAGTAGGTTCCCACTCATCATAAAGCTTCCTCGGTATAGAAACTTCCAACTCAAGTTTTTCTTCAAAAGATTTCATCAAAGCTTCCATGATATGTTTAGTAAAAGCTTTATTTTGATTATAAGCATGCAGAGAATTCAACATGGATTGCAACAAGGAAACACAATCAATCAAAGAACAACTATCATAATTAAAGTACTTGAAATCCAAAAGAGTGGGTTCATTGCTATCTAAAGTATTGACCTCTTCAATCCCACTTTTATCAATCTTAGCATCAAGATCTATAAACTCCGAATCATTGGGACGCCTTTTAACTAAAGTTGACTTATCTCCAGTCCCATCTTTATCAAGATTTATATTAGAAAACAAAGATTCAATAGGAGTCACATCAATCACTTTAAGATCTTCATCAATATTATCACGAGAACACACCTTTTCAAGCCATTCACGCTTAGCATGTATTCTAGCGGTTCTTTCCTTACACTCATCAATAGAAATTCTCATAGCTTTTAAAGACTCATTAATATCATGCTTGGGTGGAATAGATCTAATTTTCAAAGAATCAATCTCAAGAGAAATTCTATCAACGTTCCTAGCCAAATCATCAATCTTGAGCAATTTTTCTTCAATCATAGCATTGAACCCTTTTTGCGAGCTAATAAATTCTTTAATATTATTCTCAAGATCAGAGGGCGTCTTATTATAATTTCCATAAGAATTGTTTTAGGAACTACCATAATTATTAGAGGAATTACTAGGAAACGGCCTAGGATTGAAATTACCAAAATTGTTCCTACCAACAAAATTCACATCCATAGATTCATTATTATTTCCAATCAAAGAAGACAAAGGCATATCATTAGGATCAATAGGAGCACTCTTACTAGCAAACAATTTCATCAATTCATCCATCTTTTCACTCAAAGTATTAATCTCTTCAATAGCATGCACTTTTTTACTAGTAGGAGATCTTTCGGTATGCCATTGAGAGTAATTTGCCATAATATTATCTAGGAGTTTAGTAGCTTCTCCTAATGTGATTTCCATAAAAGTACCACCCGCGGCGGAATCTAAGAGATTCCTAGAAGCAAAATTCAATCCCGCATAGAAAATTTGTATAATCATCCATAAACTCAAACCATGCGCGGGGCAATTTCTAATCATTAGTTTCATCCTCTCCTAAGATTGTGCAACATGCTCATGATCAAGTTGCTTGAAATTCATTATATCGTTCCTAAGGGAGATGATCATAGCGGGCGGAAAGTACTTGGAAATAAAAGCATCTTTACACTTATTCCATGAATCAATACTATTTTTAGGCAAAGATGAAAACCAAGTTTTAGCACGATCACGTAATGAGAACGGAAATAGCTTCAATTTAACAATATCATTATCCACATCTTTCTTCTTTTGCATATCACACAACTCAACGAAAGTATTTAGATGGGATGCGGCATCTTCACTAGGATGGCCGGAAAATTGTTCTTTCATAACAAGATTAAGCAAAGCGGCATTAATTTCATAAGATTCCGCACTAGTGGCGGGAGCAATCAGAGTACTAATAAAATCATTATTATTAGTATTGGAGAAGTCACACAACTTGGTATTTTCTTGCGTCATCGTGACAAAGCAAGCAATCTAGCACACAAGCAAATGAAAAGCAAACAAAAAGACGAACGGAAGAAGGGCGAATAAAAAGGCAAATCTTTTTGGTATTTTCTGAAAATCGTTTTAGAAGTGGGGGAGAGGAAAACGAGAGGCAAATGGCAAATAATGTAAATGCAAGAGATGAGTTTGTGATGGGTACTTGGTAGGCTTGATGTAGATCTCCCCGGCAACGGCGCCAGAAATCCTTCTTGCTACTTCTTGAGCATGCGTTGGTTTTCCCTTGAAGAAGAAAGGGTGATGCAGCAAAATAGATAAGTATTTCCCTCAGTTGTTGAGAACCAAGGTATCAATCCAGTAGGAGATACAAGCAAGTCCCCAATAGATGTACCTACACAAATAATCAAACACTTGCACCCAACGCTATAAAGGGGTTGTCAATCCCTTCACGGTTACTTGCAAGGATGAGATCTGATAGAGATAGATAGATAGGATTGCTAAAACGAAAAGTAAAACAAAAGTAAATAGAATGCAGCGAGGTATTTTTGGTATTTTTGGTTTATAGATCTGAAAATATAATATGGAAAATAGACCCGGGGGCCATAGGTTTCACTAGAGGCTTCTCTCATGAAGGAAAATAATATGGTGGGTGAACAAATTAATGTCGAGCAATTGATAGAAAAGCGAATAATTATGAAGATATCCAAGGCAATGATTATGCATATAGGCATCACGTCCGTGTCAAGTAGACCGAAACGATTCTGCATCTACTACTATTACTCCACACATCGACCGACTCCTGCCTGCATCTAGAGTATTAAGTTCATAAAGAACAGAGTAACGCATTAGGTAAGATGACATGATGTAGAGGGATAAACTCAAGCAATATGATGAAAACCCCATCTTTTTATCCTCGATGGCAACAATACAAATACGTGCCTCGCTACCCCTACTTTGTCACTGGGTGAGGACACCGCAAGATTGAACCCAAAACTAAGCACTTCTCCCATTGCAAGAATTACCAATCTAGTTGGCCAAACCAAACCAATAACTCGAAGAGACTTGCAAAGATATGAAATCATGCATATAAGAATTCAGAGAAGATTCAAATAATATCCATAGATAAGCTGATCATAAACCCACAATTCATCGGATCTCGACAAACACACCGCAAAAGAGTATTACATCGGATAGATCTCCATGAAGATCACGAAGAACATGGTATTGAAGAACAAAGAGAGAGAAGAAGCCATCTAGCTACTAGCTATGGACCCGATGGTCTGTGATGAACTACTCACGCATCATCGGAGGGGCAATGGAGTTGATGTAGATGCCCTCCGTGATCGATTCCCCCTCCTGCAGATTACCAAAAAAGGCTCCAAGATTGGATCTCACGGGAACAGAGGCTTCCGGCGGCGGAAAAGTATTTTCGTGGCTCTTTTTGGTATCCAGGGAATATGTGGGAATTTATAGGCCGAAGAATAGGGTTAGGAGGGCTGCTGTGGGGCCACAAGCCAGGGGGCGCCCCCCCTAGGGCGCGCCCTGGTGGCTTGTGACGCTAGGACAGGTCTCCTGCCTTCATCTCCAAGTCTGCTGGGTTTCTTCTGGTCCAAGAAAAATCATTCCGAAGATTTTATTCCGTTTGGACTCCGTTTAATATTCCTTATCTGCAATACTCAAAAACAAGGAAAAAACAGAAACTGGCACTAGGCTCTAGATTAATAGGTTAGTCCCAAAAATAATATAAAATAGCATACTAATGCATATAAAACATCCAAAACAGATAATATAATAGCATGGAACAATCAAAAATTATAGATACGTTGGAGACGTATCAGCCTTCACTTTGAAGGGAGGAATTTCATGAAACTTTTCATAATCTTCAGACATGTCTGTCTTGTCCTCCACTCCCACGATGTTTCTTTTTCCTGAAAGAACTATGTGGCGCTTTGTCTCATCGTTTGATGTATTCGCTTCCTTATCTTTTTTTTCTCGGTTTGGTAGACATGTCCTTTACATAGAAAAGCTGCGCCACATCATTGGCTAGGACGAATGGTTCGTCTGTGTACCCAAGATTGTTGAGATCCACTGTTGTCATTCCGTACTGCGAGTCTACCTGTACCCCGCCTCCTGACAGATTGACCCATTTGCACCGAAACAAAGGGACCTTAAATTGATGTCCATAGTCAAGTTCCCATATCTCCTCTATGTAACCATAATATGTGTCCTTTGCCCTATTGGTGATTGCTGCATCAAAGCGGACACCACTGTTTTGGTTGGTGCTCTTTTTATCTTGGGCGATCATGTAAAATGTATTCCCATTTATCTCGTACCCTTGGTAAGTCAATACAGTCGAAGATGGTGTCCTGGCCAACAAGTATAGATCATCTCCAATAGTGTTGTTACGCATGAGATGTATTTGCAACCAACCGCCGAAAGTCCCGATGTGTTCACATGTAATCCAGTCGTCAGACTGCTCCGGGTGTTTGGAACATAGAATATTCTTGTGTTCATTGATATACGGGGCCACCAAGGTAGAATTCTGTAGAACTGTGTAGTGTGCTTGCGCCCAAGAATGCACGTCCCTACATATTATTGAATCCGCTCATAGCGTGCCTTTTCCACTCAGTCTCCCCTCATACCGCGATTGAGGGACACCAATCTGCTTAAGGTCAGGAATAAAGTCAACACAAAACCCAATGACCTCCTCTGTTTGATGGCCCTTGGAGATGCTTCCTTCTGGCCTAGCAGGATTACGAACATATTTCTTAAAAACTCCCATGAACCTCTTAAAGGGGAACATATTGTGTAGAAATACAGGACCCAGAATGGCAATCTCGTCGGCTAGGTGAACTAGGACGTGCGTCATAATATTGAAGAAGGATGGTGGGAACATCAACTCGAAGCTGACAAGACATTGGACCAAATCATTCTGTAACCTTGGTAAGATTTCTGGATCGATTACCTTCTGAGAAATTGCATTGAGGAATGCACATAGCTTCACAATGGTTAATCGAACATTTTCTGGTAGAAGCCCCCTCAATGCAACCGGAAGCAGTTGCGTCATAATCACGTGGCAGTCATGAGACTTTAGGTTCTGGAATTTTTTTCTCTGCCATGTTTATTATTCCCTTTATATTTGATGAGAAGCCAGATGAGACCTTGATACTGAGCAGGCATTCAAAGAAGATTTCCTTCTCCGCTTTGGTAAGAGCGTAGCTGGCAGGACCTTGATACTGCTTTGGATGCATGCCGTCTTTTTCGTTCACACGTTGCTGGTCCTCCCGTGCCTCCGGTGTATCTTTTGTCTTCCCATACACGCCCAAGAAGCCTAGCACATTCACGCAAACATTCTTCATCACGTGCATCACGTCGATTGCAGAGCGGACCTCTAGGTCTTTCCAATAGGGTAGGTCCCAGAATATAGATTTCTTCTTCCACATGGGTGCGTGTCCCACGGCGTCATTCGGAACAGATTGTCCGCCAGGACCCTTTCCAAAGATTACTTGTAAATCCTTGACCATATCAAGTATATCATCACCAGTACGGAGGACGGGCTTCTTCTGGTGATCTGCCTCACCTTTGAAATGCTTGCCTTTCTTTCTTAAGGCATGCTTGGTCGGAAGAAATCGATGATTTCCCAGGTACACATTCTTCTTGCATTTGTCCAAATATATACTTTGGGTATCATCTAAACAGTGCGTGCATGCGTTGTATCCATTGTTTGTTTGTCCTGAAAGGTTACTAAGAGCAGGCCAATCATTGATGGTTACAAACAGCAACGCTCGTAGGTCAAATTCCTCATGTTTGTGCTCATCTCACACACGTACACCTTTTCCATTCCATAGCTGTAAAAGTTCTTCAACTAATGTCATTAGGTACACATCAATGTCGTTGCCGGGTTGCTTAGGGCCTTGGATGAGCACTGGCATCATAATGAACTTCCGCTTCATGCACAACCAAGGAGAAAGGTTATAGATACATAGAGTCACGGGCCAGGTGCTATGATTGCTTCTCTGCTCCCCAAAAGGATTAATGTCATCTGCACTTAAACCAAACCATACGTTCCTTGCGTCACCTGCAAAGTCCCCCCACTTTCTCTCGATTTTTCTCCACTGCGACCCGTCAGCGGGTGCTCTCAACTTTCCGTCTTTCTTACGGTCTTCTTTGTGCCATCGCAACAACTTGGCATGCTCTTTGTTTCTGAACAGACGTTTCAACCGTGGTATTATAGGAGCATACCACATCACCTTGGCAGGAACCCTCTTTCTGGGATGCTCGCCCTCAACATCACCAGGGTCATCTCGTCTGATCTTATACCGCAATGCACCGCATACCGGGCATGCGTTCAATTCCTCGTACTCACCGCGGTAGAGGATGCAGTCATTAGGGCATGCATGTATCTTCTGCACCTCCAATCCTAGAGGGCAGAGAACCTTCTTTGCTTCGTACGTACTGTCGGGCAATTCGTTATCCTTTGGAAGCTTCTTCTTCATTATTTTCAGTAGCGAACCAAATCCCCTATCAGATACACCATTGTCTGCCTTCCATTGCAGCAATTCCAGTGTAGTACCGAGCTTTGTGTTGTCATCTTCGCAGTTTGGGTACAACCCTTATTTGTGATCCTCTAACATGCGATCGAACTTCAACTGCTCCCTTTCACTTTCACATTCTCTCTGTGCATCAACAATGACCCGGCGAAGATCATCATCGGGCACATCGTCTGGTGCCTCTTGATCTTCAGCTTCCCCCGCTGCAGTATCACCGTATTCAGGGAACATAGGATAGTTGTCATCATCCTCTTCTTCTTCGTTGTCTTCCATCATAACCCTTCTTTTTCTGTGCTTGGTCCAAACATTATAGTGTGGCATGAAACCCTTCTCAAGCAGGTGGGAGTGAAGGGTTTTCGAGTTAGAGTAATCCTTCGTATTCTCACAGACAGTACATGGACAATACATAAAACCATTCTGCTTGTTTGCCTCAACCACTTCGAGAAATTTATGCAGGCCCTCAATGTACTCGGAGGTGCGTCGGTCACCGTACATCCATTGCCGGTTCATCTGCGTGCATTATATAATTAAGTGTATCAAAAACCATTACAGAACATCATGAATAGAGAAGTGACCAAATTAATACAAGTTGATCATCACATTAAAACCAAAGTACAGTAGTGATCAAATGTTATTACTGAAAAAATAAATACATAAAGTTCATACATAGTTCTCATAGAACAACATACAACTCTCTAAAGCATCTAATTAAAACATACATTGAAACTAACATACAACTATGTAAAATATTTAAATACAACAACAAATGCGATCATAATCGCAACTAAGATAACAATTGATCCAACAGCATAATCATACCAAGCCTCATTATCAATGGCATATTTTCTTATCTTTCTAATCTTCAAGCGCATTGCATCCATCTTGATCTTGTGATCATCGACGACATCGGCAACATGCAACTCCAATTTCATCTTCTCTTCTTTCAAATAATTATTTTCTTTTTCAACTAAATTTAACCTCTCGACAAGAGGGTCGGTTGGAATTTCCGGTTCACATACCTCCTAGATAAAGACATCTATGTCAAGTTGGTCGGCATAATTGTCATAAACACTAAATGAAACAAATCTATCTATACCTACTAATAAAAGGGCTATTGCTTTTTACCACCATATAATTTCGTCCGTTTTTCGTCCGTCCACCCCATCTATACCTAATAATAGTAATTCGAGGTGGTACTAATTCTTAATCCATCCTCTACGTCCCGTCACCTGTCTCCGTGTGGCCTGCAGTTTTTGATTTTCGTACGTGGGCCAAGCTGCGCACAAAAGATAAGTGCTAATGGTTCTGGGTTCGAACACACGATACTGATTAGCTATGCAATTAAATATAGTCCCACATTGCCACTTTGCACCATAGACCATCAATTTATATAGGTCTGAGTTATACGAGAAAACAAGCAGCCTCGAAAATAAACAAACCAGGGTGAGATGTGGGCCTCGGTGGTGTGTGGCTGCACGTGATAGAAAGAACAAAGAAAAGGTCCATCAAAAAAAAAAAAAAGGAACACCACCAGATGGTGAGGATGACCGAAGGGAATTGATCGGGATGTGCTTGCTTAATAGAAGAACGGCCTAGGGAATCGATATGGATGGGGAAGAATCGGCGTCGAGGATGAGGCCGACGGCAACAACTGTCGAGGCCAGAGCACCACCCAGCAGCTGCTCCCTCCAGCCCAACGTCCAGTACGAGCCATGCGGCCAGCACCAGCACCTCCCCTACGCTTCCTGCCTTCATCCGTTTGTCTCAGTTTTGACGAACAAGGAGTACAGCTCTAGCTGCCCCGAAGAGATAAGGTTGGTAGTGGATGTGGTCCGTGTATCCATGTGAGGAGATAAGCTCTGGATGGATGGATCCACATGATAGATCACCCACGGAAATCATATATGTGTACTTTAATAGTATCTTATAGTAGTAGTTAAATAAAAACGTCTCAAATTACTTTTAGAAACACTGACGGGATGAATAAAATGCATACTAAAAGGATGGACTGTTTGCCAACTCATGCCCCCATATACAACTATATAGGGTCCAATGCAAAGGCAATATCTGTACAAGTGTACCTTCCACTCATGCTAGCAATAATTTTCCACATCTTCCCTATGCTTGGTAGTCGTGCTAGCAATCGGAAGATGTGTGGGTTGGTTGCGGCCGTAGCAGCAGATGGGCGAGCATTACGCCATAGTCCTACGGAGGACAAGTACAAGATGTGTGTAGTGTGCGACATGCCGCCACATCTTCATTGGTGATCCAATTGTTGCTTGAAACCTATGCACTCCTCTTCTAGGCTCGCGACATTGGGAGGGAAGGTCTGAGGCATTATTATCAAGGCTAGGGTGTGTGATATTCTCCCGTTGCAACGCACGGGGCCTTTTATACTCCCAAGAGTATGTACTCCCACTTCTAATGGATAAGGTTTAAAGATGTGGACGTGCTAGCTAGTAAAAAAGATTAACTAATTTGGTTTGCATGCCTAGCTACTCCCTGGAAAGAAGGAACGCTGCATGCTAATCTAGTTGTCTAATATGGTTGTTAGTTGTTGGATGGGGTCATAATACTCTGATCTTATCGTATTGAGCATTATATTTTTTCTAATTTTTGTAGATATGGGAGTATATGCTTTTGTAATGAGATAGTATATACCATATTTTTTTATGACATAGTATATACTACATTATTTTGAAGAAGTTTGAAGCGGTATATTTTTTTTTTTTTTTTGAAAAGGAGGTCACCCCCGGCCTCTGCATCAAAATGATGCATATGGCCATATTATTAAAAAGCCAAAAGTGTAACAAAATCTCCAAGTCTCCGAAAAAAAAAGTGCTCAAAATAAAGAAAGCAGGATAGCCACAACCGGCGGAATAAAAGAAGATAGGAAACTAAACTCCTATCCTATTACATGACCGCCATCCAAACCGGTTGAAGATAGCCCGAGCTACCGTCTCCCACCGGATAGACCCAGTAACCATACGCTCCCTGGCATCCGTCGGAGTGAGTAGCGACCACATACGGATCAGCGAAGTGGCCCGAAAGATAACCTGCATGAAATGAACATTTGTTGCTCCGTTAAAAACCATATCATTCCTGCATTTCCATATAGCCCATTATAAAGCACATACACCTATACGGATGTGTCTCGCTGTTTCTATCTCAACTCCATTTAGCCACGTCCCAAACAACGTGTTAATACTAGTAGGAGGAGCAATGTTAAAGGCTATATGTATGGAGCGCCATAAAACTTTGGCCATCGGACAATCGAGAAAGAGGTGTTTGATAGATTCGTCCTGGTCACAGAAGCTACATCTTCTAGATCCAGTCCAGTTACGTTTGGCCAAGTTGTCCTTAGTGAGAATCACTTGCTTGTGGACAAACCACATGAACACTTTAATCCGTAGGGGCACTTTGACCTTCCAAATATGCAAAGATCGAGGGAGGGAAACCGAATTGATCAAATCCAAGTACATGGATTTCACTGAAAACACTCCATTCTTGGTTAGTTTCCAATGTAACTGATCTGGCTGTTGAGAAAGGTGGACATCCATCAATCTTCTCACAAGATGGAGCCACGCTTCCCAACGGTTTCCGGCTAGCGTCCTTCTGAAATGTATATTTATAGGGTTTGACTGTAATACTGTTGCAACATATGCACCTCTACGCTGAACAATATTATAGTGAGAAGGATATTGGATAGCAAGGGGCGTCTACCCTAGCCATGTATCCTCCCAGAATCTCGTGGAAATACCATTACCAACAATAAACTTTGTCCTATTGAAAAAGGCTAATTTCACTCTCATTAGTCCTTTCCAAAAAGCGAATCAGTTGGTCTAACCGTCACTTCTGCTAAGGTCTTAGAGTGAAGGTACTTATTACGAAGAATCTGGGCCCATGTGGCCTGGGTCTCTACAGATAGCTTAGATAGCCACTTGCTGAGTAAGCATCTGTTCTTCACCTCAAGATTTTCAATCTCAAGACCACCTTGATCTTTAGGTCTACAAATAACATCCCATCTAGCGAGTCGGTATTTCCGCTTTAACTCGTCACTCTGCCAAAAGAAGCGCGATCGATAGAAGTCCAATCTTTTTCATACCCCTACTGGGACATCAAAGAAGGATAGTAGAAACATTGGCATACTCGTGAGTACCGAATTAATGAGAATTAGTCGGCCTCCGTTTGAAACGGTATATACTTCTTCTTTTTATGAAGTATATATACCTCATCTTATCTGGAATGAAGTATATACTCCATTTGTATGAGTATGCGAATATGAATAATCTCCATAAAAAAACTGCATGCCACCGTGGAAGTATGTACTACATCATGTGTGAGAAGGCATATACTTAATGCTTTATGAGAGAGTACATGTACTCATGTTTCATAAGAAGTATATACTTCCTTTTAGATGAAGTATATACCATAAATATTCGAAGAAGTATATGTGGCCCAAAAAAGGAAGTACATATTCTCCATAAAGTAGTATATTCAATTGAACGGCAAGCTGTACATTGTTTTTCGTGTTTTTGATCCCGGCAACATCTTTCCGACCGCCGGAGCAAGCTTGTCCAGCTGATTCACTTGCTATGCATGAATCCATCACTGGTCATGTTTGGCCGCATCACAGTCCGTCGTCGTCGAGCCACCGTCAGACGAATCTCATCTAAGTTGTCGAGCCGCCGTCGAAACGAATCTCATCTTTGTCATCGAGCCACCAACCACATCCAATCACGTCTATGAATTAGCCCAAGGATGCAGATTTAATCACGTCTATCCGCATGCATGTGTGGAGCCTTTGCCCTGATCGATGTCGATTGGGATAAAGATGCACGCGATCAGCTTCCTCCTTGGCCATGTGATGGATGTCAATGGTACATCTAGGCGCACTGCATCTCATTGACGCCGCCGCCGTCTTTTTTTTTTTGTTACGGGAGGCCACCATGACATGAATATATATATTTTCCTCGGTTTGTATTCCAGCGAGCCTGAATCCCTATTTATGCGGACATGCTAACAAATTCACAAACAGATGATTGCGTGAGATATTATCAGGTTTATTTTTAAATTAAAAGATGTAACAAAATCGCAAGCAACGTGGGACACCTGCATAGGAGTACATACTCCTAGGAGTACTAACCCATTTTCATATATATATATATATATATATAAAATATATATAATAATAAAGTAAGTAGTGTTTCTGGTCGTCCGTCATTAGTACTTTTACAGAAAACCCCCTTGAGTTTCGGGTAATTAACCCGCAGTCCTCGGTGATCGAAGAAAAAACGGTTCGAGTTTATTTTCGTCAACCCTCTCTGCGCGTTTCGGCTGCACATCAAGCGGCGACGCTCCCGATCCGATCGGGACGACGCAGGACGACGGAGGAAGTGCTCCGGGAGGAGGGAGACGGCCGGAAAGCGGCGGACGTCGGCGCGAGGCGGATCAGGTCAGGATACATCGCGGCGCCGCGTAGTGGAGGCCGCCGGCGACGGCACTCCATGGCCATGGCGGCTCGATCTCCTGGGAAGAAGGGACGAGGTGGGATGGAGAGAAGAGAAGGAAGAGTAGGGACGGCGCGGCTACCTGTTTCTGCTCCAGCGGCGGCTCTGGTAGCCGGATAGAGGTTTGTGTCCGGATTTTTCTCCTCCCGGCTGCACGGTGGGGGTGGAGCAGCTGGGGCGCGCTTCTACATTGAACGACGTAGCCTGTGAGGCCCCTTTCTTTGGCTATTTTCCTTGATTATTAGTCTAATTGCAGAATTCCATGCAACAACCCCGTGGTTCTTGCTCGAATCACTTGGTTTGTTTGGGATTTTTTTGGCTCTTGAACTGTCTGGTTTCAGCAACTCTGGGGGCATAATTTCCCATCGAATGTGAGCCCTTGGCATGAGAATGTAGCTAGATACCGATTCATTTAGTGAATATGTGCTTGTGTGATGCACATTGTCGCTGTCTGAACCAACTTACAGAAGACCTAGACAAGAGTTAGATGGATGTGCACTTACTCTGAAAAACTAAAAAGATTATGTCAGCTCCTTCCAGTTGTGAACCTAGAAGGCTAGAATGTGCCACTTGTGTTCTGCTGATGCTATAGAGTATCTATGAGATTAGTACATAACTTGGAATGTTCTTCAAAACTGTAAGTTTGAATGAGCTGAGCTCTTCTTTAATCTTTGAATCAATGGCTGCTGCTTTTGATCGTTCTGAAGATGTACTTTTGATTTGGCACTAATTAGTTGATGACAGGAAGCAGGTGCTGGTAACCAGTCTCCGCATGCTTCGCTCTCGCCGGTGCTAGCAGTAGCTCACGGGTAATCTCCCAGTCTACAGCCCTGACGGCCAGAAGACGCAGCTCTCTCACTGGGAGACCGACGCGGTCAACCCCGTTGGCGACCTGTTCCCGTACGTACTGGATCGATTAGTCCCATGATATCATCTTATCTGACTTGAAGGACACCCTGTACAACACGGAGCTGTGATACGTGCCTTTTCAAATGATTCAATATAACACCAGCTGCAAAGAATGTTGTGATGCCCCCCGGAGACGCACAGCTGGAAGAAGCAGGTTGATGGATATTGATAAGGATGCTAGCTTGAAAGTTGCAACGTACAAAGCTTGCTATTAGGTATTGTCCGTTTCCAGTCTGATCTGTAGCATTTTTTGCTCTCTTATTTTGAGGTTGGATTGTGTGCAGTAACAGTTTTTGTAAATATCTGAGGGTAAAGACAGCTCATGGAGATGCCTCTGACCAGACCTCTCTATATATCCTTTTCTATAAACTAATAGATGTCATTGCCCACTAATTGTGTACTTCTCTATTTGAAAAGCACAAACGATTTGCTTATGTACTCCCAACTAATCTGGTTTAGTTTCAGCACAATTGTTGTCAGCCCTTATCCTCAAATGCAAGACATTGATGTGCACTTACAAAATTGGTGCAATTTTCGCATGTAAGGTAAGCAATTCGAAGTAGATTCCTGAGGTGCAATTTCTTTGGCTTTAGCTGATGGTGTGCTTCAGTATAGGTCCGATCTCTCCTTTCTGGAGATAGTTCTTTTCTTGTTTTGTTCTTTTGTGGGATTTTTCTTTCGTTTAGTTTTTTAACCAGGATATCATCATCTGATATGTTAGTATTCTTACTAACAAATATACTCCCTCCATTCCTGGTAGAAGTAGTTTGACGCTGTTTGTTTGGACTGTTCAATTTTTACAAAAGATGTCATGGCTGTCTGATTTGGCTGGATGTTCATCTACTATTAGAGATTTAACTTTATACTATCTCCTTTGTCTCACCCACTCAAGAATTTGAAGTTTATTTTCATAAATAATGTCTGGTCAGAACTTCAGTCTATTTTCTGTTCTTAGTGTTCAGAGTTTACTTCTGCTTACATCTAAAGAAGTGTTTGCTTCTGTTCAATTATTTTTTTGCTAGAAATAATGTTTATCGTTTATCTTCCTTTTCTAGCCAACCTTCGATGACCACCACATAACAAGAAGCACAGTTGTTCCATTACATAGACTATGTAGATTCGGTTAGGTGAATTGAAACCCTTTGCTTCTATTCGATTTTAGGGACCTTCACAATATGTTGTTCAGGGTATTTTGTGATAGAGTTAAAGTATGAGCCTGCGTGTTGTTAAATAATGAGCTGACCAAAGTACTTGGAGCCTTCAAATTTTAGTCTGCTATAGCTGAGTATAAGACCGTATGCATAGCTTATCCTACTATTAATGAAAGTATTTGTTACCGAAGATAGAGGATAAAGGGCGACATGTGTGCGAACTGTGTTGAAGTAGAGAATGTGAACGAGCTCTGCTTGCACTATGGACATGTAGTGTTTTTTTTCCCGTTGCAACGCACGGGCATATGTGCTAGTATTTTATTATTTTTATATATATATTATTTTTATATAATATAAAGCATGGATTATTTCTGATCGTCCGTCATTAAAATTGTCCCTGAAGTTGGCTAAAATTACCGATCAATGCCACCTATAAGTCATAAAAAACGTTTCACACAGAAAAATCTCCAGACTCGTCCGGCCCATGTAGGAACCTCCTATATTTCGCTCTGCGCGCTGGGGGCAGATGCAGCACACCCGTTTGGGCCGGCCCATGCGCGGGCACCTGTTTTTTTAGTTTTGTTTTTTATTTTTATTTTCAGTTCCATTTTTTCTACTTTAAATAATTTAGAACTTCAAAAAACTTTTCAAATTTTAAGAAACTGGGAATTTTGAAACAACATATTCAAACAAACATAAAATGTTTGTGAATTCAAAAACTGCTCGCGATTTTTTGCAAAAATATTCGCATATACAAAAAAATGTTTCTAATTTTGAAAAAATGTTTGTAAAATAGAAAAAGTCCATGATTTTAAACAAAAGTCCATGTATTAAAAATTAATAATGACATTTAACAAAATGTTTGCTATTTCAAAATATGTTCATGCATTTTAAAAAATGTTCTAAAATTTTAAGAACAATTAGTGCCTTTTTTTTAGTTTCGTTTTTTATTTTCAATTTCCTGTTCCATTTTTTGTTTTTTTCTCTTTAAATAATTTAGAACTACAAAAAAATTTGCAATTAAAAAAACTGGGAATTTTGAAATAAAATGTTGAAGAAAACATAAAATGTTTGTGAATTCAAAAAAAGCTTGTGATTTTTGTAAAAATGTTCGCATATTCAAAAAAATGTTCGTGTATTTCAAAAATAGTTTATTGATTCAGAAAATGGCATGCATTTGCAAAATGTTCATGAATTTCAGAAAAAATCCACCAACTTCGAAAAATATGTTCGTCTATTCTAGAATTGTTCGCCAATTCAAAAGAAAATACTTAAAAAATGTTCGCAATATAAAAAAATGTTCACGATTTTTAAAAAATGTTTGTAAATTGTAAAAAATCTTCTTGATTTTAAAAATGTTCCCATATTTGTAAAAATGTTCATGAATGATCGAAGGTATGTAGTTAAACAGTAATGCTTGTGAGTCTTTGTGACGATATACCCTTGTGAATTTTGAAGAATTAACTGCCGGGGTGGATCGGAATATTATAGTATGTTTTCTAAAAAACGTTTCTTGAAATTCAGAATAAATCTTTGAATTACCAAATTTTTTGACAACCATGATATTTTTCGAAAATGAGAACATTGCTTCAATTTGTGAATAAATTTAAAAGAAGAAACATTTTCTTGCATTTGTGCACAAAATTTCAAAATCATGCGATGCGATGTGAACATAATGTGGTTATCACCATTGGAGATAAATATTTTTTTTCTCCCGTTGCAACGCACGGGCCCTTTTGCTAGTATTTATAAAAGATAATATACCACATCTGAATCATAGACCGAACGAGAGCCGACGGGGGCGGATACCAAAACCATGGCACTATATAATAACAAACAATAATACAAGTAAGAAAATTATACAAGTAGCTATATAAATCATACAAGTAAGAATTTTTTCTTAAAAAAAGATAAGAACAAGAGGCTCACCACGGTGGTGCCGGCGACGAGATCGGCGCGGGCGATCGACGGCGGTGAGGACGGGGACGGGGACGGGACGGCACCCTACACATGTGCAAACTAAGAAGTTAATTTGAGCTCAAATTGTGCATCTAAATCAAATAAACTCACACATACACTACTCCACTAAAACTCACAAACCACACTACTTCTAGAGCATTTTAAATGAGCTAAACTAGCAGTGGGAGATGAAAGGATGAAGTTGCTAACCTTTTTAGAACACTTGGATAGTTGGTGCACCGACAAACCTAGACAAATCTTGGGGAAAATGAAGCTTGGAGGTCGAGCTTGGAGGAAGAATAGAGGAGGAAGCTTAATTGTGGCTCCGGCATTTCATCGAACACCTCATATGCATATATAGGCAAAAAACAGAGTAGCCCACACCTCCACCCTTCCATGGCCAAAAAACAGCGGAGATGGGGGGGGCATGCATATATATAGGCAACCACTTTAGTCCCGGTTTGTGTCTGACACCGGGACTAAGGGCCTAACCTTTAGTCCCGGATCCATACACCAACCGGGACAAAAAGGCATCAACTCCTTTAGTCCCGGTTCCATCCACCAACCGGGACTAAAGGTCCCAGCTGAACCGGGACTGATGTCTGCCGAGGCCCGGCCGGCGTCCTAGCCTCTCGAACCGAGACTGATGCTCCCATTAGTAGTCCCGGTTCGTAAAACGACCGGGACTAATGCTCTGATCTGGCCAGGATCAAAGCCCTGTTTTCTACTAGTGTAACCCGATGGCGGAAGCGAATATCTGTTTCCTAGATAGTTGAACAACAAACACAATTCTTAGGGAAACAAAATATTTTTAGTCTTCGACTAAGAGAACTGGAAATATTATGACCATTGCCAGAAGCAATGCTCATATTTTGGGCTCCGGAAGAGCCACAATAGTTCTCCCTATGGGTAGTGAGATAGTGATCAAGGACGCACTCTTGTATCTTCATTCAACATGTACCCTTCAAAGTTTTAAAGATATCTATGCAAATGGTTTCCACATGGTAACTGAAAAAGAGCTAGATGCTAAATATCTACTCATGACCAAATTTGATGGGCACCAGAAAATTGTGGTTGAAAAACTCCCTTGACATCTAGGCTATACTGCACACAAATAAAGACCGTAGAGCAATATGTTGCGATGAAAGCAATATTTAAGAACCCAAAATCATTTAAAGTTTGGCATGATAGACAAGGTCATCCTGGATTGGGCATGATAAGAAAAATTGTTAACAATTCTGTTGGCCATAGCTTAAGAGCCAATGACTTCCAAAATCCTAAAGATTTTGAGTGCACTGCATGTGACGAAGGGAAGGTATTTATTAGTAAGGAAGAATCACCAGATTTCCTAGAGACAATCCAAGGTGATATATGTGTACCTATTATACCCCTGTAGAGCCCATTTAGGTACTTTGTGGTACTAATTGATGCCTCTACTCGATGGAGCCATGTATCCCTATTGTCTACCCGGAACCAAGCTTTTGCAAAGCTTATTGCCCAGATAATTGAACTAAGAGCCAATTTTCCTGATAATCGGATCAAGTCCATCAGGATGGATAATGCTAGGGAGTTCACCTACAAAGCATTCAACAATTATTGTTTGGCTCTAGGCATAAGAGTAGAGCATTCAGCACCACATGTCCACTCTGAAAATGGTCTTGCTGAGTCCTTAATTAGAAGGATAAAGTTGGTTACTAGGCCACTTCTACAGAATTGTAAACTCCCAACCAGTTGTTGGGTTCGCCATGCTCCATGCAGTAGCATTTATCCAACTCAGACAAACTGCATATCACTCTGCATCCGCCTTGTAGCCAGTGCATGGGAAGAACCAAGCATTTCGCATCTGCGAACAGTCGGCTGTGCTGTATACGTGCCCATATCACCACCACAGCGTACATCCATGGGTCCTCACATGGCTCAGTCTATGTGGGATATGAAACTCTATCTATAATCAAATACCTTGAGTCTATGACGGGGGATCTGTACATGGCTCGGTACACTGATAGTATTTTTAAAGAGGACTATTTCCCGGCATTGGGGGTGGTATGTACCACGAAGAATGCCAAGAAATTTCATGGAGTACAACTGGGCTCCAGTCCTTAGATCCACGCACTGGTGATGCCAAACTAGAAGTTCAGAGGATAATTAAAATCCATGAGCAAGCAAATAATCTGCCAGATGCCTTCACTGATCAGAAAGGCGTGACAAATTCGCATATACCTGTTGTAAATGCACCAGAGAGAGTTGAGATAACCCCAAAGATTACTGTCTCCCCTCTAGGACCTCATCCTAGGAAAAGGGGGAGAGCTCTGGATGCCCGAGACTTGGTTCCGCGAAGACATCCACAGAAACGAAAACCAAACGTGGACATGCCACATCCTAAATCAGCAGAAGAAATTGAACTTGAAGTTGAGAAACTTCCTGAAATGAGCCATCCTGAAGATGGAAACCATCCTGAACATGGAAATCCTAGCGCACAGGCAAACGCACAATTTGATCTGAGTGCTGGGACATCTGAACACCCAGACTATCATTGTGGGAAATCACGAAGAGCTGGAAGAAATGATCGAAGAGATCTCCACAAACTATGTGGATAATGGAGAGTTATACAATAGAAAGACTACCATTGTTGACACATACTTTGCCTCCAAAATTGATTAATCAATAAATCTAGATCCAGAATGAAAGTCCATGGTAGAGTGCCCGAATTGCTCAGATTTTTCAAATGGAAGGAAGCAATTGAGGCTGAATTATGGTCGCTTTATAAGAGGAATGTTTTTGGCCCTGTAGGCCCAACACCTCCAAATGTAATACCTGTTGGATACAAATGGGTTTTCGTTCGAAAGTGGAAAGAAAATAACCAGGCAGTGAGATATAAAGCGAGGCTAGTAGCACAAGGTTTCTCCCAGAGAGCTGGCATCGATTATGATGAAACTTACTCCCTCATGAAGAGTGGAATCACATTTTGATACTTGATATCTATGGCAGCTAGTTTAAATCTAAAAATGCAGTTGATGGATGTAGTGACCACATATTTATATGGGTCGCTAGATTCGAAGATATATATGAAGGTACCTGAAGGACTAAAGATCCTGAATCCAAGGTCTAATCGCAACATATACATCGTCAAATTGCAGAGGTCGTTGTATGGGTTAAAACAATCCGGTAGAATGTGGTACAACCCATTGAGTGACCTTCTCCTGAAGAGAGATTACACAAATTATGATGATTGTCCCTACATGTTTATTAAGAAATACCAGAATGGATTTTGTATCATCTCGGTCTATGTCGATAATCTGAATATTATCGGCAACGCAGAGGACATAAAGCGTTGGATTCTTCCATGTCCTCGACATGATATAATTTTCTTATAGCTAATTCATGTGCTTCTTCTTTATACCATTATTCTCTGGTAGTCATTATGGTTTGTATGTGGAGTTTTGCTTCTTCTATTGCCAAGGACATGAATACTCCACCTCTGCTAATATCAAGAACAGATTTGGATTCATCATTCAATCCATCATAAAATATGTGAAGCATAACATGTTAAGCAAAGCCATGGTTTGGGCAAAGATTAATCAGTTTAGAAAATCTCCCCCAAGCTTCAGATAGGCACTCTCCAAGCTTTTGATTGAAAGCTACGATGTTCTCTCGGAGTCAAGCCATTTTGAAAAAAGGTTTTTTTTTTGCATGAATCTATCAATGCAATCTTCCAGCTAGTTATGCAATTATGTGGAAGTCCATCAAACCATTCTTTAACTTTATCTTTCAAAGAACACCTAGAAAGTTTCAACAAGATAAATTCTCTCAAGACATCTTTCAGTTTGAAAGTGCCACAAAGAGCATTATAAGTTATAAGATATGTGTAGGGGTCTTGATTAGCATGTCCTAAAAAAGCTTTATCCTGCACTTCGAGGATAATATCAGTATCGATAGCAAACTCTTTAGCACAATTGGTGAGTAAAACAATAAGAGATTTAATAACAATTCCTGATGGACCACCATACTCCCTTAAACTTTTTTTCCACCTTTGGGCTTATAACCATTTATGCAAACAAAGAGTTCACATCAACAGTAGCAGACCTTTTGAGTTTTTCTATGAGTTTCAGACATCTTTCTATCAGGAATCTATAAATTTAGTCTGGTAGATACTGTCTTTTTGAATGCGTAGAACCCTTGGGTGAAATAGTATGCATCTACAGTAATAATACCTACAAATTAGTCAAGAAACTAACACTCGGCGCTTAGCTCCCCGGTAACGGCACCAGAAAATGCTTGATATCCTGCAAGTGTACATGGATGGTTGAAGCACTCTCACAGAAGTATAATCTGAGTTTAATATCATTCCCAATGAAGAGTAGGTGGTGAGTGTTAATGCGAGTGTTTCTATTGCAAATGATGTGTCACAAGTCTCGTGTGAATTAACTATTGTTTTATCTGCAAGCATTATGGTGGTGGCAGTAGACAAGTAATTGTTGTGTGAAATAAAGTGTCTAAAACTAGGGCTGCAAAAAAAGAACATAAAAGTAAAGAACGGAAAATAAACTATGGTTTTCCTGCAATGGAGAAGTTAGGCGCGGGGTGGTTCAGTTCATGGAGAATAACAAATGTGCTTGTGCAACGGTAACATGGAGTTACCTATTCATGTGATTTTACCTTTTGTATTCTATGTTCGGTAGGCGAGTCACCCTAGAATAGCCAAACTCCTTCTGACAGGATTTTTTGACTCTATTATCTTGCCTTCCAATACCATCAGCACTAGTCGGCTCAGCAATTAAGGTCGTTAGACCAGACCAACACTTTCAGCATCGTGGCTTCCCGTTCTCCCCATACTGTCTTCGCTCCTCATTGATACCAACACCTGTCACCTGGTGGTCATAGATTCACTGAGCAATAAGTGGTTACCTATGTAGGTCTTCAGATCATGTTGTCTGGGCCCTTAAATTGGACAACAAGCAATGCGCTCACCACAGATAATCAACCTAGTAATTAATCATAGAATTAGTCTCACAAATATGAACATACGGATTAGGCACAAACAAATCTCACCAATCCCCTAAATCTCCCACTCCCTGGGTAATTACTCATGCATGAGAGAAGGATAACAACCAAATACAAAGATTATGCAAAGGGAAACCATATGAATAATATCATAGTTTGCCACAATAAGATGAATGATTAAACCGATCTCAATCTCCGGATCAAGTACAAATAGAGTTTACAAACCCTAGCCTTACAAGTTGGAATCTCTCTCTATGGTGGTGTTGTCGATGATGGGATGGAGGATCATGATGTAGAGGAAGCCGGAATGGATCTATGTGAAGCAATTCTCCTTTAGAACTCCCCTCCTCGGCTCTGGTCATGGTTCGGGGGTGTTCTGTTGTTCGTCTCCATAGCTTCCCAACACAAAAGTTGCTTTTGTAGATGAGAGGGAGGCGTCGGCGCCCAGTACAAGCAGCGGTATGAGTGGCGATGCTCGTACCACAAGTTGTCTTCTATTCTGGATATGCCAAATGAAAACCTTTTCAACTGGGACTTTGTCCACATCCTCTTCTATCATCCCAATATAGCTACAAATCTTTCCAAAAGTGTTTGTACTTAGAAAACACGTAAGGAAATAAGGTTTCTCTATTTTTGGTAAATAATCGTTAGTGAAAAGGAAAAAACTGGTGAAAACTTGGGTTAAACCAAGCAAAATAGCCTCGGAAAACAGTCACAAAATGGAGCCAGCAAGTATGGCTGTCCGCGGTCGCAACATTGCTCGTCTTCTGTTGTCCTTGGTAGTTTTTCGATGGAGTTGTACGAGCGTCGGTACGAGCATGGCCGTGATAATCCCCAAGTACAGGGAATTGTTGTAGTACTTTCCAAAGTAGATGTGGAAGTATATGAGTGTCAATACCCCCATAGGAGCTAAAGTTAGGTTTCCTATTCTCTCAAGTTATGCATGCCTCTTGCACAACTTTATATGCTCTTTAGTGTTTACTTTACCTAGACTCTTAAACTAAGATAGGTTGCAAGTGTGGTAACTAAAGTACTTTGCAAGATAAGAATACAAGTTAGGTGATGTTATTAATTAGTTTGCAAAAATAAAAAGAGAAATTGTGCTTCTGTTTGTGAAGGTGGTGGCGAAATTTTCCCTAGGCAATTGATAAGATAATGTAATCAGTACACATGCTTTTTACAACTGATATGCGGGAGAGGCATGTGCTTACATGCTACAAAACCATTGACTCACATGTACTTATGATTGAATCTTGAGCAAGGATCCACAACTACTAAGAATAATTAAGGTAAAAAGCCAACCATAGCCTTATCCTCTAGGGTTCCTCTCGAATCCTCTATGCTCTAACTCCTACACATTTGGAACAGTTATTTTGTCACTCTGGCGTCCGGACATATATTCATCATAACACATTGCTAACGCTCAACTGTGATCCAATATAAGTGTGCACTCCTATATAAGCACAAAAGGACAGCACCATGACAATTCATACCATTCATACTAATCATACTAGATTACCAATGCCATAGGAAAAAAAAACTACTCAAACATAAACATAGTGCAACAGATCACTGGATAATAATTCATTGAATTAAACATGATGTCTAACCAGGAGATTACATAGGTTTGTGGATGGATGAACCAATTTATAGAGGAAGAAGATAGTGGTGGAGATGGCGGTGAAGTCGTTGGAGGTGATGGTGGTGATGATGGTTCCCCTGGCGGTGTTTCGGCATCGCTGGAAGAGAGGGGGAGGGAGGCCCCCTCCTCCTTCTTGCTCTTTGGCCTTCCCCCTAGGTGGAAAAAGGGTCTCCCCTTTGGTTTTTGGTGGCCATGGCTGTGGAGGACGAGAGCCTCCCCCGAGATTGGATCTAACTTTTGGGGAAGCTGTTTCTGGATTATGAAATCTGAGTCCCATCACCATTTTATATTTTTTGGGAGTTTCATAACTCCAAAAAACCTGAAATATTTAGGGTAGTTCCAAAACTTCGGGTACAAGCCTGCAGCAAAAGGAGTGCTCCAGAAGCTTCCTGGAGTGCACAGGTGGGTGCTCCAGGCACCCTAGGGGTTTAGGCACCAGGAGTGGGTGTCTGGGCCCCCTGTGGACCCTGTTGTCCCATGTCTTGGTCCCCTGGGGCCTCCATGGTGCGAATTTCATTCTCGTATGTTTTTAGATTTTTTCATAAGTCCAAAATACATGTTTTCCCTGAGGAAATAAACACTGAAAAACAAAAACTAGACCTGGGCCTTTTTTTAATATGTTAGTCAAAATAAACTTCAAAAACTTTGCATAAATGATAAGAAAATGGGATGGACAAGAGTGTGCGAGAATTGTTCAACATGCTCAAAACGGCCAAAAGTGGAATACAAAAGGACGCGAATCATGTGATGATGGTGAACAAAACAACCTGTTTCGAGAAGAAGGGTAAGGCCAAGAAGGAGGGTAAATCCGACTGTGCTAGTAAGACTTACATGCCTGGGAAGCCCAAAGGTGGTGCCACTTCTGATACTGAGTGTTTCTTCTGTAAGGAAAAGGGGCACCGGAAGAGAAACTGCTAGAAATATCTGGCAGAGAAGAAGAAGACTGGAAAGTCTAGCTCAGGTATGAGTGTCATACACGTTATTGATATTTTCCTTGCGGGTCTTCTCTGTAATTCTTGGGTATTGGATACCAGATCGGTTTCTCACATTTGCAACTCGATAGAGGAACTGCAGAGACCTAGAAGACTAGCAAAGGATATGAGGTGTTCATGCTCGTCGGGTACAGAGTAAAAGTTGCAGTCAAAGCCATCGGCTTCTAACCTCACCATCTACCCTCAGGATTTATATCAGAGCTTATTAAATATTACTACATTCCGGCCTTATGCAAGAATATTATATTAGGATCATGTTTATTGCAAGACGATTATTCATTTAGGTCAGAGAACAATGGTTGTTTGATTTTTATGAATAATATATTTTATGGCTCTGCTCCCGTTGCGAATGGGTTGTTTATTATGAATCTTGATGGTGATACTCACATCCATAACACTGACGCTAAACATCGCAAGACTGATAACTCAAATTCCACCTATTTGTGGCACTGTCGTTTGGGTCACATTTGCAAAAAGTGCATGAAGAAACTCCAAATTGATGGACTTTTGGAGTCATTTGATTATGAATCATTTGACACTTACAAACCTTGTCTAATGGGTAAAATGACTAAGACGCCATTCAGACGCCATATGGAATGGGTGACTGACTTATTGGAAATCATACATACGGATGTATGTGGTCCAATTAGTGTAGTTACGCGGGGGATTCCTCTACTTCATCACCTTTACCGATGATTTGAGTAGATATGGGTATATTTACTTGATCAAACATAAGTCTAAAACCTTTGAAAAGTTTAAGGAATTTTAAAATTAAGTAGCAAATCATTGTAATAAAAAAACTTAAGTTCCCACGATCAGATCACAGAGGAGAATATTTGAGTTACGAGTTTGACGAGCTTCTAAAGAGTGGTAGAATTGTTTCACAACTTACGCCTCCCGAAACACCACAGAGAAATGGAGTGTACGATAGATATAATCGAATCTTGTTGGCCATGGTGAGATCAATGATGCCATTAACTGAACTTTCGTTATCTTTTTGGGGTTCTTCTTTAGAAACCGCTGCTTTTACACTAAATAGAGTGCCATCAAAATCTGTTGAAATGACACCATATAAGATATGACATGGGACGAAAACCAATTTGTCTTTTCTTCAAATTTCATGGCGGTATTTCAAACATACCTTGCTGGCTACGTCTACCAACCACTCCGAGATAATTGCCATGTATGAGGCCACACGGGAATGTGTTTGGCTTAGACGGATGGTTAACCGCATCCAGAAGTCATGTGGGCTTAGAACTGTCACTTCGCCCACCATTATCTATGAAGATAATGCTGCTTGTGTTGCACAAATGAAAATGGGCTATGTTAAGACCAATCTCATGAAGTATATTGCTCCTCAATTCTTCTACCCCCACTAACTCCATAAGAGTGGGGAAGTAAAAATCTTGCAAAATAAGTCATGTGACAAACTCGCAGATTAATTCACCAAGTCCCTACCCACAACAAGCTTTGAGAAATGCATTCATTGCATTGGTATGAGACAACTTAGAGAGTTGCAATGATCAGGGGGAGGAAATCCCGATGACATGGCCTATATAAGATGATCTAGAAGATCATTGGTCTTGAAGACCATGATGGTCCTCAAGACAACAACTAATCTTGAAGATTAACCACTGTACTCTTTTTCCCTTAAGTTAATTTTCCCACTAGGTTTTCCCACATAAGGTTTTTAATGAGGCAACATGTGCAATACAAGGTTATCCAGAAGATCATCGGTCCTGAAAACCACAACTAATCCAGGGGATTAGTCGTTGCACTCTTTTTTGCCTTAAAGAGTTTTCCCACTGGGTTTTCTCACATAAGGTTTTAACGAGGCAACTAGCGTATGCAATGCACTCTTTTCTGCATCCCTTTTTCCCACTGGTTTTTGGGAGGAGTTTTTAATGAGGCATGCGCATGGTGCAGTAATCACCAAGGGGAGTGTTATGTAACCACGTGATATGATAACACATATTTATGTGGCGATTACCGAAATACAATCATCAGGTACATGCAAGTTTCCTTCTCACGGATGCAAGCTTACCACACAAGTTTCCTTCTCCACTAAGCAAGCTTACCCTACAAGTTTCTTCACCACTAAGGAAACTTGCCATGCAAGTTTTATCCTCTCCAAGTTATATTGTAGATAAGCTTTGAGCGGTGAAGAAACTTGGTGGCAAGGTAAACTTGCCACCTCACCAACGTAAGTTATTAGAGAAGGAAAATTCCTGAGGGGCTAAGATTGGGATGGCTATATATAGCCTACCTTCGAGAGAGGTTTGGGGATAGAGACAACAAGAGAAGTGTGTGGTGTAGCTCATTTCATCTTGTACAAGGATCCACCAAAGATTAATAGAGAAAGAGCTCCTCTCCCTACATCTTGTGTTCATTACTCTGGTATTCATGATTGTGCAACGAGTTCTTCCCCATGATTGAATGGTGTCATTGGCAAGTGCGATCGAATGACTCTGGTGTCACCCCAAGTTTCACAATAGTTATTATTTTATTTCCATGTTCATAATTAAGTTTATACTTCTATGCTAGAATTGCATTGGTTCTTGAATGGGAGATTCGGAGGAAAACCTAATTGCATGTGTAGAAACATAAACACCAAACAGATCCCTAGTCAGGCCTCTAGACTAGCTCATGTATTGTTGATGATCTTGTTTCCTGATCATGGGCGTAGTTAATGTAACGAGGATGCCGAAAATAATGAGAGCACATTGTTAGGGTAACAATGGTGCTGGATAGACCCAACTTATGAAATACTACAAGATCACGTCGTCAATATGTTGTTGGAAATATGCCCTAGAGGCAATAATAAAGTGTTATTATTTATTTCCAAGTTTATAATTAATGTTTATGTTCTATGCTATAACTGCAATGGTTTTCGAGTATGCAATAACCACGAGGCTTAGAGGAAAACTCATGTGCACGTGTAGAATAATGAACGGTAAAATAGATTCCTATTCCCGCCTCTAAGACTAGCTCAAGTGTTGCATGATGGTTTTATTTTTCTGATCATGGGCACATTGTTAAGTGTAATAAAGGATGCCAACAACTTTGAGGGCACGATGTTGGAAGAACAATTGTGTTGAATTGACCCAAGTTCTATGTTATATTATACGATCCTTTCATCAGAAATTAATAGTTAATAACATGGTAAGAGTTAATGTTTGCACAATTCCTTAGACTATGAGAATATCGAGTCACTTCATACTAGACGATGAACTTTGGGGTTCATAAAACGTCAACCGTAATAGGGCGATAATAACGGCAACTTACAGGTTCATTGAAAACATATGACAAGGGACTAGATAGCTCGAGACTTGGATTTGCTCCTCCGACGATGGAGAGATATTCTTAGAGCTGTAGCAACCTGACCAAAAATAGTGTTTCTGATAAAATAATGTTTTTAATAGAAAGTAAAACATAAAATTATTATGTTAACAGAAAGTATTTTACTAAAACTTTAATTAGCAAAAAGAATCAAATCAAAAGCTTTTATAAAACAAAAGTTATAGCCTAAACAAGATACAACTTAAATCTGAACTAAAACAGTAAAAAAAATTATAAAATTTTCTGTTGTCCTAATGAAACTTAAATTAATTATGTTGAAGTGACAAAAATAATTACTTTTGAATAAAAGAAAACATATACTTTTTCATTAAAAATAAACCTATAGTAGATCAGATATGAATCTGGTCAAAACAGATTTACAATAGATTTCAAAATTTATTTTTATTATTCTCTGGATAAACAAAACTTATAGAAAAAAGTAGCAATTTTTTTTAATGAAAAACCTATTTTTAAATAAAAGTTATAAGCAAATTAGGGTTTGAATCAAATCTGTTCAAATTCAAATTTCAAAACTTCAAACATGAAAACTTTTGGCTCTACAGAAACTTCATATTTTTTTCAAGCTAATGCATGTGGAATTACTCAAAAATAATAAAAACCCTAAAAGATATAAAGAAAACAAAAACAGAAACAAATCTGGAAAGAAATAAAAAACTGAAAAACTAGGCGTCGGACATGGGACACGTGGGAGCTTCAGGGCGTGACAGCGAGTGACCGAAATGAGGAAACGAGCGTGCGCCCGAAACTAAAAAAAAACGATTCACGCAACGTAAGTGATCTAATCCTACGCGTCCATCTTAGATCCAACGGTGAGAGAGAGATGAAGAGCTCACAACGGCAAGGAGACGAAGTCCGGCGAGGCTCCGGCGAGGCAGGGGGTCGGGGTTGATGCGGGCAGGCTCTGTGGGCGTCGTTGGCGATGGCGAAGTGGACCAGGTGATGCAGGGGGATGACGGCGAACACGTGGGTGGCGACGGCCGCGGCTGGGGATGACCGGAGCGAGCGGAGGTTCAACAATGGCGGGGCGGCGATGCGGGAGCTCCGACGAGCGATTGCGAAGGCGAGAGGGGCTCGGGGTTGGCGGTTTTAGGGCAAAATGGAGTACGGGGGGGGGGGGGGGGGGTTGGGTATTTATAGGAGTGGAAGCCGTGGGGGAGCGGGCTCCAGCGACCGAAGAAGGAGGAGGAAGAAAGGAAGGCGCAGGATTGCGATCGGACGGTGGGTCCTGCTGTCAGTGAAGGAGAGAGGGGAAAGGAAGGAGCGGGTGGCTGGTTCGGAAGGGGATCGGTGCGGTGAGCTGGGCCATCTGCTGGTTGGCCTCGGGCTTCGCCCGTTTAAAAAAACATTTTTTTTTACAAAAAGACAAAGAAAGAAAATGAGAAAAGAGAAATGAAAATAAAAATATAACATAGGCATATAATATATCAAAATTCTCAGAAATTTTCATAGAAAAATAAGTACTATTTTTCATAGTCAAATAAAATACTTTAAAAAATATATTTTGTGAAAATTCCAAATAGAATTGGATTTTGATTTTCTATTCCTTTTGCAAATATTTTTCTGTTTCTTTAATAAATCTTTTTACAATGTTTGCCTCTGATTTGAAGGGTCATGTTCCTCCTCTCAGTATTTTCTTTGATCTGAGGATTTTAAAAAGATTCAAATTCAAAATGAGAGGGATTAAAATTGGAAAATGTAGAGGCTTCAAATGCAAAGTTGAAAGTGCTTCAAAACAAAAGTTCAAAGCACACAAAATGCAAATAGATGCTAAACTATTATCATAACATTCCAAATGAAATTTGGGATGTTACAAACCTACCCACCTTAAGATGAATCTCACCCTTGAGATTCGGGTTGGTCAGCAAAAAGGTACCGGTGGTCTCGTCGGAGGTCTTCTTCTCGTTCCCAGGTGGCTTCCTCCTCAGTGTGATGACTCTGTGTGTAGTATGGGTTTCTCCTCATAAGCCAGATCACTATCAAGCTGTATGGACTCAAGTGGCACTGTGTCTCTCAAAGGAATATCAGCCATCTCTGCATGACACTTCTTCAACTAGGAAACGTGAAACACATCATGAACTCCTGACAATCCTTCTGGTAATTCCAACTTGTGCTAACTTTCCTTTAACTCCAAACCTCTTGACTCCTCGAAGTGGAGACACACGAAGATATGCTCGGTCTCCCACTTCATACGTTGCTTCCTTGCGTTTATTATCAGCATAACTCTTTGAGGGAATTCCTTATTTGACACTGTCTTAAAATGTGTTTCTTTATTTGACACTGGAAAAAAAAATTCTTCCTTATTTAACACCGAATCTAAATTTCATTCCCTTTTTGACACTTTCAATCCTTTTGACTACTAATGGTGTTAATTAACGCTTGAAAAGACGATTTTACCCCTAGTGCAATATCTGACTAGAATTATTCACATGACGAAAAAGGCAATATTTTTTCTCAATTAAGACAACAACGTTAGATGCTATCTTATAGACCTTTTTATTTATTTTTACATAAATATATACACACATAGAGCACGCACGGGCACACATCATAGCAACGCACTACGCACGCTAGTACAAACATACACGAACAACACGCACGTACACAACGCATTACGCATGCATGCACACACACTCCTGAGAGAACCCAGCCAAGAAACGAAGACGTACAGAACGTATGCATGCATGCACACACTCACACTCGGGTGTATGGTGCCGCATCGGTTCGTCTTGCACACAAAGGCGCTCAGCGCCACGAAGGCGGCCGCAGCCGCGGCCTCGTGTTCGCGCGTGCGGAGTCGCGGACGACGCGCAGCCCTGGTGCGCCGCCGGCTCCGGCGCATAGTTGCGTCCCCTGGACTCGATCTGGGCAAACTTCCCCGGTGTATCCGTCACGATCTGGACGTGAAAAGGCCGCGCCTGCTAGGGTACGATGCTTGTGACGCCGCGCCAGTTTTTACTGTTGGGAGTGAACTTGCACGCCGAGCTAACTCTCACGATTAGAGAGAGGAAGGAAAATAATACAGCGCAGTCGATGCTACCTGCTGGCTGCTACTGGTTACCTGTCGAGGGGGCCCCTGGGTAAAATCGTCTTTTCAAGTGTTAATTAACACTATTAGTAGTCAAAAGGCACAAAAGTGTCAAAAAGGGAACAAAATTTAGATTCGGTGTTAAATAAGGAAAGGCATTTTAAGACAGTGTCAAATAAGGAATTCTCTCTAACTCTTCTGTCTGGATTGAGCTACCTTCAATCGATCACGGATTAAGTTGACCTTCTCTTCAGAATCTCTGATCAGATCGGGGCCAAATAATTTACGGTATCCAACACCATCCCACATCAATGGTGTTCTGCATCTCCTTCCGTATAGGGCTTCAAAGAGGGCCATCTTTAAACTGGTCTGGTAACTGTTGTTGTACGAGAACTCTACGTAGGGAAAATTATCATCCCAGCTAGATCCATAATCTAGCGCACAAGCTCTCAACATGTCCTCCAGAATCTGATTTACTCTTTCGGTCTGTCCATCTGCCTGCGGATGAAAAGCGGTACTGAATTCAAGCCTGGTACCCAAAGTTTTGTGCAACTGTTTCCAAAACTTTGATGTGAACTAAGTTCCTCTATCTGATACAATCCTGCTTGGTACTCCATGCAAACAAACGATCCTGGTCATATATATCTTGGCCAACTTAGCACTGGTATACATGGTTTTCACGGGGATGAAGTGAGCTACCTTGGTCAAATGATCAACCACTACCCAGATAGAATCATAACCTGAACGGGTCCTGGGTAATCCTGTGATAAAATCCATTCCAAGTTTGTCCCATTTCCACTCGCGTATCAGCAAAGGCTGAAGTAACCCTGCTGGCTTCTGATGTTCTGCCTTTACTCTTTACATCACATAGTGCTACATACTCGGCAATATCCTTCTTCATACCAGTCCACCAAAAACTTTCCTTCAAATCCAAATACATCTTGGTGTTACCTGGGTGTATCGAGTACGGTGAATCATGGGCCTCCTGAAGAATTAACTTCCTGATCTCTGGATCATTAGGCACATAAATACGCTGCTCAAACCATAAAGTTTCCTGCTCATCCTCATGATATCCTTTTGCTTTACCTTGGCCCATCCTTTTCTTTATATCAGCGATTGATACGTCTCCAACGGATCGATAATTTATGAAATATTCATGCCATATTCATCTATGTTTACAATATTTTTATATGGTATTGATGCACTTTATATGATTTATTTGGAACTAACCCGGAGAGGGGAAATCATCACCGGTGGCCATCTTCATCATCCCGGCGGAGGCCATGACGAGGAGGGAGTAGTTCACCCTCGGTGCTGAGGGTATGTACCAGTAGCTATGTGTTTAATCTCCCTCTCTCGTGTTCTCAAGATGGCACGATCTTGATGTATCACGGGCTTTGTTAATATAGTTGGATCATATGGTGTTCTTCCCTTGCTATCTTGTTGTGATGAATTGAATCTTTCTCTTTGAGATTTCGTTGTGTCGGATTGAATACTTTGGGTTTGAGAACACTTGATGTATGTCTTACATGCGGATACCCATAGTGACATTGGGGTATTCTATTGATTCACTTGATATATGTTATGGCATCAACTTGCGGATTCCGTTGACCTTGGGAATCTATGCATAGGGGTTGATTGCACGTTTTCACACTACGTTCTGCAATAGAAATCTTGGGGTACTCTTTGAAGTTCTTTGTGTTGGATTGAATATGATGAATCTGAAATTGTTTGATGCATGTTGAATAATTAACCCACGGATACTTGTGGTGACATTGGAGTATCTAGGTGACATTAGGGTTGATTGATATGTATCGTAGGTGTTATTTTGGTACGAACTCTAGGGTTGTTTGTGACACCTATAGGAATAGCCCAATAGATTGATCGGAAGGGATAACTTTGAGGTGGTTCTACTACCTACAACAATTTCAACTTATGTTCTCCGCTAGATATGAACTTTGGAGTGATTCTTTGTTGCACGTTGAGGGATGATCATATGATTATATTATGTTAGCATTGTTGAGAGATTGCTCTAGTGAAAGTATGAACCCTAGATCTTATTTGCAAGCATTCATATAACGTTTTGCTCGCTGTTTACTACTTGTTACCTTGCTGTTTTTATATTTTCAGATTACAAAAACCTATATCTACCATCCATATTGCACTTGTATCACCATCTCTTCGCCGAACTAGTGCACCTATACAATTTCACATTGTATTGGGTGTGTTGGGGACACAAGAGATTTCTTGTATTTGATTGCAGGGTTGCTTGAGAGAGACCATCTTCATCCAACACCTCCCACGGATTGATAAACCTTAGGTCATCCACTTGAGGGAAAATTGCTACTGTCCTACAAAACTCTGCGCTTGGAGGCCCAACAGAGTCTACAAGAATAAAGTTGTGTAGTAGACATCAAGCCATTTCTTTGTTCAACTTGTGGGCTTCTCTGATTCTTCTAGTCAAGGTGGACTGAATCTCCAGTGTGGCTACAAAACCTCTCGGAACTATCTCCAACCGAAGATCTCTGAGATGATCATATAACTCCTACGGTAATCCTCCCGCGGTAAGGGTGTTAACATAACTCTTACGGCTCAAAGCATCTGCCACAACATTAGCTTTTCCTGGGTGATAATGCAATCTCATGTCATAGTCCTTGATCAACTCTAACCATCTCCTCTGTGCGAGGTTCAACTCTTTCTGCATGAAAATATACTTCAAACTCTTATGATCCGTGTAAACATCACAACTATTTCCAATAAGGAAATGTCTCCAGGTCTTGAGCGCATGCACTATGGCTGCCAACTCCAAATCATGTGTGTCATAGTTCAACTCATGAGGTCTAAGCTGACGTGAGGTATATGCTACAACCTTTCCTTCTTGCATAAGAACACCTCCAAATCCCTGACGAGAAGCGTCGCAATACACTTGAAAATCCTTGCGCATATTCGGCATAATTAGCACTAGGGTTGTAACCAAACGTTTCTTCAACTCCTGGAAACTGGCTTCACATTCCTCAGTCCAATTATATTTGGTCTCTTATTTCAACAACTCTGTCATGGGCGTTGCAATCTTGGAGAAATTCTCAATGAATCCCCGATAATATCCGGCAAGTCCAAGAAAACTACGAATCTCCTTGACTAAGGTGGGTGCTTCCCATTCTGTGACTGCTTCAACCTTGGAAGGGTCAACTGCTATTCCTTCTCCTGAAATAATATGTCCGAGAAATCCAACTTCTTTCAACCAAAACTCACATTTGCTGAACTTGGCATATAACTGATGTTCTCGGAGCTTCTCTAGAACTAAATGCAAGTGTTCCTTGTGTTCTTCCTCATTCTTGGAGTAAACCAATATATCATCGATGAACACCATGACAAATTTATCCAGATATTCCATAAATACCTTGTTCATCATACTCATGAAATATGCAGGAGCGTTAGTCAAACCAAATGACATGACGGTATACTCATAGAGTCCATACCTCGTGATAAAAGTTGTCTTGGGAATATCCTTCTCACGAATCTTTAACTGATGATATCCTGAACGAAGATCGATCTTGGAGAAAACACTGGCTCCAACTAAGTGGTCAAACAAATCATTGATCATCGGCAAAGGGTACTTGTTTTTTATGGTCACTTCGTTCAATGAACGATAATCCACAACCATTCTCAAAGTTCCATCCTTCTTCTCTAGTAAAAGAACTGGGGCTCCCCAAGGTGACGAACTTGGGTGAATGTATCCTTTGTCCAATAACTCCTTGATCTGCTTCTTGATTTCTTCCAAATCATTTGCAGGCATCCGATAGGGTCTCTTGGATATTGCTCCTATGCCTGGCAATAACTCAATCAAAAACTCAATCTCTCGGTCCGGTGGCATGCCTGGCAATTCCTCTGTGAATACATCGGGATAATCCAGTACTACTGGCACTTCCTCTTGAACAACTTCCATAAGGGAATTCACCTGAGTCTTCCTCGGTGTGTGTCTGGATACATACTTGATTCTCTTCTGCTTTGGTGTGGTGAGCAAAATAGACTTGCGGGCACAATCAATGTTTCCTTCATACTTGGTCAACCAATCCATGCCTAGGATTACATCCAATCCCTGTGATTCCAAGATGATGAGGTCTGTGGGAAACTCATGTTTTCCAATGCTAAGGTTCATCGGGTGACAACCTAATCCTGCCGTCATCTCGGTTCCTGGGGAACTGACCTGAAGGGGTCTACTAAGGGTTCTAGTGGGCAATCCATACTTTTCCACAACTACCCTTGATATGAATGAATGCGTTGCACCAGAATAAAAAAGAACCAATATTGGGTGTGAGTTTAGCAAAAACTTACCAACCACTATCTCTGCCTGATCGTAAACTTCCTCCACATCAATGTGATTCACCTGACCTCTGGGATGGGATTGGGCTTCTTGGGTCTAGAGCTTCCATTGCCATTTCTGGTCTTGGCCTCAGGACAATCGGTGGCATAATGTCTTGTCTTCTTGCACTTGAAACAGGTGATGTGGCTCAGATCTTTCTTAGCGGGGGTAGCTGTCTTGGAATGATGCTGATTTCCATTTCCTCCATTTCCAATGACATGCCTGGTGGCACTGTGGTTGTGCCCATTGCCTAGGGGCTGAGAATGACTACCATGGTGATGGTGATCGTGTCCGCCAAACTTAAGAGTCCCTGTTCCAGTATTTCCCACATACGGAGTGTAGCGGGGCTTTTGCTGAGTTCCAGAGTTATACTTTCCAAGCTTCCTCTTGCGGTTCTCAATCTGTTGATGCTTGCCTTCGAGGATAATAGCCTTATCGACAAGCTCCTGGTAGTTCTCAAAATGAGCAATGGTCAACTGAACTCCCAGTTCATCATTCAGACCTTCCAGAAAATTCTCCTGTTTAGCTGCGTCTGTAGCCACGTCTCCTGGAGCATAACGGGCCAACTTGCTAAACTCATCCACATATTGGGCCACTGTTCGGCATCCCTGGCATAAGCTATGGAACTCCTTCTTCTTGAGACTCATAGCTCCAGCTGAAACATGTGCGGTGCGGAACGCCTGCTGGAACTGATCCCAAGTCACATTTGCCATGGAGAATGTGGCCGTGTAGTTCTCCCACCATGAAGATGCTGGTCCATCCCATTGGTGCGAAGCAAATCACACCTTCTCCGCATCAGTGCATCCTGCTATGGCCAGCTTCCTTCCCAAGTTGCAATGCCAGTCATCTGCGACAATCGGCTCGAGACTGCTTGAGAACATTGGTGGGTTCATCCTCAGAAAACAGGTAAGGCTATCAACTGGGGGTGGAGGCGGTGGTGGTGGTGGAGGATTGTTGTTGTTGTTCATGTTCTGCATTAGAAGCTGCAATATCTGGTTCTGGGTCTGAAGTAGCTACTCAATGCTGGTGGCACATTGGGGGCACGTCTTGGATGCATCTGAACGGTTCAGAGTGGATGCGAAAGTAGAATATAATAAGGGCCTAGTGGGAAAATCACACTACCCATATGCGTATGACAAACAATATCACTCCAAACATATCATTCATTCCAAAACATCAAGGTTCAAATCACATGATACATGTCTTACGACAAAGCAAAAAATCAACGGTCTAATCGATAAACGAAAGCAAAGATAATATGGTGGTCTGAACTAGTTGTCATCTTCTGAAGAAGTGCCCATGACTGAGTCTTCCTCATCTTCACTTCCCTCAAAATCTTCATGATTGCTTACGTAGGCACCATCAATGTCATTATTGTGGAGGTTTTCTCCCTGGTCCAGCTTCTCTTCTGCTTCCGCGAGCTGAAGCTTCACTTCCTCGAGCTTTTCCTGAAGGACACTGATCTCATCCTCATGCTCATAGTGGGCTTCCTTCAGTTCATCTTCAAGCTCCAGTTCACGAATCATCAGCTGCTTGACCTTCTTCATGCTTTGATACGTCTGTGTCTCCAGGTTCTGATATGCTCTTCTAGGTCTTGGACGTAGGAGATGATGGTGTCATCCTTCCTTGTGCGAATGATTTCTCCATCTGGCCTTCTGTGGGAGACCATGAGAAGGTCTGATGCATATAGTTCTTCACGATAATCCTCACGTATGCGTCCAAGAGCTGAGTGAGCGGCAATACTTCTACTGATGAACCAGGTGGGAGCAACAATATGGAAGTCTATTGGCTTTGTGATCTTCCCAGAAGTCGTTCTGGGAATGTGAACTTCAACCCTCCAGCGTGGGTCTTCCGGAATGGTCTTGATGAGGGTCCCGGTGATAGTGGGCAGAGCTATCTTGAGAAACTTGGAGGCCTGCACAAGTTGCTTTCCAAATGGCATCGTCTCATCGGGCTGGCAAAACTCCGTGATGTTGACTGGGGTGTTGGTGACAGCCATCTAAAATGTTGAAGTCGGAGAAGAGTTAGAAATGAACAAATGAGAATAAGAGGATTAGAAGAATATAGTAAAATAGTTTTCTTCCTAATGGTTGTTCAATCCTAGTTGTCACATCCTATGGTCAGTGTGTGCTCTGATACCATATCTGTAGCGACCCAACCCGAAACGGTCAAGTCTTTGTGTATCTGTGCTATCCCTAGATTGTGCTAGCACACACAGTACATCAATGTATATATCAAAGTTCAATCACATGCTTTATTACAGCGAAAATCTCATATTGAGTCTTTATTACAATAATAATAAATTGGCTGATGGCCAACTCATGAGATAAAACTAAAATTGTGCAGAAGCATCGAAGGTAGTTGAATCCATCCGACTCCAAGGGCAATCACCGAGCATAGAACGTAGACATTACTCCTCATCGGAAAATACCGCGGCAACATGATAGGTTGCAGCCATGTAGGTTAGCATATTGAATATGCCGGCAAATCACAGAGAGAACAGACTAAAAGTACTATCATCACTATATGCAATATGGCTGTGATGGCTCTATGTTTAAGTTTTGCATAAAAGCTACTTTTTCCCTACTCAAGAGGAATCAGATTAATTACTACAAATTAATGTCATTAATGAGATGGTTTCGCCAACCAAATTCTCATAACCCAAAGTTACAATTAAACCCAATTCATTTAGTAATTGTGTTGAGAGTTCCTGACAGTTCCAATTCCAGAGGCTCAAATTGTCTGTAACCGGGGACACGGCTAATCGATTAGGTTAATACTCTGCAGAGTTTTGTGCACTTTCCCCACAAGACTCGATCCCTCCTTTTTCGTCCTCGCACTGCCTGGTGTTTGAGAATTGGATGACCGAAACATGGTCTTTCAGAGAGTTTCCCTTAACCACCGACAGTGCCCATCCAATCCTACCGTTCTTCAACATTTTGTAGCACTGTCTGGTCAGAGTCACAACAAAGATCAACCAAGCCAGAGCCCATAATGGCTTGTGGTTGCACAGGTAAGCTTCCGGTGTTGAAGTATCCATCCGTCTCTTTGAGTCTGGGTGGAGCTTTCCTCATGATAATGGCTTGTGGTTGCACAGGTAAGCTTCCGGTGTTGAGCACAGGTAAGCTTCCGGTGTTGAAATATTGTCTTGCAGTCTTGAAATCTTAAGGTTGTAGTCTTTATAAAAAAACAAATTCACTCTCACAACTCCCATGTGTCACTCAACCAATCCCCGTCTACTCCAGCGTAGCAACATAATAATTCATCGTTTCCTGGGGCTTGGTAACAGGGGTGTGGGTCCCTACCTCATGATACTACTCAAGAACAAGTCTCAATATTACCTACTTGAATGCATGGTGCAAAGGTGCAACGAATGCAATAAAAACATAGGTATTGCCAAGATGATCAAAGTGACTTGCCTTGGTGACCTTGAAACTCTAAAGACTCGTAGTAGCAAGCTTCGCACTCTGGATGATCTAACGAAGTAAAAAATAACATAGATAAGCAATCATACTACAATCAATAGGTAGATGAACAAGTACAACTATAAAGAAAAACATGAAGAAATCAAAAGAAAATCCAAAAGAAAACTTCATAACAACTTAAAGCAAAACTCAATTATTTTAACAAACAAAATAGAAATAGTGTTTCTGATAAAATAAAAAATTTAATAGAATGTAAAACATAAAATTATTAGGTTAACAGAAAGTATTTTACTAACACTTTAATTAGCAAAAAGAATCAAATCAAAAGCTTTTACAAAACAAAAGTTATGGCCTAAACAAGATACAACTTAAATCTGCACTAAAACAATATAAAAATATTTTTATAAAAGTTTCTGTTGTCCTAATGAAACTTAAATTAATTATGTTGAAATGACAAAAAGAATTACTTTTGAATAAAATAAAACAAATACTTTTTCATTAAAAATAAACCTATAGTAGATCAGATATGAATCTGGTCAAAACAGATTTAAAATAGCTTTCAAAATTTATTTTTATTATTCCTCTGGATAAACAAAACTTATAGAAAATAGTAGCAAAAAAGAATTAATGAAAAACCTATTTTTAAATAAAAGTTATAAGCAAATTAGGGTTTGAATCAAATCTGTTCAAATTCAAAATCTAAAACTTCAAACATGAAAACTTTTGGATCTACAGAAACTACATATTTTTTTCAAGCTAATGCAAGTGGAATCACTCAAAAATAATAAAAACCCTAAAAGATATAAAGAAACAAAAACAGAAACAAATCTGAAAAGAAATAAAAAAGTGAAAAATTAGGCGTCGGACAGGGGACACGTGGCAGCTTCTGGGCATGACAGCGAGTGACCGAAACGAGGAAACGAGCGGGCGGCCAAAACGAAAAAAAAATGATTCGCGCAGCGTAAGTGATCTAATCCTACGCGTCCATCTTAGATCCAACGGTGAGAGAGAGATGGAGATCTCAAAGTGGCGAGGAGACGAAGGCCGCCGAGGCTCCAGCGAGGCAGGGGGTCGGGGTTGATGCGGGTAGGCTTTGTGGGCGTCCTTGGCGACGGCGAAGTGGACCAGGCAATGCAGGGGACGACGGCGAGCACGTGGGTAGTGACGGCGGCGGCTGGGGATGACCGGAGAGAGCGGAGCTTCAACAATGGCGGGGCGGCGATGCGGGAGCTCCGGCGAGCGATTGCGAGGGCGAGAGGGGCTCGGGGTTGGGGGTTTTAGGGCAAAACGGAGTGCGGGGGGGGGGGGGTATTTATAGGAGGGGAAGCCGTGGGGGAGGGGGCGTCATAGAACGGCAGCAAATCATGAAGATTCGGTGCGGCGGCGGGCTCCGGCGACATAAGGAAGGAGGAGGAAGAAAGGCAGGCGCGGGATTGTGATCGGACTGTGGGTCCCGCTGTCAGTGAGGGAGAGAGGTAAAGGAAGGAGCGGGTGGCCGGTTAGGAAGGGGATCGGCGCGGTGAGCTAGGTCGTCTGCTGGTGGGCCTAGGGCTTAGCCCGTTTAAAAAAAACATTTTTCTTTTACAAAAAGACAGAGAAAGAAAATGAGAAAAGGGAAATGAAAATAGAATATAACATAGGCATATAATATATCTAAATTCTCAGAATTTTTCATAGAAAAATATAAACTATTTTTCATAGCCAAATAAAATAGAATTCCAAATGTTTTTGTGAAAATTCCAAATAGAATTGGATTTTGATTTTCTATTCCTTTTGCAAATATTTTTCTGTTTCTTTAACAAATCTTTTTCCAATGTTTGCCTCTGATTTGAAGGGTCATGTTCCTCCTCTTGATATTTTCTTTGATCAGAGGATTTGGAAAAGATTCAAACTCAAAATGAGAGGGATTAAAATGGGAAAATGGAGAGGCTTCAAATGCAAAGTTGAAAGTGCTTCAAAAGAAAAGTTCAAAGCACACAAAATGCAAATAGATGCTTAACTATTATCATAACATTCCAAATGAAATTTGGGATGTAACAAGAGCCCTCTCAGTGTGAAGGCATCCATCATCATCTGGCCAAAGACAGTGTGACTTGCTCACGGGGATACCGAAACACGGGAACGAGAAAAGAGAACATAACCGGTAACAAGGAAATTGGCATAGTGATCATGTGTTGATTCACGGGGATGCCGATATATCTCACCTTGGGTTTTGTAAATTATCGTGGAGCAAAAGGAATAGCACACGGTAACTACAGGTTCACTCGATAATCATTCATGTGGGTATAGGGGTCAATAGGGATGGCCACGGTTCCACTGTTGATCATTGAACGGACGGTGTTCCAGTCATGTATATACTTCACCAAACCTGCAGGGTCACACGCTAAAGAATCATCGATCTGTTGAGTGCTAGATGAGTTAGGAGCTTAAGAGAATATCACCGAAAAGGTGCCGGAAGTGATAAAAGTATTTACGAGAGAGAACCAAAAGTGTTGCAAAGAAAACCAGATTAAACCGGGAAGCCAGAAAAATACTGGAGGACCCTAACTAGCATCTGGAAATTATTAGAGGGTTCCGAAAGTGTCCGGAACCTTCCAAAAATTTCCAGAGAGCGCCATGGGGCTGCCACTTGGCTTGACCCAAGTGGGGCAGCCCCACATGGCCATTTAGGCCCATTAGTGGGGGCGCCCCTGATACGTTTCCGTCTTATCTATAATTTTTGATTGCTTCATGCCAATATTCTACAACTTTCATATACTTTTGGCAACATTTATATTATTTTTGGGACTAACTTACTTACCAAGTGCCCAGTGCCAGTTCCTGTTTTTTGTGTGTGTTTCGTTTCGCAGAAATTCCATATCAAACGAAGTCCAAACGTGATAAAAATTTACGAAGAATTATTTTGGAATATTTGTGATTTTTGGGAGGTGGAATCAACGCAAAAGGAGGCCCACAGCCACCACGAGACAACAGGGCACGCCCCAGGGCCCAGGCATGTGGTGGTGTATCATGGCCTCCTAGTAAGTCGGTTGGAGCTCTACTTCGGGCGCAAGGAAGCTTATATCTGGAAAAAAATCGTGGTAAAATCTCAGCGCAATCGGAGTTACGGATCTCTGGGAATATAAGAAACGGTTTTCAGCCAGAAAAAAGGAACGCAAAACAGAAGAGAACAGAGAGGGAGATCCAATCTCGGAGGGGCTCCTGCCCCTCCACCGCCATGGAGGCCATGGACCAGAGGGGGAACTCTCCTCCCATCTAGGGGGGAGGCCAAGGAAGAAGAAGAAGGAGGGGGGCTCTCTCCCCGTCTCTCCCGGTGGCGCTGGAACGCCACCGGGGCAATCATCGTGACGGCGATCTACACCAACAACTTCGCCGCCGTCGTCACCACCATCATCACCTTCCCTCATCAATCTATAGGGGTCCACTCTCCCGCATCCCGTTGTACCCCCTACTTGAACATGGTGCTTAATGCTATATATTATTATCCAATGATGTGTGGCTATCCTATGATGTTTGAGTAGATCCGTTTTGTCCTATGGGCTAATTGATGATCGTGGTTGGTATGAGTTGTATGTTTTATTTTGGTGCTATCCTATGGTGCCCTCCATGTCGCGCAAACGTCAGGGATCCCCGCTGTAGGGTGTTGCAATATGTTCATGATTTGCTTATGGTGGGTGGCGTGAGTGAGAGAAGGACAAGCCCGAGTAGGTGGGTTGTTGCGTATGGGAGTAAAGAGGACTTGACACTTAATGCTATGGTTGGGTTTTACCTTAATGATCTTTAGTAGTTGCGGATGCTTGCTAGAGTTCCAATCATAAGTGCATATGAGCCAAGTACGGAAAGTATGTTAGCTCATGCCTCTCCCTTATATAAAATTGCAATAATGATTACCGGTCTCGTTATCAATTGCCTAGGACAATCTCGCAAATCCTATCACCACTTTTGCACACTCGCTATATTTACTTTATTGTTCTTTAATTAAAACAGCAACTAACTTTTATTTTCTTGTTATTTATTATCTTGCAAAACTATCTATCACACCTACTAAGTACTTCTAGTTTCTTTCCCGCAAAGTAGTTTCATACTTGTTCTAGGTAAAGTAAGCGTTAGCGTGCGTATAGTTGTATCGGTGGTCGATAGAACGTGAGAGAATATTAATTCTATCTTTAGCTCCTCGTTGGGTTCGACACTCTTGCTTATCGAAAAAGGCTACAAACGATCCCCTACACTTGTGGGTTATCAGCCCCCCGCCCCCCCCCCCCCATTGCTTGGGGGGCAAGCCCCCTGGTGCGTCTATGGATGGGAGGGGGGGCGCACCCCTTGGGGTGGCCGCCGGCCCTAGATGGGGAGCAACCGTTGGGGCTGCCCCCTCTCCCATGGCGCCTCCTATCCCCCTCTGTCTATATATAGTGGAGGGGGTAGCCCCTCTTTTGAGCACAACTTCTGCGCATGGGCTGCCCCCTCCCTCTCTCTTGTTCTCCACAATAGTTGTCTCCCTCAAGGCTACTCCTCCCTCCTCTAGTTCTCCAGCAACGTCAAGCTCTGGGCGGCAAAGTGCTGCCGGATCGCTTGTCTCGTATGCGTGCAACCCATAGAGAGATCGTGCGTTCGATCTTCCTTCGAGGGACTGTCCGTGGGACTTCAAGAACGATCTACACCAACTCTTCTTCCACTGCAACTCTGAGTTGGTAAGGATTAGATCTAACCATATATGCATCTTCATAGTGATCCTGATTTTTGATTCGTAGGATAATTCTTTTTTGTTTTCTACTACGTGTCCCAACAGTGGCATCATGAGCATTCTATGAGTAGATGCAGGTTATGATTTAGAATACATGAGTTGTGTGGGTATTGCACAAAAGTTTTTTTATAGTAGATTAGATCTATTGCTTAAAAATTATGTAGTAGATGAGATATATTGCTTAATAAAATTTGTGCGAGTAGTTGATAAGATCTATTATTAGTAGATGCAAGCTATTACTTGATGTTCTTGTTGCTTCCCTTGAGTTTGCGTCTTTTCTGTTCTTGGTGGCACGGTGGAATTTTGTTACAAAATTCAGGCTGGCCGCGATCCTTCTATGCTGCTCCTAGTATGCTAGTTGCCAGATCAACGATGTGCTATCTCAGTTCTTTGGGTTCCAGTTTAGTCAAGAAAGTTGAATTTTCGCAAACTAGAGGGCATGTAGATTTTATCTACACGGAGTAGTATGGTGGGCTAGAGATTTTTAATTAAGTCTCTTCTTTCATACACCTCGCAAAGTTAATCTAGCAACTTGAATAATCATACTTGATGATAAACGTAGGTAGCTATGGTTTGTTTCGAAACCCTACAAGCCACGTAAAATAAATTTTTGCATAAACCGATTAGAGGCGTCTAACTTGGTTTTGCAGGTTGCTTGTGATATGGTATAGCCTTCGTCATATTAATGAGATTATGTATGAGATGTCTATATGTTGTAATTAATTAAGATGACCTGCGTGTCATGGTACGGCATGATGGCTAGAGCCATATGATTGTCACTTTTATGACCTGCATGTCAACTTTTACGTAATGCATTTTTTATATAGTAGCTATAGAGATAGCGGTGATAAAATAGTGCTTACATATGGTGGTGACAAGTTTGTGGAGGAGGACTCCAACACAAAAGGCCATACGCGAAGAAGGAGGAGAAAAGCGCAAGAAACAGGCCAGGCAGAAAGGTTCTGCCACGGCAGCAGTTTTCGAAACTGCTACCACGTCAGCATTTTCGGCCGCCATGGCAGCAGTTTTCGAAACTGCTGCCACGGCAGCGTTTTCGGCCGCCGTGGCAGCAGTTTTAGCTTAAAACTATTTTCTTGTGAAACTGCTGCCACGGCAGCGATTTTTGCTAACATGGCAACGTATTTGGCTGAAATTTCAAGAAGACGAAGAGAACTTCTCCAAAGGAAGGGGCTATACCAAATCATGTTATTATGAATTGCCTGAGATGCTTATCCCCTATTTTTGCACCCTTTTGATTGCACGTTAGTTATTTTTATTAGGGTGATCTCTCACTTTAAAATATCAAGTAGTTAGTGTTGTCCCAAGTGTAGCACACTGTCTGCAATACGTATCTTTTCGGGGTGCGCCATGTCCACATGGGTATGAACGACTTGAGTCATATGAGGCGGGTGAAGGTCAGACCTCACAGCGAGATCACTTGGATGTCTTGACATTCATAACAGGAACGTCCTGAGCTCGGAACACGTCCATCGAGAAATGAACAAGAGTCACATAGAGATGTGATCGACAAGTTGGCCTACCGATTAAAATTCTCGTCATCAGTGATGCGCACATCAATGGCATTAAATTGAAATAGGGGTCTTGAATCACTCACTATCAATTATGAGAGATATTGGTTTGAGTGGGAGCACACTTTAAATTAAATTTGTTTAAACACTAGTGCAATTAATTATAAACTATGTCTAAATGAATCTTGTATTTATTATTGTAAATCAATGCCCGCAACACCACATTCAACTTAGCCCCTATGTTAAAGAGAGAGAAGTTAGCTGCTAATGGTGGAAAGTATGAGTACTGGGTCCGTACCCTGAGGCTCGTCCTCGGAAGTGCTAAGAAGGAGTATGTGCTAGATGCGGCTCATTCAGAGGCACCAGCGGCAGATGCTCCGGATGATGAAAGAAATTTCTGTAGTGCCTCGTGTTGACTTGCATGGAGCCTGAGTTGCAAAAATGTTTTGAACGGTTTAGTGCATTTGCGATGGTTGGGACGCTGGATGTTCTGTGCAAGAAGCAGGCAAGGACCGAACGTTTTCAAATAACAAAGGCGTTGATTGAATGCAAGATGGCTGAAGGTTCTTCGGTTAGTGAACATGTAGTTAAGTTAGCTGGCTATGCTGATAGGCTTGCTCCCCTGGATTTTGGAATCCTAGCAACACTTGGGACTAATATTGTTCTTGCTTCTCTCCCCCCATCTTATGACGGTTTTGTCATGAACTACACCATGAATGGGATGGACAAGAGTCCTAATGAGTTGTTCACAATTCTAAAGATTGTATAGGCTGGAATGCAGAAGAATCCAAAGCATGTGATGCTGGTGAACAAGACCACCAGTTTCATGAAGAAAGGAAAGTCCAAGAAAGGCAAGGGTGGTGGTGTGACCGACTCCCAGAAAAAGTCTAAGGGCAGAGCCACCAAGGAGATGGAGTGTTCCTACTGCAGGACCAAGGGACACTGGAAGAGGTATTGCAAGAAGTTCTTGGTGGATAAGAAGAAGTTCGGATCTTCTGGAAAATGTATAACTAATATACAAGTTCATGTTATTGACGTTTTCCTTGCTGGCAACAACTGTAAATCATGGGTATTTGATACCGGATCGGTTGCTCCCATTTGCAACACGATGCAGGGGCTTCAGAAGGTTCGCAAGCTGGAAAAGAATGAAATCGTGATGCGCATCAGGAATGATGTTGGAATCTCTGCTCAAGTTGTCAGCATCTTGCCTCTACGTCTCCCTTCAGGATTTATCTTAGAATTAAATAAGTGTTATTTTGTTCCGACACTACGTAGAAACAATATCTCTGGATCATGTCTGATACACGATGGATATTCTTATAAGTGTGAGAACAATGGTTGTTCGATATATTTTAAGGATATGTTTTATGGATTTGCAACCCTTGTTGGTGGTTTATTCATTTTTAATTTTTAATGTGAGAATGATGTCTTTAACATAGATGCTAAACGTCTGAAGACGACCGATACGAACACCACTTTCATGTGGCACTGTCGACTTGGTCACATCGGAAAGAAATGTATGCAAAGACTTCATAAAGATGGAGTTTTACCATCTTTTGATTTTGAATCATTCGACACATCTAAAGCTTGTCTCATGGGGAAAATGACTAAGAGGCTGTTCACGGGTCATCCAAAACAGGCGAGTGAATTATTGGAAATAATACATGGTGATGTATGTGGTCTGATGAGCACATCGGCGCGCGAGTATGTATGCTTATATCTACTTGATGAAAGAAAAGTCCGAGACCTTTGAAATGTTCAAGGAGTTTCAGAACAAAGTTGAAAATCATCGTGACAGAAAGATCAAGTTTCTACGATCAAATCGTGGTGGCGAATATCTTAGTCATGCATTTAGCCAACATCTTAGTGATTGTGGAATTATTTCACAGCTTACACATCCCAGAACTCCACAGAGGAATGGAGTGTCCGAGAGACGTAACCGAACCTTCTTAGACGGGGTGAAGTATATGATGTCTCTTACCGATCTGCCTTTATCTTTTTGGGGTCACGCACTAGAAACTGCAACTTATACACTAAACAGAGCACCGTCTAAGTCTGTTAAGACAACACCATATGAGTTATGGCATGGGAATAAACCCAGTTTGTCGCATCTCAAAATTTGGTGTTGTGAGACATATATAAAATGTTTACAACCAAACAAACTCGATCCCAAAGCGGACAACTGTTAGTTTGTAGGTTATCCCAAGGAAACGATTGGGTATTCTTTCTACCACCCCTCCGATAACAAAGTGTTTGTCGCTAAGAACGGAATCTTTCTCGAGAAAGAGTTTATCGCTAATGAAGTGAGTGGGAGGACAGTACAACTTGATGAGGTTGATGAATCTTCGGCAACAGTTGATAGGGCTAGAGTTATCCCTACAACCGAGTTGGAAGTTGTCGCATCTGATGCAGGAACTTCAGTCAAGTATGTCACTGAACCGCACAGGTCTGGTAGGACTAGAGAGCCACCTGAATGGTTTCATAAATAAATATTCATCCTTGAAGACAATGAACCTGCGCACTACAAGGAAGTGATGGTGGGGCTCAGCTCAAATGAATGGCTTAAAGCCATGCAATCCGAAATGAAATCCATCGAAGAAAACCAAGTTTGAAACTTGGTAGAGCCTTCAGAGGGTGTGAAACCTATAGAGTGTAAATGGATGGTAATGTCACTATCCATAAAGCTAGACTTGTCGTGAAGGGGTTCTTGTAAATTCAACGAATTGACTACGATGAGACCTTCTCGCCCGTAGCAATGTTGGAAATATGCCCTAGAGGCAATAATAAATTGGTTATTATTATATTTCCTTGTTCATGATAATCGTTTATTATCCATGCTATAATTGTATTGATTGGAAACTCAAATACATGTGTGGGTACATAGACAACACTGTGTCCCTAGTAAGCCTCTAGTTGACTAGCTCGTTGATCAAAGATGGTTAAGGTTTCCTAGCCATTGACATGAGATGTCATTTGATAACGGGATCACATCATTAGGAGAATGATGTGATGGACAAGACCCAAACTACGAACGTAGCATATGATCGTGTCAGTTTATTGCTATTGTTTTCTGCATGTCAAGTATCTTTTCCTTTGACCATGAGATCATGCAACTCCCTGACATCGGAGGAATACCTTGTGTGTATCAAACATCGCAACGTAACTGGGTGACTATAAAGGTGCTCTACAGGTATCTCCGAGGGTGTCTGTTGGGTTGGCATGGATCAAGACTGGGATTTGTTACTCCGTGTGACGGAGAGGTATCTCAGGGCCCACTCGGTAATACAACATCACAATGAGCCTTGCAAGCAATGTGACTAAAGTGTTAGCCACGAGATCTTGTATTACGGAACGAGTAAAGAGACTTGCCGGTAACGAGATTGAACTAGGTATAGAGATACCGACGATCGAATCTCGGGCAAGTAACATACCGAAGAACAAAGGGAACAGTATACGGGATTAACTGAATCCTTGACATAGAGGTTCGACCGATAAAGATCTTCATAGAATGTGTAGGAGCCAATATGGGCGTCCAGGTCCCGCTATTGGTTATTGATCGTAGAGGTGTCTCGGTCATGTCTACATAGTTCTCGAACCCGCAGGGTCTACACACTTAACGTTTGGTGACGATTAGTATAGTTGAGTTATTTTGTTGGTGACCGAAGGTTGTTCGGAGTCCCGGATAAGATCCCGGATATGACGAGGATCTCCGGAAGAGTCCGGAGGTAAAGATTGATATATGTGATAATAGTGTTTTGGTTTCCGGAAGGGTTCCGGAATTCACCGGAAGAGGTTCCGGATGTTTCCCGAAATGTTCGGATACGAGAACACTTTATTTGGGCCAAGGGGTAAAGCCCACGAGGCTTAGGCAAGGTGCGAAAGGATGTTTTGCTGGCGTCTGGGGCGGTACTACCGCTTATCGTAAGCGGTACTACCGCTACGGGCGGTACTACCGCTTATCGTAAGCGGTACTACCGCTTGTACGCGATACTGCAGGGATCCGAGTTGGACTCTTTCCCTGCGGGCCAAACCGACCTTGTGCGGGCAAAACCGACCTGGAGGAGGCTTTTACTCCAAGTTTAGACCCCAAGGCTCAACATATAAATAGAGGGGCAGGGCTAGCACACGGGATACATCAAGATTTCCCAAGCCGTGTGTCGGCAACCCTAACCCTCTAGTTCTCCCGTCATAATCTCCGTAGTGCTTGGCGAAGCCCTGCAGAGATTGTTCCTCACCACCATCACCACGCCGTTGTGCTGCCGGAACTCATCTACTACTTCATCATCGCTCGCTGGATCGAGGAGGTGAAGGCGTCATCAAGCCGTACGTGTGTTGAACGCGGAGGTGCCGTCCGTTCGGCACTAGTTCGTGATCGGATCGAGGGACGACTTGCGATTTGGATCGCGGAGACGTTCGACTACATCAACCGCGTTTCTTAACGCTTCCGCTTAGCGATCTACAAGGGTATGTAGATTCACTCTCCCTCTCGTAGATGCTCATCACCATGGATAGATCTTGTGTGTGCGTAGGAAAATTTTTGTTTCCCATGCAACGTTCCCCAACAGTGGCATCTGAGCCAGGTCTATGCGTAGATGAGATCTCGAGTAGAACACAAACGAGTTGTGGGCGTGGGTGTATACATATTGCTTGCCGTTACTAGTTGATACTTGATTCGGCGGCATTGTGAGACGAAGCGGCCCGGACCGACATTACGCGTACGCTTACGCGAGACAGGTTCCTTCAACTGACATGTAACTTCGTTGCATAAAGATGGCTAGCGGGTGTCTGTCTCTCTCACTTTAGTTGAATCGATTTCAATGAAGAGGGTTCTTTTAGAAGATCAAAAAGCAATCACTACACCACGTTGTGGTTTTGCGTAGGTAAGAACGGTTCTTGCAAACCCGTAGCAGCCACGTAAAATTTGCAACAACAATTAGAGGACGTCTAACTTGTTTTTGCAGGGTATGTTGTGATGTGATATGGCCAATTACATGATGAGATATATGTGATGTATGAGATGATCATGTGTTGTATAGAATATCACGACTTGCATGTCGATGAGTACGGCAACTGGCAGGAGCCATAGAGTTGTCTTTAATTATTTTCGCCGTTTTTGCTTTACTTTATCGCTATGAGTTAGCAATAGTCGTGGAAGCAACAGTCGGCGCGACAACCTCATGGCGACACGTTGATGGAGATCAAGATGATGGAGATCATGGTGTCATGCCGGTGACGATGGAGATCATGCCGGTGCTTTGGAGATGGAGATCAAAAGCACAAGTTCATGGCCATATCATGTCACTTATGAATTGCATGTGATGTTAATCCTTTTATGCATCTTATTTTGCTTAGGACGACGGTAGCATTATAAGGTGATCCCTCACTTAAATTTCAAGATAAATTGTGTTCTCCCCGAGTGTGCACCGTTGCGAAAGTTCGTCGTTTCGAGACACGCCGTGATGATCGGGTGTGATAGACTCTACGTTCACATACAACGGGTGTAAGCCATGTTGCACGTGCAGAACACTCGGGTTAAACTTGACGAGCCTAGCATGTACAGACATGGCCTCGGAACACAAGAGACCGAAAGGTCGAACATGAGTCATATAGTAGATATGATCAAGATGAAGATGTTCACCATTGAAACCACCTCAACTCACGTGATGATCGGACTTGAGTTGGTGGATTTGGATCATGTTACACTCGAATGATCGGAGGGATGTCAATTTGAGTGGGAGTTTTTAAGTAATATAATTAACTAAACTCATTATCTTGAACAATAGTCTAAGTTGTCTTTGCTATATTTATGTTGTAGATCATGGCTCGCGCAGTAGCACCCCTGAATTTTAATGCGTTCCTAGAGAAAGCTAAGTTGAAAGATGATGGAAGTAACTTTGTGGACTGGGCCCGTAATCTAAGGATTATCCTTACGGCTTCCCAGAAGGCTTATGTCCTTGATGCACCGCTTGGTGATCCACCCGCTCCAGTTGAGTTTCTAGACGTTGTGAACGCCTGGCAGGCTCGTTCTGAAGATTACTCAATAGTTCAATGTGCAATATTGTATGGCTTAGAACCGGGACTTCAAAGACGTTTTGAACGTCATGGAGCATATGAGATGTTCCAGGAGTTGAAGTTTATCTTTCAGAAGAATGCCCGGATCGAGAGATATGAGATCTCCGATAAGTTTTATGCTTGCAAGATGGAGGAGAACGGGTCTATCAGTGATCACGTACTCAGAATGTCTGGGTACTCCACCCGTCTGGCTGAATTGGGGATGCCCCTTCCGCCAGAGGCTATCACTGACAGAGTTCTTCAATCATTGCCACCTAGCTACAAGAGCTTTGTGTTGAACTATAACATGCACGGGATGAACAAGTCAGTCACCGAGCTGTTTGCGATGCTGAAAGCCGCTGAGTCTGAAATTCAGAAGGAGCATCAAGTGTTGATGGTCAATAAAACCACTAGTTTCAAGAAAAATGGCAAGGGTAAGAAGGGTAACTCCAAGAAGAGTGGCAAAGCAGTTGCTCCTCTCGTGAAGAAACCCAAGGCTGGACCCAAACCAGAAACTGTGTGCTTTCATTGCAAGGGAACTGGACACTGGAAGCGGAACTGCCCCAAGTATTTGGCTGACAAGAAGGCGGCCAACAACAAACAAGGTATATATGATATACATGTTATTGATGTGTAGCTTACCAACTCTCGTTGTAGTGCCTGGGTATTTGATACCAGTGCGGTTGCTCATATTTGCAACTCAAAACAGGAACTGCGGAATAGACGGAGGCTGGCAAAGGACGAAGTGACGATGCGCGTGGGAAATGGTTCCAAGGTTGATGTGATCGCCATCGGCACGCTCGCTCTTCGATTACCATCGGGATTAGTGATGAACCTGAATAATTGTTATTTAGTGCCTGCGTTAAGCATGAACATTATATCTGGATCTTGTTTATTGCGAGACGGTTACTCATTTAAATCAGAGAATAATGGTTGTTCTATTTATATGAGTAATATCTTTTATGGTCATGCACCCAATGTGAGGGGTTTATTCTTATTGAATCTCGATAGTAATGATACACATGTTCATAACATTGATGCCAAAAGATGTAGAATTGATAATGATAATACCACTTTCTTGTGGCACTGCCGTTTAGGTCATATTGGCGTAAAACGCATGAGGAAGCTCCATGCTGATGGACTTTTAGAGTCACTTGATTTTGAATCACTTGACACATGTGAGCCATGCCTCATGGGCAAGATGACTAAAACGCCGTTCTCTGGAACAATGGAACGGGCAAGTGACTTATTGGAAATCATACATACTGATGTGTGCGGTCCGATGAGTATTGAGGCGCGCGGTGGTTATCGTTACTTTCTCACCTTCACTGATGACTTAAGCAGATATGGGTATATTTACTTAATGAAACACAAGTCTGAAACATTTGAAAAGTTCAAACAATTTCAGAGTGAAGTTGAGAATCATCGTAACAAGAAGATTAAATTCCTACGATCTGATCAAGGAGGAGAATATCTGAGTTATGAGTTTGGCAGTCACTTAAGACAGTGTGGAATTGTTTCACAACTAACACCGCCTGGAACACCACTGCGTAATGGTGTGTCCGAACGTCGTAATCGAACCTTATTGGATATGGTGCGATCTATGATGTCTCTTGCCGATTTGCCACTATCGTTTTGGGGCTATGCATTAGAGACAGCTGCATTAACTTTAAATAGGGCACCATCGAAATCCGTTGAGACGACGCCATATGAACTTTGGTTTGGCAAGAAGCCAAAGCTGTCGTTTCTTAAAGTTTGGGGATGTGATGCTTATGTCAAAAAGCTTCAGCCTGAAAAGCTGGAACCCAAAGCGGAGAAATGCGTCTTCATAGGATACCCAAAAGAGACAGTTGGGTATACCTTCTACCTCAGATCCGAAGGCAAAGTGTTTGTCGCTAAAAACGGAACGTTTCTTGAGAAAGAATTTCTCTCGAAAGAATTGAGTGGGAGAAAGATAGAACTTGATGAGGTTGTTGAACCTTTACTTCAACCTGAAAGTAGCGCAGCGCAGAAAGATGTTTCTGTAGAGCCTACATCAGCTGAAGAGGAAGTTAATGATGATGATCATGAAGCTTTGGATCAAGTTGCTATCGAACCTCGTAGGTCGACAAGGACGCGTACTGCTCCTGAGTGGTACGGCAACCCTGTCTTAGAAGTCATGTTGTTGGACAACGATGAACCTACGAGCTATGGAGAAGCGATGATGGGCCCGGATTCCGAGAAGTGGTTAGAGGCCATGAAATCCGAGATGGGATCCATGTATGAAAACAAAGTGTGGACTTTGGAAGTATTACCTGAAGGGCGTAAGGCAATTCAGAACAAATGGATCTTTAAGAGGAAGACGGACGCGGACGGTAATGTCACCGTCTATAAAGCTCGACTTGTGGCAAAGGGTTTTTCACAAGTTCAAGGAGTTGACTACGATGAGACCTTCTCACCCGTAGCGATGCTTAAGTCCGTCAGAATCATGTTAGCAATAGCTGCCTTTTTCGATTATGAAATTTGGCAGATGGATGTCAAAACAGTGTTCCTTAACGGTTTCCTTAAGGAAGAGTTGTATATGATGCAACCAGAAGGTTTTGTCGATCCAGAGAATGCTGACAAAGTTTGCAAACTCCAGCGATCCATTTATGGACTGGTGCAAGCATCTCGGAGTTGGAATCTTCGCTTTGATGAGGTGATCAAAGCGTTCGAGTTTATACAAGTTTACGGAGAAGCTTGTATTTACAAGAAAGTGAGTGGGAGCTCTATAGCGTTTCTAATATTATAAGTGGATGACATATTGCTGATTGGAAACAATATAGAAATGTTGGAAGGCGTGAAGGAATATTTGAACAAGAGTTTGTCAATGAAGGACCTAGGAGAAGCTGCTTTCATATTAGGCATCAAGATCTATAGAGATAGATCGAGACGCTTAATAGGACTTTCACAAAGCACATACCTTGACAAAGTTTTGAAGAAGTTCAAAATGGATCAGTCCAAGAAGGGGTTCTTGCCTGTTTTGCAAGGTATGAAGTTGAGTAAGACTCAATGCCCAGTGACTGCAGGAGATAGAGAAAAGATGAGTCTCATCCCCTATGCTTCAGCCATAGGCTCTATCATGTATGCAATGCTGTGGACAAGACCCGATGTCAACCTTGCCATAAGTATGGTCGGAAGGTTTCAAAGTGATCCAGGAATGGAACACTGGACGGCGGTCAAGAATATCCTGAAGTACCTGAAAAGGACTAAGGACATGTTTCTCGTTTATGGAGGTGATCAAGAGCTCGTCGTAAAGGGTTACGTCGATGCAAGCTTTGACACTGATCCGGATGACTCTAAGTCACAAACCGGATACGTATTTATTCTTAATGGGGGTGCGGTTAGCTGGTGCAGTTCCAAGCAGAGCGTGGTAGCTGATTCTACATGCGAAGCGGAGTACATCGCTGCCTCGGAGGCGGCGAAGGAAGGTGTCTGGATGAAGGAGTTCATGACAGATCTTGGAGTAGTGCCTAGTGCACTTAACCCAATGACTCTGTTTTGTGATAATACTGGTGCCATTGCTCTAGCCAAGGAACGAAGATTTCACAAGAGGACCAGACACATAACGCGACGCTTCAATTCCATCCGCGATTACATCAAGGAGGACGACATAAATATTTGCAAAGTACACACGGATCTGAATGTTGCAGATCCGATGACTAAACCTCTTCCAAGGGCTAAACATGAACAACACCAGAACTGCATGGGTGTTCGATTCATTACAATGTAAATCACATAGTGATGTGAACTAGATTATTGACTCTAGTGCAAGTGGGAGACTGTTGGAAATATGCCCTAGAGGCAATAATAAATTGGTTATTATTATATTTCCTTGTTCATGATAATCGTTTATTATCCATGCTATAATTGTATTGATTGGAAACTCAAATACATGTGTGGGTACATAGACAACACTGTGTCCCTAGTAAGCCTCTAGTTGACTAGCTCGTTGATCAAAGATGGTTAAGGTTTCCTAGCCATTGACATGAGATGTCATTTGATAACAGGATCACATCATTAGGAGAATGATGTGATGGACAAGACCCAAACTACGAACGTAGCATATGATCGTGTAAGTTTATTGCTATTGTTTTCTGCATGTCAAGTATCTTTTCCTTTGACCATGAGATCATGCAACTCCCTGACATCGGAGGAATACCTTGTGTGTATCAAACGTCGCAACGTAACTGGGTGACTATAAAGGTGCTCTACAGGTATCTCCGAGGGTGTCTGTTGGGTTGGCATGGATCAAGACTGGGATTTGTTACTCCGTGTGACGGAGAGGTATCTCAGGGCCCACTCGGTAATACAACATCACAATGAGCCTTGCAAGCAATGTGACTAAAGTGTTAGCCACGAGATCTTGTATTACGGAACGAGTAAAGAGACTTGCCGGTAACGAGATTGAACTAGGTATAGAGATACCGACGATCGAATCTCGGGCAAGTAACATACCGAAGAACAAAGGGAACAGTATACGGGATTAACTGAATCCTTGACATAGAGGTTCGACCGATAAAGATCTTCGTAGAATATGTAGGAGCCAATATGGGCGTCCAGGTCCCACTATTGGTTATTGATCGTAGAGGTGTCTCGGTCATGTCTACATAGTTCTCGAACCCGCAGGGTCTACACACTTAACGTTTGGTGACGATTAGTATAGTTGAGTTATTTTGTTGGTGACCGAAGGATGTTCGGAGTCCCGGATAAGATCCCGGATATGACGAGGACCTCCGGAATAGTCCGGAGGTAAAGATTGATATATGTGCTAATAGTGTTTTGGTTTCCGGAAGGGTTCCGGAATTCACCGGAAGAGGTTCCGGATGTTTCCCGAAATGTTCGGATACGAGAACACTTTATTTGGGCCAAGGGGTAAAGCCCACGAGGCTTAGGCAAGGTGCGAAAGGAAGTTTTGCTGGCGTCTGGGGCGGTACTAGCGCTTATCGTAAGCGGTACTACCTCTACGGGCGGTACTACCGCTTATCGTAAGCGGTACTACCGCTACGGGCGGTACTACCGCTTATCGTAAGCGGTACTACCGCTTGTACGCGATACTGCAGGGATCCGAGTTGGACTCTTTCCCTGCGGGCCAAACCGACCTTGTGCGGGCAAAACCGACCTGGAGGAGGCTTTTACTCCAAGTTTAGACCCCAAGGCTCAACAAATAAATAGAGGGGCAGGGCTAGCACACGGGATACATCAAGATTTCCCAAGCCGTGTGTCGGCAACCCTAACCCTCTAGTTCTCCCGTCATAATCTCCGTAGTGCTTGGCGAAGCCCTGCAGAGATTGTTCCTCACCACCATCACCACGCCGTTGTGCTGCCGGAACTCATCTACTACTTCATCATCGCTCGCTGGATCGAGGAGGTGAAGGCGTCATCAAGCCGTACGTGTGTTGAACGTGGAGGTGCCGTCCGTTCGGCACTAGTTCGTGATCGGATCGAGGGACGACTTGCGATTTGGATCGCGGAGACGTTCGACTACATCAACCGCGTTTCTTAACGCTTCCGCTTAGCGATCTACAAGGGTATGTAGATTCACTCTCCCTCTCGTAGATGCTCATCACCATGGATAGATCTTGTGTGTGCGTAGGAAAATTTTTGTTTCCCATGCAACGTTCCCCAACAAGCAATGCTGAAATCTGTGCGGATTATGATGGCAATTGTTGCATATTTTGATTCCGAAATATGGCAGATGGATGTCAAAACGGCTTTCCTAAACAGCAATCTTGAAGAAGATGTTTATATGGTACAACCTGAAGGTTTTGTCGGCCCTAAGGATGTCAAAAAGGTGTGCAAGCTTCAAAGGTCAATTTATGGTGTGAAGCAAGCATCGAGGAGATGAAACATTCGCTTTGATGAAGTGGTCACAGGGTTTGGCTTCATCAGGAATGGCGAAGAATCTTGTGTCTACATTTCTAATCAAAAGCATTTCTAATCTTATATGTGGATGACATATTATTGATTGGCAATGACGTGAAATTTCTTAGTACAATAAAAGAGTCATTGAAGAAGAGTTTTTTTACGAAAGACTTAGGTGAAGCGGCGTATATATTGGGCATAAAAATCTATAGAGATAGATCAAGACACCTAATAGCACTTAGCCAGTGCACGTATATTGACAAGGTTTTAAAGAGGTTTAAAATGGAGAACGCTAAGAAGGGGTTACTCCCAATGTCACATGGTACAACACTTCGCAAGAATCCGTGTCCACGGACAGTTGATGAGCCAGTGCAAGACCAAATGTTTCTTATACGTTATGTGTTAGCAGCAAGTACCAGAGTGATCTAGAATTGGCTCACTGGGCAGCAGTTAAAAATATACTTAAGTACCTCAAAAGGACAAATGATATGCTCCTTGTCTATGGAGGTGATGAAGAGCTCATTGTAACTGGTTACACTGATGCTAGCTTCATGACTGATGTGGATGACTTTAAATCTCCGGAACGGTGGTGCAGTGTGCTGGAAGAGTTCTAAGCAAAACACTGTTGTGGATTCTACAACAGAGGTGGAATATATCGTAGCTTCAGAAGCTTCGAAGGAGGTGGTTTGGATCCAGAAGTTCCTTGAAGAACTAGGTGTGGTTTCCAGCGCACTTAACCCAATTGAACTCTATCGTGATAATAGTGGCGTCGTGGCTCAGGCAAAGGAGCCAAGGTTCCACCAGAAGTCCAGACATATAGAACACAATTATCACATTATCAGAGATCACGTCGAGATGGGTTATGTGAAAGTACTCAAGATTCACACAGATCTGAATGTGTCAGACCCGATGATGAAGCCTCTACCACGAGCAAAAGATGAACAACATCGGATTGCCATTGGTATACAAGAAGTTATGTAAACTAGATTATTGACTCTAGTGCAAGTGGGATACTGTTGGAAATATGCCCTAGAGGCAGTATTAAAGTTTTATTATTTATTTCCAAGTTTATAATTAATGTTTATATTCTATGCTATAACTGCAATGGTTCTCGAGTCTGCAATAACCATGAGGCTCGGAGAAAAACTCATGTGCACATGTAGAATAATAAACGGTAAAATAGATTCCTAGTCTCGCCTCTAAGACTAGCTCAAGTGTTGCATCATGGTTCTGTTTTTCTGATCATGGGCATAAGTTAAGTGTAACAAAGGATGGCGGCAACTTTGAGGGCACGATGTTGGAAGAACACTTGTGTTGAATTGACCCAAGTTGTATGTTGTACTATGAGATCCTTTCGTCACAAGTTAATAGTTAATAACACGGTAAAGTTAGCGTTTGCACAATTCCTTAGACCATGAGATCATCGAGTCACTTCATACTGGACGATGAACTTTGAGGTTCGTCAAATGTCAACCGTAACAGGGTGATCATAACGGCAACTTACAGGTTCATCGAAAATGTATGACTAGGGACTAGATAGCTCGAGACTAGGATTTGCTCCTCGGACGATGGAGAGATATTCTTAGGGTCCTCTCGGTGTGACGGCATCCATCATCGTCTAGCTAGACACAGCATGAATTGCTCACGGGGATACCGGAACTCGGGAATGAGAAAAGAGAACAAAACCGGTAACGAGGAAACTGGCATAGTGATCATGTGTTGATTCACGGGGCTGCCGATATATCTCACCTCGGGTTTTATAAAGTATCACGAACAAAAGGAATAGCACACGGTAATTGCAGGTTCACTCGATAATCATTCGTATGGGTATAGGGGTCAATATGGATGTCCACGGTTCCGATGTTGATCATTGAACGGAAGGTGTTCCGGTCATGTCTAAACTTCACCGAACCTGCAGGGTCAAATTCTTAAGAATCATCGATCTGTTGAGTACTAGATGAGTTAGGAGCTTCAGAGAATATCACCGGAAAAGTTTTGGAAGTGATAAAAGTATTAACGAGAGAGAACCGGAAAAAGTATTAACGAGAGAGAACCGGAAGTGTTTCAGAGAAAACCGGATTAGACCGGGAAGCCGGAAAATTACCGGAGTACCCTAACTAGCATCCTGAAATTATGAGAGGGTTTTGGAAGTGTCCGGAACCTTCCGGAATTTTCCGGTGGGTGCCATGGGGCTGCACTTGGCTTGGCCCAAGTGGGGCAGCCCCACATGGGCTTTTAGGCCCATTAGTGGGGGCGCCCCCTTTGCTTGGGGGGCAAGCCCCTGGTGCGGCTAGGGTTGGGAGGGGGGCGCACCCCTTGGGATGGCCGCCGGCCCTAGATGGGGCGCACCCCTTGGGGCTGCCCCCTCTCCCAAGGCACCTCCCCTCCCCCTCCGCCTATATATAGTGGAGGAGGCAATCCCTCTTTTGCACAGAAACTTCTGCTCATAGGCTGCCCCCTCCCTCTCTCTCGTTCTCCACAATAGTTGTCTCCCACAAGGCTGCTCCTCCCTCCTCTAATTCTCCGGCAATGTCAAGCTCTGGGTGGCAAAGTGCTGCCGGATCGCTGGTCTCGTACACGTGCAACCCATAGAGAGATCATGCGTTCGATTTTCGTTTGAGGGACTGTTTGTGGGACGATTCGAGGGACTTCAAGAACGATCTACACCAAATCTTCTTCCGCTGCAACTCCGAGTTGGTAACGATCAGGTCTAAACTTGTATGCATCTTCATAGTGATCCTGATTTTTGTTTCGTAGGACGTAATTTTTTTGTTTTCTACTACGTTTCCCAACATATGTTGTCGGTATTTTTGTATAAAGTGTTAAGGTTTACTTGCGTCCTTGGACCATGAGAATATCATGGACCTGGATATTGGATGGCTTCTTTGGGGTCGCCAAACGTTACTCCATAACTGGGTAATCATAATGTGACTTTCGGGTACTCCGGAAAGTATGTTGTGGTGCCGGATATGTCAAGACTGGGATTTGCCCCTCCGTAACTAGGTATAGTGATCAAGGTGTTGATCACAGGGATACCGTAAAAGTTTCGCCTCGGGTTTTGTAACGTATCGCGAGGCAAAGGGGATTGTATGCGATAATATGAAGGTTCGCTTGATAAAGATCTTCGTTGATATGTTGGAATTATTATGGGTGTCCAGATCCCGCTGATAATTATTGACCGTACGGTGTTCTAGACATGTCCACATATTGTCAAACCTATAAGGTCACACACTTAACGACTAGCAACATGTAGGAGAACTATGAGATAACGGAGAATGAGTAAGGACGCTTGTGTGACAAGATTGAGTACTTGGCTAGTAACTAAGATTATGTGACAAGATTGAGCACTTGGCTTACACTATAAGTTGGCTTCTATGAGAAGCTACCTTACACTTGGTTTACACTACAAGTTGGCTTCTATGAGAAGCAAAAGGGAGAATATATATACACAAGCCTACCTTGGCCAACCCTAGGTTTGCTAATGCCCACCTATTCTCCTCGATCTAGGTTAGAACTAGATTGGTACGCTGCTAGGCTGTTCTTCCTCTAGTTTCTCCCCATTGTTCTTCGTGCTGGTTCCATGGAGTGCTGCTAGATCGGTACGCGTGGATACCTCGGAGGTGTCGTGTACTTCGACAATTGATCGGGTGGGTCATTTCGGCGAAAATTCTCGCGGCTGGGAGGTATAACCTAGCTGCGGGAATCGGCAAGCTTAACCGACATCTTCTTCATCTTCCGTTGCGTTGATTGTTGGTGAGATCATCATTACATGTACCTCCATAGTGATCCTGGGTTTGTTCGTGCGTGGTAATTTTTTTGTTGCATAGCACGTTTCCCTACAGAGGAGGACACCGATAGCTCGCCGACGCCGAATGCGCTGCCCATGTCAATGTCCAGCGACATGTTGGACGAACACTGGTTTGGCGGCATGGATGCAGGGTCATACTACGCGAGCTTGGCGCAGGGCATGCTCGTGGAGCCGCCGGCTGCCCCACCACAGATTGGGGGAGGACGGCGGCGAGTACAACGTCATGGAGACGCCACTATGGAGCTATTTGTTCAACTAGCTAAGCAGTGTAAACTAGTGCTATTATTCTATGGAGCTACTTGCTTGAATATCCGTCTAGCCTGCTATCGGCGTACATCGTGGGGAGAAACAGAGTAGGCATAGAGGGCAATTTTTCCGTCATAGGGTGCGTACATTACGGAACACATTACGGAACTAACTAGCATACAAACTCAAAAGTAGTATTGCCATACCAAAAGCTGTTGCAGCCGAGCTGCCGCCTCCTCTATTCCGTTCCCAGCTGCTGCCCGCATACCAAAAGCTGTTGCAGCCGAGCTGCCGCCTCAGCCCATGGCTGCAGGTCCTGCCGCCTCTGCCCGTGGCAGGTGCCACGTGTCGGCTAGCAGGCCTGCCGCCACGATGTACGTGGTCTTTTTTGTCAATAGTTCTGTTCTTCCAAATGTGGGAATAAACAGAGTAGGCATAGAGGGCAATTTTTCCCCAATGTGTTCAATCACTTATTCAGAAAGTCTCCCGTTTCTATTTTTGGGAAGGCCGGCTCATTTGCACTTCACCTTTCGTATTACTATATATATATATAGCCAATAAAGTATGAATAGTACCGTAACAGCGAATAGTGCGTCCATTGTTGGTCCAGAACTCGAGTGACCACGTACTCCATGAGCCCAAATAAATTATTCTATGACAACAAGATTACATGAACGTTAAAAAGACAGGCAAAAGGGCATCATTCCAAATAATGGTTGCCAAAGGAAAATCTAAGTAACGCGGGAAATTTCTGATCTTGTTTTTCGTGGTGAGCCCAAATAAATTATTCTATGACAATAATTTCTGATCTCATTTGCACTTCACCTTCACGCGGGAAATTTCTGAACTTATATAAGTTGCTTCAATGTATTCAATTACGTTTAGAGTTTTCGAAGGCTTTTATCGAGGATTTTAGTTCTCTGTGCACCAGTTCCACCTCAGGGTGGACACGGTCCGAGCCGGTCCGGTCCCGGTCCGAGCCGTCGTTTGGACCGGCCGCCGGCGGTCCGAGCGGACCGGACCGAGCAGCCGAGCGGTCTTGTTTTCAGGGACCGGACCGGCGGCGACAAAGCCCGGGCTGGACTGAATGGACCGAACAGACCGGCCAACAACCACCAGCGTCGATGTGTGCGGGTGCAGCGGCGAGGTGGGCGATCGTGCGCGACTGATGTGGCGAAGTGGACGAGCGCGAGAAACTAACTGACAGCTAAAACTCTGGCAATACTGACGAACTGAATTTTCTGAAAGCTTGCAACACTTATCTAACAGACGAACTGAACGCGTGCATGCGTGAGCATGTCCATATCTTGGCTCAGTTTCAGGTTAGTTAGACTTGGCCGTTGTGGGAGCTCGTGGGATAGCACGATTTCAGCTCATGCAGCGGAACGTGGGATGGCACGGCCGAAATACCCGCACAAATAGACAAAAATGCAGAAAAGTTGCAATCAGTTGCACGCAGCGCAAACATCTCGTGTTCATCAGAGTTGTTCCTCGCGTAGAGTTCATCGTCCAGCTATCATGTGCAGCAACAGAAAGGGCTGCCATGCTTGGGATCGACTCGAGGCCATGGCCGAGAACTCCAGATTGGCGGCAGTTCACGCACGACGGCGATGGCGAGCGGCGGCAAGAGGCTACGGCGCACGGGGAGGAGAGGAAGGAAAGAGAAGGCAAGCTCGGGGACATGGCAGTTCACCTCGAGGCTGCCGGTGTCCGCGGCGACAAAGAACTGCGGCGGCGGTGACTACATCTTCTCGGTCCGACCGAACGGCTCGGTTAAAGACCGGACAGGACCGACATTTTTTCGTGCCGAAAACTGCAGCCCGGACCGGCCAGTTTTTCCACCGGTCCTGGACCGTCCGGTCCGGTCCATAACGGGCCACGAGCGGGCCGAGAAGCCCGCTCGTTCCGTCCAGGCTGAGTTCCACCACAAAACAAGATATGCAGGATATGTTCGCATGGACTCGCTTATTACTGTCGGAACATTGACTCTTCCTTTAATTTCCTGTTCAATTTCTTGTAGAGATGCGAGATGCAGCATTCGATCGAGTGACCTGGGCGTCCACACATAGAAGATCACCACATCCTTTTGACATGGTCACTTTTCTTGTTGACTTAGGGCCCGTTCGGAAGCTCGCCGGCTTCCCAAACGAGCCAGCTTCTCGTGAAGCCAGCGTTGGCTAGCTTCTCGCGGGAGCCAGCGACCGTTCTGCAGCAAAAAGAGGGTTCACGGCGTACTGTAGCGAGAGAAAACAGTTCAGCCGCGCTGTAGCGAGGGAAACGCTTCGAGGAGGCACTTCGGGAGGGCATTCCACGTAATATCGAGCAACTCGGGCTTCTCGTTTTCGCGAAGCTGGGCGATCGCTGCTTCTGAAATTTGCACTGCAGGCTGTTTGTTCTCCAGGAGTGGGCTCTTGAAGCTGCAGCGTTCGGCCAGCTCCTCGCCAGCTTCCAGAGAAGCGCGCACTACAAGAATACCCTCTATAAAGCAACACATATTCTACAACCTTTTGACTATAAGTTGCAAAATTCACAAGAGATACGCATATAAGCGTTGCAATATATGCGTTGTAAGCTTGCAACTCATAGCCATAGAGTCGTACATCGATTGCAACAGATCTTTTATGTTACCATATATGTTGCAAACTAGATGTCTTATAAGGATGTAAATATACATAATTAAAAACCAAAATTAATTAGACATGCTGGTACACATAAGGAATGTGGCGTGAATATATGTGCTAACTATTCCGGGAAAAAGCAAATCACGAGTAGTGCCATCCTTTTAGGGCATATACAACCGGGCGCTAGGATCAAATCCCCAACAGTTACGTCCAATATCCCAGTCGATCTTTTCTATTCCTGGATAAGACCAGGGTTTATGCTAGCATCGGCGCCACTTCTGGCCCCGGGCATTAAGCATTGGAGGACTAGACGCTAACCCTGCCGCTCCACGATTTTCCTTTTCTTTTATTTCCTTAAGCGCCTATGCAAGCGCCGAGGCATTGGACATGCCCTTATTCTCCGATCTAGAGCAGTGGCGGATGCACATTGTGGGCCACACTCCACCCTAGAACTTTGGCCTGGCCTGTATACCACATTTTATTTGAGGGGAGCCTGTATTTGACATAGGTAATAAGAGATGGGCTTGAAGAAGATAATAAGCCCATTAACAGACTACCCTGCTTGTCGCTGCCAGGCACACTACATCGATTTTTTTTCAAAACTGGCACGTTTTTTGTAGCAATTTCGAAAACTAGCAGTGCTTACACGTATTTTTCAAAAATAGCACCCCGTCGGTCATTCGTTGGCCGAAGAGGGCCATTTCGGCCAGCCGAAAACCGAAGAGGCCTCTTCGGTTACGCGTAGGCCGAAGAGTGGGGGAGATGGGCCGAAGACGGGCCTCTTCGGGCAACCAGCAGCCGAAAAGCTTTTCGGCTAACCAGAGGCCGAAGACAGGCCTTTTCGGCCAACCAGCGACCGAAAAGGTCGTGGATAAGCTCGACCCGGTTTCTTCTTCCTCTGGCTGTTCTTCTGTTCTTACGAGGTCTCTCTCTCGTTCCTCTCTGTAGCGTCGCCCCCCCCCCCTCGCTGATCTCTCCATTTCTCCACCCATTTTCGAATCCAAACCACATAATCGGTAGATCGTAGCCATCTCCACCGGCCTACGGTCATTTTTTTTCCAATGGGATAGCTATTTGTGCGTACAAGTGAGTTGGAGTCATGGTGGGGTGAGGAGAAGGAGGACGCGGTTTGGCTGGTGAGGAGGAGGTGCAGCTTCTTGCCGCCGAGTGGGTGGCGTTGGTGTTGTCCGTTGGTGCAAGTTCTCCGTGAGGTGGCCACACGCGTCGAAGGTATAATCACGCTTCACATTTTTTTAGTGTTAATTGGTTTGTGATGTCATTTTAGCGGTTAGTTAGTGTAGCGGGTAATAATTATGTTCGTTATGATTAATGAGATGGAAGTGTCTGACAGGTTAAAATGTCTGAATCAGTAAATTTGACTGTTTACTATGGCCCTGGCAATGTTCGATATAATGAGTTGGGGGTTGATCTTAGCGAGTATAAAAAATGTGTCATGACACTTTCGGACCCGGAGAGACTGGACATTAGACAGTTGAAGTACTGGTTGACAACTAGTTTTGGGCTGGATCCCACTACTAGGGAAAACCTTATACACAGAAGCTTACCAGTAGCGCGTTTTAAAAGGAGGCGCTGCTGCTACTTAGCAGTAGCGCGTGTACGTAAACAGCGCTACTAATAAACACATATCAGTATTCTACTTAGCTGTATAGTAGTAGCGCCCTTCCTCAACCAGCGTTGCTGCTATTCTACTTAGCTGTAGCGCTTGGCACCATCCCGCGCTGCTGCTATGCCCACCTTATCCACCCCGTGCGCTCCCTCTCTCTTCCTCACTCCCGGCCCCTCACTCCCCCCTCACACTGTCGCTCCCTCTCTGCCCCCCACCGCTCGCCGCCGCCGTCGCCTACCCCTCCTCCCTCTGCCGCTGTCACCTCCCCCTCCTCCCTGGACTCGGTAATCCTCCCCCTCCTCCCTCCTCCCCGCCCCACCTCCTCCGTCCTCCCTCCACTCCTCCATTCGCCGCCGGCCGGCCCCTCCTCGCTCCGCCTTCCTCCTCCGTCCTCCTTCCTCCTCCCTCCTTCAGTCGCCCCTCCTTCTCCCTCCTCCCTCCTCCATCCACAACCCCTCCTCCCTGCTACATTTTGATTTAGTAGGCTAGTTGATATTTTCTTGTTGATATGCAACATTTTGAATATAGATGATAATGTGTTGTAAATGTCGATGATGAAAATGCTAGTGCTAGTCGCCATGTCATTGATGTCGATGATGATGCATTCTGAATATAGACGATGTCTTGGTGTTCTTGTTTGCAATGTACCTCCGAGTGGCCTATGTTTTGCCGGAATGTTGATTCGTTTCCGTTCCGGCAAATTTCAGGCGCTCGATATGTCCTGTTTTTACCAAAGGTCATGCCGAATTTTTTTCATGAATTTTAGCATGACTTGTGCTACAATGTAGGACATATCGAGTGCTTGTGATTTGCCAGAACGGGAATTCAATGATATTCCGGCAAAACATAGGGCATTTTTTCTATGTCATTGCTCGATATATGGAACGGGTTGACTTTAGGTCTGTTTCGGCTCCTTGTGTGTCTTTCAGTGAGGGAGAGTGTCCACCATATATATATATGAGAGAGGAAGAATCCCGACTGTTGCCGTGGGGGTCGCTTCTCCTTCTTTTCCTTGTGCTAGATATTTGTAATGCACTAGGGAAAGGAGGAGTAGCGACCATCACCGACGGTTGAAATATGAGAGAGGAAGAATCCCGACTGTTGTCGTGGGGGTCGCTTCTCCTTCGTTCCCGTGTGCTAGACATTTTGGTGTAATGCACTCGGGAACGAATGGAGGAGCCACCATCACCGACGGTCGCAATATCAGAGGGAGTGCCCACCATATACATGAGATGAGAGTTTAGGAAGGAAAGACTCGACAGACCTAAAGTCAACCCGTTGCATATTGAGTAATAGTGATCTGTGTGTTGATCAGTTTCCTGGTAGTTGCCTTCGATCGATTTTAAATGTTTCAACTATGAACATAGGAAATGTCTGACGACGAAAGGAAATTCGTTATGTGCGAATGCTGCGAAGACGAGCGCGGCCTGTGCGACAAGCCTCACCTAGTTGATGGTAGGCGCTTCAGCATCATGCTAGATGAGACCTTCGAAGTGGATACAGTAGGTCACAACGACAAGTCTTTTTTCGTAATTAAGCATGACTTCTGCTTCTTTTGCTTCAACTTATAATTTTATTTTTTTACTATTCTACTAGCGTATCCCCTGCCATGCAAGAATTTATGTCTTGGATAAGATTGGTTTCAGTACTAAAAAAAGTATGGAGGTAAAGAGAGTTCACTTGAGGACCGAGCATGGTTATACTTTTGCCGTAAAATTGTACAATGCAGACACCTACTCCTATTTTGAATGCAAAAGTTGGAGAGCACTATGCAAGGCTTATGCATTTGAGCCTAATATGCTTATCACCTTTGATATTCGTCCGGAAGATGAAATTGAAGGTAATATCGAAATCTGGGTCGATGTGCAGACGCCTCCAGTTCTACCATTATGTGAGTTTCTCAACCATATTTATTAAGTAATTTATATTGTTTATTTAAAAATAGTTGACAACTAATTTCTATTGACAGCTTATTTCCAGTCAAGCAAACATGTCCAGCGCTTGGTAGACAGCACCTACTACTGTCCCGGGGCTGAACTAAACTGCGAGGAGATAGGTCATTATGTTTCATGGCTGGAGGATCTTGATACTGTCAAGACAGGTTATTTTCCTGGACTTCAAGATATTAGTACTCAAAACGTGCGGCCACTAGTGTGCGTATTGAACTACGGTCACATCTATCTAGGAAAGATGGTAAGATTTTTACTATTTGTCCTCAGTGCATCTTTTGCATACATTATTTTTTAAGCTAAACTTCATTGCTAAGTATGTTACTACGATGTTCTTCAACAGGGACTCCCGATGAGTGTTGTGCCTCGTTGGATCAAGTCTAAAGGTCGCATGGCAATGGTTAGCTTACGGCCAAGATATCCTGTATTGCACATGAGTGCATTCATCATTTCTCGAAGCGAGCAAGTCTTAATAGTCAAAGACTGGAGCAAAACTGTGAAGGATCGCAGAGAAGTACTAGGGGGCAGCAATCAGAAGCGCAGCCCACAATTAGGAGACAGGTTCATATGCATTCTCCAATATGATGAAGAAGGAGTGCTACACATGTTTTATGCTATTTTACCTGAGAGAGAGCAGCAGGAGTAGGTCCTAGGTATTAAGAACAATTAGTTAGTGCTGATTATATATGACTATGATGATGATGAGAAGTTTTTATTATGTGCTACCATGTGTTAGAGTTGATGGTGATGCTGAGGAGGAGTAGTGATTAGGAGTAGGTCTTAGGAGTTGTTATTATAACTAGTGACCAAGTTGTTATATGATGTCTCATGGACGAAAATGATGATGATGAGTAGTTGTTATATGTCAATGATGTATTATGATGATACTGTATGAAAACTTGTATAATGGCGTATGAATATACGGCATAAAACAAAAAAGAAATACGTAATAATTGTAGTAGCGTGGGTAGCTTCCTACAAAAACCGCTGCTGCTAAGCAGGTATAGTAGTAGCGCGTGTCAAAACACGCTACTGATAGACTTAGCAGTAGCGCTGGTACAGAAAGCGCTACTGCTAAGTAGATATAGCAGTAGCGCGTGTCAAAACGCGCTACTGATAAACGTTAGCTATAGCGCCGTATCAGCAGCGCGGTTACCCGCGCTACTGATACACCAAATACCCGCGCTACTGCTAGGGTTTTCCCTAGTAGTGTCCTGGGGTATGTTCCGTCAGTATTCAAGCATTGTGGACCAAATCGTATGAAAATGTGAAGTGGGAGTTGATGCTGATAGATAGGAGCCAGAAGTGGTTGACCCTGTTAAGGCGTTGCAGAGACCGAAAAATCCACCCATATGCCCTAGTGCAACCTGTGGCGAAGGAGGAGAATACCGGACAACCAGAGGGGGGGTATGAACCCGGGCAGGGCAGTCAAGTGGCTAGCGAGATTTATTTATCCGGGTCACAGCCAATGGATGTGGATGCTAGCCAACCCGAGGAAGAGCCAGATTACGTGCCACACAATTTGTGTGGTAACGATACTGGGCAGAGTAGTCGGTCGCTAATATTAGCTGGTTCTGGTTTTGCTGATGGGGATGAGGAAGGGGAGGAAATGCAGAGGGTGATGGAGGAAGAGGACGAGGATGGACTGGCTGAGGATCTAGATTCTGAAAATTCCGAGGATGAAGTGGAGGTACCGATTCCTGCCGCACGAGATCAGGACCTATCGACCGGTCTCACGGTCAACGATGGCCATGAGACTCGATGGCAGTATCATCAGAACCAAGTCCAGATAGGTTCTATGTATGATACAAAGAAGAAATTGAAATATGCGGTGGTAAAGTGGGCTATGTCCACGCAGAGGGTTTTCCGGACACACATATCAAATCGAGCAGACTATACCGTGAAATGTGTTGAAACAGGTTGTCCTGGGAAGGTGCACGGGCACGTGCCGAAGTATAACATCCACTGGGTTGTCACCGATGTTGTTCCAGATACTTGTGTGAGGAAAAACCTTCTGGTGAATCATCCGAACCTATCTTCAACTCTCATTGCGCAACTCATGTATACTGAGATAGTGGAGAAGAAAGATATGGAAGCAAAACACATTCAGACGGCAGTGAATGTCAGATGGAATTATCTCATTCCTTACGGGAAAGCTTGGAGGGCTAAGCAGAAGGCTATGGAGGAAAGGTTTGGGACGTTCTTCGACTCATATGATAATGTTGCGCGGCTCCTTCAAGGATTGAAGGAGAGGAATCCCGGCACTTATGTTAACGTACAACACACAAGATTGGCGAGTATAGCAGATTTTAAGGTGTTGAAGAGAGTATTCTTTTCTTTTGCTATTTGCATCGAAGCTTTCCGGCATTGTCCTCCTGTGATATTTGTGGATGACACATTCCTGACTGGTCAGTATAGAGGGCAAATCCTTACTGCTATTGGTGTTGACGGGAACAATCAAATCATCCCACTTGCCATGGCATTCGTGGAGGGTGAGAACTTTCTAAGCTGGATATGGTTCTTGAGGCAAGTGAAAATTGCCATCGTGAAGGACCGACCGAACGTGTGTGTCATTCATGACAGACATGCTGGTATATTGAAGGCCATGAAGACACTGAGGGATCCAACTGAGAACGAATCAACACCATTGAAGGACCTGCAGAGCCGGTGGTGCATGCGCCATCTTGGGGCAAATTTTTTCTCACATTTCAAGAACAAGCGGTTGATGAACTTGTTCAAAAAATTATGCAAGCAAAATCAGCCACGGAAATACAATTTTATTTGGTCAAAACTAGATGAGTTTACTAAGAAGCAGGTTAAAGCCAGACAGAAAATGGAACAAGATCAGGTTAAATTAGCAATAATCATCGCGGAGCTAGAGCAGCCTGTAGCTCTTTGTGACTTGCCAGCAATTGACCCTCCTGGCACTAAGAGGCCGAATGGCAGGGCAATAAAGAATTTTACTCAGTGGATAGAGAAAGAGCCTCCCGTGAATTGGTCTCTCCTGCATGACACCCATGGAGCTAGGTATGGCCACATGACAACCAACCTTGCTGAGGTGTATAACTTTGTACCTAGAGGGAATAGAGCATTGCCACTCACAGCTATTGTGGAGGCTGTATTCCATGGCACTTTGAGATATTTCAGAGAAAGGCTCGAGTTAGCAAAGAAGCATATTGCAGATCATCCGAAGACACCTTATTATAGCCGTGTCATGGAGTACATGGCAAAGAAGATAGAGAAAGCAAAGAAGCACACTGTCAGACTCATAGGTAATCAGGAAAGGAGGTATGAGGTTCAGCTACCTACCGATGGTTTTGGTACGTCAAATGAGGTGAAGACGCATGAGGTAAAAATTGGAACGGAATTTTATCCAACGTGTGAATGTACATGCAACAAACCGAAGTTATTGCACCTTCCTTGCTCACATGTGTTGGCTGCGTGCGGCCAGATTCAGTTGGATGCCATCTCCTTCGTATCCCCACACTATTTGAAAGAGTCAGTACGCAACACATGGACCGGTGAGATGACAGGGTTTAGAGTCGTCGGCAATTTCAACAAGGTAAACGATGATGAGAGAGTATACATCCCGGACCCTGATCTTCGGCGAACCAGTAGGGGTAGACGTAAGGTCTGTCGAATCCGTAATGATATGGACCAATCTGAAGCTGATGGAGCAACCAGACAGTGTTTGCTATGCGCGAATTATGGGCATAGGATGAAATATTGTCCCGACCTTAACAAAGACGGTGCGTCCACATTGACGAGTGCGACAACAGGAGCAAGAGGCGGACGTGGTCAAGGCAGTCGAGGCCAAAGGGGACGAGGAGGAAGAAATAACTCAGAAGCTATATATTGAGTCAGACTATGTTATAATTTGAAATATGTCGGACTGTGTTTTAATTTGTAATATGTCGAACTATGTTTTAATTTCTAATATGTCGGACTGTGTTTTAATTTCTAATATGTCGGACTGTGTTTTAATTTGTAATATGTCGGACTATGTTTTAATTTGTAATATGTCGGACTATGTTTTAGTTTGTCATATGTTGGACTATGTTTTAATTTGTAATATGTCGGACTATGTTTTAATTTTTAATATGTCGAACTATGTTTTAATTTCTAATATGTCGAACTATGTTTTAATTTCAGATATGTCTTCGTATGCGTTGCTTAAAGATACGATCGATAAAAAAAACCGGGACGCACTTATGCAAGCGGGAAAGAATTTAGATGTGTTGATCCCTCGCACCCCAAAGTCTAACTGGATGATACACCCTGAATGGGTTGATAGGTATGTTTGCATATCATGTTTTAATTCGTAATAGGTAATATTTGATGGCGCCTAACTGTTTTTTGTACATTCAATTTATTTTGTAGGTTAATATGGGCAGGACTGCTACCCTTGGCACGGCTGGTTGAGGGTACATTGGATGAGTGGGTTGATCATCCTGAGTTGGATGAAGCTGGTGAACCAATGCAGCTACGCAAGAGGCAAATGAAACGCTTCTCTTACGACAGGTCACTCCTTACCTGCTTAGTAGATAGATGGAGACCGGAGACACATACGTTTCACTTTCCCTGGGGAGAGATGGCGCCTACTCTACAAGATGTGTCTTACTTGTTGGGATTACCGTTGGCCGGTGCTGCCATAGGTCCTTTAGTGGCAGAACCTGGCTGGCTAGCTATGATGCAGGCCCGTTTTCTAGCTGCGGTGCCAACTGCTGTGGCCTTAGAGAACGATCCTCACGGGCCTCGTTTTAAGTGGTTGAGCCAGTTTCATGTAACGTTCTCGGTCAGCTAAATTAATGTTGTTTTTATAGTTGTCCTCACTACATAGAATAATACAGTCGTTTGGGTTATATGTAGATTGTCGCGTTAGGATACCCCGGAGTTCAGTTGTCCGAGGCACAGGTTGATCGGTCCCTAGAGGCATATATTCTTTGGTTGTTTGGGAAGACGATGTTCACGGAGAACCACGTGACCACTGTCGATGCGCGCCTCATCAGCATTGCACGAGAGATAGCTGACGCTCGTTGCCCAGGGGACATTATGCAGAGGAGTTTTGGTTCTGCTGTGTTGGCAGCTACGTACAGAGGCCTGTGCAAAGGTTGCATGTTGAGCTCCCATAGATCAGGTCTGGTTGGATGTCCACTATTGTTGCAGCTCTGGTCATACGAGAGGTTCCCTATAGGACGACCCTATGTCTGCGTTGAGAAACCGTTTGGGTTGGTAGACATAGCAGGGGCTTATGTGCAACATATCGGCGACTTGCCTACTGTGGGATCTGTTTGGGCGCGCAGAGAGGTAATTATGTATTACGTAACATTTCATTAGATTATTTCTTGCCATGCAATACAATTACTAATGTTTATTTGTTGTCATGCACAGAGACAGTATGCGGGTATGCAGGTGAAGAGCTGCTACCCGTCCTTCACGGCGCAGTTTGATGCTTTGCACGAGGATGTTGTTATCTGGGAGCCCTACTCGGATCAGGCTATAACATCTAGGTATCCAGTTGGGCTATCTGCCTTGTGCACTAGAGATCGGCACTACTGGCTGACCAAGGCGAGATTGGTGTTCGACGTGACGGTGGAGGAGATGGCTCTTCATAGGGTAATGAGACAATTCGGTCGATGTCAAGAGGATGAAATTCCAGTTATTCCACACATACCGGCACACATGCACAAGTAAGTAATTCTAATTTAGTTGTCAGCACTGCTTTCAGAATGTTGCTTACCACGTTACCCGGATGTTAATGTCAGGTTGAGCCGCGTAGGAGGGAACAAGTCCATGGATTTCTGGCTTCAGAACATTGGCCCTTATGTTCTAGAATGGACAACCGCGCCAACACATATCTGGGATGAGGTTCGACCCTTTGACTGGGACAAGTTCGGGTTGTATCTGCAGCGTTACAGGCATTCAACGAGGATCTACTTGGTTCCTCGTGCTGCTCCTGATCAGATTGAAGAGCCTCTGACCAACGATATGTACCCAACTTCCTCTATTATGGGAACCAGACACCACACGGTACGTACCCAACTTCCTCTATTATGGTTCTAATATGTGTACTCATGTCATAACGCGAACATTTACAATTGGCTAACTCTTCAATGTACAGAGTGACTTGACAGTCGAGGCGCGAGAGGAGGTTTCCGCTTTAGTGCGGCGGGTTAATACGGGGGATACTATCCCACAGCCAGATCTTCGGACATGGTTGAAGCGTTTTGATGAGAAGCTACGAGGGATTTACGCAGCAGTGACATGTAGAAGATCTTCGGACGTTGCGGTTCCTCGTCCAGCACTTCGTCCGCCACGTCCATCTGTGCATCGTTTAGAGTCACGGCGCATGGCTTCACCGGCGCCACCTCCTTCATAACCAGGAAGGTCGTCATGGCATCATCCACCTCCTTCACATCCAGGGAGCTCGGCATGGCAAGAGCCATCTCCTTCACAGCCAGGGAGCTCGGCATGGCAAGAGCCATCTCCTTCACAGCCAGGGAGGTCGTCCTGGCATGAGCCACATCCTTCACAACCAGGGGGGTCGGCCTGGCATGAGCCACATCCTTCACAACCAGGGGGGTCGGCCTGGCATGAGCCACATCCTTCACAACCAGGGGGGTCGGCATGGCATCAACAAATCGGGCCAGGTAACTTTACTTTTGGTTTTTCTTTTAAGCAGTGTACGTTCGCAATTCAATTTGACATGTGCTTCACTGCTACAGTCAGCAACCAGCCGCATCCGTTCACGCATGTCGTGCAGTCGCTGATGCTTAGTGGTGATGGTTCGTTCTTAGACGGCTACGGCGATGACGATGACCAAGCTGCAAACACGTATGACTTCTCTCAGCCGCTGTATCATACTCCACCACCACCACCGACGCAGGAGTCACAGACCGTGACAGGCGAGGTTATGTACGGTTGTGGTTTTCGTGACCCTTGCCCACCGCGTCAGCGCTTATCACCTTCCGGTCCTCGTCAGAGGAAGGTCCAGACTCGTCGCCGTCCCCAGCAGTGATATGATTATATATGTATGAGACACCCATGTTTGTTTCAGACTATTCTCATGTGTGAGGACTTATCTATGTATCAGACATCCTTCATGTATGTGTTACTATCTATGTATGAGTCATTATCTATGTAAGAGACTGATTTGTTTTCAAGACACTTGTCTACTTCATACTAGTAGTACATCTGAATTAAACGGTACGACTCAACTAAACGGTACGAGATACATTTCCAAACAGACTACAACAGATAATTAAGATAGAAGTACATCTGAATTAAACGGTACGACTTAACTAGAAAAATACATCCCACAAACTACATGAAGTCATCGTCGTCATCCTCCGTTGATGCAGCACTCTTCCCCTTCAACGGTGCGGTAGTCTTGGACTTCAACGATGTGGGTCTCCTGGCCTTGGTGCTCGGCATGAAGTCATCGTCGCCATCCTCCATTGATGCAGCACTCTTGCCCTTCGACGGTGCGGTACTCTTGCACTTCGACGATGCAGGTATCTTGGCCTTGGTGCTCGGCATGAAGTCATCGTCGTCATCCTCCGTTGATGCAGCACTCTTGCCCTTCGACGGTGCGGTACTCTTGCACTTCGACGATGCAGGTATCTTGGGCTTGGTGCTCGGGATGAAGAGGTCGTCTTCGTCCTCACTGTCTGCTGTCCATAAATCTGAATTATTTACGGCAAGCCTGAGGTAAGATTCACCTTTATGCAGTTGCTTCTGCCATCTGCCATGCAACCTGAGAAGTTCTTTCCGTATCTCCTCATATGTCCTGGGAGGCCACCCACTCCTAGCTAATGAGTGAGCCAACTCATTCATTATGGTGTCGCTACTGATGAGTTCCTCCCATGGAACTACTCTATCGTCGATCTTGAAATTGGCCGCTAGACGGAGAAGACGATCGGACATACCAGAGTGAAAACTACGATCAAATGGATAATGGGACATCTCCACGAAACTACACTTGCCTACTCACCCACCTTACTGCGGACGGGGTTATATAGGTTCAGAAGAGAAGATGTTGGGAAAGAATGGCGGGAGAGAAAGGCGGGAAAGAAAATGGCGGGAGAGAAAATGGTGGGAAAGAAAATGGCGGGAAAGAAAATGGCGGGAGAGAATGGCGGGAAAGAAAATGGCGGGAAAGAAAATGGCGGGAGAGAACGACGGGAAAGAAAATGGCGGGAAAGAAGGGCGGGAAAGAAAATGGCGAGATAGTAGGGCGGCAAAAGAAAATGACGATCACTGCAGCAGAGGGCTGAAAACAACAGCAAGCTCCTGATCATGCTCTTTGAAGGTTATGAGAACCAAATTGTTTACTTCAATAGACGATGCCCGAAGAAAATTACCGAAACCTTCCTTGTTGAACACCATTCTACCACCCAAGCCAATAAAGTAGGAACAAGGAATGCTCACAGATATATCATCATCTTCAGAATCCAAAGTAATTTCAAGAGTTAAAGAACCAGTCCTAGGAATTGACAAAAAATCCTTCAAACTCCTCACAACCATGCTCGGAATAACCTGACAAAAAACATCAAGTTATCTGATGTTCAGCTTACAAATTTAAGACAATATACTAGAGCAAAGAACAAATAAATAAACAGTAGCCAAAAACAAAGCTCACCATATGTTGACCATTAACATTCATGGAATCAATCCTATGAACAAAAGGAGTACACAATATGTAGTTGTCATCAAAGAGCTGTCGCGACATGACATACATTTGGTGATAATTCAGACTGAAGACACCACGACTATAAAAACAACTGTCAACAAGTTGCCTCTGAGTTTCACTCAGATCCTCAAGAGCTACAAAAAAATAATTTCACAAATTGAGCAGAACAGCAAAACGTATAAGCTGAAACAAAACATAAAATCACTCAAAACATAAAAAACTTACCAACGCAGGGTAAAAGGAACAACATAACACCATCCCGATGAAAATCAACACCAATCATAGTTCCATAGTGCTCAAGCCTAACAGTCATCATGTCATGATGACGGAGACCATAATCATTCACAAGTTCCTCCCAGGAAGGACCATGGAATTTACTGCTCACCCGACCATGTCTAAACAGAACACCATATAAGTTACCCTCACTGTTGTGAAGAGCAAGATCAATATCTGTGTCACCCCTCCGAATAGCTAAAGCTCTGCACTCCTCAATGTACCGAGCAAGATGTGATCTAACACTGCACGGAACATACTACAAAAAGAATGGAAGCAAACATCATAATCATATAAACAAAGGCATTAGAATACATTCCAACCAAAACAACATCAACCATATGCCACAATCAGATAAAAAAGATATAGAATCTTACAACACGCCTTGAACAGCGACGATCCAGCACCACAGTGAAGACAGACGCACAAGAATCAAAGGAAGAACAAGGGCCACCTGGAGCTCGGCAAAAGGGGCAAGCCATTACGTGCAAAGAAACGGTGACAAAAAAAATCACTACACTATCCTGCTCAACCACCTTGCTGCGGAGGGCGTTTTATAGGGTCAGAAGAGAAGATGGCGGGAGAGAATGGCGGGAAAGAAGGGCGGGAAAGAAACTGGCGGGAAAGAAGGGCGGGAAAGATGGGCGGGAAAGAAAATGCACTCTTCGGCCAAGGAAATACCGAAAAGGACTCTTCGGCCAACGAAAGACCGAAATGTCTCACATGCAACTTCGGTCAGGCGCTGATGTAAAGTGCATGAACTCTTCAGCCAACCAAAGACCAAAGAGTACTCTTCGGCCAACCAAAGACCAAAGAGTACTCTTCGGCCAGCACAGCAGGTCTTCGGCCCACGGGACGCCGAAGAGGTCTCTTCGGTCATCGGTAAACCGAAAACTACCTTTTCGGCCAAAGAACGACCGACGGGGTGCTACTTTTGAAAATAACGTGTTCGCACTGCTACTTTTCAAATTTGCTACAGAAAACGACCTAGTTTTGAAAAAAAATCCGCTACGTCAACGCAGTTTCTCCAGGCTCGCGAATATTAGATCCGCCGCTGGAGCCAGCCGAGCCGCCTGCCTCGCCGTCCCTGCCCGGCCGCCCGGAGCCACCAGCAGACCGCCCTGTGACCCTAACTTGCTTGAAGGCTGATACCCTCGACCTGCCCGGCTTGGCTCCCGGCCGGTTGCTGTCCGCGCAGGCACGCACGGCACACCACCGCGCAGGAGCGCGCCTGCTGACCGGACTGGCGGAGACGCCCACTCGCAGTCCGCCCGGCGCTCGCCTCAGTCTCTGATCCTCCGGTCCTCCCCAATCCCCATCCCCTGCTCAGTTCAAAGAGGTACCTTATCCCTGTTCCCCTGATGTCTGAATCTCCATGCTTTGGACAAAATTACATGGAACTTATATGCAGTAGTTTCTAAAATACCGCAGTATTCCAAAATTTGGGTGTTATAATGCGTTGGCTATGAATACTAGAGTTTGTAAAAATTGATATTTTCTCAGTTTCAGTGAAATTACCGATATGTTTGGCTGGTAATATTTAACCGTAGTTTTGACCGCTTACGCAACTGAACCTAACTTAGCTAGCCACACCTAAGGAGGTACACGACCAGATCAATAAGTGTGTGCCAAGCTGCTCTGCCTTCTGATCGCTGACCTAGGAACTGGCGGACACGATCAATCGGCCGTGGCCATCTATGAAGAATAGGAATCAGTATCATGTCTAACTAGTGTGGGGCATGCTGTGGAGAGGAATGAATCACTAGTAGTATGAAAGAGATACTGCCATGTGGTTAATTGTGCTTACAAGTTTCAAACCAAGCTGCATGGTAGTCAGGGATAGGATGGCATGAGCATTTTTTTCCCAATTTTAGAAAAAAAGAGATCTGGACATACTTGAGTTAGACTATTTACGTAAAGTTTTCAGTGGTGCTATTTAAATGTGAACCTTATCATGTCAGCAAATTCTTCGAGCTTTCTGATACTGCCCATCAGAAACAAAATTGGATGAGAAGTGATATAGAGGGAGAAACAGTAGATGCTCCTGTAGTGCTAACTGATGACACGATACCTCAATAAAGGCCAGCTTCCAATCTGACTCTGTTATTTTACATTCTTATTATCGTTGCTGCAACTTATGTCATTTTCAACATGAAATTTAGTACTCTATTGCTTCTGCATGCAGGTTCGATGGATAATGAAAGTCACCGATCTGAAAATGTGGAGCCTAGTTGAAGTGACAAATTCATTACTGTTATTTGCTATCTTTTGTTTTATATCCATGTACTTTATAATTCGGACAACAAGATTTGTAGGTGTGACCGGCCTAAAGTGTCAATACTTGATTCTAAATACGTTGGTATTGGTTGTTCTATTTCCTGCACATTCTTACACATGTTCATATGTACCTACATCTGGGTTGTTGCTTATCTCTTAAATGTCATAGAAGTGTTAAATAGGCTTGTTCCACGAATTCGATCAATACATTGGTACTGGTTGTTTTGCCAATATATCATGAGGGCGTCTCTAACTTGGAGGTGAACAACAGTAGAGTGTTAGTGTTAATCTCTTTGCACCAGAATAATGTAAAGCTTTTCTTCAGTTAGCTGCAGCGTTTTTTCAGTTAACTGTAGCTTTTCTTCAGTCAGCCTTTGTCTTACACATGAGTTGAATTCGACTTCATCATTGATTCACACCGTGAGTAGATCCTAGCCTTATTCGCAACATAGAGGAGGGCTTCGAGACGAGCGGCAGCGACGGACTCGGGGAAGAGGAGCTGCCGCTGGAGGACATGGAGAGGATCGCCATCAGGAAGGAGAACTTGCGCGAGGAAGCAGACACCACCCCTCTCGTGTGTCTGATGGACTGCGAGCGGGGCGGCGAGCTGCGGGGCAGGGCGGCGACGCGGAGGCGAGCTCGCGGGGGCGGGGGGCGGGCAAGCTGTGGTCCGAGGCGGCGCGGGAGCTCGCCCACTAGGTGTTCGACTTTATGCCGACGCAGCCATGCACAAAATGCGTCTGCCTCCAGTTGGCTCACCGGTCGACCCAAACGAAAAAACGGACACGGACGGACGAACGGACGACCCAAAGGGACAAAAGGCGGACAAAATCGGTGTCTGTTTGGGTCGGCCCGTTGGAGTTGCTCCGAGATCTGTGATCGGTGTCCGGACACTGATAGAGCCCGCAATCCAAAGCATACCGCAATTGCCCGGTCACATTTCAAACGATATTTAAAAAAATACAAATTGAAACAAGTTGGACGATTTTCATTCAAACTTCGATACTTTTCATATAAAACCGGGCGATATTATGCCCGATGAATTAAAACCTCAAAAGAAAAAAAAACTACCTTATACTCGACGGAGACCTCGCACGCCTAGCCGGGCCAGCCGATGGCTCCTCCGTCGCCGTCGTCTTTGGCGTCATCCTTCGGCTTCCAGCGGGGGTCCCGACAAGGCTTCCCGACCGCCGCCTGGCGCCCGTCGATGATCCTGTTCGCTTGCTCCTGCGTCGCGCACAGTGCGGATCCGGCCACCTTGGACGTGGGCATGGGGACAGACAAGCGATGGGACTTACCGGGGGCGGCGGAGCCGTGGTCTCGCTTAGGGACGACTGTTTGTCGTACTTCAACATTGCCTCGTCAATGCAGTGGACACAGTGATTTCTCTTCTTTGTTGCGGTGTTCGACCAGCCGATGGCCCAAACCGTTGCATTGAGTCATATCTCTCCGGCATTGTGTCTGTGTTGACGCTGACCCCAAACACACTATGGACTGATCCAAACTTGTCCACGGACAGTGATGCGGTAGCCGGCCATAAAACCGTGCTCGCATCCATTTCAAAACAAATTAGAGTGTGAACCAGACGAATTTCACCAAACAGACAGAATTTAGTAAAGTTGGTACATAATTTTTACATAACACGGACGATATTTCATCCGTTTAACTAAAAGCTATAAAAAACTAGGCTAACTTGTAGCGGATGGTAGCCTCGTACGCATGGTCTCCCTAGCCGACTGCATTGCCGTCGTCGTCTGTATCGTCGTTGTAATCTGAGTATTCCTTCCAGCGGCGAAAGGGCGCTGAGGCGCGACAGCCCCGCCTGGTCGGCGCCTAACGCTCGCGGAGGAGCCGTTCCGCTTCCTTTATCGTCGTGAGGAGGGCCTCCGCGGCCAATGCCAACCCCCGTCGCGGTGCCCTGGCGGCAGCCTTGCTCATGACAATGAAGGCAGAGGTGTCGCTTAGTGACCACTGCTCGTTAATCCCGTCGAGCTGCCTGTCGAGGCACCGGCACCACCGTGCGACCGTTTTTGCGGTGGTGATGGATCGATCATGGGTCCATGCCCAGGTCAGGGTCTTCGTGGACCCAGGCCGACGCCTTGTTAGACTTGGTGAACGCCCTCTCACCGTGTTGCGCCACTCCTGACGCGGCGCCTACCTCGCCGCCCTCTCCTTGGCAGCGAGGGCGGCTCCACCTTCGCTCGGCCGTAGTTGCATCTCATGTCATGAAATACTAAATTAATGCTATGTCCATGAAAACTAGTGATCTTGGGTATGATGGAGGACGACAACTAGTGATCTTGGATGTCAATTATACATGTATGTTGGCATGGAAGCTAAGAAAAACTTTTGTGTTTTGGATCAACTTTTTTTCTATATTTTGAGCAATAGAAATTCATTTTTTACTTCACCCATATTGCACTGAATTTGTTCAAACATAGAAGAAGCACTTTCTGTTTAGCACAAAAATATGTACAAGTGCCTGTCACGTGATGATCGCAAAAATTATGATATTTTTCTCTCTAAATTGTTAGACTTCCTCGTATATTTTTTTTGTTCCACTCCACTCCAATCTTTCCTTTCCCCCCGTTTTCTCCCGCCAATAGCGACTAATCTAGCAAAAAGAAAATAAGTAAGCGCGCTTCGTTACCATGGCCCCGCATGTCATAGGAATCCAGGACGGATGAGGTGACTGCGCAAATAAAATCGGAAACCTCCCCCCATATCAGCACGGTTCCCTTCCTCGTCTCTGGAATCATCGCACGCCCGGCGGCTGGTGGAGGAGGCATCACCACGACCTCAGCAAGGTTTGTTGCCGACCTACTCTCCCACAATTCATCCTCTCTTCCTCCCTACTCTACCGATCTGTGCTCTAAATCAATTCACATCTCTCTTGCCAGGCAAATCCGGCTGGTAGATTCTCGAAATCCGGCTGATAGATTCTCCAAATCCGGCTGGTTCCTGGTGGCAACAATCCTGCGAGTTCATCTAGTCAGTGCCCTGCTCCTTATCCCATCTCATTGCTGCAATTCATGCACTACGTATTCGTTCTAAGTTGTTCTTTTCCCCCACAAATCGATATACAGAGAGATCACGGTTCTAGTTTAATCTGAAATTGATTCATATGTTCAGGAGTGCATGGCAAAAATAGATGTTCAGAACAATAGATCTTTCTTGGTAAGAAAGAGTAGTACAAAAGAATGGCGTACATTGATTCGTAACAGAGTAACATTTAATAATTATAAACATACTAAGTTGGGTTAATGTAAGCTTTACAATCTGAAAATTTACGTTGTTATGCTCGGCCTAATTCCTATTTCTCCTCTCAGTCCGAAGGGTGAAGTATATAAACTGGACATGGGTTAAGAAAACAGAAATCTTGCTGATCTGCTGATTGAATGGAAAAAAGTACTCACTATGGGAAGACTGACAATATATTATAACTTCAAAGCCTAACCACATACTTTTCCTGTTGCAACATCAACCACAGTAGAAATCTCAAGCCTTGGTCCAGCAATTGCTCTTAGATAATCACACTCCTGAAGAGATTATACAAAAAAAGGTCAAGCAATATTTCGTGCATCTTCCATTGTATTGGTCTGGGAGGCATGTCGTGTAATGCCTTGGGGTTTAAACAAACTACCACCACAATAAATAAAATCTGGAAATAAAATATTGTGGTGAAGACTGATTTAGCTTAAACCTAACCTGACAACCAGAGAAAGGGACAAACCTCTGAACTACGAAAGTTGTGGAAAATAATTATTTGAGGTGTCCAGCTGATAACTTCAGGCTTCACCTACAGATTATAAACACAAAGATTTGCTTAGTAAGAGAAAGAGAAGATGTGCTCTGGACTAAAATTTTGAGTATGAATTGAATGATTGCCAAAGAAGACAACACAAAGTAAAACCCATCACACATCATTGACCATACCAAGTGGAGATAGATGGTTACAGCCTTACAAGGAAGCACACCATCAACATTTTTGAAGATTCTAACCCTAGTCGAGAGCCATGTGTTACAGGGTCCCAGTTCCTACACCCCAAGCTATATGCTATTTATCCAAAGATAAAGGTATACACCAAGAGTATCCGTACAATAAAGTTCTTCCAAAACTAATATGCAAGAGAGTTCAATATACAGTAAATAAATGCATATCCGATTTCACATCTTACTAGTGTTATCCAATCATTTGATGTTTCTACTTCACGTCTATTCACTACTGGAATTTTCATATACGCCGGGTGTCAGCTTCTTCGCCGAGAGCCAAAACACGGACACTCGGCAAACTAAACAACGCCGAGAGCTACACTCGGTAAAGCTGGCTTCACGGCAACTGCCTACTTTGCCGTCACGGGCTCACGTCGAACAAGCACCGCACGGCAAACGGCGCAGACGCCGAGAGCCGCGCACGGCAAAGAGGAGCCACGTGGCGTGCCCGTTCGCAAAAGACGGCTCCGTCAGTTACTTGCCATATTACCGAGAGTCGCGTTTCGACGCTCGGCAAAGTATATGCCACGTCCTATTTTCCTTTTTTGTGTGTGTTCTTTTGCCCTCTATGTTTTTGTCTTATATTTCATATCTTTTAATGACTAAAGTTTCAAAATGCCATGACTTGTGTTTTGTGTTAGATATTTTCAAATCTCAACTTCTAAGCACTACTCCCTCCGTTCCTTTATAAAAGAAAAATTCTTACCGAGCACGGCTACAAACGGTGAAGACCCATAGACCTAGGGTTACGACTTGTACCGAGAGGGCTCTCGGTACATGCAGCTATTATCGAAAACGGTTATCGACCCTCGGTACTGAGTAAGCCACATCATATTTACCTTTTATTTGTGTGTGTATCTTTGCCACTCTCATTTTGTGTCTGATATTTCATGTCTTTTAATGACTCAAGTTTCAAAAGAGAGAAGTGCATATTTCAACCCTCAACTCTTGCCCTAGTCTAATATACACCCCTCAACTTCAAAACCGTCTAATCTACAACCCCAACTCTCAAAACCGTCTAAGATTCAACCCTGAGACCGGTTTTGACCCTGTTGACCAGTTTTGAACCCGTTGACCGCCCAGTCAGCGCGCCACGTATGGGGGTACTGTTCATAACACTGTTCATAAATTCATTTTCTGCAAAAAAAGTTCCAAAAACTCTGAAAAATTCATTTTCTAGGGAAAAAAAATTCCTGCGTGAACAGTAAATTCTGAAAAATTCAAAAAAACCTTTTTTTTTTAGCTTTTCCTGAATTTACTGTTCACGCGGTGAAAAAAAACATTTAGAAAAAAGTTTGAAAATTTCCTTTTTCGTCGCGTGAACAGTAAATTCGAGAAAAGTTCGAAGTTCCCATTTTTTCACCGCGTGAACAGTACATCCAGGAATTTTCGTTTCCGAACTTTCTGTTCACGGGTGAAAAACTGGGGTTTTCCGAAAATCCGTACTCTTTTTTTGAACTTTTTTGAGTACTGTTCACTTGGTGAAAAAATGATTTTTCCCGAAAAATTGTTAATTCTTTTAAAAAAAAGTTTGAATTTACTGTTCACGCGGGATTTTTTCCATAGAAAATGAATTTTCCAGTTTTTTGGATTTTTTTTGCAGAAATTGAATTTTGTGAACAGTGTTTGTGAACAGTGCGCTGACGTGGCGCGCTGACTGGGCGGTCAACGGGTTCAAAACTGGTCAACAGGGTCAAAACCGGTCTCAGGGTTGAATCTTAGACAGTTTTGAGAGTTGGGGGTTGTAGTTTAGACGGTTTTGAAGTTGAGGGATGTATATTAGACTAGGGCAAGAGTTGGGGGTTGAAATATGCACTTCTCTCGTTTCAAAATGACATGACTTTTGATGACTTGTGTTTTGGGCTAGATTTTATCAAATCTCATCCCGGTAATGTCTAACTAAAATGGTAAGGTGCTTTGCGAAGCATGTAAAAAAATAAAAGGAGATGTAAACAACAACAAAAGGAATAACACATATTTACCGAGCACGACTACAAACGGCGAGGATGTGCAAACCTAGGGTCAGGACCTTTACCGAGAGCCGATTATCCTCCCATTCGTCTGTGTTTCTTTGCCACTCTTTTTTCTAATATTTCATGACTTTTAATGACTAAAGATCCAAAATGCCATGACTTTTGATGACTTCTGTTTTCGCTTAGATTTTTTTAAGTGACGATGTATTTGCCGAGAGCTGTGCTCGGTAATGCTGGTGACCACTCGGACCGCGTGTCCCACATGGCAGCTGACAGTTTACCGAGCGTCGCCACCCTCGGAAAAGAGTGGCAGCCCTGTAGTAGTAAAGTGCTCAGCGACTCCTTTTCCGAGAGCAACTCTCGGAAAAGGTGTGGCTCAACAGTAGTGTCAGTTCTCAGACGACCTCTTTACCGAGAGCTACTCTCGGTAGTCTATAGTTTTCCGAGTGTGGCTCTCGGAAATGTTTCCCATTCCGTCTGCTGTTGAGCTATTTCTTTTCTGATCCTTGCATATGAAAACAACTACAGTGCAATTTGGAGTAGTCCACGTATATAGGCATAATTTGATCATATATAGGCATAATTGGAAGTAGTCCACATATATAGGCATAATTGTAAGTAGTCCACATATATAGGCGAATGTTTCATACTAGTAGACGTCACACACAAGAGCGTAAATTCATACATATTGTTAACTTATGGAAGTTCCACTACTAGAAAAAAGGCCTTTAATGGCGCACCTATTTTTGGTAGTAATGGCGCACATCCGGTGCGCCATTACTACCACGCCATTAGTAAGTTTTAGTAATGGCGCACATTTGGTGCGCCATTACTATCTCAGGTAGTAATGGCGCACCACATAGTGCGCCATTACTACCTCTTCAGGTGCGTCACTGGTAACCTTTTTTTTTCAATTTTTTTTGAATTTGGAAGGCGGGAAAATACTAATGGCGCACATTCTAACCCCCACGGTGCGCCATTACTATTTTGAATTTTGGATCTAGATCTGGATCGCGATTTTTGGCTTTTTTTTGGCTTTTTTTTTGCTCGTTTTTTTGCTCGTTTTTTGCTCTATTTTTGCTCTATTTTTGCTCTTTTTTTTGCTCGATATTTTTTCAAATTTCGTCCTCGTTTTTGGATCTTGTACGTTCTTTTTGCCGGGAGCTCCACATGTGGCCGGAGAGGAGTTCGCCGGAGAGCATTTCGCCGGAGATGAGGGAGGAGAGACCGTGAGGAGGAGAGGAGGGAGGAGGAGGTCGCCGGAGAGGAGGGAGGAGAAACCGTGAGGGGAGGAGAGGAGGGAGGAGGAGGTCACCGGAGAGGAGCTCACCTACATCGTCGGAGAGGAGGAGGAGGAGGTCGTCGGAGAGGAGGAGGTCGCCGGAGAGGAGGAGGAGGTCGCCGGAGAGGAGTGGGAGGAGGTCACCGGAGAGGAGGAGGAGGGGAGTATGGTGGAGGAGAGGAGGGGAGTATGGTGGAGGAGAGGAGGGAAGTATGGTGGAGGAGATGGAGTGGAGGAGAGGAGGAGATGGAGTGGAGAAGAAAAATGAAGAGGTAAGGAGGAGAGGAGGCCGGCCAGCACTTATATACGGCATAGTAATGGCGCACCGTGGGCAGGTGCGCCATTACTAACTTTTTTTTTATTTTTTTGTTTTATTTTAAATTTTGAAGGCGGGAAGATAGTAATGGGGCACCATGCACTGGTGCGCCATTACTAACATTTTTTTTATTTTTTTGACTTATTTTGAATCTTGAAGGTGGGAAGATAGTAATGGCGCACCTAGCAAATAGTGCGCCATTACTAACATTTTTTTTATTTTTTTGACTTATTTTGAATCTTGAAAGCGGGAAGATAGTAATGGCGCACCTAGCAAATAGTGCGCCACTACTAAGTTTGATTTTTTTTGAATTTTTTTGCCTCCAGATCTTAAAAGCCCCATAACTTTTTTCTGTTAGGTTTTCGAGGATTCTAAAAATCTTCAACGGGGTTCCCCCAGTTGAATTCGGATATAACTTTTCGAGTAGATGATTTTTCATATAAAAAACTTTTTCATCGGAGTTCGTATGCAAAAGTTATGTCCATTTTACAAATTCTCGAGAGATTTTGCAAAAAAAGTCGAAATTCATGTTTGTAAATTTTCCTAACAACTAGACCACATATCACATGGGAATCTCATTTTCTCTTATTTTTTTGACATTTCCATCATTTTCTTTTATTTTTTTTAAAACTGAAAAGGCGGTCCACGGGGGCGGGGGGTGCATTTGGTGAATTTTTTGGCCACCTCAGAAAGTTAGTAATGACGCACCTTTGCAAAGTGCGCCATTACTATGTCTATGACTGGGTCAACCCTTGGTCAAAACATAGTAATGGCGCACTTTTCACCAGGTGCGCCATTACTATGTCAACTTACTAATGGCGCACCTATACAAAGTGCGCCATTACTATGTCCAGAAATGGGTCAAATCTTGGTCAAACATAGTAATGGCGCACTTTTCACCTGGTGCGCCATTACTGTTTAGGTTACTAATGGCGCACCTACACATGGTGCGCCATTACAATTTAGTAATGGCGCACCACATGTATAGTGCGCCATTAGTGTCCATATTATCTATAGCCGTTTTTCCAGTAGTGTTCACTACTTTGCAAAACATGTGCACGTCACATAGAAGTTCACTTGTTCATAGATCATCTTGAGGAGGAGGAGGGGCCATAGGGTTGAGATTCCGGAGGTGAGGAGGAGGAGGGGCCATCGGGTTGAGATTCCAGAGGTGAGGAGGAGGAGGGCCATCGGGTTGAGATTCCGGAGGTGAGGAGGAGGAGGGGCCATCGGGTTGAGATTCCGGAGGAGGAGGAGGAGGGGCATCACTTCCACTGCTTCGAGATTGCATAAGAACCTATAAGAGTAGAGTCACGTGAGGGTGGTTCGTCCCTATATAATGAATGTTGTGCTCTAGTTTAGAGAATGTTCTACCTGTAGTTGATTCTCGAGCTGCTTCAACCTATCGTTCATGTCTGCTCGTTCCTTTTTTCTGCACTCCTGCTCAGCCAGCCGCCTTTGCTCCTCTTCAGCAGCCCGCTGCTCCATTATATCCTGTAACATGGCATTAGGCTCATATAGGTTGGAACGGTGCTATTTCGAGGCATGGACATAAATGAAAGGTTAGGATGTTAACCTTGAGACGTGCTATCTCACGTGATGCGGAGTTTGGGCGACTCCGTATGGACGGAGTTGAGCTGGTGCTCGACGCGCGTATCTCGTGCAACTTGCGATGCGAGGAGGTGGCGATCGCCCCGTTGCAAAGGAGGTGGCGGCCATGGCCCTTCCCCTCGCCAGCAATGACGAGAAGCTCAGGATCAAGGGGCTTGGACGTAGGTTCGGCTTCCTGCCCGTGCACCTCCTGGAAGACCTCTTTGAAGGTCCCGTACTTCTCCTCCGCCGACAAGCTGCAGAACTCGGCGCCATCCTTTCCCTTGTGGCCTTCTTTCCAGGCTTCCAGGATGTGGACCGGGTGACCAAGCTTGGCCTCCTGCAAAATTAACCATCAAGTTTAATGAACCAAGATGCACCGTGCGAAAAAGTTAACATCTTAATCCACATACCATGTGTTGCTTGAGAGCGGTTAGGTTCCGGCTCCCCTGGACATGAGCCGGGCCTGGCATTTTGGCGCGATCGTTTCCCTTCTCCACATGCTGCGCCTGCCATGCCGGGTCACACCACATGTCAACCAGGGCCTCCCAACAATCGTCCTTCATCCACGGTTCCCTCACCTAGTCAGACAAAATCGAATCATTGAGGAACAAGAGGCGGATGAATCAAAGTACTAGCAACCGATGTAGTCACTTACCACTGACAAGTATTCTTCTCGCGACAAGTTGGTCTGGCAAGCAGTCATCTTTGTCATCTTCTCTCCCTTGTCATCGAGCGGCCGACACTGCATCACGGCTTTGTACCGCAGCGTGTGCTTGGTGTCGGAGAGTATCTTCCGGGCAGATTTCACGATGTCTTTCATCGCCTTCTGCTTCTCACCATCCACACAAGCAAATGTTTGCTACAAGAAAGCATATGGCAGTTAATACAAGGATTTGGATATGGAAAAATGCAGTGGCCGGGGCGAAGATACTTACAAAAAAAGCGGTGATGACCCAGGTGGCCATGGTGACATTGTGCTCGTCCTTGTTGTGTTGGTAATGCTGCCAGGTTAAACCTGGCGACGGCGGCTCATCATCACCCGGCTTGGACAACCCGGGGAAGTGCTTCCTCAAGAGGGAGCCGATGACGTGGTTCGGCGGGCGTGCCCCCTTAGGCTTTGTCATGATAAATGTCCACTGACTGCATGATGAAAAAGACAAGCATATGTGAGTGTCAAAGCTGTGGCATCCAAAATATGTTGCAAATGAAATGCTTGCTTACCCCTCTCCTGTCGGGCAAATGATAGGACGGTCGCCGGCAGCCGTTGGTTCCGGGACCTTCCCCGGACCACGCCCGGATTTCTTCCTCTTGGAAGTGTTGCTCGAGGTAGACCCCGAGCCGTCCGAGGCCTCCATGTCGCCCGACACGGTAGCGAGCAGATCCGGTCCATCTAAGCCCACTCCGACATCGCCATCCGATGACGACTCGTCGTCGGTAGTGGCCTGACGGGAGGCGGACGACTCGGTCGTGCCGGAGTTGCTGACGTGGGTCGCCCTACCACTCGAGACTCTCCGGTACTTACTAGTGCCCCCATCAGAATCTGAAAACAAAATATATATGGTGTATATTAGTTATGTGGGTTAACCATGGTGTAGTTTAAGCAATGTGTCACGTTCATTTACATGCCTCGTGCACCTCGTCAAACAAAAGCATCTCGTTTTGGCCAGCACCACTACCTTGCTATATGTAAATATTTTAGCATCACATTGTGTAAATACTGTAGGCAGTAGGCAGTAGCATTAGTAATCTACAACTACATGCAGCCAACGCACTGAATCAACTACAATATCAACCGCAGAGAAGCCATAGGCGCCGGTGCGGCTCGCCGGTGTGGGCTGACTAGGACGGTGAGCTGCGGGCAGTGGGGTGGGAGGTGGGAGGGGGTGTGAGAGGAGGGCAGTGGCTATACCTGAGGGCCTCTCCAGCTGCCGCGGCGTCCTTGTAGCTCCGCTGCGGCGGCCGTCCTCGGGCCGCATCGAAGAACCGCCGAGCCGGGGGCCGGCCATGAAGCTTGGTCGACGGCGGTGGCGGCAGTTGGGGGCGGTGGAGGCGGGGTGGCGGCGGTGGCGATTTCGGCGGCGGCGGCGGCGGTGGTGGCAGTTGGGGGCGGTGAAGGCGGCAGTTGGTGGCGGCGGCGGCGGCGGCGGTGGCGTAGGGAAACAGAGGAAGAGGGAAATGAAGGGTAGAAAGAAAGGGGGTCGGCTAAGATCTAGGTTTATGTGATTTACCGAGAACAGCTCTCGGTAAAGGTACGTATTACTGAGCGTCGAGAAGCGACCCTCGGTAATCACTTCTCTAGTTCTTTATTTTCCTTCTATTTGTGTTTTTGTTTGGCACTCTCTTTTCTGTATATGATATTTCATATGTTTTTAAATGACGATGTATTTGCCGAGAGCTGTGCTCGGTAATGCTGGTGACCAGTGGGACCGCGTGTCCCACATGGCAGCTGACAGTTTACCGAGCGTCGCCACCCTCGGAAAAGAGTGGCAGCCCTGTAGTAGTAAAGTGCTCAGCGACTCCTTTTCCGAGAGCAACTCTCGGAAAAGGTGTGGCACAACAGTAGTGTCAGTTCTCAGACGACCTCTTTACCGAGAGCTACTCTCGGTAGTCTATAGTTTTCAGAGTGTGGCTCTCGGAAATGTTTCCCATTCCGTCTGCTGTTGAGCTATTTCTTTTCTGATCCCTGCAGATGAAAACAACTACAGTGCATGCATAGATATCATACATATATAGGAAGTAGTCCACATAGGTTTGGTGTGTCATCTCGCGAATGCTATGTTCTGTTTCTTCTGTTTTTCCATCTAGCTAGATCAAACATGCATGCATAGATATCTCCATCAATTTGAAATACATATCCAACAATATATTCAACATTTAATAGATATCTCCACCAAGTGCATACATATATATTCAACATTTAATAGATATCTCCACCAAGTGCATACATGAGTGCAAATAGGTAAACAAAAGCTCCATGAGTGCAAATAGGTAAACATAAATTCGGAGCCAAAAGCAAGTTCATGAGTGCAAATAGGTAAACAAAAGCTCCATGAGCTCCACCGGTATGAACATAGCATGTAAGTGCATCAAGTTCGCATCCATGAGCTCCGTCGTTCACATTTTATTAAAGCATCTGCATAATAATCACGAAACATATTTCATCAGTTATATAAAAAGAATAACGAAGTGAGACAACAATAGAAAAGAAATAACAATTATCCCAATGTATACTAACCTTGCACAAGATATCATCAACACCAAAATAACGACGAACTGGACGAAGATTATCAGATTCTTCATGCCACCAAACCAAGTCTGACATACACCCTTGATTACTCCATCATCGCGCTTCGCGTGGCACCGGAGCCGGGAGCAATGATACTCAAACGAATCGTACATATCAGGACGACTCGCTTTGAACAGGAACTCAGAGTAATGATCCTCTGCCTGCTGCCTAGTTGGAAATCCTCTAAAGTCGGTATTGCTGTAACCGTTCACCTGTTCACGACATTCCTCCCACGAATCGTACACTCCTGGAGACCTCCCTCTACACACCGCATACCACCTCATCTACTAATAGAAGAATATGATTTGAACAGGCATAACACGAGAAGCAACAAAAGTTTAGAAGAGCACAAGCAAAACATATCCAACATAAGCATTAATGATTCATATACCCAAAAGCAACATCACAAGTTCTATTCAAGTTATACTCCGAGGCTACATTAGCAAGTACATTCACTACACTTCTCCTAAAGTGGGGTGATCGGTGGCCGGTGGGGTGGAGGAGGGTGCCAGCCGGTGGGAGATGGGGGCATCTATGGGGGAGGGCACCGGCCGGTGGAGGAGTTCGAGATGTAGTCGGTGAAACCAGTGATCGTGGAGTCAGAGCACGTGGGGCCATCCCCCACATTGGAGGACCAAGCGTCGTCGGGAATGATGGTCGGTGGACTCAATGGTGGGGCCTTGCTCTCCTTACGCGGTGGGGCCTTGCTCTCCTTATGCGGTGGTGCCTTACTCTCCTTAACCGCGGAGTCATCGGCGCGCTTCTCCTTAACCGCGGAGTCGACGCTATAGGAAGCTGCGTCGTCGGAGGAAGCCATAGCCACGAAATCGATCGGTGTTAACACCTCGCTTCACACAATGAAAAATAACATAAGAATCAAACATCAAAGATCACTCTAGCTGGTGGTGGTATATATGGTGGACACTCTCTCACGGGCATTTCGACTTTCGGTGATGGTCGAGCTGGGCAAGTCCATTGTGAGTGACAAATGTACATCACAGGACGAACTTGCGCAGATCGACCGCCATCGGCAAAAGTCGATTTTCTTCCTCCAAGAACAACTCTCATCGACACTCTCTCTGGTGATGGTATATATGGTGGACACTCTCTCACGGGCATTTCGACTTTCGGTGATGGTCAAGCTGGGCAAGTCCATCGTGCGTGACAAATGTACATCACAGGACGAACTTGCGCAGATTGACCGCCATCGGCAAAAGTCGATTTTCTTCCATAGCACTCATCCATATAGTATTCATGCAAACAAACATCTAGCATACATTCATCTAGCATTCATCTAACATCTAGCATTTCATCCAACATGTAGCACTCATCTAACATCTAGCATTTAATCCAACATGTAGCATTCATCTAACATTTCATCCAACATGTAGCACTCATAACATCTAGTAAACAACTCTTCATGTGGGTTGACTTTCACTCCATCGATGCCCCCTTCAACAACTCTCACCTCTCTCACGTATCGCATCGGTCAAATATGATCGTCACTCGCTCAAGATAAAAATTACTACATAGCATCCAAACAAACAACAAAAACTAATAGATGCAAACAACAAAATATCCATACATACATCCACACATAGCATCCATGCATACAACATTATCAACAATTATCTACATTTTTCTTTTGATAAAGAAAAAAATTATCTATGCATCCATCCAGCTATCTATGCATCCATCTATCTATGCATCCATCTATCCATCCATCTATCTATGCATCCATCTATCCAGCTATCTATGCACATGGACATGAGGAGGGGTGGGGGGTGGACTCACCGGAGTGAGGAGCTCGGTGTGGTGGTGGGGGGCGCGGGGTAGGGCGCCAGACGGTTCGGGTGCGGGCATGGGGGGGCGCGGGGTGGGGAGGGGCGCCGGTCGGTGGAGGGGGCGCCGGCCGGTGGAGGGGGCGCCGGTCGGTGAGGCGGCCGGGGAGCAGAGCAGAGGAGTGGAGAGAGTGGCGCGGGAGAAGAAACAACAGGGGGAATATGCTTAAGTGGTCGACGTTACCTTTACCGAGAGCTTGCCGGCGAGGCACTCGGAAAAGAAGTCCTCTCTAGATCTAGGTTTTTCTTTTACCGATAGCAACTCTCGGAAAAGAAGTCAACCCTAGATCTAGGTTTTTCTTTTGCCGAGAGCACTCTCGGAAATAATGCCAGGATCAAGCGCCACGCTCGGTAATATCATTTGTGCAGGGGGCCTACACATGCCACAAAGTCATCACAAAGGATTTCCCATGACGCTATCAGGCATGATTTCATGTGCCGCCTTGTTGATCTGCAATTTCCGGCGATGAAACCCTAGGAGAGCAATAAATTCTCGAATATTGTACGCTGGTCCGAAAAATGCGGGGGCGTGACACGTGTGATGCGATGGCCTCCTTTGAGAGCACGAGAAGTTTCGAGTCCAACGGAGCAACAGGACTCACACTTCCTGCACAAACCAGACACATTCCCTCTCGATACACAGAGACTAGCTCGGAGACGGTGCGGTTTACAAGCGGCCATTGGGGAGGCTTATTCGAAACGCGCCCAAAGTTTTACCACACCCTACAGGGGCCATGTGATGACACCGTGCCAGCACTCGAGGTATTCCGGCATCGTACGATTTTCCGAGGATTTAAACGGTTGCATCAGGGATGCCACCGAGGTATTTTCGTCCCCCGGTGGCAGGCCATGCCCATCCCTCCTCTTCACAAGGCCTACGCGTGCCGCAAGGACACGACAAAGGATTTTCCATGACGCTTCTGGCCATGATTTCATGTGTCGCCTTGCAGATCAGCAATTTCCGGCGATGAAACCCTAGCTGAGCAATAAATTTCTCGAATATTGCACGCTGGTCCGAAAAATGCGGGGGCGTGGCACGTGTCATGCGATGGCCTCCTTTGAGAGCATAAGAAGTTTCGAGGCCAACAGAGCAACAGGACCCGCACTTCCTGCACAAACCGGACACATTCCCTCTCGATACCCAGAGACTAGCTGTGAGATGGTGCAGTTTACAAGCGTCCATAGGGGAGGCTTATTCGAAACGTGCCAAATTTTTTACCACACCCTATAGGGGCCATGTGATGACACCGTGCCAGCTATCGAGTAATTCCGGCATCGTACGATTTTCCGGCGATGAAACCCTAACAGAGCAATAAATTTCTTGATATAAATGTAGTGCAACATTTGTGATAATTATATTGATTTTATATATGTTTTTATGCAGGGATACATGAAAGCTGCCACAAATGATGTTGACTAAGAAGTTTATCGAGCGCAACTCTCGGTAAGTTTTAATTTTCTGAGAGCTGCTCTCGGTACTAGGTGTACTTTACCGAGAGCACTCTCGGAAATGAGACTTGTCGGTGCGGCTCTCGGAAATGTTTACCGAGATGTAGGGTAAGACTTTTACCGAGTGCTTCCTTGATTTGACTCTCGGAAATGTTTCCTGCGGGCACTTATCCAAAATTTCCCCCTCGCGCGCTCACTCGTTTCTTCTCTCAGTCCCCCTCTTCCCCCCGCGTACGCCGCCACCCCTCAGCGCTGCCGTCGCGTCCGTCGAGCTCTGCCGCCGCCGTCGCCACTGGGACTGCCACCACCGACCCCTCCACCTCCACCGAGCCCCCCGCCCCACCTCCACCGAGCTCCTCCACCTCCACCGAGCCCCCCGCCCCACCTCCACCGAGCTCGCCCACCTCCACCAACACGGCCACAAGCTTCACCGAGCCACCACTGTCGCGGCCTCCCCTCCACCAAGCTCTGCCACGTCCGGCATCCACCTCCCCCGCCGCCCCCCCTGCCCCATTGGTGAGCCCCTACGCAAACTGTTTTTTTTAAACAAAAGGGGTTTCCCCCCTGTCCATTTTAACAAAAGGTGTATATATATGCATAGTGATTAATGTGTGTGAGTGTGTGCTTTGTATGTGTGTGTGTGTGAGTGTGTGCTGTTGATGTGTGTGTGTGTGTGTGTGTGAGTGAGTGATGTTGGTGTGTGTGTGTGTGGGTGAGTGCTATTGGTGTGTGGGTGTTGTTGTTGTGTGTGTGTCTGTGGGGTGTGTATGTGTGTGTGAGTGAGTGTTCTTGTTGTGTGTGTGACACTACTTCATTCTTTCATGCAGGACATGCATCTATTTTGACAATAGAGAGAGCGAATTCCGTTGCATGCTTCAAGGGTAATCTCTTCCCGTTCATGTGTAGGTTTCCCTTATTTGTAGATCACCTAAATAGTCGTGTAACCTAGGTGTCTCCCGTTCGGAAGGGTTGTATCTATAAATATGCAAGTCTTTGCATATTTATAACCTCAACTCTTTCGAATTGTCCACGTTTTCCATGGACAGCCCGAGGATGTGTAGGCGGGTCGTTTTCATGCTGTACTTCGACCCGAGATAGAATTTCGACGGTGTCTCCATGTTGTTCTCTGGATACACATCCTCTCGGCTTATTGCTGAGACGTGTATTGGAGAACAGCGGGGAGGTGCTGTCGAAATTTTGTCTCGGGTCGGAGTACGGCATGGAATTAGGACCTATCTTTACCTATTAGATAGCTCAGTGCATGTCGTAAAACTTGATGGAACCACTTGTTACATAAAAAACATTATGTGTGTGTTTCACTTTATATCAGAGGATGGAAGATCGTGAATGGATGTACACCGGACATCCCAGCATGGAGGGTATGACCCCTGAGTGGAGGTCGAAGACCAATGATTTCCTGGAATTAGTATTTGCTGGAGAAACGCCAGTTCGTGGAATTTGGTGCCCATGCACGGAGTGTGATAACCAGACTGAAAGAGATAAGATTACTATGAGTAAACACTTAGGCAAATATGGGTTTACGCCAGGCTATTACCGGTGGATCTTTCACGGTGAGACAGAACAGTCCAGGGCGGAGGTGGTGCGACAGCGCACCAGCGAATATGATACTCGGATTGAAAACCTGTTAGATGACATCCGCCGTGCAGATCCGCGGGAGGACCCGAACTCCGAGGAGCCGCCGGAAAGCCCAGAAGAGTATCATGCAGCTTTGTTTGCGGCACAGAAACCCCTTCTCGCCCATACAGAGGTTACTCAACTAGATGGCATCGCACGCCTAATGGCCCTGAAGGCAAACCATTGCATGAGCATAATTTGCTTCAATGAGTTATTGTCAGTTATTGCTAGCCTGATGCCTAAAGAAAACATATTGCCAAAGAACATGTACGAGTCGAACAAAATCCTCGGTTCACTTAAGATGCCGTATGAGCAAATACATGCTTGTCCAAACGGATGCATGTTATTTAGAAATGAACATAAAGATACGAATTACTGTGTCAAGTGCAAATCCTCTAGGTATATTGAGGTAATAGATGATGATGGTAGCAAGAGGCAGCTCACAATTGCCGTCAATATCCTTCGATATCTTTCATTCACAGAAAGGATCCAGAGGCTTTATATGACCGAGGAAACTGCCCAATATATGAGATGGGCCGCCGAAGGGAAGATGTACAATACAAAAAAGATGCAACATCCACGGGATGGTGAAGCATGGAAGAAATTTGTTGAAATTCATAAGAAAACAAATGACTGGAAGAGTGTAGCTGTTGGGATAACAACCGATGGGTTCAATCCATATGGTTTGATGGCTGCCGTATACAGTTGTTGGCCAGTATATGTTATCCCCCTGAATCTGCCCCCTGGCGTTTGCATGCAACGACATCACATGTTCCTGACACTGATAATTCCAGGGCCTATCTATCCGGCGAAGAATATGAGTGTGTACATGGAGCCACTGGTGGACGACTTACTTGTTGCTTGGAACACTGGGGTAAGGACATACGATGCCGTTTCAAAGAAGCACTTCAATATGCATATCTGGTACCACACATCGCTACATGATCTACCAGCACGTGCGATATTTTGTGGTTGGTGTGTAAAGGGGAAGTGGCCTTGCCCAGTGTGCCGACAGCATGTGACTTTCATGTGGCTGGCTAAGGGTCGCAAGTACGTATGCTTTGACCAACATCGGCAGTTCCTTCGTCTTGATCACCCATACAGACAAGACACTGTGAACTTTCGGAAATGTGTTATTGTTGATGACCCGCCACCACCTATTATGACCGGTGCCGAGCTTAAGGATGAGTTAGATGCTCTCGAGAAAAATCCCAATGGGAAAGGTTTTCTGGGATATGGAGAGACACACCAGTGGACTCACATTCCAAGCTTATGGAGGCTCCCTTACTTTAAAGATCTTCTCCTTCCACACAACATTGATGTAATGCACACTGAAAAGAATATTGCGGAGGCTTTACTCGGCACACTCCTCGACACCGACAAGACAAAGGATAACATTCAGGCTAGGATCGATCAAGCCAAGCTATGCAACAGGCCAAAATTACAATTGGTGCTTCGACCAAAAGGTAATTCTTGGAAGAAGCCATTAGCCCCTTTCACCCCTTCAATCCCCCAAAGGAAGGAAATTCTCCAATGGATTGTGAACAAGTTGTACTTCCCTGATGGATATGCAGCTAATATCACGAGGGGAGTGAATATGGCTACAAAGTGAATAGGAGGCCTCAAGAGTCATGACTACCATGTATGGCTTGAGCGGATATTGCCTGTGGTTATTTGAGGGTATGTCAGTGAGGATATTTGGCGAGTGCTGGCGGAGTTGAGCTACTTCTTCCGCCAGCTTTGTGCCAAAGAATTAGATTATGAAGTGGTTGCAAAGTTGGAGGAACAAGCACCTGAGTTGCTATGAAAGTTAGAGAGGATATTTCCTCCAGGTTTCTTTAATCCGATGCAACATATGATTTTACATCTCGCGTATGAGGCTAGAATGGGAGGACCGGTGCAGTTCCGATGGCAGTATGCACCTGAACGGGAGTTCAAGCATCTTCGTGGCAAATGTAAGAATAAAGCCCGCATCGAAGCCTCCATAGCCGAGGCATACCTGAATGAGGAGGTGGCCACGACCACGACAAAGTACTATCATGACAGTATTCAGACTAGGTTAAATCCAGCTACTCGTTACAATGAAGAACCCACCAGTAATGTTTCCGACCTTAGCCTCTTCGAAGGCCAAGGTGGCAAAGCAAGTGGATCGAAGCGCAAGACCTTTTCACCTACCGAGTGGTCGACTATTATGATCTATGTCTTGACCAACATGGAAGAAGTGCAGCCGTACATAAAGTAAGTGTAGAACACCTTTATTGACAACTACTCACTAGTCTTGAGTTCTAACTCGAATTCTTCCCATTGCTAGGGAATTCCAGAACGAATTCTGGAAGCTACCATGGCCCCCTAGCGACGAAGAATCAGCAAACCTTCTTGAAGATGCCAATGCTGATGGCGGTTTCATTTCTTGGTTCTCAAGAAATGTAACTTTCCTAACTTTATGTAAACTTCAAGTTGTTCTTACTTGCCGGTAATGCTTCCACTAATGAACCAGCAATATCCTATTAATCTTGTAGGCATATCAGGAGGTTGATATGGACGCCAAAGTGAGAGAAGTAGCCAAAGGTTTTGAATACGAGGCCACGTCATTTAAGGCTTACGACATGAATGGGTATCGCTTCCACACTGATAAACACACACGTGAGAGGCCCAACCGAAGGTCAATAAATAGTGCCATCTATTGTCTAGGGACAGATGGACGTCACTACTATGGAACCATCGAAGAAATTTATGAGCTGCAATATTGTGGTTTACAAGGTGTGAAGCCCATCGTATTCAGATGCAGTTGGCTCAATCCTGAGACAGTGAGACGGACCCCTAGTATTGGCTTGGTCGAAGTTGAACGAGCATCGAAATATGCTGGAAAGGATGTCTATATTATGGCTCAACAGGCTACACAAGTGTTTTATCTCCCGTACGCGTGCACATCTACGGAACATATCGATCTCTTGAAGTGGGATGTCGTGTACAAGGTACCCCCGCGTATCAAGGTACCTACCCCAAACAAGGACGATTACCATATAAACCCTAACACATACGAGGGAGAGTTCTTTCAAGAAGCAGACAATCACGAAGACGAAGATGATGCAGAGGAAGATGATGGCGTGCATCACAAAGATGATGCTATGGAACATAAGGCCATGGATGACATGGAAGTAGATAATGCGGAGGCCGAATACGAGGATGTTTCTGACCCTCGAGATTAGGCATTACTTATGCAATGGCACATGGGGCTAGATGATGATAAGGGCCCCCTTGAAGACTTTGAGGATGAATGTATGAACGGGCGTGATAGCGATGATGACAGCCCTGATCCAAATGTTGCACCTAATATTGACCCTTATTTCTAACAACTCCATGTAATCGTGTGAGAATTCTATGTATGCGTGTCACAACTCTATGTATTCGTGTGTGTAACAACTCTATGTATTCGTGTGTGCAACAACTCTATGTATTCGTGTATGCAACAACTCTATATATTATTGTGACAACTCCATTTATTCTTCATATGTGATATATTTATTGTATTTACATCAAGTTGTATGATATGTACTAATTGGTTTGTTCTTCTTCGTATCAGGTGATTGAAACATGACAGGTGGCAACAAGAATCCAAAGGCAAGTTTGAAAAAAGTGGCAGCTCTGTACAATGATCAACTTGCTCGACCGGTGAAAGCGGTGGCCGCTCCTCCGTCGGTTGCCACAGCCGCCAAGAAGGCCAAACGATCGGCGGGTCTAGACATCCGTCCGAAAAACCGGGCGAAACAAGGTCGAGTAGCACGCGGGGGAGGAGTAGGAGGTGGATGAGGTGGAGGCGGGGTAGGAGGAGGAGGCGGCAGACGAGGTGGAGGTGGGGTAGGAGGAGGAGGAGGCAGTGGCGGAGAGGAGGCAGCTCGAGGAGGGGGGCGAGGAGGGGGAGTAGATGAGGCAGGAGGAGGAGGCGGATGAGGAGGGGGAGTAGATGAGGCAGGAGGAGGAGGGGGGCGAGGAGGACGAGTAAGGGGCCGAGGAGGGGGAGTAGATGAGGCAGGAGGAGGAGGCGGACGAGGAGGGGGACGAGGAGGGAGAGTAGGGGGACGAGGAGTACGTAAAGCAGCCTGGAGTATAGCTCCTCTTTCTTCTCCTGGACCCTCTGATGCAGTGCTTCTCCGTGCTCAGGAGGAGGATGCACGACGGCTGGAGGAGGAAACAGAGGATGGGGAGGAGGCGAGTGAGGAGGAGGAGGATGAGGCGGAGGAGGTGGTGGTGGATGAGGAGGAGGAGGTGGTGGAGGACGACGCCGCCGAGAGGAGGCTGGTTGTTCGTCAGGTTTCTAAGGGTGGGGATGGACCCTCACGAGTGACGGAGCACCACGAGGTGAGCGGCTCGTAGCCGAGCGGTTCGACTATCAGCACTACTTCCACAGGGAATGTGTGGCTGCGTGGTCCTTCAAAGCTTCCAAAACGTCCATATGTGCATAGAGACGTGTTGATTAAACCAGTGGGAGAGAAGTAAGTGGTTATCTCGACTCATCCCATATAAATTGTACCTTTTGTCATTTCATCACATATAATATGACTTCACTCTTCGTAATGCAGGAGCTTAGTAAAAGGTGGTGAGAGGCGTCTGCCACGGTCACCTAGTGGCATCATTGGGGGTCTTTGTAGGTTAAATTATCCTGGACTGGTCACTTTGCCGAACGGTATCATTGAGCTAGCTTTGTCATGGGATCACTACAAACTTGCACCAGATTTCCTGGATATGCGTCAGAGGGTTTATGATAACAGAGCCTTGTGAGTGGTCGACGATTTCTGGGTAAGTCCTTTCAAACTCCTGAATGTTAATACCAAAAGGTTTAAATTTGCCATAGTCATGATTCTACCCTTCTCACATGTATGCATGTTTGTAGGATTTCTATACATGCGTCGAGGGTCTGAAGGATCGTGCAAATGTGGTGGTTGAGAATATTGCCAAGAAACTAGTCCACGACATGCGCTATGAGGAGCGCGTCCGGTTAGTGGTCAAGTATCATGCGAACTATCTCAACCAGAAGAATTCCAAACAGGAGGCTCGAGGGAAGCATCTTTCACGGGACAATTACTTCAAGGCAAGTGACGATGGATGCTTGCTATTCCCTACATTACCGCAAAATTAGAATCCTTACTAAGATGTATTTGTTTAATTTACAGGTGATTCCTTGGTGGTGCGCTGACAAACGTCCATGCTGGGAGAAGATCGTCGAACGGTGGACAGATCCAGGGTGGCAGGATGAACACAAGACCATCGGGGACCGGCGTAAGTTGAAGGGTTGTCCAGGACACCGTCAAGGCAACCTCACCATCCCAGGTGTCGTCTCCAAACATGTAGGCAACAACATCCTTTTCTTTTCATCATGTTCTCTTTCATTTGTGAGCATTCCCTTGATTGTTTCGATCACTTTCTTTTGCAGAAAGAAGACACTGGCAAGGATATCTCTTACTTCGAAGCATGGACCATCAAACGTACCAAAGACGACAAGGACAAGGACCCTCTCCACCCGGAGAGGGACTGGATCAGCTCTAAATCCCGGTCAGATGGAGAGAACTACACCAAAAAATTGAAGGAGACGTGCGGCCAAGAGGCTGATCCTCACGTGCTACCGTTTGACCCTCTTGTGGCCATTGCCGCGGCAGGCGGTAGACCGAATGGCCGGATGGCGGTTCACCTCGATTCTGTCATAACCTCCTCCCTTCCGAGAGTCAACACGCTCCGTGCTATGAGTACAGGCTCTACTCCTACCATAGAGCGTCACGTACCACATACCATGAGCATTATTGAGGATATTCAGGTCAGCGCTTCTTCATTGATCCTTTATGGTCCTGCATATTTGTATTTCAACACGAATGACATTTGCATTGCCATATTGTAGACTCGACTGACTGACACCCAGAAAGAACGAGATGAAGACCGGGCTAAGCTGAAGGCACAAGATGATCTAGTGAAGTCTTTATAACATATGGTGGCCAATCTTTATTCCATGCAAGGCCAACCAGTGCCAGAGATGCCACCGACGCCAGAGTGGAACATTGTGAGTTTCGTTCAAACTATTTCTATCACCATTTTCGGCATTACCATATGCATTCATCTCATTATTGGGTCAATCCATCATAGCTCAATCCATCACAAGGGTCGAACAATGTTCCGATAGTTCCACCTCAAGTTGGTGGAGTTGGGGAAGCAAACGGAATGATGCCTTCTGATGTTGATGTTATCACTCCGATCTCCAAAATCGCGTGAACTTCATGTTATGTTGTGTTTCAAACTGTTCCTTGTATGTGCTTGAGAACTATTGCATCTTGAGACTTGTAAACTTGTGGTAGTCGAGTGTCTTAACTACTATTTCACCTTTTATGCACTATTGCTTTTATGTGGCATGTTTTTCAAAATCATTGCTTTTTTTGTTCAATGATCCCTATATGTGACATGTTCTATGTGTGATGAACTATATGCTGCTGTTGTATATGTTTCACTGCAGGAAAGAAATAAAAACAAAAAAAGGGCTGCTGGGCACACCATTACCGAGAGGGACGCTCGGTAAATATTGTGAAACTGGACCAGGATACAACCTTTACCGAGAGGCCTCTCGAAAAAGGATAGCAACCTGTAGTGCCCCTGACAACTTTACCGAGAGGCCTCTCGGTAAACGTACAAGGTTTGCCGTGAGCATCTCTCGACAAAGTAAGGGCACGGCTTTCAGGAGAAGTGACATGGCACTTTCCTATTGGCTTAGTTTGCCGAGAATTGCTCTCGGCAAAGATGGCGTTTGCCGAGAGTATCTCACGGCAAAGATGGCCCTCGGCTTGCTATGGTGGACCCACATGTCAGGATTTGACACGTGGCGCTCACCCATTGGCTTCCTTTGCCGAGAGTGACTTACGGCAAAGATGGCCCTCGGCCTTCTGTTGTGGACCCACATGTCAGGATTTGACACGTGTCACCCTCCTATTGGCTCTGGTTGCCGAGAGTGGCTCTCGGCAAAGTTGGCCCTCGGCTTGCTATGGTGGACCCACATGTCAGGGTTTGACACGTGGCGCTCACCCATTGGCTTCCTTTGCCGTGAGTGACTTACGGCAAAGATGGCCCTCGGCCTGTTGTTGTGGACCCACATGTCAGGATTTGACACGTGTCGCCCTCCTATTGGCTCTGGTTGCCGAGAGTGGCTCTCAGCAAAGTTGGCCCACGTGGCAACCGCCGTCCCCGTCTGTTGTCTGTTAGCTACTTTATTTTGCCATGCTGTACTGTTTGGCTCTCGGCAAAGTCTTTGCCGAGTGCCCGTGTTTCGGCTCTCGGCAAATTCCTGTTTGCCGGAGAGGTGTAAGCCGGGTGGCTTTTGCCGAGTGCAACACTCGGTAAAGGCTTTGCCGGCGGTTTTTGGCCCTTTGCCGAGTGTCTGTGGCACTCGGCGTATATCCAGATTCCAGTAGTGATTGCAGAATACACATTTTACTTTTGTGGAGGGTACACCAAATGAAGGTATTCTAGCTTTTCGAGTTGAAATGGGAAAATCACATCAAGAAAAGAAAAGTCAAGATGCTAAAACTATGGAACTAGAGGAGAAGATGAGAAGAATGAAAAGACAACCAAATCAGGTAAAATTCTATTAACTTTAACCTTCATTTATTTTGTGGACTAACCTTTCTGTATTTCTATCATAGGAAATTTTGGATCCAAGGGCTACAATCGGGCTTGAACCTTCGGTTGATGGACGACTCAATCAGAAAAGTATGTATCTTGTAACAGTACACAATAAAGTTGATGGACTCAACTAGTATTTATGTTATGCTATCTATAGAGAGTGCTTGCACCTTCTGTTGATGCACTCTAACTTGTTAAAAAATGACCAAATATATGTAGAACAAGCCAAGTGGTTGAAATTGTGTAAATTTGGAAGCATCAAACAACCATTCTGTTCCAGATAAGGTTTGTCTACTTAAATAATCTTTGAAACCTGTCATTGCTGAGGATTAAGTTGTTACGCTTGTACTTTGTGTAATTACATATACAATACCCATAACTTGATGTGTATCATTTTATCCTAAAAGAAAGAAAATACGGTTCATAAATGGTGGTAGTGCATGACAACTAGAAAAATGTTCTGCTGCACACGAGGTATCTTCATAGTCTCATATACAAAATTATGATCAAACTGTATACAGTGCTCCCATATTTCTATGTTTACTTGCTGCTATCATAATGTTGTCCAGAACCAAGAAACTTTTGATCAGAATTTCAGTGCACTGCAAGAGGAAATAAATTCTGCTTCACATAAGGTATATTTCCATTATCATATATGTACATTATGTTCAAAATATATTGCTTCGATGGTTATCTACCTACTGGTTGTCTTGCTATCAGAATGGTGTTGAGAACTGAGAAACTTTACTAGAGAATGTCAGCGCATACCAGGGAAAACTTCTACTGCAAACACACTGGTATCTTTTCATAATCACATACAAATTTGTGTTCAAACTATAGTGCTACCTCGTTTATTTGTTTATTACTTCTTCTTTGCTATCATACTGTTGTACATACCAAAAAACAACAAAAGGTGCTAATGCAAGCAGCAAGAGTGCTCAAAGTGGTTTGCTGAGTTGGTTGGGTGCCAGTGAACTACCTATAAGAGTGCTAAAATTCATTGCATATGCTCCCATGTTTTGTTTCTGTTTTGTCATGGGTGATGAGGATGATTCTGCCAATGTTTTTCTTTAACAGGCAGGAACAAAAGTATTTTTGAAGAGCCTGAAAAATCATAATAGGGACGTAGCTCTTGCTACAATTGTAAGTTATGATCCTAAATAAATTTAAAATTATGGTGCTAGAATTAGTAATGAATTCCGCGCAGTGCAAGTCGATATGGCACTTGTGAAAACTAAAAATTTGGTGGAGTCGCAAAAACTACAACACTCCCGCTAATGGCAAAGATTGCATGGCTTTCAACATGTGTACGTGACTAATATCTTGCCTCTATTACTACTTGAATCATGTCAATGCATTGTGTTAACAGTTCATTTTGGTTTCTTGTTTGTAGATTCAAAAGATAAAGGGATGAGTATATGGGTGTGTGGCAAGTATA